>OY728136.1:1971348575-1976348575 GCA_963277665.1 Viscum album
AAAAGCGGAAGAGTTAATGAATGGTGGGGCATGGTAATGAAATGGTATTAATAATAAATGGGTTGGTTGGTTGATAAGAATAAATTGGTTTTGTTGCTTGTGTTTTCCTAACTTGATTTGTGGATGGAATGGATATCTTTTACGAACGATCGATGTGGATGGTTGTGGATAGTTGCCAAGTAGTTAAGGAACTAAATAAACTAATTCTGCTAAAATGTGAAAACCTAAATGGGGTTGGGGTTGTATGTTGTATGCATGCTTCGTAGTAGCAGTGTCGAGGCACGTACTCAGTTTCTCTGTATAGAAGCCATAGGTTGGGCTGTGCGTTTGGTATACATATATATATCTGTATCATTTTTGTTTTATCGCACCCCACACATGTTGAGCACTTAGTGCCGAACACTCCCATTTCATGGGAGAGGGTTTTTTCACTTAGTTACTAGCTCCTTCCTTCTCCTTCTCCCCTAGGCTGTTATGGCTCGAGGCAACCTTACACCTACGACTCTTCGGGTAGGTTTTGATTGGGGTGGTTTTAGCCCAAGACTCATCGGGCAGGTTCTACTGTTTCCCAAGAATCTTCGGGATGAGGCCCAGGTGTGTGCGGGCAGGATACGTGGTTGTGAGGCCCCGGTGTGTGCGGGCGGGATACGTGGTTGTGAGTCCCAGGTGTGTGCGGGCGGGATACGTGGTTGTGAGGCCCAGGTGTGTGCCGGCGGGATACCTGGTTGTGTGGCCAAGGTGTGTGAGGGTGGGATACGTGGTTGTGAGGCCCAGGTGTGTGCGGGCGGGGAGAGTGAGGCAGCATCAGGACGTTTTCCATTAGAAAGAGCAGCTAACTACTAGGAAATGGTGTGGGGTACACAATACTCTTGTTTCTAATATACTACTACATGTTGTGATTGTGTTTTTGGTGAGTGTGGAAGGTGAGGTTGGGTGGATAGAACTCCTTGCTAGGTTTCTTCTGTAGTTCTCACGGGACATTAGGATGTCTCTCCACTTGTGCACGAGAGCTTTAGGTTTCCCTACTAAGTATACTTGTATGCTCACCCTACATTTACATTTAGGTTTCCAGGAGGACTACCAGGGCTGTGCGGGACCCTACTAGTCAGACAATTGGAGTTGTTGTTGTTGCTGTACACTTTTTTCTTTTGGTATTGTACTTTGAGATTTCTTGTACTTTCACCTTGTTATAAAATTGGTTAAACATGCATGTGGGATTGGTTTGGGTTTATTTCTATACACTTGTTCTTTTACATTTTGGTGGTTGACTTGTCCTATTTCCCGATCTTAAAATAATAAAAGGGTAATGCCTCCCATATTTGTGAAAACTCATACCCTTGGTGCTAGTCGCCAACCCGGGCCCTAGTGGAGGCGGGACTCGGGGGTCATTATCTCTCTTTCACCATTTCCAGCTCAGGAGGGGCATCCTTGGTGTGAGCGGGTCATGACAGAATGGTATCAGAGGTGATGGTTGAGAGATAGGATGGAGTCTAGGGTTAGGCATAGTGAGGATTGCATGGGATGGTTGGGAAACAATGTTGGTTAATCATAGTGCGTGACATAGGCTAGGGAGTACTGGCTAGGACACTGGATTTTAGGTCCCCCTCGTGATCCGATGCAAGGACTCTGAGCCTACCGAACGACCAAGTGAGACTACATTGATTGTAGGGTAGAGACCCTAGGGAAGGTAAATTCATCATCATGATTGTGTTTTACTTGATTTGGGTGTTCTGGGAATGAAATTGAAAAAACTAAAACCCTGAGAAATTTCATCACTACTTGGGGTTAGGTGATCTCTATTTACCATACAGCTATGGCACCTGGACGTCGTCCCCAGGTTTCTCAGACGGCCGAGGCCCAGCAGATTCAAGTGGTCGATCAGTTGAGGATTGACCGAGAGGAGGAAGATAGCCAGTGGCAGAAGACTCTCTGTTCTTTTCAGTGCCAGACCCTCAAAATGCACGAGGGTAGTACTTCGGATACGGAGACAGAGGGGTGGCATGAGGAGCTAGGGATCGCTTTTACCTTGATCCGTGCTCTGAGGGAGTACTGGGTTCCCCTAGTAGTCAGTCAGCATAGAGGTGTGGCATGACAGTGGTGGATACTCTACCTCAGAGAGAGGATAGAGGCAAAGGTTCCATGGGCTGACTTTAATAAGGAATTCCGAGAGGAATTCCTTTCTTCCATGATCATGGAGGAGAATCAGAAGGAGTTACTCTCCCTTCAGCAAGGGATTATGTCAGTACGAGAGTTGGGGATCAAGTTCAAGGATCTCATGTGCTTTTCTCTGAATCACTTTCTGGATGAGGAGTCTCGGGCGAGACGTTTGGAGGAGGTGCTTCATCCTTCGCTCCAGTATTCTGTCACCCCCTTCACCCTTCCGACGTACATGGCGGTACAGAAGAAGGCAGAGGTTGTAGAGAGGATGCACTTGCTGGGAGGTGCACCTCGAGAGGAGATCCAGCCAGGCTCGTTGAAGGGGAAGGCAGTCAGCAGCAGGTCTCTTGTGATAGGACCTTCCAGGTTCAGGCCAGTGGGGAGTAGGCCCCAGCAGTTCCAATTCAGATCTTCGGGTCCTAGTCCCTTTTTCACAAGCCCAGGACCGATGTTTTTTTCTTGTGGAGATTTCAGGCGCATTCAGAGTCTGTTCCTGACCCGAGCTCAGTACGGTGGAGGTGGGCAGGATCAGCGCCCACCTCAGCAGCACCAGTTTCCGGAAAGGCCCTTCCAGCAGCAGTAGGACCATGCTCCTCCGAGGGCAGACTTTGCGGGAGGAGGCTGACCTCAACGTGCTCCTCAGAGACCTTGACCAGGGCTTGGTCAGGGAGGTGGACGACATCGGAGAGGCATAGGAGCTGGGCGTGGACAGTCACACAAAGCAGAGTTCACAGCTCCAGCAGGACCAGAGGTGGTGCGATGTAGTATTTTTTTGTTCAGCACTCTTGTTTCTGCTTTGTTCAATTCGGGAGCTTCACACTCCTTTGTTGCACCTGGTCTAGCCCATGCTTTTGGACTAGAACTAGAGACACTTTCCATACCACTGGTGCTGAGTACACCAGTTGGAGGCCAGACTAGCATATCTTGTGTTTGCCGGAGATGTGGGATGACATTGGGACCACATCAATCTAGTGGTGACCTTCTTCTGTTATAGATGCAGCCATACGATGTCATCCTAGGCATCGACTGGTTGTTTTATGTTAATTCCATTTTCGACTTCTTCCGGAGAATTGTCGTGTTCTATGACGTGGATGGGCAGCACGTATCTTTTGTTGGCGAGAGGAGCTATCAGGTAGGAAGCCATCATGTAAAGCCTCTCCTTTCCTTGTTAGGCGGGTTATTAGTGGTTCCATTTGATACATAGATGATGGATGTATCGAAGGTTTTTGGGGAGTTCCTCGATGTTTTTCCTAATAAGGTTATGACTCTACCCCCCCCCCCCCCCCGACGAGACGTTGAGTTCGGGATAGACTTATAGCCTGGTTCCTGTCTGATTTCGATGGCCCCTTATCGGATGGCACCTTTGGAGTTGTGGGAGTTGCGGATTCAGATTGACGATCTGATGGAAAAGGGTTTTCTTCGACCTAGCGTATCACCATGGGGTGCTCCAGTTTTGTTCGTGATGAAGGTAGATGGTGGTCTCAGGCTATTTATAGACTACCGAAGGTTGAACCAGGTAACAGTCAAGAACCGTTACCCCTTCAAAGGATAGATGATCTCTTCGACCAACTGAGGGGAGCAGGTTGGTTTTCTAAGATTGATCTACGATCTGGATATCATCAGCTGAGGGTACAGGATAGTGACATCTCGAAGACGGCTTTCAGGTGCAGGTATGGGAACTTCGAGTTTGTAGTATTGCCGTTTGGAGTTACGAATGCACCGGCTGTGTTCATGTGACTTATGAACTTTTCCATCCGAGAGTTTCTGGACCAGTTCGTCGTTGTGTTTATCGGTGACATCCTGACCTAATCAAGATCAGAGGAGGAGCACGTTGATCATCTTAGGGATGTCTTAGAAGTCCTTCGACACCACCAGCATTACGGGAAATTGTCGAAGTGTAAGTTCTTGACACAAGAAGTACACTTCCTTGGGAAGGTAGTGTCTCAGCATGGAGTGTCAGTGGACCCATCGAAGGTGGAGGCAGTTGTTTCTTTGGTAGCGCCCAAGAGCATGGCAACGTTCGTAGTTTCCTAGGGTTATCAGGTTACTATCAGAAGTTAGATTCAGACTTCTCTCGAGTTGCTCCTCCATTGAAAGCTTTGACTAGGAAGGACCAGGTCTTTCTTTGGAGCAATCAATGCCAGAAGGCTTTCGACTACCTGAAGGAGAAGTTGGGCAGTGCTCCCGTACTCAGGTTTCCAGAGGAAGGGTTGTTGTATGAGGTGTTTTGTGATGCTTCTGGCCTTGGTATGGGGTGTGTGCTAATGTAGAAGAAGGGAGTGATCTGTTATGGGTCTAGGCATTTACGCCCTCATGAGCATAACTATGCCACCCTGGCCTAGAGATTGCAGCAGTAGTGTTCGCACTGAAGTTGTGGCGACATTACCTATTTGCGGAGCTCTTTGTGGTGTTCTCAGATCACAAGAGCCTACTTTATATCTTCTCCCACCGTGACCTGAACCTGCGGAAGCGGATATGGGTTGAGTTTCTCCAATACTATGACTTTGAGATCTCTTACACTGAAGTTATGTGCAACGTTGTGGCTGATGCCCTGAGCAGGAAGTCACATAAATAAGTGGTTCAGATATCCACTAATGCTAGGAAGGATATGGGAGAGTTGGCTTCCTTGAACTTGGATGCCAGGGTAGAAGGTGTTAGAGGTTGTTTGTTTCAGATGATAGTGTAGTCCTCCTTGTTGTTGCCGGTGGAAGAGTCTCAGTGGGGGGACTCCGAGGCGGAAGTGATGCGGGATCGTGTCGATCAGGGGAACGCTGTAGAAGGATGGTCAAAGGACAGCCGACATCAGATGCTTTTCCATGGAAGATTGTTTGTCCCGGACACAATGTGTGAGGGAGTTCTCTGTGAGTTCCATAGATCAGCATTGGCGGTACATCCAAGAGTTTCAAAAATGTACCATGTCCTGAGGGAACAGTTTTGGTGGCCCGGGGTGAAACGAGTAGTGGCGGAGTTTGTGGCTAAATGCCTAGTGTGTCCGCAAGTGAAGGCTGAACACCGTGTTCCTAGTGGTTTGTTGCATCCTTTATATGTCCCCGAGTGGAAGTGGGATGACATCTCAATGGACTTCATCACAGGACTACCCAGAGCTCAGGGTGGTTATGATGCTATCTGGGTAGTGGTCGATCGACTGATGAAATCAGCTCACTTATTAGCAATTACGGAGTCGGGACCGGTGAGTACCTTAGCACAGAGGTACATAGACGAAGTTGTGCAGTTGAATGGAGTCCCAAAGACTATCATATTATATCGGGATACTCGGTTTACCTCATAAGTCTGGAGGAGGTTACAACATGCTTTTGGAACCCAGCTACGCCTTAGCACTTCTTTCCACCCTAGACCGATGGGTAGACAGAGCGGACTATCCAGATGCTGGAGGACATGCAGCGACCATGCAGTCTGGATTTCAGAAGATCATGGGTACGACACATGCCTTTAGTAGAGTTTTCCTACTACAACAGCTTCCACTCTACTATTGGCATGGCACCGTTTGAGGATTTGTATGGAAGACCATGTCGTTCACCTATTTGCTGGGCAGAGGTTGGTGAGACAGGTGCTCTTGGGCCAGAGGTAGTGCAGAGCACCACAGAGAATGTCCAGCTGGTAAATGAGAGGATGAAAGTGGCTCAGGACTGACAAAAGTCTTATGCTGATCATCAAAGGAGGCCCTTGGAGTTCGAGGTGGGAGATCATGTGTTCTTTAAGGTTTCCCCTCGATGGGGGTAGCAGAGGATTGGGAAAGGGAGCAAGCTCTCACCTAGGTTCATCGGACCTTTAGAGGTGCTGAGGCAAGTCGGCGAGGTATCATATCAGATGGCCCTGCCACCTCAGTTGGAGAAGGGTCATGACATCTTCCACGTCTCCCAGCTTCGTCGATACTTACACGATGACTCCCACGTTATCTAATGGGGAGAGTTAGATATGGAAGATGATACTACCTTCGAGGAATGACCAGTCAGAATCAAGGATCGTAAGGAGAAGGTGCTTCGTGGGCGAACCATCACCTTGGTTCGTGTGTTGTGGAGGCATGGAGGCCTCGAGGAGAGCACTTGGGAGCGGGAGAACTAGATGCACGCTCAGTACCTAGATTTTTTTTGACTTTTCTTTTCCCTTGTTCTTCTAAGCTTTGTGTTGATGTTATACTATGTACCTTTGATATTTGGAATTCTTGGATTTTCAGTTGTGAGACCTTTTGTTTCTGTGTTCCCTGGTAATGCGTAACACGTCCGAATGTGTAGGGAAAGGGAAAAACCTAACCCTTAATAGAGATGCATTAATGCAGATGCGATTGAACCCATGTGGGCAAGTCAGTGCCGCCTAAAGCGGATAATATCTCGACATAGGAGAAGGAATTTCTAAAAACCACATGTTCGGGCAGTATGACGGATTTACGATCCTTCAGCGGCCACGAGATCATAACAATGAGGCGGAACTTCCGTGCCTGGATCTGTTGTCTTTCCTTCGGCCTTTCCTTTCTGAATTCCACCCGAGGCGGTTTTTCCGGGACCCGACAGAAGTGACAGATGCCGACGTACGTCTTCTAAGGTTGATCCGGTGGAGCATTGCGATCAGAACCTCTTGAGGTAGTGATCTTACCTTCGTCTCTCTAATTTGGGTATCATGCGGAGTGGGTATCCTTTTTTTTCATGAGAAATAGTTGAACCATTAAATGAAGATAATAACTGGTTAAATAACGGGGTTGAGAAGTTTGTGATTGCTGTTAATTTATATCGTGTGATATTATGTTATGAATTAAATAGGCTTACAACTACTGAAAATCACGGTTGTTGGGGGCCTTTGCTTGCGCAATTAAATGTTGCCCTATCTTTCTTGACCATTTTTGTGGATGGAAACTTCGTTGAATGTAGAAATATGGTTAATCACGTAAATTTGGATGATTAAATGAAAATCTGGAACCCTTGTGTGATCACCCCGGTTGAACAAAATTGAATAATGAACATGTGGGTGTTGGCTTGGATACGTGGCATGTGATGGGGGTGTTTTGTGGGTTGTTTTGGATCGGGTGAGAAGCGGGGCTGTGGTTGACTTGGTTGTGGGTTGGTGTGAATGTTATGTTTGTGATGGGAAGTGGGCATGTGATAAACTGTATTAAAGGGATAATAATGTACGGTGCTGTTGTGGTTTTGGCAGTTGGCAGCGGGGCTACTGGGATGGGTTTGAATGTGATCGAACTATGGGTTGTAAATAATAAATAAAAGCGTAAGAGTTAATGAATGGTGGGGCGTGGTAATGAAACAGTATTAATAAAAAATGGGTTGGTTGGTTGATAAGAAGAACTTGGTTGTGTTGCTTGAGTTTTCCTAACTTGATTTGTGGATGGCAGAGATATGTTTTACGAACGATCGATGTGGTTGGTTGTGGATAGTTTCCCAGTAGTTAAGGAACTAAATAAACTAATTCTGCTGAAATGTGAAAACCTAAATAGGGTTGGGGTTGTTTTTTGTATGCATGCTTCGTAGTAGCAGTGCTGAGGCACATGCTCAGTTTCTCTGTTTAGAATCCATAGTTTGGGATGTGTGTTTGGTATACATATATATATCTGAATCTTTTGTGTTTTATCGCACCCCACCCATGTTGAGTACCTAGTGAAGAACACTCTCATTTCATGGGAGAGGGTGCTTCCCCTTAGTTACTAGCTCCTTCCGACTCCTTCTCCCCTAGGATGTGATGTCTTGAGGCGACCTTACACCTAAGACTCTTCGGTAGGTTTTGATTGGGGTGGTTTTAGCCCACGACTCTTGGGGTAGGTTCTACTGTTTCCCAAGAATCATCGGGATGAGGACCATGTGTGTGTGGGTGGGATACGTGGTTGTGAGGCCCAGGTGTGTGGGGGCCAGATACATGGTTGTGAGGCCCATGTATGTGCGGGAGGGATACGTGGTTGTGAGGCCGAGGTGTGTGCGGGCAGGATACGTGGTTGTGACGCCCAGGTGTGTGTGGGCAGGGAGAGTGTGGCAGTGTCAGGACGTTCGCCATTAGGAAGAGCAGCTGACTACTGGGAAGTGGTGCGGGGTACCCAATACTCTTGTTTCTTATATAATACTACCTGTTGAGATTGTGTTTTTGGTGAGTGTGGATGATGAGGTTGGGTGGATATAACTCCTTGCTAAGTTTCTTCTGTTCATCTCATGGGACATTAGGATGTCTCCCCACTTGTGCACAAGAGCTCTAGGTTTCCCTACTGAGTATACTTGTATACTCACCCAACGTTTACTTTCAAGTTTCCAGGAGGACTACCAGGGCCATGCGGGACCCTACTAGTTGGACATTTGGAGTTGTTATAGTTGATGTACACTTGTTTCTTTTGGTATTGTACTTTGAGCTTTCTTGTACTTGCACCTAGTTATAAAATTGTTTAAACATGCATGTGGGATTGGTTTGGGTTTATTCCTATACACTTTTTCTTTTCCTTTTTGGTGGTTGACATGTCCTATTTCCCGATCGTAAATTAATAAAAGGGTAATGCCTCCCATATTTGTGAAAACTCATACCCTTGGTGCTAGTTGCCAACCCGGGGCCTACTAGAGGCGGGAATCGGGGGGTCAATATCTCCCTTTCACCATTTTCACCTCAGGAGGGGAATCTTTGGTGGGAGGGGGTCGTGAAAGAATGGTATCAGAGGTGATGGTTGAGAGATAAGATGGAGTCTGGAGTTAGGAACAGTGAGGATTTCATGGGATGGTAGGGAAATAGTGTTGGTTAATCTGGGTGTGTGACATAGGCCTGGGAGCACTGGCAAGGACACGAGATTTTAGGGCCCCCCGTGATCCGATGCAAGGACTCTGAGCCTACCGAAATACCAAGTGAGACTACATTGATTGCAGGGTAGAGACCCTAGGGAAGGTACATGCATCATCATGATTGTGTTTTACTTGATTTGGGTGTTCTGGAAATGAAATTGAAAAAAATGGAACCCTGGGAAATTTCCTTACTACTTGGGCTTAGGCGATCTCTGTTTACCATACAGCTATGGCACCTGGACGTCGTCATTGGGTGGCTCAGACGGCCGAGGCCCAACAGATTCAGGCGGTCGATCAGTTGAGGATTGATCGAGAGGAGGAAGATAGCCAGTGGCAGAAGACTCTCCATTCTCTTCAGTGCCATACCCTCAATAAGTACGAGGGTAGTACTTCGGATACAAAGACTGAGGGGTTGCTGGAGGCGCTAGTGATCGCTTTTTCCTTGATCCATGCTCCGAAGGAGTACTCGGTTCACCTAGCAGACAGTCAGTTGAGAGGTGCGGCGCAACAGTGGTGGACGCTCTACCTCGGAGACAGGATAGAGGTAGAGGTTCCATGGGATGACTTTGACAAGGAATTCCGAGAGGAATTCCTTTCATCCATGATAAATGTGGAGAATCGACACGAGTCACTCTCCCTTCAGCAGGGGAGTATGTTAGTATGAGAGTTGGGGATCAAGTTCATGGATCACCTGCGCTTTGCTCCGAATCTCTTTCCGGATGAGGAGTCTCAGGCGAGACGTTTGGAGGAGGTGCTTCGTCCTTCGCTCCAGTATGCTTTCACCCCCATCACCCTTCCGACGTACATGGCGGTATAGTAGAAGGCAGAGGTTGTAGAGAGGATGTACTCACTGGGAGGTGCACCCCAAGAGGGGATCTAGCCGGGCTCGTCGAATGGGAAGGCAGTGAGCAGCAGGTCTCATGCGACACGACCTTCCAGGTTCAGGCCAATGGGGAGGAGGCCCCAACAGTTCCAATTTTGATCATCGGGTCCTCGTCCATTTTTCACGAGCCCAGTATCGAATTTCTTTTATTGTGGAGGTTTCAGGCACGTTCTGAGTCGGTGAACGAACCGTGCTCAGTATGGTGGAGGTGGTCAGGATTAGCACCCACCTCAGCAGAACTAGTTGTCGGCGAGGCCCTTCCAGCAGCAGCAAGACCATGATCCTCCGAGGGCAGACATTGCGGGAGGAGGCCGACCTCAGGGTGCTCCTCAGGGACCTTGACCAGGGCGTGGTCGAGGAGGTGGATGACATTAGAGAGGCAGAGGAGATGGGCATGGACAGTTGCACGCAGCAGAGATGACATCTCTAATAGGACCATAGGTGGTGCGAGGTACGATTTGTTGGTTCATCCCTCTTGTTTTTTCTTTGTTCGATTCGGGAGCTACGCACTCATTTCTTGCACCTGGTCTAGCTCATTCTTTGGGACTAGATGTTGAGAGACTTTTTGTACCACTAGTGTTGAGTTCACCAGTTGGGGGGCAGACTAGCATATCTTGTGTTTTCCGGAGATGTGGGATGACGTTGGGACCACATCAATCTATTGGGGACCTTCATCTGTAACAAATGCAGCCATATGTTGTCATCATAGGCATCTACTGGTCATTTTCTGTTAGTCCCATTATCGACTACTTCCAGAGAAGAGTCATGTTCTCCGATGTGGATGGGCATCATGTATCTTTTGTTGGCGAGAGGAGCTATCAGGTAGGAAGCCGGCATGTGAAGCCTCTCCTTTACTTCTAAGGCGGGTTATCAGTGGTTCCAGCTGATACAGAGATGATGGATGTCCCGGAGGTTTTTGGGAAGTTCCTCGATGTTTTTTCTGAGTAGGGTGTGACTCTACCCCCCCCCCCCCCCCCGACGTGATGTTGGGTTTGGGATAGACTTACAGCCTGGTGCCCATCCGATTTTGATGGCCCCTTATCGGATGACACCTTCAGAGTTGCGGGAGTTGCAGATTCAGATTGAAGATCTTATGGAGAAGGGTTTTGTTCGACCTAGAGTATCACCATGGGGTGCTCCAGTTTTGTTCATGAAGAAGGTAGATGGTGGTCTCAGGCTATGCATAGACTACCAAAGGTTGAACCAAGTAACAGTCAAGAAACGTTACCCCCTTCCAAGGATATATGATCTCTTAGACCAACTGAGGGGAGCATGTTCGTTTTCTAAGATTGATCTACGAACTGGATATCATCAGCTGAGGGTAAAGGACGGTGACATCTCGAAGAATATTTTCAGGTGCCGGTATGGGAATTTCGAGTTTGTAGTAATGTTATTTGGAATTACGAATGCACCTGCTGTGTTCATGGGACTTATGAACTTTGTCTTCTGAGAGTTTCTGGACCGGTTCATCATTTTGTTTATCGATGACATCCTGATCTATAAAAGATCAGAGGAGTATCACGTTGAGCATCTCAGGGCAGTCTTAGAATTCCTTCGACACCACCATCTTAACAGGAAATTGTTGAAATGTAAGTTCTTGACACAAGAAGTACATTTCCTTGGGCACGTAGTGTCTCAACATGGAGTTTTAGTGGACCCGTCGAAGGTGGAGGCAGTTGTTTCTTGGGTAGCACCCAAGAGCGTGGCAGAATTTCATAGTTTCCTGGGGTTAGCAGGTTACTATCGGAGGTTCATTTCCAACTTCTCTGAAGTTGCTGCTCCATTGACAGCTTTGACCAGGAAGAACCAGGTCTTCCTATGGAGCGAGTAATACCATAAGGATTTTGACTACCTGAAGGAGATGTTTGTCAGTGCTCCCGTACTCAAGTTCCCAGAGGAAGGGTTGTTGTATGAGGTGTTTTGTGATGCTTCTGGCCTTGGTCTGGGGTGATTTCTGATGCAGAAGAAGGGAGTGATCTGTTATGGTTCTAGAAAGTTATGCCCTCACGAGCGTAACTATGCCACCCATGACCTAGAGCTTGCAGTAGTAGTGTTCGCATTGAAGTTCTGGCGACATTACCTCTTCGGGGAGCGTTTTGTGGTCTTCTCAGATCATAAGAGCATGCGTTATATCTTCTCCCAGCGTGACCTGAACCTGCGGCAGTGGATATGGGTTGAGTTTCTCCAAAAATATGACTTTGATATCTCTTACACTGAAGGTAAGGTCAATGTGGTGGCTGATGCCCTGAGCTGGAAGTCACATAAGGTAGTGGTTCGGGAATCCACAGATGCTTGGAAGGTGATGTGAGAGTTGGCTGCCTTGCACTTGGATGCCAGGGTAGAAGGTGTTAGAGGATGCTTGTTTCAGATGACGGTGTAGTCCTTCTTGTTGAAGCAGGTGGAAGAATCTCAGTGGGGGGACTCCGAGGAAAAAGTGATTCGGGATCATGTCGATCAGGGGAACGCTCCAGAAGGATGGTCCGAGGACAGCCGACATCGGATGCTTTTACATGGAAGGTTGTTTGTCCCAGAGACAATGCGTGAGGGATTTCTCTGTGAGTTCCATAGATCATCCATGGCAGTACATCTAGGAGTTTCAAAAATGTACCAAGGCATGAGGGAACCTTTTTGGTGGTCTGGGGTGAAATGAGAAGTGGCGGAGTTTGTGGCTAAATGCCTAGTGTGTCAGCAAGTGAAGGCTGAACACCGTGTTCCTAGTGGTTTGTTGGATCCTTTAGATGTCCTCGAGTGGAAGTGGGATGGCATCTCAATGGACTTCGTCATAGGACTACCCAGAGCTCAGGGTGGTTAAGATGCTATCTAGGTAGTGGTTGATCGACTGATGAAATCAGCTCACATCTTAGCAATTAAGGAGTCGGGCCCGGTGAGTACCTTAACACAAAGGTACGTAGACGAGGTTGTGTGGTTGCATGGAGTCCCGAAGACTATCATCTCAGATCGGGATACTCGGTTTACCTCATGATTATGGAGGGGGTTACAACATGCTTTTGGCACCAAACTACTCCTTAGCATTGCTTTCCACCCCCAGACCGATGGGCAGACAGAGCAGACTATCCAGATGCTGGAGGACATGCTACGAGCATGCGTTCTGGATTTCGGAGGATCATGGGTACGACACTTTCCTTTAGTAGAGTTTGACTATAAAAACATCTTCCACTCTACTATTGGCATGGAACCATTTTAGGCTTTGTATGGAAGACAATGTCGTTCACCCATTTGCTCGACAGAGGTTGGTGAGACAGGTGCTCTTGGGCCAGAGGTAGTGCAGAGCACCACAGAGAAAATCCAGCTTGTACGTGAGAGGATGAAAGTAGCTCAGGACCGACAAATTTCTTATGCTTATCTTCAGAGGAGTCCCTTGGAGTTCGATGTGGGAAATCATGTGTTCTTGAAGGTTTCCCCTCGACGGGGAACAGAGGTTTGGGAAATGTAGCAAGCTCTCACCTAGGTTCATCAGACCTTTCGAGGTGCTGAGGCGAGTCAGTGAGGTAGTATATCAGCTGGCCCTGCCACCTCAGTTGGAGAAGGTTCATGACGTCTTCCACGTCTCCCAGATTTGTCTATACTTACACGACGACTCCCACATTATCGACTGGGGAGAGTTAGATATGGGAGAAGACGCGACCTTCGAGGAACGACCAGTCAGAATCGAGGATCATAAAGAGAAGGTGCTCTGCAGACAAACCATCGCCTTGGTTCATGTGTTGTGGATGCATGGTGGCCTCGAGGAGAGCACTTGGTAGCGGGAGACCTAGATGCACGCTCAGTACCCGGAGTTGTTTTGACTTGTGTTTTCCCTTGCTCTTCTGAGCTTTTTTTGATGTTATACTCTGTACCTTTGATATATAGAATGCTTGGATTGTCGATTGTGAGACATTTTGTTTCCTTATTCCCCGGTAATTTGTAACATGTCCGGATGTGTTGGGAAAGGAAAAAACATGACCCTTAATCGAGAAACATTAATGCGTATGAGATTGTACCCGTGTGGGTGAGTCAGTGCCACTTAAAGAGGATAATATCTCGACATAGGAAAGGAATTTCTCAAAACCACATGTTCGGGTAGTGTGTTGGTTGTGTGGTGTTGGGGGTAGTGCGAGCTGAAAAATCCAAATTTATGGTAGTGGGAAGGCCCAATCCTTAATCGAGACGCATTAATGCGTATGTGATTAAACATGTGCAGGCGAGTTAGTGCCGCCTAAAGCGGATAATATCTCGACATAGGAGGGGGAATTCCTAACACCTATGATTAGGGTTGTTGGTTGGGTTCCTGTTATAACGGTAACCCTAAGAGGTATCTTGTTTGGTTCCTCTGGGATGTTGTTTTTTGAATTCTCGAGGACGAGAATGCATTAAGAGGTATATTATGTAGTGGCCTATACCTCTCCGGCCCATTCATTTTCCAAAAAGAAGGCCAAGAAGTGTTCTAGAAGGTAATATGGACTTTTCCCACACTTTCCAAAATTTTGAAACTACACGCCGTGTAGTTTGAGTACACTTCGTGTTCCTCCTTGCCGGGTATACCCCGTGTTGAACTCCGTTTCCTTGCCGTGTGAGATAAATGGGTACACTCCGTGTGTCCAATACTACATGTCGTGTAGTCTCTCCCCGGGTACGCGTTACCATGTGTTGACCAGTCAACGATCGTGTGCCCTGTTGGAGCCGTGTGAAATAAATGAGTACACGCCGTGTGTCCAAACTACAGGTCGTGTAGTCCTTCCCCGCGTATGTGTTTCCCTCAAACCTTGTGTTGACCGGTCAGTGTCCGCGGAGCCATGTTGGAAGCCGTGTGGAGACCATGTCAAATAATCGAGTACACGCCGTGTACCATAAAGTACACGTCGTGTACTTTTGATTTTCTCGCCTATAAAAGGTGGGGTCCCCTCCTCCTTTTCAAATCACCCCTCTCCTCCCCTTTCCTCTGAGCAGAGTTCTCCAAAGAGACTCGAAGGCTCTTTCTTCCATAATTTAATCGTCCGAGCTCCGATTTAGGATCCGTCTGCTACCACAGTATCGTAATGACGAGGCGGAACATCCGAGCTTGGATACGTTGTCTTTACTTCGACCTTTCTTTTCCTACTTCCACCCGAAGAGGTTTTTCCGGGACCCGATAGAAGTGATGGACGCCGACAGACGTCTTCTAAGGTTGATCCGGGGGAGCGTTGCGATTAAAACCTGTTGAGGTAGGGATCTTATCTTCATCTCTCTAATTTGTGCATCATGCGAGGTGGGTATCCATTTGTTTTCATGAGAAAAATCTGAACCATTAAATGAAGATAATAACTGGTTAAAGAACGGGGTTGGGAAGTTTGTGATTGTTGTTACTTTATATCCGGTGATATTATGTTGTGAATTGAATAGGCTTACGCCTACTGAAAATCACGATCGTTGGGAGCATTTTCTTGCACAATTAAATGTTTCCATATCTTTCTAGAACATTTTTGTGGATGGAAACTTCATTGAATGTCGAAATTTGGTTAATCACGTAAATTTGGTTGATTAAATGAAAATCTGGAACCCTTATGTGATCACCCCAGTTGAACAAAATGGAATAATGAACATGTGGGTGTTGGATTGGATACGTGGCATGTGATGGGGGTGTTTTGTGGGTTGTTGTGGATCGGGTGAGCAGCGGGGCTGCGGTTTACTTGGTTGTGGGTTGGTGTGAAGGTTATGTTTGGGATGCGCAGTGGGGCTATGATAAATGGTATTAAAGGGATAATGATGTACTGTGCAGTTGTGGTTTTGGAAGTTGGCAGTGGGGCTGTAGGGATGGTTTTGAATGTGAACGGACTATGGGTTGTAAATAATAAATAAAAGCGGAAGAGTTAATGAATTGTGGCGCGTGGTAATGAAACGTTATTAATAATCAATGGGTTGGTTGGTTGATAAGAAGAACTTGGTTGTGTTACTTGTGTTTTCCTAACTTGATTTTTGGATGGCTGGGATATGCTTTATGAACGATCGATGTGGTTGGTTGTGGATAGTTTCCCAGTAGTTAAGGAACTAAACAAACTAATTCTGCTGAAACGTGAAAACCTTAATGGGGTTGGGGTTGTTTGTTGTATGCATGCTTCGTAGTAGCAGTGCCGAGGCACGTGCTCAGTTTCTCTGTTTAGAAGCCATAGGTTGGGCTGTGTGTTTGGTATACATATATATATCTGTAGCTTCTGTGTTTTATCGCACCCCACCCATGTTGAGCACTTAGTGCTGAACACTCCCATATCATGGGAGAGGTTTTTTTTCCTTAGTTACTAGCTCCTTCCTACTCCTTCTCCCCTAGGATGTGATGGCTTGAGGCGACCTTACACCTAAGACTCTTCGGGTAGGTTTCGATTGGGGTGGTTTTAGCCCAAGACTCGTCAGGTAGGTTCTACTATTTCCTAAGAATCTTCAGGATGAGGCCCAAGTGTGTGCGGGCGGTATACGAGGTTGTGAGGCACATGTTTGTGCAGGCGGGATACGTGGTTGTGAGGCCCAGGTGTGTGCGGGCGAGATACGTGGTTGTGAGGCATAGGTGTGTGCGGGCGGGGAGAGTGTGGCAGTGTCAGGACGTTCGCTGTTAGGAAGAGCAACTAACTACTAGGAAATGGTGTGTGGTACCCAATACTCTTGTTTCTTATATACTACTACCTTTTGTGATTGGGTTTTTGGTGAGTGTGGCTGGTGAGGTTGGGTGGATAGAACTCCTTGCTATGTTTCTTATGTTGTTCTCACGGGACATTAGGATGTCTCCACACTTATGCACGAGAGCTTTATGTTTCCCTAATGAGTATACTTGTATTCTCACCCTACTTTTACTTTCAGGTTTTCAGGAGGACTACCAGGGTCATGTGGGACCCTACTAGTCAGACAATTAGAGTTGTTGTTGTTGTTGTACACTTGTTTCTTTTGGTATTGTACTTTGAGCTTTCTTGTACTTGCACCTTGTTATAAAATTGTTTAAACATGCATGTGGGATTGGTTTGGGTTTATTTCTATACACTTGTTCTTTTTATTTTTGGTGGTTGACTTGTCCTATTTCCTGATCTTAAAATAATAAAAGGGTAATGCCTCCCATATTTGTAATAACTCATACCCTTGGTGCTAGTTGCCAACCTGGGGCCCACTGGAGGAGGGAATCGGGGGTCATTATCTCCCTATCACCATTTCCAGCTCAGGAGGGGCATCTTTGGTGGGTGAGGGTCATGACACAATGTCCATGATTAAACACTGAAAGTAGAGAACCTCAAATAAGATAGAAATGTTCCAAACACCCAAGAATGAATACAGATAGAATTTAAGATCGAGAGTGGGAGGGAATATATGATCAGGGTTCTCCCTGTGAACTTTTGTGGTGTCCTCATCCATATGATATGAAAGTTGATGTAGAGGAGGTAGTCGCACCACCACCAGCTTCTTCGGCTCTTCTTTCTCGATCACCACGACATTGGTGGTCTCATCATCAACTTCCAAGGCCTTATCCATATTTGATGTATCATAATTTTTAGGAAAGGACAAGTAAGAAAACAATTCAGTTTGAATAAAATTAAAAATGAATAATAAATCAAGAAATCTTCCCTTTCAAGTATGTCAACTAGGAAATTGATCTCTTCAGGAAAGACCATTGGCACTTCCATATCAGCAGATACATCTTCTTCATCACCTTCCAATGCAAGTCCGAGGTCAAAAGTTGTTTATTGATCAATATCAAAGATAGGAAGATCAATTTTCAGGTTATCTTCTACAAAGTGATTCCAGGATTCTTCCAAAAATTGTTGATCTCCCACAGGTGAATCAGCTGGAATGGGTACATCAGGGACCTCCTCGAGCAATGGTTGAGTACGGGATGACACGACTAACTCCTTTAGTAGCTCCTTATCACCTGCCTCAGGTTCTTTATCCTAAACAATGATTGGTGAAAGCTCTTCCTCCACTCGTTTTGGTTTAGGTTCCGGTTGAGGATTTGGTTTGGGTTGCTCTTGACATGCATGTACGTATTAAGAAATCAACTCTATTTGACTCTCCAATTTTTCCACAAGTGCACTAATCCTTTGAAACATAGATTCAATATCATTGTAATCTTCTTATAGCACCTGAGATTGGTCAGTCCATATAGAATAATTACCCTTGAAATACATCATGAACAAAAACTTTTTTTTATTTTTTGAAATGTATGATTTTTTTTGTTTTTTTATGAAAAACGGTGTGTGAAAGTGTTGGGCCTCCCCGGCAACGGTGCCAACTTGATGCGTGGAAATTTGTCGTAGATCCCAGATAAAAATATTATTTACCTAATAATGCATTATACTGCACTCGCAGGGTCAGTCTCAATGAGGCAACTTAAACAACACCAAAATTCTATTCTCAATATTTATTTTTTAACTAATATATAATATAAAGATGAGTTTGAAATATGCAAAAAATATGAATGTATATATATATATATGTAATTCAAACAATATGATGTTAAAAAGAAGAATGAAGTCATTTTTTTAGGGATGATAATGGTTGATATCATTGTCTATTAAAATATTTTCAATATCAATTCAATGTAGTGATCAAGATCTATCACACTACACCCTCTTATTCAAAATGTTATTTCCCTAACACTGAGATCTCTACATGTTGGGAAATACTCTTCCTAATGTCGTCTAAGATATTTCTTTTCCGACCATCACTACCCAAGCCATACTCCATCGTATGCATGACTTAGATATTGAAGGGAAGGATAAATGTTGAATGAGAAGAAGAACATGGTGGTAGAGAAAATGGGGCAATCACACACCATAATAAATTTAACCACCACCTAAATACTCATAATTAAATATTAATATTATATTTTAGGTACAATGAAACTCAATGATCTACTATTATCCCCCTCGATCAAACATCAAGGTTATGTCCCCATTATCATGGAGTTAGAAGATAATAAAGTGCGAGAAACAAATAAAAGTAAAAATGGAAGAATGATGTATGATGAAGAATAATAATATAAAATAAAATATTATAAATATACTACATATGAATATAAACTACAAATAAATAAATAAAAATTACAACACAGAAGTGACAATGCTTTGAGAAGGGTGAGGATACATATTTATAGGGAGATGAGGTGAAAAAATTATCTCCAAATTAATCCTCCAAATGATGCCGCATGGATGTCCCATTTAATGGATGACTTTGTAACAAGTTTCTTCATAAAATATGTTCCATAATTTCTAATCCATTCACCCTCCAAATATGAGATTTATTGGACATTTTATGTATGATTTATGCTCGATTTAATACGAGACATTTAATTTACCCATTTGACACGCGGAATTTTCAATTCATCAACTTCGTGTGACATTATTGACCTCCAAACCATCGATTTACACATTCCTTCCATTAAAAAAGTTTTTTCAAATGTTATTTCGCATCTCTCCACACGTTATGAGCCATTTTGGTTGACGTTTCAAGATTCTATGAATTTATTAGCCAATTGAACCGTTTCTGCCTGGTGAGACGTTTCATCTTTTACATGCTGTGAGCGTTCCCATAATGCATTAATGAGGGTATTTTTACTTTAAATTAATCATGGACGCGCCTTAATAAATTTTTTTAAGCAGGAATAAATTCATTTTAAGGTTTGTGCGCCGAGTTATACATCCATTATTTCGGTGGGGGCCATTCTGTCCAACCGGAAGACTCTTCAACTTCATTGAATTTTTATAGCCACTAGAGGATCGATTCAGCCCTTAGTCCAGAAGACAAAAATGAAGTAAATTAAATAAGGATTCTACCAAAATTTTAATTATGAAATATTGACAAATATATAATGGGAAAAGAACAAAATACCCCTGTGAATACAATCTGTTGAAATTGCATAATTTGGCCATTTTTGCATTTATTCTCAAAATAACACTAAAACCTAAAAATGTGACAATTACCTATACAATAACACTATGGTGGGATTATAAAAAGTGAATTAAAGTATAAAATATATGAAAATTTGAGCTTCATCACTCCCCCACACTTAAAAATTGCAATCCAGGGCAAGCATCTTACATCCATATCTGTAAAGACCCAGAAATTTCAAGGAATTTTTTTTCTTAATTTTCTTTGGAATTTTACAAGAACGCAGTTTCTGACGGTGCCTGATTCCAAGGCCCGATGTGCCCAGAATCATTTTCGGAAGTTTGGCTCGGGTACGTTCAGTGAACGAACGAGCGGGAATTCCAATCTTTTGAACCGGTGCTCGGAATCAAATTCCGAGGGCACCGATGGAACCGGATCACCGGTAATTGCTTAGGAACACCTGTTCCGGAGTTGCGTTTTCATGAGAGTTGATAATAAAAATTGTGGAAGTTTAATTTATAATTATTCTACAATTTTTATTTTACTCTAAGTGATTAATCCTTTGGATGGATGTTGGGTAACTAACCAACCTCCCTTGGGAGGTTATGACGGTGGTGGGGCCCACACGAACCCCACCCCTTCATATCCTCTAAACCCCCTCAACTCCCATTCAAATTTTGATAACTTTATATTTTTAACTTATGGATTTAATGTGGCGAGTTAAATGTAGGTTTTTGAAATTCAAACTCTTGAATTTCAAAAGCCTTGTTGTGTTAATAAAATAAGTTGAGAACTTATTTTATTTGGGTCGGTGTTTAGTTGTTTGTGAGATTTCGGAGAAAAAGCTAAGGAAATATTGAGTTCTTCATTCCCTTTGATGAAAAACGCGAAGAACAAACGATCTCCGACGCGGAGCGCCGAGCCCTCGGAGACCGTCTTCCGCGACACCAACCCGCGACGCGACGTCTTCTTCCACGCCGTTCTTATTCCGCGACGTCTCTTCCACAACAGTTTTCCGCGATGAAATCTCCGTCAACGTCTTCGAATCCTCGCTTCGTGATGCCGACGTTCGTCATCTCTTTTATCCAGGTAGGGGTTGTTTATTTAAATTGTTCGTGTTTATCACTTTGTCGTTCTTCGTGAAAATATGACCAAATGATATCGATTAACGAGAGGGGGCCGAACCGAACAAACACGGCCGACTCCCCTCCTTTATCCATGTTTGATTCTTTTTGGATGGAATGGAATGGTGTGGTGCCATCGCACTACGCGGGAATTACATGGCAAGTATTGCGCGACGCCGTCGCGCCGCGCCGTGAAGATGAACAAAGACGTGACGCCGTCGCGCCGCGCCGTGAAGATGAACAAGGACGTGATGTCGTCGCGCCACGTCGAAGAAAACTGAAGACGCCGTGGCCAGAGCGGGGCCACAGTGGAGGGGTGCGGTGCCGTCAGCCCGTGCCGGAAAAACCAAGCCGCGGCCGGTTCCGGGCCGCCGGTGTCGGCGAAGGAAGAAGGAACGGTCGTCGCCGGTCCACGTTGGCAGAACCGGCCAGTCGGTGCGGGCCGGCCGGACAAAGGGGAGCCGGGGGAATTAATTCCCCCGGACGGCTTTACAAAATGGACCCCTTAATTGGGGGGGCCGCGGTTACACCAGGGGGGCATGGCCCCCCCCCTTTTGCCAACGGCTCGGCCAAAGGCGGAGCTGGCCAGCGCGATGGGTGGGCTGTGCCCAGGCCGGGCCGGCCGTCGAGCCTGTCCGCCAGGCCGGGCCGCACCCAGATTAGGCCGGGCCGGCCGGGCCAACCCGGACCCGGGGCGGGTCGACCTGATTCGGGCCGACCGGGGTGTCTCGGGCCGCGTCGGTCCGAGCCCGACACCCCCGTTTTCGGACCATCTTCGGTCTTTTGCCTATAACATGGGCTACGCACCTCCGATCGACGCACCGTCAGTTGCGATGCGATCCTTGAATCGATACGGTCATTTCGATATATCGCAATCAATGTTTCGGAACACTTTGGGTTCGGCTGGGTTGGTTCGGATACGAAACCAACCGGGCCCTCGGAGCGGAAACGCTTATATCTTGAGCTCCAGATGTCCGATTGACGTGCCATCGACTTTGATGGATTCCTATAAGTGAGAAGGATCTTTTGGATTACTCTGCTCGAGTTTTGGATGCTGTCGGAGTGCGGTCGGGTTGATTCGCTCACAAAACCAACCGGGCCCCTGGAACGAAAAAGCCAATAACTCACAGACCGGGCGTCCGATTGATGCGCCGTCTGTCTCGTTGAATTCCTATTGATGAGACAGAACTTTTGGCTTACTTCGCCTGAGTTTTGGTTGCTGTTGGATAGTGGCCGGGTTGGATTGTACCCGAAATCCAATTGGGCCATTGGAACAGAAAAGCTGTTATCTTTCAGACCAGACGTCTGTTTGACGAACCGTCAGCGGCGTTGGTGATCACGTTGAGAAACGGTCCCTCTGAGTATACCTTATGAGAGGTCGGGGTACAATTGAGATACGGACGGTTTGGTTCGCACACGAAACCAACCGGGCCCCGGGGACGAAAAGGCTAATAAGTCACAGACCGGGCGTCCGATTGACGCACCATTTGTCGCGTTGATACCCCTATGATGAGGTGGTACTTTGAGATACTTATTCGTTGGACTTTGAGATACTTGGATTATCAACCTGTAGCTCGTGGAGAAGACCCTCTCGGAGACGAGCGTGCAGAGTACGGAGACCGTGTAGCCGACTGAGACCTGACAACTGCTTGACCGACTCGACTTAGAGTGAGTCGACTAGCCCAGTGGAAGGAGCACTACTTTGTGAGGTGCAGACCCATGGCACACGGAGCACTACATGTGTGACAATGCAGACCCGCGGTGCTCGTCCGGAGAGTACCTCAGCAGACTACTAGGGGGTGTGCACTGCTGTGTTTGGGTGACATACCTCGGCGGGAAGCACTACTGTGTCTTGGTGGATGACCCGCGGTACTCGACAGGTGGAGTACCTCAGTAGTCTTAGGTTAGTGAGCAGTACCTCAGAGTCGTGACAGGACCACCGTACACTCCAGAGACGGGGCTCTTCAGCAGTTACGGTTTCGATAATTGAAAATCCTGGTTTGAGCTGAGACTTTTGACCTTTTTGTTTACCTCATAATTGAGATGGGTCACTTGATAACTTAGGTATATGTATGGGCAAATACCTAGGTAGTGGTTATCCGTTTATTTCATGATCTTGGTGTTTTCCTCATGATTGAGATGGGTTACTTGATAACTTAGGTATATGCATGGCATATACCTAAGTAGAGGTTATCTGTTGAGATCTTCTTTGTGGTTATCCATGTTGGTTTAGTGAGACCTTGAGGGTCTCGGGGTCCCTACTAAGTATCTTTATACTCACCCCTGCACGGGCTATGCCCGAACCTCGTTGTGTTGGTTGTAGATGACGGGCAGTGCTGACGGAGGTCGAGTGTTCGAGGAATGGACGGTACCCGGAGGTGGACCACACGACGAGTCAGTACCTGGAGGTGGACTTCATAGCGAGACAACACTCGGAGGAGGTTGACGGGCGAGAGCGTTGAGGAGGATATCTGTACCTACCCTTCAGGTAGGATCCATGGTGGACGATCCAGGAGCTGCGCCATCTGTACCTACCCTTCAGGTAGGATCCGAGGAGGACGACCCAGGAGCTGCTTCCGTTCTTCCAACTGTTGTCTTTTTCTGTTGTACTTGTTCAGTTGTAGTTGTACTTTCATTTGGGTTTGTATTCTGGCCCATTTAATTTTCAGCACGTTCTTTTGTACTTAGTTTTTTGCATCCACTTGTACTATGTGGTGTTTTGTTTACTTTTATAAAGGAAATGCCTTCCCAGTTATCGGGATTTACGCCTTTGGTGCTGGTCGCCAGCCCCTGGGCTATGGAAGGCGGGCTTGGGGTAGTCACGGCACGGGCCCTGAGGACGGGTAGTGACAAATTCGTATCAAAGGAGTCGGTTCTACCGCAGAACTTATAACTCTTATATTTTCTTTCTGTGAATCAATAGTGTTAAGAGTACCGAGTGTGGTTTTCAGTTCAGAGAGTCCAGTGTTGGTGCGGGCGGCCGACGTATCCATACACCAGGACCCTGACAACTGATTTCCGACTTTGTGCACGAAAACACTAATTTCATGTGTGTTTCCAGAAGTTTTATTAAAATATCAGCTCAAACCAGGTCAGCTCACCAGGTATAATCGTTTAACCGTGTCACATTGTTTCTTTCAGGATGCCTTTTCATGGACGACCAGCTAGAGCCCAGAGGGATTGCGTACTGACAGCCTGTCGAGCGACGAGGCTTCGGTATAGGTCCCTCTTGCATTTGAGGCACCAGCGGAGGCACCAGTGGTACTACCATATGTTGGGCCACCGATGCCACCAGTCCCAGCAGTAGGCGATGCACTCCACTTGAGTGCGCCGCACGAGTTTCAGCGCTAGAGGCCACACATGTTCTAGGGAGAGACGGACCCGCATGCAGCTGAGGTTTGGCTGGAGGCTGTGGTGAGAGTCTTCAGGCTAGTGGGGATGCCTGGAGATTTCATGGTGATCTTTGCTGCCAGCCTTCTTTGGGCAGCAACTGGCTGGTGGTGGAGCCACTTGTTCCAGTTTTGCGACGGGATGACCTTCACATGGGAAGACTTCGAGACCTTCTTCAGGGTAGAGTTTGTGCCAGTAGCTCTACACCCCGAGTGTGTTTAGGAATTGCTTCTTTTGCTGCGTGTTTTTCGATTAGTAGCTGAGTCATCTGTGGGAAGTAGATAGATGATGCAGAGGTCTAGGAGGACCAGACCAGCAGTTGGACGATCTCGGGTTTTAGGACCGTTGGTGCGGGGCACCTGGGGTGGGGTCAGAGCCAGGCGTGCCAGAAACGGACATTGTTACTCATATGGCGGAAAGGGTCACCTAGCACGTGACTGTACGACTCCTCGTACAGTTGATCCGCAGGCGTTGGAGGAGCCACTGAGGAAGAAGCAGCGGCGGGTGCTTGAGCAACAGCCGAGCAGTGGACAAGCCAGTAGAGCTCCGGGAGCAGGTGGACAGGAGCGGAACTAGTGGATACGTCCCTTGTACTTCTAGTTCCATGTTGCTGTTGTATTCGTGTCTTTGTACTATGAGATGAAATAATAAAAATACACTTATCTTTGTTTGCTTTCCTGTCCTTTTGTTTGGTTGATACTGAGTGGTCCCGGCTAAACTATTGACTTGACCCTCACTTTAGAGATTTATACTGGAGTAGACCCAGTGACCTCACAATGATGCCGACAGTGTGACTCGACCCTTGGAGGTGAGAGTGACTGTTGGATCTCTTAGTAGTTACGTCGAGGCCTTACGACGTCATCCATGGCGTGAATGCGTCATTCATGTCAGGATTGACTGTATTAGGAAATGGGCGTGGTTCATACAGGGGATGAGACCGAGTTTCTCTTTTCGGCAAAGGATAAATTTTAGCAGCTCTACCAGATCATAGGAAAAGAAGGTGCAGATCATCCAGGAGAGGATGAAGATTGCACAGTGCAGTAAGAAACAGGAAACCGAAGCCAGTCTTAGAGACTCGAGCGTGATAAATATTTCAAGAAGAGAAATCTTAAAGGAGAGACGAGTCTGCGAAGCAGCAGATGTGGAGGCAGAGCTAGGAGAGCAGCATGAGGTGGTGTACATCTTAACATGCTACGACCACCCGCCTTAGTTATCCCCGCTAGGCTCAGGGAGATGGAGGGTGGAGGAAGAGTGCGGCTGCAGCGGTCGAGGAGTGTGACCCAATGGATCTAAAAATGATTCAAGGGACAGTCTGTGTCCACTACTAGCTGCTGTAGAAACGGATGTTGATATGAATCATTCCTTGATTTCACAAATCTTGTTCCAGACCTAGAGTTTCTGGTAAGCCGTGGACTTGACCCTCACGTCTGGAGATACCTTAGGAGGAGACTCGATAACCACAATTACGTCGACGGTGTGGTCAGACCCTTGAGGCGAGAGTTTCGGTTGAAATATCTTGGTGGCAGCGTCGAGGCCTTACGACGTTGGTCTGAATATTGATTGGATCCACAGTTCATACAAGGATTGACTATATTAGGCTAATAAGGTTGTGGTTTTACTAGGATGTAGGAATGGGTTTTCCTTGGTCGGCGAAAAGGAAACCCCAGGCAGCGCATGGTAACTCTTGCATAAGAGGGTGCAGACGATCATTCTTGAGTCATTCAACCATACCCTCGTGGCAGCAGTCGTTTTAAGTTTCTGTTCTAAACAGGAGTTGGAGACCTCTGAGTTCGAGAATGATGATCACGTCCTTATACGGGTCTCACCTCGACGAGGTTTACGGGGGTGTGGCCAAGGCGGCAAGTTATCTCCGAGGTTCAACGGACCTTTCTAGGTCCTCAGCTGGGTAGGCGGGGTGGATTACCACTTGACCCATCCACCTCAGTTGAACCAGGTGCACGAAGACTTCCACGTATCTCAACTGATGAGATATGTGCTTGACCCTTCACATCTTATCGACCATGGGGAGCTGGACTTTGGCGATGGGGTGTTATTCACATAGGTTCCAGTGGGGATCGAGGATCGACAGGGGCAGATCCTTTGAGAATGGTCGATTCCTCGGGTCCGCTTTCACTGTCAGTACGGGAGTCTCCAAGTGAGCACATGAGAGCAGAAGGCTCAGATGCGTGCTCAGTACCACTTTTGTATCCCTAGTTTGCGTTTAAGCTTTACGAGGATGTAAATCCCTGAGGTGGGAGTAATGAAAAGACCCGGAAATTTCAAGGAAATTTTTTTCTTAATTTTCTTTGGAATTTTACCAGAACGCAGTTTCTGACGGTGCCTGATTCCGAGGCCTGGTGTGCACGGAATCATTTTCCAAAGTTTGGATCGAATACGTTTAGTGAACGAATGAGCGGGAATTCCTATATTTTGAACTGGTTCTCGGAATCGAATTCCGAGGGCACCGATAAAACCGCAGCGCTGGTAATTGCTTAGGAACACCTTTTTCGGAGTTGTGTTTTCACGAGAGTTGATGATAAAAATTGTGGAAGTTTAATTTATAATTATTCTACAATTTTTATTTTACTCTAAGTGGTTAATCCTTTGGATGGAAGTTGGGTAACTACCTAACCTCCCTTGGGAGGTTATGAGGGTGGTGGGGCCCACACGAACCCCATCCCTTCATATCCTCTATACCCCCTCAACTCCCATTTAAATTTTGATAACTTAAAATTTTAAACTTATGGATTTAATGTGGTGAGTTAAATGTATGTTTTTGAAATTCAAACTCTTGAATTTCAAAAGCCTTGTTTTGTTAATAAAATAAGTTGAGAACATATTTTATTTGGGTTGGTGTTTAGTTGTTTGGGATCTTTTGGAGAAAAAGCTAAGGAAGTCTTGAGTTCTTCATTCCCTTTGACGAAGAACGCAAAGAACGAACGATCTCCGATGTGGAGCGCCGAGCCCTCAGAGACCGTCTTCCGCGACACTGACCCGCGATGCGACGTCTTCTTCCACGACGTTATTCTTCCACGACGTCTCTTCCACGACGGTTTTCCGTGACGAAATATTCGTCAACGTCTTCGAATCCTCGCTTCGCGACGCCGACGTTCGTCATCTCTTTTATCAAGGTAGGTGTTGTTTATTTAAATTGTTTGTGTTTATCACTTTGTAGTTCTTCGTGAAAATACGACCAAATGATATCGATTAACAAGAGGGGGTCGGACCGCACAAACACGGCTGACTCCCCTCCTTTATCCATGTTTGATTCTTTGTGGATGGAACAGAATCGCGTGGTGCCGTCGCACCATGCAGGAATTTCATGGCAAGTAATGTGCGACGCCGTCGCGCCGCGCCGTGAAGATGAACAAGGATGTGACGTCATCACGCCGCGCCGTGAAGATGAACAAGGACACGATGCCGTCGCGCCGCGTCGAAGAAAACCGAAGACACCGCGACCGGAGCGGGGCCGCAGCGGAGGGGTGCGGTGCCGTCGCACCGCGCCGGACGAACCAAGCCGCGGTCGGTTCCGGGCCGTGGCGGAGCAGGGTGACCGGAGGCCAGTTCCGGGCTGCCGGTGTCGGCGAAGGAAGAAGGACCAGCCGTCGCCGGTCCTCGTTGGCAGAACATTTCGGCTGGTGCGGGCCGGCCGGAAAAAGGGGATCTGGGGGAATTAATTCCCCCCGATCGGCTTTACAAAACGGACCCCTTAATTGGGGGGCCATGGTTACACTAGGGGGGCAGGTGCCCCCCCTTTTGCCAACGGCTCAGCCAAAGGCCGAGCTGGCCAGCGCGCTGGGCGCGCTGTGCCCAGGCCGGGCGGCCGCCTGGCCGGTCCACCTGGCCGGGCCGCGCCCAGGCCGGTTCGGGCCGACCGGGGGGTCTCGGACCGGGTCGGTCCGGGCCCGAAACCCCCGTTTTCAGACCATCTTCGGTCTTTTTCCTATAACGTGGGCTAAGGACCTCTGATCGACGCACCGTCAGTTGCGATGCGATCCTTGAATTGAGACGGTCGTTTCAGTATATAGCACTCAAAGTTTCGGAACACTTTGTGTTCGACCGGGTTGGTTCGGATACAAAACCAACCGGGCCCTCGGAGCAGAAACGCTTATATCTTGAGCTCTGGACGACCGATTGACGTGAAGTTGACTTTGATGGATTCCTCTAAGTGAGATGGATCGTTTGGCTTACTCCGCTCGAGGTTTGGATGTCATCGGAGTGCGGTCGGGTTGGTTCGCTCACGAAACCAACCGGGCCCCTGGAACAAAAAAGCCAATAACTCACAGACCGGGTGTCCGATTGATGCGCCGTCTGTCTCGTTGAATTCCTCTTGATGAGATGAAACTTTTGGCATACTTCGCCCGAGTTTTGGTTGCTGTTGGATAGTGGCTGGGTTGGATTGTACCTGAAATCCAATAGGGCCCTTGGAACGGAAAAGCTGTTATCTTTCAGACCAGACGTCCGTTTGATGAACCATTAGCGGCGTTGGTGATCACGTTGAGAAACGGTACCTATGAGTATACCCTATTAGAGTTCGGGGTACAGTTGATATACGGCCGGTTTGGTTCGCACACGAAACCAACCGGGCCCCGGGGACGAAAAGGCTAATAACTCACAGACCGGGCGTCCGATTGATGCACCGTCTGTTGTGTTGAGACCTCTATGACTAGGTGGTCCTTTGAGATACTTTTTTGTGGGACTTTGAGACACTTGGAGTGTCGACCTGTAGCTCGTGGAGCGGACCCTCTCAGAGACGATTGTGCGGAGTACGGAGACCGTGTAGCCGACTGAGACCTAACGACTGCTTGACCGACTCGACTTGGAGTGAGTCGACTAGCCCAGTGGATGGAGCACTACTTTGTGAGGTGCAGACCCATGGAGGACGGAGCACTACCTGTGTGACAGTGCAGACCCGTGGTACTCGTCCGGAGAGTACCTCACCAGGCTACTATGGGGTGTGCACTACTGTGTTTGGGTGACATACCTCGGTGGGAAGAACTACTGTGTCTGGGTGGCTGACCCATGGTAGTCTACAGGAGGAGGACCTCAGCAGTATTAGGTTAATGAGCAGTACCTTGGAGTCGTGACAGGACCATTGTACACTACAGAGACGAGGCTCTTCAGCATTTACGATTTCGATAATTGAAAATTCTGGTCTGAGCTGAGACTTTGGACCTTTGTGTTTACCTCATAATTGAGATTGGTCACTTGATAACTTAGGTATATGTATGGGCATATACCTAGGTAGTGGTTATCCGTTGATTTCATGATCTTGGTGTTTTCCTCATGATTGAGATGGGTTACTTGATAACTTAGGTATATGCATGGCATATACCTAAGTAGAGGTTCTCTGTTGAGATCTTCTTTGTGGTTATCCATGTTGGTTTAGTGAGACCTTGAGGGTCTCGGGGTCCCTACTGAGTATCGTTATACTCACCCCTGCACAGACTATGCCCGCACCTCATTGTGTTGGTTGCAGACAACAGGCAATGCTGACGGAGGGTGAGTGTTCGAGGACTGGACGGTACCCGGAGGTGGACTACACGACGAGTCAGTACCTGGAGGTGGACTTCACAGCGAGACGACACTCAGAGGAGGTTGATGGGTGAGAGCGTTGAGGAGGATATCTGTACCTACCCTTCAGGTAGGATCCGTGGTGGACGATCCAGGAGCTGCGCCATCTGTACCTACCCTTCAGGTAGGATCCGAGGAGGATGACCCAGGAGCTGCTTCCGTTCTTCCAGCTGCTGTTTTTTTCTGTTGTACTTGTTCAGTTGTAGTTGTACTTTCATTTGGGTTTGTATTCTGGCCCATTTACTTTTCAGCACTTTCTTTTGTAGTTAGTGTTTTGCTTCCTCTTGTACTCTGTGGTGTTTTGTTTACTTTTGTAAAGGCAATGCCTTTCCAGTTATCGGGATTTACTCCTTTGGTGCTAGTCGCCAGCCCCTGGCCTATGGAAGGCGGGCTTGGGGTTTTCACAGCATGGGCCCTGAGGACGGGTCGTGACAATATCAAATTCAACACATTAATCAAAAATGAGAAAATATCAATGATCTTATCCAAAATAGAAGTCCATCATTTATCATATATGAAAAACAAGCCTCGCTAATTTTCATTTCAATCATTAAAATTTGTTCAACCTAATAAATCAATTCATGTCCCAATCACAACCGACCTCACATTGAATTTTATGTCACTCTTCACTCAATAGAAATTGAATCTAGAGTTATACTCATACTTGAAAATCGCATGTATTCCCATTGGTTTGTGAAAATTCACATTTCTCCAGAGCATTAAACATGAAAATGAATTTAATAATGAGGGCTTTAATAAAAGGTTCAAATGATTCTATGGTTTATGGTTGGTTGGAAAATGATTGAAAATGTTTCAGGCTAGAAATAGGAGGATGGACTTTTAAGTACAATGCATGATTAAAAAACACGAAAAAACAGGTAATTCCTCTCTCAATTTCACTTGAAAATGTGAAAAAACTTCACCGCCCCCTTTTATGACATGGTAAATGAGCCAAGAAGTTATTATAATGAATGATATATCTATTTTATCATTTTTTTTCAAATCTCTATAAAGGAACAACTTTATTTTCTTTTCTTTCCTTTTTCTTTTCCTTTTTATTTTTCATGGAGGATGTGCTTTAAAATGAATATAATGAATGAATGACAATTTTTCCCTTGATTTTTGAGTGGGACATGAGTCATAAAATAATGTACAATGAGGAATTCAAGATCATCTCAATTGTTTTCATTTTTTTGAAGGAGAACTTGATGAAACAAATAAAGCACAATAAAATGATGGCACATGCCCAATTCTCTTATCATCCACTACTCAAAGTATTGAAACACACCTAAAACCACCGATAAATGATACACATCCCAATGAAATCACATGAAAGGCCCTTCCCACACAGTCAGATTTGAAATATCCATGCATAAATAATAAAAGTGATGGTAGGTAATGAAAAATTGGCTTGTAATGTTGCTTAAACCTGTAAGGCAATTCATGGCATCTAAGGGCATACGAAGGATAAATGTAAAGGTGGGTCTCAAGATAAATCGTGGCTAGCCAAAGACATTCCCCAATCATTTCAAATACATTCCATGAAATCCAAATCTTCGAAAGAGAATATTCACATTTTCTGGTTCTCACACAAAATTCAAGTTTCCCTCAAGAAAGTGTGGGTATTAGGAAAAATATGTAAAAGTGGTTTTGAATTCCTCACAGGATATGAGAAATATTTGGAGTCAGTGTTTCATGGTATTGGATTTAAAAAATCAATCAGAATCATTAAAATTCATGAAAATTCATTTCAAGGGAAAAGAATTCATATCAAAAATCTTTTAAAATCCATTATTTCAAAAATCATTTCAACTCTTTCAAAATGAATTGATGTCCGAAGAGTGATAAGAATATTCCTTAAAGCTCAAAAATCCTAAAAATATAATAAATAAAAATTAAAATCACACAAAAAGAACTAAGCATGTTGACACTCTCCCACACTTAAATTTAACTACCCCTTATTTCAACTCAACAAAATATAAATATAAAGGTATAAAATCAAAGGGAAGGTAAGATACAACCTGACATTATTTTAGAAGTGGATCCTTGAGTTAAGCTCCTATAAGAATCCACTTTAAGACTACAATAATGTAATGAGAATACATAATAAAAATAAATAAAAAGAATGATAAAGGGAAAAGAAAATAGATAATGCTTGTTTTAGACCCCCAACCAGGTGCTAGGTTTTTACTGCCCCTAGTCAGGCTATTTCAATGGATTATCCCTAATTAGAAGGTGGGTGTGGTTTCTTTGAGACGAACCACCACATGTGAGTTTTCCCAATGTCCATGATTAAACACTGAAAGTAGAGAACCCCAAATAAGATAAGAATATTACCAACCCCCAAGAAAGAATATAGATAGAATTTAAGATCAAGAGTGTGAGAGAATAGAAAATAGAGGTGCTCTTTGGGAACTTTTGTGTTGTCCTCCTCCATATGATATGAATGTTGATGTAGAGGAGGTAGTCGCATCACCACTAGCTTCTCCGGATCTTCTTTCTTGATCACCACCACTTTGGTGGTCTCATCATCAACATCGATGGATTGATCCATATTTGCTGTATCAGAAATTTCAGAAAAATAGAATTCAGAAAACAATTCAGTTTGAATAAAATTAAAACATGATGAATCAATCAAGAAACATTCTCTTTCAAGTATGTCAACTAGGAGATTGATCTCTTTAGGAAAGACCATTGGACCTTCCATATTAGCAGGTGCATCTTCTTTATCATCTTCCAATGTAATAGTGAGGTCAAAAGGTGTTTATTCTTCAATATCAAAAATAGGAATATCAATTTTCAGGTTATCTTCTACAATGTGATTCCAATATTTTTCCAAAAATTATTGATCTCCCATAAGTTAATCAGCTGAAATGGGTACATCAGGGGCATCCTCAAGAAATGGTTTAGTATGGGATGAAATTATTAACTCCTTTAGTAGCTCCTTCTCACCCGTCTCTGATTTATTAACCTAAAAAATGATTGGTGAAATCTCTTACACCACTCGTTTTGGTTCAGGCTCCGGTGGAGGATCAGGTTTGGGTTGCTCTTGACATGCATGTACGTATTCAGAAATCAACTCTATTTGACTCTCCAATTTTTCTACAACTGCACTAATCCTTTGAAACATAGATTCAATATCATTGTAATATTTTTCTAGCACCTGAGATTGGTCAGTCCATCTAGAATAATCACCATTGAAATACATCATGAACACAAGGTTTTTTTAGTTTTTTTAGTTTTTTTAATTTATGTTTTTTTAGTTTTTTTTTGAAAAACGGTGTGTGAAAGTGTTGCGCCACCCCGAAAACAGAGCCAATTTTATGCGCGGGAATTTGTCGTAGATACCCGATCAAAATATTATTTACCTAAGAATGCAATATAGTGCACTCCCAGGGTCGGTCTCAAGGAGGAAACTTACACAACACCAAAATTCTATTATCACTATTTATTTTCTAACTAATATATAATATAAAGATGAGTTTGAAATATCCATAAAATATGAATGTATATATATATATGTAATGTAAACAATATTATGTTAAAAAGAAGAAAGAGGACTTTTTTTCTTGGGGGATCATAATGGTTGATATCATTGTTTATTAAAATATTTTCAATATCAATTCAATGTAGTGATCAATATCCATCACACTACACCCTCTTATTTGAAATGTTATTTCCCCAACACCAAGATCTCTGCATGTGGGGAAATAATCTTCCTAATCTCATCTAGGAGATATCTTTGCTGACCATCACTACCCAATCCATACTCCATCGTATGCATGACTTCGATAGTGAAGGGAGGGATAAATATTGAATGAGAAGAAGAACACGGTGGTAGAGAAAAAGGGGCAATCGCACACCATAATCAATTTAACCACCAACCAAATCCTCAGAATTAAATAAAGATATTAAAATTTAAGTATAATGAAACTCAATCATCCACCATTCTCCCCCTCGAACAGACATCGAGGTTAGTTCCCCATTCTCTTGGAGTTATAAGAGAATACGGTGGGAGAAACAAATAAAAGAAAAAAATGGAAGAATGAGGTATGACGAAGAATAATAATATAAATTAAAACATTATAAATATACTACAGAAGAAAATAAACTACAAAAAAATGGCCACACAGAAGTGCCAATGCTTTGAGAAGGGGTGAAGATACATATTTATAGGGAGATGATGTGAAAGAATTCTCTCCAAAATAATCCTCCAAATGATGCCACATGGATATCCCATTGAATGGTCGAATTTTGTAATAGGTTTCTTCTTAAAATATTTTAAATAATATCTCCTCCATTAACCCTTTAAATATGAGATTTATTGGCCATTTTATGTAGTAGTTATGATCGATTCAATCTGAGACATTTAATCTTCCCATTTGACTCGCCGAATTTTTAATTCTTCAACTTCCTGTGACATTATTGCCTTCCAAACCCTCGATTTACGGGTTTCTTCCTTAATAAACGTTGTTCCAAATGTAATTTTACGTCTCTCCACAATATATGAGACATTTTGGATGAAGGTTCTCGATGCTATGAATTTATTACCCAATTGAACCGTTTCTTCCTGGTGAGACTTTTCATCTTCCACATGTTGTGAGCGTTCCCATAATGGATTAATGAGGGTATTTTGACTTGAAATTCAGAATGGACGCGCCTTAGTAAAACCTCTTTTAGTTACAAAAGGAATCAATGCATTTTAATGTGTTTTCACTGAGTTATCCTTTTGTTACGTCGGTGAGGCCCATTCTGTCCGCCCGAAAAACTTTTCAAATTCATTGAATTTTTACATCCACTAGATGATCGATTCGGCCCCTGGTCCAGAAGAGAAAAATGAATTACAATAAATAAGTACTCTACAAAAATTTTAATCATAAAATTTGGACATATATTTAATAGGAATTGACCAAAATACCCCTGTGAAAATAATCTGTTAAAATTGCAGAATTTGGCCATTTTTGTATATACGCTCTAGATGACACTAAAACCTAAAAATGTGACAATTACCCATACAATAACACTATAGTGGGATTATAAACAATGAATTAAAGTATAAAATAAATGAAAATTTGAACTTCATCAGGGCCTCTAAATTTAAAAAATGTAATCTAGTTTTAATGATTCAATCTAATAAATTGGAAGATATTACATTTAGTAAAATTTGTCATGTACTATAAATTACCATTTTTAAATAATGATCCATATTTCAGCTTAAAGATAATATCATATAAAAAACATGTATAATGTTTATTAGTGAGGAATTATTTTGATTATTTTTATTAAAGTGGGAACAATTAAAAAAAATACTTAAAAATAAAACCTTTGTTTTTATATATTTATAAAAAAGATGAATTAAAAAAATGTTTTTTTCACTATTCAACAATGTTTGAACTTTTTTAGAAAATTTTATAAAAAAGTACAAAATATTTGTCTTGAAATTATGATATAAAAACAATTTCCATTATAATATAAAATTAATAAATTTGAAATAATTAATAATAATACCATAACATAATATACAATAAAAACAATTTTTTATGAATTGGTTTTTGAAGTATTTGTTTAATTTTTACCCATTACTCATCTAGTAGATACCATTAGATGAAGGAATATTTTTATTAAATATATGAAATATAAATGTCATTATAATTGTTCATATATAGTTATCAAATTAATTTAATGTTATACAATTATATTTCGAATATAAATAATATTTCATAAAAAAATAAACTTTAATATTATAAGATTTTATTCCAACTTGAGTTATAATTTAATATGTTTGAATCCCAATATTTTTATTTAGTATAAATTCTCTAAATTTATTTTGAAATTTGGTTTCTCCTATTAATACTCAAAAATCCAATTTTTAAGATTTATTTTTTCTAATTTAAATAATAATTTTATAACAGTAATTCATTTTTTTATTAAACTTATTGTTGCATGTGGTACACACTAAAATTTTTAGTATAAATTAAACTGAATATAAACTAGATGCATGTGGTGTTACATTCTCCCCAATTTTAGGATTTTTTCCCTTACAATATTTTCTCATATCTGATAAAAATTGATTAAAAATTTCATTTCATCAATTCCATAGTTTGTAAGTGGACTTCAAACCCATTACCCTTTATCTGGTCCCTAATAATGGAATGATAAAAATAAAATGAGATTAAATGTGGATTAAGAAATTAATATATGTACGTGGTATGTAATAAATTTTTTTTTAGTAGTTTTATGGAAACAATTTTAATATTACATCCTTTTGAGAAAAACACTAATGTATATATTAATACTAATAATCATAACATTTACTCAATATTATCTAAATAATTAAACATCACTATAATATATATTCTATTTTAGTAGGTTTAAAAATGATTACATTGATATGTGATTGATAAATTTTATATAAGACACAATAGATTTATATTCATCTTACTTATGTTTGTGAAACTATTTTTCATTAATATATTAAATGTGAGAGAGTATAATTATTTGATTTATTTTAATAGTTTTATCCTTCTGTTTAGTTTCACCAATTTTCCACCATGGATTTATCTCATTAATATGATGAATTTTTCATTCCCGTAGGAATAAAAATTACATTCAACATATCAATAAATCCATAAAATTATATCATGTTATTTCTCTAATCAATATACATTATCTTAAACAAAAATGGTTATCACATGTTAATATAATATATAATGTGAAGAAACATACATTCTTTAATCCCCAGAACATCAAAAAAATACCCAAGGCTCAATATAAAACCTTATTAAATTAATTTAACATAAAAATCATCAAAACATTTCATACCAAAATATAAACCAGAAAGATATAATTATTTGGTCACATATTAGAAAACTATAATGAAATTTGTTTTCTATAAATGAAATTAATCACTCATAAATAAAAATAAAAAAATATATATATCCTAATAAATTAATATAAAAAATATTATAATGTTCTAGATAAATAATATAAATCATTATATAGTCTTAATAAAAATTATATCCTTCAAATACATAACCTAAAATTTACTCCACAATGTACATATAATTTAAGACATTAATATTATAAATACCTTAAAAAATATAATGTTCCTAAATAGTAAACATAATTAGTAATGGAAATATTTATTTAGTCACAAAATCAAATTTCAATCAAAGGGATATATTTTTGATAAAACATATGTTCCCTAAATGTCAAAACACTTTATTCAAATTTAAAAAAATTTGGACAACATTAAAAAATTTATTAACACTGATGCTTATGAATACCATAAAAATTATGTCGAATAAATAAAATTGTATTCATTCTCAATTAACATTTTCAATAATCACAAACTAAAGTAATGGGTTGTATTCTAATAAATGTATCCAAAAATATCATTAATAATCTTAATACCAATCCCATAAAACCTAAAAGTTGGTGTCTTTTTATTTAAACATATTTTTAACTATATAATAATTAATCAATAATGGTGTATAAAACTTTTATGATATCATTTCATGGATCATCCCAACCTATAGTGTTATTTAAAACTTTCCCTTGATACCATATATAATTCCATTTTATATAAATAACATGTAATTACATGATTAATAACAATAATATCATATTATTAAAATTCTTGGGTCATTTATGATTAGTGTTTTAGGTAATTAGATATACCATTACTTAATGAAATGTATATTTCAAGAAAGTTTATAATTTTTCTATAATAACAAGATATTAAATTGACACACCAATTTCATTCAAGACAGTTTTTATTTATTTCCTGTGAAAAGTCACCATTATTTTAATATTGTCATATTTATTGTTACTAAACATCATTTTCTCATTTTAAAAACATTTGAAAATCTATGATGAGCCAAAAAAATCTAAATAAAGAATATAAATATAATGGTGTCCAGCTATTCTAGTAAAAATAATAAAACCCCTTGAAAATGTTTATCTTTTTCAAATCAAAAATATGAATAGAAATTTTCAACATATCCACACGTGAAAATAACCCATTTGTAAAATAAGACCATTAAATTCCATTATCATTGAAAATGATGAATAGAAAATGAGGAATACTAGATTTTGTGAAAAATTATCTTTGAAAATCAACCTTCCATCATTAAATATTTAAAAAAAATTCTTTCTAGGATATATTAAGTAATTATTATAAAAAACCCATTTAGATATATATCATGGCATACTATATTCATTACCCATATTTAGTTTTTTTTCAAAAATTCTACAAATAACTAGGAAGTATATAATTCCATTGGAATAACCAACCTAGTTATCACTCCCATTTTTGAACATTGTAGAATATTCATTATCAAATTAGTTGGAGATCATTATTTGTCTGACATATAAGAATAATATAGTTCATGTAAAATAATAATTATAAATAATTCTCAATAGTATATACGACAAAATTTTTATATATTGATAATTTTTATTATAAAACAATGTAATAAATTATAAAAATACATAATAAATGTAACTTATTTTCCCATAATAATAAATATAAAAATGGAATTATTTTCTAGTAACACTTAAAAAAATCCAAAAAAATGGTATAATTATTTTACATTATAAAATATTGAATATTATTGTCGAATTACTAAGGATAATAAAAATATCATGGGAAAATCCATTCATGTTGTATATATAAAAAAATATTCTTTTAACATTTCTAAAATGAGTAGAAGGAGACATGTGTAAAAAATTATAATAATAAATTTTGAATACTTTGTAAAGATATAAAAAATTAAATGAATGTTAAATTTAACAGGATTTAACATATAAATAAGGACATGCTTGTTTTATTAAATGAACATCGATATAGAGGTATAATATTTTAAATAAATTCATTTAAACAATTGTTTTAACAGAACTACCTTATTTCAATGTTTTCTTTTAATTCATTGAATGATAGAACCTGAAATTTATTTGAAAAACTATTAAATTTGAAAAAATTATTGAAAAAATAAAACCTTATGAATGGATATTTACAACAAAATATAAAAATTTTGGTTGAATGGAACTAGTCACATGGAATGAATAATGAGATGAGAAATCCCTTACCTTGAGTGACAAATCATTCTATACATTATCAAACACAAGAATAATATAATGAAATTATTTTAATACATGATTAATAATTATTTTAATATTAATTTGATTCCAAATACTTTTATTTTTATAATTTATCGGGAGTTATTTAGTTACTAAATATCTTATGTATGCATCTGATATTTTGAGGTTGTTTGGTTCATAAGCTAAAAAAATAATGTATTTAATGTTGAAAAAGATTCATGGTTTCATAATATCCATATTATTAATAAATGTATATTTCTCCTTGTTATAAAATAAATATAATTTTACAACCATCCATGTATATGGGTTATGAAAAATTAATGACATTTTTCATGAATGTTGTTGTCCACACATATGTATGAGAGACAATATTATTTTCCAATTTATAGAATGGTTTGAAGGTAAATAATTTACTTTATTTATAGTGAAATAATTATGTCCTAAATGATATATAGTTTCAATTATATTTTTTATCACAAAAATTGTGAGTTTTTTATGATACTTGACCTATATATTTATGTTGATGAAGTAGTCCACTTGTTGGTACGAGCGAAGTGCCCAATTTCTACTAGATTGAAATGAATTTGGAAAATTTTACTAACAATTAAAAAATAATATTTTTATATATTTTATATAATGATGTTACTAAATCATAATGTGCATGGTAGGATTGAAGGAGTTATAATTATAAATAAACATAAAAGAAATAGGATATGAATTGTACATCATCTTTAGATATCCTCTACTTGATTGTGGTTAAGGCCTTTGAAAGAGTGGATTATGGTCTCTCATGGGACATGAGTAATTTATAAATTAATTATAAATAATTATTTTGGAATATGTTTTTGGGAAAAATAATGATGATTTATGTTTCGTAAATCTTGAATTGAGCCACTTTTTTATGGGAACAATTTATTGACATTTTCTCATATTTTTCAATTTTCAAGCATGGTGAATATACTTTTAAAAATTGAAATTGTACGATATGTTGAATATTAATTAAATGAACCAAAATTTCACTTAAAATTAGAAAATATATAATTTATATTTTTTTCAATTGACATGAATATTATATGTATAAATTATATACCATTTATAAATATTTAATTGATTAACAAAAAATATTTCAATTTATAGCATCATAATAATAATAAAATGTGAATATAAAAATTTTCTCTATGTAAAATATATTATTAATATCCAATTAATTCATGAGTGTCATTAAAATAACTAAAACCTTTTCCAATTTTATTTAAAATAAATCAATTTATCTTTCTTATTCTCTCAAATGATCTACATTGGAATTGTATAATCATTTTCAAAAATTATTCCATTACATAAAATTACTAATATTTTTATAACTTTAATATTTTTATAATATTAAAAATGTCTATTTATATGCATTTATTGTTTTTCAATAAAATGAATACATATTTGAGACATGAAAATAAAGTGACTGAATTTTTTTAATTATTATTTTCTTAAAATAATTTAATATATGTATTTAAATGATAGTGTATAAAAAATAGAATATATTTTATTCGAATGTGATAAATGTAAACATTATTTCTTAAAATATTACATAATATTCGTTTCTATGACTTCATCAGCAGAGTTTTACCTAAATTAACTCATTTTACAATTTATGATGGTTATAAATGTTTGCCAAGTTTGCTAATAATTATGATTAAAAATGAAAATGAAAATATTTAATAATTAAAACCTCATTAGTATAAAAATCAACTAAATATTTCATGATTACATTTCTAGAAGTGGAGAAAAATTATTTTAATAAATGTCTTCAAAATGCAGCTGAAAAAACTTTTTAAAAAAACACTCATTGAAGGAATATAAATTTTTTCATAGAAAAATCAAGGATAATTTTTATAGTAATGAAAATAATATGAATATTTCCACTCAAGTGGGAAAAATTTTACATTAAAATATACACTAACCCCAATAGAATCTTTTTAAATACAAGAATGGAAATGAATGTTTTTTAAAAAGTGTTATTTCACTATTGGTGTGGTGATAATAACCAGAGTTTCATTGAAAATTAATGGTACTGTTATGATTCCCATATTGAGTAGTGTATCAGTTATGATTTTATATAATGTGAATAATAATTTTTTACATAAATATATTTTCTATTACAGTTCAATCATATTGAAATGCCTGAAATGACTTATAACAATTTTTTTACAGAATGTTTAGATGTTGGATGTTTAAAACCGAGCATACCTCAAGCAATCATCAAAATTTTTTTGAGATATTTTAGGATTTTATATTTGAAAATTTTTTAGATAGTGGTACCACACACTATCCATGTTATAATTGTGTTGGAAGACCATGGTTGATCCATGATGAAATTAGCTACCCTATAACCAAATATTATTTTCAAATAAACTACGATGTGTGGTTTCACAATGGGGAGAAAATAGAATCTCATAATACTGATGATCCAAACGATAGAATTTATTTGGAGTATTTTATATAAGAATGATTTACATTTATTTGTCATCATAATAATTAAATTATGCCAACCTAATAATACATCGATACGAGCACACACGATGCGTCCAATATAATAATGATGTCGATAGGGTGAAAAAATTGAATGACGTCGCCATGCCTCTAGTATGTCAGAAGTGTGGTAAAATGAAAATGAAGGAATTCTCATTCTGATTATTTCATGGGAATACCATTCTTGGGATTTTTAATAATTCTAATGATTACATTCTTACCTTTATGGTGGGGTTACTTTGAGATGATGCATATATTCACCCAATTACATATATAAAATTGAAATAAGTTAAATAACATAGATTTTCCACACAAAAAACACATGCTTTGATGACATATTATAGCCAATTCTAGAATGAAACTACAAAATTAATTGATTATACAAAAATAGGAACATCTTTATGGAATCCAAAAGATGATGGAACACCATATTGTGTGCCACAAAATGTAATGTGGTACATTCCATTGATCCCAATAATACATGATCTTTTCATGTCTGATAAAATATCAATATAAATTTGTTGTTGTGATAGTCAGAAAAAATAATACTAATGAAGGGTTGGTTCACACTATAAATGTATTTTTAGGGCATAGATTTGAGACAAGATATCTTGATTTTGCTGCTAACATGCGTAATGTGAGGATGGGTCATTCATGTGATGGTTATAATCAGTTTGGTAAAAATCATACTTCACACATCACATTTCCTGTTTTCATATACATTTATAACCATCCCCCATGGTTGTGTATGTAATATCCTTTCACTTTTATAAGTATACTCATATATCCCCATTTTGATCTCATAATTGATATAGATGAGTACATGAAACCTGTAATAAAATAGTTGAAATTTTTTTGGGATGGGGGTGTCCAAACACATGATTCATGGTGTAAAGTCATATTTTAGATGTGTGATGTGCTTATATTAATGATAAAATATTTTCCTACTTATTCAATGATGTCTGCATGGATCATGAACTGAATGCTCTCATATCCTATTTGAATGAATAATAATCAATCCTAAAGGCTGAGATATCATCAGATTTTGAGTTTTATGGGACATCGATGATTATTTCCAATTAACATCCATATAAAAATAACCATGGAAGATTTGAAAATACCATTGGGACTAATGATCCACCTAAACTTATTTTTAGAAATGATATTCCTCATTTATTTCAAAATTTCATTTTTTCAATCTGGAATGGTCAACTGTAATATATAAAGAGGAATAATGTTTCTAATGATACCTATTACAATTGGAATAAGTGGAGTATCTTCATTGAGATTCATTTTTGTTTAACCCATTTGTTACATCATTTCTTAGACATAGTTCACATTGAAATTAATATATTTGAGATTTATCTTCTAATTCGTCTACAAGTCAAGGGAAAGAGAAACGATGATTTACAATATTAGTGTGACTTTATGGATTGGAGGATCAGAAAAATATTGCATCCTATGAGAATTAGGGAAAATAAATGGAATGTTCCATGTGCTTATTTTGTGATGACACCTGCAAAAAAATCAATTTTTGGAAGTTCAAGAAACTATTAATGTTTTTGATGGATATTCAAGCAATAATACAAATAGAGTCAACATAAGAGAGTTGAAGCCGAAATCTTTGAAGGTGCATGATTATCATGCCCTTATAAATGATTTTATTCGAATAGAAATCCATCAATTTTATTACCATAATGTATGCTTGTTAGTTATTTTCTTGTGTCATTTTTAGAGATCATTCATATAAGAAGTTGTCCAATACATTAGTACAAAAAATGTTATTAAAGACAAAAATAATTTTATGTGAGTTGGATAAAAAAATTTATCCATAATTTCTCAAATTTATGATTCATTTTACTATCAATATTCTATCCTAAATACGTCGCAAAAGAACAGTTAATTTTCGAGGGATATATCTGAACGAAAGAAATATATAAACATTCAAATATTATGTCCATAATAAAAATAATCCAAAAGGTAATATCCTGAACAGTTACATGGAACAATAATATATGGATACAAGACCTATCTATTTACCAAATATTACTACACGAATGAATGGTCCAATGAGAAAATGATGAAAAATAGTACGAGAAAATTGAACCCATTTTTCAATCACTTCTTCAAATAGGAGGAAGTACTAGATCATATACATTGAAGGCATTAATATTTGATGTGCGGGAGATGCCACATTGTAATGTGTTGTTCAATTGTTATTTGTTTTATGAATACATAATTTATGTAAATTGAACATGTATATCTTATCTCATATCTTGTAATTTTACATATCTGTTAAACTATTTATATTTTTAACCATAGGTAACATAAATAAATGATAATTTGAAAACATCATTCATTATATTTGAGAAGAAGATAGACTTTTCATTGAATTTTTTTCTACATGGATGCAATTTATGATTGAAATATTTCTATAATAAATAAATAAAAACATTATTTAATTATGTTTAATATTAATTTATATATCACATACCATGACTCCATACTGACTATGCTTCTAAGGAAATAAGAGATGTGGATTTTGGTTCTAATATCATTGTTCGTGAATGTAAATAAATTGTGATCAATGGGTATAAATTTATTATAAAAATGAGCAAATAACACAATAAAAAATCATGATGGTTTTATGATAAATTCCACAACAGACTATTATTCTTATGGATGAAATAATTTAACTTATTTTGAAAATGTTAGATATTATGGATTTGATGATAAAATAATAATATTGGATTATTACACTCATGTTCATGTCACAATGATGAAATGCCAGTGGTTTCATTCAATGATGAGGTAAGGAGCCTTTAGATAGTATTTTGGATATCACGTTTATGACATGACTCACAATCCTGCTTCTGATGAACCATATGTACGGGTATCAATGTGAAATAGTTTTTTTATTTCAAAGATCCTAATTGACCAATTTTGTTTTCATTATTGAACTAATTCCAAAACAAGTTTTTTATTTAGGTGAAGATGGAATTGACCCCATCCCTACATCTGTTGGAACTAATCAATTTATTACTTATGATGACTCCAAAAGATCAATTATAGAAGTTGATTGTGAACCTTATGTTGTGGTGGGATATATATAGAATCATCAATCTGTGTTCTTAGTTTTTCTGGGTTATATAGACTTGTGTTTTTAAAGTGTGTACAATTCAAAATGATTTAATATTGATTAAAAATACATTTTTTTTAATTGATCGTATGTTAATTTTTAATGATTATTGTATGTAGTTGTATTTGAGATACATATTATAATATTGAATTTAACTGTATTGAAACATATTGAACAAACCACAACTTAATTAATTAAATTAGAGTGATAATAATAGTAATTTAATTTTAAATATTATATGTATTAATTTGAAAACAAATACTAATGATAATAATTACCAAATACAAAATTATCTAAATTACCTAATAGAAAATATGAACCAAATAAAATATAAGAATTACGTCAGGTACCATTTTTTGGGTTACACTTTATGTATTATTTTCTAATTACTTCCATATTTTTTTTCCGTTGAATGAAATATAACCTATTGAAGAATAGGGAAGAAAAATGATAATAGAAAACAATCACCAAATGACTAAGTTGGGAATTCCTCCATTAATTCTTACTGAGAGTATTTAATTTGAAATATAAATATATAAATATATAAATATATATAACATATAATATAATGTGCTTGATTTGGTTTTAAAATTTTATATAGCATCCACCATTTTTGGATCTGTTATTCGAAGATGAGGCTAGTAGTGGACATAATAGTCATGCTAGTTGTATGAGGGGGTGGTATGAGAGCTAGGTGCTCTAGTCATCATATCTGATTAGACCTTTCACCTCCCACTAACATACTATATTTCACAAATTATGATCCAATGGTGTCCTCTGAGAGACATAGGATATTTAGGCCTCCAATTTTATAACTAGCCTTTGCATCTAAGCCTCCCCAACCGTATTTACCAGATCATAGGAAGATTCCAACTCCTCATCCATATCATACATTTGGATAGAAATCCACCCCATTTTCTTTAACATCAACTTCATTCTCTTAAAACTTCTACATTCCTTCTTTGAATACAGATCTAACACAGTTTGTTCCTAGAGAGAATTAAATGGGATCCACTCCCCTTATTTATAGTGATTTCCCTTCAATTCCAGCAGATCCAATAAAGCCCATTTATCAGTCTATCACAGATATATTTTAGAGCCCTAACAAATTTTTATACCATAATTTATTTTCATTATAATATCTCTTAATTTCATAATAGATACTTAAAATAATAGGATGCTTGGGAAGGAAAATACATGCATGCATGTAGTATTGAACCGCCTCACATAGTTGACAGTGGACTACAACTAAAACAACCAAATGATCTAAAAAATAGTGCAGAAATGTCAATGTTTTTTTTGATTATTTCTATATACTTTGACGTCAGTCACTTCTTCACACTCTCATTGTGATTGTTTCCAAATGAATTCAAGGATAATTCTTGGGTATAGATATGGGTAAAATATCTATTTCATTTAATGTAATATTGTTTTCCTATTTATATGTAATAATATTTTTGACTAGGACTCGATTTAATTTTCTCAACGGAAAGGGTGGACGACCACCACATCTAACGGAAGTAGGTTATGTTAGGAGATCCTATAAACATGATTTTTATAATTGTTGACATTCTTGAGTTGGCACAACGATATAAGAGATACATATCATGAATTAGTTTTTGGTAGAACAATATCAAAAATTCATTACTCATTGGACGACAATCGTGTTTTAGGTATTGATCACATTTGAGGGTTTTAAATGAAAATTTTCATGTTTTTCAATAGTACTATATTATTTATTATTTAATTTTATTTAGGAACTATCCATATAAAATAAAAAAAATTGATTCTAAAAAATACCTCTCCACATGGGGGTGTACTACAATGCGATATCATGAGATGAAGTAGGTATGACAATTGATTATACTTTTTCTTTATCACATAAAAATTATATTGATTCCAACAAAATTTATTCTATTTCTAATGTTTTGATATATTTTTAGTTATTAAAATACTTATTGGTAACCTATTTTCAAATTTGGTTTCTGATATTCAATATAAATTCAGAGGTAGTTTTAGAATATTGAATGGTGTGTGCCTTGAGAAAAACGGTTTTGGTCGAGTAGAAAGAAAAAAGATGGTAGTTTGGTGATCAAATTGACATAGTAGTAGATTGTATGTTTTAAATTATTTCTATCAATTTATAATAATATATTTTGTCACTTAATAATATATTTATGTTTGTAATAGGATACATTAGATGAACTTGATATATTATAACCTTACAATGTTGGTCCATATGATCCCATACCTTAGGTGTTAGGAGATGTGCACCCTAGCAGAGTACACAGCTGACCTAAGAATAATATAGTTTTAATGAGGTATTATCCCTCTTCAGGTAATAGTTGTTGTACCACCAAGTTGGAAAAGGATATATCATGTGTAGAATAGGCCAAAAAAGTGTCACACATGTGGAAGAACTAGTTGATTGAGAAAATACACAATTTTTAAAAATGATGAATGTTTTATGTCCATAACTTCCACTAAAGGCCATTAAGTCTTGGGATTAATACATATCACTGATGAATTCAACATATAGTGCATCAGAAGGATGAATTTGTGTTGGTCGAGATGATTTCAATACTAGAGTTGATGATGGTGAGGAAGAGGCTGAGGATGAAGATGATGCCAAGACCTAGTCCGAGTCTAAGACCAATGCGACAGATGAGGCGGAGTACAAGGGAGAGGATGAGGGCATAAATGAGGATGTGGATGAAAATTGATATTGGGGTGAGGACAGAAATAGGATTGATGATGACAATGATGATATTGAGGGTTATGATGTAATGTTTGATCTATTATATTTTTTACTAAAATTTCTGACATTTGACATTTTGTGATTTACTATGACTAAAATATTGTGTGATTAGGTAGGTCAAATTATGCCTGACTTAGGTATCCTAAATACTACATAGACTTAATCAAAACACTTTTTACCAATTTATTTTTTATCTTTTTTGATAATGTAATTTGGGTATTTTGATATTTAATATATGATTCAATAGTCAAATGATTAATTAGGTCAGTTAACTTATACGTTATTTCAGTATCTATAAATGCATTCTTTGAATTTTATTTTGTACGTGGTTTCAATCATATATCATAACCCTACCCGTCCTTATACATGAAAACCTCTCCAATTAACCACCCTCCATACAAAAACACTATTTTCTATGGCCCCTCCTAGTATTCAATTCCATGTTATCTTCTTACCACCCTCTCACCTCCTACTGGGTTTACTTAATTTCTCACCCCTCCTGATGTCTATGCCTATGACTATGTTTTGTGGGACTAATTATTTTTTAAAAAGTCTTTCTAACATTACATGAACACTTTTTTTAGGCTTATAGTTATTCCATACCAGTATATATTGTTCATTAAAATTTCAATTTTTACTAATTTTAGTATCCTTTAGTGCCATGGTTGATTATTTCAGTCTTGAGGGTGTGGACCATGATTTCAATTTTATGATAAATCTTTCATATTTTTTCATACTTAAGGGATAACATCCAATCGTGACACCACTATGAAAGGTATTCTATAAATACAAACAACAATAAACATCTCCTATTTCTATAATCATCTTTTTTAGTGCAATATTATATTGGATCCTATTGAAGTTTTTGTACGATAGATCATAGTGCTATGACATCTTTTCAAGGACATGTGGGTGTGATCTATTCAAATACGCATGTACCTAAATGTGTATGTTGTCATAAAGACATCATTTTATAGAATTATGGGAAAAAATTCCATCATAATGACGCCTATTAGTCTCTCACTGGACGACCAATATCCTGTCACACTACCAAGACACCCTTCAACGAGTCACAAGGACATAATCTTTTTGAGTCAACACAATGCCCAAATGGAATAACCGTCCAACAATTTTTATAACAATTGAAGTAACACAACATGCATAACCAAAATATTTCATGATTCCACATGTCATCATTCTATCATAATCAATTTGAGTCAACCCAATTCCCAAAATAAATTCCTAGAAGAGTTATCTCATGTCGCATAAGCATCCAGATACAAAAACACTATAATCTTAAGGTATAAATATCAAGGCAAGTTGATATTCATTCTTCCATGTCATAGAACATTAAACCAATTATATTAGTGATAGATAGCCACTATATAAAGGCCTCACACACCACTAGTCATGGCCTTCTATGAGAAACACCTTATATGAACCCATGGCCAAGCATATATCTTATGTCACATAATCTACAGAGGTATCCACCCATAATGAGGTGTCAAAACCACCTAAATGGTTTGTATCATATATTCACATGATCGGGAGGAATAAATTGGCTATCTGTAGTGAAAGGCATGACAAAACATACCAGGAAACACCTTTGGAAAACCTCTGTTACTAACTGTGAACCATTTTTACCAAAAAAGTTGTCAAAAGAATCAACCTCATTCTGAAAAAACAAGACACGACACTTCTAGTGGTTAACATCACTCATATTCACATGGGACATTGCCAAAACATTCCCATAGAACCATTATAGTTATCACATCATGAATAAATTTACATTCCTGACATTATCATTCAAAACTGACAATAAGGTCTAAAATAGAACCTATAATTTCATAATCGACTCCACCATACCATTTCACACTTGAGACTACCTTTTAGTGTTTCCTAATAACCATAAGAAATTTACCATTATCATAACTGTTCTCACCTAGATCATCCCTCTCACACTTATTTATCACACATCACATAACACACATATAAATTCAGGATAAATCAATGCATCACCTTCCTTCAAATCAGAGATGCCTACTCATAGAATATTGAAATCTAATTCGATTTCAAATAAGAATATTATAAATGGGAAATGAAAAATATAAAAATATGGAATAATATTTAAAAGTAATTCAACAACTCTAGTAAGTGAGACAAATCATAGATTAATGGATATATAATGCTAGCATTTCTCTATGATACTTCTTAATTTCGATGATTCCTTGATCTAGAAGGAAAAGAGTGAGATCCCCAACATAGGAATTAGAATGAATGATATATAGGAATAGGTTATTAGCTTAGATGAATGGGCAGCCATAAACCCTTATTTCAGTATCAAAATAGAAAACCTATTTATTTCTCCTAAAACATTTCAACGTGTGACATGTGTACTCATTCCATGGGTCATCAAGACCTCCAACACTTCTTTATAACTATTTTATTCCATGGCACATATTTTAACACTATGAATGGATGTACACTTGCATGATTCTCCCGAACCACGTCAATGTGCACTCCCAAACGTCAATGCTTTCAAATCAGAGAAAAATACATGTGCCATTCCGTATCCCCAAAATATAATAGAAAATTATTATGCTATTTTGGCTATACATGGAGGAAAACTCTCCTACATCACATGTTATTGATATTCATTGACCCAAAATATGATATGACAATCATTGTAGATGTATCATTCCCACATGGTAAGAATAACCAAACTAATCAATATAATTAATTGATCCATTCAGTGGGAACTCCTCCTATAAGAATTACCTATCCGATCACTTCTTGATCCAATGTCTTAATATCCCGGTGGTTCCACACCAACCATCATACCACAAAACACATATTAGAACCATAATACCCCATAATTTTTCACATCCCATAATATTATCATTTCATAATCACACCATACATGTGGCCCATAAAATTTACCATCACACTCCTTGCTTATACAAGTCATGCATCATCCCTAATGCCCACATATTAACCACAATATGTTAATTCACTTATCACACAAAATTCTCATGCCCTAATTTCCATATTAAAAGAAATATAAACTATAGTCACATGCTCAAAATGAAACTCTACTATCATTTGATATTTGAAATGTGAGTGGTCTCTCACCATTTCTATCTAGTATCATGGGAATACATTTTGATCTAGTTTCACTCATACATTCAACAGGTGATTGGACACTTTCTATTGGGGTTATTATGATGGATCCCTTGAGCCATAAATCCATGGATGGTTTCGTCAATATATCTTTCAGTAATCATTATTCTAAATTTCAATACAACCCATCATTTAAATACTTCTTAAAAAATGATTATCTACCATCAAGAGCCTATTCTAAAACATAATTCATGTATTGTAATTACTAGATTCATAAATCAATTAAAACAAAACAATAAGGATGTATAATTAACTTATATGAAGTAAAATAATTAAATACCCAAGAGATGTGAAATATTTAGGTAATTTTATAAAAATTATGTGTTAAAAAGGTAATGGTGTAGTAGATGACAAACCATAGTGGAGAATAACAATGATTTTAGATTCAAAATGAGAATTTTTTAGTGTGTTTTAGGGAACAAAAAATGACATTGAGTACTCCATGATAAAATATTTGTGACCATTATGAGTAATGTAAAAATTTTGAGATGTTTGCACAAATGAACTTGGAATGGTTTAGTTGGAAGAGTGGGTTTCAAATGAAGATTTAAATAAGGAATACTATGTGGTGGTACATTCTATTATTGGTAGAGTCTTATGTTATTATGTGATATTTTTATGTTCTATTGTGGGGTTTTTTGGTCTTTTTAAGTGTTTGTGTAGGTGTATGAAACAGAGGGGATTCTGGATGGATGGAGTGAATATTTCTAGAAATACCTCTTACCATGTGTGTTAAATTGTTGGAATGGTGTTGAACAACACATATTTTATAATTGTTTTAATAAAAATTTTGTAAAACTCTATACCAATGATTTATAAACCATTGATAAACTGTTTAACTATATTATTTAGTAATAGTTTATTTTCCATTCGTATAAATATATGCATATGGTTCTTTTGAAACTATTAGTATACTGAAATTCACAGTACCATATACCAATTGATTGGGAATAACCATTGGTATTCGGAGATCCCAATGCCATACTTCCCAATAGATTGTAAAACATTTAGTATAGTGTATATCAATGGGTTTCCATCATATACCAAGGTTTTAAAACCATTTCTATAGACTACCTTTTCCGCAATTGAGGTATATACTATCAAACATGGTATAATATTTTTTGAAAATAAACTAAAATATATGGGTTTTGTGTACATATAATCATTTAACATTTTTGATGACATATATATAGATAACTTGATATTCCCTTCTAATTATCTTTATGATGGTTTACATTCTATCATTTCAATCCCCTAGATGACTATATAGTTGTGATATTTTTTAGAAAATAGGAAAAATATTGATTTATTATCCATTAAAATATATATTCAAAAAATAACATTATTTAACCATGACCCTTTATCTGAGTTATTTAAAATAACATTTTTATGTCCTAAATAAAATTATTAATCGGACCCAATAGGATAATGATCAACAAAATAGTAAATGTTTGATAAATATGTCATCCATGGACATCATATAGTTATAACAGTTAATTGAGTTTATCTAGATAATACTATTTTCATCCCTAATAACATAACAAAATTTATTCCAATCAATTGTATCTTATTTGAAAATGTAATGAAATATATCTACCCTACACAAAAATTCATTATTTTGTTTTTTGATGAAGTTATCAACTTTATTCAAGTAAATATCCCCCTAAAATCTCCATAAAATAATTTAATCATAATATATAATTATTTTAGATGTAATATTTAAAATTAATACAAAATCAAATATAGATGAATAATATAATATTTTAAACAGGGTGATAAATTTTTTGAGATATATACATTCCACTACTGAGAATATTTCAAAAAAATCCTAGAATTGTACATATAATAACTGTTAAGTTCATCTTCCAACTATAAAAATCATTTTTATACCTAAATTTTTTGATCTTTGGTAATTTTTATAGATCAAATGATACATTTAAATTTATCAAACACATCTCAGATTGCATTTCTTACTAAAAATATAAATTTCCCATATGAATAACAACTTCTTATGATCCCTCAAGAGAAATTCAATCCTTATAAATCATGAAGCACATTTAAATTTAATATATAAAATGGTCATTTAATTCTTGTATGTCATCACAAACATAATTTTGTTTCTCAAAATTTGTGAACCAATTATTTATAAAATTATCCTTCCATATGTATTACTCACGATTAAATAAGTTTATATATTTTTTTGGTACATCATCCACTAATCCTATTGATTTCAATTGACTTCATATTCACCAATATCATTCTAGAGATTCAATTATTCTTGAAATTATATTCATATTAACACAGATCTATTATGTTGATCCGTTTTTTTCTAAAGAACAATATATATCATGTCATAGGATTTCCATAATAACTTCTCCATTAATTGAAAATTATAATTTATAATAAAATTCTGGTTTTCGTTATCTAAAATCCAAAAATAAAATAGTTTAATCTCTTTATCCCAAAAAATATATTTTGGTTACATTTATTCGGTTTTTTTCCAATCATTTAAATTAACATGATCATAAGAAAATCCTCCAATATGATAATGTATGTAACATCAAAATTTTTTCTATATTGTATCTATTCCAAAATCTATTAAATCATTAATATAGAAGGATTCTTTACAGTGATAAGTAGGATAATGTTATGATTCATAGAAAATATATTTAAATATCTTAATATGTTGCCTTGTTCTATGGGCCTTCTTAGTTAACATCAAACTCATCTACTCACATACACCATTAAAAACAAATTTTTTTGTTCTAATATAGTCCATCAAAAATATTTATCTTCCGCAATTTTTTTAAAATACTTCAGACTTTATTCTACACCACAATCAAAACACTATAATCTATTTTTATTTATTATCACTTTTTCCTCTATTGAAAAATATTGAAGTATAGTAATAAAACCATAGAATTGTGGATACTAAAGTAACAAATCATTCCTACCTGAATAATTTATGAATAAAACATATAATCTTTGCCCACCGGAAGATAATATTGGTCGATGTCACTAAGAATTTGTGTTCATAATATCAATATTTTTAGACTTTGGTTATGTTCCATTTAAAATAAATAAAATATTACTTTTCAACTATTTAAAAAACTATTCATATAAGGAAAATAATTATTATTGGCCTTTTTGTACACATAATTTTTAAAACCGTATTTTTCTTCTCACCAAGGATTCTGAGAAAAAAATTCCACAATACATAGAATTAGGAAGTTTTCATTTGGAAATTCTTTCCTCTATTTGATATACCCCTCTGATATAATGTATCTACTTTTTTCTATCTTTCAATAACCATAGAAACCAATGTATTATTTTATAAAAAAAGGTTTTTAATAATTTCGAATAATAATTCATTTAGTAAAACAATGTAAATTTATTTCATCCATAAACCTAGTATACACAAAACTCGAAATACTATAGGAAGAGTCTATTTAAATTCCAAAAATTCATGTTAACCAACCCTTTTATATTGAGAGATTCATCATCAAAATGATTGTAATTTATAAACCATATAGGTATATATTTATCCATGATTCCACTCTCACTAATAAAATGATAAAATTCGCTGAAATAAGTGACCCATCATTCCTATGGAATATTCAGACTACAAAGTAAACTGTTATCACTATCATATATACGGTTAGATGATCCTAACTTTTTAACTACCCCTTATATAGTTCACCCTATAATATATTAAATTTTTCATTAATTTTATATCCATTATATAGTTTAATAATATATTTCTAGTCCATATTTGTATTCATCACATTCATTCCTCTATTTATTTTCAATATTTTTCTTATCTATAGAAAAAATATCTTCTAAAATCCACATTTTGTATAGTTTTTTTCGATTTATATAATTATATCCAAATGAGAACTATATTTAAATTTATATCTCTAAAATCTTCAAATACTAGATGGTTTTTATAATAATAATTACTTAATATTGTTACTTTTTATTCCCATGATTATAGTTGAAAATATTTCTAAAACGGTCTCCACATATCATCATTGAACATTATTTAAGCATATGTTTAGACAAATACGAAACACATTAAAATTACTTAAAATATATATAACTATTTAAACACACAATATAATAATTATAAATAACCATCTCATATTGATATAAATATTAATTATTATTAGATTTTTATACCTTTCAAACAGAGCATTCATCAGATCCATTATTTTGTCCAAATCTATGATGTCATAGTAAATATTCAATTTCAGTGATATCTAAATTAATAAAATTTTTACTTTATCATTTATTTAGAATCATACTTTTTTATTTAAATTATGATTTACCCTCAATAATGAAACCTAATTATCAAACTGAATCATATAGTGTTATTTCTACATCTTCTAGAAACCAGTTTCCATCCTATTAAAATTATATATGCATATATTTATTTATATTTCTTATAGAACATCACAATAATGACTCCCCTTGATGTAAAATATGTCCACAATATATTACAACATAGAGAAACTATGGTTAATATTACGAACATTGGAGAACCATAATTTCTAATTCTATTGGTTGGAATTGGAAACCATTGATCACATGAAGAAAAAAATATCAATAATATAAATCTTCATAGAAAATAAGAAGCATATAAAAATGATATATTTGAATTAGGATTCTATATGGAATTCTATATCCCCACAACAAGTCAACAACATCTAGGAAATAAAAAACACACCACATGTAATTAGACATTCTAGTGAAACAAATCAAAATAAGAAATGAAAAATATATATTTATTTCTTTTTAAATTAGAAAAACATACATGGATTATTACATATTAGTTAATTTAATTTATAAAATATTTTGGATCATAATAAAAATTAAAATTTCTCTATTTTTTATCAATAATAAATTAATTCCACAAGCTATGTAGAAGTGGTCCCACTCTACTGAAGAAGTGCGGTCTATCTAATAAATTATTTTCACTTCCTTCTTTCTTTAGAAGGTGGCCCACAATTATCCTTGGTCACCCTCAATGGTCAATACATTCATTTGAATCTTCTAGTAACATCCACAATAAGTGGATATTAAAATTATTATCCCTTTTTGGACTGTTACCCAAACCTATTCTAAAGAACTAGGAAAATTACATATCATCAATATAAAACCCATAGGTAAAACAAAACTTATGTATTTTATCATATGATCTTGAAGAACTGTCATAACGAATTGTGAAACATCAACTTCCAGACCACTACATGTCATTTTTGGAATCCCATTATGAAAAAAATATTAAGTTATAGAACACATATTATATATTTTCTACTACCTGATTAAGTGAAATTGAATTATAAATTAGTCTTCATAATTACTATTTTAAATTTTTTAAAACTGTATCTCTAGATGTGAATATCCTTTATAATTTTTACAGATCATTTAACTCACTAACAAGAGGGAATGGATGATGATATAGAAATATAACTTCTTTCAATATCTCCCTATTAGAATAGTGAGATATAGAAAATATATTATTATTATATGAAATCTATATAACTTAAAAATAGATCCACATAACCTCTTTTTATGAACATAAAAATGAGGTTCCCAAAAGTACATTTTTATTGTCAATGATATGTAGTAGTTTCTACGCCAAAATATTATGATAATAATTTTTTTTCATTTTTTTGAAGTTAAATGATCATATATTTAATTGGAACTACATAGAGAGTAATTTTTGACAATATAAAGGAAAATCTCCAAAATTTTTGTTTTCATTGATAATTTTTGGGTGATATTGGCATCATATTAATCTATACTTTTACCTGTGGAGAGTTACATGTTTTTTAGAAGATCTCGTAGTTGGTCCCTTCTAATAGGTGAATTTGGTTTATATTTATTTATAAAACATGTATAAAAAAATTAATAGAATATAAATCCAAATTACTTCCACATTATATATAAAAAATCCCTCTAAATGAAATTTTGTTCCACTATTTTGATTTGTATTTTTTATTATTTATCAAATTGTAGCCAATTTCACCATGAGATCTTTGAATCACCTTCTTCAAAAATGGAAAACTAAAAAAAGGCAATTTTCAATTATTAATATAATTTAATAGTAATCAAATAAATCAAATGATAACTTAATTTATTTAATTTTTTGGAAATATTAACAAAAATATTTTTGAAACAATTGTAAGAGGGTTGAAAATAATTGTGAATAATAGTTTAACTGCACACACACATAAAAAACATTACACTCATAAGAAATATGACATTATATTATAAGATTATACATGTTGTCATTCCATATAAAAGTGTTATATAATTTCTAATTATAATATAATTACAAATATAAATTTGAGGAAAACAATAACTATACCAAGGGGTCAATATTACTGAACATGGAAATAATAGTATCATAAATGTTATCAAAAAAATTATTGGAGGACTATAATGATAATCCAAAAAATCAAAATATTTTTTATCAATGATATAAAATATACAGTTTTGTTTTTTATAATCATTTAATTGCATCTCTCAAATTTATATTCATAAAAAATCATTTTATTTTATTTTTCATACCTCGTAATTTTCTCTTGAAACTATTCTTATCCTCCAATGTCTTATTTTAGTAACAGACTCGTTTAATTATTAATAAAAATTAATAAATTCAGTTTCATTAATTATATTGTGAAATATTATTGATATTTCTGTTATAGTGATAAATTTACATTTTTTTGAGGGTTATATTTCAATTCAATAAAAAAAATTTGTGTCAAATATAGGTCAATATATTACAATTATTAATTTAATTAGATAAGAAATAAATATACAGAGAAACTTCTTTTTTTAATGGATACAAAATTTTAGCAGGCCTTTATAAATATTCAATTAACTGTATTAGATTCACAATTCTATATTGTGTATAATTATACGTGGAGATATTAATTGGAATAATTTTCTAAAAAAATCACAGAGAGTGTATCATAATTGATATTATTCTACTATGGTGAACAATCAATATTGTTTTATTTGTGTTTAATAATTTTTTCAAGTAGTTTTTTTGGAATGTTTTCTTCAAAATGTTTGATTTTTGTTATTGTAGTTGTAGGATTCAAAGGAAATAATGATAGAATTCATGTCGATTAATATCGATTATAATTACCTATATTCATATTGAAATGTATGTTTATTGAAATAGATATTCCATATCAATATATGCGTCAATTACTTTATGTGTGGTAGTCATTCCACTGCTATATAATAGCGATCAAATGTATGTGTTTGATTGATCTGGTCAGTGTAAGTGTCCCTAAATAAATGTATACCATTCATTCAATTTAACATATTGAAATAATCATTGGAAATAGAAGTATGTATTATTTATTTTCAGTTTACATATGATTCTACTATAATATATTTGATGGAATATATTATAGTGCTTGATCCATCATGTTATGTATGAGTTAAAAAAACAATATTTCAAATTTGATTATTCTATAACCTATGACTGTCAAGTAGTATATCAGAACGTATAAAATATTACATTCTAGAGTATAAAATTGAGATATTTTATAGGATTAAATTAAATAAATAATGTATTTATTTAATTGAATAATTATAATGAGGAAGTTGTCATCATGAGGTTAGTTTTAAAAAATAAAATGGAAAATCTTATAATGTTTTTGAGGATTATCTGAAAAAAGAACTGCCTTTTGAAAACATATCATGGTGATCCATGTTTTTATAGTGGGAATATCTTTTATGAAATAAAATATCCCAACATCGGCATTTTAGTTTTCGTAGTTGATGTGGGAGGCTACATGCATGGATGTAAATTATTGATGTATCATTCTAACCTAATCATAACAGCATGAAAAGATTTACCATTCTATAGAAATTATAATTTCAGGATCTTATTTTAACAATGAAAATGTGTAAGATTATGCTCAGGTGGCTTAGATTGTAAAAATCACAATGGGGGCTATGGTCGAAGACCAAATGTGTTTCAGTGACATGGAGAACATTTATTTCAAATTATTTCAGTTGTAGGTAACTACTCTATGGAGTATGTTATAAAGAATTTTAAATCTACACAATTAAAATCGTAATCTATTCCTAAGTATTTTTTCCCCATGTTAGACTCACATAGGGAAAAATTAATATTGGAATCAGGTTCCACCATGAAGAAGTAAAAATTCCATGTACCAATGTTGGTGAGAGTATCAAAGGGAATTAATCTTGACGCTGAACTCCACCACAACATGGTGAAAATAATAGAGCAATTTTAGAGGAATTGTTTTCATAGAGATATTTTTTCCATTAGAAATTGATCACATTCCTTAGTTAAATATTTTTTAATGAATTATATGAATTTTGAGTGAATGAATAACATGATAGAATTTAGATTTTGGGGATCTGGATAATGAAAAATAAATATACTAAGAATAATGATAACATACCTCATATTTCCAATTTTGTTTAAATATTTCAATTGGGATATAGGACAAAATCATATAGCTATTTAATATACCATACTAGAATAATTTTCACAACTAATTAATAGTATACTGTTGTGAGACAAATGAAAATATATGAACCTAATTTAAATAAGATAAAGTAGATAATAGTTGATAATGAGTGATAAGAACAACACAAATATATATTAATTCATGAGAAGGATATAAAATGGGTAGAGATTAAAAATATATATTATATGGTTTAAGATAATATTGAAAGTGTAATAGTAATTGGAACACATTTTTCATATTCCTACATAAGAAGTAGAATCAAAGATCATATCACTGAAGAAGATAATATTAATTAAAAACTGGTTTGGTAAAGTAAATAGATAAAGTTTTATAAATAATATATGAATGCATAAAATGATTATGTTTATGTTTTAAGAATCTAAATCAAGTATCTTGTGAGTATCATTGAAACTAAATTACAGACTTGATTGGTCAATAACAATATGTGACATTGTTATTGGCATGTGTCACAAATATATTTTCCTCTTTAAAGAGGTGATAAAAGAGGGAAAGTAATCATGAGGTGGTAGTGAGTCATCCACTATCCTTTCTAAGGTGAGTGACCCCAGGAATATGTGACATAGCCTAAAATCAACAAAATAAGTGATCATACTGAATTATCACATCCAGACAATGTAGATGACTTGATCATTGAAAAATAATATTATTTTATCCATGATAAAAAAACATGTGTATTTTTTGAGGATATTACCTTTCAATCATATATATAACAAAATAATAAGTTGTATTAGAAAACATTAATATGTATCTAGAAAAGCTATAGTAAATTAAGGTATTAATAAAATGGACCTTAAATGAATAGATAAACTATGTCACATATCTATGTAATAGGTCAAAATCTAGGTGATAGTGAAAATTTTCCTATCTGGTATTAGTTATGACATAAATTTTCATTCTTGAATTCCCCCACCCCTTCTCAAGAAAAGTCAATTTTAACTCTATTAGGTGACCTAAAAAAATTTATTAGACAAAAAAATACATTATATTTGATTACTCAATTATATGTATTTATTATAATTATTTTTTAAATTAGCGTTTCAATTAGCTATTATATTATTTTATGACATAGTGAAGAGAAAGAATCAAGTTCAAAACATTAACATCGGTCTATTTTAATATTGCATGAACTATTTTTAGGAAAAGTGATATTTAATTGATATAATATTTTATCCATTATAATAATTGTATGAAAAAAATTATATTCTTCATCTATTATTTCATTAAATGATGTTGCAAGAATAGTTAAATTGGATAGTATTTAAAGAAATGAAATATCAACTAATGAATATGATATCCCCTTAATAAAAATAAATTGATTTTAACACAGGTCATTGGAGATCAGTAAGTAGTTATGAAAAGAATAGATGAAGATAAATGAAGACAAAAAGTCTCAAGATATTCAGATAAGAGGTCTCAAGACTAAGGTTGATAGGTTTCATGTTTTAAATAACAAAAATGTTGAACTGGATATAGATTTGTGGGAAAATAATGATTCACATGAAAAATAATTCAATATGTCATATAAAGAAGTACACAAAATCAATGATGATGTTAATGTAAATAATATTACTATAATAATAATTTATATTTTTAAATAGATAAATGTTGATTCGTCTATACACCTCTCAAAAATAGTTTAATAAAATAAAATAATAAAACCTGTGAATTTATTCATTAAAGATTATATTTCTCAAATTAAGTTAATGATAATGGTTTAATATATCATACTAGATAAATAATCTAATTAATTAGAAGATTATATTCTTTGTGGACAGAATCTCATGATATATCTCAATACTAATAAATATTCAAAGGAAAAATTTATATAAATTATGAGAATACATTATTTTATCACAGAATAATTTATAGTACATTAATTCCAAGGATAAGATTATACATAAGGATTCATAGAATATATTATTTCAGTCAACATTGATATATGATATTGAATTTAATGTCTAATATTTTACATTTAATGAATATAATGAAAATATTATCATTTCATAATTACTAAAAAACCATGGGGAAATATAATATTTTCTATGAAACCACCTCCAAGGAATTTAAATATGATAAGCATTCGGATTCCCATCGAATGGTAAAATTATATTGAAGTTGGGAAAAAATATAAAAGCATATTTACAATGGGTATTGTAAATTAGATACTATATACAAGAATAAATGATAGATTCTTCTATTTTTATGGAATTAATGAAATCATATCAATAATTTTTTCTAAATCATTATTATAACCTAATTGGGGTTAATCTGGTGCAACATATTATTGAATGAGTTATCAAGAATTATATAAAATGTATTTGTATTACCTTATAAGTACATATAATACTATACATTGTACAATTGAAATGATTTTATCATAATTAGTGGGGGTTAATTAGATAAATTATACTATATTAAGTAAAAAATATACACCATAAAATAAATTAGAACATATATATTGAAGAATTATATACTAAAACTAATTTGAAGGGATAAATGATAACACTGTAGAAATTAAATACCTCTTAAAGACACATTAAAACTGTCCGTAATAAAGATATGAATTTTTTTATTCTTAATATAGAAACATAATATGTGAAGGGACAGTATTTAAGAAATGGTATGTTCTAAAAAATTAAACTTTTTAAGGAGAATAATACCATCAAGTTTATTTAAAAAAATAATCTTAAACCTAATACTAAAATTATAATATATGGTTAAAAAAATATCCATGGAAAAATGGGTTGTTACATTGATTGTGTTAAAGAGAAAAAACCCAATAATGTGGATAAAATACTAGATCCCATTAAATTGAATTATGATTTCCAAATAGACTCTATAGTGAAATATAAATGGAATATTTTTGTCTATATTGAGTTACCACATGACATAACAAGAGAATAAATGTTTTCCAATATTCTAATTTAATTAAATTTTATTAATTATTTGTAAAATATTTTTTTGACATTTGAATATATGATCTAAGGGGATGTTATAATAAAAAAATGTTTTATATATTGTTGCATGATTAAAATATCTAATCTGATGATAGATGTTTTATAAAGTGTATATTGTTTAGGATGAGAAAATAGATATGTAGAATCTTAGAAATTGATGTTGAATATTGAATAAATTTTTTTAGAGTTTATAGGGTCGCAAAAATTGTTTTCATTTGTTATTTTTCATATGATAACATGTCATGGTTTATTTGGTATCATATAATATATTTTAGGAAATCAAGAGGCTGCATGATATTTATGATTTTAATACTAAAAATTAATTTAATTTTTTTGATAATGTTGGGAGTCATGGAGAGTATGGAGGAGGTGATCCAGATGTTTTATTATCATTAACCAAGGATGAAAACTTGATGGAACAAATGAAAAACAATTATTATAAAAATATCATAAAAATTTATTTTTACCAGATTGTAGATTATTCATATATTTGTATCTATATTAGCGCATAGGGTTGATTTGAAAAGATAATATATTTTTTGAATATCACACTATGAAGATAGTTTTTTTCTAAATATTTTTTGGTGAATTTATTATTGAGTTTGGAGGAATAACGTTTTTATAAATGTTCAAAATTTAAATTGATTATAATTTAGGAAGGTATAATAGTGAATGTACTATAGATACAGTGTTTTAATGATCTATTATTTCTTACACTAATATCCTGAAAAGTAATATTATAGGTTTTTTATATCTATTTATTTAGTGGGATATCCAATCAGGAAATATGTTTGATTATGATTCCATAAGTAATGATGAAATATTAGAGAAAGTGAAGTATACACATATTGGATTATAGAATTTTTATTATTTAAATATAACATATATGATCTAATAAAAACTAGAATATATTGATAATAATTTATGGGAATGGAAGAATGAGGTGAAATGTACAATATCCATGATTTATATTATTGGAATGTGATCTTAATCAATTTCCAATTTCTATAAGGACTAGGATCAATTATAATGAAAATATTTAATGATGGTTTAAAAAAAACATTATGTTCTTCCTATATCAATTGATATAACTTGAGAACACAAAAAAATATTTATTATTGGAATCCTTATGAATAGTCAAAATAGAGGAGAAACATTTGTCTCATATAAAGAAGAATTGGGGAATGATACATGAAAATAATTTTCCTTAAAATGCATTCAATGTAAAATCTTTTTTAGAAAAAAAATAACAATGAATGGGGTATAGTGGTGTATTAAAAAAAATTATAACCCTTTATACAAAAGAATAATATTTTCATAGTTTATACATTAATTATTTTTACTTACTTTATTGTCATCATATTTACTTTCAAATAGGTAGAAGAAGAATATAAAATCTAATGGATGTATCCCACAAATCTACAAGGGTGAAGAAGTATCAAGTTATTGAATTCATGATGAGTCTTTCTACCAAATCCAAAGTGGGAGTGATAGAATATAATTGAGAATATGATTTAATAGATTTGTATGTTTTTTCAACGTTTTTTAAGAAATTGTATTAGATTTATTGTACATAAAAACTATTTTTTGTGATTATAGGTGCATAACATCAATGAGACAAGGATAGATGTATAGAGAATTAACTGTATAAGAAATATTATAAATTAAGGTTCATTTGGATATTTTAAAAAATATATTAGTCCTCCTCTTAATATAATACAATTTAATACAATATATGGATCATTTTTTTCTATTTATGTGTAATTTTTCATATTTAAAATAGTGATCTAAACAATTTTTGTTTCATTGATATAATACATATGTCTTCTTATTTTAGAAGTAAAAAAAATTTCAAAGGAAAGGGTTTTGTCCATGAGTCATTAGGGGTTTTTATATCAGTTAACTGCACTATATATGAGTTATTTCTTAATCATTTGTGATTTAATAGGTATTGTATGAGTCATAATAGACACTATAAAAATTTTCCTTACAATAAATTTTTCTATTTCATCATCACAACTGAAATAAAAATTTCATTAGGAATAAATTGATATTTTTTATATAAATAAATTAATATGAGATATCATTGATTTTAAAATATAATAATATTATGGCAGTCACAGTTAGGGGAGTTGGAGTCAGATTTAGAACTGTGATGTCTGAAATGTACAAGACGATCGTGAAAAAATGAATCCAACCATTTTTTATCCACACCACAGTGATCAGTGTTTTACACTATGGAATTACCATTGTGAAATGTAAATATAACACAATGACACATGAGGCATGAAGATAATGACTTAATTTATTACAAAATCATTATTATAGGGAATGAAATCCTAGAGGACCAATCAGTTTATCAATTTTTGAAATCTATGTTACATACACGGAACCCATTTTACAATGGGAATAAAAAACATTATATAAGAAACATATTCATCTTCCAAGAAACTCATTACAGGAATTCCACTTCAAACCATGAGGATATTGAACAAAATAAGGGTAATCTCAAATTCTCAATAAGGGTAAGTTATAGAGGAATACATCTTCAATTAGTAATGAATAATAATTTTTTTTGGAATTAAATCAGATTAAATAATTCCATATAGATGATCACATGTTCTTAAAACATGAAAATGTGTATTAAAACTAATCAAATAATCATGTGGAATAATTATTATGATGGAATTCATTATGTTGGATGTATGCACTATCGAGATCTATACCAAAGATATATGTTTTGATGATCCATATTATAGATAGTTTATGTTTGATGGTAAAAACTAAATTATTTTTTTACAAAATTTATCCTCTTTAAAATTAAAAATATCATAGAAACAAATGGAAAATGTTTATCTATAACTAATTTCATTTCATGATACATCTATTTCATTAAGGGGATTAAATTATTTTCCCCAACCCAAAAACAATATGTTCAAAACATTCCTCTTATATTTGAAACAAAATTAGTATTATAAATAATTTCCCTTAAAAAAATCCTTTTTCAGTAAATGATATAGATCAATAATCATTTCCCCAATAAATAAAATATCATTCAATGTGAACATGATATATCCAAAACATAAAATGTTTAGTAAATTACAATATACATCATTCAATAATATGGATATCAAAATAAATATAATTTTCAATGTTTAAGGATTACAAGAATGATACTTTTTATAGAGAATGTTAACAATAAACAAAAAAGTGAGATTTTATAGAAACAATTTACCACATTTAAATTTAAAAATCAAATCCCATGGATGAGATAATTTATATATTAACTTATAATAACATGAAATATGAGTGAATCATGATATTAAATGAAAATGGGACCTTATATACTACAAAAAATAAGGGAAAATGGTGTATTCCACACAAAAAAAAGCGACAAAAAAATCCCTTACCCTGAGTCTAACATGTCATGTGTTTCTTTATATTCATGAATTAAAAACTTATGTTAATTATTTACTTAAATTATAATATTTTTCAAGTTTTACATTAATTTTATTTCACATATTACACCTTTTTATACAACTACATCGACAATTATGTTTACCTCGAGTGTTTTGAAATAATTTGATTCTTCTATTAATAACTATTTTGGTATGTAACCTATGTTCAATAGATTTTTAAAATAAAAATATAAAGAATAATATAATAATCAAATAATAAAATTATTGCATAAATTAATCTTATGAATGAAATAAGGAATGCTGGTTTTGAAAAATGGAACGATGATAAAATCATGGGGACAATAATCCATATGTATGCATGAGTTACATTCCCATTTTCAATGATAGTTATGTTAAGAATGAATGTAACATTTTACATTTACAAAAATTTAATTATATCATAAATTCCATTTTATTTAATTGTAACCACTTATATATAAAATTCTTTGTATGTAAAAGAAATCACATCGTGTCGAGGAGGCATTAGTTCACAGATCCGCCAATAACATTAACACTATTTTAGTATATAGAAAAGGAAATAAATAAATTGATATATTATATTTATAGAGAGGTAATTATTTCATGAACATAATATAGATGTTTTTGTGTCATTTTTTTAATTAATAATTTCCACAACACATTACATGTAATCTAGGACCATATCAAATCGCTTTGTGGATGTGGTAGTCAACATGTCCACAAATGATATTATCGTATTCCCAAAAAATATAATGCATGAAGATATATATTATATTAAAAACAATAATTATAAATATATAATAAATACTATATATATAATATAAAAACACATTTAATTTCATAATTCCCATCCTTTATATCTGGTAAAGAAAGACGAACAACGTCCTTTAACAATGCGGTAGTTCACCTTATACAAAAAAAGAACATTAATTTCCTATTTCATGGAAGTTTGTATAGGTTATTATAAACCCCATAGATAAATACATATCATTAAACTCAGGATACTTATTCTATTATATGATCATGTAATATGAATAATCAAATAGTTTTACAGATAAATTAAACAATAATACTCATTGAAAAATGTTACCTCTTTTTCGGGTAACTCCATCTGGTTTTCCCAAAATGAATTAAAAGGATTGATTTATGACAACTGTGATGAATATATATTCAGGGTAATGATATCAGGATATTATTAGTATATGTTTTTGATGAGTAATAGAGGCTTGAGATGTATGAGGAATGGGAAGAGTGATTTTTTTTTGTGTGGATGAGGAGGTACATTTTTCTAAATACCAAAAGGTATTCTTTATTGGGTGGTATCCCATACATCGTGTGATATAAAAATGATTGAGTTATGGATTATTGTGATATTACAATTGATATAAATATACAAAACAAAAAAATAGGTCAATTATTATAATTTCGTTCCACAATCTTTAGGTTTCCTTATATTATTCATTTTAATTTTTCATTTAGGTAACTAGTTTTCTATCCTTTCCCATTCATCCATTAATGATAATTTAACATGTAAATTAGTAGAAAAATTAGACCCACCAAATTATAAATATTACACCTAACTCAAAAAATGAATATTCAATATTTTTTGGAAATTATTTTGAATATAAATGTATGTTACACATAATAATAATATTTAAAACTGATTCATGCTAATGATGATTTTACTAATGATGATTCAATATATTCAATATAAAAGATCAATTTTTTCAATAATATAAAATATTTTATATTTATTTACTTTTATAAATCAATTGGATGAATAAATGACTTGTAGTAAATTTTAAAACTTCAATTAAACTATCATTTATTTTAAAAATACATTAATTTAAATCATAACATTATTTACAAAATTTAAATTTCAAAATATCAAGAAGATGATGAAAATAATAAATATTATTTTAAATGATATATAATATGATATATTAATCTAAAATAATATTTTATGAAAATTATTATTTCATTTTTTTTTCACTTTTAATATTATTTGTATGATTAATCTTTTTATTATTAATTCAATTATCACTTTGTTGGCACTTCATAAGATTTTTAAGTAACAAATTCTTCTACAAATTTTTATGACTATTAATCATGAATCAATAACACATGTATATTTCAAAATGATATGTATAACCTAAAATAAATTTTTTCAATATATCTTAAGGGTCTATAAATGTCAAAGGAAAGGAAAAACCCTTTTTAGACTTTTTCCTTAAGTAACTTATTACATGTGTCACATGTGTTGTCCTAGAAATACTATGTAATTTTTTTTATTAAATGGAATTATTTTGAGGCTAGACACCTTTAGAAAATCTGATTCTGAGGCCTGGTTATCCCAAAATTTAATTTTGAACTATTTTTATGTTTGTTTAAATAAATGTGTGTGCGTGTTTTTATAACTTTTAAACTGGTTCTCGGAAAAAAAATATGAGGAAACCTTTGAGCATTGAAAATGATTATTTGAATATTAATTTCCAATCATTGAATGATGAGGGTTGACGGGAAATCATTTTTTTAGAGCATTCGAATGAAAAATAATATAACTTAAAATGTTATTCTGTTTCTTCCATCACCATGGGGTGGTGGCACATCCACAATGTATTGAAACAATAAGGAAAAAACATTCCCATTAATGAGGATTGTAAATGTGTAAAATAATGATGGATTAATTTGAAACATAATATAAATGATGTTTCATAAATGAAGAAATGTAAGATAAGCATTAAAACATGTTTCAATTTTAATGGAATAACATATTTGGTGAAACATAAGAAAATTTGGGAATTCCTCGGACGAATTGACGGCGGGGAATCCTTTCCAATGAAAAATGTCTACGAATCACAAGTGACAATGACGCCCTCAAAGAAAAGGTCTGGTACCAAAGAGTGATAAATTCTATCCCCCACAAATAGATCACCATCAATAATGATCTTCCCACAGATCGATCTATCTCCATGGAGGGGTCACTTTTTGTTTAGATTGCTCATTTATCTTTCTAAAACCAATGAATGAAGACTGACCAACAAATTGGATGACCTGTGGGTCTTTAATCTTGCATGAGGATTTCATGCATCAATGTTGTGCTTCTAGATCATCTATTTTTGTTGATAGAGACTAGATTTTCATATTCTTGCGTTTCAAAATTTATAACACAGTGAAATTTAGCTGACACAATCTAGGCCCTAATTCAACATCATTTGGGAGCTCTTGTGATGTTCATGACTAGATATCAAATTTTATTTTATGGCAACAATGATGTTGTAGCCGTAAAAAGGAAACCCCAAAGAAACTAGGGGCTTAGAAGGTTTACCGAATGAACCACCGGAGTGGACCTGATTGTCCACAGAAGGAACCATCAGTGCAAGGAGGTGGGAGAAGCAGTTGGCTCAGGCCACGGTTGTGCGACATGAACTGGCAGCAATGGGTTGTCAGCTAGAGGACCAGGAAGTATCCACCTAGCTGCGTCAGCAGGTGGTATGCGTCGTGCGATCTGTATAAACCCACTAGCACAATGTCTAGTGGGGACCTCGTGTAAAACCCAGGAACGACTAGCTTATCCAGATTTAGTGTGCTGCGCCGGACTTCAAGTGGCATCTGAACTAGATGAGATTGTCCTCCCGGTTACAAGTCAGGATGGAAAGGCACGGTCTAGGATGATGAGCATCCTGAGCTACAGTAAGTCATATCACTTTTTCAGGATGGGTCGGAAGGATCAAACATGGTTTCTGGGTGGCCTGGGGAGGGAGAGAACTATCCCATATGTTGTGGGCTAGGACAGATGGAACCAGGTCGCTAGGTGACCCGTTGGGCTTTAACCATGGCCGAACCGTATCATGTCCAATAAGTCCTAATGGGCCTCGACCAATGACCAGGCTAGACCAGGACGACCATACCCAAATCAGGTCGGGATGGTTAAATCCGGCCATGGCATGCGCCCCCCCTACCGGTTTCGTCGGGTCAGCCCAACCTGGTCAGACTGCGCCCATACACATGTAGTTCATGTTTACTAAAACACTATTTTAATTCAGATAGAGCATCTGATTAACAATTTTTCTGTGGTGTTGGGACCCTCATGATGAGTCGGTTCTTCTTTTATTCTCTAAGGATACTTTTATTGATGTGTAGAAAATGATTAAAACGTGGAGAAGTGGATTCTCTCAGAATCAAGCAAACTACATACCATAATCTTGAAGCTGGATGTCACCTGAAAACTGCCGAAAAGTGACCCAATGTAAATCAGCTACAAGAGACCCTATGTAGATCAGCTTCGATGTCTTATGTGGGAAGTATCTCGCTCTGACCTAGCAGGCCCATGGTGGGGAGTGGCTCTGTGTGACCCGGTAGACTTACAGTACTCATCGTGGATGAGTACGACAGTATAATGGCCTAAGTGGGAAGCATCAATTTGTGAACCGGAAGGCCCACCGTGGGGAGTGGTAGAGTGTGACCCAGCATAACCATTTTACTAATTAGGGATGAGTTCCTCCGTAGTCCAAGGTGATATGTGTTATGAATTATAGTCTTGATTTATTTACATCAGATTATAGTTGTGTGAGCTGACTGTACCTTGTGTATTCCTTCCTTTATCATCACACTATTATGTTTCGGGATCCATTTTCATAATTGTGATACTCACCCCTATACAGGCACTGCCTACAAATTTTGTGTTGTCTGCGGACAATAGGTGCTTTTATAGACACCATGGTGGCTCAAGACTGGGCAGTGCCATGTGAGATACGACATGCATGACAAACATCATCATCTATCATTATCTACTACATTGTTACCCTTATGGTGGAATTTTCATCGGAAGGATTATCAAAGAACCATTGTACTTTACTATTTTCATATTATATTTTTGTTGGTTTTGTATTCTGGCCCATTTGATAAATAGATATTGGCTTTACTCAATGGTAATTTTTAGTGGAATGCATGTTTTACATTCTAGCCGTTTTGGGGACGTTGTTTTGTGTGAGTGTGTTTAGGTACTCTGAAAAATTCCTCCAGGTTGCTGGTCAAAAACTTCGGTGCTAGTCTCCATCCCTGGACATCAAGAGGTAGGCTTAGGGGAGTCATGGATCAGGCCCAATGGGATGGGTTGTGACAAAGTGATATCAATGGTGGTATGTTCTACCTCATAGACCAGGATTCTGTGGTTCTCTTGTGTGGAAACAATGTTGAATGTTTCGAGTTAAATTATCTGGTTGGGGGAGTCCATTTTTGGGGCAGGAGACGATGTAACCATACCCAAGGACCCTGAATTCTTTTTTTATAATCACTAAATAAAACCATTGGTTGCATGCATCATATAGTAATTGAGTGATTCCCCCATGATCATTTTGAATCAGAGTTATCTCACCATGTATAATATACTAAATATGGTGCATCCTGATCTTATTCAGGATTCCTCGATGAAAAAAGGTATCTAGGATTCTCATACGTGACTATGAGGAAAACCCTCCAATATATATGGTGTCGTTTCAAATAATCGTGATAGATATGGACCTGCTTAGTGGTGCTCCAGTGTTACCACCACTCGTTGATCAGCAATTAAAATTGGTGCTACTGGTAGAGGATGCACATAGGCTCAGTTCCTTTAACAGGTTTTAGAGACCAATGCCTCCTAGTTTCATGGGAGATACAGGTCATTAGGTCACTAAGGAAAATCTTTAGGTGGTTAAGTGGGTCTTCCGCATAGTGAGGATGCCACCTGACCAGATAGATATCTTAGCATCAAGTATTCTTCAGGGCTTGACAGGGAGATAATGGACCTTAACAATTTAGACTCGTTATGAGGAAACCATCACTTGGACAATCTTTGAGATCCTATTCATAGAGGATTTATTCCTATAAATGTTGTGATATGTGTGCATACATGAGCTACTCCAACTATAGTAGGGTAGCATGATAGTAGAAAATTACTCAGTGAGATTCATCAAACACTTTTTATACTCTACATCCATAGTGCGAGACCCGTTCTTCAGGTCTTGAGCCTTTGAGCGGAGACTGCACTAAGAGATCATGGAGTCCATGGTGTATGTCATCATCCCTACACATGTTAGGGTGTGGGAGAGAGACCAACCTTTATACAGCTTTCTAGAAGAGCAGGTGGCGATGGGTCAAGCCTCAATTATACCCCAAGGAGTAGATTCTTCAATGGTGAGAAACATGCATCAAAAGTGGAGACCCAAGTCTGTCCGTCCATTCAAGTGAATACCAAAGGACTCATGGTCAATTGTGTGGGTCTCTCAGAGAAGGTAAAGTCATCATCATAAAGGGTTTTTTTCACACATTGTAGGCAGAGGAAGATAGCTCATTACTACCCAACCTTCTACATAGATGACTAGCAGACTGTCGAGGTACTGTAGAGGCAAAGGTAGAAATTTGAGCAAGGATTTACGGGGGGAGGTAGTCATGAAATAGGACAAGGTCGAGAAGAAGGTTGTGGATGACAGTTTAAGGTACTAACACCACCACACCTAGGTGTTCCACCCCGACATCAAGGAGTAAGTGGATATAGATGGAAAAAACTTCTTGCAGTGGAGGCTAGTGACCATAGTGCTCAAGAAATGATTATAGGAATGATCTGTGTCTTCTCTACCATAGCTGTAGCTATTTTATACATAGGGGAATTAAATATATCCTTTAAATAGACCTCATTTGAGGCTCAGTGATTCTGGAAGTGTTTTTGTATCGAGCCTTATGATTAGACACTCCTATGATAAGGGATTTGAGGATTACACATTTGTTCCGATAGAGTGAGATTACTCATGGGGGAGAGATCATTGGATGATATCTCCTTGTAGAGGTGTTGAGTCCTTATGATGTAATTTTGGGCATGGAATGGTTATCCACAGTTCATGTCATATTGATTGTCTTAGGCGTAGAGTTTGGTGTGTCCACAAGGATGTGATCAGGTTTTCCTTCACTGGAGGGAAGGTAACTCTGGGAGCTCAGGACATACTTTCTCGGAGGAGGGTGAATCTAATCACTCAATAGATTCTTATCCTTACCCACTATGTGTTGAAAGAGTAGAGTCCAGAAATTTTTATAGTGGTGGAATAGTATGATGATATATTTACTAAGGATGTTCAGGAACTACCTCCTTACATGGAGAATGACTTCTGCATCCACATATACCCTAGGACGACACTGATATCCAAACTGGTATATCAAATGGCTCTATATGAGCTTCATGAGTCAAAGGTATAATTGGAGGACATGATGGATAAGGGATTCATGAGCCCCAACATTTCACCATGGGTACCACTAATTGTTTTTTTCCAAGAAGGAAGACATAATCATGTGTCTATGCATGGACTTTTGGTGCTAGAACTAGGTGACCGTAAAGAATAAATATCCAGTAATGGTAATTTATGACCTCTTCGACCAGCTGATGGGAACATGGTGGTTCACGAGATAGAAGTTGGGTCTAGCTATCATCATCTTTTGGTAGGGGATGAGGATGTGTGAACACATACTTTAGATGCTGGTATGGCCACTATGAGTTCCTGGCTATGCCCTTATGCATTAAAAACACCCCAATAGTGTTCATGGGACTGATGAACAAGATCTTCCTGCCATATGCCATTCGTTTCATGGTTTTCTTCCTTGATGATATCTTTTTGTACTCAGCATCCAAGGATGAGCATGTTACAGACCTTAAAATAGTCTTGCATACATTTCGAGAGCACCGACTTTATGGGATGCTCTCAAAGTGAGAGTTCTAGATTTGGGAGGTCCACTTTTTTGGACATGTTATCTCAAAAGATAGAGTTTCAATGCCTCTAGAGAAGATAGAGACAGTTCTTGTTTTAATTCCACCCAGGAGAGTGACTGAGGTGGAGAGATTCTACATGTTGGATGAATACTACCAGAGGTTTGTGACCAACATTTCTAGAGTAGAGGCACCCTTATTGGATTTGACATAGGTGGGACCATCATTCGTGTGGATGAAGAAGTTCTATAATAGTTTCTATGTGATGAATTAGATATTGATGATTGACTGTATCTTGAGACAAATAGATGAGGGCATGGGTACATAGTTTTCTTTGATCCACTAGGGACTGGATTGGGTAGTGTCCTGATGCATGGGTGGGAGATGTTCACCTATGATTCAAGGAAGTTGAGGAAGAATGAGAACAACTACACACCCCATGAACTGAAATTATCAGTAGTGGTCTTTTCTTTGATTATGCGGTGGCACAATATGATGGGTCATTTTTTACCGTATACTCTTACCACATGAGTCTCAGGTATATCTTAACCCAGAAGGACTTTATCATGATGAAACGACGATCGATGGAGTTCTTATTTTACTATGACTTCGAGATATTCTACTCATATGTGAAGGGAAAGATAGCGTAAGAAGATGTTAGAAAGTGAACTGATTTATATTTTCTGAGTGAATCGATGGAGCAGCTAGCCACGATGTAGACATCCTTTGTAGATGATGATTGAGTAGCTTACCCTCAATGGATGACTACCACTCCCTTTCTCTTACAGAATATAAGGGAGGAACAACTGGTAGATGTTTCTTTGAGGCACGATGTCATCAGTCGTCATCCAGATGATATCCTGAAAGATCTTCAATAGGTGGGGAGCACATCATCCTTTTCAAGGGATGAATAATAGTACTTGTGGTGTTGAGAGAGGATATTTTGAGGTAGTTCCACACATCCCCCATGGTTGTACATTGTAGATTGGAGATGACGTACCAGGATATCTGACATCAGTATTGGTTTTCAAGGATGAAGTATGCTATGAATGAGTTCGTTTAACAATGAATCACTTGTCATCAAGTGAAGGCCAAGCATCCGGAACCAGTAGGCATGGGATAGCTACATAAGGTACTAGATTGGAAGTGGGATGTTCTCTCGATGGAATTTTTGACGAGATCACCACACACATCCAAGGGCCATAATTCTATCTGGATGATCATTGATGAACTCACCAAGTTGGATAACTTCCTACACATCGAGGATAAAATATTTTTTGATGGATTTGGACACCTCTACATTTATAATATAGTGCAGCTACATGGGTTGTCTTTGATGATCATATAAAACCCTGATTCTCTCTTCAAATCCCATATGTGGAAGGTATTGAAAGAGGAGTTTTGGACTAATTTGTGCCTGAGACCAACCATTAACCCACAGACTCATGGTCAGAGGGAGGGGACCATATAGACCCTGGAGGACATGCATTGTGCTAGAGTTCGTGATTTTGGTCATGGTTGGGAGGACCACTTTCCAATGGTGGGGTTTTCACACAAAAACAACTATCACTCAACAGTTGGAATGACACCATTTGAGGCTCTATACAGGTGGCCTTGTAGATCACCGCTATGATGGACATACCCATGGAATTTCGCCCTAATAGATCTTGAGATGGTACATGCTACCACTAAGAAGGTGAAATTCATCCAGGAGCAGATGTGGACTACATAGAGTTGGAAAAAATATTATACTGACATGAGATAGAGGCCCTTGTAGTTCGAGGGGCGTGACTATGTTTACCTTCAAGTCTCACAACTATGAGGATTACAAATATTTGGTCAGGGTGGAATGTTTTATCCTATGTTTATCTAACCTTTCTTGATTATGATTAGATTGTTAAATATAGAATACATCCTAGATCTCCCCCCATAGATGCATTGGGTGCATGATGTTTTTCATGTGTCACAGCTGAGAAGGTACATGCATGATCCATCACATGTCATCAACAGGTTTGAGATGGACATTGATGATATGGAGATATTTGTGGAGTTCTCAATTGTGATAGAGGATATACATTAGTGGGTCCTTCACTAATAGTCGATTCATTTGGTTAATGTTCAGTGTCAGCACCGGAATCTCCAGGATTTCACATGGGTGTATGAGGATTACATTCAAGCTCAGTACCATTATTTGTGTGTTTATCATTATTTTGTATTACTAGGACACGAATACCTAATGGTGGTTGTAATGTAATGTCCTAGAAATTCTGTGTAATTTTTTATCATATGGAATTATTTTGAGACGATATGCTTTGACGAAAACTGATTCCATGGACCGGTGATCCCAGAATAGAATTTAAATATTTTTTTAAATTCATAAAAGTAAACTTTTGAGTAGGATTTTACAACTATTAAATTAGTGCACATATCAAAAATAAGAGGGAACCGTTGATCTCAGTAAATATCGATTCACCTAGAAAGGACCTATCTTTGACCGGTGATGGTCTACAGAGAAAGATAGTTTTTAGATCATTTGGATGTAAAATAAAAAATAATTATTATTTTATTTGTTTTTCATCATCGTTGATCTATGGGAAATCTGCAATTCGGTGTAGATATGAGGTAATAGATAATTCCATTAACGAAGATTTTAAATGTGTAGTGTAAAAACTCATTATATTGAAGCATAAGTCAAATTATGTTTCATTAATGAAACAATTTTATGACACGATGGCACAACATCACAGAAATTTTGCGCCATGTTTTTATATTAATGGAATTGCAAATTGGAGAACCATAAGGAAATCTTGGAATTGCTCTAATGAATTGATGAAAAGGAATTATTTCCAATGAAAAACACTGACGAATAGATTTTGAAAATAATGAACTCAAATAATGGGTCTGGGAACATAGATCAATGAATTACAACCCCCACAGACTGTATTCCATGGGAAAATAGATTCCCTATAATCAAACCTTCCCCAGGTAGGGGTAACTTGTTTTTTTGATTACTCGTTCTTCATTATAAAACCCCTGAATGTGGACCGAACCACAAACAAGTTGATCAATTAGCTCTTGATAATTTCAGTATTGATCATCTGGAAAAAACCAAAAACAAGTTGAACAATACAAGGTTGTAGAGAGTTTGAAGAATGGAACATTGGAGTAGACCCGATTGTCCGCGGAAGGCTCTGTCGGCATGATGGTGACCCATAGCAGGGGCCTGCGGTGGCAGCTGTAGGTGTGTGGTAGCATGACACAATGGTTCTTTGAGGTAATAGTCACGACCATATCGGGTCATGAGGGTGTGAAAAGATCCACCAGTAGTTAGCTAGAGGATGGAGGATAGGGATGTGTTCACTTGACCGTGTCGGTTGGAGGACCATTCCCTTTTGGTTGCGATGACCCATTGGCATGAGGTCTAGTGAAGAATGCATGTGAGACCAATGTTCCACTGAATTAGCTAGTCAAAGGGTACTAAACTTGACACAATGTGTAATTAGAGGTAGAGGATACCTACCCACTAGTTATGGGCCAAGATGATGGTGTGAAAATGAGGCCGCTCAGTGGACCAGACTATAGTAATCTGTCCAACTTTTTAAGGTAGGGCCGATGGTATTAAACTCGTTTTTTAGTGGACTGGGGTGGGTGAGAAATAGCTCTATAGTTGCGGGTAAGGCCGGATGAAACTGAGTTATTGGGTGACCTTGTGGGTTTGGACCCATAGCCGAACCAGGCTATGTCAAGCAAGGCTCATTGGGCATGGCCAGCCCAAACCCAAAATGGTTCAGGTCCGGTAAGAACCCCTATGCTAGGGAATGTGTGGCCCCCGATCCTGGTTTTTCAGGTTACTCCGACCTAGATAGATCGTGAACAGACACAACCAACAACTTTTTTACTAAAATACCATTATATTTCAGATAGGGAATCTTATTGATGAGATGTTTGAGGAGTTAGAACCCTCACATAGAGGCGGTTATTATGGAAACCTATAAGAATGATTTAATTAATTTTGAAATATGATGAATGCCTTGAAGAGTGGATTCTACAGGAAAAAAAACACTACATGTGGGAATCATGTGGCTGGATAAGATCAGAAGACTAATGACAAGAGACCCTCTGTGGATTAGCCACAAGTGACCCTATTTAGATTAGCATTGATGGGATATGTTGGAAGTGGCTCTATGTGACCCAACATGATTGTGGTGTAGAGAAGCTCTATGTGTCATGGCAAACCCATGGTACTCATTAGGGATGAGTACCTCAGAATGATGACCTATGTGGGTAGAGACTATACAGGTCTTATTCGGCCCATGGTGGGGAGCAGATCTATGTTACCAACCCTACCAATGGTAATTATCAAGGGTGGGTACCACAACAGTCCAAGGTGTTCAGTGTTACGACTAATAGAATTGTTTTCTATACACTAGATTATTCCTACGTGATATGACATTACCTTGTGTATTCATTCCTTGTATTTCATTCCCTTTTGTTTCGGGATCCCAAAATAGTTTTGTGTTACTCACCATTGCACGAGCTCCTCCCACACATGTTGTCTTTGGCATAGATGATGAGCGCAATAACAGAGACCTTGGTTTCCTGGGACCAGGGGGTGCCTAGTGAGATATGATAGGCCTGACATACTTCTACATATACCGACAACCACTCTATGCCTACCCTTGATGTGGGGTCTTCAGTGGAAAACTTTTCATCTCTTCTTCATATAGTCATGTTTCCAGATTCTCTTTTTGTTGGGTTTGTATTCTGATCCATTTTACTTATAGCTTTTAACATTACTCACTTTTTGTTTTTAGTGGCAAAAATGTTCTTTACAACCTTTTTCAGGACATGGTTGTGTGTTCATGCATAATGGTACTCATGAAAATTACTCCCACTTGTAGGTTAATTCTATCAATGCTAGACTCCATCCCCTAGGCTACATAAGTCAGTTGTGGGGTAGTAAGGATACTAGCCCCATGGGATGGGTCCTTACAGCACATTCATGAACATGTGTCCCAATAAATAATAAAATAATATCCAAATGGAATAATTATGAAAATATGTATATAAAATGGTGTTGGACATGTTTTGGGTCCTCTAAACAACATATATTCTTAGGTCAGTCGTTATGTAATATTGTATTTACCTCAAACACTATAAATACTTTTAACTGTTTTCCTTAATATTTTTTGTCAGACACTATGTAGACCTTATTAGACTATAAATATTAAACAGATTATATCCATTTATACCCATTTTCCCCAATTCAATACATATAATTACGGAATTTAAATTTAATTATAATCTCGTGATTACTGTGAGAAAGTGGGTTTCTAAAGGGATAATGTTCAAATGATCATTAATATTTAATATCGGAATTCGATTTTAAAATGATTCTAATGACCTAAATTTGATTAATAAATATATAATTGAACAAATTTGAATTAAAAATATTGAAGTATATTATAAAAATAAAAAAAATATAAATTAATTATAATTCTTCAACATGAATCCATTATTTCATCTTTTCATCAAAAATAAAACAAATCAAAAAATACTAAAAATTATGCCTATGATAATTTTGAAATTAGATATTTGACCATGATGTTTATTATTAAAAATAAAATTTAAATTAATGTTAATGTAAATTTTTAAAATAGTTGTGACATTAGAATGGGGTAAATATAGGTATTGTGAATAAATAAAGATAACATGGTGTTATTTGTAGTGTAAGATTATCATTATGTTTCATATACATAAATATAGAAAAGAAATATTTTTAAAAATAAAATTAAAACATTATAAAATATTAGGATGTTACATTATTTTGACCTTGGATAAATTTAATCTATGCAATTTGAACATGATCTTAGTAATCAAGGTTTTGATATTATAAAATACTATCACTAACAAACAATATCATAAATTGGGTTAATAACACATATTAAGAATAAGAGGGAAATGAAAATGTGAATGTCACTAAAAAAAGGATTTCAAATAGATTAACTTTAGTGAAAACATAGACATGGAAGATAAATCTTACTATCATGTTATGATATTGTGTGATAGAGAACAATTTTAGGCGAATATTAATGTCCGAGAAGCCTTAAACCATAGTTTTGAAAAAGTTCATTCATATCATCTTAAATTATGATGAAAATACAACATTTTCTTCAAGAAAATTTTTCCTAGATTAGATTAATTACTTCACTTTATTCAAATACTAGTGAATATATATTTCTATTTCAAAATAAATATCTTATTTGTTTTATGTGGCTAGAACGGTATCTACTTTATTTCATAAAACGGGTTGTAGCATATGGATAAATCCTAAATTATCCACTTATATCTCATCCAAAGATATAAGTAAACAATTTCTTAATTGATTGACTATAAAAAATATTATGATCCAGCACGTAGAAAGAAGGACTCTGAATTTTAAAAATGAAATTATTATTAATCTAAAAAACATCAAGTAAGTCAAAATCGATACGTACCAAACATGTGAATTCCTTCATGAAATATTCTCTTGAAACATGGTAAAAATTTTAATTACCTTTTATATTTATTAGAAATATGAATTAATACTTATTATTTAGTTAAAATTTTTTATTGTATATATTCCTTAATTCCAAGAGTTTTGTAAACTCCAAAAATGACAACATATACTACTTTTCCTAAAAATTTATTATTCATTTCCACTGTAATCTGTAATATGAAATCTATATTATACATATCAATCATATCATTTACAAAAATTATTTTTTCATCATCATGATCATTATTATAGTAATATTTACCTAATCTATTTTTATCATAGAAATATAAACTTTCAACTAAATAAATTTTCTTTGTTCCATTAAACATTTGATTTCAAATCCTTATTGAAAATTACTAATTTACCATCCTTATATATTTTATAATCCTCGTGACTAATACTCCACGGGTAAAATAATCCAATAAATTAATTCTTGAATCCAAACACATCCATATTAATCATTCCTCATTATATATGGTAGTAGGAGTACTACAAAAGTTCCATTTAACAGTGCTAAAAATTATCATCACAAGAAATAAATAATTTGAAAAAGGTCAACTATACAATTTCATATATATACATATAAAGGGAATAATTTTTAGTTGTAAACAAATGTGCTGATATAGTGTACCCATTTCCTATACTTTTTTAGTTGTCATAAAGGGATTCTTTATTAGTTCGTTCATTTAGAAATAAATAATGCTTCCTTTATCTATCCTTTATTTTTAGCAATAACAACATGTAACCTATATGATCTCTCTTTTGGTAGTCATAATGGTCCAGAAAAAAATGAAATAATTAAAACCAATTAATTTTGTTTAATAAATATTAATAAATATAAATCAATTATATATATATATATATAATTATATATTATAGACAATAATAAATAGAATATAATAAATATATAGTTATATAAAATGAAATACCTAAAAAAATTTAAAATTTAATATATGATGAAAAATATTATACATTTTATGAATGAAATAATTATTAATAAAAATCATGAAATATTATATAAATTTATAATTATTATAAATATCAATGAATAATATATATTAAATATAGATATAAAAAATGAATAAAATTTAACAGTTTAAAAAACTATAAATGAATAAAAAATTATTTAAATAGGTACTAACGACGCTATTATTAATAATAATTAATAAATATTATATATATATATATTAATTGTTTATATTAAGAAATAATACTGATTCAATAGAAATATATAGAAAAAGAATAAAATGTCATAATTAAAAACAGATAAATGTTCTATTCATTTATAATGGTTTTTGATTTCTTTATTTTACATATAAGAATTATCATGTGTTACATTGAATTGAAATATATATAGGTAATTAATTAATTTTATATACAATACACACATAAAAATATTTACACAATTAATGAAATCTTATAAAGAAATACAAACACATAATATTTATGTAATTTCTTCGAGTATTTGAATATTTCAGAATATCATTATAACATTATTCAATTAATATATTATGTTTATAAATATTATATTTTAATATTAATTTTTAGTATAATTTAAGTTAGGTATTATTTAATTATTTTTATTATTTATATTTTTTAAAATTTAAAAATATTTATTTATTTATTAATTTATATTGACATTGAATGTTTTCGTATTTTCAATTTATATACATCATTAATTAAATAAATATATACATATTTCTTAAAAACTACTACTCTAGTAATAATTCATACCCATTTTTTCAACATTATTAAAGTGTAATCGTTTTTAATTAATTAATTTCATTTATTTTTAAAATAGTTGTATATTGGATAAAATTTTCATTAAAAATTTGAAAAATATATTAATAAATAAATATTTATTAATGTATTTTAACTATATTTAAGTATATATATATATGTATAATTTTTATAGAAAACAAAATATTATTTTAATAAAAAAGTTTGAATATAATTACTAATAATTTTTATGTATTTATAAAAATTTATAATAGAATGATAATTTTATTTAAATAATTAATATACTATATATTTATAGTTTTTGTTGAGTTTCTGGCCCTAGTTAAATCTAGAAAAGGTGCTACATTACCAAGACATGCAGACAACATATAATGTAGGGATATACATGGTGAGAATCGAACTCGAGACCTCACTGAGACAAATACAGGCGGCTAAAATTGTGCTACACCATGGGTGTTATATATATATATATATATATATATATATGTAATTATACAAACCTTATAAATTTTAAAACTACTATTTATATATTTATAAATAAATAATTATATATTTCAAAAATTATTAAATTTTATTTAATTTCAATAACTAATGAGTATATATTTATTCATATAAATTATATATATATATATATATAAATATATAAATATATATGATTATATAAATATATAAAATGGTGTAAATATAATCATAATTAAATATATAATAAATATATTTAAAAATTGAATATATTTATTATATTTATATTTATACCTAATTATTGAATATATATATATATAATTATTCGGATATATATATTAATAGAAATATATTTATAGATATAAATAAATAGTTATCAATATATGTATAAATGTATATGTACTATATTTTTAATTGTATATATTTGTATTTATAAAGTAAAAAATATATTTTTATTAAAAAGTACTAATATAATTATAAAAATTTAATTATATATTAAAATATTTATAAAATTATAATAAACATATGTCTAATAATATAAAAATATTAATATTTTTTTGTAATTATAATTGTAAATCACTTATGAGTGATAATGTTTTATCACTGATAATGGTTTGTTTTGTTTTCATTTTTCTAGAACTGATAACAATGAAGAATTATCAGTGCCTTTTATTGCTGATAATGATCGATCCTTATCAGCGATTATAAATTTTGAGTAGATAAAAATGTCACCAATATATCAAAAAGATCCCCAACCACTAGTCATTCAGTCATGATTCTCAAGCACTTGCTGAAATCCTTTAATGTAGGCACAACTCCTATAAGTTCAATTGGATGAATCAAGGATAGATTACATGTTATGTTATTTTTTCCTTTTCAAATCTCTTTTATAGTTTGTTTGGGTTATTTCATTTTTAATAATGATGAATAACTCCAAAACTTATATCTCTCTCTCTCCCTAACATTTCAATACCTACACAATTCCACCACTTCTTTTTATACTCATGCTAGCATCATTGGAGACCATTGTGAGCATCATCTCCACCAACTGTTTCAACTAAAGGATATTTTCTGGATATTTCTATTATTATTCCTTTTTCCCATTTAGATAGTTCATATTTGTATTTTTTTAATCTTTTTTGCACAAAATTACATGCACATAAAGATGAAAAAAAATAAAAAACCAATATGAAAAATTATGAATAGATGTTTATCTATTTAGAAAAAAATCTGCATAAAATTCAATATAATGATAGGCATAAATTTTTTCTTAATTGTAGTTTGTTAATTAGTGTCTCATATGGGATTTCATTCCATGAATAAATTTAGTTTGTTTTTGTGTCATAAAATCATACAACGTTCTAGTCATTCAAATATATTTTCATTAATTTGATTATTTTATGTTTTCATATACAAAATTTGAATATAATTAGGAATATATTTTCACATGATGAATATATTTTTGAAATATGAGACGATGAAATACTGTATGTAGGATTTATTAACGGTTTTATGATTATGGATGAGGAGGGGAGCAGTGATCTTAGTGATTACAGTGATTTTGTAGTGGTTTTATATTCGATTGCTCAAAAAATATTACAATATGTTAGTGTTTAGTCAATAGTTAATCATCGAGAACTTGGAAATCACGAATAAGGTTTATCTGTGCATGCTCATCCATCGAAGCTCATGCCCCACAATAGACAATCAGGTCTTAGAGATCACAAGTATTATGATATGAACACTTTGTTTGTTGTTGATCTCGCTAAGGTTTCTGGTTATCATGATCTGAATGTTGTGTTTGTGTGGGTTGATCATGTTCAGAATCTGAGTGGTCTTGATTTGAATTCTATGTCATTAATGGTTGCTACAACATTGGTTTTGGGTAGACCAGGACCATTTCATTCAACAAAACACTATATAGTGTTATTATTTAGTTGATGTGCATAATTAATTTAATCTTCAAACACCTTGATATTTTCTTGCGGTTGATGTCATCCCGTGTTATTAGTTTACACCACTCTCTTCCAGATCTGGGAATGGGTCCTTCATAGTTATTGAAATCTTAATGCTCTTATGGAGTTGTTATATTTATATATTATTTCATTAATATCATGAATAATTCATGACAAAGCGGATAAACTAATAAATGATGTGGAAGATAAATTTATTCTCTTATAGATTTGAAGCATCTCTAATTCGAGAATTATTTCTATTGTAATTTGTTATTTTTCATTAAATATTCACTAATTAGTATGATTGGCCTTGTTCTTGTTGATCCAGTTTCTATGTTCTTATTGTAGGGTTGTTATGAATCTCCTCTTAGGATCTGAGTTTCAATTCGCATTGACAAAAACATTCAACAGGGTAAGCCTGGGACAAAATTCATTGTCTCTGCTGGGTGTTTTGGAATATTATAATTTTAATGATCTTGTATCATTTATTGGTGAACCCCTTAAAATGGATGAAAACACCATTTAAGATAAATTTGGATATATCCATATAGTCCTTGTGGATGTCCAAATGAAAAATCATTTGCCTGATTTTGTCAATTAGGTGGAAAATAGTGATATAGTTGATGTACAGTTTCAAAGTGAATTCATCACATCCTCCTATAAATTCAGAAATGTTGTAGTCCATGAGGTCTTCAACCATAGTTATGTCTGAAATATCCAATTAAAACATACATGTACCTTTCATCCTTCACGTAAAAAATTATTAAGGAAGATTCTATGATTGATTTCATTACTGTTATGATTTTTTACAAAAGAACTAACACAAATGATGACATAAAGTGATATTAATAACCTTCATTGGATGAGGAATCTACAGATGGTAATTCAAAAAATCCCTAATATAGTCAATACATTGAATGTGGTATTGTGTATTTGAAATATGTCTTTATTGTTCCAAATTAGAACCCAATCTTACTGTGGAAGATCCCGTGTCTGATATTTCCAACCTTAGTCAGTCTGATTTTGAATTGGATATAATGAATGAAGTGGGTTAGGAACCAATGATTTATTATTCCTTATCCATAAAATGAATGATAGGTATGAATATTTATATCTCCCCAGTTTCGGATGATTTTTCCAGTATCTAATATCCTCACTTGATAGAATCTACGTGGTATCCTCTCATGATGAATTTCCATCTTTCAGTGATGGACGAACCAGAAGGGTATATGAAACAAACTAAGGCATGGAAGTAAGGTATTCATCAAAAAAATAATGTGGTTGTGGAAGTGGCAGCGTTGATTGGTTTACTAGTTGTGGGAATGGCTAGTCATCCGCTTCTAAGGAGATCACTCTAGAACATGTTAAAATTATGTAAATATAGAATATTGTTTTCAATAAAAATAATTCACGGTTAGAATTGGAATAACCAGATTACATCAACGATTATGTAGATGTTCTTGATTTTAATAATTTCAAATTTACAATTTTTAATGAGGGGTTATCATATTTTTGACCCTGTCCAATCACTTTTTAATGGTCCTATAATTTTTTTTAAATAAATTTTAGTAGGAGAATATTTTCCCAGATCATAGATGTTTTTTTCACTAATGGTTTTCATTGAGTTTATGTTAAATATTATAAACTTTATTGATAGTGCACTAATAAATTATATTAATGATTGTGGTAATTTTTATAAAAAAATAATTGATAAATTATAAATAGTCAAATTGGAAAGTGCTTATTGGGGATACATTATCATTGGTGGTATGCTGTTATGGAAATTCAATTGTGTATTTAAAATGTAATATGTTCGAATCCATAATTAAAATTTCATTTATGATATTTTCAATTATGAGTGGTTTTATTGTATAAATGGGATAATTTTGTTTAAAAATAATATGTTTTAGGTTTTAATTATGTTATATTTTAGAAAACATGTGTTATCTGAAATCATGATCAATTAATATTTATTAAAAAGATATAAAAAAATATTTATGTTATTTACATGTTTTATCATTCGATTATGGAATTTTACGCTCATGATACCATATTAGTTACTGTTTTTTATATGTATTTAACATTTTATTTTTCATATTAAATGGTCCATAATATATATATATATATATATTGATTTGATAACTATATCTTTCAAATTATCTTACTCTAATCAGACACCAATATTGTTTTAATAATAATTAAATTGTAAAATGATCTGATACACAATAATAAATGTATTTTTTAAAAACAAATTATAATATTAGAAATTAAATGATTTGATGGCATTTATTTATAAGGTCATAATTTTTATCATTTATACATTTTGTACTGATTATTTGACTAATGTTTTCTATTTTCATGTCTAATAATTTCTATCCTTGAGTAATGTTTTTGAAAACTATTGTATTAAACTATTTTTGTAACCAATTTTTTTTGTTAAATTATAATTAATAATTCCATATAGAATGTTACTTGAATAATAACACATTAGGTAAGAATCCGATTTATTATAGAAATGTTAGTGATTCATTGAGATCTAGTGTAAGGGTGATGTGACTATTTTTTTTCTATTGTTCTTCTTTGTGTTTCATTAGATTATTGGGTTTACTAATATATTATATAATCCATTGTGTGGTTATTTATATAGGGATCCATTTCTGTTAAGACTCACCCATATTTAAAATTCAATTTGTAAGAAAAAATGATATGTTATATCCACTTCATGATTTGAATGAAATAACTACATGTGAAAGTTATACCTTTGAGATAGTCTTGAATTATATAGGCCTGAAATAGAATATCATGCTACCAATGAGGTGGTAATTTCTAGAAGAAGTTAAATAAATATTCTCCTCATTTGATTCGAAATTTAACCTCTTATTAGTGGAATTATGTGAATTCATGGGAATAACCATGGAATAAACTTATGTTACGATTAGTATAATTCACTTGTATGAAATAAATTTGTGTAATATGATTATCATTATGTCATAGTATGTACACAATGGCTTGACATATACGTGTATTTTGAGTGTTACCACATTGAAAATATACTCCAATATATGCGGTGTTGTATATTTTATGGGCAGTTTTTGTATTTACTTTTTATTTTTATACTCACACCCTAATCATGAACCTCAGGGGATATAGAGATATTATATTTGAAATATCGATGAGGGAAAAGGACTAATAACATATATTTGAGTTGATTGAGATCAGTTTAGATGAGTTTATGTTCTCTTGGTAGTGTCAAGAACCTGTTACCTTTTTTGAGAAGTGTTTTAAATTTTTTAATTAATATTTTGTAATTCAAAAAAAAATAACGATTCAACTATCTTCCCCAAAAGATTCATCTCCTAAACAAGTATTATTTCATTTTGTTTCATGATAATCATCTTACATCGCATCTATGTTTCTTAACTACTATACATAATAGTCATCTGAAATTATCACCAGTACTCTATATAGTGTGATTTGGTTATAGTAGTTAAAGAAATATTGGTGGATATACACCAGAGATGGGGGATGGGTATTAAGAAAAAAATTAAAAAAATAAATGTTTAGTAGATGATGATAAATTATCTTATTAAATTTAACATTTGGATGAATTTATAGGATAACACCTACCAATGTGGGTACTAAATTTCATAAATTGAATTACCCATACACTTCAATATGGATTCATACTAACCATTTGGAAAAATAGCATGAAGATTGAGTCAAAGAGTTCATCATGTTTGTAATAGATCATGCATGAAACCCTTATCAAATAATTTATCCATGTTTGTGTTGTTTTTATTCCTAAATAATAATTATTTTACTACTCATAAAGTCACTATCTTTTACAAATGATAATGATAAAAATCCCAAGGAAGAAAAATAATTGATGACGAAAATGTGGAATTACTAAGGGAACAAGATCATCTGTATGAAAAGAACAACGTCAACACAATGTCAATGTATTGAATAAAATTATCAATGCAATAAGTAAGGTTATATAATTTTATTTTGGTTGGAATCAACACATATAACTTTTGGACCCCAAAAAATGACTGTTCAATATTTATCTTCGAGTCAAAATTAGGATGAATGTGATTATTTATATTGATTATTGGATTCATGGCCAACCATTAATGAAGAAAAAAAATTGTAATGATATGATATTAATGTTAAAATTTAAATTCTATATTCTATGAGGAAAATTTTATAAAGAAATGTTTATTTAATTTTCATTATTCCTTGTCGAGTTCATTTATTTTATAATATTTAAGTAAGAAATTTTTATTAGTGGTCATTGGAATTTTCCATTCAGTATTGTGGAATTTTTTTATGATGTTACATCTTATGGATAATAAGGGGGAGAAATGTCACACCCACTATTTATTTATGAATATATTATAAATAATGTAACATGGAATGAGTTCATTAATCGTCATTATGGGTAATAATTTTCAGTGCTTTGAAATCAATAATATTTTATTTTTATTTATTTATTTTATCAAATATAACTTTAAATTATTATTATATGAAATAGAAAAATAGTTATGAAAATTATGAACAACTTTAAAACTAATATACCCCTATTAGTAAGAAAGGATGTGGTACCCTTAATTTGAGAAATAATTTGTATATATTCTAAATCAATGATAAAAATTAGTTATGTGTAATGAGACAACATATCTTCCTTTATTTATATACAGATCTATGAATAAAAATATTATTCCACTTCAATACATTATCATCTTCTATTGATGGAGGCTTAGGTAAATAATGATGGTAAAATATTACATTAAAAAAATAGTATGGTAATCATGTGTAAGTATGACATAATTGTAATTTGTTATGATTTATACCAATATTAAAGAGAAATTTATATTTATGTTTATATTTTTATATGTTTTTTACCCTTGAATCGGTAGAAAAATACACCAAAAGATTAGATAATTTCAATAATATTGAAGAATCCCGAAAAATGTGGTTATTTTTGTGGATTAGGATTTTCAATCACTACTTGAACATATTTCATGAAGATTGAAGAACATGATGATACATATAATAGATTGGCATCATTTTCGACAAAAATATAATCATAAATATACATAATTATTTTATCTAGTTTGGAATACCAATACATGATAAAAGATCAATGAGAATAGATTATGGAAAAATGATCCTCTCATAGACCAAATGGTCCCCCAAGAATTAATATTAGTCCTTCCCCCAATCATCATTCCATTCCCATGGTTATTAATTATTTAATTACTCAATCTCCTTGTTTTGAATAAAAAAAATCTTAAAACATTATTTTACTAAGGTCCATTAGGGTGTATTTTTTGGTGATATGTATCTATAAACACCCACATATAACCTTGTTGCAATGAGTAAAATGTATTATTTATTGGGTGAAACATTTCACCATAAGGCCTCCCAAAATATCACATAATATTGGGGGATTGAGGTATTTCATGACTTTAATGTTTATTTTCTTGTTCCACTTGATGATCTGGATATTAAAATAGTCAGTGAAGCTATTGGAGTTTTCATACCATGGTCGCATAATCTTATAAATATTTATGAGGTATGTGTTTAAACAAATCATATAAATTACCTAAAAAGGATGATGATAAATATTTTTATGTGAATTTTAAGATTATAGATGGATAAAAAAGTGGAGAAACAATTGGTCAGATCAATAAAATCTTTTTAATTGACCAATAATTAAAACTGACATTCCACGTGTACCATATCCCAATCAGTTCTAGAGAAAATTTTGTTATCATTACTACATCATTAATAAACAAGGTTTAAATAAGAAAAAATGTCTCACATTATATAAGACATATAAATATATGGATCTTTCTTTATAGATGTAATTGGTCTCGAGACAATAAATGATAATTTCAATCATGAATGGCTATGAATCTCATATATGAATAGTAACGTATGGTACAGTTTCATAATATGTCTCTCCGTATAGAAGAATAAAATGTTAATTAAAGTTAATAACTACTCATATTTTATAAAGTAATTTATATTGGTATTATATAAAGGCAATATCATGTGAATAATGATTTGGTTTTATTAATCACAATATTGTTTCAATGCAATAACTTATATTGGATAATAATGAAATTAAGAAGAAAAGATTATGCGTTCCTCAAATAGTTTGATCAAAAAAAATATTTGAAAACATACACTTTTCATCAATATAACTCATAAGTAAAATTATCACTCTAATCCCATAAAATATATTTTCAATTTTTTCATTACATATTTTGTCTTTTGGTTTTTTTAATGAACTGGATACTGGATGAATTCAATTAAGATACATAAGATATTATTATTTTTGGATTCAATGAAAATATATCCAGTCAACCATCCACCCATGTCATTTATTGTAAATTATTATTAAAATACAATCAAAATTTTATAGTTAAAAATAAAATAATATATCTGAGTCTATATTTTAACTACAATTTTATTATGATATCATGGCCTCTAAATGTAAGAAAACTCAAGGCCAAAAGTTGGTGTGTGAAGAGATAACGTATATGTATGACTGAATATGGAAAAAAGTAACTTTATACATAGAAAAATTTATCTATCCGAACATTTAAAAACAATTTTCTTATTTATTTCACTGATTATGTGGTTTCAAATGAAAGTTAATAAAATTAGTTTTGGAGATTGACTTCCCAAATTTATGAGAGGGATAAGAAAGCATAAAATATAGGAATCCCCTAATAAGTAAATTTTAATGGTAAATTTTATTTAATTATATATATTTGACACACATTTTTTCTATATAATATCATTTCTATCAGGATTAAAAAAACAATCTCACTAAAAAATAGACGTTTTTCGGAGATGTGGGGGTAGAGTACAAGTAGTCATTATGAACACCCAAAACAAATTTTGGGGGATTACCTAATATAATCGGGATATATAATTATTTAAGGCATTAAAAATCTATTTGGGATGGAATTATTAGGGTTAAAATGCATATATATTACTTTTTTATCTATTTTCCAAGGATAAGTATAATGGAGGAAACCAATTTATTTAGAATAACTCACCTGAAACAAATAAAACTATTATGAAATGGTGGAAGTGGTGGAGGAGGAGGAGGTGGTGATAGACGCTAAGTCGGAATTAGAGTCAGAGACCTAGGATGAGATGTTGGTAGAGGCATATATTGGGGAGTAGTAAGAGATGAAGCATTGGCATGCAATTTTTTTTAAATGGAATATAATGTGGTTCATACCAAGAACATGATTTAGAAAAAAAAATTATGACTAGTCCATCCAATAATTATCATATTAGATATGATCGATTGTGCAAGTGTTTCAGGTGGCTTATTGATGAAATTTTTTTCATCACTTGTGTATGATATTATATATAGGAATGTAAATAAAATATTTATAAAAAACAACATATTTGTCAAAATTTATTTTCATGAACTACAATATCCATTAGAAAATTCAAAAAAATATCAAATATTACTGATGTTTCTAGATACCCCTCACCAAGAAAAATTTAAACTACATCAAAAAAATGATGCAATTGATTTTCCATGAATTATATTCACTACAAATAATGGGTATTAGTAGTGGAGAAAATAGTCAAATTTAGTTAATAAAACACCAATCGAATAATTAGAAAATTATTCCATCCAAATTAAATTATATAATAAATATGTGAGTAATAAACCACTAAATCTAGTAGTTGTGGGAGAATACTATTGTAGGAAAACATTTATTGAGATATCATGGTAATCTAGGAGGGATGGTGTCGAAGAAAACATGACATCAATGTAAGAGATACCTCCTTATGAATAAAAATATCTAAAAATGGAAATCCCACATCTATGGAGATCATGAAGCACCAGAAATCACTATTAACATCCATTTGAAAATTAAGTTAGTATATTTATCCAAAACCATGAAAAACATTGAAATAAAAAAATTTATTGACTGAATAATGAATTTTGAAAAAAAAATTACATCACAATGGTTTCTATTTGGTGAATGGTTGAATTATTTGGTGTATCATATCATCAATTATATTTATCATATAATATTACAAATTTTTGTGAAATCATAAAAATTAACATTCATTATGAATGTGGACATCCATTATTTAAAATGATTCATTTTACAAGATCATTAATAAAAATCACATATTCATTATCAATAAAAAATGCCTAAAAATAAGGATATTCCCCTTTTGATGAAATAATAATTATGACATTATGTTTGAGATTTTCATCACAGAAAATGCCTTCATATTTCATTGATATTGACATTCATTTTAGAATGAATGAAAACTAACAAACTTAATACCTATAAAATCCATTTGTAATTTTATTTACATTAGAAATATGAACAAAAAATCATTTCTGACATCTATAAATCATTCAGACCTCAATCAGATACATTATATGACGAATATGATTCAAATTTATCCTTAGAAGTTTAAAATATAAATTTTAATTCAAAAAAATTGACTCACTATTTTTTTTAAAACGAAATTGGATTATCATTATATTTATGGATATAGATTCAGAACTAATATTTGATCTATAAGAATCATACTCACATAAATCTTACAAATGAGGTGGCTTGTGTGACCCAATGTGAATGATTCTAGTATAAAATATAATTTCAGAAAGAAATAAAAGTGTCACACTAAAAAAAGGAAACACATTCTATTTTTTTATATTAAATAAATAGTTCATAATTTATTTGGGATGTTTAGGAATCATATGTACATAAATCCAAAAAATTTCATCATCATTATTACTCTAATTGTGTCTTTTTATTAAAAAAATGATATTATGATTATTAAAAAATTAAAATACACAAAAATGAGAAAACACATTCATAATTATTTTTTTGAAAATATAAAAAATAATCTATATGTCATCTTTGACATGTAATAATTATCCACACCTCAATTTGATTTATTATGTGACCGATATAACAAAAAAGTTCCCCTATCAATTTCAAATTGACATTTTAATACAAAAATTTATCAGTCACTAGAAACTGAGAAATCACAATTGGATTATCTTGGTATATCGAAAAATGATTCATTATTCATTTGTGATGTGTATGAATTAGTATCACATAAAAACCATAGATGATGAGACCTATATGACTCTAGGTTTGTGTTTATATTTTAAAATTACATTTTAGTGAACAACACTTGTGGTATACACAAAATTGAGGAAACACATTTTTATTATTTTAAAAGATTATTAAAAAATCTTTATTTAAAAACGACCTTTAATTTTTGGAAAAATTAAATGAAATAATCAAAATAAATGGAAAATTTTCGTATTATTTGTGTAATATAGGATGAATATTCATAACTCATTTGTGATAAGTTGAAATAATCCACATAAATGCTACAATATGTGACCAATAAGATTCAAAGTGTCTGTTATTAGTTTAAAAATGTCATTTTAATATAAATTTGTGCTAAATATGGAAAATTGTGTAAGTGAACATAGACTTTATTGATTATTTAAAAAGATTATTAATAATTATTTTAGGATGTTTAGGAATTAATATCACATAAAAACAAGACATGATATGACCTGTATGAATCAATGTTATTGTTTCTACTATAAAATTATATTTTAGTAAAAAAGTACTTATTGATTACTCAAAACTAATGTAAATTCATCATATTGGTTTAATACATTAGTGGAATGATCCAGAGTACATTTTAGATGTGTATGAATCATCGAAAACATATTATTATGCCCGGTGTGACTAGTTTGACACCATGTGGGTCTTTTTATTCAAAATTTATATTAAATTTGGTATTAAAAGAGGAATGGTGTTCTAAAAACCAAGGAAAAATTCATATTGTTGTAATAAATTAGGTAAATTATCCATAACTAATTTTTTGTGTTTGGGAATCATACGCAAATCAATATGATTCCTTATATTCTTGTTATGACTCAGGGTATTCATTATCAATTTAAAATTATCATTTTAATACAAAATGGACTCACATATTAAAAACTGTGAAAAATTCTCTAATTTTCATGATAATTTATTAAAATTATTCATTATTCCTTTTTGATGTGTATAAATAGTACTCATGTCAAACCCACACTTGATGAGACCACTAAGACTCAAACTGTATGATTCCAGTTTAAGATGACATATTCATAAATAATAGATCTGGTGTACTCAAAATAAATGAAATGATTTCAAATTGTTTGGAAAATTTAATAAAACAATCCATAAGACATTTGGGATATCTATGAATGGGCATCACCTCAACAGGATGCATGTTGTGAATAGTATGTCACAAAGTGTGACTTTCTATTCATAATAGTCATTAATACTATTAAAAAAATATAATTGTACTAAAAAACATCAAAATGAATTATAAATTTTTATTGAAGAAAAATGAGGGATAATCCATTCATGATGTATTGGAATTAGACAAATATCAATCTGATACACGACGTTCCTGATATAAATAAATCTGCTCGTAATTTGTTTAAAATTGAAATTTTAATATAAAAAGTGTCACTCAGATAAAACTAAGAAAATATTCATTGGTTGTATTTATAATTTAGTTAATTGATTCATAATTTATTTTTGACATTTAGGAATATGTCTCAGTTTATACCCACACACGACGTAACTTGTATGATTCAAAGTGTGTGTTTTCAGAGGAAAAATTTTTAGTAGATAACACATGTGGCTTAATCAAAACAGAAGAAATTCATTTAGATTATATTAGTACATTAAGAAAATTATTAATAAGTCATTTGAGATTTGTAGGAATCATCTACACCATGATCCAAGGCATGGTGTGACAAGTATGACTCACATTTCATCATTTCATTATATAACTGTCAATTTTTGTTCAAAAAACACATCACATCACCAAAATAGAGGGAAAAGGTCTAGATTTTTTGTTATCATACTATATGTTATTACATAAATAACTTCCATATCATTTTTATCTTGTAATTATTTATTAGGTTTTCAAGGACACAATTCTCAATGATAAGCATTTAAAGTCTTGCAACATGAAAAAACAACCACAATTTAATATGTTACATTGTGTTTTGGGTATCACTCAAACAAGAGTTTGAAATTAACTCAATATTTAATTTAAATATTTATATTATTACTACCATTATAATGGTTTTATTATATAGGTGAATTATTTTTCTTGATCAGGGAAGAATCATTCTTTTATATATGTGTGTTATTTTTCTCTATAATAGTTTATTTTTTCTTATAATTATGTTGGAAATTTGACTTCATTAAAATTATGAATTTTTATCTAACATTACTAATTTTTGTTTTTTCTTCTAGTGCTAATTTGGGACGATATAGTATAGAACAGTATTCCCTATTTCTGGTGTTGTTGCGTGTTGTGACAACCCAATGCAGTATTCCCCATTAAAAGTTTAACTAAGTGCACAGATAATAAAATCCATTATTAGTGTAATTATTAGTTCTAATAAAATATTCCTTAATCAGTTCTACTATATGTATAAATGAAGTGTCCCTTTAAATTTAATAAATAAAATCATTGATAAATGGTTTCATTAATAAGGGATTATAAAATAATGGATAAAAGTGGGATTTGTTTAGAATTTTTTAGCAATTTTAAATCACCCCTTCGTATATACATTTATAGAGAGGATAAAATCCTTGGAGTTTTAATTGTTATGTGGTCTTCAGTGATTTATTAGTACTAATAATGGCTTATTCTATTACTATGAATAGACTAAATTGTATTTGTGTAGAAAAATCATGAAAATGATCCATTAAATTTTTCTGGGTTACATTCCTTTGATACTTGAGACATTGATTCTCATAGTATCCCATCACCTTGTTGTTAAATAATTATAGATTGGGAACCTTTTTCTTATCCCTAAAATCACCAGAATGATGTATTTTCATGAAACACTAATAGTATACATTAATTCCTTTTATGAAAGTTCCAGGGTGATTATTTCCATAATTATTATATGTGAGAAAGTACTTCTTTTAATTCTTCACTTTATCCATCTTTTTCATATGTATCCTATTGTACTACTAATTCCCTCTCAATATGAACTCATAGTTAATTATCTCACTTCCTCAGTAGCACATGATATTATAACTTCTAAAGATGATAATTCATTGTAAATTATTTACCGATGAAATATTCGATTAGGTCAATAAAATAATTGTCAATTCTTACTCTTTAGATTATGTGCATCAGTGAGGTTCACATTATTTATACTTTGATCCATTTCTAAACACTACTTTTCTATTTGCATTCAATATATCTATAATAACACATTATCATTGATAAAAAATTACTGAATAACACGTCTTGTTAAATGTATTAGGATTTTGTCAGTGTAATAAAATCAGAAATAAAGGTGTGCTTTTTCATTGATAAAAATATTGTTGATAAAATGGTGTTTTATTATAATGAAAAATGAACTGATAAATCACATTTTATCAGCCCTTTTAGAAGTGATACTAAAGAAATCATTTAGCAATGAATTTATTTAGAGATGATAAAGGGTCCCTTAATCAATGCATTTAATGAATCTATTATCAGAGATAGTAATTGTGCTTATAATGGAATTATTTATTAGTGTTACTAAATATGCAGATTAATGGGGCCTTTATCCTCACATTTAGTACCACTAAAAAAGTGTAATATTGATGTGATGTAATAGTAAAAAGTATCACCATAAATAGGAAAAATAATAGCATGTTGTAATAGAACACTATAAGACTAATAAAAAACATGGGGTTTACTCAATAAATAATATTATATAAAAAAGAACACAACTATATAGAAGCACGAGCCACCCCTAATCATGAAAATGAATGAAAAAATATAATAAAATCATTATTATGTTACCAATATTGTAATGAAATAAAATAAACATAATATGTTAATTTGAAACTAAACATTGAGTCATACCATGATCATTTTGTATAATATTGCATTGAGGTTTATTTTTTTCACGTCACCTAACATTTAATGTTAATCATTAAGAATTATTGTTGTGAAAATATAAAAATTAAGTATAAGAAAAAATTCATAAATAAATTAGTTATGAAATATAATTTCGAATGATGATGAAACATTCTAGGATATTTTTTCCCTTTTTGGTGATGTGATTGGTTATTTAATCTAAAATGACACTTATATATTGAGAAGATGCAATATGATTCATAATGATCAAAATATGAATCATATTGTGGTGTGGATGATTCATAGATATCCCAAATGTGTTATGTATCATATTCATAAAGAATAAAAAAATCCAAATTGGATTCAAAGATTTGGAGTAGACCAACTAATTTTTTACATAAATTCCACTTAACTAGAAACACGTTCATATAGTATTATAGTTTCCATCATGTGTATGTCTAATGTGAAACTAATTCATAAAAATAAAAAATTAATTATGAGTAATTTTAATATAATATCAATAAATTAGTAGTTTGTTTTCCCTTTTTTATTTGAGTGACACTTTTTATAATAAAATAGAAATTTTAAAATGAAAATAGACACTTTGAGATATACTGGTATAACTGTGTATCATTATTAGTTAAATCTAATTTCAACATTTCAAAATTGACTTATGGATCATTTTCAAAATGTTTCAATATAATAACAATGTGTTTTCTCAGTTTTGAGTATTTCAGTTCCCTTTTTATTGAAATTAATATCAATTTTGATTAAAAAAGATGCATATGGAGTCATATCGGTCAAACCAACTGTATGATTGAGGTTCAAGTAATTCGAACATGTTAAAAATATTATATGGATCATTTTCCTAAAACGGAGAAAAAATATGAATCTATTTCCATGGGTTTGATTAATCCCCATGTTTTTTTACTAAATTGTAATTTTAAATTTGAAACATGCACATTGAGTGATATAGTTTATATAATGTCAAGGATTGATATGAAACCGATTCCTTCACATTACAAATGAATTATGAATCATTTTCATTAAATATTAAGAAAATTTATGCACATTCTTTCAGTTTTCAGTAAGTGACACTTTTTTGTAGTAATTCTCAATTTTATTATAATAACACACTTTTGGTCTTACTGGGAACGCGGTGTATCAGATTGAGGTGTGGTTGTTTCCCAGAATTCCAAAATGACATATATACTATTTTTATAATTTATAAAAACAATATTAATGCATTTTTTCAATATTGGGTATAAATGTTTTCTTTTGTACTAAAATTAATTACAATTTTGAATAAAAAGGTGCACTTGGAGTCAAACAGGTCATGCCGTGTATCAAATATAGGTGAGGATAATTCTTAAAATTCCAAATTTTATTATGGATTGTTTAAATAAATTATAAAAAATATTTGAATGTGTTTACTATGTTTTTTGGATTTAATTTTTGGATTTTATTGAAAGGTATTCTTATAATAGAATCAATCACATTGATTCATATAGGTTGCATCATATGTGTGTTTAACGTGAGGCTAAATCATACATATCAAAACTTAATTAAGATTAATTTTACTAAATTATAAAAAATATATAAGTTAATATTATTAGTTTTAATTAAGTTAAACTTTTTTTAATATGTAAATTTTAATATAATATTATAAACTTTTAGTCATTCCCCGAAACAAAGTAAAACCACTATTATTTTCTAATTTAAAAATTAAATCTTCAGTCAGTGAATTTTTTTACTATTTATTTTTTAGAGGTATTGGACAAGCCAACTATATTATTTTAAATGGGGTGTTGTTTTATATTTTTTTCCCTCACTATTTCATTTGAAGTGAGTTTTCTTATTTTTTGGGACTGCTTCATAACGCGGTTTATTTCCATTTGAAGTTACGTTTCCTGTGACAGCTACCCTCCTTGATGACCATGATATCTCAATGATGGTTGTCCACCAATATTTCTCCCATATGCCTACTGGCTTCGATGGTTGATTAAACATGTATTTATTTTATCATTTATGTTAAATTACATAGTTATTTTATGATTTCATTCATATTTTGTGACTCTTATATAACTATTGGCTCTACTAATAAAACCACGTCGTTGTAGTGTAGATATGTAATTGGAGAGTAACTGCATTTTTTTTTCTTGTCATTCATTTTGTTCTTGGTGAGGGGATACATTCAGAATTTAGAAATATTTTACTATAAATAGAATTGGTAATAAAAATTGTATCGTATAATAACCAGTATGAATAATGCATGTGGTGTTTTATTCGTTATGTAGAAAATTCATCCATGTAAATTCCAATATAAAATCACATAATGATGTGATCAAAACAAATTCCTTTAATATCCTTGAATCACTTTCACAATCGATCTTATGTTGAGTGAAATGTATTTTTTTCACATTTAATAAATATTTTTCAAACATAATCTTGGTAAAACTATCATTATTCTTTAATTTCCCATCAATTTTATTACTTTTATACCAGAGATGCATCTCTTCATCCACCTCAGTCTCTAAATTTTTCACCATATCTGCCTCCTCCTCCACCTCAGCCTCAATTTATTCCTCTGAATCAACCTCTACCTATACCTCATCCTCTCCATTTCACAATAGTTTATCTTTTTGTAGGTCATAACTTATGAACAATTAGATTGCCTGTATTATAATTCGTCTTAATTAATAGGTAAACAATAACATATAATCATTAGGATAATAATTTTTCCTCCACAATGTATTTATGTGGTCATAAGTAACACAAGATCTCAAAAATAGTTTGTAATCACTTAAGGTTGTTTTTTGTATTCATTTTGAAACAAGTACACTCGCACTGATCTCTAAAAAATTCATTACATATATTGAGTGCGAAGGTTATTAGGATGCATGATAGTACATATAAAATATAGAAAATTTTATTATAAATATATATTTAAAGAAATTATTATTACCTTTTCAAATTACATATTTTTGGTTGACTGACATTTCATGATTTATGACCTCTCTCATAAACATACATATATAATTAACACAGTTGATGGAAATATATTTATTCAGAAACTGTAGGAATATTTACCAAAAAATTATATTGTTTTGAATCGTTTTTGATTTTAAAAAATTTCATATATAAACTTATTTTTTTTAATTTATATTAATCCATGTGGTTTATATCCTCATATAGTGGCTTTTTTATTGATTCAGCTAAAATTTAGCAACAAAAATATTATACCGATATTATAATTAAAACATAGAATGAAACATATAATATGAATTTTGATAATTAAATAATCATTGAAATGTATTAAAATTTCACAATTCACATCATGTTTGGTCTGTTGGTTGGATATGCAGGCAACAGATGCAAATAATAAATATATGGGTTATCCAGATTAATAGAAAACAAATAAGTAATGAAAAAATTTAAAATATATATTAGGTAATTAGAATTTTGGGTTTTAATTTTTCATTATAAGCATAAAAATTAGAATTTTATATGATAATATTCGTCAAATTCATTGATTAAATGAACTTTATATAATCTTTTCATAACTAAATAGAAGATTTAACATTACTTCCCCCTTAATATCCATAATATGTACCTTCCTATGAAGAGTATAGATGATTCTATGGGATGTTCTTAGTGTCTATTAAGTAAATATTTTTATGTAAATATTATAAAATAAATTAACTCTACAAATAATAATGAAAATTAAGTCAATGTTTTGATATATAATTTTTATAATAAATTAAATAATATATGTCCTAAAATTTTAGTTATATCATTATAAAGGTTTAATTTCGTTACAAATTGGACATGGTACCATGAATATATATCAATCAGCACATTCATCCTCATTATGACCCTATTATAACAAATGGACTTTGACTTCATGGAATAAATAGGCTTCACGTGTTCATTCCCACAAACCAAAAATTTCATATCCATACATCTTACATTGATAATTGTATTCAACACTAAAATGTTCTGTCATTGTTGTTTTTCTTCCTCAATATGTTGTTGATCCTAAAATAATTATGCAATTTCAACATATACAGTTTGTTCTTCCTCAGCAATGGTATCATTAAATTGTGAAAAAGAAATTTTATGCTTGAGTAGATATATGTTTAACTTTTCCTAAATGAAAAAAAATTAATCATGAAAAATGGATTCATTAATGGTCTCATGCATGATCTATTCCAAACATGAGTAAATCATTACCTCTATATTAATACAATTTCATCAAATGATTAGCATGCATATATTTTTATGTAAATGAGTAATTTGTTTTATTAAATAATTACACCAATGTGGAATTTGTTATCATATAAATTCATCCAAAGGTTAAAGTGATATATAAATTTCAATATCATCATCTTCATCTCCTGAACAGTTATTAATGCATTTTTTCTCTATAATCATCCCCCATCTCTATGGACATCTACTTATGATTCCTAAACTAATCTAACCACAATTCAACCCATAATTTATACTAGTGATTATATAATATGAACACATATCATAGAAGTTCAACAAACATAAAATATATAGGGTATGAGTCTCATGAAATAAAAGGAAACATTATCTATCTGGGAGATAAGGTTAGTGAGGCTGAAAATTGCATCCTTAAAAGTTTTTAAGATACCTCAAATTAGTTTGAATTTTAAATCTCTTATCAAAATGATAAAAAATCCCTAACTGTACAATGATAATAGAAATTCATCCCCATTAAGCTACACTGACTCTAATCTTTGTTATTAGTCCTTTTATGTAAATGGTATCTCAAATAAAAGTCCTCTATATTCACATAGGTTCATGTGTATGGTTTGAGTGAATAATGAATATGAAAATACTAATAGGTCCCCAAAAAATGTATAATATTTCATATATTTGAGTATATGTTCAGAGTTAAAATTATCAAAATATACAAGTAAGCCACGTCATTCTACACTTTCTCGGACATGATGATATTAAAATGTACAGACTTTATTTAATTATAGAGATTTAAACTAACCATGCTATAATTTTATATATTGTTTTTCCTAAAAGTGAAATCATTTCACAAATAATAGGATAACATTTGAATCATAGGAGAAGAATAATTTATTTTTATCCCTTTGGATAAAACCACATCACATGTACCCTTAGATTCATCCTCACTCTAGGCACCCAAGACTATCCCTCAGGGTTAACCATCTTGTATACTTATTAAATCCAAATATTGTTATGGGTATAACATATCAATTTTTGAAAGGATATTCATTTAAAATATGATGATATATTACCATAATTGGTTCACTTAGGAAATAAAAATAGAATCGGTGTAACAATACATTAGTTAAACCTAACTTCCAAAAAATTATAAACAAGTACAAACAAAAAGAATTCAAATCACCATCACAATACCCGTTGATGAATAACATACATATCCATATTAGCTCACATTCTACCATAAAATGTATTTTTTCAATAATATTTTATAAGAAAATACATATGAAAATGTAAAACATTATTAGTTACATATTTTGATTAATAAAATAATAATAAAAAAACTACTCTAGATAATAAATTATTAGATAAGTAAAAATACATTAGTAAAGGATATAGTAAAAAGTTTCATCTAAGGATTAAATGATAACATATGAAAAAAATTAGGAATTTTTACATATCAAAAATAAGTAATGTCTAAAATTTTCTTTATATTTGTATTGGTTCATTTTACAATTTTTATATTATTATAATCATTTTAAAGTATGACTATAATAAAATAATTTCAAGAATATATATATCCTGTAAATATATATATATAAATATATTATGGGAAAATTTATCTAAAAAATGAAATATCAAAAAAATATATAAAAATTATAATTAATTTGATATAGTAATCATTAAATTATTTAATCGATTAAAAAATCATTATAATCATGTAAATATTTATATAATTTCATGTGTAATACGTAATAATTATTCTAGAATATATTGAACCCTTGTTTACTAAACTGAGACATAATTAGTACAATGCACATATTATTTATAAAAAAAATATGTGTATCCAATGTATACTATGAAACCACATATATTAAATAATATTATAAATAAAATATTACATATTGATTATAACATATACCAATTAAAAATTATAATTCAAATTCCATCACAACATACTACCAGGCACAATGTAATCCCATCAAACATAATTTCGTTTAACTAGGTTGAATTTCTCAATTCCTTTATTGAAAAAATTACCACAAAAATTATTATTATATAATTGTACTAACAAGAACTTGAGTTTCTAATATTTCCCATAACTGTAACTTAACACCTATAATAATTATTGTATATGGTATATAATCACCACATTATTGAATAATATATTCATCATGTGAAATTATATGTAGATAAACAATCAAATTGTGTGTGATGAACAAAAACTAATCAAATGAATGAAAAAATGCACGAAATGAAATAAATTTATGTCATTTTATGATATAAAAAAACTCAATTTATTCATTCAACTACATCATCTACGGGACACTAATCTTACAATATTAATTTAGAGTATATATGCACATATAATTCTACTTAATTTTTGAAGATGACTTCCCATTAGAGTCAAATATATTCACAATTGTTTTTATTGTCTTAAACTTTTCATCTTCATTACCTAATGTGGAAACATTATTCAATAATTGAAAATCCACATTATCTAAAATGTAATAAGAAATAATAAATGAAATATACAGAAATTCACCACCAAATGCAACAATGGATGGAGATGTAGTTCACAGTGGTCTCTACTGATTCTTCAATGAGTTTATAGAGTATGGGCATTGGGTAGGTATAGGTATGTGTGGTAGAGATAGAGAGACAATATATATAGAGTTCTTCATGGTTAAGAATATTGCAAAAACGATAATCGTGGAACCCAAAAAAGAAATCAATAAGGTAGGAAAAGGAAAAAATAACATACTTAGGATTCCATCCTTGATTCATCTGTGATAATGTAGAGGTGTATCGCCTTTAGCATGGTATTTCCATCAGAGCTCGAGAATCAAGAACAAAGGAGTCATTGATTGGGTACTTTTAAATAGATTGGTGACATTTTTTCCATCACATGAAAAAAAATCAATGATAATGATCCCTTTATCTATTAAAAATTGTCAAGCACTGATAAAAGTCATTATTATCTATGTTAAAAAAAGCACTGACCAAAGGAACTTTTATCAGTGATATATATTTAACACATATAAAGTTTACAATATTGTAAACATAAATAAATAAATTGTAAATATATTTATATAATTATATTTTTATTGTTATAATTTTAATATTATTTAAATATATAATTATATATTTATATTAACATTAATACATTTTAAAAATCAATTTTTTTTGGATTTTTTATTATACAAATATAATGTTATAAATAATGTAAATAAATTTATTATTTAATTATATTTATCATAGTTTTATAATTATAAGTATATTTCTATCATTAATTAAATTTATATAAATATATATATATATGTGTTTTTATTTAATAAATAAAATATATAAATATATTCATTACTCAAATAAAATTATTATAAAATATTAATTAATTAAATATATAAATAAATATTTATAAATATATGAATAATAATTTTACTAAATTAATTTTTATATGTTTATATAATTATATATGTAGCCCCTGGGTGTAGTTCATATGGAGCTAACCCTATGGGGTTCAGCGAGGTCTCGAGTTCGATCCTGACTATGTACATCCTTATATTGTATGTTGCTTACTTTTCTTTGTAATGAAGCCCCTTTTCACGAATAAATTGAGTCTTTGGCCTAATAATATATATATATACACTATATTCCTTATGAAAATAAATTTAGTAAAATTATATGATTATTTAAATTTATATAATTATTTATTTATAAATATATAAATACATTTTTAAAAAATAATATTATTTATTTTGTAATAAATATAAATATATAAATTTATAAATATATTACATATATATTTATATATATATATTTATAAAAATTAAATATTATATATATCTTTTTACATTATTAATGAATATATAATTTTATATACATGAATTGTAAAAATCATAGATGTTGACTAATTAAAAATGAGTACACATTAAAAATATTGAAAAAATGGATATGTGTCGTTAATTAAAAATAATTTATTAACATCATATGGATATATATACATATATATATATATATTGATGAAAATATAAATAGATACAGAAAACGTTATAACATAATAAATAAATAGTTATAAATAAATAATAGAAAATTATTACATACAAAATAATATAAAAACTAAAAAATCAAAAATATAAAAAATGAATAAATAATATCTATTTGTGATAATATAAAAAATAAATATATATAATTAGATGATTAAAAACATAATATATTAATTTTATCATGTTGTAATGAAATTCTAAAATATATAAGAATTTGATTAAATGACATAAATATTAGGAGAATGTGTCCCCGTCTAATATTTCATTAATTTAGTATCTTTTGGTTTCTGTACGTTGTATATTTTTTTTAAATTATCTATATATATGTGAAATCAATGTAACACATGACTTTCGATATTTGTAAAATAGGGAGATCAGACAACATTAAAAATAAATGATACATTAATATGTTTTTAATTTTTACGTTTTCTTCATTTTCAATTTATTAATATTTAATATATTTTATTTATTACAATTTATAATTAATATATATTGTATTATTATTCATGTTAATTAATAATTGTTGCATTAATAAATTCTTGTATAGTTTTCTAATTTCTTAATTAATATTCTTAATTATTAATATTTGTTCCTTATATATATATATTTAATATATACTATTTATTAATATTTATAATCGTGATATATATATCAAATGTACTAATTTATAACAAAAATAATTTAATTAACAGAATGTTTAATATTTTTCATAATTTACTCATTTAATTTTTTTTAAATTGTTTCATTTTATTTGTTTCATATATCTATATATTTAATATATAGTCTTAATTAGTTTTTATAATTTATTTATGTATATTAAATTTATTCATTTTAAACAATATTTTTTGAATTAATAAATTTATTAATATTATTTTACATTATTTGAATAATTGTTTCATTTTGTCCTCTATCATTATTGACGTTAAAAATAAATCGCTGATAAAGGGTATCCTTTGTTAGTGTTAATAATAAAGCATTGATAAAATGAAATCATTACCAAAACTTATTCCTAGCATTGATAAATGCCAACATTGTTAGGGGGCACATATCGAGGGGTGAAATGATGAGATAAACTCGATTAGAACTTCACATATATACTCTAAAATCAATTAAAATACCAGGAAATAGATGTAGAATTTATGTGAATCAAATATCATAGTCATAAATATTGTTTTAGTGTGAGTTTATTATACTATAATACATAAATTATATAATAGGTTTATGTTTTCTATTCTATGTTTTCAAAAATATAGTTCCTATGTTTTCTGCAAATTTTCCTTCAATACCAAGTGTAACACCCCAACCCCAAAATCCCAGAGCTATCAAATCCAAATAGAATGGTCTATTTAGTATTTTTTGACAACTATGTTTCATACATGGAACCCATTTAACAATGGTAATAAAAAAAATCCACATAACCAAATAAATTTATTTGTATCCACAAAACTCATTCCAAGAATTCATCTTCATACCATGGGGTAAGGTAAAAAATAAGGGTGAGCTCAAATGCATAGTAAGTGTAATGTATAGTGGATTATATCCTTAATTAATATTGAATAATCAATATTTAATGAATAAATTATGATAAAATTATTCATCTTAAATAATCACATGAGCTTAAAACATAACCATTGAAATTCAAACTAATGAAATAATCACATGGATGGATAATAATAGTGGAATTCGTAATGTTAGTCTTTTACACTATCATGATTTATCTAAAAAATAGTTAATGTCAATATAAATACTCAAGAATATTTATGTATGATGCCAGAAACATGGCTGATTTGTGTAAATATCTATCATCTTTAAAATTTTAAACTTCTTGGAAAAATGTGAAGGGTTTATTCCAACTAATTTCATCCCATGAGACTACCGATGGATCAAGGGTCATATTTATACTAGTTACCAACCTATATACGTTATATATAATGCATTCCCCATGTATTAAAAAATCAATATAAATCATAAATATTTTTCTTTATCGAATATCTGTATTATGTAAAAGAAATAGATTTATCAACATTTACCCAAGAAGTCATATAACATTCAAAGTGAATACAATATGGAAAAATGTTATACTAGTTTGGAATTATTAATAGTCATCATATAATGATATGTATATTTAAATGAATATAATTTCTTAGGAATATTGTTTACAATAAAGTGATTTTTCTGGAAAAAAATTAACCGACACAAAAGAAAGTGATATTTCAATAACAAATTTTACCAATAGTTAATTTTGATATCAATCAATATGGATGAAAAAATTTAAATATTAACTTTTAATAAAATGATATATTGTTTAATAATGATATTAAATGATGTAACTGGTAGAATATACACCAAAAAAATAAATAAATGTTGAAAAAAGTGTATCACACACAAAAGAAAAGTGAGACTAGAATCCCATAACATGAGTCTGAATTGTCTCGTGTTTTATTATCATTTAGAATAATAATTATTTATTAATTATTTAATTTATTGAGATCATTTTTCAATTTTATCATTACATTTACTAAACTTTTGAATATGTTTTATAAAACTTCTAAAATAACAATGTTTACATTTGTTATTTTGGATAAATTTAGTTCATGTGTTAAAAATGATATTAATAGGTTGACTATGGTCAATATGTTCCTTATATAAACATGTCAACAATAATAATAATTTAATAATTATCAATTTATACATATATAATACTTTTAAAACCAATCATGAATTATTATTATAAAAAAATAACCAACATTTCAATTATAGAGATGACTTTCCAGGATTCACATTCAACAAAAAACATTATGGAATGAAGGTAAGTAACATTTAATAATTCCACAATAATAATTATATAAAAAAAACTATTCATATATACTAAAATATATAATTTTTGTGATGTAAAAGTAATCACATTGCATCATGGGGGAAAATAGTCCACACATCCCTAAACAACGCTTTCAATTTTTTAGTTTCTGAAAATGGAAATAAGGAAAATGATATAGTATATTTACATAAAGGTAATAATTTTATTAATATCATATATATTTCATTTATATCACATATTTTTTATAAAACTCATCCATAACACAATCAATGTAATGTGTGAATATAACACATCACTTTGTGTATGCGGTAGTCCAAACATCCATAAAAAAGTTATCGTATTTTCACAAAGTGGAAATTATAACAGTAAATATTATATTAAAATTAATGAATAATAAATAAATTAATAATATCATATATATAATATAAAATTAGTTTTTCTTTTACAATTACCATCCATAATAGTGGTAAAGGACAAACTAACAACATCATTTCGTGATAAGGTAGTCCTCCATACAGATGAATGAAAAATTTTATACCCACATGATGGATGTTTGTGTATTTGTATGTCAAAACTATAAAATAAAATCATAAAATCATATTTTTTATATTTATTTTATTATATAATCATAGAATAATAATAATGTAATAGTTTGGGATGAAATAAATCTAACATGATCATTGAAAAATGTTTCCTCTTTTTTGGGTTACTATATTTGGTTATCACTAAAGGATATCATTTTATTTATTCTGTTCAAAAGTTAGGCTTTTATTTTGGAGAGGATATTTAGAGATTATTTTTTCAATTTTTGGATGTTAAAATGTTGCTTGAGAGTTGTGGGTAAGGGAATGATTGAATTACTTTTTATAGTGGAGGAGTAATGGCATTCAATTAAGTACCAAATGGTAAAAACTATTATGTGGTCTACCTTACATAATGTTCTACCAAATTTAAAAAATGTGTCAGTGAGAAATTATGGTCAATAAAAATATCCACCAAATAAAAATTAGTACTTAATTATAATAATATTAAATATTCTTTATGTTTCCATATAATATTCCTTTTTGGATTTCATATAGATAAATTGTGTTCTAAACTATGTAATTTATCCATTATGTATTAATTAAAGTGAAAATTATATTAAAATTTAGAACCAATTAAATATAAATTTTATATCTAACTTTAAAAACCAATGTGTGTGGGAAATTAATTTTAACAGAAGTTCATGTATCGTAAAAAAACACATCTTTAACCTGAACCATGGTAATAATGTTTTTACTTCATAGGGGTCAATATGTGCATTAAAAAAGATTAATTTTTTCCATAATAGATATTTTTTTATATTAATAAATATTTAAATATCAATAAATAGAATATTGTATTTTTAGTAAAATTTGAATAATTAAATAATATATCCTTTATTGTAAAATAACAACAATTACTATTTTCAAATTAATAACATGATTTTTATTAAAAAATAACAAGAAAAATATTTAATTAAAATAAAATTATCTCATATATATGTGAAATTTAATATCCATCTCAAAAAACAAGGGAAGAAAGCCATTCATTCAATTTTATGTAATTTTAATAATTTTATTATCATTTATTTTATATAATATTTACATAAATAATCATTTTGATGGAATTCCCTAAGCATTTTTTCTAACCAATATATAACTAAAAATTAATGATAAATCATTATGATAAAAATATCATTTATATTTCAAAAAATTTCTTATATAAAAAAATATTGTGCATTTTACATATCATAAAAAATTACAAATTTTAAGGGTATGGAAGTATCCATTTTTGACTTCTTACATACATAGCGTACAATAAAATTCACTTCCCTAACATGTGGCCCTATAACTAAAACAATTATAACCCAATGTCATACCGGTCTATATATTTATGAAAAATGGGTGTTGGACTTGTTTTTTGTCATTTATATAGCGTGTATTCTATGTTTAATCATTATGTTCGGTCATTTTTCCATAATCAATGTAATTAATTTTAACTATGTTCATTGATATTTTTGGTCAAAAACTATGTTGATATTATTAGACTATAAATTTTATACTTATTAAAAATATTTATACCCATTTTTACATATTAAATTCATATTTGTGGGAAAATTAAAATTAATGGTAATCCCAGTAAGGGAAAGAGACAATCTATTTTTCATGTATATATTTTCAATAATTCATTATGTAATGCCCCAACCACAGTTACCCCGAGTCAGTGCATTATTACATAACATTGGTATGATCACAAAAGATCAAGTCTCGAATGACTGATTAGTTTAGTAGCCTATGAAACACTAGTTACATTCATAAATTTTACATTACATCATAAAATGAAAACTACCACAACATAGACTCCATGGCCCACACTCATATCCCCTCATACTATCCCTATAGATCATTCATAAAATACATCTTCACATCCTGGGAAAAATAAAACATTGACAGGGGTGACCTCAAATGACCAGTAAGGATAACAATATAGCGGACACATTCATAAATAAGAATAAACATTTAAGGCAATGTATAACTAAACCAAAAGCCTTTTAAAATTTAACTTAAGCATAATATGGAAGAAATAAAATGAAATAATTCCATTTACATATTCACATGGATATTCTACTAGTCTAATAATCAAATGAAATATCAATAACCACTTTCATAGTGATGAAATGCATAATTCCAGAATATCATAACCACATAGCCAAGGCCTCGTGCCAAGACTACGAATATGATTTTTTCAAGGCCTTGTTCCAAGACACTAGTTTGTCTCATGAGACCTACCAATGCATCGAGGAGCTATAGCGGGCTCCACCCGTCGCTTATTAAGTCCAATTTATTCCTCATATGAACATGTTTAAACATAACATAAATATTCTTATTAAAACTAGCATACGAAATGTCAATACTTTCTCTATAAACCATGAATGATATAAAAATAACACATCCATAGTAAAAAATATCACAAAACCATAATTACAATATTGAAGTTTTTTATCACAATAAATCAATTTCAAATAAGCTTAAAATCCATCAAAGGATGTTGACATAGATGGAATCAAAACTATTTGAGAGAAATATCCCTTTTTTGAAATAATTTAAAATTAAACTAATTATAAAATAAAACATTTACATGGAAAATTTACTTATAATCTTGTAAGGGAATCTTCGACGATTTTATAACGGCAGAAAATAGCCGCACCCATCGTATAAGTTACAAAAGACATTCTTACCTTAATTCTGTCAAAAAGGATAAAAAGGACCTTGTTGGAAAAAAATAGAAAGATTCCTTTATAAACTTCTTATAAAAATTCAACAAGTGCGTAATTGACTTTATCCCATAATCATTAAAATATTAAGAATGATTTGAAATACTTTTTTAAGAAACATGGATGTGGATGATAAAGAGGTCCTAGTAGATAACTATGTATAAACAACCTCGGATAATGAAGAGATTGTGAAATAAACCCTTACCTAGTACATTTACTTGGTCGAGGGTAGGTTAACCTCCTATATAATGGTGAAATAATTGTTATTAAATTATTCAATAATCATATACATTAATATGATATGATATATGATCTTTTAACATTACTTTGTTAATAATATCTTAGTATTATCGTCGTTTCGAGTGTTAACTTACTTGTTTTATTTTATATGTTTTGTTACATAAGACGTGTTTGTTATGGATAGGTTGTATCTTATTCATAAAAAAAATATAATGTTCTTAAACATTACTTTTAGTCATCAAATGAGAATTATTCTCAAATGGATACGATGGGAAATTAATCTCATCGCGTTCGTGGAGACGGTAGACCATACGTACGCATGAACGACAATATTATTCTTTCGATATTAATATAATATACAATTGGAGGTTATATCATATATAAAAAATCATAATCATGTTATATTTTTTGTTTAAATGAATTAAACATCATTATTATATCCATCCATATAATAATGTTTTGAATAACAATTACACCACGACGTGGAGACGGAAAGCAGTACGTACGCACGTATGGTGACATGTCATTCAATTGATGGATATAATACAGAATATGTTTGTACCATATTTATAATAACATCACTTTATATATAATATAATGGAGTTATTATTTTATAATGGGAATAGAAAAGAAATAAGAAGTTGAAGAAGAAAGGAACTTGAAAGAGGGTGGTGAAAACATTACCTCTTCATCGGGTTCTTCCTTTTTATTTGATCAATAGGGCTCCTTATGTTGGCTTTCTAATCAAAATAAGGCCTCTAGATTGAATTGAGGGAAGTTGAGAGAGTATTTGGGCAGGGGTTTTCCGAGCCAAAAGGCATTTAATTTGTTAATTAGTGAGAAGGGGGAGTGCCCTTTTATAAGAGGCGTGAGGGGAACCTTTGAAAAAACTGGAAATATTATTTTATAATAAATTCATATTCGGTTTATAATGGATCAAAAGTGGATTATTTAAAGGTTATGGTGGGGATAGGTCTAAAATCACTCATAAAATATGTTTTAGATAGGTTTGGGTCACTTTATTAACATTATCTTTTAGTTTTAACTATTAGTTAATTAGTTTGACACTTACCATGTCTTTTTGTATTTTTATATTATATAGTCAATAAACTTATTATAAACTTACAAATGACCCCAATTGATCCATTAATGACACACCTATCATTATTTAAGTCTCATATACGAACATTAGATTTTTTGGAATTGAAAATAAATTAATAATATAATATTTGTTTTAAAAACTCTTTTCTGTCAATTTTGACACTATTGGATATTTTGTTTTTGATAAATTCATAACAGCATTATTACTTCGAAAAAAATTAATATAATTAGTACTAATATGTCATAGTAACCTATATAATTAGTGTACTTCATAAAAAGTCTCAAATTCTATTTATATTGATATTGATATTATCAATTATTTTAATATTTCATTAATTATGTAATTATTGCATCACCATTGTGCCATAAATAAATTAAATTATTTTCTATCTAAAAATTATAAATAAAATATAATTATGTTGAAAATATTTTTATATTTCTAATGAATATTAATAATATAATTTATCTTATGTATAACCCTATATTAAAAATGTATTATTTATTAATCTTTGATTTAAACTCTTTTAACTCTTCTTTGAATTAAATAATAATAAATGTCCTAATCTAATCCAAGTGGACCTAAAAGATAATATTTTATTCCTAAGGTTGTTTTTGTCCGAGATACACTTTTACAATAGAATTAGGACATGTGTTATGATAATATAAATATCATTATTACCCTTAATTACGCTATTTACTTTTAAACGTGGTAAAAAAAAAGTAAAAAGTTACTATTCCCCAAAAATTATTTTTATCTTATTGAAACCAATTTTAATCCTTGATATTAGCCATTCCTCTTGGATTTTCGAAATTCCACTAATAGAAGAGGAAAAGTTATGTTTTATGAGAATTTCCAAATTCTCCTAGGAGGTGGGTTAAAGACGGTGAAAAGTTCCATAAAATTTTTATATATCTACAATTATTCTAAAATAAATCCAATGAATTGCATTGAACTTATATAGGTATTATATATCTATTTTTACCTTAATTAAATTTAAATAAAATAAATAATTATTTAAAAAAAAATTTGGTTTTAAACTATAACTTAGTGTTTTTCACTATTCATCAAAAATTGAATGTTTTCAGAAAAATAAAAAAAATTCACCCTAGGCTAATTTTGATATTAAGAATCCAAAAATGATGTCCATTTTGAAAGATATAATTTATAAAATTTCATAAATTGGGTATTACTATTCATAACGGCTAGTTTGATTGGTTGTGGTGTGTGTTAGAACTCGAAGTTGCATACAACACACGATACTGTATTATTCAAAGAGAAGCGTACTGTGGATGCTTGGGGTGTTACACATTATAATTGTTTTTCTAAATTAAAATTAAAAATGATTTCAATGACATGTACTGGATGAGTATATTTATAATTTGTCTATTTTAGATTTAAATAATTTTATAATATAAAATTACATTAATAATTATTTAAAAAACAATAAATATTTCAACTAAAATGAATATTTTTTACTTTTCATAAATAAATAAAACATCTCATAAAAATAAAAATAATTAACCTTAAGTTAATTTAGAAATTAAGAATTACAAAATGACATTTATTCTGAAAAATAATTTTTATAGAAGATTCAAAATTATATTAAAAACAATTATCTCCATTAAAAAGCTATAAAACTGACTCTTGCGTGTAATAAAAGATAACATAGAGTTATGTGTATCATAATATTTACATGGTGTTGTAAAAAAATAATGATATTAGAAATTAATTTTATTTTTAAATTGAAATTTTTTCAAATTATTAGGGTGTTACAATGAATAAAAAATATGGGTATTAATTATCTATGGTTGAAGGTGGATCATACATATTGGAATGAAAATAATGACAAAACAACTATCTCAATAAATATATCTTGTGAAATGAGAAAAGAGAATTGATATTAAAATTTATATTGTTATATTTACCTATGAAAATGGTAAATTACAAACTAAATAGAATTAAAATATGAAATCATGTTAGAGGCCATAGTAAATTGATAAGATATATTTAGCAACCTGTATGACTGATGATTCCAAAATTATCATATAGTGATAAGTATAACATAGAGCATGATTTTGTTATGTGTTAATACATCTATTTGAAACACAAATACAACATACCCAATTGTAAAAATGCTCAATAGAAAGAAGTAAAATTACCATATAGACATGGGGGTAATAAATCCCTTGAGATTTAATCTTAATGGATAACCACTACATTTTATTATGGAAGGAATCATATATTTATATTTGGAGTTTTATTTGAAGTGGGGTTGTTTTATCGGAGTTGGATTGCATAACATGGTAAAATATTTTATAATCAATTCTATTATTTTTAGTAGAAATAATTAAGATATATCCACCATATTAGGTGGATCTCATTGTTGATAAATATATATTCAAGGAATGAATAATACCTACATCATTATTTTATTACAAATTAATGTCCTAAGTAGGATAAAAATCATTGTATTTAGGAGGTTGATCAGATTCTTGTCGTATTCCTTTCATAGATGTTTTATATTATCATATTCAGAAGAAAATAAAGGGAGATATAACACATTAAAATAAATTTAATCTTATTATGTTTGAGAAGGAAAGATAAGATAGTCACTATTATATATGAATTCATGCTTATTATAATATATGTAGAGAGACTAAAAATTTTGAGTATCATTCTCTTGTGAAAATGAGATTAAAATGAGATAGTGATACTCATTTTATAAATTTAAAACGTATAAGTAGATGAAGGAGAATAATTAGATGAATAGTAGGTCATTGTAGTTAAATGAATATGGGGAATGTAATGTTTGTTTTATGATGTGATGAATGTTAGTTCCATGAAATCTTATTGAATGTAGAATATTCACACGTTGATGATCATAGAATACTAGTGATGGAAAAAAAATTCAATGATATAAATTTCTACATATTATGTAGAAAAAAGTATAGATGAAATTTTTATAAGGCAATGTGATACCTTTTTTCCCATTTGAGCATCTAATATTTACCAAAGTGTTAGGGTCACACCCCACGGTGTTACTCATATGTGTTTAATCCGTTTAAATAAGAGATACTCTTAAAAAGAGTTAATGATCTTTATATCACATAAGGATGTAGTGTAGTGAATCCTAGATTTGATCCCTTTTTTATCAGATACTCCTTGGATTATGGCGCATTGGTGGACTGAGTAAAAAGAAACATATCTTATGGTCGTATATATATTTACCATATTTAATAAAGAATAAAATACAAGTGGGATTATGAATCTATAAAAAATATAAAAAAAGAGTTAGTAACGTGAAATATCAATCAGATAAAAATCAAAATTAGTGAAATTTTTTTGATACTTCTTATTAAAAGGTCACAATTTTATGGTTGTGAGATTTTTAGGATGATGTGTTAATTTGGAAAATAAATTCATTCCCCAATTCCCTCAAGGAGTATCTCTCACATATTTCATTTGTAGGAACTAATACCATCTCAATAGTTTCAAAAATATATAACAAACATTATTCATTAAAAATAACCAAAATTTATAAATTATTTTATTAATGTAAAATACATTCTAATAGTCACATGATATTGTTGAGATAAATTATCATTAAATTTACGAAAACAGAAAATTGTTTAATTTGGTATGCATTTTCAATAAATTTAATATTGATATGATCATTTAATATGAATAACTTGACACAAAAGTCATACAAAAAATAAGAAGTAATGTTTAAAAATATATATAACATGAAAATAAGAGGTAGAAAAAATATTGATTAAGGAAACATAGATATACCAAGAAACTAAGGAAAAATATTAAAATGATAAAGGAAAAAAGGGTGATGGAAAATATAGAATAAAAAAATATAAACTAACTCATCAAAGTATGAGAAACCTAGAGCTATACATATATGTGTTCTCACTAAAATTTATATTAATGAACAGGTCTGTGAAAAGGTTATAAACAGGTGAGTTTCATCAGTAATGGGATTCAAGATGTTCTTTTCTACAACTAATGACTCTAGAATGGTTTTTTGAATTTTTTATCCATTGGGAATTAATGGTTAATTCATTTTAGGTCATTTACATCATATCCTAAACATCCCATAAATGATAGGCATCAAGGATTGTTTATAGGATTTATCATTGGGAATGATACATACCTAAGGGATATTTTATCTTTGGATTATATAGATGCACCAAAACCACTATCTGATAATGTGGGAATAGGATAATGTGGTCATAGTCCACATTGGTTTTCCCATATTTATTTGAGAGTTCATATATGAATCATATTGTATATTATAAAACTATTGATTCTTTAATTTTCATTAACTCTTCTATCTAAAATCTTATAATCAGATTATTTTGTAGCTATTGGTTATCGAATTATATATATAGAAGAGTTATAGAATGCTAAAAAAATTACAAATTTTAGATGGATGTTAAATAATAGGATACCACTACCTATTTTCTTATCAAACATAACCTAGTGATTAGGTATCTAAAACACATATTATATGATTGCTAACTTTCAAACACCATATTCATATACACTTCACCCTCTCCCATTTTTATATCACTGCTACATTACATAATAATTTTTTGTAAGAACCTAATATTTTTATTGTTGGTTATCTGGTAGCCAAATAACTCATACAAATATAAATAATATAATCATCCCATCCATATGAGGTGAAATCATAACAAAATTTAATCATATTATGTGGGAAATAGTCACATCCATTATTCCCCATTATTTATTTTAAAAAAATTATAGAATGATAGTGTTTGTAAAGGCTATATATTTCCTTCTCTGAACTTGATCATATTAGTTGATCATTTCTCCTATATAATCACCAATTCTATGGTGATGGACCATTCTGTAGAAGAATTCCTATGTGGAAAGTGCATGAAACCACGATTCCTAGTTTTTCCATAAATGGGGGTTGTTCCTCATTTTCTTGTAAAGTACACCCGAATATTTCTAAAGACTACAATCAATGTACTAGTTAACATGAGTATATATGTAGGATGAAAATAAACCTTCTGTTTATCTCAACATGAAACCTAAAACATCACTATTGGATCCATGCTTGGTCACATTAAATTTGAATCCATTCACATTATCTACACCACTAGGACCACATTCACCTAGCTAAATCTAACAAAGAGGAATTTCTCCTATGTACAAAAATATAGACCATTCCTAATTTTCAATATATTAATGACTTGAAACTGACATGGGTTACTTGTTCACTCACTTCCATCACATAGGGTTAAAATATTTTCAGATTGAGTTTAATATAATTCTATATTCTAGAACATGCTTTGTAACACCCTGAGATTTTATGAAAAATATTCTTTTCATTAATGTATTTTGTTTTACGCTACACCAAAAGGAGCTTTCACAACACACATCCATGACTTTCCTTGCATTACATGCAATCACGACCTTCCTCGATAGCGTGTGTAGTACGCAATACAGAGTTTCACTAAACAACGATATGCTATTAAAATATTATTAAAACTAGCCATTATGAATAGTAATAACCACTTTTTGAAATTTTGTAAATTTTATTTATCAAAATGGAATTCATTTTTGGCTTCGGAATATCGAAATTATCTTACGGTGAAATTTTGGTACTTTTCGGATAAATTTCATATTCTGATGAATAGTGAAAATCACTAAATTTTAATTAAAAAGAACTTTTTTAATAGAAATAATTAATAGTGATAAATTATTAATTTGAGTGGTTTTAAGGTATATTTAGAATATATTTTTACAATTTAATACAATGTTAGTCATTGTATGTAATTTCACATTTAAACCAGTTATAAAGAAGTGTCAATCTTTTGATAGTTATTATCTCTTAAAAACACGCTATTTGTTTTGACGACGGGAACTGATTTTTAAATTAATTAATGCAACTGATATGTTATGAATTTGGTAAAATAGACATCATTTTTTAATTATTAATATCAAATATAGCTTAGGCCAAATTTTTGGTATTTTTCTGGAAACTTTCATTTTTTGATGAATAGTGAAACCACTAAGTGGTAGTTAAAAAACTGAATTTTTCATAAAACATAATTTTATCGCTTTTGTGAGTGGAATTTCAAAAATCCGAGAGACATGGTTAATATCAAGTACTAAAATGTGGTTCAATGAGATGAAAATAATTTTTGGTGAATAGTAACTTTTTACTTTTTTTTACCACGGTTAAAAGTAAATAAGGTAATTAAGGGTAAATATTATATTATTATTACCCTAACACATGTCCTAATTCTATTGGATAAGTGTAATTCGACCAAAAACTACCTTAGGAATAAAATATGACCATTTAGGCCCACTTGGATTAGATTAGGACATTTATTATTAATTTAATTAAAGAAGGGTTAAAATAGTTAAAATCAATGTTTAATAAGTAAATAATTTTTAATATAGGGATATACATAAGATAAATTCGAATATAAATATTCATTATAAATCTAAAGAGATTTACTACATAATAGTATTTTATTTTTAATTTTTGGACATTAAATAATTTAATTTATTTATGACACAACGATGATGCAGTAATTATCTTATTAATGAAATATTGACATAAGTGATGTTATAAATACCCAAATAAATGTAATTTTAAACTTTTTATGAATTACACTAATTTTATAGGTTACTATGACATGTTAGTATTTATTTAAGTAAGTTTTTTCGAACTAATAATTCTGTTATGAGTTCAACAAAAATCAATTACTAAATTGTGTCAAAATTGACATAAAATAGTTTTTAAAACAAATATTATATTCTTAATTGTTATTTTATTCCTAAAAATCTATGGTTAGGCCAAATGAGTTAGATAAGGTTATATATATTAATAATAGACAACGTGGGGTTCGTTTGGATTGTTATAGTAAGTTTATTAACCTTATAGTATAAGAACACATGAAGACACGGTAAAAGTAAAATTATTTACCTTAATGTTAAATCTAAATGATAAGGTTAAAATAGGAACCTAAAATTGTTTAAATTCTATTTTATGAGGGTATTTCTACACATCCCCACCTTAGCTTCGAAATAAATCAATTTGGATTTATTTAAAACCGAATTTGACTTTATAATAAAATAATAGTTTTAGTTTTTCCAAAGGTACCCCTCTCCTCTCTTATAAAAGGGCACCTCCTCCCTCTCTTCCTCACACCACATTGAGCCTTCAAGCTCGGACAAACCCTGCCAAAGTATCTTCTCCACTTCCCTAGAAACATCCTAGAGGTCCTGGTATTCTTCAAAGACCAATTTTAGTGCCCTAAGAAGAGGACTCAAAGAGGCGCTTCAAAGAAGAGGTAATGCCCGTTAACGATTCTTTCATATTTATTTCTTCTTCCACTTGTTCTTCTTTAGTTGTTTCATCATGAAGTAATAACATCATTATCACCCATATACTGATATGTTATTATAATTATTAAAAACCCCTATTTCACCATCTATCCATCCTATGGAAAATGAAATCACCGCGCGTGCGTACGTACGGAATACCGTCTCCACGACGTGGTGTAATCTATTTTCCACCACCACCTTACTTGGATGGGTATAATGGTGTAAATAATAACTATATATGATTATTTTAAAGTGATATTTATTCTGAAATAGTATACATACACTCCAATACAGTCCCACGATCATGAGAACGATATCATCGCTCGTGCGTACGTACGAACTACCGTCTCCACGACGCGATGAGATTCATTCTCCACGTTAACCATTCATGAATGATTATAAAGTATATATAATAAGTAATCAAGAAATATATGACATAATAATGATACTGTATTTATGTGTGTATATATATATATGTCAACTACTTAATTCCATTCAACTCAATAAGGAAACGAAAACAGCGTTCATGCGTACGTACGACCTACCATCTCCATGAATGGTGTATTTCGTTCCATTTACTGATTTATTATATAGATGTATATTCTGAATATATATTATATATAAATCATGTTTTATATTCTATAATTAAGTAATCATGATCTATGTAATCATATGAATAATTACAAGTCAAAACATGGATGACAAATGAAACGATTTTACCCAAAATGCTCTTTAACATGGAATTTACAAAAGAATGGGTAATATAAAGTCATAAGTGAACCATATATGATATCATAACAATGAGTATGATTCTGGAATAATTAAATGACATCATTTAAATCTTTATACAAGAGGTTCGGACACTTACGAAGCAAATCAGACCTAAGGTAAGGGAAATATCACAATCTCATTTTTATCCGAGATTGTTTATACTTTTGTATTTACTGGGGTGTATTTTATCATCCACATCCATGTTTCCTCAACATTTAATATTATTTCCATCCACCTACAATTTTTTAAAACCTATTTTACCCTTTTCCGAGTTTTTAGTAAAATATATGAAAGGAATCTTTTGTCGTTTTTCGTACGAGGTACTTTTTGACTTTTCCGACAAAAGTACGAAGAATGTTTTTTTACCTTATATGACATGAATGGATTTTTAAAACATTATTTCCAAGAAGATTCCTTTAAAAATTTTCAAGTTTATTTTTAATCAACTTATTTTAGTTTAAAATTTTATGACATGTTAAGAAAGGAAAAATGTTTTTGAAGTAGAAAGGATATTTTCCTCAAGAATGGAGTTCAAGTGTTTTATCAAAATTATTTTCCATCTAAGATAATATATGGTTCTGTTTCTATCCCTATTATTACATTTATTTGATTATGTTGTGATGGAATTATTTTTATGAATTCCTTTATCTTATATGAATTTTTTTATGATTTCATGTTGTTTAAGAATCCCATTTTTATTACATGGGTTATGTAATGATGTATGATTTATGATTTTGTGGCACACATAAGAATGGTATCATTATGAGATGGGTGGGACCTATATCTACCTCCAATTCATTGGGTAAAGATTTTATATCTCATGAGATACACATGGCTGGAACGGTAGGTTATACCGGTTCAGTGAAACAGGACTGAAACGAGAAGTGAACTCGGTTCAGAAATGGACTTTTTCCACTAAGATAGTCTTGGCAATGAGTCTTGACTAATAAGAAATGATTCTCTATGATTATGTGTGTATGCCACAAAGTTTCATGTTTTATGTTATGATTATTGGGATTACATTTCACTACTATGATTTATCCCCGGTTATGAAATTATGATCTCTTTTGCAGGTTAAGATTTATAAAAGATATGTTCTTATGAATATGATGTGATTGATATTTCTTTTGTTTACCATTACTGAGCATTTGAGCTCACCCTTTTATGTTTTCTTTTCCCCAGGATATAAAGAAAGGTTTTAGGTTAAAAAAAGGGAAGATCTTTATGGGAGATGTTGAAGATCTTTCAACACGATTAGAAGATTATATTCCAAGTTTCCAAAGACACTAAACTATTATGGTCTTTGTGTGTGTGTTTTTGTTATGTACTAAGTATTCCGCAAAAGTAATGTAATGTCCATTTAAGTTAAGCTTCGGGTCTCTACAGTTGGTATCATAGGAAAAGTTTAGTCAACCTTTGGAAACTAGGATGTGGAAACGTTAGTGAGATCCCTAGAGATATTTCTAAGGTATGTCTAGGGATGTCTCTAAGGTTAAGTATACGTATAGGTTATAGTCCTAGAATTATGCTAACGATCATATAATTAAACCTAAGATGTTAGATATTGAAGGTACCCCCCTTTATTATGTTGTTTTTCCTAGCATGATTTTTGCCTCTCACACTATTCTTTTTGGGTTTTAGACGATGGCTGGAACCCGAAGGAATCGTGTTGATCAATGCAATGGAAAATCCAATGATTGTCCTCCTGAACAAACAAATGTTATGGGAGATGGAGTGAAAAATCTTATTGCTATACTTACACAAGCTATAAATCATTCTGGACTTCCAAATGAGAAGAGAAGGGAACAATATTATATTGAGTCCTTCATGAGGCAACTTCCACCTTCTATCAGTGGGTCTTCTGATCCACTTGTTGCTGAACAATGGATCAGTACCACTGAAAAGATATTTTCAGTTCTTCAATGTTCTGAACATGATAAAGTCATCTTAGCAGTATATCCTTTGGAAGGTGAAGCTGATCAATGGTGGAATCTTATCAAGAATACAAGGAAAAGAGTTGAAATTGAGTCCATGGAATGGGACGAGTTCAAGAACATATTTTTCAATAAGTACTTCCCTCGTATTCTTCGAACAAAGATGGAGAAGGAGTTTCTTGAACTAAAGAAAAAGGATGATGAATCTGTTGGTGTGTATGAAGCGAATTTTACAAGGCTTGCAAGGTATGCATCTGGCTTTATCATCCATCCTGAATGTAAAGTTGATCGATTCTTCAGTGGCTTAAAACCAAATCTTCAAAGGGCATTAGCTATAAGATACTTCAGTAGCTATGAAGAAATTGTGCGTTGTGCTATCAAGGTAGAAATGGAAGTTGGTGTTACTTATCCATCTAGTAGTTTTGACAAGAAACGAAAGATGGAGTTCAAGGAGAAATCTCAGAATAATGGTGAAAAGAAGATGAATGTTTCCTTATGCTCAAAGTGTGGAAAGAAGCATGGTGGAGATTGTCTTAAACGGACAAGTAAATGTTTCAAATGTGGAAAGGAAGGTCATCGGGCATTTGAATGCCGCAATGATGGGAAGAAGATATCTAATGATGCAAACAAAGGAAGGGATACACAGAATGAACCTACTACACTTCAATGTTTCAAGTGCAAGGAGATGGGACATTATGCCAATAAATGCCCTAATCCAAGGGTTAGTGATGATCAACATGAGAAACCACTTAAGGTAAAGGACAAAGGTAAGTCACATGCGATCACCATTGGTGATGTTGAATATGACAACGATGTGGTCGAATGATTAAGTGTTTATGTAATGGTATTCCAAAATAATGTTGAGTATTGGAATATTTATGTATTGGTCTATTGGGGTCTTCAATAATTTTATACCGGTAACCATGGAAAGTGATTGAGATATTTTTGAAAAAAAAGCTGATATGCACATAATGAAGGGAAAATGAGAAAATGACATATTTGACAGTATTCATGGGATCATGATTGATATAAGGACTAAGTGATATAATGGTTTGAATATATAGAATTCTGAGTATTTTGGTATATGGAAAGTGTTAACTTTTAACTACATTAATGTTTTCACTAAGATTCAATGGGTATTCATTTTTCAAGAGAATACATGATTAAGGCCTTAGAATGTTTGGAATGTGAAAAACAAGACATATCTCATGATATACGGGGATCAGCGATGGTATTAAAATGCTTATTATATGAACTCTTTGGTAATCGTTTTCACTATAATATGAGATTGGACATCAGTATTATAGATAAGCCTAAAGATTGGAATGGGCTATGTTGGACATAAGTTAGTATTGTTTAAGGATAAAAGTTTTTTCGATATTATTGATGGAATGTTATAGAAATGTAGTTTTAGAAAAAGGACAACCTGCAAGACGGGTGACCGCCCATCACGTCAGACAAGGCTATGGGAATCGAACCCACAACCAAAGTGTGACTGGCCTTTATCGCCTACCACTGGCCTACTGGAAGTCCCTGGTTAGTAGAAACTAGTTTTATTTTATTACGCGGTATGATATATGAAGTATAAGTTCATTTTTTGAATCGTATACGATTAACTTCACCATAGATGGTCTAATGTATTTTTGATAACTTTTGTAACCTTTTGTTTGAGACAGATGGAATGACCCATCATTCTATCACATGATCTGCTAACAATTCATGAATGACAAATCCAACTTCATTTCTTTAAGAGTTGAAGTGGAAATTGTCCAAAGAATGACCAACAGTGACATAGTACCAAAATCACTAAAGTATTTCTTCTAATTCCAATTTCATCAACTTTAGGGAAATGATCTTGAAAACCAAAAATGTTGTCCTAGTGCTCTTATATCTGATGAATTAGATGGTACCTTAGATCGTCACAAATTTATGGCTTTGTGATTGCTGGCTTTTCCATAGCGATGTTCTCTACCACTCTCCATCAGAACATGATGGTTATATTTCTCTTCCATATCCATATTTTCACCTATGTGGAAACCCAGTGATTTGTTTATTTGGATAACCGTTACATTTCATAATTTTGTTTTTAAATAATGGTTTTGGTATTCCTTTTTGCAATGTGGGTTTCTATTAAAGAAACTTTCAAGTAGTAAACCATTTATAACCCCGACAAATTTCGAGGGCGAAATTCATTTTAAGGGGGATAGAATGTAACACCCCGAGATTTTATGAAAAATATTCTTTTCATTAATGTCTTGTGTTATACACTACACCAAAAGGAGCTTGCACAACATGCATCCTTGAATTGCCTTTCATTACATGCAATCACGACCTTCCTCGATAGCGTGTGTAGTACGCAATACCGAGTTTCACTAAACAACGATATGCTATTAAAATATTATTAAAACTAGCCGTTATGAATAGTAACAACCACTTTTTTAAATTTTGTAAATTCTATTTTTCAAAATGTACTTCATTTTTGGATTCGGAATATCGAAATTAGCTTAGGGTGAAATTTTGGTACTTTTCGGATAACTTTCATATTCTGATGAATAGTGAAAATCAATAAATTTTAATTAAAAATAACGTTTTTAATAGAAATAATTAATAGTGGTAAATAATTAATTTGAGTGGTTTTAAAGTATATTTAGAATATATTTTTACAATTTAATACAATGTTGGTCATTGGATGTAATTTCACATTTAAACCAGTTATAAACAAGTGTCAATCTTTTGATAGTTATTATCTCTTAAAAACAAGCTATTTTTTTGACGACATGAACTAATTTTTAAATTAATTAATGCAACTGATATGTTCTTAATTTTTTAAAATAGACATCATTTTTGAATTCTTAATATCAAATATAGCTTAGGCATAATTTTTGGTATTTTTCTGGAAACTTTCATTTTTTGATGAATAGTGAAACCACTAAGTGGTAGTTAAAAAACTGAATTTTTCATAAAAATTAATTTTACCGCTTCTGTGAGTGGAATTTAAAAAATCCAAGAGACACGGTTAATATCAAGGACTAAAATGTGGTTCAATGAGATGAAAATAATTTTTGGTGAATAGTAACTTTTTACTTTTTTTTACCACGGTTAAAGGTAAATAGGGTAATTAAGGGTAAAAATGATATTATTATTACCCTAACACATGTCCTAATTCTATTTTATAAGTTTAATTCGACCAAAAAAACCTTAGGAATAAAATATGACCATTTAGGCCCACTTGTATTAGAATAGGACATTTATTAGTAATATGTTTAAAGAAGGGTGAAAATAGTTAAAATCAAAGTTTAATAAGTAAATAATTTTTAATATAGGGTTATACATAAGATAAATTCGACTATAAATATTAATTAGAAAGATAAAAAGACTTCCTACATAATAGTATTTTACATGTAATTTTTAGACATTATATAATTTAATTTATTTATGACACAACGATGATGCAGTAATTATCTTATTAATGAAATATTGACATAATTGATGTTATAAATACCCAAAGAAATGTAATTTGTAACTTTTTATGAGTTCCACTAATTTTTTAGGTTAATATGACATGTTAGTATTGATTTAATTAACTTTTTTCGAACTAATCATTCTGTTATTATTTTCACAAAAATCAATTACTAAATATTTTCAAAATTGACATAAAATAGTTTTTAAAACAAATATTATATTATTAATTGTTATTTTATTCCTAAAAATCTAAGGTTCGGAAAAATTACTTAGATAAGGTTATATATATTAATAATAAACAACTTGGGGTTCGTTTGGATTGTTATAGTAAGTTTATTTACCTTATAGTATAAGAACACAAGAAGACACGGTAAAAGTAAAATTATTTACCTTAATGTTAAATCTAAATGATAAGGTTAAAATAGGAACCTAAACTTGTCTAAATTCTATTGGATGAGAGGATTTCGACCCATTCCCACCTTAGCTTCGAAATAAATCAATTTGGATCTATTTAAAACCGAATTTGACTTTATAATAAAATAATAGTTTTAGTTTTTCCAAAGGTACCCCTCTCCTCCCTTATAAAAGGGCACCTCCTCCCTCTCTTCCTCACACCACATTGAGCCTTCAAGCTCCACCAAACCCTGCCAAATTATCTTCTCCACTTCCCTAGAAACATCCTAGAGGTCCTGTTATTCTTCAAAGACCAATTTTAGTTCCCTATGAAGAGGACTCAAAGAGGCGCTTCAAAGAAGAGGTAATGTCCGTTACCGATTCTTTCATCTTTATTTCTTCTTCCACTTGTTCTTCTTTAGTTGTTTCATCATGAAGTAATAACATCAGTATCAATAATATAATGATATGTTATTATAAGTTTGAAACAACCCTATTTCACCATCTATCCATCCTACGGAAAATGAAATCACCGCGCGTGTGTACGTACAGAATACCGTCTCCACGACGTGGTGTAATCTATTTTCCACCACCACCTTACTTGGATGAGTATAATGGTGTAAATAATAACTATATATGATTATCTAAAAGTGATATTTATTCTTAAATAGTATACATACACTCCGATACAGTCCCACGATCATGAGAACGATATCATCGCTCGTGCGTACGTACGGACTACCGTATCCACAACGTGATGAGATTCATTCTCCACGTTAACCATTCATGAATGATTATAATGTATATATAATAAGTAATCATGAAATATATGAAATAATAATGATACTGGATTTATGTGTATATTTATATATACGTCATCTACTTAATTCCATTCAACTCAATAAGGAAACGAAAACATCGTTCATGCATACTTACGGTCTACCGTCTCCATGAACGGTGTATTTCATTCCATTTACTGATTTATTATATAGAAGTATATTATGAATATATATTATATACAAATCATGTTTTATATTCTAGAATTAAGTAATCATGATCTAAGTAATCATATGAATAATTACAAGTCAAAACACGGATGACAAATGAAACGATTTTACCCAAAATGCTCTTTAACATGGAATTTACAAAAGAACGGGTAATATAAAGTCATAAGTGAACCATATATGATATCATGACAATGAGTATGATTCTGGAATAATTCAATGAAATTATTTAAATCATTATACAGGAGGTTCGGACACTTACGAAGCAAATCGGACATAAGGTAAGGGAAATATCCCAATCTCATTTTTATCCGAGATTGTTTATACTTTGTTATTTACTAGGGTGTATTTTATCATCCACATCAATGTTTACTCAATATTTAATATTATTTCCATCCACCTACAATTGTTTAAAACCTATTTTACCCTTTACTGAGTTTTTAGTAAAAGATATAAAGGAATGTTTTCTCGTCTTTCTTACGAGGTACTTTTTGACTTTTCCGACAAAAGTACGAAGAATGTTTTTTAACTTATACGGCATGAATGGATTTTTAAAACATTATTTCCAAGAAGATTCTTTTAAAAAATTTCAAGTTTATTTTTAATCAACTTCTTTTAGTTTAAAATTGTATGACATGTTAAGAAAGGAAAAATGTTTTTGAAGTAGAAAGGATATTTTCCTCAAGAATGGAGTTCAAGTGTTTTATCATAATTATTTTCCATCTAAGATAATATAGGGTTCTGTTTCTATCCCTATTATTACATTGATTAGATTATGTTGTGATGGAATTATTTTTATGAATTCCTTTATCTTATATGAATTGTTTTATGATGTCATGTTGTTTAAGAATCCCATTTTTATTACATGGGTTATGTAATGATGTATGATTTATGATTTTGTGGCACACATAAGAATGGTATCATTATGAGATGGGTGGGACCTATATCTCCCTCCAATGAATTGGGTAAAGATTTTATATCTCAAGAGATAGACATGGCTGGAACGGTAGGTTATACCGGTTCAGTGAAACAGGACTGAAACGAGAAGTGACCTCGTTTCAGAAATGGACTTTGTCCACTAAGATAGTCTTGTCAATGAGTCTTGACTAATAAGAAATGATTCTCTATGATTATGTGTGTATGACACAAAGTTTCATGTTTAAAGTTATGATTATTCGGATTACATTTCACTACTATGATTGATCCCATGTTATGAAATTATGATCTCTTTTGCAGGTTAAGATTTCCAAAAGATATGTTCTTATCAATATGATGTGATTGATATTTCTTTTGTTTACCCTTACTGAGCATTTGAGCTCAACCTTTTATGTTTTCTTTTCCCCAGGATATAATGAATGGTTTTAGGTAAAAAGGGAATATCTTTATGGGAGATGTTGAAGATCTTTCACCACGATTAGAAGATTATATTCCGAGTTTCCAAAGACACTAAACTATTACGGTCCTTGTCTATGTGTTTTTGTTATGTACTATGTATTCTGCAAAAGTAATGTAATGTCCATGTACGTTAAGCTTCTGGTCTCTACGTGCTTGTAGTTATCCATGTGTATCATAACCTACATTACGACATGCATATGTAAATGAATCAATTAGAAAAATTATCATGGTCTCTTTTGATAATTATTCAATTGATAATACGAATGTTTTATCCAATTATAGTTCTCCACTAGTTTTCCTCCTTACCAAATAATAGCCTATTGATAGAGTTGAACACATATTCCTTTAATAAATAATAATCTCTCCACAGGGGATCTATGGCACTAATCTTAATAAACACTGTCATTTCATCTAACTGAGTGGTTATTGAGTGTTTTAATCTCCACAATCTGGCTATTTGATCCTCATGTCAGCCATCTATGTCATGTAAACAATCCATGAGCACAAAAATGTTCCTCTAACATGGTGGAATACACAAATACAAACATATGACTATGTTTTCAGGTCAAACTAGAATGTTCTAAACCAGAATAAGTACAAAAAAATTTCTAGGAAACATTCTCCCAATATGTCATTCCAAATAACATAAAACATATAGAATATTTCCTATTCATATAAAACTAAAATTCAATTCATAAATATCCTTGAGGTGATGATTTAAAAGGATTAGTATTATTCATTCATTAATGAACATAAAAAACCACATTAGTACAAGACTCATATAATAAAATGAAACCACATTGGTTATGATTATATTTACGTTAAGTCACAACATTGATCATTGATGGGTTTTCATAAAAGAGACTTACTTGGTTTTGGATGAATTAAATTAAGAGGAACTACATCGGTAATATATTATTTAATATAAAAGGAAGCATAATGGTACTTGTTAAATGATCTTAAAAAAATTTACAAGTTTCATTAGAAGTCACTAAAAATTCTTTGTTCACGTTACCTTTATGATGATACATACTAATCTCCTCGGATTGGCTTTTCTTTACTCCACCACACCAAGAACCTCCTTATATGGTAATAAAATTTAGAGTTTGTAACTATATGGACTTAATCTACAGTATAACAGAACAATTTGATAGAAGATGAATGTAATCTCATAAAAATTAATGGATAACAATTGTTACATAGATAAATAAAAATAAATGCATGTTTTTGATCAATCACATTCATGACATATGAATGTGTTATTATTATTACAATGGATTTAATAAATACATGTTAAATATATAAGTGATTCATACGGTTGGAAATAATGACATTTATTCGATGCACCAACCACCCATATTGTCAACTTCAATGTGAATTTTGAATCATATTGCTTTTATCTTCTTGGCCTCCCATATTTATAATTTTGGTTCATATCCAAAGAATATCATTAGTATAGACACATTTAGAAGAAAAAATGGAATATTTATTCCGGTTATTTTATATTTCTACCAACATTCATATTTTGGGTAGTTTTCCAGATAATCCATGGATTATTAGAATTAAAATTTTAGGTATTGAGTATTGGATTTTAACACATCCCACAAATAATAATATTCCATCAATTAGAAATTTCATAAAGACTTAAGATATATTTTATAAGTCCATCCTAGAATCATTAATTATTTAATTTATAATTATTGATATTAATTAAAACCATGGATCAAAATGGATACTATTTTTTTCAGGGGATATATATCAATATATAGGATAGTTTATTTATATACTTTTCAATTTTTCATTTGGTTGTGGTTTAATAACACACTATTATGAACTCTAGAATTTATCATCATGAAAGAATAAAATTCATGTGTTCTAGTTGGGATCCAGCCCATGACAAGAGATTCCATTGTATCTCTAGAAAATGAATCAAAATCAATGTAAATAAATTGCTTTAAATGAAACACATTATTCATTTTATGGTAATGTAAGAAGGACCATGTGTGCTACAATTAATTTCAATCTACTAGGACCAAATATGATCCCCTTATTATTATTTTACCATGAACAAATAATTGAATTTTTAGGAAATGCATGTCTGTATAATTATATTACTTTTAAATTCCCACAATTAAGAAATATTTCCTTTCATTTATATCTATAAATTCAGGAAGAAATATGTTCCTTTAATGGTACAACAACATAGTACAATGTGGTTCTTTTAAAGGTCTCATTTCCCTGATATTTATTACTTTTATTTCTGGGACACACACCATGAGCCTATTCTATGTTTTTTAATATTTTTATAAGTGGAAAACTAGTTTAATAGGACCAAAAAAATGGTTTTGTGGTACATTCAAGTGGGATGAACTTTTGAATTTTTATGTGATAAGTGACTTAGATGTTGGAATGTTGGGATTTAAACAAGGATGAAGCCCCATTAAGAGTTCCACCAATTGACAAATAAATAAGGGTATTTGAGTAGAAGATTATACAGGTTCATGGAGGACATGATTATGAACTAGAGAAACCAAGACAAATAAAATGAATGGGGATGATTGGGATAATGAGAGAAAATTTAGGTGAACTATTTTTGGCTTCACTAGTGAAAATATAATCACTACGTTAATAAAATCTAATTTTTGATGTATCATCCTACATTGGGATTACAATGAAAAGGATAATAGTTGTGTGGTCTTGGAAATCTAGCTCTGGTTCTTTAGTTCCACACTGGGAATAAACCCCACTAATTGACATACTAGGTATTGGGGTTTCATGTTTTGTTCACCTGGGAACAACTCTTGAGGAAGGTCCTTCACCATTGTCATGGTGATGATTTAATTGAACGATTCCATTTCAATGTTCATTATTATTAGTGGAATCAAATGATATTTATTTTTATTATTTATAATTTAGTTTTATTTCAAAAATAAATCCAATGAAAAGTATAAAATATTAAGTAATGTGGTTCTACTGTTTATATGTTTTAATGATTTTTACTCCTCTATATGGGAGTTTATGAGTTAGATATATATGAAATGTAAATGAGGAATTAATTTAACAAATGATATATATATATATATACTAGGCACTATCATTCCTAAGTATGTTTATAAATTACAGGGACAACAATGAAGCTATCATGGTGTGTAGAATAGAATGATATGGTGAACAATAGGTGGCTATAATACCTAGCACATGATAAGGATTGGATATGAATTATGTCAGTTAGTTTTATTATATTATTTTTTATCCACCCAAAATTCTGAAATTATTCTATAGGATTTGTATAGTTATCACATCATGATATTTTAGCACAAGAAACACCCCCTCTTATAATTTGATCGAATTGGCTTGAATAAGATCAAAATGGTTGATAAAAATTGTGTATACACATGAGATAGTTCACATTATTTGTTTTCAGTGGAAGATGTGCGCATGTCTCAGAATAGAAACACACTCTATTTGTTGATGGTATTTTGACATGGGTCCTCCGTAAAACTCCATCACCCATAATAAACGAATAATAAATTATTAATTTATACCCAATATTGATATGATTAAATCCTATAAATATATCACCCTATTTTCTATTATGTTTATCACTCTTTCTTGAGTTACTTCTAGAAACATATTCTATAAATAATTGAGCATGAGAGGTAGATAATGGAATCTAGTAATGAAGAAAGTGTGAAAATGATTAGAAATTATCTCCCAATGTGAGTGAGTAAGGAACCACATTATGAGTTCTATAGATTATTCACATGTATGTGTTCAAGAGTAACAGATTGTTGTTACCAAAGCTCTTTGACCAATGAGAAATGTGTTGGGAAAAAGTTCACACATCCTAAAAATTTATGATGATTATTTTTTCATCAATTTATAATTATTTTCAATCATTCAATACCCTTTTTTGAACCAATTAGATTTAATTTCAACCGCATCTATAAAATTAATTGATGGAATTAAATAGACCAATGAACTTTATTCCCCACACAGATTCATTCTCTTGAATTGATCAGCTAGTCAATGATATCAAATAAAGATAATATTGAATGTATTTATTAGGAATGTAGGATCAAAAATAAATAATTCTAGGACATCCTTAGAAGTATCCATTATCAAAATTGTATTCTTATGTCACCATGGGCTTTTTAATAACATTGATATCCCTTAACGAAACAAAAATTTAATGAATACATGGTTAACTGATGACATGATCATAGAATTCATGATCATATTATAATTCAAAATAAAAATTAGATTTGGATTTTTTATCTATATTAACTGTTATAGAACTCTAATGTTACTCTATAAAATATATTAATTAATATTGTTCTTTAGAATCAAATTAATTTTCATATATACCATCATGTATTCATCCACAAACACTAGAGATTTCATAATATTTAGTATCAGTTACCATTGGGTGGTTTTAATATAAAATTAAACTGATCATACTAGGATCCACATTCACACACCGATTTTTATGAAATACTTAAAATATAGGCATCATACAAGCTATCTCAGTATCATAGAGGTATGTGTACATGTTTTATAACTTCTTTCTAGAGATGTTGATCCATTGGAGTCCCCATACGAACACCAATTTTTTTTCAATTGATAGGTTGCGATAATCTTTTTGGATTTGTTAAAGATATATAACATGATAATATAGAGAATTATTTATGATAATTTTCTTCCCCTAATTTCTATATATTAAAATTCATTAGGAAAGCAATCAAAGGGTAATAAACTATTTAGATAATTCAAAATGGATTTATGGAAGTAGAACCATACTTTGATGGATGATAGATTATAAACATTGTGGGAGATCATTTAGGTCATACATGGCGTGGGACCAACACACATTATAAAACTATATTCACAAAAAATGATAAAATAAGAAATTTGGTAAAATAAAAATCGAATATGTAGTAAGAAAAATATAAAATGAGTTGATGTAGAGTCAGCCTGGACATAGACCCTGAGACATACCATTACATATTCCTTATATTTTTTGATCAGTAGGATCCAATTTTCAAGTCATGAATCACACACATAAGTGAGACAAATTATGTTTTTCATTATTGATTGGTTCTTACTATAAATACCCATTCTCTTAGATATATTTGAGTCACCTATTATTTATCATATCCTTCTACACATTCATTCTGTAATGGATAATTTCATGTACTATGGTTTTTATTAGTAGTTATCTACATTATATACCAACTATATAACATGAATTTTATTTTTATGTGTAGGTTTATGCCATTTAGAAACTTATTATTGTGTATCCATTACTTTTAGATGACAAATAATTGGGATATAAATGTTATACCAAAGAACAAAGAGTTTTATTTTTTTCGTATGGGGGAGGTACTAATGGGGTTGTTATGGAGGATGAATATGTTGTGTATGATAATTGGCCATACATTTTGTTTTTATGGGAATAAATTTTGTCAATGTAGATATAATATGAAATCATTTTTTTTAATTCTTTTGACTATATAATATTTTGTTTGATTTCATATGACTTCAATGGTATGTGACTACACAATATATATTTGAGATGATAGAAAAACACATCCTGGTCATAGAATAAGTGGTTAATGATGATCAAAAATAAACCCATCAACAGAATTATGTATTCCTCCTAAAATCCATTCATCAATATTAATATAAGGTATTCTCATGTATAGTTTTTTTGTGTCCCTGGGACATGTTATCTGAGAGGGTCCCTATGAGGAGTGGTGACCTTGCTATAGAGAAAGAGAAATATGGAACTATGATGTTATCAATGAATAGAACCATCCTATAATATCACTTATATAATAGAAATTGTGACCATACACATCCTGAATGATAACAAGATTGGGCACAATGTGAGCCATATGTGAGGTGACCATGCTGAAGTCAGTCGAACGACTCTAGAGATAAATAGAGTAAGTGAGCCAAAATTTTTTGGATAAATGATTGTGAAAAATATTTTTAGGATCAAGGATATGTTCCAACTATATAAAAAAATTATTTATATTTTGAGGCCATCTTGTTTGGAGTAATAATATGGATACTAAAAAAGGTAAGTCCATATGAGAAGTTCCACAAAGTAGCATAATAATCTCAAAATGATGAAAAATTAATAAATCTTTCATCATTACCACTTAAAAAATACCAAACATGTAATATTATATATCTAGAATCAATATATGTTGAAACATTACACTGAAGATAGAGATCAAATTATTAATTGCATACAATATATGTTAAATAATTAAAATACTAAATGGGTGGTGAATTATTCTGTTGATGAGGATTGAGATGATATAATTGACCATAAAAATATAATATGATGATTACATATACATGATGTTTACAAATTTAATGTAATTTTTATATTATCAAATGTATTTATATTACATATGATGAAATTAATGCGTAAAAAAATAAGATATCCCCTGTAAATTGAGGGAATCACTCTGGTAGTCTGTATGACAAGTTCGATCGCTTTGACTAATGATAAATTGTCACCAGGTTATAGAATGTTATTATAAGTAGAGGGATTAGACTAAAAATATATATTCCTGATATGGGATAGAATAACCTAGAAATAGAACCCAGAAATTTCATTATTCTAAATTATATAATGATTTTATACTAACATACAAGCCATGTATATTCATATAACTAAGATATGCAAGTTTTTTAATCTATTTATTACTCTCTTGTCGAATCACTAATATTGATTTGTTTTTCTTTCAAAGAGTTGTTTCTCTGAAAATCCAACATAATAGTCCAGTATTGGTAATCATGTTTTATATAATCTTTCATTAGATAATGAACCCCTCTCATGTAAAATAATCATCAACCACAATCATATATTTTAAAATATCTCCTATTTTTATATTGATAATTTTATATTTTAATGCAGTTTTTTCATGGATGATTGGAGAAGATAAAGAGGAAGATCATCAGTATTTCATGCCACAAAAATGTTAAAATGTGGATTTGAACTATTAAATTGTGTCCATAATTCTCAGGGATGAACCCACAACATTGGCTACCTAGATAATAAAAAAATAATATAACAAACATGTCCATAAGGATGGAGGTTTAGTAGTGTATGCACATATGAATTATGAGGGGACTCTGGTTATGAAATAACCTTCATCAATAGTGCCACTTCATAACACCGTGAGAAACCGAGTGTCTAATATTTTCAAAACACCATCACAATGTACATATAAAATATTGTGATATGTCTGACCATATTCTAGTGAAAAAATATCAACAAAATCTGAGGATCATATAGATGAAAGATGTTTTAAAGTAGACCATTTGAAATAAAATCATAGATGATATAGAATATATATTGGAATATTGAAAATTTATCTATGATCTAATTGTATATCAGTCCTAATATTAATGGTTTTTTATATATATTCATATAACATGTCAACACATATTTTGATTTACTACACCTAATTCCATATTGAATATCTAATGAAGGTTACTTGGTGAAGTGGATAAAACAATTATGCCTTTATGGGAATAACATTATATCACAAATGATTCAATTCCTTAGGTAGAACAACTAGGGTTTCTATGGGAATTAGTTGAGGACATTAACATATGATTTCATAGAGAGGATACGACAACCATTTCAGGAGATTAACATAACGAAGTGGAGTAATTCATCTCTATTAACAAAATGGACGAGTTTCCTGGACATTCTATGATAATGAATAAAAGTATTTTAATTATAATATCTTAAAAAATAAAAATGGGGAGAATGGGAACTAATATATTCTTGGTTAAACTCAAATACTACACATACCTATCCATTATATAATCAGATAGTCATATATATATATATATATATATATATATATCTTTATATGGGTGTGTGAAGGATCTATCAAAAATGATTTATTATTGCACTCAAATAGGCTTATATATGAAGAAAATACAATAGAATACCCACTGTGAATGTAATTATAGTTAATTAAAAATCATGATCATGTATTCATGTGAAGAAACATCATGTCTTCTTATGATAACTATCTCCAGACGATTCCATCTCAAGTTTAGTGATCCCCTATACTTTAATAGAATATTATATTTCTAATGATGAAGGATATATCAAATATAATCCCTTTGACCATCCTAGGAGAACTACAATGTCATGTACACAAGATGAAATGTTGTTTCATTACATAATGGTATGATGGATTTATCTAAAAATAAATCAATATCACCCTAAATAAAGTCTTAGATGAATGAAATATGAAATAAAAACTTTGAATAATGATATCAAGAGTTATTTCTATGATTTTTTAGGATGATTAATGCATTATAACATCAATAGCTTCACTGACATATTTTTTTAGTTATAATTCAATTATGATGGGGGAGCTCTGTCATTCATATTGAGTAAACAATTAGTCTATTTTGATAAAAAGGTATTGAAATATGACAGGAAATTTTAATAGGATGAAAAATCAATGGATAATGCTAATATCATATATTTACTTCTCTTTTAGGATAATTATGAGAATTCTCAATTGTTTTATTATATTCATCAGGCTCTTAAAATATTATAGTGATAACAGATCAAATAATCATAGTTTATAGAAAATGAATTATTGTAACCTTTTATATTTCATTCATATCCTTATACATTATAAAAAAATAGAAATAGAATCTATTTTTGGAAACATATTTTTTTTAATTTATAACACTAATTAAAAAAATGTGTTTTGAGTAATTTCTCTATTGTCAGGAATTTTTTTCATGAATGCTAACTCTGAAATCCTTGTGTGAACAAACATGGTAGACAATATCATAGTTTTTTTGGTCCACATGAACATTATAACAATATAGGATTGAAATATAATTATATGATTTACTCTATTCCAATGATAAATAGGTGCATAATCATTCAACTATAACGCACATAATCCTAATCAAAAATAAGAAATATAAATGCATTGCTTAAATACCACCAGCATTGGTCCTAGAGTACTTGTTAAGTAATTTTTTATGTATGATTTGATCATTTAATTTTGGTCATATATGGATTTAGGGGTTCCAAATATGAATTGAATTTTCCATTAATGTAATCCATTTTCAATACATTCGAATATGAGGGTTTGATGAACATATCATAATTGAAATTGTGAAATTGGGTTTTCTTGGATGAATATGTTATCATAATGGTTGATGAACCGTAATGGTATATATTCATGTCCTCCATATATATATATATATATATATATATATTATCTTGAAAAATATATCTATGAGGTATATAAGGTTCATTAACATTTTTACAAGATCAATCGATCTAACTACCATGAAATGACATTTTCCCAATTCATGTAGAGGATCTAATAAGAATTATATCCTTTCTATTTAGACCTAATTTTTTTATATAATGATATTCAATGGATTATAATGAGGGAAGCTGATTCTTTTTACATTATTCCCTTTGATGGTTTTGACCTTAAAATATTTGTGCCTTTTTCTCTTTCAAACTATCAATATTTTTCCAATACTATAAAATTTTAATGAATATTATTTATAAAATTGTATTTTCCCATGGATACCCATTATGGGTTTTTTTATCATTACGAGTAAAAGTTTAATTTCTTTATTAATATTTAATTTTTTAAATTCGGCTAAAAAAGGAGAGATGCTTCTTTTCGAAGAACATTTATAAATAGAAAAAATATTTTACAACCATATAAATCAAATCAATAGATGATGTATTATATTTAGTAAAAATTGAATGGTGGAGCCATCATGAAAAGGGGTCCAATAATAGAATTTACATCATATAAGATGTTATAATATATTTTAAATTCATATTGTTCAATCCAAAGTGAAATTTAGACAATCCAAATGCGGTTTTCATGAATTTTAATTGTTGAAATACATTTAAATAGGGGATTAGAACCATATAAATTATAACTTGAGTTTTTTGAATCTTGAAATAAATAAATAAAAAATGAAGAACAAAAGTGGCCAAATTTGAATAATGTGTTTTACTATAATAATGTTTAAGGAATACACGGTTATAAAATATCATCATTTAGGATGAAATATTTTTGGTGTAGGTTATAGGTGGGTTGAAAAGGAATCCTATTGACAAATAGAGAAGATATTTTTTGATTTAACTCAGGGATTACCTTTTTTCATGGGTTATTTTTGGTGATGTATATAATCATTGTTCAATTTATAGTATATTGGAAGAGAAAATTTAAAGGTTATTAATAACATTATGGTTATGGAGGGTCAATATTTTATAATTAATGTGGAGTGTACATTGACAAGGATTTATCAATAGTTTCTAGATTGTAGGTTAGATATAATTATATAAACTATGATAGTGTGAATTAAATTATATATACAAACCATAGGAAAATTTATTTTACCCTTGAATGAAGTCATATATAATAATCTTTAAATGGATTAAAAAATCACACATTTGGATAGTGATTTGATGGGAAAATAACTTATTTCTTAGTTTATGATAGATGATAGGAATGATACTATATAATCTATACAAATAGAAACCAATAATTATGTAGTTTTAGGAAATTATTTTATTGAATTCAATTCATACATATTGGGACATTGGAAAATGTCTCCCTCATAATGTCGAGAAATTAGTGAAATAATGACTTGAATGAGTAATGGGCCACAAAAAAGTATAAGGGGTGTTATAAAAGATATTATCTGAGGTGGGATCCTTATTGATGCCTTTATTTATCACTGAAAATATTAAAATAAAAATAATCAATCCACACATAGTTATTATATAATATCAACAAATATCATTCTCAGGTACATATGAACTAGTATTGAAAGATATGTCTATATCAGCGAGTGAAAGAAAAGTATAGATGTCAATAGTTTCTCAACACTAAGATATAATAAAATTTATACACCTTAGAGGAGGGAAATTAAAATAATCTGTGTTAATTAGAAATATCAAGTGTTTGTAGAGTGTGGAAATAGGATGAAAATGAAATTTGTGGTTGAGTCCAATATGGGTGATCTATATGTCACTAAAAATACAAATATTATGAAAATCAAGATAGAAACAGATCATGGAAATTTTTTCTCCTATATAATTGATAGTTGAATAATATTTTGGGTATAAGGTGATGAAATATGTAAATAATTGTGACTGTATAATAGGTTTCAGTAACAATGTACATTGATGTGATTTATTACCCAAATGGAATGTGAAATAGAAATCAAGGGAGAATTATAGCTAGGACAATGTTTGTTAACTATTGTTGTATATCCTCTCACGACATGAGTCAACAAACTTATAATTCTGGGGGATAATGGTTGTTTTCATTCTAATGATTTATTTTTCATGGGTAATATTATCACTATGACACTTATATGGAAAATGCATTGATTCATGGAAAATAGATCATGTTTAATAGACTAATCCAAGCAGTTTAAAGGTTATACTTGGTGGACCATATTTTATGTAGCTCAGTATCATGTAATGATTCTCAAGTTCAATATAGTCTAGCATTGTATGATAAAAATCATAGATAAGTGGAATTCGTGTAGTTTTTTCTGTTGTGTATGGGGAAATAAGTTAGTTTATTCATAACATAGTAAATTTATTGGATAAATGAAATAAAATTATGATGTATTGGAAACAATGTTGATGTGGGGGAATGATTGATGTGGAATTTATAGCTAAGTCTATGATAAAAAATTTGATATAATTAAAATTACTATAAAAATTATGGAATATATAGTTTCTAAGTATTGTGGTTAAACATTTAGACATATTGATGTCTTATTATAACATAACAAGATTAAAAAACAACATTAGGTTCAATAACATATACAAAGCATAGCACCATGTGAAAATAAACCACAATATAGTATTTATATGTGACTATTGTGACATAAAAATATATATTGGCAGTATGAATATGAATTCTTATATTTTTTAATTTATATAATTTTTTTGAAAAAATAAATATACTGGTAAATAAGGAGTCAATTTTTATTAAATAATTTACAATATTTAAAAATATATTTATTTAAAAAAATTTAAAATTATTTGTGTGATAAAATAATACAATAAATTTATTAGAATTTTATTAAATGAAATTTTTAAAAATGATATTCATTTTGGTATAATCATCATAAAATTATCCTTGTGTGTACTTTTGTGATTATTTTTAAATAGGATTACATCCAATACATAGTGAAAACACCATTTTTTCTAAAATAGTCATTTCATTCCCAAAAATTAAGTAATTTGAATGAACCAATATGATTTTAATTTTATTTTAAAGCTAAATAAATATTATATTTTTATAAATAATATAATTAAATAAATATCAATTATGTACATTCTATATTTTTTTAGTAGTCTATTTTATGTATAATTTTTTTTTTGTTTTGGCTAATGTTTATCCATTTAAATTAATTAAAAATAAAAATAATTTGGAATTATTGAAATGAATTTTAAATTATATATAATAATTAAAATTCATATAATTATGATAACTAATCATATAGTTAGTGTAATATCATCTTTTATGGAAAATACATTTCATAATGAATTTTTTCTTTAGTTGATTTGTGGGTTCATTTTTAGATTAAAGTATCCAAATAATATAGATTTAATTTCAGAAAATGGATAAAAAATTTAATTATAATAATTAATATTATTTATAATGCATATCTTAGATTTTTTCCTAATGAATAGTTAAAATAGTTAATATTTATTACTACGATTATGGATAAACTGAGGTTTTGTGCTTAAAATATTATTGTGTTAAAAATAATTCTTCCCATAGAAGGAATTAACATTTGATAATTTTTTTAATACTAATAATTTTTGGGTCAAAATTATTTTATAATATTTTTTTAATTCTTAATGTATGAATTATTACTGTTAAAAACTAGACACGGTGGTGAAAACAAGAATAGTAAAAGTGATTTAACTTTAATGTAATGATATATAAATGTCTATAACCTATATATTATTTTTGGTGGGGGGTTTTATCGACCTTATCATCCATGAACCCCATTATTGGTCAATATTGGAGGCACATTGATTGAGAGTTACTTCCCATTATTGAATATTTTTTGGTATTAAAAAATATCCCTACTCTTAAATTATATTGAGGAACCCCCACCCATCACTTATTAAAACACATAAAAACATTTATCACGGGCAAAACCATAAAATATCTATCCCAAAAATCATTATTCACATTACAAATCTATCGGTATATACAAAAAATCAACACTAGGGACTATAAAAAGAGACCTAAATATAGTTTTTCTAAGTGAAAGTAATCATCTTCACCGAGATCCTTTTTTTACTTGTTCATTACCACATTAAAATATGTAATAAAAAATATTAAAAAAAGTATATACTATAGAATACTATTTTATTAGTTTTATTATATAATATTTACCATATCCATCTATATAATATTGTTAAAAAATCCTTCACTTTTGTGTATGGTGGAGTACCACCTCACGAACTGATATAATATAATTCCAATATAGAATCACATAAATAATATTAATGAAAAAAATAATTAATATATATCATAAATATTAATTTTTTTTTAATTTTTTAGTATTATTATATCACTCATTTGTTTATCCTTTCTCCCATTAATGAAATGTTGAAGATGCTCATGTGTAAGTGTGATCTACCAACTCCACAAAGTTATGTGATTCTTTTTCGATGTAAATAATTATAAAATGTTTCCAAAAATTTATACAGTGAATAAATATTATATATATATGATTATTATAAATCTATATATAATATAATTAAAAGAAATTGTCATGAATAAGAACTTGACACATAAAACTAGCTTGAGAAAAAAAGTATTTAACTCTGGAAACAATGGTAATAATGGAATATTATTAAGTAAGTGGTTATTTTATTTTATAATGGGATCATAGAATACATTTAAAATATGAATATAGTAATTTAATAGATTAATATTATGGATTATAATCATTATAAATGACTTTAAACACATTAAAATTGAGGGAAACTTTAATTAATGGATTCGATATAAATTTCCTTTCATTTATGGATATATTAAATTTTATGCACATAATTTACATTATATAGTGTATATACTGACCATTATTAATGTAATGTAATGTAATGATTTATTCATAATTAATGGTATTTTAAATTATCAATTTGAATTATTTCATCAATGTAGTTTAACTTGACTTTTACTATGTGACAAGGGGTTACATTACACTACATCCAATCATTGGGTTATATTACTTCTTCATTTCCCATCTTATTATATGATTATGGGAAGTGTCAATTTTTTTTCTTATTATTTATTCCTAATTTTTTTGATAGATTTAAATTTTATACATATATTCTATTCAATGATTATTTGTCACATTATGTTTTTAATAATTGTAAGGTTTTCTCATCTCAATAAGTATTATTTTAAAAATATGTTATCATTTACACCTATATTATTTCATGATGTGTATTTAAATCCACTTAGAAATGTTATATCATATATATTTTTATAATAATTTTATTTAATGTTTCATCTAATATTATTTATTTTTTGGATCCATGATTCAAATGATTCAAATGTTGAAAAAGATTTATGTTTCTATCTAATTTTTATCATGATTCTTTATTATTGAATTTCAATTAAAATAATTTTTTTTGATTTATATAATTCTGAAAATTTCATTTTTATACTCTGGATATTCATGAATTATTCTAGAGATAATAACATTATAATTTTTTATTCAATCAAAATTATTGAGACAATGTTTTTTTCCAAAATCATAAATTATTTTTCTTTTTGGATGAACATTTTCCTCCAAATACTTACTACATAAAAATAACAATTTTTTTTAAAATCTCATCTGATTATCTAAATATATTTTTATAAATAGAATGAAATTTTAAAAATAATTAAAAATAAATATTCCAGTCATTTTTAATATAATATAAATTTTGAAATTTCTTAAAAAATGGGAAATAAATCATTATATCAACGTACTCAGAATGAATAAATCATTCCCTCCACCATGACCACTCATTTCATTAAAGAGTCATTAAGAATTTTATTGGACTCGATTATTAGAAAATATATTTCCTATTATTTTATAAGATATTGGTTTTTTATTTTTTTCATAAAATTAAAATGATATATTACTGAACGAGGGTATTAATGATGTTTTGATAGTATTTCTATTAATAAATGACAAGAATACTTATTTTACATATTCTCCAATAGGTATATTTCTTAATGATATCATCCTTACTATTTATCAAAATGGATTACGTTTAGTGTGGTGGGGGTGTACTATTTTGATACCATTCTCCATATTACTCTAGATGGATTATGATTATGGTTATTGGTTGGAAAAAATATTAGCATTTTTTATTCATGTTTTTTAATATGAATTCCTATATTGAATATGATTAATCCCATTCATATGAAGAATTCACCAGGTATAATATGTGATATGAATGGCCAGTTATAGCCCTACAGTGCATTGATACGTCTCACGAGACAAACTAGTTTGGGTATTTATATTAGGCCTTAACAAATTAGGTAAGACACATGAGAGATAGAATATATTTTCCTTAGGTCAGAAATTATTCATTCCATCATTATGAGTTTTTTATAGATTTATTTATTTTTTGAATAGTTAAAATTACATGGAAGAGTTTCAAGATATTTTTATTAATTAAAAATTACTATAATATCATCATTTATTCCTTTCATGTTGTTATTTTTATTCTCGTTATTGAATAAATGGAATATGTTTTTAGTTATTTACCTTGACATTTTCATAATGAAAAATTTATTCCCCATATCTTCCATTCTAGCTAACCATTACTGAGCATCTAATATCACCTTTTTTTGCATTTCCATAGATACCTTGAAGTGTACATTTATTGATATGTAGTGATATTATGGGTTGAATAGTGATGTTGTTAACAAAAATACATTTTTTATGTTTTAAAATTTTTTTGACATTAAATTATGTATGTAGATTACTATTAGTACTAAAAAATTTCATCTTTTGTAATGTGATTCTTTATATAAAAATACAATGTCATGATGTACACATCAAATCCATCTAATATCGTATATTTCATTATAGTTGGTATTAGAGGAATTTTAGTATATTCCTTGGGAACTAGACTTAAGAAAATAATCATTGGTTAACAGAAATCATTTTTTTGACTTTGTGGATATATCAATGTACATAATTTTATCCTAATTGTTTTATTTGGTATAGATTATGTGGGTTCCCTAACAATTCCTCCCTATCTAGATAATAAAATTTTTCAACATTATAAAACAGAGCCATCTAGGGTATATAACTCTTAAAAGTGTAGGATGAGTATATCTTGGACATTAAAATGGTGGATAATGACTATTCCATAATTTTACTCCTATTTTTACACTCATGTGTTATATGAATGTGTTAATTTAAATGTTATTTTTAAACAAAAACTATTTATTTGAATAGATGATGAACATGGAAGACTATGATTATCCCTAAGGTGACATAGGTTGAAATTAAGATGTCATTATTTATAAATTTAATAATTGAATTTTCTTAATTATGATTATTTTTGTCTAGACAATGATTTTCATATTTACTGAATGGATATAACTAATAGAAATGAGGTTAACACTGAATGTATTGGATAATGCGGTCAATTTTCGAAAGTAAATCGGATGATAAATAAATTGAGATATTTTTTTTATTTATAATTTTTATAACAATATAAGATGAGAAACATAAACCCTATCAACTAATTGAATCACTAAATAAGAGAAGGATGGTGTCCCTTAATAGCCTGGCTGGTGGGGACCATGGAGGAATGAAAGATAAATTTATTTCATCAATAAATAATGAATGGGGAAGCTAGTAAAATGAAGTAATGTAATATGAAAGTAATGTTAGTTTGAAATAATTTCAATAGAGTTGTTAATATTTTTTAATAAGTGATGAGTTCAGTAGAGAGAATTAAATTTCACTCATGATCTCCATTTATATTTCATTATAAAAAATGTTGAAAACTTGTAATTTTTCAACTAAATGACCTCTATTTAAGTTCATGACACACTCAATAGAAGGACCTATGAAATACTAGTCATTAGAGTTAAATTTATGATGCATATATAAATATGGAATCAGAAAGAATATTTTAGAATTATTTTTAATCTTGTAATTTTGGTAAAATATTCATAAAACATCAATGGATATTGTTACATTTTAAAACATTTATGTTTTTAATTATGATTAACATATTATTTATGGAATCATTCAATGGTTTATGAGTATATATTTGATTATAATTTCAATATTTTGAACACCCATTTGTAGTTTTTTTGTTTCAAGAGTTTATTAAGATTATATATAGTTTGGGATACATTTATGTTAATGAATCAATTTAGTTTTATGTGTGTTTTAATCAAGAAGTACTTTATGTGGTATTTATTTTAAATTTTTTGGAAATAAATTTAATGGTATTAATTATATTTATATTTTATTATGTATTTGATGTTGAGGTAATTATTGGTTATTAAATTTTTTAAAATTATTAGAATTATATTAATAATGATTTGGAAAAAGGAAAACCCACATGTCTGATGACAACCCATGAGATTCGGAATGGCCATAGGGCTTAAACACAAAACCAAATGGTGAAAAGGGTGTAGTGACTACCAATGCAATATTTGATTCCATGGTTAGTATAAAATTATTTTTATATATATGAATACATGGATCCATATTTAGTATATATTGGGAAACATATTATATGGTCAAATATATTTATAATATTAATATAATTAATGTGATTGATGCTATTTTACTAGATGTTTCATTATGTTTATATATATATATAACCATTATGTTAAACACAACTGATTATTTATAAATAATTATATTAAATTTTTTTGGTTTATGATTATGGGTATTTGGAAAAAAATAATGTAAAAACACTCTGTAATGATTAGGTTGTTAGTATTTTTTGTCTCCCAAAAATTGAGTATCATAAAATATTGGAGAGATGAAAAAAAATCCTGGGTATTTTATTTTCTACAAAAAAGTGGAAGGAATGTTTGAAAAATTTCTCAGATCACATAAATTATAGAAGGAAACACAATCACATGACCATCATAATGTTACATGAATGAATCATGTGAACCTTATTACTATCTTATTAGCATATTAATCCCATTTAAAAATCCCTCAAGTTATTGGGATGACATCCTGCCTTGTTTTGGTGATGGTTCTTAGGATTCCAAATGAGTTATCCAAAATATTGTTCCTTTTCAATTGATGGATGACTGAAATTCCTCAAAACCCCATATAAAATAATTTTGGAGACATTTGGGATCCTCGTGATAACTATAGTTATGATTATATTCATGTGACATGCTCATACAATCCGTAAGAACTCACGATGCCCTTAGAGATATGTCAAACATGTCACACTAAAGAATTTTGGTGTGAAACCTCTATTATAATAAGAACATCAACATGCCCATTAAATTTTGAGATTCCCCTTTGGTAGCCTATGAAATTGAAATGATAATCAATGATAATGCTAACACAATATCTCAAGGCCCAAAATCGATCATGCCATGCACCATGTACATGAATAGTTGGTGTCCATGAAAACACTCACATGATGTATAGAGATACCCTATCTACAACACCGCAATATATTGTGACATAATTTTTTTGAATTATTTTATTTTTATTTAAATTTCTCATCTCACAGGAATAAAAAAATATTTGAATTTATTCAAAATTGTTATGACTGACTTAAGTAACATGAAATATAATTTTTTAATAGAAAATAATATTTTAGTCGAATTACTGTTATTTTATATAATATGATATAACTTGTAAATTAAAATTAATATGATGGAATTATCAAACACACACACATATATATATATATATTCAATTGCTACATATTAATAATAAAATATTATATAAATAAAAAAAGTATAATTTATTTTTAATTATAATTATATTCATAATTTTTTTTGAAGTTTAATTTGATATTTTTTCAATTAATGCAATTTATATCATTATAATCATTCATATTATAAAATTGAATTTAAAAAATTAGCAAGCATCTCTAAATTTCTACATTAAAACCATGCATTGTAATCATGTATACATGATTAAATTAAAATTAATATCTAAAACTAATGTTATTGGAATTTGGAGAAATAAAATTAAATACATGGAATCACTATACTTTATAATTTCAATGATTTTTTTAATATTACTTAATATAATTTAAATTAATTACATCTATTGGGGTTAATTTTAGCTTATCTAGTGAGTAATCATAAATCATAAGGGGTCAAATGGCATATACACATGTCAAAATCCTATTATATGGAAATATTTGGCCACTCCCCCTATATGTTACTAAAATTATCTATTATGGAATCATTGGTGACATGTAATACTTGGGGAACACACAAATTTCTTTTAAATACCAAGTGCATCCTTTCCCTCTACTATAAAATAAAACTCACCCCTCTCAATTCCTACCACCACTTAAGAAACATTGGATAAAAAATATCTAAAAAATACCTCAGAAAAATAACTCCACTAATCCTAGAAGCCTCTTCATTTTCATAAATCCATCTAAGGAAACACTTTTTTGAAAACCTAAAGGATTTTCCTTAATATGTGGTGACCCCATCCCTCAAACTCCTTTATTTTATTTTCATTCACCACCACCTCAAATATTATTATTCTGTTATTATATAATTACATAAATATCAGAAATATACTCAAATATTTTTATTCCATTGGCTCATTCTTGACACACACTCACTTATATCTAATGGGAAATGAAATTACCTTTTATGTGTACAACAAACTACTCCCTTACAAAATGATATCATTCATTTTTTCAATTACTATACTTAATTATTGAGAATTACGATGAAGTCACTATTTATATATGACATATTTTATTATATATAATGTATTTATTATTCTGTGATTTTTATAAAAATCATAACTTTATGATTTCCAATTTTTGAACTGTGATAATTTCATTTATGGATGTGTGGACTACCGCTACCTAAGAGGGATATGACACTTTCAAACATTGCATGGGATGTAATAATTTTTTTAGTAAATTTATATGATAAATATTACATAATAATAATAACAAAATATCTTATATTACAAATATATTTCATTTACATTATTTCATTCTATATGTTAAAAAACGAACACTATGTTTATTCATACGCATGACCTACTGTCTCCATGAATGATGTATTTTATTTAAAATGTATATATTAAATTGATCATTAAAAATAAATATATAATGAATATATATGACAAACATAACATGTTTTGAATTATTTAAATTATTAAATCATTACATAAGTAAGAAGATCAAGAATTTCAAGTCGAACGGTATACGAAAAATCAAGCAGATATTTCCCAAAGCGTAACATTAACATGGAGTTGTAAATAAATGGGTAATATAAAGTATTAAAAAATTTAAATGGTATTGGATACAAATAAATTGTTATGTAATATATGTATAATATTCATATACTAATTATAAATGACATTTTAAAATATACAATGAAATAAAAGACTCATGGTAAGGGAATATAATCTTACATTTTATTTACAAAACAAACATGCCATATTTACCAGTCATTTCTTCTAAGTTGTGTATATATTGGTTTTGAATTTATTATTTGAGTATTATTATTAAATTTATAGGTATTAATGTATCCATTTAATTGATATTATTTCATGTATTTTTTTAAAAACACCAAATTTGTGTGATAGTTTGGTCTTAATTTACCTTCTTTTCAGACACATATTTTGTAAGGGACCTACATTATTTTTCATAATTTATATACTACCCTTAGAAATTTTATAATATGAATATACATATTTTAATTATATTTTATGCCTAATTAAAATTAATTTTATTACATGGGGTGTGCTATTCAATGTTATCAAATAGTTAAATATTATTGAATCAATATCATCATTTATTAGAATAGTTTGTAATTATGCTTCCATTGATGAAATATTATTATCCCTCTCTCAAGTACACTCATTAATTTTTTCCCTTATGTTTATTCATTATTTATTCATGTATTATTACCATTTTTAGGAACCTTTTTACTTAAGATAATTAATAAAATATTATTAAGAAAATTCGATTTAATTTCTCATTTTTGTCAAAAATTAGTTTTACTCAAGAAAACATGATTTCGTAAAAAATATTTTTAATTGAACATTAAAAACAATCATAGGAAAAATGAATCAAAATTTTTTTTATAGTTTTTTATTACTCCATTATGTGGTTTCAGATATATTTTCAAAGGAAAAGGTTTTCAATTTTTTTAATGTTATAACAAATATTATTTGAAAGAAGAATCAATATTTTCATCAACAAATGTCTTTAAAAGATCATTAAAAATAATTTCTCAAAAAATATATCATACTTTGATGCTTTTCATTAATTATTGGGGATATTATCAACGTATAAATTGACATTTTTTATTTTAATCATTTAGGTAATAGTGGCACATCATTCAAGAAAACCATTTCTTATTCATGGTTTTTTGATTATCAAATCCATTTCTCATTCAATGGTTCTATATTTATGAAATCAGTATCAATTTCATGGGTCATATGTCTATGATCCCCATTTCATATAATGGATTATGATTTAATTATATTGTTATGAAACATGTCACTTTTATATAGGTTCTGATATGATTAAAAGTTTAGGAAACCCATTTCATTTCATGGGTTGTGTTATCATTATTGTTTATGGTCGCATGTAACAAGTATATAAATTTACCTTATGAGATAGGTAGAAAATATATATCCCTACAATGTATTATGTAAATATTTATATCTCTTGATATATTCTAGGATTATCTTTGGTGTGGAAAATGAAAAATATGATAGCCATCACTATGAACCAAGTTTAAGAAGATGGTATTGGGAGTGAACTCGTATCAAAATGATGACCATGGTAGTGAACCAGGAATACCCATATTGTATAGGGACTGAATCCATAACACTAATATGGACTTTTAAGTGATTATATGGATACTATGGAAATAATTTTATATGCTTATGCGTCCTTCACAGTTCTATGTCTTATTCCAATGTTATTCTTTCTTGGCTCATGTTATTTAATACCTTATAATTTATGTATGGTGAAATGAAAATATTTATTACATGATCTATGTTTAAGATCTATGATGCGATATAAAGGGTTTGATCTTCTATTTTCATGATAATCTTATCATAAACTTATACTAATGTTATGCTTATGTATTTATTTTATTTTCCCTTATGGTGCATCTGAGATCGCCCATTTAATACGTTTCATTCTCCATGTTATGAAGACTAGTATTAGGATGAATTACTAACATGGATGACATTGAGGATAATATTTATGATCTTTCACCAGGTTAGAATATTTTAATCTATGTTTTCAAATACACTAAACTATTATGGTCCTCAAGAATATGCTTTTAAAAATGGGAAATATTCATCTAAAATGATGTAATACCCATGTATATTAAGCCTGATTCACAATTGATGGTATCAAAGACAACATTTTTTCATCCCATTTAAATAATGATGAGAAAAAATTAGTAAGATCTATATTAATCTTTATAATTATATATATAGTGATGTCACTATGGAAATTTTTAAGGATATGTGAATGTTTAGGAATATGTCGTGGATTTTTTTTTGGAAAGGATAGAGTGTGTGGGTTAAAAAAATGAATATCTGTCTTGAAACTACATGTGGATGTGGATCTATAAAAAATGTATTTGGATTAACAAATCCCATAAGGTGTGCCATGCCATATTCAATGAATCCTTGTACACAAGAATGGGTGTTGATGAACACATGGATTAACACTCTCAAGGGATATTTGTTAGGAATTCACAAACTATTTATGAACCATAAAAATGGTAGAAAAAATATCATAGATAAAAATCATCTAAGATAATCCCAATGTATAATATATTTAAGATGTTATCAATATTTGGGAATCCTATATGTAATTTTTCATGATTACATGGTTTTTGCTTATGATGTATGATTCTCAACCTGTTCATCCTGGTTTTATTCAATGAAATTTACTAGAAGAAACATGGATAACATTGATTTTATCATATTTAGAGAGTATGGGAATTATTATAATTTATTTCCATAGTATAAATCTCAAAAAAAGAATCTGGATGTTCGTTTGATTATTTGTTATACTATTACAGATAACGGGACCATAAATGGCATGTGAATGGTATTGGATGTTCTTCCAGTAATTTTAAAATTAAAATTTATAATAATGTTTACATTGAGGTTTATAAACCATGATACATTATTCATAATTTTTATTTTTTGACATAGATATTATGGAATTATATGATGAATTATACAAAATGGTTTTAGAATAAATTTGCATGAATAATGCATTTATTGTTTGGAAATCAATGATTATGTTATACAGATCATGAAATATATAAGTATTTGTAGTATATGTTTTCCTCGACGAATGAAAAGTATATGTTTAATGTTGATGAAAACTTATAATTGTAATGTATTGATTAAGGGATGTTAATCCTTAATAATTTCAAGATTTTGAGAAAATTTTGTTTAGCTTGGATAATGAGATTATTGATTTAGATAATGTAAATTTGATAGTATCAATGAAATTATAAACAAATATTTATTTTATTATAAGGTATTTTATATCATAATTTATTAATTTTGAAACATCGTATATTTTTGTAATATATATAGTAATATTTTTAATATGTAAGTGACCTTTTTTTGAAATGGATTTATTGAAATTCGGGTTATTACAATGTTTCAATAGAATATATGATGAGGGTATTCACATGTTTGTAATCTAATAATATGTAATTACATTATGATATATGGGGGATCAATGTTAAGATTATTTTATGACCTTATTTCTAATGTTTTTTATTATCATATTCAATATGAGGTATAAGGTTAACAATTTAGGGAAGTGCATAAGCTAAACATCAGATTAATTTTGTGAGATTAAATTAATATATCACCACATAAGGATTTATGTGTGTTGGATAATATGTGAAAACAATTTTCATGTGATGTTGAGTAAAGGTAGATGTGATAACCAATCATTCTATTTATAGATTTTATGATCTATTATTTCATCAGGAATGAAAAATTCACCATCATTCCATGGAGTGTGAGGTGAGGTTGGAATTGATCAAGGAATAACCAATGGGTTATATTATACATATGAAAAGATATTAAATCATGTAAGTATATTTTCATATATTCCCAGATAGTAAAATAATTTATCACATCAATGAAATTGAATTTTAAGATTATTTAACCAAGAACATTAATATCTAGTGATTCTTATGGAATCTTATATAATCTCATATTTATGGAATTTAATCACCTCTTCTATTAATTTATGCTCTCTATCAATATATATCAGAACATAATAGTTATATATATCATACAAGTACATATTTTCCCATCCCATCTATTTTATACTATGTAGAAACATATTCAAATGAAACATTGGGTAACCATTATGTTTCTGACATTCCATTCATAAAAGGAAGTTTTATTATTCATTTTTTTGATGTGGGTTTTTATTAAATGACATTTGAATTATTAGTAATTTGAATACATAATGAATTTCAAGGAAGAATTTAATTTTTATGGATTTATAATTTAACACCAAAAGGTTTTGTGAAATACTTATTTAGAATAATTTTTTCATTTTTATATTATACATTTCATGAACCACTAAATATAATTTAAATTGTATTAAAGAATTATGTTTGGATTGAGAAATAGGTAAAACTAAATTTTACAGAGAAATAATATATTATTAGAAATATTATTACATTTTATAATAATATATAACTTAGATTTCAAATTTGATATTATAGGATCAACTAAATTTTGTTAATATATATTTCAATTTCTTGGTTACCTTTTAATTAGAAATGAATATATAATCCAAATAAATATAAATGAAATGATTTTATAAAATAATATTTTCATGTGAAAATGTGATTTATCTTAATAAGATAATTTAATTAATATTAATAAATAGTATTAAATAAATTTATATGATATATATTCAATAAAATATTTTTTTATATTCATCTAAATTATTTAGTTGGCATAAGAAGAGAACATACACAATTTCACGTAAATCATACCTATATTTATATTAAAGCAGTTTTGTGGCCTTTTAATGGGGATGCTATTTTACCTATATGTTTTGAAACATTTAAAAAAGTCATATGTAAAATATAACTCCTAATTTTTCTTAGAAACATAAATTATAGTTTATTCACAATTTTTGGTATTTTATTAATTAATCGTGACAAAATGGATTTAATTAAAAACATTTTTTTCTTGTTTATTGATACGGTTAAATTATATTTAAAATGATTTTAATGTTCAATTATATTAATTATTTATCAATTATTCTAATATAGTTCACTATAGTCATTTTCACTTAAAAATTGAATATAAACACTTTTCAAACTATTGAACATTATTATTTCAAAAAACTGCATTGTTGTCCCATATGTGGCAGTGTATTTAAATTAATTTATGTCAATTATGTGATTTGAATTTGGATTATTATATTTCATATTTTGAGTAATAATAAATTATAATTTTTATTTTGGTCAACTTATATTTAAAAATATTAGTGAATGTAATAAAAATTAGATACATCTATTAAGATAAAATTAAGCATAACTATAGACTAATCAATAATATTAAGGGAATGATGACCAATAATATTTTCCAAAACCTTTCAGATAGATGTATTTTTTTCATATCTTCCAATATGGTTCCTAAATGATTCATTTTTAATCATGGGGAACAAGTAGTTCTTAGTTGACAAAAAATTCGTTTGAAAAATAGGAAGTTTATTTTTTCCCTCTACTATAAAAAGGCATGAATCCCTACGACTCCCTCATACCTCTAAATCCAATTCGGATTTACAAATATCATCCAAAATATTATCAATACATCACTATCCTATAACTAGAAGTAAAAACATAGTAAAAATATATCGAAGGATTCCATTTCATTCAAACCAAAATGAGTTACCTGAAAAAGTGGTAACATTCTCCCTCAAGGTCATTTATTTATTTTTATTCACCACACCCAAAAATCTTATAATTAAATAGTTATATAATAAATAAATTATTCTGAAATTATTTAGGTATTTTTATTCTAATGGTTAATCTTTCCCTTACACACAATTCAATATAATGGGTGGAAAACTTATATTTTATTTATACAGTGCCTTACAAAATGATCACGTTCATTTTTTTTACTTTACCACCTTTCATGGTTAGTATTATTACATAGAAAATATTTATATATGATATATGGTATTTTATAATTTCATAATTTTTTTGTAATTTTTATATATTACATACATTTATGACTTCCATTTTGTGTAACTATGATAACTTCATTTGTGGAAGTGTAGAGTACCACCTCCATAAAGATATTTGATTCTTGTACACTTTGCATGGGATTTATTAAGGATACGTTTATTAAATTAATATTTTATATATTATGTAATAATTTTAATAGAATTATATTACATATATTCACATGTATTTAAATTTTTTTCATTCTTTCAATACAATAATAAAAGTGATGCAGTGTTCATATGTATGTATGACCTACCGTCTCCATGAATGTTGTATTCTATTCAATATTTTGATCTTATATAGATTATTATAAATTCACATTCACTGAATATATATGATATTATACCTTATTATAAATTCTATAATATCTAAATCATGATCTATGTAAGATTATCATGAATAAAAATAAAAATCACATATGAAAAATAAATCAAATATTATAAGAAACAAATCACAAACATGGTATTTTTAATAAAATGGTAACATAAAGTCATAAAAATTATATGTGGTATTGGATTAAATAATATAGGTCTATAATAGTTTTATAAAAAACATATATTTATTATAAAGGATTATTTTATATGCATAAATAATTTCAAGACTTATTGTAAGAAAATTTCATCTCACATTTAATTTCTGTGAGAAACATGCCTTATTCACCAATAATTTATTTTGTGTATTGTATATGATTTCCATTAATTATTTTTATTATATTAATTATTCAATTTATGGGTATGTACATATATATTATTTCAGCTTTATTTCATGAGGATTATGTTTCAAAAATTTCCAAGTTGATAATATTTTTTTGTCTCAATTTTGCATCATTGAGACAGATGTTATTTGGAACATATATTCTATTTAAAGGTGTATATACTTACATTTAACATGATGAAATATGAATATACTTATATAAATGATATTTCTAACTTCTTGGTATTTTTTTCTTACATATTTATTATCATTCAAAGTTTCCATGTGGTAATATTATGTTGAAACAATGTCATTGTTTATTGATATTGTTTATAATTATGATTCCATTGATGAAATATTATTATCCATCTATCAAGAAAACTAATGAGATTTTCTCTCCTCTTATTATTCATGATTTATTAATGTATTTTTACAATTTTGATAATCTTTTTTACATAATTTAATTTATAAAAAGAATAAGAAAATTGGATCTCATTCCTCTTTTTAGTCAAAATTCGGCTTTATTTAATAAAAGCGTGTTTTAAAATAATTAAATTTTTATTTTAAAATAATTTTATAGGAAAAAGGATTTTAATTTTATTAAGGTTTTTGATGATTTTGTTATATGTTTTCTAAAATATTTTATAAGAAATATTTTTTCAAAAAAAATGTCTTTTTTTATAAATGTGTTTTTTAATTAAAATAGATCATTTTCCTAAATAATTTCTTATAAAAGATCATTCATAATTATTTCCCATATAAAATAATATACATTGGTGTTACTGGTGATTTATTGGGTATATTATATACCATTCCATTATAATTATTTCTCTGAATGGATTATGTTGTGATGGAATAACATTTATGAAACTCGTTTCTCTTTCAAGAGTTATATGTTTATGAAATCAGTTCTTCTTTACCAGGTTCTATTTTTATCAAATATTTTTCTCTTTCATGGGTCATATTTCTATAAAACAAATTTATTTTAATGGTTTATTTTTCAATGAAATTATTACGAAACCAATTTTTTCACAGGTTAGGATAAAATTTCATGTTTATGATACATATCTCATATCTTGGGTTGTATTATGATTAGTGTTCTTGATCTCGTGGAACATGTATGTATGATTTTATAATGATTTGGATAGAACCTATATTTCCCTATAATACATTGGGTAATGATTTATATCTCATGATATATACTAAGAAGGTCTTTCAAGTGAACCACGACTACAAAGTTGACTGTTGGAGTAAACCATGACATGCAAGATGGTATGCTTAGTGAACCCATACTTCTTATATGGACATTGGAGTTAGATATGACTACCAATATGGTAAGCGGAGTGAACCAATACAAAAAATATGGACATGGTATTGATTCCTTACTACTACAAAAATCATGTTATTTTATTATTTGTCTTACACAATTATATATATTATTTCTATGTTATTATCTCTTGCCATATGCTCTTAATTCCCTTCTAATTCATGTATAATGAATATAGAATATTTATTATATGATCCATGTTTATGATATTGGAAATTCTTTGTATGATAATATATTGTTATGATTATATATGTATTCCCTTATACCCTTGTTATTCTTATGTATCTCTTTTATTTACCTTTACGGAGCATCTATCCTCACCCCTTTCTAATGTTTCCTTTCCTTATGTTATGAAGAATGGTTTTAGGTAGATATACTAAAGGTTTGTATATTTATGGGAAACAATGAATTTCATTCACCTATTTAGAATATTATGATCTATGTTTCTAAATACACTAAACTATTATGGTACCCAAGACTATTTTTTTTAATATTCTGGAAAGTCATATGGAATTATGTAATATCCATGTATGTTAATCTGAGGTCACTATAATATAATTCAAAAATAACGAATCAAAATTTGAGAATTAAAAGGTATGTACTATGGGTAATTTATGTTGATCGTCACACGAGAGGGGTCGTATACCTTAGGTGAACAAATTTCATCACATGAAATCCCTTTTATAAGATGAAATTGTCTCATGGAGGGCCCTAGAAAAGTAATATTAAGAAAAATTTGCCTTCCCATCAGTGTCCTAATCTCCCAAAGAGTCCTATATATGTTTTCATAAACATGTGGAATATATTTTCAATATATAAAGGGTTATATGAAATCCCTTTAATTGGATGGGGTTCCATTAAACATGGAAATGGAATAATATTCTTGTTATTGCTTCCACCATTTGGCTTAATGGATGGACGACTACAGAATCTTGTGATGCACGTGATACCAAAATCATAGCACATAATTATTATCATATTAGTGAGATACATTCCTAAGATGCTGGAGAATAACAAGGTAGGATATGACTGTAAATTCATCTAACTCGGTACTAAAAAACACACAAATGTCAGGCGACTCATACATTAGAGCACAAGTGTGGAGTTCAAAGAGTGGAAAGTAATGCGATCTCAAAGTTTACCCACTAGGTAAAAATTAAAGAAAATTACCTAAGGGGACACATTGTATGAATACGTGAATAATTCGATTACTCAATATATCACATGAATGACTTTTGTTGTTCATCCAAATTGGAAAGATACGGTCTTTCACATCCACTGGGTCAAATAGAACCTAAAATAAGATAACAGAAGACAAAATATGTGGCACATATTCAACAAAGGATGGAGTAAATAAAAACATATGTGGTATACTTATGTGAAGCAAAATATGCTAATCATCAAGTAAATCACATAATCTATCAGGATTATGTGATAACACATGGGAATGTCTCCCTTGTCATATGACACTATCTCGACATGCCATTTTCATCATTTTATATCTATTGACATGTCAATAAATTATTTTGGAGAAATCCAGGAATTTCATCCAAGTAATTCTATTTCCCCAGGACATGTTATACAGATCACGTGTTGTCCTCCAGACATGTCATCAATGTATTCTTATGTCCCCAAGACAAGTTAAGTAGATAATTTGATGTCCACCATATGTGTATTACAGGTCTTGTGAATCCCTCTAGACATGTCATCCAGATCATCAAATTTCCTATAGACATGTCAACCATGTCTTGTGATTCCCCCCTATAAATTTGGCCAGATCTTGTAAGTCCCTCCAGAAATGAAATCTAGCTCATGTGACCCCCTCTAGAAAAGTCATCCAAATCATTTCATGTCCTATAAATATTTTAGCCATGTCATATAATGTCCCCACAAATTGATTTATGTTATATCATGGTATTTTCTCCAAAAATTTAAGTGAAGAATTTTTATGTACCCTAGAAAAATCATCCTCATCATTCGATGTAATCCAAACATGTCAGACAGGTCACATGACACCCTCCAGACATGTTATCTTTGTCATAAAAGACCTTCAAGACATGTCAGCATTGATCATCAGATGTCCTCTAGAAATTCAATTTGGATAATTTGAAGATATTTTAAAAATACTACATTGACATACTTTTTTTCAACTTTCCTCTATGAAATTGGTACATGTTCAAACATCCTAATACATTTCTCCCAAAAACCCCAACAATGTTTGGTTGATAATCTAGATAGGTCATGCTATAAATCAGGATTTTTCTAGTTGACATCACATGACATTTTAACCTTTTCAAGTGGACATGTTTGGGAATACACCAAATTAACTTCATGGGTTTTAGTTTTGTATAAAATATATGTATGATGGATCATAAAGGCTCAATCCCATCATCAAAATATCAATCACCTTCTATTCTATATTAAACACAAGAGTGACTTGTCTTTTGGTATCAAAATACAAGCATTAAAAAATTGCTAATAAATACTGTATAATATATTAATATCATCAGATACATATAGTAACACTAATTAATATACCTACTTTATAGATAAATGGATTCAAAAAATAATCATTTGTTAAGGTAACCGGTCCTGTATCAATATTCAGAAGAAATTTGTGAAAATATTTAATAAGTGTATTTCATGAATACATTTTAGGGGGTTTAAATGTATTGATTATTGCAATTAAATGATTATTATTTACAAATGATATAAAATATAACTTGTTTTGTGTTTTCTTGAATAATGAAATGAATATTTAAATATTAATTGAAAAAGGAAAATTTTGGAGTAAAATAAAACATCATGCCCCGAGCATAGCGATGTGCTGCGACATTGGATTCTTGATGTAGACTACTACTGGAAATTCTAGAGTAAATTGATTACATGCCCTGAAACATAGTTACACATCATGAGTTTCAAAAGGAATTATCCACCCACAAGACAAGTCATGATATGATTACATGTTGTGAATGTAAATTATACATTCTGGGTCCCAATTACATTTCATGAATATAGCCAATGATCCAAATTCCAAATGAAAATTTCATGAGATTCACAAAAAACAAAAAAAACTTTGTGGAATAAAAAGATGTGGATTCCATGATATATAACCATAATACACATTGTGAAATGTTTCGGGATGAACACATATAGAGGGTCCAAAAAGAGGAGCTTCCTTCTATTAAAGGGGAATTCAGATTAAAAGTCAAATCCTAGAGCGATAATCTATAATTCACTCATTGAGTTCATCCATTATTTTCAATATTAATGTCTTATATTTTATCCTTCCATTTAATCATATCATCTCTAGGATGAGGGTGTAATCATATCTTGTTCTACGGTGATGTAAATTGAAGGGGAATGTGTGATGGGTTTATTTACCTCATTTACAAATTTATTTCGATTGAGAAATTTATTAGTCAACATCTATATCTTTAATTTTATTTTATAATTACCAATAATAATTTGATTTTAATGTATTGTTTTTTTTCAACTAACAATCCTAAATAAGGCATGAAAATTGTCATCATTAGGGGAAATCGGGGTGAAAATTTGTTTTGAGACAAGCCTAATTTGGTAAAACCATAATTTACGGGACTAAAGGAAACATGCTATTACAACGTTAAGGAGGAGACACTTGGACTATTTGGTATTATACATTACAACTTTGAATCCACCCATAAATTAATTAATATATATTCTAAAATCAAAATACACTAGAGCATTGAAATTATAAAACCTTGGAATTTTTTAAAATTTGATTCCAAACCAACCATTTAATAGACTTCTTTTTTGTCATTAATTTTATCATAATCAAACAAACAAATTTTTTCACATCGTTATATAGTTTAATTATATTTAAATCTTTTGAAAACATAATCAAAATAATTAACCATATATGTGGGTAAGACGTTGATCATTAAAATTACTAAATTTTAGTTATTTATGTGTCATTGTTTCAATTTTATAAATTTGTTTTTTCATAAAGCTATTTAGAATTAATGATTCCCCACTGGTCCATAATTATATTAATTTTATAAAAGATTCCTAGAGTTGGAAATAATTCCTCCAAAAAGGTTATCATGAGTCCATCTAACCATCCACTCATCCAATGTGAGTTCCTATGTTCCATTCAGTCAAAAATATCAATTCACTACATCCTTTTCAAATGAATGTTCGTAATCTGTTATGGATGTGTCAGACAATGAGAACATCTATTGAAGAGTAAAATTTTAATCCTAAGATGAATGGTTGTTTAGACAATATACCCTCAAAAGAAACCATCATTAAAAATAATGTATTTGTAATTATTTTGAATAAATGGTGCCCCCAACATGAAATATTTTAACTATGACATCTTTATAGCCTATTAAAAATTATAGACTTCCTCGTCCATGTTAGAACATATACTTGCTACCATTAATAAATTTATTAGTAAGAAAAAATCCTGAACCTGATATGAATCTCTTAAATGAAAAAAATAACTAGTTGACCAAATGTTACCAGGTTCCTAATGAAATAATTTGATCATAATTGTGTCATGTCCACACAAGTATAATTTTCATACCATAAATAAGAAAAGAGAATTGTGTTAATTGATAATATTTGATTGATAATGTATAATTACTATAATGATGCAATTATAAATGACCCTTTCCCGTGTTGACTTCATGTCTACATATTCTTCTCTAATAGAAGACAATGTAACCCAAGATCATGTCTTCATCAAATGATTGTCATGGAATATCAGTGGAATATACAACCCATATGGATTGCAGAATTAACTCACCCACCATCCACATTCAATGTTAGCTAGAATTTGAATTTCTTTTGTGTTAACATTGATATTGTAAAATCCCAATTGTTTTAGATTCATGAGATGATCTCCTTAAACTAAAACGGATGATTCTGCATTGTTAAATAGAAGCTACAGTGAAACCAATGTCACTAATTTCCACCACCAATTACTTTGTATTCCTATCCCTGGAGAAAAAAAAAACTAAAACATTAAATATCTGATGTAGGTGAATCAAGGAGTCAACTATGAACCCCTTTGAATTTTTAGTTGCTGATTAGGGATCTGGTCAACTTCCATCACTAGCATCATCACACCGGTTACACTTAATTGAAGGATAAGGGAACCCCTTGGACAATTTCCAATTCTAAAGCTCATGGTTGAGAAAAAATTTACTAACATAGGCTACTATATTATTGGAATAACCGAGTTTGGTCTAATATAACATCTTCTAAGGAATAATCTATTTGGAATATCCTATGGGTATTCATAATGTAGTCTTATATCATTACACACTCGAAGAAATTTTGTGGGCATATTCATACAACATCAATAATAGATTCACATATCCCTAATCCCATACATGAAGCCCAATGACATATTCTGATGCAACAAGTTAGATAGATGTATTCTTATATTCTATCTTCATTCTAATATATCAATAAGTAGTTATTGGAGAAATAAAAAGTAGAGTCCAATATTCCTTCTCACACTTTTAAAAAATGATACAACATTATAGCTACAAGTGAAGAACATCAATAAAATATTCAAGAACTAGTATAGATATAGGTAAATGAACATATTTCTATCCCTATTCCCATGGTATCACCACAATCTCATAACAATAAACACATAGATTCTGTAGATAGGGTGGATATTCATGCTCCGTACTTATTGGATTGCCGACATATTCAGTTAAATTTAGAGGCACTAGTCTTGGATCATATTATCATACCAATTGAGGCTCACCAAGTGAGAGATTCACATTCCAAGCTATATGTATACATTCCCTTCAAAAAAGAAATATTTAATACTCCAATGGAACAATACTGGGTACATATTCTCATTTTAACTAGGTCTTAGCATTTAAGAGGGGATCAAGCCTTTAGTTAATATGAAATTCCAATTGAAAAAATAGGATGAGTATTATAAAGTAACTAGATCATAGTCATATTCCTACTAAAATAGGTTCCCACCAGGTTTGAGAGGAACTCGTCTTAGGAAACTTTCCTTTTCCTATCACTGAATCTGCATAACATATTCCATCAGCTCCTAGTAGCTAGGAACATACCCCTAATTCCACTGATGAATGACTACAGCTATATCCTTCAGATCATATTCAAGAGGAGTATCATATCTCATATCCAATAAAATTGGTCCATTTACATATTCTGGATGTATAATCATATTTGTAAATGCATTATTTCCCCACTTCATCTCTTGCTGACCAACACATTCCAAAAACCATCCCTAGGTAGTCTCATATTTTTTAGTTAAATATTAATCTCATTAACATACTTTATCATATTCATAGTAGTAGGATCTCATTCATGAAACATTAGAAGGTTAATCACATACTTCAGCATCATGCATATAATTGTTTCATATCCCTACACATCCCCAAAAATCAGGTCATCATATTCCATCAATGATCAAAATGGTGGCTCATATACATGACATGCATAGTGCTAGTGTCCCCAAGGCTATTCAACATAAATACCGAACACCTTGTGGGTATTTAGACACCTAAACTAAACAATAAAGATATAATTACCTCAATAATACTCTTCATTTAATTATGAGGATGTATCTCAAAGACTCTACTCCCGAAATCTATTGCGGTCAACCTCAACATACTGATATCTCCATAAAAATGGATATATTTCCCTTTCTAAGACACAAATATTTAGATAGGTTCTAAGGGATAAAATTCCATTGTACTAGGTTATTCTCAAAATAGTAGGGTGAAATGTATATAGTTCCCTATCAACTACGATCATCCATTCACCTCGGGCAGTGTGTGACTTCGAGAAGAAACTCTTATGGTCCGACCAGGGGGAGTCTTTTATGTTTTATGAAGAGGATATAGACATTGATATATGATGAAATTTATGTAAAAACATTATCCAAGAATTGTTAGTTCCCATTTCTACTCTGGAATATGAGATCCCTAATGGGATATAGAATGAGTTCATTTTTTTCCTATAACAACATTTGTGGGAAACTCATCAGTGTTGGAAGGTTATACAACTCTGTTTTCCAGGGTATAAGGGTCACCTACAAAACATAAACTTACCCTACAGTCAGTTATCCCTAGAAACTCTTTCTATTTCATGGGACAAAAAACTAAAAATATGGAATCAATCTACAACATTATTTCCCCTATTGCGTCGTAACTCTTCACAAATGGGTCATCAAAGCGTCTTCATGTATCCATATTCAAGTATCTGTAATGTATTGAGTGGTTCACATCACCCCACAATTATAACAGTATATATCCCAATATATGAAATCTTGTAATGTAATAGCCCCCATCAAGATCATAGGTCAAGGTAACACATGATCTGGTTAGTCACTGTAGCAGATTTCGAACACATTAAAGATGCCAAGACATTAAAAAAGGCATATAATACTCTCAATAGAACATTAAACATGGTCCCTCCATGTAATGGGGCAAAAATTTTAGACATGGAATCTATAAAATTGGAAAATCTAATAACATCCCGTAGAAAATGTCTCTCATCATGGGATACCATTTCACCCAACTCATACACATGTACAAATGTTCCAAATCAAGTGGGTCTTAATTGTAGCAACCATAGAGTCCATCAATGAGAAAACAGAGACTACTAAGTCTAGGGAATATTTATATCTTCATCCAAAACCAAATCATCAATCCCTAAGAGTATTCAAGACATATCTATCGAAAATTAATTCTATCCCCATCCCATGGGGGATGGGGGAGTTTTTATCTTGATCTTCACCACTAGTTTGATCACACACTAAATGGGTTTGGGGAAAATATGAAGCAATTAAAGATCATCCCCTTCCTATATAGATAAGGTAATTTTTATCTCAAGGATCATCACATGGTTCATCAAATTGTCATCCAAAATCATAAATACCACAACACAAAAAATCAGTTGTTTACAATGGAATACAATAATATTCCTCAACCCATACTAATAGTGTAATTTTCAACATCATTATTTCCATAGAGGGAATTAGTATTCTCCATGTTGGGAGAAAAAATATCAATTTTTTACACCCCTTCTGTTACTCCCACTATAAGATTAACCATTGAAATTATGATCCCATTCCAAAATCATGGCATGATACTCCATAAAGTTCTCTACTATCCAACTAAGAAATGGGGATTTGTGATGAATTCAATCAATCCATGAAGGGGATATATGCTAAAAAGGACTAATATGGATTGGTTTCCACCAAATGACATTTATTCAAGTAGTGAAAAGCACCCAATTGCATAGTGTTTAATCAAGATACTTCCATTTCCTAAATCACCTATGTTAATGTAGTAATAATCCATAAATTAGATTATATAGATCAAAACACAAAAGTAAATCGATATAATTTTGAAGACATATTCCAAGAAAAGGGTGATATATATATACCAAGACAGGATTCAGAAACACAGATCCAGTATAGAATCCAAAACATGGAACCACAGAATAATAATTTGTAACCTCTATAGAGGAACACTTCCACAGATAAATGGAAAATAGTGTTCATATACCACTAATAAATTGGAAATGATAAAATTTCATCCATCGAGGAGAAGGTGGAACAATATGAGAATGAGATAAACAAATAAAAGACATTTCAACAAGGAGTTACTCAATGTATACACTTCCAAAGGGTATCATCGGTCGTATGATATGAATATGAATCTTCGTATACATAATCAATGTGTACATATTCCAGTAATAATGGTCTATATGCATAAAACATGCTCAATGTCTAGACAGCTGGCCTATATAAATTTGGATGTCGATGATGATCACTAATTACCTCAATTATCATAATGACCTCTCCCCCACTAGGTTGATCATTCAATCTTATCTCGGATCAAGATTCAGGGATAGATAAAAATGTCTGACATCAACCAACCTAGAACACTCCCTTTAGGTAGGAGTTATACCAGACAATAGTACCCCTAGAACATCTTATGGAAACAGGGTCCCCAGCTACTCAAATAAAATCCCTGAATGAGAGACATGAACCTATACATCCTAAGAAGAGGTGATATTCAAATTTTTAAAAGAAATATTTTCAACAATAAATTTAAAAAAATATACCTTCTTCCCCATTGATAGAAATAGAGATATATAACCTCATCACAAACACTTCATATCTCATTGGGTATGAGGATTCACCCTCAAGATCACTAGGAGGCAACCAAGATAAGTTTTTTTTACCGACTCTAATAGTGTTATAATTTTATAGGCACAATATCCTTCAAGGTATATTCTTTGTATTCTGGGAAGGCTTTTTCATCAATACCATTTCCATTTTATCTCTACACTGAGTATAAAGATAATTATTGACCAAAAAACACATAAAATACTAAAATGAGAGGTTATCAAACATCGTAACAAAATGAAATGGATAAACCTATTAAATAGGAATCCTTATCTTGCAATATAAATTGATGGAACTATATGTTTGAAATCCATAGGAAGGGTTGTATACACCCCTATCATGATAATTATTATAGAGGATTTCGTGGCATTGTAGAAATAAAAAAATTCTAAAATATAAATTTCATCAAATAGGATAATAATCTAATTTCATGCACTCAGCATGAGTGAAAATTATCATTAGGTTATATACTTATGTTTTTAAAAAAAAAATCCATTTTGAGGTCCCATTAAAGAACATTATAATTCTCTATGTAACCCAGTGTCACCAATGGAGTGAAACAAAAAACAATATCACCCTTGATAATAATTAATAAGGTATTGGAACGACCCAATATTTGGGGAGAGGATGCGTAATGTGTAGTCCTTCTAAAAAAAGAATGTCCCTAGTTATTTCCTTTCATCCATGTAATATAAACTACTTCAGATTCCACATCCTAGCCGAACGAATGAGGTCTACATAAAAACTCGACCAACATATTTAATTTTCTATAAAATGTAGTTTCATACCATAAAAGATATACATTTCATCAAATATGTCCTCAAAATTATTGTTAAATATATCAATGGGATGCTATATAATCCTTTAGCACATGTGAATTTTGTTAATTCTGGATAGTCCGAGGATGATGGGAATTTTAACAATGTTTTGACTATTTGTGGATAATTGATTGGTAATCGAATGAGATGAATAATATTTGACTAATATCATTCCACCTTTATAGAACAGCTTCAGAAACCAATTAATGTTCAATTAAAAATGTAGGTGAAATCAAATAAGCCTCATAGCGGTGGGAATAAACATCATATATAAGAATAATTAGAAAAGGATGATTCTTATCTAGCTCCCATACAAAGCTATGACTCTTGTAGTATTCTTATTTGAAACTTATGTAGCATGCCCATCACCCGAGTAAATGAAACCATTATCAGATGAATAAATCAATGTTTTTTATCTTAAAATGTTACACATGGATGAACGCTTCTCAAATGATTAATATTCCTTTGATTATGAGTTCCCTATACCTATAAATGGGGTTATAGGTCTTAGTCATTCGATATGTGGATATAGGAGACATCATGGGCCCGGTTAGACCTAATATGTCGATCAAATCACCATACATTACATATAAACAACAAAGATACATGGGAAATCACTCTAGAATGACCAAAATAGTTATGGAAGATTCCAATAATCCTTAATTATTCTCACTTTCCCTATAATCTAGCCTGATCTTCAAGGAGGTGTATGATTGATTGAAGGACTAGACAATGGGGATGGTTGGCGTGAGCTACACTATAGGAATCATATTCTCCCTCAACATTGCAAAAGAGAAAATATCGTACACCAACAATAACTTATTATTTTAGCCACAGAAAAAATATGTAGCTGCACATCAAGGATACTAGACCTCTATCACAATAGAATGAAAATATGAAATAGTTGGTAGTTTTCCAAGACAAAGTCTTAATAATAGATACTCTACAACATTTAAATTAACAAATATATTATGTTTTCTATGACCTATAGTGTATATAAAATTTTGATATATAATTCAGTATAGCCAAGATTTATTATGTGGAGGCCATCAAATCATGTTTCCATATCATGAAATCCTTGATAATGAAGGATAAAGAATTGGTCATCTCGATATATATCAACCCCTATCTATTTTTCTAAAACTCAATGATGATGACATTTGAAGAGATATTATTGAAAATGGTTCAGGAATCAACCACATCCAATGTCAGACCGTTTCAATGTAGGGATATGGATAGAATGATTAATCTCATATATCATATCAATTCAAGGCTATGATATAAGCAGGAAAATTCCACGCATAAAAAACAATTGGAAAGATCGGTATGAGGATATCACATTTTACACTGAGTTTATGGTTATCAGTCATGAAACTACATATAATTCCCTTATTAGTAGGCCCTGGATTAAATTAAACATGGAGGTGACATCAACATTTCATCAATAATATAAATGCCTGATTAATTGATAGTTTTTCACAAAACATATTGATAGTTCCCCCTACGATTTTGTTAAACCCAAACACGATGAGGTTGTATTTTATAAAATAGAAGGAATGTAACCAATGGTGGATTAAAATATAATATGTACATCAAACAATTTATTGGGTACCTCTTCTTAATATTATTAGATCATGATGGATAGGGATTTTGTAAAATAGCTATATATTATTGATGAGATATAGATAATACATGATTTCAAGTATCCTCCATTCCTATTGATATTTTAAAAGAAAATGAACTCTAAAATCACGCTATTATGAATATATATGTAGGGGATGATACTATCTCTTCCCATAGCCACTATCATACAAAAGGTGATACATATTCCTTATGAATAATTACATATCCTAAAAACTCATTCATGGATTTAGATATGGAAGAATAAAAGTATTATATCAAGAACGACCCTCTTATATTCCGGGATGGAATCTCCACCACCATATATAAGCTCAGTTAGGTGCATATGGGATCAAACTATAACCCACATACCACATTACTTTTTACCTTCATGCCCTTGAGGAGAATGATATGTACATTGTATTTCTATAGAAATAGTTATATGTGTTCTCTGTTAAATATACTGATATTTCTTGGGTAAATCCAAATGTGGTCACACACCAACTATTCATACCTAATAACTAGCATGCATTTAAGAAATTTTCCATGAAGATGAAGAAATCTCGTGAATAATTGTAGATTTAGGTGTTCAACAATTTATCAAATCCAATTTTTCTCGAGAGGTGCAATGCCTAAGATGGATCACCTAAAAAATCCATCCAAAAAATTAGTGAGTAGATTATGGTGTATATACACTTTAAAGACCATAATCGGCACTACACAATTGATTATTTCCCATTATCAATCATAGAACTCAAGATGAGATAAATTTTAGGGTCTTCAGAGAACACTAGGTGATATTCAACACTTATGTCATGTCATCAAGATTGAATAATTTCAGTGCTACATAAAATTGTTTCAGGAATCAAAATTTAATTGATACATGGAAAATATTTTATCATTTTTTATTGAATGATGGTGTTCAAATCTCAATAATAGTGTGATCACCTCACAGATATTCAAACAATATTCAAAAAGTTCCAAAAGAACATTATGTAAACAACCCCACAAATTTTCACATTCAGGGAAACATCAATGAAATTGTATGGCCATGTAGAATGACATAGTAACACTATGTTCATCTACTAATGGTCTAGTGAAATACTAGTAATATCACCAATATGAAATCTCAATAAAATAAGGGGTTACTAATGGAACCATGATAACATTCAGTATTTTATAGCTAAACTATCAAAAAATTGTATCCCCTTCAACTAGATAATGAAAAAGTCATCTAAAAATGGGATTATGACATCCCGGTATCCATTGAGTGCCTCATGTAGTACATTCTAGACCCACTGATCATGATGAAACAAGTGGAAGGAAATAAACTCATCATTTATGTGGTCACCATTGAATTATTTCTATATTATTTCCTCACATAAAAGTAGGACGTGGTGACTGAAAACTATATCTACTACCTCATCTGATTGATTCTATGAACTATAACATGATATTATAATGTAAAAAAGAACTGCATCATATTCATATTTACAGTGAAAAGATAAAGAATTATATAAAAACTAATGTAGTGTACTTTGTCTCTAAAGTATACTAGCTCAGATACATCCTTGTCCAATTTATATTGACTAGGAATTATTCATGATGTCCTGTTATTCTGAAATAGTTTGAAATATTGTTTTTTTTCACCGAAGGTTGTTAAAGATAAGGACCTGGATAATTTTTTTTTCAAAATATGTCATCTAGTAATGTACGCCAGTATACCTAGAACATTATATAAGGATGTATTATATTCACAAGACACTCCTTGATCACGGGATTTGTATTTGGATAGTGTCACCAAATATTTTATTGGAAAACCTCTATAACACTCGAATCCAAATCGGTTTGGTTTAGGAATACAATATGTTTATATTGACCATGAAATTTTCCTCTACTCTTTCCCACAATCTAAAGGTTTCCCGAATCATGAGTCAAAATACCAACCCCACATTACAGGTTCAAACTATCTATACAATAGAAAATATCTGACATAAACATCAATGGGGATTCATATCTTGGGATAAAGTATATAAATTGAAAATATGAAATAAAAAATGAAGAATTGAACCTTATCACCATCAATATTAGATGAATAACGGACGAGTTCCCTTTTGAACCCATGTTGCATCATGTCCCCTGATGAAAAAACAGTCATGATGATGAACAAGGATAATTATTTTGGTCACATGGGCTCCTCTATACTTTACGAGCCTACCATACCACTACACAAATTAATACACCTTAAACCCCATATTCAGTGGTGTATGGGACTATGGTAGTATTACCAATAGAATTATATTTTCTATCTCTAATAATATCTATCTAGGAAAACCTCTCATAATATGAAAATTCATAGGAGATTTTAAATAATTACATTGGATCAATTGTAAAAGGTTTCTTATAATGAACAACCACAATGTCCATTAGAATCAAATTGTATGAGCCATTAATAAAGAGGTTCTCTTTTAATCACTACTTCATTGAGATATTTTATTGGATATTAGAACTCCCATGATATTAGGTATTTGGACTCCATTTCTAAACCTATATTTGAAGGGAATCACCTAATTCATAAATTAGATTCTAATAGAGAATACACATCATACACAATGGATAGGGAGTGTGTCATGCCACCCAACATTGTGAGTTTTATTAATAAATAAATTATATATCTCCCAATAAGAATTATTTTATTCCTCCTCGCATGAAATTAAATTGTAGAATACATTATAACAGTATGATGTTAAATTATACTAAAAATTTCATTACTAAATGTTTTTAGAATTTATGGAAACCACCCTCACTGTATGATATTAAACCGCATGAGAAGCATTTTCTCACCGACGAATCATCACAGAAAAATTAGATTTGTTCAAGAGAGAAATTAAGTTCATCCATTGATATATAAGAGAAAGAAAGAAATATGGAACCTACCCATTCAAGAACTAAAAATATATGGCCTTTAACAGCATGGATAAATAAAATTAATAGCACTAATAACAATATTATATATAATTTCATTTAGGGGTCCCCTATATTAGAACACTAATTATAGCCGATAGAAGTCCAACATTACCAGTGCTTCCAATAGAACTGATAAATGACCGACGAATAGTAGTGTGATATTTTTATAAGAACACACCTCTCCCAATACCTATAACCTACATGAAAAATATATAAATTAATGGAAATATATTTTATATCATGAATAAAAATAAAACTAAAAACTATATTTCATAAAAAATATTGTATAATTTTATATATAATTACATTTCAGAAAAATTTAAAAACTAAAATATTTCATCATCATTGGAGCCCATGATCCTATCTCGGAAAAAATTTCCCAAGGTATCAGATACTAATAAAATTACCTTAACCAAAGGAATATAATCCACTTATATAAGAAAATAATTCTTGTTTTAGTAATACTATAAATAAAAAAATTAGCAATCAATATGGACGAGTATATAAATAAAATTTCAATTTTAAATAAAATGACCCTCTTTGGGTTATACCGGTCACATTAAATTTCGTATTGAGGTTATTATGATTCATAAATGTCATAAATGAGTTAAGGATAGTTTTCCGAAGGCATTATAATTTTATGAATTCATTTTATCAGTTTTTAGTATGTTACATGTTATTTTTACTATAATTATTTTCAATTTTAAATAAAGACACATTTGGAGTTATACTAGTTAGACCGTGAATCGTATTGACTTGGGGTTAATTCTTACAAAAGAAAAATTCATTAATGATCATTTTTCTAAATTATCAAAATAACCAGACATCATTTTCCTTATTTTTAGTATGTAACTTGTGTTATTTACTGAAATGACATTTAAAACTGAAAAAATGAATTTTTAGTCAAACATGTCATATGTTTTTGTCAATTTGATGTGATAATTGTACATTCAAGTCAGAAATGTCTTATGAATCCCTTTATTAAAATATTATGGAACCCACGGTGAGTTTTCGTAGTTATCAGAATGCGAAACATGTTTTAAACTAAAATTTCAATTTTAAACTAATAATGGAATCATTGACTAATATCGGTCACATCGTGCAACATATTGAGGTTTGGTTGACTGTTACATGTCATAAATGACTCATGGGTCATTATCCCAAAGTATCAAAATAAACTAAATCTGTTTCTAGGATTGATGCTTATCACATATTACTTTTCATAAGTTCAATTATAAATATAAAATAAAAAGACACAATTAGAGAAATATTTGTTACACCATGCATTTGATTTAGGATAAATTTTTTCCAACTTATCATGAATGGATTAAGTATCATTTTCACAAATTATCATAATTATCCGAATAATTTTTATCAGTTTTTGGTATGTCACCTATTGTATTTACTAAAATTTATTTCAATTTTAAATAAAATTAATACCTTGGAGTAATTACAGTCACATTGTTCATCACATTGAGGTTAGGATGATTTATATAGGTCATTAATGACAAACCAATATTTATCTTAAGGTATCAAAACAATATTAATTCATTTTCATAGTGTAAATTATTCCAATTATTCTTTATACTAAAATTGAAGCCAATATTGAATAAGTAGACACATATTGAATTATATTGGTAACAACATGAATATATTTGATGTATGGATAATTTATAAATGTAAAAAATTAAATATGTAATTTCAAAAAAGTGTCCAAATAATTGAAATTAATTTTTTTGGTTTTCAGCATGTACATCGTTTTTGTTAAATTGTCATTTGAAAGTGGAAACAAACATTATGAGTCCTATTGGTCACATCTTGTCTCAGTTTTATGTGATAATCATTCATAAAAATCACATCTAACTAATAAATTGTGTTAAAAAATTATTAGGAATATATTAGGGAATTTGTTTGGAATTCTTGTGGGATACATGTTATGAAATAAAATGTTTATTTTAAACTGATAACTTTCATTCTGAGTCATACTAGTCACACATCGGGTCATCATGAGGTTTGGATAATTCCTTGGTATCAGATATGTATTATGGATCATTTTACAAAATTATAAAATTAATTTGAATTCATTTTCATTAGTTTTTAGTATGTCTATTTTCATTTTTATGAAAATTAATGTCAATTTTTTTAAAAATGACACTCTTAGTGTTATACCAATTACACTATGTGTCTGATTGGGGTGTAGTTGATTCCTACATGTTAGAAATGACATATTAATTATTATCCTAATGTATAAATTCAATTGGAATGAGTTTTTCTATTTTATAATTTCACTTTTTATTTATACTTAAATTAATGACACATTTAATAATATAAGCAGAATTGTAATTATACTGAACACAAAGTACATCGGATAGAGTTGTAGATGATTCATACACATAAATTATTATTTATGGATCATTTTCATAATGTATCACAACATCAAAATATTTTGTTTCTATATTTTGATTATGACACTTGAATTTTTTAAGAAAATGTTATTTGAAATGGAAAACAAGATATTTTAGTCATATAGGTCATATCATCTATCATATTGATTAGAGACTTCATCATACGCATCAAAAAATGAATTATGAATCACTATACTAAATTATATAGACAATTTGAGTGATATTTCTTTTCTAGTGATTGTCATAGTTTTGGATCTAAAATTATTATTTTAAATTGATAACAGACACTTTTAGTTATACCTGTCAACACAATGTGAAGGATTGAGGTTCATTTTATTCATACATGACAAATATTACTCATCAGTCATTTGAATATCATATAAAAATAATCTATAACAACCCTGATCTTTATTTCACACGTAAACATAAATTATTACATAAAATATTCACTTGATACAGGATAGAAGATTGAGAGGTTTAATTCCTTCAAGATATTAGGAACATTATATAAAAACATAGAATAGAAAACACAATATCTTTATTGAAAACATATTTTACATTTCCATAACATTACTTTGTACGAAGCATTGTATGGGGTCACCTAAACACATGCATAAGAAAGGCTGACCTATAAATCCCATTAAGGGAGTAAACAAGGAAAACATGATGAATATAGTACATGTTAAGAAATAGGTAAATAAATGGTGCATAAGAGAAACATGAACAAAAATCCAGGATATAGCATGATTATCATAACATGTAAATGTAGAGACTACATTTGACATGATAGTAGAATGAGACAAGGATCACTGCACATGGAGAATGAGTAAACCCTCAATGCACAAGAATTAATATAAGTAAACCATCATTTCACTTAATGTATCATCATAATAATCATTACCCAATGCATTGTAGAGCTATAAGGGCACATCTTTCTTAAACATTTCATTTGATTCATAAGTTTTCCACAGAAATCATATTACCTGGATTCATTAAACATCATAATTTATTTCAAGATAAAGGAATGATTAATTCATAATGAAACTAAATAATCAATATAAAAATGTGAATAATTGTGAATATTTTTGATAGTGAAATGGGAAGGGTATTCACAACACATTGACTTTGGCTAGTCAAATCACCGTACAATTTCGGTAGTAAAACGATTTTACCTAAGAATAAATAAATATTTTGGATGAGAAATAAATGGGTATCTCATAAAATTTACATGAAATGTGATGTAATGGGTCATATATATACATTTACCAATATATTTTATGGATTTTAGATTCATAATACAAATGAATTTTATGAATGTAAATGAGAAGAAAAGATTCTTTACAGATGTTCGACATGGTAGTGGGTGTACTTGGGAGGCATTAATGAGAGGGAAATGGGTCTATCATCATTAAAAATAATGAGGGATGTGTATTGGTGGTTATAAATCATACCCCCTAACATTTTTAATTGAAAATAAAATGGTATAGAAACATAACAAAACGTGAAAAAAATGATAAAAGAATAAATCCATTCGTGGAAGTTTGATCCCAAAGTCATGCAAGAACCTTGATAAGGGCATCCTGGTAGCTTGGTCGACTTGGGAGGAGTCTAGAGAGAGCAGGTGAGGGGTTGTTCAAGCTCCAAAGGCATTAAGTGAAGAGTATTTGGGTGCATGGGTGGGTTTATATAAGAAAAGAGAGGATATTCATTATTATTTTGGTTTTTGAAACCACACATTAAAATAATAAAAACGACTATCCATCCCATTGTTTTTTCACATGGTTCTTGATGAAGGGGATGAAAAAAAATAATATACAATTTAAATGGCCGAACTTATTAAAATAATAGGCTTTTTAATTTTATGGTGAGTCATGATCTCATGAAAATCGATTTAAAAAGACAAAATCTTTTATAGGTCTTGGAGGGTCCACTGAGGAATCATAAAATTAACCAAAAAAATTAAAAAATCAAAATATTTTAATGTCAAAAAAATTTACTGCAAATCAGATTTATGGTATTTTATTATGTAACAATTGGGTCATAATGATGTCATAAAATCACATTATATATTAAAACAATATTTAATTTTTACTCAAAAATTTAGTTGTCTCAAAATATTATAAAAAAACCAACACTATAGAATTTCGACATCCTGATTCCAAAAATAATATTCATTTTTTATAAATAATTTTATAAACAAGTGAATTTTTTATTTTAATATAAAAATCTTAATTTAATGAAAATTTAAGGGTTTGACAAAAATAGTTTTCAAACCTTAATAAAAATTACCATTTTATCCTTAAGAACTATAAGATCATTTATATTTAATAAAAATAAATTTAGTAATAATATTTTATAAAATATTATATAAATAATAAATCAATTAATTAAGAAAAATATATTTCTTAATTTAATATTAACTAAAAATATATTTTGGTTATTAAAACCCATTTAAAAAAGTAACAATAATAAAATGGATGTTTATACATTATTATATACAAAACATAATGCACACAATTATAGTTATATGTTCATGATACATAACCCCTTATAACACCCACATAATACTTAAGGTGTAGGTGTGCGATGGTGGCAAACTGTTGGGGGTGGAACTGATAACATCGCTCGGGTGGTTATCTCTATCAACTTTCACCACTCCTGTAGGCAGTCCCATTCATGATTAATGTGTTGAAGCTCAGCTTGGGCTTAGAGAAGAGCGAAGCCTAGTGATGCCACCTCCTTTATGAGCTCTGATAAATGGTCTTTGAATGGGGAAATTCTATTGAATGAGGCCATCACATCCTTTGTCTAAATAAATTGTATTTGTTAAAGCCTTCTATTTATACTAATCATGCGATCCGTGTTCAATGACTACATTAGAAATGGCCACATTTAATAATGTTTCTTTAAAATAAAAAAAATAAAAACAATGAAGTTCATATTTTTTATATATCCATTTTACAAAATAAGACATTTAAATAGACCAAGAATATTTTCATTAATAAAATTTTGGGTCGTCATAGTCATTCCCCCTTAAGAAATTTCACCCTCTAAATTTCCATTTACACTAAAACATATGAGATTAATTGTACTTCATCACTTCCACTAATTCACACATCATTCTTCAAAATTGTGGTTTCTCCATAGCACCATGACAGGGTCCATTTTCTTATTTTGTAGAACATTTCCCGATAAAATAATATCTTCAATGGATTCCCAATATAGGGGAGGTCATTCTCCAATGTTACCACCATTGGATTGAGTAAATGAGATGGGTTACATATGTAATTCCCCAAGAGTGATACATGGAATAAATCTTGTACATTAGATAGGTTCAGTGGGAGTGCTAGTTTATAGGTCACTTCACCAATGCGATAAAGGATCACAAAATGACCAATGTACCTTGGACTAATATTTACATTCTTCCCAAATCTCATAACTCTCATCCATAGTGATATGTGGAGTAATACCAGGTCTCTAACCTCAAAGTATATGTCTCATCATTTATTATCAAGATATCTCTTTTGTCGACTATAAGAAGCTTTAATGTGATATTGGATGGTCTTAAACTTCTCATCAATTTCATCAACCATTAATAGAACTAGGAGTTTTCACACCCCAAAATCTTCCCTACATGGTTGTGTTCTGTACCTCTTCACATAACGGTCTTCATAATGATTTATTTGGATTCTTGAGTGGAAAATATTGTTGTAAGAGAACTCAACTAGATGAATATGTTGATCCCACCCTCCTCTGAAGTCCATTGAGCTTGCTCTCAAAATTTTCTCAAGTGTTTGGACACTCTCCTCAGATTGGCCATCAGTTTGAGGATGATAAGTCATACTAATGTTCATCTTAGTATTCATAGCATGTTGAAGACTCATCCAGAGCATAGAGGTTAATCTTGGATCTCTTTATGATTAATTAGATAGTGGTACTCCATGTAGATTTACTACTTTTCAGATGTATATCTGTGCTTATTGTTCCAATGATAAATCCTCCCAAATTGAAATAAAGTGTGTATTCATTGTATGACGATCCACAATAACCCAAGTAGAATTATTTCCTTTCGATTTCATAGGAAGTCTAATGACAATGTCTATGGTGATGTTCTTTGATTTCTATGCTAGTATGGGTAATGGATGAATCGACCACTTAGACTGATGCCTCTCAGCCTTCACATGGTAACATACTAGGCACATAGATGTATATTCAGTGATCTTATTATTCATGTTATCCCCCAAATAATTTTCTCATAGATATCGATAATTCTATGTCTTTCTTGGATGAATGGATAAAATAGATCTATCTGCATTATCCTACAGTCAATTCAATAACTCTAGATTAGATGGAACACATAGTCTTGTCTCAAATCTCACAATTCCTTATTCATTAACATTGAACTATGAGGATTTACCTTTTATGATAGTTTCCACTTTCATTTGAATTCCCATATCATCCATTTGATCATCGCTCACCATTTATAAAAGAGACGGTAGAGAAATAATTTGTGAAAGGATTGGTGATATTCCCTTTTTATGATTCCCATGTCCATCATTATCAAATATAAGAAGACTAAATCTTTTTTATTTCTAATAAATGATAGAATTGATTGTTCCTTTATTCATTGAAGATCAACAACCTTTTTCACTTCCCCATGGGGGAAATGGATTGATTTTTCATAGTCATTGATCAGTTTTTTCCATCTTTGTTGGCACATATTAAACTATTCCTGTTTTAATATATATTTTTGGCTTTTATGATCCATTTTTATTTCTGACTTCTCTATAATGAGGTATTGTCACCAAATTTTCAATGAAAAGTTTACAATATCCTACTCCAGATCATGTGTTGGATATTTTTTCTCATGAATATTTAATTTCATTGAGTCATAGGCAATTAATTTTTCATTTTTCATCAACACACTACCTGGATGCTTCTTCAAAGAATATCTAAATACCACAAAAAGCTCTCCACTTATGGGTAGTGTGAGAACATGCATAGTTATTAGCCTTCTTTTCAGCTCCTTGATGATATATTCGCATTCATCACTCCAATATATCATTACTCACATCCATGTTAGTTTGGTAAGTGGGTTTGACAATTGTGAAAAATTTCTCAAAAATCATGATAATATTTAGCTAACCGTAGGAATCTATGGATATCCATTACCGATGCTGGCATCAAACATCACTCAATAGAAACTATGTAGGAGGGATTCAAAAATATCCCTTTACTTGTGATGATATGACCCATGAATGAGACCTCTATCGACCACAAATCACACTTTTTGTACTTTTTATATAGATTCTGTTATCGTAAGGTATATAGTATAGTTATTTGATGAAACTTATGCTATTACATGGTTTTAGAGTATATGATAATATTATCTACAAAAACTAGCACAAATTTTCTAGATAATCTCTAAAGACTATTAATCAAGTCCATGAATATTTATTGAGAATTAGTGAGTCCAAAATGCATTACTATAAATACACAGTGCTCGTATCATGTAAGAAAAGTAGTATTGGGATATCCTCCTTCTTCACCCTGACATGATAATATCCCCACCAGAGATCCACATTTGAGAATTATTGTACTCCACATAGCTGATTGAAGAAGTAATCAATTCAGGTCAAGGGATATTTTTTATTAATCGCTATTTTGTTGATATCATTATAATCAATGCAATGGAGCATTGACCCATCATTATTGATGAAGAGGACTAGTGCACCCCATAGTAAATCACTTGGGCATATAAACCCTTTATCTAGATTATCCCATACATCTTTTTTCAGCTCCTCATGCATATAAACAGACATTCTATACAAATTATAGGATATTGGAAAATCCCTAGATATAAGATCAATCTTGAAATCAATATCTTTTCTAAGACAATGACCAGAAAATTCAATGGGAAAAACATTAGCGGATTACCTCAAAATAGGAATGTATTCAAGGAAGGGTTCATCCATAAATTCAATCATCTGAGAAATATATGTGGGCTCATAGGGAAATAATATCTAGGCTTGAGATAATGGGTCTAAATATGATTTATCCTCCTCCTTACACTTGTACAGAATTGGGGGTCGATTCTCCTTATGAATAGTGACTTCCCACTAACAATAATTTATGTTTTCTCTAAATAAGGAAAGAAAATACAAGCCAATAATTGCAAAAATTACACCATAGAGTGTCTCACAAGGTTGGTTGGGATGTTCAATCCACAAATTAAAACATAGGAGGATTTATATTCATGGGATACAAAGATTTCCCATTTTTTCTATTTCCACTGACATTTATACTTCAATGATTTATGGTGTTGTCAAGATAGTTATACTAAACTATAGAGATATATAAAAATTAATAGAACCAGAATAGAAATGCTTGTTTTCTATTTTTGAATGAATAAATATGGTACTTATCACCACATCATTTTCAGGGTTCACATTGGGAGGAGTAATGGAAATATATCACCCTTTCTGCCATAGAGGTTGTTGGTTTCTTCTAAAAACACTTGTATTATGGTACTTGTTTGTAAAGTTCCCTTGTTATTTGTAGTTGAAGCAATGAAAATCATGTTGAGGTTTGAATAGAGGGATCATATCCTCTATCATAGACTTGTATTTTTGTTTTTGACAGTTAATGTCCATGTGCCCTTGACTTTCACACCTAAAGCATTTTCTTTTACCCTTATGGGATTTTTCGGGGTGCTTTCTTCCACACCATTGGAAAGTGGGGTGCTAGGTTTTCATAGCACTGTTGGATTTATCCATTGGACCTCAAAAATTGATGTTAACCATGCAGTTCTTATCTTCATGATACCCATGATATTCAATGATATTCATTTCATCTTAAAGGGCACACCGTAAAATTTCCCCAAATCGCCCGAAGTCACGGATCGCATGGGATTTACATAGGCTTGGTTTTAGCTTCCCAAAGAAGTGGTAAAAATTGAATTTGGGGGTAATAGAAAAGGCCAAGGCATTTCATGGAAGCCTTGTAATGTTTTACTCATAAGCTATGATGGATCCATCGTCCTTTTGGTGGAGGGACATGATGCCCCTTTCCATCTTATGGCAGATTATGCAAGGAATATATTTGTCGAAAAACATTTTCTAGAAATCCATCCATTCCAATGCCTCGTTTTGCTCCTCAGGATTCATATTTTTTATCAATGTGATCCATTGATTAGCTTCTCCGTCCGAACAACAAGAATCCAATAGTAAATTATCTAATTCAGAACATTAATGGATGAAAAAGATATTCTCAATGGAGTTGATCCATTGTTCAGTGATTGAGGGATCAGATGTTCCATTAAATGTAGGAGGCCTTTTCCTAATGAAGCTCTCAATTTGAAACATTTTTTTCTTAGGGGTTTTAAATGTTCCTCTTGACCCATGTTTCTATACTAATGATGATTTAACTGAGAGAGTTTCATGAAATTGATCGTGATTCCCACTCCCATCAGACTGTGCATCTCATTAGAAAAATCATCACATTGATCATCGCATCAATTGTTAGACTGAGTCCTCGTATTACCTGAAATTGGCTGGTGTAAAATGAATGTTAGAGGTAACACGCAGTGGGTAATCCAAATACAATAATGGATGACTTATTAATTATTTTATTTCATTAACTTGTGAATTTATAGAATTCAATCTATGTAATACATTATCTATATCCAAACTTATATTATTACGAGAATTTTATAATTCCCTTAATAATGGTTCATACTAAGCTTATGAATTTACTAGATCATATCCCTCCGGGGATTTATAATTAAGAGTGAAACAAGGCCCATTGTCATGCAACATTTCTCATTCGTGTATAGAACATAGAGTTGATTTTGGTTATTACCCCTGGATACATCTGTGCCAGAGTGGCCACTACCTGCTCATATCCATGTTGGGATATATTTTCATGATAAACCACTTACTCAATACACAAAACAATTCAAGGATGTTTTTATGATACTATGTCTTCTCCCAATGTTTTTCAGTAGGGTTTTCAAATACTTATCCCAAAAATAACTAAACTTATCCTTTGATAACTACTATGACAACACGGTTGTTTATTTCAAACATAAACATAGTTTTTACATAAAATATTCTCTTGATAAAAAAAGATGGTCAAGTTGTCTAGTTTCATTGGGGTTAAGGAACATTATATAACAACATTGGACATAAAACACAACATCTTTATCGAAAACATATTTTACTTGAAAACAGCATCTGTTCGTACTTTTCATTGTATTGTGTAACCTGATGATATGCTTTAAAAATGGTGATCTATAAAGCCCAGTAAGAGTGTAAACAATGCATACCATGAATAATATAATATATTTTAGGCCATAGTCATATCAATTGGGGAAAATAGAAAAATGAACATAAATGCATCATATAACATAATTATCATAATATGAAAATGTGGTAACATCATTTAACATAATATTAACATGAGAAAATGCTCATTGCACAAGGAGCATTATTAAAACCCCATTTCACATGAATTAGATTGAGTAATAAAATGTGCCATAAAATTAACCAAACTAATATAAAAACAAATTTATCTAATGTTAAAAAATATATTTTCTGAACATCTTATTTATAGTATTTTATTACATCACTATTGGGTCATTATGATTTCATAAAACACATTACATGTTTAAATGGTATTTTAATTTTTTCCCAAAAATTCAAATGACTGACGAAATTTATGAAAAATTCACGGTAAGATTATTATAATGTCTTGATTCCAAAATTAATATTCATTTTATCTAAATAATTTTTTCGGACATGTGAATTTTCACAATTAAAATAAATACCGATATTTATCCAAAGTTCTTGGGTTTGAAAAAAATAGTTCTCAAACAATAATACAAATTTAAAATGTATTCATTAAAAATATATGATCATTTGTTTTTTATAAAATGTAATTTAGTAATAATATATCATTAAATTATTATTGAATAAAAAAAATTAATTAATTCGTCAAAAGAGATTTCTTAATTGAATATTAACTAAAAAAAATATTTTTACATTAAAAAGAATTTACAATGTAACAATAATAAAATGAATGTATATTATTTATTATATAAGAAAATAATGCACACAATCCTAGTGATATGTTCATGTTATATATCCTCTTATAACACCCGCATAATGCTGAAGGGTAAGGTGTACGATGGTGAAGAATCTTGGGGTGGCTCAGATAAAATCTTTCAGAAGGTAATCTCTATCAACATAAACTACACCCGTATGAAGATCTATTCTAGATTAACATGTTGAGGCTTATGTTAGGCTTGGAAAAAGAGAATCTCAATGATTCCACCACCATTCCGAGCACTAAAAAATGGGCTTTATATGGAGCGATTCTACTAGATGAGTCCATCATATAATTTTTTGGAGTACATTGGATTTTTTAAAGCCTTATATTTTTACTAATCATGTGATCAATCTTAAATGGCTATATTAGAATTGGTCACAATGTTTAATAGAATTTTAAAATCTAAAAACATAAAACTAAGGAAGTGAAAATGTTTTATATATTCATTTTACATAATTAAACATTTAAATAGTTCTAGTGTAATTTTCATTAATAAAAGTTTAGTTTTTTACATAATCCAAATGAATTTTCTTGGTTTTCAATATTGTACCATTACATAAAACTATAATTAATGTCAAATTTAAATAAAAATATTCACATTGAGTCATATATTCCAGACAGTAAATAATATTGATGTGCGGTTTATTCGTACTTGTCACAAATAAATTATGGATAATTTTACCAAAGATTAATAATTATACGATTACATTTTTACCATTTCAGTAAAAAAATATTTTATTTTAACTAAAATGAATGTCGTTTAAAAAAAAAATACAATCTATGTGTTATAATGGTCACATCGTGAATTTTATTGAAGTTCATCTGATTTCTATATGTCAAAAACAACTTATTGGGTCATTTTTCTAAATAATAAAAACAATTTTAATATGGTGTCATTATTTTAAATATGTTAATTTTATTTTTTCTAAAATAAATATAAATTTTATAAAAATAGATCAAATTGAAATTATACAGGTCACATCATGAATCATAATGACATGTTACATATTAATACATGTAAAAAATGAGTTATGGGTAATTGATTAGTGTATCAAAACAATTTGAATTTGTTTACCTAGTTTTGAGTTTTCTGATTATGTCTTTTACTAAATATAATGTCAATTTTAAATAAAATTATTCACCTGGGGTGATATCGGTCACACCGTCCAATTTCCAATCGTTATAAAAAAAACTACATTTTGAGAGAATTTTCTTAGATAAAACGACATCCTCTACACTTCAGTTTTCAAAAATGAGAATTTTTCTTTTTTCTAAGAACATAGACTCAATATGTATTTTTGGGTAGTTGAATATATGTAATTTAATGCATGGTGACATTAACAAAAAAACATGGTATCTCTTCTGTTGCATGTTGAAGATAGTTGAAAAAAATATATGACTTCCCAATGATCAATGAAAAACACAAAACAATTATTAGTTAAATAATGTAAAAATTAACATATAAATAATTGATATAATGATGAACATGTTAATTAAATAAGTACTAGTAATTGACATTTCTATAATGGTTGTATACACTCTTGACCCAGTTTTTGTTGGTATTATCTTAGTTGTGTCCTTGAAGTACAACCTCTCATGAGCTTGAGTAGATTTGAGAAAACCACCCCAAATTGAATAAAATAATCTACCAATATATGAAAAAAATTCTTATGTGTGTACTAATAAAAAGAAATTAATTAAACATAAATATGAGAAAATAATTTACTTTTATGGATGTCACATCTTCCTGATATTAGTGTGCATTTTTTCATCGGATATGATGTCAATTTTTTTCAATCAAATCTCTGTTATCATATGAATATTAAACTATTTAACATTTATTGTCGTATTAGATAAATATAAATACATAAATGACTAATATTTTTTTAAATTCAATAGTAAGTTTCATAAAAAATACAACATTATGGAATATAGTTTTTTGATAGAATATGATCTCTCTAATAAATTTACAAACATAATAACCAAAATAGATTCTATTTTATTATTTCAAATATATAGAAAATATTGATAAAAACTAGTAATTCTTTATAATATGTGTTGGTATAGTGATAATGTTATTAATACAATGATACTTGTCCACTACTGGAACAATTTAGGCTCCTTGTGCACATAGATTATCCTAATATAATAATTATAATGATATTTATACTCTACCCTATCATAACATATTTATCATAAAACCTGATAAAATATATATAACATGAAATTTATTTGTAAAATATTGGATGTAGTGTATTAAAATTAACAAATGGAATCTTGGTGAAATGATTTCTTCGTAATCCATGTAGTGAAACCCTGAAACAAATCATTGAAGTATCCAAATTAACTGTAATGAGCATCTATTGTTACCTAAAAATAGATAAATGAATATGTAATGAAATAAATGGAAATAAATATAATCTAAATAGATTTTAGAGTTTCTACACAACAATATTGCTATTAAGAGTAATATGTCATCTGCAAGTTTCTGTTCAATCAATTTAGTTAGTTTTCCAATATTTTATTCATATTTTAATCAATTAATTTATGTTTTTCATAAATTAATTGAGAACTAATGAGTACAAACTTATGGTGAAGGGATAATACCTTCTATTGGAATTGATATATAAACCTATAAAAATATAAAATGTATTTAGTTATAATTACAAAAATATATCAGCTACTAGAAAAACAAATCATGAAAAAATACCTAATGTATATTTTTTGTTACAAATATTCCTCGTCATTTGTAATTGATTATTTAAATTACATTATCAAGAGAATCAACTTCTATAATATCCTCTCCATAAATTTTTTACTCGATATGAACTATGATAAAACTACCACTTTGCAACATTTTATCTGTATGATCCTTCAAGTTTAATAATTCAGATATTGAACATGTAGTGTAATGGTGTTTTGGAAGTTATTTTTGATCTCTTGGTTGAGCCTTCTTATTTTATTTATTTTACCTTTTTTCACCCCTTCCTTTTTTAGTTTTTAATAACATTCGCCAGTTCAATATTTTTTTCTTTAAATGATAATGCTTTAGCATGAAAAAAATTGGAAATGAATACCGATTTATGGATATGTTTTCTTAAAAGATCTAAAATCCATACCTAAAATTTTCAAAAATCTTTATTGAACATATAAATTTATGCACCATCATGTGGAATAAGTATCTTGGCATTGGGCTCACGAGTTACACTAATCGCCACTCTCATATGAAATGATGGAAGGGGTATGTTGTGTAGAATGTCATCTGGGATATTGAACATGGTATCCCTCACATAATGGTTATGGGTGGGTGTCAATATATATATATATATATATCATTTATTTTCACTCTATATAATACGAGTGAGAGAAAGGTATTTGTGCTTTTCTGATTCAAATTTAATGCAAACAATTATTTGAAATTAGAATACCTTGTCTAAGACAACTCTTTCAATGGAATGACTTGACAAAAAGACTATGGGGTGTGGTGGATCGTCACACAATAGATTTCATTGAGTTTTTTCTTCCATTTACATCCCCTCATAACATTTTCAAGGAACATAGACTTCCAGTAAAATTTATCTTCTTGGGAAGATATTTTTTTTTCAAATCTTACATTTATTTATCATTATCCTTCAATTATTTTTTATCAAATTATGATTACGGTGTCACCGAAAACATGTACATTTTATGTGGCAATACTGTCATGGCCACCTCTACTTCACTGATAGTAGGTCATCATTTGTTACAAGTGTGAATTATTTTAGTCTTATTTGATATTAATTTAATGAAAATTACGAATAATTTTTATGTAATATTGATTTAATGAATATATGAATAATTTTTCATACTTCTACATGCTTCCAACACTATTTGTGTGATTTCTATTATTAGTATGACATATCTATTTACACATGCCTCATTATATACCATAGAATATATGATGGATGTCACATTAGATTTTGATTCATCAATCTACATATAAATATTGGAACATAGTTATGTTTTTTAATTTCACTTAAAATTATTTTTGTAGATTTAAAATACATATAATTTATTTTCAATTGAAGAGTTCTCCATACTTACATTAATGTAGAGGTATGTTGGTTTTTAACTAGTTGTGTTATTTTCAACACATAGTTGTTTTCTTATAAATAAAAATTTTTCAAAAAAATTGATGAGTAAATGTATTGTGAAAAAAATTTATTATCATCTATTGGGTACCTAAATATATATCTCTGCACGATGACCAGTAAATGTATCCCTCACTTCTTGGCTTATCAGGTGTGAATATATAAGTGGTTGGTGTGGGTTTATTTCCCATTTAATGTCTTTAAGAATAATTTTTATTATAATTTTGTGAAAACCTCTATGAATCCTTATAGTAAAAATTAATGTATATTAAGGTGTGAATTATCTACTATAAATTTACTCTAAAATGGATAATTAAGAGTAATTCAATGATTCATTATATTAAATTTTTGTAAAATAATGAAATGATATATTAATGTTACTATAATATCTTCCCAAATAAGTTATTTAATCATTGGACACCATGGTTCCATGAATCTAAATCAATCCTCATGTATTGTGTGTTGATGAACCCAATGTAATTACAAAAAACTGTCTCATTAGTGTTAACATCATGGTAATGTGAATTAAATCAGAACTCAAATTAGTTGTACTTTATTTTTTCCCTAATTTTTTTTTCAAACATTGTCATGTTATGTTTCTCTTATTTTTTATACAGCATCTATTCATCACTATCTAACATTTTTACATATTCAACATCATAAATATGTTGTTTTATGGATTTTAAGAATCAACTTTGTTAAAAGGGAGTTGTTCTTCTACACTGGGAGTAGTAGTAGGCTGAGAAACCTATTGTTCCTCAGTATTGGGAGAAAGAGAACGTGCATAAGTCATTATATATATAAGAGGTTTAATATTAAATTTAGATTACATAAATGAAGCATCGATCAAATTATAAATCCAGGCTACAAAATATGCATTACAAAAAATATTGATTATTGAGATGTCTTTTTTTAATGGTTTATAAGATTTGACCCCTCTCTTGTGTATCCAAATACCTTAATTGTAGTCTCCTATGATATAAAAAACCCCATATACATTGGGACTTATATGAATTCAGTGTCACATTCTAATTAAAAGGTTATCCTTGGATGAATTTTTACCTAGCCCTTCATTAGTATTGGTAAATGATAGAAAAATTGACCACATTCGGTTTTTGGGATCTGGAACATAAAATACTTTAATTTATTATGATACCATTGAAAATGGTACTTATTTTCACCCTCCCTTACTAATATAAACATTCCCAATTCCAAGATTCATATATTTTAACAACACACCTATTATAATACGAAATTCAATAAAACAACATAAGTTGGAATTTCGTATAATCTAACTACCATGTTATTTTTTATGATGTGAAAGTGTAAAATGTTCTCATAAATTATATTTCTATCCGAAGAACATGAGTCATGCATTGCTTCATCCACAAGTGTAACTCCACTATTTTTCATTGTAATTCCTTCATCATGTTCATTTTTATTGAACATTTAACCTTTAATTACATAACCATTTTTATATAATACATACACACATGTTCCTCTAATTAGCTATCGATTTAATTCACAAATTGAATCTAAATTATCATTTGACTACTTAAAAGTGTTGTATCCATATAATCATATGAACTATTGTTTTTTTTGTATTTGATATACATCTTCTATTGATTTTTGGTGTTCAAATTCCTACGAATTTCATTTTGGTATTCATCAAAAGGGTAAACCAATCAAATATTGTGATAAAAAAAATTATACATACTCCATATATGTGCTACAAATTTTGAAAACATCTCTTCCATAAATTCATTCACCCACAACCATCACATTATGATGATATTTTGGTAGAAGAATTACTTCTACATTGGACATGTAGTTTTTATTGAATTTAATAGATTCAAGGAAAATATATCGCTCTATAATACAACCCTATGACTGAATTAAATTTTTTTCAAATACATTCAAAATCATTATATAGAATTTAATATGGTGCACCAATCTAAAGTGTATATGGCCACATAATAAAATATCTCCCACCATGTGAAATTAAAAGAAGTGAAATTTTAATATTATGAAAGATGATACTTCATTATAATTTAGAGATATAATATGATATAATTTTTTGGTGGAAACAAACTAGAAATGGATGAAAATTTATCATTAGATTGGATGGAAATTATTCATAAAAAATTAAAATTTTATGATGAATCTATTTCCTTAATGAAAAATAATGTGACATAAAAATGTAATTTACTTGATTAGGAATGATGAATGACATTATTCAATCATGCTTTAGAAGAATCCAAACAATAAAAGATGCATTGAAAGAAGAAATAGTCAGAAATTATAAAATGTATTGAACTATTAATAAATTTAAAAATGTATACTTTTATAAAATCAAATGTTAAAATTTTATATAAATTTTGTTTTTTTATTAAATTACAGATTTATATTAATGTTTAAAATTATATATATTTTATAATTGAATATATATATTTAATAAATATATATAATTTTTAAATGTATATAAATTTATAAAACTATATTAAAGTACATATGTTTTTGAAATGTATACATAATTTATAGAAGTATATAGTTTTACAAAAATAAACAATTATAAAATTATAATATATAAAAAAATTATGAAAATATAAAATATAATTAATTTATAATGAATAAAACTATATTATGATATTATTTTAAAAATCGTTATAACTATAAAAGAATATATATTTTTAAAATATTATATTCATAATATATTTTTATAATATGGTATTCAATAAAATTTAACGAATTATAAAAACTTATATATTTATAAATCTATAAAACAACGCATATTTAATAAAACATTAATATTATATTATATTATTATAATATGATATACAAAAACAATTACATGTGTCAATAAATTTACAAATGTATAAAACTATAAAAAAATAAATGTATACCAAAATTTGATAATAAATTAAATATGTATAACTAGATATTATATATAACAAATAAATTTATTTACATGTATAAAAAATTTATCTATAAGTATAAATATTAATATATCATTAATTTTTTTTGATATATATTTAAATTTTTTAAAATTATTAATGGTTGTTAACAGAGATTATAAATTTATATTGGTTTTAGAAATTAGTTCTTTGTGGTTGAGTTTTAGGTTGTTGTGAAGGGGATGAGGATTGAATTCACATGGGAATAATACTAATAAGAATAGATGTTATCTCTAAAAAATGTAGACCTTGACAAATGCTGACCTCTTATGTGAACTTCTAAAAACATCACATGCATGAGAAAATCATTCATGGAATTTGTTCCATGATCTATCCATCGTGGTATGATATTCAAGTGGTAAATATACAAACAAGGATGATATGATGTGGTACATGGTGGTGCAATGTGTTTGAGTGATTTTATGTTGTGCAAAGATTCGAAACGTACCATAGATTTAAAATGAGAGTGGTGGAAGTATTAGGAGTATTGTTCAGTGAGAGAGACATCATGATGATAGTGGGGTTCAATGATAGAAGAAATAATTATGGTAATTTTATTTGGTGATAGTAATGGAATCGGGGAAGAATTGTTTGTCGAGAGTGGTGGAACATCATTTTGGTGGTTGGGGAGTTTAATGAAAGCCACAGTGCGAAGAATGACGGGATGTACAAAATTTTTATCTTTCTAATAGAAGACATTTAGTTAGGGTTATTTAAAAAGAAGGGATTATCCTTTTATCATTGCTTTTAAAAAATTGGAAAAGATATGTTTTATTAGTGGTAAAATAGGAACCACTAATAGAAATCCCACTTATCTACCCTTTTTACCACTAATAATGATACACAATTATCCACGCTAAAAAACCCTAGATAAAACGATATATTGTAAATGTTAAAATTAATGATCTTGATAAACAATAGTATTATCAACAAATTTTAGCACTGATAAAAGGATATCTATATTAGAACTAAAAAATAAATGATAAATATCTAATGTTGTTATTTTATCTATATTATTATTTATGCTTGAAAATCATAGACCGTGGAATACTCCATGATACTAGATCAATTTTTAAAAAACAAAAATTAAATAAACAATAATAAAGAGGAACTGTAATGAAAGTATTTCCCCAAAGAACACTTTGAAAATAAAAAATAATCCATCGTTTACCTTTATTTATGACTTCCACCGAATCCTCAAAGACCACCCTGATTTCTTGGGGGCCCAAATATCTTCCATTGTTCATGGTATTGCCACATTTTAACCTTATCGTCATCATCTTCATCATTAGACTCATTGTACATGGTTCTTATAGAAATAACAAATTTATCTCAGAATACATCTTTGTTACATGTTCTATTCAAAATATCATTTAAATAGAGGTCATCTTTGGCACTGTCATCTGTATCATCCTCGATATCCACCTATTAAACTTTTTGGTTTACTGTAGGTGATCCCTATTGATCATCACCATCAGAAACAAAGATATTCTGAAGAGCCTCTATAATATCTTATTTGTATGTAATATTTCCGGGAATGAAGATGTACTTCCCATTTACCAGCTGATGTCCCCCATTTCCCACTATAATATTTTTTACTTAGTCAGATGATAGTTGACCATCCCGAGGAGCTAGATTCTGATCAACATCACCATTGATCATGCCTCTATCATATCACATTTCTTCATCAACCTCATCTTTAACAACATTATCAATGTCTGAAAAATCGACATTTTCATGAAAGGATCACTTCTACTCATCTCAAAGAGGATAGAAATATTGGGCTCCTTTACTACATCGACCTAATTTAAAAACTCATCCCATGAATCCATGTTACTAGAAATCATCCCTTCACCTTTAACATTATTAGAATAAATAATTCAGCCAAATACATCACCAATGCTAGAAAAACAATTTTCTCATAAGCCCCATGCTAAAGCCGAAACCCACTAAATGGATTCAGTGTATATCACATAAATATCTTCAATCTACCATGTCCTATAACTATGAGATGTAGTAGCTTTCCCATGGTTGGAAAATTTAAATGTACAACTCAAGGTAGAATGTATTGTCTTCTTACATTTAGAGAAGTGCATATTTTACCTTCACAACATGTCCTAATTCAAAATGTTGAAACACTAGTATAATAATCAGTCCTTCTCTCAAACATAAATGAACAATCCATCTTTATGCCAGTATCATGAATGAAATCGGAATCAACTATGGTTGAATAGATGTTGAACATGACAAGACACCTATAAAAGTGAAAATATTTTGAATTTTTAGTTTCACATTCAACATTGATGGGATCACTGATGGTATATGAGATGCCCCATAGTAGTTTGGGGTATCAAAATAACCATGGATGATTATGGATTCTGGTCCATGACTGATTAATTGAGTTTAGTATTGAATCGGGATTTAGGAAATGGCACAAATATTGAATATATAGTATAATATGTTAAAGTAAGATGAATCTATATCTTCATGCCCATGATTTGATTTCATGTGAATGGATGTCGACAAAGAAACCTTTTTCAAATATCCAAATACTCAATCTAATAAAACCGGAGAAATGTTTGAGTTATATGAGAAACTCTTTGACTTTCCATATATTTGTGTTCCCCAATAGAGTCAAACTAGCCATGATCAAGTATTTTCAATATTAAATATTATCCTCTATTGTCTTCAAATAAACTTTGAAAACAGAAAATTTTCTATTTTTGGAACCATTGTAAGATGAAAGCGTAGACCATCAGTCAATTAATGTCTTATTGTTCTTCAACATTGAGTTAAATACACAATCCCTATTATTTTATATTCATGACTTGATGTGTCTCAACGCACCCAAGAAATCAAAGCATGAGAAACATTTCTACCAGAAGAAGCTATCAATGAATAACATGGAGATATTGAAGAATCCAAACATGTGTAGGACCACTAGAAGCCATCACATCATCACAATGAAGCTAGACTTTAATTGCAAAAAGTCTACTCTATACAAGATATATCATATTTATATATATTTTAATAAAATTATAAATAAAATAAATTTATAATTATTTATTTATAATTATTATTATATATATATATGTATTTATAATTATATAAATAATAAAAATATCTATAAATAATTGTGTATTTTTATATAGTTATATATATTTAAAAAATAATTAATATAAATAATATATTTGTTGTAAATATATAATTAGTTAAATATATATACTTGTGTACATATTTATTTATAATGATAAATATATATAAATAATTATTTATTTAAATAAATACAAAATTATAATAAATGTATTCACCATATTTATAATTCATTAATTATACTCATTATGTTTAGGAGACCGGTAGGATTGCACATATCAAATTTATAAGATAATAAAAAATGAATAAAAAAGATGGAAGGTGGGGTCAAACAATAAAGCTTACCTCCATACCAAAGATAAAACATACAAGTTATGAACAATATCATTCCCAAAGTAAAGATCAGTGTCTTCATTATCATCAGTAGTTTCCCACACAAACTGTGTGTTCATATATTGAAAATAACTGAGTAATTATCCTTTATTTATAACGCACTAGAGTGAGATGCCTCATATTTTCCATGGATGATGAACTAGTATATAGTTTTTGGTGATTTTAACATGTAGTAATAGAATTATCCTAGTGATTCTCTCAACCATGTTTTTTTGGACAAAGACCCAGTTTCCCTGTCTTAACATATTTTCAAGCCCCTTCTAGGTCCAGAATTTCCAAATTAAAAAACGTCATCCATTAAAGGATTTTCTATATTTTTGAGGTCCTCAATTCCAACAAAAGTAAAACCATCTTCAGTTATTCTTCCAATTATATATTTAGGATCCCAAACATTATACGCCAAAGAAGTAGAATTCCCAAAAAAACACGTTTTCTTCTGGATATTGAACAGAAGAATTAGAAATCGTTTTCTTTTTACACTTTCACATATTTGGTGGCACTATTTTTTTCAACTGAATATGATGATAAGTTAGAAAATGTGCCTCAAAATAATGAATGGAATTATCTTTCATTAAGTCACATACATGATCATCATCACCATTTTGATTTTCCACCCTCATAATATCTTCATTTATAGCTTCATCAATATTGGATTTCATCAAGTCATTAATTAGAGTAGAAAAGATCATCATTTAAAACTAAAACCACCATTGTAGAATTTGAACCCTTTAATACATCATCCCTATATGATGTTCTATTGGTAGTGAGATTTAGACCCTATTACTCTTCCTCAGTAGCTTTATACCAAGCTAAAAGCTACACATCAGAACTAGTGTTGACACCCTCTACACTGGTGGTATTATCTACATTGGACTATATAGGGAATTCAGTACATGTTTTATTAATTTTTATGCAAGGACAAATGGGATGTCATCTTATTAAACAAAACATAGTGATAACATCTCTATAGAATAATTCTTTCAAGTGTTATACTATTTGAACAGAAGAACAAAATAGTGGTAATTATTCTGAGTGAATTTGTAGTAAAATATCATCATCCTTGGTATATAGAACTATATGATAAAAGATGGTGGAATTTAGATCTACATCATTGATAATATGGGAAATGTATCCAAACCACACAGATTAAGTTGATTGATCCATTTTTATTAGGATACTCATAGAAAAATATATGTTAAATATATTTATGGTGTACCATAACACCCTTTTCAAATTAAAAATATTGATTCGTACATTTCCATGGGTATTTTTGAGGGATAATTGATTCAATAAATCAGCACATTACTAAATCGAGATGAAGCCTAATTTTAAGGATATAGCCCCAAGACCCCGTGATCAGTGTTTCATCTAACCTAATGTAAATACATGTGAAAGAATCATTTAACAATCGTATAGTAATGACAATAAGAAAATCAAAAGACCATAGAAAATTTCTCAACAATTTCATCATGTTTCAGAGGGATCTCACACATGGGTAGAATCAGTCTTGCAATAATTGGTTGAAGAAAATGTTTGAAATGATCATCAATCCCATATTTGTGATATTTTACATTCATAGTAGAGACCTTAAAAAGGATACATTCAAGAAGACAAATCCTTCACATTATAGAAATACAGAAGAGAATATATCACCCAAACATCCAAATCAACCCCTTAAATATCATCCAAATTTCACTTCACATTCTGATATAGATCAGTTTCAATCGGAATCAAATGGGACTATTTGTGTATTGTCTTTTCCCGAGAAACCCCATTATGATACAAAATCATGTCAGAGGAAGCACTCCCCATCGACACTACCTCTTCTTGTTGATTATTTCCACTCGTGGATGAATCCCACTGTAGTTCAGCCTTTGAAACCTCATCCCTCAAAGGCAGATCCGTTTTTTTAGATGGAATAGAGACTGCTGACTTCCCACCATAATTTAGCTTGAAACTGATGAAATGTGGGATGACCAAGGGAAACAGAAAACACCATTTTCACAATAAGAAAATGTTCTTCAACCCCACAACACCATATCTCCGTAGATCAATAAATACCATTTTATAATTGTACATAATAAACATATTTATTAAAATATTATAACTAATAATGTAAATATATTTCTTAGTAATTATAATATTTTATATATCTATATATTAATAAATATTTGTATATCTTTATAAATATTTTTATATAATTCTTATATTTTTAAAATTATAACTATAAAAAAAATTTAATTATATATTTATTTTTAATGAAATATATATTCTTTTATTTGTAAATGTAATTATAAATATATATTTATATATATATTTTTATATAATTATAAATGAATATATATTTTTATTTGTATTTATAAAATGTAAATAAATGTATTGATTTTAATTTCTTAATTATTTAAATATATATATACTTATAACTAAAATTATAAATAAATATATTTAAAAAGTATTTATATATTATTAAAATTTGATAATTATAAACACAATAAATATAATAATTATTTAAATATCATTATTTCCTTTTTATAAGTATTCATGATCACACAATAACTTAGCTGGTATAACATGATGTAATCAAACCTTGTAAACTATAGATCATAAAAATGAGTTTTCTTATATTTGGAAAGCATGATTAATAAGTGTGTAAATTTATAAATGAACATTTATGATTGATTAATAAATAACATATGCATGTGTAATCATAATAAATACTATCTTAACATTTTGAACATTAAAACCCAAAATCATGTCCACAAATCAACATATAACCATATATCGTCAATTATATTCACACATTTATATATAAACAAAAATAAATACATTAATGTTCATGAATATCATCATTATCTCCGGATATATATATATATATATATTATCCAAATTAATTTTAAACATATATATATTTAAATAGATATTTATTTATATATATTTATAATTATAAATAAAAAAAATATAAATTTATAATTATAAATTTATAATTATAAATATATTACTATAAACATATAAATATAGATATATAATTCTAAATACATAATTTTAAATATATAATTATAAATAAAATAAGTATATTTATTATTAAAATATATTTATTATATATTTTCAATTATTTAAATATATATATATATATGTATATATAATTATATTTATAAAAACTTTTTTTAATGATATATATATATATATTTGATTGTTAACAAATTTATATTAATATGTCATATTTATTTAAATTAAAAAAATTGGGTTTAAAATTAATGTATATAAAGTAATATTATGATTTAATATAAAAATTTTAATTATACACATATCAATAATATTTTTTATTTAAAATGTTTTTAGAGGGTCTACATAGTGCTGATCAAGGTGTGGAATTTTCCAACACATTATGTTTAGTGCTGATAAAAGCAGGCGCTTCCCTTGCACTATCCAATGGTAGTGAAGAACTATGCATGGTTGGATTCTTGCCATCCTAGGATACATAGAGACCCCATACCACGAAATATGGGTCCAACCACAATATACCCATTACAGTACTAAGTCATCAGACTGTGTCACAATGGATAGTCATTCTTTTTCTTGATGGGAATCCATTGTGTGTACCACAAGATGTTAAACTATATAGATTGAATCGTTACTTCATGTTGTTAAACTACAAGGTTGACCAGAATCATGTATGACATGATTCTCATTCCAATGAGATGTGTAGGGATGTTGAGATCTTATATCATGTCCTATTCACCACATGATTGGAAATCCAAATGTCATTATCTTTAATTTTCAATGTGTTGTAAGATAATGTGGTTTCAATACTTATTCCTCACATCGAGCTTAACTAAAATGGTCTTTGAAATTTTAGAAATGAATTCTTGAAATTGTCAGGACATATCAATTCATGATAGGGTTAGCATGGTCATAGATGCAAGACATTAAAATAAACACCATGGGTCATAATCATAGGTCATTAAAATATGTGGTTGATGTATCTTACATGAAATAAAACAGAATATTATGTTGATCTTTTCCTAATAGGACCACTATCCATGGTGTTGGTATCACACCACACCATCATTTGAATACTATATATGGTGTGATTCTTTTCATTTCATGATTTGTAGTGACATCCATCTCCATTATCCTGGTTTAAGACATAAAATTTTATTTTCATATTTGGGAACCTATGTCCTTGTCATATGATGTTAGACTACAAGGTTTATCAATAACTATGAGTGTATTGACTCATGTCATCAATGGAATGTTGTGATAACTGGGTCTCCAATATTGGGTTTGCCTAAAGCAGTCAATGAGAATAATCCCCCCCAATGCATATGGGAAAGACCTTTGTGAAGTGTGTCCCATTCAATAACTTGTTGTGTTTGGATTCCTATCAACAAAATATATGGTGGGAAATCCTAATTTTCAATCATATGTCTAAAAGAAATGATCGAATGGAATACATCCCCCTCTGTGAATGGGTCAAACATAAATCGATTTTTTCCCATTAAATTACTATGTGTATATTGAATATTTCAATAAAAGGAAACATAGTGATTCTTGAATCTCCAATACAAGGACTAGTTGCATCAAAAAATGGGAAAAATTCTTAGGTTTTTTTGGGCTAGAACTTCGTGCAGAATTGTCTGTTCAAGAACTAAAAGTCAATTGATTTCTGTTATTGTACGAATTTTAGTGACACCAAGATCTCCATTCCTTGTTCCATCCCCAATAATCATCATTAACAATTCACCCACATACATATAGTGTAGGTATGTGTGGAGAGTGTCCCATTAAATAATATTGTGTGGAATGATTCTTATGAATATAAGATACATAGTGATTATCATATCTCAAATATCATGTCCAACTACAAAAATTAGTGGAAAAAATACACCCTTTATGTATAGGTCGTACCTTTGGTTAGAGTGTCCAATTAAAAAACAATGTTTTCCTTGATACCCATAATCATTGGTTATATAGTGATTTCTAAAACTCTAAACATGGTTCTAGCTACAATAATCATTGGTCAATATCGCTCGCTCTATATTTCGGCTAGACCAGTGTGAACAGTGGGCCATTCAAGAACTACATTTCTACTAATTCATTCCATCACATGATACGTAGTATCACTCATATCTCGAATCATGGGTCTATCTTTAATAAATATTGGAATAATACACAACTATGATAATGGGTGAGACCGACATAGAAAGTGTCATTTTTATGAACTACATGGGTCTTGATTCCTATAATCATAGTACAAGTTGTGACTCTTGGATCACCAATCATAGGATTTGAAGAAACAATCAATGGGAATAATGAATCCTATGCATATGGGTCATACTAGCGTGGAGAGATTCCCATTCAAAAACTACATTTACGGGTTTTTTTCGTTTTATCCCATGATACATATTTACACCCTAATATCCAATATTGGGAAATGATGGAAAAATATCAACAGCCAAGTTTCCCCCATTAGGTTTCCATTAGACGTACATAGAGACTGTCCTAGTCATGAAATACCAATGGCTTGGTTCATATCAACATATGATACACTGTGATCCCTTGATCTATTATCCTAGTTCTATACGCAATAATCAAAATTAATAATTACTAACTATCTATACATGATACACCAACAAGGATAAATTCCCATTATACAACTACATGTGACATGATTCTTGTAAAATATAGGATAAATAGTGGCATCTAGATCTCCAATTATGAGTCAACCTATGGTAATTAATAGGAAAACATCCCCCAATTTATATGGTTCAGAATTACTTTGAAGGGTGTCCCATTCAATAAATATGCGGGGATTGATTTCTATCCTCACTTGATATATAATGTTTTTCAGATCTCTAATACCGGTTCCATCTACCATAATCAATGAGAACAATTACCCCCTCTTTGTATGGGTCATAATTACAAGGATTGTTTCTCATTACTGATATATGTGTGGACTAATTATTTTTATCACATGATTTATAGAAATTTCTGATCCCTAATCCTAGGTCTAGATACAACAATAAATAATAAAAACCATCATTACTTACGTACAATTCAGACCTATATAGGGGGATTTTGTGCACCAAAAACATGTGACCTAATTTCTTCCATAACATAAAATGTATTGACCACCAAATATGTTTCATTAATTTAATCCATAAAAACCTGTATATATATGTGAATGACCCGTGCCACAAACTATTTGAGACCCACTATAACGTAGCTCAATCATCTGTCTAGATTGCCATCGTATCTCACACTGGGAATTGATCATGTCATTTTGATGAACCTGGCATGCCACTCTAGTCAACATGAGTTAGATGAACCTAAGATCAAGAAAACTGTTATAGTCTCATAATGATAAAATGAATGAAAAAATAATTCACCTTTAATATACGAGAAATGTTTCATGATCCTATTTATAAAGAGGGATGATAAATAAGATCTCATTTCCTTATGCACAATATATATATACATATGTATATGATGCACACTTGATAAGTCATCACATTAAGGGATTCAACATAAACCCACCCACCAATAATCCAATGCATGGAAAAAATATCCCCTCAACATTAAAATTCCCCCATGTTGTGAAAATTATTCTTAATGATATCTGGATAAATTTTCATTTCAGTTCACACAATCGTACAACATCGAATTAAATTACATGGGAAAGAAAATTTTATTTTTCCTTATTGTTAAATATATTGGAAAACATCCTTGAATCATAAAATTAAACTGAAAAAGGTACATCACCAATACATGACCTTAAAAATTTTAGTATATAACCCATCATTATCATTCCTTATTTTGGTATCATAATAGAATGACCCCAGTCAACCAGAGAATTGGATTCTACTGTCATCCTTCTATGAATATCATCCCATTAATCATAAATCATTTCTATAGCACCACTAATGTTTATGAAATCCATTCATGTTTATGAAAAGGAAACAAGATCTCTCTATTTGACCAAGCAATCGATGCATAATGGTCTTCAGCCAACCAAATAGAGGAACCTTGTAACTATATTTAGAGATTTAAAATACATGTTACCATAATGTTACCTTGGAAGAGGTTAGAACATTAACATGTTATCTTACATCCCTATAATTATTTTACCATATCATACATTGTTGATTAAGAACCTAGAAAAATAGTTTATAACATTTACATATTCCATCCAAAATGCTGATTGATTACTGCTGAACATGGGTATCTAATTAAAATATTGTGAAACATTCCCCATACCATGTCTATGTACATCAAGAAATTAAAATACAATAAAAGTATTCAATTCTTCGTGAAAATAAACGTTATCAATTGAATGTTAAAATTTCAAGAATTTTTTTTTTCAAGAAATAAACACAAAATCATTCATGTTAAAAACACACGAAGGGAGGAATAAGTAAAAGTCATTTATCTTTTCACTACAATCCTGAAATCGTTATTTTTTTAAAAAATTTAGAGCATAAAATAATGAGGAATAAACCAAATAGTTTTCACTTTGTGGTCGTTGTAAATATTGATCCATGATCAAGGGATCCCCTAGTATTTTAAAAAGAAATAGTAATGATTTTTCATATGTCCTCACCCGGATATATCATCCACTAGGGGGTGGCATAAATTTTATGCTTCTTAAACCATTCATGAATATTATATTTTCCATATATCACACCTCATATTTTTCACAACTCAAATCACTACAAACATTCAATTCCCCTTAGAAAAGGATATGTAATTTGAATAGACATTTTGTTTGACTATGCATGTATGAAATGGGATCACACATATAGACTCCCAGCCAACAACCAAATGTGTAATTACCTTGTAAAAAATGATTCCTGATCTTTCTGAGACCTGTTTTATCCAAGGAAGAATGAATCCCATAAGGGTATTTTGGGTTATCCTCAACAAGATTTTCCCATATCATCCTCATGACCTTAACACATTAAAATATCTTTTAAAATCTCTATTACTATAATACATATGAATATTTTATATCCTCAACATTGTCTCAACATTTATTGTTTCATTTCTCAATGAAAGAATAAAAAATATATTCCCATACCTTTTGATGGACTAAAACATATTACTCAAAACCACATGGCATAAAACCCTAGATTTACATTAAAAGGTTAATTTTTATAGTGTCTCAGAGTGCTTCCTAGATAGTTATTATCTCCACACCACCACTTCATAATCACGTTGTTAGAGCCTTAAAAATTATTTCATGGCCCTCTGAAAAGAGTTGTGATCACATTCCCCCAATGAAGAATTTAATACCTATGAGATCATTCATTATTTCGTTGACCTACAAAATAGAAAAAACTATAACCTAAATGTAAGGAACTTGGATTCGTTTGATCCTTGATAACACCATGGAAGAACCCAGTACCCTATGGATTTATGGTTCATTCTAGGTATTTGTTCTTTATTAAATATTAATTGATTCAATATTTTTTTGTTGTGACATACTAACGCCATAATCCAACTACCAAAGTTTAATTTTATTCCATAATACTTTCTCAATTCATTTATATCATCCAAAAAACATTAATGTACATGGAAAAAATAGTTGGGGAACCTCAGTTTGACCATGTTAGTGATGCATAAAGTCCTTAACCTAACAATAAGATTTATATTCTCCTTGCATGAATGGAACACCAATACCCATGGTAAATAGAAACATGACAAGGGGAATCACTGCATTAGAGTGTCTTGGGTCATCCCTACATGTCTACCCCATATTATGTATTCATCAATCAATTTTGAAAAGTAACACAACAATATTCAATTTATTTTATGACCCAGTAAATTAATAGAAACACCATTGAATATATATTCCATACCACATATCATTAAAATGTACAAGAAGATACCCTTACTGCATAACATTTAAATGCACATCAAATGTTCTTACAACATGACACTAAAATGCATGGTTAATATTATTTCATGAATTTTATATTTCCAATAAAGAATTTTTTTAACTGAAACACCCTAAAATATATAAATAAAAGATTGATGATGGACTACCTTAATCTACAACACAATAAGGGTATAGTTTAAAAGACCTTAATAAAACCATAAAATGAGAAATAATGTTTCCTATTCAGAAAACATAAAAAGAGAATCATAGAAATAATCAAGATTCTGCTTGTTGGACATGCACGTTTCACACTCAAGAAACTATTTAGCACCAATAGATTATAAAAGGCACACAAATTTTCAGGTAATAACACAATGAAGAGGAGGAAAATGAACAAGTCCAGTAAATTCTTACTAATCATTATACTATATTAATCAAAGGAATAAAATTTGGGAAATATGAATATAAAGATATAAGTCTTGTATAGATCATAATTGTCCCTATAAAAAATAAAACTATTCTCATTTATTCCACTGAATTTAGAAAAATATAGAGAATTCCCCCTCCAGGACTCATATTTTACCCAATTTTTATTTTAAATTAGTTGATCTCAAGAAAACTAGAGAAGATACATCATTGAGAAATCTATTGTCGCTACGAATTCATGGTAATTTCTCTTGGAAATTCTATTTTGATTTAGGAATTAAAATATGGGTTATTATTTTAAATAGATTTTATACAATGAATGAGAATTTTTATAATCTACGTGACAATTAATGTTCATTCACATCATAAATGAAAGAGTGATGGAAAAATGCATTTATTGTTATTTGAATTAGTTCATTAAAAACATGTAAAAATAGGAATATATACAATTCAAACAATGTATATATATTACATAAATTTGAAAACATTTATTATTACACTAAAAGAAAACATGAATGGATGTATTTTTTAATTATAAAAGAGTCTGATGAAAATCACTGATAAGTAACTAATCTGTAACCCAACCTAAATCCATTAATATTTTATGAGGATCTAGAGTATCGATAATATAAAAAAACCCTTCAAAATTTTGGAATGTAGTTTATAGTGAGAACAATTCCATCAAAAGATCAGACTTTGAGTGAGAAATGATCTTTTCAGGTATCTCTATTTTCATGGTCTTGGAATTTATATATTCATGTAATTGATATATTATCCAATGATTCTATTTGGAACCTCCAATGTATCCCTTATTAATTTGGCTGGGGGGTCCCATAATCTAAATCGTACAACTCCCCCACGCTTTTAAAAAACTATTTCCATGTCCCAATAATATGATGCATGATGTTAATTATTCACAATCAATCAAAGACGCCCTCCCACAAATATTGGAAGATATCATGATGAAATTAATATCGATAACAAAATATTTTCCAGGGACATCGAATAATCAAGTTATTCATATTATTCAATTTTAGCATGATCTATAAATGGTCCTCTATAACTGCAGGTTTAGTTACATCATAAGAATGAATAATTAGATAAAATAACACATAAGGAAAAGGGGAAGTCCTATACAATCTTCTCTCAAATGTCCCATAATACATAATCTATATTAAATGTCCATATTCACCAAATAAATCATACTAACTAATAGAATAATCATCTAAATGATTAGGATTATTTTGTAAAGTCTCACTGGAATATTAAATCAAATCCATTAATTCTATAGGTAAGGGGGTTGGTGAAGCACATAGTTTTTTCACATGATCAAACTATCCATTGAACACACCGCCAAGGTTTTCTTCCACCCAATAATGGGAATTGTGGTAATATAAGAGGACATAGATAGAATAGGAAAAAGGGAAATCCCATTATATTTGTATTAACAAGTTAGAAAAACCAATGATTAGTGGAAATATTAGGATTTTCATCTCCTCATATAGCTGCTGAAGGGAGGGGAGAAACCCATTGAATGAAATTGAATTATAAGGTGTCCATATATAAGGTATATGGATAGAAAATACTTCGGTCATCCCCATGATCTTTGAGATCCTCATCTCAAAGAGAAATTTTGTATCATCATTTAGTGAGAGAGCCACCACCATTATCAATAATAGGAATAGTTGGTGATAGGTTAGGTATAAAATTGAAACGATCAAAATGGATCATCATGTTGGTGATATTCGCAGGGATTAGTGGCATCACCCTGGCCTCAAAAATAAAAAATAACCTGGGATAAGATGATGTATTATAGGATCTATATATTATCATGGTATTTTTAAAAGCATAAATACTCCCATATCAACAAAAATAAAAAGATATTGGGACATTGAATCTAGGAGGAAAATTTCCATTTTGAATATATCCTATGAGTTGGTATTGGAAAGAAAGTGTCAGTAAAACTAATTTTTGGGGTCTCCCCTCTATTAATTAAGATTCCATCACATGCTCGATCACTAAAATTTCAAGTTAGGTTTCCCAGGTAGGGAAAATACACCCATTTAGAAACATGGCTAGGAAACCCACCTACCTAAGTCTCAGAGATATATCTAATCTAACATGGTATACCAATGTGTAATATTCTCTAGTTTCATGGAATTTTATATTTGATCTTGTGTTGTAATGAACCTACATAGATTGGTACTGATTATGGTGTATTGTTTTTAGTCGTGCATGACCATAAAAAAACAATTCATCTATCGCAAAAATAATATGAGTGAGAGAGTATTTTTCCCATTCATAATTTCAATCTCTAAATTATAATAATTTTCACTGTTAGGACTGGTTTTGGGATGTTATCATATACATATATAGTAAGAAAGAACTCATAATACATCTATTTAAGGTGATATATCCCCCCAGTTGGTAGACATCAAAATTTCTAATAACTACTTTTCCATTAGATATAAAGTTTTAATTAGTTCTAGGGAATCGATATATAATCAGTTAATTAAAAATATCCTAAAATGGATTCATGATGAATTTAGAAATACATATGGCTTCATAAAGTTGAATAATGTGTAGAAGAGCTCAAATTATTGAGAATATTTTTCTATCCCAATATTACCAGGAACATTCATCAAAATAATTCCACCAGGTCGTAGGAACAATTTTGTGATCTATTGATTTTATAAATTATACAAGGAATATAAAAATATTATCAAATAAAATTATGAAATATGAAGGTAGGAAAATCCACAATTATTTTTTCCCTAAGGGTATTTTTCCAATGTGGGTGATAACCCATAAGACTTTACCATGACAAATTTACAATCTTAAATATTTGTGGTTTGAGATTAATATATTGAAAAAAACTACTAGAATTTAATATATCTATAATTAGGTGAGGGAATCAATAAATTAATCCAAAAAAAATACATATAAATGAAGTAGCAATGATAAGGGGAAGCTTTCTAGTTCATATGGGAAATTGTTCTACATAACCACATAATAAGATTGTAAAAGATAATGTGGATCAAAATTGTAATTCTGAAACATCATGGACTATTGGATATATTTGGTGGATGATTTATGGGTACTAGAATCACTGTATAAAAAAAGAATACATTTCATAAAATAAAAATATCACATGAAAATTGATCCATGAATCCCTCAACATCATGTGAATCACTTGAACATGGAAGAGATTTGTGATCGTGTAATTTGATATAGGTCTCAAAAACTGCATGACCCAGGGGTCCCTCAATAATATCATAACCTAAATAGAATCATGTGATCATGTAATATACTATTAGACTCATGATCACATGACAATAAGATAATCACACAAATTACATTATGGTCTTGCATACACACAACCAAGTAAGTATATCTTGTAAAGATCACAAGATAGTCATACTGCCAAGGACACAAGTGAATGTTTAATATATTTGCAGTATTTTATTCATGAATAATTTGAATATGTGGAGAGAAAGAGTGGTCATGTGATCAAGAACACAATCAGAGCTCATGAAATAATCTTGTTGTTAGTTATTGCGGACATGGTTTACTATCTACTCTCATGGAGAGGTCATGTGAAATTTATATTGTTGGGAGGTCTTATGAAAGAGACACATGATGAGTGGGAAAAAAATCTTCAAAATATTTGGTCACTATGGAACGAATCAAACCCTCTCCTCCAAATTTATAGTGCACTGTACATAATAATGATGATCACCTAAAAGAAAAAAAACTTCACAAGACACCAATTGGATACATCCCAAAAGAACAAACTATAATTTACATTCTTCACAAATACTTCATCTCCCATGAATATATCTATCATTGGGGGGGATTTTCTTGTTCCTTATAAATGTAAAAATAAAAAAATAGAATAGATGAAATACATGAAGTGTGGTTAAATTATTATATTCAAAATAATGGAATGAAATGAGGATTAGTTACGTGAATCATGTAACCTTGAAAATGACACATGATCACTTGACCTTCAGAAGGTCATGTAAATGGAACACACACATCTTATGAACTTCTTGTGACCACTCAATGCCTTAGTGACAAGCCATCCATTTATTGAGAAGGAATTCTAACAAGTGATGATGATCATGAACAATTTTCATCACATGTTCCTCTGAATCAAGATCGTTGTTAACCGATGGATGCTCAAAAATAATTCAAATGAATAATTTAAAATAAACATATATAATTATAATAGAATAAATCAATGAATATTTATGTTTATATTCATGTGTGGTTTACATATGATCCACATTTGCTCCTTGATGTTCAACTCCATGATGGTCTACAAATTTCATATTTGTCATACCAAAAGAAATGAAAAAAGATATTAAAAACATCATCTGAACCAGTATTATTCTAGAAAGAAAGCATGTGACTATCCCTTGGTAAATATTTTGTAAACCAACTGAAAATGGTAGCATTAGTTTAAAAAATATAATGTAATTTAACACAGCTCCTCATGTTCGGCTCACATGGAACCTTTTTCACAATACTTTTTATTCTACCCCCTTTCTCAAGAATATATTCCTCTAAAAACATAAGACAGGAAACTCGACGATTATGAATTCTTCTGTTAGGCACGCTTTCAAGATCTCATTCACCAACATTATGAAGAATTGTAGATGGGTGGATTCCAGAGATTCCTCCATGAAATCACGGCTAGATAAATGTACTAGCACTCATTTAATCAACATGATTCCACTTGATCAAACTCTTGAAAACCCAATAGCTCTATCAATGAAACATTAATTTCTCAACATAATCATCTTCCTGCAACTATTATGAATCTCATTGACAACTATCATTTATCGTTCAATTCTGATTTATTAATTTGGGAGCCTGCTTGCAATGGAATTATTACCTCAAAAAATTACTACTATCATTATTTCAGTAACCACGAGAATGTCTTCAGCTAGATTGAACACTTAGAAAACCATGTATACTCCCTCATGATTTAGCCTCATCTGGAGAATTTCTCACAACCTAATTCCACTGAGGTTTGTCTTCAATCGTTTTGAATTCATCTTTTCTCTAAATGTAAAATCTATAACCAACATTGACAAAAATCTAACCACATCTTCATTTCTTCTATCACTTCTTCTTCTCATTGTGACTATATTTTTGACATTTTCGATTTTAGATTGTTGATACATGACTCTGTCAAAACTGAACTAAGAAATGTGCAGAAGATGAATGGCTCTTAAAAAAATTATTAATCTCATCCTAGTTGTAGTTTCTAAACTCCACCATGTGATCTGGAATGAATGAAATGCTATTTTTCATCACAACTACTCAATGAATCTTATTGACTGTCAGAGCCTAATCCTCTTTTCCATAAAAGAAGCAGCATTTTTACAAAAATTTCATTTCCAAAACTCCATGTATGACTTTGTTATCCTGAAACATCTACTAATAAATGACAACTTTTGTCAGCCACATCACACTCTAGAGGTGTTCAGGAGATCCCCTCTCCCTAAATGGATCAAAATCAATAATGATGGTTCCTCCAAAGGAAATCCAGGGCCTCTAGGGTTGTGTGTTGTCTTCATGAACCACCTCATCCCCATTCTAGGATGCTTTATTGGTCATTGTCACATTTATTCCACCCATAAAGTTTGGATTATGGATATGGTTTATGCGATAAAATTTTCCATGGTCTTGGGTTGGAACAACCACTGTATTGAAAGTGACGAGACAATAATCATACATGCTATATAGAATAGTTTAACTCTTTTAGCTTGGTCGATTACTACCCGTTGAATTGAATGCTTTTGATGGCTCACTGATCTGATCTGCATCATCACACATGTATATCAGGAAGAAATCATGGTTTCTGATGGCTTGGCCAACATTGGAGTTAATCAAGACATGACTTTCTGTGAATATCTCACTACTGCTCTTATTTCCTTCCACATGATAGATTGTTATATGATCCAGAACATTCAACTCTTATAATAATTTTTTTAATAATTTTTGTTCTTTGGACATTTTGTTCAAGGAATTGTCCATTAAAAAATCTTATTATCTAGATGACTAAGTGTATCCCATAGTGATACGTCAAAATTATCACACAAGAGTGTGTTGGAATAAAACTTCCATTGTGTGATAAAACACAATATTTTTATTTGATCAATTTATGCCTCATTAGAACAACATGGAAATCAATGTTCTATTTGGGAGAATTATCACAAATAATAATGAGTACGAACATGGATCTTATGGCACCCCACAGAAAAACGATGGTGGTTTTCTTTAGAATCACTTGAATGATGTCATAAGATCTCATGTCTTTATATTATAATGAATAAAATAAAAAGGGAAAATGTAGAAGCTTCTGGTTAGGTTAATATATCTAATCATCTTGTGAAGATGGTAATTAACCTTGGTTGATCACCATTGATCACGTAGAGGCCCTATGAAATTCTTTTTCAGTCACTCAGAGGACCCTAGGAAAGTCATCTTCAATCACGTGAAATCCTTTCATTGGGTGTTATGATCTCAGGGGAACTCATAGTCATGTAGTACTGAACATGTAAATTTTATTTGATATATAAAAATGGTTTGGAGAAATCACATTACACTTCTGGGTTTTAATAAATATGGAGATGGTTGAAAATTCTCAAGTTCACTTTCATAATTCGATGTCATGGATTAGAAATGGCAGTATCATGAGATGTGCATGATACCAAAATCAATCATCCTACTCAAGCTCATATTGATGAGACACATGAAATAAAAGATGGGGTATTACTGGGTTAATAATGGCTATATGTACCGCCCTATTGGAAAAAAATACTCACATGATGGGTGACTAATACATGGGACTATAGGAGTGAACTTTTCAAAGCCGCAGGTCACATGATTACAAATGGATTCTTTTAGAAAAACTAATGTCAATGACATTAGGGATCACACATCATGAAAAATCACTTAATGTGATCACTCCACATATCACACAATGTAGTTATGGAATTTAATCCACAATATTTAATAGAGGCCTCGAATGCGGACAAGGATATGTAAAAACTAAAACAAGTTGACCTAGAACATTCAAGGAGGAATATATTGTATAAATGATAGAATAAATAGAAAAAATTACTGGGTAATTATGAAAAGATTGATATTTAATCATCATTCACATTAAAAACCTACAAGGATCTTTCGAAAATACTTTTAATGATCACCCATGTTAGGAGAAACTATCTTAGTATACTATTTAGCTCATATGATGTACCATGTGAATGTCAATACAGTCGTGCAGTGCCTTATAGGCATGTCATACCAGTCTTCAGATGCCCCCACAAAAGTTATCATCATCATCCAATGTCCTCATACATTTAATAAATTTATTGATATATCCCTAATACATTCCAGTTACATCATGTGTTTTCCTTCAAACATGTCACCCATGTCCTATGACACCCTCTGGTCAATTTATCACGATCCTCTGATGTCCTCCTGATATATCAACCTAGCTTTGCGATGATCCCCATAAAAGTCATACAGATTAGGTGATGTCTTCCAGAAAGGATACCCAGTTCATAAAAATTCTTCTATAAAAGTATTCTATATCATTTATTGTCCTCCAAAATTTTAAAACATCACAATGTCCCCTAGACAATTCATCTAGATCATGTGATGTCCCCATAAAATTTTAGACACTTCTTATGATGTACCTTTGAAATTTTTTCCAGTTCATGTGATGTCCTCCTGTGGTGTCATCTTGGTAATGTGACACCCTACAAATGTGTCATCCATGTAAAAAGATACCCTCTAGAAATTTTAACCTTAATCATGTGATGTACTCCAAGGATTCCATTTAGAATATCTGATATTATACATACAATTCCACTGGATCTTGTGTTTGTTTTAGGGAATGTCCAATGAAAAACCATGAAATGATTGGATATCCCCATACATTTCATACAAGCTCCATAGGAATTTTAGGAATAAAATCATGATGTGATAATAATGACATCAATTAATTTCTGGAAGATGTCACATTACATTATACACTAGTATTGTGTATATGTTTGGATATACCTAAAAAAAGACATGGGTTTTGATTCCTTTTATATATAGAATGTGTAGGACACCACATAAAGGTTGAATCCCTCCATAAAAATATCAATCACCTACATTGATGGATGTAAACTCTAGATTTTCTGGTAATAAGGCATTAAATTATACGTAGCTACCCATTGTTAAAAAATAATGGGGAATAGATGAATAATCACATCTTCCAATAGATGAAATAAATAATATTCCCCCATTCTAGATAAATAGTTTCATCACATGATATTGTTTATGGTATCTTGTCACATTTAGGGATTATGAAGAGATTCATGAACATATATTAAATCTATGAAAGAGTCCCATAGAAGTAAACAATTCCCCCAAAAGGGTGTTAAGAGTTTGGCCTCCCACCCTCTCAACTAGTGTGTCTTTCTAAGAAACATTGGGTTTGAAACCTCATTTCACAGCCTTACATTGGATATAATTCTCATAATTAGTGATATATGTGAGGGACAGTGGGAATTTATATTAAGGAAGATCATTTCAAACCATATGTGAATGTTTTTATAGACATTGAACCCCCACAATTAACAGACAATAAAATCCATTCTGGTAACATTTTTCAGAAAATAATGTTGAACATGACACCAAATCACTTGACTATGGAATATCATCCACAATTTAAATAGGATGAACTACATTGTCCTTTTCATAAAAAAATTTCCTATCATTAATAATTTATGTTGGAAAAGGTGCTATTTGGGATATAGGTTGATTTATTTAAGAAATGATCTATGTTAAAAAATTGGTTTTATTATTGAATTTTAGATATTAGTAAATATTATATATACTTTATGGACAACCTTTTATAAAGATTTATGTGTTTTAAACACTATAGGATTGAATATATATCCATTTTTTATAATTTTATAATATATAATATTATTTTAGTGCTTCAAGAATTTAAAATGCATCATAAATACTCATTATTTGGAGATAATTATGAAATATTCTTATAAATATATTAAATGTTGTATTTATTCTTATTAGTTAAGTATAATACATTATATTATTTTTCTAATTTGTTTCTTTATTCCTCAGGACTAGGAAAATGATATTCAAACAAAATAATTACACCAATTCCTTAATTTATGATGAATTAATAATCAATTCCATACCAAATTGATTTATAATTTTGTGGTTGTAGACATCTCATGATCATTCAATTTCGTGTGATCAATGATTTATATCACTCTAAAACATTATTTTGGAAATAAAATATTCATAAATATTCTTATTCTAACATCCAAAAAACGTTATAGAAGTTAGAAACCATTTTATGTGTAATTCTATATCACCTTCATACTTTCCATTATGTCCTATAAAATGTTCATTTTATTAGCACTTTTTATAATGCGATATTTCAGAAAATGTATTTCTAGTAGGAAATGTAACACCCCAGGTAAATAAAGAATATGAAATTTTTATATTTATCCATATTTGTGAATAAATTATTAATATTACTTTAAAGGGGATTCTACGCTCGATGGCTTACCCAATACGCAACAACGAGTTCCTTTGAAATCTTACGTTGCACTCTAATAATAAAATAATATTATTTTAAATGGTAGTTAACACATAGCCGTTGTATTGGAGGGAATGAATAGAAATAATTAAAATACGATTATATATGTTTGTTAAATGTTTTTACTTTTATCCAATAAATTTTAGAGGCTTAAAATACAAATGAATCCAATCTTAAGCATTGAATACACTAGTATTTTTAAAAGATTGTTTTAATACCTTTTGATGGAAAGCCATTTTTAAATCAAAATTTTGAAAATTTTATAAGCTATATTTTTAAAAATAAAAATATTATTTATGATTGGGACAATGAAATTTACCTTGGAATAATTTTTGGTATTTTTCTGACAATGTTCATTTTTCAATGAATAGTGAAAAATACTGCATTTTACATCGAAACTACTTTTTCATATAATTTAATTATATGGTTATATTGTATTTTTAATTTGTTTTAAAGTTTAATTATAATATGTTTTTACCATGTAATACAATTATGGTCATTGGGATTAATTTCACTTTGGAATTGGGCATAAACAAGTGCCAAACTATTCATGAATATTGTTTCAAAAAAAAACCCGCTATTTGTTTTGACAACGGGAATTATTTTTAAATTAATTATTGAAATTTATGTGTTTGTAATTTGGTAAAATGTATTAAATATTTTGAATCATAAGGTCCAAATTATGTAATTAATACTCTTTTATTTTTGAACACTATGAATAGTAGTGACGGTAATTATCTTAAATTATCTTGATTAATGAGTAATCTGATAGTTAAAGATAATAAAATAATATCATAATAATAAAAAATGACCACAACAGATGTCCTAAGGCTAATGGTTGTCTCATGTCCGACCATGGGATTCTTTGTGCCAAACTTGGGGGCCCCATGGAATCACTTTTGTGAGAAAATGACTTTTTATCTTTTTATTTTTTTAAAGAATGTTAAATGTAACAAAGAATGTATCACCTTAGTAAAATATTTTTCATTTTCTCTACATAAATTATGTTTTAGACTATAAATAGACATTGGAAATCTAAAGATATTTTCTACATCATAGTATTTTTTTTATAATTTTTAGACATTAAATAAATTAAATTAGTTATGACTTCATGATGATGCAGCGATGACCTCATTATTTAACGATTTAAATAAAATGGAAGGATAATGTAAAATATAATACCTAAACATGTCCAAAACATATTGTATGGATGTATTTAGAACCCTTATCACCTTATAATCGAAAAATATCAATGTGGGACCATTAAAATCCGAAACTCATTTGAAAATAAAGTTACATTTTATACCTTTCCAAGTGTGCCCCTCCTCTCCTCTTATAAAAGATCCCCACCTCTACCTCTTTACCCACACTTACAAAGCCTTGGACTCGGCCAACCCCTGCCCATTTTGTATCTCCACATCCCTCTCTAACTCTTTGAAGCCTCACATTGGGCATAAGTCTTCCCAAGGAAGCCTTTGAGCTCAATCCAAAGGGAGTTACCCGATTTTAAGGTAATGTCTTCACTTGAGTCCTTTTGTTTTATTTTGCTTCTCCAACCCCATAAACTCTTTTTATTCATTTATTTTGTAACAAATCCAGTATCGTAAATATAATAGGATGTTTTTATAAGAATTATTAGAGCTACACTTACACACACCTTCATCTAATTGCTAAAGAACATACTGTTTCTGTGGTTGGCGATTTTCTGCCTCACGAAACGATGATTGTTCAATATTCTTTTAACACCTTTAAAGGTGGACATTATGATGTCACTGTACTTGATATATGATTTATATGGTATTTATGTTTACTATATTATTCTGTATTTTATATTTAAACCATAACTTTATTCTTTTCATGTTGTGTAAATGCGATAATTTCATATGAGGAAGTGCGGACTACCGCCCCCTCAAGTGATGTGACTCGTACATGCAATACATGGAATGTATAAAGAATGAAATTAATGAACATATGTGACCTATATAACATATATATTATAATGGAATTATAATATATATATATCATTTATTTTTAATTCCATTAATTTGAAAATGAGTAAAATGAAAGTAGCATTCATGCGTACGTACGGCCTACCGTCTCCATGAACTGTGCTTTTCATTTTTATCTCCAAATGATATGGAATAGTATAAAATGAATATGTATGGGATATATATGATATATATTATATATAAATCATGATTATATCTATGGATATAATTGATACATGAACAACTTGTAATTATAAAGAGCATATTTTGACTCAAGTACCAATGATCGTTTAAATGACCGTTATTAACTAAAATAATTACATAGTGTTCATGACATGGTAATAAGTGATATAAAAGGAATAATGAACTTGAAAAAGGTTCATAAGGAAGTAGAAATTAACTCATGTTTATTATTCGGGATATTAAAGAACGATCGAGTCATGTCGGACCCGAGGTAAGGGATCTTACTCCTCTCTTTCTTTTTAGGTACACTCTTTTATGTCATTAATTTTAAAGCTCATATTTCTTGTTATTGGGATGTTATTTTATATTACTATTACTGTAATTTTTATGTTCATGTGATGAGAGACCCTATTCTCTCTCATCAATCCATTTTGGAAGTTTTGAGTGGCGCCGTTAGGCTGCTGAATTTTCGTAAGAGATCTAACCTCTCTCTTTCTTTTTAAGTACTCTCTTTTATGTCATTTGTTTTAAGCTCATCTTTCTTATGTTTGGGGATGTTATTTTATATTAATCATACTTTAATTTTTATGGTCATGTTATGAGAGACCCTATTTGATCTCATAAATCAATTTTTGGATGTTTTAAGTGGCGTCGTTAGCCTATTGACTTTTCGTAAGGGATTTTTCATCTCACTTTTATTCTCATGACATTTATTCTACATTTTCCACTATTTCCTTTGAGTGGTGTATGTACTTCCCATTATTATACGCTTTGTGTAGTATAATTTAAATTATGGGTATTTACATCTTCATTGTATAACCCTTATTCCATGGGGTGTATGTTTCGAAAGTTACCCAACTCGGTAAGGGGACCTTTCACCCTCCTCTTTTTAAAAGACTTCTTTTGTTATGTCTTTTAATTCACATAATATTATGTTGGGATATGTTCTTCTATATCTTTATTGATGTAAATTTTATGTCCAAGTGATGAGATACCCTTTTTATCTCTCATCAACTCATTTTCAAATTTGGAAGTGATGTCGTTAGGCTGTCGAATTTTACCAAGGGAACTTTTTAACCCAATTTCGATTTCTTTGGGTTCAACATGTAGTTATTGAATATGTCATACTTTTAATATGTGTGAATGACCTTTTATTGTTTTACACCTAATATGTGTATTTATATTTGTCACACATAATTTTGAGATTGATTTATCCTTAATTTTATGATACCTTCTTTATAAGGTATTTCATCACATATTACATTTATATTGAGACATCATTGTTGTTATGCACCAATTCACTCTTATATGGTGTATATACTATCCTTTGGAGTATTATATCATGAATCCATTTATTCTCATGATATTATAAATTTCTGACTAAATGTTATTCCTTAATTATTGTATTCAAGTGTCTATAATTTTGGTAAAAACCCTTTAACCAAAATCTCGCATTAAATGTTTTAATGATTTGTTCTTATTAATATCCATGTTTTCAAAATGGTTTTAAGGATTTATTTATATGGATATTAATGGTTTAAATTTTTTTAAAGCTTCAAGGTGGTATGGGACACTTTTATTCAAAAAACTCTTTATTAATTGTTTTAAATGGTTTTGTAAATGGATTCTTTTTGAATGGATTCATTATTTCAATATCCTAAAATGTTATATTGTGATTGAAATGTGGAAATGTTATGTTTCCTTTATGAATGTTTTATGTGATACGTTTATGTTATGGTTCTTGGGCATTATTATGAAAATGGGTGGTTCCGTGATAAACTAAGGGCGGGTGAGCCCGATATAGCTCTACAATGCATTGGGTCACGCAAATGAGTGAAATGTTAAGGTTTCTCCGAAGAGATTTAGGGAATATACTGTGGTGGATATTCCAAACGTAACCAACAGGGTTACTCCCTATGTAAGAAAGTTATGAATGCCTCAAGTGACCTTTATGTCTTATGATTTCTATGATTTATTAATGATTTTATGAGGTATGTTAAAGTGCTTATGTTTTATGGGTAAAGTATGATTTCATTCTTATGTATACATGTACTCATGTTTCCTTTCCATATTTTTATATCCCTTACTGAGCTTTTTATGCTCATCCCATGTTTTTGAAATCTTTTTCATAGGTCAAGGGAAGGGTACATGATATGATGATAGTGTCAATGAAGTGTCAAGCAAGAATCCATGTTTTATTTTAAATATTTTTCCGTTGATGGGAAAAATAAATACTATCTTTTATGTAACCACTTTGTTTAAATGTGGAATGTAATGCAAGTTTTATGATCTAATTCTCTAAAACTCTAAACCTAAAAAGATCCTCAATGTGTAATATTGTAATAACTCAATATTAAGTAATGTTTAAGGCTGGGGCTTTATAGTTGGTATCAAAGGTCAGTTTAGATAACTTTAGAGGTTAGGGTATTCTCTAAGCACAAGTGACATTACCATAATTGTTAGGATTTCAGAAAGAGTCCTAGTTTTAGATATAGTGAATGAGTAAGTATATCTTAGTGTTTACCTTCATCATTAGTACATGATGGTTTTGTTGATATACTCTCACTGACATTTCTGTTTTTAGTGAATGGATGGATCCAGTAGGCACCAAAGAGACAACAGGTTTAAAGGAAACTGTGGTGGTTCTCTGATTAAGATACTAGATAAAATGGGGGATTCAATGAGGAAACTCGTGGTTGTTCTAAACCAACTATCAAGAAGTCATGATCAACCACTTGAACCTTTGTATGATCTGTAATTCATCCTGTATGAGATGACCAATCGATGTGGAAGTTCAGGTAATAATTATAAAGGTAACCATTAGAGTTTATATGATCCTTACTTTTGAGGTAATTATGGGTTATTATATGTTATGATGGAAAATGAAAGGCATGGGATAAAATTGAGGTTAAAATATGTTATGATCATTTTTGAAGATTTTATCTTATTTTGGAGAATGTTTTAAGAATTATATAATTTTGCAAAAAGGACAACACACAGACTGTGTGACAACCCGTCGCGTCGGACAAAGCTGTGGGAATCGAACCCACAACCAAAGTGCGACTGGTATTTATCGCCTACCACTGGACTACGTGAAGTCCTTGGTTAATTTGACTAATTATTTTTAGTTAGATGATTTTATCAATCAAGAGTAAGTTTATTTTGGGTTATCTATAGAAATAATTAACCTATCATCGAGGATATGTGATTAGGTTAATTACATTTCAATATGAGAATTTAAGAGCAACTGATTTTATTTGGAGGTAAAAGTTAATTTGTACCTTGGAAGACTATGTGACTAAATCCTTCAAATATTTGGGTTTCCATATTAGTTTGGTTTACATTGAATAATTTTTTGGGAAAATTTTTTATCGAATGGTCCTCATTGAACTTTGGGTTTTATTGGAAAAATTTTGGAGATTATGAATAGATTTTCTTTTTATAAAAGGGTTATCCTCTTCTGGATTATCTGATCATGTACTAACCTTTTTGGTTTCGGTTTTGGTTAAAGCCTAAAGACATGGGAAGTATATATTTCTCTTTTTTGGATTAGGTGATTTTCTAGAAGTTTATTATAGTACTCTTAATTTGAACAAGTCTTCCTAAATACTCGTCTTTTGGATAAAATATGAGTTTGTGTAAGGAATCTAATAAAAGTTGAAAGTCAAAATGATAAGTGATTATGTTTCATTATGAACAAATTACTCAATAAAAATTAACTTAAAACAAAAATTTTGTCTATTAACTTTTCCTACTGGGGAATCGAATACCGTTTAACCAATCACAAGTTTGTGATTTTATTGTGGTTAACATTCTCCTAAACATGTTTTCTATCACTATCCATCAGAACATGACCCTATGTTTTCTCCTCCATGTCCATGTTTTCCAATATGGAATCCTAGTATGGATTAACTCTGGTGAACTCTGTACTTATCTTCCTTTATTTTAAAGTGATTTTTTTGCCGACTCTTGTTCCGATGTGGGACTTTCAACAATGTTTCCAAGCTCAATTTTAAAATTGCGAGGACGCAATTCCCAAAAGGGGGAAGGATGTAACACCCCAGGTAAATAAAGAATATGAAATTTTTATATTTATCCATATTTGTGAATAAATTATTAATATTACTTTAATGGGGATGCTATGCTTGATGGCTTACCCAATACGCAACAACGAGTTCCTTAGAAATCTTACATTGCACTCTAATAATAAAATAATATTATTTTAAATGGTAGTTAACACATAGTCGTTGTATTGGCGGGAATGAATAGAAATAACTAAAATACGATTATATATGTTTGATAAACGTTTTTACTTTTATCCAATAAATATTATACTCTTAAAATACAAATGAATCCAATCTTAAGCATTGAATACACTAGTATTTTTAAAAGATTGTTTTAATACCTTTTGATTGAAAACCATTTCTAAATCAAACTTTTGACAATTTTATAATCTCTATTTTTCAAAATAAAAATATTATTTATGATTGGGACATTGAAATTTACCTTGGGTTAATTTTTGGTATTTTTCTGACAATGTTCATTTTTCAATGAATAGTGAAAAATACTACATTTTACATCAAAACTACTTTTTCATATAATTTATTTATATGGTTATATTATCTTTTTAATTTGTTTTAATGTGTAATTAGAATATATTTTTACCATTTAATCCAATTATGGTCATTGGGATTAATTTTACTTTGGAATTGGGCATAAACAAGTGCCAAACTTTTCATGAATATTGTTTCAAAAAAACCCGCTATTTGTTTTGACAACGAGAATTATTTTTAAATTAATTATTGCAATTTATATGTTTGTAATTCGGTAAAATGGATTACATACTCGGAATCAGAAGTTTCAAATTATGTAATTAATACTCTTTTATTTTTGAACATTATGAATAGTAATGACGGTAATTATCTTTAATTATCTTGATTAATGAGTAATCAGGTAGTTAAAGATAATAAAATAGTATCATAATAATAACAAATGGCCACAACATATGTCCTAAGGATACTGGTTGTCTCATTGCCGACCCTGGGATGCCTTGTGCCAAACATGGGGGTTCCATGGAATCACTTTTGTGAGAAAGTGACTTTTTATCTTTTTATTTTTTTAAAGAATGTTAAATGTAACAATGAAGGTATCACCTGAGTAAAATATTTTTCATTTTCTCTAAATAAATGATCCTTTGGTCTATAAATATTCACATAAAATATAAAAATATTTTCTACATCATAGTATTTTTTTTATAATTTTTAGACATTAAATAAATTAAATTAGTTATGACATCATGATGATGCAGCAATGACCTCATTATTTAACGATTTAAATAAAATGGAAATATAATGTAAAATCTAAGACCTAAACATGTCCAAACCCTATTGGATGGATGGTTTCGAACCCTTATCACCTTATCCTCGAAACACATCAATTTGGGACTATTAAAATCCAAAACTAATTTGAAAATAAAGTTACATTTTATACCTTTCCAAGAGTTCCCCTCCTCTCCTCTTATAAAAGGACCCCACCTCTACCTCTTTACCCACACATCCAAAGCCTTTGTCTCGGCCAAACCCTGCCCATTTTGTATCTCCACATCCCTCTCTAACTCCTTGAAGCCTCACATTGGGCAGAAGTCTTCCCAAGGAAGCCTTTGAGCTCAATCCAAAGGGAGTTACCCGATTTTAAGGTAATGTCTTCACATGAGTCCTTTTGTTTTATTTTGCTTCTCCAACCCCCTAAACTATTTTTATTAATTTATTTTGTAACAACTCCAGTATATTCAATAAACTAGGATGTTTTTATAAGAAGTATTCTAGCTAAACTTACACACACCTTCGTCTAATGGCTAAAGAACATACTGTTTCTGTGGTTGGCGATTTTCTGCCTCACGAAACGATGATTGTTCAATATTCTTTTAACACCTTTAAAGTTGGCCATTATGATGTCACTTTATTTGATATATGATATATATGGTATTTATGTTTACTATATGCTTCTTTATTTTATATTTAAACTATAACTTTATTCTTTTCATGTTGTGTAAATGCGATAATTTCATATGAGGAAGTGCGGACTACCGCCCCCTCAAGTGATGTGACTCGTACATGCAATACATGGAATGTATAAAGAATGAAATTAATGAAAATATGTGACCTATATAAAATATATATTATACTGGAATTAGAATATATATATATATATATATATATATATATATATCATTTATTTTTAATTCCATTAATATGAAAAAGAATAAAATGAAAGTAGCGTTCATGCATACGTACGGCCTACCGTCTCCATGAACGGTGCTTTTCATTTTTATCTCCAAATGATATGGAATAGTATAAAATGAATATGTACGGGATATATATGATATATATGATATATAAATCATGATTATAACTATGGATATAATGGATACATGAACAACTTGTAATTATAAAGAGCATATTTTGACTCAAGTACCATTGATCGTTTAAACAACCGTTATTAACTAAAATAATTACATAGTGTTCATGACATGGTAATAAGTGATATAAAAGGAATAATGAACCTGAAAAAGATTCATAAGGAAGTAGAAATTAACTCAAGTTTATTATTCAGGAGATTAAAGAACGATCGAGTCAAGTCGGACCCGAGGTAAGGGATCCTACTCCTCTCTTTCTTTTTAAGTACACTCTTTTATGTCATTCCTTTTAAAGCTCATATTTCTTGTTATTGGGATGTTATTTTATATTACTATTACTGTAATTTTTATGTTCATGTGATGAGAGAACCTATTCTCTTTCATCAATCTATTTTGGAAGTTTTGAGTGGCGCCGTTAGGCTGCCAAATTTTCATAAGAGATCTAACCTTTCTCTTTCTTTTTATGTACTCTCTTTTATGTCATTTATTTTAAGATCATATTTCTTATGTTTGGGGATGTTCTTTTATATTCCTCATACTTTAATTTTTATGGTCATATTATGAGAGACCCTATTTGATCTCATAAATCCATTTTTGGAAGTTTTAAGTGGCGCCGTTAGCCTGCTGAGTTTTTGTAAGGGATTTCTCATCTCACTTTTATTCTCATGACATTTATGCTACGTTTTCCACTATTTCCTTTCAGTGTTGTATGTAATTCACATTATTATACACTTTTAGTAGTATAATTTCATTTATGGGTATTCACATCTTCATTTTATGACCCTTCTTCCATGGGATGTACGTTTCGAAAGTTACCCAACCTGATAAGGGGACCTTTCACCCTCCTCTTTTTAAAAGACTTATTTTGTTATGTATTTTAATTAACATAATATTATGTTGGGATATGTTATTTTATATCCTTATTGATGTAAATTTTATGTCCAAATGATGAGATACCCTTTTTATCTCTCATCAACTCATTTTCTGAATTTGGAAGTGATGTCGTTAGGCTGTCGAATTTTACCAAGGGAACTTTTTAACCCAATTTCGATTTCTTTGGGTTCAACATGTAGTTATTGAATATGTCATCATTTGAATATTTGTGAATTAACTTTTATTGTTTTACGCTTAATATGTTTATTTATATTTGTCACACTAAATTTTGAGATTGATTTATCCTTAATTTAAGGATACCTTCTTTATAAGGGATTTCATCACATTTTACATTTCTATTGAGACTTCATTGTTGTTATGCACCAATTCACTCTTATATGGTGTATATACTGTCCTTTGGAATATTATATCATGAATCCATTTATTCTCATGATATTATAATGTTCTTGACTAAATGTTATTCATCAATTATTGTATTCAAGTGTCTATAATTTTGGTAAAAACCCTTTAACAAAAATATAGCTTTAAATGTTTTAAGGATTTGTTCTTATTAATATTAATGTTTTCAAAATGGTTTTAAGGATGTATTTATATGGATATTAATGGATTAATTTTTTTTAAAGCTTCAAGGTGGTATGGGACACTTTTATTCAAAAATCTCTTTGTTAAATGTTTTAAATGGTTTTGGAAATGGTTTCTTTTTGAATGGATTCATTATTTCAATATCCTAAAATGTTATATTGTGATTGAAATGTGGAAATGTTATGTTTACTTTATGAATGTTTTATGTGATACGTTTATGTTATGGATCTTGGGCATTGTTATGAAAACAGGTGGTACCGTGATAAACTAACGGTGGGTGAGCCCGATATAGCTCTCCAACGCAGTGGGTAACGCGAAGGAGTGAAACGTTAAGGTTTCTCTGAAGAGATTTAGGGAATATACTGTGGTGGGTATTCCAAACGTAACCAAGAGGGTTACTCCCTATGTAAGAAAGTTATGAATGCCTCAATTTACCTTTATGTCTTATGATTTCTATGATTTATTGATGATTTTATGAGGTATGTTAAAGTGCTCATGTTTTATGGGTAAAGTATGATTTCATTCTTATGTATACATGTACTCATGTTTCCTTTCCATATTTTTATATCCCTTACTAAGATTTTTATGCTCATCCCAAGTTTTTGAAATGTTTTTCACAGGTCAAGGGAAGGGTATATGATATGATGATAGTGTCAAGGAAGTGTCAAGAAAGAATCCATGTTTTATTTTAAATATGTTTCCGTTGATTGGAAAAATTAATACTATCTTTTATGTAACCACTTTGTTTAAATGTGGAATGTAATGAATGTTTTATGATCTAATTCTCTAAAACTCTAAACCTGAAAAGATCCTCAATGTGTAATCTTGTAATAACTCAAGATTAAGTAAGGTTTAAGGCTGGGGCCTTATAGGAAAAACCATGATTTTCGAGTACATATTTGAATTAGAATGATCAATTATATGGAATGGGGGGATATATAACACCCTAGGATTTTAAAATAACAACATTAGGTTTGATATTTTATATTACATTATTCACTGACCCATATTGAATTGTAATATAATATTTAAATGTGTCATTATTGAAATATTCATTAACATAAGTAATATAATTATAAAAAACACTTTTTGAGAATTATTTATTAATATATATGATGATAAAAATATATTGGTAAATGAGGATTTAATTTTTATTAATGTATTTAAATTCTTCAAAAATATATTTTTTGCAGATATTTGTTTTCCTTTCAGTGAAAAAATAGTAAAATAAAGTTATTCAAAATTTAGGGATTTTTTTTAAAAATAAACACAATTTTGTAAATTCTCTTGAAAAACATACTGTTGGGTGAACGTTAGGGATTCTTTTTGAAAAGATTTATTGTTTATTGTTGAGTGCAAAACACTTTTTGAGAAATAGTCAATTTATTCAAAAATTTATTCAATATAAATGTACCAATATGAATTTAATTTTATTTAAAATTATAAAAGTTATATTTTTTATGATTTATAATAATTATATAAATTATAATTTTGTAATTTTTTGATTTTTTATAATATTATTTTTAGGCTTCAAACGAGGTTTGGTGGAAAACCTTTTCTAAGTGCATAATGTTTCTCCCATTAAATTATTTATTATAACCTATAATATATAATGATTAAAATAAAATCTCATTAATATATATATATATATATATGAATTTAAATTCATGTAATTGTATTTATAGTTATAGAGTTTATATGATATCATCTTATGCTTGAAAAAATGCATTTTTTGAAAAACCCCAATTTTTAAAAGATTTTTCTTCTTAATTTTTTTATATTAGCAACATATCTAAATATAATATGATAAAATAGAATTCATATTATAAGTTTCAAGAATTTATATTAGATATCTTTTTAATCCTAATTTTTGGTCTTAACAAAGAGTAAAAACAAAAAAAACTAATTACTACAATTAATGTTAAACATGTAGTTTTGTGTGTTACATGTGAATGTATTAAAATTAATTTTATAAGAATGATTAATTTTTCAATGATAATTTTTTTAATATTATCAATAAATAGGTATTAATTATCTAATAAGAGATATTTTATTTTATGATTAATAGTATAATTACATATGTTTAAAAAACTAATTATCAAGTTGAAAACTAAAATTGTAAAAGTGAGTCACCATGGAGGTAAATGGAATAATTTTGGTAAAAAATGGTTATTTTTTGTTTTACTAGTTCAATCAACCATAAAATATCTCTTTCGAATTATTTTTCAATTTTGCAGTCCCTTGGGTTGAGAGTGACTTCCCATTTAGGAATAGATTTGGGTACTTAAAAATATTCCACTACTCAATTATAAAAGGAACCCCCATCTACTCATGTATTCACACATATAAATAAATATAAATCAAAAAAACTATACCAAAATATCTCCCTAAAATATATTGAATCATTATAGAGATGTTCTCATTCCCATAAAATATACACCAGGTCCGTAGGAAGAGACCCAACTATGGATATTCTAAGAGAATTTAATCATCTTCACCGAGATCCATCTTTTTTTTCTAATCTACCATATTAAATTGTGTATTTGATAATCCAATATAATAACACCATAATATCTAACATAATAAAGATTTATTATGTTTACTAATTAATATTTATCAGTATTTTCTCCATCAAATTGGATACAAATCTATCGCTTCTGTGTCCGGCAGACTACCGACTCATGAACTGATCTAATTTGTTTCCATCACCCACATAAATGGATATAAATAACAAAAAACAATTAATAATATATATTATTATTATGACATTTTATTGTAATTATAAAGTTTATATATCAACCAATTCATTATCCATTCACCCAATATATAGATTATAATAATGCTTGTGCATGCGTATGGTATACTATCCCAATAAAGAAATGTGACTCAATATCCATGTATAAATTTCATTAATGGATTTAAAATTTATATAATGAAATAATATTATATTTATAACATTATTAATACTATATATATGTTGTATCTATATCATTTGAATAATTACATGAACTGATGTCATAAAACGCGTTAGATAAAATAATGAAGTTAACACCCAATAAAATGGTAATAATGATATATCATTAATGAAAGGGAGAAAATAAAGAATAATAAGATAATGTATTTTTTTTTAAAATTAAATATGATTCTTGTATAAACTAGTAACACATTTTGAACCATTATAAAGGATTTCAATGCATTTTTTCCTTGGGGTAAATTTGAGTTATGAGATTTTGTTTTAATTTCCATTCATTTGGAAAAATTTAATGTCATGCATCTTGTATAATTTATATTGTTATTATTATTCCACTTTTTCAATTCAGGTATGGATTATGATATAATTCATGTTATTTGAATGCTTCCATGTCAATTAATTAATCCAATATTTTTTCAACAGAATGTTACCATGTCGTAAGGGGTTTGATAACACAATCTCTTTTAATTGGGTTGTAGTACTACATCACTGTCTTCGATATTATAAGATAATGTGTGTAGTTAATTATTCTTATCTTACGACATATTTCTATTTTTTAGTTAAATTTTATACTTATAATATATTCATTAATTAATTATCATTACATTATTACGATCATTTTAAGAGTATCTCATCAGATATTTTCATCTTTAGAACGTTTGTTTTGTAATAGAGTTATATTATTTTATGTGGATTATATAATAGACATTGATATGATATATCATATATATATTTGGATACATGGTATTTAAATTATCTTTTTATTTTATTTCCTTCATGGGCCTAACGATTCTAAATCTACCAAAGCAAAAATACATTTATGTTTCAATAAAAATTTTATCAAGATTGTTTGTGCTTGAATTTACCGAGAATGATTCATTTATAATTATCCGATTAAAAATATTCCTTTTTCTTTTCTTCTTGTCTTAACAAATATTTTAGTTGACATTAAATTTATTCCCTCTATGTTACATATGATTGTTGTGAAAATTTTGTTAAGTAAATATGACATTATGTAAATCTTTAGATTAGAATGGTTTTTATTCAAATTAATTTTTTTTATAGAAGAACACATTACTGCCCACCTGTCCAATAATATGATTACGGTGATTACCACAATCCATTATCTGATTGTCTAAGTTTTACTTACCAATGATGGGTAGGAATATCCAAAATGTTGGAGGCATTATCCAATCATAGATGTATGCACACACACATCTATAAAAACATACAATGATGAGAAATTAAAGAAACAAATGTACCATAAGTGTATTCATAACGTATATACCCAACTAGAGTACAAAAACAATTATTAGAATGTGATAAATGGGGTTTAATGAAAACCCATGAAAAACTAAAATGGTGTCAACATTTCAAAGTAGTGTACTAATAGAAAATGAAACATCAGTAAACTTTTTGGTCTGTCTTTCCTAGAACAATTATCAACATCCTTCAAGACCTCATAGGACTCCATCAGAAGGACTATATTCCGCACAAGACACAACATATGTGGGATGATCCCATGAACATGTAATTATAATAATACCTAATATGGAACCAATGAATCATTAAAACAAGAACATCAAATCTAGTCATCTTCTAAAAATAAAATAACAAAGAAATATGAGACACAATAATAACAAACTCTAAGACTGAAGAAGGTTTGAGCCACATCCACCATGGAGATTCCACACAAGGCTTCAAGGTAATATTATTCTGGGATAACAATCTAAATGATATGTAAATACTTATATATGAATATTTAGATTCACCGATAGGGGTCACAACCTGTGTCACTGGGGGCAGCACAAACTCATCTCGAATAACGTTCCAAGTGGGGGATCATAATCTCAATGCTAATGTCAACAATAATATATTAGATTTTTAAATAGGGTATTAATGATGAAAATATATTAGATCACTCTCATAATAAATTAGGGATTCTGTAAACTCTATATGAGAAAACACCAATAGTGGGTATCATAGTCCTGTACATAGACATAATGTTCCACTAAACCCCAAAATGGATATAAAATTTATCACACTAAAATTATTCTATTCTATACAAAATATATGAAGGGTTATAAGCCCCCTATAATTAATTATGTGGTATGTAATAAGGTTACAGAACATGTACCTTTTATTCTCATGCTACATATGCTTATGCATGTGTTCCTCAAATCATTACCATGTCAAAATAGTCATGCTTATATTCATTTTCATGTTTGATCACACAACAATGCTTGTGTTGACCGGTCCCAGCCAAGTATCTAGACGTGTAGCTAGCCATGTTTGGGGACATGGCTTTACCAATGTACACCATCCCTAGCTATATTTCATGTATGTGCACCTTGGTGTCTACCTGTATGTGTATGCATAGATTATTCACAAAATAATGTTCTAAGGGCACAAAAATGATGTCAGGACCACAACTTATTTCATACTTATCTATTTTAGAAAAAAACTAGCCCCACTATCAATGATCCACATAACATGTAATTATTTTTGGAATGTAGTGTAAATGTTTTTTCCAGAAACCCTTGATCTGACTCCATATACACCCGCACCACAATTATATATATATATATATATATCAAAATCATATCTCAATGGATTTTTTATTGGGGTCAAACAAACTCTCCATCACCTGATATCTAAATTACAGTCTCCCAAATCTAGTTAGATTCCACCACAATTTCATGTGTCATCATTGTATATCAAACTATGAAGAACAGGTAATATGAACCAATATAATCAACCATGAGTTGTACACTACTATTTTCACACGTTTATCTCATCCTTAATAATGAATAAATTTTTCTTATAAATACTTTTTGAGTAATAATAGTTAAAGAATAATCTAATATCATGTATTCAATGAACATTGGTCCTAGAAAATTATCCCCGGTGAAAATTCATCGAAATAATGGGAAACAGAATAATGAAAAAAATGAGAAATGAAACATTCCCATTTTAGGGTTGTCCTTGGATTTTCCATTATAATGAAAAACTAATATCCAATAATTAATCCAATAAATATAAAAAATCAATAAAAAAGTCGAAGAATCAATTCATTTAGGTTTAATTGATCTATTATTGAAATGGGATTATAAGACATGGCGAATCCATATAAATAAACTGTCATACAAGGATCCATGATATGGTCATCACTCTTCAGATAATGATCATAAAATAGATCATCTCAATGTATAGAGTGTTATGATTTAAACTAGTTGGTTTTCCCATATCCATGTATTTATAACGGAGTCTTTTTTGCTATATCAAATATAAACTAAAATAAAATAGTTTATTTTGGTTATTTATTGTATCACTCTGTGAAAAATGAATAAAAAAATTCAATATTGAAAATGATTAAGTTGTTTTAATGGTAAAATTCATGCATTAAAATCAACTGATGTCTCAAATTTCCCAACAGAGTCATCATTCAATAGTTATTCGACATTCCCATGAATAAAGTTCACACGTGATGTTGATAAATTTAATATTTTTATAAAAAAAATACCAGGATCCCTACAACTAAAAATATCATGATGTCATAGTTACTTGCTCCAAATTGATTACTAGATATATTTCAAATCATTATAGGTTAAAAAACTAGTGGTTACAGTCTACCCACTACAATTATTTTTGTCCAATTAATCAAAAAAAACTCATAAAGTTGTTGGTATTGAGCTCATATCTTGTTCTCCCACTCCAATTTTCTATCCTTATGAATATTTTTATACATCTAGAAAAACAGAATAGAAATTTTTCACCCACCATGTATCTTAGCCTATAAATCCTTGACCTACATATGGTACTCTCCAACTTTAGATCCATTCTTTTTATCTATATTTTTATATTCATTTACATATTATGGGTTATGAAGATACATCATCAATTGTGACACATAGAAGATATAGTGTAACTATACTAAATATGGAGTTAAATTTAATTGGTATGCCTTCTCAAAAACTATACATTTCATATGGAATAGGAAAATTAATATCAAAGATATCTTTCAACCCTAGAATTATTTTCACAGCAAACATCCTGGTCAGTCAATCCATAACACATGGTATCCCTCCTAGAACTCCAATGGGCTCCTTCCTTAGTCATTATAAGAATTAAAATTCCTCAATATAATCTTAATGCACTCTAAGATGATATTAACCTTATATTCATTATCTTCCACTAATTCTAGTCCCATCAATGCTGACTCATATAGATCTTTCCAACATAGTACTGATCGATAGATTCACGCATAAAAATAAATGAATGGTAAAATACCAATTGTGTAATGGTAGTTATTTGTTTATTAATAATCCACCATCTTTAGGACGTTCTCCTGAAAATGACCATTTTCCAACATTCATGATCGATGAATATCCCCCAAAACTATATGGTTTGCTCAGTCTTCCTCTCAATACGATGGTTAAATGTCATCCTCAAACCCAAAAAAGTCTTAATTCCCCTAAAATCAAATACATTATTTTCAATTTATATGGTAATAATTTTTGGAAATGATCTTCAAGTGAACATCATGGAGTTAGAGAATATCCTACCATAAATACAATCAAATAAACAATAATAATTTCTTCTACTGGATAGCAAAAAATGTTGTAAAGTTGGAGGGTAAATATATAATTACCTAGATTGAATCATGCCTTCTATAAATCCATTTTAACCCATCTGAATGACTATAGATATCCCCTTACACATTCACTTTAATACCTCAATGTCTTAATAAAACCACACTGAATCCATTTCCACATTCTCCACTATCTAACATGTGGAGTTTCGAGAGTGAATCTCGCATACACCCTTCTTCATCCCTTGAATAAAAATATAAGACCAGATCTCTAGGTACATATTTTCCACCCCATGATTTAATTCCAACTGGTATTTTTGAAACTCCCCATCACATCCTCCCACAATTCCACATGGACAATAATTTATTATTGTAAAAGGATGGCATGATCTCCTTCTAGAGAAAATGAATCAATGGAATATTCAGACGATATTAAAATATGTAGGGTCTCACAATTAGTATCTGCATGATGATCCCACCAAAAATGATTTAGAAGCATTGGGGAATATACCATCAATTGTAGGTAAGTTTCATTCCCCGCATTTAAATGGGAAAACAACAATGAGGCATACTACTATATGTCCTTTGTTGAAAACTGATAACATGATATTATTTATGGAGAGTGTACCACCATGTTCCCCTTCTTAGGATTATAGTCAATCTCAAAGTCATAGTCCTAGAGGATCCCTATCCAGTGTGTCTATCTCATAATCATATCCCCCATAGAGAATATTTACATGATACTCTTTTTATATGTGAATATGATAAACCACTCATGAAAAGGGAGTGTCTCTATATCTTTAGATTCAATGGAACTTTTACAATTAAATGATCATGTGTTGTGTTGTTGACATTCGAAGGTCCCAGGATCCTAGAACTATTGGATATAATATCTTACCTCAACATCAGAACACAAGAATATCCAATCACTATGTCGTTATAGAAAACTAAATAAACAAATCAATCCTCTAGAAATATCAAATGGGTGAACTCATCATCCACTTCCTCAAATCATAAAAATCATTTTATAATATATCCAAACCCACTAAGGTATTCCCCTTCAGATTCAATTCAGTAAAAGGTATCATTATCCTGTTGAAATTAGATAAGAATATCCTATAGTATCACACCAACCCAAATAAGGTCCACACCAATATCAAAATCTTGGCTGTCTCCTAAGGAAGCACTGGCCTAACCTTCACTAGGTCCACCACTAGACAACCTTCTAAGATGACATGTCCCATAAATTTAACATGCCAAATATTGAACTAAAAATTTTATATATTCTCATATATTTAATGCTCCTGGAGTGAGTTTATGACCGTCCTAATGTGTATCATGTGATCCTACATGGATGGTATGTACACAGGGATATAACTGATGAATACAACCACAAACTGCAATATAAATGGATAAAATATTTAAATGATGATTCCCATGAACGTTATTGAAGAATTCATCCTGTAAAATAGAATAATTTAATACTCATATTGAATATAAAGACATAAAATGGAATCAACGATATATCCTCATCCTATACTTGTTGGTGTTGATACCCTAATATATGGTCAATACTGGAGAACCATGTCTCCCTTATATACAGATCAAAGAGATCATCGATCCATACTATAGTATACATATTCTCCACGATCACCTGATTTATGAATTGAAAATATATACATTAAATCAATCTCTAATCCACCATCCTGGTGAATAATATGTGTTCAACCTATGGGAAAAAACTTGGTATAATGAATACCTTCCTCTATATGTCCACCATCTATAGCATCATCTCAAAAACTCTATGGGTTCTATTTGATATGATGGTATATATTTTGAGGTTGTCCCAAGGTGTATATAATGGTGAAGTATAACTCCTTAATAGAAATTAAGACTAAAACACCCTTAGAAAATAAAACAACATAATCCACCTCCACTATAAGAGGATCTAATATCATAACATCCACTTACCTAAGGGTAAAGTAATGAAACTGGTGAGAAATCAATTGCACACTTCTTTGTACAGTCCCATCTTTTTGTGAAAAGGTATTCTTTTCTACAATGTTGTATTACCAAATCCCATCACCAAGGATACTCAGCATTAACATTATCAATTATTCAATATAAAAATGAACTATGGATATTTTATCTATACATAATATTACATCATAATATTCCATCTATGTTAAAAATTGATCCCATAAAAATATCACACTTCTATGAATCTTGTCACACATTCAGTACAATTTTTTGATCATGGAGCCTCCTCGGGATGAAGTCCCCATTAGAAAAAGGTTTAGTGAAGGGGTTATCACGAATCTCTATGTCTCCAACAACGGATGTTGTATGAATGGAATGAACGAAACTTGTAACACCCCAAGCTTCTACGATACAATTCTCTTTGAATAATGCAATAGAGTGTGTTGTATGCAACAATGAGTTCTAACACACCACAACTAATCAAACTAGATATTATGAATAGTAATACCCATTTTTGAAATTTATAATTTTTTTTTGTCAAAATGGACTTCATTTTTGGATTCGGAATATTGAAATTAACCTAGGGTGAAATTTTGGTATTTTTCTGAAAAACATCATTTTTTGATGAATAGTGAAACTACTAAGTGGTAGTTAAAAAAACTGAATTTTTCATAAAACATAATTTTACCACTTCTATGAGTGGAATTGAAAAAATTGGAGAGACACGATTAATATCACGGAGTAATATGTGGTTCAATGAGATGAAAATAATTTTTGGTGAATAGTAACTTTTTACTTTTATTTACCACGGTTAAAAGTAAATATGGTAATTAAGGGTAAAAATGATATTAATATTACCCTAACACATGTCCTAATTCTATTGGACAAGTGTATCTCGACCAAAAACAACCTTAGGAATAAAATATTATCATTTAGGTCCACTTGTATTAGATTAGGACATTTATTATTATTTAATTCAAAGAAGAGTTAAAAGAGTTAAAATCAATGTTTTTTTACTAAAACATTTTTAATATAGGGTTATACATATGTTAAATTCGATTGTAAATATTCATTAGAGAGATAAAAAGATTTCCTACATAATTATATTTTATTTATAATTTTTAGACAGTAAATAATTTAATTTATTGATGACACAATGATGATGTAGTAATTACCATAATAGTAAAAAATTAAAATAATTGATTTTATAAATACCCAAATAAATATAATTTGAGACTTTTTATGAATTAAACTAATTGTATAGGTTAATATGAAATGTTAGGAATGAATTAATTAACTTATTTATAAGTAATCATTCTGTTATGAGTTTCACAAAAATCAATTTTCCAAATAGTGCCAAAATTGACATAAAAGAGTTTTTAAAACAAATATTATATTATTATTTGATATTCAATTCATAAAAATATAAGGTTCTTCCAAGAGACTTATATCATGATAGGTGTGTCATTAATGTACCACATTGGGGTCTCTTGGACGTATATAGTATGTTTATTAACTATATAATATAAAAATAAAAAGTGACATGGTAAGTGTCAAACTAATTAACTAAGAGTTAAAACTAAAATATAAGGTTAATATAATGACCAAAACCTGTCTAAATTAAATTGGATGAGTGTTTTTAGACCCATCCCCACCTTAATATTTAAACAATCCACTTTGGATCCATTTTAAACCGAATTTTAATTTATTATAAAATAAAATTTCTAGCTTTTCCAAAGGTGCCCCTCACCCCTCTTATAAAAGGGCACTCCCCCTTCCCACTAATTCACATATTCAAAGCATTTTGGATCATCCAAACCCTACCGAAATACTCTATCAACTTCCCTAACTTCAACCTAGAGGCCTTAGTTTGATCATAAATCCAACCTAAGGAGCCCTTTTGATCAAATCAAAAGGAAGGACCCGAAGAAGAGGTAATGTTTTCACCACCCTTTTTCAAATTCATTTCTTCTCAACTTCTTCTTTCATTATTATTAAAATTCAGAAATAATGAATCCATTATCTCCTATATACTGTCATATTATTATAAATTTGGTACAACCATATTCAGTATTCTATCCATCCTTTGAATGACATGTTACCATACGTGCGTACGTACACATTACCGTCTACACGTCGTGGCGTAATTATTATTCAATATATTATTATTTGGAGGGGTATAATAATGATTTGTAATTCATGTAAATAATAAATAAAACATTAAATGGTTATTTATATATGATATACCATCCAATTATATATTATTTTAATATGAAAAGAATGATATTGTCGCTCGTGCGTACGTACGGACTACCATCTCCACGAACGCGATGAGATTAATTATCCATCATATCCATTCAAGTATAATTATCATTTGATGATTTAAAAATAATTTTGAAGGACTTGATATCATTCTGGATATTAATTAAATACAACCTATCCATAAAAACAAGGCTTATGTAACAAAAAATATAAAATAAAACTAGTAAGTTAACACCCGAAACGACGATAATTCTAAGACATTATTAACAAAGCAATGATAAAAGATCATATATGACATAATATTAATGTATATTATTATTTTATAATTTAATAACAATTATTTCACCATTATACAAGAGGTTAACCTACCCCCAACCAAGGAAAATTACAAGTTAAGGGTTTATTTCACAATCTCTTCATTATCTGAGGTTGTTTATACGTAATAATCTACTGGGAATTCTTTATCATCCACATCCATGTTTCTTAAAAAATTATTTCAAAACATTATTACTATTTACTAGAATATGGGTTAAAGTCATTTATACCCTATTTTACTTTTATAAGTGGTTTATAAAAGAATATTTCCATCATTTTCCAAACAAGGTTTTTTTAACCTTTTCGACAGAATTAAGGTAAGAATGTTTTTTTAACTTATACAGTGGGTGCGTCTATTTTCCTCCATTATAAAATAATCGAAGCCTCCCTTACAATATTATAAGAATATTTTCAAAGAAATTTTTTTATTTTATAGAAATATGACTCTTAAATGATTTCAAAATAGAAAGAGATATTTCTCTAAAAAGAGTTTTGATTTCATCTATGTCAACATCCTTTGATTAATTTTAAGCTTATTTGAAGTTGATTTATTATGATACAAACATCCATATTGTATTTATGTTTTTGTGATTTGTTTGACTATGGATGTGTTATTTTTATACCATTCATGGTTTATGGAGAAAGTATTGACATTTCGTATAATAGTTTTAATATGAATGTTTATGTTATGTTTAAACATGTTCATATGAGGAATGCATTGGACTTAATATGTGATGGGTGGAGCCCATTATAGCTCCTCGATGCATCGGTAGGTCTCATGAGACAAAATAGTGTCTTGGCACAAGTCCTTGACAAAATCTTATTTTAAGTCTTGGCACGAGGCCTTGGCTATGTGGTTATGATAGTCTGGTGTTATGCATTCCATCATTATGAAAGTGGTTATTGATATTGCATATTTTTATTCGAATAGTAGAATATCTATGTGAATAATTAAAAGGAATTATGTCATTTTATTTTTTCCATACTATGTTGAAGCTCAAGTTTAAAAGGATTTTATTTTAGTTATACATTGCCTTAAATGTTTATTCTTATTTATGAAAGTTTCTGCTATATTATTATCCTTACTGGGAATTTGAGCTCACCCCCTTTCTATGTTTTATTTTTCCCAGGATGTGAAGATGTAAATTATTATTGACCCGCAAGGATAGTATGAGTGGATAAGAGTGTGGACTATAAAGACTATGTTGTTGTAGTTTTCATTTTTATTATGTAATGTAAAACTTTATGAACATATATAGTGTTTTCAAGGCTACTAAACTAATTTGTCTTTATAGATTTGATCATTCATGTGATCATGCCAATGTTATGTAATAATGCACCGACTCTGGGTAACTGGGGTCGGGGCATTACAGTTGATATCAGAGGAAGTTTAGTACAAACCTTGTAAGCTAGATTAAGATAAACTCTTATTAGAGCACATAGATTTAAGATGGACTTTGAGGATTAGTATAGAAGAACTTCCTAGAATTTTGGTATTGTAGACATTTTGTGAGTTGTACGAGAAATACATCCCTGTCTAGATACGAGCTGGTAGAGGAGGCTCTGGCACAGATGTACCTAGGGTTAAAAACCAATAACACCACTTTGAGTTAGACTCGAACGAGAACTGGTGCATGACAATAGGCCTTGCTGCACTCTTGGTTACGACACTCCCGGAGGATATGCTTAGGATAACTCTCATTTTATTTACAAATAATTATGAAGGGTTTTTGAGTATATACTTCCTCAAAGAAAACATTTTTATGATTATGGATTATATCTATAAATAGTTCAATTTATGTTAAGTGTTTTATAAGTATGAAATTGTGTATTTTGATTCATAAACTGGTCTAGTTTATGCCATTGTTTAGAAATGGTGTCTACTGGAAGAAATAGAAACTGTATCAATGCACGCAGTCCATGTAGGGATTTCCCTCCTTCTCAAGATAATTATAGTGGAGCTAGTGATGAAACTGGTGCCGATCAGCTAATCACCATATTGGGAGAACTCATTCAGGTTATGAATAATAACCTTACCCATATGGAGCACCATGATCCTCAGCGTGGATGATCAATGTTAGATCACTTCATGAGGCAACAAACACCAACATTAAATGAGAGTACAAATCCATTTGTAGCTGAGCTATGGATAAGTTCCCTAGAGAAAATATTTCAGGCTTTGGGAAGTAGTGAAAGGGAAAAATTTATCATGGTAGTTTACCACCTCACCGGAGATGCTGATCAATGGTGGTCATTGATTCAAAAAATGATGGAAGATAATGAATTATCAAATATGGAATGGAGGGAGTTCAAAGATCTGTTTTTAGAAAAATAACTTCCTCGTGACCATCGAGCTGATATGGAAAGGTGATTTTTGAGTCTGAGACAAAAGGAGGATGAGAATGTCGCAAAGTATGAGGCTATGTTTATGAGGCTAGCAAGATATTCTAGAGATTATATATGTAACACAAGAAGTAAGATTTATTGTTTCTTTGATGGTTTAAAACCATTTCTCCGTCGAGCATTAGTCTCACAATCCTTCTCGTCGTACGAAGACATTGTCTAATGTGCTATCAAGACAGAAAAGGAATTCTCTAAGTCTTATGACTTTAATGTATAGCAATAGAAGAAGAGATCTGCTGACCAATCTGGGAATGGAAGTAAGGGGAAGAAGGGAAAATTTGAATATCCATGCTACTGTTAATGTGGGAAGAAACACCCCGGTACTTGCTTAAAAGGAATGTGAGTCTGTTACAAGTGTGGTGAAAAAAGCCACCAAGCTTGTGATTACAAGGGGAAGAATGAAGATACTGATGTTCAATGATACAATTGTAGGGATATGGGAAATTATTCTAATGAATGTCCTAAGCATCAGGGGAACTTATCTTAGAAAAGTCCAAGGGATCAAGTCCAAGCTTATGATATCATTACTGTTGAGGTAGAAGCTACGAAAGAGGTTGTGGCAGGTAATTTAATGGTTTCCTCAAGTTTAGCAAATGCATTATTTGATTCTGGATCATCACATTTTTTCATATCTTCCTGGTTTTCTAATAAAATTAGATATTTCCAATTTTATTTAACAAGGGAGTTTTCAGTTAAAACTACTAAGGGAAGTATCATTGCAACAATGTTTTGTGAATCAGTCCCCATTTGAGAATATAAATGTTCCTTATCTGCTGATGTCATCATCATACCTATGATTGAGTTTGATATAATCCTCGGTATGGATTGGATTTCGGACCATGATGAGAAGATTTATTGTAAGAAGGAGGAGGTTAATATTTTTGATAATGATGATAAGGAACACCTTATATTTAGAGAAGAATCATCACAACCTAATTCTTATCTAGATCCACCCCCAGTTTCTCAACTAAATTCAATTATTGGGGAGGAAGAGAATGAAATGACTCTGGGTGAGGAAATTAATGTTCAAATAGAGGATGTACCTGTTGTAAAATAATATGTAGATGTGTTTCTGGAAGATTTACCTGGACATCCTCTAGAACGAGAAGTTGAGTTTTCCATTGATTTAATTCCGGGATCAAGGCCTATATCAAAGACCCCTTATAGAATGGCCACTATAGAATTAGTTGAACTAAAGAAAAAAATAGAGTAATTGAGTAATAAGGGATTTATTCACCCTAGTGTTTCTCCATGGGGATCCCCTGTTCTTTTTTTTAAAAAGAAAGATGGATCTATGAGGTTATGTATCGACTACATGGAGATCAATGCTATAACAAAAAAGAAAAAGTATCCCCTACCTCGCATTGATGATTTATTTGACCAACTGCATGGAGCTTAATACTTTTCAAAGATGGACCTTCGATCTGGATACCATCAGTTGTTTGTGAAGAAGGGAGACATTCTGAAGACAACATTTCAAACTAGGTAAGAGTATTACGAGTTTACAATAATGCCTTTTGGATTGACTAATGCACCCTCTGTATTCATGGATCTGGTGAATAGAGTTTTCAAAGAATATCTCGATGAATTTGTGGTGGTATTTATAGATGATATCTTGGTATACTCCAAAAGCTACAAAAATCATGAAAATCAATTGCTCATTATCCTGAAGACTCTGAGAAGACATGTATTATATGGGACGTTTAGCAAGTGTGAATTCTGGATTCATGAGATTTATTTTCTTGGCCATATTGTCTCTAAAGATGGAATCACTGTTGATCCTTCTAAGACCATGGAAATCCAAGAATAACCTGCACCGATGAGTATAACTGAGGTACATAGTTTTATTGGTTCAGTAGGTTATTATTGACGTTTTGTCCCGAATTTGGCCCAGTTGGCTAACCATTAACAAAGCTCACACGTAAAGGGGTCAAATTTGTTTGGACAAAAGAGTGTGAAGAATGTTTTGACAAACTGAAGAGAAGATTATTCAAGGATCCTATATTGAATCTACCATCGGGGAATGATGGGTTCATAATTTATAGTGATGTATCGAAGAAAGGACATGGTTGTGTCCTTATGCAGAATGATAGGGTTATTGCCTATGCATCACGACAGTTGAAAATTCATGAAAAAAAACTATCCTACTCATGATATCAAGTTAGCAGCTGTGATATTTTCATTTAAGATATGGAGGCACAACCTCTATAGGGAAAAATGTGAGAATTATACTGATCACATGATTTTGAAGTATATTTTCTCACAAAAAGAACTCAAAATGAGGCAAACGAGATGGCTTGAATTACTCAAAGATTATAATTGTACGATAAACTACCACCCAGTGAAGGCAAACAAGGTGGAAGATTCTTTGAGAAGAAAATATCATGGAGTTTTGAACAATATGAGAATTGAAAGGGATCCAATTTTCATAGATCTAGTGAAGATGGAAATGAGAATAACCAGGGAAGGTGAAACATCAATGCTTTTTCAAATGGTTACCATACCATATTTACTAGAAAGAAATAAAATTTCTCAGACGGATGATGAAGAATTTGAAAAGAATATTAATGTTGTGAATGATGGGAGATTGAGAGACTTTGTTTATGAAGATGGAATTTTGAAATTCGGGAAGAGACTTTGTGTTCCCAATATACCTGATCTAAAAAGGGAATTGCTGGATGATTCTCATAGTTACAATTTCTCTATACACCCTTGGAGAACCAAAATGTATAGAGACTTGAAAGAACATTTTTGGTGGGACAACATGAAGAGGGAGATTACTGATTTTGTGTCAAGATGTATGGTTTGTCAACAAGTGGAAGGTGGAAGGAAACAGCCTGGAGGAGTCATGAAACCTCTTCCTATACCATAGTGGGAATGGGACAATATTACATTAGACTTTTTCATGGGGATACCAAAGACTCCTAGAAGGAACGATGAAATATGGGTTATTGTTGATCTTCTTACCAAGTCAGCACATTTTATTTCTATAAGGGAAGATTTACCACTTGAATGGATAGAAAGACTATATATTAATGAAGTTTTGAGACTTCATGGAGTACCCCTATCGATTTTTTTTGATTGTGATCCCCGTTTTACTTCATCATTCTGGAAAAGTCTTCAGAAGTACTTGGATACTGAACTTCATTTTAGCACTGCCTACCACCCTCAAACAGATGGACAATCAGAACGAACTATTCAAACCTTAGAAGACATGTTGAGATCCTTCTTACTTGACTATCAGGGTATGTGGGATCAATATTTACCTCTGTTAGAATTATCCTATAACAATAGCTTCCATTCGAGTATTCATATGGCACCATATGAAGCGTTATATGGAAAGAGATGTCGCACACCAACCTGTTGGGATGAGGTTGGTGAAAGAAAACTTGTAGGCCTAGAACTGGTGGAGGAAACGATGGAAAAGGTGAAGGTAATCTAAAACTATATCAATGCAGCTCAAAGTTGGTAGAAGAGCTATGCTGATAATCGAAGGAAGGATTTTGAATTTCAAGTCAGTGATCATGTTTTCCTGAAGGAATATCCATGGAAGGGTGTCATATGTTTTGGTAAGAAAGGTAAATTCAGTCCCAGGTACATCGGACCTTTCGAAATTCTAGAACGAATTGGGGATGTAGCTTACCGATTGGCAATGCCGCCAAGTCTCTTAAAAGTTCATGATGTGTTCCACGTATCTCTGTTGTGGAAATACATGACTGACCCAACGCATGTACTCACCTATGAGGAATTAGAACTGGAACCTGATATGTCTTATTGCTTAGATCCCTTCAAGATTCTTGATATGAGAGAACAAGTACTGAGAAACCGGACGACTCGTCTGGTAAAAGTTTTGCGGAGAAACCATAAGATGGAAGATGCAATGTGGGATCCCGAGGAACTTATAATGAAGAACCACCTGGGTCTTTTCATGCGGTAGTATTCTAGAAATTTTGAGGACGAAATTTTTTGGAGGGGAGAATGTAACACCCCAAACTTCTATGGTATGCTTCTCTTTGAATAACGCAATAGCATGTGTTGTACGCAACATCGAGTTCTAACACCCCACAACCAATCAAACTAGCCGTTATGAATAGTAATACCCACTTTTTGAAATTTATAAATTTTATTTTTCAAAATTGACTTCATTTATGGATTCGGACTATCGATATTAGGCTATGGTGATTTTTTGGTATTTTTCTGAAAAACATCATTTTTTGATGAATAGTGAAACCACTAAGTGGTAGTTAAAAAAACAGAATTTTTCATAAAACTTATTTTTACTGCTTCTGTGAGTGGAATTTTGAAATTCCGAGACACATGGTTAATATCATGGAGTAAAATGTGGTTCAATTAGATGAAAATAATTTTTGGTGAATAGTAAGTTTTTACTTTAATTTACCACGATTAAAAGTAAATAGGGTAATTAAGGGTAAAAATGATATTAATATTACCGTAACACATGTTCTAATTCTATTGGACAATAGTATCTCGACCAAAAACAACATTAGGAATAAAATATTATCATTTAGGTCCACATGGATTAGATTAGGACATTTATTATTATTTAATTCAAAGAAGAGTTAAAATAGTTAAAATCAATGTTTATTTACTAAAACATTTTTAATATGGGTTTATACATAAGGTAAATTAGATTTTAAATATTCATTAGAAATATAAAAATTATACCTACAAAATGATATTTTATTTATATATTTTAGACTATAAATAATTTAATTTATTTATGACACAATGATGATGCAGTAGTTACCATAATAGTGAAAAATTAAAATAAATGATATTATAAATACCCAAATAAATATAATTTGAGACATTTTAGGTATTAAACTAATTTTCTAGGTTAATATGACATGTTAGGAATGATTTAATTAACTTTTTTTGAAGTAATAATTCTGTTACGATTTTCAAAAAAATTCAATTTTCCAAATAGTGTCAAAATTGACATAAATGTGTTTTTAAAACAAATACTATTTTATTAATTGATATTCAATTCTTAAAAATCTAAGTATCATCAAAGAGACTTATATCATGATAGGTGTGTCATTAATGGACCACTTGTGGGTCTCTTGGTGGTATATAGTAATTTTATTAACTATATAATATAAAAATACAAAGTGACATGGTAAGTATTAAACTAATCAACTAAGAGTTAAAACTAAAAGATAAGGTTAATATAATGACACAAACCTGTATATATTCTATTGGTTGAGTTGTTTTCGAACCATCCCCACCTTAACCTTTAGATAATCCAATTTGGAGACATTAGAAACCGAATATTAATTTTTTATAAAATAGTATTTCTAGCATTTCCAAAGGTTCCCCTCACCCCTCTTATAAAAGGGCACTCCACCTTCTCACTAATTCAAACATTAAAAGACTTTTGGATCGGCCAACCCCTGACCAAGGACTCTATCAACTTCCCTCACATTAACCTAGAGTCCTTATTTTGTTCAGAAATCCAACCTAACGAGCCGTTTTGATCAAATCAAAAGGAAGAACTCGAAGAAGAGGTAATGTATTCACAACCCTTTTTCGAATTCATTTCTTCTTCAACTTATTATTTATTTGTTATTCCCATTCTAAAATAATGAATACAATGTCTCCTATATACTGTAATATTATTATAAATATGGTACAACCATATTCAGTATTCTATCCATCCTTTGAATTACATTTCACCATACGTGCATACGTACGAATTACCGTCTCCACGACGTGGTGTAACTGTTATTCAATATATTATTATTTGGATGGGTATAATAATGATTTTTAATTCATGTAAATAATAAATATAACATGATATTGATTATGTATATATGATATACCATCCAATTATATATTATTTTAATATCAAAAAAAATGATATTGTCGCTCATGCGTACATACGGACTACCGTCTCCACGAACGCGATGAGATTCACTCTCCATCTTATCCATTCAAGTATAATTATCATTTTATGATTTAAAAATAATTTATAAGGACTTGTTATCATTCTGGATATGAATAAGATACAACCTATCCATAACAAACACAGCTTATGTAACAAAACATATAAAAGAAAATGAGTAAGTTAACACCCGAAACGACGATAATTTTAAGATATTATAAACAAAGCAATGTTAAAAGAACATATATGATATCATATTAATGTATATGATTCTTATATAATTTAATAACAATTATTTCACCATTATACAAGAGGTTAACGTACTCCCAACAAGGAAAAGTACAACATAAGGGTTTATTTCACAATCTCTTCATTATCCGAGGTTGTTTATATGTAATAATCTATTGTGACTTCTTTATTATCCACATCCATGTTCTTTAAAATGTATTTCCAAACATTTTTACTATTTACTAGAATATGTGTTAATATAATTTATACCCTTGATGGCTTTTATAAGTGGTTTATAAAAGAATCTTTCCGTTGTTTTCCAAACAAGGTTCTTTTTAACATTTTCGACAGAATTAAGGTAAGAATGTTTTTTTAACTTATACCGTGGGTGCGGCTATTTTCCGCCGTTATAAAATCGCCGAAGCTTCCCTTACAAGCTTATAAAAATATTTTCAAAGATAATGTTATATTTTATAGATATATGACTCTTAAAATATTTCAAAATAGAAAGAGATATTTCTCTAAAAAGATTTTTGATTTCATCTATGTCAACATCCTTTGATACATTTTAAGCTTATTTGAAGTTGATTTATTTTGATACAAACTTCCATATTGTATTGAAGATTTTGTGATTTTTTTGACTGTGGATGTGTTATTTTTATTCCATTCATGGTTTATGGAGAATTATTGACATTTTTTATGTTATTTTTAATAAAAATATTTATGTTATCTTTACACCTGTTCATATGAGGAATGCATTGGACTTAATATGTGACGGGTGTAGCCCACTATAGCTCCTCAATGCATCAGTATGTCTCCATAGACAATCTAGTGTCTTGGCACAAGGCCTTGGAAAATTCTTATTTTTAGTCTTGGCACGAGGCCTTGGCTATGTGGTTATGATAGTCTGGCATTATGCATTCCATAATAATGAAAGTGGTTATTGATATTGCATGTAATTATTCGATTAGTAGAATATATATTTGAATATGTAAATGGAATTATTTCATTTTATTTTCACCATACTATGTTTAAGTTCCAGTTTAAAAGGCTTTTGTTTTAGTTATATTTTACCTTAAAGGATTATTCTTATTTATGAAAATTTCCGCTATATTGTTATCCTTACTGAGAATTTGAGCTCACCCCTTTTCTATGTTCTATTTTTTCCAGGATGTGAAGAAGTAAATTATGAATGACCTCTAGGTATTGTATGAGGGGATACAAGTGTGGACTATGGAGACTATGTTGTTGTAGTTTTCATTTTAATGATGTAATGTAAAACTTTATGAATATATCTAGTGTTTTCAAGTCTACTAAACTAATCAGTCTTTCGAGATTTGATCTTTCTTGTGATCATGCCAATGTTATGTAATAATGCACCAACTCTGGGTAACTAGGTTCAGGGTGTTACAAAACCTATATCTATATACGGTACAACTATGTTAAAAATTCTAAAATCATTACACATATCCCTATATCAATAGTTTAAATAGCCTTGATTAACTATCAGTGTCTTTAACCCAACCCATTTTTTTCTCTAGGACTAGAGAGGACCACCCAAGGGTGGTTGGGGTGAATATCATATCACCTACCGCCTATTATTGCTAAACCCAGTCCTCTTCCATAACATCAACACAATAAAACATTATTCTCCTACCATTACCTCTGCTATGAAGTTATGTAAACCATATCTTTATATCCAATATACTGTGATGATAAATCATGAGTTAGATGTCCATCACTATCACATGAGAAGAACTACCTCCCTTTAAGATAAATCAAAAAAATTTGAGATTCATAAGCACTAGATCCTTTATCCATCAATCATAAATTAATTATTATCACACACACTGATCCTTGTGTCTATCATTGGATACATACTACTGACGTATCATGTCACAACCCGACCCTACCCAGGCTCGAGCCACAATTACCCCAAGCCCACCCCCATAGGCGAGGGGTTGGCAATAAGTGTCAAAGGATAAACAAATTAGGGAGGCATTTTCCTGAGTACCTGTACATTCACACGCGTCACACCCAATGCGAAAGTGAAGAGTAAAAGTGAAAGTAAAGTATTAACTGATATAAAAAAACAAAATAGTGCATCAACCTCTAAACAGTACAAAGTATATCCTGAAGGTAAACTGAAAAGGAAAAGGACAAAACGCTCTCCCAACCAGAAAAGGTTCCACAACCCGACTACCGGTAAACAATGTAAAACATATTAAAGGGTCTCCCACCTAGAACCTGACTCCGACCACCGCACACGGTCCATGCTCCCAAACTCCTAAGCTCCGCTGAAGTGACGACCAACCTGTCCATTGTCTGCAAGGTCACACCAACTGTGGGTAATCCCATGCAGGGGTGAGTATATAAATACTCAGTAGGCTGCCCTGAAGGATCGAGGGAGCAACAAAAGAGGTACTGAAGAGGGGAGCAGTATATCAAAGAGGGAAAAGTAATGGAGTACAACTGAGAGTGCAGTAAAGAGTACATGTCAACCCAAAAAGAGGAAGGATGTTGACTTTTCCAATCAAAAGGAGCTAGAAACGGTGATAAGATGAACTTCTCGTCGAGTCTTCGCTACCTATAGTAGGAGAGTTGACTCATCCAACCAAGAGAAGCTAGACATGGAAATCACTTGGTATACCCAGCGCGTCTTCACCTCTTCTGGAAGGAGAGTAACCAAAACCCAAGAAGTGAGTACTAGAACATGTTATATACATATGTGTATGCTCAATAAAGAATCTTGAGCAAGATCATAAGTGGATCTCTCGTCCGTAACTCAAACCAGGAATGTGAATAGCCAACAGTCCTAGAAGTAAACACCATCGATGCCCAGCATCCTGCACGTCTGCCCCGAACTGCAAGTCAAGAGGCTCAAATCACCGCACCTCGACACTATCCACTTTGGGCAGCACTGACTCACCCACACGGTTTTAGGTCGCGTCACAAGGACGCGTCTCGGTGGGGAAAGAACCCCTCGTACATGAGAGTTTTGGGGGAATGTCAATACACACCTCATCACTGCCCCGCAGTTTAGAGGTCTCCTCAAAGTTGACAGGCGACCCCCTGCCCATCACCACTGGAGGGTAATCCCTAGAAGTTGACAGGTTCCCACAAGAGGGAGATCCAACAAAATTCAACAGGTGCCACACTGCCCAATCTTGTAAAATGGTAATCCACTGGATGGAGACCTGGCTAAAGTCATCGACCAGTCCTAATGCCCAGTCCCGTAAAAAGGTACTCCACTGGAGGGAGGCTCGAAACCGTCATCGGGGACCACTTCCCAGCCAAGCTGGAGGTAAACCCAGCATCAGGGACCACATCCCAGCCCCGCTAGAGGTAAACCCGAAACCGCTCTACCCATCCCTACTAGATGGTACTACTCAGTGAACACAACTATAATGACCATCCCTAATTGATGGTACCTCACTGGCCATCCATGCCGGATGGTACCCCACTGGCCAGCCCAGCTGGAAACAACCTCCTGGCCAGCCCTGCTGGAAACAACCTCCTGACCAGCCCTGCTAGAACAACCTCCTGGCCAGCCCTGCTGGAAACAACCTCCTGGCCAGCCCTGTTGAAAACAACCTCCTAGGTAGAGGATCGGTGCCCGCGTAATGTTTTGGTCACACTGAATGCACATGAACACTAACAGGGAAAATGAAGGGATGAGAGAAACTCCCTGGCCTCTCAGAGAGATCACGCTCCAATCTGCTGAGACACTGTCAAAGCGGACCGAGACAACTCATCCCAATAAGTAGGAAAACACCCATGGTGTATGTGCACATGTAGTCATAAATGGTGCTATATTCCGGTGAAAGGGGAATGGTACTGAATCCCCTCATAGATAAAGAAACAGAAGAACCAAACCCTCTTTGTCGGCCAAATCATCGAGAACAGAACCATGGGAAACCAATCAACCCTACTGGTCAACAGATGAGAAAAGAACAAGGGGGAAACTCAACCCGGATGGTCAAACAAATGAGAATAGTGGGACTCTCTACATCGCGAGATGTCAAGGATATACAAAGTAGAACACGACACGCACATGGGCCCCACACAACATGTGGTCCCAAGTCAACTCAAACTAAGTGAAAAAATGTTCTCAGGTACAAACAACCACATGTACCTCCATGCATTCTCACATACTCCCAGAGTATGCGAAATCTCCAGCACAAAGGCTAACGTGCACACGAACCCCAACATCAACGCGAAGGCGTAAAAGTAACTACTCCAACTTTTCACCTCAACGGCTCAGGCATGGACAACCACATCTCTTCATGCATTACTTCACTCACATGGGAGTCCATGGAATCTCACACCAAGGGTTCGCTTTCGAACACAGTCATAAGAACCACCACTAGAGCACCCTTCATATTTCCACATTTAATATGATCACGCAAGAGGCTCCTCAAGCCTGAAAATATTACACCATTGTAATCCTCGTGAAAAAACAAATGAGATATACTACTTACTCACCTCAAATGAATATCTGACGGAAAAGTCGTCCAACACTGCTTTACGCCCAAACGACGTCCCGTGATCCTGAGCCTCGGCCCCAAAAATAGTCCGGCGCATTGCACCATTGTGATGCCCCTCGGGAAAACACGTCAAAAGGAATACTCACTTGAGTGGAATGGATATACGGAGAAAAAGATGCATTCTGACATACCGAACAAGAGCAGTGCTGCATGGGACCCGCATCCTGGTCCCAAAGCACTACCAACAGATCGCACCATTGCAATCCTCTCGGAAAAGTACACAAGATGGACTATTCAATTGTCGAAAATAGACACCTGGTGATAAAGCTGGAAATCACCGCCATCTTCCAAAACAGCCCTCGCGGGTCCCGCACTTGTGTGCTGAATTAATGCGGGCAGATTGCACCAATGCAATGCCCATGGAAAAACACCCACAAATGACTGCTCGAATTCCCCAAAGGGATGTCCGATGAAAAAGTTGTAAAGTGTTGCACGCAGCTCGAAAGACGGGCAGTGGGGCCCATGACTAAACTCTAGTTTCAACACATGAAAACTCCTTGGCAATCTTTTTCTTGACACTAGGGTCACAATGCCGCTGAAGGCACTCGAAACGGACTCTAGATGTGTCTGTTCCGTCCAAAACAAAAACCTCCGAGACAAACACTAACCAAATGAACATACGGGTCACGCCACTGAGTCCTCGTATCATGATTTTAAAATTCCCGATACCATCTCAAAAATATTGTCTTGACGCCAGGAATGCACTTCCATAGACGGAAAACAAAACGGACACCTGTAATGAAAATTACGGGCATCGGTAGTTGAGGGGATGAATCCCCTTAGGCTGGACCGGCCGGTCTACCCAGCATAGGTCGGCACGCGCCGACCGGCCCGACTCACAGCGCTGAACCGCGGCTCATCTGCACGGCCTGACATTGACCCACAGTCCACCGCCGACTAGCCCTCATGGGGATGGTCGTTTTTCCAGGTAAAGATGTGCTGAAGGTGGGTCTTGTTCCCCCACTGAGGTCAAGCGCCGCGACCCTGGTGCTCCATTGCACCCCTGTGAGCGCCGCCTCGCCCCGCCTAGAGCCGCTGCCTCACGCCGAAGCCCTGGAGCCACCGCCTCCCACCGACGCCCTGGAGCTGCCGCCTAAATTTGCTGCCAGAGCCCGCTCGCCGCCCAAACCTCTGCCTGGACCACAGCCGTGTAGCCGTGCCCGCTCGCTGGAGAACCCAAAACCACCAGAAAAACACCAAAAACCCGCTGACCTTTAGCAGACAACCGTGAATGCCTTGGGACTCAGATTTTCAATCCGAAACATGCATCAGGAAGCTTAAAATTGATACTACTATATCAAGGGATTTTATCCAAAATTTAAGAGAAATTCTTCACCTTAATTCAAGTTCAAAAGTGAGGTTTGGAATTAAAACATGAAACGAAGAACTCCTACCACTTTGGGTGTATCACAGAGCTTCGTGATCATTCCGCCTTCACCAGATCCACAATCTCCTTAGAGGAAGAAGGGATCTTGGGCTTGAGGTTAGGATATCCTTGGTTGGGAGCTCCTTCGGCCAGGAGGTGCAAACAAATTGGAGGGGGTGAGTTATGTTTAAATAAGGAAAATTATTTAAAAAGTGTAATTAATTAAAACTGCCAATTTAACCCGCATCTGAAACCTTTGGCAGAGTCTAGGTTAAGCATCCCCTAGGCCTCACACCACCTACCGACCACAATAGCAGTCTCATAATTTTAATCCGAGCCCCCGTTCGAATGTTATAAAACTGAACGCCCGAGGCCGCCAAATTATGAAAATTCCCCCGGGTCCATTTTTCACTGACTTCCCGTGCCTGTGAAAATTACACCCCTTATAGGCGAAACGACACACTCCAGACTAAACAGTGCACTCAATTTTCCAATATGTGCTACCGTTTAAGAGACCCCTGAGTTTAACCATTAAACGAATAAATTAATTAATTTATTCATCTTTTTAATGTTCTGTTAACGGGCGAGGTGTCCCAACATCCCACGCCGACATGTTTTATGTTGTTCCTATGGTAAACACTCCATTTTGGACCAATATGTACAGTTAAATTTTATTATCCATATCTTCGTTTAGGAGTTATCCCAATTCATTGATGTTCCCAGTGTGAACGCACTCAAAATTTAATTCCGGCCACACCGGGGCTTAGAATCGCACGCCGTCTGAAGGAGCTACTCTGGAATAACATCAAGAATATTCCAAATTATATTATAGAAAAAGCTGGGTTCTTACATCATTCCCTGCTTCAATATTTTCATCCCCAAAAAGCAAAACCAGGGAACAACTTAGGGTACTAAGCCCACACCTGGCTCTCCCGTACCAAGAAGAACTCTTGCACCATCCCGCGTCACCTCACCCAGACCAAAGGATTTGATCTGCTCACGTGAGGTCTACCCTTGTCGATGACATGCATAGGATCACACACACTTCTTTCTCGGGTGAGACATGTGGGAGATGATATGCACCCAATCCAACATTTGAGGTTATGGAAAGGTGGTAGAGAACCCCGCCATTCCATCGCACAGTCTCAAACAACCCGAAGGTCCTCGAGGGTAAATCACCTCCCCGTCCAAACTCCTACGTCGCACGCCTCGACTGGAATCACCATTTGGACCTGGGACAAAGCTCATTGATTCCCTCCATAAGAATATATATATGGTGAAACACCCAAGGATATCTGATCACGCAGGACATCACAGTCGATGTCCCACGACCAAGACTCTCTTACACGCTCGGAAGCGAAGGAGTCAGCACTATCGACTAATGGGAAAAGTTCCAAACATTTTACCTTACCAACACAGGGTTACACCGATGCCTCATGCCACCTTGGTAAGAAATAAAACAAGGATCACAGAGAAAATAATTTCACACACAGAGCCTAACAATTATACTTTAAAAAGTAGAAGAGCTATAGAGTGTACCTCTTATCACCTCATGCTCTGCATGTTCGTAGACATCCAAAGCTCACGACTCTCCGTGGTCCCAATTGTCAGCTCCAGGAGCCTGACATGGACCGCCTGGTAGTGATGGGAAGGCCTCATAAGGTCGTCCTCCACAAGAAGTTTCTCCAACTCCCTTGCTAGCACCACCTTTCTGGGCGCTTCTCCGATCACGACGCTGCCTCCGTCGTGGGGGTGCACTCACTGCCTACTTGATATTTTAAGCGTGCATGGTCAGGCAGTCTCACACCAGGTGACCATTCCCATCGAAAGGATAGCACTAGAACTCTCTCGGCTGCACTGGTGCCCTTTGACAACACTGTGGTGTACGACCACGCCTCTGAGTCTGGTTGTTAGAAAGCCACCTAAGTCAAGGTTCTGCTTGCCGACGCCCGCTAGCTGCGGCAGACGTCTCGGCTCCATCGTTCCTGCTTCCACCACCAACTGTAGAATGTGATAGGAAGCTCTCTGTCACCAGTGCCTACTCTAGAACCCCGACAAAGGTGGAAATGAACAATGGTACTATGACAACACAAATATCTATGAGGAGACCCTGATCAAACTTCTGCGCATGGAAGTTGTCATCGTGGACCAAGTCTGGGGTAAAAGTGTGCACGGTCTGCGAAACTAGATGCGTACACAGCCACCGTCATCCCTCCCTATTGAAACATTAGGAGATCCTAAATCCGAACGAGGCATAAGCAGGAGGGGAAAACTCCTCACAAAACAACAACTAAAAGTCGCCCCACGAGAGCGATGACACATCAAGAAACAGAGTCACCAGACTCCACCAATGCCAAGTTGCTCCATGGAAAAGGTTGGCGGCCAAATCCACCCAAATATCTTTCAGCATCTACACAAGACTGAAAAGGTGAACCACTATCCAAATCCAACCCTATGAGGCCTGAGGGTATGGATCATCACTGAATCTCAACAATATTTGTCGCTGGAACTCACGGAGCGCGCTCAACCTGCGCTCAAGCTCAGTTTTCTCTATTGAAGGTGTCTGCTGCTCACCAGGAGGGGTGCTACTACCGGCCCGCCCAAAGAAAGGGACTCTCATGATGGGTCCAAGATTGAGGCCTCATCGCTCACAAGGTTTTCTTCACGAACCAAAGATGGTATCCTAGCTGGCTGTCTTCACGACGACATCCTAAATGTCATTAATAAGTGTCGCGATCAGATGAGCATATATATATATAACAGTAACAACAATGGGGAGATGAATCAAGAAGGACAGTAAATACTTAGTCCTATGTCATGCACAAACCAATTTCCCCTGCAAAAAGTTTCTCTTCATGCCGAGTCAACAAGCTGGTTATCAGGGTCCTGGTGAGTGGATACGTCGGCCGCCACACCATCACTGGACTCCTTAGCCTGATTGCGGCTCTCGAGACACGTTAACACTATTGCCCTAAATCCCAACCAATTCCTTTTTTCGGGATTTCCGAACAATGTCCCAAGGAACAAACCACCTCGGATACCACTTTGTCACAACCCGACCCTACCTGGGCTCGAGCCTCAACTACCCCAGGCCTGCCTCCATAGGCCAGGGGCTGGTGACAAGCACTGAAGGCTAAACAACTCAGGGAGGCCTTTTCCTGAGTACCTTTACACACACACGCAGCACACTCTATGCAATGTGCAGAGTAAAAGGGAATGTAAAGTACTAACTGCTATAAGCAACCACAAGAGTAAATCGACCTCTAAACAGTACAATGTATATGCGAAAGGTAAACCAAAAAGGAAAAGGGCAAAACACGCGCCCAACCAGAAAAGTTTCCATAACCCAGCAACAAGTTAACAAAGTAAAATAGCTAGAAGGGTCCCCCACCTGGAACCTGACTCTGACCACCTCATGCAGTCCAAGATCCGAAACTCCTAAGCTCTGCTGAAGTCACAACCAACCTGTCTGTCGCCTATAAGGGAAAACCATGTGTGGGAAAATCCCAAGAAAGGGTGAGTATAAAAATACTGTAACCCCCCGACCCTAGTGACCCAGAGTTGGTGCATTATTTTAATACATTTTCATGATTACAAGGAACCAAGTCCCGATGAACCAATCAGTTTAGCATTCTTGGAAAATTGATTACATACATGAATGTTATATTACACTTCATAACATACAAAACAACATAAATAATACTTTATGAATGCCATTATTTCCTTGTCTTAACCCTGCATATAAATCACATTACACTTCTTGGAATCCTGGGAAAAATAAAACATAGAAAGGGGTGAGCTCAAATGCTCAGTAAGGGTAAGAAATACAACGGAAACTTTCAAAAATAAGCATAAACATTTAAGGAAATGTATAAACCTAAAACAAAATCCTTTTAAAGTTGAACTTCAGCAAAATATGGCAGAAATAAAATGAAATAATTCCATTTACTTTTTCACATGGATACTCTACTAATCGAATAATCACATGAAATATAACTAACCGCTTTCATAATGATGGAATGCATAATGCTGAACTTTAATTTCTTTATCAAGGCCTCGTGCCAGGGCCTAGGGGATAACTATAACTGGAACCCAACTCGGAGTGCATCTAATAATCGGACACTAACCCGGAGTGCCTCTAATAACCGGACGCCATCCCGGAGTGCCTCTAATAACCGGACACCAACCCGGAGGGATTACTTTTACCGGTCCCCAACCTGGAACATACTATTCCAACACATTAATCTTAAGAGGAGGATGAAATATAACAAAAAAATTTGTATTAAAACTAGCATGAGAAATGTCAATAATTTACCCATAAACCATGAATGGTATAAAAATAACACATCCACAGTCAAATATATCACAAAACCATCAACACAATATGGAAGATTTGTATCATGATAAATCTACTTCAAAACAAGTTTAAAATCCACTAAAGGATTTTGACATAGAAGAGATTGATTTGTAAAACTCTTTGAGAGAAATACCCTTTTTTCATGAAAACATTTAAAAGTCACACAATTTAGAAAAGAAGTCATTTAAAGATATTTTTGAATCAAAATGTCCCATTCAACTTTGAAACTTTTGAAAGGAATTGACATTTTAAAAAAACATTCATGTCTATATAAATAAGTCCTTAAAAACCATTTTGAAGACATGGACATTAATGAGAACGATTTAGAAAAATAAATATTTAAAACATTTGAAATGATGTTTTAGTAAAAAGTACCTTAAAATAATCCCTTTGAAAACTTTTTCATAAAACATTTACATGGATAATAAATATGTCCCAGTAGATACTTATGTAAAAACAACCTCGGATAATAAAGAGATTGTGAAATTAACCCTTACCAGTTTGGTTACTTACAAAACATACAACCCATGAAAGAGGTATCATACAATTAATATGTAAATACACATAAATTAAATTGTATTACACAAAGAATATAATTATGGGCAGTACATACACCACACAAAAGGTAATAGTGTCAATATGGCATGAATCACACGGGAATAAGGAGTGAGATGAAAACCCCTTACCTTGTACTTTTCCTTGGTTGGGGTAGGTTAACCTCCTGTATAATGATGAAATAATTGTTATTAAATTATACAAGAATCATATATATTAATATGATATCATATATGATCTTTTAACATTGATTTGTTAATAATATATTAGTATTATCGTTGTTTTGGGTGTTAACTTACTCATTTTCTTTTATATGTTTTGTTACGTAAGCTTTGTTTGTAATGGATAGGTTGTATCATAATAATATCCAGAATGATATCAAGTCCTTAGATACTATTATTAATCATAAAATGAGAATTATACATGAATGGATACAATGGAGAATGAATCTCATCGCGTTCGTGGAGACGGTAGTCCGTACGTACGCACGGGCGACAATATCATTCTTTTGATATTAAAATAATATGTAATTGGATGGTATAACATATATAAAGAATAATTATCATGTTATATTTATTATTTACATGAGTTACACATCATTATTATACCCATCCAAATAATAATTTATTGAATAACAATTACACCACGACATGGTGACGGTAAGCCGTACGTACGCACATATGGTGATATGTTATTCAAAGGATGGATAGAATAATGAATATGGTTATACCATATTTATAAGAACATCACAATATATATAAGATACTGTAGTTATTATTTTATAATGGTAATAACAAAGAAGGAAGAAGTGTAAGAAGAAAGGAACTTGGAAAAGGGTGGTGAAATCATTACCTCTTCTTCGGGTTCTTCCTTTTGATTTGATCAAAAGGGCTCTTAGGTTGGCTTTCTGACTAAAGTAAGGCCTCTAGGATGAAGTGAGTGATGTTTATAGAGTATTTGGGCAGAGTTTGGTTGAACCAAAAGGCATTTAAGGTGTGAGATAATGAGAAGGGATAGTGCCCTTTTATAAGAGGGGTGAGAGGAACCTTTGGAAAAGCTAGAAATATTATTTTACAATAAATTAATATTCGGATTCTAATGTCTCCAAATTGGATTATTTATAGGTTATGGTAGAGATAGGTCTAAAAAAACTCAACCAATGGATGTTAGATAGGTTTGGGTTTCTATATTAACCTTATCTTTTTGTTTTAACTCTTAGTTAATTAGTTTGACACTTACCATGTCACTTTGTCTTTTTATATTATATAGTTAATAAACTTACTATATACCTCCAAGAGACCCCCAAGTGGTCTGTTAATGATACACCTATCATGATATAAGTCTGTTGGCCGAACCGTAGATTTTTAGGAATTTAATATCAATTAATAATATAATATTTGTTTTAAAAACTCTTTTATGTCAATTTTTACACTATTCAACAATTGATTTTTGTAAAAATCCTAACAGAATGATTATTTAGAAAAAATCCCATTAAATAAATAAATATATGTCATATTATCCTAGAAAATTATTTTAATTCATTAAAAGTCTCAAATTTTATTTATTTGGGTATTTATAATATCAATTATTTTAAGTTTTCACTATTATTGTAATTACTGCATCATCATTGTGTCATAAATAAATTAAATTATTTAATGTCTAAAAAATATAAATAAAATATCATTATGTAGGAAATATTTTTATATTTCTAATTAATATTTATAGTCTAAAATCAAACATATATAACCCTATGTAAAAATTGTTTTTTCTAAAAGATACATGCTTGTGTCATTTTTGTATTCATTTTAACTTAATTAAAATAAAGTGTCCCTATCACATACCAGTGGCACCATGGTGTCCCAAAATTGACCCAAAGATGACCATGGTCGAACATGTATCAACCAATAATGTTAGGACACGTTTTAGGGTAATTTATTATTATTATAATATTATTTTTTAACCCTTATTTACCGGATTTACCCTTTAACCATGCTAAATAAAATATTTATCGAAGTAATTATTCAAAATGACTAAAAAAGTTTACCTATTTACACAATTTGAACATCCTGGTTACAAATATTGAATCCATTTTTCCAAATTCAAATCACAGAAGTGGCAGAAATTAATTTAAAATTAATTCCCGCTGTCAAAACAAAAAGCATGTTTTTATGATATAATAACTATCAAAAGATTGATACTTGTTTATGTTCGGTTTAATTGTGAAATTATATCCAATGACCAAAATTTTATTAAATGGTAAAAATATATTCTAAATATACTTTAAAACCACTAAAATTCATAATTTATCACTATTAATTATTTTGATTTAAAAAGTTGTTTTTAATTAAACTTTAGTAATTTTCACTATTCATCAAAATATGAAAGTTATCCGAAAAGTACCAAAATTTCACCTTAGGATAAATTCGATACTCCGAATCCAAAAATTAAGTCCATTTTGAGAGATAAAATTTCTAAAATTGTAAAAAGTAGGTATTAATATTCATAATGGCTATTTTGATCGGTTGTGGTGTGTATTAGAACTCGATGTTGCGTACAACACACGCTATTGCATTTTTCAAAGAGAAGCGTATCGTGGAATCTTGGGGTGTTACATTGTAATTTTTTTATGTACCCATTCTAAAGAATAAATTTATTTAGTCAAATTTAATATATTTAAGTTTAAAATATTAGATTTAAAAAGTGTTCACTATTAAAGTTCGTAAAAGTGCAATTTTGAAAATTATTTCTTTTATACGAGAAAAAGGAATTTTTTCTTAAATTATGTCTAAGGAACTCATAATATGGATTCTAAAATTATAAGGATTATATATGGTTTAAAATTTAGTTAATACTATTCATAACATCTTTTGAACAACTTGTTTGGTAAGTCATAGTGCGCTTTAACTCGGTGTTGCGTGTAGTGCAAGTTAATGAATTATTTTGAAGAAATAACACACTATGATATCTTGGGGTGTTACATTCTCCCCTCCTTCAATAAATTGCTTCCTCGCAATTTGAAATTTTTCTTCGAAAATATAAGGTTGAAAATAGAAAATATCTTTGTGCGAAAACACACATTGGAAATTGGGTTACTAAAATTTAGTCTTAATATGTGGAAAAGGGAAATGAAAGGGTCACCAACAAATTATGATATCGATTAGGAGAACATTGGTGGAAATTTGAGACATATAATTGGAGAAAAAACGTAAATATTTATAGGTAGTGATTGAGGTCATCAATCACAATCAAGTGTAAATTGAGGGCCTAAAATTCATCAATCTATGATGATTTCAAATAACATCAGTTCAACAAAACATATGGTATTTGTATAACACATTTTTTTTGTTTTTAGATCCCTTCACTAAAGTATAAGAATTAATTCTTCATTGAATAAGAGAAGAAGAAAAATATGTGCTTGACAAGTAGAATCTCATCCTTTAACTATGTTCTAACACAAACTCATCTTTCACTATAAAAGATAATAGAACTCAAAAATAATATTCTATTTATCCTATTCGTATAGGGTTCAAAAAATGAATTTATAATTCATCTAGAAGAACCATTAAAAAACGAAATTATTCAAACAAGGACATCATGTGGGTCAGTGGTAGGTGATAAACCCTTGTCGCCCTTTGGTTGTGGGTTCAAGTCTCACGGCCTTGCCAGACGCGACGGGTTGCTGCCCGACCTCCAGGTTGTCCTTTTATGGAAATCCAAAATAATCCAAACTAGAACAGTCCAAAATACTTCAGTCCAAAATTTATAAGGAAGGTAAACAAAATGAAGATCCTTTTTGCTGCGTAATAACATGTGATCACCATCATCATGTATTCTTTTAAAACACTGCAACATTTTGAAATACCATAAAACATTATTGATTACATTCATGATCCCTTATTCTTGAAAGAATAATAGATATACTCCTTCAATCCAAAAATGTTGTAAACCCCAACAATGATGGAATATACAAATCATTAATCATTTTCAAGGTAGTCAAGAATATCCAATATAATTTATCCAAATCAATCATGTATTATTCTAAGTTCACTACCTCGGTATCAGAACCATATTATGGTTTATCATTCTCTCAAACATATATTTTCCAAAAAATTAACCTGTTATTGAGTCACTTTTCTTTGTTCCACACAATTTCAAGTCCTTAATGAAATAGTACTGCAGTACAATTCTTATATACTCCATAATTATTTTAACAAGTACATTGTTGATACAACAGTGAAATGACATAATCAACATAATAACCCTAATCATTCCTCTTCATCTGTGGTAGTCTCATAATTTGATTATTATCCAATAGCATCATTTACGGCATAGTATAATGACTGGGACATAGGTTCGTGTAGTGTCAAAACTCCTTGAAAATGACGCATTGTATGTTTGAAACCATTTTCTTACCCTTGAAGTCACGTACTTTGTGCCCTATTCCTCCACACTTATAACAAACTTTCATTCCATTCAGGCAAGTTCCAGGGTGTTTCTTCCCACAATTATCACATATGGGGAAATTCTTCTTTTCCCTCTTCCCTTTATCCATCTTTCTCTCTTCCATCCTTTTCTTCTATTTCTTCCCTTCAAAGATATAGGACTCAGTAAACTCTTTAGTTATCTTATCCACATATGATACTATTTATTCATATGATGATAATACGTGGGAAACTATTTCCCTTATAAATGATGTCTTAATACCATGAAAGATACGATCCTTCTTACTCTTTGGATCATACGTATTACTGGAGTTCACATTCCTTCTATTGGGTTCCATTTCTATACAATAGCATAAACTAGGTCAGTTTATGAATTACAATAAATAATTCCTAATGAAAATTGAACAGTTTATGGATATAATCCATAATCATAAATTTTTTTTTCATTGAGTAAGTATATTCTCATGAGCCCTTCATAATGTTTGGTAAATAAAATGAGAATTATCCTAAACATATCCCTCGAGAGTGTCGTAACCAAGAGTGCAGCAAGGCCCATTGTCGTGAACCAGTTCCCGTTTGAGTCTAGCTCAAAGCGGTGTTTTCGGGTATTAACCCTAGGTAAATCTGTGCCAGAGCCGCCTCTACCTGCTCGTATCCAGACAGGGTTGTATTTCTCGGAAAACTCAGAAAAATATCTACAATACCAAAATTCTAGGAAATTCTTCTATACTAATCCTCAAAGTCTATCTTAGGGCTATGTGCTCTAATCAGAGTTCAACTAAATCTAGTTTCCATTGTTATTGCTAAACTTCCTCTGATACCAACTGTAACGCCCTGACCCCAGTGACCCAGAGTCGGTGCATTATTTTAATACATTGGCATGATTACAAGGAACGACGTCCCGAAGAACCGATCAGTTTAGCAGTCTTGGAAAATATATTACATGCATGAATGTTACATTACACTTCATAACATACAAAACAACATAAATAATCATTTATGAATTCCATTATTACCTTTTCATAACCCTACATATCAATCACATTACACTTCTTGGAATCTTGGGAAAAATAAAACATAGAAAGGGGTGAGCTCAAATGCTCAGTAAGGGTAAGCAATACAATGGAAACTTTCAAAAATATGCATAAACATTTAATGCAATGTATAAAACCAAAACAGAATCCTTTTAAACTTGAACCTCAGCATAATATGGCATAAATAAAATTAAATAATTCCATTTACTTATTCAAATGGATATTATACTAATCGAATAATCACATGAAATATCACTAACATCTTTCATAATGATGGAATGCATAATGCTAATCTTTAATTTCTTTATCAAGGCCTCGTTCCAAGGCCTAGGGGCTAACTATAACCGGAACCCATCCTGAAGTGAATCTAATAACCAGAAACCAACCCGGAGTGCCTCTAATAACTGGACACCAACCCGGAGGGCTTACTTTTACCGGTCCCCAACCCGGAACATACTAGTCCAACACATTCATCTTAAGAAGAGGATGAAATATAACATAAACATTTGTATTAAAACTATCATGAGAAATGTCAATATTTTACCCATAAACCATGAATGGTATAAAAATAACACATCCACAGTCAAATATATCACAAAACCTTCAACACAATATGGAATATTTCTATCATTATAAATCAACTTTAAAACAAGTTTAAAATCCATTAAAAGATTTTGACATAGAAGAGATTGATTTGTAAAACTCTTTGACAGAAATAACCATTTTTCATGAAAACATTTAAAAGTCACAGAATTTAGAAAAGATTTCATTTAAAGATAATTTTGAATCAAAGTTTCCCATACCACTTTGAATCTTTTGAAAGGAATTAACATTTTAAAAAAACATTCATGTCCATATAAATATATCCTTAAAACCCATTTTGAAGACATGGACATTAATGAGAAAGATTTAGAAAAATAAATATTTAAAACATTTGAAATGATATTTTAGTAAAAATTACCTTAAAATAATCCCTTCGAAAACTCTTTCATAAAACATGTACATGGATAATAAATATGTCCCAGTAGATACTTATGTAAAAACAACCTCGGATAATAAAGAAATTGTGAAATGAACCCTTACCAGTTTGGTAACATACGAAACATAAAACCCATGAAAGAGGTATCATACAATTAATATCTAAATACACATAAATTAAATTTTATTACACAAAGAATATAATTATGGGCAGTACGTACACCACACAAATGGTAATAGTGGCAATATGGCATGAATCTCATGGGAATAAGGAGTGAGATGAAAACCCCTTACATTGTACTATTCCTTGGTTGGGGTGGGTTAAACTTTTGTATAATGGTGAAATAATTGTTATTAAATTATAAAAGAATCATATATATTAATATGATATCATATATGATCTTTTAAAATGGATTTGTTAATAATATATTAGTATTATCATTGTTTCAGGAGTTAACTTACTCGTTGTCTTTTATATGTTTTGTTATGTAAGCTGTGTTTCTCATGGATAGGTTGTATCTTAATCATATACAGAATGATATCAAGTCCTTAGATACTATTATTAATCATCAAATTAGAATTATACTTGAATGGATACGATGGAGACTGAATCTCATCGCGTTCGTGGAGACGGTAGTCCGTACGTACGCACGAGCGACAATATTATTCTTTTGATATTAAAATAATATATAATTGGATGGTATAACAAATATACAGAATAATTATCATGTTATATTTATTATTTACATGAGTTACACATCATTATTATACCCATCTAAATAATAATTTATTGAATAACAATTACACCACGACATGGAGACGGTAAGCCGTACGCACGCACGTATGGTGACATGTTAATAAAAGGATGGATAGAAAAATGAATATGGTTGTACCATATTTATAATAACATCATTGTATATATAAGATACTGGAGTTTTTATTTTATATTGTTAATAACAAAGGAATATGTGGAAGAAGAAAGGAATGTGGAAAAGGGTGGTGAAATCATTACCTCTTCTTCGGATTCTTCATTTTGATTTTATCAAAAGGGCTCTTAGGTTGGCTTTCTGACTAAAGTAAGGCCTCTAGGATGAAGTGAGGGAAGTTGAGAGAGTATTTGGTCAGAGGATTGCCGAACCAAAAGGCTTCTATGTTGTGAGATAATGAGAAGGGAGAGTGCCCTTTTATAAGAGGGGTGAGGGGCACCTTTGGAAAAGCTAGAAATATTATTTTATAATAAATTCATATTAGGTTTATAATGGCTACAATGTGGATTATTTAAAGTTAAGGTAGGGATATGTCGAAAAACACTCAACCAATAGAATTTAGACAGGTTTGGGTTACTATATTAACCTTATCTTTTAGTTTTAACTCTTAGTTAATTAGTTTGACACTTACCATGTCACTTTGTATTTTTATATTATATAGTTAATAAACATACTATATACCTCCAAGAGACCCCCCAAGTGGTCTATTAATGATACAAATATCATGATATAAGTCTCTTGGCCGAACCTTAGATTTTTAGGAATTTAATATCAATTAATAATATAATATTTGTTTTAAAAACTCTTTTATGTCAATTTTTACACTATTCAATAATTTATTTTTGTGAAACTCATAAAAGAATGATTACTTCAAAAAAAGTAAATTAAATCAATAATAATATGTCATATTATCCTAGAAAATTATTTTAATTCATTAAAAGTTTAAATTATATTTATTTGGTTATTTATAATATCAATTATTTTAATTTTTCACTATTATGGTAATTACTGCATCATCATTGAGTCATAAATAAATTAACTTATTTAATGTCTAAAAATTATAAATAAAATATATTTATGTAGGAAATCGTTTTATCTTTATAATTAATATTTATAGTCTAAAATACAACATATATAACCCTATGTAAAAATTGTTTTTCTAAAAGATATATGCTTGTGTCATTTTTGTATTCATTTTAACTTAATTAAAATAAAGTGTCCCTATCACTTACAAGTGGAACCATGGGGTCCCACAATTGACCCAAAGATGCCCATGGTCGAACATGTATCAACCAATAAGGTTAGTACACGTTTTAGGATAATTTGTTTTATTATAATATTATTTTTTAACCCTTATTTACCGGATTTACCCTTTAACCATGGTAAATAAAATATTTACCGAAGTAATTATTCAAAATGTTTAAAAATAAAAGTTACCTACTTACACAATTTTAACATCCTGATTCCAAATATGGAATCCATTTTTCCAAATTCAAAACACAGAAGTGGAAGAAATTAATTTAAAATTAATTCCCACTGTCAAACCAAGAAGCGTGTTTTTAAGATATAATAACTATCAAAAGATTGATACTTGTTTATGTTCGGTTGAATTGTGAAATTATGTCCAATGATGAAAATTGTATTAAATTGTAAAAATATAATCTAAATATACTTTAATACCACTCAAATTCATAATTTATCACTATTAATTATTTTGATTAAAAATATTGTTTTTAATTAAAATTTAGTAATTTTCACTATTCATCAAAATATGAAAGTTATCCGAAAAGTACCAAAATTTCACATTAGGCTAAATTAAATACTTCGAATCAAAAAATTAAGTTCATTTTGAGAGATAAAATTTATAAAATTTTAAAATGTAGATATTACTATTTATAACAGCTAGTTTGATCGGTTGTGGTGTGTGTTAGAACTCGATGTTGCGTACAACACACGCTATTGCATTATTCAAATAGAAGCGTACCGTGGAAGATTGCGGTGTTACATTGTAAATTTTTTTTATGTCCCCAATCTAAATAATAATTTTATTTAGTCAAATTGAATATATAAAAGATTAAAATATTGGATTTAAAAAGTGTTCACTATTAATGTTGGTAAAAGTGCATTTTTGAGAATTACTTATTTTATCTGAAAAAAAGGAATCTGTTATTACATTATGTCTAAGAAACTCCTAATATGGATTCTAAAATTATAAGGATTATATAAAGTTTAAATTTTAGTTAATACTATTCATAACCTCTTTTGAATGGCTTGTTTGGTAAGTCATGGTGCGGTTTAACTCGGTGTTGCGTGTAGTGCATGTTATTGAATTATTTTGAAGAAATAACACATTATGAAATCTTGGGGTGTTACAAATACTCAGTAGGATGCTTGGTGGGCTCAAGGGAGCAACAAAGGAGGTACTGAAGAGGTGAGCAGTAGATCGAACAGGGAAAAGTAAAGGAGTACAACATAGAGTGTAGTAATGTGTATAGATCAACACAACAAAGGGAAGGAGTAGACTCATCCAAAAATAAGGATATTGAAATAGTTAGAAGATGAACTTCTCATCGAGTCTTCTCTACCTATAATAGGAGATTAGACTCGTCCAACCATGAGAAACTAGAACTGGAAAGCATGTGGCATACCCCATGTGTCTTCGCCTTTCCTAGAAGGAGAGTAACTAAAGCCCCAGAAGTGGGTACATGAAAATGGTATGTACATATGTGTATGATCAATCAAGAAACCCGAAGAAGATCATAATGGGATCTCTGGTCCATAGCTCAGCCCAAGAATGTGAGTATCCAAAAGTCCCAGAAGTAAACACCATCGATGCCCAGAAACCCACACTTCTGCCTCAAACTAAAAGTCAAGGGGATCAAATCACCACACCTTGACACTATCCACTTTGAGCGGCACTGACTCGCCTGCACGGTTTTAGGTCGCGTCGTAAGGGCGCATCTCAGTGGGGAAAGTGCCCCTCTTATTTGAGAGTTCTGGGGGAACATCAAGCCACACCTCGTCACTGCCTTGCAGTGAAGAGGTCTCGTCAAAGTCGATAGGCGACCCCCTACCGAGCCCCGCTGGAGGGTAATCCCTGGAAGTCGATAGGTTCCCACTAGAGGGAGACCCGACAAAAGTCGATGGGTGCCACACTGACCAGTCCCATAAAAGGGTAATCCATTGGAGGGATACCCGGCTTAATTCATCGACAAGTCTAAATTCCCTATCCCATAAAAGGGTACTCCACTGGAGGGAGGCTCGAAAACTTCATCAGGGACCACTTCCTAGCACAGCTGGAGGAAAACACGGCATCGGGGACCAATTCCCAGCCCCGCTGGAGGTAAACCTGGAACTGCTCTGGCCATCCCTGGTGGATGGTACTACTTGATGAACAATGCTATACTGTCCATCCCTAGTGGATGGTACCTCACTGGCTATCCCTACTGGATGGTACCCCACTGGCCGGCCTTGCTAGAATGAAACTCCTAGCCAGCCCTGTTGGAAACAACCTCCTGGCCATCCTCCTGGAAACAACCTCCTGGCCGGCCCTACTTGAAACAACCTCTTGGCCAACCCTATTGGAAACAACCTCCAAGGTAGAGGATCAGTGCCTGAGTAATGTGTTAGTCACACCAAATCCACAAGAACTCTACCAGGGAACATGAAGGGATGGGAGAAACTCCCCGACCTTTCCGGGCAATCACGCTTCAATCTGCTGAGTCGCTGTCGAAGCAGACCGAGACAACTCATCTCAGAAAGCGTGAAAACACCCATGCTATACGAGCACATGTAGTCATAAACGGTGTCGTAGTCCGGTGAAAGGGGCAAAGTACTGAAACCCCTCACAGCTGAAGAAACAGAGGAACCAAACCCTCTCTTCTAGCAAAACCATCGATAACAGAACAAGGGGAAACCACTCATCCCTGCTGGTCAACGAACAAGAACATAACTAGGGGAAAACTCAACCCGACTGGTCAAACAAATGAGAATAGAGGGACCTTCTACATCGCGAGAGGTCAAAGATACATGAAGTAGAACACGACACGCACATGGGGCCCACACGATATGAGGTCCCAAGTCAACTCCCACAAAGCGCACAAACATTCTCACGTGAAAACAACCACCTCTACCTCCAAGATTTCTCGCATACTCCTAGAGTATACGACGTCTCCAGCCCAAAGGCTAATGTGAACACGGTCCCCAATGTCAATGCGAAGGTGTAAATGTAACAACTCCAACATGCCACCTCAACGGCTCAGGCACGACCAACCACATATCTTCACACATTAATTCACTCACACGGGAGTGCATGCGATCGTACGCCAATGGTTCGCTTCCGAACACAGTCATAAGAACAGCTACTAGAGCACCCTTCATATTTATACATTTAATAAGATCACATAAGAGGCTCCACTCTCCTAAACAGATTACACCATAGTAATCCTGGTGAAAAAGCACATGAGATAGACTACTTACCTGCCTCAAAAGGATATCTGACGGACAAGTCGTCCAACACCGCTTTACACTTGAACGGTTTCCGGTGATCCCATGCCTCGACCCCCAAAATTGTCGGGCGCATCGCACCATTGAGAGCCCCCTAAGGAAAACACATCAAAGAGACCGCTCACTTGACTTGAACGGATATCCGGAGAAAAAGATGTGTTCTGACATACCGAACATGATTGGTGCTGCATGGGACCCGCAACCCGGTCCTGAAGCGCTGCCAATGGATAGCACCATTGGATTCCTCTTGGAAAAGTACACAAGATGGACTATTCAATTGTCCAAAACGGAAACCTGGGGATAAAGCTAGAAATCACCGGTAACTCCCAAAACAGCCCTCGCGGGGCCCACACCAGTGTGCTGAATTGAAGTGGGCAGATTGCACCAATGTAATTCCCTTAGAAAAACACACAAAAATGACTGCTCTCACGCCACGAACAGACATCCGATGAAAAAGTATTAAAGCCCTTCACGTAGCTCAAAATACGGGCCATGGGGCCCATGCCTCATCTCTGGTTTCAACAGCCAAAAACCCCTTGGCAATATTTTTCGTGACTCTAGGGTCACAACGCCACTGATAGTGCTCAAAACGGACTCCAGATGTGATCGTTCCGTCCAGAACAAAAACCTCAGAGATAAACGCTAACCCATTGAACGTACGTGGCGTGCCACCGAGCCCCCGTCTCGGGATTTAAAAATTCGTAAGACCATCTAAAAAAGTTTTCCATGATGCCAGGAAGGCACTACCGAAGATGTAACACAATACGGACACACATAATGAAAATTACGGGCGCCCAAAGTCGAGGGGACGAATCCCCTTGGGCTGGACCAGCCGGTCCACCTGGCCTTGGCCAGCCCGCGCCGGCCGGCCCGCGGCTCAGCCGCGTTGCCCGACGTTGATCTGTGATCCACCATAGACCATCCCTCGTGGGTTTGGTGTTTTTTCCGCATGAAGACCCGCCGAGGGCGGGTCTTTTTCCCCCGCTGGGGTCACGCGCCTCGACCCGAGTGCTCCCTTGCACCCAGGAGAGCGCCACCTCCCCCCGCCTGGAGCAGCTACCTCGTGCCGATGCCCTGGAGCTGCCGCCTTGAACTGACGCACTGGATCCTCCACCTGAAGCCACTTCCAGATCCCGCATGCTGCCCACGCCTTTTCCAGGACCACAGTCGCGCCGCCGCACTCGCTCGCCGGAGAACCCAAAACCGCCAGAAAAACACCAAACGCCCATTGACCTTTGATGGACAACCGTGAACGCCTCAGGACTCAGATATTCAAACAGAAACATGCATCCCAGTTCTTAGAATAGATAATATGAAATCATGGTATTTTCTAGAACTTTTAACAGAAATTCGTCACCTTAATTCAAGTTTAAAGGAGAGGTTTGGAATTAAAACTTGAAACGATGAACTCCTACCTCTTTAGGCGTTTCCTGGAGCTTTGTGAGCATTCCTCCATTGCCGGATCGGCAATATTTTTGGAGGAAGAGGGGAACATGGTCTTGAGGCTGAGAGTTCCTTGGTTGGGAGATCCTTCCACCAGGACTTTCAAACCAAGTGGAGGGGTTGAGTTATGTTTAAATAAGGAAAATTAATTAAAAAGATTAATTAATTAAAACTCCCAATTTAACCCGCATCCAGAACCTTCGACGGAGTCAATGTTAAGCCTCCCCTAGGAGAAAAACCACTTACCGAGCACAATGGAATCTCAGATATTTAATCTGAGCCTCCGTTCGAATGTTATAAAACTGAACGTCCGAGGCCTCCAAATTACGAAAATGCCCCCGGGGCCATTTTCCACTAACGGCCCGCGCCCAGGTAAATTACACCCCTTCTAAGGTAAACAACACGCTCCAGACTCAATGGTGTCCTCAGTTTTCCAATTCGATCTACCGTTTAATAGACACCTGATTTTAAGCATTAAACGAATAAATTAATTAATTAATTTATCTGTTTAATGTTCTGTTAATGGGCGAGGGGTCCCAAAATCCTGCGCCGACATGTTTTATGTCGTTCCTAGGGTAAACACTCCATTTTGGACACATCTGTGCACTCATATTTCTGATCCGGATCTCTGTTCAGGAGTTATCCTGTTTATTCGGCGTGCCCAGTGTGAACGCACAAAAAATTTAATTCCGGCCACACCGGGGCTCAGAATCGCACGCCATGTGAAGGCGCTGCTCTGGAATTACATCAAGAATATTCCAAAGTCATTTATAGCAAAAACAGGGTTCTTACATATCAACACATCGGTTCCCATTACCATTAGTCATTATCTGTGTCTTCTATGATAATAATCTGGCTACAACTATGTCTCACCCATGAAATACATTATATTTGTTAATGTTGATATGTATCACTATTTTTATGATATATAATTATATTCCCCATGAAAACTTATATTCTCTTTAAAAAACCATCAAACTATATTAATATAGAAATTAAAAATGACAGTGAACCTCACTGAGTACACAGAAATAGTTAGCCTACCATATAGAAATTGCAAAATCCCATTGATCTAAATTAAATGGAATGTGTCCATATATAACTTTTTCTAGAAGAAAAACATGAATTATTTCCATGATATATTTGTATCATCCTTATACTAGGTCATCAGACTACACAATATCCTTGGTAATCCCAGAAGAATACTCATTATATAGACCACCATAAAAAATGATGTTGTTCTCCATAGGAAAAAATTGAAGTGACATCCTCTTTCTAGTCCTCACCTACCTGAACATCTCTCTCACCGTGAATCCTATAAGTTCACTATATCAGAAACTCATCCAACCTGTTCATCAGGTGTTCTTGATTTATTAGTATTTCTAGAGATATATTCCACTCAATATAAATTTTCATGGCTACCAAATAGCCTAGAGGAACCACCTCTAGTTCAAGTCCACGTACCAAGGCCTCATATCATGGAAGATTATCCACTGGATCCCACTATGGAATCATGGGTGTAAAATACTTTAGATGAATCAGTAAAAAAGTTCAAAACTTTCCATTTCAAATTGATTACATCTATATAGCTAACACAAAAATATCATGGAAACCACATCCCATTGATATATGATGAAGGTACCATATTTTTACCCTTTAAAACTATTTCTTCATTTACTTAGTCAAAAATAAGGTTGTTAGATTCCCAATGAATAGATATAGTGGCCACTACACAAACACTAGAATCCATAGCACGAAAGAAATCCTCAAAACACCTAAACACTACATCTAAAAATCCTCATTATCCTCCTAGTTAGATAGTACTAAATATGGTGTCAAGGTATAAATGTATCCTTCAAGACCACTCTTTCATGACTATACCAACTAGGTCCCTCCTAGATTGTGTTTAATTAAGTGTGACTTGAAAAATCCAGCCCCCAAAATACCATGGGATGGAAAGAAATGTTGAGTAGGAATATCTCACATATAAGACGAATTAACTAAACATAACTCTATGAATGCCCATATATCCAATCACATTCAATACAATAAATTTAAATAAATTATACTAGAAATTATTGGATAATATCTACCCCACATCATAGTTTGATATAAAATACTATAAATTCATAATGGTGTAAAACAAAATCCCATCTAAAACAACAATGGAGTGTTATTTACAACTATGGACATGACATATAGAAAATAAAAAACCAGTATACAACTCATTATGTCTAGAATATAAATATTCTCTACCTAATCATTTTTATCATAGGACACCATCAAATATTCTATCATCTATATAAGAAATGACATGTTTGGTAAGATCCGATCAAGCAGTGAGTATAACAATATCCAGCAGGACACACTTAAATAACCATATATAAAGAATCATGATTAGAATGATAATAATATAATAATAATAAAAAATTCCCAGATATAATCATAATAGACTCTATGTCTCTTGAATGACTAATCCACTACTTGACATAGGATTCTTCCTAATGATTAAATCTAATTCTCATTCAAGGAGAACTACTTTCATGATCCATAATTAATGAACTCCAAATAATTCAATACCTATGTAGTTTATCAAACATAGGGTCACTATGGGACACCACAAACACTTATGGAATAAATTATTGAGTATAGATCATATGATTAATGATAATACAAAGATTACTATGTCATATTTCTATATAGGGTATCCATGCCCTGTTCATGGTGGTCTCCCTAATAGAAAAACATTATCTACTTAATGATAGGATGATAGAAGATAAAAAAATGAACTTTTGGGGTTCCCCAAAACACTATCTGAAACAACACACATAGAGGGAATCAAAATCTTATACTGAGGATATCATGATAGACTGATCCATCATAGGGATCTGGTAAGGGAACACAGTCATGTGATATTTGTATATAATAAGGATATGAATGGATTATTTCCCTCCCCAAGACAATAAATAGTGTTTACCTCTAATTTCAATCATTACCATTTCTATTCTTGGGGACCTAAACCCATTAACATGTACACCTAGTCATTCCCATGTACTTGGCCATGTCCATGTAGATTACATTTCCCATCTATACATAGCATGGCTATGTTCCATACTGTGCACCAAGATGTGTTAGAGTACATGGTTCTAACATCCCGACCTGGATCCTACTGAATGGGTGCAACGAGTCGGTCTAAGAAATTTCTACAAGTGAACATCTTCCAATTCTAGTGGATACTATCTAATAATGAGCATATAAAATGAATGTGCGAGGATACTATACACCCATACCAGAGAGCTCATCCAAAATAAATAAACGAACATATTAAAAATTTGAGAAGATAAAGTCTAAATAAAATGAATATTAGACATGGTGAAATGAAAAGAAATAAATTATATAAATTAATATCCCATCTATATATAATAAAAAACTATCCCATGAGAATAATTGCAAATAAAAAAATAAATAACTGAAAAAAATAAAAAAATAATCTGTTCCTCCTTATTTGGGACAAAACACAAACCTATTCTCTATTTCCATGTAAATCTACTCCATTAGGACTAGTCATATTCAGATAAGCTTCCCACTTGGCCACACAATCATATCCCTCTTCCCAATCTATTTTTAAATCTATGATCAACCTAAAAGTAGTCATATTGAATTTAAAGACACCATGTTCCATGTACAGGGGGTGAAAAAAATCACTATAGGACACCCACAAAGGTAAACCAATAAACTAATACGGTGTGTTAAGGGATATGAAATATGATCAGCCTAGATAAAAACATAACTGGAAAAAATATCGTTAAATTAACTATTGATCCATAGCTAAAAAACATCAACTGAATATACCTTCTTCATCTCATTTCGTGGTGTCACTGAGTAGGACTCTATCACTATGCCACTAAATAACCCACAGTCACCATAATGATGGAACCTTCAATGAAACATGAAACATTTTGTGTCCAATACTATTAAAGTCTAATCATCCATGATAGTAATCCATGTCATCCCATACCATGTCCTCATGGACCAAATGTTATCGCATACTCAGCACCATGAAACCTCTATCCAATTCACCAAACTAAGAGAACCACCAAGACCATACCATCAGTCTGAATACTATCTTTCGTAACCTAATAGTAGTTTCAAGAGAATTTGTCCAACACTTAGTTGAAAAATCAAATCACACTTTCCTAGAGAATTAAATTAAAATCTAATCCATTGATGTAGAGCATCAGTAGACCACCAACCATGTTTGGTATACATCTTTTCCTGGAGAATTATTTATGAATATATACAACAATGTATACTACATGTGTCTAGAGAAACGTCATGCCACTGAATCTGTATATTATACATTCAATGAATAGATCCTCAAACCCACAAAATCTATATATTTCATTACATGTTCACATATCTTCTATATGGTCCAACCTATAGAGAAGGAGTGTCATTCCAACATCCTATTACACATAGAAAACAATCATCACCTTGGAAATCAGTCTATTGCTATATCCATATAGTGTTCTATCATTTTCTAGAGCCTCAGTATGTCACCATGTCATTCGCATACCAAATGTTTGGGGTGAATTAGATCACATAAAAAATAAAACATGTGATTTCACATCTATAATAATTAATATCATACATCAAGCTACCAGGAACCACAATCAAGAAATCAATCCATAAACAAACTATCAGTACCAATACATTGACTTATTCCAACAATATAATTCACAGATATCTGGAATCATACTTATGTATCAATTTTATATCTCTCTTATACCTAATATCTCCATCCTATAATACATAACCTTGAGTCCCAATGAAACACCCATAACCTAAAACCAAGAACACACACGAAAATAGGGTCATCTTATCGATTTGGACCATACATGGTTGTTTGGGAACACACATAAATAGAGGTATCCATCCTTGGATCCTAATAACATTCTCCAATGTTGTGGAATCCCATCTAAACCCCTGGTAACAGAAAATATTAGTCATATCCCATTTGATATGAACATCCCCAAGTGGCCATCAGTGTCCCCTAACCGATCCCTAATGAAAAAATATTTATAACCAAGCATCCAAAATAATTTTGATCCCTACAAGGTATTCTACACATATAACCATGAAATCCAATGATTACTCTAGTAGATAGTATCACACTATTGGAATCCTTATGATTCCCCCATAAATAACTCAATAGTATAATGACACTTAGCAATAACGGTCATTCTACACTTTCAACCAATCCCAATGGCTCTAAACCATCGTGATCCTCATACAAATGATCTAACCCTTAATTTAACTTACCCAGACCAATAGGTCTTAATACGTTGGAGAAACATATATCACCCCAGATATACTACTCAAATAAAACCACTCATTATAATTAAAATTAACCCCATGAAAAACACTGTCGAACACTCATGGCATGACCAACACTGAGCATAAAATCCTCAAATGATATTGCATATCACAACCCAGTCCAATTGAGTTTTATGTATCCCAATCACAAGTAAATAAACATACTGAACCACCATAGACCGAAAACCATCTAGATGACCTCTATATGATAAAAAGATACCACCATCACGGTCTATGTGTAAAAACACTCAAATATGACTACTCACAAGTCCAATTCTATTTCAGACACTGAAAATACCAAAAAACCCTTTGATGGTTTATAATGAGTAATGTACAACATATATTCCCATGCACAATAATTTTCCTCCAATAACACCACATCGGAAAGTATTCCATCAAACATGGTCTGTATAAGACATGTACACATCGTGTATGATTGATACAATGTGTGTACCATAAACAGGTTACCTAACCATGTACCTCACATAGCCTGGCCAAGTTCCCATGTCTATCCACATACTCACAAACAACATGCCCCCCACATGAGGCCTAGTTGTGTACCCTACACATATGTGTCCCTCATACATTGGTCATCTGGCCATGTACTCAGTCACATGCTGAATAATGTTACACAGTTAGTTTTTCAGACTATATATTGGGATTCCTTCATCCTCTATGATTCCCAATATAGGAAGTAATCATGGAATGTGTAGATAAAACCACATGTTTTGTACGCATGTTTTCCAAACTAGAAACCCCGATGAAACTTCTAAACAAACAGTTTTTTCAAAAAAGAAGCATAGATCGGCCATAATGGTGTTTTTATAATTAATTATTATGGTTAATGATATAAAAACAACTAATTTATAGGTAATAAGGTGTAATATGAAAAAGGTGTCCTCCCTCATGTCATAAACGCCAGAGTTTTGGGCCAAATCCACCCCTGTAAGTTAGTGCACCTCAATCCGATCCCATAATATGACATTGATGAATTTAATATGCATCTCCGTCCTACTACCCTCTCAAAATGACCATCATACATGAGAGACCCATCTACCCTTTCCCCGCTGTGCATGGGAAGCCAAATGGTTGGGGGAAATTCAATTACTCTATTAATTAATTAATTAATTACACATTTTAATAAAAATCGAGTATCCGAAAACCATAAGACAGTTTATACCATACCTAATAAATCCCACCTTTAAGGACTTAACCATGGAGTTGTAATCATAATACGACACTATATTAGAATGATATCACCATCTGAACTTTCAAGAATAACCTAATATTTAATTAATTATATATTCTATATTCTACTAATAAAAGAACATCGCATAAATATACCAAACTTATATCCATGGGTGATCATCCTATTCCATGACCAAAAGAGTGGTCATAAAAATTATATGAGATTATCTTATTGGGATTAAATGACCATTTTATGACATATGAGCACCTACAAACTGAAACTGGAAATTATTTTCAAATTTCAAATCCCAGAATAACTGGGGACTCTACATCCTCCTAAACATAATTATCAATGTACTCAAGAATACTCAAAGGTAATACAGACACACATCCTAATACACATTTTTCATCAACAAAATATCAACACATTATGTTCTACTCAATGATTCCAACCATGTTATTTTCATAAGATTAATGATATGGCATTCAATTTATTTAAGGGCCTTGTCACCTCTTGCCACTCTTAGGAAACCACAAGTAAAATATATATATACATCTATTTATTATGATATATCACATTATTTTTTATAACTCATCATCAATCCTATGGTTCTCCACGCCATAGAGCCTAACCAACATCTACCGATTCTAATCCACGCCACTTCTCACAATGCATGTCTCCTTTACAAACCAACCTCATTAGTCCACTAAAATTCTCGTTGTGGTTTCCATTAAAAAATTGACCCAACCCACCCAGGTATCACTTTACCACAATCTATATTGTACTCCCCATCATAATATTATCCTCACAATATTCTCATAGTCAAAGATCTTTTCCATAGCCCATACCCCACTCATAACACAAACTAAATGTGGACATCTCACTCCAAGAAAAGGGAAAATTTGAAACATATACTATTTACCATTATCAGTAGCTTAGAATTGAACCTGATGTATTTTTAATATCTAATCATTTACATGGACCTCAGTCATAGAAAACTGATGGTTCTCTCTCCACCACATGGCATCACACACACTTCTCCATGAGCACGTCCTCGTAGGAGGTCCCATATCAACCCAAGGGAACATTTATATAACATGGAATATAATTTATTCCCACTTTGAATAATCATGGAGATTTCAATATATTATACATGATCGTCTCATGAAATGGATTATAGATAGATTTTGTGAATTAATACAGCCATAATTTCATCCATTTGAGACCATCACATTTCTATCCTACGGTCCTCGGGTTACCATGACCACATGCCTTTCATAACACCCACAACAGTTCTTAGTTAAATCAATGTTGTATTTCCAAATCAAGAAACTTTTTTGTAAACTCTAATAAACTATATTCCACCCTGAGAAGAGACACAAAATGTTAGGAGTGCTCGCATTACTACTATTCGTTTATCAGGAAACCCTTATACACTATTGTGAAACCCATCCACCATACATTTTATAACAATAGTGAGTCAAATCTTAAAGAATACGACTCACAATTCATAACCACAAAAATCAGAACATAATGTTCTCTTGATCAAACTGAAATACACCTGTCTTGACATTCCTGCATAACCACCTGTACGCTAGGAAAACTAATGAACATGACAATATCAAAACCAAATTGAAGGAAGAAAGACTAGAAAACCATTTCTCCATCTAATAAAAAAGAATGCAACAAGCCTAAACCTCAAACCCATTTATACCCTTCGTGCACCATTTTTAAATCTCCAAATAAACTATATGTACCTCTAGTACACATAACCCAATTGTAAGTCTGTTGAACCCCCTCATAGGTCATGATAAAAAGTATATCTACTCATACTCACTTCCAAATAGTAACAATTGGCCGCAGATATCTTCCACTTATTCGCAATGATCTAGTCTCACATTAATCCACTAAGACAAATCACTTCAGTTTATGAAAAACCATATAAGGGAACAACTCATGGGGAATCAACGTGACCTTGTTGAATGGTCACCTTAAAATAATAAATCCAAACACCACACCCTATGGTCCTAAACCATAATGGTTTCATATATCAAGTAACTACAAACAACATTGGTTTTCATCTTCTCAATGAGTCTCCACATTAGAGAGCTCAATTAAGAACCCCAAAATAAAACCAACCTAAAAAAACTAACAAAATGGGGTCCAATGGACCTCTACATGAACTATACTAACAAAATATGATCATTTAACCACCCACACATGAGAACCATAATGAATTAATCATCTATGTTCATCTAATTGTAGATCCACATAACTATCCATTAGATGGAACTCCATAAAATAGAACACATGATGACCTTTCACATGACGATTGAGCATGCCTATCATGATAATTGAGATGACTCATGCCTCTAAAATCAATAATTGATAATCAAATCATTTTCCTCTTTCCAAGGGATCAAGATAAATAAATCCATCACAAACCATCAAATACAAATACATGTGCACTACTCGATGCCGAAATCATATGCAATTGTAACATAAATAATCAAAGAAATCAATCACAGTACCTAATATCATAAAAAACCTACTAGAACATGTGTCTACAAAGAACCACCATAGTAACCAACACATGATCTTCCACATTCTAAAATCTCTTACCTACCAACCCGAAATAGTGAAATAATATGAAAGTAATTCCACTAATGCTAATTTATAACACCCTGACTGGGATTACACATAACTGGTGCACCGAGATGATTCCCCATGAAAAATAAAGTTCTCATCATCATATTCAAGAGGTTTTTGATAATAAATGGGTGTCAAAGGTGAATTTATGAAGAGTCTATTACCCAATATCGGAGTGAAAACCCAGTTGATACTACCAAACATCATTAAAATTATAGAAATAAAAACACTGAATAAAATGATCCTGAAACAAGTTAAAATATAATGAAAAATAATTCATTATCAAATATCCCAGTAATACATAACAAAAAATTTCCAATTGATATGATCACAACTATAAATATATATAACTAAGAAAAAAAAATAGGACGTGCTTCCAACTCCACGTGACAACTAATACCCAGTCTCTAATACAATATCGAGCTACTAAAACCTAACTAGTGGACACCATATTAACATCCACTCAGCCGTTCAATATCATGTTTTCCCTTGATCCATTATATATTTTTTCTCAACATAAAATCAAACATAATGTCATCATTCACACCGCGGTTCACGTACATGTGTTATGAAACAATTCTTAGTTGGACATCCCTAATGGTGAATCTATAAACTGCTCCTATAATGAATGCTCGTGAAACATTCTCACACATGTCAAAATGTAGTTGAAAAAATACTAAAAAAATAGTATACAATATATACTTCCATGAATTCAATTGAACATTGATCCTTTGAAAAATGTCATGGTTTTTCAGAGTACATCTTAATGACATTTCAAACTAATAACCCATGGTATCCAAATCCATGGCTACTACAAAAAAACCTATCAATTTTAGGGACCCAAACTACGATAGTCCTATAATCTTGGATAAGGGATCAATCTATAATCTATCTCATATTTCATAATAATAGTGTCTAGTGAAACATCCCAACACCAAGATCACATGACCAATCAATCAGGAAAATAGTATTAGTAAAATATCTAATCCATGGTTGTGGAGCATTAGACCAGCATCCATCACCACTGGTATAACAGATTTTCATAGATAATCATTATAACATATAGAAATTAAAGTATAATTTCCATGTCTAGCACATCATTTTTCAAACTAATTAATATTTTATGTTATTCAACAAATGAATTATAGTATATAAAACAAACACACACACACAAACATACACACACACAAATATATATATATAACATCATTGGTTCCCAGAGATTCAGTCTGGACCAACCTATGGAGAAGTAGCATTAGTCCAACTTCCTATTCCTCATGGAATGAAATTATAAAAAAGAGCATTAATATGGTACGCTAGCCCTGATGTACACAACTAGCATCAAAAAGACTCATTATGAAAACATATTCTTTGTATACCTCTTTTTCTGGAAGAATCAGTTCAAAACTACATAATATACTTGTGGAAAGACATCCTCAATACTCAGTAGCATACAATAATGTTCCTAGATCTTAGTTCCAATAATCAAAACATAATCAAAATATCCTTAATTATATGGGAACTCATTACAAAAATCTTAATCAATGTTAATTAGAACCTTATTTATGGATTATTATTTAGATTTTTCATCCATTGAATACATATCAACTCATAAATCATCCAATGTCCCCTGGAAACACCCATAACCACCTACATAGAAAACTAACTCTCTCTGGGCGGTCTTATTAATCCAAACCTTACATAGTTATATGATACCATATATAAATAGAGGAATCCACTAGAATCCATAGAACTAATACTCAAGAGGATGTATTCTCACCCATAACCAGGAGAGAACCAAACTCTCAGTCGATTCCCTTTGACTAGAATACACTCATGTGTCCCTAAGGGGACTCTAATAAATCCCTAATTAAAAATAATACCAACAATGCATCCAAAATAAAACCTATTCATCACTATAATTCTTTACAACCAACTGAGGAATCTAATGATAACTTTACCAGAAACCATCTTACCATTGGAGTCCCTCAATCTCAACACAAACCACAATGAAACTCATATAAAACTAACATCCTACATAGTCAACCATTCCCAAAGGCATTAACCCACCTTTATCCTCACACAAAATATTTAATCCTCCATGTATCTAACCATAAGAAACTGGTACCAATATGAAGTGACGGTTATTATAACCGCATATATAATACAGAAACACCACCACCCAAAATCATTCCACAGAAATCAACCAAATCACAGTGGAATGATCCTTCCATGCTAAACTTTATGATCATAATACTTACCTACCACTTTAGCTCACAACCCAATCCACAAGAGGATTCTAAATACAATCCATAATGAAATCCACTTAAAACACCACCATGGTCCAAAACACTATCTATGGAAATTTTTATGCTTAAAGGATCCACCATTGTGATGCATGTAGAAAATGCTCAAATTGGATTACTCAATTTCCAGTATTTTTTTATGAGGCACAGAACACCCAAAACCTTCTTAAAGGGTAACAACGAGCATCGCATGGAATGTTTTCCCAAGAAAAAAGTTCTTCCTCCCATATCCCCTCAGGGGCATGAACTCCATCTGAACACGACATGTATAAACCATGTACACAACATGTATGTGTACTACCCGATGTGTACCCTACATGTGTAACCTACCAGTGTAACTCACATGGCCTGGATTTGTTCCCCTATCTTGTTGTGGCCCCTCATTAGATGTGTCATCGATGAGATGGTGTTCATGTACCCTACATGTTCATTTTCCACTACATTGGTCATTTGTAAATGTAATCGGTGACACATAGAGTGATGTAATGTGGCGTGTCCTCTAAAATACTTTTCATGTTTTCATCTTCTTCTATTCTTACCTATATAGGACAAACATAAAATATGTGTCCTTCAAACCACACATAATGTAGTCTAAATTTCCAAAATATAAACCTATATGAACTACCCAACTCCCCAATTATTTATCCCAATAATCTCATATAAACATACAATGGTTCCTTAGCATCCATAATAAGGGATTAAAATATAAAATTACTACTCTATGGGGATCAATAAATTAAACTCAAAAACTATTATAACACATAATTTAAATGATGATTCATTAGGTACAATTCCACTCCCTAATGTTCATGTTCCTTGATACGGGTTCAATAAAGGTCATGGATGATGTTTGGTGGCATATACCCTTCCTCCCCTCTTGATTCATCCATCGCGTGAGGGAGACCCCTATCCCAAATCCTTGTCATGAATGGGATCTTAAATGTGTGGGGGACCAATTTTGTTAATTAATTAATTAATTACACTTTTTAATACCCTTCCCGAGTCTCATAACCTAAAAGGAGTCTATAACACTACTTGAAAAATCCCTTCATTACAAACATAACTACTATGTAAATATCTTATTTTGTCACTCCATTCAAATGAAATCACCATATTAACCAGCATGGATAATTTTAATTTTAATTTATTAAATATTATATATATTTGAAAAAACATGAACTACTCCGAAATCCACCAAAATTTTATCCTCGGGTTCATACTGTACTTAGGCAACAATAGAGTTGTCCTAAAAAGTATACTAGATAATATTGTAGGGGTAAAATGAACATTAAAATCCTCATTAAGACCAGAGAAAGTTAAATTTTTTTCTAAAAATTCTAAACCCAAAAAAACTCTGGTCTCTATAATATCTCAACCTATATACAGTTGACTTTTTTCTATGCCTAGTTATGTACTAGGACCATTTCGTAGATTTTTACTTACAAAGTACACACTAAAACGCCATATATCATTACTCAATTTGTGTTTGGGGACACATGATATTTGATCATGATCTATTCGATAGAAACATATGTTCATCATATAGAGCCCAACATGTTATGTAATTCTAGTTTACACATCATGTAACATGGCTTTTCCAAAAACTTGTGGTTCCTTCTCAATTTATTCTTATGCTGCCTCTACCTTCAGTTCATCCCCCAACCTCACAAGAGATTATGGACCTAAGCCATAGAAATTCATCACAACTGGAGATCCTAATTCTGGCCATCCATATCGGTCAAGAATCCACTTCCATTGTCTATGTTGTCACCAAAACTCAATCCAATAAGAATGTGATTTATGTACTAATCAAATCAGCCTCAATTTATCCCCCATAATCGTCGTACCTCAATCACATACTCAATCATAAATTGCACCCCCAATATATATACACTATTTTATATAATAACCACACAGTGATCAAATAATAGGTATTCATCAAGTGGTTGGCTGATGAAATTGAATGTGACTTACATGAGAATTAAATGTTGAGAAAATAACAAACCATAAAATTAGGGATGGAACCTAACAATGTTTATGTTGTCCACAACTAATTGTAGTTATGAAGTATAATTAATTACAAATAGTTAATCAAATGAAATGTAAAAAACTACTTTGATTGAATCAATCAGTTCTTGTTTGTGGAATTGATCTATTTTCAACATAATTTAATAAAACCACATATATACAAAAAATAAATTCACTACATGGTGTTTGGATCGATAATAGATGAATACTTATTCTACATTTCCATAATTTATGAAATCAGAAAATTACCTTCCCACAAATCATTGATCCATAGTCCTGTCATCACTCCTCTCATACAGATCCTCCAACAGATCCTCTATATTTCTCGTGGGTTATACACCTAACCTAAGGATGTCGAAAAAACTGTGTATTTATAAAGGATTCCTAGTTTCTCCATAAAATATAATATATAAAACATAATTAATATTTTTATTCTATTAATGAATCTATGAAAAAGTTTTATAAACACCCAACACTGAAAAATATTATGTTTCACACAGCGTGAAACCCATGACCCAAACATAACTTTTATTCCTAATATCCTATATGATTTCTTGTTTAAGAGTTACTCCACATTTTTAGGAAAATGTGTTTGCATGATATTAATATATTTAATATTTTTATTAATATAAAATCACTGATCACTAAGGGAATCATGCACTGTCATAGTGCCTAGCTCAATAAAAAGTGCATTTAAATTCCAAATCAATTCATTGTAAAAAGTAACATTAAAATGTTTTTAAAATTTTATCAATAATTTTTTATCATTCTCCTATGATTTTATTAATTCATTTTATACCCATGATTGGAATTTTTCAATTATTTTTAAAATGAATATTCGAGTCATTTCCCAAAGAGGGTACATTTTGAATTTTCAAAAAAAAGATAAATAGAATAATATTTTAACATGTTGAGTATGAATGGTAAAGTCCAAAAATCATAAACATCAATTTAATAGAGTAATCAATTACATCATTTAAAATAATTTTTTTGTTAACAATTTTTATTTTTATTTTGAAAATGGTTAATAAATTTAAAAAATGGTTGTCTCATAAAAAATCTTTGTAATGATAATTTTATGATATTTCAATTCATCATTAAATAAAAACATTATTATCATGCAATAGAGATATTATGAAATGATACAATCCTTATTATTTATCTAGATGGATTATTATTAGATTTACATTGGATGTACTTTTTCGAATGAATTTTATATTTTACTCTTTATGGTTCATGATTAAGTTTATTGATTTTGGAAATTATTAACATTTTTATGATAGTTTTTCAATATGAATATTTATATTGATTATGAATTAACTGTTTTACATAATGAATTTGTTGATATTTGTTAGTTATGGGAAAAATCCAAAATAGCCCCTTGATGTATTGGTAGGTCTTATTAGAAGAATTAGTTTTTCTATTTTTTAGAGACCAAAACCATTTATTAAGGATTTTTTTCATTATTTCTTAATTGTGGGTTTTAACTTCCAAAAAATATCCATTCTATAATTTTGATATTAGGTACTGATTTCTATGTGATTATATGAATATTTATGATATCCATGGATATATTTCAAGATCATGTGATTAGTTATAATAGAAATATTGGATAAGTAATTATTACTGTCACATTATTATTAATTATAATGTTATTGATTAAATAATTTTTGTTTTTAGTAATTTTTGTTTTTTTTTACAATGACTTATTTATTCATGATTTGGTCCATTATACAGAACCCTTACTGATCATCTAAGTTCACGAACAATTTTTTCCATTTCCCCATGATGTTAGGAAGTGTATTATGATTGATATAAATGTATATTCCAGATATATTAATGATTTTCTCAATGATTTTTCTTATTTTTTCATATCTATATAATATTAAATTATTAATCTATTTTATACGAACTACTAAACTATTTGGTCCATTAGTATGTGATTCCTTGTATACAGTACCAATATAATAATGTATCCGCCAACTCTTGGATACAACAGTTGGGCTCCTTACACTCTGGTATGGTTAAACAATACATTTAGAATCATTTCATGGATCATTCTCTTGAAAAAGTAATTTGATCATATGACCACTTCAAAGTAAGAAGTATATTGATCATGCCACATTGACCATATCACATATAGTTTAATGTAATTTGATAAAAACTCAATTACCATGAATTTTAGGTTTGTATGGTATAGAAAAGTTCCATGATTTTTAGAGTAATACATAATGATATATATTATAAATCTATTAAAATAAATTCATGAGAAACCTTATGTTGGTGATGGGTATGATCCCCTTTCTATCAATTATAATCACAAATAATATAATTTTTAGTACACCTTTTGTATGGAATATGTTTTTTCATATTTTCTCAACATATATTGGGGTATCATCCATGCTATTAGAGGAACAAAAAATAATAATACAAATTCTCTTAGGATGAATGATTAGTAGAGACCCTATTTATTATGTGATTGTGTGGCATAATTTTTGTGAATATCAAGGTTTTACAGTCTGTCTCTACTCTTCTCATAAATCCATTATAATTCATAATTGGAAATGTGAGACTACTCAGTTTATGATAATTTTTTTAATATATCAATTTTATTTAATGGATTGTAATCATTGATTGTAAAACTGGATTATATTAGTTATTAAATAAAGTATGGGGTATCTATGTAAATGGGTAAGTCGTGGTGTTATAATCCAATAAAGAATAAATGATTTTTTATGGCTAAAACATGAATTATTTACTCACCAAAATATGAAGGATATTGGGTAGTGTTCTCATTAAATGATATATGTTTCTGTTTTCCAATACATGAAGGAGGGATGATTTATTAAAATAGATATTTCTATATTGATATTTTTTCTTTTGTAGAAGATAATATAACATTGTCCAATTGTTCATCAGTATTTTATGGAGGCCTCCAATAATTTTTATGACTTTGAAAAACATGAAGTTTATGAAATATTTTGTATTGAATTTAAATAAGGGTTGGAATTTGACCTATTTATAGATGTAATTAGTAATAATAATAATAAAATAGATGATGTTTTTTTGTATGGATTATAAGAACCAATAATATATATATCTCTATGGAATGATATGGAATAATTAGAAGTGTGGAAAAAAAATTAGGGTTTTAAAAATAAAATATTCATGAATCTGACATATGAATAACATCATCATAATTTCTATTCTATATTGCAATGTTGAGGGAAAAAATTATCAATGTATAATAATTTAGACAATGATATGAGATATATACATATGATCAATATAAATAATTTCATGGAATTATTAAATATCATTCAAGTTCATTCTTCCTTTAATGAAAATGAAGAGGACTCCGAAAAAAGAACTGTTTATGAAATAATATTTTTATAAATCCATTCACCATTGATGATTAAATTTTCTTGCTACCAACATATGTATTCATTATTGGTTCAACCATATATAATTACTCTTTTATGAATATACACCATGATAAGTTATTTATAAATTGATATATAGATAATTAACTATGTTGGGGGTTCAGTTCATATGGGGTTTTTCTATTCTCATTGATTTCAACTATTTCATTCAAAATAAAACGAGATAGGACAATGTGGTGAGAAATATTATTGACCATTTATGATTAATTTATGTCTTCGAAGGATGTGTCCATCATAGATAAAACATCTAATTAGGCATTTTGTAGATGAGAAATGTAAAAATTTAATTACTTTGAAATAATTCAATATTTTACTCACCATAAAATATGAAAAATTCAATTAACACATATCTTTTATTGGAATAATAACTATTGAATATTTGGACTAATTTATAGGAATCAACCTTTATGTCCAATCATAAAATCATTATTATATAAAAAATTCCAAGCCTATGATGAATGATTTTCATTTCACTACATCATTGGAAAACTCATCTGAGAATAAGGAATCTAACAAAAAATAAAACATCAAAGAGATGGAAATGATTCCCAAATAAAAAAAGTTTATCTTTGTGTCTTCCATACATATGCATGTTGGAATACTAAAATCAGGAAAATAGTAAATTTCCCAATCATTATAGATTTCATGGTTTTAGAATAATTTTTCTTCCTGGGAATCTATATATTATGGTTATTCCGAGATGATTATGTGATTTTGAGAAATTCACTTCTTTTAACATGATGATTCCCATTAGAAAAAATTTAGGTTAATGTAGTGAAACATGAAATCTTATTAAATCAAATACAAAACTAGAATCAATTGAATGATGATATATTTGACTAGAAGATGATGGAAGAAATTATTATTAGATGATTTTGTAGATACTTTCTACTATTATACATCTAAACATACAATTCAAGGTTTTTCCGATTAGTATTCAAGTATATAGTATCATTATTTAAAAATTTCTTGTTGATAAAATAGTAGATGCACATATTGACCACGTAATTTTTTAGAGTGACATGGTACTAAATAAGTCTCTATATGTTTTATACATATAGTATAGAGTTACAGTATTTTCAATGGGTAATATAATGGAAATAGTTAGTATGAGGTATTTATAGAGTTTATCAAAGGTATTTGGGTATCTTTTATCTGATTAATTCATGAACCATTTCATCATAAAAATTATAAACGTAAAAAAGTTCAAATGTGTTAGCATTGAATCAACTAATATGTGTGGAGAATCTCTACAGTCCTCTCAATTAATTGAATAATAAATGAAGAGTAATATTCTCTATTGATTTAATATTATTATGTTCAATGTCGATTTAACTTTAGAGGAAAACAATGTGGGGGAATTATCATGATGTAACTACAAAAAAACATTAAAATATATTCATTTTGATGATTTTAAAATATAAAATTATGAAGAATTACTCAAAATAATAGATTCTAATATAGTTATATTGGGACTTTTCCACCAACACATCTATATATAACTCAATAATTTTTCAACTAAAGGGCTAAAAAATGTGTTGCATCATATGCTTGATTCTAGTTATAGTGTCATTCATGACAAAGAATGTTACATGAATGCACTATAACCATTGGGGTTCTCTAATGGATGTGGAATTGAGATATTAGAAGATCACTTTACATTAATGAAACATTACTTCTATAATTTGAACATTACTTCTCAAAATAAAACACTTCCCAGAAATAATATGTTTAATGTATTTAGAGATTATATAAATTCACTACTTATTACACAACACCATAAATATCTCATAAAATAGTCTTTTTTAGGATACCCTTTTGGTCATATAAAAAATAATATTTCTATTCATATTATGGGGATTGGGGGTATGAGAAATGGTGATATTTGGTTCTATATATGGGTAATAACATTAGAAAACAATTGAAGATAAAATGTGAGCCTAATATAAGCATGTGGTTAGAGGATAACAATAATTTTGGATGGAAATAACATAAGATAATTATATCCAATTTAATCTAATTAATATATCACGAGTTAAAGAATAGTGAATTTGAAATAAAATACTACATTTTTAATAGGAATCTATAATCATGATTTAATTATCACGATCCACAAAAATATAATATATTGAAAAGAATGGTTAATTTAAATATTAATATAATATTATTCTTCAAGTAAATGTTCATTAAAAATACAATAAACATATAGTAGATACAGTCTCATAATGGATTAGGATTTCTTATAGATCCAAAACTTTCCATCTTATGAGATAAATGGATTTACACAAATTATTATAGTACAATGTAATTATAATACAACCCATCACTTATTCGATAAAATAAAATAAGGGTTCTAGTTCACTATATATTCCATGTCATATCTTAATACAAAAAACATTCCAAAATTTACTACACGGATATGCTATACCAACCCATAATATAATTAAACTTCATTCCTATATTTACCATATGACAATGAAAACATTTATAACTACATCAAATCTTATTTATCCTATAGGAATGAAATGATTTTATTAATGATTTTAACATGACATGAAAATTGAAAATTTATTTAAATAATATCAATCATATAATTAGCTAATATTCTTTTTTAATAATAATTAAAATGAAAATTTATTTATATATATTAAACTATAAGTTTTATTATCTTAAATACTTAATTTTATAAATAAAAAATATACCTTAAACGATTTGAATATTTTATTTTAATGGAAATTAATTTATATAACAACAATAATAAAAATTAATATTTTAAATGTTGAAAACATGGAACAATGTATTTTATTATGAAAATTAATAAAATGGTTGGAAAATTAAATCATGTATAAGATGTAAAAAGGAATCTTACTTTCAAACTTTTCAATATAATGATAAATTCATCAAAAATGGAAAATGTGGAAAATATGTAATATAAATATATTAAATTTTTTGTAAATGAAATGAAATATACTAGAAAAGGGCCTTAATAAAACATTGAATAATATATAAGAACATTCATAAAAAAATATAGAAAATAAAAAAATGGATGAGAATGTTTCTTGACAGAAATGAATAAATAATCCAAGTACTATTTATGCGAATTATTTTAGAAGAAATGTGAAAAAAATAGTAAGAATAAAATTAAACTCCCTAAATAAACATAATAGAATAAAATATATTTGTGCTTCATTTGAAAGAACAAAAAGTTTCCCAAGATGAAGTAGTGAAGCATGACATCATTGCCTCTATTCAGGACTACTTCCAAGGTGGATGCCTTCCGAGAGTGGCTTGTGCAACTAACCTGGTGCTCATTCCTAAGATCAAAGACCCTTCTAATCTCTCGCATTATAGGCCAGTGCATCTTTTAAACTGACCATATAAAATCCTTGCGTGCGAGCTTAACCAGAGGCAGGAGAATCTGCTTCCTGGGTGGTTTTTAGTTGAGCAACATGGCTTTGTGAGAGGCCGATCCATTCAGGGTGCCATCTCTACGGCCCAGGAGATGTTTAGGGACATCAACGTAAATACTCGTGGTTATAACATGGTGATCAAATTGGATATGAATAAGGCATATGATAGGCTCGAATAGAGTTTCATCAACAGAGTCCTTTCAGGCATTGGGTTGTCAGACAAGGCAGTGGACCTCTTTTTCAGGATTTTCAGTTCTTCATGGTTGGCGGTGTCGTTTAGAGGGAAGAGCCATGGATTATTCAAAGAAACGAGAGGTCCTCAGTAGGGATACCCACTCTCTCCCAATATTTACATTCTGGCTCCGGACATCCTCAGCAGACTCATCAACAAAGGTATTTCCCAAGGGGTTATTCCTCCTTTCAGAAGGAAAATGATTCTTCCGGTGGTGTCTCATATTATGTTCGCTGATGATATGATAATCATCATTATTGGTGGTCAGGGATCTGTTTGTGGGATTAAGGGAATTTTGGATGATTATTGCTACTAGAGCATGTAGGTTGTCAGCAACTCTAAAAGCAGTATATTCATTTCCAATAAAAGTTCTCAAAGGATGGTGTCATCCTTGTGCAATCGTCTGGACATGAAGCATGGGTCCTTTCCGATGGAGTATCTGGGATATCCTATTTATTCCGGCTGACTCTGAATTAGGGACTATGATCATGTGGTGAGCAGAATCACTAGATGTATCCTTAAATAGAATAATATGTTCTAGTCTTTTGGGGGGCGTATAGCTTTGGTGAACATCGTGTTGTCTGCCATTCCCATCTATGCAATGTCCTCTTCCAACGATCCTCAAGGTGTGATTAAGAACATCGACAAAATCTTGTGCAACTTTTTGTGGGATTCCAGATCGGAAGGGAAGAAGCACTGGGCTTCATGGGGGTAAATTGGCGAGACCGATTCAGGATGGCGAGATTAATGTGAAGAGCTTTCAGAGCACGGTTCTCTGCATGCATGGAAAGATTGCATGGGAAGTTCTGGAGGAGCGGTCCTTATGGGGTAAATTCATTTTGCCTCTCTGCGGTGGTAGTATGGGGGCTACCAGCGGTTATAATTCTTTTATGGGGGAAAAAGTTTACCCCCTATATTAGATTATTCATCTCAACTCTTGGTGGATTGTGGGATCTGCTGATATTGTTTTATGGCATAGGAATTGGGCGGGCTCTGCTTTAGACTTCCCTAGTTGCCCAGCCCCAATGATTACATTTAAAGAAGCTTTTCAGTACCCCAGTTTCACCTCGGCTATTCTGGATAAGGATCAACAGGTACTTCTTGAGTCCATAAAGATTAATGGTGACCCTGACAGGTGCTTTTTTACCACCGCTGCTTCAGGGGCCTTCTCCTGCAAATACTTCCGTAGGTAGTTTTCTGAGTAGGATCATCAGGAAGGTTGGAATGGTGCGGTTTGGTGCCAAAAGATTCCTACGATGTTAAACTTTCTAACTTGGTGCATCAGGAATGCCGCGTTAGCGATAGACAAGAATGTTATGAAGATGGGTATTTACTTTGCGTCGAGGTATTCTTGCTGCAACTTCAGGCGGGAAGAGAGTACGAAACACCTTTTTTTAAGGCGATTGGGATCAAGCGGTGTGGTCTTGCTTCGGTGGATCCTTGGTGCTCTCCACTCTTGAGAAGAATGACATAACCTTTATTGAAAGCTGGTTCTAAGGTGTTAAAGGATCTGAGAAGGGTAGGATGGTTTGTTCGGTGATTTTCAGTGCAGGTTGTTGGAGCTTGTGGCAAGCTAGGAACCAAGCAAGGTTCGAAGGCCTCGATCCATCAGTTAGGCCCATCATTGCGCGGACTCACTTCCTATTGATTGATCTGGCTCAACTCATCAAGGACCGGCTGAGGGTACCCTTTCTCAACAGGCAACAGGCCAGTAGTTCCTTGGCTTCTTTTACTCGGATCGCCCAACAAGGAAACTGGGTAAGCTGGAACCCCCCTTGTTCTTTCTTGAAGCTGAATACTAATGGGTCATGCGCTATGGGGGTGATTAAAGGAGGGGGAATAGTCTGTGGCCCCAAGGGTGATGTGGTTATGGTGTTCACGTTCTTCTTTGGAAAGGGCACGCCTCTCTTGGCCGAGGCTATGGCCATGCTCATGGGGCTTTCCCTCTGTAAGAAGGAGAAGTTGGATCTAACCAGGGCAGAGACAGATTCCAGGATTCTCCACGACGCTATGCATGGAATAGGGTTTCCCCCATGGTCTATGGCTTACATTGTTAGAAAATGTAGAGCTCTTCTTAGTCCCAATATCGAGGTGTCTCACACATGGCGTGAGGGAAATAAGGTAGCAGATCATTTGGATTCTTTGGCGGTTCAGAGCTCCATCTCCACTTCGCGTCTCCCTATCAATAGTTTGAAACCAGAGTGTGTTAACTTACTTAGAGGGGATTCACTTGGTTTTCACTATTTCAGACCTCCCTATCCCTGGGACACCCGGTGTTGTTTTTGTTTTCCTTTTTTGAATAAAAATATGATATGGAGGAGATATTAAACATAATCTTTAATAAGAATATCATTATTAGTCACTTATTTCATTAAAAAATTAAACTATATTAAATTTTATTATAATAATTTATAATCATTTATTAAATATATCATTTATTATTATCAACGTCAAATGTTAGTATTTTATATTTTTTCATAAATGTTTATTAATGGTTTTGTAGATCCCTCATTTTTTACAAAAAATTCAGTATTAAAATATTATTCATGGTAGTGAAGCATTTTTCATACAACTATTTTTCATTATTATCTATATTATTGGGAAATATTTTATATAGTCAATGAGAATTGAATCCATGAAGAGAATTATTTGGGTAATTTCTCAATAACATAATGTAACGTTATAATGGACATTAATTTTTTCACTATTGTAGAACCATATTCAGGAAATATCTTATTCTTAAACATTATATATTCTAATTATTAATTTATTTATAATCATTTGTGACGAATATAGAGATTATGGTATAACAAAATTCAGTTACTTGATTGAATCAACCAAATCAGTAAAATTATATACTATAGAATAAGAATGATTTGGACATAATATAATATTAGGTTTCATTTTCATTGAACCATTTTAATTTTAATGTATATTTATTTGAGTGAAAACATTGATATATAAAGTCTTGATATTAATAGGTAATCAAAAAATTTGAGAAAAACAAATATATATTGATGAATTTAATCCTTCACTAGACATGTTCATTTAGAATAATGTATTTAGGCCTCTTATTTAGATAAAAAATATACCCAATTTACAAAAAATATTACCTCAATGAATAATGTGTTGGAAGTTATGATATAACCTTGGGAAAATAGTAGTTTTAGATGTGTTTTGGATGGTTCCATTTATAATTGATTGTTGATTGGATTTTTGGAAATGAATTTCCCATAATTTATAAGGTAGTTATTTGAACAACCAAGATGATAAAGAAACATATGATAATAGATATGGGTAATTTATCCTATAATCCCAAAAAATATAGAGATACCTTTTTATTCTAGTTTTTTGTCTTCACCACTAAGTTTATCCGATGAAACCATATTTTATATTTATCATGAAAACTATTGTTTTCTAGAAAAAATATTTTTACAACTATAAGAGAAACTAAAATTATATCCTAAATTTATAATTATGATTAATAATTTGGCCTCTGTTTGATCTAGTTTATTTTTTGAGAAATTGTAATTTAAACAGAAATCCTAAAATATAATGAAAACACTGTGTTAATGGAATATTTTTATAATTTTAGTGTACTTTATCCAATTTAATATCTATTAATAGTTATGTTGGTGTTAATATATTTGTTTATAGATAGAAAAACAATGTTATATTAATACTATAAAAGTGATGCAATCAATATTTTAAGAAAAATATGGAAACACATAAAAAATAATTTGAGAGGAAATACCATATTTTATATTAAATAAATGTAGATGCATTCCCTTTAAATGTTTATTATATCCTAAATCAATATATATGTTTTTGAAGAATTTTGTATCATAATAATTCATTTGACATTATATATACATAAAATAATTATTTTTTAAAAAGAATAAAGTTATACGTAATGAAAAAAATGAACAACTCTAATAAAATATTTGAAATATTTATTTTTTTTGAAATTCCAGAATCTTATTATATTTTTGAATTGTAATTATTTTAATATGGTATTAATATTTTAACAAAATAATGATACATATTGGATACAATTATATAGATAGACAATATATATATATAACACATTCCTAACAACCATATGTATAATGACCTTATGTATAACAACAATATATCCAGAAAATATATATCCAACAAATATATGTATAATGATCATATTAAATTACTATATATTATCATATAAATATTACAATAATCATTCATAAAATTCATTAAAAACATTCTCAAAATTATTGTTCTATTTAAAATGTTGTTTTTTTTCGAATAATTATAGTAATATGTATGATCTTTAATGAAAACAGGTATGATAAGGACTTCATAGTCATGGGTTTTTTATTTAATTGTGGTTTTATTAATCATATAGTTTTCATAATGATGTTTAATAGTTCAATATAATAGTTTCTAAATTTTTATCTTCATTATATATTTCATCACAATATAATATTTCATGACTAGATATGAAAACCCATATCTTAAAAAAATTAACTAATTTATTATATAACTTTTCCAATAATTAAAACCCATAATATCATTAAGAATAGTATTATAAAAAATTATGTTCATATTATAAAAAATTTCAAAAAAAAATATGATGATATTAATTAAAAATTCTTTAAAATGATCCAAAAATTCATATATTCTTCTAAAACCGCCTGACATAACGTAGGGAAACACATAAGAAAGGGTTTAGAAATAAGTCTCAGTATGTAAATAAAAAATGAATAGAATATGTAAAATAAGTAAATGTGATACTATATGTATATAAATGTATCATAAGAGGCATTATAATATTAACATGAAGAATTAGGCATGATTTACCATGATAGAATAATGGAATCATGGGAATGTGAAGTAACATAAAACATCACATAATAAGCATATGTCAAGGATAACATCCATTAAATCAAAAAAATCCTGATTTGGATAACCTCTCAGGTACCATTCACAGAATCTCATGAGATAAAAACATTACCCAATGCTTTGGAGGGATATATAATTCTAGTCCCAACTATTAATTTATTATCATTAATATACTTACTTGTTCCAGATAGTCCATTCAAAATAGGGATATTGTTAATCAATTTTATCCTCATGATTAAGGATTATTGTTTTTATTCATGGATGTAATAAATAATTTATTTATAGGTACATTATGTTGATTACCATGGAGTGGGAATATGGATCGTTTTTCTCAACCTAGATGTTTTCCTTGAAAATTTATATGATAAATTATGAATCACAAATGGGAAAATAAAGTATCATGGATGGGTTAAATGAGAGTGAAATGGGTTCTTCATCACCTAAGAATCATAAATATTTTAACATATATATTTAATAACATATTACAGTATGGAAAATTTGATGTTAAAAGGTATAATGTAAATATGGTGTTTGAATAAAGATGTGAAATTTTTGATCCCTTATCATTAGAAGGAATTTCTAAAAGATTAGAATGAACATATATTGATCTAATGAAACCTTGAGAGGCCTCTATATATTTAAATAATGAGATTATTAATGAAAAAAAATAATGGTAATGGGATTATTTTGGATTTATATAACAAATAGAGGGGGATTCATTATTAATTTCTAACCATATGTTTTTTCCACTATTACATAAATTAACCCAAACCACAAATCATATAATATATTTTGACTATATTTTCTTCCAAATTGAAATGTATTTTATATTTTTATGGGGAAAATAAATTAAATAATCAAAATAATATATTTGGGGATTTGGACTTGGGTCGAATTTATAAATAATTGTTTTTAAACATATAATATATAATTGAAGCTTTAGAAGAGTCCATAAAAGTTTATAAAAGTATTCATATAACATAAAAACACATTTCATTGAAGGGAATGTATAATTTCAGTCATGTAAACACATTATAGTATTTATTATATCACTTTTTTTATTTTATGTAGTCAAAATACATACCATAAATATGAATTGATTTAATGTTGATGGGAAATTTAACCATCCCTGAAAATAATGAAAAATACACCATTTTTTAATTTCATTTTAGAGATTTCAAAAATAATATTTATTTTATCCATGTAATTCTATATATTTAGTAATTTAAAATTTGTAGTCAATTTCCCCATTTTTTCAAATACATTTTCCTAAATAACAACATTATTATACTTATAAACATTATACATGACATCATAGAACTATATTATCATTAATATTTAAAAAATTAATTTAATATTATACCATTGAAATATCACTTATTTAATTTTTAAAAATGATTAATATTTTGTTTCATGATGGAAACTATATATTTTCCAAAAAAACATTATGGTTTTCATCATATAAAAATTTAATGTCTACCAATAGTATTTTTTATCATTATAATGTAACAAAAGATATATATATTCATTATTTTATTTGAAATAAAAAACATAAAATTTGGGTAAATATATATTACCTTCATTAAAAAATTAAATCCATACGTGTAAGGTGTCAAATTATGATATTTTCAAAAGTTGGATTAGTAAACATTGTTTGGGTTTTGATCATGATGTAATTGAAATTAAAACATAAATAGTTTATCTTGTAAATTAGTTGTTAAGTCCTGATATAGTCTAGGAAAATTAAAAATCCCAGTGATTCCTTATCCCATGGATGCTCTGATAAATGGGCATCAAATGGTATGATCCTACAGGTCGAGGACATCAGTTATTCAATCTATGTGAATTGGAATTTAACATAACCATCTATATATACTAATAATATGAAAAAAAAAATTAATGACTATATTATAAATTATTATGATGCATAAGGGTCTATAAAATCTCGGAGAATATTACAATGTAGTTTGAAATAGAAAATATAGTTCCTTTATTTCAACGAATGATATAAAGAAATAATTTTCCTATTTATTCATAATGGAATTTCATTTCTAAAATTTCATGTAATTGTAATCGTCCCTATTAATGGATTTTTTCAACAAAAATTGCATCACATACCTAGAAATAGATGAGGTAACATATTTTAAATCACAACCTTAGGTTCCCATGTCACTTCCTCATTAATAAAATTCAATTAAACCCCTTTGACCTAATGAGTCTCTTTTTTATATAATATTTTCTCTTAGATCTTGAATCTTCAATGCATACTCCTCACTTGAATGATCATTTTCCAACATTAACACATCTGGATTTATTACATTGGAGGGATCTGGTACATACTTCCTCATAAGTGATACATCAAAAAAAATAATTTAATTGATATAGGTTATGTGGTAGTGATGGATGATATGCCAACTCTCTAAAGTGATCAAGGATCTCAAAGTGGAAGATGTATCTTGTTTTACAATTTCCCTTATTTTTTAATCTCATGTATTTTATCCTATATGATTAAAAGTGAACACTTTATCTCCATATTCAAAATAAAGGTATCATCTATGATTTTATTCATAACTTTTTGGTCATATTTTTCTAGATTATATATTAAATTGAGGGTTTTGATCATCTTCTATAATTTCTTAGATAATATCACATAGCATCAGCTTATTCTCACCATGAACATCCCGCCCAAATAGAGTTTTCATTCTTTTCCCATACAGAGACTCATAATATTCCATTTGTATAACATAATAGAAAATATTGTTAAATAATAACATTACATGGAGAATTATTTGATCTAAATATTATATTAAAACCATTATAAAATATCTAATCATTTCTTCAATATTTTTAATACATATTTCAGACTAACCATCCATGTAATGGTGATATAATGTTATGAAGCTTATCTCTATATCCAACAATAAGTGATGTATTCAAAAAAACCACAATGTAAAAATCAGATCTTTATGAGATAAAATTGGGAGTTTAACTCGCTGATGTATTACCACATCCAATATGTATGTCATGTTGAATTGGTGATGAAAAAAATATTCATTGATATATATTAAGTGCACTAATTTGGTAAGGTGATCTACTATAACATAGATGATGTTATTGCCTTTAGCTATCCTAGGATATCACCTGAGTAATTACATAGTAATATTATTCCATTTCAATACATGTATGGGAAATGACTATGTCCTAAAATAAGAATTTTTTATGAACCATGAAATAATTTCAAACCGAGCATTTAGATACAAACTCTTCCATTTATCTTTTGATATGATACCACTAAAATGTTTTTATTCAATCTAAATTAATCATTATGATTCATAGATTAATATAGAATGATGATATATGAACATAATCCGGAAATTATCCTTTTAGATATGGTATTCATTCCACACATACCTTGTTTTTTAACAATATAACTCCATTTTTTAAATAGTTATACTCCATAATATTCAATACATTTTTCTATAGCGCCTTGTTATAATTTTGTACCACCATGATCTAATCATGAAGGATTGTTTTGAATTTATTTGAGAAAAATAGTATGAAGTAACATGTATTTTTTCCATGTACATCTTATTCATTTCTAGAAAAAATTGTACCCATGTAAATCTTCATAATTAATTGGTTTCATGAACCTATATTCTTCGAAAATCATCCACTTTGTTCTGCATCCCATGATTGATATGGATTGTAAGACCATTTTTTGTATCAATTTCAAATAAGAATCATTTGAACATATTAATAATAATTTTTATTAATATATACATTAGGATTTTATTATACATTCATATGTCACAATTTTCCCCCAAGATACAATTTCACCAAATTCTTAATTTGATCATCATGGCAGCCTACTCTAGATCATTTTTTGTTACGTTATACTCATGGATCATTAATTGGAAGGACGAATTGTATAAATGTTTTTATATTTAACGAGTATAAAACCATGGTCATTCTTGGATGAATCTCTACAGACAAAAATCATTTCAGAATAGTGAAAAAATTTAAAATAGGTTCAGTGATTAACCTCTTATTCAAATATTTAAATATTTCCTCATAATCGTTATTCTATTCAATAATGCATGACTTCTAATTTAGCTTAGTTAGTGGGATTTATAATTATTATAACATTCTCTAAAATCAATAATAGTTACCATCTATTCCAAGTAAATAATTAATTTTGACCGCATATTTGTTCATGGTCATCTATAAATTTCCTTAGTTTAATGAAGGAATCAAAAATATCACCATTCTAGGGATAACATTCCTTAAGAGAGTAAATTTATCAATCCATAAATTTCATTTACTCAAATTTTCAAATAACATTTCCATTTTAAATGTATTCAATATGTTATTCAAGTGTTCTTGATGTACCTTTATACAAATAGTATATAACGATATCATCTTTAATATATACCAAATATTTTTAGATGTTATCCTTAATGATTGTACTCATCACATATATGAATAATTAAGTATCCTTAGGGAGCCCAAAAATAATTACAATCATATAATAGTAACAATAAATTTTACTAAAAGTAGGCTTTAGGATATCTTCCTTTGTCACCTTTACATGAAAATATCCCAACTAAATATCTACAATATAAAATATATATTGATCCACATAGTTGATCAATTACATCATCAATCAATGTTAGAGGATAAATTTTATTTACCAATATTTTATTAACTTGAAAATAAAAAATTTAGATGATCATTGACCCATAATTATTTGAGAGGATGTTGATTGATAAAACCCGCGTTGAAGCAGTTGGTCATATAAACCCTTTATCTTGATTATCATGTAGTTTATTTATCATCTCTTCATATTAAATAGTGTAAATAATATAGGGATTCTTCTATAATTGAAATAATTTATGAAAAATCTCAACTAGAAATTTAACATCTCTTCTAGGAGGAAAATTATGAATTTTTTTATGAAGCACAATATCAAATCCCACCGCAATGTGTATGTCTTCAAGGATGGAATTTTCCGTACTCACAAACATTTTAGAAAGATATGAATTCACATAGTTAAACAATACAACAGATTTATAAGATGATATTAAAGGATATATATCCCCAACAACAAATATAGAACTGGAGGACGATTAAAGATATAAAAGATCATTCCTTTATATTAGAAGATTACATTTTCTCCATATTAGTGAAAACAATAATTACCAATAATTTTATCGAATTTGACTAAATAGAGTATCACAAATCACATTATTAAAATCATCCAAAAACATGGATAAGGGATGCGTTATATTCTTGAGATGGAATAGTTGATGCAATATATGTCATCACTGGTAACTAAAAATTCATGTATTCAGGTCATGTAGGGATAATTATACTACCAAGAAGATATACAATAGAATTTGTATAACAAGAATATATATTTAAATACACTATTTTTGAATGAAATAGTTGTTTACTTATCATCATTTAATTTTTACGATTTTATTCAGTAGTCATTATTTAAAAAACTCTTACTTTCTCTCTGGGAAATGGAGGTAGTTTTCAATGGTTTTTAATGAAAACACCTGGCCTAGTGCATCTATTAATATAGTTTCCATGGTAATTTCATTAGAAAAATTTAGAAAAAAAACTATAGTTCACTGAAGCATTCAATTATTCTCTAAAATTGGTTGGATTATCACATCATCAATTTATTGTAAGGTTCCCTTCCTTCCAACAAATAAATATTTTCCTCATCCCCATCATGAAATTTATAGGTTGTTTATTTCAACACCTTTGACACTTTGGTTGTTAGAATTTATTACCTTCATTATATTTCTCCATTAGAACTCAATAATTAAAATAAATTTTACACATTTACCCCATGATAATATTGGGATTCATATATATCTATTTGAACTTTTAGGGAATATCAGAAAATATCATCAATGTTGTCAATTTCCTGAAATGCATAGGATTTTCATAGACTTAGATTCAACAAACCCATGATGATTTCAACATTAATTTAAATGGGAATGATAATTGTTGAGGAATATCATTATAGTCTATTAATGTTTGCCTCATATTCCTTAATTTATTCGACATACTATTTTATGTTGCTAAAGAATTCCAACTAAATTTTTCGTCAATGTGTGGAAGGAAAATAACTGTCATGAAATATTTTCTGATATTCCATCAACTCTATAGACATGATCTCCTCATAATGATTCATATTTTTGGTTAACAACCATTGTTGATTATTTTATCCTTCCATATGTCATATAAGTAGAAAAAACTTCTTTTTCTCATAGAATTGAATGATGAATATGATAATTTCAATATATTTTATCCATTATTCTATGATTAAGGGATCATAAGACCTATTGGATGTTGGATTCCACTATCACATTATTTTATCAGTAGAAAAAATATATTTAGTAGGGGGTTTTGAATTCATATAGACTCAAGATTCTATTTAAAACCAAATTCATTTGAAAATGTAAATTCACTATGTTCATGACTCCTGCTCCCAATTTTTTGGGAATCCCATTTGGTTGTGACCGCCCTTAACCGCTCTTTGTCTATTGACAAGTTTCCTCATATTTTTTACATTAAATAAATTATGGTAAAATTATGTATGAGTATTTATAAACTTTGGAAAACATAAAAATGAATCTATGATATATATATGGATAACACATAAATGGATTATATTCCAACCAAGTGAAATTTTTGGGCATCTTGTTATGTTTTCCAGAACCTATTTCTAGAAAAAATTAATCGGAATTTTTTCCCTCATAATAGTTCATAAAGATATATTGAATTTACCCAATCATATCCCAAAGGATACTAACACTATGTTTATAAAATAGAACATTTTCTTGTATCAGTTGATGATCGATTCCTACTCAATGATCCCTATTCATTATTATTACCAATAGGTGATATTGTAACATACCAGAATCAATGTGTACAATCCAGACTGTGATTTTTTTTTTTGGAAAAACATTATCATTTCATTAAAAATTGGATATTTTAAAAAAAAATTCAATATCCATATACATTTTACTCGAATTCTCTAATCATAATCCCAAATTGACAAGAAATTCCCCTCATAACACATATGACAACCCATTTCATTAATTAAAATTATTTCATGATATATAGAATAAAGGTACACCTAATATCATAAAAACGATCATGAATGATAGTGTCTATGAAATTAAGTAAATATAATAAAAATGGTCTATAGAAATACAATGAAATTATTAAAATTTTTCTTAAAAACCTCTTACGATTCCATCACTCTTATAATGATTTGTGGGATAACCTATTGAAGTATATAAAAAAGGGTGAAATAAATTTTCTATTAAGGTTATAAAAATGAATAACACAAGGTAAAGCAATACCGATGAATCGATATTCAAATAAATGTTTCATAAGAGGGTTTATAATCATGGAAGCAAACAACAAGGTAAGATTTAGTATGATAACATAAATTCAACATGGGAATGTTGAAACAAAACAAAATATGGAAGCAGAAGAATAAGTTTTGGATAATGGCCATGGAATTTTAAAATCATGTACATAAGATAACATCAGATGAACCATACATATAATGTAATTATAAAAAAAATTATGAATGGATTTTATGAATATATAATTTCCTTCCCCCACATCACCATTATATTATTTATATGCTTTAGTGTTCCATATAGTTTATATAATATATGGATGTCATTGATTTCCATTAAACCAAAAATTATGGATTTTGGGTTATATACATTGAATTCTATAACCAATTATGTATAGGTACATTTATGTGAATTCAGTAGAGTTGATTTGTGGATGGGTATTAAGTTCAAAAATATTTAGAATGAAAACTAGATGGATATATTTATCATCATAATAGGTTTAGATAATGGTTTTTGGAAAGGAAAAATGAGAGTAAAAGGGGTCTCAAATGAAATAGAAAACATAAATTATGCACATCGAATATGAACAAAAATTTAAGATATGAAAAATTTGAAATAAAATGGCATGATATAAATATGTATTTGAATTAATTGATGAATGAAATTAATATATTTCCTTGATATATCACTTAAAAAGGATTGAGAGGAGTATCTTGAGAGATTGGGGGAACCTTGGGTTGGCACTAAAGAGGGAAAGGTTGAGAAACATCACATTATAACTATTTTGAGTGAAGAGGGATGAGAATTTGGTTGTGTTTATAATTAAAAGAATATGTGACTATTGATTAATTCTTGAATATAGTTTTTACACAATATATCCCAAATAAATCCAAACCAAAAACCATCTCATAATTTTTTCCATAGGTTTTACCAAAAAATATTTTTTTTCATTATATTATAATTCCAAGAACTGATCTAATTAAAATTATACACTTAGTTTTGTCAAAGTGTGTCATGTTAATAAAGAATAATTTAAAAAAAATAATTTATAATATATTTTTTGGATTATCCATTATGGGTTTTTAAAATTAAAAAAATAACACAGAACACATTATTTACAAGATTTTAAATAAATTTGATCATGGGGAATCTTCATATTATTTTTTTCATTACATTTTTAATTTTATTATTTCATAATACAATCCATAGATTTCTACGGTATTAAATTTCGAGTAAAAAATTCATCGGGATCCAGATATTTAAAAAAAATCAACATTGGATAATTCAAAAATAATTATTTCCAAAATATTATTTTTAAATAATTGTCTAAAATTTTTCATTTAGATTTTAAAATCACAATACATTTTTATTAAAAATACTATTTTTTAATAATATTTTACTAACACATATGAGAATTATATCTGACTTCATATAATAATAATATATTTTATATTTAATGAATGTTATTTAATAATAATTTATTAAATAATAAGTATTTTATAATATGATGAATTAATAAAAACTGATAGTATTGATTTAATTTATATATTTAAAAAACTATTCTTGTTTCATCTTATACAAATATATTTTATAATAAATTTGTGTTTAATCATTATAAATTTATAAAAGATAAATATAATCATTATTCTACTAAAAATTAAATTATTAAATATAATAAAATTTGGACCTAGAATGATAGACCATTATTATATCTATGAATTCCATAAGGGTATGGTTTTTGATGGGGGGGTTTATATCAGGTGGATCTATAACCCTGTGTGGGATATGATCTTGATGACCTGGAACATCCACCTTAAATTTTTTATTTATGATTTTGATGTTTAATCTTATCATTGGATTTGATAATGACAAATCCCATTGATGATATCTACATTGGAATCCCAGATTAATGGGGTTCATAGTTTATAAGAATACCAGTCAAGGCTACCAATCCTTTTTTCTATGTCAACATTATTTTTACATAACCCTTTATATACACTACTCATTTGATAACCATTAAATTACTATATTATCAATGGTTAGGAGGGTTAATCATATTTTAAACATAACAAGATTTAACATAGATGTTTGTAATAATAAAATTATTAAATGTGTGTTATTTAGCCACATTACTTAATAATGATTTTATTCATTAAAAACGGAATTTCCTTGATTAATGTCTAGTTTGTTATAGGGAGTTTATTTGTATTAATTTGTATATATGATTAAATATTTATGTATTTTGTTCATAATAGAAATGATCATTTGTGAGTGGGAAAAAATTTAGTTTACCACATTTCAAAGGTCAAATTGGACATCCTAAAAATTATTTAATCGAACACATAATTATCTTATGATAGTTTTGGTTTGAGTGTAAGCCGATAAGATAATCTCTAACATTATTGGGATATTTAAAAAGAAATATTTCTCAAGAATAAATATCCATCTTTCTTGTATCTCATATCATTTATTCATGGTGATATTTTAAGTAATACCATGTACCTTACTTTAAACATTAGATATCATTGATGATTATTTTCATAACTCAGCTATAATCATTGGGATGTGTTATTAAGCCATTGAATATTTGTTTTAATTCACATATCTAACACGAAATATATGGTACTATAAAATTTAACACTCCTTCAACCAAACATCTTATAGTTCTACACCTCTTCTTATATAGAGCCTCATGTGGTTCAATTTGAAGGACCGAATCGAAACGACTATTATATAAGAACCCTCATAGAGGATAATATTGATTAGTACCTTAAATTAAATCTATTTAATATAATCTCAATATTTCATCTATGGTTTTAATGGTTCATTCACATAAACAATCTATTAATGGATCATAAGATGTGTTGAAGCTTATATTTGTATCCAATTCTTTTAGAATTCATAATATGAAGTTCTAGAAAACCAAAATATTGTGATCAGATACAATTTAGTGGTACTCCATGAATCATTATAATATCCATTATTAATATGTATGAATAATTATTACGTGATGAATCTTGTGGAATATTAATTAAATATTATTATTTCATAGGAAGAAAAATTAATCCCAAAAATTATTGGGGTTTTTAGAAGGCTTAAAAAGACATTCTAATTAAATATGTTGATCTTCTCATTTTTACATGTATATATGGGTATATACTTATGAAATTCATCATTAACTTGATAGTATGCAAAGAATCATGATTTATAAAGAAAAAATCTGGCTATATCTATTATATTGAAAATAGATAATGTTCCAATAACATTTGGTGAAATCTCTTAGAAACCAATGGGTAGTAATAAATTTCAATGTCTTAGTAAATAATTAGATGGAAATTTTACTTTTAAAATTTAAAGATATTGTTTATATAATTACAGAAACAATCAAACAAATACTATATGAGGAATTAAATTATTATAATACTTTTCAAAATAAAATTTCCAATGGACTGTTATATTAATAGAAAAATGTAGAATAAAGAACGTAATTAAGAACACATAGAGATCCTGATACAGAAACACGAACATGATATCATCTAGTCACTAGAAGGAAAATTCTATCCTCTAACCACTATACCCTAAATTTAGCATCATGATGCTTCACTAGTGAAGTAATAGTCCTTTATTTTATTTTTTACATGTTAAAAATACCTCTTCATTTTCACTAAGGATAATATAAAAATTGAGGGTACACAATCTAGTACACATTCTAGAAGATACTTCCTAACTAATTAAATTAACAAAATAACAAGTCAAAACATTTCTTAGAAATAAAAATAATAAAAATGAGATTAAAACCAAATAATTTTACCTATTAAATTAAATTAAAAGAAATCATTATATAAAAATAATCAATTTTATTCACTTTACATGCCCATTTTACATTTTAGCACAAAAACACAAACACCCATGTTTTTTATGAATGTCCCAATACAAGTGAGTAGAAATATGTCACACAATTACATTGGTCATTAGTGATAACAATCTATTTAACATTTGTAGCACTGAGTACCATGTATGGTTCATTAGGTCCCCTAATAATGCAATCATGAACTAAAACCAACTAATTTATTCTATGTATACTATTATGAATTTCAATTGGAAAAAATTTTCATTTAAAAAATTTATCAAAATGATTTAGAGAATCAACAAAATACAATTTTTTAATGCTGTTAAATTAAGGTGTTTATTCAATAAGAAATTCACATGATTTTAGTTTGATAATGATGAGATATTTATTATATAAATCTAATTCCACATTTTCTTACAAAAAGGTTGATTATTAGAATCCACCTACCTCAAAAATTAATTCATCCAACCTGAAAAAAGTCACACTCTAGCTATCACAAACACCCATTCATGTTCCACTAACAAATATCAAAAATAAAATTTCTATACATGAATGATCTAATAGATTTGGGTGTAAAAACCATGCTCTAAAGTTCTGCTAAAATAAAAATAGAAGATTTCGAATGGAGAGAATAAAAATGATAGGGAAGGGATTTTACCTTTAATATCAATGACTAAATTCAAATTGATCTATTATAATTTGGTTATGGAGGTAATAGAGTCTCCAAAATATCATAAAATAATTTTGGTTGTTTATAGTTTTGTTCATGGAAAAAATAATTTATATTTTGGGTGTGTATCGAGTTAAAAAACAAGTATTTGTATTTAATTAATAACATCACATTATTAATATACATATTTTACCAAACCATGCTACAAATTTTTGGGAACCACTATCTTGAAATCCATAGGATAGATGGTTTTTCTATATGGTTTGATAAATCAATGCTCGAACAATGTGAAATTATATAATCATATGTCACCAAATTTTTATAGTATATATGTAAAGTTTACCATAATTGATCCAGTATAGAATAATATCAATGGAAATATCCTTAATACAATTCTTTAATTTATAATAATTCACATAAAATTAAATTAAAATACAATAAACAAAATAAATAAACAATTAATGAAATAATTTAAATTGACGAACTTTTACTAATAGAATAATAACTTATCCATGTAAATAGTAACATAACTTTAAAGAATAGTAATATAGAAAAAATAATAGTAAACATAGTAATTATATCATAAATTAAATTATTTTATCTTATTAATGAAAACTAGATTTATTTAGATAATTATATATGTAAATTAATGTTTTAAAAATGGTAAATTTAGTGTTAGAATTTTTGTAAGTCATAAATCGTTAATTTCAATTGTATTATTAGAGTAATTATTTGAAATAATATATATTATAATAAAATATATTCATAAATTAATAATTTATAATATTGTAATTATAATATAATTTTAGGAGTGATTACCTATTTTTTCAATGGCTCATAACATCAGTTTTTATTTTAAATAAGTTATTTTTATAATACAAGAATATTTTAATGAAAAAATTGAATCTATGATATTTATGAAATTATATTTGATAAATTTAGTTCAATTTTTAATTCTACAGTTTGTAAATATGTTATGGTTTATTTTTTAATTTTTTAAAAATTCTTGATTTTAGTAAATAGTGAAATATATCAACTTACTGTATATAATAGTACAAGTTAAATTAGAAATTTAAAATTTTCATGGATGATGTAAGAACCACAATATCTTTTATTATTTATTTGATTAATATATATATTAATAATAGTCAATATATTCGTTGTCTTAATCTAAAATAATAAACTAATAAATAAAATAATTAAGGAACTCCCCTCTCCTCCACTATATGTAGTACCCCGCACCACCTCAAATCTTCACACCGTCTTGCACTTGAAAATTGCCTAGTTTCTTAATAATAATTTTTCCATTCCCCTTACCCATGTATTGGATACATTGGTCTAAATATGAATCCAAATCCAATTTCCCTACGAAGGATCTCAAGGAGAACAAGTTCAATAAGTAAAATTATCTTCCTTTTTATTTTAATTTATTTCCACCTTATTTGTTTCTAATTCTATACTGAAATACTATTATCTAAAGGAAATTATAACACTCTAATATTATATATTCTTTAGTTTTATTATGTTCTTTGAATAATCCATCATAAATAATATTCTCTCCTCCAAGTTTTTCTAAAAATTAAAACATCATCTGTGAGATGTACATTTATCACATTCGAGGATGATAATATTCCATTCTCCATTAAAGAATTCAAGGATTGTCATAAAACTGTTATAATTGTTTAAAATATTGTAAAATTTAGGTTAAAAACATTTTTATGTTATTTAATTAACATATATTCAAAATATTAAACAATGACACAAAACTAATTCTTGTGGATCGAAAAGCATTCAAATTAATCTAATAGATTATGATTAATGTTTTATCTAATGAATAATAATCACATATAGAAAATAAAATAGGAACTATAAATCGTATTTAAGTTCATTAGTAAATTATAATTTCATTTATTAATAATTATCCCCATTTTACATGATATTACACACATCTATGCAAGTAAAATGATCATGAAAACATGGATATGAATACATTTAGAATGATAGAATTAATAACTATTGTAAATAATAATGGCCATAAAAGAGCTTAATGAAATTATAATGAATCAAATAAATTTATAAGTGGTTATTAATTTATGACATAATGAATCTAATTTGATTATCTAGGAAACTAATTTTAATAAAACATATAGACATAATGTTAAGATGTTGTGGAAACCACTTTTTTTTATTTGGGTTATTCATCTTACATGAAACATTTTTATCGATCTGTTATTTTTTAATTCATATAATATAAAATATTTTTCATAGATTTTATTTTCTAGGATATAAATGTATCTAATCTCATTTTATGAAAAATAAAAAATGATTTTTCAAAAGAACACTTTTTCCAAAACACATCTCGGCTCCTCTTGATATTATTACTTTATCACTCAAGTGTGATGAGTCTTACATCAAATAAATATTACCTATTAGGAATCCAAAATTTTATTTATGAATTTATTATTTATGAAACTAAATCCATTTCATTATATGAGTTATTTTATTTCTATAATTGACATACATTATATTTGGAAAACATGATTTTATAGATTTTATGATGTGTCATGTTGGCCTATCATTTTATAGTTCTCTAATGCATTAGTTAATGCGATGTATATCATGAGATACTGTGAAATATAAATGAACCTGATGATATATTATTAATAATTATAATAATGTAATAATTGCGTACATATGTTTTCTATGACCATGATGGTATCTTGGTTTAGAACTTTTTGTGGTATTTGACCATTAAGACATGATGTTTCATTTTTATTCATTACAACATTTCGTACATTAATCTAATGCAACCTATAATGATTATTATGATAATAAAATACTTATTTAATGATGATTAGTATTATGTTGACTCATTATACATTGATTTGTGTCATTATTTATTCTCTGACAGTCCTTTTATCTCACCCCATTCACTGATGTATACTCTCAGGTAACAAATTATACTATGGAAAAAATGAGGGCCACTAATAATCTTGATAAAATGGATTTGAAATATTTATTTTATGTTTCAATATGAAAAATTTGTGTATATTACTAATTTTCCCGAGACTATAAACCTAATGATCCTAGTATTGTAATGTTTTTTGGTTTTGTATCATTAAAATGATATTGTAGTCACGTTAGAAATGTATGGTCGTCATAGTTTGTATCAGACACCAGTTTAGTTAATTTAGGAATTATTATAACATAAAATTATTTAAAACCCATAGTATGATACTATATATGTGTAATCACCCATGTAGCTTTGACTTTAAAAAAACATAAACCAAGGTATCCAAAAAGACATTCCTTTATATTTAATTGCACAATGGAAGTAATTAGGTATTTATAACTTGATGACTGGTGATATTTTTTCATATTTGTATGTAAAACAATTTGTTGTCGGTGAAATTTCTTAAGGGGAAGTATTTTACAACCCATAATTCAATCAATGGAGGTTACCTTCTTATAATTATTCCATATTTATCAAATAACATAAAATCGCATTAAAAAGACAATACAAACATTCAAAATTAATAGTGATTTTAAAAAGTGAAAGTAAGGAACTTTTACCAATGGGACACTCACATGAAACTAAGTAATTGTAATTAGCAGAATAGAATAGTATCCTCACATATAAGATTTAAAATAAACTTTCGGTAAATTTTGAATGAAAATATGATAAATTCATAATATTACCTACGTAAATAAATGTTTTAAAAATGATAAATTAAGTGTTGAAAATTTTTTATCTCTTAAATATTATATAACAATTTTATATTTAAAATAATGATTTTAAAGAAAATATTTCTTCCTTAAATATATTGATTTTTTTTATTTTTTTATGTTTGGAATATCATTTTATTAGACTTTATATAATTTTTTGTAGTGTTATAAAATCGATTACTATTTGAAAATATTTATTTATCAAAAAAATGAGGACATTAATTAAAAAAATAAATTTCACATTTTTAATAAATAATTTTAAAAAATAGAGATAATTTTTGAATTCTACACATCAACAATATTTTAGGGTCGCATTTTGAGTTTTTTTTAAATATTGGTCATTTTTTTGTGAGTGGTAGAATATGATAATTTATTGTATATAACAGTATAAGTTAAATTCATAATCACATTATTCATAGTTAATGTAATAACTATAGTCATGTAAAATCCTTATTTATTTAATATATTTATGTGATAAGTATCAAATAATTCACATTATCAATCGAAAATAATAAGCTAATGAATAAAATAATCAAAAAACACCCTCTCCCTAATAAATTCAACCCCCTCCAGCCCTTCTCCCCAAAACATAAAAGCCTTTAATATTGTCCAATTTCATGAAAATACACTTCTCAATACCCATATCCACATTCAGAATCCACTAGTCTCAAAAATATCAAATCAAATTCTTTTAAGGAGGTTGTCAATGACAAGAAGTTTAAGAGGTAAAATCCACTTGTGTTTTCTTTTAATTTTTTTTCAATTTGTTCCTTTATTATTATATCCTCACCTACCCTAATCAAAGTGGAATGATAAATCAAGTATATTTTATATTCTATAATTTTATTGATTTAATGTAATAATCCATCCCCAAATCTATTCTCCTATCCCAATTATTCTAAAAAATAAAACATCACTTGTCAAGTTTTAATATATCGCCTTTGAGGAGGACAAGTTTTCATTTCCCTTTACATCATTAAAATATTTTAAAAAACTATTATAATGGACTAAATTATGTGTAAAAATTATTTTATATAATTTTATTTGTTATATAACTAACATATATAAATAATATAAATTTATAAAACAAAACTAGTTCATGATGATCATAAACATCCAAATTTGTCAAAATGATTATAATTAAATTTTTATAAAATTAATCATTCTAAAATCTGAAAAAAATAAGAGTATTTAAAAAATATAAGAAAACAAATAACATATAGTTTAAACTCAAGATAATTATTCAAATTTTACATGATCTTAAATTTATGTATATAAGAGAACCAACCATGGAAACCATGAATTGAACACTTTCGAAATAATGGAATTTATCTATATAACTCTTCATAATAGCCATATAATTTCTTATTGACATTATGATAAATCAAATAAATGTATAATTGGTATTAGATATATTAATTAATGTATCTAATTTTATTATCAATTATAATAATTAAAATAATTCATTCAAACATAAGGTGAGGGGATTCTCAAGTCCAGTTTTGTTTCTTTGGGTTATTCCTATTTTATGGAAACTTTTAGTGTGGATGTTATTTAAATATTAAAAAATATAAAAAAACATTCATCACTATTTCATTAGGGGATATACCTGATTCTAATATAGTTTTTGGAAAAAAATAATATTATCTTAAAGAACTATTAATTCTAAAACACTTCTTGATTCTTACTGAAAAAGTTACTCATTCTATCTCGTGTGATGATTCCAATACATATTTATTTACATTTTTAGAAACCCAATATATTTTCATGAATTTAGGATTTATGAAGTGAAAATCATTCCCTTACATGTGTTATTTAATTTTCAATATTGATATGCGTTCAATGTGAAAAACATGAATATGTTAATGTTATGATGTGATGGGTGCACTGAGAATTACATAGCACTCCAATTCATTTGGTAATGTTATGTATCACAAGATATAATTTGAAATATGAATGAATATTATTATATATTAGTTCAAATAATATTTATGTTATAATAATTTACATATATTATGTGTGAACACGATGTTATCATTGTTTATAATTATGTGTGCTTTTTGACCACTAAGACGTGATGTTATGTTTTTAAGCATTGTCACATTCCATAGATTATATTCGGTATATATCATGATTATGTGTTGATCACATAATTATGATATGATGATTATGATTATTTTTACTCCTGTTATATTGATTCATGTCCTTATTTATCATCTTACTAGGACTTTAGTTCACCCATTTCTTTGATATATATCCTATGGAAACTATATATACCACAGTGTAAATGAGGGAAATTTTGAAGCTTGAGAATTAAGAGTTAATATTTTGATTATTCATTATTCTAAAAAAGTTGTGTTTGGTCCTTATGTTCCCAAGACATTAATCCTTTGAATCCTGGTTTTGGGAATATTTTATGTCTTTTACCATGAAATTTAGCTAATAGAAATTTAAAAAATGTAGGCTCACAATACTAACCATGAAACAATTGTTTTCCTTATCCTCAACTCTCTAAATATTTCATATGGTCACATGGATATTCTCTATAGTACCCCATAACTATGTACTAACTATAAAACCTCGAAAACACTCCCAAAATAAACCTAATCGTCAAAAAAAAAACGCAAGACAAAACCTAATATAAATGATACAATAAAAAACAATAAACAAACCATCATACTTTATACTATGAGTGTTTCATTCACTCCATGAGTTGGATTTCCATTCCTCAAAAATTGATATTGATATTACTTTAAATGATTTACATCAATTTTTCCAAAATCCATTTCTCAATGTCCCACATCTCATCTATAAATTCACTATGTTTCCATAATAGAAATAACAAATTGATATGTTTTCCATGAATAATTTTATATTTTCAATCCATGTTATTTATCATTTCTTGAATAAATAGATAATTTTGTTCAAGATCAACATGATTGAATTAAAAAACATGGCTACAACCGATATGGAATTTACTCTATTGAGATATAATAATTAAAATATAAACCAAACTAATCTATTATGTAAAATAATACATATAATAGGTAGAAAAAATCATTTCAATTCTATAAATGTTAAATATATCATGCAAATATATTCCATTCATATCCAATTTTGGATTCCCCAACATTGGAGAGACTGAAATGAATACATTATCAACCGCAATTATGTATAATGGGATATTAAAATGGTATACATAATTTTTTTTTAATTTTTTCTGAAACCATTCAGTTCAAAATTATAAAAATCTTCTGAGTCATTTCATGTAAAAATCTTTATCAAATTAGAGGGGTTTCTACAGTTTCTTGTTAAAAATGTAGAGAAAAATTTATAAGACTATATAATTCCACAAATGGAAACATTTTTATCATGAAATGATAAATATTTTTATAAAAATTCAACTATGTTCTAATTATCATCCAAAAATACAAGAAAAATTCATATCACAATATCTAAGAATGTTTAAATCATTAGTTTACATTTCCTATCCATTTGATGTTGTCACAATATCTTCACGGTCAACTTTATATCCAATAATTTTTAAATATATCACCAAAACTGAGAGGAAAATCAATGATCTTAGTTAAAGATTATTGATATTAGTAATCCATGACTTTTTAAAACTTCTCGAATGTATATCCTTTCCATGTCATATTTTGTATTTGATTCCCTTATCAAAATGATGTGGTATGACATTGTGTATCATTTTAGAATCACCTATATTGAAACATGACTCTAAATAATAAATTTTAATCCCATAATAATTTACATGGTAATCTGTTTCAATATATTTAATGGAATTTTTGATGTTTATAAATGTGTGCGCAACGATCATTTGATTCTAATTTTTCAAGGAGCGAGACAAAGGAAGAATTCATGTAATGAATCATGAATGAGGCATAAAATCATAAATAAATAAATAGAGATATACATAATTATATATTTTTCATTAAATATCCATCCATTTTTACATTAAATGAATAATTAATTCAAATCAGAAACATAGTTCTCCCAATAAAACCCTTTAAATAATCATATCATGTAAGATGATCAAACAGTAGATTAGTATATTCTTTCATTGATTCACATTCATTGTAAAATTCAAGAAATATGAATAATAATTCATGTCACACTAAAATCAATGATGTGGTTTGATCACTAATGAAGAACGATGTGATTTTCTCACCATTGTATCAATATGGCCAATCTGAGGTGTGTCGATCATTGATCCGAAACTTCTTCAAAGTTTTCCTAAAAAGATTCTACTAGGATCATTATGAAAATAATATAGATTCCTGGGATATTTGGATAACCCTAGGATTTCAGCATAATAGTATATTTAATGGCTAACTAGTCATTTCATCAATCATTTGAAAAAATAATAATTTAATGAAATTATTTTATTTCATTCTACACCTACTATAACTTTTCCAAAAAAAAAACAACACCAACTAATTTAAAGACTCAAAAAGTGTAAAACTTAATTTACTAACTCAATGGTTCCCTCATATTATTTTTCCTAGGAAATGTTTTTTACTATATTCCCCTTTTAGTAAAAATATTGTATTCATGTACTATTTAATCTACTTATAATATTTCGAAAATTTATTCGTAGCAGAGTGGTCCTTGGAATATGATTCAGTCTTGGTAACTTGTTTGGAAAAAATCAACACAATATCAAAAAATAGTACAAATCAAATTGGATACATTGCATTCTCCCCACCTAGAGGATTTATATCCACAGAAAATCAAAACAATGGATTCTCAAAAATATTTGGGTACTGATCATGAATATGAGCCTCTTGTTCCCATGTTCTCTCCGGGTGATTAAAATGATGCCCCTAGACACACACTAGGGAATTAATTTCCCATGAAGGGTCATATACTATTGATCCTCAATCTCATCTTGGGTACATAGAAATGATATCTTCATGCTCGACATCCATCCCACCCTAGTCTATAACATTTTATGGGTTGTTTGAATTTATCCTCAGCTATTACATGACTATGATGTCATGTACATAGTGTAACTACCTATGTAAGGAAAAGTAGTACCCCATCTCAAAAAATCTACATAGTATCTATAAATATCCAACGACCCTCAGATATAGCTTTCCACCGTAGATGAATATTTGTAATCCATGTTAAGGTGAACACTATAGTAATACATGGTCTCCCTCCTCGAACTCCAAAGTCCTTGGTTTCCATGAGTAATATAAAATATGACATCTTTTTGATTCATTTATCTTCTCCCAGATGACACAAAAATTAACTTTTGTATGTTATAAAATCTCAAGGCCCATGAGTGTTGACTCTCCTAGTTCATTCTAGCAATGTGGTGACCTACAGGGTTGGTCGTACAATGCCTCGAATAGTTCCATACAGATGGTGTAATGGGAGATATTTTTGTACAAACAATCTAGTATTGGTATGTGATCCTCCAAACAATGGAGAATGTCCAACAGTCTATTTCAAAGAAGTTCTCCAATGATATAAATGGTCTGCTCAGTCTAGCGATTAATTTATGGGTGATACTTTGTTCTCAAGTGTAACTGGGTCCAAAAAGCTCTTATAATATCTTCTACAACTGGAATATATAGAGATAATCACGATCATAGAAAATCATGGATTGAACTCCTTGTATTTATACTACTTCCTACCAATAGATTTGTTACAATCCCTCTAATGACATCAACATTTTTATATCTAGGAAGTGGGACGACATGATGAGTCAGTATATGGTCACCTATATAGAATCAGGTCCCACAGATGTATGTGTTAATCATGTCATTATGTCCAAAGATAACCCATCCCACTTCCATTCATGCCCCATAAGGGGTCATGCCAAAACCATTGGAACTTGTTTTTTAGACATCACTCGTTGGAATGTAAGGCATTGAGTGACAATATCTACAACTCCTTTCATCATACCTATCCACGAAAACTAACTTCGGTGGTTCTGGTATATCTTTTTCATAGATTTATGAATAGCCAAAGGAGATGTGTCAAACATGTCATGACCCGTCCCCCAGGGCCCGTTCCATGACTACCCCAACACTTCCATATATAGGCTAGTGTTTGGAGACTATCATCGAGTAAGAATATTACAAAAAGGTAAGAAATTTTCCATTTTACCTGTAAACACACACAAAGCTCCAATGGTGGAAATTAATAACAATTTAAATCAAAACTGTCACTGAGACAACTACTAATAGTACAAAACAAACTGAAACTACAAAGGGGCTGGAATACAAACCCAAAACAACAATGGAATGTTCAAAATTCATGGACCATATACTTGAGACCCTACCTGAATGGTAGGTGAAGTGTTGATTCATGTAGCCATAGATGTACGCTCGTCTGTCCCGTATCACAATGAACCACCTAGTCCTAGACCACCAAGGTCTCTGTCATTGTGTCAATCACCTATTAGAAACACGGAACATGCTGGTGAATCCTGTATAGAGGTGAGTAACACAATACATATTAAGGACCCCAAACAGTAGAGAAATGACTCAAAAGGAATGAACACACAACTAATCCCCAAAGAAAAGAAAGCTCATGCCAGGTATAAGTAAAAATATATGATGTAGAATTATCAATCATAAATAAGAACTTTTGTACTGCTAATGAATTCATCATCTAGGCCCGCTTATCACTGGGGATAGCTGGATCACTGAGACCCACTCATAACTAGGGTCGGCTTGATCTCTTAGACCAGCTCATCTCTAGGACTGCTAGATCACTTTGTACCACTTGTCTCTAGGCCAACTGGATCACTGACACCCACACGTCTCAAGGCGAGCAGGATCACATAAACATGCTCTTCTCTAGAAAAGTTGGATCACTAAGACTCGATCATCTCTTAGGCTAGTTGGATAACTTAGTCTCACACGTCTCTGAGCTAGCTGGATCACTTAGACCTGCTTCTCTCTAGGCTGCTGGATCATTATGACATGCTCATCTCTTGGCCAGCAGTATAACTAAGACTCCCTCATCTTTTTGCCAGCTGGATCACTAATCCATTCATGTCATGTCCTTTATGTCATATCCAACAATAATATTACTAGTTGTAGTGTAAAATATTCATAGGGAATCTAGTCTTTAAGCCATTAGTCACATTTCACTACTATGAAATGTCACATAAAGTATGCTTAAAGGTCCGTGTAATCAATAGGTACCAATTCCATAGATTAGACAACAATAAGACGCTCGGTCTGAATGATTTTGGTGTTTTAGTATATAAGTATGGATTATGTCCACACTTGGTCTGACCTGGTTGGACCAAACAAACAAAACCGAGCCTGGGGTCAAGCAAGACCTGACCTGGTTCGGCTGACCTGACCCGACCTCTTTGGTTCTAGGCCAACCTGGTCTAGCTTCACCCATTTTCTATGCCCATTGGGCATTACTGTAGCCCAGCTTGGATTTGGGTCCAGCCCACTGTGTCGCCCAGTGACCCGGTCTAAATTCTCATACTCATTCCAACTTGGTCAGACCGGTAATGGCCCATGGGCTGCCCAGTTTCTTAGTTTCTCATCCATCATGGCCTGCATTGGCACAACTGTTTTCCTCTTGCTGGGCCTCTCTAGAATCCCGATTCTATCATGGCTCATCCAGGATGGAGGGCCGACTTGGGAAAAAGCTCAGACACCTGTGATGGCATACGATTCATGTAGCATGCATTCAGATTCTCCACCAAAAATGGTCACCAACCCCGTGTGACCGGATCAACATGTTGCCCTACCTTATGTCTCCCTAAATGATCTATCACCTAAGGTCCTTCAACGCCGCAACCCGCTGGTCATGGACTCCCATCATGATGTAACACCCTACTGGCACTGCCATTAAGCACAGTTGTAGGGTACCTACCTTCAGCTTCCTCCACCTGACATGGTTCTCAATTGGCACCAAAACCATGCACCTTCATGGCCCATATAGCGTCAACCACTTCCACCATGGCACACCACTGGGGTCTGAAATCTCCACACTGTCACAACCTGATAGCCTTAGCTCCTCTGCTATGGGTGCACTGCAGTGATCTACCACCATCATTGTTCTTCCTTTGTCGGGTCACCATGATGGCAGGTACAGATTTTTTGGATCGTTGCGCCACAGAATGGGCATGATAGGATACATCTGACATAACCACATAAATAATTCACAAATATAATTGTGGAAGAAGATTCACATGAGAACACCCAAAAAATGATCCGGATCCTTTTTCCTTTTAACACGGTTTCTTTCGTTATTATAAAGATCTCTAAGAACCTAAATAATGCAGAAATAATCACAAAGATAGATATCCACATTATCCCTAATCATTAACCATCCTACATGAATGAACTATAAATGAGATAACTTTTTCATGAGTTAACACTCATTCTTTGTCTGAATGAATGAACAGGGACCAGTAATTCACACATAAAATCATCAATTCCAGGCCTAGGAATAGATATTTTAGGAGGATGAAAATTTTTAGTCATTCATCAATCTATGATCCCAAATTATTTCTCCCAGGGTGTCGTATCTATCTTCATATTCACCAACATTCATCATTGGTGAAAATTCCTTCTTCATTTATTAGAATAATTCTAGGGATGTTTGTCAATCCTAAATTCCCTATTTAATTAATGAAGGAAGAGGCGTGCATGATTCAGTATCACCAACACAATCCATCAATGATGTTCATTAATGTTATTCATTAATGTGATTCAGTATCAACATGTCCCTACATTGCAGTGATGATGTTCCACTTGTTAACGATGATGAAAAAATAAATTTTTATGTATTTTTTCTTCTGAGAGGTCCAAAAAATAATTTTTTCCCATTACCCATTTCGGTCTAGGTTAGGCCCCACATATGGAAAAAATCTCATTATGAACTCAACAGTGGTATCAAAATTATTATCCGAGTTACCATTTGTGATTTATGAGGATTAGATAAATAAAATAACTTTTACCTAAATTATTTTATTTACAGTTATGTCCCAAAAACAAAATATCACAGTGTTCCCACATTGGTTGCTATTAGGATCCATCAAAGGGAATAATTCCATCACTAACTAAATGGAATTTTTGAATTTTCAATCTGAGTTATCGTATAAGAGTTACATGTATTTGAAAATATAATAATTTTCAATTAAATATTTTATTTATGTCTAAAAACTACATTCCACTATTGGCCCACACCTATAAAAGTTAGTATATGACTAAGGAAAGAATACCACAATGAGCTCAATGTTGGTCTTGAATTTTCCATCCATGCAAACATTCATGAGTTATAATGAATCAAAAAAAATTTGTTGAATTATTTTATATTTGGTTATGCCATTTTTGGTTTTTCTCACTAGAGGCCTATGCACACAAATATTATGTCGCTCAATGGGTAAACTGGTTGTCCTGAACACAATAGTCCCATTGGATTTCTAATCCAGACACATGTATAATAGTAATTACACTTTTTCTGGAAAACCACTCATGCACTCTATTTAGAACATAACATTTTTCGATGGATCATTATGAGCACTATATTCATCGGAATTGCACTCCTCCTCAACACCTGGTTTCGAAAATATCCCATTTAATTTTTTTAAAAAAATATTCATGGAAATTTAGGGTTTTATATCACTCCCCCTTTAAGGATTTATGTCCTTATAAGACAAAAGTAGAGCCAATCTAAAAAATGTGGGAAATGAGCATGAATCAGAGCTTCCTGATCCCACGTTTTTTTCTAGATATTCACATGCTACCAATGGAATCATACCAAAAGAATCAACATTCCACAAAGGATCCCATCATATCAATCCTCTATATTCTCCAGGTACACCATGAATGTCATGTTTTCATGAGTCTCCATCACTCTGTGGTCGATGGCGTGAGATGGGTCATGCACATTTCTTCTCAGCTTGGATATGTAGAATAGGATATAAACCCTCTCTAACTACATATGTAGATCAATGTGGTACACCATATCGACCAATCTACACTGTGATGGGAATGTTCTAATTAATATCAAAGAAAACACGCTACACTAGCCAAATATTTGTATCCCTGATTGAGGGATGAAATGTAGGAATATGTGGCCCCCCTTCTCAAACACTAAGTATCTCTATTTTCTATCCTTATAGGACTTCTAACTGCTTTTTTCAGTCTTCATTCCTTCTTAGATGACCTGAACCTTCTTAGTGGCATCCTATACCATCTCTAGACCCAGGAGTACTAACTCTAATGGGTTGTTCCATCACATCAGTTACAACAATTTTCACCCATACAGTGCTTTGAATATTTACATTCCAATGGAGTATTTTTAGTAGTTGTTGTACATAATCTCTACTATTGGTAGGTGGTCATCCCAACAAGGACCCAAATCATGGACGGATGCACAAAGCACGTCCCCCAAGGTCTGTATGGGCCACTCTAGTTGACCATCAGTCTGGAAGTAAAATGTTGTACTCAAGCACATATGATTCTCAAAGCCTCATACAATCCCTTCTATAACCATGATTTAAAGCATGAATCACTATCTGAGACTATCATAGATGTGACATCGTGGAGTTGAACTATTTCCTCATGTAGAGGTGTCACATGCTCTCTATTTGACCCTACTCTCAAATGGGTTGGTAGTGGGCTGACATGGTGATTCAGTCTATGATCACCTCAAAGATATCTTGTTTCCTAGACATATGTGATATTATAGGCATAAATTTCATCTATATTCCATCCCAATTCATCTATAGTACCTCAAGGTGTTGTGTCTAACCTATTGGAACATGGTGCTCATCCTTCACTTACTCATAAGTGAGGCATCGTTAGATAAACTCTTTTACTACCTACTTCATTCTCGACCACCACTACTGACATGAGAAGTTCAGGTAGATCGACACTGAACATTAATGTACCACTAAATGGGATGTATGAAACTCCCTCATCACCTATTCCTGCAAAGCCACCATTACTACAGTGTATCCTCTATGAAGGATCTTGTGCTCCCCACCATTCGAACATCCAAGAGGGGAATTCCATATTGCCATTTGGGCATGTGTAGTCTCACATATGGCATGTAAGATTTGTTCCACTATGACTCTCTATGAGAGTGGAGGGAAAAACACAACTGAAAGAAGATAAGATGCCTAATATCTTACCACAAATGATATCTGATGAGAGGAAAAATGATCTGAGGCCTCATTTAGAATCTGTGAATTCAATCTATTACTAAGATCATCTTCAACCACATTCACCTTCCCAGGAGTTTAGACAATCTCAAATTCCTTTCCCTAGAAGAACTCTAGAAAACATTTCTATCGTAGATTTAAATACTTCAAGGAAAAGATGTATTTGAGACTCTTGTGGTCAGAGTACATGATGAATCCTTCACCTATAATGTATTGTCTCTACATCATTAGTGTGATGAATACTGCTTCCAACTCAAGGTCATCAGTATCATAGTTCTACTCAAGAATTATCAACAATGGTGAGCCATAATCAATCACTTCTTGTCCTTTCATTGGGACACAAGCATGTCTGGTTCTCGAAGTACCACAATACACCACATATTTGGCTCCCTCCTCTTGAAACCTCAAGAAAAGATCACTCGACAAGGTATAACATAGTTAATGAATGATATGATGGCATCTTTCTATCCACAAAAATGGGTTTCCCTTCCTCATCAATGTCGTTATGGGTTCTTCCTCTCTATGAAAGATGGGTACAAACCTTTAATAGTAATCAACCAAACCAAGGTAACTCTGCTCCATGGTAATGCCCTTGAGGGGCTCCCAAGAAACCACGTCATAGATATTCTAATGGACCACCACAAATCCAACCTCTAAGAAGACATGTCCCTGGAAATGAAAATTTTATATCCTCAACTCAAAATTCAATAGCTTTTCGTAAATATGGTGATCTTGGAGTGAGTGCAGAATAATCCTCAGGTTCATCACGTGTTCCTCCTCAGACGCTGAATACATTAAGATGTCATCAAGGAAGACCACATCAAACTGGTCTATGTAAGACTAGATGGTCTTATTCATGAGTCCCTTGAACACCACTGGGGTGTTCATCACACCTAAAAACATCATTAAGTACTCATAGTGGCTGTAGTGAAATCTGAAATCCATCTTTGAGAAGTCCACATCTCATACTCGATGCTGGGGATAAAATGACATGAGGTATATCTTTGAGAACCATCTTGATCCTTTAAGTTGATCAATGTGATCATCAATCCTTGTTAGAGAATTCTTATTCTTCACGGTCACATGGTTCAGGCACCATAATTCTACACATAACCTCAATATTTCATCTTCCTTGATGAAGAACAACACTAGAGCTTCCCATAGTAAAACCATGGGCCTTACTAACCCCTTTCTCTACAATTCCTCAACTCTATCCTTAGCTCATGGGGAACTGTAAGATCTGTCCTATATGTCATTGTAGGTATCAGTGTTATCCCGATGTATATATCAATAAATAATTCTACCTCTCTTTGAGGAGGTCGTTCGAAAACATCTTCTGGAAAGACGTCCTAGTACTCATCCACCAAAGCAGAAAACTATGGACTCATCTCAAAACATCCAATGTTATGCGATTAAGGATGGTCACCTTTAGCTACCCCTTACCCTATCCTCCAGCTTCCTGAGCCTAGTGTGGACCACATTGGGGATGTGGTTATAAGATAATAAAATGTGTACCACCTATTTCTTCTCTCCAATATCTTCGACCACATTATCCACCCTACAAATGAATATATTATTTCATTCCCACAACTGAAATCCACTAGCTATATATGCTCAAACAAATGAAAATCAACCACAAGGTTCTCTCTAGAACCGTTTCGTGAGCATGAATGCACATAGGAATAATGATTTATATGATGTAACGAAACACATCTTGGTCAGAGGCCCTAGAATTGAAGCACTATTCATAAATATTTGCTTGAGTACCTGTAAGGGTCGGTACGCCTTGATGAATACTTATCTACTAACATGTCGTCCTTATGAATCTTTAAAAGCTCTTGGAAATACATTTACCTTAGATTTAATGGAAATATCCCCTTCTCTTATAGAGGTTATCATGATATGTACATGAAAAAATAACCTTATCATAGGATCAGGTAATCTAAACCCCGACATCACCCTGTTAATCTATATAAATGGATCACTATTATGACATCCATATGGCATGTGGGGTCCTCACTAAGAGAAATAATCAAATCACTAACTTCAGGAAATCTTAATCATCCTGTGGATCTGTCTCTCCCCTGTACCTAGCTGGTCTTGATCGTTGGAACTCATGTATGTAATTGATCCTACGTGTGTCCTCTTCTAGTAGCACTGACGGTAATCGCTAACCAACATGTTTCTGTATCGCTGGGACACCACCCAAAGGTTCCATCATGAGTAGTATTCCTTGTACTAAAGCTGCATCACAATATAGACCATAATCATGGACACACACTAGAAACATAAATTATTGACTTCATAGACACATCCTAAAATAGATCAAGATGAACCAAGATCAATAGATTATACCTATTGATATGACTATGACTCAGAATGCTTATGAGAAAACATCCAAATATGCGTTCAACCAGTTTTTCATGTACCAGTTTTGATAAATGAATTTAGAGTCATATTGTATTGATACATAGGCCACCACATGCACACTGGACTCCCAGTGCTAAATGGTGAAATTGAAACATATGACATTGTTCCCCCATACAAATTTACCAACACTTAGTTCTTCTTCTAGAATAGATCTCCCTGTGATCTATGTTTTCCCCAAATCATCCACCAGTGACCATTTCATGAAATCCCCATGTCCACAATCTAGAGGCTCATGGTTGAAGACTAGCACCAAGTAGGCATATCCAAAAAAGTGGATGCATTTTCCTTTAAACGTGTACCCATTCCCAAAGATCAAACATCAGAATGTAGACACAAAGTAAACCACACCTGTCATAGACAAACAGACTGAGAGTACTATATAATCTATAAGTACAAAAGGTCTAGAATAAAAGACCAAAACCATAATTAAATTTACAAATTCCACTGTCTGTCTACTCAATACCCCACCTTAATTGGAGGTGAATGGTAGCTTCATGTATCACTAGAAGTACAAAAGTCTGTCCCATCTCACTGTGCACCACCTAGTCCAATACCACATAGGTCTCCATCCAAGCATTGATCACCTTCATGGGACATGACACTTATGGGAAAAGACTGTGTAGTGGTGAGTAATATAATACTTAGTAGGGACCCCAAACCGCGAATGATAGATCAAAATGGAAATACCACTCAACAGAACCACAATGAAAAGAGAACTCACATATTGTATTACTCAATGTATAGGATGTATAAGTTTCAATCGTAAATATGAACCATCGATTAAATTTTGGATTCATCATCTAGGCCAACTCATCACCCTAGCTAGATGGATCAGAAAGACCCTCTCATCTTTGGGGACAACTAGATCACATAGACCCACTCGTCTTTAGGGATAGATGGATCACATAGACCGGCTCGTCTCTTGGCCAGTTTAATCACTTAGACCCAATCCTATCTTAACCAGCTTGACCACTATGCCCCACTTGTATCTAGTCCAACTAGATCACTTAGAACCACTCGTATATGTGTTAGATTGGTCACTAAGACCCACTCTTATCATGAGCCAGCTAGATCACATAGACCCACTCATCTCTGGTCTAGATGGATCACTTATACCACCTCTTATCTAGGATAGATGGATCACTAAGACTTAGTCATCTCATGGCGATATGGATCATTAAGACCTACTCAGTTCTTTGAAAGATGGATCACTAGGACACACTCATCATATTAGTCGCATAACAGCCAACAATAGGATTCTTTATTGTAGCAAGATTGATTCTGAGAGAATCTACATCTCCCCGCATCAGTCACAAATTAAATACCATGAAATCTCACTTAAAGTATGCCCAATGGACTGTTTCATCGTATGTGTTCCAACTCTGTAGACAGTGTGTCAACTAGGTGCATGGTTTAAATGATGTTATAGTTTTAGTAAACTTGGGCCAGTTGTGTCCAATCTTAGTCTGTCCTGTTCACACTGACCAAACCATCCTGACCTAGGGGTCCCAAAGGACTCAACATGTTTTGGCCAACCTGACCTAGCCTTCTTGTAACTCGAATGAACAAGTCTATCCTGGCCTATTGGGCCTAGCAGGAAAAGTCTTGGTTCATCTATGGGTCCAGGTCGTCGGGTCATTGGGAGACCCTTTCCACATTTTTAGGTCTAGTCTGCCAAGCGTCCCAATTCTTCATCTGACCTCGGCCGAATTGGAGGGAAAGTTTTTCATCCTTCTAGGACAGCATGGGACATGCCTTTACACCCACATTGGCATCTGGTTCATGTACCAGGAGGCCGCCCACACCTTTTAACACGATCATATAGACTATGTGCCCGAATCAACCCCCAACTTACCTACGAGACTCCTGACCCAACGTCGTGATATGGTCATTCACTTTTTCGATCTCCCATCCCAACATTGTGCCATGTAAGCATAGCCATTCTGCACCACCGACGATCTCCTCCCCCTAACACAACTCCCAACTGGCGTCACCTCCCTCCACCACCTTGACCCCTGCTAGCCGCAGCCTCCGCCTCCATGGTGCAATGCTACAGTGCACCAGTTTTGAACCCTTGTGGCCTGTTGACCATGACCCCATGCACTGGGGTGCACCACTAGTGTGAACTGCCTCCATTGTCATTACACCTCTGTTGGGTCATCTTGTTGGTGGTTCCACATTTTTTTTTGTATTTTTATGCTATGGAATGGGCATGAAATTATATTTCATTCATAACCCCACGAAGAATACAAGAAAAAAATGGGGAAGGAGTCGCACATGAGAACACCCAACGAATGATCTGGGACCTTGATCATGTTGACCCATATTTTTTCTTGTAATAATGACCATGAATAACAACCTTAAAGAGGAAATAATCACTATGATAGATATACCCTTTATCTGGAATCATTAATTAACCCGTACGAATGATTGACCAGCGGGATAACTTGTCTGTGACTTAACCAGCATTATTCATTTGAATGAATGAACGAGGAAAATCAATTCACACAACAAAGAACCCAAATTCTACTTCAAAATGGAGATTTCACAAGGAAGATAGTTCTTCATCTTCTTTCCATATCCAATCCTAAGTCTTCTCTATGAGGGGTTCGTCGTCACCATCCGATTCACTTACATTTGTCATTTGAGAGGATTAATTCATTGTTAGTCAGAAGAATTCTAGGGTTATTCATCAAACCTGAATTCCATATTTAATTAATGAATGTAGATGTCTTCACATTACAGCATCGCCACTCTACTCCATTAATGAGGATAAATAATGAGATTCATTAATGAGATTCAGAATCTCATTGTCACTACACCACATCCTTGAAGTTCCACTGCATAACGATGAATAACATAATGAAAATAACTTTTATGTTATTTTATTATTATTCTGAAAAGTATGATAATTAATTATTTCCCTCAAACCATGTCGTTAGAGGTTAGGCCCCAAAAAAGATAACATCTCTTTACGAACTCAATAGTGGTCTCGAATTTTTAAACTACGTTACCATTTTTTCATTATGTGGATTCGATAAATAAAATAATTTTTTATTATTATTTTATTTATAGGTATGTCCCAAAACCATCTTTCATGGTCAAACCATTATGGCCAATGATTGGATCTTCCTAAGGGATGCACCCCCCTCACAAGCACAACGAAACTCTTGGATTTCCAATTTGAGTTACCACTTAAGAGTTACAAGGATTTGAAATTAAAATAATTCTTAAATAATTATTTTATTTATGGAAATTAACTACTCTCAGAAGTTGGACCACCCCAACCAAGGTTTGTCTCTACCTGAGGAAAACATACCTTCATGAGCTCAATGGTGGTCACTGATTTTAAATCCGAGTCACCATCCACGAATATAAGGATTTGAAATATGAAATAACTTTATTGAATAATTATATTTACTTTTATGACATTTTCTATGTTTATCACTGGAGGCCCACCCCGACTAAACATAAGTCATGACTAGGGTAAAACTGCAATCATAAATGCAATGGTGCCCTCAAATTTCTAATTAAGGTGATGTTTTACGAGTTAGATAACTTTTTCAGGAAAACATCACACACACACAATTTGAAACATAACATTTTTTGATGGATCATTCTACAAACTGTGATCCTCGAAATCACACACTATCTCAGGGCCTGGTCTCAAAATATTCGGATATAACATTCCAAAAAAAACATTGAATTATAGGTACAAAAATATCCTCTTGAAATGTCATTGGTACTATCGTGCATCCATTGAAAAAAATTATGTGCTCTATATCATTTGAAAATCAATCAGGATCATGCTCTATGTATATTTTAGCATGTAGGGTCTTCCAGTTGCTATCCCAAGGATGTGAAACCCTGAACCACTACTAGAGTGGAGGGGTGACCACCATCCCCTACATGTATGATTCATCATCTCCATCAACACAATAAAACTATAACGAGGATAACTGCAATGATTCCTCGTAATGAAAAATCCAACATGATATCCTTCTATGATAACCTACTATCATATTTCTCTTCCATAGATTATAGAAGATTTGAAATTCATAATTCAGGTGGAACTCTATCCATCTCCTTGGACTCAAGATGAGATCTATATGATAGAATATATACATGAGACTATTGTTATAAAAATAAGTTATAAACTACTCATCCATCAGATAGTTTAACCACATTATAAAATTGTAGAATACAACTTATAATTAAACATCATGTGTAATGTAGTTTTTCCCTTGTGGCCTAAATTTTCGTGAACCATATAAAGTCACTGCTTGACTCAACATCTTGACACAATGAAACTCAATTCCTGATACCATGAAGAACACTATATACAGAACACCCTCATCTGAAAGTCAATATACTAGAGAACTATTTAAACACTACCTCAACTTTTGGAAACCCTACTATCACATTTCCTTCAAGAGGAAAGGCTTCCCCATTCATGTAAAAGTATTCATGTGTGCTGATAATCTAGAGAAATCATGTATGAATATACCTTAATATCTTTCAAACAAAAGGAATCCCAACTCAACCATCATGTTATTAATTAGATCTCATGGTAAAAATGCCTCAACTAAGGCATTGACCACATCCACTCCATCTGCTGAAATAATGTGTCCTTAAAAGTGGACCACCTGAATCCATAAGTGAAAAATCAGGATACTTTAGTAATTCTGTTGCTCCAAGAGTATGTATACAATAACCCTTAGATGTCTTATGGTCCCATCCTCAGATACTGAGTAGACAAGGATATCAATGATGAAGGATACCGTTAAATTATATAAGAATTGATGGAATGTATGATTCATGAGTCTCATGGACACTATTGGTGTGTTCGTCATGGCCAAGGGAATCACCAAGTACTCAAAGTGAATGTAGTGACGTCAAAGTGCCATCGTTGTTATATAAACATCACATAATCACCACTGGTGATAGCATAATATGATTCCAAACTTCGAGAAGCATCATTACCATCTTACTAGATCAAAGCGGTCATCGTTCCTCGATAGTGAAAAATTATTCTTCATAGTCACCTCGTTCAAGCGTTGGTAGTCGATACAAAACATCAAGATCCCATATTCCATCATGCGGAAATAACATGGGCTTCCCTTAGTGAAATATTGGGTATAACAAGACCTTTCTTCTACAATTCCTCCAGCTTCAACCTCATCATTCTATGATATTCAGGTTTCATCCAATATAACGACATAAATATCGATGTCATCCAAGGTTGTATATCAATGTAAAAGTCCCTCTCTCAGTGGAGAGGTAAAACCATAACCTCTTTGAAAAGACATCCTAATACTCCTCCACCATAATGAGAAACAAGAAACTCATTTAATCTACTAAAAAATGTGTCAAACGTCCAAAACAATGAGTAATCCTATTCACCCATTTATATATGAGTACATCATGTGCTTCCTAAGTTTCGTTTTCACAAAAATTGATGACCTGGTTTCCTCATTATATGAACAATGCACCCTTTTCCTATTACAGTCAATATAGTCATTGAATGCAGATATAAGATTCATACCAAGAATGAAATTATAATTCCTCTACACGACAAAAAATGGAACTGAACCAAATTTCTCTCTTTTAAGAGATAGGCCACACTATCGGCATAAGTACATGATCATCGTTCCTTATCTAGTAGGAGACTCCAAGTGTAAAGTTTGATTCAAATGTCCAAAAAAAATCTCTACGTATGGGACAAGATACATGGAGATAAATTACGGAATATCATCTATGCTTATTAGTGTTGTTTCCAAAGTAGAAAATACACATATTCAACCGAAAAATCATTCTCGTAGCAATGAGGTCTTATGCTTTTACCGCTTAGAGCTATCCCCAAGCCCTATATATCCTTGAGCATGGCATGACCCTCCATGCGGTGGTGGTGGAAATTTTTCAAAACATTGACCACCTCCTGATACTCACATATTACCTCCTCTATTATGGCCACCTTATAATCCTACATTCTACTACCACTATCTCTTCCAAGGTGGAAAATCACATTAATAACACCATATCTCTCTAGGAAGACTAAACCAAACTAGTAAGACCTGAACTACAGATCCTCTAACATGGGATCTACTCCTTAATATTCTTCCACATATATGTCTGTGAGACTATTGTCATGTCCCTTCTTCCAAGGAATATGCTCATGCTTATCCACTGGTAATAACTTCAATATGTAGGTACCTAACCAATAAACACATAACCACCATATGTCACTCATGAACCTTTGAACATGTATTAATGAATAGAGGAATAATGTTCTATCATATTTCTATATGAAGACCTTTTTGGAAGGTCTGATCCTAAAAGAAATGAACCTGAACCATATCCACCGAGTTCCAAGAGAGTTTGGTAAACAATGATGAATACTCATATACAATCATTCTACCCTCCAAGAGCTGCAGAATCTAGTGGATATGTACATATTTTAGCACAGATGATGAGATTTCCACTATGAAAAGGAGCTCAAAATATATCCATAAAAGAGTCTACTCATAATCTGAAATGGTATCTAAACACCAGAAATTACCAACTAAGCCAAAAATAAGGCTCTCTTCATGTACCACAATATGTTTTATAGGTTTCCTGAATACAGAAAAAATGTGTGTCACCTCCTCATAACAATCCTCGCCTTATTTTAGGTGAAGGTTGACTTAGAACCTAAGGGGTATCTTTATTTGGAACTCGTGATGTGAACTCATCCTTCACATCTCATCCACTCATATTGAGGGTACCATGTGATTTTCAATATATGGTATGAATGGAACACCACATGGAGGCAAAAACACAAGAAATGGTACATGAATCAACACCTCATTACCAAGGGTGTTATCCTCATGAACATCATGTTGATTCCATGCCTGTATATTGTGTGAATGAATCCAAAAAGTAAACATGATGTACCATAGTAATGGAGTATATATCGAGAGATGAATCCCGAAGGACGTGGAAATACAACCCATTCCCATATTATTGATGCACCATTGTTTTTTCGTTGAACTAGTGTTCTAATGTACTAATTTCAAAATAAGGTGATTAGAGTTCTAGTGTAATAATACATTGGCCTCCGTACCAACACTAGATTCCTTGAAAAAAAATCTAAACTCAAAGCACTTAACACTATTTCCCCAATCTAGTATCATAGACTCTCAAACCTATGGTTGAATTAAACACCTCCGATGCCACTCCTTCAGGACCTATCCCAGTGTTCTCCATTCAGTGACACCGCATGTCTGCCTTAAATAGGCCAGGTTTGGGTGACTAGCACTATGTTGTCATATTACAAACAAGGGAGGAATTTCTTATATAAAGGTAAAAACACAAACATATCTAATCCCACAAAAATCTAAAATATAAAAAAATATAAACAATTACTTCCTACATATATCAATATCCCAAAACCAGAGTACAATATAATTTAATGGATTGTAAATATTTCACAACAAAATCCCATACTAAAGAGTATTTAATAGAAGTCCAAATGTAATGTAACAGGAATGATGTCTGAAATCCATAAGAAAACACCACATTCTGACCATTCTCACTTATCACAGTATGGTCTTGGATGACCACGGTATTTTTCAAATGTTAGATTTTCTACAAAAGACACCATATGTGTTGGAAGATCTCGTTCAGGGGTTCATATAAAAATACTTAGTTGGACACCCTAAAACAATAAATCATATATCAAAGGAAATACATGTCAGATCTAAAAATGGTATATGTATATAAAATATGTGACATGTATATATAGATGTATTCAAAAAGACACATTGTCTAGAGTAAATTCACAACCATAGTATACCATACCAATGATTCTATCTCTACAGTTCCATGAAACACACATCTAGAAAACCATACTCATGAGCATGGTAGCACTGATGAGATCCTTCCAAGAGGTACTGCTTGTCGAGTCTCATCATGAGAATGAACTCATTGATATTTTAGTTAGATAATGATACACAGATATGGTTAACTACAAATTAAATGGGGTGATACCAAAAAACATAATTTAGATTACCATACATTGTAAAGGATCAGTGCATATGTAGTGTTGTTAACATCGACACCAAGAACTACACCAAGGGTAAAAAGATGAATAGAGGATCTTGGTATGCGCCTCTGAGAGGGATTCTAAAAACACTATCTAGGATGTTTTATTGAATAGATCATTGTATTAGGAGTAGGATATGGTAGTATAACAACCATTGGGGAAATGATAATGGGGTAAAATATAATGAAACTTGTCCAAGATACAGAGGAAAATAGATTTAATCCTTGTAATGAAGAGTACATGGGGTGTAAAGGGGTTACATGCCATGTACCTTGATCTCGAGTTATTCCCATAATAACAGATCAAGTTATTAAAAACATGTTTCAATATTATAGAATATTTGACCACATGAAGTGGGGTTACATTCCATGTCCCTATAACCTTGGATTAGTTAGTGTACTCTAGCCATGTACCCATAAATGGTGTCAAACTGTGTACCCAGGCCCATGAACCAGTATATTAGGTATCACATCTATATAATCTAGGCCTAGTCATGTTGGGGATTAAAAGTTGTATAGGAAAACTATGTACAATACCTTGTGTCTATGTACATATTTAGGTTCAAAACAAGTCAGTAAATGGTGATACACGATGTGTAGCCAAGGGATACATTCCGATTATATCCTGTTTTTTCCAGAAATCCTTTTTCCTTCATCCAACTTAATCCCATGCCACCATAAATACAAAATCAATTTATAATCATTCCATTAGATAGGGATCATCTGGAACATGCCTCATATTCACTCATAAAACTGATTCAGGTGTTTAATCAAATTGTAAAATAGATCGATTGATTGATATTCATTCCACACAAAACAGATTTGAAGAATGTGAGATCGAAAATCTAGGTAGTTTAAAATCACTATGTCTCCATGATCATAACTCCTTCATGTTGTTTTTATTCTATATCTTAGATATCTAATTTCTTACCCACATGTACAGTTATCAAATATCGATTGATCATGATTTTTCGAGTCATGGTCCAAATGATGAACGCCCACGATGAACGACGAATAGGGTATAAAACCCAAATCAATCAAGAGGGATCATCCTATATCTATTTTAATGGAGAACTAAAAAAACATTTGTTTGATAATGAATCAATTATTCTAATTAAAAAGATAATTCTCCTATAATAACTAACAAAAATAATCCAATCCTAGAAGATGATGGAATAGCCAATCAATTTGATTATTTATTGATTCATTTTAATCGTATAATAAATGAATGGGGAATAAAAAAAATTAATATCATTATAATCCTTGATTCCAATTTTTTTTCAAAAATAATGATATATTGTCTTCTTCATTGTCATTATCCATCAAAAATGTGGTGTGTCTATCTTCGATCTACAACTTTGACATCGTTCACCTGAAAGGATTATCTAAGGCTCTCTCTAGGGATCCTGTAAGTGTTCATGGGTTATGCAGATAACCCTTGGGTTTTGTGATAATATTATTTTTAAATGTTGATTATCCTCCCCATATATAATTTATACCAAAATAATTTACTCAAATTATTTCATTAATTTTTTTTCATGTGATGAAATCTTTACGAATGACTCGCTCCGAAAACATTCAAGGAACATCTAGGATAAACCTCATCTTTGGAACTCAATGGCACCCTAATATTTTTTATATGGGGATCCATTTATAATTTATTCCACATTTTCATGAAAACTACAGTAACTTTCTATTAAAAAAATTTATTCATTTTAAACAGTTCTTTTGGGAACACCCTCCCGTAGAATCACATGTCGTCTCACATGCTAGTTTCAAAAATAATCCATATAATATAAAAAATAATAAATGAAAAAATTGAGACATTACATTAGAACCCAGTTTTTCTCATAAGTGATCAGCAAAAATGGGTCCGTAGTGGATTTTACATCTTTTGGATTTATGGGTGAATCGACAACACAAAATTTTCATAAGAGGGAAGAACTAATTCATGATATGATGGTGTAACCACATTCCGGTATCAATAATGATACACAAAATTCCAATATTAAATTCATCATGAGAGGGTCTGCCAAACATTTTATTTGATATATTGTTGATATAATCAGTATGTGATCGTTGATATTCAATGACTTGTAGAAGAATATAATAATAAGATTTATACGAAATATAACTACATTTTCATTATACTAAGGTAAATCCAAATGCATTTGATCAATAATTGTCCTCAATTTCAACTAATAAACCCCATATCTTCCAAGTTATTCTTTTAATTATTTCATAAATAATCAACCATATAATTTCATTTTTGTGTGTACAAAAAAACTAATGATAAAGAACACGAAATATTCCATCAATATCCTCTCGGTCATGATTAAATCACTATGTGAAAATATGTGTTTAAATAATTTGAGATGTGAATATAGTGAAATTATCACTATATAGTTATTTATTACATGTTTTTAAAGCTTCAACCACCAAATTAAATTTAAATATATGAGGTCAATAAATCTTTTCGTGATTTGAAATGTATAATTATCTTTATGTTATCACGTGATATATATGTAGTAGATAACAACCGATTATGAAAACAGATGCATGAAAATATAACATATAACCATTATGTAGTTCTAAAAATATAATTCATTTTTTAGAAATTGTACCCACAATAAAAATTAATAATTAATGATGAAAATAATTAATCCAATAGAATTGACATAACGTAATAATTACCATTATCTTAGTAGATATTAGATTATAGAAGTCTCAAATGAATTAGTGATGAAACCTACTAATACTCTACATTTTTATATCGTAAATTAGTTCTTCGGTGGTTTCTAGGTGATATAAATTCCTATATTCTTTTATCCGACTAATAAATCATTCCATGAAATTACATTCCCATTGGAAAATAATTCGTATAAACTGAAATCTCATTTACTGAATTTTTAGTAAAATCAGTGCTCTCATAATGTGCTTTAAAAAATATCCATATAATCTTTATGATCCTTATTAGTTAAAGAATAATATATAAAGAAATTAAAAAATAAAAAATTCATTTTTTAGGTACTTATAAAATAAGTGATTTATCATTGCAATCAAAAATTCAAGTGTGATTGTAAGACAAAAGGGCATGAATAGATTTTGATAATGTATATAGAATAATTTGAAATAATTATTTGTAATATCATCTTTTTTAATCTCTATATCATTATCCTAGGACTATAGATCATTCATAGAGAACCATTAGTATCATTTAAATTTCTTGACAATGACACCAAATCATAGAAGAGAATATCTATTCATTATCATATCCTTAAACAATTTCCAATAATCAACACATTATAATATCAAAACATCCACCTTCATTACATAGAGAGAGGAAGTATCCCAAGGAGATTCTCGTGGTCTTATAAGACAAGTACTTTCCAATACCTTTGAACTAATGATCAATTTCCTTATTTCTATTGGTACTATTCAATATGCTGGAAATGATAATATATTTTCGTTGAAAATGGATAAATAAAAAATTTCACTTCCCTTATTAGTGGTAATCAAGAAATTTTATCAGAAATTCGATTAGGTTACAATTCTAAAATGGATTGAGAATTTATAGTCTCAAATATTTCAACTCCCTCAAAGTAACTTCTACCAATTAATAATAAATAATTCAAACTATCAAAACTATAGGTATGTATATTCTAAATTCTCATCACAATATCCATTAATGAAATATGTTGTCTTATTAGGATATGAATATTTTATTATTCATGCATAAGAATTATTATGGGCCTTCAAAAAATTTTACCAATCCACTCCATGGATTAAATCAAATATATAAATATTTTTAACATATAGCTATAAAAGAAACTCGATTCAATCAATAGTAATATAAAAAGTGTTACTCAAAAATATTATGCACTCTCAATACTAGATAGTTGTCTATATACTCATCACATTTGGAATCATCACAATATAAAATTTCATTTTATTTATGACAAGATAAGAAAATAAATAGTTGGATGAATCAGTATCAGATAAAAATTTAATACTATTTTATTTTAGAAGAATGGTACCTCATATATTAGAAATATGTGGTTGATCCATCATGACTATCTTCTCATTAGTACAAATTTACAGACTCATTTATCAAAGATCCATGATTGACTATTGTGGTTTTATTGATTGAGAATTCCAGGTATTTTTGAAATAAACATGGTCCACTTATAATTCAGGAGGAGAAATTTTTAATTATGATCTATCAGTAAGGTCATACAACATAAAAGTCATATAAGAACTATTCCCAGTAACAAACTGTGGTGTATTGGGAAATAATGTTATATATGTCCCTTGTTATTATAAGAGAGGCACATATTGGGTTTTTATATGAATTTCCAACTTATATGATAGAATTGGAATAGTTGGAAACATCTTAATTTGTTGGCAGGACATGGAGGAATGGAAAAATATGAAGAGGATTTAATATCTAATTCTCTTCCTCCCTAATGGTAGGTGTACATCTACCCTTATGTACGAGAATTATATTTCCCACCAGTAACCATATATTTGATTGTTATTTATCCAGTAGGATTCCAAATAAGAGTGACTTATAGCTCCATTTTTTCAACTAATCATGTCAACATAATTTCTAATACAGGGAAAATCTACAAGTGAATAAATTTCTGGTCTCATTCTAGACACCAATATATGCAGATTCAATGAATATATTTTATTCCTTTTTAGAGGAAGAAATATTTCCATTAACATTATATCATATTATATCTATAATATATTTCATTGGATATTACTGACAAAAATAATCCATTTTGAATTATTTTAGTTGTTTTGGTTGAGTTTTATGTTTAAAAATCTCTTTATATCCCTCCCACATGTGGTCAAGTTTGTGTTTAGATTCTATAGTTATATAACATTTTTTTTGAGATTATTCAGATTGAATACGTTTAAATTAATCAATATATTACGCATGGATCCGTGTTAATTCATTATCTGATTCATGATTGTAATCCTTTATTCTTACTTTTCATTACTCAAATCACCCATAAATATTGGTTGAACTACTTCAAAAATTCCTATTATAACCCACATGAAATGGTTATCATTAGAATTCATTTTTTCAAGACTCTAAACATATTTTAAAATGGATTTAAAGTGTTAAATTATACTAATATTATATTATATCTCAAATACACTATTGTATGCCAATAAGATCAAATAAAATATAAAATAATTGGGTGATGATTTTTCATTTTCAACATATGAAACATTTAAATAAAGTAAAATATATAAAGAAGACACATATTTATGTGAAATAAATTCAAAATAATATAATTGAAAATAAAATTACTAAAGAACATAATGTAGTAACAAAATATATAACAAGGAACTCCACCGAAAACAAAAATATATCATGATAAAACAACACTAATGTAGAATCAATCTAACAACTACTCGTGAACATCTCTAACTTGCATCAATTATCCAAATAGTGTTATGTCATTATTATCCACTAGTAAAATAGTATAATTTTCATTTACCAATTTTATGTTAAAAACTTTTTTCATATTCAATAATATTCTTAAGAAAGGGTGTGTATACTACATATTAATAAATCAAAAATAGGCATCCTTTATCGCACTATTCGATCAAGTAAATGTAATATCTAGATTAAAAAATATAAATAAATTAAATTATTGTAAAACATAATATTTTTAACAACCTAAATCAACTAACCATATGAATTTAAATGTTTTTATAAATTTGGAACACATAAAATACACATTCCATGTTCCCACAAACTAACACCCAAATTCATGAAATTATAGTCATGATACTCCTTAATATTAACTCATCCATCCACCAAGTCACTCATTGGTAATAATCCTTTGTGTTCCCCAAGTGGCATGAGCCAACATGTACAAATTAATTAGCCCCCAAAAAAAGAGGTTACAAATTTATTACAACCATGTAATTCCATAATATCATTTAGGAATTAGTTTATATATACATATATATTCCATTTAATAATTTTATAATACATTTAGTGAGATTCAATAAAATATTTCTTTAAATCCAACAAATGATTTGGGTTTCCAAACAATAAACACACATGATTATTCATTGAGAAACACATGGAAAATTAATTCTCAAATCAAAATCCTTCATGTCATTGATAAATAATAATGACTAATAATTCACTTAAATAAAAATAAATATCATCCCACAAGATAAATCAGGTCACATTATCACTAATTTGGACTCTCGTTCCCATTATGTCAAGATATCCCAAAAAATTAATCCAAACATGACTAGTACCATAGGTCATTGAATAGAAATCCAAATATAATGATCCATTAAAAATAAAAATATATTATATATATAGAAAATATGTATTATACTTAGATTATTATCATACCATCAGTCTACATGATATGACCCACATTGATCCATTCAGATCTGGTTCTACTGGGAATTGATATTCCAAAATACGCTAAGTGGAATACGGGTTTTATAATCATTGTCCCATACTAAAATAATTAGGGTTTATGAGATTAGGTAAAAAATATATGAAAAATTATTTAATTAATGATGTTTCACTATTATACCACATGGTTTACCAAAAATTGTGCCAACATCAGAGTTATCACTCTTTCAAAAAACATGGTCGTATAGTTCATCCAAACATTTTTTCAAACAATGTTTCAACCATGTGGAATACCTATTTACCATATCTCATGGCTTCTAGAGGAATTTATATAGTTTTCTATAACCTTGTATGAGCTCATAGACTCCCTAAAATATGACTTATGGTTACTTGGATAATCCAAATGGTTTACCATAATTGTGTGGAAAACAAGTACACTGAATAACACAATGAAAATATGAAAAACCCCAAAAATAATTCAGGACTAAGCCAAATAAAACATAACATAAAAACAAAAAAATTATAAGTACAAACATAAAAATCGGATTTTTAAATATGTTATGAAATCTCAATCTTTTTTTTCTATAAACTATGATACACAGTATCTATATCCATCGTTGTGATTATAATAATGATAGAGAATGTTAAACAATAATTATTATCAAATACATCCTTCCTCAATTATATTATTGATTGATGTATTTCCCAAATCTTATAAATCAATCATTTTCACAGTTGTACTCTTGAAAATTTCATATCATATTCTATATATGTATCCAATTCCTATGAATCATGGATATTCACGTGGATGAATTATAGGGAAATTATTCAAAAAATATGGTATTTTTATACTCCGCTTTGGATTACAAGATCCATCCCCTACAAATCCACTAGTATTTTGTCTCTTTCTATCCTTATCATATATAATATGGTATCATCATTATTACATAGAACAACATACATTATTTTTTCCTTCAAAATGTGGTAATGTATTGATCCATCATTTTCCATGATTAACTACAACCATATCCATTGGGATATGTTTAACTCCTTGTATGTAAATAAATACATTAAAATATTATTAACATTAAATATTTCATACTTTTCACACTATAGATAATTCTTCCATATCATTATGAAATTTATTAAGACTTCAAGCTCTATAAATTTTTTTGGGTGAATTTTATGTGAATATTTAATTGAATTGAATTATAAGATACAATTTATTCATTCATCATTAGGACAATTCCCAATGAATTCTCTAATAGATAAAAATATATAAAAAACCTTCATTACATAATGGTATTATGTGCTTAGATTTAATGAATAAGCTTAATTTGTGATCCTTGAAATTGTGTAGACACTCATATATCCTAAGAAACATGATTCTTTTATGAGTTCTCCTTGATATCATATTGGATTGCAATGAAAAAAATTTCAAAATGCAGCGATTATATATAAAAAATACATTAAAACTAAGGATATATTTAATATTGGGAGGCCTAAATCAGTCCACAATCAGATATTTCATTGATGGATCCACATTTTAAGGATATAATATTATAATTTAACCTAATAATGTTAATAAATGTGACTAAAATTAAATGTTGGAAAATTAGGTTTACAACTTATTCTTTCACAATATCTTTATCCAAATTCTCAAATAACCTTCATTCACTACACATGTAATGGAATATATATTATATACTAATTTATAAACACTACCAAAAATTGATCAAGGTAATATAAAAAAATATATAAATCATATTCATGAAGAGTGTAGCCCCATTTTTTGTCTAAATGGCATTATTCTGAATTCAATGTGCACATATATTATATAAATGGATATATTCTATGGATCCCTTATTATATCAATTAATTTATGATATCAAGATCAAATTTCAATCATTAATAAATGTAGAGCACCTATAAATTTACAAAATTGTTCCTCAATAGAATTTATATGATAATTTGTCTCGATCATGGGTTTTTTATGTTATGGAATTTAATATAAATGATTATTTATCCACCATTATTCTTCTCAATTTGAGTTGGTGAACCCCAAGGGTAACCCCATTTGGTGTATAGAACCCATATCTTGGATCACATATGTAAATACCTGGAAATAACATTTATTATTTTTAATATATTGTATTTTTACAAGTCCGTGATAATTTACGGTGCTTGATTTTGAGGCCCGGTGTGCCCAGAATCAATTTCTGTTGTTTTTGTTCAACTACGTTTCGTAAATGAACGAGCGGGTTTTTATAACATTTGAACCGGTGCTCGGAACTGAAATATGAGGGAACCGTTGAATATGAAATGCCGATATTCGCTTAAGGAGACATTCACCTCGATGGAAGATGGTTGAGAATAAAAGTTATTTTTTGGGTTTTCGTAAAAAAATAATAAAATAAAGTGAGATACACCTTATTTTATTTCAGCCTCCATGTAAGTGTTTGGAGGTGGGTCCCACTGGTATTTGAAACCTCCTCTTGGAAGTTATATGTAGGACCACCACACCTTAACCTCCCATGAAGGGTTATGGTGGTGGGGCCCAATGGAACATAACCTCTTGCGGGAGGTTACGACCTAGGGACCACCCAAGACCTTGACCTCTCATTTGAATAATAGGGGTGGGGTCCACCTGACCCCTATTAATGGGAGAAGGGTATAACCTCCCAACAATCCCTCATTAATTAGGTAGAGCCTCTTGAACTACCATGATTAATTCATGCCAACACACGTGAATTAATTTGGTGGAGAATCATAATTGTATTCCTCATTTTTTGAATTTCTTCCAACATCTAAAATAAATGACATCTAGTATTATTTTGGCTTGGTATTTCAAAAATGGAGGAGCTTTTGAGAGGAGATCTTGGGAGAATTAGAATTATCCCAACAAAGAATGCTCTTCCAATCTAAGAATGAAGAACGTGTTCTTCCAACGAAGAATTCCGGCGACGATCCTTCTTCAAATTCTTACCCGGAAACATACCTATGTGGAGCTTCTTCCACAGCCGATGCAACACGGGTTTGGGAGTGTGCAGCAGATGAGATGAACGATGATTCTCTTCATCTACCTTCCACGTCTTCGTCAACGAATGACACCATATAATCAAAAGGTAGGGGCTTCAAATTGAGTATTATACATTTCTTTTCCTCATCGTCGTTTGAAAGGAATCTATGCGAAGGATTGTAAGAAATTGTTGTTCATCAATCTCCTTTGATGAACCAATTTCTATCATGTCTAAACACGGAGAGTGCGAACCAAACTAACATGACATTACTCCCTCTGCCGATTTTTTATGATGTTTCTTCCGCATGGTGATGAGGTGACGATGATGAAGGCGACAACGACAAAGCATGCACTACCCACGGCCTCCACGAATCGCGCCACCTCCGCAACACAGCGATGCTTCTGGCCGAACACCACCGGCCTGTGCCGGCCGGAGTCACGCCGAACCACCCTACCTGCCCAGCCCGCGGCTTCCTGCGCACCCCACCGGCCTGCCCTTGGCCTCCCGCGCACCCTGCCTGCCTGCTCGCACCCTGCTCGGCGCCCGCACGACCTACCCAGTTCCCTATCGGCCTACCCTTACCCTGCCTGCGCCCCCACCCGTCCTTTTGTGCGCCCTGCCCGGTTCTCAACCGGCATGCCTGGTGGCCTGGCGGCCTGCCCAACACCCTCCCGGCCTGCCCCGCGCCCTTTGCTGCCAGCCCGCGCCCTGCCCGGTGCCATGGCAGCCTGCCCCATGCACCGAGTGGCCTGCCCGCGCCCTGTTGCCCTGTCGATAGCCCCACTGGCTTGACCGCCCCTCGCGCGACCTCTCGGGCCGAGCCACGCCCCTTGCAGTACTGTCCGAACCGGCCCCTACCTCTGGGCCGAGCCACCTATGTGGCGACCTTCGGGCCGAACCGCCCTCGCAGACCGCTGGGCCGGGCCCAGCGGACTGGGCCGAAACTATCGGGCAGACCGGGTTGGCCCATTTTGGGTTGGTCTGAGTTCGTCCGATCGGGTCGGATTAGGCCCAGACCCATTACAGACCTCTTTACTTTCTTTGGACATAACGTTGGCACCAGACGTACGTTTGACAAACTATTAGCGGCGCTGGATTTCTTGGATCATGATGGCCCCTTGAGTATACCCCATTGGAGTTTGGGGTAAAGTTGAGACACAATTAGGTTGGATCGTACACAAATCCAACCGGGGCCCTGGGACTAAAAGGATAATAAATCACAGACCGGGCCACCGATTGATGCACTTTCTATTGCGTTGAGACCCCTATGATGATAAAAACCATTCAGATATAGATACGTCGGACTTCATGATAGTTGGAGTATCAACATGTAACTTGTGGAGCGGACCCTCCTAGAGACGAGTGAGCGGTGTATGGAGACCTAGTAGCTGGCTAAGACCAGATGACTGCTTGACTGATTGGACTCGGAGTGATTCATCTAGCTCAGTGGGGAGTGCCTGGTAGTTGGTGGAAGAACCACAGTGGAGGAACTCCTGGTAGTTAGTGGCAGACCCATGGTACTCTACAGGAGAAGTACCTCTGCATGTTATTAGGGGGAATGTCTGGTAGTTTATGGAATTCCCACAATGGGGAGCGCCTCTGTGTGAGCGTGGAAAACCCACGGTACTCGATTGGAGGATTACTACATTAGTCCATGGTTAGTAGGAAGCACCTGGTATTTGGTAGCAGGCCCACTGAACTAGACAGCGGAGGAGATCTCTAGCAGCCGTGGTTTCGACAATGTGAATAAAAATCCTCATTGAGCGGATTTAGTAACTTTTTTTACCTCATGATTGAGATGGAATACATCATAACACAGGTATATGTATGGCCATATACCTATGTAGGGTTTTCTTTTGATTTCATAATTTCTGTTTTATTCTTGTTTGATTTGACATATCTTTAGGGTCTCGGGGTCCCAACTGAGTATCGTTACACTCACCTCTGAATGGGCTATGCTCGCACCTCGATGAGTTGGTTTTAGACGACAGAAAGCGCTGACCGAGGATGAGTGAACCAAGACTAGATGGTAACCAGAGGTGGACTGTAACACCCTAAGCTTCCACACTACGATTCTATTTGAATAATATAGTAGCATGTGTTTTACACAACTTCGAGATTCTAACACACAGCGACCAATCAACGTAGCCATTATGAATAGTAATAACCACTTTTTGAAATTTTATACATTTAATCTTTTAAAATGGACTTCATTTTTGGATTCAGAATATCGAAATTATCCTAGGATGCAATTTTGGTACTTTTCAGATAAGTTTTATATTATGATGAATAGTGAAAATTATTAAATTTTTATTAAAAACAACTTTTTTAATCGTAATAATTAATAGTGACAAATTATGAATTTGAGTGGTTTTAAAGTATATTTAGAATATATTTTTACCATTTAATACAATTTTGTTCATTGGACATTATTTTACAATTAAACCGGATAGAAACAAGTATCAATCCTTTGATAGATATTAATTCTTAAAAACACGCTTTTTGTTTTGACAGCGGAAATTAATTTCAAATTAATTTCTGCCACTTCTATGTTTTGAATTTGAAAAAATCGATTCCATATTTGGAATCAGAGTTTCCACATTATTTAAATAGATAACTTTCATTTTTAGACATTTTGAATAATTACTTCGGTAAATATTTTATTTACCATGGTAAAAGGGTAAATCCGCTAAATAAGGGTAAAAATTTAATATTATAATAGTAATAAATTACCCTAAAATGTGTCCAAACCTTATTGGTTGATACATGTATAACAATGGGCATATATGGGTCTATTTTGGGACCCCTTGGATCCACATGTAAGTGATAAGGAAACTTTATATTAATTAAGTTAAAATAAATACAAAAATGACATAAGCATATATCTTTTAGATAAACAATTTTTTACATAGGGTTATATATGTTCGATTTTAAACTATAAATATAAATTAGAAATATAAAACGATTTCATACATAGTGGTAGTTTATTTATAATTTTTATACATTTAATAATTAATATTATTTATGACACAATAATGATGCAGTATTTTCCATATTAATGAAAGAATCAAATAATTGGTATTATAAAAGTTAAAATAAAAATAATTTGAACGTTTTGATGACATCCATTAATTTTAATGGTTAATATGACATTATATTATTGCTTAAATTAGTTTTTTTGGAATTAATAATGTTTTTATGACTATAACAAAAATCAATTATTGAATAGTGTCAAAATTGACATAAATGAGTTTTTAAAGAAACAATTATATTATTAATTGATATTCTATTCATAAAAATATATGGTTTTTCCAATGGACTTATATCAAGATATTTGTATCGTTAATGGACCAATTGGGGGTCTCTTGGATGTATACAGTATGTTTATTAACTATTTAATATAAAAATACAAAGTGACATGGTAAATGACAAACTAATTAACTAAGAGTTAAAACAAAAAGATAAGTTTAATATATTGACCCAAACCTGTATAAATTATATTGGTTGAAAGTATTTAGACCCATACCCACCTTATAATTTTAATAATCGACTTTGGATCTACTAGAAACAGAATATGAATTTATTATAAAATAATATTTCTAGATTTTCCTATGGTGCCCCTCCTCCCCCTTATAAAAAGACACCACTTCTATCCAATTATTAACACTTTTAAAGCCTTTTGGTTCATCCAAAACCTACCCAAATACTCTCTAAACTTCCCTCACATCAACCTAGTGGCTTTATTTTGATCCGAAATCCAACCTAAGGGGCCTTTTTGATCAAATCAAAAAGAAGAACCCGAAGAAGAGGTAATGTTTTCACCACCCTCTTTCAAGTTCCTTTCTTCTTCAACATCCTCTTTCGTTGTTGTTTCCATTATAAATTAATAAATACAGTATATTCTAAATACTGTGATTTTATTATAATTATGGTACAACCAGATTCATTATTCTATCCACCCTTTGAATGACATGTCACCATACGTGCGTACATACAGCTTACCGTGTCAACGTCGTGGATTAATTGTTATTCAATGCATTATTATTTGGATGGGTATAATAATGATGTGTATTTTATTTAAATAATAAATATAACATGATAAGGATTCTGTATATATTATATACCATCCAATTATATATTATATAAATATGAAAAGAATGATATTTTCGCTCGTGCGTACGTACGGACTACCGTCTCCATGAACGCGATGAGATTCATTCCACATCGTATCAATTCAAGAATAATTCTCATTTGATGATTAAATGTAATGTTTATTAAATTTATATGATTCTGGATATGATTGAGATACAACCTATCCATAACAAACATGACTTATGTATCAAAACATATAAAATAAAACGAGTAAGTTAACACCTGAAACGACGATAATACTAAAATATTATTAACAATGCATTATTAGAAGATCATATAAGATAACATAATTATATATATGGGTATTTTATAATTTAATAACAATGTTTTAAATATTATACATGAGGTTAAAATACCATCGACTAAGGAAACATACAAGTAAAGGGGTTTTCATCTCACTCCTTATTCCCGTGAGATTCATGCCATATGGCCACTATTACCTTTTGTGTGGTTTATGTACTACCCATAATTGTATTCTTTATGTAATACACTTTAATTTATGTGTATTTACATATTATTTGTATGATACCACTTTCGTGGGGTGTATGTTTCGTAAGTTACTAAATTGGTAAGTGTTAATTTCAAAATCTCTTTATTATATGAGGTTGTTTTTACGTAAGTATCTTCTAGGAAAAATTTATTAGCCATTTTAATGTTTTATGAAAGATTTTTCAAAGGGATTATTTTAAGGGACTTTTTACTAAAACATAATTTCAATTGTTTTAAATATTTATTCTTCTAAATCTTTCTCATTAATGTCTATGTCTTCAAAATGGTTTTTAAGGATTTATTTATATGGACATGAATGTTTTGAAAATGTTAATTCCTTTAAAAAGTTTCAAAGTGATATGAGACACTTTGATTCAAAAATATATATAAATGACTTCTTTTCCAAATTGTGTGACTTTTAAATGTTTTCATGTAAAAGGGGTCTTTCTCTCAAAGTGTTTTAAAAATCATTTTCATCAACGTCAAAATCCTTTAATGGATTTTAAACTTGTTTTGAAGTTGATTTATCATGATACAAATCTTCCATATAATGTTGAAGGTTTTGTGATATGTTTGACTGTGGATGTGTTATTTTTATACCATTCATGGTTTATGGTGAAAGTATTGACATTTCATATTCTAGTTTTAATACGAATGTTTTTGTTATGTTGAAACCTGTTCATATGAGGAATGCATTTGACTTAATAAGTGACGGGTGGAGCCCTCTATAGCTTCACGATGCATTGGTAGGTCTCATGAGACAAACTAGTGTTTTGGCATGAGGCTTTGACAAAATATTATTTGTAGTCTTGGCACGAGGCCTTTGATACGTGGTTATGATAGTCTGGAATTATGAATTCCATCATTATGAAAGTGGTTATTTATATTCCATTTTATTATTCAACTAGTAGAATATCCACGTGAATAAGTTAATGGAATTATTTCATTTTATCTTTTCCATATTATACTGAAGTTCTAGTTTAAATTGATTTTGTTTTAGCTATACATTGCCATAAATGTTTATGCTTATTTATGAATGTATCCGCTATATTGTTATCTGTACTCAGCATCTGAGCTCACCCCTTTCAATGATTTGTTTTTTCCAGGATGTAAAGTAGTAATTTATGAATGACCTGCAGGGTTAATATGAGGGGATATGACGACAATATGTTTTAGTAGTATTTTTTCAATTTATGATGTAATGTAATCTTTATGAATGAATCTAGTTATTCCAAGGCTACTAAACTAATCGGTCTTTCGAGACTTGATCTTTCTTATAATCATGCCAATGTTATGTAATAATTCACCAACTCTGGGAAACTGGGGTTGGGGCGTTAAAGTTGGTATCTGATGATGTTTAGTACAAACCTTGGAAACTAGATTTAGATAAACTCTGATTAGAGCACATAGCCCTAAGATAGACATTGAGGATTAGTATAGAGGAACATCCTAGAATTTTGGTATTGTAAAGATTTTTTGAGTTTTCTAAGCAATACATCCATGTCTGTATACGATCAGGTAGAGGAGGATCTGGTATAGATGTACCTAGGGATTAAACCCGAAAACACCACTTTGAGATATACTCGAACGGGAACTGGTGCATGACAATGGGCCTTGCTGCACACTTAGTCACGACACTCCCGGGGGATATGCTTAGGATAATTCTCATTTTCTTTACAAACCATTATAAAGGGCTTATAAGTATATACATACTCAAAGAAAACATTTTTTTGATTATAGATTATATCCATAAACTGTTGAATTTACGTTACGTATTTTACAACTTTGGAATATTTCATTACAATTCATAAACTGACCTAGTGTATGGAATTGTATAGAAATGGCACCCAGAAGAAGGAATGTGAACTCCAGCAATACATATAATCCAAAGAGTAAGAAAGATCATATCTTCCACGGTATTAAGTCAACATTTATAAGGTAAATAGTCACTCATGTTTTCTCAACATATGAAGAAATAGTATAATGTGTTAATAAGATAAGTAATGCATTATCTGAGTCATATGGATTTGATGGGAAGAAATAGAAGAAAAGGATGGAAGAGAGAAAGATGGATAATTGGAAGAGGGAAAAGAAAATTTTTCCCATATGTGGTAACTGTGGGAAGAAACACCCTGGAACTTTCCTAAAGGGAATGGGAGTTTGTCATAAGTTTGGAGAAAAAGGACACAAAGTACGTGACTGCAATGGTTAGAAAAAGGTTTCAAATGTACAATGCTTCATCTGTAAGATGCTGGGACACTACAAAAACCAGTGTCCAAATCATCAGAGTATTCACCAAATGATGTTATTGGATAATAATCATGTTATGATACTCCCACATATTAATAGTAATGACTAGTGTTTTATGTTGTTGTTTTGGAATTATTTCATTGAAGTGATGTGTCAATGATGTACTAGAAATGAATAAGGATTGTACTGCAGTACTATTTCATTGAGGATTTGATAATTTATGGTTCTAAGAAAAGTGACTCTATAGAAAGTTAAATAATTTGGAAATTACATTGTTGAAGGAAAGATAAACCATAATATGGTCCTAATTTTGAGGTACAGATTTTGGAATAAGATATGGTTGATTTGGGTAAATTATATTGGATATTCTTGAATTCCTTGAAACTGATTGAAGATTTTTATATTCCATCATTGTTGGAGTTTACAACATTTTTGGATGGATGATGTATATCCAGTATTCTATATGGAATAAGGGTGCCCGAATGAAATCAATAAGGTTTTTTGGAAATTCAAGATGTTTCAGTGTTTTAAAAGAATACATGATGAAGGTATTCACATGCTATTACGGGGTAAAAAGGATCTAAATTATTTTTAACTTTCCAATAAATTCTGGACTGAGAGTTTACAAAAGTATTTTGGATAAGTCCAAAGGTTGGAATGGATTAATTTTGAAAGGTTATTTTTGAATTTTTATAAAAGGACAACACACAGAACATGTGACGACCCGTCACGTCGGACAAAGCTGCAGGAATCGAACCCACAACCATAGTGCAATTGGGATTTATCGCCTACCACTGGACTACGTGATGTTCATGGATGGTATAAAGTCCTAGATGGTACCATAGATCACCACAAATTTATGGCTTTGAGATTATTGGCTTTTTAATAGCCATGTTATCTACCACTCTCCATTAGATATATATGGTTATATTTCTCTTATATATCCATATTTTCCTACATGGAACCATAGTATGTGTTATTTTCAGAAACCTTCATACTTAACACTCCTTATTTTAAATAGAGGTCATAGTAATCCATTTTTTGATGTGGGATTTCAACTAAGATATATTGAAATGTCAACCCCAAGATTCAAATACCAAGAATAAATTGCGAGGATGCAATTTATTGAAGGATGGGAGAATGTAACATCGCAATCTTCCATGGTACGATTCTCTTTGAATAATACGGTAGCGTGGGTTATATGCAACTTCGAGATTCTAACACACTGCGACCAATCAAAGTAGCCTCTATGAATAGTAATACCCAATTTTTGAACTTTTATACATTTTATCATTAAAAATGGACATCATTTTTGGATTCGGAATATCTAAATTATCCTAGGATGAAATTTTGGTACTTTTCAGACAACTATTATATTTTTGATGAATACTGAAAATTATTAAATTTTTATTAAAAAAAACATTTTAATAAAAATAATTGAATATGATAAATTATTAATTTGATTGGTTTTATAGTTTATTTAGAATATATTTTTAACCATTTAATACAATTTCGGTCATTGGACATAACTTCACAATTAAACCGAACATAAACAAGTATCAATCTTTTCATAATTATTATTTTTTAAAAACGTGCTTTCTGTTTTGACAACAATAATTAGTTTTAAATTAATTTCTGCCACTCATGTGTTTTGAATTTGGAAAAATGGATTCCATATTTGGAATCAGGATGTCCAAATTTTGTAAATAGGTAGCTTTCATTTTATACATTTTGAATAATTACTTTGGTAAATATTTTATTGACCATGGTTAAAGGGTAAATCCGGTAAATAACGGTAAAAACATAAAAATATAATATTAATAAATTACCCTAAAATGTGTATTAACCTTATTGTTTGATACATGTCCAACCCTGGGCATGTTTGGGTCGATTTTGGGACCCCATGGATCCACATGTAAGTGATAAGTACACTTTATATTAATTAAGTTAAAATAAATACAAAAATGACCTAACCATATATCTTTTAGAAAAAAAATTTACATAGGGTTATTTATGTTGGATTTTCAACAATAAATATTCATTATAAATATAAAAATATTTCCTACATAATGTTAGTTTATTTATAATTTTTAAACATTTAATAATTAATACTATTTATGAAACAATAATGATGCAATATTTTCCTTATTAATGAAAGAATCAAATAATTGGTATTATAAATATTAAAATAAATATAATTTGAATGTTTTTATGACATCCATGAATTTTATTGGTTAATATGACATTATAAGATTACTTTAATTAATTTTTTTCTAATTAATAAAGTTGTTAAGACTTTAACAAAAATCAATTATTGAATAGTGTCAAAATTGACATAAATGAGTTTTTAAAACAAATATTCTATTATTAATTGATATTATATTCCTAAAAATATATGGATCGGCCAAAGGACTTATAACATGATAGGTGTATCATTAATGGACCACTTGGGGGTCACTTGGATGTATATAGTAAGATTATTAACTATATAATATAAAAATACAAATTGACTTGGTTTATGTCAAACTAATTAATTAAGAGTTAAAACTAAAAGATAAGGTTAATATAATGACCCAACCCTGTATAAATTCTAATTTTTGAAATTATTTCAACCCATCACCACCTCATACTTTTAATAATATACTTTCAAGCCATTAGAAACCGAATATGAATTTATTATAAAATAAAATTTCTAGATTTTCCTAAGGTGCCCCTCCTCCCCCTTATAAAAGGACACCGCTTCTAACCAATTATTCACACATTCAAAGACTTTTGGTTAGGCCAACCCCTGCCCAAATACTCTCTAAAATTCCCTCAATTCAACCTGGAGGCCTTAGTTTGATGATAAATCCAACCTAAGGGGCCCTTTTGATCAAATCAAAAGGGAGAACCCGAAGAAGAGGTAATGTTTTGACCACCCTCTTTCAAGTTCCTTTCTTCCTCAACATCCTTTTTCTTTGTTGTTTCCATTATAAATTAAAATATCCAGTATATAATATATAATTTGATGTTATTATAATTATGGTACAACCAAATTCATTATTCTATCCACCCTTTGAATGACATTCCACCATACGTGCGTACGTACGTCTTACCGTCTCCACGTCGTGGTGTAATTGTTATTCAATACATTATTATTTGGATGGGTATAATAATGATGTGTATTTGATTTAAAAAATAAATATAACATGATAAGTATTATGTATATATTTTATAACATCCAATTATATATTATATTAATATCAAAAGAATGATCTTTTCACTCGTGCGTACGTACAGACTGCCGTCTCCACAAACGCAATGAGATTCATTCACCATCGTATCCATTCAAGAATAATTATCATTTGATGATTAAATGTAATGTTTAAGAAATTTATATCATTCTGGATATGAATGAGATACAACCTATCCATAAAAAAACACGACTTATGTAACAAAACATATAAAATAATATGAGTAAGTTAACACCTGAAACGACAATAATACTAAAATATTATTAGCAAAGCATTATTAGAAGATCATATATGATATCATAATTATGAATATGGTTCTTGTATAATTTAATAACTTTTTTTAACTATTATACTGGAGGTTAACATAAAATCTACTATGGAATCGTACAAGGTAAGGGGTTTTCATCTCACACCGTATTCCCGTGAGATTCATGCCATATTGACACTATTACCTTTTGTGTGGTGTATGTACTGCCCATAACTGTATTCTTTATGTAATACACTTTAAATTACGTGTATTTACAAATTCATTTTATGATACCTCTTTTATGGGGTGTATGTTTCGTAAGTTACCATATACGTAAGGGTTAATATCACAATCTTTTTATTATCCGAGGTTTCTTTTACGTAAGTTTCTACTGGGACATATTTATTATCCATTTTCATTTTTTATGAAAGTGTTTTCAAAGGGATTATTTTAAGGGAATTTTTACTAAAACATCATTTAAATTTTTTTAAATATTTATTCTTCTAAACCTTTCTCATTAATGTCCATGTCTTCAGAATGGTTTTTAAGGATTTATTTATATGGACACGAATGTTTTTAAAATGTTAATTCCTTTCAAAAGTTTCAAAGTGGTATGGGACACATTGATTAAAAAATGTCTATAAATGACTTCTTTTCCAATTTGTGTGACTTTTAAATGTTTTCATAAAAAATGGGTATCTCTCTCAAAGATTTTTACAAATTATTTTCATCAACGTCAAAATCCTTTAACGGATTTTATACTTGTTTTGAATTTGATTTATAATGATACAAATCTTCCATATAGTGTTGAATGTTTTGTGATATGTTTGACTATGGATGTTTTATTTTTATACCATTCATGCTTTATAGTTAAAGTATTGACATTTCATATTCATGTTTTAATACTAATGTTTATTTTATGTTGAAACTTGTTCATATGGGGAATGCATTGGGCTTAATAAGTGATGGGTGGAGCCCGCTATAGCTCGTCGATGCATCGGTAGGTCTCATGAGACAAACTAGTGTCTTGGCATGAGGCCTTGACATAATCTTATTTGTAGTCTTGGCATGAGGCCTTGGCTACGTGGTTATGATAGTCTGGCATTATGCATTCCATCATTATGAAAGTGGTTATTGATATTTGATGTGATTATTAGACTAGTAGAATATCCATGTGAATAAGTAAATTGAATTATATCATTTTATCTTTTCCATATTATGCTGAAGTACAAGTTTAAAAGGCTTTTGTTTTAGCTATACATTGCCTTAAAATTTTCTGCTTATTTATGAATTTTCCCTCCATATTGATATCCTTACTGAGAATCTGATCTCACCCCTTTCAATGTTTTATTTTTCCCAAGATTTAAAGATGTATTTTATGAATGACCTGCAGGGATAATATGAGGGGATATGAAGATAATATGTTGTTGTAGTAGATTTTCACTTTATGATGTAATGTAAACTTTATGAATATATTTAGTTATTCCAATGCTACTAAACTAATCAGTCTTTGGATACTTGATCTTTCTTGTGATCATGCCAATGTTATGTAATAATGCACCGACTCTGGGAAACTGGGGTCGAGGCATTACATGGACCACACGGTGTGACGTTAAACGGAGGAGAAGGAAGAACGTGGAGTGCTGTGGAGGCTATATATACATACCCATCAGGTAGGATCCGTGGCAGACGATCCAAGATCTGCATTGCACCTTTCAGTTGTTTTTTTACTTTCAGTTTCCTTGTACTGTACAGTTGGGCTTGTATTTCCAGCACCTTACTTTTCAGTACTTCTTTTGAATACAGTTTTTCTTAGTGTATTGCTTTCAGCTACTCTATTGTGTGTGTTTATAATTTGTAAAGGGAAATGCCTTCCCAGTATTAGGAAAATTACAGCTTGGGTGCTAGTCGCCATCCCCTGGCCTATGGAAGGCGGGCTTGGGGTAGCCACAGAATGGGCCCCGAGGGATGGGTTGTGACAAGTTGGTTTCAGATGTATTAGTTCTACCGCAGATCTTATGAATCTGATCTTTCTATTCTATGAAGAATTAGTGTTAAGGGTACCGAGTGTCGTATTTAGTTCAGGGAGGGAAGTGTTGGTGTGGCGGCTGACGTATCCATACACCAGGACCCTGACTTCTGATTTCCGACTCAGTTCATGAAAACACCCATTGCGAGTGAATTTTAAATATTATTCATTAAGTCTTCTCAACCAAGTCAGTTCACCAGGTTTAGTCTTTTTGACCATTTCACATCTGTTTCATTCAGGATGCCTCCCTACAGATGAACATTTAGATCCCTGAGAGTTGTATGTGCTGACAACCTAATGAAGAAAGAGGCATCAGTGCAAGAACCGCTTCCAGCAGCGGAACCAGCGGTACCACTACCCGTTGGGCCTCCAATGCCACCAGCCGCAGCAGAAGACGATGCACACCGCTTGAGCGCATTACACATGTTCCGGTGCTAGAGGCCACCCGTGTTTAGGGGATATATGGACCCACTGGTGGTTGAGGATTGGTTGGAGGCTATAGTGAGAGTCTTTCAACTGGTTGGGACAATAGCAGACTTTATGGTGATTGGTGCTGCCAACATTCTATAAGCAGAAGAGTGTAGATGGTGGAGTTTGATGCTCCAGGTGCATGATGAAATGACCCTACTATGGATATACTTTGACATCTTATTTCGGGAGGAGTTTTTCCCAGCCACCCTTCCTGTGGTGCAGATACATTAGCTATTACATCTACAACATGGTAGCATGATGGTAGCTCAGTACTTAGCGAGGTTCACCGACCACTCGCGCTACTCCATTGATTTGGTATGAGACCCATTCTTGAAGGCTCAGACCTTTAATCAAGGACTCATGCGAGAGATCAGGGCTTTGATGATCTCCCTCAGCATCCTGACGTAGTAAAGGGTGTTAGAGTGAGCCCTATTAGTGGAGAGTTTCCTTTCTGAGCTTTCTACAGCAGCGAGACCCACCACTAGTCAACAGGCTGTGGAGTCTTCTGCAGATGGAAGTGGACAGATGTCAAAGAGGTCCAAGAGGACCAGACCTACATTTGGAGGACCACATGACACTGAATTAGTTGTGCAGGGCACCCAAAGTGGAGACAGATCCCTACATGCCAGGAGCGGACATTGTTACTCATGTGGTGGGCATGATGACATGGCTCATAACCGTTTGAACTCCCATTCAGATGATCAGTAGAAGGTCGAAGGACCACCCAACTAGAGACATATATTCGATTAAGGTAGTGCATTGGGAGCACTCGGACATGGCAGAGGAGCAGGTCATGCAGTGGGTGGTGGATGACGATTCAAGGTGTTACCACCACAACCACCAGGTGGCCCACCCCGACGGTAGGGAGAATATGGAGAGGGGAGAGCTCACCTCAAGGAAGCTGAGCTCTCCCATACCATGGTGCTCCGGAGATGATTCGAGGTACAATCTATGCCTACTACTCCTTAGCTACATTTCTTATAGACACAGGTGTGAACCACCCGTTCATAGCCATTGTCCTCATTCATAGCTTGAAGATTCCGACAGATTCGTTGGATCAATCTTGATAGCAAGAGACTCATATGGGAGCATACTAGATGATTACGCACTAGTGCCGGCCATGTCAGCTTACTCAAGGAGGTGAGATCTTCGGTTGGGATAAAATCTTAGTGGCGTCAAGGCCTTACAACATTATCATGGGTATGGACTGGTTATATATAATCCATGCTCAGATAGACATTATTAGGAGAAAATTGTTGTGTTTTCGTATGGATGGGAAAAGGTTCACCTTCACCGGCAAGAAGGGAGCCTTTGTAGCGTAGGAAGAACTTAATCTTAGAAGGGTGCATCCGATCTCTCATCAGTTGGTCTGCCTTACCCTCAGAGTAGTTGATGTGGAGAGTTCGACTTATCCTATAGTGGTAAAAAAGTAGGCAGATGTTTTCCCTGATGATATCCCAGGTCTACCTCCTCATAGAGAGGTGGACTTTTACATTAACATATACCATGGGACGACACCGATATCTACACCAGCATATCGAATGGCTCCTGCTGAGCTTTGTGATTTGTGGGTACAACTGGAGGACTAGCAGGGGTAGGGATTCATATGGCCTAGTGTTTTTCCCTGGGAAGCCCCAATTCTGTTCGCGAAGAAGGCGGATGAGATCTTGATGCTCTGTTTCGACAACCATCACCTGAATTACGTGACCATGAAGATCAAGTACCAACTCTTGAGGATTTAAGACCTCTTTAATCCGTTGAAGGGAGCTTGATGGTTCTCGAAGATAGACCTCATATTAAGAAAATCACCAAATCAAAGTTCGAGATGAGGATGTTCAGAAGACGACTTTCAGGTGTCGGTACGACCACTATGAGTTCTTGGATATGACCTTCAGAATAACCAATGCTCCTGCAGTGTTTATGAGACTCATGAACATGATCTTTTAGCCTTACCTCGATCTATTTGTCATGGTTTTCATCGAAGACATTCTGATCTACTCAACTACTGAGGTGGAGCATGCCTACCATTTTCAAGTAGTACTGGACACACTCTGAGAGCACCAGGTTTATGGTAAGATCTCGAAGTTCCAGTTCTGGATCCGAGAGGTTCGCCTTTTGAAAAATTTCATCTCATAGGTTGGAGTTGTATTGGATCTAGCGAAGATTGAGGCGGAACTTTTTTGGGAGACACACAAGAGTGGGACAAAGGTATTGAGTTTACTAGGTTTGGATGTTTACTACCAGAGGTTTGTACCAGAATTCTCCATAGTTGCAGCACCACTATCATCCTTGACGAAGAAGGGTCAACCCTTGGTATGGTTGGAGAGATTCCAGAAAATAATCTGGGAGATGAGGAAGAGGCTAACTTTTTTTCCCATCTTGAGGCTTCCACAGGAAGACTTTGGGTACGTAGTTTACTGCGACGCATCCGGGACCAGACTCGGGTGTGTCCTGATTTAGGAGGGAGATGGGATCATGTATGGTTCTCAATAGCTAAGACAACATGTTCAAAACTATGCTACCCATGAAATGTAGTTAGAAGTAGTGGTCTTCACCTTGAAGATGTGGTGACACTATCTGATGGGCGAATGTTTTACCGTCTAGTCTAACCACAAGAGTCTCAGGTATATCATCTCTCAGAAGGAACTAAACTCGAGGTAGTGGCATTGGCTTGATTTCCTCTAGGACTATGAAATTGTGATTGTATATACTCTGAGGAAGATAAATGTTGTTCCGGATGCACTCAGCAGGTGGTCTGGTATACAGCTGTTAGGAGAGGCGACAGAGCAGCCAACTTCTTTACAGATATCCTTTATGGATAGAGATGGAGAAACCTTTCTTCAGTCTCTTATAGTCACTCCCCCACTTCGTCATCAAGTCAGGGAGGCGCAATGATGAGACACTAAATACGAGACAAGATGTGCTCAGATATCCACAGGGCAGGCACCAGATGGATTTTCTGATGGTGGGGAGCACGTCATCTTCTTCATAGGATGTACCTTGGTTCAAGTAGCACATCAAGATTAATTATTGAGGGAGTTCCACACTTCCCCTCTAGAAGTACATCTAGGATTAGAAAAGATGTACCAGGACCTTTGACGATAGAACTAGTGGCTAGGTATGAAGAAGGATGTAGATGAGTTTTTCTCTTGGTGCCTCACATGTCAGCAAGTGTAGGCAGAGCACTAGGTACCTGTAGGCCTTGTTCAGCCTTTAGATGTTCTAGAGTGGAAGTGGGATAGGATATCCATGGACTTCTTGATGGTTCTTCCACATACACCCAAGGGAAACGACTCGATTTGGTTGATCGTTGACCGACTCACCAAGTCATCCCACTTCCTACTCATCATAGAGCATGGATCTTTAAATAGCATGAGATGCCTATATGTGCTAGAGATTATGCGGCTACATAGAGTACCATTTTCTATTATCTCTGATCGTGACGCACAGTATACTTCCTTGCAATGGAAGGGGTTGTAGGAGGCTTTCAGGACACATTTTTTCTTGAGCACCACCTTCCATCATCAGATAGATGGTCACACTGAGCATACCATTCAGACCCTCGAGGAAGTGCTATGTGCTTGTGTCCTCCACTTCAGTCGTAGCTGGGAGGATTACATACCATTGGGAGATTTTTCCTACAACAACTGCTATCACTCCACCATCAGGATGGCACCTTTCGGGGAATTTTACGGAAGACATTGAAAATCACTATTGTGCGGGAAAGACCTAGGGGATTCAGCACTGGTGGGACCAAAGACGGTACGGGATACCACAGAGAAGGTGTAGATCATCTAGGAGAGGACGAAGACTACACCGAGTAGGCAGAGGTCGTATGCTGGCAGGATATGGTTACCTTTGGAGTTCTATCATGGCAACCATGTCTTTCTATGGGTCTCTCCTCAATGAGATCTAAGGATATTTGGCTGCAGTGGAATGATTTCCCTGCAATTAGTCGGACATTTCTAGGTCCTTAGAAAGGTAGGCGAGGTGTCTTACCGTCTAGATCGTCCACCTTAGTTGAAACGGGTGCACAATGTCTTCCACGTATCTCAGTTGAGGAGATACATGCACATCCCTACTCACATCATCGACCATGGAGAGATAGATGTCGATTATTGGGGAACTTTTATGGAGGATCCAGTGGAGATTTAGGATAAATAGCAGCAGGTCCTACGTAGACATTCTATACCTCTGTTGCACGTTCGTTGGTATCATGGGAACCTCCCGGGAAGCACATGGGAGCGGAATGCTCAGATGTGTGATCAGTACCCCCATTTATTCCCTTAGTTCAAGTTATAGCTCATGGGGACATAAATTCCTAAGGTGGGGAGAATGTAAAAACCCTGAAATATGGTGGAAAATAATTTTTAATACATGGGATTTTTTCAAGTCTGCAAAAATTTACAGCGCTTGATTACGAGTTCCACTGTCCCAGAAATCAATTTCTGATGTTTTTGATCAGGTAAGATCAGTAAACATACATGCGGGTTTAAATAACTTTTTAACTGGTGCTCGGAACTGAAATCGGAGGGCACTGTTGAACTCGCACTGCTAGTATTCACTTAAGGAGACTTTCACCTTGATGACAGATGGTCAATATTAAAAGTTATTTGTTGGGTTTGTATAAAAAATAAAAAAATAAAGTGAGCTACATTTTATTTTATTTCAGCCCCTATATAAGTGTTTTGAGGTGGGTTACACTTGTAGTTGAAACCTCCTATTAGAAGTTAGAGGTGGGACTACCACACCTTAACCTCCCATGATAGGTTATGGTGGTGGGGCCCACCTGAACATAACCTCCTGTGAGAGGTTATGGCATGGGGACCACCCGAGACCTTGACATCCCATTTGAATAATAGGGGTGGGGACCACCCATCCCCTATTAATGGGAGGAGGGTATAACCTCCCAACTACCCCTCATTAATGAGGGAGAGCCTCTTGACTGCTCCTAATTAATTCGTGCCAACACAGGTGAATTAATTAGGTCCAGCCTCTTAATTGAATTCTCCATTTTTTAATTTTTTCCACTATATAAAATAATAAGATATCTAATATTATTTTGGCTTGGCATTTTATAGATGGAGGAGATTTTGAGAGGAGATATTGGGAGAATTAGAATTCTCCCAATGAAGAATGCTCCTCTCAATGAAGAATAAAGAGCACATTCATCCAATGAAGAACGCTAGTGATGATCCTTCTTCAACTTCTTCCTTGGACACCTAGAAACGTAGAGAATCTTCCACAACTGACACAACACGGGTTTGGGAGCCTGCGAAAGAGGCAATGATCGACGATTCTCTTAGTCTACCTTCCGTGACTCCATCAACGAATGATGCCTGATAATCAAAAGGTAGGGGGTTTATATAGAGTATTATACCTTTCTTTTCCTCATCTTTGTTAGAGAGGAATCTATGTGAAGGTTTGTAAGAAATTTTTGTTCATCGTTCTCATTTGATGAACCAATTTCTATCATCTCTAAATGTGGAGGGTACGGGCCAAACTAACATGGCCCATCTCCCTCCACCGGTCATTTTTTATGTTTTTTCGGCATGGTGATGATGTGATGACGACGAAGTCATCAACGACAAAGGTTGTGCTACCCGTTGGCTCTGTGAATCCCCCCCCCCCCCCATAGCACACTGATGCTCCCGGTTGAACACCACCGGCCCGCATCGGCCAAAGCCTCGCCAAACCAGCCATCCTGGCAGCCCTCAACCTCTCGTGCGCCCCGCCGGCCTGGCCACGGCCTCCCGCTCACCCCGCCGGCCTGCCCGAGCCCTGCCCTGCGCCCACGAAGCTTGCCCGGCACCCTGTCGGCATGCCCGTGCTCTGCCTGTGCCCCGCACGACCTTCCATATTCCCTTCCCGACACCCATCCGACCTACCTGGTGCCCGGCCAGCCTGGCCGGCGCCCGGCTGGCCTACATGCCTTCTCGGGCGGCCTACTCGTGCCTTGAATGGCATCCTGTCGGCCTACCCCGCACCACGTGCAGCTTACCGCACCCTACTAGGCACCCTGCTACACTTTATAGCACCACGATGGCCTACCCATGCCCCATCTAGCCTCCCAAAACCCTGCCAACCTCCCGGGAAAAGCCGCCGAGCCGTGGCCCTCGCGGCGCTAGCCGAACCGGCCCCGACCTTTGATCCGAGCTGCCTACGCAGCGTCCTCCGAGCTGAACCACCCCCATAGTCCGCTGTGTCGGGCCGAGCAGACCGATCCTTACCTAGAGTGCAGACCAGGTCGACGCAGACAGGGTCGGCCCAGTCTGCGTTGCGCCGAGTCTGTTCGACTGGGTCGGACCGGGCGCATGCCCATTACCGAACCCTTTACTTTCTTTTCCCATATCATTGGAACCAGACGACCGTTTGACGAACCGTCAGAGGCACTGGCTTTCTTAGAGGATGAAGATCCCTTGGGTATACCCCATTGGAGTTCAGGGTAATGTTGAGATATGGTTAGGTTGGATCGTACACAAATCCAACTGGGCCCTTGGGACTAAAAGACTAATAAGTGATAGACCAGGCGTTTGATTGATGCGCCGTCTATTGGGTTGAGACCCATATGATGAGGTGGACCTTTGAGATACTTCTACGTGGGAATTAGTGATAGTTGGAGTATAGACCTGTTGCTCATGGAGCAGACCCTCCTGAAGACGTGCGAGCAGAGTATGAAGACCAAGTAGCTGGCTGAGACCTGACGACTGCTTGACTGATTCAACTCAGAGTGATTCGACTAGGGTAAGGGAGAGCGCCTGGTAGTTGGTGGCAGTCCCATGGCGGAGGAGCACCTGGTAGTTGGTGGTAGACCAGTGGTACTCAAAAAGAGGATTACCTCTTTAGGATATTAGGGGGACAGCCTGGTAGTTGGCGGCAGACCCACAGTGGGGAGCGCCTCTGTGTGAGCATGACAGACCCATGATACTTGATAGGAGGAGTACCTCAGTACTCCATGGTTAGTGGGAAGCACCTGGTAGTTGGTATCAGGCCCACTGTACTTGATATTGGAGGAGTTCTCCAGCAGTCGTGGTTTCGAAAATGTGAATAAAAATCCAGGTTGAGCTAAGTAGGTAACTTTTGTGTTTACCACATGATTGGGATGTATTACATGATAAATTAGGTATATGTATGGGCATATACCTATGTATGGTTATCTGTTTATTTCATAATTTGTGTTTTATACTAGTTGTATTTGAGAGGCCTTGAGGATCTCGGGGTCCCTACTGAGTATCGTTATACTCACCCCTGCGCGGGCAATGCCAGCACCTCATTGTGTTGGATGCAGATGACAGACAGCACTGAACGATGATGAGTGGAACATGATTGGATGGTACCTAGAGGTGGACCACTCAGTTTGATGGTACACGGAGGTGACAGATGGATGTGCAGTGGTGTGGAGGCTATCTGTAACTACCCTTTAGGTAGGATCTGTGGAGGACGATCTAGGAGCCTCTTTGCTCCTTTATGTTGTTTTTGTACTTTCAGTTTCCTTGTACTCTATAGTTGGGCTTTTATTTTGGTCCCCCTACTTTTCACAACTTCTATTTTATACAGTTTTACTTTGTGTATTGCGTCTATCTACTCTGTTGTGTGTGTTTATAATTTGTAAAGGGAAATCCCTTCCTATTTTTAGGGATTTATGCCTTTAGTGCTAGTCTCTAGCCCATGGTATATGGAAGAAGTGCTTGGGGTAGACACGGCATGGACCCCAAGGGACGGGTCATGACAACTTAAATATAATTATCCTATTTTCCCAGTTAAGTAATGATAATTATATATGAGGTATTAGATATTGGAATAGAACTATGAATTAATTCCCTGGAAATTGAGAACTCGTGATATAAGAGAATAAACATAATCTCTTAATAAGAAACATAAACATAATAATTCATAATTATTATGTATTAAGTATGAACCTTTCCCACGTGATTGGAGCTAATGCCCTCTCCTGATCTAGGATTAAACCCTATATTACGAATCAAATTTTCATAGGGATTTCATAATCTTCTTTGAAATGATAGATAATCATAAATGTAATTAGGATATTTCTTGTCTCTTCCCTATAAAAGAAAATATTTTTTGGATATGTATAGAAACATCATATTAATTTGTTAAATCATATTGGATTCTACTAAATAGAGAATAATAAGATTTTTGAAAAGAAAATTCCTAAAAATTATCTATCAATGAGAATTTAAAACCATGATATTCCATCTTCATACCATTTTAAATATTCATAAATAATTCAATATAAATATATTGGGGATAAGAAATAATAGTCATGAAGAATTTCTATGTTATATTGTAATTGATAGAATTTGGCTCAAAGAATACTTTTCAATATTCATCATACCTATCACCAATCCTATATATGGATAATTTCTTGACTCCAATACTAAAAAAATCAATTTCATGTGTATCATAAAATAATAATTACATTAAACAATCATATGATATGGTAAATTAATCAAAATATATCATAAATTAGGATACCTTTATTTAAATCGATTCAATTTTAGCTTCACCACACGTCAATTTTATTTCATGATATGTTATATTTCGTTATATAATACCATTCTTCATATTATAATCATTAATAAGTACTAAACCTCACTATGATACCAACTAAGGGATTATGGTCACTTTATAAATACAAAAAAAATCATTTCTATAAATTAAAAATCAAATTTTATAACAAATATAACCACATATCTGATATATTTAGTTTATTTTTATATTAGACGGATGAAAACTTATTATGAAATTTCAATAATGTAATCCAAAATTAGTCTAATCTAATGATACATTTTTAAACATAAAAAATTAATATTCATTATTATTAACAAGGGAATGCAATAATGAAAATGTTTGACATTAGAAGCCAAGTATGTGTAAACATGAGATAAAATATTTCGTGATAATAATGATAATAATATGAGAATGTTTTTATGAGAACTCAGTATATGAGCATGGATATATTATAATGTAATGTTACCTAATATAATTTTGATCATAAATCTTGAGTTGTGGAATAAGGATTTCTGCATAACAAAAAAACTCAGTCATATGTGTATAGAAATTGGATTCAATCATCACGAAACATTAAAAAATTATCTTACCATAAGAATGTGGAAAATAAATAGTAATATATAATAATTTATTCTATCAATGATATTATCAAATACTTCCATCTCATATTATACAAATTCTCTTAATAGGGTAGTTTTACTCTATAATCCATAAAATCTAATTCATGTTTTAAACATTTTATACTCTTATTTCATAGTATTATAAATATTTATTTACATTAATACTCTTTAATTGGAGTCATTAATTACACATATATTAGTTAGTAACTGTTTATTTTTATCCACATATGTTTGTAAATATTATTACTCTATAAATGATTTTTAAGGGTGTTACATATGCTTTTGATTTGATAAAAGTTCACAAATCCAAGATTATTCAAGAAAGTGAAATCAAAATTTTCATGTGATTTATTAATAGCATTGTTTTATTTATGGAATATATTGGATGAGATTGTGAGAATGTAATTCTTGGTGAAAATATTGTAGGTAATTTATTGATAAGTACACGTTTCATTATACAAAACATTCATTTTTTCACACATTCAAAACAATATTAATGAAATAATTTAACTCTTAATATAATATATTACTATTCCTAATGTATTTACACTCTTTAATATTGAAAATGATGATATTTTTATACCATCATTCATTTAGGTTATTTAACTAACAAACAATACAAGCTATCATAGAAAATGAGTAATGGTTTATAGTTATCAAATAGTAATATATTTTTATAGAATCATAATGATGATAGTATAACATCATTAGAGTTGAATATTATATTTATTAAAAATTTATATGATAAGTAAAATGATAATGTTGATCGAGAAATTAGATACTTTGATGAATTCACCAGATGACATGATTTTCTTTATAGTGAAGAATGTATACCTCTTTAATGGAAAAATAAGTGACCTAATGACTATAAATTATTAACAAAATAAAAACTAGGTTTTTATTTAAGTGATTACTAATGGGATATATCATTTTGGTTGGGTTATAATTGGAGTCATATTCTTGGTGAGTTTTGAGTGGCCTTTTAGTTAATATTCGTTCATTAATGTATAAGGTTTAAATTTTTAAATAAAATTGGACTAAATATTTAAAATAATAATTAGGTGTTGTGAATCCAATAATATATATAATTAATAGATAAGTATTAATGATATTTAATGTCTTCACAACTTATTTTAACACTTCTTACATTATTTTAAATTACAGTGGTAGTTTAATTTTAGCCTCATAGACTTTTTATTATGCCAAAAATAACAATAAAATCATTACATAACTTTTACATTAAGATTGATATTTACAAATCCAATTAAAGTAATTCATTTTAAAAATATGAGAAATTTAATTATTTTTATAGACACAAAATATATAGAAAAATTATTCATAAAGAAGAATGAATGATTAAACATTAATTCATCCTAAAACTATTTAATATAATATAATAATTAATGTTGGGAACATATATTATAAATACATTGAACCAATTTATTTGATTAATCCATTTACACTAATTATTTTAATTTAATAATTTCAAAATACAGAACACATAAAAACCAATTCATTGATAGTAAATATATTTTTAAAATTAATTTTTTTATGATAACAAATTAAAATTATTAATTTTACATCAAACCAATTAGTTCTTACCAATCCATTTGAATTATAATATTTAAATTAATTTTCAAATCATATCAAATAATTCATTTTTTAAATAATTATTTTAAATTTATTGAACGAAATAATGATAACTATAATTAAATTTTATAATTAATTTTTATTTCATTTTACAATTACTTATATGTTGTGAATCATATTAATTATAAATATTTACATATTGTCTCACACCATCATAGTAATTAATAAAAATAAGTATATACATCTATTATATATCTAACCAAAATATATCTGTTGATCATATGTCTAATGACTATCTTTTTAATGACCATATATGTATTGGTATAATTACATTCTAATGTATATATACTTACACAAATCATTTTGATCATTTATCTAATTAATTTAAATCCATTAAAATCTATTATATTTTATGTGTTTTATTTTATTTTTATTGTCATAATAAGATTAATGATCCTCTATGCAAAATATGGGGGCAAATATAACATCATCATTAAACTTTTTATTTACTTTTCGTTTTATTTCACTTTTTGTTTTTATATTAAAATTACATGATATATTATTATAATTTACTAATTATAATCTTTTATTAGAATATTTTATCTAAATAAATTATATCACATTCCTTTCTGATTCACTGTTTTTTGTATTAAAAGTTAACGAACAGATTACTTATCCAATCCGAAATACATAGGTAAAAAATGGGTGTTATATTGAGATTTTTCATTGATGAATATTTATTTTTTCTTATAACCACAATAGTAATTCCTAATTTAAATGGATTGAAAACTATCCATCTCATCAATAAAAAATAATATTTTTTGGACCATTGAACATCCACTAAAAATGATGATTTTTTGACCTTAACGATTATGATGATCTCAATTTTTTACATTACATTTAGGATGAGTATGATTTTAGAATGATATATTAGATATGAAACCTCTATGTTGAATTAATCATAGATAAAAAATTCTACAATAGAATCTACATTTGTTGAATGGGTTGGGAGTATTCCATTCACTACCATATTATTGCCATATTTTTTCACTAGTTGACCTAGGTGATGAGTTTCTTATTAGGGATACATAATGGTAGTTTCCATGGACATTGTTGGGAACCAATATAGATGTTGTTTAAAGAAAGAGTTACACTTTTCGTATTCTTCATGGGCCATAACAACACTGAATCACATTAGTTGTTTACCTTCTACCATACCCAAATTCACTTTTCTTACTTCATTAATAATGTAGGAAAAACCTTCCTCAATTGATGGGAGATCATACACAAATATTATTATCTTAATAATTTTCATTTGTTTTAAATGATTTACCATTTATTATTTATAGGATGATGCAAAATAGTTATCGTTTCCATTAGGATTTAATCAATATGTGGATCAGAAGGGTTTGAGAAGTGAAACATGTACAATATGAATGGTGGTGTTGTGAGTAAACATATAGTTCCTCCACCGAGGATAATACCCCCAGAATTTCTAATCTATGGATGTGTTAATCAAATATAATTCAATCATTTATTTACATAGAGTATTTTAAAAGGTATATTAATCCACATATACTTAATAGTGGTTTCTTCATCTATTGATTGGGGTTTCTCAATTTGTAATATACATTTAAAATAATAAATAAAAGAAGATAATCTATTGGTATCAATTATTAGTTATCATGAACTGATGATTTAACATATTTAAATATATTTTTATGATGTAATTAATCAGAAACCAAAAAATCATAACTATGTATAGTGTATGTATTAATGGGTCTAGTTTTCATAATGTATGTGGTATCAATTTACATAAAGTAATTTTACGATGGATACTTCACATTACTATTATAGTATTACATGTCAAATATATACATAATTAATGGATTAAAGAAGTGATATATCACCCTAGAGTACCTAAAATTTCCTACAAATGAAATAAACAAGGAATTGTGGATATGAAATAGGAACTTCAACATGAATATGAATCCATAGACTTCCCAAACAAATAATTTAATTCCTTGTCATCGAAAAAAACAATAAAATATTATTTGAAAATAAGATATAAAAATTTGGCTATTAACATGATCATCTCAAGAACCATTTAATTACATTTTCCATTGGATTTCAAAATTCAATGGAGACAGATTCATTATACTATTATTTAAAAAGAAAAGGATTATATCAGGATGAGGTTGATTTAAGACTTATATAAAATAATTTAATGAAAAATATTAGAATAACTATGTTTTATAGAAACATATATGGGCTTGATGCATCCAGGTATTAATTATTATTGAGTTTGATTACTGAATTAAATAACCACGAGAAAATAAATGAATGTTACTTTTTTATAATAAGTATTTTTTATGGAAGATTTTGATCTGATACTCTTTCTAGGTGATGGGGATTCAATAAGATCATCCGTGATTTATTTATATGGGATAAGGGGTATAAGTCTTGAAACATGATAAAAGATTGTAGGGTGATTATATAAAAATTAAAATTCTAGGATAAATACATGTGGTTTATACATTGAGACTAATCACTGGAATGAGGCATGGTCATTGGAGACAACTATTCTAGTGATAACATTTCATCGATGGAAATGGGAAGTACTTGATTAATTTAAGGTCTAGTTTAATTTTCTTCATTAATTATATATGTGTAGGCCAATATACTATTTTTTTAATAGTTATATATATATGATCAGAACAGATTGAACATTTTAGGTTACAATATTATATTGGTGATCTAGTTTAAATTTTTAATGTTAATTTAATCATGTTTCAATTTCATGAATGACCTCAGTAGGGATGAGACATAAAATTTGAGGTCTATTCTTACCTCATCATTCTCAATCTCTATAATCTCCTCCCTAACTATGATGAAGAATTTATACTTTATAAGATCCTCCTTATAATTCAAAGGGTCCTTTAATATTTATTACATTAATTAGTATATATTGTGGATCCTCATTAATGACAAATTCAATGTGGTGGGGAGGTTCACTTCCTCTTAAAGATGTGTTAGAAAAAGTAGATCATTTCATATTACCGTGGGATCTAGTGTGGAAACCTACTTCAATATTTTTCCCTTGGAAAATATTTTTACCTACATTTAGAGGATTTATAGGAGGATAAAATCATATTAGGTAATTGAGGGGGGGGGGGGGAAATTGATTTTTGAATTGATGATTTAGTTATATAATGATAATGCAATTATTCAGGGTATAAATGATGAAGCTATTTATAATTGTAGTGGTTCTGACCGTCATGATATTTTCTAGACCTTGTTGGAGATTTATGAGTTTATAATAATTAGAAAATAATTGTAGAAGTTAAAATGTGTATATGATTATTATGTTGTATTTTTTGTTAAGAGAAAAACAATAATCAAACTGGAGTGTTACATGGTGTTTCATTTGAGGTGAAGTGAATTACATGGTTTTTGAGATATAGATAGAAAATGAATGAAGTTTTAATATTGGAAAACGGTGTTTATAAGCATTCTAAAAAATTTACTGTTGTAGGTGGGTGGAAATAGAATCTCTTTATAATATTTACTTTGGAACTTACATGAATAAATAAGAGTAGCACCGAAATTACACTTCATAATTTAGGATCACTCAGTGATGATAAAGCTTGTATATACTTTTGGTAATTTCTTATATATATATATATATATATATATTTCATATACATAATGGTTGGTAGATGTCATACATAAAGGATGGACTGATGCAAAGATAGTATGTAAGTGTTGATAAGAATTGCACATTTGGTTTGATCATGAGAAATGTAAATATATGAGGATTTCATGATGTTTTCCTATGATATATTTATGTTACCTGAAATTTATATTTGATTTTTTATGTTTATATAATTTTTAATTTTGATATATATGGGTGACCTATATTATATAGTGATATGAAGGGTTACCCAATATATAAGGGGAAATCTATAATCTGCCAAAAAATGTATAATGATATTGAATATATTATTTAATTAATTAAAAATTATTATTTAAGATCATGATAAAAGTATTTCACGAGTAATATATATCCTAGGAATATGATAATCATTCTATAATTAAATATATAAATACATTATTTCATATAAAAGGAACTGTGATGTGAGAGACAATCACATCAGATTGCGAAAGGTTCACTATTGTTGATTGATGTTTCATTATGATGTGAAGTGATAAATACAATGATCAATATATTTTGTGGGGGTTATTTTAATTTCATCCCAATTTATGTTATCACACTATAATAATGAAAATTTTGAAAAAAGAATAAATGTCAAGTTTCTTGAAGAAGTTTATCTAGATGGAATGGTAAATTTAATGCCCCGACCCCAGTTACCCAGAGTTGGTGCATTATTGCGTAACATTGGCATGATCACAAAAGATCAAGTCTCGAAAGACCGATTAGATTAATAGCCTTGGAAACACTAGATACATTCATATGTCTTACATTACATCAAAATGAAAAACAAAACTACAAAAAAATCTTGTCTTAATATCCCATCATACTATCCCTATAGGTCATTCATAATATACTTCTTCACATCATGGAAAATATTAAAACATTGAAAGGGGTGAGCTCAGATTCTCAGTAAGGATAACAATATAGCGGAAGCTTTCATAAATAAACATAAACATTTAAGGAAATGTATAACTAAAACAAGAGACTTTTAAACTTAAACTTCAACATAATATGGCAAATGTAAAATGAAATAATGCCATTTACTTATTCAAATTGATATTCTACTAGTCGAATAATCACATGCAATATCAATAACCACTTTTATAACGATGGAATGCATAATGCCAGACTATCATAACCACGTAGCCAAGGCCTCGTGCCAGGAACACAAAAAATATTTTGTCAAGGCCTCGTTCCAAGACACTAGTTTGTCTAATGAGACCTGCTGATGCATCGAGGATCTATAGCGTGCTCCACCCGTCACTTATTAAGTCCAATTCATTCCTCATATTAACAGGTTTAAACATATCATAAACCATAACATAATCATATGACATAAAACATGCATAAAGGAAACATAACATTTCCACATTTCAATCACAAGATATCAATACAACACATTGATATAATAAAAACACATTCAAAACCATTTTCGATACCAAAATAAAAGAAAATTAAAACATGATATTTATTTTTCATTTTTAAAAAAAGTTATGGCTTGTAGAGAAATCCAAAACACAAATAATGGTCACAACGGCGGAGAAGTCTTTTTCGCCGTATACGTATCACAAGAAAAACATTCCTTTTTCCATTTAGTAAAATTCTTTTTAAAAAATGATTCATTTTCTATAAAAGTAAAATTCAAAGGGGTTTATACACCGTATAAAAGAAAGTTGTGTTTAAAACAAAATATGCCTCAATGAAAGGAGATTGAGATGAAGTCACTTACAAAGATCATTTTTTTTAAAATAAAATAAATCTATTATGTTTATTCACTATTAGTACACATAAATAAAGTAAAAATACAAGATAATACATAACAATATCATGACATAATTTTAAAGTAGGAGATTAACCCAAAGAATAGAAATTGGGTTAAGAAGTTCCCTTACCTCGTGTCCGACTTGACTCGATCATTCTTTAATCTCCTGAATAATAAACTAGAGTTAATTTACATTTTCTTAAGAACCTTTTTCATGTTCATTATTTCTTTTATATCACTTATTAACATGTTATGAACATTATGTAATTATTTAAGTTAATAACAGTCATTTTGTCGATATTTGGTACTTGAGTCAAAAAGAAACTTCTTATAATTACAAGTTGTTTATGTGGTGAAATATCCATTATATCTAGAATTATATTCATGATGTAGATATCATATATATCATATATATCCATTATATACATTCATTTATAATATTACATATCATTTAGAGGTAAGAAATGAAATGCACCGTTCATGGAGACGGTAAGCCGTACGTACGCATGAACACTACTTTCATTTCTATTTCGTATTTAATGGAATGAAATTATAATTATATAAAGTTATAATTTAATTCCAGTATAATATAATTTATAATACCATTTACTCCATCCTTTATACATATCACATATGCCGTTAACGATTCAATTCACTTTGAGGGGGCGGTAGTCCACACTTCCTAAAATGAAGATATCGCGTTTACCCATAATGGAAACCCTAAAGGTATTCCATAAATTAAAAATAAAGAAGATTAAGTAAAACATAAACATATTATATATCATATATAAATATAGTGACATCTTAATGGCCACATTTGAAGGTGTTATATGAGTGTTGAACAATCATCGTTTCATGAGGCAGAAATTCGCTATCCACAGAAAAGTATGTTTTTTAACCATTAGATGTAGGTGTGTGTAAGTGTAGCTCTAATCCATCATATAACAACATCCTAGTATATTTAAGATACTGGTGTTGTTACAAAATAGAGTAATAAAAAGAGTTTAAGGGGTTGAAGAAGAAAAATAAAAAAAATAACATAAGACAAGACATTACCTTAAAATTAGGTAACTCTTTTTTGATTGGAGCCAAAGGATTCCTTGGGAAGAATTCATTATAAAGTGAGGCTTCTATGAGTAATAGAGAGAAGTTGAGAGAGTATTTTGGTAGAGTTTGGCCGAGCCAAATGGCTTGGAAGGTGTGAATAAGTTGGTAGTGGTGGGGGCCTTTTATAAGAGGAGAGGAGGGGCACTCTTGGAACGATTGAAATGATACTTTATTATATAATGCTTTTGGGATTTAAAAGGCCCCAAAATTATATATTTTGAGGATAAGGTGATAATATTTAGAAATACACCCATCCAATAGGTTTTTGACATGTGTAGGTCTTAGATTTTGCATTATCTTTCCATTTTATTTAAATCGTTAAATAATGAGGTAATCGATGCATCATCATGGTGTCATAAATAATTTAATTTCTTTACTGTCTAAAAATTATAAAAAAATATAATGATGTAGGAAATATTTTTATATTTCTAATGAATATTTATATTCAAAAATATTACTTGTATGTGTCCTTTTAAAAATTGTTTTTGTAAAACAACTCATGTTTGTGACATTTTTATTTTAACATTAAATAAAAAGTTTTTAATGTCATTTTCCTACCAATGTTGATCCATGGGGTCCCCAAGTTGACCCATGGATTTTCTTGGTCAGACATGACTCATCCAATAGTGGTAGAACAAGTTTAAAGTTCATTACATATTATTATAACATTATCATTACCTAAAATTACACTAATTACCATTTATTTCGATTAATTAAACTTAAAAGTTACTATTCAGAAAAATTATTTAAATCCCTTTGAACCAAATTTTACTTCTTAATGACAAACATGTATGTCAGATTTTTGAAAATAAAATCGCAGAAGTAGTAATGTTTCATTTAAACGAAAAATCAGTTTTTTAACTACCACTTAGTGGTTTCACTATTCATCAAAAATTTAGGTTTTTTAGAACAATGCCAAAATTTCACCCTAAGATATAATTGATATTCCGAATTCAAAACTGATTTCTATTTTACAAAATTCCAAACATATAAGTTCCATTAATTAATTTTATAATTAATTCCCGTTGTCACAACAAATAGCATGTTTTTAAGAAAGAATATCAATGAAAAGATTAACAATTGTTTATGTCCAATTTCAAAGTGAAATAAATTCTAATGACCACCATTGGATAAAATGGTAAAAATATATTCTAATTACACTTTAGAACCACTCAATTTTATAATTTATCACTATAAATTATTTTGATTAAAAAAGTTGTTTTTAAGTATTTTTCTCTGTTCTTCATAAATTGGATGTTCTCATAAAAATACCAAAAATGAAACATAAGATTATTTCGATATTACGAATCAAAAAATGAAGTCCATTATGAAATATAAAATATATATAATTTCTAAAATTTGGTATTACTATTCATAATGGCTATTTTGATTGGTCGCAGTGTGTTGGAATCTCAAACTTGCGTATAATGCAAGCTATTACATTATTGAAAGAGAAGCGTATCGTGGAATCTCGTGGTGTTATATTATCCCCTCCTTCAATAAATTGCGTCCTCGCAATTTGAAATTTTTCTGTGGAAGAAAAATGTTGAAATTAAAAAATACCTTTGTGGAAAACCCACATTGGAAATAAGGTTAATAAAAATATAACATTAAAAGAATGAAAGATAAGTACAAAGGTCACCCGAGATAGCCCATAATAGGATTTTATGAAAATATTGATATGGAAGAAAAAAAAACCATCAAGGTCTGATGGAGAGTTGTAGAAAACAGGATTAAGAGAAAGTTAACCACAAGAAAATCACAAAATTGTGATTGGTTAAACGGTCATTGAATCCCCAGTTGGAAAAGTTAACCGGCAACATTTTTGTTTTAATTTACCTTTTATAAAGTTGAGGAATTTATTTAGGAGATTTACAAAGAACATAAGGGAATATACATACTTGTCATGTAGACATTCATTCTTTAATAAATTTTTACCACAAACCTATCTTTCACTCTAAAAGGTAACATAACTCAAAAATATTATATTTATCCTTATTGTATAAGGTTCCAAATATTAACACATACCATTTAGATTAGGAAATCTTTTTTGTAATAACCAGGGACTTCCTGTAGGCTAGTGGTATGTAATAAAGGACTGTCGCACTATGGTTGTGGGTTCGATTCCTACAGCTTTGTCTGACGCGACGGGTTATCCCCCAACCTTCAGGTTGTCCTTTTCCTATAATATATTGTTATAATATTCCAAAAAAAACTTCATAAAAGTTTTAACCTGAAACAATACTATCCACATTTCAAATTTATCCATTCCAACAATTATAGTTATCCATAAAACCTCCGTCTAGACTTTCTCTAAAAGGTCCTTAAATTCGAAAAACAATTGTAACATTAGATTCCCCAATAAAAGTAAAGTTTCTATTATTGTCACATACTAAAAATATGATAACCTTCATCATATTAAAACCTTAATGAAAACAACAAGTACTGCAGTACAATCCTTATATATATCACATTATTCTTATAACCAGAATATAATCCTTGTTTCCAAAAGCACCAATACATTAATTATTCCACTTCAACTGTAGTAACAAAATAAGATTGTCCTTTATCCCATGGCCTTTTCTGAGGTAAGGTTCCCAGACTCTTAGGAAATTCATTTTCATAATGCCCTATTTCCCTACAATTGTAGCATTCAACATTGATAGCCTCTTTCTTTCCCTTGCAATCACGATCCTGGTGACCTTTTTCACCACCTTTATAACAAACTCCCATTCCTTTTAGGAATGTACTGGGGTGATTCTTCCCACAATTATCACATAATGGAAAATCCTTATTTCCATTTTTCCCTTTATCTGTCTCTTGTTCCAACATTCTCTTCTTCTCTTGCTATACTTTATTGTCATAAGATTTAGAGATTTTCCTTTTCTGTATTCATAGCAGACGAGACTATATCATCGTATGACGAGAAATATTGTGAGACTAAGGCTCGACGGAGAAATGGTTTTAACCCATCAAAGAAACGATCAATATTACTTCTTGGGTTACGTATATAATCTGCTGCATGCCTTGCTAACCTTGTAAAGTTAGCCTCATACTTTTCGACATTCTCATCCTCCTTTTGTCTCAGACTCAGAAATTGCCTTTTCATATCTACTCAATGGTCATGAGGGAAGTATTTTTCTAAGAAAATTTCCTTAAACTCCCTCCATTCTATACTTGATACTTCTTTATCTTCCTTTTTGTTTTGAATGACTGACCACCATTGATCGGCATCTCCAGTGAGGCGGTAAACTGCCATGATAACATTCTCCCTTTTGCTACTCCCCAAGGCGTGGAATATTTTCTCTAAGGATTTTATCCATTTCTCAGCTTCTAATGGATTTGTACCCCCATTAAATATTGGCGGTTGTTGCCTCATGAAACGGTCTAACATTGACCCTCCATGTTTCGGATCAGGGTGTTCCATACGAGTAAGGTTATTATTCATAACTTGAGTGAGTTTTCCCAGTATGGTAATAATTTGATCAGCGCCAGTTTTATCTCCAACTCCACAATAATTATCTTGAGCAGGAGGGAAATCCCTACACGGAGTGCATGCATTGATACAGTTTCCATTCCTCCCACTAGGTACCATTTATAAACAATGGCATAAACTAGATTAGTTTATTTATTAAAATACATAATTCCATACTTGTAAAACACTTAACAAAAATTGAACGATTTATGGATATAATCTATAGTCATAAAAATGTTTTCATTGAGGAGGTATATACTCATATCCCTTCATAGTGGTTTGTAACGAAAATGAGAATTATCCTAAGCATATCCCCCAGAAGTTTCGTAACCAAGAGTGCAGCAAGGCCCGTTGTCATGCAGCAGTTCCCGTTCGAGTCTAGATCAAAGCGGTGTTTTCGGGTTTTACCCCTAGGTACATCTATTCTAGAGCCACCTCTACCTATTCGTATCCATATGGGGATGTATTGCTTGGAAAAATCACAAAATCTCTATAATACCAAAATTCTAGGAAGTTCATGTATACTAATCCTCAAAGTCTATCTTCGGGCTATGTTCTCTAATCAGAGTTTATCTAAAACTTGCTTCCAAGGTTAGTATTAAACTGTGTCTGATACCAACTGTAATGCCCTGACCCCAATTACCCAGAGTCAGTGCATTATTGCATAACATTGGCACGATCACAAAGGATCACGTCTCGAAAGGCCGATTAGTTTAATATCCTTGGAAACACTAGATACATTCATAAGTCTTACATTACATCAAAAAGAAAAAAAACTACAACAACATCTTGTCTTCATATCCCCTCATAATATCCATGTAGGTCATTCATAAAATACTTCTTCACATCCTGGAAAATATTAAAACATTGAAAGGGGTGAGCTCATATGCTTAGTAAGGATAACAATATAGCAGAAGCTTTCATAAATAAACATAAACATTTAAGGAAATGTATAACTAAAATAATAGCCTTTTAAACTTAAACATCAACATAATATGGAAAATGTAAAATGAAATAATTCCATTTACTTATTCACATGGATATTCTACTAGTCAAATAATCACATGCAATATCAATAACCACATTCATAATGATGGAATGTATAATGCCAGACTATCATAACCACATAGCCAAGGACTTGTGCTAAGACCACAAATAATATTTTGTCAAGGCCTCGTTCCAAGACACCAGTTTGTCTCATGAGACCTGCCGATGCATCGAGGAGCTATAGTTGGCTCCACCCGTCACTTATTAAGTCCAATGCATTCCTCATATGAACAGGTTTAAACATATCATAAACCATAACCTAATCATATCACATAAAATATGCATAAAGGAAACATAACATTTCCACATTTCAATCAGAAGATATCAATACAAAACGTTGATATAATAAAAACATTTTCAAATCCATTTTAAATACCAAATAAAATAAAATTAAAACATGATTTTTTTTTTTTAATTTTTTAAAAAATTTATGGCTTGTAGAGGAAGCCGAAACACAAATAATGGTCACGGCGGAAGAGAAGTCGTTGTCGCCGTATACGTGTGACAAGAAAAACATTCCTTTTGGCGTTTAGTAAAATTCTTTGTAAAAAAAGATTTGTTTTGTATAAAAGTAAAATTCAAAGGGGGTTTATACACCGTATCAAAGAATGTTGTGTATAAAACAAAATATGCCTCAATGAAAGGAGATTGAGACGAAGTCCCTTACAAAGATCATTTTTTTTAAATAAAATAAATCTATTATGTGTATTCACTATATGTACACATAAAGAATCTACAAATAATATATAGGACATAACAATATCATGACATAATTTGAAAGTAGGAGATTGACCCAAATAGTAGAAATTGGGTTAAGAAGTTCCCTTACCTCGTGTCCGACTTGACTCGATCGTTCTTTAATCTCATGAATAATAAAATAGAGTTAATTTATATTTTCTTAAGAACCTTTTTCATGTTCATTATTCCTTTTATATACTTATTACCATGTTGTGAACATTATGTAATTATTTAAGTTAACAACCGTCATTTTGTCGATCTTTGGTACTTGAGTCCAAAAGAAACTTCTTATAATTACAAGTTGTTTATGTGGTGAAATATCCATTATATCTAGAATTATATTCATGATGTAGATATCATATATATCATATATATCCAGTATATACATTCATTTATAATATTATATAACATTTAGAGGTAAGAAATGAAATGCATCGTTCATGGAGACGGTAAGTCGTACGTACGCATGAATGCTACATTCATTTCTATTTTGTATTTAATGGAATGAAATTATAATTATATAAATTTATAATTTAATTACAGTATAATATAATGTATAATACCATTTACTCCATCCTTTATACATCCCACATATGGCATTAACGATTCAAGTCACTTTGAGGGGGCGGTTGTCCGCACTTCCTAAAATGAAGATATCGCGTTTACCAACAATGGAAACCATAAAGGTATTCCATAAATGAAAAATACAGAAGCTTAAGTAAAACATAAACATGTTATATATCATATATAAATATAGTGACATCTTAATGGCCACCTTTTAAGGTGTTATATGAGTGTTGAACAATCATCATTTTGTGTGGCAAAAATTCGCCATCCACAGAAAGAGTATGTTATTTAACCATTAGATGTAGGTGTGTGTAAGTTTCGCTCGAATACTTCTTATAAAAACATCCTAGTATATTTCAGATACTGTTGTTATTACAAAATAAAGGAATAAAAAGAGTTTAAGGGGTTGGAGAAGCAGAATAAAACAAAAATAACATAAGACAAGACATTACCTTAAAATCGGGTAACTCTTTTTTGATTTGAGCCAAAGGCTTCCTTGGGAAAAATTATTCCCAAATTGAGGCTTCTATGAGTAATATATGGATGTTGAGAGAGTATTTGGGCAGAGTTTGGCCGATCCAAATGGTTTGGAAGGTGTGAATAAGGTGGTAGTGGTGGGGGCCTTTTATAAGGGGAGAGGAGGGGCACTCTTGGAAAGATTGAAATGTTACTTTATTATATAATGCTTTTAGGATTTAAAAGGTTCCAAAATTATATATTTTTATTATAAGGTGATAATAGTTCGAAATAAACCCATCCAATAGGTTTTTGACAAGTGCAGGTCTTAGATTTTACATCATCTTTTCTTTTTTATTTAAATCGTTAAATATCGAGGTAATGGATGCATCGTCATGGTGTCATACATAATTTAATTTATTTAATGTCTAAAAATTATAAAACAAATATCATGATGTATACAATCATTTTATATTTCTAATGAATATTTATAGTCAAAAATATGACTTGTATAACCCCTTTTAAAAATTGTTTTAGTAAAAAAACTCATGTTTGTGACATTTTTATTTAAACATTAAATAAAAAGTTTTTAATGTCATTTTCCTACCAAAGTGGTTAAATGTGGTCCCCAAGTTTACCCATGGATTTTATTGGTCGGAAATGACTCATACAAAAGGGGTAGGACAAGTGTAAAGGTCATTTCATATTATTATAACATTATCTTTACCTTAAATTACACTAATTACCTTTAATCGCGATTAATTAAACATAAAAGTTAATATTCCCCAAAAACTATTTTAATCCCATTGAAGCAAATTTTACTTCCTAATGAAAACCATGTATGTTTTATTTTTGAAAATCAAAACATAGAAGTGGTAATGTTTCATTTAAACGAAAAATAAGTTTTTTAACTACCACTTAGTGGTTTCACTATTCATCAAAAATTGATGTTTTACAGAACAATGCCAAAATTTCACACTAAGATATAATTGATATTACCAATTCAAAAATGATTTATATTTTAAAAAATTCCAAACATATAATTTTAATTAATTAATTTTATAATTAATTCCCGCTGTCACAACAAATAGCGTGTTTTTAAGAAATAACATCAATCAAAAGATTAACAATTGTTTATGTCAAATTTCAACGTGAAAATAATTATAATGACCACCATTGGATAAAATTTTAAAAATATATACTAATTACACTTTAGAACCACTCAATTGTATATTTTATCACTATAAATTATTTTTATTAAAAAAGTTTTTTTTATGTAATTTTCTCTATTCATAAAAAATTGGAAGTTCTCAGAAAAATACCAAAATTAAACATAGGCTAATTTCGATATTAAGAATCCAAAAATGAAGTCCATTATGAAATATAAAATACATATAATTTCAAAATGTGGGTATTAATATTTATAATGGCAATTTTTATTGGTCGCGGTGTGTTAGAATCTCGAACTTGCGTACAATGCAAGCTATTAAATTATTGAAAGAGAAGCTTATCGCGGATGCTCGGGGTGTTACAGAAATGATGATTGAGAATTAGATAGAGGAAAAAAAATTGTCATTCCATAATTTATGATGTCATTCTACGATATTTTTCTAAATACATGAAATAGATAATTTATTAATAGATCTAAAATGATTATTATTATATAGGATAATTTTAATATATGTTAAAGAGATGTTGTAATTTTTTTTGAATTTAAATTTAAAATTCATATTTTAAATTACAGAATATTATATTTATATATAATATATTTTTTAACAAAGTTATAAAATGGAAAAACATGTTAATATAATGAATATACAGAGGAATGTATATATATAAAGTTAGTCGGATCATAATATTGAATAATAATAAGATGAAACTGGTGAAGATGAAGCACACACAATTTGTCTGACTGAGATCATCACACCAATGTTGTTGATTGAAAAAAAAGAAGTCCAAATATAATATATTTTCTTTATAAGTGAGGTATTATTATATATATTTTTTTGAATAAATGTTTTTAGAGGAAATTTATATTTCATAACTCATTGCATATCACATAAGAAGAATAATATTCGAGGTGATTTGTCGAGAGGAAATATTGTTATATTCTTGTGACACATCTTAGAGGATAAAATCATATTACTATGTCTATATTATAGAATCTATAAGATTTCAAGGTATTGGGAGATTATTTCTCATTCTTTGGTGTATCTCTTTATTTTGAATAGTAAAGCATTTATATTAGGTGTTATGTAATATTTTTGTTTCATGGTGTGTTAGAGCATTGTGGAGGGATAGTTCACTCTAACTAGTGATGAATTTTTGTTTACCAATAAATCATAAATTGAAAATAAAAAATATACATTGATTCAACACTCTTAGTGTACTTTTAATTTTTATGCGGCTGTCAATGTGATTATAGTGAACCTAATGATTATTTTTATGATCAATTTATTTGATGTTTTCCATTTTTATAGTTGTTAAACTTGTCATCATCTTTTATTTATTTAATAAGAGAAAAAAGGTGACTGTATTAAATCATATATTGCATTCACTCATTATGAATTATTTTTATTACATTTTTAATGATAGTTTTAAAAATATTATATAAAAGCATATATTGACTCAGGATTCTAGAACGAATTTGAACAATTGTGGGGATGTATTAAATGAAATAACTTCAATAATTTTACATAATTATTTGAAAAGAAAATAAAGATCATTATAGTTGATGGGATTTGGGACAAGTTATTACTATTAATAAATGAATGGAAAAATTTAATAAATTGAAAATTTGGAAATAGGAATATATATTCATGAATATGGTAAAATGATATAGGGTTGATGTTTTATTTATAACGGTTCTATATGGGTGAATTTACATTAGATAATTTAGTGATACTTATAAATTAAACGGAAGTCGATATAATAATTTGGATCATAGAAGAATTATTTGAAATATTTTCATATTCTAGATTATCATAATTTATACATAATTTAATTGGACAAAATTTTGAACATAACAATTTCATACGAAATAAGGAAGTAATTCACACTAGAGAAAAATTGTTCTGTTGATAAGGAAATCTCAATTAAATTAACAATTAATTAAATTATAATATTTTCAATGGGGGAAGAATGGGATGATTAATTTTAGAGTTCATATTTGGAGGATGACATTGAATCAATGTTTTATAAGATCATATAACTCATCTCAAATGGTTTCTAATGTGGAAGTGGTGAGTTTTTTTTAATGAAAAATTTTATGTCATAAAATAATTAAGGTATTGGATATTTCATTAAATATTTTTTATATTTATATGATGATGAAATAAAATTTTATGTTGACTCCTCTCAGGAATATTTGAGGACAAATTCAAGGAATTTTATAAGATATAATCTTTTATAGGTGGATTTAAAAAATAATTATTCTATTAACTAAAGTATGAGTTAATTATACAAGAAGGATTAAATGTCATGTTTTGGTATCTATATTTCACGGTCATGTCGTTGATGTGGGATTACATTCATTTCAATATATAATCATAATGTGTCAGGCAGCGAAGTTGAATAAAATGACAGAGAATGGGTTACATCCATATGCGATGATGCATTGCATGAATCTAAAATGGTCTTCATATTGAATATGAAATTATGGAATATAATCTACGTGGATTACATATTTGAAAATGAAATGGTAGAATATGAAATTCATCCAATATTATTAATTTGTATAAATTATAATTCTGAATGAATGAAGATGAGTTCCTCCTAAATTTTTTTGAATTAAGAGACATAATCACAAAGTATATGAATAAATTTAAATGGATGAAATAAATGGGTCTTCAGTTTATTAAATTACATGATTATGTCAAACTATTACTAATGTATAAATAAATTTATAATAATAAACATAGATATGGTTATCCGATATAAATATATAAAGATATAAAATTCTAGAAAAAATTGAATTATATATTAGATAATGTGAGACATGGTTATTGTTCAAATCAATAAGGTTCTCAAAAAATTATTCATAATTGTCCGGAATTACTGTATAAAAGGATTATTTCCTATAAAAGGATATCTATGAAAAATAGAAAACATGAAATTACAATTTAGAATCATTTTTATTCTAAAAATTTGATTGAACATAAACTATGATGTATGAAGAGATAAAATTTTTTAAAAAATTATTATTATGAAGAGGAAAAAGAATTCAGTATCCTCGAATTTTTTTATCATAAATATTTCATAAAATAATTAAAATTATGAACTTCAAAAATTCAATACTTCTAATGGGACTGGTGGATCAGGAGGACAGAAGAACATTTTCCCTTATTATATAATAAGTTATTATAAAAATATAATGAGATGATTTTGGTGGAGATGAAGAACATTTTAGTTTCTTAAGAGTGATGGAAGGAAAACAGATATGGGATAAATGAACTATACCACAAACTCATGTAGGATGTTATTCCATTAAATAGTTAAATGTTGATGAATTAAATTGGTGGAAATATTGAAATGTTTAATTTATGTGACAAAAAATTAATATTTTTATAGAGTGTATAAATGTATTTCCTGTATTGTATTTTCAATAAAAAATCATATAATATTTTACTCTATATATAAGGTTAAATGTTTTGATGAAGAAGCTGAGAGACACTATGAATGTGTATTTTTTTAATGTTATTAATGATATTGATTTAAAAAGGGTGTAAAAACACCTAATCAAATATTATTGTTGAATGTGTGATATTAAGTATATTTTATTAGAGAATGATATATGAATAAGTTACTAGGATTTTAGGAAAACATTTTTATTGTCATGAAAAAAAGATTATGTGATGATAACCCAGAATAAGGATACATTGATATATAATATTTTTGAGGTGAATTAGAAGATGGATTTTCACTATCTAAAGTGGTAGACAATGATTCGTCATTCTATTAAATGCAGGTTCTATTCAACAACGGATTTGGATACCAAGATATAAATGATGAAGAATAAATCACATATTTCTATTAATAAAGGTTGTGGTATAATGAATTTTTTCCATCATTCACTTATTATTTAAATACTTTATGTAAAAGGAAAAAATATAACATAATTGAATTTTCAATTATTCATCAATGTATGGGGAGAAAAAAATTTATAGTAGAGAATCCAAGGATACATATATTTAATAATGGGTGATAGATATATTATTTAGAGGGAGTATTTGTATAATGAGAGTTTTAAAAGTCATTAGAAATTTAGTCTATTTGGTTTTGTGTGCTATAAAATATTCCATTATCATTGTTCATCAATTATATATAAACATATTACACAAAGGTCCAAATATCATTTTTACGATTTGGAAAAAGAGTGGATGATGTGTTTGTAATTTACATAAATCAATAACATAGTGTTTTTGTCCAATGTTATTGTGTCCATAAAATGTTTTTCTTAGAATATATTAATACTAGATAATAGTGAATCATTTCTATGTGTTCAGAGTTTAGAGAGTGATTTAGGTTCAGTAGATTCTCATAATATTCCAAAGGAAAAATTATTGAGACTATGAAAGAAGCATATTTTGAGATTTAGAGTAGTTGTGACCCTATAGAGCATATAATGAACCAAGGTTTGTATTCTATGGATTGATGAATAACAAGAATAATAATAGGATAAAAAATTATGTAGACATGAATGAAAATTTTCTCATATTATTTCCAAACATAAATCACATCTAAACTCTTATGATACACAGTGCATCATATGAGGGTATTTTTAGGTAAATGCTTTCGAGTCATTAAAAGAAAATTGTTGGAGTTTTGATGGAGTATAGATGTGTCTTAATGAGTTATGGAGAGGTTTTGAATTTTACGTTAGTAATGAATTTGAAAAAGGAGTGTGTGTGGAAGAATAACTGTGGTTCTCACAAGAATATGTATGAGTACCAATGTTGTTATTAAAGATATAATATGGTAACATATTTCTCTATATACTGTGTTTAAAAAATTATTAGATTCATAATTATTTAAGGTTTTATTTTAATTTTATTTAATTTTGGATCCAATGAATGTATAGTAAAAAACTATTACTTTATAAGTTACATTAATGTTGATAATAGGGATTCGATATACATAAGGTTTACTGAAAGATTACATTTAATATAATACTATCACCTAATGTTTCCCTATGACACATATGGTTTATCCAAAACATTCAGTGAAATAAAGAACTGTCACTCTATAGTATATAGTGATATATGATATTTAACTAATTAGAAGGGTTAAATTCAGACATTTTCAGAAGAAACGTATGTACATGAAAATGTTTTTACATAATAAATTAATCATTGTATAGATATAAATGATGCATGTAATTAGAGAAAATTGGTTTTACAATGAAAATGATAATCAAATCATAATGAAATATAAAGATTAATAAGTCCATACTATTGTCTCTATTAATTTTGTAGATAATCACACATTATTGATAAGTTATTTTCATTATAGGATTGTGATTATATATGATATGACGACATTAACAATATCATCTATGATTCATTTATGTTGTTAAATTTTTATCATTTAAATGTATGGTATCACAGAGAAATAATGGAGACCTAGTGTAATAAAGTGAAGTCTTGGGATGTGAATAATTTAATAAAGTACCAAAAAAGAACTTTTTTTAAAATTCAGTTGAGGAAAACTGGATTATGATTCCAAAATACATGAATTCAGGTCATGATTTATATAAATGTCTATAAATAAAGAGAACTATTACCAATTTAAATGATTTTTTATGAAGAGGAAATGTTGTATAGTGGTTAAATGATGTTTTGGGAAGAAATGTTAATTTTAATAACAAAATTTAACAAAAAAAATTATCATATGTATGTTTTAAGTGAATATTATTCTCAATTAATTTAAGATATTTTTTGTAAGAGGAGAAAATAGAATTAGGGTTTCATGAGAAATTTACAAAGTTGAAAATAATAATATTAAATAGAAAAATAATAATATTACATCTTTTTACAATTTGTAATAATCACATTTGTGTTGTGCGTGGAGAAGGAATTTCATACACAACTACTCAATAACATGAATATGGGAATAAGAGATATACATTTTTATAGATGTTCATTCACTAGAAAATGATATTCCACAACATGATGAATATTAAGACAGTAACAAAATTGATTACATGAAAAGTTGGGAGAAAAACTTATTATATTAATATAACGGAATTTCAAGGATAAACCACACTATTTGTATCTTTAAGCGACATTATAGAGGACCCTTTGGTTTTTGATGATTCCCAATTATGTTAATTAGTTTCATCTAATTTTTAGTAGTGAACCATGTATATCTTTTTAATTTATTATTTACATTAAATTATGTGTGAGAGTATATATGTGACATCATTCAGTCTAACTAATAATGGAAGATTATTTATTAAGAAAAAAAAAAGAAAAATGATAGTGTTTCAATATTTTACCACACTTATTAGTAAAAAATCCATGATAAGATCCACCATAAGTGTTATATAATATTAATGATATTATATTTATCTAACCTATGATTTTCTCAACCCATTTGTTATGATATTTTTCTCAATATTATTCTTATGTTAGTGGAGTGACATAAAAATAAGACACATGAGTTTATGGATTTTTTATAACCACGTGATCAATGAATACTAGATTATAAAGTAATTACTTAATAATGAAACAACATTTAATGTTATGTCCCATATTTGGGAGGGTAGGAATATTATTTGCGATGTCATTTAACCACAAATCATCTGGTCTTTTTTATTTTTGGAATTGTGAATAGTTTTTTCTTTAGGTTGGAAATGAATTATATTAATCACCACAATTTTTGGATTTATTAAATGTTTTTATTATTTCATTTAATATTATATTTGTTCTATTACATTTTATGGATAATTAATATTTATATTGGGGAACTATTGTTGTTTTTATTGTTTTAAAGGAGGTAACATATCCTAGTTAGTGGGATTATATGTTAGGGATAAAATCGGTGTTAGCATTAGTGTTAGATTTTAACATTATTCGTTAATTGGATTCTTATCCTTTATTGATTGAAATTTATAATAGATTAAATTAATGAAGTCAAAGTATTGCCTTATTTATTTTAAAAATATATAATATTATCAACAACTACTTGGGTAATTAATGGAATGAATGACATTCATATCTCAACTTAATGATTCTATATTCATATGAAATAAACTAATATTATGGATGATTCATGTTTGTTGAATTTTCCAACCAATTAATAATGGAAATGAAATATAATTATTCCACAATTTCGTATTGATTATTGTTTTAGAGGAAAAGAATTGTCAAATACATCAATATTAAGATGAATGTATTGACGAAGAAATGCTGGGGATATTCCCAATTAGATACGATCTTGTTGGTTGTTTTTTGTAATTGATGAGTACATGTTCCCTGATGGATTATACAAGGAATATAATTATACCTCTTCCTTATTATATATCAATGCAATAATGGGGTAATATCTAGTTCCAATGTGTTTTAGATACTCTTATTAATCTAACATGACATTAAACATATGGAACATTTTATTTTTGATGTTTTTTAGAGAAGCAATCAAATCCAACCCCTATGTATATGTTATCATTTTTTACTACACATTTATTTTGGGTATCTTCATATATATCATTTTACCATCACAAAACTCAATGGATATATAAAGTTATGGCCATAATTTCATATGAGATGATGCTAAATTGTGGGATCATGTCAAAACCCAATAATCATGGATTCTATCTACGGGTTATTTTTCACAACAATGATTTAATTTTAGGTTATTTTTTGATTTATTTTTTTATAGAATTTTCCCTATGTATTCATTTATTGTTTTTTGTGATAAATGAAAGTTTTTTGGATTTCAAATATGGTTTTCGTTGTTGGTGAACTGTTTTCTAAACATTTCATCCTAGCCTAGGAAACTATGAAAACAAGTGGTGTTTTTGGATATAAGCTTATCGCATGTAATGATCATAGTTTGAAAAATCATGCAGGCTGACCAAGTGATGTGTTCTACATGGATAGTGTGGGGCACATGGATGTGGAACTGTTTGGAAAACCATGCATGGAAATATTATGTCTGGTCTAGGCTATTAAAAATTGGATGTTTATGTTTTATCTCAACAATATTATTAAACCTAAACCCCCAATATACTCCCCTTAAAGAATTCTCCACCCTATGATCTTCCCTTAATTAATATTCCTCCATTGATCTCCATTTTAGTGGTGGTTTTGGAGTCATTTTTTCATGAGTCTTAATGTAAAATCCTCGTATATTGGTTTCTCTGATATTTTTTTCTCTTAAATTGAATGAGGATAAATTTCCATTGGTTGAGGGTGGGATGTGGATGTAGACATACCATCCCCTTTTTCATTGGTTCAAATTAATCAACATGTTGGAAATTTAATTTTTTTCAGATCCCACAAGTACATTAATGTCTCTAATACTATGTGAAGATACCTAATTTTCCCACAGCCTTGAAGCCATTTTTTTAGTTGATGCATATTTATTATGTTCCTGTACTTTATTTCCATTCCCTATAAGATAAATAGTGATTTAATAAATAAATTAAACATCCTTGGACCAGGTGACTTGAAACATGTCTTCATCCATTAAATATAAGTAGGGATCCTTATTGGTGTATGGGTATATATCCAGGGATATTTCTTAAATTCCTATTGATAATTACAAGTTATTATATTTATTTTATTTAAACCCACAATATGTTATTAACTCCAATCCTTGGAGATCACATTAAAATTGTGTGTAAAGTATGTTTTTAATTGTGAAACTAAGAAAATGTCCAATAATTTTCATAGAATGTGATTCTACTTGAGTCAGTGAATAATGAAATTTAATCGAGTGAACCATAGAGGTGAATCGTCATTATATTCTCCTAATCCTGAAATTACTATTTTCCTAAAACTATGGGGAGAATAAATTTTGCAACCTCGACATATCACATATAGAATGTAAATAAATTTTATGAAATATTTATTAAATTACATAAAAAACTCTTGAGGATAATAATATTTTAGTTTATTTGGAAGCATGGAAATATAAACATTGGGCCACCTGTGAACTATATAATCTCTCACCATGTTCTTCCAAAATATAACCCATCATATACATATCATACGAAATACATATATCATTAACATGGGGAATAAATATGTATCAATGTGTGAGATCAGATGACTAGTATAGAGAAAAAAATTTGATATGTAATTATAAATTGAAAATAATTGAATGAGAACAAGAACATAGCAATGAAAAATCATACCCTAAATATCAATGATCATATACAAGAGTCAAATAATAATGAGTGGTAGTTTATAAGACACGAAGCATACGATAATAAAATAACATGAGACATACAAGCATAAAATTGGAATAAGGAATGGAATATTTTGAACACAAATATATCTTGAAAAATATTCCCATATTGGTAAAGGGTCAGTGGAACAGTTATCGTATAAGAGAAGGTACATTACTATACCGAGTTTATTCATTGTTCCAGCCCGATCTTAATGAACCATGTTCACTCCCAGTTTTTTGTCATGTATTATTGTACCTAGTTCACTACTCATTCTAAATTTTATATTTCATAATATATATAAATATATAACTAATTCATTAGAGGGAGAGATTTATCAGATCCATATTATAATTTAATCTATATACATTTAACCCCCTATATCAAAAAAAAATCTATCAAATTATTACCCATTAAATGAAACTGGTATCATAGAAATTTCCTCATATCATATAATGTGTAAAAGTGGCAGGTTTCATAATTACTTCATCATTAAATAAAAATTGACATAACCTAGTTTCAAAATAATTTCCTCATAGAATAACCTCTCAAAGAGGAATGGGTTTCGAAAACATCATATAATGAAAAGTTAAACCACTTATAAAATGAATACAAATGATATACTTGGATAATATCCTTATTAAGGTATAAAAAATAACAAAATATTTCAATATTATATGTAAAATAATTTTTCAATACTATTTAACACATTTTTTAATGAAAATAGTTCTTAATATTAAAAAAATACATATAACATTATGACTAAAACAATTTTAAAAAACATTCAATACCTTTAACGTTTTTTGGAGGAATTGATAGTTCTTGACGATAGAAAATTCCATTATTTATATGCATGTAACACACTAATACTTTAAAATATTTGTCTTTTAGAATATATTTAATTTTGTTGCTATCTTTCTTTATACGCGTCACTTGTTTGTCTTGGGATAATAATAATATGGAGTTCCTTCGATGACGCACAACACAAGAAAGACTAAAATTAATAGTGTATATAACATACCAAGTCTTTATGATGTATTTAATTTTCTATTATAAATTCAGTAATTTTTTTTTAAAATTTATCCAATAGATCTAATATACATATGATAAGAATAAATATAGTTTTATTCACTAATGGTTCTCTTTTTGCATGGCATTTTGGCCGCATTTTTGTTTCCAAGAAATTTTAAAACTAAATTTTGACCATTTTATAGGTTTTTTATAAAATTAAACTAAATTTTCTTAATTTGGAATTTAAAAAATTGCTTCGGGTGAGTTTTTTTATTTTTAGGACATGTTTCAATTTTTGATTAATACTGAAAAATAGAACATTTTAGATAAAAACATCCATTTCAAATAAATAATTTTTAATTTTAAATTAAATATTAAATTGATTTCAAACTCAAAATAGTTAAATTAGGCTTATATTAATCGAATTTAGATCATTTAAATAATTTTTATAATTAATTTTGATATAAAAATGTAGCATACGTCTGATCATTTTCACTTTAAATCCTTACATTCTTGTCAAGTAAGTGTGATTAGTTTTAAATTCTATTTATTCAAATATATGACATGAATTTGGAAGAATAGATATAAATAGTATCAGTTCAATAATTTTTATTTTCTAATAAGATATTCAAAATTTGTAACCACAATAATTATTGAAGGTTGTTAAATTTAATTATAGCGATTAAGGTAAATATTAATATGCAGAGTAATTAAACATTAATATTAGTGGAATTTTGACCTAGATCCCTATAAAATTCAAATTTTCTAGATATTTTTCTACTATTGTAACTATATAATCTATTTTTAAGACTATTGGAGACACATTTCAATAATATTGTACCTTATAATATGATAAGTTTAGAAAAACAGAAAAATTATACATACCTTAAATTTAATATTTATAAAGCCATGAGATATTAAAAAAACTACATTCCATCAGATGTAAAAATTATAATAAAATATAAATAGTTTTTTAGTAATATTTATTTACTTTTATTTTTTTATATGAATTAGTTACTTGAAAATCCTACGAAATTTCAGCATTGTAATTGTTTAGTTAATTACTAACTACAATAAATGATATTTAATATATTAAAAGATTTGTAACTTTATTGAATTATTTTCTTAACATTTTTTATTTAAATATATCATTTTCATTGTTTTCTACTTGATATATTAAAATTACCTCAACAAATTTCTATTTTTATTTTGTAATGAAGTAAATAATGTCAAAAATGGAATAAATTTTATTTTAGAATAAATGATATTGTATTAAAACATTTAAAATTACAATAAAACATATCTTCATTAATTTTTTTCTATATGTTAATAAATATAAGTTTTATTCTACTAATGAAGTAATATAACTTTTTTAATTAATATATTGACCCATAAATATTAAAACTATTTTATGCATGGTTCGAGTTAGGTAAGAGTTTTTGTGTGTTACAAGTGATTGTATTAAAATAAATTTCTAACAGACATCAGTTTTTTATATTTAATATTATATATAATATATATAAATAATTGGGACTATATTTTATAATAAATACCTCTTTAATTTAGTCTTAATTGTCAAATTACATAGGTTTGAAAACTATTTACCTTAATAAAAACCAAAAAGGTAATAGTGCGAAAACGTAGAATTCAAGGGATTTTAAAAAAAAATACACATATGATTATGTGGTAGATATTTTTATAGACCATAATTTCCATTTAATAACATAGTTTTCAAATTTTTAGGCACAATATAAAATGAAGTCCACCCAATAATTTTAACTTTATTATATTTATAACAATTTAACTCCTCCTCCACTATACAAAAGAACTCATACCTACAACTTATTCACACCTCTCAAGCCATTTATCTCATCCATACCCTAAAAAAATAATCTCCAAAAATACCTCCAATCATTCTAGAATCCTCAATTTTTTATTAATGTAATCATTTTTATGTATTTTAGTACAAATTAAATAGAGTTAACCGAAAAACAGGTAATGTTATTCAATGAGTAATTTTTCTGATTTCTTCATCCATGTATTATGTTTTCATATATATTGATTATATAATAACATAACTATCATAAATATAATTAAATATAGTTATTTTATATGTATTACCTACACTTCCACACAGTTACATCAAATTTGATACTAAATAATCATTCATGATTATTTTGTCTTACCGTCTTGAAGATAGGTTCAATTTGTTCTTCCATTTCAACAATTCGTAGTTGGGAATATGGGGGAATTATTTTTTATATATTATATATATGTATTTATAATATATTTATTCTTCTATAGTTATTTGTATTACTCATAACATCATGTTTCCATTATGTGGGAATAGAATAAAATAGTTTCACGACGTCTGGACTACCGCCTCCCCAATGTGATGTAATTCATTCATGCTTCAAAATAATTATGTTGTATGTTTTTAATTAACAAATGTTATAAATATGAAATAAATACTATACTGTAATTATATTATATAAATAAAATTTACATTATATTAATTTAATTGTGAATGAAAATGGAGACAACATTCACTCATATGTATGACTTACCGTCTCCATATAGGGCCTATTTGATTTCCCATATCCACTAATTATGGATTACTATAAATAAATTTATATTGAATATATATAATATTGACATATTAGTTTACATTTTTGATGTGATTAAATAATAATCTATATAATATGAATAATAATAACCATTGAAAACACACAAAAAATCAGGCAATTAACACCTGAAATAGTGAAACTAATGAATGATTATTAACAAATGGGTAATAAGTTATTATTATGTTATCAAATATGATATTATAAATATTATTATGGTTCTTTTATAGTATAATTAATTTATTAAATCCAATATAAAAGTGGTTAATTTGAGTTCCCCTAAAAAGTTATGTATGGTAATGGTTTTTCATGTCTCGCTTTTATTTCTATATGACAAATACCATATTGAATACTTATTTTTGGTTGTATGGTTTATATAATGACCATGAATTTCATTTATGTTTATTATAATTAAATTTATGTGTATTAAAATATCCACATTAGTATCTCTCTTTTATGTTCTTCTCAGTTTCAATGTTACCAAAGAAGTAATGGAATTCTTACCCACTAATCCTTCTTTGAGATATTTTGTTATATTATACACAGACCATTTTTAAAAATGTGTAAATTCTACTCATATGAAATTTTATATCAGGGATCAAAGTATTCTCATTATATTATATTTTTAATTTATTTATATCACTTTGTGAGGATTATGATTGAAATGTTTCAAATTTATATGTCACACTTTCGAATGCTTAAAGATTATATTCACAAGTAATGTTTTTAATGATCTTTTAATTTAATTTTCATTAATCAAAATTAATCAACCATTATTTTTACATATCATAAACTGGTGTTATTTTTTATTAATATCTTAACTATTATCTCTATTTCTTAATTATAATTATATTGACAATGTATTTTTTAAATATTCACTTCTGTGATTCATTTTTCACACTCATTAACATCCCCATGAGTTATTCACATTTCAATGTTCATTCGAACATTAATTTCCCCTATCTATCCACATTATGTATTTGGTATATTAATATTTCCTAATATATATTCCATTTTTACATACATTGCCTACTTTTTTAGTAATATTATTAATAGGTTAAATATTGATAAAGTTGCATACTTAACATAATAAAGATATTTTATAAGGAACATTATTATGATTTAAGTTGATTATTTAATATGAAATTAATGTTTTGGTCTTAAAATATATAGGTTGGGGACCAGATATTGGAATCCCCTTGATTACCTAATAGTCTCATTGGATGAAATCATTTGTCGAAAAATATATTAGATTTTATTCCATGAAATTTTAATTTCTCTAGAGGATACATCTTGGCACAAAACAGACAGGTTTATATCCATTGAATTAATCGTTGTTGAGGATAGATCATTATAGTAACTATATTGATTGTATATCATGATACTGCAGACACCCAACATTATACATTACACCATTATTATTATTTCAAGTGATTATTTTGTATGTTATAATAACCATGATCAGGTTAGAAGCTCATGTGATTATTTTTAAGGAATTATTTGATCCCATTTTATTCATAAAATATTGATTATTATTTTTAATTCATATTATTTTCTAAAATTGTTTTCCATTACAACAAAATAGGTATTACCCATAAATTTTTTCATTTCCCAATAGTTTGATTATGAATTGTTTAAATGACATTCATTGATGTTGAGAATATAATTTTGTTATTTTTTATGTTTTTTATTCCAAATGTAAAATGGGTTAGATGTTTGTAATAAAGATTTACACAAATACAAAAATAAATAGTCCATCTATATATGATTCCCTATTATCATGCCAGTTTACTAATATAAGGCACTGTCTCCAAGAATCTAGATTTTGGGCACGATAGTTCATATCTAAAGAAATTAAGTACAAACATTGGAATATAGATTTAGGAAAACAATGATTATGGAATAGAACCCTAAAAACAACTTTTAGGATAACTATAAATAACAACCCAATGAAACCATGTTTATGATACTGATAATATTTACAAAAAAATTAGTTAATGTTTTTTATATCACTGTTTTTTGAATTACACATGATAAAATCTAATAATATCAATAAAATAATTTAGAAATAGTGGCTACAATTTGGAATTTGATCTATAATAATTCACATTATCTTACAGTTATGAATGATCATCTATTATATGGAATTAATAAAATATTTTTATGGAACTATTATATCAAAAATTCATATACTATGAGTACATAGTATCATCTGATAATAAGATAGTGAAATAATTTTCTACGTATTATGTGTATGGGGGAGCATGTGAACAAGAGTATAGTTGAGAAAAAATTGGGTAAAGGAATTAAAAGAAAGAAATATCTTACCACATGTTATAATTGTGCAATGAAACATAATATTACTTTCCTAAACGTGAATGAAGGATTAATAAAAGAGAGGAGTGAGAGGCCCCCATTCTTTTGATTGTAAGGGTAATTAAAAATTTACCACTATAAAATGCATCAATTTCTTGGAGGGAGGACCCTACCCAAGTCAATATATCACATTTCAAAGAATATACTAAATAATAGGCTAATGGATCTTCTTAATATTTCTTATATTACTAAATATGAAGAAGAATGATTAACATAACCCTTATTTATTAAATAAATATTTTATTTTACTATTTTTGTTGAAATGTATTCGTAATTAGAAATTTAAAATATATAACTATTGCACTATATTACTTTTCATAAAGTATTTTTTTTTGATGTTGGATATTACATATAAAATTGATTCAGTAAAAAGTTAATTTAATTTATAAATTATTTTATTGAGGTAAATATGACCCTTATTATGTTCTTGATGCTGAAAAATGGATTTTTGGATAATGATACGAATGATATAGATAAACTAAATTGGATAATTTCTAATTTCCCTAAAACCGATTCAATTGTTTTATCCCTTAATTATTGAATAGATTATATGGATGACCATTTATGAAATGGATTTATTTTAATGATGGATGTGGTTTTTGATAATAATGTATTACGTCATCATATTATGCATCCAATACTATGATTTGAAATAGAAATAGTTCATGGGAAACCAAAGGATAATATTATGAATTGGAAATAGAAACGTAGTAAATAAGTATATTTATATTTATTCATAAAGTGTGGAATTATTAATTAAATAATGGAAAATTAACTTTAAATAAATCTTTTGACTAATCATTTTCATAACCAATGAATCTAATGTCCATTTAGATCATCAATGATTAATGGTTTTGAGGCCCCCAATATCCATTGATCACTTACATTCTTCTAAAAACTAACCATATATATTTATTCGTTTATTCTGTCACCATGTTTTAATTTACCACATATTTTATCGTACGTAAGACCCGATTTATGGGACTTGTATTCCTCATAATCTCTCTTATTAAGAGCGTGTTTTATTAGCCTATTTAAAATAGAGTTTTATCGATGGTGGAATTTTAAAATATCAATCCCTATATTACTGTGATCTTGTTTGACTTTCATTGATTAAATTTTTTTAATGTGTCTAGAAAATGTCACCCCATAAAATATTATTATATTCATTTTGGAATAAATTTAATTTTCTTCTATATTTATTTATACACGATACTATTTTTGTTTTTCTTTCAAAAAATTCCTAGTTCCATCAAACGTATATAAGACAATATATAAAAAGACTATAAGTGTATATAACATCCCAAGACATTATGATATAACTTTTTTATATTATATATTCATCGTGATGTATTGACATGCATCAAAATATGTTATAGACATATTATAATAGAAATCCAAGTTATATGTTTAAAAAGATATATTTCTCTAAAGGTAGTTTTCTATCTTTTAATAGCGCACATATATGAAAAATAATTTTTCACTATTTGATATTTTTTGTGAAAATTATCTTAATTATAGATTTCGGAATCTAAAAAAGTAAATTTGGCTGTTTTTTTTGTATTTTTATGAGAAGTTTAAATTTTTTATTAATATTGAAAAATACTACATTTTATTTGAAAACAACCATTTCATTTATGAAAATAATAATTATAAAATTTATTTTAAATTGTCTTTAAAGCCATCGTAGATAAATTATGAAAATTTAAAAAAAAATTATGTCATTTTCAACACATCTGTGAGATTAGCGTTAAATTTATAATTCCACTTCTATTAATTAAATTTTAAAAATTGGTTATAAATGTAATGATTTAGTTGAAAATAAATAGTATAATAAGAAAAAAATAATTTATTACCATAATAATTACTGACAGAAGATAAAATTAATTAAAGTAATTAAAATAAAAATTAGATTACATATTGATTGAACCTTAATGTTTGTAGCCTAATGATATTAAGACTTTCCCAATACCAGTTGGTACGAAATATCTCACCCCTTTTAATATTAGTCTCAAAATTTAGGCATTTCTTTAGAAAAAATTCTTTGATAGTGTCTTATATAATTGGGTACGTAAATAAAAAATAAAAAAACAAACCTCCAATAATATTCATATTTATAAATCTTAATTATATAGAAACAAATTATTATATTTATACCCATAATATTGAAAAATAAATGATATATTTTTATCAAATAAATTTATTTTTCATTTTTATAAATGAATTGGTTATATATAATTCATAGAAATGCCAACACATTAATTATTTAATGAATAATTAAAAAAAATAAACAATACTAACAATATTAAAAGAGAAGTAAATTGATTAAAACTTTTTCACCAAATATATTTTCAGACTAATATTTCTAGTCAAATAGTTTTGAAATTAATATAATGAAAGTTCTCCGTTGTATATATATTGTTAATTTTTAATTAATTAAATAATTTTAAAATTTAAATTAATGTTATTCGTTAAAGAGTGAAATATTATTACTACATTTCAACAAAATAAAAATCATATCATACAAAAATTAGTTTGTAAATGTTTATAAATATATAATATAGTCTATTCATGGGACATTTTATCTTTTATAATGAATATATTTTCCCATAAATAGTAAAAACATTTTTAGCATGGTTAGCATTATTGGAGTGTTTGTGTGTATTAAACTCTATTATTTGAAAATTTATTCCCAAAAAATATGTTTTTTATTATTTAATTTATATTTATTAATATAATTTAGTTAGACTATATTTTCCAATAAATATAACTTTCATCTAGTCTTAATAGTTAACTTACGTAGGTTTGAAAACTAGTTACCTTAATAAAAAAAGGTAAATATGGGGAAACATAGAAGTTAATGATCCAATATGTGACAATGGAATTATTATTGTGTGTTGTATTAATTATTTAAATATAAATTATATTTTTACAATTATTAATACATTTTGGAGGAATTTAGTCTAAGAAGGACATATCCAAAGCGTTTACGTTTTATATTTACAAGAATGTCACTCCCCCTCCACTATAAATATTCACTATCACATACCTCTTATTCAAACATATCATGAAATATAGATAATAATAAAAAATTAATAGACCACACAACACTAATTATAGAAGCATACTTTTTGATGAAATTAAAACCAAGGAATTATATTGGTATAAAAAAGGAGTTAACCGAAGAAGGTGCAACTTTCTTCAATGATTACTTTAGTTTTATATCATTAACCCCGCATTAAATTATTGTTGTATAGTTATTAAATAAACACATATGTATCCTAAATTTAATAATATATCAGTATATTATGGTCAAAACCTACACATTAAGACACTTCCATCAAATAAGATATACATTCATCATTCATGTGTACAGTGGACTACCTCATCACAAACTAATATCATTTAGTCTTCCATTTCAAGGATTCAATTTTGAGAATAATGATGTAATTATAGTTTCTATTTGTTACATATCATATTTATAATATATTTATGCTTATATTATATTTTATATAACACATACCTTCATGATTAACATTTTATGCATATAAAATAACATAATTTTTGGATGTGTGGACCACCGACTCCTCAATGTGATTTTATTTTTTCACAAATTAAATGTAATTTATTATGGATGGTTTCAATTATAATAAGTGATAAATATTAATATTATATTATATTTTAATAATAATATATGTATACATAACATACTTTTTATTCTTTTTATATGACCACAAAAAATGGAAATAGAGTTCATTCGTACGTATGACCTACTGTATCCCTGGACTATGTATTCATTTTATGATTTATAGACATTATGGATTAATATAAATACACTAATAATGAATATATAGATATAATTTAAATCATTTATTAAATTCATTATATTTTGAAATAATTATTTATTTAATATAATAAAATATAAAAATTCAAAACATAATAAAAAAACTAGGCAATTAACACAAAAAACATTGAAAATAATGAATGATAATTCAGAAAATGGTTATTATGTATTATTAGAAAATAATTTATGATATCATAAGATTTTTTAGGCTTCTATTAAATGTTAATATTATTATTAAATCCATTAAACAATAGGTTAAATAGATTTATACTAAATAGAAGTGTAAGGTAATGGTATTTCTCATCTCACTTTTAGTTCTATGGAGTACATGCCATATTAATATAATATGTTTATTGTGTGGAGTATATACTATACTTAAATGTATTTTCTATTTATAATCCTTAAATTTACAAAGATTTAAATATCCTATTTATTATATCTCTTTCAAAGAGTTTATGTTGTCAATGTTACTAAAGTGGTAATGGAATGTTTCCTCACAATTTTACTTCTTCGAAATGATTTATTATGGTATACAACTATAATATATTATATGGAGTATATAAAAATACTTTGACATTTTATATTATGAATAATTTTATTCTCATGATATCTTATGTTTAATTTTATTTTTTAATTTCATGGGGCTTGTGATTCAAATATTTTAAAGTTGTATATTATACTTTGGAATGATTAAAGATTATTTTCCTAAAAAAGTTCTTAATTGTATTTTAATTGTATTTATATTTATAAAATACATTAAAATTATGTTTAATTATCATAATATTGTTATATTTGGAATTAATTTCTACCTTATTCTACCTATATATGACTAATGATTATTTTCACCAAATATGAAATTGATATTCACTTCCTCAAATGATTTTTCTAAGCCATTAACTTCCAATTTACTTATTCACTTTATAGTGATCATTAAAAATTAATTTCTCCTAAATATCCCCATTAAATTATAAGGATTTTTATTATTTCGTAAACTATATTACATTTTTCATTCAATTCTATCATTAAATGTTTTATGATTAATTTGGGAAATAATGTTTAATATTTATCCTTTAACCAATACATATATTTGATAAGGAACATTGTTAATCTTGTAAATAGATTATTCAATATGTGAGAAATGTATTGGACATAAAATATACTGGATGGTGACTATTTAATTCAATACCCTTGATGTATTTGTAGTCTCATGGGATGAAATTAGTTAGTGACCAACCCTTCATGTTTTTTGCAATATGTTTTAAATAATTAGTAGAATAGATCATGACACAAATAATGTTATATTCTACCCGTAAAATTATATATTTATGATTATAGATCACACAAGTTACTATATTAATGAAATATATTAATTTAGCATACATTATTCAATAGGAATTCCATCATTATTATTCTCTCAGGTGATTATTTTATTAGTATGAATATACTTAGTCATGATTTAATATAAATTTATTATTTATAGGGAATTATTTGATCATATTTTATTATTTCCATATTAATTATTTGTTATTAATTCATGATATATTAAAAAATTCTTTATCCATAATGAGTATTTGATCTCATCCTTATATATTTCTTTTCTTGAGGGTGTGATGATTAATTCTTGGAATGAGTTTCTAGGATGCTTGGAATTTTATTTTGTAATATATTATGATTTTTACCAATATAAAATGGGTTCCTTATAAATAATTTTGAATTCCATATTTGATAAATTGATCTGTACATTAGTATTTTATTCCTTTTAATAATGATAGTTTAATTAATTAAGTCACTAACTCTAGGATTCTAGGGTGGGGGCATTAATGTACACATTAAAAAAGAATATCCCACTCACAAATTTAGTAAAAGACAAATGTGAATTATTTTGGAAAATTAAATAAAGATTCCTATATAAAAATATTTTTAATCCAAACATGGATAAAATGGTCTTATAAAATCATATTAGTGAAGTAAAATATTTTGAAACACTTTTTTTAAACATGGTTTTTAATGAGAATATTTTTCTGGTCGAAGATGGAAATGAAGACTTATTTTCATAAAATGATTTTATTAATTATCTAATTTACCAAAGAGTGAAAAAATGGTAAAATTAAATACTGATATAATTATTATATATATTTGAATAAATGTTCATTATAATTACTAAGATATAGATGAAAAGACTTCAATATTGTAGATTTGATCATAATCAATCCAGGTAAATTATGAGATTATAACACAAAGTCAACACAACTTCATACTCCAATATTTATAAACCACATAAATTATAAACATATAATGAAACATGAAATATATTTTTGATGAATAAATTCATGATATTACAAATAATTTGTAACTTATTTACAATTTGTGATAGAATATTGGTGTATAAAATATATTTCTCTAAACAAAAGAAAATTAAGGGAATAAATTCCCATAAAACAAGAGAAACATTATATTCATCATCCTTCTCAATGAATAACATAAACAATATCATTAATAATAATGAAATAAGATATTTTTTAGATATATCATTTTATTGGGAAATATATATACCAATAAATAGAAACGGGTTATGAATATGGTTTAATTCTCTTAAAAATAATGGTGAGACTAGTAATCACATTACCTTAAGTCATGAAATCCATCATACTAATAAAAAAATAAAATATAATAATTAAAATTAAATTAAGTATATATCACAGATCCATATTTATATATATAAATCTCTATATGATTTTATTATGTATTTTTAAGAAATGTTTATCAACAATTCAATGTTAATGTTCGTAGAGACCCAAAGCTTGACGTACATTGGCATTACATTATTTTTGCGGAATACTTAGTACATAACAAAAACACAAACCCAAGGACCGTAATAGTTTAGTGTCTTTGGAAACTCGGAATATAATCTTCTAATCGTGGTGAAAGATCTTCAACATCTCCCATAAAGATCTTCTTTTTTTAACCTAAATCCTTTCTTTATGTCCGGGGAAAAAAAACATAAAAGGGTGAGCTCAAATTCTCATTAAGGGTAAACAAAAGAAATATCAATCACGTCATATTCATAAGAACATATCTTTTGGAAATCTTAACCTGCAAAAGAGATCATAATTTCATAACATGGGATAAATCATAGTAGTGAAATGTAATCCCTATAATCATAACTTAAAACATGAAACTTTGTTTCATACACACATAATCATAGATAATCATTTCTTATTAGTCAAGACTCATTTCCAAGACTATCTTAGTGGACAAAGTCCCTTTCTGAACTGAGTTCACTCCTCGTTTCAGTCCAGTTTCACTGAACCGGTATAACCTACCGTTCCAGCCATGTCTATCTTATGAGATATAAAATCTTTACCCAATTCATTGGAGGGAGATATAGGTCCCACCCATATCATAATGATACCATTCGTATGTGTGCCACAAAATCATAAACCATACATCATAGCATAACCCATGTAATAAAAATGGGATTCTTAAACATTGTGACATCATAAAACAATTCATATAAGATAAAGGAATTCATAAAAATAATTCCATCACAACATAATCAAATCAATGTAATAATAGGTATAAAAACAGAACCCTTTATTATCTTAGATGGAAAATAATTTTGATAAAACACTTGAACTCCATTCTTGAGGAAAATATCCTTTCTAATTCAAAAACACTTTTCATTTCTTAACATGTCATAAAATTATAACTAAAAGAAGGTGATTAAAAATAAACTTGAAAACTAATAAGGGAAGCTTCTTGGAAATAATGTTTTAAAATTCCATTCATGTCGTATAAGTTAAAAGAAAACATTTTTCTCGTACTTTTGTTGGAAAAGTCAAAAAGTACCTCGTACGAAAAACGACAAAAGATTCCTTTCATATCTTTTACTAAAAATCACCGAAGGGTAAAATTGGATATAAACTATTTTAGAAGGATATAAATATTACATATTGTGGAAACATGGATGTGGATGATAAAATACACCCCAGTAAATACCAAAGTATAAACAATCTCGGATAAAAATGAGATTGTGATATTTCCCTTACCTTTGGTCCGATTTGCTTCGTAATTGTCCGAACCTACTGTATAATGATTTAAATAATGTTATTGAATTATTCCAGAATCATACTTATTGTTATGAAATCATATATTGTCATATTATTAGCTTCTTATTAGTAATATTTCATTACTACTTGTTATCCAGGTCTTTATTACTTTTTGTTCTTATGCGTGTTTTGTCGAATAAATTCTTATTCTTCTCTTTAGGTTATAGATACCTCATTTACAGAATGGTATTAGTGTAATATATATCATATTCATTCATTTAATTCATTTATATAATCATTATGCAATTAAGATCATGTAGAACGAGTCGCATCACATCGTGGAGACGGTATTCTGTACGTACACACGAGTGATGATATCATTCCTATGATCGTGTAATTGTATTGGAGTGTATGTATAATATTTAAGAATCAATATCACTTTATAATAATCATATATAGTCACTATTTACACCATTATACCCATCCATGTAAGGTGGTGGTGGAAAATAGATTACACCACGGCGTGGAGACGGTATTCTGTACGTACGCACGCGCGATGATTTCTTTTTCCATAGGATGGATAGATGGTGAAATAGGGTTGTTTCATACTTATAATAACATATAATTATATGAGTAATACTTATGTTATTACTTAATAATGAAACAACTAAATAAGAAGAAGTGGAAGAAGAAATAAAGATGAAAGAATCGGTAACAGACATTACCTCTTCTTTGAAGTGCTTCTTTGAAACCTCCTTTTAGGGAACTAAAATAGGTCCTTGAAGAAGACCAGAACCTCTAGGATGTTTATAGGGAAGTGGAGAGGAGAAATTGGTAGGGTTTGGCCGAGCTTTAAGGCTCAAAGTGGTGTGAGAAAGAGGGGGAGGAGGTGCCCTTTTATAAGGGAGGAGAGGGGCTCCTTTGGAAAAACTAAAAATATTATTTTATTATAAAGTCAAGTTCGGTTTTAAATAGCTCCAAATTGATTTATTTCGAAGATAAGGTGGGGATGGGTCGAAATCCTCTCATCCAATAGAATTTAGACAAATTTAGGTTCCTATTTTAACCTTATCATTTAGATTTAAAATTAAGTTAAATAATTTTACTTTTACCGTGTCTTCTTGTGTTCTTATACTATAAGGTTAATAAACTTACTATAACAAGCCAAAAGAACCCCAAGTTGTTTATTATTAATATATATAACCTTATCTAAGTCATTTTGACGAACCTTATATTTTTAGGAATAAAATACAATTAATAATATAATATTTGTTTAAAAACTATTTTTTGTCAATTTTGACACTATTTAGTAATCGATTTTTGTGAAACTCATAACAGAATGATTAGTTCTAAAAAAGTTATTTAAAAAATAATAACATGTCATATTAACCAATAAAACTATTGGAATTAAAAAAAAGTCTCAAATTACATTTATTTGGGTATTTATAATATCAATTATGTCAATATTTCATTAATAAGATAATTACTGCATCATCTTTGTGTCCTAAATAAATTAAATTATTTAATGTCTAAAAATTATAAATAAAATATAATTATGTAGGAAATCTTATTATATTTCTAATTAATACTTAAAATCGTATTTATATTATGTATAACCCTATATTAAAAATGTTTTAGTAAAAAAACATTGATTTTAACTCTTTTAACTTTTCATTGAATTAAATAATAATAAATGTCCTAATCTAATCCAAGTGGGCCTAAATGGTCATATTTTATTCCTAAGGTTGTTTTTGGTCGAATTACACTTATCCAATATAATTAGGACATGTGTTAGGGTAATAATAATATTATTATTACCCTTAATTACCCTATTTACTTTTAACCGTGGTAAAAAAAGTAAAAAGTTACTATTCACAAAAAATTATTTTCATCTCATTGAACCACATTTTACTTACATACATCAACCTTGTCTCTCGGATTTTTGAAATTCCACTCACAGAAGTGGTAAAATTAAGTTTTATGAAAAATTCATTTTTTTAAATACCACTTAGTGGTTTCACTATTCATCAAAAAATGAAAGTTTCCAGAAAAATACCAAAAATTAGCCTTAAGATATATTTGATATTATGAACTCAAAAATTATGTATATTTTACCAAATTCAAAACATATCAGTTGCATTAATTAATTTAAAAATTAATTCCCGTCGTCAAAACAAATACCGTGTTCTTAAGAGATAATAACTATCAAAAGATTGACACTTGTTTATGTCTGGTTTAAATATGAAATTACATCCAATGACCAAAATTGTATTAAATTGTAAAAATATATTCTAAATATACTTTAAAACCACTCAAATTAATAATTTATCACTATTAATTATTTCGATTGAAAAATTTGTTTTTAATTAAAATATAGCGTGTTTTTACTATTCATCAAAATATGAAAGTTACCAGAACGATATGAAAATTTATCCAAAGTAAATTTTTATTTCATGATTCCAAAGAAGAATTTTATTTTTTCAATTTTAACTTATAAACATGTCAAAAACTAGATTTAAAGTGGGTGCGCCATCAAAAGGCGGCAAAACTGCATTTTTTGAAAAATAGTTATTTTACCCAAAAAAATTATTTTGTTCTTATACAATGTTTTATAAAATGTGAAAGATGAATAATAATTTTATAAGATTAAAAATTTAGTTAATACTATTCATAATGGCTAGTTCATAATAATATTATAATAATATATCGTTGTTTAGTAAAACCTGGTATTGCGTACAACACACTCTATCGAGGAAGGTCGCGATTGCGTGTAATGCAAGCCAAGTCAGGGTTGCGTGTTGTGCAAGAATCCTTCATTGTTTCGTATAACATAATCCAACCATATTTCATTTATACATTGAATGTATTTATATATATATATATACTCAATGTTGCGTAGAATAACTATTATCAAAATTGTGTGTAACACGATCCAAGAATAGTGTTGCGTATACTGCAAGATAATACGGTGTTGCGTATAGAACAAGGTAATATTGGTGTAGCATACAACACAAGACATTAATGAAATTAAAATAATATTTTTCATAAAATCTCGGGGTGTTACATTCTACCCCCCTTAAAATGAATTTCTCCCTCAAAATTCATCGGGGTTATAAATGGATTACTATTTGAAAGATTCTTTAATAGAAACCCGCATCGTAAAGAGGAATACCAAAACCAATCTTTAAAAACAAAAGTATGAAACGTAACGGTTACCCAAATAAACTAATCACTGGGTTTCCACATAGGTGAAAATATGGATATGGAAGAGAAATCTAACCATCATGTTCTGATGGAGAGTAGTAGAGAACATGGCTGTGGAAAAGCCAGCAATCACAAATCCATAAATTTGTGACGATCTAAGGTACCATCTGATTAATCAGATATAAGAGAACTAGGACAACATTTTTGGTTTTCAAGATCATTTCCCTAAAGTTGATGAAATTTGAATTTGCAGAAATACTTCTGTGATTTTGGTATAGTCTCACCGTTTGTCATTCTTTGGACAATTTCCACTTCATCTCTTAATGAAATGAAGTTGAATTTGTCATTCGTGATGTGTTAGCAGATCATGTGATAGAATGATAGGTCATTCCATCTGTCTCAAACAAAAGGATAGAAAAGTTATCAAAAAATACATAAGTCCATATATAGTGAGATTAATCATATATGGTTCCTAAAATGGACTTATACTTCATATATCATACTGTTTAATATAATAAAACTAGTTTCTACTAAATAGGGACTTCCTGTAGGCCAGTGGTAGGCGATAAATGCCAGTCGCACTTCAGTTTTGGGTTTGATTCCCACAGCCTTGTCCGACGTGATGGGCTGTCGCCCGTCCTGTAGGTTGTCCTTTTTCTAAAGCTATATTACTATAACATCCCATCAACAATATCAAAAAAGGTTTTTCCTTAAACAATACTAACTTATGTCCAACATAATCCATTCCAATCTTTAGACTTATCTAAAATACTTCGGTCCAAGCTCATAGTATAAAAAAAATGATCACGTGAATTCCATAATTTATCCCCCATATATCATAAGATATATCTTGTTGGTCAAATTACAAACATTTGAATACCTTAATAATGTATTCTCTTGAAGAATGAATACCCATTGAACCTTAGTGAAAACATGAATGCAGTCAAAAGTTAACTCTTTCCACATACCAAAATCCAAAAAATTCTATATACTCAAAACATGATATAACCTTCTCCTTATTTCAGTCATGAGATCATGAATACTATCAAAAATTTAATTTTCTCCTTATCCCTTCATTATGCGCATATCATCTACATTAAAAAAATATCTGAATAACCTTTCATGGATACTGGTACCATTAATCATACACTTTCAAAACTCAAGGAAAGACAATAGTGTAACAATCCTTAGATGTCTCTTTATTCCATAGTACCATGAGATTACTTATACAACATTACACATGATAAACATGTAATCATTCCACTACATTCTTAAACCATTGACCAAGCTTCAACAATTCTTTCATCTCACATATCATTTGTAGTCTCTTCATCATCATCAACATAAATACTACCCATACGACCATACTGATTCTCTTCATGAGACTTTCCCTTTGGGAATTGGTTTGCATAATGCCCGTAAATTCAACATTTAAAACATTTAACCATTGTTGATGTCGTAGCAATACCATTATCCTCATTCCTGGTGTTAACTGAAAATTTTCCTTTGCACTTACTGGCTTTGTGTCCTTCTTTTCCACACCCAAATCATCTTCCAGTTCCTTTGAAACATTCTCCTTGATGCCTCTTCCCACATGATTTACATAGGGTAAATTGAACTTTCTTTCCTCTATGACCATCATGAAACTCCATCTTTCTCTTATTAGCCGAGTCAGGAAACTTAACAAATTTTACTTTATTGATCATATTATGAGATTGCTGATTCAGCATAATAATGATGTTTGGACTTCCAAATCCCATTTCATTTGGTTTCTCATGAAGTATATCATTCCATTGTCCATCATATCCTTCATTATCGTTAATCATCTTGTTTCCAGCCATTTTCTAAAACCCAAAAAGAATAGTGTGAGAGGAAAAAATCATAATAATGGGGGAGTGAATTCAATATCTAACATCTTTGGTTTAATCTAATATCGTTACCATAGTTCTAGGACTATATCCTATATGTATACTTATCCTTAAGGACATCCCTAGACATACCTTAGAAATATCTCTAGGGATCTTACTAACATTTTCACATCCTAGTTTCCAAAGGTTGAGTAAACTTTTCCTCTGATACCAACTGTAGAGACCCGAAGCTTGACTTACATTGACATTACATTACTTTTTCGGAATACTTAGTACATATCAAAAACACACACACAAGGACCGTAATATTTTAGTGTCTTTGGAAACTCGGAATATAATCTTCTAATTGTGGTGAAAGATCTTCAACATCTCCCATAATTATCTCATTTTTTTTAAACCTAAATCCTTTCTTTATGTCCTAGGGAAGAAAAAAAACATAAAAGGGTGAGCTCAAATTCTCAGTAAGGGTAAAAAAATAAATATCAATCACGTCATATTAATAAGAACATAATTTTTGGAAATCTTAACCTGCAAAAGAGATCATAATTTCATAACATGGGATAAATCATAGTAGTGAAATGTAATCCCAATAATCATAACATAAAACATGAAACTATTTGTCATACACACATAATCATATAGAATCATTTCTAATTAGTCAAGACTCATTGCCAATACTATCTTAGTGGACGAAGTCCCTTTCTGAACCGAGTTCACTCCTCGTTTCAGTCCTGTTTCACTGAACCGGTATAACCTACCGTTCCAGCGATGTCTATATCATGAGATATAAAATATTTACCCAATGAATTGGAGGGAGATATAGGTCCCACCCATATCATAATGATACCAGTTTTATGTGTGCCACAAAATCATAAACCATACATCATAGTATAACCCATGTAATAAAAATGGGATTCTTAAACATTGTGACATCATAAAACAATTCATATAAGATAAAGGAATTCATAAAAATAATTCCATCACAACATAATCAAATAAATGTAATAATAGGTATAAAAACAGAACCCTTTATTTTCTTAGATGGAAAATAATTTTGATAAAACACTTGAACTCCATCTTTGATGAAAATATCCTTTCTACTTCAAAAACACTTTTCATATCTTAACATGTCATAAAATTATAACTAAAATAAGTTGATTAAAAATAAACTTGAAAACTTATAAGGGAAGCTTCTTGGAAATAATGTTTTAAAATTCCATTCATGTCGTATAAGTTAAAAGAAAACATTCTTCTCGTACTTTTGTCAGAAAAGTCAAAACGTACCTCGTATGAAAAACGACAAAAGATCCATTTCATATCTTTTACTAAAAACTCACCGAAGGGTAAAATTGGATATAAACTATTTTAGAAGGATATAAATATTACATATTGGGGAAACATGGATTTGGATGATAAAATACACCCCAGTAAATACCAATGTATAAACAATCTCGGATAAAAATGAGATTGTGATATTTCCCATACCTTAGGTCCAATTTGCTTCGTATGTGTCTGAACCTCCTGTATAATGATTTAAATAATGTTATTGACTTATTCCAGAATCATAATTATTGTTATGATATCATATATGGTCATATTCTTTGGTTCTTATTAGTAATATATCATTACTACTTGTTATTCAGGTGTTTATTACTTTTTGTTCTTATGCATGTTTTGTCGAATAAATTCTTATTCTTCTATTTAGGTTATAGATACCTCATTTCCAGAATGGTATTAGTGTAATATATATCATATTCATTCATTCAATTCATTTATATAATCATTATGCAATGAAGATCATGTAGAACGAGTCGCATCACATCGTGGAGACGGTATTCCGTACGTACGCACGAGTGATGATATCGTTCCTATGATCGTGGAATTGTATTGGAGTGTATGTATACTATTTAAGAATTAATATCACATTATAATAGTCATATATAGTCATTATTTACACCATTATACCCATCCAAGTAAGGTGGTGGTGGAAAATAGATTACACTACGGCGTGGAGACGATATTCCGTACGTACACACGCGCGGTGATTTCTTTTTCCGTAGGATGGATAGATGGTGAAATAGTGTTGTTTAATACGTATAATAACATATTCGTATATGAGTGATACTTATTTTATTACTTAATAATGAAACAACTAAATAAGAAGAAGTGGAAGAAGAAATAAACATGAAAGAATCAGTAACGGACATTACCTCTTCTTTGAAGTGCTTCTTTGAGACCTCCTTTTAGGGCACTAAAATATGTCTTTGAAGAAGACCAGAACCTCTAGGATGTTTATAGGGAAGTGGAGAGGAGAAATTGGCAGGGGTTGGCCGAGCTTGAAGGCTCAATGTGGTGTGAGGAAGAGGGGGAGGAGGTGCCCTTTTATAAGGGAGGAGAGGGGCTCCTTTGGAAAAACTAAAAATATTATTTTATTATAAAGTCAAGTTCGGTTTTAAATAGCTCCAAATTGATTTATTTCTAAGCTAAGGTGGGGATGGGTCTAAATACTCTCATCCAATAGAATTTAGACAAATTTATGTTCCAATTTTAACCTTATCATTTAGATTTAACATTAAGTTAAATAATTTTACTTTTACCGTGTCTTCTTGTGTTCTTATACTATAATGTTAATAAACTTACAATAACAAGACAAAAGAACCCCAAGTTGTTTATTATTAATATATATAACCTTATCTAAGTCATTTTGACGAACCTTAGATTTTTAGGAATAAAATAAAAATTAATAATATATTATTTGTTTTAAAAAATATTTTATGTCAATTTTGACACTATTTAGTAATTGATTTTTGTGAAAATCATAACAGAATTATTAGTTCGAAAAAAGTTAATTAAATCAATATTGACATGTCATATTAACCTATAAAATTAGTGGAATTCATAAAAAGTCTAAAATTACATTTATTTCGGTATTTATAACATCAATTATGTCAACATTTCATTAATAAGATAATTACTGCATCATCTTTGTGTCATAAATAAATTAAATTATTTAATGTCTAAAAATTAAAAATAAAAGATCATTATGTAGGAAATATTATTATATTTCTAATTAATATTTAAAATCATATTTATATTATGTATAACCCTAAATTAAAAATGTTTTAGTAATTAAACTTTGATTTTAACTCTTTTAACTCTTCTTTGAATTAAATAATAATAAATGTCCTAATCTAATCCAAGTGGGCCTAAATGGTCATATTTTATTCCTAAGGTTGTTTTTGGTCTAATTACACTTATACAATAGAATTAGGACATGTGTTAGGGTAATAATAATATCATTTTTACCCTTACTTACCCTATTTACTTTTAACCGTGGTAAAAAAAATTAAAAAGTTGCTATTCACCAAAAATTATTTTCATCTCATTGAACCACATTTTACTTACTTACATCAACCGTGTCTCTCGGATTTTTGAAATTCCACTCACAGAAGTGGTAAAATTAAGTTTTATGAAAAATTCATTTTTTTAACTACCACTTAGTGGTTTCACTATTCATCAAAAAAATGAATGTTTCCAGAAAAATACCAAAAATTAGACCTAAGCTATATTTGATATTATGAACTCAAAAATGATGTCTATTTTACCAAAATTATGAAACGTAATGGTTACCCAAATAAACTAATCACTGGGTTTCCACATAGGTGAAAATATGGATATGGAAGAGAAATCTAACCATCAAGTTCTGATGGAGAGTAGTAGAGAACATGGATATGGAAAAGCCAGCAATCACAAAGCCATAAATTTGTGACGATCTAAGGTACCATCTGATTCATCAGATAGAAGAGCACTGGGACAACATTTTTGGCTTTCAAGATCATTTCCCTAAAGTTGATGAAATTTAAATTACCAGAAATACTTCAGTGATTTTGGTATAGTCTCACCGTTTGTCGTTCTTTGGGCAATTTCCACTTCAACTCTTAAATAAATGAAGTTGAATTTGTCATTCGTGATGTGTTAGCAGATCATGTGATAGAATGATGGGTCATTCCATCTGTCTCAAACAAAAGGTTAGAAATGTTATCCAAAAATACATAAGTCCATCTATAGTGAGATTAATCATATATGGTTCTTAAAATGGACTTATACTTCATATATCATACTCCTTAATATAATAAAACTAGTTTCTACTAAACAGGGACATCGTGTAGGCCAGTGGTAGGCGATAAAGGCCAGTCGCACTTCGGTTGTGGGTTTGATTCCCACATCCTTGTCCGACGCGATGGGATGTCGCCCGTCCTGCAGGTTGTCCATTTTCTAAAGATATATTACTATAAGTTCCCATCAATAATATCAAAAATGTTTTATCCTTAAACAATACTAACTTATGTCCAACATAATCCATTCCAATATTTAGGATTATCTAAAATACTTCGGTCCGAGCTCATAGTATAATGAAAATGATCACGTGAATGCCATCATTTATCCCCCATATATCATAAGATATATCTTGTTGGTCAAATTACAAACATGTGAATACCTTAATCATGTATTCTCTTGAAGAATGAATACCCATTGAACCTTAGTGAAAACATGAATGCAGTCAAAAGTTAACTCTTTCCACATACCAAAATCCAAAAAATTATATATACTCAAACCATGATATAACCTTCTATTTATATCAGTCATGAGCTCATGAATACTATCAAACATTTAATTTTCTCCTTATCCCTTCATTATGCGCATATTATCTACCTTCAAAAAATATCTGAATAACCTTTCATGGATACTGGTACCATTAATCATACACTTTCAAAACTCAAGGAAAGACAACAGTGTAACAATCCTTAGATGTCTCTTTATTCCATAGTACCATGAGATTACTTATACAACATTACACATGATAAACATGTAATCATTCCACTACATTCTTAAACCATTGACCAAGCTTCAACAATTCTTTCATCTCACATATCATTTGTAGTCTCTTCATCATAATCAACATAAATACTACCCATACGACCATACTGATTCTCTTCATTAGACTTTCCCTTAGGGAATTGGTTTTCATAATGCTCGTACATTCCACATTTAAAACATTTAACCATTGTTGATGTCATAGAAATACCATTATCCTCATCCCTGGTGTTAACTGAACCTTTTCCTTTGCACTTACTGGCTTTGTGTCCTTCTTTTCTACACCCAAAGCATCTTCCAGTTCCTTTGAAACATTCTCCTTGATGCCTCTTCCCACATGATTTATATAGGGGAAATTGAACTTTCTTTCCTCTATGATCATCATGAAACTCCATCATTCTCTTATTAGCCGAGTCAGGAAAATTAACAAATTTTACTTTATTGATCATATTATGATATTGCTGATTCAGCATAACAATGATGTTTGGACTTCCAAATCCCATTTCATTTGGTTGCTCATGATGTATATCATTCCATTGTCCATCATATCCTCCATTATCGTGAATCATCTTGTTTCCATCCATTTTCTAAAACCCAAAAAGAATAGTTTGAGAGGAAAAAATCATAATAAAGGGGGAGTAACTTCAATATCTAACATCTTTGGTCTAATCTAATATCGTTACCATAGTTCTAGGACTATATCCTATACGTATACTTTTCCTTAGGGACATCCCTAGACATACCTTAGAAATATCTCTAGGGATCTTACTAACGTTTTTGCATCATAGTTTCCAAAGGTTGACTAAACATTTCCTCTGATACCAACTGTAGAGACCCGAAGCTTGACTTAAATTGAGATTACATTATTTTGCGGAATACTTAGTACATAACAAAAACACACACACAAGGACCATAATAGTTTAGTGTCTTTGGAAACTCAGAATATAATCTTCTAATCGTGGTGAAAGATCTTCAACATCTCCCATAAAGATCTTATTTTATTAAACTTAAATCCTTTATTTATGTCTTGGGAAAGAAAAAAACAAGAAAGGGTGATCTCAAATGCTCATTAAGGGTAAACAAAAGAAATATCAATCACGTCATATTAATAAGAACATATCTTTTGGAAATCTTAACCTGCAAAAGAGATCATAATTTCATAACATGGGATAAATCATAGTAGTGAAATGTAATCCCAATAATCATAACATAAAACATGAAACTTTTTGGCATACACACATAATCATAGAGAATCATTTCTTATTAGTCAAGACGCATTGTCATGACTATCTTAGTGGACGAAGTCCCTTTCTGAATCGAGTTCACTCCTCGTTTCAGTCCGGTTTCACTGAACCGGTATAACCTACCGTTCCAGCCATGTCTATATCATGAGATATAAAATCTTTACCCAATGCATTGGAGGGAGATATAGGTCCCACACATCTCATAATGATACCATTTTTATGTGTGCCACAAAATCATAAACCATACATCATAGTATAACCCATGTAATAAAAATGGGATTCTTAAACATTGTGACATCATAAAACAATTCATATAAGATAAAGGAATTCATAAAAATAATTCCATCAGAACATAATCAAATAAATGTAATAATAGGTATAAAAACCGAACCCTTTATTATCTTATATGGAAAATAATTTTGATAAAACACTTGAACTCCATTATTGAGGAAAATATCCTTTCTACTTCAAAAACACATTTCATTTCTTAACATGTCATAAAATTATAACTAAAAGAAGTTGATCAAAAATAAACTTGAAAACTTATAAGGTAAGATTCTTGGAAATAATGTTTTATAATTCCATTCATGTCGTATATGTTAAAAGAAAACATTTTTCTCGTACTTTTGTCAGAAAAGTCAAAAAGTTCCTCGTACGAAAAACGACAAAAGATTCCTTTCATATCTTTTACTAAAAACTCACCGAAGGGTAAAATTGGACATAAACTATTTTATAAGGATATAAATATTACATATTGGGGAAACATGGATGTGGATGATAAAATCCACCCTAGTAAATACCAAAGTATAAACAATCTCGGATAAAAATGAGATTGTGATATTTCCCTTGCCTTAGGTCTGATTTGCTTCATAAGTGTCCAAACATCCTGTATAATGATTTAAATAATGTCATTGACTTATTCCCGAATCATACTTATTGTTATGATATCATATATGGTCATATTCTTAGCTTCTTATTAATAATATATCATTACTACTTGTTATTCGGGAGTTTATTACTTTTTGTTCTTATGCGTGTTTTGTCGAATAAATTATTATTCTTCTCTTTAGGTTATAGATACCTCATTTCCAGAAGGGTATTAGTGTAATATATATCATATTCATTCATTCAATTCATTTATATAATCATTATGCAATGAAGATCATGTAGAACGAGTCGCATCACATCGTGGAGACGGTATTCCGTACGTATGCACGAGTGATGATATCGTTCCTATGATCGTGGAATTGTATTGGAGTGTATGTATACTATTTCATAATCAATATCACTTTATAATAGTCATATATACTCATTATTTACACCATTATACCCATCCAAGTAAGGTGGTGGTGGAAAATAGATTACACCACGGTGTGGAGACGGTATTCCGTACGTACGCACGCGCGGTGATTTCATTTTTCGTAGGATGGATAGATGGTGAAATAGGGTTGTTTCATACTTATAATAACATATCAGTATATGAGTGATACTGATGTTATTACTTCATAATTAAACAACTAAATAAGAAGAAGTGGAAACAGAAATAAAGATGAAAGAATCGGTAACGGACATTACCTCTTCTTTGAAGTGCTTCTTTGAGACCTCCTTTTAGGGAACTAAAATAGGTCTTTGAAGAAGATCAGAACCTCTAGGATGTTTCTAGGGAAGTTGAGAGGAGAAATTTCCAGGGGTTGGCCGAGCTTGAAGGCTCAAAGTGGTGGGAGGAATAGGGGGAGGAGGTTCCCTTTTATAAGGGAGGAGAGGGGCTCCTTTGGAAAAACTAAAAATATTATTTTATTATAAAGTCAAGTTCGGTTTTAAATAGCTCCAAATTAATTTATTTATAATCTAAGGTGGGTATGGTTCTAAATACTCTCATACAATATAATTTAGACAAATTTAGGTTCCTATTTTAACCTTATCATTTAGATTTAACATTAAGTTAAATAATTTTACTTTTACCGTGTCTTCTTGTGTTCTTATACTATAAGGTTAATAAACTTACTGTAACAAGACAAAAAAACCCCAAGTTGTTTATTATTAATATATATAACCTTATCTAAGTCATTTTTACGAACCTTAGATTTTTAGAAATAAAATAAAAATTAATAATATAATATTTGTTTTAAAAACTATTTTATGTCAATTTTGACACTATTTAGTAATTGATTTTTGTGAAAATCATAACAGAATGATTAGTTCTAACAAAGTTAATTAAATCAATACTAACATGTTATATTAAACTATAAAATTAATTTAATTAATAAAAAGTCTCAAATTAAATTTATTTGGGTATTTATAACATCAATTATGTCAATATTTCATTAATAAGATAATTACTGCATCGTCTTTGTGTCATATATAAATTAAATTATTTAATGACTAAAAATTATAAATAAAATATCATTATGTAGGAAATATTATTAGATTTCTAATGAATATTTACAATCGTATTTCTATTATGTATAACCCTATATTAAAAATGTTTTAGTAAATAAACATTGAATTTAACTCTTTTAACTCTTCTTTGAATTAAATAATAATAAATGTCCTAATCTAATCCATGTGGGCCTAAATGGTCATATTTTATTCCTAAGGTTGTTTTAGGTCGAATTACACTCATCCAATAGAATTAGGACATGTGTTAGGGTGATAATAATATCATTTTTACCCTTAATTATCCTATTTACTTTTAACCGTGGTAAAAAAAGTAAAAAGTTACTATTCACCAAAAATTATTTTCATCTCATTGAACCACATTTTACTTACTTACATCAACCATGTCTCTCGGATTTTTGAAATTCCACTCACAGAAGTGGTAAAATTAAGTTTTATGAAAAATTCATTTTTTTTAACTACCACTTTGTGGTTTCACTATTCATCAAAAAAATGAAAGTTTCCAGAAAAATACCAAAAATTAGCCCTAAGCTATATTTGATATTATGAACTCAAAAATGATGTCTATTTTACCAAATTCAAAACATATCAGTTGCATTAATTAATTTAAAAATTAATTCCCGTCGTCAAATCAAATAGCGTGTTCTTAAGAGAAAATAACTATGAAAAGATTGACACTTGTTTATGTCTGGTTTAAATGTGAAATTACATCCAATGACCAAAATTGTATTAAATTGTAAAAATATATTCTAAATATACTTTAAAACCACTCAAATGAATAATTTATCACTATTAATTATTTCTATTGAAAAATTTGTTTTTAATTAAAATATAGCGTGTTTTTACTATTCATCAAAATATGAAAGTTACCAGAATGATATGAAAATTTATCCAAAGTAATTTTTTATTTCATGATTCCAAATAAGAATTTTATTTTTTCAAATTGAACTTATAAAAATTTCAAAAATTAGATTTAATGTGGGTGCGCCATCAAAAGGCGGCAAAACTACATTTTTTGAAAAATACTTATTTTACCCAAATAAATTATTTTGTTCTTATACCATGTTTTAGAAATTCTGAAAGACAAATAATAATGTTATAAGATTCAAAATTTAGTTAATACTGTTCATAACGGCTAGTTCATAATAATATTATAATAATATATCATTGTTTAGTAAAACCTGGTATTGCGTACAACACACGCTATCGAGGAAGGTCCTGATTGCGTGTAATGCAAGCCAAGTTAGGGTTGCGTGTTGTGCAAGAATCATTCGTTGTTTCATATAACATAATCCAAAAATATTTTATTTATACATTGTATGTATATATATATATATAATCAATGTTGCGTAGAATAACTATTATCAAAATTGTGTGTAACACGATCCATGAATGGTGTTGTGTATACTCCAAGCTAATACGGTGTTGCGTATAGTGCAAGGTAATCTTGGTGTTGCATACAACACAAGACATTAATGAAATTAAAAGAATATTTTTCATAAAATCTCGGGGTGTTACATTCTACCCCCCTTAAAATGAATTTCGCCCTCGAAATTTGTCGGGGTTATAAATGGTTTACTATTTGAAAGTTTCTTTAATAGAAACCCACATCGTAAAAAGGAATACCAAAGCCAATATTTAAAAACAAAAGTATGAAACGTAACAGTTACCCAAGTAAACTAATCACTGGGTTTCCACATAGGTGAAAATATGGATATGGAAGAGAAATCTAACCATCATGTTCTGATGGAGAGTAGTAGAGAACATGGCTATGGAAAAGCCATCAATCACAAAGCCATAAATTTGTGACAATCTGAGGTACCATCTGATTCATCAGATATAAGAGCACTAGGACAACATTTTTGGTTTTCAATATCATTTCCCTAAAGTTGATGAAATTGGAATTAGAAGAAATACTTTCATGATTTTGGTATAGTCTCACCGTTTGTCGTTCTTTGGACAATTTCCACTTCATCTCTTAAAGAAATGAAGTTGAATTTGTCATTCGTGATGTGTTAGCAGATCATGTGATAGAATGATGGTTCATTCCATCTGTCTCAATCAAAAGGTTAGAAAAGTTATCAGAAAATACATAAGTCCATCTATAGTGAGATTAATCATATATGGTTCCTAAAATGGACTTATACTTTATATGTCAAACTTCTTAATATAATAAAACTAGTTTCTACTAAACAGGGACTTCCTGTAGGCCAGTGGTAGGCGATAAAGGCCAGTCGTACTTCAGTTGTGCGTTTGATTCCTACAGCCTTGTCCGACGCGATGGGCTGTCGCCCGTCCTGCAGGTTGTCCTTTTTCTAAAGCTATATTACTATAACATCCCATCAACAATATCAAAAAGTTTTATCCTTAAAAAATACTAACTTATGTCCAACATAATCCATTCCAATCTTTAGGATTATCTAAAATACTTTGGTCCAAGCTCATAGTATAAAGAAAATGATCACGTGAATGCCATCATTTATCCCTCATATATCATAAGATATATCTCGTTGGTCAAATTACAAACAAGTGAATACCTTAATCATGTATTCTCTTGAAGAATGAATACCCATTGAACCTTCGTGAAAACATGAATGCAGTCAAAAGTTGACTCTTTCCACATACCAAAATCCAAAAAAAATCTATATACTCAAACCATGATATAACCTTCTCCTTATATCAGTCATGAGCTCATGAATACTATCAAACATTTAATTTTCTCCTTATCCCTTCATTATGCGCATATCATCTACATTCAAAAAATATCTGAATAACCTTTCATGGATACTGGTACCATTAATCTTACACTTTCAAAACTCAAGGAAAGACAATAGTGTAATAATCCTTAGACGTCTCTTTATTCCATAGTACCATTATATTACTTATACAACATTACACATGATAAACATGTAATCATTCAACTACATTCTTAAACCATTGACCGAGCTTCAACAATTCTTTCATCTCACATATCATTTGTAGTCTCTTCATCATCATCAACATAAATACTACCCATAAGACCATACTGATTCTCTTCATGAGACTTTCCCTTAGGGCATTGGTTTTCATAATGTCCGTACATTCCACATTTAAAACATTTAACCATTGTTGATTCGTAGCAATACCATTATCCTCATCCCTCGTTTTAAGTGAACCTTTTCCTTTGCACTTACTGGCTTTGTGTCCTTCTTTTCCACACCCAAAGCATCTTCCAGTTCCTTTGAAACATTCTCCTTGATGCCTCTTCCCACATGATTTACATAGGGGAAATTGAACTTTCTTTCCTCTATGATCATCATGAAACTCCATCTTTATCTTATTAGCCGAGTCAGGAAACTTAACAAATTTTACTTTATTGATCATATTATGAGATTTCTAATTCGGCATAATAATGATGTTTGGACTTCCAAATCCCATTTTATTTGGTTGGTCATGAAGAATATCATTCCATTGTCCATCATATCCTCCATTATCGTGACTCATCTTGTTTCCAGCCATTTTCTAAAACCCAAAAAGAATAGTGTGAGAGGTAAAAATCATAATAAAGGGGGAGTAACTTTATTATCTAACATCTTTGGTTTAATCTAATATTGTTACCATAGTTCTAGGACTATATCCTATACGTATACTTATCCTTAGGGACATCCCTAAACATACCTTAGAAATTTTTCTAGGGATCTTACTAACGTTTTCGCATCCTAGTTTCCAAAGGTTGACTAAACTTTTCCTTTGATACCAACTGTAGAGACCCTAAGATTGACGTACATTGAGATTACATTACTTTTTCGGAATACTTAGTACATAACAAAAACACACACACAAGGACCGTAATAGTTTAGTGTCTTTGGAAACTCGGAATATAATCTTCTAATCGTGGTGAAAGATCCTCAACATCTCCCATAAATATCTTCTTTTTTTTCAACCTAAATCCTTTCTTTATGTCCTGGGAAAGAAAAAAAACATAAGAGGGTGAGCTCAAATGCTCAGTAAGGGTAAAAAAAGAAATATCAATCACGTCATATTCATAAGAACATATCTTTTGGAAATCTTAACCTGCAAAAGAGATCATAATTTCATAACATGGGATAAATCATAATAGTGAAATGTAATCCCAATAATCATAACATAAAACATGAAACTTTGTGGCATACACACATAATCATAGAGAATCATTTCTTATTAGTCAAGATTCATTTCCAAGACTATCTTAGTGGAAAAAGTCCCTTTCTGAACCGAGTTCACTCCTCGTTTCAGTCCTGTTTCACTGAACCGGTATAACCTACCGTTCCATCCATGTCTATCTCATGAGATATAAAATCTTTACCCAATGAATTCGAGGGAGATATAGGTCCCACCCATCTCATAATGATACCATTTTTATGTGTGCCACAAAATCAAAAACCTTACATCATAGCATAACCCATGTAATAAAAATGGGATTCTTAAACATTGTGACATCATAAAACAATTCATATAAGATAAAGGAATTCATAAAAATAATTCCATCACAACATAATCAAATTAATGCAATAATAGGTATAAAAACAGAACCCTTTATTATCTTAGATGGAAAATAATTTTGATAAAACACTTGAACTCCATTCTTGAGAAAATATCCTTTCTACTTCAAAAACACTTTTCATTTCTTAACATGTCATAAAATTATTACTAAAAGAAGTTGATTAAAAATAAACTTGAAAACTCATAATGGAAGCTTCTTGGAAATAATGTTTTAAAATTCCATTCATGTCGTATAAGTTAAAAGAAAACATTCTTCTCGTACTTTTGTCGGAAAAGTCAAAAAGTACCTCATACGAAAAACGACAAAAGATTTCTTTCATATCTTTTACTAAAAACTCACCGAAGGGTAAAATTGGATATAAACTATTTTATAAGGATATAAATATTACATATTGGGGAAATATGGAATTGGATGATAAAATACACCCCAGTAAATACCAAAGTATAAACAATCTCGGATAAAAATGAGATTGTGATATTTCCCTTACCTTAGGTCCGATTTGCTTCGTAAGTGTCCAAAACTCCTGTATAATGATTTAAATAATGTTATTGACTTATTCCAGAATCATACATATTTTTATGATATCATATATGGTCATATTCTTAGCTTCTAATTAGTAATATTTCATTACTACTTGTTATTCGGGTGTTTATTACTTTTTGTTCTTATGTGTGTTTTGTCGAATAAATTCTTATTATTTTCTTTAGGTTATAGATACCTCATTTACAGAATGGTATTAGTGTAATATATATCATATTAATTCATTAAATTCATTTATATAATCATTATGCAATGAAGATCATGTAGAACGAGTCACATCACATCGTGGAGACGGTATTCCGTACGTACGCACGAGTGATGATATCGTTCCTATGATCGTGGAATTGTATTGGAGTGTATGTATACTATTTCAGAATCAATATCACATTATAATAGTCATATATAGTCATTATTTACACCATTATACTCATCCAAGTAAGGTGGTGGTGGAAAATAGATTACACCGCGACGTGGTGACGGTATTCCGTACGTACGCACGCGCGGTGATTTCTTTTTCCGTAGGATGGATAGATGATGAAATAGGGTTGTTTCATACTTATAATAAAATATCAGTATATTATTGATACTGATGTTATTACTTCATAATGAAACAACTAAAGAAGAAGAAGTGGAAGAATAAATAATGATGAAAGAATCGGTAACGGACATTACCTCTTCTTTGAAGTGCTTCTTTGAGACCACCTTTTAGGGCACTAAAATAGGTCTTTGAAGAAGACCAGAACCTCTAGGATGTTTCTAGGGAAGTGGATAAGATAAATTTTCAGGGTTTGGCCGAGCTTGAAGGCTCAAAGTGGTGTGAGGAAGAGGGGGAGGAGGTCCCCTTTTATAAGGGAGGAGATGGGCTCCTTTGGAAAAACTAAAAATATTATTTTATTATAAAGTCAAGTTCGGTTTTAAATAGCTCCAAATTGATTTATTTAGAATCTAAGGTGGTGATGGGTCTAAATACTATCATCCAATATAATTTAGAAAAATTTAGGTTCCTATTTTAACCTTATCATTTAGATTTAACATTAAGTTAAATAATTTTACTTTTACCGTGTCTTCTTGTGTTCTTATACTATAAGGTTAATAAACATAAAATAACAAGCCAAAAGAACCCCAAATTGTTTATTATTAATATATATAACCTTATATAAGTCATTTTGACTAACCTTAGATTTTTAGGAATAAAATAAAAATTAATAATATAATATTTTTTTAAAAAACTATTTTATGTCAATTTTTACACTATTTAGTAATTGATTTTTGTGAAAATTATTACATAATGATTAGTTCGAAAAAATATAATTAAATCAATACTAACATGTAATATTAACCTATAAAATTATTTTAATTCATAAAAAGTCTCAAATTACATTTATTTGGGTATTTATAACATCAATTATGTCAATATTTCATTAATAAGATACTTACTGCATCATCTTTGTGTCATAAATAAATTATATTATTTAACGTCTAAAAATTATAAATAAAATATCATTATGTAGGAAATATTATTATCTTTCTAATTAATATTTACAATTGTATTTATATTATGCATAACTCTATATTATTAATGTTTTAGTAAATAAACATTGATTTTAACTCTTTTAACTCTTCTTTGAATTAAATAATAATAAATGTCCTAATCTACTCCAAGTGGTCCTAAATGGTCATATTTTATTCCTAAGGTTGTTTTTGGTCGAATTACACTTATCCAATAGAATTAGGACATGTGTTAGGGTAATAATAATATCATTTTACCCTTAATTACCCAATTTACTTTTAACCGTGGTAAAAAAAAGTAAAAAGTTATTATTCAACAAAAATTATTTTCATCTCATTGAACCACATTTTACTTACATACATCAACCATGTCTCTCGGATTTTTGAAATTCAACTCACTGAAGTGGTAAAATTATGTTTTATGAAAAATTCAAATTTTTTTAACTACCACTTAGTGGTTTCACTATTCATCAAAAAATGAAAGTTTCCATAAAAATACCAAAAATTAGCCCTAAGCTATATATGATATTATGAACTCAAAAATGATGTCTATTTTACCAAATTAAAAACATATCAGCTGCATTAATTAATTTAAAAATTAATTCCCGTCGTCAAAACAAATAGCGTGTTCTTAAGATATAATAACTATCAAAAGATTGACACTTGTTTATGTCTGGTTTAAATGTGAAATTACATCCAATGACCAAAATTGTATTAAATTGTAAAAATATATTCTTAATATACTTTAAAACCACTCAAATTAATAATTTATCACTATTAATTATTTCGATTGAAAAAGTTGTTTTTAATTAAAATATAGTGTGTTTTTACTATTCATCAAAATAAGAAAGTTACCAGAATGATATGAAAATTTATCCAAAGTAAATTTTTATTTCATGATTCCAAAGAAGAATTTTATTTTGTCAAATTGAATTTATAAAAATGTAAAAAACTATATTTAAAGTGGGTGCGCCATCAAAATGCGGCAAAACTGCATTTTTTTAAAAATACTTATTTTACCCAAAAAAATTATTTTGTTCTTATACCATGTTTTAGAAAATGTGCAGTACGAATAATAATGTTTTAAGATTCAAAATTTTGTTAATACTATTCAAAATGGCTAGTTCATAATAATATTATAATAATATATCGTTGTTTAGTAAAACCTGGTATTGCGTACAACACATGCTATCGAGGAAGGTCGCGATTGCGTGTAATGCAAGCCAAGTCAGGGTTGCGTGTTGTGCAAGAATCCTTAGTTGTTTCTTATAACATAATCTAACCATATTTTATTTATACATTGAATGTATATATATATATATACACTCAATGTTGTGTTGATTAACTATTATCAAAATTGTGTGTAACACGATCCAAGAATAGTGTTGCGTATACTGCAAGATAATACGGTGTTGCATATAGCGCAAGGTAATCTTGGTGTAGCATACAACACAATACATTAATGAAATTAAAAGAATATTTTTCATAAAATCTTGGGGTGTTACAATGTTAATTTTTTTTTTATAATCACTTTATTTTTTATATATGTTTTAATATTCTATATTATTGGTCATATTACTTTTATCACGGTCCCATTATCTATATAATGAAACCCATGAAATAAATATCATATATATTCATTATATATTTACTTATTATAATCCATATAATATGGTGATAGAAAATGAAATATAACATTCATGGAGATGATAAGTCATACATATGCTTGAATGATATTTCAATTTTCTTATTAGATAAATAGAAATACTGGTAAATTATATATTATAATTATATATTTTTTATGTCATATATATATATAACGTATGTTTCAGAAACACATCCTTAATAAATTCAATGTAATTTTTGAATAAATCACATATGTAACTATCACAAAACCTCTAGTTTGTAGTCAGTGGATATATATTTACATTGGAATATTTATAATAGATCATATCACCAATTATTGAACTATTTTATAGTCTTGAGAATCTAGATACACACACAGTTCCCTTATTACATTCGTAAATATTCCTAGAACATAACAAAGGAATGAAAACTACATATTGAGACATAATAAAATATTTCATCTACATAACCAGGGAACGGAAAATAAATAAATGGGTGATATCAAATTCTCATTAATGGTTACATGAAAAAATCTTATTTGATAAAAATTTAATAATTTATAGTAATTATTTTAAGGAAATAAATCTGAAAAACTCCCTCAATCAATACATTGATAATAAATATGAAACCATATATTTTTTCCTTTTGAAAATATTATATAATGTAATAACTAAATATTGAATGGTGAAAATCCTTATTTTTTGGACGTCATCTATCTGGAACATGAACCATTATACCGTCCAGAGGGTTTAGGTATATGGGTAAAACCAAATATATTCTCCATATAAATAAACACAAAGTGTTTTTCACTTACATTTTTGTCTCATGAGACATGTTAGTGCCTTTATAACCTATTTATAACGTGGTCCCACCCATGACTAATTTTCCGAAGCATTATTCATGTATATAATTAATTCATGTATAATATGACATATCAAAATATTTGTATTTAATATAAAGTATGGATTTATCAATATTTCCATAATTAAAAATTAAAAAAATATATATATAAAAATAGTTTAAAACATTTAAAATTATCATATCCGAGATAAAAATTTATACTCAATGAAATCATCATTTAATGGTGATCAAGAATATAAGTTAATTAGACACCACACACAATAAATATGTTATTAATATGGAATAAAAAAAATTAAAAATCATAATGGTATACCGGAAATAATGGATTTAAATAATACATGTACATTAACTATATAAAATAGGAACATATCAAGAAAAATTGTGTTCAGATATAGTGGAAACATGAAAAATTAGTGTTTAGGGATCTATATAAAATGAACCTTGTTTGTGAGGTTTAAAGAAAATATTAAAAAGCCTTTAAAGTTGAATAGGCATATTAGTTTTCATAAACATAGAAATCATCTCAATTAATTTTTCAAGATAAAAAGGGTGCATATTGAAGAATTACTGTTGTTTTGAAATAGATTATGGAGTGTACTTGAAAATTGTAATAAATTGGGACATTCCCTTTAATTGGGATTTCTTATCATGGGAAATTGAGGAGGAGACCCTGTGAAACATATACTTCCCCTAAAATGAATGGATAATTGTGATATATAATTTGTTTGAACATAAAAATAAAATTAAGAGTGAATAATTATTTAAATATATGAATTTGATTTTGGGAAAGGGATTGAAAATGTATCTGGAATGATAATATCCTAAAGTGTTGTCAACTTGCACTTAATGCCATTGATAATGAAATAAAATTTATTAAGAATGTAATTAAAAACCTACTAAAAATGTATTTTATTATTTATAATTCTATTAAGTTCATTTATGTAATTTTTATGAGATATTTGAATCAATTTCATCATTCATAAGTGTTTGTTTCATTGGTTCTCATGATTGGTTCACTTGTATACATGTAGGATAGATTATTTAAAATTGGAATAGTTATGAAGAATTGAAATTATATATTACAGATGAACATAAATATGATTAACTGGTATTACATATCATATTCCATGTACATGAAGATTATTATTTATATAAAACATTAATGATAACCATTTATAATATTTTATCCTTTTTCGATCCCCATGAACTAGTTTTGTTTTATTAATTAATATTATGAGTATATAATTCTTATATAATAATATATATTGTTTAATATAAATATTAAATTATTTTTTGACCATTATTATGGTTTTAGTACCTGCTTTGAAGGTGGTATTATAAAATGAAAAATCTTCTCACATTAATGTGGTGAATTGAAACCTCTCAGATGATATTTTCATTTTTAGAAAAAAATGGGAAGAGAAGATGATTGATGGTGCATATACCATTAAAATTATAATATTATAGTATATATATGATAATAGAGATATAATGTAACTTTGGGATAAGGGATGTGAGGGATGGATAAAAATATAGGGGAAAAATGAAAATAATAGAAAATGAAAGAGGATTTTTTATCTTTTACTTTTTGTACTTGAAATCATCTTTAGTGAAATAGGGATTGTTCTTCTGATTTGAACACATGATATTTAATGTGATTGATATACACAACAAGATTAATTTATATAAATTTGAAATTATTCATGTAATTGATGTTTTTTTGACAATGGATGGTGAGGGGTTCTGTTTATAGTGGTTGAGAGAGGTGTTTATTGATTATTATATTAATTTCATTATTATTTTGGACCCAAAATATCAATAATGATGATTCTAATTACTAAATATAGTAAATTGAAAATTATATTTAATTTTATGGTTATTATTTTATCCATACATCATAAATGACTTAATAATTCGTGTATTTTGTTAATACCATAAATTATCATATTTCACTATTCACCAAAAATCAGCTATTTTTGAAAAATCCAAAAAAACTCACCGTAAATTTTTTTTGATGTGTATAACTCAAAAATTGACTCCAGTTTTTTAAAGAATTCATAATATTAGATATTTAATTTTTAATTAAAATTTGAATTTATTCAAAAAAAATCTCATTTAAAAAATATGACTAATTATGTACTCTTTGAAAAAGATATTATGGTCTCATAAAATAATATTTTAATAATAAGAAAAAATTAGAAGTTTATAAATATAATTAATGTAAATATAATGTCTTTAAAATAATTTAAATAACTAGAACATATTAAATAAAAATTCATGTTTAATAAAAATATTAACACTAAATTTTTCATTATTAATACATTTACATATTTAATACATGATATAAATATATAATATTTTCATTCATATGATACCAAATTTTAATTTTTTACTTTCATATGTGCGGTTACTATTATGATGAATGACCAAAAATACCTAATGGTCACATTACTATTCCATTTATCTTGTAAATATATAATAGTATATCGTTATTTCTTTAAGATTAGTGTTGTATGCAATGTAAGATATTAAATGAATTGAATTAATTTAAGAAGATATATACCATAAAATACTTGGTTTCTATATTCTTCTCACCATTGAAACTTTTATCGACAAAATTTTTCCAGAATATTTCATTCTAATCATAAGTGGGTGGTTATATTTCATAACATTATCATGTTCTAAAATTGCATCATCCATTTCCATTTTCTCAAAAGAACCTCTACTAGTCAGGTCATCTGATTTATGAGTAATTTCTCCATTACGTAAAGAATAATGATAGGCTCTTCTCATTAAGACTAGTAAACTTCCTGTTCTAATTCTTCTTATGTGAGTACATGTTTTTCATCTCGCAGGAAATTTTTTAGCAGTGATATGTGGAATATGTCATGATAAATGGATATACATGGTGGAATTGGTAATTAGTAAGATAATGCTCCAAATCATTACATAATTTCAAATTGTATACTATTCATGGTTCTCAGTTTTCATTTCTTACTAGACCTTTTGACACCCTTCCTTAGTGATACATTCCAAAAGACATGAAATCCCAGTTGAAATTCCAAATCTTATATCTAGTTGTATGAATAAGTCAGTTTCCAACATTGTGAGTCTATAATACAAACATTAATATCTTTTTCCATTTTCATTGTATCTGTAATGACCCAAAGTATCATTAATTGAAATACCTCTTGATCTAATTAAATGTATCTTTATGTTTATATTAAATTTCAACTTCATTGGTTTAATGATAAGAATTTTGACCATTACAAATATTTTCGTTGAACAGTGAACACATGATTAGTATAAAAATGGGACTTTAACAAATCCAATGTACTCAGTCAAAAGAAGTGATGGCCTCATCCAGTAGAATTTCTCCATACTAAGCCCATTTTTCAGAGCTCAGAAAAGAGGTGGCATCCTTGGGCTTTGCTCTTGACCAAGACAAAGCTGATCTTCATCATGTCAAGCTCGAAAGGGACAGTCTACGAGAGAAGTGGAAGTTGATACAGATTACCACTCGAGCAATATTATCCGAGCCACCCGAAGAGTCTGTCACCATCACACACCTTACCCTTAGGTCTTATGCGGCTGTTTTAAGGGGATATGTGACAAAGAAAAAGTACGATGTTCATGTACATTATTTTTTTATATAATAATTAATATACATTCTTGTCATTATTGATACTTTGTAAATAGTTTTTAAAGTACAAATAATGTTTTCAGTTATTATTTAATTAGGAATTATATTTTATTTAATTAAGGGATTGGTGAATTAAAAAATATTTTAATAAAATATTATTAATATAATCAATTTAATTTTTATTAAATATAAATGATCTTATAATTTTATGAATGCAATTGTAATTTTTATTAAGGTTTGAAAGCCATTTCTGTCAAAACTTGTGAATTTCTGATAAATGTAGGTTTTTATTTTAGAAGTGAAAATTAACACATTTAGAAAGTTATTTAGATAAAATAAATGTTATTTCTGGAATCAGGATGTCAAAATTATCCTACGGTGAATTTTTCAAAATTTTCAGAGACAGTCAAATTTTTGCGTAACAATTAAACATCATTTTAATATATAATGTATTTTATGACATCGTAATGACCCAATAGTGATGTCATAAAATACTATAAGCTTTATTTTCGGCCAATATATTTTTTACCATTAAAATAATGTGATTTTGGGTTTTATTGACTTACTTTTCAAAGCATTAATGGACCCCTCAAGACTTTTTAAACACCTTGTCTTTTTAAATTACTTTCCATGGGAGTATGACTCACCTTCACATAAGAAACCATATTATTTTAATAAGTTCGGACTTTGGCCTTATAAAATATCTTTTTCTTCTTCCCATTTCCAAAAACCATGGGCAAAAACCATGGGATAGTTTGTGGTTTGGATTAATTTAATATAAGGGGTCCCAAACCTAAATAATAAAGAATTCTCTCACCTTTCCTATATAAACCCAACCAAAATCCCACTTCCTCATCACTCAACGCCTTTGGAGTTCATCCAACCTCTGCCCTACTCTCTCTAGAATCGTCCCAAGGTTCCCCAATCTCCCAAGAAGCCTCTCACAAGCCTCTCTCTAGCCTTTGGAAGCACACTTCCAAGTAAGGGTTTTTCTTCCTTTCTCATTTTTTTCCAATTTTATTTAAGTTGTTTTACCTTTTAATTTCAATTATGAATGTTGTGGTATGGTTTAACACCTCCCTCATACTTCCCTCCTTATGTTTGAATGATGGTAGACCCCTTTCTCTCTCATTAAATACCTCTCATGTACACTCGTTACTATGCTGAAATTCTAAAAGGAACTTCACTCTCCTCATTTAAATTCAAGCAATACTTTTGAATCATGAATCTAAATTCCATCACAATTGTTGGGACCTGTATCTATATGAAATCCTTACTGTCCATTACATGTAAATATGATGAGGAACCCTCTTTCTCTCTCATCAACCATTTCATGAATTCTTATGTCACACCGTTACGCTGCCGAAATCGCACCGATTTTCTAAGCCAATGCAAATGTGTAGTGAATACCATGACCATTTCTCCATCAAGGGTATTCACCTTTATGCACATTTACTTATTGATTATAAATATTCATGTATGAATTCCACATGCCTTTATTGTGGAATAATTTATTACATTTAATGAATACATGTTTTATGATCCATGTGACACACTAATGCATGAAATGAAATGTTTAAGAAGGGTGTGCCCTTATAGCGCTCCAATGCATTGGGTAAAGTATAGTATCATGATACGTCATGTGAAATGAGTGTTGACTCATGCTAATTCAAGTGCTACGAGGGTTCACTCGGGCTTCATGTGCAATGTGTATTTACTCATGCTCCATGTGCAAAGAGTCTTGGCTCATGTTAATTCCATGTTAAGTGTTGTTGCCACATTTCCATGTTATGATTTTCATGCTTTATCATGCCTTTATTTTCATGTTTCTCTTGTGATCTATTGATATTCCTAATGTATAACATGTATTGTACTCCTCATGTTACTCCATGTGTATTCCCTTACTGGGCTTTATAGATCACCCTTTTCTTATGCATGTCCTCAGGTTATCCCATGCAATGCTAAGTACGAGGGAATGTAGTGGTCATGTAAAGGATGTTTTCAATAAAGATGTTGTATTTAATGTTTTAAGTTTTTATATAATTATCCTAAGCCACAAAGACACTAAACCTCTTGATCTTCTTTGTTGTATCAAGTGATGTTTTATGTAATAAATCATGTTTAAGTTGTAATAAAAAGCAGGGTTGTCATAGTATATTCAATTAGTTATGTCCCTATAATTTCCACTCACTAACTTCATCCCAACAAGTTTTAGTTGGATACCTATTTCCATATGATACATTACATAGAGCCATTTGAACACTAGAATGGAAAATATTATTATAGTTAAATTCTTCTAGTGTTATATACTTGTCCCATGTATCTTTATAGTCATGTTGTCATGATATTAACATATATTCCAATTTTTTTAATGTTCTTTCAAAACATTGTCAGTTTAAGGGTGATAGAATGTACTCATATAGATATTTGTATTCAAATCCATCTGAATATTCTTCCATTATTTAGTTTTTAAATAGGTATCTCGATTAATAAAATCAATAAAAGTGGACCATTATTCCATAAAAATTATTAATATAGATTATATATTAGAACAGTTGAGGTAAATCTTCTATTATAGCAATAATATGTGCTGATTATGTAAGGAGGTCAATAATAACTCATTTCATATCATAGATTTTATGGTTCTTTGTTAATCCAGTCATGATGTCTAAAGTAATTTCATAGCACATCCACAAAAGAATACATTTTTGTTAAATTAATCCTCTATGATGTTGATTCTAATACTTCACTTGTTTCTGAACAAGACATCTTCACCCATAGTCGACAATTTTCTATAGCATTTTATACAAAAATAAATGTTTCCTCAAATATATATACATCATGGAACTACTAGGGTGTATAGTTAAATTTAAGCTATGAAAATAATCTAAACATTCCAATTTTTTCTTAGGTATTGATCCAAATAAAAACCACTTTAAATTTTTTAAAATCCCATCATCAAAAACGATGCCTTCAAATATTCAATCATTATCAACATTAATTTTCATTTGAAAATTATCAACACGAGATAGAGAGCTTGGTATATTATCTTGTAAATATGTATTGCCAATAATTTCAACTGGTGTCAACGTTTCCCAATAATCAACAATTACCATATCTATCATTACAAAATCAATGAATATAGGATATTAATCAATCCACATTTGTATCTGATGTCCATGATCTTTTATACTTATTAAATCATCTACCATATTTTATTTTCCATGATGGTAGTGAATTGATAAATCATAATCCTTGATTAACTAGAGCAGAAGTGTTTTCCTTATGTTGATTTATTTATATGTAAATATTTAATTCCAACTCTTAAAATCAATATATATCACAAATATTTCACAATAGATATATTGTCCCCATATGTTCTGAGAAAATATAACCATATCTAACTCAATACAATGACTTGGATACAATAATTTTTTTTTCAATTACATTGATTCATTTTCAATATATTTATCATTTTCAAAAGGATAAAACCCATTCTATTCATCGATGCATCACTATATATCAATAACCATTCATTTAAAAAGATGAGAGAAAAATTGGTGCAATAAATAATATTTTATTCAATTATTAGAAACATTATTCACATTCTATTGTCCACACAAACATAACACCAATATGTGTTAGCTGGTTTAATGTTCTATCCAATTGGGAAAAATTCTAAATAAAATTTGAATATTGACAAGATAAACTAATAAAACTACATACATCAATTATTATCATTGGTGTAGTCCTTTAATGGGTTTTCATTGTCTCCATATGATTAACTGACATTCCATACATAGAGAAAATATGACCTAAAAAATAAATTTCCTAAAGCAGGAATTTAGCCTTTCTAAATTTACTATATATCTCGTTCCATATGAGAGTCTCTAGAATAAACAGTAGGTCATTCCCATTATCTTTATAGTTTTTAGAATACAAAATAATATTATCAATGAATTCTAAAGATTAATAATCAATATATTAGAATAATATTTGTTTCATCATATTGATAAAAATATAGGGTGAAATAGTAAATAAAAATGGAATTATTGTAAACCCGTAATCCCCACACATCATCCAAAAGGATTTTATCAAAATATATCTCTTCTTGACCTGCAATTGATGATATCTAGAAGGAAGGGAAATCTTCAAAAAATAATAATATATATAAATTTTATCAAATAAATACATGAAGTGAGGAAAATCATACTTATTATTTATTTTAATAGAATTTATTTCCATATAGTCAAATAACTACATCAAGATGCATCTTTCTTCATAATAAAGAGAATACAGGATCCCTGTGGAGAGACACAACGGTGAATAGATCCCTTATAATAGAACATCTCCTATTTTCTTTTTAGATCCAATATTTCCTATGATGACATATTATATAGAGTATTTGATCTTAGTCATGCATGATGGATTAAATCAACATGAAACTCAACTTCATGCATTATGGTTGTCATGGTAATTACCTCGAAATTACACCAATGTAATCATGTAAAATTGACACATCAAAAATTTGAAGATGAATTTCCACATCCAAAAATGTTTTCTACTCTTTAACCACAATAATTGAATTCATTTGATCAAATTGGGGTGGATATCGATTAGGATATGATTTTGATTTTAATACTCTAATGATATTAGATTTTTTACCATCATCACAAATCTTTACTTTTTTCTACTTCAGACACATTATCACGTAATATTTTGAAATCAATACCATACTAAGGATTATAGAATGGTATACCATAAGTATGATGATAAGATTAAGAAATAACGAATGTTTGTATTTCATAATGGAATCTTCTTGAGGAATTTTAGTTTCAATGTGACTTCCATGAATGGTTTTGACTAAAAACACCCCCATTAAAAAAATGTGAATCATCTATATTTACTAGAAAATTGGGTTTATATAATATAATTCTATGATCCTAAATCAAATAAATCGGTGGTTATATTTTATTATAGTGTTATTTTACCTTCCACCACATCATTTTTACCTGAAATATAGCTACGGTGATTGTATAATCCTGGTCATCTTCCCTTGTAATATGTCATGGTAAAATCCCATGATAATGGGGTAATTGATTTTATTAATATTACAATACATTACAGTTGAATCATTTAATATCATTGATTTTTTCCATACCTTTAATTCATTTTCCTAGTTACCATTTTCAATGAACATATAAATATATCCCATTCCATTCGTGAATATATCAGCATGACTTTTTCAAGAATTGTCACATAAATGAATTTTTTTCATTTCCCATTACTTCTATGAAACAAAAAAAATTCCCTAGAAATAAAATGGCCTATTATTCACCAAATTTCTCATGGATATATAAGATATATAATATTGGTTATCAATTTAAATAGCACTTATATTATTTTAAAATATGATGAAAATTTTTTAGAATCCAATTTTCATTGGAGACATGGATTAAGACCATAAAATTAACTATTAATCCTATCAACTGAATCATTTTTATCAGTTTAATACATTTATAGTCTTATGAAGGTAGACTCATCAATTTCAACAAACTCTTCTTCTCATTTCATTATGTTAGGAAATTTTATTTTCATTTCAGTTCATTAATCTTGAGAGATGTACTTTTGAATAATTTTTCATTAAAATTTCTCCAATCCAGGTACTCTATTTTATATTCCTCCATTGTATTCTGGATCAAGTACCAAAATTTATCAATATCTCCATTAAGATAATATACTAATAGTACTACCTTTTCATTTTCATTGTATAACATTTCTTTAAATATATTTTCAAAGGACTTGATCACAAATCATTTACCACTTGATTTTTAGTACCACTAAATGATAAGGGCTTCTCCAATATCAAATGATCCAAAATAGTTTTTATGTGGTTATTAATCACAACATTGGTAATTTCTCCTAATATATTCATGATATGAGTAGCCCCACCACTAATCATGTTGAGTTTCGCAATATAGAAATCCCTATACTAACAGTTTGTGTCGATTCTATTACATCTATTAGGTGTCATATGTTTATAATAGAAGAAACATAGTTATCTCATAATCATCATGATTATTGATCCAAAAAAATAACTATAAGTATTTATTATAATTAAAATGTTTATTTGAGATATATTTCTCAAGGATTCTACTAAACTTCATTTCATACCAACTGTAACAACCTTGACCCTTGAATCCCAAGGTCAGTGTCTATTTTATTAAAATGATATAAGTATAAGAGATCCCATTTCCATGTATCAATTATTTTAGTATTTTTTATAAAATAGATACATATATGTTTCCCTTATTCAGTTGGTAACTATACATAGAACATTACAAAATAAAATAAAATTCTTCTTCAAACTTATTAAAATATTTTATCATCATAACCTGGAGAAGAAAAATAAGAAAAAGTGTAAGCTCAAATAATCATAACTGGTTACATGAAATAAAAATAATTATTGCAATGTAAATATAGAATAGTCCTTATAGAAGGGTAAATAATATGAAAAATACATACCATCAATAAAATGAGAATGGAAATGAAACCACTTATTTTTTTATATAAAAGATCTCATGAAAATTAACAATTGAATACTGAATGCAGAAATTTATTTTTTATTGGATGTAATGTACGTAGAAAATGAAATATTATAACCTCAAGAAAATTATCTATTGGTGGCAGGATCATATTAAAGTATACATATAATCAATTAAAATGTGGTTTTCACCAATGGTTTGGTCTCATTAGACCTGATGATGCATTTTGAGGATATCTATAACTAGGCCAGACACATCACTTCATGTATAAATAATTATTCATACAAAATACAATTCACGAACATTGTGACTTGTCAAAATATCTGTACACCCTTTAAAATTGATATTTATCTTTATTTCCTGTATAAAAAAACATATAAAACGCAATACCTAAAAATGTTATATGATATATTAAATAATAATATAAATGATACAATGTAATTATTATATTTAATCAAATCCTTATTTAATAATGATTTTAAATAAATGGGATGTATACACCACACGCAATGAATTAGTGTTTACAAATGCATAACTAATGTAAAAAATCATAGGGGTATCAAATAAATAATGGATTTAAATCATACATGACCATTAAAAAGGTTAAATATGAATATACCATGATAAAGAATGTCAAAATAAATGGAACACAAATATACATAGTGTATATGATAATTTATTAATGAGCACCATTTGTTCAGTTTAACTGAATATATTAAAGATTATTTAATGAAAAAATGAGTTATTTTTGCATAAAAAATAAATTATATAGAATATATTTTAGGATAAAAATTGTGTTTTTTGAAAAATATTATTGTCCAAAAACATATTATGGTGTGTACTTGAAAATGGGTATGCAATTAGGATGTTCCCTTTAATCGGTCTTGCGTATTGTGAGAAATTGAGGAGGAAACCATGTAATACATGTATTTATACATCAATGAATGAGGAATTGAGATAACTACATATTTCTTAAACTTACGAAAATTATTTTGGATTATTAAATGAAAATAATTAATAATTTCATTAAGATGTAGAGATAGAAAACAAAACATTACGGAAAAAGGGGGGTTTGCAAAAAAATACCTTACCTTTTTTCAGAAAGTGTTCTTCACTAGCACATAATATCCGGGAAAATGTAATCAGATTCATCAATAATTAAATTTATAATCTATTAAAAATTATTTAATTTAATATAATTTTATTATGTTCCATTATTTTCTTTTTGATGAGTTATATGATTCAATTTAATCATTTTTTATGGTTCCTTTCATTTGTTTTGATGATTGGTTTACGAGTATACATGTGTGGAAGTTCATGTAAAAATATAATCAATATGAAAAAATTAAAATTTATATTATAATTGAAATAATAGAAGATTAAATATTCTTATATATAATTTTTTCTAGAAAAGAGGGTGTTTAATACGATAAAATATTAATCATAACTCTTTAGATTATTTGGGGGTTTTTTGATCATGAAGAACTAGTTTTATTTTATTAATTAATATTTTGTATATATACTACTTCCAGATAAATAAATAGGTTTTAATATAAATATTAAAATATAATTTACCAATTATAATTTTTTGTCACCATCATTGAATTAAGTATAAGAAAATAAAGAATTAGCACCCATAAAGGGGTATAATTGACACCTATTCGACTATGATTTCATTTATTTAAAAAAAAAAGTGGAATGGAAAAGAATTGTTTGTGGAAATACCATTAACCTAATAAAAATAACTCTTATATTTTATATTTGAGTTATAATGTTACAGGGTATAGGGGAGGTTTGGTATGGATAAGAATAGAAAATAAAATATTATAAAATAATAGAAATGGAACGATGATATTACCTCTTGAACATATTCTCCTTGATAACCTTTAGATGGAAATATTGTTTGGTATTTTTTGAAGCCAATAGATCATCCAAATGGGTGAGATTCTTTGTAAGGTAATTGTGATTAAAATTTAAAATCCTCAAAGCATTCAATGTGTGACCGGAATCGGAGGAGAGGGGTTGTATTTATTATTGATGATATCAGTATTTTATTTATTATTTTAATCATATTTTATTATATTTTCTATAAACTATCAATAGTATTGGATAAAATAACTAAATATTGTAAACTGAAAATGAGAGTTCACATTAATGTTCCTCACATCATTCACACATCATCAATGTCTCAATAATCGATGTATTTGTTTAATAGAAGAAATTACTCTATTTTACTATTCACCAAAATTTCAAATATTTTAGAAAAATCAAAAAAATTCAATATAAACAATTATATAACTATATAAAAAAAATTGACTTCTTTTATTTAAGAAAATTTAAATCATGAGAAATTTAATTTTAGTTCAAAATTATCATTTATTTGTAAAATACTGAATTTAAAATTACTGCATATTTTATGATGCTTCGAAAAAATATTTTTGTTTTCATAAATTTATAATATATATATATATATATATATTAATTTATGAATATATAAAAATAAAATAAATATTATTTTAAATTATATTATTTATTATAAAATATTATATAAATACTTACGGCTCACAAAATACCATCACATAAGTTATCATTTTAATACATTTGTTTACATATTCCATGATATATATATAACATATTTTTATTTATATGATATATAATTTTTTTATACTTTCATAGGTGTGGTTATTATTCTATTGGATGGTTTACTATTCCTAATATTCATATTACTATTCATATGGTCATGTCAATATTCAATTATATCATTGTTTGGTTAAGCTTGCTTTTTATGGAATGTAAGATGTCCAATGAATTGAATTTTTTTTAATAATATACATATCCTATAATCATGGAGTGTTATAAAATCACTTCCCATGGTGGTAGTCTACAGTACACACAAATAATGTAATCATAATTCAAAAAAATGGAAGGCAATAAGGTAGGTGTCATATACCCATTCTAAAATCATAATAATATCATTAATATCTAAATATAAAATATAATCTATATTACCATCATTATAAAAAACATTGATATATTTTTAATGAAATATGAATGACTTTGGTCCACGAGGCAGTAGTCCATCATACACCGGAATGATGATTTAATAACTCATCTTTTGAAAGAAAATGTAGCTATTGGTCAAAAATATAACATAAAAAATAATATTATATGAAATATAAATTTTATATTATATAATCATGATATAATAATCATTTAGTTAGTATGAGAAATAAATAATACAAAAATAGTCATTGATAAATGTTTCCTTTGATTCAGGTATGTGCTAAACTACATCCATAAATGAATTTATGTCCAAAATAAGGCTAATAGAATTATGTGAGGGATGTTTAGAGGATATTTGTGTCTGTATTGGCTGATCATATAGGTTTGAAATTATGAATAATGGAGGAGAGGGATGACATTTTATATGTGGGGTAGAGGACCCACATCAAATTTTCTAAAAGAGTTGAGTTCTCCCAAATATTCCACCTGGAGGAAGAGTAAAAAATTGATCAAATTCTATTTTTATACATTATAAGGTTGATATATTATATGAAAGTATTTTTTGATATTTATATAAGTAAATGATTACTCTATTGAATTAGTTTACCCCTCCCCCCCCCAGAAAACCCATTTTACCATAACCATTGTAATTATGTTTTATTGAATTTACTATTCATTTTAGACATAATTCAAGTTGAACAGATGATAAATAGTAAATTATTTTTATTTCGTATAGTGAATTTTTTTTTTCAAATTTCATTCAGTTAATTGTAATATTGTTCTAGAACAATTTTCCCCACAAACATGTCGATAAATTACGTTTTTTAAGAGAAAGTGAGAAAACAATTCACAATGTTTTTATATCATATTTCAATATAAAATTTGTTAAAATAACCTAAAATGAATTAATAGTTTATAACATAACTAATTATACTTTTAGAAAAATTTAAAATATAATTTATCTATATGAATAAATTAAACGAAAAGAACAGCTTCATATAAAAGTCTATTTTATTCTATTTATCATAAAAATAAAACATTTCACTAAAATACTAAAAATTAACCCTAAGATAATTTTTACATCATAAATTAAAATTTTATGATTACTCTGTAAAAATAGTTTTCTAAACATGTCAAAATTAATTTTAATTCCAATGAAATAAATACTTTTTTTAGATAAGAATATTATCAATACATATAAACATATTACAAATACTTTTTCATTTTATTATCAATATTATTCCATTATAAAAAACCCATCATAATTTATATTTAAAAATTTATTATTAGGAATCATGAGGATGTTTTCAACTGATATGTTATAATAGTTGAGTTTCAAAGACTATATTAATAATATTTTCTGGTTTTGATAAAACTCTTTTTCATGTGTCACAAATGAAATCTATGTGTTGTCTATTGATGAATATAACATAGGGCTGCATATAATGCATGACTTTATTGGTGTTTCATTTAATTTAAATCATCAATAAATTAAATTTATTTGAAGAAAAAAATTATTGATACAACCATGGGGTGTTATATTCTACCCCCACCCCTATAAATTGTATTTGGACATTGAAATTAAACATTGCAATAAAAAAATGGTTGTAATTATGCATCATCAAATTCTCATGATTCAATATATCATCCTCAAAATGGTTGTTTCTCCATATAATAATATCCTGGTGAGTTGTCTTTTATTGTAGAACATTATGTGTACAATCTAATATCTCCACCAGTTGTTCCAAGTAAGAACAATCTTGCATTGGTGGTATGAACTCTTGTTTTTTACATTTTATGGGTCATGTATGTATTTAGTTTGGACTTATTCATGGTACACATCATGGAATTATGAATGGTTATGTGGTAGTTCCATATTATATTCTACCACTGTGATTCGATCAATAATTTCAAAGGCAACGATATACCTAGTGATTAAATTATTTTTTTCCAAAATATCATAATCATATTCCATAGTGATATTCTATGAAACTCTTGAAAAAAAAACAAATTATAGATGACATCATAAATTAGCATGATAACATTTCTTGCGGACTCTAATATACCATGATGTGTTGTTTAATTTCCCTATCCTCCTCTTCCATTTCATAACATATATCATGTTCTAATAGAATTCAATCTCCAACTTAATTTCAAAACATTAGATATTTTCATTTAAAATTATAGTGGTATTCATAGGGATCTATTAAGATTATTGAGGGAATGATATTTTAGTAGGAAAACATGACGAGAAAAAGCTATTGATCCCAAACATATTTTAAATCAAAAGAACATGGTCCAAACATATCTTCTAGGGGTTGAGTTTCACTTTTAGAATAACCATATATTTTATGATTATAAATTGTGATAGAACTCAACTCCTCATTAAGGTATTCATTAAGAACTCAGTGGAAATATGAGGAAATACTTGGATATCGACTTGATATAATGGAATTTGGTACTCCATGAAACCTAAACACATTCTCAATGTATATATTTTCAAGATGACCCAAAAGACTTATTTTTTTGATATATATGAACTATACTAACATATTACGGTGATCCTATACCACCAATTTTTCATTAGAAGGTTTAGTGGTTTTGAGGAGTCGAATGACAATATCAATAGTTTTATTCTCCAACATCCATTTGGGTATATGAAAAAATGACATGTCCCCTTATTATTTTTCCATTTATTCATAACTGGTTTTCATACCAAGAACCAAGATACAAACTCTATCACAACACTCCTCATTCCATACCACCATAAATATTCCTTAAAAATATCTATAAATATTTTTACTTCTGAGAAAAATAGATAATGATTAACTATAACATTAATATAACAATTTTGTATTCAAATATTTTATTGAAATAATTATTACTCAGTTTCAAAATCATATCATTATTATTTGATCAATTTTATATTTACTATCATTTTTAACAATATTGGACATCTTAAAATTTACGTCTACACCTATTTTGTATTCAAATGGTAATATTGATTAAAATTCAATTTTTAATGAAAATATTTTCTCATTCCATCAGGATTTAGAGATCCATACCTTTAAAATCATGATACATTATATCTTTTTTAATCATCTTCATTCATAATCCAGCACAATCCTTTCGACATAAGGTAACAGACACAATGATATATTTTTCAGGTTTCTAAGATATTGATAATTCATTTTCATTACTCATCTCAAAATTTATTCTTTGTAACATGTTAATCTCAGTATATGTTAATATATACTTCAAAATCATATAATTGGTATATATATCACATTTATTTCTGAAATTATAATTCATCAATATCTTTAATGAATAAATTACATTATCTAATTCCATATACTGTGTTTGGTAATGTTTCCCACAACTCATCATTTGTCATCTTGAATAAGCTATATACATGTCAAAACACATAATAATATATCTAAATCCCGTGTTGGATTCATCACTATGGATTACAAACCCATCTCTACTATAGGAAAACATATAAAGAGGTGTGATAAATAACTCTTCTCTTTAGTTCCTAGAAATTTTACTAAATTAATATATATAGAAGAACAAAGATATTCTCTAGGTTAACATGTCCACAAGATTTGAGCTCCATGATAAATTCTATAAAAACAAATTATAATATATAGCTAAACCACAATAACTATGTATCTCAGTCATTGAGGTTGTTTTGGGAGAACTTTCAATTGAATCATCCTATGATGGATCTACTAATATACTCTCTAATGAGATTATATGACCAAAAAAATGATCCCTCTTGCGTAAAAAATTATATAATTGTAAATTTTTAATATGTTTACTCTTCATATAGGGTCTTTGTACAATTCATAGGTGATCTTCAAGAATCTCCGTGATTTTCAAAAATATAAGAATATCATCACTCAAAATTAACCTAAAATGATCATGGAAACATCTAAAGAGGTTATTCATTATATCCATTAAGATAATAGGGGAATTATTACGATATAAAAGAATCAATATATAATCATAGTGTCAAAACCTCTTTCAAAATTATGTCTTGGGTATATCCTCTTTACTTTACCTAATATTATGATATATTGAATGGAGGTTGATCTTGGAAAACTATTATTCATCATATAAATGATCAAAATAGTCAAAAATATGGGCATGTGGATACTTGTTCTTTATTTGGATTATGTTCAACTCTGATAATCAATGAAATGTTAAATTTATCCATATTTACTTTTAATAAAAATATATGTGAACCAGAAGGGGACACACATTGTTAAATAAATCCATTATCAATGTTTTCCATGGGTTGCATTTTCTTTTGCAACAACCCAATCTGGGACATTAAATAAGGAGTCTTTGAAATTTAAATGGAACCAGGTATAATTTATATTGAAAAACTAACTTCACATTTTTGTGTAAGGCATAGAAATTATTTTGTAAATCCATCAACAAAATCTCTCACAATAGTCATTTCATCATTTTCACGCCTCTCCACAACCAATTAGGGTTATCATCCCAATATAATTTGAATTAAGATATATTCAATGTATTTTATCTTCATCTAAACCTCATACATATCATCACATTGATATAAGATCATAGGTTGGTTTCAATTATCAATCGTGACTTCCCTTCCTTGACAATGGATTTGGGATTTATAATATGAAATCATATCCAATCATAGGATGATATCAAATTACCCAAGAGGAAGATTGATAGAATTTGTAAGAAAACATTCCGACCATCCTCATTTGAATAGGATTCATAGATTTGATATGTTATCATTGTTCCATTAGGGGTTTTCACTGATAAATCTATATCTAATCATTTCATCACATCTTTATAACCATAGGGAATTCATTATATGTTAATGAATAAGAATATCTAGATTTAAATAAAACATTATTAGTGCTAGAGTGGATGGTAAGTTTACCTTTCACTATGTATCTATTTTACCCTTTTTTATAAACAGTCATCTCATGATATTTACCATTGTCCCTTGGTATAATATTTTTTTAATTTCCATCATCATCATTAATCCTCAGATTTGCACATTTGTCTGAATAATTACCATTCTCTTTAAACATGAAGAACTGATGTGGGGTAGGATCATTCTATGAACATTTCTCTCTATTCCCACTATTATATAACATCTCACCACAAATTTATCTATATATTTTCTGATGGTCTTTAATTCCACACATAAAACATTTAGTAGTCACCTTGAGAAAATTTACATCATGCATGTTCCCAAACATTGATCATTAAATAAATCACACATTATTATTTAATCTATGAAACCTTTGGTTTTCCTTGGTAATTCATAGTCATATTCTGTTTAAATACCTAATGATGGTTAATTATTATTTTTTAATTTCATAGAATATCCTCAAAGAGTTTCGAAGCAATTGGACATCAAGGCCTATTTTTTCATTAGTATTTAATTTAGACTATCTAAATATTGGCTTTTTGAGGTTGTTACCCCTATGTAAATATTTTCTATAGACACACCCACATATAGTACCCATACATGGAGGCAATTACATGGAAACTAGTCACTCTATTATTTATTAAATTCAATGACATTTTCCTATATATAAAATAATTTATATACATATCTATAATGATAAACCTAGGTATCTTAGAAGGGTTTTCTCATTCTATTTTCCATTGATTATAAAATATTGTTCTTTGACACCAAATATAGTGTCCCTTTATTAATATATATATATATAAACATTTCTTAATGTTTATTGTTTTATTTATTACATTACTATAAACACACACCTGAGGACTTTAATAGTTTAGGGTCTTCAGAATCATGGAAATATAAACATAGGTCCATATGTAATATATGACATATCATACTACATTATTCATAATAAAAACTCTTCTTATATATATAATACATAATATAAATATTCATATCCATGGAAAAGGAAACATTTGAAAGGGTGAGCTTAAATGCTCAGTACAGGTAAACAATATAGATACATAAGAATAACATTAACATAAGGTTGTGAATAAATGGTAACAACATTTTAATGAATTAACTCTATATCGAAGATCACATACACTAGTCATGGAATAATTATTGATAGTTTAGAGGACATGAATCATAAGATAATCAATGAACATAATCCATTATATGATAAAATTGGACAAACCAAAGAATTTATTCCATACAAATATGCATATAAATTAATTTAAATATTGGTAGAAGCTCACAATTGATGCCCATATGTGGGAAAAATTCCATTAATGTGTCAAGTTTCCTCCTCTTTCCATTTATGCCTTCATAAACATAGTTCACTCCCATTTATAGTCATGTATTAGTATGTTGGGTTCATTATCATTCTGACATTGTCTATTTCTAAGGATATATAAATCATTACCTGATGAATTGGGGAGATATACATTTCCCACCATTATAACATCTGCCAATCTGGAACTATCTCATGTGGCCCAATGTGTTGTTCAAGAGGCCAAAAACATGGCTCTATATATTCCATAGGCTTTCAACTAGAAGTAGGTGTTTTAAATTTATAATGTGGATATTATACCCCTGATATGAGGTTTCATAATTGGAGGAAAAAAATCCATATAGACAAAATATAATCAAAACACAAACATAGGGTATGATAGTAACTAGATCCAAATGATTAATACAATAAATAACATGAAATAATGTGATTAAAATATGTAATGTAACTAAATTATACTGTATACAAAATATACAAAAAAATACTAATAGACTCAAATAAATCCTCAAAAGTACCTAGTCATAAACCACACAGCAGTACCATAATCAAAATCCATCCCATTAGCAAGAAAAAAGTCAACTACAAAGTAATTTACCCTTATAAAGACCTACATCAAAATAATCTTCTCAGGTGCCAATTGTTGATCCGAATAGGATTTCAGTATAACATAGTTGGTTCACACCACCATTTCTAATTAATCTAGTATGATAAAAAAATTTATGCAATAAAGTCATTACATTGTTTATTAATTAATTAATCACATAATTAAATAAAACCATAACCTATATTGGTTCCCTGGAAGAATATTTTTGTTCATGTATTATGACCATGGAAACCAATACCGTATAACCAAGGAAAAAACACTTTCGTCATAGCCATTCCAGAATATCTCTAAACATATCTATTAACCATGTGAACAATAACCATAAAACATTGGTATAGATACAACAATTAGTGTCAGATCCCTATATGCACTAAAACATCTATCCCAATGTCCTAAAAGCATTATATTATGGTACTGTGAATTTCCCACAATATATATGCATCATAAAAAAGTACTAGGCTGATAGAACTCAATATTATCGTTATTTCATTTATCTATCAATGTTATAGTGTCGAGAAAAAAATATAATGTTTTCTGCATGGAAAACAAGTCATGTCATATATTATCGATATCATAATATCACATAATATATCTCAATGGTTAATTAAGAAAATTTAAATTTATATTTAAAATATCATATATAATTTAAATCAAAATTTGTTTAATAGTTATATAAATATGAGATATTCCAAAATAAGTAGACTCTATAACAATCAATCACCTAGGATATCATGTAATTAAAAACACCCATTAATACATTAGGCAATTAAATTATTTTCAAGGTTTTATCACCCAACAACTAGCCATAACCATGTCATAACCAATTTAAACCAATGGAATCCATGGAATAATCCATTCATTGATTTAATTGATTTGGACACCTTCAATGTGAAATAAATCACAATATTTAATTACTTCAAAATTATCAAACCATAGGGTAAATATTTACACCCCAAAAATAAAATCGATATTCAATAACTCTTTTAACAAAAAATTCTAATGGGGAAGAAGGTGAATATTTTCATTGAGAGGTACCTAGATCTAAACAAGTCATGATCCAAACTAACCACTCAAACAGTAAAATTATTTCTCTGCAATGGTTGGAGGAAGCTGGGTGAGATGGAAGAAACCTTAAAAAATTACATTCTAGGTATTTCTCACACCTAAATGATGTACATACTAGTGGTTGGAACTCACACTTCATCTAGATTATTCCCTAGGGCCAAGAGGAGGAGTACTGTAGTGAATATGAATAGAAATTCAGACACATATCATGTTTAAAAATGCAGGTTGGGGAATTACATATCATGTAATGTATTTACACATTATGAATATATCATTAGAGTAATATGATAAAAACATTACATTAAATTTACTTTATTAAACCACCTACACAATTACATGAGATGGAATCTATTGACACGACATGCAAACAATATGTAGATGTTTTTTTAGCCAATTTTCACATTAAACAACCTGAGAAACTTTTAATGATTCTCATCATACCATGAACACCTATTAACACTTAACCCATTTATACCCTAACACCATTAATTCAAACTATCATATAACCCAGAACGATATTTTATTTTCTTTAACACAAATCTCTATGTGAATATTATTCAGTTTTTTATCAGGATTTATCATAAAAAAATTCTAGTTATTCATATTATAGACATGCTTGATGAAAAAAACTAAAAAAATATCAAAAAATATATGGAAACATAACATGAAAAGTCAGGATATTACAACCTCCCAATATTATAACCTCTCATGATCATGATACTCCAAGTGATATTTCGAGGTGTCTGCACACAATTTCAACTAGTTTTTATTCATAATAGACTCTCTATATGAAGTATACTCCAGATGATTCCCATGCTGCCACCTCACTAAAACTAATGTTATAGTCCTAACCCAAATATTTTTATCATTATGTTCCACAACCCATATCAAATACTCTTAAAAGGACACATCATAATTAAGAACTATATCTACAACATCTAACAAATTTGAAGGTTTTGGGTAATATCTCTGTAGAGGCCACACATGGACCATGCCAGGCATGACATTATGGCACTATGGAAGGAGTAAATTGCATTCCACTGGACCGACCCATTCAGCTTTTTCAAAAATTCTGGACAAAACTAGGTAACATTATTCCTTATTTCATTATATGGTGTTTCACCAGCCTAGATGACACCAGTTGGAAAACATAATGACAACTCCTGAATTACAGAGATCATATCTAATAGTTATCACAAGATTTTTGCCTACTCTACATGGTCACCAAACACTAAATTATAAACACATCCTAATTAGATATCTCATTCATGAGACATGGTACAATAAGTGATGACTCACATCTCTATTATTAGAAAATAAGTGAATGAAACAACCATTCATAAATTTCCTTGAAAGGTGTCATTTAGATTGATTTCTGGAAGCTATTTTTATACGATAACACCGCGAGTTCTATTTTTTTCTCATAAACTATAAAAATTGAATACAAACTCACAAAATATATCCTCCAGAACATGAATAGTTCTCTCAAATTGTCCATCAGTCCATGTATGATAGTTCCATCTAAGAAGAACCCAAGATCCATGATTCTTTTTAAGACCCCATGAAAAAATGTGATTCGAAACAAAGATGTTGGTCTTAAATGATACACCTAAAAAAATGCATCTGAACCACCTCACACATGTAAATACATCACAGATGATCAACTAGGAATGTTTTCATGGTAGACAATAAATTCACTACATTTGTCGGTTGATAAAAAACAACGCTTATAATGTAATTCTAATGGGGTTTCCTAGGCAATTTTTTCATAAAATCCATTTTGAAATCATCCCATTTCCACTCAAGAATGGGAAATGGATATATAACCAATTCTTTCTTTAGATTCTAAAATTTCTCCTTCTGATTTGTAAAGCAGAAACTTTCCATTTCTTTCTTCATTCCTAAAAACAAGTATTGTCTATGGATATCATGTTAATTTGTTTTCAAAACCAGATGTACCACCCATATAGAATCTTGAAAATACCTCATTATATCCTTTAATACACCTTTATGAACCCATACTCGGACATGAAAAATAATTGAATTGCCCCTCGTGGGACATTATCTAAATGGTGTCTACCCACCATTTCATATGTCTCTTATTAATGATCCCATATAATCAAAAAAATATCAATCTTAATACAGTCCTATATCATTTTTATAATGGATGTTGATGTTAGAGCTACCCATCTTTGAGACTCATAAACATCTAGATGTATTTATACAAAAGGGAAATTATTCAAGAATCATTAAAAAACACATATAATACGTTTTCCAGTGTATTAGAGATTAATTTTTTTGAAATGATTTTTCCCTATCCTGTTGTATTATATATTTCATTGTTAAAAGAATAAAAATACTTGAACCACCTCCTCTATCAACTTTTCATGTTTCACGGAGAAAAGATAAACTCGAGAATCTTATGCTCTGTGGATACCACAAAACACTCAGAAATGAGATAATGCATCCAATATTTCATGTAATCTACCATTGATGCTATGTAAATATTGTTACTAGGGTTATTACTCTCATGGGGACTCAAAATATTGAGGGAATTAGAAACCAATCGATCCTCTTTTATTAAAACTTCTATAAGTTCAACTCTCTATGCATTAATGTACATGATATATTCATTGACTGGTATAAGATATGTGAGTATATATACTGAGTTCATCCAACCTTTGAATTCCTAAAAATATATCTCCCATGAATGAGAAAAACAATCTTCACCCATTTCATGGTAATACCGGATGTTTGTGCATCCAAATAAAATACAATATTAATAAAGAATCAATAATAACCCGTTAATCCTTGAATTCTAGGAATCTCAAAGATTCTCTTGGTACATTCCTAATATACCATAGGTGTGACATTCTATGGGTCTGCTGAAAATCCAACCCCAAATATTACATGTCCCATGAATTACAATTTAATAACCCAGAATAATCATTTTTTTACCTTGGCATAAAGTTGCTGCTACATCATTGTACTCGAGATGATGTCAAGATATTTGAAATTATCATAAGTTGACAAGGAGTACACTAAAATATTATCGAATAAACCACTGAAAACTAGTACATAAATGGTTGTATGTTGTTATTCATTATTTCCATGAGTACCATCAGTGATTTAGTCAATTAAAACAACATCACTAGAAATTCAGGCATTCCATACATGCTCTTAAAATCAATCAAAGGGATGTTTTAAGGTCACGCCATTTACTCATGGATACATGATCTTAGATAAATCCTGGATAATATCGCATCTCATCTAAACTGATTGAATACATCATCAATGTGAGTATGTGGATAAAAACTACTAACTATAATTTAGTTAAACATTTTATTATCAACACCTAAAGGAAAATACCCATCATCATTGTTAGTGAATTTAACATGAGAACACTTAGGATAAATACTAGGCCGTATGAATCCATTAAATTATTTATTTTCAAACTAATATTTCAAAAATATATGATTTATTTAATCAATTATATATGTCTAGAAAAATGTTGGCTCTAATCCTATCACCTACTTGATCGTGAACATGATATCTCGCTCAGGAGGTATCAATATAAGTCATCCGGATTGACATCCAGAAAATTATCTTAAACTGGAGGAAAATAATCCTACTTTATTGCATCATTATCTTGAGAATGAACCACTATTTCAGGCATAAGAAAATCCAATCTACACCTAATTGGTCCCATAAAACCATCTTGAATATCTCACTCTCCATAGTATGTGTAGATGCCTCCATAGATATATAAAAATGTTATGCTCATCCTATAAGAGTCGATATGATCCTACCATAGAACAAACCAGTCCATATCATGAATCAAGTCCAATAATATAATTTCAATAATTAATGCTTCCCCAAATAAATGGAAACCACCAATATCTAGATAAAAGTTGTTGAAATAGTTTATATTGAATAATCAAACTCACACCCTTGTGTCGATGGTTAAAACCCCAACCCGTATTTCCACATCTAAGATTAAAATGTTTTTAAAAAATAGATGCTATAATAAAATGTGATGATTCAAAATTAGAAAAATTCAATCTATTGTATTTGATATAAAAATCATACCTCCTACGTAGGACAGTTCAAAATAAATTATTCCCAAAGTAGTCTACTTTACATGAATCTTACTTTTCCCTCTTCCCTGAGCTCCAATATGACTACCCTTAGAAATTTATAATTCTGGGTACTGGTGCTCATGTATAAGGGTACCACATCTCCGGTCATGGACTGAATGGTATTTAGAACACCAATTAACAACATACATGGGTAAGTAGATCCCCTTCCCATCTATGGTGTCTATTATAGTCACCTACCCCTAGTCATCTATGAAATGATCACACTGAACTATAGAACATCACCCAATCTTTCCAATATATGACACTCAACTGTGGGTTATGAACATTGTGGGTACTTATGATCAAAATTTCTACACATGTATCATTGGGATGAAACACAGTCTTTATATGGTTGTCTGTTTTTCTAAATTCTCTTATGACTACTACATTGGAAGAAACTATCATAGTGGAGCTTCATTGCACTCATAGAAGAGCTCTAATATCATCTTTTTGAAACAACCATGCTACTACTCAAGGACACTCATAGATTCTATTATGTGATGTGTTTTGGGTTCATCAAATCCACAAAGATTCTTAAATAAGAAGCATTCATCAGAAACCTAGCCTTATAGAGAAGACCATCCTAAAAACATATCACCTAGGACATCTCCTCGACTACTATATATAGTGAAAAATATTGTAGATCTGTGAAATGCCCAGCATACTCTAGAATTGACATTCCCTCCTGCATCAGACACATGATATCAAAATAATTTTTATATATCAACATATCATGATAGAAATGGATCATGAACGTCTTCTTTTACTATTTTCATGACTTCTCATTCAATTACCCGACCTTCTCCAAAATATCCCACAAACACCTAGTTTCTCCATATAGAGTATATACAGAAGGCTTCACCAATCAGTTCATAGGTTTTTCAAGATGCTTGAATGTTGTATATAATAACCAAATCTAGATCTTGGATACCTATGGCCCCCCTTCAAGTGTAAAAATTGATGGATTCAATAGAAAATAATATTTTGTTGATTATAGCATCCAGGGGAAAAAATGAAGAATCTACCTTCCCATAGTTCTCATAACCCCAAGAATATATTATGATGTTGAACATCCATCTACTCCTTAGGAATATTAGGAACCTTGGGTTTAGCTATGTTACATGTGTAAATAATTTCACTCTCGTGAATATCAAATAGAATATGGAGAGGATAAATTTTCTTGATAAGAAAATTAGACACCATAAAGAACTACATAGCAAAGAAGTCAATTTAAATATGTGACTATAATAGAGAACCACTTACTCATACTCCCACTAAAAACCAATTTAAAATATTATTACATGACATATTAATTCATTTAAATTTTCAATTGAGGAAAATATCTCTTATCATATTTAAAAGGGAATATATATATCCCAATAAATAAAATATATACCCCTATCCTACATAGTGAATTTAATTAACTCACAATGTGCCTATTATGATGAATATATTCTCATATCATGCTATACTAGGACATAATTATAAATATTAATAAATAGTCACATCATAATACAAGCACCTCAAAAAACATGTGAATCACCCAAGTTGAAATAACATAAACAATAAGAATAACACAAAACAAACATCAATCCCATCCTTGGGTACTAGCCTTTTGCTTGTACATGGGTTATCTTCTCCCACACACAATCTCATTACCATGTTCTGACACATCCTAGTATCATTTCTTCTATTTCCAAATAGTTATCTAGATGATAATAAATCCAATGCCTTTTGTAACACTTTTTAATATTAACCAATTTTTCACTCTCTCACATGGTAAAAAAGGGATAGATTTTGAGACTTCATGTGAAAACACCCCATACTTATTAGGCATCCGACTAGTCGTGGGAGTGTGAAATGTTTAGTGGGGAGACTATACCTCTCGGTATGATGTTTCATAGAAGTATAAAAATAAAAAATATAAACAATATAAACAATATAAATACATAGTCGATGAAAACAATAAAAATCCAACTGAATAATTCATTAAATAATGTGGAATAATGTAAAAATGTTCATGACTATATCTAAATTTCATGTTATAAGAAATATAATTAAAAGACTATAAAACATAAATAAATAATCTTAATTCTCTAATCCTAAACCGCATTATAGTCCCACCACCAATCTCTGTCCCATTTGGAATAAAATAATCAACATCAAGGACAGTATACCTTATCCAAACATGCATCTACATAATCTTATTGGGTACCAAATGATGGATTGAATACGGTGTGAGTATAACACAGTAGGTTACTACTACTATTTTTAAATAAAATTGTTTGATAAAATGTTTATGTAATAAGGATACAACTATGTGTATTAATTAATTTAAAAATGAATAAAATACGAGAAGCACCAGTATTTGTGTATTTTATAAATATCTCAGAGTATGTATTTGGACCATGACAACTACAACCATATAACCAAGGTAAAATATCATACATTGGTGATATTATGGACTATATATGAGCATGTCGTATAAACATTAAAACCACCCCCATTGAACCATGTTATATTCATAATAATCTGTGTTAAATCCTTATTAACCATATAGAATCAGATTAACATAACTATAAGACTTTCAAAATGGTAATAGTCATAGCCCATTCATAATAAGCATCACAACATGTGATTGGTCTGATACTACTCTATATCAGCTATATAGTATATAAGTGTACAACTGTTGGAGCAGACTCCGAAATATAATCACATTAACATGGAACAAAATCCTTTTTATTCAACATGAATATCTAAATACTAAATAATATATCTCAAATTTTTAATTGTGATAATTAACCATTTTCATTAAAATACCACTTTCAATTAAAATAAAAATTGGTTAATAGTTATATAAATATAAAAAATGACCAAAAAATGATTCTAGAATAATAAATCATCTAATGATTCATGTCATGCTAAAACCATATTAATCCATTGTCCATTTCAATTATTTTCATGGATTTCTCACCCAACGGGTAGCTATAAGATATGTCATAAGTGTATTGAATCCAGTGGACTCTATGGAAAAATCCATTAATCCATTTTATTTATACAAGTTTTTTCTATGTTTTCACAGTATCTATATTTCATAAAATTAAAATTATCAAACCATAAATTTAATATTAAGATCCCACATCTTTAACTTCTGCTCAAAAAAAATTTCCAATTACAAAATTGCATGGGGAAAACGTGTGGATGATTATAAAGAGGTTCTTAGATAAAAATGATCAAGATAAAACCAAAAAATGCAACCAGTCAATGGATTTGATTTTAATGGAAGGAATAAGTAGGAAGATAATAAAGAATCTAAATTTAATTTCATTTTCATGGTCTTACCACACAAACGAGGCATCTATAAGGGTGTTTCGCACTTAAAATTCAAGTATATTTTCTCTAAGGGAAGAGAGAAGAAGATATGTAATGAATTTTAATGAAAATTCTATATCCCAAAATGTTAAAAACCAAATGTTATAGAAATTAATGATGTTTAATGTAATTAGACATCATGTTATTATTTTTAATTAAATAAAATAAAAAACAATCATCATATATTTATATAAATAAAACACCAAACCAATTATACATTATGTTATCCCTTTACACGGTGTGTAATTTTCCTATAGATGGGCTTTCATCCCCTTTTCCCATTAAAACACTCTATAAAATTTTAAATATTCTCAACATAACATGAACTAATGATACCACTTAACCCATATATATATGAATTACATTAAATTAAAATATAATATATCCATAAGAATTAGGTAATTTCCCCCAACAATGCTCTCAATGTGGATCCACATCAATTTTTACCATGTTCCCTCACAATAGAACCTTGAGATTATAAAAATGATAAACATCCATAATGAAAACAAAATCAAAAGAAAATTTAACATAAAACATATTGAGGGATATAAAATTAAAATGAATGGATATTAATACCCATCTCATAATTAAAACCATAATTATATGTGACAGAAGATCAAAAAGAATCATTATATTATAATCCATGAATTGAAATGGGTATAATAATTATTTCATTATATCAGATCCTATGTAATATATTCAAGTTTCATAATCATTTCATCAAAGAGTTACATGTGAAAATAAGTGGGTTTCATAAGAATTTCAACACAGTATAACATGTGGGATTGAAATGAGTTTTTTAAAAATTGAACAATAAAATCGTAATCCATTTAGAGAAAAAATATTAATGATATCCTCAGATAATATCCACTGTAACAAACATATAATACGAAAAAATTACAATCATACGGGGAATATAATTTAGAATGATCATTGAAAATATTTAGTGGGGAAAATATCATTTCAACTTTTGAAAACAATTGTTTAAATACATAAAAAATTATATTACCTTTTCATTCCAAACATCCTTGATATCATACAATTTATGTTTTAGAGAAATTATTAGTCATGATTTAAGAAAATTGCATTCTTGTTATACTCATTGAAATGATTAATCCTTTCACAATTTTGGTAAAATCCAAAATTGATTTTGTATTTCAGAAAATGAAAATAATATTCCATTCAAAATAATTTTAAAAAATTATAACATGAGTAAATTTTTTTTTTAATAATAATATTATACTAATAAAAAATTTAATTCATTTTTAGAAACATTATTTAAAAAATGACTTTTGACCAATGAGAAAATAAAGGTATTTTTATTAATTTCTAATTTATATTTTCTACCTAGGAGTGGAGAAATTTTACCATCCCATGTAGATATATTGATTTAAAAAATGGGAATAAAAATTAATTTTATTTAATTAGATTTATATGATTATATTTCAATATTTTGGAATTTATAATAAACAATCATGATAAATCATGAGATCGTAATATAAAATCAATATGAATTTGATAGCCATGAATCTTAAAAAACATGATGGAAGAACACAAAATAAATAATAAAATATCTTGATAATGAATAAATTAATTATATTAAAAGTGAATGGGGATTTATTAAATCATCATTAATGAATATAGGTTCATAACTTAATATACAACTCTATACAAGAAAATTGGGTAAAATTATCTTTCTTCTTGATTATCATTTGATTCATAATCCACCTTAAAATAATAACATATATAAAAACATTAATTATCATGAAATGATTTATATTAATGATATATGATGTTATCAGTCAGTATATACAAGATAAAATGGAAATGAAGATGTAATATAGAATAAGTCACTCAAAATAATGGAAAGATGAGAAATCCCATTACATTAAGTATTACCTTATGTTGTAATAATTATAAAATATGATATAATAAAGTACGTTAATAATCGATCAAAAAACCATATAAATATATATTAAAATATATTATTTCTTTATCATCTTTTATTACATGTTTATTATCAATTCCATGTAAAATCTATATTTTGGTTAATAACTTCTTTATACTTCCATGATGTTTTAATTTGTTAATTTTTTAGAAAAATGATTTGATTGTAATTAAACCATATACATAATGATAAAAATGACATAAATGTCATATATATTCATTTAATATATATTATATTAATCCTTAAAAATTATTGATAAAAAATGAAATAAGCATTTATATATACAATAATTCATATGCACACATGATTGTTATTTCAATTTTCTAAACGAACCAAAATAAATAAAGTTAATTGAAATAATATAAATCAAAAATATTTTATATATAATACATATCTCTTGTATTCTTAATCCCATAATTAATTCATTCCATTTAAAGTGTGAAAGAATCGGATCACTTTGTGTGTCCGTTGTTTGTCGTACACTCAATTGACTAAATAGTATTCCAACTAAATTTATTAGATCATGGTTTATATGGTATTAAAATTCAATAATCATAATAATAATATCAAATACATTAAACATAATATATAAATATTAATCCCTTTATTGTTACCAATATTTTGAGATGGTAAACGATGATTTCGTAACCCATTTGATGGATGTGTGTGTGGTTCTAGATCGCAAACAAAATATAATTACATATAAGTATACGGAATAAATTTATTTTATTTTATAATAATTATATGTATATAATATAAGGGTTTTTATTAATATATAAAAAAAACATTTGTGGATGAATGTTTTTTATTCTCATGTATAGTTTTTCCACAAAAATCCTTCCTCAAATGGATTTATATTCCAAAATAAGGATTAAAATATTTTTTTGTGGGATTTGAATAGTTTATATGGTATGTGTAACACCCGAACCCCAGTTACCCAGAGTCGTTGCATTATTTTAATACATTTTCATGATTACAATGAATCAAGTCCCGGAGGACCGATCGGTTTAGCAGTCTTGGAAAATAAATTAAATACATTAACATTAAATTACAATTTCAATCATAAAACACAATATAAATAGTTCTTTGAGAATGCCATTATTCCCTTTAGCTTAACCATGTATATCAATCATAATACACTTCATGGAATCCTGGGAAAAATAAAACATTGAAACGGGTGAGTTCAAACACTCAGTAAGGGTAAGAAATACTGTGGAAAATGACATAAATATTATGCATGGTGAATAATTGAAACCACATTCTTTTACCAATAATAAACATGAATACTTTTATGGAAAGAATATGAGATGAGTAAATAATTCCATAATAAATCATAATCATGGTATTCTACTAGTCGAATAACCACATGAACCATCAATATTATATCCATAATGAGGGAATGTATAATGCCAGACATTCTAAAACATTTTTTCAAGGCCTCGCCCAAGACGTCTAAAATGATTAAGGGCTCAACAAAAACCATAAATCAAACTGGGAAAGGGCCTCGGCCAATTCCACGTCTAGTTGTCTCATGAGACCTACCGATGCATCGAGGAGCTATAGCAGGCTCCACCAATCACTTCCTATGTCCAATACATTACTCATATAAAAAGGTTGAAACATAACATAAAAATTCGTATTAGAACTAGAATACCAAATTTCAATAATTTAACCATAAACCATGAATTGTATAAAAATAGAACATCCAAAGTCAAACATATCATAACTCATTCAATACCATATGGAATATTGTATTATAATAGATCAACCTCAATTCAAAAATAATATTCAGTAAAGGATGTTGACATAGTTTAAAATGATGAATAAAACATTTTGAGAGAAATAACCTTTTTGTAAAATAATTTAAAATTAAAACATTTATAAAGGAAGTAATTTATAAGAGATTTTTTAATCTATGTTTCCCATACCACTTTGAAACTTTTGAAAATAATTATTATTTCAAAACATTCATGTCCATAAAAATAAATCCGTAAAATCATTTTGAAAACATGGACAACAATTATAAAGATTTAGAAAGATAAATCTTGAAAACATTTAAAATTATGATCGTTATAAAGAGTAGCTTTCACAATTCTTTAAAATATTCATTTTGAAATCATTTTTATGAAAAATGTATGATAAAAATGTTTCAGTAAATACTTACACATAAACAATCTCGGATAATAATGATATTGAGGAATTAACCCTTACCAATTTGGTAACTTATGAAACACACAACCCATGAAATCGGTATCATACAATGAATATGTAAATACACATAAATTAAAGTTTATTATACAAATAATACAGTTATGGGCAGTACATACACCACACAAAAGGTAATAGTGGCAATATGGCATGAATCTCACGAGAATAAGGAGTGAGATGAAAACCCCTTACCTTGTACTTTTCCTTTGTCGAGGTTAAGGTAATCTCCTTTATAATGGTTAAATGATTTTTATTAAATTATAAAATAATAATATACATTAATATGATATCATATATGATCTTTTAACATTTCTTTGTTAATAATATCTTAGTATTATCGTCGTTTCGGGTGTTAACTTACTCGTTATATATTATATATTTTGTTACATAAGCAGTGTTTGTTATGGATAGGACATATCTTATACATATAAATAATTATATCAATTCCTTAACCATTATTTGTAATCATAAAACGAGAATTAGGCTTGAATGGATACGATGGTGAATGAATCTCATCGCGTTTCTGGAGACGGTAGTCCGTACGTACGCACGAACGCTACTTCCATTTCATTTTTCATTTTAAATGGAATCAAAACCAAATAATACATAGGTATATTATTATTATTATAGTATAATATAATATCTTATATGTGTTACTTAAGTTCATTAATACCATCCTTTATATGTTCCTTGTATGGTATAAACGAGTCATATCACTTGGAGGTGGTTGTAGTCCGCCCTTCCTCAAATGAAATTATCATATATATGTACAACATGAAACGAATAATGGTATGCTATAAAATGGAATTACAGAATATTATACCTAAAATAAATATAATTAATATCATATTTAATTATAGTTCCATCATAATGGCCACCATGAGAGGCGGTAGGAGATAATTGAACAATCATCGTTTCGTGAGGCGTTTGGTTTCCATCCACAGAAACATTATGTTCTTCACCCATTAGATAGAGGTGTGTGTAAGTGTAGTTCGAATAATTCTCATAAAAATATCCTAGTATATTTAGGATACTGTTTTTGTTAAAAACTAAAATAATAAGAAGAGTTTAGGGGTTGGAGAAGTAAAAGAAAAGAAAAGAAGCTAAGAGAAATCGTTACCTTTAATTTGGGTAACTCCCTTTGGATTGAACCAAAAATGACTCTTGAAGTTACTTCTGCCTAAGGTAAGTCTTCTAATAGGAGGATAGGGATTTAGGGAGATTAATTGGGCAGAGGTTGGATGAGCCAAAAGGCTTGAGAGGTGTGAGGAATTGGTTAGATGTGGTGTCCTTTTATAAGGGGGAGGAGGGTCTCTTTAGGAAAAACATAACGTATTATATTATAATAAATTTATATTCGGTTACTAATGGCTCCAAAGTGGATTATTCATATTTTAAGGTAGTTAGAGGTATAAATCCTTTCAAAAAATATATTTTATATAGGTTTGTGTCATTATATTAAACTTATCTATTAGTTTTAACTCTTGGTTAATTAGTTTGACACTTACCATGTCACTTTGTATTTTTATATTATATAGTTAATAAACATACTATATACCTCCAAGAGACCCCCATGTGGTACATTAATGATAAACCTATCATGATACAAGTAATTTGGCCAAACCTTAGAACTTTAGGAATTTAATATCAATTAATAATATAATATTTGTTTGAAAACCCATTTTTTTCAATTTTGACACTATTTGGTATTTTATTTTTCTGAAAATCATAACAGCATGATTACTTCAAAAAAAGTTAATTAAATCAATCCTAACATGTCTTATTAACCTATAAAATTCATGGAATTAATTAACAGTCTCAAATTATATTTATTTGGGTATTTATAATATCAATTATTTTAATATTTCACTAATAAAGTAATTACTGCATCATCATTTTGTCATAAATAAATTAAATTATTTAATGTCTAAAAATTATAAATAAACTACCATTATGTATGATATTATTTTAGATTTTTAATGAGTATTTATAGTCCAAAATCCATCATATATAACCCTATGTAAAAATTGTTATCTTAAAAGATATGTGCTTATGTCATTTTTGTATTTACATTAACTTAATTAATATAAAGTGTCATTATCACTTACAACTGGATCCATGGGGTCCCAAAATCGACTCAAATATACTCATGGTCAGACATGTATCAACCAATAGGGTTAAGACATGTTTTAGGGTAATTTATTATAATTATAAAATTATTTTGTTTACCCTTATTTAATTGATTTACCCTTTAACCATGGTAAATAAAATATTTACCGAAGTAATTATTCAAAATGTCTAAAAATAAAAGTTACCTATTTACACAGTTTGGAAATCCTGATTCCAAATATGGAGTCCATTTTTCTATATTCAAAACACATATGTGGCAGAAATTAATTTAAAATTAACTCCCACTATCAAAACAAAAAGCGTGTTTTTAAGAGATAATAACTATCAAAAGATTGACAGTTTTTTATGTCCAGTTTAAATGTGAAATTATGTAAAATGACCAAAATTGTATTAAATGGTAAAAATATATTCTAAATATACTTTAAAAAAACTAAAATTCAAAATTTATCACAATTAATTATTTTGATTAAAAAGGTTGTTTTAAATTAAAATTTAGTAATTTTAACTATTCATCAAAATATGAAGGTTTTCCGAAAAGTACCAAAATTTCACCCATGGATAATTTTGATATTACGAATCCAAATATTAAGTCAATTTTGAGAGATAAAATTTATAATATTTAAAAAAGTGGGTATTACTATTCATAAAGGCTACTTTGATTGGTCGTGGTGTGTGTTAGAACTCGAAGTTGCGTACAACACACGCTGCTGTATTATTCAAAGAGAAGTGTACCATAGAATCTTGAGGTGTTACATTCTACCCTCCTTCAATAAATTGCGTCCTCTCAATTTATACTCGGTATTGGAGACTTGGGGTAGACATTTCAAAATATCATAGTTGAAATCCCACATCGAAAATTGGATTAATGAGGCCTCTATTGAAAATAATTATTGGTAAGTATGAAGGTTACAGAAAATAACACATAATAGGGTTTCATGTAGGAAAATATGGATATGGAAGAGAAATCTAACCATCAATATCAGATGGAGAGTGGTAGAGAACATGGCTATGAAAAGGCCAACAATCCCAAAGCCATAAATTTGTGATGATCTAAGGTACCGTCTTGGACATAAAAAATTTCTAAGTTCCTTTTCATATTGTTGAGGAATTTATTTATGAAATTGAATAAGACCATAAGGAGATATAATTACTTTCTAAATAAATTTTTATCCATTAATAAATTTCTACCCCAAACTCATCTTTCACCCCAACACATAATACATCTCAAAAATAATTTATTTATCCAAATCGTATAGGGTTCCAAATATGATGAATTTATAATTCACATATCAGACCTTTTAAAAAAGAAACTACATTATACCATCCAGGAACTTCATGTATTCCAGTGGTAGGTGATAAATCATAATTTCACTATGGTTGTGGGCTCGATTCCCGTAGTTTTCTCCGACGCGACGGGTCGTCACACGGTCTGCGTGTTGTCCTTTTATAAAAATCCAATATTAACCGTTCAAACTTAATCCCTTATAACATTTAGAATTATCCAAAATAATTACGTAAACTCTCATTCCAAAATTTATATGACTGGTAAACATAATGTAGATCATTTTTACCCCGTAATAGCATTTTAATACCTTCATCATTTATTCTTTTAAGACACTGCATCATCCTGAATTACCATAATACCTTATTGATTACATTCATGCTCCCTTATTCCTTATACAATACTTGATATACTATATCCAACCAAAAATGTTGTAAACTACAACAGTGATAGAATATACACATCTTTAATCAGTTTCAAGGCAGTCAAGAATATCCAATATAATTTACCCAAAGCAACCATATCTTATTCCAAAATCAGTACCTCAATATTAAGACCATATTAAGTTTTATCTTTCCTTAAACCATGTGATTTACAATAAGTTTAACTCCCTGTAGAGTCACTTTTATTAGTACCATAAAATATCAAATCCTCAATTAAAAAGTACTACAGTACAATACTTATTTATTTCCAGTACATCAATGATACGACACTTCAATGAAATAATTCCAAAATAACGACATAAGAATACAAGTCATTCCTAATCATCTGTGGTAGTATCATAACATGACTATTATCCAATAGCATCATTTTTGGCATAGTCTGATGGCTGGTACATTAGTTTGCGTAGTGTCCAAACTTCTTGCAGATGAAGAATTTTACATTTGAAAACTTTTTCTTACCCTTCCAGTCACGTACATGGTGTCCTTTTTCTCCACACTTTTGACATACTACCATTCCCTTCAAGAATTTTCCAAGGTGATTCTTTCTACAGTTATCACATATGGGAAAATCCTTCTTCACCTTATTCCCTTTATCTGTCCTTTTCTCTACCATCATTTCCTTCTCTATATTCCCTTCAAAGCCATAGGACTCCGAGAATTCTTTACTTATCATATCAGCATATGATACTATTTCTTCAGATGATGATAATATGTGGGAGACTATTTCCCTTCTAAATTCAGGCATAATACCATGCAATATATGATCTTTCTTACTCTTTGGATAATGTGTATTGATGGAGTTCCCATTCCTTCTACTGGGTGCCATTTCTAAATAATGGCATAAACTAGATCAGTTTATGAATCAAAATACATAATTACATACTTTTAAAACACTTAACATAAATTGAACAGTTTATCGATATAAACAATAATCATAAAAAAATTTTCTTTGAGGAAGTATATACTCATAAACCCTTCATAATGGTTCGAAAAAAATATGAGAATTATCCTAAGCATATCCCCGGGAGTGTCGTAACCAAGAGTGCAGCATGGCCCATTGTCGTGCACCTGTTCCTATTCAAGTCTAGCTCAAAGCAGTGTTTTATGGTTTTACCCCTAGGTACATCGGTGCCAGAGCTGCCTCTACCTGCTCGTATCCAGACATGGATACATTCCTTGGAAAACTCACAAAATCGCTACAAAACCAAAATTCTAGGAAGTTCTTCAATAATAATCCTCAATGTCTATCTTAGGGTAATGTGTTATAATCAGAGTTTATCTAAATCTAGTTTCCAAGGTTATTACAAAACCTCTCTGATACCAACTGTAACGCCCCAACCCCAGTTACCCAGAGTTGGTGCATTATTTTAATACATTAGCATGATTACAAGGAATCAAGTCCCGAAGGACCGATCGGTTTACCAGTCTTGGAAAATAGATTACATACATTAACATTACATTACAATTTCAAACATAGAACACATCATAAATAGTTCTTTGAGAATGTCATTATTCCATTTAGCTTAACCCTGCATATCAATCATAATACACTTCATGGAATCCTTGGAAAAATAAAACATTGAAAAGGGTGATCTCAAATGCTTAGTAAGGGTAAGTAATACTGTGGAAGATGACATAAATATTAAGCATGGTGAATAATTGAAACCACATTCCTTTACCTATAATAAACATGAATACTTTTATGGAAAGAATATGAGTTGAGTAAATAATTCCATAATAAAACATAATCATGGGTATTCTACTAGTCGAATAACCACATGAACCATCAATATTATTTCTATAATGAGGGAAGGTATAATGCCAGACATTCTAAAATAATTTGTCAAGGCCCCCGCCAAGACGTCTAAAATGATTAATGGCTCGGCCAAAACCATAAATCAAATTTGGAAAGGGACCCATCCAATTCCACATCTAGTTGTCTCATGATACCTACCGTTTCATCGAAGAGCTATAGCGAGCTCCACCCGTCACTTACTATGTCCAATACATTCCTCATATGAAAAGGTTGAAACATAACATAAACATTCATATTAGAACTAGCATATGAAATGTCAATACTTTAACCATAAACCATGAATGGTATAAAAATAGAACATCGAATGTCAAACCTATTATAACTCATTCAATACAATATGGAATATTATATTATAATAAATCAACCTCAATTCAAAAATAATATTCAGTAAAGGATGTTGACATAGTTGAAAATGATGAGTAAAACATTTTGAGAGAAATAACCTTTATGTAAAATCATTTAAAAGTCACACATTTATAAAGGAAGTAATGTAAAAGAGATTTTTTAATCAAAGTGACCCATACCACTTTGAATCTTTTGAAAAGAATTATTATTTCAAAACATTCATTCCATATAAATAAATCCTTAAAATCATTTTGAAAACATGGAAATTAATTAAAAATATTTAGAAAGATAAATCATTAAAAAATTTAAAATTATGATCTTGATAAAGATTAGCTTTCACAAGTCTTTAAAATATTCATTTTGAAATCATTTTTATGAAAAATGGATGATAAAAATGTCTTAGTAAATACTTTCACATAAACAATCTCCGATAATAATGAGATTGAGGAATTAACCCTTACCAATTTGGTAAATTGCGAAACATACAACCCATGAAAGAGGTGTCATATAATGAATATTTAAATAAACATAAATTAAAGTGTATTACACAAAGAATAAAATTATGGGCTATACATACACCACACAAAAGGTAATAGTGGCAATATGGAATGAATCTCACGAGAATAAGGAGTGAGATGAAAACCCCTTACCTTGTACTTTTATTTTGTAGAGGGTAGGGTAATATCTTGTATAATGGTTAAATTATTTTTATTAAGTTATACAATAATAATATACAATAATATGATATCATATATGATCTTTTAACATTTCTTTGTTAATAATATCTTAGTATTATCGTCGTTTCGGTTGTTAACATACTCGTTTTACATTATATATTTTCTTACATAAGTCGTGTTTGTTATGGATAGGATGTATATTATACAGATACAGAATGATATCAAGTCTTCAAACATTATTTTTAATCATAAAAAAATAATTAGACTTGAATGGGTACGATGGGGATCGAATCTCATCGCGTTTGTGGATATGGTAGTCCGTACGTACGCACGAACGCTACTTCCATTTCATTTTTCATTTTAAAAGGAATCAAAACCAAAAAATACATAGGTATATTATTATTATAGTATAATATAATATCGTATATGTTTTACTAATGTTCATTAATACCATCCTTTATAAGTTCCATGTATGGTATAAACGGGTCATATCACTTGGAGGGGGCGGTAGTCCGCACTTCCTCAAATGAAATTATCGTATATATGTACAACATGAAACGAATAATGGTATGCTATAAAATCGAATTATAGAAGCTTATATATAAAATAAATACAATTTTTATCATATTTAATTATAGTGCCATCATAATGGCCACCATGAGAGGCAGTAGTAGATAATTGAACAATCATCGTTTCGTGAGGTGTTTGGTTTCCATCCATAGAAACATTGTGTTCTTCACCCATTAGATGGAGGTGTGTGTAAGTGTAGTGCGAATAATTATCATAACAATATCCTAGTATATTAAGGATACTTGTTTTGTTACAAAATAAAATAATAAGAAGAGTTTAGTTGTGGGAGAAGTAATATAAAAGAAAAGAAGCTAAGAGAAATCGTTACCTTTAATTTGGGTAACTCCCTTTGGATTGAATCAAAAAGGAATCTTAAAGTTCCTTATATAACACCCCAAGCTTCCACGGTATGTTTCCCTTCGAATAATGCAATGGCGTGCATTGTACGCAACTTCGAGATTTTAACACACCACAACCAATCAAACTAGCCGTTATGAATAGTAATACTTACTTTTTGAAATTTTTTAAATTCTATCTCTCAAAATGGACTTCATTTTTGGATTCAGAATATCTAAATTATCCTAGGGTGAAATTTTGGTACTTTTCGGATAACTTTCATATTTTGATGAATAGTGAAAATTACTAAAGTTTAATTAAAATCAACTTTTTTAATCAAAATAATTAATAGTATTAAATTATGAATTTGAGTGGTTTTAAAGTATATTTAGAATATATTTTTACCATGTAATACAATTTTGGTCATTGAACATAATTTCACATTTAAACCAGACATAAACAAGTACTAATCTTTTGATAGTTATTATCTCTTAAAAACACGCTTTTTGTTTTAACAACGGGAATTAATTTTAAATTAATTTCTGCCACTTCTGTGTTTTGAATTTGGAAAAATGGATTCCATATTTGGAATCAGGATGTTCAAATTTTGTAAATAGGTAACTTTTATTTTTAGACATTTTCGATAATTACTTCGGTAAATATTTTATTTACCATGGTTAAAGGGTAAATCTGGTAAACAAGGGTTAAAAAATAATATTATAATAATACTAAATTACCCTAAAACGTTTCTTAACCCTATTTTTTAATACATGGTCGACCGTGAGAATCTTTGGGTCGATTTTGGGACCCCATGGATCCACTTGTAAGTGATAATGACACTTTTTTTTAATTAAGTTAAAATAAATACAAAAATGACACAAGCATATATCTTTTAGAAAAACAATTGTTACATAAGGTTATATATGTTGGATTTTAGAATATAAATATTCATTAGAAATATAAAATTATTTCCTACATAATGATATTTTATTTATAATTTTTAGACATAAAATAAGTTAATTTATTTATGACACAATGGTGATGCAGTAATTACCATAATAGTGAAAAATTAGAATAATTGATAATATAAATACCCAAATAAATATAATTTGAGACTTTTATTGAATTAAACTAATTTTATAGGTTAATATGACATATTAGGATTGATTTAATTAACCTTTTTTGAAGTAATAATTCTTTTATGTGTTTCAAAAAAAATCAACTATTGAATAGTGTCAAAATTGACATAAAAGAGTTTTTAAAAAATATATTATATTATTAATTGATATTAAATTTCTAAAAATCTAATGTTTGGCTAAGAGACTTATATAATGATAGTTTTATCATTAATGGACCACTTTGGGGTCGCTTGGACGTATATAGTAAGTTTATTAACTATATAATATAAAACTACAAACTGACATGGTAAATGTCAAACTAATTAACTAAGAGTTAATACTTAAAGATAAGGTTAATATAGTAACCCAAACCTGTCTAAATTATATTGGTTGAATGTTTTTCGACATATACCCACCTTAAAATTTAAATAATAAACTTTGGAGCCATTAGATACCGAATATGAATTTATTATAAATAAATATTTCTAGCTTTTCCAAAGATGCCCTTCACCCCTCTTATAAAAGGGCACTCCTACTTCTCATTTCTTCACACCTTCAAAGCCTTTTTCTTCGGCCAACCCCTGCCCAAATACTCTCTAAAATTCCCTCACTACAACCTAGAGGCATTATTTTGATCAGAAAGCCATCCTAAGGAGCCCTTTTGATCAAATCAAAAGGAAGAACCCAAAGAAGAGGTAATGTTTTCACCACCCCTTTTCAAGTTCCATTCTTCGTACACTTCTTCTTTCTTTGTTATTACCATTATAAAATAATAACTTCAGTATCATATATATACTGTGATGTTATTATAAATATTGTATAACCATATTCAGTATTCTATCCATCCTTTGAATAACATGTCACCATACGTGCGTACGTAAGGCTTACCGTCTCCAAGTCGTGGTGTAATTGTTATTCAATATATTATTATTTGGATGGGTATAATAATGATTTGTAACTAATTTAAATAATAAATATAACATGATAATGATTATGTATATATGATATACCATCCAATTATATATTATTTTAATATCAAAAAAAGTATATTGTCGCTCGTGCGTACGTACGGACTACCGTCTCCACGAACGCGATGAGATTCATTCTCCATCATATCCATTCAAGTATAATTATAATTTGATGATTTAAAAATAGTATCTAATGACTTGATATCATTCTATATATGAATAATATACATCCCATTAATAACTAATATGGCTCACAAAACAAAGAATATAAAGTAAAATGACCCCGTTAACACCCGAAATGACGATAATTCTAAGATATTATTAACAAATCAATGATAAAAGATCATATATGATGTCATATTAAAGTACATTATTCTTGTATAATTCAATAACAATTATTTCACCATTATACATGAGGTTAACCTACCATCGACGAAGGAAAAATTACAAAGTAATGGGTTTCTTATTTCACTTTTAATTTTGTGAGAATTCCATTGTTCACCACTTATTTATTGCATGTGGTGTATGTGTACTACCCATAATTGTATTAATTGTGTATTATACTTTAATTTATGGGTATTTACATCATCATTGTATGATCCTTCTTTCATGGGTGTATGTTTCATAAGTTACCAAATCGATAAGGGAATTTGAAATTTCAATTTCCATTTATTCTGCTTTATGCAAACTCCATTGATTATTTTACTCTGAGATTATGTGTGGAATCACTATTCATTTTCTTATGTCATAATTTCCACTTACCTTTTTTGTGGATATACTTTTGATACACATAATCACTCCATTTATAATTTCTCAAGTCATCGATATGAATTTGATAAGAGTAATTTTAACTCATTCTCCATTTGCTGAGTTAAACATCCAATTTATTGGTGTTGTTTTTACGAGAATATGTATCAATGTCCTTTGATTGTTTTACACTGAATATCCTATAATATTTAGTGTATTTATATTTGTAACACATAATCATGTCTTTGATTTATCATTAACCTAAGGATATATCCTTTATGAGAGATTTCTTCTCAATTTACATTCCATTGAGACTTCTTTGTTGTTATACACCAAATCACTTTTATGTGGTGTATATAATGTACTCTGACATAGTATATCATGAATTCTTTTATTCTCATGATATTACAATGTTTTTATTCCCTCAATTATTTGTATTCAAGTGTCTCTATTTTGGTTAGAAACTCTAACTAAAATACCATTTTTAAATGTTTTAAAGACTTATTCTTCTAAATCTTTCTCATTAGTGTCCATGTTTTAAAAATGGTATTAAGGATTTATTTATATGGACATTAATGTTTTAAAATTAAAAATCCTTTTAAAAGTTTCAAATTTGTATGGGACACTTTGATTCAAAAATATATTTTTAAATGGCTTCTTGGCAAATAGTGTGACTTTTAAATGATTTCAAGAAAAAGGGGATATTTCTCTCAAATAGTTTTGATGATTATTTTTATCTATGTCAACATCCTTCATTATTCTTGATTGAGGTTAATGTGATACAATAAAAGCTTCCATATTGTATCGAATGAGTTATGTTTGACTGTGGATGTGCTATTTTTATACCATTCATGGTTTGTGGTTAAAGTATTGACATTTCGTATGCTAGTTTTAATAAGAATGTTTATTTTATGTTTAAACCTATTCATATGAGGAATGCATTGGACTTAATAAGTGACGGGTGGAGCCCACTATAGCTCCTCGATGCATCGGTAGGTCTCATGAGACAAACTATTGTCTTGGCACAAGGCTTTGGAAAAATCTTATTTGTAGTATTGGCACGAGGCCTTGGCTATGTGGTTATGATAGTCTGGCATTATGCATTCCGTCATTATGAAAGTGGTTATTGATATTTCATGTGATCATTCGACTAGTAGAATGTCCATGTGAGTAAGTAAATGGAATTAATTTATTTTATCTTTTCCATTTTATGCTGAAGTTCAAGTTTAAAAGGCTATCGTTTTAGTTATAAACTGCCTTAAGTGTTTATGATTATCTATGAAAGCTTCTGCTATAATGTTATACTTACTGAGCATCTGAGCTCACCCCTTTCAATGTTTTATTTTTCCTAGGATTATGAAGAAGTAATTTATGAATGGCCTGTAGGGATAATATGAGGGGATATGAAGACAAGATGTTATTATAGTTTTTTTTTCCTTATGATGTAATGTAAGACTTATGAATATATCTAGTGTTTCCAAGACTACTAAACTAATCGGTCTTTCGAGACGTGATCCTTTGTGATCATGCCAATGTTATGTAATAATGCACCGACTCTGGGTATCTAGGGTCAGGGCGTTACAGTTGGTATCAGAGGAAGTTTAGTACAAACCTTGGAAGCTAGATTTAGATAAACTCTGATTAGAGCACGTAGACCTAATATGAACTTTGAGGATTAGTATAAAAGAAATTCCTATAATTTTAGTATTGTAGAGATTTTGTGAGTTTTCCGAGCAATACATCCCTGTCTGGATACGAGCAGGTAGAGGCGGCTCTGGCACAGATGTACCTAGGGGTAAAACCCGAAAACACCGCTTTGAGTTAGACTCGAACGGGAACTGGTGCACGACAATGGGCATTACTGCACTCTTGGTTATGACACTCCCAGGTGATATGCTTAGGATAATTTACATTTTCATTACAAACCGATTTAAGTAATATATATAATATGAGAGTAAATGACCTTAGTTAATCCTAATATGTTTCAAATTGAGAATATGGTGACATGTTAATCTCTAAATGATTTTACGACTACTGTTACTCACACAATGCCTTCTGGTTTTATTCAATGGCTGGATTCCAAGGAAGTCATAGTGACATTTAGAATGATGTACAAGGTGGGAACGATGGTGGAAATGAGAAAAAAAATGGATTGTTGATAGGTGTAAAAGATATCGTCTTTATGCCAAATCAGTTTTCCAAAAATATGATCAACAACATATATATTAACCAACTCCCAGACTCAACAAGGAAGATAAAGGTGATGAATGATAAGATCTCTAGCAATGGAGACCATGGAGAAAAGAACCCTCAATTTTTATTATGCAGGAAATGTGGAAGGAGACACCCAGGAAAGTGTCTGAATGGGACAAAGAAATGTTTTACGTGTGGGAGGGAAATACATAACGTGAAGAATTGCCGAAGAAAAATGAAGAGTACTATGGAAGAAGATAAAAATGGTCCCAAGAGTCCATTTACAGTCATTTTCCATAAATGTAGGGGACCTGGCCATTACCCGAGTGAATGTCCTATTCTATAGGATATTTTCTTGGTCAAAGAAGAAGCTATGTGGAAATAAATGGTTACAGAAATGTTTAAAAAGTATTAGCACTCCTTGTTTATGGGTTTACTTTGGAATAATTTTCTCTTGTATTTGTAACCCCGTAGTTTGCCATGTGAGAATGATATTTGAGGAAGAATTGTCTCTCCTCTTGTGGATATAGGTATAAATAACCATTTGGTTTTATATGATCATTGGGGTTTGAGAGAATTATAAGTTATTATAATTTGGGATGAAAATGCAAGGTATGATATAACATTTTTTGTTAAATTATGTTATTTTGAGGAATTTATCTCATTTTGGTAATATTATAAAATATAGTTTTTGAAAAAGGACAACACGTAGACCGTGTGACAACCCGTCGCGTCGGACAAAGCTGTGGGAATCGAACCCACAACCAAAGTGCGATTGGGATTTATCACCTACCACTGGACTACGTGAAGTCCCTGGTTAGTGTGAATATTTGTTTTAGTTAAATGATTTTATTGATCAATAATATGTTGATTTGGGTTCTTATGTCTTATCAAATGAATACCCTTCGTATAGGAAAATGATTTGGTGATTAAGTGATAAATGTTATTTTAGAAGATGTTCGCCTTCTTGGGAACACTATATGCCCAAGGAAAATTGAATACTATGGGATTTCATTAGAGGAGTAATGGTGGATTTTTTTCTATGTTTTTATTGTGTATTTATAGTGATTTGGGTTATTTATGGAAATGATTAACCTATAATAAAGAATATTTGATTAGGTTAAGTATGTAAATTTAAGAGTAGATGATTTCATTTGGGGATACAATTTAACGTGGAAGAATACATTCTTATAAGTTTTGGGTTTCAATATTAGTTTGGATTATATTGAAGGACTTTAAGGACATTTTATTATTGAATGGTATTTATTTAACATTGGGGTATTGTTGGTTTAATTTTAGAAATTAAGATTAGTGTTTATTTATCTCAACGAATATCCTTTTGGTGGATCATTATATCTTTCACTAACAATTTTGGCTTTGATTAATATCCAAATACAATGTAAATATATAGTTTATCCTGCATGGATCATGTATTTCTATAGAAGTTTATTCTAGCTCTTTTATTGTGACCAAGTCTTCTTGAATACTCATTGTTCAAAAAAAATAAGTTAGTGGTAAAAAGTTATTAAATAATGAAACTCTACTTAAAAATTAAGTATATCTCTTTATGTTCTTAGTCAATATCATAAATAAATTCCTTGTCCTTATGTAATGTAACTTAAAACAAAAAAAATTGTTGTCTGTTTACATTCCTACTAGGAGACTAATGGTCGTTTGTCCCAACACAAGTTTGTGGTTTTCTTATTGTTAACTTTCTCCTGATCATGATTTTTAACTCTCTCCATCAGAACTTGACACTTATTTTATCATCCATATCCATGTTTTCCTACATGGAATCCGAGTATGGGTTATCTTGGATGACCATTATACCTCTCTTTCTTTCTTTTAAAGTGATAGTTTTATTGACTCTTTTTCCAATGTGGGACTTTCCATTATATTCCCAAGAACAATTTTAAAAATTGCGAGGACACAATTTACTGAAGGAGGGGAGAATGTTACACCCCAAGCTTCCACGGTACGTTTCCCTTCGAATAATGCAATGGCGTGCATTATACGCAACTTCGAGATTTTAACACACCACAACCAATCAAACTAGCCGTTATGAATAGTAATACCTAATTTTTAAAATTTTATAAATTCTATCTCTCAAAATGGACTTCATTTTTGGATTCAGAATATATAAATTATTCTAGGGTGAAATTTTTGTACTTTTTAGATAACTTTCATATTTTGATGAATAGTGAAAATTACAAAAGTTTAATTAAAATCAACTTTTTTAATAAAAATAATTAATAGTAATAAATTATGAATTTGAGTGGTTTTATAGTATAATTAGAATATATTATTACCATGTAATACAATTTGGGTCATTGAACATAATTTCACATTTAAACCAGACATAAACAAGTGCCAATCTTTTGATAGTTATTATCTCTTAAAAACACGCTTTTTGTTTTTACAACGGTAATTAATTTTAAATTAATTTCTGCCACTTCTGTGTTTTGAATTTGGAAAAATGGATTCCATATTTTGAATCAGTATGTTCAAATTGTGTAAATAGGTAACTTTTATTTTTAGACATTTTCGATAATTACTTCAGTAAATATTTTATTTACCATGGTTAAAGGGTAAATCTGGTAAACAAGGGTTAAAAAATAATATTATAATAATAATAAATTACCCTAAAACGTGTCTTAACCCTATTGGTTAATACATTGTCTACCATGGGCATCTTTGGGTCGATTTTGGGACCTCATGGATCCACTTGTAAGTGATAATGACACTTTATTTTAATTAAGATAAAATAAATACAAAAATGACACAAGCATATATCTTTTAGAAAAACAATTGTTACATAGGGTTATATATGTTGTATTTTAGACTATAAATATTCATTATAAATATAATACGATTTCCTACATAATGATATTTTATTTATAATTTTTAGACATTAAAGAAGTTAATTTATCTATGACACAATGGTGATGCAGTAATTACCATAATAGTGAAAAATTAGAATAATTGATATTATAAATACCCAAATAAATATAATTTGAGACTTTTATTGAATTACACTAATTTTATAGGTTAATATTACATATTAGTATTGATTTAATTAAATATTTTTGAAGTAATCATTCTGTTATGTGTTTCAAAAAAATCAACTATTGAATAGTGTCAAAATTGACATAAAAGAGTTTTTAAAACAAATATTATATTATTAATTGATATTAAATTTCTAAAAATCTAAAGCTCAGCTAAGAGACTTATATAATGATATTTTTATCATTAATGGACCACTTGGGGGGTCTCTTGGATGTATATAGTATGTTTATTAACTATATAATATAAAACTACAAACTGACATGGTAAATGTCAAACTAATTAACTAAGAGTTAATACTTAAAGATAAGGTTAATATAGTAACCCAAACCTGTCTAAATTCTATTGGTTGAATGTTTTGAGACCTATCCCCACCTTAACATTTAAATAATCAACTTTTCATCCATTATAAACCGAATATGAATTTATTATAAATTAATATTTCTAGCTTTTCCAAAGATGCCCCTCACCCCTCTTATAAAAGGGCACTCCTCCTTCTCATTTCTTCACACCTTCAAAGCCTTTTGGTTCGGCCAACCCCTGACCAAATACTCTCTAAACTTCCCTCAATAAAACCTAGAGGCCTTATTTTGATCATAAAGCTATCCTAAGGAGCCCTTTTAATCAAATCAAAAGGAAGAACCCGAAGAAGAGGTAATGTATTCACCACCCCTTTTCAAGTTCCATTCTTCTTCCACTTCTTCTTTCTTTGTTATTACCATTATAAAATAATAACTCCAGTATCATATATATAATGTGATGTTATTATAAATATGGTACAACCATATTTAGTATTCTATCCATCCTTTGAATAAAATGTCACCATACGTGCATACGTACGGCTTACCGTCTCCACGTCGTGGTGTAATTGCTATTAATTATATTATTATTTGGATGGGTATAATAATGATATGTAACTCATGTAAATAATAAATATAACATGATAATGATTCTGTATATATGATATACCATCCAATTATATATTATTTTAACATCAAAATAATGATATTGTCGCTCGTGCGTACGTACGGACTACCGTCTCCACGAACGCAATGAGATTCATTCTCCATCATATCCATTCAAGTATAATTATAATTTTATTATTTAAAAATAGTATCTAAGGACTTGATATAATTCTGTATATGAATAATATACATCCCATTAATAACTAATATGGCTCACATAACAAAGAATATAAAGTAAAATGAACCCGTTAACACCCGAAATGACGATAATTCTAAGATATTATTAACAAATCAATGTTAAAAGATCATATATGATGTCATATTAAATTAAATGATTCTTGTATAATTCAATAAAAATTATTTAACCATTATACATTAGGTTAACCTACCATCGACCAAGGAAAAAGTACCAAGAAAGGGGTTTCTTATCTCACTTTTAATTTCGTGAGAATTCCATTGTTCACCACTTATTTATTGCATGTGGTGTATGTGTACTACACATAATTGTATTCATTGTGTATTATACTTTAATTTATGGGTATTTACATCATCACTGTATGGTCCTTCTTTCATGGGTGTATGTTTCATAAGATACCAAATCGATAAGGGAATTTTAAATTTCAATTTGCATTTATTCGGCTTTACGCAAACTCCATTGATTATTTTACTCCGAGATTATGTGTGGAATCACTATTCATTTGCTTATGTCATAATTTCCACTTCCATTTTTTGTGGATATACTTTTGATACACATAATCACTCCATTTATAATTTCTCAAGTCATCGATATGAATTTGATAAGAGTAATTTTAACTCATTCTCCATTTGTTGAGTTAAACATCCAATTCATTGGTGTTGTTTTTACAAGAATATGTGTGAATGTCATTTTATTGTTTTACACTGAATATCCAATCATAATTAGTATATTTATATTTTTCACACATAATTATGTCATTGATTTATCCTTAACCTAAGGATACAACCTTTATGAGAGATTTCATCTCAATTTACATTCCATTGAGACTTCTTTGTTGTTATACACCAAATCACTTTTATGTGGTGTATATAATGTACTTTGACATAGTATATCATGAATTCCTTTATTCTAATGATATTACAATGTTTTTATTACCTCAATTATTTGTATTCAAGTGTCTCTCTTTTGGTTAGAAACTCTAACTAAAATACCATTTTTAAATGTTTTAAAGACTTATTCTTCTAAATCTTGATCATTAATGTCCATGTTTTAAAAATGGTTTTAAGGATTTATTTATATGGAAATTAATGTTTTAAAATTAAAACTCCTTTTAAAAGTTTCAAAGTTGTATGGGACACTTTGATTCAAAAATATATTTTTAAATGGCTTCTTGACAAATAGTGTGACTTTTAAATGATTTCAAGAAAAAGGGGGGTATTTCTCTCAAATAGTTTTGATGATTATTTTTATCTATGTCAAAATCCTTCATTATTCTTGATTGAGGTTAATGTGATACAATAAAATCTTCCATATTGTATCGAATGAGTTATATTTGACAGTGGATGTTCTATTTTTATAACATTCTTGGTTTGTGGTTAAAGTATTGACATTTCGTATGCTAGTTTTAATACGAATGTTTATGTTATGTTTAAACCTGTTCATATGAGGAATGCATTGGACTTAATAAGTGACGGGTGGAGCCCACTATAGCTCCTCGATGTATCAGTAGGTCTCATGAGACTTTTTAGTGTCTTGGAACAAGGCCTTGGCAAAATCTTATTTGTAGTCTTGGCACGAGGCCTTGGATATGTGGTTATGATAGTCTGGAATTATGCATTCCATCATTATGAAAGTGGTTATTGATATTGCATGTGATCATTCGACTAGTAGAATATCCATGTGAGTATGTAAATGGAATTAATTTATTTTATCTTTTCTATTTTATGCTGAAGTTCAAGTTTAAAAGGCTATAGTTTTAGTTATAAACTGCCTTAAGTGTTTATGCTTATCTATGAAAGCTTCTGCTATAATGTTATCCTTACTGAGCATCTGAGCTCACCCCTTTCAATGTTTTATTTTTCCCAGGATTATGAAGAAGTAATTTATGAATGACCTGCAGGGATAGTATGAGGGGATATGAAGAAAAGATGTTGTTTTAGTTTTTTTGTCCTTATGATGTAATGTAAGACTTATGAATATATCTAGAGTTTCCAAGACTACTAAACTAATCGGTCTTTCGAGACATGATCCTTTGTGATCATGCCAATGTTATGTAATAATACACCGACTCTGGGTTTCTAGGGTCAGGTCGTTACACCTTCTGCCTAAGGTAAGTCTTATAATGGGAGTATAGGGAGGTAGGGATCTTAATTGGGTAGAGGTTGGACAAACCAAAAGTCTTGATAGGTGTGAGGAATTGGATAGAAGTGGTGTCTTTTTAAAAGGGGGAGGAGGGTCTCTTTTGAAAAAACTTAAAGTAATATTTTATAATAAATTCATATTCGGTTTCTAATTGCTCTAAAGTGTAATATTCAAATATTAAGGCGGGGAGGGGTCTAAATTATTTCAACCAGTAGATTTTAGATAGGTTTGAGTCATTATATTAACCTTATATTTTAGTATTAACTCTTCGTTAATTACTTTGACACTTACCATGTTACATTGTATTTTTATATTATATAGTTAATAAACATACTATATACCTCCAAGAGACCCACAAGTGGTCCACTAATGATACAACTATCATGATACAAGTCCTTTGTCCGATCCTTAAATTTTTAGGAATTTAATATCAATTAATAATATAATATTTGTTTTAAAAACACTTTTGTGTCAATTTTGACACTATTTGGTATTTGATTTTTTTGAAAATCATAACAGCATGATTACTTCTAAAAAAGTTAATTAAATATATCCTAACATGTCATATTAACCTGTAATATTCATAAAATTAATTAAAAGTCTCAAATTATATTTATTTGGGTATTTATAATATCAATTATATTAATATTTCACTAAAAGATAATTACTGCATCATCATTGTGTCATAAATAAATTAAATTAATCAATTTCTAAAAATTATAAATAAACTACCATTATTTATTAAATCTTTTTATCTTTCTAATTTATATTTATAGTCTAAAATCCAACATATATATCCCTATGTAAAAATTATTTTGCTAAAAGATATATGTTTATGTAATTTTTTGTATTTACTTTAACTTAATTAATATAAAGTGTAATTATCACTTACAAGTGGATCAATGGGGTCCTAAAATCTACCCCAAGATTCTAATGGTCGGATATGTATCAACCAATAGGTTTAAGACATGTTTTAGGGTAATTTATTATAATTATAATATTATTTTGTTTACCCTTATTTAACGGATTTACCCTTTAACCATGGTAAATAAAATATTTACTGAAATAATTATTCAAAATGTCTAAAAATAGAATTTACCTATTTACACAATTTTGACATCATTATTTCAAATATGGAGTCCATTTTTCCAAATTCAACACACAGAAGTGGCATAAATTAATTTAAAATTAATTCATGCGTTCAAAAAAAAGCGTGTTTTTAAGAGATAATAACTATCAAAAGATTGACAGTTGTTTATGTTCGGTTTAAATGTGAAATTATGTACAATTACCAACATTGTATTAAATGTTAAAAATATATTCTAAATACACTTTCAAACAACTCAAATTCATAATTTCTCACAATTAATTATTTTTATTTAAAAAGTTTTTTTAATTAAAATTTAGTAATTTTCACTATTCATCAAAATATGATGGTTATCCGAAAAGTACCAAAATTTCAACCTTGGATAATTTTGATATTATAAATACAAAAATTAAGTCCATTTTTAGAGATAAAATTTATAAAATTTCAATAATTGGGTATTACTATTCATAAAGGCTACATTGATTTGTCGTGGTGTGTGTTAGAACTCGAAGTTGCGTACAACACACGATGCTGTATTATTCAAAGAGAAGAATACCGTAGAAGATTGGGGAGTTACAGTATGATATTGGCCAAACTATATAGGTGTGATGTGTTGATGATGGTAGGATACGGGGTGGACTTTTATAATTGTAAGAGAGTATGCACTTGTCAATTTTTAAAAGAAATCTGTGATCCCATGTTATTACATAGAAAAGGTCATCATGGAAATTATTCAACCCTTAGAACTAATAATGTCTAAAAATTTCCATAAGATATATTTTTACATGTGTATAGGTAAATTTGACCATTATTGTTTTAGTTAAACCCCCATTAAACATATTTTTATCTGAATTATGGTAATTAATTCTACATTCAATGTTCCTTTTGGTGAAAAATTATGTATCCATTTTTAGAAATTATTTTTTATTTTGTTACAGAATATGTAATAACTATTTTAAAATTCTATAAACATAACTAAAAAGTAAATATGAAAATAATCATGCATATTTATCTAGAATGTTAGTTTTTAAGTGAAATTTTTCTAATGTTGAGAAAGATTTTGCATCCAATTTCAACTTGAAATTAAATCTTATGACTTACATTTGTCAAATAGATGATTTATTTATAGAATTTAACATTGAAACAAATTTTAAATATAAATTATCATTATAAATAATGTGAATAAAATATAGTTTTAATTAAAAATATGTTTTCACTATTCATAAAAAATGACGATTAAAAAAATAAAGAATTTACCCTTTTATTATTTTAGAATTATTAATTATAGAGTGTTTTTTATTCATTAAAATTATATTTCAAATTTTTTAAAAAAATTGAATTTTTATTGTTTACAAAAACAAATGATATTATTTTTCGTAAATATTTTTTTTTCAAAACGTATAAAGGCTTTAGAAAAACATATGTATTTCATTATCAATATGTTTCAATTTGTTTAAAATGATCATAATAAATAAATATTTTTTTTATATTTATTTAATAATTGTTAGGGATACGTGATATAGGTTGGTTTTAAATGTCTATATTAATTATATGTTGTGGTTTTGTCAAAACTCAATGTTTTGGGTCACCCATAACTACCAGGTGTTATGTGTGATGAAGGATAACCAATAGTGGCATGTAATAAAAGATTGTCTTGATGTTATTTTAACACAATCCATAAAAAAAATTATTAAAAAAATTATTCTTAGAAACATGAGGTTATAAATAAAAAGAACCTAGAGCATTGGTATGGGGTAGATCCTTCTTATAAATGGTCACAACCACCCCAATGTTAGTGTTTGATTTATGTGGGTGTTGATGTGGAGGAAATAATTACCCTACTCCCCTATGTTGAGTATACTCTTATGAACCCGCATGAGTTTTTATTTTTTATATTTTTTTCATGTAATGATCTACATATTATAAAGGAAATTCCCTCGTTGAATGAATAAATTCTTTTTTATGTAATGTTGTAATAAAAAATACAAGACATAATTTTTTAGACCATTATAAGTTATATCGTATTATATTTAGAAGAATATAAAGTACCAACTCCATTTAAAATATTGTTATTATATTGTGATCATATGATTAGTATATATATATATAAGACATTTATTATTAAATTTGAAACATTAAAATAGAGTTAAAACATCAACCAGTATAACCATAACCTATGAATCCCAATTACCAAAATAATTGCCTGAGATATAACACCTAGTAATTTTCAATGACCAAGCCATGTAATAAAAAAACCACTAAATAATTAATGAATATTTTTTTAGAAAATAATCAAACTCATCAAGGTCTCGTGCCATATAATGTTAACCTAAACACCCCTAGAACATCTCATCGTAATGCACCTTAAATATAGGGAATTAAATAGTGTAATTTAGGACAATGTTTCTTGAAAATAAAAAAAAAATATTTATATATTTCCTATAAAACCATAATAATTATTTTCTTTTATAATTCTTATAGTATAAATTATTAAATAACATGTTTCTTAATAATTTTATTTTGATTTCAATAAATAGATATTGTACTTTTACAAGAAATATAGTTTTAATAATGACACTCTTTTGGATAGATTCATTAATTTTATTTAAAAAACGTTTATTTTAATAAAATATTGTTATAAAACATAATTTATTTAATTATAAATTATAAAATACATATGTGAAGTCAAAGGGAATTTTTATAATGGTCTGAAAACTATAATTGTCAAAAATCGTATCTTTTAAATAAAAAACGATTTTAAAAAATATTAAAATAAAAAATTTAGAAAATTATTTGGTTAAAATAAATATTAATTATAACATTAGAACATCAAAATTATACAATTATGAATTTTTATAATTATTTTGAGACAATAAATTAAATATCAAATATGAAAAAAGATATTTATATGGTGTATTATTAAATCCTAAAATCCCAAAAGTGATGTAATAATTACAATAAAGATAATACAATTCTAAAATTATGTTCCCCATTTTAAAAAAAATGTGCACTTTATGTTATTTTATTTCTTTTATATACCCTTAATGAATCAACCAAATATTATTTTATATATTAATATTTTTAAATAATTTCATTATAAAAATGACCCTTTTCTGAATCACCAATTGTATTAGTTAAAAAATTTAGGGTCATTGAATTAAAAAATAATCCAATACACTACCCTTGGGTATATACTATTGGAAACCCCCTAGGGATTGTATTGGCTTCCCATTAATTTACGGTATAGAGTCCAAAACCTATGTCCACAAATGAATAAATAATTTTGATCTATTTCTATATATAATTCCATTAATCAACCCATTTATCTTCAGTAAAACCACTTGGATAATGAATTAACTCTAACATTCACTCTCAAGATACCTCCCATCATTCTTCGAATACCTCATTGAACACCTCCCAAGCTATTATATCCACCCACTCAAGGTAAAAGATCTATCCTCCTTTTTATTCATGACCATCATTATGTTATGACTTTTATATACAAATTTTTAGGTTGGAATATGATTATATATATATATATATCATTCATTAGTTATGATACCCATGTATTAATAGACCCTATTTTATCTCATTCACTAATTCAATAATGCCTTATGTCCACCTGTTTTCCTTTTGAAATTATCATCCAATATTCTATTTCAAAAATTTGTATTGTGAATAAGATTCTCCATTCTCAATCAATGGTATTAAACTTGTTTAATCTATTAATAATTTATTATTAAATCCATATATGTACCCCTCACTCCAAAATCATGAGGTTGAAATTGATTAAATACATCCATATGTTTTATGATCTATGTGGAACACATATGATAGCACATGATAAGAAAGTGATGGATGGTTAAAATTTTTAATACCCCATGAATGGATTTGATAATTTTTTTTCTCAAGAGAGTCAATGTTGAGTGAATGATATGTTGTAACGCCCCGACCCCAGTTACCCAAAGTTGGTGCATTATTACATAACATTGGCATGATCAAAAGAAAGATCAAATCTCGAAAGACCGATTGGTTTAGTAGCCTTGGAAACACTAGATATATTCATAATGTTTTACATTACATTATAAGGTGAAAAACTAATACAACAACATATTGTCTCCATATTCCACACTATTATCCCCTCATAATATCCCTGCAGGTCATTCGTAATTTACTTCTTCACATCCTGGGAAAAATAAAACATAGAAAAGGGGTGAGCTCAAATTCCCAGTAAGGATTACAATATAGCGGAAACTTTCATAAATAAGAATAAACATTTAAGGCAGTGTATAACTGAAACAAAAGTCTTTTCAACATGAACTTCAATATATTATGGAAAAAATAAAATGAAATAATTCCATTTACTTATTCACATGGATATTTTACTAATCAAATAATCACATGCAATATCAATAACCACTATCATAATGATGGAATGTATAATGCCAGACTATCATAACAACATAGCCAAGGCCTCGTGCCAAGAATACAAAAAATATTTTGTCAAGGACTTGTTCAAAGACACTAGTATGTCTCATGAGACCTACCGATGCATCGAGGAGCTATAACGGGCTCCACCCGTCACATATTAAGTCCAATGCATTCCCATATGAAAAGGTTTAAAAATAACATAAACATTCGCATTAAAACTAGAATACGAAATGTCAATACTTTCACTATAAACTATGAACGGTATAAAAATAGCACATTCACAGTCAAACATATCACAAAACCTTCAATACAATATAGAATTTTTGTATCATAATAAATCAACTTCAAATAAACGTAAAATCCATCAAAGGATGTTGACATAGATGAAATCAAAAACTCTTTTTAGAGAAATATATCTTTCTATTTTGAAATCATTTAAGAGTCATATATTTATGAAATAAAACATTTTCTTTGAAAATATTCTTATAATCTTGTAAGGGAATCTTTGACGGTTTTATAACGGCGGAAAATAACCACACCCGCTGTATAAGTTAAAAAAACATTCTTACCTTAATTCTGTCGAAAAGGTTAAAAAGCACCTTGTTTGGAAAACGACGGAAATATTCCTTTATAAAACTCTTATAAAAAGTCTAACAAGGGTATAAATGAATTTAACCCATATTCTTTTAAATAGTAAAAATGTTTTGAAATACATTTTTAAGAAACATGGATGTGGATGATAAAGAGATCCCAGTAGATTATTACGTATAAACAACCTCGGATAATGAAGAGATTGTGAAATAACCCTTACCTTATACTTTTCCTTGGTTTAGGGTAGGTTAACCTCCTGTATAATGGTGAAATAATTTTTATTAAATTATAAAAGAATCATATATATTAATATGATATCATATATGATCTTTTAACATTGCTTTGTTAATAATATCTTAGTATTATCGTCGTTTTGGGTGTTAACTTACTCGTTTTCTTTTATATGTTTTGTTACGTAAGCCATGTTTTTCATGGATAGTATGTATCTTATTCATATCCAGAATGATATCAATTCCTTAAACATTATTTTTAAATCATCAAATTAAAATTATACTTGAATGGATACGATGGAGAATGAATCTCATCGTGTTCGTGGAGACGGTAGTCCGTACATACGCACGAGCGACAATATCATTCTTTTGATATTAAAATAATATATAATTGGATAGTATATCATATATAAAGAATCATTATCATGTTATATTTATTATTTACATGAGTTACACATCATTATTATACCCATCCAAATAATAATATATTGAATAACAATTACACCACGACGTGGAGACGGTAAGTTGTACGTACGCACGTATGGTGACATGTTATTCAAAGGGTGGATAGAATACTGAATATTTTTTTACATTATTTATAATAACATCACAGTATATATAATATACTGGATTTATTATTTTAGAATTCTAATAACAAAGAAAGAATAAGTGGATGAATAAATGAATTTGAAAATGGGTGGTGAAAACATTACCTCTTCTTCGGGTTCTTCCTTTTGATTTGATCAAAAGGGCTCCTTATGTTTGATTTATGATCAAACTAAGGCCTCTAGGTTTTAGTGAGGGAAGTTGAGAGAGTATTTGGGCAGATTTTTGCCGATCCAAAAGGCTTTGAAGGTGTGAAGTAATGAGAAGGGGGAGTGCCCTTTTATAAGAGGGGTGAGGGGAACCTTTGGAAAAGCTAGAAATATTAATTTATAATAAAATCATATTCGGTTTCTAATGGCTCAAAAGTTTATTATTCAATGGTTAAGGTAGGGATAGGTCAAAAAAAATTCAACCAATAGAATTTAGACATGTTTGGGTTACTATATTAACCTTATCTTTTATTTTTAACTCTTAGTTAATTAGTTTGGCATTTACCATGTCACTTTGTATTTTTTTATTATATAGTTAATAAACGTACTATATACATCCAAGATACACCCAAGTGGTCCATTAATGATACAACAATCATGATATAAGTCTCTTTTCCTAACCTTATATTTTTAGGAATTTAATATCAATTAATAATATAATATTTGTTTTAAAAACTCTTTTATGTCAATTTTGACACTATTCAATAGTTGATTTTTGTTAAACTTATAACAGAATTATTACATCAAAAAAAAGTTAATTAAATCAATCCTAATATGTCATATTATCCTATAAAATTATTTTAATTCATTAAAAGTCTAAAATTATATTTATTTGGGTATTTATAATATCAATTATTTTAATTTTTCACTATTATGGTAATTACTGCATCATCATTGTGTCATAAATAAATTACATTATTTAATGTCTAAAAATTATAAATAAAATATCATTTTGTATTAAATATTTTTATATTTCTAATTAATATTTACAATCTAATTTATCTTATGTATAACCCTATATTAAAAATGTTTTAGTAAATAAACATTGATTTTAACTCTTTTAACTCTTCTTTGAATTAAATAATAATAAATGTCCTAATCTAATCGAAGTGGACATAAATGATAAAATTTTATTCCTAAGGTTCTTTTTGGTCGAGATACACTTGTCAAATAGAATTAGGACATGTGTTAGGGTAATATAAATATCATTTTTACCCTTAATTACCCTATTTACTTTTAATCGTGGTAAATAAAAGTAAAAAGTTACTATTCACCAACAATTATTTTCATCTCATTGAACCACATTTTACTTCTTGATATTAACCATGTCTCTCTGATTTTCTAAATTCCATTCACAGAAGCAGTAAAATTATGTTTTATGAAAAATTCAGTTTTTTAACTACCACTTAGTAGTTTCACTATTAATCAAAAATTGATGTTTTTCAGAACAATGCCAAAATTTCACCCTAAGCTATAATTGATATTCCAAATTAAAAAATGATGCCTATTTTAAAAAATTCCAAGAATATTAGTTGCAATAATTAATTTTGTAATTAATTCCATATGTCACAACAAATAGCGTGTTTTTAAGAAACAATATATATCAAAAGATTGACAATTGTTTAGGTCCAATTTCAAAGTGAAATTAATTATAATGGACACAATTTGATAAAATGGTAAAAATATATTCTAATTATACTTTAAAACCACTCAATAATATAATTTATCACTATAAATTATTTTGATAAAAAAAGTTGTTTTTAAGTATTTTTCACTATTCATAAAATTGGAAGTTTTCAGAAAAATACCAAAAATTCAACTTATGATAATTTTGATATTTCGTATCCAAAAATGAAGTCCATTTTAAAACATAATATATATATAATTTCAAAAAGTAGGTATTTCTATTCATAACGGCTAGTTTGATTGGTTGTGGTGTGTGTTAGAACTCGAAGTTGCGTACAACACACGCTACTATATTATTCAGAGGAAAGCGTATCGTGGAAGCTTGGGATGTTTCATTATAAATTTTTTATTTTCCCATTCTAAAAAGGAAATTTTTTATTCAAATTGAATATATAAAAGTTTATAATATTGGATTTAAAAAGGGTTTACTATTAAATGTTGGTAAAAGTGCAATACTGAAAATGAATTTGTTTTTACATTATGTCTAAGAAACTCATAATATGGATTCTAAAATTATAAGGATTATATAAAGTTTAAAATTTAGTTAATACTATTCATAACCTCTTTTGAACGGCTTGTTTGGTAAGTCATGGTGTGTTTGAACTCGGTGTGGTGTGTAGTGCATGTTATTGAATTATTTTGAAGAAATAACACACTATGAAATCTTGGGGTGTTACATTCTCCCCTCCTTCAATAAATTACATCCTCGAAATTTGAAATTGTTTTTCGAAAATAAAAGGTTGAATATAGAAAATATCTTTGTGGGAAAACCCACATCAGAAATTTGGTTGATAAAGTTTAGTCTTAATATTAGGGAAAGTGAAATGAAAGGGTCACCACCAAATTATGATATCTATTCGGAGAACATTGGTGGTAATTAGAGACATATAATTGGAGGAAAAACGTAAATATTTATAGGTAGTGATTGAGGTCATCAATCAAAAACAAGTTTAAAATTTAGGGCCTTAAATTCATCAATCTATGATGATTAAAAATACCATCGGTTCAGCAAAACATATGGTATTAAGATAACACATTTTTTTTAAGATCCCTTCACTACAGTATAAGAATTAATTTCTTCATTGAATAAGAGAAGAAGAAAAATATATACTTGACAAGTAGAGTCTCAAACCTTAACTAAGATCTACCACAAACTCATCTTTTACTCTAAAAGATAATAGAACTTAAAAATAATATTCTATTTATCCTATTTGTATAGGGTTAAAAAAATGAATTTATAATTCATCTAGAAGAACCATTAAAAAACGACATTATTCAAACCAGGACATCACGTGGGTTAGTGGTAGGTGATACACCCTTGTCGCCCTTCGGTTGTGGGTTCAAGTCTCGCGGCCTTGCCGGATGCGACGGGTTGCCGCCCGACCTCCAGGTTGTCCTTTTATGGAAATCCAACATAATCCAAACTAGAACTATCCAAAATAAATCAGTCCAAAATTTATAAGGAAGGTAAACACAATGAAGATCCTTTTATTTTCCTCGTAATAACATGTGATCACCTTCATCATGTATTCTTTTAAAACACTGCAACATCCTGAATTATCATAAAACTTTATTGATTACATTCATGATCCCTTATTCCTTATAGAATAATAGATATACTCCTTCAATCCAACAATGTTGTAAACCTCAACAATGATGGAATATACAAATCATTAATCAGTTTCAAGGTAGTCAAGAATATCCAATATAATTTATCCAAAACAAACATGTATTATTCTAAAATCACTAACTCGGTATCAGAACCATATTATGGTTTATCTTTCTCTCAACCATATATTTTCTTATTGAGTCACTTTTCGTTGTTCCACACAATCTCAAGTCCATAATGAAATAGTACTGCAGTACAATCCTTATATACTCCATAATTATTATAACATGTACATTGTTGATACAACACTCAAATGACATAATCAACATAAGAAATATAATCATTCCTCTTCATCTGTGGTAGTATCATAACTTGATCATTATCCAATAGCATCATTTGCGTCATAGTCTGATTACTGAGACATAGGTTCGCGTAGTGTCCAAACTCCTTGGAAATGAAGCATTGTACATTTGAAACCATTTTCTTACCCTTGCAGTCACGTACTTTGTGCCCTTTTCCTCCACACTTATAACAAACTCCAATTCCTTTCAGGAAAGTTCTAGGGTGTTTCTTTCCACAGTTATCACATATGGGAAAATTCTTCTTTTCCCTCTTCCCTTTATCCATATTTCACTCTTCCATCCTTTTCTTCTCTTGCTTCCCTTCAAAGCCATAGGACTCAGTAAACTCTTTACTGATCTTATCAACACATGATATTATTTCTTTATATGATGATAATACATGTGAGACTATTTCTCTTATAAATTTCGGCTTAAGACCATTAAATATATGATCCTTCATTCTCTTTGTATCATGTGAATTGCTGGAGTTCTCGTTCCTTCTACTGGGCACCATTTCTAAACAATGGCATACACTAGATTAGTTTATGAATAACAATACCTAATCCCAAACATGTAAAACACATAACATAAATTAAATAGTTTATGGATATAATCCATAATCATAAAAATTTCTCCTTTGAGGAAGTATATACTCATAAACCCATCATAATGGTTTGTAAAGAAAATGAGAATTATCCTAAGCATATCCCCAGGGAGTGTCATAACCAAGAGTGCAGCAAGGCCCGTTGTCGTGCCCCAGTTCTCGTTCGAGTCTAGCTCAAAGAGGTGTTTTCGGGTTTTACCCCTAGGTACATCTGTGCCAGAGCCGCCTCTACCTGCTCATATCCAGATAGGGATGTATTTCTCGGAAAACTCACAAAATCTCTACAATACCAAATTTCTAGGAAGTTCTTCTATACTAATCCTCAAAGTCCATCTTAAATCTATGTGTTCTGATCAGAGTTTATCTAAATCTAGCTTCCATGATTTGTACTAAAATTCCTCTGATACCAATTGTAACGTCCCAACCCCAGTTACCCAGAGTCGGTGCATTATTACATAACATTGGCATGATCAAAAGAATGATCAAATCTCGAAAGACCGATTGGTTTAGTAGCCTTGGAAATACTACATATATTCATAAAGTTTTACATTACATCATAACATGAAAAACTACTACAACAACATATTGTCTCCATAGTCCACACAATCATCCCCTCATAATATCCCTATAGGTCATTCATAATTTACTTCTTCACATCCTGGGGGAAATAAAACATAGAAAAGGGGTGAGCTCAAATGCTTAGTAAGGATAAAAATATAGCAGAAACTTTCATAAATAAGAATAAACATTTAAGGCAGTGTATAACTAAAACAAAATTCTTTTAAACTTGAACTTAAACATAGTATGGCAAAAATAAAATGAAATAATGACATTTACTTATTCACATGGATATTCTACTAATCAAATAATCACATGCAATATCAATAACCACTTTCATAATGATGGAATGCATAATGCCAGACTATCATAACAACATAGCCAAGGCCTCGTGCCAAGACTAAACATAAGATTTTATCAAGGCCTTGTGCCAAGACACTGGTTTGTCTCATGAGACCTACCGAATCATCGAGGAGCTATAGCGGGCTCCACCTGTAACATATTAAGTCCAATGCATTCCCATATGAAAAGGTTTAAACATAACATAAATATTCGTATTAAAACTAGAATACTAAATGTCAATACTTTCACCATAAACTATGAACGGTATAAAAATATCACATCCACAGTCAAAAATATCACAAAACCTTCAATACAATATAGATGTTTTTTATCAAAATAAATCTACTTCAAATAAACGTAAAATCCATAAAAGGATGTTGACATAGATGAAATCAAAAACTCTTTTTAGAGAAATATCTCTTTCTATTTTGAAATCATTTAAGAGTCATATATTTATGAAATAAAACATTTTCTTTGAAAATATTCTTATAAGCTTGTAAGGGAAGCTTTGACGATCTTATAACGGCGGAAAATAACCGCACCCGCCGTATAAGTTAAAAAAAACATTCTTACCTTAATCATGTCGAAAAGGTTAAAAAGCACCTTGTTTGGAAAACGACGGAAAGATTCCTTTATAAAACTCTTATAAAAAGTAAAACATTGGTATTAATGACTTTAACCCATATTCTTTTAAATAGTAAAAATGTTTTGAAATACATTTTAAAGAAACATGGATGTGGATGATAAAGAGATCCCAGTAGATTATTACTTATAAACAACCTTGGATAATGAAGAGATTGTGAAATAACCCTTACCTTGTACTTTTCCTTGGTTGAGGGTAGGTTAACCTCCTATATAATGGTGAAATAATTGTTATTAAATTATAAAAAATCATATATATTAATATGATATCATATATGATCTTTTAACATTGCTTTGATAATAATATCTTAGTATTATCGTCGTTTCGGGTGTTAACTTACTCTATTTCTTTTATATGTTTTGTTACGTAAGCCATGTTTGTCATGGATAAGTTGTATCTTATTCATATCCAGAATGATATCAAGTCCTTATACATTATTTTTAAATCATCAAATTATAATTATACTTGAATGGATACGATGGAGAATGAATCTCATCGCGTTCGTGGAGACAGTAGTCCGTACGTACGGACGAGCGACAATATCATTCTTTTGATATTAAAATAATATATAATTGGATAGTATATCATATATATATAATCATTATCATGTTATATTTATTATTAAATGAGTTACACATCATTATTATACCAATTCAAATAATAATATATTGAATAACAATTACACCATGACGTGGAGACGGTAAGCCGTACGTGCGCACGTATGGTGACATGTTATTCAAAGGGTCGATAGAATAATGAATATGATTGTACCATATTTATAATAGCATCACAGTATATATAAGATACTGGAGTTATTATTTTAGAATGGTAATAACAAATAAAGAAGAAGTGGAAGAAGAAATGAATTTGAAAAAGGGTGGTGAAAACATTACCTCTTCTTCGGGTTCTTCCTTTTGATTTGATCAAAAGGGATCCTTAGGTTGACTTTATGATCAAAATAAGGCCTCTAGGTTGTAATTCGGGAAGTTTAGAGAGTATTTGGGCAGAGTTTGGATGAACCAAAAGGCTTTGAAGGTGTGAATTAATGAGAAGGGGGAGTGCCCTTTTATAAGAGGGGTGAGGGGCACCTTTGGAAAAGCTAGAAATATTAATTTATAATAAATTTATATTCAGTCTCTTATGGCTCCAAAGTTGATTATTCAAAGTTTAAGGTGGCGATAGGTCGAAAACCATTCAACCAATATAATTTATACAGGTTTGTGTTACTATATTAACCTTATTTTTTAGTTTTAACTCTTAGTTAATTAGTTTGAAATTTACCATATCACTTTGTATTTTTATATTATATACTTAATAAACTTACTATATACATACAAGAGACCCCCAATTGGTCCATTAATTATACACCTATCATAATATAAGTCTCTTGGCCTAAAATTATATTTTTATGAATTTAATATCAATTAATAATATAATATTTGTTTTAAAAACTCTTTTATGTCAATTTTGACACTATTCAATAGTTGATTTTTGTGAAACATATAACAGAATTATTACTTCGAAAAAAGTTAATTAAATAAATCCTAATATGTAATATTATCCTAGAAAATTAGTATAATTCATTAAAAGTCTCAAATTATATTTATTTGGGTATTTATAATATCAATTATTTTAATTTTTCACTATTATGGTTATTACTGCATCATCATTGTTTCATAAATAAATTACATTATTTAATGTCTAAAAATTATAAATAAAATATAATTATGTAGGTAATATTTTTATCTTTATAATTAATATTTACAATCGAATTTATCATATGTATAACCCTATATTAAAAATGTTTTAGTAAATAAACATTGATTTTAACTCTTTTAACTCTTCTTTGAATTAAATAATAATAAATGTACTAATCTAATCCAAGTGGACCTAAATGATAATATTTTATTCCTAAGGTTGTTTTTGGTCGATTTAAACTTGTCCAATAGAGTTAGGACATGTGTTAGGGTAATATTAATATAATTTTTACCCTTAATTACCCTATTTACTTTTAACCGTGGTAAATAAAAGTAAAAAGTTACTATTCACCAAAAATTATTTTCTTCTCATTGAACCACATTTTACTTCTTGATATTAACCATGTCTCTCAGATTTTCAAAATTCCATTCACAGATTTGTTAAAATTAAGTTTTATGAAAAATTCAGTTTTTTAACTACCACTTGGTAGTTTCACTATTCATCAAAAATTGAAGTTTTTCAGAACAATGCCAAAATTTCACCCTAAGCTATAATTGTAATTCAAAATTCAAAAATGATTTCTATTTTACAAAATTCCAAAAATATAATTTTCAATAATTAATTTTATAATTAATTTCCACTGTCACAACAAATAGCGTGTTTTTAAGAAACAATATATATCAAAAGATTGACAATTGTATAGGTCCAATTTCAAAGTGAAATTAATTCTAATGGAAACCATTGGATAAAATGATAAAAATATATTCTAATTATACTTTAAAACCACTCAATAATATAATTTATCACTATAAATTATTTTTATTAAAAAAGTTATTTTTTTGTATTTTTCACTATTCAAAAAAATTGGAAGTTGTCAGAAAAATACCAAAAATTCAACTTATGATAATTTCGATATTTCGTATCCAAAAATGAAGTCCATTTTGAAATATAATATATATATAATTTCAAAAAGTAGGTATTACCATTCATAAAGGCTAGTTTGATTGGTTGTGGTGTGTGTTAGAACTCGAAGTTGCGTACAACACACGCTACTATATTATTCAAAGGAAAGCGTACCGTGGAAGCTTGGGATGTTTCATTGTAAATTTTTGATTTACCCATTCTAATAAGTAAATTTTTTAGTCAAATTGAGTATATAAAAGTTTAAAATATTGGATTTAAAAAGGTTTCACTATTAAAAGTTGGTAAAAGTGCAATACTGAAAATGAATTTGTTTTTACATTATGTGTAAGAAACTCATAATATGGATTCTAAAATTATAAGGATTATATAAAGTTTAAAATTTAGTTAATAATATTTATAACCTCTTTTGAACGGCTTGTTTGGTAAGTCATGGTGTGCTTGAACTCGGTGTGGTGTGTAGTGTAAGTTATTGAATTATTTTGAAGAAATAACACACTATGAAATCTTGGGTTGTTACATATGTTCTCATAGGAACATTATGTTATTTTTTCCCAGAGGTTATTCTTAACAAATGATTATGGTTTCATGTTTTATTTTTTTTCCTCATTACCTTATTGCCTTTCAGATATCCTATTGTATCACGCCTTAATGTTCAAGGCAAGGATTCTCACCACTATCATGTTACGCATATTTTAAAATTTTTCTCACATGTACTGCAATACATTATTATATTCTTGTTTGTTACCTTACTATAATGTTTATCTCAATAGTTTCTTGTCAACAACCAAAAGTTATTCCATGAAGTATTTGAGTATAAATGGATGAAAAGACTGTATTTTAGAGTTTTAAAATTGTTCTTGTACCAATGTGTCATGTTAATATTCTATAATAATAATTTCAAAAATTCACTAGTTTCATAATCTTCAAGGTTTTATTAAGTGAATCTATATTTAATAATTCATGAAATAAAGTGTATTAAATAAATAGGTTTTAATAGTGGGTAAATGACTAAAGTAATGTTATATTGGGTGATTATGACTACAAATCTCTATTTAGAGACACTCAAATAGGGTTGATAATTTGAAAAAATCCCTATCATTTTGATGTATATAGTATGTGATTCGCTATAAATTACATCCATATATAAATTTTAAATATATATGTGGCTCGAGCATATTTTTTCGTTGGGGGAAATAACCATGAAAAATATACATTTTTTCAGACATGATTGCCACCTGGTACATTATAATGGTTAGTAATACACACCAGGTTTGACACTCCTGGGGATATGATTTCAAAAATTCAAAAGCTCTTTATTACCATTATGGTGTAAAACAATTCCATATGATATTATATTACAAAATAGACCTCGCATTTCTTTTTAAAAAACCTAGAATTTCATATGTAAAAGAATATATGTACTATATTACTTTCCCATTCAATGTTCATTGTTTCTATTTATATATTTAATATCTTAAAAATTATCATATATATGTTCATTTTGGATGGTTTTAAAGATTATAACCACATAAAAATAGTGAAATGAAGGATTATATTTTATTCATGAAATTCAAATTTTTTATATGATTATGGTTCTTAAAATTATTTCAAATAAAAAAAATAGCAGTACTATTATAACATAAAATGAATAAATGGAAGTCATGTTTACCGTCAACATAGTTAATTGATAAAATATTGGTTCCATAGAATATAGACCATTCCCTATTAAGGATGTATCACTTAACTTGTCAAAAAAAACATGGATTATCATGTTTGTATAATGTTATAAAACTTTGGAAATGGATTGGCCTTCATTAAACCTAACCAAAATATATTTTTTTTTAAATGAAATCATCATATGTATCATGATTCATCCTATGATTCTATATATGTTAAAGGAGTAGAATTAATCTCTAGTTTTATCATCATCTCATGTATGACTATTATTTCCCAATAATAAAGAATATCATTCCTGAATGAATAATATTAATGCAATGATCATCATTGAGGACATGATGATTATGAGGAAATATGATAATGTGTATCCTTAAGAATTTATTAGTCTACCTCCTAGTAAAAATTTTGAGTTATTAATATATCATATACATAGATGTTTTTTATAACCAATAATCCATATAGAATGGAATCTATTGAACATGAGGAGATGAATAATCAACTAAATGATATTCTAGATAGACTATTCCTATGCAAAAGTGGTTCTCTATGGGGTTCGTTTATGCTCTTCATTAAAAATAAGGACGTATAAATTAATATCTTTATTGATTATCATGATATTGGGAGGGGAACATTAACGAATAATAATCTTTTATCGGTTATTAATGATATTTTCATTCCATTATATGGAACCCAATATATCTATAAGGAGGATCTTCATTTGAGATATTATCATGTAATGGTGAAGAGGTAGGTTATTCCACGGAATATTTTTCATACAAGATAGTGGAAAAATTATTTCAATGTAATTCTATTTGAATCACTAATGCTCTAGTAGTATTCATAGAATTAATTAAACAAGTCTTTAGGGATTACAACAAGAAATACATTTTATACTATATAGATGATAATATTATCTACTTAAAAATTAAGAAAAACATGGGATGCATTTGAACTCAACATTACTAACATCGCCAAAGGAAAAGTTATTTATAATGTTCAAAAATGTGACTTCTAGATATATAATGTTACTTTACATGGTTATGTCTTCACCATATATGGGATATCTTTGAATATTTTAAAAATATAACTAATTAAAGGATGTAAAATACAAACATTTGTGAAATAAATTCATATTTTCATTTAATTAATTTTTTATTAATGAGGATTTTTTTTGAGAAAATTCGCATTATATTCAATAGCATAATACAATATAAATTGTAAGGGTGTAATGTTTTTGCATGATCATTTTTTGGAATTATTTAAATATTTGATGAATAGTCAAATCACTCCACAAGTTCTCACATTTCCCACTAGTGGGGATTAAGATTTTATTAAAACAAAAAAATTTAATACACATTTTAATGATTTATTATATAACGGTATAGATAAAAATAACATTATATAATTAATCAAATATATTTGGTAAATTATATACGTATCACATAAACATGAAACATGGATACAAAAACATTGTTTAAAACAACCTTAACATGTTACTAAAATTCTATCATTCTTCTAAAAATACAGGTGATAACTTGCAGACATTCATAAGAATGGGGTGAACTATAAATCCCAATAGGGTAACTAACAAATAAAAAAATAAGTTAATGTTTTACATGTTTTCCAAGAGGCATATTGGGATAACATAGTATGGGTTAGAATAATAATCATGAAATATGAGGAATGATATAACATGACAACAAGAATAAATCATGGGAATGTGGTGAAAACATAGATAATGTAATTAACATAAATCAATGATTAATTCTAATAAAAATTAATTTAGTTGAAGAATCTCTATAATTTTTTTCACACCATTATCGCAAATATAAAGTGTCATGTGACTAAAACAATTCCCATTAAATAACTATGTTATCAAGGCACAACCATCATAAAATGTACATTCTCAATTGTGTCATAGATACCATTCAACATCATGACATATTTAATGACATGTAATCCCATGATTAATTATTTTGCGTTAAATAAATGTAATTACATGATCAATGAGTTATAAGTACATTTATTTGATTATTCATCATTAAAAATGGGGATGAATATTCGCTGCACAATTATTTGGCATGAAAAATCATTGGGGATGTTTCGAGAGAAGAAAAAATATTAATAATTTCTTATATAAGGGCCAAATGAGAGTTAATTGGGTCTCTCATCACTTGTAAATTTTATGGGGGGTAGTGTGGATATATAAAATAATACTACAATGTAAATAATTAGAATACCAAAAGATATTATTTAATGGATTATCATGAATAAATAAATGAGTGAGATGATCCCTTACTTTTAATTGGGGATTCTTAAAGATATAGAGGTTATTATAAAGATCTAGTGGGAACCATGTGGGATATATAGATGGGAATAGAATAGTAATATCATGATCCAAGAGTTTTTTATTGGAGTGTAATACGAGGTTGGGATGTTTTATATTAAAATATACAGGATAATTATAACTTTATTTCTAAAAAAAGGTTTGGTCTCTCTATGATAAATTAATTAAAAAATAGAATCCAACTCCTTTCTTATTATCATTGTTTCTACCAATTCAGGCTGGTTTTAACTATTTTATTTTGTTAATAACAAATATAAATAAATTTACCTTTGCTGATGTGGAATTTAGTCGGGATTACAACAACTTGATTTTAAAACCATTAAACATAATATAGATATTAAAGGATTAAATAATACTTTATAAATATAGTAAAACAACATTTGAATTTTATTTTAAATTGTACATTTATATTTTTTCATGGATACATTTTATGTAATATATTACATAACTTTTTCTTCATCATGATGTCATAATATACAAAAAAAATTATACCTTATTTAATAATGAATTTTTTTTGAATGTCTCAGCCACTTTTAAAAAAAATCAAAATTGGATCATTTTGACCTATTAATATAAAAAATAATGTTGATTTGGTCAAAAAATCCATATGAATGAAATTTTATAGATTTACTTCATGAATCATCATTTATTAAAAAATTAGGGGATTAATTAATAAATTTTATATTCCCCATATAAAAATTGTTTTTATCATAATTAAATAATATTATCATTAGTAGTTGATAAATATTATTTAACATTAATATTTTATTAAAAATATAATTCATTTAAAAATTCATTAATTAATAAAATGTTTTTTATTAAACTATATGTTTTCCAAAAATACATTTTTTGTTCCATCGAATCAAAATCAAATCTTTATCAAAAAATATTACTTAATTATTATAATTTAATTATAAAAGGATAATTTCATTAATTATATTTTAAATTATACAAAATCATACTATTAGGGTTTAGATACATATCCAATTATTACACTCACAAACACATTAATTCAATGATGTGCGATGAAGAGAATTTCTTGGGGTGCTTCAATATATATTGTTTGGGCTATGGTCTTGAGGAGATCAAACTTCTCCCATAAATTGTTTTGATCATTATATAGTAATTTAATCACAACATAGTCTGGGTAAATGGAAAATCATAGTGACGATATCTCCCTTATAAGTTCTAATAAATGGTATTTACTATGTATGATCCTACTATTTGATCCATACTATCTTTAATCTATATCGATTGGACTTTATCAAAACTATTAACATATATTAATCATATAATCACTATAATAATTGTATATTCCTAATGGTTATTATTCTCAGCATCCTTCTAAATATGACTTGATATAACTTATAATTTTCTAAAATAACAAAAAGCGGGGAATGCGTTTTCTGTAACCACATTATATAATAAGGTATTTAATAAAATTGCGAATGTAAATTAATTTATAAATGCTCAGGTCAATACATTTTAGTTATAAATTTATGAATCCAAAATGGTATTGGGATAACAACTCATGAAGTATAAAAGTGATATCTTATTCCCCCACCAATATCATATCGTTATTAACAACTACCCAACCCATAATCTAGAATTGGTTGAAATGGCCTTTTCATTGAAGAAATAGAGACATTATATCTAGACAGATTAGTATTACAGATATAAAATCATAAAACTATCAGGTATATATTAAAAAAAGGAGATAAATATATTCAAATGGAGGTGATTAGATATAATAAATTATTATGATTATTTAATCCATTATAATCATGTTTGGGTGACCAAAGTGGAAAATTGTCCAATTAGATAGGATCCTATAGTTTTATACATGAGGAATATTACATGGGATCCAATCATGATGGTCATAGAATGGATTGATATGGGAATAATAAAATTATATTCATCCTGCACAGATCAAATAACTTCTCGACCATTCATTATTTATAAGATCATGGTGGTAAAAAAATATGATGAGATACTGTAAAAAAGGTATAGAATATTACAAAGTTCAACTATTTTATATATTAAGTTATATGTTTTTTCACCCATCTTGGTTTTCCATTAAACCCATAACTAATTTTTTAACATCTTTTTGATATTAAAATCTTATCATTCTCTATTAATCTGGAATGAAGTAATTTTTATAGATATTTGATGAAAATGTTTATTTTTTATTACAGGAAGAGGATTATTACATAAATTAAAATATGGGTTCATGTTATGATAATAAATCATGTCTTAAATATATAATTATAAGGGAACTATGGATCAATTTCCCAAATTAGTATGGAATTGGTAAGGTAAAATGATGTATTTAATCATAGAAGACCAATTGACCCCTAAATGAAATAACACCATATATGTGGTTGTTTATCACCTTACGAACTCTGCAGACTCCATTACACTCAAGGAAGATTATAAAATTGGCCTACCATTCGGGACATACATAAGAGAATTTATAATAATTCATAGATGTAAGGACTCAGGCTTAAACATTACAAAATCATGAGTTAAGTAATGAATTCACAATGAGGATTTATTCAGTTTATTTTTTTAGAGAATTAGTTCATAATGAATACATAACAACCTGAATATTACAAGTTGAAACTTCTACTCAATATCAATTGTTTTCATAAAAATACTCTTTAAAAAAGAAACATGTCTAGTTCCATGTTTTAAAAAACATGACTTTTCCTTGATCCCATCATAGACCTTATTCATATTTATGTCCTATGAAAAACATTTCAAAACTGTGGACGACTATAAAATGATCAGTAAGGGATATATAATGAATGAAAACTATTAGTTTTTCAAAACTACCAGTACAAAAATGAATACATTATCATAATGTAATACTTTTCACCATTAATAGGTAGCAAAAACACTTCACATAATGTAATATCATTGCTTACCATTTTTTAAACATAAGATTACCACAAATCACAAAGAAATAAACATATACCATATAAAGGTAACATGGGACATAAAGATAGTGAAATAGATTAACCATATGTTTCAGTTACACAAATATCACTAAATGCAAGAGCCATACGACCGAATTCCACACCCAATGAATTGGAGGTTATGACATAAAAATTTATCCTTGGATTATCATTAAACCACCCATCATTTGGTTTATCATGTAACAACTAGTCAAATTTCCAAGTACTATTATATAATCATCAAACATTAAAGATTGAAAATATCAACATTTAAATTTTAAAATTTTAGAAATCACAAGAAATAATTTCAAGATATTGATATAGTAAATCCACGGTCAAATAAATTTTCAATACCATAATATGTAAAATGGGTAGATGGTATTTATTTTTCATTTAAAAACATCACATCTTTTTTAGGAATCCAAATATCAAATAATTCTTGAGGCGGTGGGATGGGTGTTGTTGCCACATACCTTAAAAAATAGTCCTAGTGAAATTTAGTAAAATTCATCATTGTAAAAATATTCCCATTCAATAAATGTAAAAAAGAAAAATCGGTTTATTATACACATGTAAAAGGAGGTGTATATTATCAATACATGCCTCAATGAAAATATATTCATACAAAGTCCTATACCTTATGTTTGACTTGACTCGTTAGTTCTTTAATATCCAGAATAAAAAACCAAACTCACTTACTACATTCTTTAGAACTGTTATCATGTTTATTATTCCTTTTATTACACTTATTACCTTGATATAACAATTAGTTAATTATTTTATTTCATAATGGAAATGTATTCGATGTTCAGATCTGGATTCAAAAAAAACTTGTAATAATTACAAAATTTCAATATGGTCAAAATTATATTATATCAAGAAGGTTATTAATGATATTGATATCATATATATCAGATATATCTCATAAATATATATATATATATAATAGTCCAGAATATTTGTATATAAGAAATGAAATTAACCGTTCATGGATATTCAATGTCGTACGTATGTATGAAGTCTAATTTCATTTTCATATTTAAAGGAATGATAACTAAATCATAAATAACTATATTATAATTCCAGTATAATATCATATTTTATATATTCTCCAAAAGTTCAATAATTTCATCCTTTATACATTCCATTATTTTGATGAATGAGTCATATCACTTTGAGGGGGAGGTAAACTGTACTTCCTCAAATAAAATTATTGTATTTAAACAACAATAAAAGAATAATTTTATATTATAAATGATGATTAAAAAAAATGTACAGTAAATAAATATCATAAATTTCATCTTTAATTTTAGTTCCATCATAATTGATACCATGAGAGATGGTAGGAGATAATTAAACAATCATTATTTATGGAGGTAGTAATTCTTCGTCCATAGAAATGGTATGATCATATCAATTAGATGTAGGTGTATGGAAATTTAATTTGAATCCATATCATAACAAAATACCAGTATATTTAAAATTATATTTTTGTTATAATATAATGTAATAAAGGGAATTTAGGGGGTTTGAGAAGGAATGTAAATGGAAGAAGCATAAAGGAAGACATTACCTTAAATTGGGTAACTCCTTTTTAATTTAAGATAAAAGGAATTCTCAATATTCCCTTTGTACAAGGTAAGGCTTATAGATGGAAGAGAGGGATATTCGGAGAAAATTTGAGAAATTTTTTGTTGAGCCAATGGAGCTTGAGAGGTGTGATTAATGGTTTGAGGTGGTTTAATTTTATAATATGGAGGAGGGGCACTTAAGGAATATCTTGAAATATTATTTTTTTTATAAATTAAATTTTGATTAAAAATGAGTCAAAATTCAGTTAGTTCGAATATAAGAAAATACAAGTTGAAATAAAATTATCCAATAATAATAAGATAGGTTTTTCATTTTTTTAATCCTTATCTATTTTATTTATCCCTTTTTTACTCTTGATGTTTTATCATGCATTTAACAATATGAGAATCAACATTAGTTACCAAAACATGAAAATTATTCAATTAAATAGTAATTAAAAAACTTTTTGACATATGATATTTTTTTACAAATTGTTTATTTTTTTTAAAAAAATTATAATATTTTAAAAAATATTTTATATTTTAATATATAAATTATGTCTATTTGGACACTATTCATATCAAGATTTTTTTAAAAATCCATAAATAAATGATTACATTAAAAACACATAATCAATACCAATATAACATGTATATATCATCCATAAAATTCGTGTATGACATCAAAATAACAAAATTAAATTTATTTTAACATTTATAATATAATTAATTGGAATCACCTATAAATTAAACAATCACTGCATCCTAGTTGGGTCATAGTTATTTTTATTTTTTTAATTCCTATAAATTATAAATTGAATACCATGATGTAAGAATTAATTTTATCATTATAATTAATATTTATAGTCATGCAGGTCACTTATATATCCCTATATAAAGATTGTTTTACTTATAGATACATGTTTAGGTTATATTTTACTTAACATTGAATTAAAAATAATTAAATGTCATTGTACCACACAAGTGGCTACATGGGGTAATAAAATCAATCCAATGATTCCCCTAGTCAGATAAATCTTACCCAATACGATTAGGACATATGTTTGGGTTATTTGGTATTATTATAATATTATTTGTTTACCCTTATTTACAAAATTTTCTCTTTAACCTTAGAAAATAAAATATTTACTAATGCTAGTATTCATAATGACTCAAAATAAAAGATACATATTTACACAATATTGAGACATAGATTTAAAATATTGAATCTATTTTGTCAAATTCAAAACACGTTAGATTCAGAAATTAATTTAAAATTAACCCACATTTTCAATACCAAAATATGTGTTTTTATGAAATAATAATTATCAATAGATTGACATGTTTTTATGTCTAATTGATATGAGAAATTACTTCCAATGTCCGAAATTTGATTAAATTATAAAAATATAATCCAATTACTCTGTAAAACCAATTAACAATATAACCTAACTATATAAATAATTTAGATTAAAAGGCTGTTTTGAAATGAAATCATTATTTATCACTGTTCATTAAAAATGTACATTATCAGAAAAATACCAAAATTTCATACAATGTAAATTTTTATGTCCTACTTCTAACGAAGAATATTATTTTGTTAAATATAACATTTAAATGTGACATAAGTATTTTTAAAAAGGGCTCACCATCCAATGACAGAAAACATTTTTTTGATAATATTAGAGTTTTTCATGCATATAATTTGATTCATTATTATTTAAATACTATATAATTTATTGGATAAATATAAAGACATTTAACCAAAAATTTTAATCATAATGCAGTATGTTGTGTTTATTCAATGAAATACACTGAATATGCGTTAAACTACCATTTAAAATATTATTAATATTATTTTATTTTATGGAATAACTAAATGTTGTGTGAAACATAAGATTTCAAAAAACTTGAAGTTAGGTATTTAATATGATATTAAAAAAAGTTTCATCTTTAACATAAAATTATTGTCTTAATCATAAATAGAAATATAAATCAAAAAATTATTATTCTTTAAATACCGTAGTCATTACATCCTTCACCCATTTTAGAAATTGCATCCTCATAATTTTTAAATTGGACTTGGAAACTTCATTGAAAGTCAAATATCGTAAAAGGAATCAATACAAATATAAAAATAAGAAAAGAAAGTAAATTATAAAGGTCACCTAAGATAAAACATACTGTGATTCCATGAAAACATGGATATGGAAGGGAAAAATAACCATCAAGTTCTAATAGCGATTGACAGAAAGCATGATCATGTGAATGTTTACCACCGAAAATCCATAAAATTGTGATAGGTCAAATGGTAATTGAATCCTGAGCAGGAAAATATAATGGTCAATGTCTTTGTTTTATGTTAATTTTCCTAATGTTCAGAAAATTATTTATGATATTGGATATGAATATAATGAAATATACTTACATGTCATGTAGACTTTCATCCTTTACTAAATCTCTACCACAAACTCCTTCTTTATCTAAATGATGAGTATTCAAGATGAATTAGTGAAAAATGAATCACTAGAATCAACATTTGTAGAAGAAAAATATCCCTAATAGATGAACCATATATTTCAGCCAACCTTATAAATTATCTAAAACCAAAATATTTATTACGAGACTAGATAATCCTCAAAACATATAATCCTTAAAAAATAAATACTACTCTTAATCTGAAAAATTCAAAAAACAATACCCAATGTTGAACAATGATTATTCATTACAGAACGTCCCTTAAAATTATTCAAAATAATCCAAACTATTTCTGAATCTGGAAACTTAGATGAATTTGATCACAAAGTCTTCCATGATAAATCTTAACAATTATCTCCAAATAAAATCGACTACTGTTATAGTCTCATACTGAAAGGTAATTAACCTAATGACATACTATCTATGATAGGTTAATCATTTCCATAAATAACATGATTCACTATAACACCACAATAAAAAAATAGATTTTTCCATAATAAAATTCCACCATTACTCACTAAAAGGGACCTCATAGTGTTATATTTTCATTATGCATATAGAATTCCCAAAAGCACAAATGTCTCCAAAATTAAATTTCTCACTTAATGACCAAATAATTTTCCTATACAAAGGATACTAATTTGATAAAACAAAAGATACCAAATCAACATATTATGGATCAATAAAATCATTTAACTAAAATGAATAAGTAGTACAAACCCAAGACTTCACATAGGCCAGTGGTTGGTAATTCAACCTTTTTGCCCTTTGGTTATGGGTACGATTCCCATGGTGTTTCAGGACGCTACGGGATGTCACCCATCATGTGGTTGTGCCTTTTCTAAATCCATATCATTATTATAACATTCTCTAAAATAATATAATTTCCAAAAAAAATATACATAAAATGTTTTATCATCAAAGGATATCTAAAACCATTTATTTTGTGTCCCAAAATTTTACAATTATTTATCTCCAAACAAAAAAATGATCATATGAACCCCTATGGGTATCCATTGTGTCTATGCAAGAAAATATATTTTTTCATGAATAAAATTTTCACATATCAATCATCATGTTTACTCGTACTAGAAGCAGTATACCCAAAGTAATCACATCATCATAAGATCCTTAATACTAATAGACATTCCAAAATCCTATAAGCTATCATAACTCTTGGATCACATATATATAAACTTCTTACTCATTCTCTGCTCTTCATAATCCATAATCTATGCAGTTCAACCTTATTATTTAATACATCATTCTTAAATATTGAAAATCCTCATCATTTATAAATATAAATCCAATGATGCTTCATTATTTATGGATAATAAAATAAATCATACCTTGAATCCATATATCATGATCTTCAGGATGTTCCTTTTATCGTGTGGCAAGTCATCATACTTTCAAAAAGTAAACATTTTCTCCACATCTGTAATTTTACATTTCGATAAAATTGTAAAAGATGAGATCATGAAATCATATGAAAACAATACAATGACTCATAAAATTGTTTTTTAAATGAGAAGGTGTTGGGTAGCTCAAACAATTTCTTATAGGTGGTTTGATTAATCAAGAATCTGTCAAAATCAGTCAAACATGATTTTACTATAATAGTGATGATAAGATCGCTGGGGAAGGATAAAAAGGTAGTTCAAGATCTCATTCCATCAATCATGTCAAATGATTCATAATCTGATGAAAATAATCAACACTTAAACATGAAACGAAATATTCTAATTAAAAAAAGAATATACTATAGGTAAAGAAAACATAAAACTATTATTCTACTCTAATCCATCAACCTCCTTATATCTCCATTGTTCGGGTTTTTATTCAAATAAACTATTTTACCATAACCCTATATAAGTTTCCATATGATAATAACCCTCTTGGTTTTATGGGACCCCTTACCTACACCTACATAACACCCTAACCTCTAATGTTATCTAAACTGTCCTCTGATAACAACTGTAAGGCCACAACCTTAAAGATTACTTACTCTGGAGTTAAGGAAATAATTTACATTAGGGATATTTTAAGGTTTATAGCATTATATAGTTAGGACATAACTTATATATATCATTTTGAATATTACAAGTATACACTTCTACACACTATCCATTTTTTATAACAAAAAATCTTAAAAAAAAGAAACATATCAAGTTCCATGTTTTTAAGGGAATAACCTTTCCATCATCCCATCCTTGAACGTATACATATTTTAGTCTTGTGAAAAACATAAAAAACCATTGGATGAGAATCAAAAGCTCAGTATGAGATACATAATGAAGTAAAACTATTAGTTTTTCAAAACAACATGTAAAACATGAATACATTATCATAAAGTAATAATTTTCACCATTAAGAAGTATAAAAAACACATCAATTAATATCATGTCATTTATTACCATTTTTTTACACAAATATTTCTACAAAGCCCATATGAAAATACATATACCACATAAAGGTAACTTGGGACATAATATTACTGAAATAGAATAACCATATAGTCGACTTCAACACATATCATGAAATGGAATAGCCATACGGCTGACTTCCATACCAAATGAATTGCAGGTTATAATGTAACCACCCATCCTTGGTTTATCATGGAACTGCCTGTCATTTGGTTTATCATGTAACCACCCTTAAAATGTCCATGTACCATTATAGAGTCATAAAAAATAAAAGATTTCAAATATCAATATTTCAATCATAAATTTTTTTTTCCGATCATAAGATATAATTTCAAGATATTGAAATAGTAAATCCACATTCAAAAAAGATATCAATAAAAAAAATATATAAAAATTTTATATAGTTTTAATTTTCCATTAAATACATCACGTCTTGTTATGGAATCCAAATATCAAATAATTCTTGCAGCAGTAGGATGATCATTGTCACCACATACATTAAAAAAACATTCCTTTAGTTTTTTAGTAAAATTCCTCATTGAAAAATGATTCCCTTTTAGTTAATGTAAAATTAAAATGGTATTATTAGAAACCGTGTAAAAGGAGGTCTATATTATGAAAATATTCCTCAATGAAAGTCAATTGAGACGATGTCCCTTAACTCATGTCCAACTTGACTCATTCATTCTTCATTTTCATAAATAATAATATAATGTTTATTTATACATTATTTAGAACCTTTTCAAATTTTATTATTCCTTTCATATCAATTATTACATTTCTATATCTATTAGTTAATTATTTGAGTTCATATCAGACATTTGTCGATGTTCGGAACTACAGTAAAAAATGAACTACTCATAATTATAAATTATCCATGTGGTAAAAATTACATTATCTCTAGAGTGATATTAATGATTTAGATATCACAAATATCAAATATACCATATATATATATTTATAATAGTTCATAGAATTTGGATATATGAAATTAAATGCATCATCCATGGTGATTGTAAGTTGTACATATGCACGAACACTACTGTCATTTTTCTATATTTAAATGAATTGAAACTAAATGATACATTGATGTATTAAAAATAAATTATCATATCATATTTTATATATGTTATATAAGTTCATTAATTCCATCATCTATAAATTCCATGTATAGCATGAACAAGTCATATCACTTTTAGGGGGCTTTAGTCTTCACTTCCTCAAATGAAATTATCATATTTATACAACATGAAAATCATAAATTTATATTCTAAATGATAATTATACCATCATAGAAATAAAATAAATATCATAAATATCATATTTAATTTGTGTTCCATCATAATTTCCACAATGAAATGTGGTAATTGATAATCTAACAAATATCATTTCGTGAGGCAATAGTTCGCCGTCCATTGTAACAGTATGCTCGTATCCATTAGATGGAGGTGTAAGAAATTGTTTTTAGAATACATATCATAAAAACATCCTGGTATATATTAGATATATTTTATGTTATTAAATAAGGGAATAAATATTTTTTATGGGTTGGATTAGGAAAATTAATGGAATAATCTTGAGAGAAGACAATACCATAAATCAGGTAACTCCTTTTGATTTAAGCTAAAATGCATTCTTTAATTGCCTTATTCCAAATTTAAGGCTTCTATGAGGAAGATAGGTATGTTGGAAGATTATTTGGGAAGTGTTTGGATGATTTAATAGGGCTTCAAAGGTGTGAGTAAGGGTTAGAGGAGGTGACATTTTTAAGATAGAGGAGGGAAACTTAAGGAATATATCAAATTCAATTAGTTATAAGATAAGATGAACGTGTGTCTAAATAAATTAATTTAATAATAATTATATTGTATTTGGATATGTTTTAATCCTTATCTTTTTTATTTAACACTAATTTACTCTTACCATTTAATCAAGCATTTAACACTCTGGGAATCAGAAATAATTACCAAAACCTGAAAAATATAAAACAAGTGTAGATAATATAATTATATATGTATTATATATTTTTGTCCAAATTTTATATTTTTTGGAATGTTATAATATTTAATAAAATATTATTTATTTTAAAATATTAATTATGTCAATTTTGACACTATTCATATCATTACATTTTTAAAGAATCCATAAAAACATTATTACATCGAAAAAATGTCATTAATAAAAATATAAAAAGTAAATATAATAAAAAAATTCATGTAAGACATATATATAAAAAAACTATATTTATTTCAACATAAATAGTATCATTTATTTGAATCCATTTTTAGTGATGTAAGCAATGCATCACTGTTGTGTCATAATTAAATTTATTTATTTACTAACTAAAATTTATTAATAAAATACCCTGATTTATGAATTATTTTCATCATTAAAATGAATATTTATAGTCAAATTTATCACTTATATAACTCAATGTTATAATTTTTTTCACTAATAGATACATTTTTAGGTTATATTTCCCTTAAAATTAAAATAAAATTAATTAAATGTTATTTTCAAACTAAAGTGACCACATGGGAAACTAAATTCGACACAATGATGCCCCTAGTCTGATTTATATAATCCAACAGAATTAATTCATGTGTTAAGTTTATTTAATATTATTATAGTATTATTTTTTTACCCCTATTTACATGATTAACCCTTAAACCTGGGTGAACAATATATTTTCTGAAGTTACTATTCATAATGTCTAAAAATAAAAGATACATATTTCATCAATTTTGAAATATTGATTCCAAATAATTAATTCATTTTATCAAATTCAAAGAACAAAATTTTTATAAATTAATCTAAAATTGTATCTCTTTGTCAAAACCGAAAACTGACTTTTTATGAAATAATAACTATCAAAATATTGACATGTGTTTTTGTCTAATTAAAAAAGAAAAAATACTTCCATTTACCAAAATTGGATTGAATGACAAATGTTTAATCCAATTACGTTATAAAACTAATTAAAATTACAATCTAACTATATAAATAAATTAGATTAAAATGTTTTTTTGAATTACAATTCCATATTTTTCGATATTCATTAAAAATAAAATTTATCAGGAAAATACCAAAAATTTAATACAATGTCAATTTTTATGTCCCTTTTTAAATAAGAATATTATTTATTCAAATAGAACATATAAATGTGAAAAAACATGATTTAAAGAGGGTTCTCCATTAAAAGATGGTAAAAAAATCTTTTAAAAATATTAAAGTCTTTCTGACATAAAATCATATTAATTCTTTTGTTAAGCCTCTTAAATTTATTGGATAAATGTAATTATATTTAACTAACATGTGTAAAAATTATTTAGTTATTGTTGTTCATTCCCAGCAGTACAATGAATATGTGTTAGCTACCATTTAAAATAATAATATTATTATATTTTTTTCAAGATAACTCAATGATGTGTGCAACATACTATTTCAAAGAAACCAAATTTTACTTGTTGACTATGCTAACAGTTTTTTTATATTTATCCTAAAATTAATATCTTATTTATAAATATTAATTTAAATAAAATGGTATTATTCTATAAATAACAGGGTTGATACAATAGATATCCTCCTATCTATTATATCTAATTGAGATATATGATTTACCTCATGATTCTAATGAATCCATCATCATGAATTGGATATTGAGTTGATTTTTATCACTTATTATCACCCACATATTGATAGTCTTTGCAAATTACTATGAAAACATTGGGAGTATATTGAGATAATGATTATTGGATTTCCAATGATATTGGGATCAACACATTCCCCCAGTAGAGTTCTCATATTAGAATAGTTTCCATTCAATCATACAAATGGTTCATTATGATGTTATGAATGGGACAAGGATCAGACTCCAATATGATGGGATGAAAATAGAGAGATAAATATTAATTGATGGATCATATTTAAGAGATTCATGTGATGGTTAAACCATTTTTTGTAATATGAAATCTGAAAAATGTCAACAAAAATATATATATTCAATTATAAATGTAATTTATGGTTGAAGATAAATTTTTTTTGAGAAAGATGTTGAGGAAGAAATTAATAAAGTTTTTGAAGAATATAAATCTTATTCATCAATATATCATTCATTTTTATATCCTTGATTGAATCAGAGGTGTTTCATATCACCTAAAATTACCTCCAAACCAATCTCTCCTACATGATTTTTTTTCATATATCCCTCATAAGGATCTACATACCTGATCCAAAACACATAAAATGTATAGTGGTGGTATATTTATTTAATGATATATCAAAATAACATCGTCTAATGATGATATTAGATCATAGATTAGATTTTCTAGTAAATAATACAACCCACCTTAAGAATATGTTGTGGTGGAACCACAAGTTTCGGGAAGAGACATTGGAAACATAAGAGGTGATGAAACAAATATACCACAATATATTTTTTTCAATGAAATAAAATTTTAGAGGGTGATAATTTTTAGGGGGGAATGTAACAACATAATTTTTTTTAAATTAAATTTTCTTTTTGAATGACTGAATTTAATATTATGACATTTTTTTATAGAAAAATCATGAACTACTTTGGATATATTATATTATTATAATTTATATTCTGTTAGATTAAAAAAACCCAAAAATTGATATAAATATAGATATTATATGATGAACTTGGCTAATATACCATCTCAAACTAGAACCCTACCTGATCCTTCACATACCATAATTGCATTCCTGATCCGCATGGGCGAGCGACTAGATCCTGGGAATCAAACAAAAACTAGATGAAATGATATTGCATTGACTGGAGAAATAAGATAGAATACATATACATATTATAATATGAAATAGTGTAATAGAAAAAATATATTCCATCATTAAAAGAATATAGAGGAATTCTAGTTTATATATGAATGAGATGGACCAGAACCCTCATTGAGGAGAATCTGGTTTGGGCCGTCAGGTGGTTGTGGGATTTAAAATCATGCATAATAATTAATGTCAAGTAACTATTGATATTCTTGATGGAAAATCCAAAAACATTCGTTATATAAAAATTGGTACAAACCTACTTTTCAATGTAAGGTATTTATTTGTGGCATTAGACCCAATGTAACTTCGGGACATGCATCGGTCAAGTGGATGGGAGTTCAAGCACATGACACCCTATTGGGGAGAATTTTCACATACTACGAGACTGCCTAATAGATTTATGATATGTTTGTGAATCTCTTCATAATACTTTTAAGTATCTAATCACCATTAAAATGATATAGGTTAATCCATTTTATATACAGAATAAGTGTTTATCATTAGTGAATCCTTATTTATATATATATGGTTCTTCATTCAATTAACATTAATTAATAGTTGCACTACTACAAAACGGGGCAAGCAGAGCGCGTCACATTTATCAGCGCTTTTTTACTAGCGCTGATAAATGTGGTCTTTATCAGCGCTTTTTTTAGCACTGATAAAGACCCCACTTTTATCAGCGCTAGTAAAAAAGCGCTGATAAAGGGGGGGTTTTATCAGCGCTAAAAAAGCGCTCATAAAGACCCCCCCTTTATCAGCGCTTTTTTAGTAGCGCTGATAAAGGGAAAATTTAAAAAATATATATATTAATATATAAATCTATTAAGCTATTTATATTGATATAAATATAATATTTATTTTATAAATACGTTTTAGAAAGGATCTATGGAAATATAATATTAATTTATAAGATGTTTAGTAAAAGAGGGTTATAAAATAAATTAAAAAATATTTTTAATTAGTAATTATGTAATTTTTACCAATTAATAGTCATTTAATGAAACTTTTAATATAAAAAAATAAAAAAATTAATGAAAGATCCAAAATAAGTTGAAAATGAAACTCAAACTTCAAACGGCCATAACTTTTGATCTAGGACTCCGTTTGAGCTCCACAGCATATCAAATCGAAGCCTGCAACGAGCTCTACAGCGCAATGGACAGGCGGAACCCGTCAAAGGTTGTTTCAAGGCGAAAAAAGGCCCATAAGGCCTCCAAAACTGAGTTTTTAGTCGGGGTACCCCGGTTTTTCACCGTTCAAACAGCTATAACTTCTGATCCCGATGTCCGATAAACCTCTACCATATATCATATCGAAGATCATTTCATGTTCTTCGATTTGACTGATTGTGGAGCTGAAACGGACTCCTGGATTATAAGTTATGGTCCTTTTAACATTCAAACGGCTATAACTTCCGATCCGGATGTCCATTTGGCATGTGCCGCATATCATATCGAAGATCGTTTCATGTTCTTCGATTTGACTGGTTGTGGAGTTGAAACGGACTTACGGATTAAAAGTTATCTTCGTTTTAACATTCTCATAGGATTTTCACCCCCTCATTTCTATGGATTCATTCATAACTATATATATATATCTATGTATATATATATATATCTCTCTGTTTGTGTGCGTGTATTGTATCTATGTATATATGTATGTATTTATTTATTTATTTAAAAACACACATAAAAACACATATTCTATAAATGTATTTGAAATTAACTTTATAAATATATATATTAATATACAAATAAATATACGGATAAAAAATTATATATATATATATATATTAATATACGAATATATATATATATATTAATATAACTAAATAAATTTATTTTAATATGGATCTATATTAATATACGAATAAATATAACTATATATATATATATATATAACTAGATATATCATCAAATGGAGAACAAAACAAAATGGCTAAGTGGTAAAGTGGCAGCGCGTTAGGGTGGAGGTCCTGTGTTCGAATTCCAGTGGCAGCAGGGTTGTGCGGGACGCGAGGGAGGCGGGGTGCAGCGTGCGGAGCGTGCTGGGGATGAGAGGGAGTGGGGTGCGGGTTGGGGGGACAAGCGCTGATAAAAGGGAGGGGTCAAGCGCTGTGAAAAAACCCCTGACGAATTATATATATATTTTTATTTTTTCAATTTTTTAGACACCTTTTATCAGTGCTAAAAAAAGCGCTGATAAAGAACCCTTTTATCAGCGCCTTTTTTAGCGCTGATAAAAGTACCCTTTATCAGCGCTTTTTGAGCGCTGATAAAAGGGACCCCCCTTTATCAGCGCCGCGCTTTACAGCGCTCAAAAAGCGCTGATAAAGGGGGTTTTTTAGCGCTGATAAAAGCGATTTTTGTAGTAGTGTTGGTTATGTATTGATAATTTTTAACCAGACACTCCAGTATTTTCAACCGTGTAGGGATGATGTTAATATTATGAGGTGTGTATTAAAAAAATGTGATCCATCATATGTATCCTAATTATGATATGAATCGAAACCCATGTATTATTTTAAAACTCAATTATTTTAATATTATGTTGAATTGGCATATATATGTGCACATAGGAACGAGATATTTGAGATTTCATCCTGAAGAGATATCATATGTAACCTAGTTATAGAATGAATCATAGTTATCCTAGTTCATTCATTTTCATTTGATGGGCCCATTGGTATATTCATTATATGTGTTATTTTTATATCATTCCCCTCATTGGTGCTTACATTTAAAGAGTTTCTAGTCTGTTGAAGATTCACGATGCAAATTTTGGAATAAATTGAGCCTTGGAGCGGCTTCTTCTCTCAAACCTGCGGTGCCTAGGAATTCTCCCAGCTCCATTTCCCCTTCCCCCTCTGTCCTGGTCTGTTCATGGATACTGTCTCTATTCTCGGCTCCGTGTGGTCATTGTTGCGCATCCGGATCCATTGTTCGGATTCTTCGTCTTGGCGGGGCTTAGACTCTTTTCCGGGTTTGGATCGGTGTGGCTCAAAAGGTGTTCTGCGCGGCGTCATCGGCATAGAAAGTGGTGTTTGACATCGTCTGTTGACGAGGCTTGTCTCCTATAGGGTGTGTTGTCTTGTCCGACGCAACAAATCATCAGTGGTTTCCTGTTTTGCTTGCCCCATATCTCACGGCTTTAAGGGGGGAGGTTTTGCGACTCAGTTTCATTCTTGGATTCGATGATTTTCAGGGGTTCATGTAGCGGCGATGGCATAGGAGTGCCCTGTCTTTCCTCCTCAGGCTCCTTCGGCTTCATGCGGTTTGTTTGGTTAGGAATCTAGTGAGAGTTCTTCTGAGGTTTCGCTCTATCTCGCTCCAGCAATGAGAGGCATTATTGGTCCAGATCTCCTCGGTTACTCTCAATGGCGACACTCTCTTGAGTTGTGGTTGGTCATTGAAGTCCTGAGGTGACGAATAATTATCTTCAAACTCATGGTTTGGGTTCCTCTATTGTTTTCCGCGTTTTAGGTTGATGGGTGTTCTATGGACTCAACATGGTCTCTGGTTTCGGTTCCAGTGGTAGGTATTGGAAAGTCTTCTGTTGGGGGATGATGCACGGCTGGAAATTGGACTCTCTGTTGGTCGAGTTTTTTGTTGGTGTTTTTCTCAGATCTAAATTTTGCGGAGGCTATTCTGGTTTCAGTTCGGTGGCCTTGTCTCGAAAAAGTGTTCTGGACTATTTTATAAATTTTCAATGGTATGGATTGGCTGCTGACGATGGATTTTGCTGTGGTTGCATTGATTCTAGTCTACGGAGTGTCGACTGGTTCGGGGTTGCGTTGCGGTGTCTACGGAGTAGGGTGCGGCGTCTGAACGGCCTGACCTTCCTCGTTCGGGTTTCATCATCACCCTTTGTGGATGTCATTTGGATTATCTCACGTTGCTGGAGGGCTTGGACGAACACTGACTGGATTCCGCTGGCGGGTTTGTGGTTTTGGCCTATTATTGACGGTTGCACCGGTGGGCGCACGAGGAGACCAGTTTTGTGGCTTTTCTATCTTTTGTGATGTTTGTGGTTCCTGATTCATGGTACCTCGGCCATCTCTTAACAATTTCTGCTCCAGCTATGAATATTTTTTAGTTTTAATGCTTGAATGGATTGTCCATCCATTCTGCTTTAATGTTTTGTTGTTGTGAAGGCTTGTCTTATTTTAGTGGGGGATGTGGTGAATTGGTGAAATGGTGATTTCATATTTGGTTTCTCACTTTTCCACCAAAATTACTTTCATAATAATAAAAAAAATTAGTCAAATATTTTTGGAATAATGTACTCGTAAAGACCATGGGATTCTTATTATAGGGATTGAGCATCAAGAAGGAATCCTGTATATCTCGGTTATTATAATAATCAGTGTTCACATTATTTGATGAGATTCTCTATCATCTGATAAATTAGATGTAATGATCATCAAATTTTAATGATTGAGTCTTTAGTGTTGAAAATTCTAAGGCAAGGGTGATTTACACGAAGGTGGATTCTTATTTGTTAGAGGGGCCTTGGGATGGAATCCAACATAACATGGTTGTTATAGGAATAAAGATCTTTGTAGTTTGATTATTCAAGTATTACACATTGATGGATTCCTAATACGCAGGACATATCAGATTATTCCACGGATCAGGGCTTATAAACTGAGGTTTCCGTTGTCCTGAAAGAGACATATCACCGGAATGATATGATCATTCTGACTTCCTAAAACCATGTTAGTTATGCTCAGTGTGATAAACATGGAATGAAAAATGATCAGAATCATTTCTTGTGTATGTATGAATTATATATTGTGACTAACCAATGAGTTCTTAATGTTCATATTGGATCGTAAGAAGATATCATACACCTTCTTGATATAAAATGATTCGGAGTCATCATAGGTCAATTGGTCAGGTCTTACACACTAAGTTTCTTATAGGACCTAGCATGATTTTCTTCCGGACAAGCGTTGATAGTGTGCTCGGCAAGCCTTTATTTTCTACTTGCATGTCAGTAGATGACTACATGACATGTTCAAAGGAAATCACATGATCCAGTTAACATTCCAAGGGACATAACATAACATGGATGGTATGTCTGAACGTTGTCACATGATCATTATTTTGTTCTTTATGGACCGCGTAATGCCCAACCGACTAATCCTGCAATCCATCACCTGATAATGTCTGACATTTTTGGGAGAGAATCACATGATATAGTTGACCTTATATAGTTTATCATAATTGTTGGATTAAATGTCAAGAGGGTGTCACAAGAATTTATAAAACATTCATGGAGGGAGATATATGATCTAGTATTACTTGTGTGGAGGGATCCATGAATGCCATATGATTTGTCTAGGGCACATCATGAGTTCCGATAAGCGTGTCTAGAGGTCATCCTGATAACCAATTTATATATTATGGTGCTATCATGATACATAGCTAAAATATAATAGCTCTATCATATGAGTTGGGAAACAAGTTTTTGGGATACCTAGAGGTATGGATAGTGCTATCAAAGGGTTTTATGAGACCTGGGTGGAATACATGAGGAATTACATATAAATTTCTCTGGACATTTCAAGGTGAATTTGTATGATGCAAATATTATACCAAAGGAAGATCGCATGTCTTGGGCTACATGTCCTACTATGGTCGCATGACCCAGGTGGTTCGTGTGACGTGAATGAGGATCTATCTACGTGTTATTTTCATAAGTCTCTTTTCATTTTATCATTTGTTTTAAATTTTTTTCCTTATATTTAGATTTTTCCATTGTTTAGTGAGTTTAAGTCTCACATATATTATAAAATTTGTGAGATATGTTTCACATAACTTGTCAAAAGTCTATAACATGATCTATGAGGGATCATTTGAAGTAATTATACATGTTCCATTGTCATTCTAGTTGATCCCTAGACCATACATGATGGGATGATTTTCTGGTCATGATATTTTCTATTCCAAGAAGTATGCTATGGTCCTCGAGTTCATTGGTGTGAGGTTATGGGGATTTGACCATCAGTGTGAGGATCTATCCCTTTTTTATGGGGTGGTGGATTTATAGGCTTCTATGCACTAACTATTCACTAATTTTTGCCTCGTGTTTCATGTGAATCTAGACTAGATTAAATAGAGGGTTTTAGAATTATGTGTTTTGCGAGTTCGCCATATAATTTATTCTGAAAGAATAACATTAATTTCAAAAAACGAAAGATCATCATATCAACACCATCATTATTCGATTATTTCTAATTATTACGTTCATTCCTAATAATATTGAAAATACATTTTACTTTTATATTTTTTGGACGACACATCCAAGGTCCTTCCCAAAATTGTTATTATCATTAGAATCCCTTATCATTTTCTTAATTGACTTTAACGGATCCATTAATGAGACAATGATGCCTTATCATTGGGAATTTATGAAATTAGGAAATTATGTTGACAGGTCATGCAAGACCTTTCTGGTAGACAACCAACTCATGTCGCATGTGTTTTTTGACCATGAAAAACTCTCACTGTTTCCCTATTTATTCCCATTTTTATTTTACAATATTTTCGGATTTCATGAATATGTATGAGTATTGTCAAAGGCAATCACCTAAACAATTTGTGTTGCAATGTTTGAAAGATAAACTGTACTGACGAGATGTCTGATCATTTCAGGGGAAATTTCATCAATGTTTCCTTATAAAACCATAAAGGTGGAAAGTGATGATTTCGGGTCCTGCCTGAGGCCCTTCATGTGAATAGGTTGACATGCCAGTGGTTTTTTGTGAGATGAAGAAAACATGTCGGTTTGTGCTTGTGGTATCTTTCAGGTCACTATAGGAATATATCATGATGTTTATTATTGAATGGGGATCCTTCCTTCTATGATATTTTTCCATTTTTTATTTTACAAAGTCCTAGGGGTTTCATGGGTTTTATTATTCAATATCATGGAAAATAACACTCCCCATATGTGATATTTTTCATGAATTTTATGAATTCAAGATTAATAAACCTTTTGAATATTTATGTTATATTTTCCAAGGATATTTATAGGTTCCATTGGGAATCAACTAGAGGAAATGACACATGAATTGAGATACCTAATTTGGCTACCACCATGAGATCAGTGGTTTAATGGGGTTCCCTCACATGAGCCGAAGGACTTTTCGATGGGATTTTATGGGTCTGTCCATAGGCTACGCACTGTGCATGACCATATATATGAACTTCTTTTGGTCATACAATCCCATGTCTCTTAGGTGTTCATGTGATTTTCATGATCAGGTCCACTATCATCTTCTATTTCATTACTATTCATCCCACTATGTTAAATGCATGGGGCGGTTTAGTCAAGTTATGATTGATTAAAACAACTACCTCTTGGATCGAGTATTATCATAAAAAACAATATTATATCCTTCTCCCACGGAAATGTATGAATATAAATGAAATCATGCACGAGACATGTTGATTTTACATGGTTCACCATAATTATGATACTTCTATAGAGCACACAATGAAGATGTGTTGATATACCAAACTATCTAAGGATCACTACAGAAATACAATGTTTCAGCAAGATAACTTCAATTCCCATTCTCACTACCTTTACAATGTTTAGTGTCAACACACTTCTTTACCAAGGGTCACTCCATATGTCTCCTTCCCCGTCTCACTTCCAATGGAAAAGATAATCATATTCGTCTCCCTTTTTTCACTTCTCTTATAAGGGATCCACTCATAGATTATGGAATTGAATTTCCCATAATTATCAATAATTTATACATCCTGAGTTTTAAATAGATGATATTTTGAAGTTCCACTTTCATCCAGTTGATGAATACAAATTTACTACAGTTTACTGGTGAATCCATTTTAAAACACTTTCATGATGATTGTTTCCTTCGTGATACAACTTCTTATGTGAAGCTCCAATAGTCTTAGCGAATCATCTTCCTTAAACGAATATCAAATAATATTTGTAAAGATCCTTCTATTAATGGATATGATATAGCATTCAATAAGCATGAAACTTTAGGTTATCTTTCTAGGTTCTTGGCAAACTCCCATACTAATGTTATACTCAAACCATTAGGTTGGCTGATAAAGCCTCCAATGTCTATTTATTTTGATAAACCTTCAAGATTCCAAATCGGTATGATCATATTTAAGTAATTTTTACTTTCTAGATGGATTAGGGTCATATTTTTAGGTTTTTCAATTAATTCAAAATGCTTCCATCCATGTTAGAACCTTTTTTTATGTGTCCACTAATCCTTCGTGATGCTGTCTATCTTACGATACTTTTGGAAAAATTCATTATTTGTGATTCTCATCATAATCTTGGAGGTCATTGTAAACATTTTTTTACCTCTAGTAATAATCCCTCACAAATCATATTCTTCATGGAAATCATTATTTTTCCATATTATCATATGTCCTTCAAGGATATCCACATTTTCAATTCGATACAAACTCTAAATTTTGGATCCCAAAATTCGAAAAACATTGGAAAACGAAGTCACCCTGTGTAAGAAATATTCAAAAACACATCTAGGGAATCAATAAACATTTCAAGGATATTTTTAAATTTATCATGTCAAAAATATACCCATTACTTGAAACCATACCTAGAATAACCCCTTCTTCCATAAACACATTCTTCCTAAAAATGCAGTAATGTTTCCTCAGGGAATTTTCTAACAACATTTTCAAGGGAAATAATATCCATATTTTGGAATTTAATTATTTTTCTTTTTTCCCTTTCTCATTGAAGGGTATCAATAAATTACCCCATAGGGATTTTTTTTGTGGAAACATGAGATCAACCATGAGTAATATTAAACCCCACATGAGATTTTAACATTGTCTCAAATCAGTGTATTGGGAGAGGCTTCTTCTACCTAGTGAAATTTGGTTTTATATGGGGTTATATATCTATATTGGTTAAAAGTTGGATTCATTCACCGTATAATCATTTTCTTAGAGCTCTCTCACCCGGCTTCCATCACATATTCTTGTCACAAGAACATCCCATAAGAACAATCATGAGACATCTCCACAAGAATGTTATGAAAAGTCTACTTCGCCAGACTTCCTATTCCAAGGATCCCACTAAAATATATTTTTGAAAATTAATATGGTAATATTTTAAAATTATTATGGGGGTATATATGATTTTATTTAGTGGTTTATTGGATATTATTATGTTATTTTATGATCCTTTAACTACTATGAATCTTGGATGACCTTGTTAGGGTCACACGATTGTGAGTCTTTTAAGGGGTCATGATGTTATCTGATTCCTTGAAATTTTATGTGACCCATAGGATTTATATGAGATAGAATATTCATGGGTATTTTATGTGATACATGAATTATTATGTTTATTCATGTGATTCCCATGACGCGGTTGAATTTTTATGTATTTTAAAATGATTTTATTTTATCATTCAGACATATACAACTTAAATTTGATCAGTTTTCTTCTAGTTTTCATCACTATTCTCACAATGAATGATTCAAATGTAGTGATCTCCAATAAAAATTTTATTATATAAACAATGGATGCTACATTCTATCATGATGTTGGGTCATCTCATCTATTTATGATAACATTGATAGGATACAAACATGGGGTTATGTCATCTCATATTTTATATATCGTTATGGGTAGGTATTACCAATTAAACTAACATTCATTTTTCATTGTCATCATTCATACCCTCCTATTGGTTAAATAAAACACCAAACAAATTTTGGGTGAATATCTCTAATGGAGGATACTTATTATCTGTGGGAGACAAAATAGATAGGAATATACTAAAATACATGCACACAAACTTTTAAGGGAACAATCCCAACCCTGATTCAGTTGTTCACTTGTAACAATGTATAATGAAGAGGTCTGCCTCCAACCCAATGTTTTAATGGGCTCTTATCCGGGACATTCAATCTTGAGGAGGCAACAAAATGGACTCAAGTTGGCCATTCTGGTTGAAATACATATCTTATGAAGTCAATGAGGAGTTGAGGCGGATTTGGATATAAAATGATATAAAGATGTTTTATAAGTTTAACTATTGTGATAAGTGTTTTATGATGGCACTATTCAATCATTGGAGTCCTAACACTAGCACATTCCACCTTATTCAAGTTGAGGTGGGAATCAACCTATGTAATTTGGAGTAGATATGTTGTGAATTAATATTAGGTGGTATGTATAATTAGCTTCCCCACCATTGTTTTCATGGGATGATGTAACACATATTCATCCTCTTACCCTAGAACTACTCAGTTTTTCCATGAATGACCTCTAGTAAAATCCACTTTATTGTGTGGATATCCTATTTATGAAATTGGTGGAATACTTCTTCAAGATGTCCTAATATTTTCCAAAAGCTATGATGCTGAAATCCTTTCTTATGATGTATTCACATAGTGCACCTGGTCCTTAATAGGCTATTGTAGAAGAAGGTATATTTAATGAATGGGGAAGTGATGTTGTCCTGAGTGTAAAAATTTATATCCAACTATCTACATTATTTTACATGTAACATAGTGGGTACTCACATCCAAATAATTAAAAAAATGTGTAGTTAGAGTTTCCAATTTCATGATGGTGACCACCTTGGTAGGTGGTACGTATCCTACTATCCATCCTTATATTGGTCAGACAGTATCGTTATCTACACCATGTTTACATGGGAAAATCCTCTATAAGGATATCTATCCCCTTATGGTTATTATGAGGTTGGATGGTTTCATATCTAGGAAGCTACAAATATCTAAACATCCAAGGAATCCCTAATGTCTTCTGCATGTCATATAATCGTTGAATCGGTGACGTAAAATATGTTACACTATATGATTAGGATTCGATTTATTATATGAGATGATATGATCATTTCTCTCTATGACCCTATGGTATAGTTTTAATGGGTGATATTTTTGATACTTGCGATGCTATTCTTGAGGCATGGGATTATATGATGTCACTTCATGGGGTCATTCATTTAAACCTTATCAATGAGGATCCTATCTATAAAAATTATGTGCTATTATGGTATATTAATCTATTTTTATGCAATCCATCATGATTTACACATTTAGGTTATGTTTGATTTGAAGAACATTTTATGGTGGCTCGCTAATTTTGGATGATGGTCACCTGTGAGGAGACTTTGGAAGAGACAAATCCTCCTCTACATTGATGCAACAATTGGTTTATCTCATAACTAGGTCGATGTATGGATACACTAATTTATGAATGTGAAATTAACAAAATTGTTCAGAAAGTCCTCTGATGATGCTAAGAGCAATCCTAGTCCTTGAATTAAAATAGATTCTAGAGGGCTAGCATCTCTAAATAAATCCCACATGGAAATAAGGAATTTTACATCACCGTTAAGAGTGAAAACCATCTTGGATGTTGCGGGGATAGTACCAGAGGGTTAATACATGCAAGATTTACCATTTCATATCCCATTTTGATAGTGGGTTCCTTGGATTATGCAAAAAATTTGAGGCTGAGCTTAGGGGAATACTATTCCCATAAATACTATCAGCCCATGAGTAATCTTACCATGCTAAAGATATGGGAGATGAATTGGGAAGTGAAGGGGGACCAATAATGAGGGGTCCTCAGGTCAAGAGTGTTACACCCAAATAATTTATTTAGTAATATTAAGTAATTCCAAATGAATATTTTTAATAAAAAAACTTATAAGTAGTTAAAAGTTATATTTTAAATGTAATTAATGTTCTAAAAAATTAAAAACTATTTAATAGTATTATTTTTGAGTAATGTAATATTATAAAATGATTATATATTATATTATATTAAAAAAATAATTATTATCAATATATTATGTAATTAATTACTATATAAGTATTGACTATAATAATTATTTTTATAAATACTAAATTATATTACAAATATATTAAATACTTATATGACCCCCCATATTTTAAGGTCTATTTATTCAAAAATATTTTCAATTCAACATATAGCTTATATGTGCAAAACATTGAGTCACTGTGAAAAAATTTTGTTATAACCATGATAGTGACCATAATTTTTCCACTTACATGATTTGAATTCTGAAAAAGAACATAAATCATTGCGATCAGTAGAGTTTATAGAGTCTAATAGGATCGACATATTTTTTTGGTGATTAGTAACTCGACCATTATGAATAGTAATATACCTTTATGAAAAGTAACATGAACCATATGAATAGTAATGTAATTTTATGAATATTTTCCACACCTATTTATGTATAAATTAAATTTAGAGACCTTATTAATCCAAGTGAACAATTTAAGCATTAATTATTTTGTGGTGGTATTTTTGTGAGAAATAAATATTTAACTAAAATTTTATAATTAATATACTAATTTAAAATATAATTAATAAAATATATTCATAAATCAATAATTTTTTTCTTCTTTATTTTGGTATAATTTAATGATACCATAATAAATTTTTATCGGTAATATAAAAAATTGTAGAAACATAAAAAAATATTTTTAAGTAAAGGGTGATTGTAATTAAAAATTCTATTTCCCTTATATATACGATTATCATCATAAAATGTCATTAATTTCTATATTCTACACATTTTAAAAGGTAACAATTTTTTTTTGGTAATTTTATAAAATACATGATGATTTGGTGAATATGGAAATACGTTAATTTATGAAATATGCTAAATAAATGAATTTATGCATAATTCAAGTGTAATGTATGATTTAAATGGCCATTTTTTTGAACTCAAATTCAAATATTACTGTTTTTAGTTATAATAATCTAGACTACTATTAGTATTGATCCAAAATAAATAAATGTTGATTAAAGTAATAGAAACCATGTATCCGAAATTATAAAAACCACCCCTCACTCCTTCATCCTCCCACTCCACTCAAAATTTTATCATTTCTTCAGTTTTATAATATAATCATCAAAATAACCTTACTCATGTCCAATAACTGATGCTCTCATCAAAATGCCAATACAAAATTCTATAAGGAGGTTCTCAAGGAGTAGTACTCAAGATAATCCTCTTTTCCTTTTTTATTCAATTTATTTTACTGGTTCAAATAAATTATTTCTCTCTCCTAACCTACCCTCTTCTAAATGATATGAAAATTCTTGTATATTAAATGAATTACAGTAATATTTTTCTAATGTAATATTTCCCCATCATCACTTTTCACCCTCCACTAATACTAAAAATGAAAACACAATGTAAGATATGTTAATTTTTCACGGTCAGGGACGACATGTTTTCAATTTCTATTACCATAATCAATAATATTAATGAAATTATTTATAGGGTTCTACTAGATCAAAATATATTAAATATATCATATTTAATATTCTTGAATGAGTTTGTACACATGGTATTAAATTCAAACTCAATATGAGATTTTGGTGATAGAAAAATAACCAATTTAATTAAAGCATTAACATTATTATTTAATCTAATGATTCATCCTATAAAAGAAAAAAATGATTTATATGATTATTTAACCATATTTCTAACCATTAATTACTCATAAAATCAATTATGTATTACAATTACCATTTTTTATGATCCTTCATACTGTAATACTAGAAAACCGATCCTGAAAACTATGAATATGTGCACTCCCAAATAATGTAATTGAACATCTTAACCAATATAAAAGGCCTTAAATAAATTTAATAAATATATAATAAATAAATTAACTTTATATAAGGTTCTAATATATTTAATTAATGATTTTTTTAATTATTCATGAAATTAAGATAAAGTGTAGAATACATTAAGATACAATTAAAGGGTTTCCTCATATCACTTCAATTTTTGTGTGATACTATTTATTCAATGCTATTTCTTGTTTATGGTTTATTTAGACATCCCATTGATGTATCATATAATTAATCTCCTTATTTTAATTGTATTAAATGTATAAATTTTATCATTATGAATTTTGTGGCATATATTTCAAATGATTACAATTTGGTAATAATTTCTACTGAAATTTCCATTTTCATTCAAGTTACGCTTATCCTCTATATACCTCAATGAAATTATTATTTATTCTTAATTACACCGCATTAATTACGTTTGAATGTTATATATATGTTTACCAAGCATATTACTTCATTATTTTAGGTGGAGTTACATGATTTAAAAGGATATTTCAAAATTCATCCCAAAATACAAGCCCATTTCTTGTGAACATCTTGAATTATTACCTATATTGAAGGGAAAATTATAATATATTTTAAGACATAATTTTATTTCTAAAATCATAAAATATATAATTTGAAAATTAGATTCATTAATTTCTGGTTTTATGAAAAAAACATTCCTTTCCAATTTAAAATCTCTTTAATATATTCTTTAAACCAAAGTAATTTTTTTTCTAAAGCTTCTTAAAAAATATTTTTTAAAAATTTTACTTTAATAAAACATCATTAATATGATAAATATAATTTCAAAGTCCATAACTTTGTTTATCAAATATACTTTTTTACAATATTATTTTAATTTAAATATAAATGATTGTCCAAAATAATTATTCATTTGAAAGTAAAAAAGTATTTTCCTGTCTCAAGTTAACTTTTATGAGATATATGTCACGTTCACCACTTATTTCATTCAGGTGATAAATGTAATTCCATTTGATATATCATATCAAGAGTATCCTTATACTCATTGTATTCTAGTTTATAATGATTTGAATGTTTCATTCTGTTATGGGACTCATTGAAATGTTTATGTATTTCTTCATCATGAATTATTCAATGTCTCAATTAAAATTATCATCATCAATGTCTACATACATTGTAAAATATTGTACCTCATTGAGGTTTATCTCTTATGATATCATCTAAAATATGTTTTTTTGGGTTTTTGATTAGTTGGACTATAACAACCCTGCTTTTATTTTTCCCTTGAACATTATTTATTTCATGATATTTCACTTAATAAAACATAGAACATTGAGAGGTCTGGTGTCTTTGGGGATTATGATCATTACATAATAACTTCAAACAAGAAATAGAACATCTTTACTGAAAATTTCCTTTAAATTACAACAACATTCCTTCGTACTTAATATTTCATGGGATAACCGGAAGACATACATAAGAAAGGGGTCATCTATAAATCACCATAAGGGAATAAAGATAGAATAACATGAGGAATATAATACATGTTAGAAAATAGGTATATCAATGGAGAACAAGAGAAATATGAATATAATTGCATGATAAATAATGATCATAATAACATTGAAATTTAAAACAACACTTAACATGGAATTTGCATGAGCCAAGGCTCATTGAACATGGGGTATGAGTAAACCATCATCACACATGAATTAGCTTAATTTAATACACATTTAACTTTATTAGAATTATTAAATCCTTATTTCACTTGACGTATCATGATACTAATCTTTAACCAATGCATTGGAGTGCTATTAGGGCGTGCCATTTGTTATCATTTCATTTTATACATAAGTGTGCCACATGGATCATATAACATTGAAACAATTAACATCATAAGTTAATAACTATTATGGAATGTGTAATAAATACATGAAATTTCAATTCAATATGTATATATTCATAAAGGTTAATACGCTTGATAGAGACATGGGTATTGTATTCACTACACAATTATCATGTCTTGGAAAAACGCATTGCCATTTCTGCATCATTACGGCGTGACATAAGAATTCATAAAAATGGATGATGATAGATAAATGATTTTATCCTCATATGTACCTGAATTGGAATATATGGGGGGTCATATAAATACTTTTCCCAAAAATTTAGTGGAATTTAGATACATAATACAAAATTATTTCTTGAATGTAAATGAGGAGAGAAAATTCCTTACAGAATTTCAGCATTTTAACGGGTGTACATGGGAGTCATTAATGAGAGAGAAAGGGGACCTATAATTATTCAAATCTGAATAAGGTATTATGGTAGAGTTTTGAAATCATACCCCAACATTTTTAATTGAAACTAATAAGACATAACAATATAAAGAAACTTGGACATAATTTAGAAGGGAAGAAGTCCCTTACATGGAAGTGTGATCCCAAATGCTTGGGAGGGGATTCAGAGAGGATTTTGGGGGAGTGAGACTCCTTGGGAGGTATCTAGATAAATTAAGGAAGGTTTTGGACATAATACAAAGGAAATTAGTGAATAGGAAGTGTGAGGATGGGTGGGTTTATATAAGAAAGGAGGAGGAATTCATTATTATTTAGATTGGGAACAACACACAACAAACTAATCAAAACAACAAACAAGACCTTGGTTTTTTCCAATGGGTTTTAACAAGGGGGATTGGATAAAAATATTTTATATGGCCAATGTCTGAATGCCTTAAAATAATATGGTTTTTAATGTGGAAGTGAGTCACACTCTCGTGGAAATCAATTTAGAAAACTAAAATGTTTTATAAGTCTTGAAGGGTCCCATAAACCATTTTAAAATAAATAAAACATAACTAAAATCACATTATTATAATGGTAAAACATATATTGTCCTAAAATAATGTTTACAATAGTTTATTACATCACTATTTTGTTATTATGATGTCATTAAACATATTATATATTTAAACGGTATTTAATTTTTACCTAAAAATTTGACTGTCTCCTTAAATTATGAAAAATTCACCATTGGATAATTTCGATATAATGATTAAAAAAATGTATTTTTTATATAAATATTTCTTTAAATAAGTGAAATTTATCTTTATAAATAAAAATTGACATTTATCGAAAATTCATGGGGTTTTACAAAGACAATTTTGAAACATTAATAAAAAATAAAATTGTATTCATAAAAATTATAGGATCATTTATACTTAATAAAAATAATTTATTAATAATAATGATTTATTAAAATATTATATAATTCTAAAATCAATTAATTCATCAAAATTGATTTCTTAGATTAATATTCACAAAAAATACTATTTTTTCTTTAAAAACTATTTACATAGTTAAAATAATATAATGGTTTATATTAATTATTATATGAAAAAATAATGCAAATAATCATATTTATAGGGCCTTGTTACATAACCCCTTATGACACTCGTATAAGACATAATGTTAAGGATATCGATGGTGACAGACTCATGGGGTGGCTCGGATAACATCACTCGGGTAGAAATATCTATAAACATCCACATCTTATGTAGGCGGTTCGGTTTGAGCTTAAAATGTTCATGTTCGACATGGGCATGGTCAAGAGTGAAGTCCAATGACACCACCTCCTTTTTGATCTTCGACAAATGGGCTTAGCATGGAGCATGTCTACTATATGAGGCTATCGTTTCCTTTGCCTAAGTAGATATTATTTGATAAAGCTCTATATTTATACTAATCATGTGATCATTGTTCAAAGGCTATATTCGAAATGGTAACAATTCATAATGGTTATTTAATATCTAAAAAATAGAACCATATAAGTCTCTATGTTTTATATAACCATATGAAGAGATTTAAATATACCAAGAGGAATTTTCATTAATTAATTTTTTGGGGTCGTTACAATCTTCTTCCATTAAGAAATTTCACCCTCGAAATTTCCTTTTCCCACACTAAAATAGATGTGTATAACTACGCTTTATCACTTTCTCTTATTCCCACATTCCCTCTTTAAACACGTGGTTTTGCCACAAAACCTTGTCAAGAGGCATTGTCTAATTTAGTATAACTTTTTCTCTATGATCTAAGATCTTCCCTGGTTTCTCATTGTAAAAAAGATCATCCTCTAACTTTACTACCTTTTAATAGAGTACTTGTGCAAGGTCTGATATGTACATTCTTAAGAGGCATACATGAAATACATTATGTACTTTGGCCACGGTAGGTGGAAGTGCGAGTCGATTGGTCACAGCCCCGACATGGTCATGAATTTTGAAGGGGAATATATACGTAGGACTTAACGTCCATTTATTTTTAAACCTCATGACATTGTTCCATGAAGATATGCATATAAATAATATGTCTCCAACTTTGAACATAAGTTCTTGTTGGCATTTATCTACAAAACTCTTTTGTAGAATTTAGGATGAATTGATATGTTTCTGAATGTTTTTCACCTTCTCCACCATTTATTAGACCATTTCATGTCCTAGTGGACTATTCTCACTTACCTGATCCCAACATGCTAGTGTTCTCACCATTTTCTTTATAGGGCTTCATAAAGTTCCATTCGGATGATGGAGTAGAAACTATTATTTCAGGAGGATTCAACCAGTGGAATATGTTGTTTATATCCTCCTTTTAATTCCATTGAAGATGATCTTAACATATCTTCTAGTTTTTGAATAGTTTTCTCAAATTGGCCATCAGTTGGACGATAATAGGCTATACTGAAATTTAGTTCAATACATAGAGAATGTAGGACACATTTACCAATCATCGAGTTGAATCTCAGATCATGGTCGGATACAATAGATAGTGGTACTCCATTCAGCCTTACCACTCCATTGATGTAAATATGTGAAATTTGATCCACTGAGATGTCCTCTTGAATCATAATAAAGTGATATGTCTTCGAAAGATGATCCACAACAACCCATATATCATTGTTTCCACTAAATTTCCATATAATTGTAGTGACAAAGTCTATGGTAATGTTCTCCCTTTTCCACGTTTGAATGTGCAGTTGTTACTTCATCCACTTATAAATTTTCCTCTCAGTATATACTTGCTGACATACTAGGAACTTTGATGTATATCCAACAATTTCCCTTTAAATATTGTCCCACAAAATGTATTCTTGGAGATCCCAATACTTCTTTGTGTTCCTCAAGTGAATAGAAAAGATTGAGCTATGTGCATCATTGAAAATATCTTTATTTATCTCTGGATCAGATGGTACACATAATCGTGACCCAAATCTCACAATTCCATCCTTGTAAGCCATAATCTCCGAGGATTTCCCATTTTGGATATCTTCCACCCTTTTTATAATTTCTTCATCCTTTCTTTGTGAATCCATTATTTTCTCTAAGAGGGATGGTTGAGAAATAATTTGATAATAAATTTATGTTGTTCCTCCCTTAACAATTCCTATTCCCATCCTCTGCAATTATAAAAATATTAGATCCTTATCAATTCTAATCAATGCCAGAATCATTGGATCCTTTCTACATATAGCATCTTCTACCATGTTCACTTTCCCATGGTGGTAATGGATTGATTAGTCATAATCCTTGATGAGTTATATCCATCTCTATTGGTGCATATTACGCTTCTTCTTTGTCAAAATATATTTGAGGTTATTGTGATCAGTGTATATCTCACACTCCTCCCCATACAGATAATGCCACTAGATTTTCAACACAATATTCAGTGTCTCCAACTCCAGATCATGCATGGGATAGTTTTTATCGTGTATTTTCAGATGCCATGGGACTTATGCTATCACTTTATCATACTACATAAACACAAATCCCATTCCATTCTTTGAAGCATCACAAAATACGACAAAAAGTTATCCACTCGTGGGTAATGTTAGCTTGGGCACAATGATAAGCCTCATTTTCAACTCCTTGATTCTTTCTTCACATTCATCACTCCACAAAAACATTAATAAATTAATAGTTATGTTGGAAGGAGTGTTAGAAAATCGTGAGAAATTTCTAACAAATTAGCGATAATATCCAGCTAACCCCAAGATGCTAGGGATATATGTTACTGATGTTGGCATCACCTATCCCATAATTTTATCTATCTTGGAGGGATCTACTGATACCCCATTTCTTGTAATGATATGACCCAAGAATGTGACTATTTCAACTAGATATCAAAATTGTGGTACTTTGCATATAGCTACTCTATACACAAGTCCTCTAGTACAATTTTCATATTCTCCTCATGAACCCCCTTGGTTTTTGAGGTTATTAAAATATCATCTATAATTACTACAACAAATTTGTCGAGGTAATCAAGAAAGATACTATTTATCAAGTCCATGATGATTTTTGGAGCATTAATTAGTCCTAGAGGCGTTACTATGAATTCATAGTGCCCATATCTTGTACGAAAATCAGTATTGGGGATGTCTTCCTTCTTCTCCATCACTAGAAAATATCCAAACCACTAATATTCCATGGAGAAGTATTTTTCTCCACGAATCTTATCGAATAAGTCATCAATTTGTGTCAGAGGATACTTTTTCTTTATCGTGTTTTTGTTAATATCGTGAAAATCAATGCAAAGATGCATCGACCCATCCTTCTCATTGACGAAGAGGACAGTGCACCCCATGGTGAAGCAGTTGGGCATATAAAACCTTTATCCAAATTCTCCTGTAGTATTTTCATTAGCTCCCAGGCTCCATAACAGCCACTCTATATAGAGTCTTGGATATTGGAAACTCCCCAGGTAAATGGCCAATTGGGATATCAACATCACCTCTAGGAGGGAGACAACACAATTACTCATGAAACACTTCAATTAATTCCCTCACAATAGGCATGTCTTCAAGGATGGTTTCTTCCTTAGACTCAATCATGTGATCCAAATAAGAATTCTTGTAGGGAATTAATATCCACACTTGAGATGATAGAGCAATAGGATATTCATCTTCTTTCTTTCACTTGTTTAGAATTGGGGGTTGATTCTCCATATGGAGAGTAATTTCCTTCTCAGGACAATTTATGTTGGCTCTATATAGGGAAAGCCAATCCATTCCATGAATTGAATAAAATTATAATAGAGGGAGTACGATGAAATTCTACAGAATGATCAATCCATAGATTGTGAATGGGGAGGAGTTATATTCATGGCATGAAATGATTCCCCATTTGTTGTACTCACGAAAATCTTTACTTCCATGATTTTTGGCGATTTTGGGAAAGTTATACTAATCTTTTGGGATATAAGATAATTTGTTGAACAATGGAAGATAACCCTACCTTTAACTTTTTGATTCTAGTTCTACTCATTTCGATAAATAAAAATGGATGATTCTCTTAATGTATTGATACATAAATGAAAATCCAAAGTCAAAAATAGGTTACTTAGAAATTAGTTTTATTTTCTAAACATATGAATAGATATGCTCCAATATATGTTATAAATGATTTACTAACAAACATTTATTCTTAGAGGAATTTATTCATTTCCCATAATAATGGTTCATACTATTTCTATGAATTTTCCAATGCATATCAACCGTGATTGTCATAACCAAGAGTACAACAAGGCTCGTTTTCTTGTACAAGGATACCTCGAGTCAAGCCCAAAACTCCTTGTTAGAGTTTTCACTCCTAGGTATATTTGTGCCAGAGCTGCCTCTACCTGCTCGTATCCAGACAAGGAAGTATTTTATTGATAAACCACATACTCAATACTCACTAAAACTAAGGGATGTTTTTATTATAATTAGTCATATCACAATGTATTCACTAGGGTTTTCTAATCCTAATACAAAAAATAACTAATCCTATCTTTTGATACTGAATATAACAACCCTGCTTTTATTTCAAACTTAAACATAAGTTATTACATGAAATTTAACTTAAAAAATAGAATATACAGAGGTATAATGTATTTGCTGATTATGACATTACATAAAAACTTAAAATAGGAAATATAACATCTTTATGGAAAAAATCCTTTACATGATGACAACATTCTTTCATACATAACATTGCATTGGATAACCTGAGGACATACATAAAAAAGGGGGGATCTATGAATCCTATTAAGGGAATAAATATTGAATAACATGAGAAATTCGATACAAATTAGACAATAAGTATATCAATGGAGAACAATATAAATATAAACATAAAGGCATGAAAAAGCATGACTATTATAACATGTAAATGTGGCAAAAACACTTAACATGTAATTAGAAAGATCTAAGGCTCATTACACATAGAGCATAATTAAATTATCATTTCACTTGAGTTTTTATGATTAAATCCTCATTTCACTTGGATTTTCATGAGCAAATAATTATTTCACTTGATGTATCATGATACTAATACTTACCCAAAGAATTGGAGCTCTATTAGGGTGCACCCTTCTTAAACATTTAATTTCTTGCATAAGTGTTCCACATGAATCGTATAAAATGGAATCAATCAACATCATAAGTAATTCCACGATTATGTAAAGTGGAATAAATACATGAATGTAACATTAAATATGTATATGTGCATAGTTGTTAATACCATTTATAGGGACATGGATATGGTATTCACTATAAAATGATCTTGGTTTCGAAAAAAGTGGTGCAATTTAGGTAGCAAAATGGTGTGACATAAGAATTTATAAGAATGGTTTCTGAAAGATAAATGGGTGTCTCATCATATGTACATAAAATTGACAGTAATGTGCGTTCATATATATACATTTCCCAACAAATGGAATGGTATTTAGTTACTTAATACAAAATAATTTCATGAATGTAATTAAGGAGAGAGAAATTCCTTACAGAATTTCCGCATGGTAACGAGTCTACATGGGAGGCATTAATGAGAGAAAAAGGGATCTATAATTATTCAATCATGAATAGGAAAGTATGGGGGTGGTGAAAAATCAAACCCAAACATTTTTTATTAAAATAAATATGATATAACAATATATAGAAACATGGACAAAATTTAGAATGGAAGAAATCGCTTACATCGATGTGTGATCCCAAATTCTTGAGAGGGGCTTGAGAGAGGATTCATGAGAACTTGGGGATCTATGGAAGGATTCTAGAGAGAGGAGAGAAGAGGTTGGATGAATTCCAAAGGTTTTGATTAAGGAGGAAGTGGGAGAATGGGATGGTTTATATAAAAAAGGAGTAGGAATTCATTATTATTTAGGTTTGGGACACCACTCATTAAACTAATCAAAACCAAACACCAAACCATGGTTTTTTACTATTGTTTTTGACAAATTATAGTGGAAAACAATATTTTATAAGGCCAATGCATAAATGTTTTAGTATAATAGTGTTGCTTATGTGGGGGTGAGTCACACTCTCAAGGAAATATATTTAAAAAGCTAAAATAATATATAAGTCTTGAAGGGTCCCCTAAAGCATTGTAAATAAATCAAACAATACAAAAATCCCATTTTTTAAAGGTAAAACATATATTGGTGTAATGAAATTTTTATTGTATTTTATTACAACACTATTTTTAAATTAAGATGTCATAAAACAAATTATATATTTAAACGATATTTAATATTTACTGAAAAAGTTTACTATCTCAGAATATTATGAAAGATTTACTGTTGGATAATTTTGACATCCAGATTCCAAAAATAGTATTCATTTTATCTAAATAAATTTCTAAATATTTGAATTTTCACTTTTAAAATAAAAATCTACAATTATAAAAAATACATGGGTTTTGACAAAGACAACATTCAAACCCTAATAAAAAATTACAACTGCATTCATAAAAATCATATGATCATTTATACCTAATGAATGTAATTTAATAATAATATTAATATTTTATTAAAATATTTTTCCATTCAAATATCATTTAATTCATCAAAATATATTTTTTAGTTGAATATAAACTAAAAATTATATTTGTGGTTTAAAAACTATTTACATAGTTACAATAATAAAAATAATGTATATTCATTATAATATTAAAAAATAATGCACATATTCAAAGTGCTAGGGTCTTGTTACATAACCCCTTTCAACACATGCATATGACCAAAGGGTAAGGTATGCAATGTTAATAGAATCATGGGATGGATCAGATTACATCGCTTGAGTGGTAATCTATATTGACATCCTCTTCTCCCTTAGGTGGTTTCATTCAAGCTTGAAAAGTTAAATCTCATCATGTGCTTGGTCAACAGTGAATCCCAATGATGCCACCTCCTTTCTGAACTCTAAATAATGGGATTCATACTGAGAATCTCTACTAAATGAGGCCATCACATCCTTGGTCTGAGTAAATTTAATTTGTTAAAGCCCTATATTTATACTAATCATGTTATCACTATTCAATTACTATATTCCCAATGGTCACAATTCATAACGCTATTTTAAAATCCAAAACATAAAACCAAATAAGTCCATAAATTTTATATAACCATATGAAGACATTTAAATATACCATGTGGGATTTTCATTGATGAATTTGTTGGGTCGTTACAATGACTATTGATATATTATCTTGATTTATATTCACCTATTACTCTGAATGGTTAGTAATTATATTTAAATATTGGGGATATTTATTTAAATTTCATTTATATATGATGTTAATGTATAACACAATGTATATGAATAATTATTTGGACTTAGATAGGGATTTTTGGGGCTCTCTATTTCACCATGATGTATTGGTAGGTCTAATGAGACTAATTGGTATGGACATGGTCGAGGGCTTTCCCGTTTTATATATGGTTATGGTCGAGGCCTTAATCATTTGTTTATGACTAACCGAGGAATTGAGTGTATGTTTTTTAATTTATGACATATGAAATTACCTCATTATGATATTAGTAATTTAAAAGTAATGTTATTATTTAACTAGTAGAATATCCATGCTATAGTTTCATGTGATCAATTATATGGATTTATTTACTCAGTTTTCATTCATGCCATATTTTTCTCCTATTTATTTAAAATGGAATGTGTTTTTAGTTATTCAAAATTCCTAATGTTTATGATTATGATAACTTCCATTTTATTACATACCCTTACTAAAAATCTGAACTCACCCCCTTCTTGGGATTCCATTCCCTAGGTTATGAAGAAAAAACATTGAATAAACATTCAAGGATGTCGTATATTTCTTATTGTATCATGTTTTATTTTCTTCTTGCAATGTTTTATTGGTATCATGACTATAATATAGTCTTAAAATACCACTAAACTAATTGGTCCTTTTATATTTTATTCATCTTAATCATGCCAATGTATTAAAATTATGCACCAGCTATGGGCTTCTAGGGTTGTGGCGTTACAGTTTGTATAAGTGGTATTTTAGAAGCAACCTTGGAAAATATATTCAGAATAAACTATTTTAGGGAAACTAAACATGTGATTTAATTTTAGTATATGAATAGAATAAAATCCTTTACTTTTTACTCTAGTATAGAGTATGTGTATTTTACATGAAAATTAATCCCTTTCTGGATACTACATGTGGATATTGTTCTAGCACAAATATACCTAGGTGAAATAACTCTGACAAGGTGTTGTGAGCATGACTCAGGGAAACCTGGTAAATAAAAACGTGCCATACAACACACCTAGTGTGAACCTGCTAGGGGATATTCATAGGATAATTTATATTTTTCTTACATACAATTATTAAATATTTGTGCTCTTAAATTAAACGAAGAATAAAGTTCTAGGATTTACGTTAAATAAATTTTTGTTATGAGTTATCCCATTATTATATTTTTATAATGTTCCTAAATTTATGAGATAATATATTGTATGAAATTTTTTAGAAATGGATCATAGTAGAAAAAATGATAAATCACCCAATTCAGGTGATGAAAAGTTTTTAAAGGATTATATCTTTCACGGTCTTAAGGAAAAATTTCAATGGAAAATAGTATCCAGGGTATCCTTGTTATATATTGAAATAATATAATTTATTAACAAGATAAATAAATAATTTTACGAGCCCTATGGATTTGAAGGGAAGAAAGAGAATAAATTAATTAAAGAGGAAAATGGATGAAGGGAAGAATACAATGGAGGGGTTTTCTCACATGTGATAGTTCTGGAAAGAAACAACCAAAAAATTATTAAAAGGAATGGGAGTTTTTATAGGTGTGGATAAAAAGGACACTAGGTTTTTGAGTTAAAGGGTATGAAAAACGATTTTAATGTACAATGCATCAATTGTAATGAGATGGGACACTATGCAAATCAATGTCCCAAGCATCAGAGAAATATTCCCCAAATGATGCTACTAGATAATGATCAAGTTATTATACTTCCAAATATGAAGTGGAATAATTAATATTTATATTTTTCAATTTTGTTATTGAAATATTTAATTAGTAATGTACTAGTTATTAGAATAATGGAATATATGAGGACTGTATTCTAGTAATTTTTTGTTAAGGATTTGAAACCATATGTTGAATGGTATGAAGAAAATTTATTCAGTAGAATGTAAAACATATTGTTAAATATAATATTTATGGAATGGAAACCTATAATATATTCACAATGATTATATAATATTGAAAAATTATTCTTTTTGATAAGTACTTAATTCCTTGGATCAAATTATTAACTTGTCGACAAGTGGTCTACGTTATCATCGATCGATTTTACAACATTTTCAAATTAATGATGTATATCGAAAAAATGTATCTCACTTAATAAATACATAAGAATGAAAATTTCTAGTGAGGTTTTATGGTAATTCGATTGATTACCATATTTCAAGAGGATTCATGATGAAGTTACTCAAATGTTTGGAATTTGAAAATTTAAAGTTGCATCATGGATAATTTAATCTTGAAAATTTAGTGACCTACATTAAAAAGTGATGAATAATTATATTTTTGAACGTTTAACCATTTATTAATGGCTTGATTTTACCATTATAAGTGGTTTTACAATTTTTTGTATTACATCACCACATTAAGCAACCTATGAAAGGATATTATTTATAGATTGTTCAAGGTGAAATCAAAGGATATGACTATGTTTAATAAATAAAAATCTATTTTTGTACTCTTATAGAGTTGAATAATGACAATAGGAGAAGATTCATACATAAAATGTTTTCCTATTATTATAATATTTGATTATATCAACGAATTTTAATAGTAGTTTTTAGTTCTGTTGTAATGAAATTTCATCTGATCATGTTTCTATCACATATCATCAAAAAATTATATTTTAAAATTTATTCCATGTCTATGGTTTTTCTTCGAACTAATGTCACCGCATTCAAAAGCATACATTTTTGGTGAACACCTCATTTCTGTTATTCTCTTTTTAAGATCTTATTTTATTAACAAAATTTATATTGTGGGTATCCCACCAAGGACTTTTCAATCATCAAACCTTGACTTTTGATGTCTAGTTTCAAATTATGAGTGAAGAATTATGTTGAGGAGGAAAAAATGTAACCCCATGGTAATTAATTTAATAATTTTAAATTATCCCAAATAATTTTTTTTATTAATAGAAATACTTATAAAAAATTATAATTTTTATCTACCAAATTAATTAATGTTATGAAAAAAACTATTTTATAGTATTATTTTTGTGTAAATGAATATTTTAATATGAATATATATATTTAAATTTTTTTACAACCTTCAATTTTATTAATCGATCATTAAATTAAATATAATATATATTTACTATTATAATTATTTTGATAAATACTAAATTATGTTATGAATATATTCACTATTAATATGACACCATAATATTTAGGGTATATTTCATCATAAATAATTCCAATTCGTTAGATAACTTATATGGTCCAAACTATAACTCACCTTGAAACAACACATTGTTATAACCAACCCAATGGACATTATTTTTCGGCTTTAAGGATTTGAGTTTCGAAAAACAAACATACACAGCTGTGATTAGTAATTTTTTAGATTCTAATATTATCAACCAAATTATTGTTAAATAGTAACATGACCATTTTGAATAGTAATATAACTTTATAAATAGTAACATTACCGAAATGAATTGCAATGTACCCTTATTAAATGTAACCTACCCAATTTAATTATTATGAAAATTTTAGCACCATATAAACGATTTTGAATATTTTAAAAATTAACATTAAAGTGTCGGTATTTTGTCAACAATTAATATTTAATAAAAAATTTAAAATTCATAAATTAATTTAAAATATAATTCATAATATATATTCATAAATTAATATTTTTTTTACCATTGATTTTGGGAAAATTTAATGGGACCATAGTTATATTTTTAGGGTATTAAAAAACATTATTTATTTTAAAAATTATGTTTTTCGAGTAAATGGTGATTGTAATTAAATATTAAATTCAGATTATTAATAAAATTATTTTCAAAAAATAATTTCATTTTTGGATTCTTCACATCAATAAATTGTTACTGTAAAATTTTGGTATTTCTCTAAAATACATGAATTATTTTTGAATAGGGAAAATAACATAATTTAAACAAGATGCTAAATAAGTGAAATTATTCATAATGTCCGAGTAATGGTTGATGTAAATGGAAATTTTTGGAACTCACAAGAACTAATTCCAATTTTAGGTCACAATTATCAATAATATTCATATTCTTCATCCAAATTAATTAGATATGGATTAAAATAATGGAAACTCCCCTCTCCTCCATGTTAAAATCTACCCCTCACATCCACTTCCTCTTACACCAATCAAGCATTGAGCCTCGCATAATTTCTTCAAAAACTCTTCAAATTACCCATCCTCACATCCTAGAATTATTCGTCTCACCAAAAGGTCAAAAAACAAATGCCATATAGTGGTTCTCAAGGATGAGTACTGAAGAGATAAACCTATTTTCCTTTTTTCTTTCAATTTCTTTTTCATGTTTCATTACATTATATCTACCTCCTCACCATCCCTCAAGAAAATGAAATGAAAATTAATGTACCTTAAATTTGATAGAATCTTATTTTGCTAATGCAGGATTTCATCATCTTATCTCTTTCCCCCTCCTCGTATAATAAAAATTAAAACTCGGTCTGAGATGTGTTAATTTATCACACGCAAGAAAAATGAGTTTTCAATTTCTATTACCATATTCAATTATACTGATGGAACCATTTTTATAGTTGATCAAGATAATAATCTTGGTAAAATATCCAATTTAATGTTTTGTAATAAATTTTTACACATGTTATTAAATTATAAAACAAAATGAGTGTGTCGTGATTAAACAACCACCAAATTAATGGAAACGTTTATCATTAAAAAATTATCTAATGATTCATCCTCTACAATGTAATCATAGGATTTATATAATCAACTAATCTATTGGATGATCAGTAATAACTGATAACATAAATTTTAGATATAAATTTCTATTTTACATGAACTTCAATACTCTTATACAAGCAAACTGTTCATGAAAAAAAAGAAAATATGCACACCCAAATGAAGAAATTGAATCTCATAACCCCTCTAAAAGGATATATATGAACTTTATAAATATATAATAAATATATTACATGTATATATGGTTATTGTATTATTAATTAATTTATCCATTAAGATTATTCAGAACATTAAGATCATGTATAAATACATCGAGACATACAGTAAGGCTTTTCACATCTCACTTCCATTTTTGTGAGATACACCTTATTCACCAATATTTCATATATATGGTGTATTTATACATTCAATTTATGCATAATATCTTGAATTTATTTATTATCATGGTATTAAATGTTGAATTTTAGAATTTTAATTTTGGGGCATATAAATAATTTTATTACAAAGTGGTATGGATTTTCTACCCTACCTCCATTTTCATTCGGATTACTCTTATCCTCTACATACCTCAATGATATTATTATTTATTTTTACGTACTCATCAAAAATTCAGTCTGAATGTTCTATATATTTCTACCATATGGAATACTTATTTATTTTCTGGGGTGTAACATTATTTAAAACGGTAATTCTAAAATTCTTCCCGAAATACATGCTCGTTTGAAGGGAACTAGTGAATTCTTACCTGTATTGAATAGAAATCTATAATATTTTTTAAGATATAATTATTTTTCCAAAATAAAAAATTTTATAAATAAAATAATTTTTTTTATTTCTAGTTTACAAAAAAATAGTCTTTTCCACATTAAAATCTCATTAATATATTCTTTAAATCGAACTAAAATATTTTATTTCTAAATAATATCAAAGACGAATTTTAAATGATTTACCTTCAATGGGATATAATTTTTTGCTAAATATAGTTTCAATGTCCTTAAATTTTTCATTTATGTGATATATGTGTTTATAATATGATTAAAAATTAAATATAAATTATTTTCTAAAATAACACATCTTTCCAAAGTAAAACTGATTTTTCTCATCTCACATTAACATTTAGAAGATATATTCCTTGTTCACCACGTATTCATTGCTTATGGTTTATGTACATCACCCCAAATATATCATATCTAGAGTCTCCTTATCATATGATATTCTAATGGATTATTATTTGAAATCTCTTAATGGTATGTGACACATTAAAATTCGTAAGGATTATTTCCTAATGAAATTTAAAATATCTCATTTAATAGTATATTCATCTATTTCAACATTATTTGTCGAATAATGTATCTCTTTTATGATTTTATCTTATGATATCATTTAAAATATGTTTTTAATGGGGTTCTGATTAGTTCTACAGTAGATGTTCTATCTTGATTTCCATTCACCTATTACTTTGAATGTTTATAAATTATGTTTACAGATTGGGTAATGTTATTTAAATTTCATTTTTATATGATTTTTAGGTATATACTAATTTATATAAGGAATTAATTTGACATATAAAATAATGGATGGGGATCTCTATAGCCCCTCATTAACACAACAGGAATCATGAGACAAACTGATATGGACCTTCTTAAGGACTTGACCTTTTTCCAATATCGATTATGTTGAGGCCTTAATCATTATTAGACGTATTCATTGAGGGCATGACAGTATGTTTTAGAATGTCCATCATATGCATTTAAATAAATATGAAATTTTTAATTGATAAATAATGTGATTTTTCAACTTGTATACTATCCATGGAATAGTTTCATGAAATCATTCATATAGATTTAATTAATCAATTATAATTCATTCCATATTATTATTATGTTTATATTTAAAGGCATTTGTTTTTATTTATTCACTTTTACTAATGTTTATGTTCAAGATAACATCCATTTTATTACTTAATCATACACATAATCCATGATCACCCATTATTATGTTACATTTTCCTAGGTTATGAATATAAATCATTGAATAAGTTTTCAAGGATGCCCTTTATTTCATATTGTATCATGTTTTATTTTATTTTTCCAATTTTTTATCAGTATCATGACTGTAATATTGTCTTATAAGAAATTTAGTTGATCATCCCATCGGTATTTGAGTCCATGTAATCATTCTAATGTGTTAAAATAATGCCTCATCTCTGAGATTCTGGGGATGTAGAGTTACACATAGGCCCATTTGAGGGTAGTGAATACCACTTCTAGAGCTTTGAATTAGGCTCTAACAACTTTTCTACAACATTACCCTAAAGAGTATAGGAAATGTAATAACTCTTAAGTTCAAGGTATTATTTTCCATAATCCTCATATACGTGTAGTTTTTCACTCCTCTCAATCTTATTATTGTTCTAAAAACAAGTTTTGATTTGTAAAAAATGTTAGAGTCCCGACCGAGTTCACTTGGAAGACCACATATCTTTTATGGGGATGTGGGATAAAATTTGGTTGCTTTAGTTGGCATTTAAATAACAGTCATGCCCCCTAAAGATTATACAACTGATTTTAAGACTCAATCACAATTGTTTCCTACTAAAAACAACCCAATGATTACGTCACAAGATCTAGTGTGGGTGGGGATGATTTTGATGGATACTAACATAGGTAACTTGTCTCCAACAATGTTATCCTTGATGGAAGCAAGATATAAGGATTGTGAATACTTATTAATGCATAGAAACTTTTTTAAATTGTTTCCAGTTTCCTGATATTATAATTTCTTCCCATTGTCCTCAAGGTTGGTGAGAAGAGGATATCACTGGGAAAAGTGCTGGAAGTACCAAGAAGTATCCCACAATAAGAAGGTTCCACCACTTCAGCCATGGATGGTTTCAGGGAAGTAAATGTTGTAGTGTCCTGAATAGAAGATATTGTTTCTATCATACTTTATGTCCATTGATTACCCTGTGATACTATATTACTTATAATATTATTAATGAAACCATTTTACCTTTACTGTAGTTTATCCACCCTGATGATCGAATTATCTAGTCCTTACACCCTTTTGGGTTCCTCCGACACGATCAACTAATATAGAGACCACCTCTCTTCAATCATCAAAAATTATTGTGAGAAAGATGCTATCTCTTGAAGACCTATTCCCAAAATATACTACATTCCCTAGTAGTAAATTTTATCAAGACCCAATGTTTGTATCCCATCATTAGTTGATGTGGAAAATAATATTGAGGGAAATATAAAATTTTGTAAAATTAACCTTGTGGGGAGATCTCAATAACCCATTAGGTCATCATCGATTTATGTTTCGAACACTCAATTATGAGTATTTGGACTATTTCACATTTCATTCTCCGGTGAGAGAGGTGTAAACTCTTTGAGAGTAGAAGAGGGACCTTTATTCGAGGGTTTTATCTACTGTTGCATCCTATTTAGTGAAGAAGAACTAGAAAATTCCATAAATGGGGCTTCATAGATGGTGATGGATTCAGCTACTCATTAGAATTTAGTCTATGTTGGGTATATTAAAATAGAACATCTTTATTCTAAAATGTGCAATATTAGTGAAGAACTATCTCAGTATCAACATGAATATAAAATATTTGGGAATACTATATCAGATTAGTATAGACACCCTGATGTAGTAGAGAAATACATTCAAGATGTCTTTTCCATATTAGAAGACTTTCATCATGTTTCATAGGCAAAAAATAAATCCATTGATAAACGACACAAATTCAGTTCCTCTATGGAGAATTGGATCAAAATACCAAGGCCTCGTATGAGAATATGAGGTGATGGATTTATAATTTTTTTTTATCTTTTTTAGGATCATATATTTAAGATAGAGGCTCCTATATGTGGGGATTCCACCTCTGGAATGATATCTGTGAAAATATTTACTGAGCTTTATATGCTATTGTCCAATTTTTAATTTTATTCATCATGTTCACTTCTTTTCATTGATCTGGTTTTATAGAAACCAAAAGTGATACCCATCCAATTCATAATATTAGGAAGACCCAAAGGTAGGTGGACACTATCTCAACTCCACATGGTTAGAACATGTGAAATTGGTTGCAATTAATTTTTTATTCATGAAATTAATTTTGAATATGATGTATGAATCTTGGTGGGAACCCATTGGGATAAGATTTGGAGATTTTTTGGAGAAATGGGATATTGGTGAAAGAGGGGTTTTGTTATGTTATTTTAAAATGTAGATTATAAAATTTGTTTCTTGGTTTTGATTATGAAAATGGTTTTTGAAAAAAAAAACAATATAAATGAGGTTTTATTGGAATGGGATGTGGCCTGGAAAATAGTTTAAGGTTGTCTTTAATAAATGAGAGATTTACTAAAGTGAATTGGAATTTGTTAGAAATGTTTGTGTTCATATTATGTGGCCTTGGTTATTAAATATTATTGGATGATTATGTGATATTTAATGTATTGATTATGTGAAATTTGGTTGGAATCAATATAAATGGTGTTGGATAGTGGATATAATTTCCACCACTGTGGATAGTGGTAGTAAAGCACCACTAGTTGAAATTATAGTGAATGGATTGGGAATATGACCCATCATTTTTGTTTCCATGTTGTTTTTTTATTTTTAATACAAAATTCATTGGGATAATTTGTGATAGTGCTATGGAATAAGTAATTTTTGGGTTTTACACATGTTTTAACTGGCTTCATGAGGGTATTAATAGATTATTGTTGTGTTTTAACTATTTAAGGTTTTATATAATCTGTTTTATTTAAATGTACTAATGGTTCGTTCTGAGTTTTGTGGGTATGGAAGTCATTTGGGAAAATCCTACTGATAATTTTTACTCACTCCTGATTTGTAACATGGGTTCTTTTGCATATGTGGCACTTCGGGACACATGCAAGGGTAAATTTTCACATTTTTTTAGTGGTTCAACATGATGCTTTTGTGATGATGTTGTTCTTGGAGCATGAAGCTTGGTGTGGTGATATAGCTAGTGTCCTAGTTATTTAGCGTATTTTGGTGTAGTCATTATCATAGTACTCTAATATTTGGTTTGTTAGTATTGAAATATGGTATTTTTTAAGAAATAGTTTGGTTGCTTTCTTGATAATTTATGGGTTGGGTTTGTTGTTAACATGCATCATATTGTTTGTTGATAATGTCTTGTTTTGTTGGATTATTTTATCTTAAGGTAAAATCATTCCCCAATGATTATTGAAGTACTTGGAATTTATTTCCATCTTTTGGAACCGTGGGAGCGTCTCTTAAGGCCATGTTACTCCTCATCCACCTTCTCAATCCAATGAGGAAGGGGTGAGATATTACAAGTTGTATACGTTTTTTCTGTCCTTGGTTTTTTTCATGAATGCAAATCTTAAGTCCTTTAGTGTTATCTATTTGTCTTGGTATTGACATTAGTTCATGGTCCATTGTTTGAGTCAGGATGATAGAAAGGTGTAGGATTTCAGAACATGTAATTAATAACAAAAAAGGACGTAGCTAATCCTTTTATGATAGGATTCATGTTTGTAGGGAGTTGGGTACATATGTGTTTTCAAGACACTTCTATGAATTGGTTATCTCATTATCGTGGGTATAGACAATGAGATTAGCATGACATTTATTGTAGAAATTACTTCCCACTAGGATGTATATTTCATTGGGAAATAATGCTTTACAGGGTGATATAAATATATGGATTTTGAAAATTCTGCTTTAGCATTCAAAATGGAAGGATTTGAAATCTAGATACTTTTGGTATTTTTGAAATAGAAAAATTTTAAAAATAGTAAAGCATGGAAAATGTGATCCTATGGAAAATCCTGGTTGTCATGGTTGCAATATATTGAATTTTAAAATTTTATACCCTTTTTTGTCTAGGTAGTATGAATTATGGTAGTTTTTGTATTGATTTAATTGTCACCATGTAGGCGTAGTAGAGACCAACTAGATGAGGATGTTAAAAATGAGGTTTCACCATAGCATTAAGTGCACCAACAACTACTGTAGATTATAGTGAATCCTTTCGAGGATATGGAATGAGTGAATAAATTTGATGTACCGAAGCATGGGGATCATGCAGTTAATTTTCAAAAGAATAATATTCCCATATTTAGGGGTGAGTCTGAGCGAGAATGGGCTGGATAATTGATAAACATAGTGAATAATATATTTCAGTTCATGGGAACACCGATAGAGATTATAGTGATGTTAGTGATATACATGTTGGAAAATATTACCCTTGAGTAGTGGGAGCAGGTGGTCTAATCTAAGATGAACCATGGTCTAACATGGATTGGTTTTTAGGTGTTGTATAATAAGAAATTCTACCCTCATAAATTAAGAATTGTGCATACAATATATTTTTTTCTTTTGAAGTAGGAGAACCTTAAGGTTAATGAAAATTATGTTACATTTATGAAAAAAGTGTGCTATGCAATAGAAGTTGCAGGTAGTACATGGTTGGAGGCCTGAATTCTTGATGCTAGGTTGAGGTAGAAAATTCATTCTAAGATAGCAGTTCTGTGTATAAATGATTACACAGAAATGGTGCATAGTGATACAGAGCGTGAGAATAGTTTTTTGGGGGATACGAGTAGGGGAATTATGTTGGAACCCATTGGAAATAGTGGGATATCAAATGTTGTGTTCAAGAGGAAGAGAGACACATATTTACAGGGTGGGAGTATAGCTCTGAATCCAATGGCACGACCAGTGATTCTTCTTCATAATCCGTAGGGGAAAATCAAGTAGGATTGTACAAGACAGCCTAGTTCATGTCATAACTATATAATGGTGGGGCATCTTCTTCGGTATTTTCATAATACATCGAGTTTGGTTTCTCATGACACTCCTCGAGGGACACATGAGTCCTATTCCATGATAGGAGAGGGGCAGTAGCATACTCCTCATTAGTAGAGCCGAGTTAGTGATGAGGATTCTGGCAATACCATGGAACCTTAGCATGGTAATAAAGAGTAAAGTGTGGTGGGAAAGCAATTGTTTGGAGATGAACAGGTTGTGATTGATGATCAGTCAAGACTATACACGATGTGATGCATGGTTCGTTTAAATTTCACATTGAGGAAAGATTTTGTTGATGTGGGTTATTCCCAATCATTTATTTCTTCTCATGACATTAGTTAGTTTGGGTAACATGAAAAAATTATGCCTTCTGTTTTGAAAATACAAACTCTTCTAGGTCAATGAGTTTTTTGAGCATTCAAATATTTATTGTGTTTCGTAGATGGTGATGAAATTTTATTGATATGGGATTTCTCAATCCGTGATATTTATTCTTATGATATAATCTTAGGAATATAGTGGAGGGTGGTGTTTAAGTCCCACATCAATTGTGATGGGTGAACTATTAGTTTTACCAAGGAGGATGCCATTGAACATCTATTTAGAGAGGAAAAAAGGAAAAAAAAGGGTGCAATAGGTTTTTTGGATCTAGATCATATCATGATCTCATAATAGTTATCATCATTCTCATAGTTTTTAGTATAAGGGGTTGATAAAAGTGTTCTTACGGTAGTTAGGGATCAATTTATGGATGCCTTTAATGAAGCATTCTCACATTTTCCACCTGGGAAAGAAGTGGAGTTAACAATTGATCTTTTTCCAGGGACCAGTCCTATATCACCTCAATCATACCATACTAAAAAAGGAGAACTGTAGGAATTAAATTTTTAGTTTGAAAGGTTAGAGAACAAAGTGTTCATTCGGCCTAGTACACCTCCATGGGAAGAACCCATTTTGTTTTATAAATAGGCGAATGAGACTTTACGAATATTTGTTGATTATAAAAGATGTAATCTGTTTCAAATAACGAATAGATATCCACTTCCAAAAATTGATCGCTTATTTGACTAGCCGAGGATAGATCAATTGTTCTAAAATATTGACTTGAGGTCAGGATGTCATCAATTGACGGTGAGAAAGGTGGATATTCCCAAAAACATTTTCAAAAGTATATATTGCCATTACGAGTTTGTCGTTATGCCCATTAGGCATAAATAATGAACTAGTAGTATTAAAGGAATTGATGAATTAGATATTTCGTAGATATATTGACTCTTTTGTCATAGTTTTTGTCGATGATTAAGTAGTGTATTTCAGAACAAGGCCTGATCATGATCAGCTTGAAGAAATAGTTCTAGGGGTATTGTGAATATCATTTGTTGTATGCCAAAATGTCCATGGGAGAATTTTGGATACAAGAGGATCGTTTCCATTTCCATTTTATTTCTAAGAAATGTTTTTCAATTTTTCTGGAAAAGATAGAGGTTTTTATCTCCTAGAAACTGCCAAAGAATGTTTTCAAAATATGGAGCTTCCTTGGTCAATTTGGTTATTATCCAGAATTTGTCTGTGATTTATCACGAATGTATTGACCTATGAAAGCATTGATAAGTAAGAATATCCAATTTCAATGGGATGAGTAGTGTTAGAAATTATTTGAAGAGCTTAATGGTCGCTTTACATCCGCACCAATCATTTTTTTCCTGAACGGGGGAAACCGTATGTGGTTTATTATAATGAATCTGAATCATGGATCGGATGTGTCCTCATGCTGGGGGATCATGTGGTATAATATGGCTCAAAAAATATATTTTTCATGAGAATAACTACTAAAAATATAATATGGATTTTGTGGTAGTGGTTCATGCATAAAAAATGTAGCGTCATTATCTATTCAGTGTGAAATTTTTAGTGTTTACTGATTACAACATCTTAATGCATATTTTCTCACTATGAGAATTAAATTTCAGTTAAAGGAGATGGATGGAATATACCCAGATTTTTAATTTTGACATAATGTACACACAGAGTTAGGAGAATTTGGTAGAGGGTGAATTATGTATAAAATCAAATGCAAAGGTGGTTAAGCATGCATCATATCAGTGGTAGTTGAGGTCAATCATAGACGACATGGATTGGGAATATGAATACATGGTTGATAGAGCAGTCTTATTTCCAAATTTGTGGGTTACTTACTTGGCTGGATTGGTTAAAGAGTCGCCTATATCATATTCGGAGTGAATGAAAATAAGGTCAAAACTCAATGGTGAGGAGACCATTAAGGGATTGGAACTGAATGGAATTTTAGTTTTGTGTTTTTTGGAATCAGACCGTTGTACTAATTGCCTGTCTGGAGGAACTTATCAGACCTTATCATGATTCCAAGTAGGTTTTCCAGCATGGAATCTAAATTATGTATAGGGTGTTGAACGTGTATTTGTATTGGGCGGCTATAAAAATGGATGTGGCTGAGTTTTTCTTTAGATGCTTAACTTGTCAGAAAGTCAAGGCAGAGCATCAACAACCATCGTAAATGTTGCAATCCTTTCCTATTCCAATTTGGAAGGATCATTCCAAAATATATTATTGGTATTTGGTAAATAGGCCTAAAATTCTAGTTTCTATTGTATAAAATAGAGATCTGAGGTTCACATCTCATTTTGGGAAATCCTTACATCAAGCCCAAGGAACACACATGATGATGAACACAACGTATCATCCCCAGATAGATGTCCAATCTGAGATGACGATACAAAATTTAAATGATATTCTATGGGAATTTTTGATAGATTTTTGGTGGTTTTTGGGACTATAACTTACCATTTGAAGAGTTCTACAATAATAATACTTATTAGGATTCAATATAAATGGAACTATTTGATTCATTGTATGAGCGTCTATGTCCTTCTCCGCTATGTTGGGTTGAAATGCGTGAGACTTCAATGATAAGACCGAGACATGTCCCAAAGACTATGGTGAAGATCTAGCTAACTAGGTATTGGATATAGATGTCTCATTGTCAAAAAATTCATATTTGGGCCATCATTAATGACCATGGTCATTTGATGTACATGATCATGTGGTTTTGAAAATCTCTCTTCTGTTGGGACATTGTCATTTTAGAAATTTGGGTAAGTTATCTACAAGGTTTATTGGGCCATTTTATATACATCAGCAGCTTGGAGATGTGTCTTATTAGTTTTATTTTCCTCCATTGTTTACTGTAATGCACAATGTGTTTCATGTTTCACATTTGAAAATGTATCCATCGGATCGTGACCATGTGACTCATTGGGATCATGTTGAGCTACAACTAGATGCTTCTCTGGTGCACAGGCCAGTTCATATTTTGTATATGATAGAGAAAGTATTTTGTGGTAAAGTAATTTATTTAGTTAGAGTATTCTGTAAACATATTAATATTAAGGGGGATTCTTGGGAGTGAGAGAAATAGATGGTTGAGCAATGGAACGAGAAATTTTAGCAAAGTGATGGTCCTCTACATTCTGGGGACAGAAAGTCCAATGGTTGGGAAAATTTAGCACACTAGGTTTGATGTATGTATCCTTTTAAGTTTTTTTATATGATTAATGTTGTTGGGATGATTTTTTAAGAGTTAGGTAGAGTTTATATTGAGTTTGTAATGTTTTGGAGGACTTTTAGGAAAGAACGGTTTGAGACCGGTTTGGGGAATCATGTGAGAATCCCAGGAAAACAAAGAAACTCAAGGTAGTGGGGTCTCCAACGAATTGCACATGGTTTGTCTAACAATGTGGGGAGTTAATGCGAGATGACTTTGAGGAAATAACATCTACACGGTTAGTGCACGGTGTGTGAAACCATGAGAGCTAACTGTGGGGCATTTAATGTTCGAGATTTTTAAAATGGTATCAATCTAGATTGACATAAATCATTCCAAAAATTATCCCACTCAATCATAACATGGAATTTTTTATTATCTCGGGTTTTTGGGGCTCTCCCCTTCATTTTGGAAGCCATTAGAAGGGGTTTCTATGTGGTCTGAAGGTGGTTCCTCCAGGGTAAATATCTCCTCTTGGATTCTTCTTGGATGCTCTATAGATCTACACATATTCCTTTATTGGTATTCTAGATCTACATTCTTTTGATGTAGATAAAGGGTTTTTGTAGACTAAATTGATGATTCTAGGAATTTTTTTAGAATGGGAAGAGGATCTAGAGCGGTTTGGGTCGTACATTCACCGGATTTTTTGTGCAGTTGCATGTTGGTCAATTTCAAAGAAACCCTCAAGGTTAGTTGATTATCACATGACTCAACATGGTTAGAACAAGTGACATTGGTTGAAATTTATTTTTTTCAAAAAATTAATCGCGAATATGATGTGAGAATGTTGGAGGGAAACCTGTTTGGTGATGATTTGATGAATTTTGGGAGAAATGTGATATTAGAGAAAGAGGGGTTTTTTTGTGTGATTTTAAATTATAGATTTTTAAAAACAAATCTTGGAATGGATTATGAAAATTGGTTGAGAAAATTTTTTTCTTTGAAAATATGGTATTATTGGAATGGTATGTGGCACAGAAAATAGTATAAGGGTGTATTCAATAATTGGGTGATTTCTTTTGGTGAATTGGCATGTGTTGGAATTGGTTGTGTGCTTCTTGTGTGTACATGGTGCTTTATGCAAGTAGGTTGATTATGTTTTATGGATTGTAATTATTGAGTGGAAGTGGGTGGGAAGTATCACTTTAAAATCTTTTGGATAGTGGATGGAAGTGCCAACATTATGTATAGTGGTCGGGATGCACCCCTAGTTGAAAATGCAGAGAACGGATATGATATATTCTCCACAGTGTTGTTTTCCTTGATGTGTGTTTCTTTTCAATATGGAATTTTTTGGGATATTGTGTGATGGTGTTATGTATGAATACATTGTTTTGGTTTTCCCTATTTTAACATGGCTTAATAAGGGTATGTTTGGCTTATGGTAATGTTTTCAGTATTTAATGTTATATATAATTTGTTTTATATAACTATACTAATGGTTCATTGATAGTGGCATGTGTTGTGATGTCATTTTGGAAAATCGTTTTGAGTATTGTTACTCACCCTTGCATGGGAAATTGGTATATTTTGAATATGTGGTACTCTATGTCATAGGTAAGGGTAATTCATCTCATTTTTCTAGTGGTTCTACATGATGTTTTTTTAAGTTGTGCTTCATGGAGCTAGGAGAATGGTGTGGAGATATGGATGGTGTCCTAATTATTTGGGGTCTTTTTTTTTGTTGTATTTCACTTGGTACTCTGAATTCATTGTTTGGTTGTATTGACATTTGGGAATTTTTGTGGAATTGTTTTGTTTCCATTTGGTAATGTATGGGTTCGGTTGCTCATTGACATACATCATGTAGTTTTTTGATAATAGATTGTTTGGTTGGTTGATATTATCATAAGGTAAAATTGTGCCCTCATGATTCTTTAGGCCCTAAGAAATTATTCCCCTCATTTGGAACCCTTGGAATGTCTCTTAGGCCACATAACTCTTCATCCACATTCTCATGACAATGAGGGAGGAGTGGGATGTAACAGATCTGCCTTTACAATTATGTCTGGTACATAATGAAAATGACATTTGATTATGTTTTAGTGCCATGTCATGACCTAGGGAGGGATATTTGGGAATCACTATGTGCATTCTGATTTGAGGTATCAAGTCATAGGGAGTTCTTCAATAGAGATGGTGTTGAAGTACAACAACAACAATTATTTTCCTCTCGTTCGAGGAATATTGGAATACGAAGCATTATTTTATAAAAAGAGGAATAAACCATGAATTTTAACATAATGCGGTGAGAAATAAGGGTATTCTTTTCAGTATATTGAATTTAGTACCATGATTACCCTTTCATGAGAAATTTATTCCTCGTATGTTTGGATAATAAATTACTGGAATTCTTATACTCACTTGATATATTCAGAGTGTACGAAATAAGAATGGAGAGGGTTCAACTAACCAAGAAGAGGAAATTATAGGTAGGACAAGGTAATTTTGAATCATAATGTGGTGGAAAGTAGATATGTGATCAAGGTGTCCCATCATAACTCATTGAAACTGAGAATTAAGCCATTTTTAGTTCTAGAAACCTGTGACGTTAAATTTCGGGCAGTAATGAAATTTTTCATGGAGATTATAGTCATGTGGTATGGATGTAGGTCTACTGGTGTGAATAGAGATTATCCATTATAGGGTATGTTATATTTAATTTATTATAGTGAGTACATATGATGTGTAGTTTATCATAAAGTTTTATGATGGAGGATTACCTGTTGGGAATTAAAATAAGTATTGAGGCTAGGTCAAAGACAAGAGTCATGAATGTCACTATATATAATGTATTGTTTGGTATCAAGAAACACATAGTTCTCAAAATCCATCTAGTTTATTGTCATGAAGTGATTTAATGGGATGTTTTATGGTTTAATTTCTTACTACCATGATGATATTGTGCAGTTTAATGTCATGATACCAGGATGAGAGATTCCATTAGGTGTAATGACCTCTTGCAAAGATGAGGCATTCCATACAGTTTAACATCTTATCAACAAGAATAATCCTTACAGCTTATCATCATATGGATATGACATGAAATACTATACAATTTTATGTATTTCGTAAAGACTAAGGGTGATGGAAGACAACAATGCTAAATATTTCCATAGCAAACTCGCAATAATGGATGGGGGTGACACATTCACCATCCATTATAGATTATGAGTAAGCTCTATTATGATACATATTATATATTATATAAGGCCCTTCCCAAGTCTGTTCCATATTCATAGGATTATTCCCTAGAATCATTGGTGTAATAAGAGACAATACCCATTCTCCTTGGAGGAATAAATATAGTTGTAACATATAATTAATGGATCATGTGATTTAATTATAATGGACATCAAGGTTGTGTAATGCACATAATAAATCCTCATCAATCCACTACAATTCATCAAACCACTTTTTGGATATCTTATTGTCTATGTGTTTTCCCAAAAAATTAATATTCAGAGTGATGGAAGTTGGACATCTATGGGTAACACTTCCTCGGTCCTATAAACCAAAGATTATAGTGTTCATAGTGTAATAGTACATGTGGTGGTATAGTATCCTCATAAAGCATGGATGATATTATCAAGTTACTACTTCTTATCAATGGTCACTATTATCAATTGTGTATTTTACAGGGTCTTAATGAAGGCCTCAATATATCAATTTTACACAATATGGTAGTGAGTTTTCTGATGGGACTCAATGTTTTAATCATGGTACAATTTCTTCAACTTCATATAATAGAATTTTGTCTCATTTTCCATCCAAACAGTGGGAGGGACTTTGAACATGCTGATAAAATGGGACTTTACACAGTTGGTGATGTTATTTTTCTTAAAATAATTTATAGTATTTTATAATTACATTTGGAAAAGAAATTAGATATAGTATGTATGTACTATAATTGCATTGCTATGGTGGGGGTTATATCCAAAAAACAACCTTTCCCCAAATGGAAAATAGATATGAATATGTTATTATGTGTATGAACTCCAAGGGATTATGTATGCAATTTTATTGGATTTTGAATTCATGAAATTTCAATGATAATTCCACAAAATCTTGTATCATTGCTTTCTAGTAATATCCCCACCACCTCATTTGTTGGTAGAGCCTGATCCCAGACCAATGAGCACCATAGGACCCTACATGGGCTTCTTCCATGAAGGGTAGAATATCTTCTTCTATTCATATATGGATGATTTTATCAAAACCAAGATTGAAGATGGAATTCCTCTCATTTGGACATCTCGTTTGGGTAATGTTCATTGCTTGCCACTGAATATATTCTTTTCTTTGTATATCTAATGGGAGAGTCTTGATTTAGAGATAAATTATTATGGTCCCCATAAATATATGGTTTGATACAAGTTCAACACACTCAAGGGTATCATTGACATGATTTATTTCATCCATATCACTGATGCTAATCGATGAGTCTATTCTTCAATCTATGATAGAAAAGATTTCTCCATTCTAATTAGGGGTGACCAAGACTATGGCTTTATTATCCAATGCACCGTCATAAGAATTTGGTGACCGGGGAACATGATCAACATGAGATAAAAAGGTAACTCTTCTATTATTAACTTTTTTTTGCTAGTAAGGGTTCTAGTACTCCATTTTTGAATGAATATAATATAATTGTTTGATTTATCACAAGCTTGGAATCCTCATTGAGAATTAGTATAGATATTTTCAGCTGTAGGGCTTGTTCTGACCCATCAATTAGGGATTTTTTCCTCCTTTTTCATGCATCCTTTGGATAATGATAAAGAGTTGGGAAAAAATTTCTATAGAGACAAACATAATCCCTATGAAAATCTGATTGAGTATTTATTTTTTCCTTCCTTTTGGTGATAGGAAATCAAGAGATGCAATTAAAATAGAAATCCCATGTTTGGACAGGATCATGGTTATAAAAGAACTCATCAACTATATGCTCATTTTATAGTGATGTATTCTCTATGTCATGTTGTGTTATAAGAAAATCATCCACACCTTTCCCTTTTTCCAATTTTTGCGACATGAACTGAATGTTTTATTTCAGTAGAATGAACACTCATCATGGAAAATCACCTAATATTCGTAGGATGAAAATGTATGTACTTCGCAGAGTCAATACAAGTGACCATATAGTTTTTGTGGTTCTTCATGTAATGCTTAGCATTTTTAGTATGAATTTGAGTGCGAGAATGATTTTCTTGACATCAAAATATCTGGTTTCTGCACCAGAATTGTTTGTATGAGGATATAGAGATTGTTCTAACATCCCACATTATATTTCAATGTGATGAGGGTACCCAGTGAGCATTCTATGGTGACCTAATATATGATGACTATTTACCCATCCACCGTAGGAATTGATATTACATAGTTTCAAAAATACATCTTGATACATTTGATGTATTCTTTACAGTTATCCTCCCATTGATATCATATTTACGACTTCATAAGCCTAGGGGAGGGGAAAGCATTGCAATGTAGGCTGGATATGAAATACTGAATGTATATAAGGTTTTCGTGGAGTCCCCTAAATTCATTGAGATTTCTATGTTGAGTGCATTGATAGAATATAACTAGTGTTTTCTAGGAGAACCTCAATTACACAATGGCATACCCAATAAAACATGAAACTTCCCAAATGTTACCTAGATGGTGAATTTTAGAGTATTTATCATCAGATTATATTTTCCCGGATTTTCGAAGACATTATATATATATGTGTGAAGTTACGACCTTGCTGTCAGGATCTTAACACATTGTCTTTAAAATACCATTCAGTTGTTATTCAAAAGAATATCATAAAGATATGATTCATGGAACTCTGATAAATGGAACTATTGTTATTTAATCTATAATTCATGAATTGATAGAAAATTTTCCCTTGAGGTACTCTGATGGTAGTCTCTTATTCAACATTAGGGACCATAATTATATGATTATACAATGAACACTCATACATGTAAAAAAGTGATTGAATCCAATAATTGTATCGATCAAAAGTTTTCCGATCAGAAATTGGAAATCATCTTTCGAGAAGTTCAGACTAAGGTCTCCAAAATTGATGAAATCCCTAATATTCCCTTTTTTTGAATGGGGTGATATTAGAAGTCTATATTTGATATTTCATTTCTCATACAAAGATGTATTTGTTCAATTTTTCAAAATGAACCACTACATTGGGGGAATGAGAGAGGTGAAACATCATGGATGCCTTCTTTTAGCATTGACTTTCATAGAGAAGATGTGTTGGTGCATAGTCACATCTGAACTTATTACAAGAATTTATTTATATATCCACGAAAACATATATCAGTTTTGATTTTAAAAAATGATGTGGATCTGTTTTTCTTCGAGGGTAATGGGGAAACTAATCAATATAGGTCAAATGTCTTATTCTGTTTGTAGATTTACCTTCTCAATATCATCGATGGTGGTGGAGACACATTCTGTAAATGTCAGAGTGGCATTCCTGATGTCATTCTCTCCGTATTCCATCTCTATGTTTATAGAGATGTTTTTTATGAAGTTAGAAATATTGGCCATTCTTTTTCACTGTCATAAATAGATAAGTAATGATAATACACGTTATCATTCCCCATTTCTTGATTCGTTGTATAGATATGTCAAAGATTATTGTATATTACCCATTCATTAGATAAATATGGGGCTTGGAACAACAAGACTAGTTTGTGTACATCAACAAAATTTATGGGCTGCACATAGTCACTATCGGTCATAGTAAAAAAAACATTAGGGTTAATTCCCATGTTATTAGGATTAGTAAGCGATGTATAATATTCCATTATTAGTTGTTTTATTCCATTTTTTATAATCCTTCTTAGGCATATATTTCTTAACAAGTCTAAAGGTTGGAAATATCAGAATTTAGTATAAAGAAAATTCCATTGATTGGGGTGTTTCATAAATTGATAGAATGTTGAATGTACAACCATGTGGGTATGGGGATAGAGATTTCCATGAACGACATTTAAGGTTGTGTATTTCGGGATAACCATAATCATAGTGTTAGATGTGAGGACGCCAAATTGAGTTTTGAGTTTGATATTCCCAATAGGTTCTGATCATGCTTATCATACCCATAAATGGCAAGGTTTTGGGAGATATACCCCCTTAACTATACCCAAAACAATTAAGGGTTTGAATTGGGATTATAGTGTTCCAAAAACCATTTTTATTCAATGTCCTTGGGATATCAATATTATTTATTCTACATGAAACATATAAGTAACTGATGTGTCCCTCTAAGATCTTTTCCTGATCATGTTTACTGAATTATATGGTGACATTGAATTTTGATTGCATAGTCTCCAGTTAGTAAACCTCAGTAACAATGAATTCTATAAAATATAGTTGTGGTCTCTACAGATCTTCAATGAATATATCTTTTATTACTTTTTAAATAAAGATAACATATAGTAATAGGATGATGGATGCTATGATTTCTAGATATGTCAGAATATCATACTTATATTCAAGAGGTTCGTGCTTTCTATGGTGGGTTTCTCCCTAACATGTGGAGAATCCCCAAATAATTTGATGTGGATGGTATTGGTGTTGCTATAGAGGTCATATGAATATTTGTAGCCAGTGTCATGGGTCATAACATACTTCCTTGTTTTATATGAAGGTTGGATAATTGATCACCCATTAGGTGGCTAATTATGAATAATGCGAATGGGGGACTTTGGAGGGGTTTTGAAAAAACACTACGATTCTTTTGGGCCTTCTAGTAAACCTTCACATGGGTCTATGATGCATATATTTACTCTCTTGTACACGTATAATATATATGGTCTGACCAAGACCATTTTATCCCATGTATACATATTTCGTATTCTTAAGAACTCTCATTATTTGATTATTCATGTGAAACCCATATTATGAGGATTACACATCTCAGTGAATGGGTATGAAAATTGTATCACATTGACAAAAAAAAATATGTATACATAGTTTGATTAGTGTTCTATTTAGTTAGGTTGTTTCCATACTGCTGATGTAGTTGGGATGAAATATGCAAGATTCATAACTTTTGTTTGAGAAGAATGTGACACTTCCACTTATATTTCTTCCTTAATATTATCTCCATGCCCACATCTTGGAGATATATATTAAATCACCTTACTAGGTGTGGAGATATTATGGATATGTGTAATGGTGTCCTGATGTTATCCATGATTTATTCAAATCATCCATTTGCTGATCTTATGTTCACACTGGGTGAAACATTTCATCCAATCACCATATTGTTTTGACATGGAAACTATTATTCAAGCCATGTGATCTAAAAAGTAATCTAACACTTCCTCTCTAGAAGCATACATGCCTTGAATGATGTCTTTGATGACGAGGAAATCTTGTATATTATGACAATATCTTTTAGGGAAAGGGAAGTAGTCGGGGAAATTAGCTATGTTTCTCTCATTGGGGTTCCAGATCTGTGGAAGCTTGAGTAGGTTATTTTCTATGACAGAAGGAAATAAACAAGGACATAATCAATTTGTAAGGGGTGTGATTTATTCATCAATTTCTTAAATCTCAATCAACCCTGATTTCTATTTGATTTCGAACAAGGGAAATTTGGTGGTTTGGGTCATTCGATAGGAGGCTCTGGGTAGTTTGGGACCTGCATAGTTTCATAGTTGGGATCTTCTACTAGATTGAGAGTGATACATGTAGCTTCTTCTATACATTTCCTTTTTCCCTCTCTAGAGTAATGAATTTATATATGGTTCGTGTTCATGTAACGGAGTCCTATAGATATTGTTCCATTTCCAAAACTCATAGAAACCACATGGATAGTTTGTTGCAATAATATATGACTTTATTTAATCCCTGAAATTGTATGTACAAATTTCTATCAATTTCATCTTTAGGAATGGGTGGTAGAGCGGATAGGTAAAACATTTCCATCAGGCTACGATGTCATAAACCCTCTAATTTTCCCTTTGTTATATGTTTTCAGGTAAAAAATTGTTATTTCTCTCAGTTTGGATATTAACTAGTAAAGAAATTTATGAAAATGGTATTCCCATCCTACAACAGATCATGAGGGAAAACTATTGTAAAAAAAAGGCTTTCCCTATTAGAGTCTATACAAAAGACATAATTTTTTCCTCTTATCATTCTAAAGGGCCCATCAACAACCCACATCAGAATATTACGTTTCTGACATTTTTTATGGGTAACCTTGATCATTAAGTATAGATAATTTAGGATTTAAAATATTTGATGGGGGTAGAGAGTTATCCACCCATTTGGGATATGGATTCCTCTCATGCCACATAGGTGTGTGTCACATTTCCACTACTTCCATTTGAAAATATAGGGACTCGAAGATGTTATCTATCATTGTGAATAATACTATATGATATTCCACCAATCTATTTAGTGTGGGTTGGTTTTGATGAGGTGGTTTAACCTTCATCTTCTACTAATTCTACATCCATCCCAAGACTGAATGATCACCCATGAGTGGTGGTGGTGGTTGCGGCATTAGAAGGAATTCATGATCATTTTCAACATTCTCATTAATATCTACCTGCTTCATATATTTGAATCTCTTCTAATGCTCATATGCTAATATTGATGGAATCTCAACTATGGGAGGTATAAAATACATCCTTACCTGAAGGTGATACCTAATTATAGTATTTCCCTAGAGTATCTCCTTAATGATTTTTCTAAGAGTATATATCTAATTCTTTTATTGAAAAAATAATTCATCCATGTATAGAAACTCAACTCTTTTAGGTGGTAATAGAGAGGTATCCCTAACATTCCCTTTTTTATTGGAATTTTTCTCCCATAGAGGTAGATACTCTATATTTGGAGAAACCATATTTTGGATTCCCCATTGGTTCTAGGTATGTGTTGCCTCGTTTGAAGAATCAAAATTAACCTCCTATCATGGTATGTTTAATTTGCTGCATCCCTCTTAATTTTTGTCCTGATCCACCATATTTATCGTATTGATGGGGATTACATTCACATATTCATATCAATAAATTATGGTTTTCCCACTACGTATGATGCAATTGGACAATTCTACACCTCATTTTATAAAGGACTTTATTTAATCCCATTATAATATTGTACTATTTTGACTTTTGACCCTTACATGGATTGATTTACATTTATATACACTCCTCCCATATTATTCTATGAATAATTACCTTAAGGGAGTTTCCGGTCGTGTTTCTAGAATCAGTCCCAAATAGAAGAGTTTGGTCTTATAGTTGGCGGAAGAGTTGAGATGTTGAAATTTATTTTTTACCTCCCAACCTAGAGAATACCAATTCTCTCTATGGTGTGGATGAATATGAAATTTCCCCCAGAGAAATGGGCTAGTAGTTATTGAGGGCCTTAGTCAAAATTGATTGATCATATTATTGAGAATCTAAATATTCTAGTTTGCAATTTTATGACCATCAGGGATGAAACTGAGATATAAATTCCCCCCATCCTAGTTGGATCTGGATGATCTAAATAAATATTGATTTCCCTAGAAATCACATAATGTATAATGATCATAGTGATGGTGATTGTGTTAAAAATTTCCATACCAAATGGGATGAGGTTTATTATCATCTTAACCCGATATATCATGAATCCTCTCTTGAATTAATTACATTAGGGGTAGAGGTGGTTGTAGATATTCCCATAACCTAGAAACTTGAGTTCCCTCATGGATGACTGCTATGAAATATGCTACTATTTCTTTTTTTATTTGGTATTGTTTTAATTGTGTAGGAGATGGGTGCGATGGTATCCCTTGATGGGAATAGTTCATCACATTAGGTTTTTAGATTGATAACAAAATAAGAAGATATTTTTTAAATTAATTCATATTTCTTTGACAGTTTTATATTTAACATCTCATAGATATCCTATCCCTATATTATTGTTGTATAGATATCCATTCATAGTGTTAATTATATTGTAGTGGCTAACTATCTTTAACGTTATCTACTCTTCTAATTTCGATGGAGTTTATGCCCTTATAAAATGTCATATCAGAATGGTTTTGTGGTTGTCAATACATTGTGAAGTAAAATAAACCATATTTCACCCATCCATAGATATTATCAACTGATGAAACATGGTAAATAGTCACCATAGGGTTTTCATGAAGTAGTGATAACACTATATAGGCTGACTTTATTCTCTTTTACTCCTTGAATTCTTTCAACAAGAAAATTTTACCATATCTAGATGACAATATAGTTCATTAATGAAATGACGGTGATACTTGTATCTAATATAGGGGATATTTCAATCATTTAGTCCCTAATGAGTATCATGCCTGTATTGGAATAGATAAGAAATTCATTACATTTCTATTATATCTGGGACCCCATAGTCATAAGTGGAAAGAGGTCAGAACATGATGGGGAGGTTTTTTCAAGTTAACTCTCCCCATATAGAAATTTTTTCCTCCTCTTCATCAAACATAAATTCCTCTTTTGGTTCATACCGTAGAATATGCTTCTATGTGTCCTTACTAATCAAAGTGGAGCGATGCTTTATTTTGAGGTGAAACTATATGTGTATGACCCTTATGTTTCGATCAACATTCTATAAAAATGTGTCTATTTTTTGGAAACTGTTCTATAAAATAGTCTCTGGGCGAGGAGAGGATTTACTTATCCATGGGACATATCACTATGTGGAGGTAAACCTTGGTATATATAAATAGTAGAGTTCATTTGATACATCTCTACACCACCATGCAGAGTACTATTTCTCTAATGATCATCTTATTTTTCAGTTGAATAGTATGAAAACTCTTATGGTGTTTAGATAATGTGTTGAATTAGTAGGAAACTGAAATTGAAAAGATTATGAATATGGGTCTCATTATTCATCCTGGAAATAATATGGAAGAATGGATATTATAATTGTTCAAGGATATGATTCTATAGTATGATAGTTAATAGAACATGTTTATAACATTCAGTTACTTCTGTATTACGAAACTATTCAGGATAAGTTGAGGGAGTATGCCAATGTTAATTATCACTATTGACAAAAATATGACCTTATCCCATTGAATGTTCCATTATCACATGGTGATCATTGATCAAGATGGGAGTATGATCCAAATCATGAGACCTTGGAATTTGAAACTGGAATTTTTGGAAGGAATGTGTACATTACCTAAGGCATGTTATACTCTAACATGGTGAGCACATGTTGGAAAAAAATGATTCGGATATGATTGTACATTCCCCATTAGAATATGCTTCCAGACCTCTACAATGGGATAATGGATATGGTCATTCTCAAGTATTGCCTCATAATGATCTTGGTTTGGTAGTTCAACATTAGATGTTGGTGTATTTTCTGGGCTTACATGTGCTGATAGAGCAATACAAGTAGATTCACTAATAAGAACATGTGCATCTCCCATGGATTTTACTATTATCACATGGTGTTCATTGGTCAAAAATAGAATATAAGAATGATTTTATGCCTTTTGAGTATTTCAGTTGTCTTTTCTGACTGTAATATAACCATATCCTTTTGCATGTTCCCCTCCCAAATGATGATCCCTTGCCAGGATTTTATTATGACCCCAATCTCAGGCCTTTGGAATATTTCATTGGATTTTTTATAGGAATGTTCCCATGTCCCAATCCATATTCTACTCTCACTTGGAAAGCGTTGATCAGTATGAGAATATGAGTTCACTCTGGTGGCATGACCTTTTTCTAAATATACTGACAATCAGCCAAGTTGGGAGAATGAATGGGTGATTTCTCAAAAGTAACAATGTGTTCATCATGATCAGAATTTTACGCTTTCCAAACAACATGGATATGAAAATATACATGTCCCTATATCATCAACAGTTCCATAATATTCCAATGGAGTTCTTCAGTAATTTCTCTAATGTATTTTAATTTTAACAATGTGTGTGCAGGCATATAAGCCAACCCATTTTCCATATCTACTATGTAATCTAAGATATATTCACATAAAATTTGTATATGATTCAAATTATAACTTGTTTGTTCCATTGGAATATTCATATGGTATTCATGTCTGGGGTTAGGGATATGGAAATCCCCCATACCTATTACATGAATATTCTCCCAGACTTGGTCCAAGTGTGTAGGGATATGATCCTACTAATTGGTTACTGTAGAAATAGTCATAAAAACAACATTAGTGGGAGTGGGGATATGTGACCCATAATAGATATTCAATGTCGTCCTTGATTAATGTTTCTCCTGTGTTTCATATTAATTAGAATCAGATGTGGCAGTGTGTTTGGCGGTACCCTCAAAAATTGACTGATGGGTACCGGTTGAATGATTGTGTAGTTAGTGGTAAAAAGGATCCCTCCTTGGTCACTACTAAACTAGAAGGAAGGTGTATATAACTCCCTAGTACACATTCATTTGATAATGTAGTTGGATATTAGTGTGTTATAATAATAAGATCACAAATCCATTGTCTTTGGAAACGTGGTCTACTAAAATAACTGCGGATTTCCCTAGATGAGGTAAACATTCTAAAATTTATAACTCATAGATCCTTATGGGTAACATGGAGGGTCAATATTTTACCAAAACTGTGGTACTCTTGAAATAATATGTTTGATTCTTGACATTGAAACTATTATCAAGGTGAGATCATTTTTCAACCGTTAGGGGTAACAGACATAATAGACATTCTAGAACGGTCGTTGAAAGATAACATTAGCTAGGATTAGAATGTTGTTGGAAAGTGAAGTATCTACAGTCATGTCTTAAAATGAAAAAATTCCACTGATTAGTGAAATATCATAGACATGAAGTATTATGAATTAGATATGAATGGTTAACTAGATTTACAATTTATTATGGATCGTGCAATTTAGATAATGGTGACTTTTCAAATATAGGATGGAATTATTTAACGGGTACCATAGTTATAGAGGATAATCATTATGATTTCGATCATTCTTATCGTCATTGTTAGGATAGGATATGAAAAACAAAGTGTTCTATTCATGATTAAAAGATCATTCTATTATTTATGATTTTCATGTCGAGACACCCATTTTCCATTGCATATAGTGTGATATAAAAATTGAATAAAAGGTAATAACCAAGGAATTTTTTATTTGGTAGATTCACATCGTGTTCAGATTTTTCCTCCACAAAAAAATAAATGATTGGTAACCCTTTTGAGGAGAATTCATTTTAACCTGATGGTTGATTGTGTGTGTGGGGTGACATCTCTTTCACAATCATTAATGTCGGGTCACGATTTTATTTATAAATGTAAACTCCCAAGGTTTCCCTTATTAATAACTCAGTAAATACATTATTGAAAAAGGAAAGAGATTAATTGGTTTTTGATACCCAATGATGGTTAAAGATACACATTGGCTATGAGGATGTGAGTTCAATATAATCACACATTTCTGGGCGAAATTGTCACATACTCTTATACTCTCTAATGGATTCCAGATATGGTCATGAATCTATTATTAATCTTGAGATAGAACCTGTTACCATAGAAACCTATTCATTGGATAAACCATATTATATGTAGAAAAAGGGTTTCTCATAATTAAATCCATCTATATGTATCTGATGTTCTTCATCTATTTCCTGGTAATTAATAGCTATTTATATGTTTAAGTCACATAACAAGGCACTTCATAATTTTCTTTCATGTAGGGGGGTTTTAATATTCCAAGCAGGGGATTGATCCATTATAAGGCATCCAACATACCCTATATCTTATTGGAATCAAAACCCATGTGGATCATAAAAACATGTATAGTTTAAAATCATAGGGAAATACATCTGTATGGTGACATAAAAATTGAATATTTGAGCTTCTGTCTCAAAGATATTTCTCATGTTTCTTTGTTATAGTAGCATTCAGTGTTACCATAGATCATTCTTGACATTTGGACTCTACCCAATGTCAATTCCCATGTATGGGATATGTTTATATTGTTCCACTCATTGGGGATTACATCATATTATTTCCCTAGATTGGGTAATTTCATGATGTGAATATATAACTATTTTATGTCCCTGATCCCACTTGATCAATTCTCTATATGAGAAACACAGGATATCATGTAATCAATACAACTACATGTAGATGTGGGAATTATTTACTAAGAATACCCTTGGGATGTTTATTATAGATATTGGGTTCTGGGAAGGTGTCATAAATATGATTATTATTGTAGTAATATACATTCCCATAGTTTGATTAGTTTAACTATCCAATGTAGGATAAAGTTCAATGATCATCTCTTAGAAATTATTGATTCCAAATGGTTGAAATGCTAGATACATGGGGGGCATAGACTGGGGTTGTGGCTGATTTTTCAATGTATTTAGGATGGAGTAAAATATATACTAATTTTTATAGGAATTCAAGTCATTAAAAGATTGATTAGTTATGTATTACATGCTAACATATCACTTATATGAAGAACATATCCTATTATACCCCAAATTGGGGCTTACTCATTGAGGATTCCCTTATCCTTGTAGAGACTAGTCCTAAAAATGATAATATCATTGAATCATTGTAAGACCTTATGTTCTATGCTTGGTTTGAGAAATGTGGATTGGAAAATGATCAGTCTCATTGCTTGTGGATGTAGGAATTGTATGAAGATACTTTCCATTAAGTACTTCAGGTAGTGCTAATGATATTTTGATTATATAAATAGTCTAATACATCATATTTCCATTGGTCAGGTCTTACAAAATATGGTTTTCCTTTATACATGGCTTAATTGAAACCTGATATTCATTGATTTTCTACTCAACATGCATTGATTATCTGCTTAAAAAGTCATTGACTATAATCCTGATGTGATCAAATACAACCAAATGATCTAGTTGACATCCCTAAGAAATATATCATAACATGAATGGAATATATGACGGTTTTTTAATGCACAAGGATGAATTATATGGATAAAATTACAAGTCCCATCAATCTAATCCAATAATCCATTACATGATCTTATAAGAAATGATTTAGGGAGTTTAATATGATCTAGAAGAATTTCCCTTGGGTCATAATGAATTTTGGATGATACAATAGGAGGGTGTCATGTGAAAAGATGTGCCTTGTCCGAAGTAAGACATGTGATCTAGGTTAACATGTCCTGATGAAACTGGAAAATCAAACTAAAATATTTGATGGATATCATGTGTTCTGAATGGAATGTCCTGATTACATCATGAGATCCATTATACATACCCTTACAATATCCTAATACGTTTTTCACATGTACATTTTCCACCAAATGTGTTGGGAGAAATGTATGAATGACAAAAAATAAATTGATAGTGAGGCCATAGGTATTCTTGTGACAAGTGTGGCATTTCTGATGGATACCATGTGAATTACCTACAACATGTCCTGGTGAATTCACATTATTTAAATAATATTCCTTAGTAATATCACCTGATCTTTCTGACATGACCTAGTGATATTTCCTTTCTAGGGTGGTTCATTAAAAGCCCCTTATGATCGGAGTCTTGTTATTATCATATGTCTCTCATTATTAATATGTTTTCCTGCCATCATCACATATAAAATTGATTTTCTTAGTGTTATATTCATTAATTTCATCCATATTTTATAACATATCTTGGATACCTTTCATGTAACCCATAATAAGTCTTTGGAATAATCTATGAGTGATCATGTGAGTTTTATATACCTTCTTAGTGGTCTCTCCAGTTGTTCTTTATACCTTACCTGAAAGGAATCTTCTACAGTCATGCGATCAGCTTCTTCGATAAATCCTCTCTCATGCTTGGGAGTTCTAATTCAAGGTTCCATGGATACATCCATACATGTGTGGATATATTCATTTTTTCATACTAGGATATATTATTTATCATCCTCTCCACAATGGTTATTCATCATTTTGGGTGAAGAGTATCATTTGAATCCTTGCTCGATTCGGTGGTGGGTTTTGATGTTATGTGTTTCAAAAGTTCCCAATGTATGTCATTTCTAGGGAATCACATGATTTTATAAGAATGAGTTATTTTACCATCATTTACCACATTATTGGATTATTTCTAATTATGGGGGTCTTTCGGAATCAAATTTATATTGCAATGGACATTCATATTGTCTGTTCAACACGTCATGTTCCTTCATGAGATTAGGATGCCTGTTAGAAGGCCTTTTCAACATCATAGGTGACTTGTCTCAACCCTTTAGGGAGGAAAGGAAGGAATAACAAGGTTACTCCTCGAAATTAGTAAATCATTATTGAGGGTATTTCAAGACCACTAATGGTGATAGGCTTGTTGAGTCATGAATGATGTACTATGATGAGAAGATCCTATCATTTACCTCTTTATTTTTATTGTTTATTTTACAATGTTTGTGGAATTTATAAGTACATTTAATTGTTATCAAAGAAAATAATTATATATAATGGTGATGCGTTGGGTGAACCATAAAAGTCCAATCATACATAAGAAATAATTTTATGGAAAAATCAATATATTATTCTTTCTGGAGAAAAAAAGGGTGAGTGTGATGTCTCCAAGAAAAATATAAGGCCCATCAAGTGATGAGGATTACATGAAATTGATATTTCGTAAGATGTGGAAGACATGATTCTATATGAGTGTGGTGTATTTAATATCAACTGGGGTTAAATGTATGAAGTTTACGAACACAAGGGACTCAACTCTTCTCCCCCATTTCATCGTTTTTATTTATAATAATAATTCTAGAGGGATTCATGATTCTTCGTGATAAGTTTTTGAGAAATATCATTATACAAATAAATGATATGATGTGTGAGTTTTATGACCACATGAGTCTTTCATATATTTTATATGTTTTTTATATTTTAAAAGTATTTTTGGAGGGATTCTGGGGCATCCACATTTTGAAAAACTATGTGACATGGGAGAGATTCTCTAGCTGTTGCTGCAAGATTAAATATTGTTGAGGGCACCTTATTCAGAGTATAATGACATGTTGAATGGATTTTGTAGGGCCTTAAATAGTGTATTCTCTATTTGTGACTATATATATTATCATAGAATGGAAATTATATTAAATTTCTACTAGGGGTTCAGGTGATCCTTGTGATTAGGTCCACCTTCACTTACCTCTTCATTGTGGGGAAAAATAAAAACCATATCCAGGTATTTATTCCTTTGAAATTTTTAGGATGAACATTTGGTGGGAATAAGAAATGATAAAATACTAAAGGTAATAAAACAATATTCAAGGTTCCATTCCAACTCTTATATTTGAAAAAACCAAATAGATAATCCAAAAGTCTCCAAGTGATAGAGTCAGAAAACCCCAAACATCCCACCACCATCTAACATAACCCATATACTTAAATGTATCTCCACCACATTATGAAACATTTACTTTCATGGAATTGAATGACATAAAATGTTCAACACACCACCAAATGGGTGTGCATGATGTAAGTCAACATGCGTAGTAGGGTCCCATTAATTTGTTCCAAAACAAATCTCTTTACAATAAATCCAAAACTGAAAGAAATTAATGAAAATGATGCATGAAAAATAGTTTATTAGTTTTATATCAAAATCATGGAAAATAAAATAAAATATTTCTTTTTAATCATTTCCAAATAAACTATGTAATTCATTTTCAAATCATTTCATAAAAAGAAGAGTAGTCATACCGAAATCAAGTAGGAATCACATATTATATCATATTTGTGGTATAAAAAAATAGTACAAACCAAAGGAACATGTTACATCATACTAAGGATAAAAATATGTTAAGAAAGGTAGTAAATTCATAGCTGAAAATTAAAATTTCCCTCATAATGTCTCTAGACATATACATCAAATCTAAAGAGAAGAGGAACAACCCAAAAATTAAACCCCTAACCAATTGGACTAATAAGTACCTAGAACAATAGGCCTTGGGAGAAGGGAAATGCCACATGGGAATAACCCCCGATTGTGGGTGATACTTATTATAACACCTTCCAACTATGTAGCCTAGGATTATTATGAATTTTACTTTTTCAATCAATTTCAAATAACTATTTCATAAATCTATACTTGAAGTCTATTTCATGAAACCATTTCACATTGATTTCAAAACACATTCTAATTTACCAAAACCAAGGAAAACTATGTTTTATAAAACAACTATTTACACTATGAAAGATCATTCAGTAAAATTTATTTATTGATAAAATTATAAAAATCAATATAAATGTAGTTCATACAACATAAGCTAGAGATGAAACAACCTACCTCTATATATAGGTCACACATTCCTGCGATGTAATCTACCATCAAGGAAGAAAAAATGATGACAATTGATGGCATAGAATAAATATTCACATCCAAAAATTGATTCAATGAATAAAATGATAGTGAATAGGAATTATAATAACATACCTCATGGAAACACACCCATCATATCATAACCAACAAGGGACTATCCCTTGGTATAATATCATGAAATAGAGCTAGAATAAATCGATAGAATTACAACCATAGATCAACTAATATGATAACAAAATGTAATGATGCTACCATAATCAAAGGTTATGTATAATAATAAATGATTAATCAAACTTGTAAATGTCTCATAGAACCATGATGATTAATCACTAAATGAATCGATCCATAATGAATATAGGTTCACAAAATCACTAAGGAAGGGATCTAGGTTGAGAGAAAAGAGGTTTTGTGTTGAATGAATTAAAAAAATCACTCGTATTGTGCCTTAAAATTACCGACTTCTAGAATTAGCTGGTTTAACCCCATTTTACAACATGTAATCAAAATATCCTACATTCTTTGATTAAATCACAACCATTTTATCAAAAATCCAATTTTAACATTTCACAAATTGTCATCCTTATAGAAAATCTATCCTTTTACACTGTGTACTCACTCACTATATGATCCTTACAATCAAATAAATATTGTATAAAACAATTAAACATTAGATAATTTCATAGAATACGTAAAAAAATATTATACTTCTACTTGAAATTCGAAATCAACAGGGTTGTTCTCTAAACGTGAGGAGAACCGCGTTATGAAATTAGCTCGTATATACTCAGACACTATTAATTATAAAACACTACATCCATAAACACTAGGAAATTATTCCCAAAAAAATGATCTACATCTATAAGAGTCCCATGATACACCAAAAATAATTAAATAAATAACAATCGAATTGAAAATAGTTAACGATGGTAACATGATGTTACCAAATCTCCATTGAAAGATGTTATATCTTCCAGATGTCAAGTTGAAAAATGATGTTTTTTTAATGGATTGGTCACTTATACCCCATCAACAACTCTCTCTCCAATGTCCCTTGAAAATATAACTCATGCCACAATAACACCCTAACCACCAAAAAACTCTTCCCCAGTAAGATTGTATCATTAGAGTAAATGATATGTACTAGCACATGAAAATAGAATTTTATTTCTGTTACTCAATATCATCATAAAACATAATGTGATAGAGATCGTGATGGAATTTTCTATTCCATGATATGTGGAAAACATAACGGAATCATATCAACTAAAACCAAAATCCAAACCAAGAAGAAAACTATTCATTCCACTCCGTGACTTAAAACAATCAAACATATCTCAATGCAAACTTTCACTATTTCTGAAGCTAACAGTGACCCGAATGGGGAGACACATTATGGAATAAAGTTTATCTTATGGAAAAACTTAAAGGACGGCTCCCTCAATCTTTATAATATTTCTTTTAAATTTTTTTGCAACTAGATGTTGAAATATATCAATAATCATTATAAATGTATCCCAAACCAATCTCAGTCTCACCAAAGAGGCTTTTCCAACTTCTTCTGAGAAAAAAGAAGATATTTCTACCTGACCATACAAATCCCATAAAATATCCATTAAGATAAATGATTGTAAAATGATATTATGATCAATCTCCACTATACCCAAATTTATATATAAAAATCCACCAAAATACAATGCATATTCCCAAATCATATCATCAAGAACATTAATTGCTTGATGTGTACACCCATTTTCTATGGATAATAAGTTGTACTCAACCTAACCTATATCCCCATAATCTCATGTAAATCCCTCTAGAACCTTAAGGGAAACTGATGATCCATTTCTGATATTGATGAAAAAAGGGACCACATATAACCCTGTGGTCTCCAGATAATATGGTTTACAATGATCATAAATATTTTTGGTCACTTTGATTGGGATGAATTGAGATCACGTTGTTGGTTGGTCAATAACCATCTATTAATATTTACTCCCTCTTGGAATCTATGGAAATCAATAGAAAACATATTTAGACACCTCATCCCATTTCTAAACCATCACTAGATGTTGATGATGTAATCCTGATTATTTTAGATGATCCACCATAATCTATCGGCATGTGTAACAATAAGAAACATAATGAGTAGTTCATGTTTCATACTTTTCCACCTGAATCTTTATCTCATGTAATAGAAAATCATTTTTTTGCATGAAGGAATGACACATAATGAATAGTGAAAAAATGGATATCCCCATATATGATGGGATGAAAAACAAATACCCAATATAAATAATACCATCTTAAGAGATTGACCAACCTGAAACTATCTCCCCACCATACGAGCTTTCTCATATGTCTGTGAACTCCTCATATTGATACTAAATCTATAGTGTAGAATAATGGAGGGATGATGATAAATTATAAAATGTCTACATCCTGACCTGATATATAATATTTAGCATCCTAATGTAAATAATAATATTTCCCCTTACTGTTCCACAATTCATTATATTCCAAAACTACATGTGATGAAGTGTTACTAATGGGACTGACTATAATGGAATTAACCATTCATAAGGTGTAGGTTATGGAAATGTCAAACATATGATGGTATTCCACAGAGAATCTATGTCCGAGATTCACATCCTTTTTCCGAAATATAAATCACAGACACTTATGGCCAAAAAGGATTTGATCCTCCCCCTAAAAAGATAATTCTATAAACAATAATGTACATGGATTACCATAATGAAATCTAAATCATGAATCAGTTACGTATTTTTATATGGAAAATATATAGAGATTATTAACCTTCAACATTGTCATCAAGAATGATACCATAATGAAAACCACCCCTATAATCCTTGCATGAAGAAAAATATCCCTTAATAGGCATAACTGAAAAATTAATATGAGAATATGTCAAAATTCATTCAAATTATTCAAAGAGAATACTCACACTTTTCATCCCAAATTAGTTTCACCCTTTCCCTAGTATGTTTATTCAATGGTAATACCATCGTTGAGAAATACATCATGAAATGTTGGTAATATCCATCATAAAAATGGAAGCACCCACTCATAAATAAATATTTTGATTCATCCCATGAAACAAATAACCTCTACCTTATCAGGATAAACTAAAAATCCATACTCGGAAATAATATTTCCAATAACAACACTATATAAATCTATAAATTTTATTATTAAATATTTACCAAAAATGGAAAATCCTTAGAATTTATACTACAAACTGAAAATGTGGCTGATGTTCAAACTTTCATCACTAATAATCTAAAATACCCTCCATAAACAGTACATAAAATTGTTGTTATACTAATTGAATATCATGTTTAACAAAGCCATCATAATAGAAGGAACACTAGTAAAACATAATGAAATCTAAAGAAAAAAAAATTGATACCTTCTTTCGATAATGATCAAAACTATATCAAACACTTAATGTTATGATGATGATAACCGAACAAAAGTTCAACATTCAAAAACATATTTCCACCCTTTAAATGATAAAACATATTTTACACATGAGGAAAATAAAACTTGTTATAATCAGTTACCTAGTTCTTATTTTTATAGTCCACACCCAAATTGATTGAACCATACTCTTTAATGTAAAATACCACAGGCACTTCCCATGGAAAATATACACGAGAGAAGAAAACCCATCAACATTAGATCATCCAACTTAATCTTGATCTCTTTAAGCTCCTCTAATTTCATTCAACAACATGTAATCAACAATGGCTACTTAGTAGGTGTCATGATAAATTTAAACTCTAACTACCAATATGAAGGAATCCCAATGAAATATTTTGGACAAATATAAGGAAAATAAAATACAATAGTGGTATGATAAATAATAGAAGAAATGTTGCTAGGCTCAACTACAACAGTAGAAAACAAACTCCAAAACACTAATTGGGAATGTCATACATGAACAAAAAAGAGATCTGACACCCTTAAAAGAACTTGATACCACCCAAAGACTATAATAAAAAATACACGTTGAAGGGAAAATAATTATCAGAATGAAGAGTGATAGGAAAATCTATGTTGATAATGATATCAACCAAATCTAGAACAATAATTTGAAATTACCATACCAAAGCTTCCATATATATTAATAGTGCACAAAAACGACATTGGAACTACACCACATTGATCATCCCAAAAGGTGTAGCTGTATACTTAACAAATTATATGATATCAATTTTAAGTGTATGAAAATAAAAAGGATGGAATGATATTAGTGGGTGGAAAGAACCAATATCAATTAAATTAAACGCCAATGATGATGCGATTAATATTTTTTGTGTTACAATCATTAGACCCGTGACTATCACCATTGAAAAATCATTTAAAATATGATTTTTCTCCACTCCTGAGTCCTATGGGAAGATCCATTTAGTCCATGAAGAATTTGACTATCCTATAGTAGCTTTTGGAGCAAATGATCCCTGACCATATCAAGAAGTACATATAGCTTGAAGAAAATAATGAGGATGACCGTAATAAGAACTCATTTGGGGCATACTCTGATGATTTGGACATTGGTTTGCGTAGTGTCCCCAATCCTTGCAGAAGAAGCATTGTACATTTGAAACCATTTTCTTACCCTTGCAGTCACGCACTTTGTGTCCTTTTTCTCTACACTTATAACAAACTCCCATTCCCTCTAGGCAAGTTCCATGATGTTTCTTCCCACAATTACCACATATTGGAAAATTCTTCTTTCCCCTCATCCCTTTATCCATCATTCTCTCTTCCATCCCTTTCGTCTCTTGCTTCGCTTCAAAGCCATAGGACTCAGAGAATTATTTACTTATCTTATTAACACATGATACTATTTCTTCATATGTTGAGAACACATGGGAGACTATTTCCCTTCGAAATGTTGGATTAATACCGTGAAAGATACGATCCTTCTTACTCTTTGGATCATACATATTGCTGGAGTTCACATTCCTTCTACTGGGCACCATTTCTATACAATGGCATAAACTAGGTTAGTTTATGAATCAAAATACATAATTCCATACTTGTAAAATATTTAACATAAACTGAAATATTTATGGACATAATCCATAATCATAAAAAGGTTTTATTTGAGGAAGTATATAATCATAACCGTTCATAGTGGTTTGTAAAGAAAATGAGAGTTATCCTAAGCATATCCCCCGGGAGTGTCGTAACCAAGAGTGCAGCAAGGCCCGTTGTCATGCACCAGTTCCCATTAGAGTCTAGCTCAAAGTGGTGTTTTCGGGTTTTACCCCTATGAACATCTGTGCCAGAGCCGCCTCTACCTGCTCGTATCCAGACAGGGATGTATTGCTCGGAAAACTCACAAAATCTCTACAATACCAAAATTCTAGGAAGTTATTCTATACTAATCCTCAAAGTTCATCTTAGGTCTACGTGCTCTAATCAGAGTTTATCTAAATCTAGCTTCCAAGGTTTGTACTGAACTTCCTCTGATACCAACTGTAACGCCCCGACCCCAGCTACCCAGAGTCGGTGCATTACTTCGTAACATTGGCATGATCATAAAAGATCAAGTCTCGAAAGACCGATTAGTTTAGTAGCCTTGGAAACACTAGATACATTCATAAGTCTTACATTACATCATAAAGTGAAAAACTAATAACAAAGTCTTCATAGTCCACACTCATATCCTCTTATGACTATCCCTGCAGGTCATTCATAAAATACTTCTTCACATCCTGGAAAATATTAAAACATTGAAAGGGGTGAGCTCAGATGCTCAGTAAGGTTAACAATATAGCAGAATCTTTCATAAATAAACATTAACATTTAAGGCGATGTATAACTAAAAAAAAAGCCTTTTAAACTTGAACTTCAACATAATATGGCAAAAGTAAAATGAGATAATGCCATTCACTTCTTCACATGGATATTCTACTGGTTGAATAATCACATGCAATATCAATAACCACTTTCATAATGATGGAATGCATAATTCCAGACTATCATAACCACGTAGCCAAGGCCTCGTGCCAAGACCACAAATAAGATTTTGTCAAGGCCTCGTGCCAAGACACTAGTTTGTCTCATGAGACCTGCCGATGCATCGAGGAGCTATAGCGGGCTCCACCCTTCACTTATTAAGTCCAATGCATTCCTCATATGAATAGGTTTAAACATATCATAAACCATAACATAATCGTATCACATAAAACATGCATAAAGGAAACATAACATTTCCACATTTCAATCACAAGATATCAATACAACACATTGATATAATAAAAACACTTTCAAAACCATTTTCAATACCAAAATAAAAGAAAGTTAAAACTTTGTATTTATTTTTCATTAAAAAAATGATGGCTTTTAGAAGAAGCCGAAACTCAAATAATGGTCACGGCGGTGGAGAAGTCGTCGTCGCCGCATAAGTACGGAAAGAAAAACATTCCCTTTTTGTCGTTTAGTAAAACACTTCGTATAAAAAAGATTCCTTTTGAATAAACGTAAAAGTCAAAGGGGTTTATACACCGTATAAAAGAAAGTTGTGTATAAAACCAAATATGCCTCAATGAAAGGAGATTGAGACAAAGTCCTTAAAAAATTATTTTTAAAATAAAATAGATCTATTATGTTTATTCACTATAGGTACACATAAAGAAAGTAAAAATACAAAATAGGACATAATAATATCATGACATAATTTCAAAGTAGGAGATTAACCCAAAGAATAGAAGTTGGGTTAAGAAATTACCTTACCTCGTGTCTGACTTGACTCAACCGTTCTTTAACCTCCTGAATAATAAACTAGAGTTAATATATACTTTATTAAGAACCATTTTCAATTTCATTATCCTTATTATATCACTTATTACAATGATATGAACATTATGTAATTATTTAATAACGGTCGTTTTGTCGATCTTTGGTACTTGAGTCAACAATAAACTTCTTATAATTACAAGTTGTTTATGTGGTAGAATATCCATTATCTCCAGAATTATATTCATAATTTAGATGTCATATATATATTATATATCCAGTATATACATTCATTTATGATATTACGTAACATTTAGAGATAAGAAATGAAATGCACCGTTCATGGAGACGGTAAGCCGTACGTACGCATGAACGCTACATTCATTTCAATTTCATATTTAATGGAACAATATCATAATGATATAAATGTATAATATAATTCCAGTATAAGATAGTTTATAATACCATTTACTCCATCCTTTATACATCCCACATATGGCATTAACGATTCAAATCACTTTGAGGGGGCTGTAGTCCGCACTTCCTAAAATGAAATTATCGCGTTTACCCATAATGGAAATCATAAAGTATGCCATAAATGAGAAATACAGAAGCATAAGTAAAACATAAACATATTATATATCATATATAAAAATAGTGACATCTTAATGGCCACCTTTGAAGGTGTTATATGAGTGTTGAACAATCATCGTTTCGTGAGGCAGAAATTCTCCATCCACAGAAACCGTATGTTCTTTAACCATTAGATGTAGGTGTGTGTAAGTGTAGCTCGAATCCTTCTTATAACAACATACTAGTACATTTAGGATACTGGTGTTGTTACAAAATAAATGAATAAAAAGATTTTAGGGGGTTGGAGAAGAAAAATAAAACAAAACAACATTAGAGAAGACATTACCTCAAAATCGGGTAACTCTTTTTGATTTGAGCCAAAGGCTTCATTGGGAAGAGTTATGCACAAATAGAGGCTTCTAGGAGTAAGAGAGGGAAGTTGGCAGAGTATTTTGACAGAGTTTGGCCGAGCCAAATGGCTTGAAGGTGTAAATGAGGTGGGAGAGGTGGGGGCCTTTTATAAGTGGAGAGGAGGGGCACTTTTGGAAAGATTGAAATGTTACATTATTACACAATGCTTTTGGGATTCTAAAGGTCCCACACTTATATAATTCGAGGCTAAGGTGATAAGGCTTCTAAATCTCCTCATCCAATAGGCTTTGTACAAGTGTAAGCCTTGTATTTTGCATTATCTTCTCATTTTATTTAAATCGTTAAATAATGAGGTCATCGCTGCATCATAATGATGTCATAAATAATTTAATTTGTTTAATGTCTAAAAATTATAAAAAATACTATGCTGTAGGAAATATTTTTAGATTTCTAATTAATATTTATAGTCAAAATTTGGACTTGTTTAACCCCACTTAAAAACTGTTTTAGTAAAACAACTCATGTTTGTGTGAATTTAATTTTATCATTAAATAAATATATATTAATGTCATTTTCCAACCAAAGTGGCTCCATGGAGTCCCCAAGTTGACCCATGGATTGTCTTGGTCGGCCAAGACTCATCCAATAGGAGTAGGACAAGTGTCAAGATCATCTCATATTATTAAAACATTATTTTTACCTTAAACTACACTAATTACCTCTAATCGCGATTAAGAACTTAAAAGTTACTATTCACCAAAAAATTATTTTAATCTCATTGAACCACATTTTACTTATTAATGACAACCATGTATGTCGGATTTTTGAAAATCAAATCACAGAAGTGGTAATATTTCATTTAAACGAATAATCAGTTATTTAACTACCACTTAGTGGTTTCACTATTCATCAAAAATTGATGTTTTTCAGAACAATGCCAAAATTTCACCATAAGCTATAATTGATATTCCAAATTCAAAAATGATTTCTATTTTACAAAATTACAAACATATAAGTTGCATTAATTAATTTTATAATCAATTCCCGCTGTCACAACAAATAGCGTGTTTTTAAGAAACAATTTATATCAAAAGATTGACAATTGTTTATATCCAATTTCAATGTTAAATTAATTCTAATCACCACCATTGGATAAAATGGTAAAAATATATTCTAATTATACTTTAAAACCTCTAAATAGTATAATTTATCAAAATAAATTATTTTGATTAAAAAAGTTGTTTTAAGTATTTATCATTATTCATAAAATATTGGAAGTTCTCAGAAAGTTACAAAAAATTAAACTTAGGATAATTTCGATATTACGAATACAAAAATGAAGTCCATTTTGAAATATAAAATTTCTATAATTTTAAAAAGTGGTTATTACTATTCATAACGGCTACTTTGATTAGTCGCGGTGTGTTAGAACTCGAACTTGCATACCATGCAAGCTATTGCATTATTAATTGAGAAGTGTATCATGGAAGCTCGGGGTGTTACATTCTCCCCTCCTTTAATAAATTGCGTCCTCACAATTTGAAATTTTTCTTTGAAAATAAAAGGTTGAAAAGATAAAATACCTTTATGGAAAACCCACATCGGAAATAAGGTTAATAAAATTTATCCTTAATAAGAGGGAAATGGAAATAAGAAAGTCACCGCCAAATTATGATCTCGATAAGGAGAACATTGGTGGCAATTAGAGACATATAATTGGAGGAAAAACGTAAATATTTGTTGGGAGTGATTGAGGTCCTCAATCACAATCAACTGTCAAATTGAGGGCCTCAAAGCCTTCAATCTATGTTGATTTAAAATATCATCAGTTCAACAAGACATAAGGTATTAGGGTAACACATTTTTTTGTTTTAATATCCCTTTACTAAAGTTTAAGAATTAATTTATTCATTTAATAACAGATAGGATTATATATATATTTATTCTTGACAATTATAGTTTCAACCTTCAACTCACCTTTCACTCAAAAAGATAATAGAACCCAAAAATATTATACTTATCCTAATTGTATAAGGTTCCAAATGTTAACACATACCATTTAGATTAGTAAAATTATTTTGTAATAACCAGGGACTTCCTGTAGGCTAGTGGTAGGAAATAAAGGCTTGTCGCACTATGGTTGTGGGTTTGATTCCTGCAGCTTTGTCCGGCGCGTCAGGTTATGCCCCACCCTGCAGGTTGTCCTTTTCCTAAAACTGTAGTATTATAATATTCCAAAAAATAATCTTCATAAATTTTTTAACCATAAACAATACTATCCAAAGATTAACTTAATCCATTCCAACCATTATAGTTATCCAAAATACTTCTGTCCAACTCACAGTCCAAATTTTATAAGGAAGGTAAACATAATGAAGATTCTTTTTTCCATGTAACAACATGTGAACACCTTCATCATGTATTCTTTTTAAACATACAGAATGACCATGATCCCTTATTCCTTATAGAATACTAGATATACTCCTCCTATCAAAAAAATGTATACAAATCATCAATCAATTTCAAGGAAGTTAAGAATATCCAATATAATTTATCCAAATCAATCACGTCTTATTCCAAAATCACTATCTCGGTATCAGAACCATATTATGTTTTATCTTTCTCTCAACCATATATTTTCCAAAAATTTAACCTACTGTGGAGTCACTTTTCTTGGATCCACACAATCTCAAGTCCTTGATGAAATAGTACTGCAGTACAATCCTTATATACTCCATAATTATTATAACCAGTACATCATTGATACAACACTCAAATTACAAAATTCATTAATAACAACATAAGAACTCTAATCATTACTCCTCATCTGTGGTAGTATCATAACTTGATTATTATCCAATAACATCATTTGGGGCATACACTGATGATTTGGACATTGGTTTGCGTAGTGTCCCCAATCCTTGCAGAAGAAGCATTGTACATTTGAAACCATTTTCTTACCCTTGCAGTCACGCACTTTGTGTCCTTTTTCTCTACACTTATAACAAACTCCCATTCCCTTTAGGCAAGTTCCATGATGTTTCTTCCCACAATTACCACATATTGGAAAATTCTTCTTTCCCCTCATCCCTTTATCCATCATTCTCTCTTCCATCCCTTTCGTCTCTTGCTTCGCTTCAAAGCCATAGGACTCAGAGAATTCTTTACTTATCTTATTAACAAATGATACTATTTCTTCATATGTTGAGAACACATGGGAGACTATTTCCCTTCGAAATGTTGGCTTAATACCGTGAAAGATACGATCCTTCTTACTCTTTGGATCATACATATTGCTGGAGTTCACATTCCTTCTACTGGGCACCATTTCTATACAATGGCATAAACTAGGTTAGTTTATGAATTAAAATACATAATTCCATACTTGTAAAATACTTAACATAAACTGAAATATTTATGGACATAATCCATAATCATAAAAAGGTTTTATTTGAGGAAGTATATAATCATAACCGTTCATAGTGGTTTGTAAAGAAAATGAGAGTTATCCTAAGCATATCCCCCGGGAGTGTCGTAACCAAGAGTGCAGCAAGGCCCGTTGTCGTGCACCAGTTCCCATTAGAGTCTAGCTCAAAGTGGTGTTTTCGGGTTTTACCCCTATGAACATCTGTGCCAGAGCCGCCTCTACCTGCTCGTATCCAGACAGGGATGTATTGCTCGGAAAACTCACAAAATCTCTACAATACCAAAATTCTAGGAAGTTATTCTATACTAATCCTCAAAGTTCATCTTAGGTTTACGTGCTCTAATCAGAGTTTATCTAAATCTAGCTTCCAAGGTTTGTACTGAACTTCCTCTGATACCAACTGTAACGCCCCGACCCCAGCTACCCAGAGTCGGTGCATTACTTCGTAACATTGGCATGATCATAAAAGATCAAGTCTCGAAAGACCGATTAGTTTAGTAGCCTTGGAAACACTAGATACATTAATAAGTCTTACATTACATCATAAAGTGAAAAACTAATAACAAAGTCTTCATAGTCCACACTCATATCCTCTTCTGACTATCCCTGCAGGTCATTCATAAAATACTTCTTCACATCCTGGAAAATATTAAAACATTGAAAGGGGTGAGCTCAGATGCTCAGTACGGTTAACAATATAGCAGAAGCTTTCATAAATAAACATTAACATTTAAGGCGATGTATAACTAAAACAAAAGCCTTTTAAACTTGAACTTCAACATAATATGGCAAAAGTAAAATGAGATAATGCCATTCACTTCTTCACATGGATATTCTACTGGTCGAATAATCACATGCAATATCAATACCCACTTTCATAATGATGGAATGCATAATGCCAGACTATCATAACCACGTAGCCAAGGCCTCGTGCCAAGACCACAAATAAGATTTTGTCAAGGCCTCGTGCCAAGACACTAGTTTGTCTCATGAGACCAGCCGATGCATCGAGGAGCTATAGCGGGCTCCACCCGTCACTTATTAAGTCCAATGCATTCCTCATATGAATAGGTTTAAACATATCATAAACCATAACATAATCGTATCACATAAAACATGCATAAAGGAAACATAACATTTCCACATTTCAATCACAAGATATCAATACAATACATTGATATAATAAAAACACTTTCAAAACCATTTTCAATACCAAAATAAAAGAAAGTTAAAACTTTGTATTTATTTTTCATTAAAAAAAATGATGGCTTGTAGAAGAAGCCGAAACTCAAATAATGGTCACGGCGGTGGAGAAGTCGTTGTCGCCGCATAAGTACGGAAAGAAAAACATTCCCTTTTTGTCGTTTAGTAAAACACTTCGTATAAAAAGGATTCCTTTTGAATAAACGTAAAAGTCAATGTGGTTTATACACCGTATAAAAGAAAGTTGTGTATAAAACCAAATATGCCTCAATGAAAGGAGATTGAGACGAAGTCCTTAAAATATAATTTTTAAAATAAAATAGATCTATTATGTGTATTCACTATAGGTACACATAAAGAAAGTAAAAATACAAAATTGGACATAATAATATCATGACATAATTTGAAAGTAGGAGATTAACCCAAAGAATGGAAGTTGGGTTAAGAAATTCACTTACCTCGTGTCTGACTTGACTCAACCGTTCTTTAACCTCCTGAATAATAAACTAGAGTTAATATATACCTTATTAAGAACCATTTTCAATTTCATTATCCTTATTATATCACTTATTACAATGATATTAACATTATGTAATTATTTAATAACGGTCGTTTTGTCGATCTTTGGTACTTGAGTCAACAATAAAATTCTTATAATTACAAGTTGTTTATGTGGTAGAATATCCATTATCTCCAGAATTATATTCATGATTTAGATGTCATATATATCTTATATATCCCGTATATACATTCATTTATGATATTACGTAACATTTAGAGATAAGAAATGAAATGCACAGTTCATGGAGACGGTAAGCCGTACGTACGCATGAACGCTACTTTCATTTCAATTTCATATTTAATGGAACGATATCATAATGATATAAATGTATAATATAATTACAGTATAATATAGTGTATAATACCATTTACTCCATCCTTTATACATCCCACATATGGCATTAACGATTCAAATCACTTTGAGGGGGCGATAGTCCGCACTTCCTAAAATGAAATTATCGCGTTTACCCATAATGGAAATAATAAAGTATGCCATAAATGAGAAATAAAGAAGCATAAGTAAAACATAAACATATTATATATCATATATAAAAATAGCGACATCTTAATGGCAACATTTGAAGGTGTTATATGAGTTTTGAACAATCATCGTTACGTGAGGCAGAAATTCGCCATCCACAGAAACCGTATGTTCTTTAACCATTAGATGTAGGTGTGTGTATGTGTAGCTCGAATAATTCTTATAACAACATCCTAGTATATTGAGGATACTGGTGTTGTTACAAAAGAAATGAATAAAAAGAGTTTAGGGGGTTGGAGAAGAAAAATAAAACAAAACAACATTAGAGAAGACATTACCTCAAAATCGGGTAACTCTTTTTGATTTGAGCCAAAGGCTTCCTTGGGAAGAGTTCTTCCCAAAGAGAGCCTTCTAGGATTAAGAGAGGGAGGTTGGGAGAGTATTTGGACAGAGGTTGGCCAAGCCAAATGGCTTGAAGGTGTAAATGAGGTGGGAGAGGTGGGGGCCTTTTATAAGTGGAGAGGAGGGGCACTTTTGGAAAGATTGAAATGTTACATTATTACACAATTATTTTCGGATTCTAAAGGTCCCACACTTATATAAATCTAGGATAAGGTTACAAGGCTTCTAAATATCCTCATCCAATAGGCTTTGTACAAGTGTAAGCCTTGGATGTTGCATTATCTTCTCATTTTATTTAAATCGTTAAATAATGAGGTCATCGCTGCATCATAATTATTTCATAAATAATTTAATTTGTTTAATGTATAAAAATTATAAAAAATATACTATGATGTAGTAAATCTTTTTAGCTTTCTAATGAATATTTATAGTCAAAATTTGGACTTGTTTAACCCCACTTAAAAACTGTTTTAGTAAAACAACTCATGTTTGTGTCAATTTAATTTTATCATTAAATAAATATATATTAATGTCATTTTCCATCCAAAGTGGCTCCATGGGGTCCCCAAGTTGACCCATGGGTTGTCTTGGTCGGCCATGACTCATCCAATAGGAGTAGGAAAAGTGTCAAGCTCATCTCATATTATTAAAACATTATTTTTACCTTAAACTACACTAATTACCTCTAATCGCGATTAAGAACTTAAAAGTTACTATTCACCAAAAAATTATTTTAATCTCATTGAACAAAATTTTACTTTTTAATGACAACCATGTATGTCGGATTTTTGAAAATAAAATCACAGAAGTGGTAATATTTCATTTAAAAGAAAAATCAGTTATTTAACTACCACTTAGTGGTTTCACTATTCATCAAAAATTGAAGTTTTTCAGAACAATGCCAAAATTTCACCCTAAGCTATAATTGATATTCCAAATTCAAAAATGATGTCTATATTAAAAAATTACAAACATATAATTTGCATTAATTAATTTTATAATCAATTCCCGCTGTCAAAACAAATAGCGTGTTTTTAAGAAACAATTTATATCAAAAGATTGGCAATTGTTTATATCCAATTTCAATGTTAAATTAATTCTAATGACCACCATTGGATAAAATGGTAAAAATATATTCTAATTATACTTTAAAACCACTAAATAGTATAATTTATCACAATAAATTATTTTGATTAAAGAAGTTGTTTTAAGTATTTATCATTATTCATAAAATATTGGAAGTTCTCAGAAAGTTACAAAAAATCAAACTTAGGATAATTTTGATATTACGAATACAAAAATGAAGTCCATTTTGAAATATAAAATTTCTATAATTTTAAAAAGTGGTTATTACTATTCATAACGGCTACTTTGATTAGTCGCGGTGTGTTAGAACTCGAACTTGCATACCATGCAAGCTATTGCATTATTAAATGAGAAGTGTATCATGGAAGCTCAGGGTGTTACATTCTCCCCTCCTTCAATAAATTGCGTCCTCGCAATTTGAAATTTTTCTTTGAAAATAAAAGGTTGAAAAGATAAAATACCTTTGTGGAAAACCCACATAGGAAATAAGGTTAATAAAATTTATCCTTAATAAGAGGGAAATGGAAATAAGAAAGTCACCACCAAATTATGATCTCGATAAGGAGAACATTGGTGGCAATTAGAGACATATAATTGGAGGGAAAACATAAATATTTGTTGGGAGTGATTGAGGTCATCAATCACAATCAACTGTCAAATTGAGGGCCTCAAAGCCTTCAATCTATGTTGATTTAAAATATCATCAGTTCAACAAGACATAAGGTATTAGGGTAACACATTTTTTTGTTTTAATATCCCTTTACTAAAGATTAAGAATTAATATATTCATTGAATAACAGATAGGTATATATATATATTTATGCTTGACAATTAGAGTTTCAACCTTCAACTCACCTTTCACTCAAAAAGATAATAGAACCCAAAAATATTATACTTATCCTAATTGTATAAGGTTCCAAATGTTAACACATACCATTTAGATTAGTAAAATTATTTTGTAATAACCAGGGACTTCCTGTAGGCTATTGGTAGGAAATAAAGGCTTATCGCACTATGGTTGTTGGTTCGATTCTGCAGCTTTGTCCGACGCGTCAGGTTATGCCCCACCCTGCAGGTTGTCCTTTTCTTAAAACTGTAGTATTATAATATTCCAAAAAATAATCTTCATAAATTTTTTAACCTTAAAAAATACTATACAAAGATAAACTTAATCCATTCCAACCTTTATAGTTATCCAAAATACTTCTTTCCAACTCACAGTCCAAATTTTATAAGGAAGGTAAACATAATGAAGATCCTTTTTTCCATGTAACAACATGTGAACACCTTCATCATGTATTCTTTTTAAACATACAGAATGACCATGATCCCTTATTCCTTATAGAATACTAGATATACTCCTCCTATCAAAAAAAATGTATACAAATCATCAATCAATTTCAAGGAAGTTAAGAATATCCAATAAAATTTATCCAAATCAATCACGTCTTATTCCAAAATCACTATCTCGGTATCAGAACCATATTATGTTTTATCTTTCTCTCAACCATATATTTTCCAAAAATTTAACCTACTGTGGAGTCACTTTTCTTGGATCCACACAATCTCAAGTCCTTGATGAAATAGTACTGCAGTACAATCCTTATATACTCCATAATTATTATAACCAGTACATCATTGACACAACACTCAAATTACAAAATTCATTAATAACAACATAAGAACTCTAATCATTACTGCTCATCTGTGTTAGTATCATAACATGATTATTATCCAATAACATCATTTGGGGCATACTCTGATGATTTGGACATAGGTTTGCGTAGTTTCCTCAATCCTTGCAGAAGAATCATTGTACATTTGAAACCATTCTCTTACCCTTGCAGTCACGCACTTTGTGTCCTTTTTCTCTACAATTATAACAAACTCCCATTCCCTTTAGGCAAGTTCCATGATGTTTCTTCCCACAATTACCACATATTGGAAAATTCTTCTTTCCCCTCATCCCTTTATCCATCATTCTCTCTTCCATCCCTTTCGTCTCTTGCTTCGCTTCAAAGCCATAGGACTCAGAGAATTATTTACTTATCTTATTAACACATGATATTATTTCTTCATATGTTGAGAACACATGGGAGACTATTTCCCTTCGAAATTTTTGCTTAATACCGTGAAATATACCATCCTTCTTACTCTTTGGATCATACATATTGCTGGAGTTCACATTCCTTCTACTACGCACCATTTCTATACAATGGCATAAACTAGGTTAGTTTATGAATCAAAATACATAATTCCATACTTGTAAAATACTTAACATAAACTGTAATATTTATGGACATAATCCATAATCATAAAAAGGTTTTATTTGAGGAAGTATATACTCATAACCGTTCATAGTGGTTTGTAAAGAAAATGAGAGTTATCCTAAGCATATCCCCAGGGAGTGTCGTAACCAAGAGTGCAGCAAGGCCCGTTGTCGTGCACCAGTTCCCGTTCGAGTCTAGCTCAAAGTGGTGTTTTCGGGTTTTACCCCTAGGAACATATGTGCCAGAGCCGCCTCTACCTGCTCGTATCCAGACAGGGATGTATTGCTCGGAAAACTCACAAAATCTCTACAATACCAAAATTCTAGGAAGTTCTTCTATACTAATCCTCAAAGTTCATCTTAGGTCTACGTGCTCTAATCAGAGTTTATCTAAATCTAGCTTCCAAGGTTTGTACTAAACTTCCTCTGATACCAACTGTAACGCCCCGACCCCAGCTACCCAGAGTCGGTGCATTACTTCGTAACATTGGCATGATCATAAAAGATCAAGTCTCGAAAGACTGATTAGTTTAGTAGCCTTGGAAACACTAGATACATTCATAAGTCTTACATTACATCATAAAGTGAAAAACTAATAACAAAGTCTTCATAGTCCACACTCATATCCTCTTCTGACTATCCCTGCAGGTCATTCATAAAATACTTCTTCACATCCTGGAAAATATTAAAACATTGAAAGGGGTGAGCTCAGATGCTCAGTAAGGTTAACAATATAGCAGAAGCTTTCATAAATAAACATTAACATTTAAGGCGATGTATAACTAAAACAAAAGCCTTTTAAACTTGAACTTAAACATAATATGGCAAAATTAAAATGAGATAATGCCATTCGCTTCTTCACATGGATATTCTACTGGTCGAATAATCACATGCAATATCAATAACCACTTTCATAATGATGGAATGCATAATGCCAGACTATCATAACCACGTAGCCAAGGCCTCGTGCCAAGACCACAAATAAGATTCTGTCAAGGCCTCGTGCCAGGACACTAGTTTGTCTCATGAGACCTGCCGATGCATCGAGGAGCTATAGCGGGCTCCACCCGTCACTTATTAAGTCCAATGCATTCCTCATATGAATAGGTTTAAACATATCATAAACCATAACATAATCGTATCACATAAAACATGCATAAAGGAAACATAACATTTCCACATTTCAATCACAAGATATCAATACAACACATTGATATAATAAAAACACCTTCAAAACCATTTTCAATGCCAAAATAAAAGAAAGTTAAAACTTTGTATTTATTTTTCATTAAAAAAAATGATGGCTTGTAGAAGAAGCCGAAACTCAAATAATGGTCACGGCGGTGGAGAAGTCATTGTCGCCGCATAAGTACGGAAAGAAAAACATTCCCTTTTTGTCATTTAGTAAAACACTTCGTATAAAAAAGATTCCTTTTGAATAAACGTAAAAGTCAAAGGGGTTTATACAGCGTATAAAAGAAAGTTGTGTATAAAACCAAATATGCCTCAATAAAAGGAGATTGAGACGAAGTCCTTAAAAGATCATTTTTAAAATAAAATAGATATATTATTTGAATTCAATATAGGTAAACATAATGAAAGTAAAAATACAAAATAGGACATAATAATATCATGACATAATTTGAAAGTAGGAGATTAACCCAAAGAATGGAAGTTGGGTTAAGAAATTCCCTTACCTCGTGTCTGACTTGACTCAACCGTTCTTTAACCTCCTGAATAATAAACTAGAGTTAATATATACCTTATTAAGAACCATTTTCAATTTCATTATCCTTATTATATCACTTATTACAATGATATGAACATTATGCAATTATTTAATAACGGTCGTTTTGTCGATCTTTGGTACTTGAGTCAACAATAAACTTCTTATAATTACAAGTTGTTTATGTGGTAGAATATCCATTATCTCCAGAATTATATTCCTGATTTAGATGTCATATATATCTTATATATCCAGTATATACATTAATTTATGATATTACGTAACATTTAGAGATAAGAAATGAAATGCACCGTTCATGGAGACGGTAAGCCGTACGTACGCATGAACGCTACTTTCATTTCAATTTCATATTTAATGGAACAATATCATAATGATATAAATGTATAATATAATTCCAGTATAATATAGTTTATAATACCATTTACTCCATCCTTTATACATCCCACATATGGCATTAACGATTCAAATCACTTTGAGGGGGCGGTAGTCCGCACTTCCTAAAATGAAATTATCGCGTTTACCCATTATGGAAATCATAAAGTATTCCATAAATGAGAAATACAGAAGCATAAGTAAAACATAAACATATTATATATCATATATAAAAATAGTGACATCTTAATGGCCACCTTTGAAGGTGTTATATGAGTGTTGAACAATCATCGTTTCGTGAGGCAGAAATTCGCCTTCCACAGAAACCGTATGTTCATTAACCATTAGATGTAGGTGTGTGTAATTTTATCTCGAATACTTCTTATAAAAACATCCTAGTATATTGAGGATACTGGTGTTGTTACAAAAGAAATGAATAAAAAGAGTTTAGGGGGTTGGAGAAGAAAAATAAAACAAACCAACATTAGAGAAGACATTACCTCAAAATCGGGTAACTCTTTTTGATTTGAGCCAAAGGCTTCCTTGGGAAGAGTTATGCCCAAAGAAAGGATTCTAGGAGTAAGAGAGGGAAGTTGGGAGAGTATTTGGACAGAGGTTGGCCGAGACAAATGGCTTGAAGGTGTAAATGAGGTGGGAGAGGTGGGGGCCTTTTATAAGTGGAGAGGAGGGGCACTTTTGGAAAGATTGAAATGTTACATTATTACACAATTATTTTCGGATTCTAAAGGTCCCACACTTATATAATTCTAGGCTAAGGTGATAAGGCTTCTAAATATCCTCATCCAATTGGCTTTTTACAAGTGTAATCCTTGGAATTTGCATTATCTTCTCATTTTATTTAAATCGTTAAATAATGAGGTCATCGCTGCATCATAATGATGTCATAAATAATTTAATTTGTTTAATGTCTAAAAATTATTAAACAAATACTATGATGTAAGAAATCTTTTTATCTTTCTAATTAATATTTATAGTCAAAATTTGGACTTGTTTAACTCCACTTAAAAACTGTTTTAGTAAAACAACTCATGTTTGTGTCAATTTAATTTTATCATTAAATAAATATATATTAATGTCATTTTCCAACCAAAGTGGCTACATGGGGTCCCCAAGTTGACCCATGGGTTGTCTTGGTCTGCCATGACTAATCCAATAGGAGTAGGACAAGTGTCAAGCTCATCTCATATTATTAAAACATTATTTTTACCTTAAACTACACTAATTACCTCTAATCGCGATTAAGAACTTAAAAGTTACTATCCACCAAAAAATTATTTTAATCTCATTGAACCACATTTTACTTCTTAATGACAACCATGTATGTAGGGTTTTTGGAAATCAAATCACAGAAGCGGTAATATTTCATTTAAACAAAAAATCAGTTATTTAACTACCACTTAGTGGTTTCACTATTCATCAAAAATTGAAGTTTTTCAGAACAATGCCAAAATTTCACCCTAAGCTATAATTGATATTCCAAATTCAAAAATGATGTCTATTTTACAAAATTACAAACATATAAGTTTCATTAATTAATTTTATAATCAATTCCCGCTGTCACAACAAATAGCGTGTTTTTAAGAAACAATTTATATCAAAAGATTGGCAATTGTTTATATCCAATTTCAATGTTAAATTAATTATAATGACCACCTTTGGATAAAACGGTAAAAATATATTCTAATTATACTTTAAAACCACTAAATAGTATAATTTATCACAATAAATTATTTTCATTAAAAAATTTGTTTTAAGTATTTATCATTATTCATAAAATATTGGAAGTTCTCAGAAAGTTACAAAAAATTAAACTTAGGATAATTTCGATATTACGAATACAAAAATGAAGTCCATTTTGAAATATAAAATTTCTATAATTTTAAAAAGTGGTTATTACTATTCATAACTGCTACTTTGATTAGTCGCGGTGTGTTAGAACTCGAACTTGCATACCATGCAAGCTATTGCATTATTAAATGAGAAGTGTATCATGGAAGCTCGGGGTGTTACAATTTTTGTATGATAACATTGAACACCATTCTTCTACAATGAGAGGATCTCTAGATACATTGTCCTTATTATCTATAATGGACTATATTTCTTGAAGAATATCATTTGGAATCCCTTCCAGTCTAAGACCAAATTCATATCTTTTCATACCATGGAATCCCATCAGGTCTTGTTGGGAGTAATAAGTCAGAATGTTATGAAATTTAGTTTGATACTCTCATGTGTATCTCGGATGTAAAATATATGATCAATGTTGAAAATGTAGTACTCCTCAAACTGAGGTTCATTCACAACAATAAAGGATGATGGATTCTTATGGATGAAATATCATGATAAATCTATATCTCCTACAAATCATGGATGTACCTAAATTACATCATTTTGGACTTGTGTTATATTATTTTTGAGATAAAAAAATTCCCCCATGATGACCTCAATGAAATTATTACCAACTGGTGTATTCTCTTGAGGATCATAAACTACACCATTTTATTGAACCCATAAAAGACATCTAGAATGCATAATGTTGGAACCTAAAATAGAAACAATGAACAAAATATTGATTTCTATCTATTAAATCTAGTATACCATAATAAAAAATTGATCTTAAGATAAAAAATTCAAAATATGAGAAAAACAATCCTATCATCTGATGGTATCTTGAGTCTTGTTATGAATGGGTCTTGGAAAAAACTCACTGTAACCTACCTCTCATGTTTCAACAACACTCTCTCTAGTCTATCAAACATTCACTTATAAGGACATTTGAGTATATACCTCCTTTGATAACCAACTATGATGAACATGAATTGAATACTCTCTGAAATTGGTATTAATCTGAACATTCACATACTCAATGGGAATTCTCAAACCCCACGGGCTGAAAAATTGCACCTAGGTGGAAATCAACAACAATAGGGAATGATTTCACCCAACAAAAATGAACAGAAAGGAATTAATATACATATAACAGAATGAAACATCATATGATATATAAATATATTTACATTCCATAACTGAATGAAGATATAAGAACAATACAATTGAAATTGTAGAAAAAATTATCCAATGCATAAATCCAATTGAAAAGGATGAAAACACCGTACAATGACTCAAAAAGTCACCATGTGATAGAGTGGAAGATATACACCATCACACCACCATCTACCCAAATCTAGTGGATTGAAAATCCATAAACCTCACTTTTGTACATTCATTTACCTACATAAAAATATTTAAAAAGGTTTTTACACAAACGAAGTGGTGCATAGGGTGTTAGGCAACAGACATGGTAGGGTTGCGCACAATTTTACAATAACAAGTATCCTTAAAAATAATCTATTAATTCTAAACAATAATGAATTCATGGCATAATAAATAGTTTAAATTTTTGATTGAAAATCATGGGAAAAAAATTAATTTCTCCATCATATTTTGAAATGATGTATGTATATTAGTATCAAATAACATAATATACAACAAAGTAGTAATATCAAAACCAAGTAGATATAAAATATCATATAAAATCAATAGTAGTACAACCAAAATTGTACAATGAAAAATAAGTGGTAACTTCACACCAAATATCACACTAGGACATGATAACAAGGAAAATTGTTCCAAACAATGAAAATAAAACATATTATGTCTCTAGACCTATGCCTCAAATCAGTAGAGAAGTGTAACTCCCTAAAAAGGGAACCCCCAAAAAGTTTTTAACATGTTTATATATTAATAAGCTTATTGTGATGTGAAACATCCCCTTAACCCCCCCCCCCCCCACACACACATTGGAAGAGGCCTATTACTACACCATACACAATAGTTATCATGTTTTCACATGTATTCTATTTTTATATAACATTTCAGCAAACCCTTTCACTAAAACCATACTATGAAAAACATTTCATAATATCATTTCACCAATATTTACCAATATAATAATTTCTACACACACATATTTCAAGCATGGTTATTTATTTGAAAATCAAGTTATAAAATCTAAAATAATAAATTTAATACATAAAAGGATAGATATAGAACCAAATTGCTTAAAAATCCTGACACACATTCTTTTAATGGAATCCACAAACAAGGAAGAACACAAAAATTACAACGGCACCCCTAAAAACAGTTTACACATCCAAGAAGTGATTTAATTTTAATGATTTAATTGTAAATGGGAAATATCGAAACATATCTCTAGAACACACTCCCTATTCACCATAAGCAATGACGAATATACCACTGAAACAAGATCACACAACCGATCTAGAAGAAAATATAAGAATGTCAACCACAGATTAATGGATTAGAAAAAAATGCTACAATTCTACCATGATAAAAGGAAAAAATGAATTAGAAATGATTTCTAACCCGGAGAAACTCCACATAGAACCTTGATGTGAAATCACTAAGGGAATTGATATAGAATGTATGAAGGTAAACAAAATCATCTGAGATGTGCTTTAGAATTATTTAATAGAGGTTTTGTGTGTAATGAAAAAACAAATCACTTGTTCACTTCCTTAAAATTCATGATTGAGAGACTTACACTGTGAGTATCCCCTTTACATGTTATTTAATACATGATTCCAACATATGAAAAAAACCCTGATGAAATTTTATTTAAAAAAATATGTTTTCAAATTAATTTTGTTTTTAATATTTACATGGTGTGTATCCATTCAGAAAATGTACTCATTTCACAACAAAAGTGTGGAGATGAAATACATGATGCCTATACTAGTTACATAGAAAGTAATAGCCCTGCTACCGAAAAAAATAATAGAATCATAAATAAAAACCCAAAAAACCTTGGGAGTTTTCCCAAATATTGGATACCCTTGTTAATCCATTATTATATTTATATCTATTCTATATTAATAAAAACATACATCTTAAAACTATTGGATTGTTTTCATACCAGATTCACTACAACCTTTGGAGTCCAAATACATACCCAAAATAATGTGAAAACGAATGAATGGAAAAAAATACCTAAAATATACTAACAATATATTTCATTTTATATCAATTATATATTGAAAATATAATTAATATAAATATAGGGTTATGATAAATATATTTTACCTAGAAAAATGAAAGGGTTGCATTTTCCATTACAGCCTTACCCAATGAATCCCATTTTTCAGATCCTTATAGGGACATAGAATCACTTTGAATTTCCCAAAACCTTGAACTATATGATTTTTAACCAAAAAATAAGGAGTGACATCATTTATAAGAGAAGGTTAATAACCTCAGGATCATGAGACAAATCATTTTCTATAAACCACCTTAAGAATATATGAACATCGTAAACGTTCCAATTTGGTCATTCACTAGTGTAATAATGGGATACGTATCAAGCCCCTAACAATATGAGCTCACATGTTATTATTTTTAATATAAAATTGATTTTATTTATTATTTTCTTTGATAAATTATATTTTATTAATTAATGTGTAAAATATATAATTTAAGCGATGAAAGACTAATTGTATTTTTGGAAAATATATATTTTCAATCATGAAACTCATTTCCATGAATTCAAAAAAATTAAAAAACATCATTTATATAAAATAAAATTATATAATAATATATGTATAATTATAAATGATATGCAAATTATAGGAACATAAATTTAATTTATATATGTGTAATAAATCACTTAATTTTGAAGAAAATAAGTAACTTTCAATAAAGAATAATTTTAATTTGATAGTATACAAAAAATTATGAATATATTTGGGGAAATTAAATATTCATTTTTTAGAAAATAATTTAAAAACTATCCAATGTTTTATTATTCATAATTTTAAAAGAATAAATTTTTGTGAAAATGTAAATACGGTATAAATATAATCTATATTATGACATCATAAAATCCCAAAAGTGATTTAATAATTATTAAAAAGAATACAAGTGAAAAAAAATTTAATATTCCCTTTAAAATAACGTTAATGTAATAGTATTTGTTAAATATTATAAAATAATCTTGAATTATCCAAAACATATATTATATTTTATGTATTTAAAATGAATCCATTGTAAACATGACTCTCTTGTAAAACACAAAGGGTATAATTATAATTATTTCAGTTCGTGGAATTATAAAATAATGAAATACTATTCAATATTGTATAAGATGTGTTAAAGAACCATTTTATTGTATTTGGGTAGTGTTTATTTATGACATAGTGTCCAAAAACATTTTTTAGAAATGGTTTAAGAATCCTCCTATCTTTTTCAATATAATACCTCGCATACTCCAATTACTTTTTACTAAAAACCCATGGACAATGAATTTACACATTGATTCTGTATCTTAATCCCTCTAATGGTTCCCCTAAGATCCCAAGAAGAACTTACCAATATTTTAAAGTCACCCTCTCAAGGTTTGTTATCACCTCATTATATTCATTATTCAATTAACTACATTATGTCATACTTTTGATTTACAGTGGTTCATGTTCAAATATGTTTTCACACATCCCTCTAAATTTCCTTTGGATTACCAATTGTTAATGAACCACATTTTCTCTCATTCACAAATTCTAAAATTTTGTATGTAGAACCATTATACTACTGATAATATCATCTGATTTTCCTTACCAAAATTTGTGTTGTTAAAACCTATCTCTATTTCCACAAAAAGGGATTCATCTAGTCTTACTATTACATCATTTATTTGGGATTTCAATATCTGTAACCATCACTCCAAAATAATTGAGGTAAAAGTTATTTCATATATGGCTATGTTTTATGATTAAAATGGAACATCTATAGATGTAAATGATATGAAATTGACAAACGGGATATGAATTTCATATCACTCCAATGCATTTGGATTTTTTTCTCATGAGATCCCATATATTGTACACTTTATGTTATCCTAATAACTCTACAAAATGTTTTATTTGAGGTTTTCCTGGAATTATATTTATGATCTCATGTTTAATTTCTATTCCACATTCCAAAGTTCCCTTTAAGCTATAATGTTATATAACACTTTTTTCAATATGAAAATTTTCACTCCTCTAATGCTAAATATATATGCATCCAAAATAAATTGAATGAAATTTGTTTATGATATTTTTTATTATTATATTAATATACATTATATCGTGCCTCATTATTATGTATGTACCCATGTTATCCTATGTAGTATGATGAAATCAGCAGAATACAATGATATCTTTTAGAGTTTAAAATAACATTATTATACAAATGTATCATGTTGCTATGGTATGGACCTAATTTATAAAAGAACCCAAGAATCATGAAATTTTGGGTTGTAATAATTATTTCATTACATAATTAATCATGGAATAAATTTAATTAAATATATGGGTTTTCAAATTTCTATCACACACTTTGGAGTGAAATATGTGTAACATGATATCTAGGGAATTTGATGAGTGATATCATTGAGTTCAAGTGATTATATTTTCAAGGTACTAAATTTATGAAAATGTTATGACTTATTCACCATGTTAATGGTATGATATATGAGCCAATAAATAGTTCAATCACTTGGAGTTTGACTCTTTTATGAATTATGTTGGGTGTGGTTTCACTGGTTGAAGTTGCGGGAATATCTGGACATAATTTGATATTTGGATTGATGTAAATAGAAAATAAGTTTCCTTTCATGAATAATGTTTTTTATTTTATTTTAGTGTCTTAAACATATATATGTTTGAGCTATCCTCGGATACATTTATTATATGTTGTATCATCAATAATTTTTAATATTATATTAGTACACATTATGATGAAATATTGAATACACCCATTCTATATTAACGATTTTGGACATTGAAACACTTAAATGGTGTCCAATATATAATTTGTATGGTTCTCATTTAATGATCTATGATGGACATGCTATTACTTATATGCAATATACCTTCATTTTTAATAATTAAAATTCTCCCATCACATTATTTATTGATGATCTATGTAATATTCTTTTAATATTAGGATAGTTTCATACAAATAAGTGGAAATTGGATAATAAATGATAGATGATATATTTTTATCTATTTGTCCCCACATGATAGTGGAATTATATATTTTTTACCAATAGCATGTCATCAAAATTTTTTGAAAAAATTTCATTTCACTATTATTTTTTTAAGTGTAATAATATCATTAAAATATATTATTCTACTCTAGGGGTGTAAAAACATGAGGATTCACCAATTATGACCATTTACATTGGATTCCCATTAGATTGGATGGTTGAACATAGTCCCCTAGTAGAGTACCTGATGTAGCCCACTTCAATTTCATTAATGCCTCTTGGTGTGAAGGAGACATTGGAATGATGGAAATTTCACGAGGTCCTTCATTATAGAGAGATGTTTCATTGTGAAAATTTCCTTAATAATGATTATTATGGGGAGGTCCCGTAGGGTTACTGATCATTTATTTAATATTAATTAGAGGAAATATTATTTGGTTTGTTTTTTTGTGATAGGATGTGCCTCTATAATTATAAATTTCAGGGAGGTCCTTTTGGGTATCTTACTTATTGGTTTCATTTATTTGATGAAAATCTTTATTCAATGATTTATATTTGACCAAAATGATGTGGGAATTCATGGGAAATTATTATTTATGTGTTAGTGATGGGAGGTACCCTTTTAAATTTCCGATTTTTTGAAATATTATTCAATTAAAGTCACATGCGGGAATTCTTTGACTAATTATCATTTTTTAGAGGAAGGGCATATGGAGTTGATTATTTCCAATTAATTATATTGAAGAGGGCTTTCATTTTTGACCCATATAAAACATCGGGGGGGGGGGGGGGGTTAAAATATATATAGTAAGATCCTTTAGATTTATCGAATATGGATCTATAGGTAGGATCTTCATAGTGATTTATATATTATATTTAAGGTTATAGGATGAAAAAATAATTAATAATGACATGAGGTTTCTATGTTATGAGGACCATGAACCATCCTTGAGTATCTATCTAGATACTCTAACATAATCCAATTCTTCCATAAGACCTAGTTGTGGGGATTTTCACATGTGACCTACTGTTTAGATTTCCTCAGTATAAATTCCAAGGAAACTACTGAGTTACTTCTAGAATATGGTAAAAAGTATTTTGAGATGGATTTGGTCACATTAGTCTCAACATTTTCACATATGTTATTGGATGTATATACCTGGTATGTCTTCTTCTTAAATGATATTGATCAGACTATATAAGATAGAACCTTTTCTAGAGATTCTATAATGGATTTTTGAGATGGATTTTCTAAGCAGTATTGGTTATGAAGGGTTGTGAGAGAACTACTATGAAATTATTTTGTAGTGGTAGGGAAATTATAATATTATTCAACAACTTATGATTTACCATAAATTTGATGAAGGTTTAATGTGGTTTATTTTCCATGAAGGTGCAAATATTGTCATTCATACCTCGAATAGTTCCATTATAGTGATATTAACACAATAATGGATTCACTACAATGTGATGGGGTTTTTTCATAAAATGTTATATATAGTTTGTGGTGTCGTAATAGTCAGAGAAGTTTTATTCTATACCTTTTGCAAAAGGTGGGTTCTTGTTGTAGGCTGAAATAACCAATGAGTTCCACCAACTTTCTTAGAAATTTTCTACATTCAATGTTGTATTTAATTATTCCATTTATATGTGGTAAGGGATCCTGATGAGAAAAACCCAAAAATAAAAAGCACCTTTGTGGAATATTATATTTAATATAAAATATTCTTTAAATATCATTTATGTGGAATGAATCTCATATGTGGTCAAAATGATTGCACCCCTCTATGTGTTCCCACCCACAATTTTGTTTTCTATGTATATGATATAAAAGGAAATCTAAGATGTAAATTGATATTAAAATTCATTTTCTATATTTATATTTGTTATATTTTTCATTATATTTCGGTATTAAATTATTTTTAGAATGTTATAGTTTTTTTAGCTAGATTGTTTTTAAATGAATTACGTGGGTTTATTTAAAAAATAATGCAACACTCGACATTTTTAAAAATAAATTTAAAATAATGAAATAATGATTCTCGAAATAATTAGACATTTTTTGAGGATATAGTTTTAAACTATCCTTTATTTATAATTTTCCTCTTCAATGATTTTAATTTTAAAAAATGTATATACATGGTTGCGATGAGAATATTTTTGGTAGTCTGATTGGACAAAATTAATTTTTAGTGAATAATAACATACCCTTTTAAATAGTTTTTTTCTATATTTAATATTAATATGAACAAATGAATATTAATATTACCAAAAAAAATTGTAACCTCACTAATGAATATATTTATTATAATTTATGAGACCTTTATTAAATTATCAAGGAGTTATAAAATCCATTATAGTTTTTAAATTGTTATTTTCAAAATAAATTAAAATTTTATTCCAAAATAATTTCTCTAAAAATTAGAAATTTATTTTGATAAAATTGATTTTATTTTTTATTTATAAACATCAAAAAATGGTTAGGTTTAATTCTAGGTATTATTCTGAAATACACAAATTTGTAATGAATAGTGAAATTCGATAATTTACAGTGTATATATTTTATTTCTTATAGACGCTATTTCTTGCATCATGGGTGATGTAAGAACCATAGTTTCAACCTCAAATGCTCTAATTACTATTTTGGGTCCCATGAATCATGACAATTCATAGTGTTTATAAAAATAATTTGAATATAATGATTAAAATAATGGAAAGCACTTACTCCTCCACTATAGATAACACCCTCACCCACCTCTTCCTCTAACACATCTCAATATTTGATAATTTCTTTAATTATTCTAAATACCATTCCCAAGGATCATCACTATGTCCATGTAATTCTAGACTCATAAAATGTCTAAAACCAATGGATTTCAGGAGGATCTAAAGGTAAAGAGATCAAGAAGTAGAAATCCTCTTTCATTTCCTTCTATTTTATTTGCAATTATTTTGTATTATAATAATTTATTCACCTAACAAAATAAAAGTTAAATTAAAGATACAATATTACATATATATATATATATTGTTTATTTTTATCTATTTTATGAAAAAATTCATCATCATTCTTTCTCTATTATTTTTCTTATAAAAAATTTAAAAACACCATATGTGATGTGTCGATTTGCGGACTTCAAAAACGATGCGTATTAAATTTCCCTTACATCCTTCATAGATGATTTAAAAAAAAATTAATGTTTGGAAATGATGTTAAATTTGTTGATACGACCCCTATTGATTTTTGGATGTAATATTATGCACAATAATAAATTTTTACGATGAATCAAGTTTGTTATTATCGAAAAACCGCCAAAAATATCTAAAAGAATATCACTAATGGTCATTCTAATGAGTCAACCTCGTAATATATAACCAAAATGATTTATGGAATTAATTATTATTCCATAAACATATTAACACCATTTCAATCAACATTTATTTTTTCTATTTCGTTCGACAAGAAAATCCTTTAAGAATCGACCGTGGAAATCAGGTAAAGCACACACCCAAAACAACAGAAATAAAAAATATATTATTAATAAACAGATATAATGATATTATAAAATGAAGATATAAGTTGTTATGAACATGTATATGTTTCATTAAAATATTAATAACACACTTTTAACCATTATACATGAGTTTTAAACAAGTAAAACGCAAGACGAACCTGGGCTAAGGGAATACGTAACCCAATTTTAATTCATTGGGTTAACGATCTACATCCATGATTGTATGATACTGAGATTATTATTTTTAATTAAATTTATTTATATAATAAATTATTTTTTTATTTATAGTGTTTGAAAAAATTAAATTCATTCTATTAATTTTCCAATCAATCATATGATATTTATAAGGGTCGATTCTATAGAAATCAACAATTAAATTGCAATTTTTAAAAATTTAAAAACAATTATTTTGAAAAATTATCATGTTTTATTCTTATATTATAGTTATTTGGAATTTTATTATTGGAATTGTTGGTCCTGTATATCCCTCAAGTGAATTGTGTATGTCTATGTTGGTGGTTGAATGTATGGTTACTCCAAATGTAACTGTGATGGTTACACTATAAGGTATTTGTGACAGTTACATTGTATGGTGGCCATGAGGGATACAAATCATATGGTAGAAATGGGGATTAAAATTTAATGTATATAATCGATTAATATACCTTCTTGTTTTTATTTTGGGTTTTTATGTTTATGGGAGCCTCAGGTTTCCCAAAGCATGTATTTGATACTTCATGGGTGCAAATTATGTCATTGTGAAAATGATTTCAAATGTATAGAAGTATTCATAGACTAATGGATTATTTCCTTACTTTTATATCCAATAAAAAAATATTTATGATCACACTATGTTTGGAAATGTTTTTTGTAGGTAGTATGTATATGTAATAGAGTGAAGGAATTCATGTTAAATGATTTGAAGATTTGTCAAATAAATCATGTTTTTTATGTTAAATATTTATTGTTTTGGAAGAAATGTATACTATTTTAATGGTACCCAAATTGTATAATTTTGGGTTGATATGTGTGAGTTATTTCTTATTTTTCAATAAATATAATCCAAAATGTTCTTTGTGAATTTAATGAAGTGAAATCTAGTGGAAATAACCTGATTATATAATTTCTACGGTCGGGTACTTATAGTTTGTATTACACCACAGTTTAGATAAATATAATAGTCACATTGATTCTAATAGAAAGACATACATGATTTTTACCTCATGTTTCTGTTGAAATGGTATAACGTTTATAGATTACCATGTTGCTTCATCAAATTATTATTTTTTCAAAATGGTTTTCCACATATGAAATAGGGAAGATGATGATAGATGGAACTGGGGGGTGGATATCTTTCAGAATTTGCAAAAAAGATTGTTGGGAATCATAACTGATTAGTTTGTAACTGTAATGGACTAGCTGATGCACACAATAAATAGTGGTTCTATACATGCAAGAGAACAACGAGATCTACCATAATCAAACATGGAGATAGTGGAAGATTTTATGAGGAAAACCCCTCATTATTTTAGTTGACCTTCTATCCTAGTTGTAGTTCAAAAATGGATTATAACCCCTAAAACTATAATCAATGATATGGTATGTTAAAATAATCAAAAGATTAGTCTTTCCATTTATAATTTTGATGGTTTTGTTGATCAGTAGTATCCAATGGAAAAAGATATCAGTGATAGAGAGGAGACTGAAGCCTTAGAGTGGGATGAATTTAAAATTATTTTCATTGAAAATTATATTCCTAAGGAAGTTAGAATTAGGATGGAAAAGAAATTACTTGAATTGAAGAAAAAAGAGGAATATTCAGTTGTCATGTAATATGAAAACATTACATAAATAGTGATGTATCCTCTAAATCAGATTCTACTTCTTGATTGAAAAATCATTAATTTTACATAGTGTTGAATCTATGATATTAAAGGGCATTGGATTCTTGTGAGTTTAGAAGTTAGGAGAAACTTGTATGATGTAATGAGTGGATAAAAATAGAGTTTGTTGATGTTAACATGTATTTTAGAAACAAATAGAAGTAGAGTTTGAGATCGAAAGAGATGGGTAAGAATCAATCAAAAAAATCTCATGGTAAAAAGTCAAGCGTATAGTTTGTGAAATGTATGGTAAAAATCACCATGTTGAATATCTTTAAAAAATAGGGATGTGTTATTGACGTGGTATGTTTGGAAATGTGAGCTGAGATTTTAATGAAAATGATATTAATATCAATTCTGATTATAACACACCAAAGTAAATGTGGTGAGATTGGTCATTATGCAAAGTCATTCCCAAATAAATGTCCATGTTATTGAAAGAATCCAGACTATAAGAAGAAAGCTGTAGTGAGATCCTTTGCAACTAATTAATTAGTTGAAGATCCATCCAATGAAGTGTTTTCATGTACATTTTTTTATTTAATTATAATTTTCTAAATTCATGATAGATATGTGGTCAATACTTTCCATTATTTCTGAATTATTATTTGTTAAATAAGAAATATCACCTGAACAAATGATGCCAAAACAAACTGTTAAATACCGTATGGAAAATATTATTACGAAAAATAATATTAAAAATATTCCTATTGTTTAATGTTGAATGACATTCCCTACAAACCTTGTTTTTTATCCTTAGTAGAGTTTGATGTCATTCTAGATATGGATTGACTTTCTATTTATCATGCTAAGATTGATTTTACAGATAAAGAAATTGATTTTCAAAAATTTTATCACTATGTATACAAGAATGAACCCATAAAAATGATAACATATTTGGAATATAGAAAGCTATTGAAATATAGAAATGAATGTTAGCTTTCTAATATTGTTGAAAATATGGGAACTGTTTAGATTAATGATGTGCCTATTTTAAATGAATACCTTGATGTATTTCTAGATGAGTTGCCCAGTGTAATACCTAAATGGGATGTTGAGTAAATAATTTACATAGTTTCCGACTATATGGAAAATTAAAATCCCCTCATACAATGGCTCAATTTGATCATCATTAATTGAAAAACATGTTTTATGTGTTTCTTAATAAATACATAATTCATCATAGAACATCACGATGCGGAGCTCCTATTTTGTCTGATAAAAATAAATATGGGTCCATTATACATTTTATTGATTATAGATCTTCTTATAAAATTACTGTTAGGAATATGTATCCCATGCCCCACATCAATGACATGTTTGATCAGATAAATGTATCTTAGTATTTTTCTATGACTAACTTGAGATATGGGTACCATCTATTGAAGAAAAAGTAGGATGACATACCAAAAAATAGATTTTTGAACTATATGGGGTAATTATGAATTTCTTGTTATGTTTTTTGGCTTAACTAATCCACATATTACATTCATTGTTATTATGAATAGATATTTTTAATGAGATATTGGATAAATTTTTGGTTGTCTTTATTGAGTACATTATGGTATATTATATATTTAAAGGGAAGTATGAAAAACATCTAAGGGTTTTTCTAAAAACCTTAGAATAAATTAAACCGTATGGAAAATTCATCAACTGTGAATTTTTGTTACAAAAAAATTCATTCCATGTTCGTGTAATATCTAAAGATGTCATAACTGTTGATCCCGCTAAAAAAAAGTTGTTGAAGAATGCACCTGACCCACAAATACAACATAGATTCATATTTTTCTATGTTTGGAAGGCTATTACTGGAGGTTTTTAGAAAACATTGCACAATTATCTTGTCCACTAACTTTTTTAACATGAAAATGATTTAAATTCATGTAAAAAAAATAATGTGATGACCATTTTTGGTAATTGAAAATATGATTGGTGAATGATGAAGTTTTGACCGTACCTTCTTTTAATGAATAGTTTTTCATCTAATGTGATCCTTCACTGAATGGACTTGGTCGTGCTTTTAAGAAAAATGATCATGTAATTGATTATGCCTCAAGATAACTAAAACCTCACGAGTTAAATTATCCCAAACCGAATTTAGAATTATTATTTTATGTATTCGATTGGTATATTTTCTGTCATCATTTATTCAGAGGAGAATATGAAATATATAATGACCACAACAGTCTAAAATATAAATTCACTCAAGGGGAATTAAACATGAAGTAGTGAATTTGGATTTAATTGATAAAATATTATTATTTCATAGTCAATTACCTTTTAGAAATATCAAACAAAGTGTTGAGTGTCAGGAGTCTAAAACATCATCCATCATTAACAATGTTATTGCTGTAACAAGACCCATTGATTAATTATTTACTGAATTCTGGATTTAATGTTTTTGGTGTAAGCAATTTCCATATTTGTTTTATGTTTCCTCATAATAATGTTTTCCAGATAGATTTAAGAAAGTTCATATTAATGATAAAGAGTTTTAATAAATGGTATAATTGGTTACAATGGGTAATTTTCTGGACATCGACATTGATAAATATTGTGTTATATGATTTGGAAAGAGATTATGTGCGCCTTGTGATTCTCACCTTGGAAAAATTTATTATGTGAGACTCATTATAATATGTTTTCAGTTCATCCTCCTAGCACAATGATGTATAGAGACGATTGGGATTATTACTACTGTGAGGGACTGAAAAGAGATATTGATGATTTCATAATGAAATTCTTGACATGACTATAGTAAATATAGAGAGGCACTTACCGAAGGGGAAGCTTAATCCTTTCCAGATATAATATGGCGATGGTAATATATATCAATGTATATTGTTGTGGAGGTACCAAATACTTCTCAATGTAACAATTCAGTCTATTTTATTGTTGATCGATGGACTAAATCATATCATTTATTTACATTTCATGATATTATGTCTGGGGATTAACATTATCAAATGTAAGTCGAAAGATAATGTCCGGATACATGTTGTTCCTATTTTTATTGTATCTGACCGTGATCCTAGGTTCACTTCAAACTTATTGAATGTTCTTTAGAAGTCATTGGGAACAAAATTAAATTTCATTACAACTATTAAACCAAAATTAGATGAGCAATCAGAATGGACGATTCAGACTTTAGAGGATATTCTTTGAGCTTATTAAATGGATTACCAGGGATGTTGGGATCGACATATTTATTTAGTTTATTTTCCATAAAAAACATCTTTCATTCCACTAAACAAATGGCACCTTTGGAGGAATTATATAGATAGTGGTGTCGAACTCCTGCTTTTTTAGATGTATTTGGTGAATGGGTGTTGATCATAATAGAATTAGAATAGGAGGTGTATGATAAATTTGATATGATCCAAAAAAATTAAGGACAATGTATAGTAGGTAGAAATGTTATGTCGATTATAGGAGGAAATACTTTTCATTTCATGTAGGTGATCATGTTTTTCTTTGAATATCACCATGGAAAAGTGTTATGAATTTTCGTATGTAGGGGAAGAAGAGTCCATCATTCATTGGAAATTATAAAATCCAAGAGAATGTTAGACTATTTTTCTACCAAGTATTGTAACCATTGAGTTTATATCAGGTACATAATGATTTTAAAGTTTTGATGTTGATAATTTCTATTCCAAATTCTTCTCATGTTTTGAGCCCAAAAGTAGTTATGTGTGAAGAGAAACTCTTTTTATAATGGTAAGACTGTAATGATTAATGATAGAAGGGAATTTTTTTTATAAATAATGTGATCCTTTAGGTAATGGTTTTTTGGAGAAACTAAATCATTGTATAAGAAACCAGGTAATATGAAAATTCTATAAGGGAAAGGTAGCCTTGCTGGTTTAATAAGTAAATAGAAATATAAGGTTTCAATTTCAAGAAAGTGGGGAGAATGTGAAGCCCCAAAATTTTAGAATAAAATTTAAATGAATATAAAACCATGTCTCTACATAATAAAAAAAATTAAGGAGATATATATAATCAATATATTAATTATAAATTTTTTTCCTCTATTATTTGAATTCAGAAAAACAAACATACACTATTGTGATCAATAAGTTTTTGGAGTCTGATAGGACAAAATTATTCTTTGGTGAATATTAACCAACCCTAATGAATCATTTTATAGGATTATGAGTACTAATTTTTCCAATGTAATATTAACTTCCCTAATTAATGTATTTAGAATAATTTATGAGTCCTTGAGTAATTTCTCAAGGTGTTATAAAATCAGTTGTAGTTTTCAAAAAAATTGGAATAACATATAATTGTATTTAAAAATAAATTTCTCATATTTTGAAAATTATTTTTGAAAAAATCATCTTCATTTATTAATTATGAAAATTGTAAAATGATTATGGTTAATTTTCTATATTTTTTGAAAATTTTCAAATTTTTGACTAATAGTGAAATACTGTAATTTTACCTATATATTCATTTTATGTTAAATACACAATTAATGGAAACATAAATGATATAACACCCTTGGATCAAACTATCATGATCTATTTACTATTTTGGGTCCCAATAATCATTACTATTTGTAGTCTAGTGAAAAATATTAAACTAATTATTAGAATAATGGAAAACCTCTCTTCCCCTCAACTATAAATACCACACTCACCCCCTCTACCTATCACACCTCTCACTATTTGATATTTGTTTAAATTCTTCCCAATCAGCTTCCCAAGGATCTTCCCCACATCTTTTTCCAACTGGTCACCTCAAAAGGCCCAAGAAAAAATCCTTAAGGAGGATCTCAAGGGGAATATATCAAGAGGTAATCATCGTCTTTCATTTTCAGGTGTTTACATTTCAATTCATTTCTTTTCATGTACACGATTAACTTCCCCATATCCAATGTGCATGAAAGAACTAGAATTATATGTATTAGGGGTTTCTATCTGTTTAATGGATAATATTCAAAACCATTCTTCCTCTCCTCTACCTATTATTCCAAAAATAAAAACATAATCAGTGATGTTTCTATTTACCAACATCATGGATGATGTGTATTAAATTTCTTTTTCTTCCTAAAAATATTGATCGAAAAACATTTTAATTGTTTAAATAAATGGTTATGTTTACTATATGACCTCTCTTATGTTTTTTAATTGCCTCATATTTTTAATATTATAGGTATACGATGAACCAAGAGTTTCATTATCAAAGAAACACCACAATGGTATAGAAGAATATCACTAATGTATTTTCTAATGATTCATCCTTATAACACATAAAAGAGGCCACCAACCATCAGCCAATGCAGTTGGAGGATAGTGGTCAGCACACCAACTATCCACTAGATGAGAGGAATGCGTCTGCACCACTAGAATGGAGGTTGGCCATTCTGGCTAGCCGCGTCACGCTGAGCCGGACCACATTAGTGGATTCCGAGCTCCAGAAGAATAGTATGTTGGACCATACAAGATAACTGGGGGGCTCCCCTAGGTGTCGGTTAGGGAGGACCCCACCACTATGGGCCACCCGACCGTGGGCCTCTATAAGGGGGCCACACCACAGTGGGCCCACCCTACCCAGGTGGGGCCTTGCCCCGCAGGTAAGGTCGGTCCAACCCATTTGCGAGTCGGGATAGACCACAGCCCAGCGGGCCGGGCCTGCCACGACCCAGTCCTACCAGGACAGACCCGAGCTGGGTAGGTCAAGTCGTACTGGGTCGGGTCTTCCCATTTCATGTTTGGCCATGTCAGTCCGACCAGCTCGGACCGGACGCAGGACCGTCTAGACCAAAATACACATTTTTGGCCATATCTTGGGAACCAGAAATCCGTTTGAAGTACTGTCTATGACAACAGAATCCTTTCCTCGATACGGTACATTTGATATACTCCACGTGAATTATTAATAATGTTGGGGTATGACCTGGTTTGATCTAACATGAATCCAACCGGTCCCTCAGAATGGAAATGTTAATAACTGAAAGATTGGGCATCCGATTGATGTTCCATCTGTTGCGTCGGGTCCCTTATGATGTGGTAGGTATTTTTGATACTTGTTCATGGGAATTCATGGTAGTTGAAGTATCTACTGATGTATTTAGGAGAGGAACCTCCCAAAATCATTAATTCGAAGTTCAGAAACCCTATGGCTAGTTTTACATGTGGAGTCTTCATATCCTATGTGGGCCATTTCTGATCTTGTGTGGGTTAGCGCTCAACGATCCTATGTTGGTCAGTGAAAACTGATCCTATGTGGGCCATCTCTTGATCTAGTGTGGTTCATCTTCAGATCTTGTGTGGGTCATCTTTGATCCTGTGTGGGTAATGATTAGTGTTTCTCGACAATGTAAAATGATTTTGAAATACATATAATCATCTGTACTCGAATAATTTATTTACACCCGGTGTGAGTTGAGTCTTTACCATCGTGGTACACTTCCTTTTGGTGATATCTTTGAGGTATTATTCTGTGTTTCATTACCTTTGAGTTACTTCCCTTTGGGGTAATACCTATGTGTAATTTTCTGTGAGGTGTTACCTTTTGGGTACATATCTTTGTGGTGTTACCATCGTGGTATTCTTTCCTTCATGGAACAGTTGAGATTTTTGAAAAGGATATGGGATTTGGGTTTCCTCCTGAAAGAGATATATATACTTGATAACATTGGTAAATGTATGGGCATATACTTAAGTATGGTTTACTGTTGTTTTCATGATTTTTAGTTTTTCCTTTTTGGATTCTTAGATACCAAAGGGGGTCTTGGGGTCACAAATAAGTATCGTTATAGTCACCCCTGCATGGGCTACGCCTGCACCATACTATGTCTTTTTTAGATGACAGAAAACACTGATCGAGGTCGACAGTACACAGAATAGTGGATCCTTGGATGAGGATCATAAGAAAAGACGTACTACAGAGACAACCCTTCAAGAGCTGTACCTACCATTCTTGTAGGATCTTTGGGAGGTGTTCACAGAATTTGTTTTTAGTTTGACTTGTACATTCCAGTTGGGATTGTATTATGACCCCATTACATACTAAACAAACCCTATTTACTATATTTTTTACCTTGTTCTTCTATCTTGATGTGTGCTTGGTTTGTGTGAGTTTACATGTTTAAAGGAAATGACTTCCCGATTTTGGGGATATACCATTCCGGTGCTAGTCGCTAGCCCCTGGCCAATGGAAGGCGGGCTTGGGCTAGTCACGACACAAGCCTTGGGGTACATGTCATGAGTAGAAATTCCCCATTTAATCTACTATTTCAATATTTTGGACTCACGTTCCTTGAGAGTTACTCTATAATATTGAATGCTTCTTATAATTTTCAAGAATGTTTCTCCTTCCCACTTATAAATAGGGCATTCCTCTCTTCACATTCCATCAAAAACTAATCATTAATGTAAAGAAAGAAACACAAAAAAACCTCAAAAATCCTATATTACTTATATATTTTGTTTTTTCTCATAAAATAATCCTTTAATAGATTAATCCCATTCAAAATGGTGATAATAGAAGATGATATATATAAATACATAACCCCACATTCCTATTTATAATTAATTAAACATTTAACATAATCCTAAAAATTATATTCACAATAATAAAATTCTAACATAAATATATTTATTATATTATTAGGTTTTTATAATTATTTTATATGAAATAACCACACTATCCTTTTCCTATAAGAAAAACTCGAACCTGAATCATGCGTTGTGTGGAAATTTATATCATTGAATAAATGATCCATTTTCCACCACACCCAAACATGGTTAGTTATTATAATATTTTTAATGTTTATATAATATATTTTTAATATATTAATGATTTTTAATGTAGAATTATTTTTTACCTTTCATTTATTCTGTCAATTGAAAATATAAATCATCACTCATGTGTACATACGGACTATCGTCTTCTCGTTGTAGGGTGTAACGCCCCGACCCCAGCTACCCAGAGCCGGTGCATTACTTCGTAACATTGGCATGATCACAAAAGATCATGTCTCGAAAGACCGATTAGTTTAGTAGCCTTGGAAATACTAGATACATTCATAAGTTTTACATTACATCATAAAATGAAAAACTACTACAACAACATAATGTCTCCACAGTCCACACTATTATCCCCTCATAATATCCCTGCAGGTCATTCATAATTTACTTCTTCACTTCCTGTGAAAAAATAAAACATAGAAAAGGGGTGAGCTCAAATGCCCAGTAAGGATAACAATATAGCGGAAACATTCATAAATAAGAATAAACATTTAAGGCAATATATAACCAAAACAAAAGCCTTTTAAACTTGAATATCAACATAATATGGCAAAATTAAAATGAAATAACACCATTTACTCATTCACATGGATATTCTACTAATCGAATAACCACATGCAAAATCACTGACCACTTTCATAATGTTGGAATGCATAATGCCAGACTATCATAACCACATAGCCAAGGCCTCGTGCCAAGACTACAAATAATATTTTGTCAAGGCCTTGTGCCAAGACACTAGTTTGTCTCATGAGACCTACCGATGCATCGAGGAGCTATAGCGGGCTCCACCCGTCACATATTAAGTCCAATGCATTCCCATATGAAAAGGTTTAAACATAACATAAACATTCGTATTAAAACTAGCATACGAAATGTCAATAATTTCACCATAAACTATGAATGGTATAATATAGCACATCCACAGTCAAACATATCACAAAAACCTTCAATACAATATAGAAGTTTTGTATTATAATAAATCAACTTCAAATAAGCGTAAAATCCATCAAAGGATGTTGACATAGATGAAATCAAAACACTTTTTAGAGAAATATCTCTTTCTATTTTTGAAATCGTTTAAGAGCCATATAAAACAAAAAAATTTCTTGAAAATATTCTGATAAGCTTGTAAGGAAAGCATTGAAGATTTTATAACGGCGGAAAATAACCGCACCCGCCGTATAAGTTAAAAAACATTCTTACCTCAATTCTGTCGAAAAGGTTAAAAAGGACCTTGTTTTGAAAACGACGGAAAGATTCCTCTTATAAAAAGTCAAAAAGGGTATAAATTACTTTAACCCATATTCTTTTAAATAATAAAAATGTTTTGAAATACATTTTGAAGAAACATGGATGTGGATTATAACGAGGTCCCAGTAGATAATTATGTGTAAACAACCTTGGATAATGAAGAGGTTGTGAAGTAAACCCTTACCTAGTACTTTTCCTTGGTTGGGGTAGGTTAAACTCCTGTATAATGGTGAAATAATTGTTATTAAATTATACGAGAATCATATACATTCATATGATATCATATATGATCTTTTAACATTGCTTTGTTAACAATATCTTAGATTTATCGTTGTTTCGGGTGTTAACTTACTCGTTTTCTTATATGTTTTGTTACGTAAGTCATGTTTTTCATGGATAGGTTGTATCTTATTAATATCCAGAATGATATCATGTCCTTAAGCATTATTTTTAAATTATCAAATGATAATTATACTTGAATGGATATGACGGAGAATGAATCTCATCGCGTTCGTGGAGACGGTAGTCCGTACGTACGCACGAGCGACAATATCATTATTTTGATATTAAAATAATATATAATTGGATAGTATATCATATATAAAGAATCATTATCATGTTATATTTATTATTTACATGAATTAAATATCATTATTATACCCATCTAAATAATAATATATTGAATAACAATTACACCACGACGTGGAGACGGTAAGCCGTACGTACGCACGTATGGTGACATGTCATTCAAATGATGGGTAGAATACTGAATATGGTTGTTCCATAATTATAATAACATCACAGTATATAGAAGATACTGGAGGTATAATTTTAGAATTGAAACAATAGACAAAGAGGGAGTGGAAGAAGAAAGAAACATGAAAGAGGGTGATGAAAATGTTACATCTTTTTCGGGTTCTTCCTTTTGATTTGATCAAAAGGACTCCTTAGGATGGCTTTCTGACTAAAGTAAAGCTTCTAGGATGAAGGGAGAAATGTTGGGAGAGTATTTGGGCCGAGGTTGGACGAACCAAAAGGCTTGAAAGTGTGAATAAGGTGATAGAGGTGGGGGCCTTTTATAAGAGGAGAGGAGGGGCTCTTTTGGAAAGATTGAAATGTTACATTATTATACCATGCTTTTCGAATTCTAAAGGTCCCAAACTTATATAATTCGTGGGTAAGGTGATAAGGTTTCTAAATATCTTAATCCAATAGGCTTTGGACAAGTGTAAGCCTTGTATTTTTCATTATCTTCTCATTTTATTTAAATCGTTAAATAATGAGGTCATCGCCGCATCATAATGATGTCATAAATAATTTAATATATTTAATGTCTAAAAATTATAAAAAACTACTATGATGTAGGAAATCTTTTTATATTTCTAATTAATATTTATAATTAAAATTTGGACTTGTGTAACCCCACTAAAAAACTGTTTTAGTAAGACAACTCATGTTTGTGTCAATTTACTTTTAACATTAAATAAATATATATTAATGTCATTTTCCAACTAAAGTGGCTCCATGGGGTCCCAAAGTTGACCCATGGGTTCTCTTGGTCGGAAATGACTCATCCAATAGTATTAGGACAAGTGTCATGCTCATCTCATATAATTAAAACATTATTTGTACCTTAAACTACACTAATTACCTCTAATCGCGATTAAGAACTTAAAAGTTACTATTCACCAAAAATTTATTTTAATCTCATTGAACCACATTTTACTTCTTAATGACAACCATGTATGTCGGATTTTTGAAAATCAAATCACAGAAGTGGTAATATTTCATTTAAATGAAAAATCAGTTATTTAACTACCACTTAGTGGTTTCACTATTCATCAAAAATTGAAGTTTTTCAGAACAAAGCCAAAATTTAACCCTAAGATATAATTGATATTCTGAATTCAAAAATGATGTCTATTTTAAAAAATTCCAAACATATAAGTTGCATTAATTAATTTTATAATTAATTCCCGCTGTTACAAAAAATGGTGTGTTTCTAAGAAACAATTTATATCAAAAGATTGGCATTTGTTTATGTCCGATTTCAATGTTAAATTAATTCTAATGACCACCATTGGATAAAATGGTAAAAATATATTCTAATTATACTTTAAAACCACTAAATAGTATAATTTTTCACTATAAATTATTTTTATTTAAAAAGTTGTTTTTAAGTGTTTTCCACTATTCATAAAAAATTCGAAGTTCTCAGAAAAATACCAAAAATTCAACATAGGCTAATTTCGATATTCCGAATCCAAAGATGAAGTCTATTTTGATAAATAAAATTTATAAAATTTCCAAAAGTAGGTATTACTATTCACAACGGCTAGTTTAATTTGTTGTGGTGTGTGTTAGAGCTCGAGGTTGCGTACAACACACGCTATTGCATTATTCGAAGGGAAACGTACCGTGGAAGCTTGGGGTGTTACATAGGGTTTTCCATTTTTACATAAAAAATTATTGTAATTATTATAAATATAAATATATATATATATATAATTTCTATATACATATATATGATATTTATATCATGATTACAATTATTAAGATAATTTAACACTGATAAATGTTAAATTACAATAACTACAGAATCAAGACTTATATAAAAAACATAGTTGACACATGAAATAATGATGATAATGAAAGATATATAATTACTGGGTGATAACATGTTACAAATAAAACATTTTTGGAAATATAGGTATTATTATATATATTTTATAGAATTATAATAAATTTAAATTTATTACAAAATAGTATAGACGGCCAAAGAAGTATGAAGACATAAGATAAGGGTTTTTATGTTACAATCACATTTTTACCAGGAGTATATATATTGAAATTTATGATGATGAGATTATATTATCTTTGCCTTATAATTAATATTTTTTTTAATTATTTGATGGTTATTTTGGTGGAAAATATTTTTTCATTTCATTGTCATCTCTTTATGAACTGAGGAGATCAAAAGAATGAATTTAAATAAAGTCATTATCATTTCTCTATTCAATCAGAACCCCTTTAACATATATATGAATGTTTTCTAAATTTATTTTAACATTTTTTTATATTATGAAAAAATTTACTAAATAAATTAGTTCATATTTTTTAATTTATATATAAATTGATTAAATGAATCTTATTGTAATCATCTGAATGAGTCATTTTTATTTTTTACCTAATATGCTAAAGGAATTTTTATTTTTAATGTACCAAACAAGAATTTATTTTCCTGTCATCATGATTCTCACATTAATTAAAGATTACATTAATGTTTCCTAGAGTTATTTTCAATGAAAATGATTTAAACAATATTTTTTTTACTTTTTTTAATATGTTATTTCAAAATGAAAATGTTATTTTTATTATGAAATATTTTTAGTGATTTTTAATGCTATTTTAAACTATAAAAACATTAATTTATGCCTCTTATGTATAATTTGGGATTGGATTAAATGTTGCAATATTTATAATTCATCTATATGGTTTAGGATTATGATGATGAAATATTTTTATGACCATATTTTCCAATTGTTTAATTTTGATATAATGATAAATGTATTCATGATATCATAGAATGAATATTATTGTATTGTTAACAGTGTTGGATGGTTTTTAATAAATCATGGATGGATTGTTATGTTTTAGAATAATGATTTGTAGTGTTGTTATAAACAAAGATGGGTGATGTTGTTACACACCTCCAATGGATTCGGTAAAGATAGTGTCTTTGAGAAACTCAAAAGAGAAAATATTTTCACGAAAATAATAAGAGGTGATATAGTTAATAATGGATGTTAATACTAATAGAATTTTTTAAGATACCATGTAGGGATTTTAATTATTGGACATTATCACTGATGATATACTTGAAAGTTACCCTTGACTATGGAAGATATATTTTAGGCTTATGTGAATACCAATAAAATATTAATTATACATATGCTATATTATCAAGTATTAAAATTGATTATTTATAATTTAACACTCTTGTGTAATATATCAATTGGATTATAAAATATTATGTTAGGGTTAATTATTATTATCTATGAATTGATGGGTATGATTTTCAATAAATTGTCTCATTTACACATAATGTTATCTCAATAATATGAAAACTTGTGTTCATTTATTTATATCTATTTTTTTTAAAATTAATGTTAATCTTTCTCACTCATTATTAGGTTTCAGTTTAACTATAATATAACAATTTTTTTTTGAAATTTCCCATAGAGGGGTTTTAGTTGTAATTAACAGATTATGAGATAATATAGATCGTTTATGTGAAATTATTTTATATAAAAAAATTTCAAAACACACTACCATTATGTTCTTATGCGGATCATATAGTTATTTAATTATTATTGTACTAATAAGATGTAGTATTCATGTATGCAATTTATTTATTATGATTGTAGTATTTTGAGAATGGTTTATATATTTTTAAGAACTAATATTATAAAAAATTAGCAAGAACACTTTAAAAATTAAAAAATGCATTATTTTTGATGGAATATCATCGCGATATTCATTTCTAATGGGGTCCTATAAAAAATGACCCATTGTAGAAAATGGAATTAAATTTTTTATTTGAGATGATGCATCTTATAAACATTTTTTAATATGGGCCATCAAAAAAATATTTATTTTTAATGGATATGTATTCCATCAGAGTTGACCTTTCCATATATATAAAATTTACTGTTGGAATAATGATATTTTCCCTTTGTGAATAATTATTTACGATGTTTCAATCTTACACTTTAAATAAAGTAATATAATTTGAAAAAAATAATAAAAAATATTTGAAAAATTAAAAAAACACACTATATAAAACTATAAATATATTATTTACAAAAACAATATAAAAACAAATTTTCATTGAAATGATTATGAAAATAAATGTGACAAAAATGCATTAATCAATAAGGAAGAGGTCATCTAGATGATGTTTTGGATGAAACTCCATCAATATACCATGAGTCAGCCATTACATGTTTTTAATATTCTACTCATGATGCAACTTCTACCGTCAACACATCTCCCCCTCTAGCTACAGTTTCTATCGACGTAGTTCTTCATGTTAAATATGCATGGTATTTATATGCTCACACTAAGCTCATAGTGACCCCTCATGTTGTGAAGTATATTATGAATAATCTCTATGATCTACCCTTGAGGTGCAGGATGACATCACCATAATACGATAATAAATCCCAAAAATCAATTGACAGTGGATACCAAAACCTCATCCTTTATCGAAGTCAAAATATGTTTCTCGCATGAAATATGTGTCATAAATTCCTATTTCATTGTTGTTCTGATCCTTTTTCATGGACTAACTATCATCCTCTGTCTGATAATTTTCATCCCCATAATAATCCTTCAATTAGAATTTATATTTTAAAATTTTAAAATATTATTTCCAATTAACTATAAATCTAGAAAATATACAATGATGACAATATGACACAGGTAACTTCAAATAATCTCGGTACTGAAAATTTTACATCCTTCTACAAACACAAAACTCCATAATAGTTGGATGTTATAAAGCCTAAATTACTATAAAATAAACCATTAGAATTCAATGTTATATAAATTATTAAAAAAACATACAATATTTCATATAAGTATAATTCATGTACGACTACCAAATTGATGTGTCACTTCCTGTATCTGATCGTTCTACTAACCTAATAACATGCTCCATTGAAAACTAAATTCTATCCTATATGAACATAATCCATAGAAACCTAAGATGATAAGTAATCTGGTCCATGGGATCAAAAAGGCGGATTACAATCCATGACTCCCACATTCTGCATGTCATATGTGCTTAGATAGTGAAACAAATTATGAAAACACTCATGGAAAAAGACCTCTAGGCCTCCCAGATTTAGTTATGAATTCTAAAATCAATAAGATACCATTAAAAAAATACATTTAACAATATTAGATTGAAATTTATATAAATTTCAAAACCACGGTAATTTATCTACGTACCATTAAGTAGACAAACATATTATTCTTAACATTTAGGGGAATCTGATCCCATGTCACCCATGCTCTAGAAAAATAATTTTGTAATATATAACATCTCTATACATTAGCTATATGATAAAATCTAAGAGAAAACATGAAATATAATCAAATAATTCGTACATAAATTAATTAATTAAATGTAATTAAAACCAACTACAATACACTAATAAACATATATCGTCATGCAAGGATCAAACAAAAAATATTGTTGTCACTTTGGGATATGGTAATAATCATTTATATCACATGACGACTGAACATATAAGTTGACACTGAACCGCCAACAGCTTGAGGGTTAGATGATGATGCATCATGTTCATCACCATGTAGTACAGACTTATCCGACTCATAAAACTGATCAGATAAATGGTCATCAGCCATCTGAAAAATGAAATTAATATTGTCAATAAATAATTAGATATATTTGTTTAATATATATTTATTATAAACAAAATTTAATGTGGACAATCATCATCTACATCATCATGTATAATAGTTTCAATATATCAATATGTAACATCCCCAACCTGGGGGCTATTAAACCAGTTCTCTGAGATGGGTAGTTACATAACCTCAAGTGCACCTCCTCTTATGCTAGAGGATGCTGACTAGTAGTGAGGGTTCAATAGGTCATGTAGGGAGACTATTCCTTAAATATCAAATTAATACATAATAGATAGTAACTGAAATAGCGGAAGCATAAGAGAACAATCCATAACATTCATAATAACCAAATCCCAAAACTGTGTACAATCATAACAATGATAAATATTCCATGTTGTGCTATAGTGTCAAGTTATCTACACCCAAAAATAATGATAATTGTAGAATCCCCTAAATGGTCCTGACTCCAAGTTTAGAACCTCTCCCAAACATGTCACAAGTCCAAAACATCTCTTTATAATATGGCCCTTTCCCTTGTCCTGGCATGAAAGAATGAAATTTTCTTGGGTACCCCACAATAGCCCGAGTTGGGTGTCAGTATAAAACAGTAGGCCACCACCAATGGTGTCTACAAAATATCAATCAAGGTAGATTTTTCAATAAAATTATAAATAAAGGCAGGTTAATGTAAACATTTCCATAGGCTATCTTTACTTATTCTCATTTAAGATAACCTACACCAAGACCCAGGTTTATTACTAAGACAATTCATTTATCAGGTTACCCTATTAGTGTTTTCAAAGGATTAAGCATGATCAACATTTTCAACATGTGAGAATTTAAAAATCTAGGTGTTACTAGGCATCATATAAATAATTTCCATATATCCCCACCTCAAAGCCTCATTCCAGGTGGAATGCAACCGTTAGGGAAAAAGAACTCTATATCCTTCCCTAACCTGTGCATTTAGGTGAGGAGCTAGAACCTCGGTCCAACTCAACCCATGTGCGTAGAACCACAAGTAAATACCCCACTTAATAAAGACATCTACACATGAAAATTTATCATTCACCAAAAATCACGATATCACAACAATATATCCAACATCCATTACAACATCACAATAATCTCAATAAATGGGAAAAAAAATTATTTCCCCAATCCATTAACAAAATCATCATTTTTAATAAATTAACCCTTTAGCCCCATTTCCCATTTCACACGCATGTCTCACTAAGAATATTCAAATATAATCTAGTCACCTAGCACATCCCCCAAATCCATTTATGAATCTTATCTTATTCATCAATGGATCTACCTTCTTGCACAACTATCTTACACTATATAGCAAAATCAATGACAAGATAATATCGTCACACTCCATAGGTGATCCTAATTGTGGCGAGTCATCATTATTGCATCCCATGGGGATTAAGATGGGTCAATTGTACCATTTTAACACATTTTACCCTATCAAAAATCAAAATAAACAAGCGTTCAACAAAAAAGTGAATGAACAAAACCCTACAGGAACGAATACACCCAAAACCCAAGGGATATAATTTGTATACCACCTACCATAAATATGTTAGCAGACACACTCCCAATAGAATCCTTAGATCATTATTCAACAAACCCTTGAATCTATACCCAATATACCACCAGAAAATAAGGGTTTTAGAGCATTGGATATAGAGAATAAAGAAATACAATCCCTAAAATAGAAAGAAAGAAAAGAAGGAGGTTATCCTTACCCTGATCTTAAATCCTTAACTAAAGACACTCCAAACGGCATAGAATCGAATAAGATTAATCCTTGGGATATCTTGGTCCCACGGGTTCGATCTTAGGGGTATATTGGAGGAGGATAAGAAAATTCCCAAGTGGGTTATGAAATCCCAATGTGGATTTTTTTTAATTTTATAAAGGTTTCTAGGTCGTACAGTTTACCCGCACTTTTTTACAGACCATTCATAAACCTTGCAGAGGCAACTAACAATAAATTTTCTTCTTGAATGGTTTACATATACTGCCCGCACAGCTAGCACTAACCATGTGCAGACCATGTTGATAGCCTAGAGAACTCATTTTCCGCCCTTTTTCGTCTCTTGAACCACCAGAACACACCCTGAACATCCTTATAGTCTTTGGAAATAACTTAATTGAACAAAATAAAGGTCCTAAATAGATACATATATTAAACATACCATAAAGAGATATTTGAGATCTTATAACCTCCATCCCATATAATGGCTTGTTCCCGAACCTCTCTTCCCGAGCATCATTCAGTTTCTAAAGGGAAGAGATCGGGCTACTGGTCACACATATCAGATTCACAATTCCAATTTTTCCCATGAATGTTTCCATGATGCCACAAAACTTGAAATAGTGGCACAACCTTACCCCAAAAAGCATTCTCAATATGATCCTTAATAATATTTGTGTGTTACTCAAAGGATGCATCAGCCTCACACTCGACATCCTCGGTATTTATCACATGAGATTGAACTGGGTGATACTACCATAGTTTTAAAATGTGTAAAACATCATGCATCCCAGTATACCACTATGGAAAACCAAAAAGTAAGCCAATGGCCTGATTCACTCAACACTCTTAAATGGCCCCACATATCTTGTTGCTTACTTTCCCTACTTTAGAATTTGACGGTGACCCAACCTTAGAGACACACAAAGAAACACACTATCACCCACCATGAACTCAATAGGTCTATGAAACAGATCTTAATATGACTTCTGACTAATCTGAGATGTTTTTATATGATTTTGAATCCAAAAAACATTCTCTGACGTCTCTTGCACATGACTTAGCCCTAACATCTCAGGATCTATAGACTCTAACATACACAATGGTGAACTAGACAGTCTCCCTAAAATTTCCTCGAAATGTTACATCTAGATAGTTTCCTGAAAAATATTGTTATAAGAAAACATAACAAGTGACAAGTGTTTTACCCATGAATCACCAAAATCCAGAACACATGATCTCAACATTTTTTCTTATACCTGAATTATACTCCCGGGCTGCCCATCAGTCTATGGGTGGTAGGCTATACTCAGAAACATCTGGGTACTATGTGCCTTCTATAGTCCATTCCAGAAATGAGCAGTGAAATTTGTATTAAAATTGGATACAATGGCTCTCTACACACCATGAAACCATACTATTTCTCGAACATACAATTCTCTCAACTGGTCGACTGTATTGGTGTCCTGAATGAACAATAAATGGGACACTTTAGTCAGCTGATCTACCACCACCCAAATGTCATCATTACTCAAAGGCATACTCAGGAGACCCATTACAATGTACATAATGACCTCATTACATTTACAATATAGAATAGGAAACGACTGTAACAACCCACTTTGGCCCGGATGTTCGGCCTTCACCTACTGACAGGTAAGGCATCAGGCTGCAAAATCCACAACATCTCTCTTTATTACCAGAATCCAAAACTGCCTACGAAGGACATGGTAAATCTTAGTCAAGCCTTGGAGCACTTCCCACTTTTGTGCATGGAACTCATGCATTAACTCCACTCATACACCAACTGGTACCGAAACACAACCATGAACATATGATACTACATTGAAACTAAAGGACCAACAAAAAGGTGACTCCCCGCCTTTTATACATCCCTTCATAGCCAAAAACATCGGATCTACCAAGAGACTGTCTTTAACGTGGCTCAAAAGTGTAGACTAAATAGCTATAGAATCAAATTTCATGTGAATTTTCCCACCCCGTACCTCCAAATTCTTCTTCAAAATCATGGCCATCATCACCCTCCCAAAACTGGATTCTTGACCTACATGATTTTTGTATCTTCTAGTTCAGAGCATCAGTGACACAATTCCATTTTCCTAGTGTGTAATCTAATTCAAAATCTAAGTATTTCATGTAATTGACCCACCATTGCTTTCAAAGATTCAAATATCTCTGAGAGAAGATGTATTTGAGACGATTATGTTTAGTAAACACTGTAAAGGGTTCATCCACAAAGTTTTTCCTCCAACACAATATGGAATAAACCATAGTAGATATATCTGAGTCATGAGTAGGATAATTTCTTTCATGTGAACTCAATTTTCCCAACCCATAAGTTATAACCCGATCATCATATAATAATTCTTCCCCATTACTAAAACTGGATGCATCACAGAACAAGGTATATATCCTACCTAGTTCTAGTATGATCAAAATTTGCGAGGTGGTCAACTGCTTCTTCAGCTACTAGAAAGCATTCTCAAAATCCTCTAATAAAATAAACATAACCCCATTCTCTCTTAGGCATGTGAGAGGTGCTTCCAAATGAGATAAAACCCTTATAATCCATCAGTATTAACTGGGAAATCCCTAAAAATTATGAATATCAGAGACATTATTGGGATGTTCTGAAGACACCACTGACTGCGCCTTTTCTGGATCAACTGAAATGCATGACTCCAATATGATATGCCCCAAAAAGTTCACCTCATTAATTAAAAACTGACATTTTTATAACTTAGCGTAATTCATGTGCTCTCTTAGTGTAATCCAGACAATGTCATGTTGTTTGGAAGGATCATCATAAGTTCTGGAGTACACAAAGATGTCATCAATGAAAAAAACTAAAATCTAATCTAGATACAGGTGGAATATCTGGTTTATCATGGCCATAAACACAGTTTGTTATTTGGCCAAACCAAAAGGCCATACCAGGAATTCATACAACTCATACATGCTTCAGAAAGACATTCAGGGTATGTAAGATGGTATCACCCTAAACTGATGGTATCACATTATCAAATCAATCTTGGAAAACACTAAGACACCCTTCAGCTGATCAAATTGGTTATCAATTCAAGTAAAATGTTATTAGTTATTAACTGTCATCTGTTTCATATTTCTATAATCAACACATAGCCTTAGTGATCTATCATCATTCGTAGCAAACAACACAAGAGATCCCCATGGAGATTTAGTAGGATGTATAAACCCTTGAATCTCCAATTCCTCTAGCTAAATCATTAGTTCTTGGATCTCCCCTGGCGCCATTCAAAATGGTGTAATGGAATCTGGATTCACTCTAGGCACCAATTCAACCATAAAATCAACATCTCTATTAGGTGGAAGCCTCGATAATTACTCGGTAAACACATCCTAAAACTGGTCAACTACAAAAGGGATGACTGACTATCCTTTCTTTGAATCATCTATCATAAGGCATGCCACATGGGATGGGATAATTTCCACATTATGGAATATTAGACCTTCATGACCCGATCATATATCCCACATACCATGAAGAACATAAGTGATCCCATCGAGATATGTGAATGTTACCCGATAGTGGTAATAGTCGATATGAGAATCATAAAACACCATCCAATCCATTCACATGATTAGGTCAAAACCTAACATATATAGGACAAACAGATCCGACTGAATATGATACCCAAAAACCTCCAGACCATAACCCTTACACTACCTAATTTCCTCGACTCTTAATCCTAGAATAATATCAAGTGACATTATCCCACTTGAAGTCTCTATAGTTAATCCCAACAAAACTACAAACTCATCAAAAACAATGGAATTTCTAGAAAAGGTATCGACTAAGACCTATCAAAAGTGGAATCTACAAAAATAATACCTCGAACAGTAGACGGTTCTACCTCACCATCCTCAGGTGTAACCTCAACCGCATGGAGATGACTATACCCATTACCCTAGGCTCTATCTTGAGCAACATGTTCTGCATTTCTTAGTTGGTAAGGGTCATGTCACCCCGAAGTTCCGAATCCAATGCCCCTACCAGTATGGCCATGGATCTCCCACTATTTTCTAGATACGGGAATAATGAATCCCTTTCATCACATGGAATATGCCTCTGTCCTTCATCATTACCCGAATTCCATGGGTTTTTGCAGAATCTCTGCACGGGGCCTACCCTACCATACGCTCAATACTCTTCTCGTGGGTGGGGACACTAGTCATGCTTGTGCCCTGACCTTCCACACCAAAAACAAAAACATGGTCACCACCCTGAAAAGCTGACCCCTTCTTATTACTTCTCCACCTGCTTCCACCATGCTGAATTTATACAATGTGTCACTTCCTACTATTAGATGTTTTACCACTTGTTCGCCAATCTGGTGCCACAAGTTCACTACCTGATGATACGGCCAGGATAACTTCTATGATAAGTGCTCGATCCAGCACTGTAGTAAACCTTTTTAGTAAACATATATTCACCTAAAACCTGATCTCATGTCTTATCCCATCCTGGAAATGTTTCCTTACACCAGCCTCATCATTAGACAATGTCAAAACGAAACGTCTCAAACCGGTGAAATGGATAGAATAGTACATTAGAGACATTGTCCCCTGAGTCAACATCATAAAATCTATATCCATCTCTTACCTCATGTATTCTGGATATAAGTTCTCAATAAACTTTTCTTGAAACTAATTCCACAACATCCTCATAGACTTCTTTGTTTGAACCATAATGTCTGAGCAACGCTTTGCTTTCCCCCTCAACATATAGGCTTCTATCATGACTCGATTCTTGATAGGGGTCTCTAAAATGAAGAGAATAGTTTGGATGGACTTAATCCAGAATTTGTTCTATCTATCCCACACTCTGCGGTGAAGGTCTGAGGGTGTTGATTTGAAACTCCCTTTTCGACTCAAACATATTAGGTGAAATTTGTCGTGGGTCTCTTTCCATCATCTGAATAAAATGAGAAAATTTATCATGGAACATCTCTTCCCTATCTCCATTGACCACCACATTCTATTTATCCTCAACAAGAGGAGTGTTCTCGATAATTTCCCCATGCCATCAAACATGCAAACGTCTTCTAGGTGGAATTTCGCTACAATGCTAAACATGAGCATCTGAACGCATCGATAATGATTTTTTGAGAATGAATAGATATAGATAGGATTTTTAAATGTAATAACAAAACTTGTTCACATTCACTATCCAAAAGATCTCACTCGTAACTGGGTCACTACAATCAGCCATCTCTTTATGTCTATTATCAACACAAAATCTAATTATCAAGTTTACTAGCCTTATATTTTACTCCCATTTGAACCATTTTCATATTCCAATTTTCCCCTACAAATAAATATTCCACTTTTACTAATTTATTAAAATCCATTTTCTATTTACTACTAGATATTTTAACTTCCACTTTTTACTCATTCAAGCCATCTTATTAGGAATAATTAATTACTTTTTGGAGAACAGATTATCCCTAAATATTACATCCCACACACCCATCCTGTGTGTGTGCCCATCATGATGCATGTCACTTTCTTACATAGGGTCTGAATTAATGCTTGAATGCATAGTATCATACCCTTCTGGGCATGAGAGAAATATCAAAAAACTGTCATATCCCGCAACATGTTCATCACCCAATTGTAAAATATCATCAAATGTAACATCACATAACAAGAACCGCATTCCCATCACAGGGTGACATTGGTTTCCCCCCATAAATGGGTTAGCTACTCCCAAGCCAGAGCTCATTAACAAGGCCTGACACATTACAAATCTACAGTCTACAATAATCAATTAGAATGAATGAGAGAAAAACTTCCCTCTTATACCACTTTGTAATATCTCCAACATAGGGTCCACTAAACCCGTGCACCAATCCTGGTAGTTACCTAACATCAATATGCCTCCCTGTATGCTATAGGTTTATGACTAGCAGCGATGGTGTAATAGGTAACGTGGGGAAACTATACCCTCAATACCTAATTATTCCACAGTATATTGTAATTGATATAATGAAAACATAATAGAACACTCAATAACATGCATAATAACCAAATCCAAAATCTCGGTTCAATCATAATAGAGATTAATAGGCCATGTCATGCTATAATGTCTAGTGATGAAAAACAAAAATAATGAAAATGGTATAATCCCAAAAAAGATATGGACTCCAATTTTGTAACCTCACCCAAACATTTCCTACATCTAAATCATCTCCCTAGCATAGGTCCCTTTCCCTTAACCTCACTTGCAAGCATGAAATCTGTTCAGGTACCCCATGACGTCCCATGTAGGGTGTGAGTATAACTCAGATGAAACCCACCAATAGTGTCTATAAAATATCCAACAAGGAAGATATTGCATGAAAATGATTAATAAATTAATTTTATGTTAAAAAGGACAATATGATACATTTACTTATGTTCTTTAATGTTAACCTACCACATGAACCATGATTATTGTTTAGAAAATTCATTTATCAGGTCACCCTTTTAGTGTGTTCAATGGATTAGGTATGATCAAGGTTTTCAACATGTGATAATTAATCAATTCCTATCTCACTAGGCATCATATCACAACAATTCCAAATTTGCTCACCTCAAATCATCTGTCCGAGTGGAATGTAATAGTTAGAGGAATTGGAATCCATCCCCTTCACGAACCAGTGCATTTAGGGGAGAAGCTAGAACCTATGTCCAACTCAATATGTGGGCTTAGATCCTCAATTAAATACCCCACTAATAAAATCCATGTGAAAATGTTTATTTATCATTAATCATAAATAAAAATTTCCCTACACCATATCCCATATCATTTATAGCATCACAATTATCTCAATAAATGGGAAAATAACATTTTGGCCCCAATCCATTAACTCATTCATCGTTTTTAATTCCATAACCCTTTAGCCATACTTCCCTTTTCCCAATCCTATCTCACTAACCATATTCATATATGATCTATTCACATAGTATTTATAACCAACCATTTATGAATCACAACATGTTAATCCAAGGTTATATGTTCTTTCACAACTATGTTACACTACATAACTAAATCTATGTCTTGAAAATATTAGCACACGCCACGAGTCTCACAAATTTGTTCGAGTCATCCTCATTACATCCCATGGGGATCATGATGGTTCAATTTAACCATTTAGAAATTCATTACCCCATATTAAGAAAAAAATCACCAAGAAATCGTCAAAAGAGAGCACGAACAAAAACTCTACATGCACAAATCTACACCAAACACAAGGGATATAATTAGTAAACCAGCTACATTTAATCCATGGGTAGACACACTCCCAATAGAAGCATTAAATATTGATTCAACATACCCTTAAATCATAACCCTTAGAATCACCTAAAATGTAGGGCTTGAGAGATTCAAAAATGGAGGGGAAAAAAATAGAAACCCTAAACTAGAAAAAAATGCTAGGGGAGGTTAGCCTTACCAGGATCTTCAATACACAAATGATAGTGCTAAAAATGATTTAAAATCAAAGGAGATTTATTCTAATAGGATCTTGTAACCTTTGGTTTGTTCTTAGGGATGTAAGGGAGGAGGAGAAGGAAAATACCAAATGGGTTATAATACCCTAGAGTAGATTTTTTGTAAGATCTTAAAGGGTTCTGGGCCACACAGTTTTCACGAACAGTTTTCCAAACCATGCTCAAACTATGTAGATGCTTCTGTCCCAAAATACCCCCTCTCATAGTTTACCCGCACAGTTTTCCAAACCATGTGGAAGATACTATATGAAAATTTCCCTCTTAGATGGTTTTTCGGGGATGCCTGCACGGTTAGCACGAACCATGCATGAACCATTAAGCTAGCCCCAAAAAATCAACCCCCCATTTTTGCCTCGAACCCCAGGATCCCCCAAGCCTCCTTAAATACATTGGAAGGAACATAATTGACTATAGTAATGGGATTAAACTGTGATGTAAGTAAAACATACCTTATAGATATATCCGAGATCCTACTCTATATTCATCCCAGTATTATCGATTTCCATATGAATTTCTTCTTAATCATATATTTACTTTTCAAATTAATTTGTTATATAAAAAAATCATTATTACCATCAACCCATAACTACGGCGTGTCATCATCGATACTCATGTATCTTCATGTAAAATAGGGAATTGGAGTTGTCTCTATAAAAATATCAATTCTGTTCTCTTCAGTCAAACTACATTAACTTTGGATAAAAAATTTGATCAGCCTAATGACATAATAGAAATGGTTTCTTTATTACAAGATGGATTTAATATTTAATATAAATGATTCTATGGTTAATATGAATACCCAATCAACTTTCAATATATGAACAATGAAATCTAAATGTCATCACATAACATTTTTCCCACTTAACGATGTAAAATAATATATTCCATTATTCCATAAAAGCTAATTTCATTTTATTTATAATTTGATCCTCTAATGGAAATACCAACATTAATTTTTCTTATTCCCCATATATAGTTTTATGAAATCATAATCCATTCATCACATAATAATTATAATATTTAACCATTTTGGGGTGTGGGTTACTCATTACACACAATTTATTATCAATTTTATCATCCCATTGGGCTATATGAATGTTTTTTAATAAAATTAATAATATAAGAAATAATAAATTGGTTTTACATCATAAACACAGATCAAGTTACTTTTTCTATTAGGAAAACTTATTTTTCCAATGTAATCTGAGAGTAGCTGCTAAAATTTCTTGAAACAGTTTCTTGACATTATTATCGTATAATCTAAAAATAAAATAATGAGAATTTAATATTTTTTATATAGATAGTATGTTATTGTAGCAGTCACTATTCAAATTGTTCCATTTATTCATAGTTGAGTAAATTATATTTATTATCCATATAATTATAATAATAAAAAATCCATCGTTCATGAACATCCCCAATACCATGATCATGTTAATTAAAAAATTATAATTAATGGTTAATTTCATAATCAACGATTCCCACCTTATATCGCATTCAATTATCTTTAGAGGTATACTCATATTTAAAATAAGAAGACCATAAAAAAGAAATTTAATTTTATAAATATGCATCCTCAATTTTTCCATGTACCAATTCATTGTTATAAACCAATTTATTTAATTTAAACTTTCATTACTCATATGGGTATATTCATTTTAACTATACCAATGATCCAAAATTTTCTTTATGTTGAAAATATAATCTCAAATGTTCAATTGAATCGTATAAATCGAATGTCTTTTTATCCATTTTATATAAACATAAACAATCATATTCATTCAGTCTACTTAGTGCTTCATAGAATATTGTATCTATAAAAAATTATTCAAAAAAATATATTATTTCTATTATCATATCCCAAATCATATATTTCAAAACATCTCTAAATGTAATTATTTTTATTAATTCCATTATTATATAATATTCATGACTTTTTATCATGTAAAATGACCATTCATAACACTTCATGTCATCTGGGAGTCATAAACATTTTTAATACTAAAATCTACACTACACAATCAAATAATAAATGATTTTTATTGTAAACTATATATAAAACATTTGGATTCATTAACATATGTGATCATTCATTTTAAAACTATTAATGTTCTAGTTTCTTAATAATTTGGGAATGATATAATCATGACATTAAAATATCATGTGTATTATCATGTGTTTCCAAAAATATATAAAATTTATTATCAATTATTTATTCTTAATGTGCATGAATTCCAACATATAACATTATAAAAAAATCCAATTTATATTTTCATTCCCAAAAAATACTATTTCTTATCCAATTGTGTTATTTCAGAAATCAATTTATTTTTTGGTAATAGTCCGTCCAAAACTAATGGGATATAATGAAAGAACAATATATTTAAACTCTATTCCTAAGAACAATGTTAGAGGTCCACCCCTTTCAACTATGTTTTTTTTGAAATGATATATATTCATATGAAAATAATTATTAGTAAGAATAAATTTGTGATCACAATCGAAAAACATTATTTTAATCATTTAATTATCATTACTGCTTTGTTTTCGCTCATAAAATATAGAAATGACATTGGACCATGTGTATTCCATGCAAATCACATGTCAAATGTTGGGAAGCCGGTAACAGACCATATTAATGAATCTTTCGGTATGAAATTTTGTTTCCCAATAACATCATATGTGTACTCCATAATAAATACAAATTATCATTCAATGGCTTCAAATATACAGTAATATTGTTTTTGAGATTCCCTAGAATTAATAATAGAAAATATATAGGGCTAAATCGTCATTAACAATGGAAACATGTAGTGTGGGGCTATAAAAATGGTTTAACATGAACATAGTCTATCGTAAAAACCAAATGGATAGAAAGAATCATTAGAAAGACCCAATTGCATGATATAGTATTAAAATGAAACATATGGATGTATGTGATCAAAATGAGACCTTGAATCAATGTCATACCTATTATTTTTATTTTTACAAGTTGAAATATTAGGTTTTTTCTTTTGTATCATTGAATCATTTAACAATTATAATGGGTTACCCTTACTTTTTACTAATTTACTGATATTTTATACTAATTTTTACTAATTACCTTTTTTTTAATAATTATGGTTATTTATCATTTTTTACTAATTACATCTAATTTAAACATATTATAATGATCTACAACTACTTTTTTACTAATTTTTAAGAATCACCCCTTATTTTAAATCATTGTAGTTATTTATAACTAATTTTTATTAATCACTAATACTATTTACAAATTACCATTATGTTTTCATTATTATTGTTACACAATGAGACTTTTACTATTCTTTACTAATTTATTGTAATGATTACTAATTTTATGAATGTAAAAATAATTTTTATAAAATAATATTTATATATTGTTATTTTTTACAAATTAATGAATATGGAAACTAAATATAGGGATATATTGTTATTTTTTATGAATTTACTAATAAATATTATTAATATTTTATAATTACAACTAATTATTAATAATTATTGGGTTTTACTATTATTTTTTTATTGATTATAGATAATTTATAATTAAATATATAGATTTATCATAATATTTTATATTATTTTATTATTATTAAAAAAATTAATTATTATTCTGATTTATCACAATTTTTTATTAATTTCCTTTAATATTAAATAATTATCATTCATTTTTACTAATTATATTGATTTAAAGTTCTATATTACAAATACTTACTAATTATAGCCAATTTTCATTATTATTTACTAATTATGACCAATTTTCAATTATTAAACTGATATGCCATTTACTTTTACTAATTAATACTAATTTTGACTTATTATAAAGATTTGAAATTAATATATTCAAATTATTCCTTTTTAACTAGTAACTTTTTTCTAATTTTCAATATTAACATCAAACATTAAATAATTAAGGATATTTACTATTAATTATTACTAATTGAAATTAATTTTCACTTATTAGACAATTTTACTATGAGTTTTTCTTCCTTTTTATAACTGTAACTAATTTTTAATATTTCTTGTCATTTCCACAATTTGTAACTAATGTTTACTAATGACTACTAATTTTTACTACAACATAGTCATTACCATTAATTATTACTAATTATTATAATTAGATGATATTTTTAACTAAATTTCATTTATTATTACTAATGATTAGTCATTTCCACTAAAGTAAACAAATTATCGTGATCTATCAGTAATTTTAACCAATTACAAGTAATTCGTACTAATTACCATGATTTAACATTCATTTTTAAAAATCATTAATAAATACCATGATTTTATACTAATTTTTCCGAATAATAGTAGTTTTCAAAATTTATAGTGATTTTATAATAATATTTACTAACTTATGTATGTTACCAATTATTTTTACTAATTAATATTGTTTATTAAAAATTTCAATTAATTATTTTTACATATTACTATGATCTATAAAATATTATAATGTTCTATAAACTAATACTATTTATTTATAAATTATAAGTAATTACAATTAATAATAACCACATAATATTTTCTAAATCTTGTTTGTAAAATGATGATTATTTAATATTAATTAAAAAATTTGTCCTTGTTAATTCTAAATATATGTAATTCAAAATAAAAACTATTAGTTATAAATAATTACTTCTGACTATAATTAATTACAAATAATTAACCCTAATTACTATAAATTAATAATAATAAAATTCTAATATAAACGGGAATTAATAAAAAATTTAAACACATTACATAACTATTTTAAAAAGGATGCTTTTGTGTTATGAAAACCTCAAAATTTCCTTTCCTATAAAAATAAAAAAATTTAATTGAATGATTTAATATATGAAAAATAATATTGAGTATATGGAAGCTCAAATGGGGAATGAATGGAAACAATTACGGGGGTTATATATAGGTTAGATTAGAATGGATGAGATAATTTATGTTGGGAACCTAGTCTCAAATAGTACCCACTATAAATAAGAAAGGATACATTTTAAATGTTTTTTTATGGTACCAATCAAAAATAATTATCCGCTAACATAATATTTGTGACAAGTCATTAATACCAATAGAAAATGACTATAAATAACAATGGTTATTTGTGAAGGGAACCTTCTCCCATCGAAAATAAATATAAATGATGAAAGGTATTTGCAACTGGAACATATTCCAATTGGAAATAACCTTTCCCAAATTATGGCGGTATTCTAACTAAACATATTTTTGAAGGGAGTAATTTACCATCAAAAATAAGTTTTTATTTTTTATTATATTTGACACGATTCGAATATTTTTGCTGACTGTCCTCCTGCATTGTTTATTTTTGATGAGTGAAGGGATAATCACCAAAACTAATTTTTAACATAGTGTAAGGTCATGTTTATATTTACGAGGACAAATATTTTTTTAGAAAATAAATGAGTGTGATTTTCCTAAATATTTAAACCTAGATATGTGGATGTCATTATAGTATAGATGAACTGATAGATAATAACTCTTACTGGGATAGACTGGGTAATAAAATGATCCTAACCAGTTCATGATGAGTATTCTATAGACTATAACCTCCCTAGAAACTAATGACATATATGGCTTGGGGAATTCACTTTTTAATATCAATTATTAAGGTTTTGAGAAAATTATGTATAGTGATAACCTAGGTTAATAAAAAGGTATCAAATAAATAGATGACAATTTTAGGATTTGATCATATTATAAATGATTATCATGAATGTATGATAATACACTATAGTTACTATTTCTCATCCCATGTTTTTTGGTTTGAATCTATGGATGGATGAAAAAAACATATTAACACTAAATTTAATGGAAAATTCAATTATTTTCCTCTTATGAAACAAAATGTTATGGGATTTAGAATAACAAAAATTGATAACATGATTTTGAAAATTTATCAATTGATTAATCCTAATAACAATCCAACTGATCATTGGGGGTAACAACATATTTTTGAGTCTATCATGATAAAAAATCCTCTTATTTTAGTGATTTCACTATTCCAACCACAAATGATCAATGGAATAATTATAATAAAATGATATTTTCTTTTCTCCTATGCTTGGAATGGAAACTTTTTATCTAATATATCTATAATTTTAATGGTGAATTAGTTCAAGGATAGACTCTTAATAACAATATAAAGAAATATGATAAAATTTACTCCATTTAGTGGGATGAGATTAGAAGAATAATTTTCAGTAGTTAATTTTCAATTATTCCTCATATGAAAATGGATAACTAATTAATTGAGCCAAAGTATAAAGATGATGAATTTATTGGGACATTTGATGCCAATTATTCATGACCTTTAAGGCATTATTTTATTATTACAATTGAAACAAAAAATTAATATTGGTCAATTATTTTTTTCTTAAAACTAATTCTCTGATAAAATTTATCCATAAGTGATCTCGATTTATATCAGAAATCAGGGTGGATATGGATATCAGAGAAAACTGGTCTGTTTCATGGATTTGATATAAAATGTAACATATAATTGAAAGAAAATTCCAATTATATAAATAATAGAAAAAATAATATTTGATTCCCGTAGTAAAAATTTATGAAAATTGAAATAGTTAAATTATTAATAAGTATATTTTTAATGATTTAATTATTTAATGGAGGTTCATAGAGAATAATATTGAAGAACTGGTGTAATGATGATTTTCAATTAAAGGAATGGTGAAAAAGAAGAACAACATCCCCCCCCACAGTGTAATGATTCAAATGAAAGGAGTATAAGCATTATACTAACTAGAGAGTTAATACATTGGTAAATGATGATGATCTACATCATTAATCTCCTAATACAAATGATATAGTGAAATATCATCTCACCACTATTTCTTATGTGGTTCATGTTTAAAAATATATTAAATGTTCAATTATATTCCATTATAGAACTGTTATTGTCTTTTTTTATTCTAGTTCAACCCAAACATTTAAATATGAATAATTTTTGAAAGGTACCATTTTACCACATCAAATATTTGAGGAATACATTTTTGTAAAAAAATTAAATTGTATTATTATGGAATTTTAATACTTTTATTCTTCCACACATGATGCCTATGTGAATATGGTTATTATAATTCTTGTAATTCTTCATGTAGTTGATTTTGATAACGTTTTGGCTATTTGATTGCATTCATTATACAGATGAAATATAATTTTCTATGTAAGTGGAGTAATATTTTATCTTAAAAACAAAACAATAAACATCTATTAGTACATTATAAATATTATCCTCCAATGGAAATAAAATATATTAAATGGTTCATCATTTTTATTTATAAGGGGTATTTATCTCAAATGGTTTAGTTGAAACTATAACTAAAAGTAATTCCAATTGTGTGGGGGTTTATTTTATTTTCTCAAATAGTTTCTTAGTCTTATTATAATTATTAGTGTTTTGTTTTCATATTAAATTATACCATGTGATACACAATTTTTCCTAACACCATATATGATGCCTCTAATTGAGTTTTATAAATATATGAGGAAACCCTAGGATAATATTGATAATGTATTCATTTTTCCATGTATGTCTCTCTAGGGGTGAACCAATCCATTTTTTTTATGAAATTATGTTAGTTGTTTTGGCAATGTGTTGATTATGTGGAACAAAATAGGAGGTCAATAAATATATATATATATATATATATATATATCAAATTTCTTATATTTATGGTTAATATGACCAATAATGAGAAGCTCTGTATATTTTCCATGATTGTTCATTGTCTGGGATATTATCAGATAGAAGTTAAATGTAAATAAACACATATGAAATCCATTAATTTGATTAATGATAACTATTAATTTATAGTGATTCCATTTGGTCTTACTAAATCCCTAACGTTCATCATGAATTTAATGAGTATAGTAATTTTTATATTTTCCTAACCATGTAGTGGCATAATTTTTATATTACAATATTATATATACCATGATTTTGGTAGAGAATGAATACATTTTTAGAATTGTATTTTAGTTTATAATGATTGAGATTTTGTATGATAGATTTTCCTACAGTGAATTTTGGTTACAAAAGGATTAATATTTGGATTATTTAATATCGTGTGATGGTATATCTATGGATCCCTAAAAGAATGAGGTTCTTGAAAATTGGTCTATACCAAAAATTAAAATTGATATCTATAGTTATCTTAGTTTGGTTATATATAATCAATGATTGGTGGAGAATTTTTCATGGTTATCTAATTGAATCACAAATTTGAGTAATAATGGAGTTAATATCCTTTGTATTGATAAACATGAATAAAGCTTCATGAAACTACAGAGAATGTTGGTCATTGCACCTATGTTCAAAGTACCATATTACGGATAATGGCTTGTTTATTATTGTGATTCATTGAATAAGGGGATGAGGTGATACTTATGCATCATGATAATTGATGTTTCCTTACAAAAATTACCCAACTAATGATTTGTATTTAGATGTTGAAGTATTTGTATAAAAAATATGGTGGAATTATCAACATTGATAAATTATTCAAATAGATAATGATAAAAAACTAATTATATATCCATCCTAATGAGTTTAATATGAACCAAAATTGTTGTTTCGAGTTGATATAAGATAATTAATTCTCTATATATTTGTTTCGGTGCGGATGTGCGTCGGGTTTCTGTTCCGACGCTGTTCTGCCATGACGCGTTCGCGCGTGCGCCCGTCGACCCGAGGGGATGGGAGAGCGGCTTGTGGCCCCGCAGTCCCGCTTTCCAAAGGCAGGCGGCATCCGTCCCTTATTTAGGGACGTCTGCTCCTTGATCGAAACTGGGATGATGGGATGTCGGCTCCTCCTTCCGTGGATGTCTCCTCGGAACTCGTCGCCTAATCCGGGTCTCCCTCATAGATTTAAGAATGTTCGTGAATCTCGTTCCCGGCGCCATATCTTCATGGACACCGGTTAATTACGCTGCTTCCGCCCAGACGCTCCAAGGAGTCTGGTCGGGGCAGTAACCCGCGGTGAGGAGACCGGGTAGCTCTGGGTGTTGGGGGCGTGTCTTAACACTGCGGCTCTGCATGTCTACCTTCCATCCCTAATAGGGCTTCTCGAAGGCGTGATGGCCTGAGGCATCCCGCGCTGGGTGCGGGGAAATGCGTTACCTGAGGTTTTCCTTAGCTTCCCATGTTTAACACGGGGTATGCCACGAGTTTAACATCCAGCAGGGACGACATCAGACTGATCAACATGAGGAGTGGATCAGATGACAGAACCTCTTGCGGGGAACCTCCGACGCTAGGGCCAGCACATGGGCAGCTTCCCGAGTGAAGTGGAGTGGAATGAAATGGCATGACCCCACTGGGATGTGGCGGCCCGGGTAAGGATCAGGATGGATGATGGAGTGAAGATCTTGGACCCCGTAGAGGCTTCCTACGTAACGCGCGTTAGCACGGATCAAAGTCAGCGTAGTTCGGATATACAGTTTAACGTCATGATGGACGATGGCAAGCCGATTCACGAGGAGGTCTAGGCTGCTGGCACGCACGAAGTGGGTGGATCACAGTTTAACGTCTTGCTGGACGATGGTGTTTGGGGCTTACACTCTAAGGAGGCCCATATGCGACAAAGCCCAGTTGAAGAGGGACTTGGGCCGAAGGTGAAAGACACCTCGATCCCTGTCACGCCCCCTACTGGATTCGGCAGTGGGGAAGCACAATAGATACACACACGTGCAGTCCCCCACAAGGGCGGATTCATAGGTGAATCGATGCGAATGTGAACCCGGGAGGGGTCCACTGATGGACGAACCGACGTGAATACGACCGGGATGACCAGGTGGTGGGCTTGAACCTCAGGGAGGCTTCCTACGTACCCTGTTTAGGAGACAGGGATCAAAGTCCACGTAGTTCATTCTGTCAGGACTTATGCACTGAGGAAAACTGAGTGTGGCAAAGCTCAGTTGAAGAGGGACTTGGGCCAATGGTGAGAGACACCTCGATCCCTGTCACGTCCCCTACTGGCTTCGGCAGTGGGGAAGCACAACAGAGATACACATGTGAAGTCCCCCACAAGAAACTAGGGGTTTGTAATACCCTACCCCCGTGGGCGAAGGCCACTCCAATAAATCGTCCCTAAAGAGGGGAAATCCTGACATCCCTGCAGAGACGAGCGGGTGGGGGCCACATCCAAACCGGGGGGGACCCTGCGTGCGAGGCACAGAATCGGGTGATGCGGACGGTTTAACGTCTTTCCGGATGAAGTACAGTTTAACGTCATGTTGGACGATGGGGTTTGGGGCTTACACCTTGAGGAGGCCTATATGCTAGGCAGTTTAACGTCGTGCAGCTTGGACAAGGCGCAGTTTAGCGTCCTGCAGGATGATGGATGCTTGGCAGTTTAACGTCCTGCAGCGCGGACGAGGTGGTGCCGCCAATGGGTCTGTGTCACTTCGCGCAAGCCTGGAGGGCCGCACGGGAAGACAACGTACGGTGCGGGCACCCTAGATGAAGATCATCGGGCGCCACGCAGGCGGGCACCCTCAGGTGGTCAAAGGGGGCGACCCTTGGCGGTTTGCGCGCAAAAGAGGAGCTTGGCGCGCCATACCACGGTCGGCGCGCAATTGGGTGGGTTGGCGCGTAATTGGGCCAGCGCTTTGCGCGCGAAAGATGGAGATTGCGCGCACCAGGCCTCTGATAGCGCGCGGGGAATAGAGATTGCGCGCACCGGGCCTCTGATAGCGCGCGGGGGCAACGGCCCATTCTTTAACGAATGGCCACTTAGTAAGGGGGGTGCGCGCAATCGGGCTGGATTGCGCGCACCCGAGGGCAATTGCGCGCAAGAGGCTTCTTTTGCGCGCGAAGGCCTTTGGGTGAGGAGTTGGTCAAAGGAAAGAAGCCAAAGGGGTTGCGCGCGAAGGCGAACCCCGGGGCTTGCTTGCGCGAAATAAAGGAGGTTACCTGGAGATCGGCATTGCGCGCGGAGGGGGCAGGCTTGCGCGCATGAGCGACCCTTCGAATTCTGGCCACCAGCAAAACTTCGGGGGTCACCTTGTATTTATAGGCAACGCTGGGCGCGCAATTCGGCTCGCGGTGGCGCAATTCGGCTCGCGAGCGCGCAACGCGGCGCGGGCGCGAAATAGGGCCCCAGCGTGCAATAGGGCCGCGCACGGGCGTCGGGCGCGGAAAATCCCGCGCCGACTCGGCCTATTGCGCGAATCCCGGAAGTATTGTGCGCGCCTCGCCAATATTGCGCGCGGGCCTCCGATATTTCACGCAAGGCCTTAGGGCCTTCCGAAACATGCTTCTGACTCCAAATATGACCTCGCTTTCCTCATACGGAACTTCGTTTGAGGAGCAACGGAATTTTCCGGCGTCTACAAAATCCCCCCCTCGGAATCTGATCGGCGAGAGGTCGCAAAGATCGGGTTCCGAGGGAGACGCCGGAATGCCGAAGTCCTGGGCGGCGCGGGACTTTGGCGCGCAAAAAGGGCGTTGGGCGTGAAATTCGCTGCCTTGGTCGCGCAAAGCGCTTTCCGCGCGGCACGGACACCCGGCCTCGCCTATAAATAGGGGCCCTGGGTCCCCGCGTGCCGTACACAGGCTTTCCGCGTGATAAGCTTCCAAGCTCTCGTGCGCGAAATTGCCATTGACGGCGCGAAATTCGCCCGTTCAGCGCGCAAACCCATCCGGATTTCGTCTTGTCTTGCGTGAACACCCGGTGTTTTACGCGACGGACTTCCCAATTGCGCGTCGTCCACTAGGATTGCGCGCCAACTCCCAAATTTCTCTACCAGCCTCCTCCGATCCCGCACACCTCATCCCTTAACCCACACGACTCCCGGAGCTTCTGAGATGGTCGCGAATCAAGTGAATGAGGGGGATTCCGCCATTCGCAGAGCTGAGATGGCGGTGAACGAGGAGGTCTACGGAGCCAAGGATATTGTTTCCAACAATCATTCCTTGTTCGATTTGCTGACGCCGGCCCAGAAGACGTATCCACTGTCGGAAAACCTGCCACTCTGGAACTACAGCATCCTGGATGAGGTTCCGGTGCCGGGGTTCGAGGTTGATGCGCCACGAACCTGGGTGACTCGGGAGGACGAGCTTCCCCGCTACAACATCACCAACAACGGGCATCCTGCCAGGGAGACTAGGCACTTAAATGTCTATGTCCTGAACCCGAGGACGCAAACCATTACCGGGAGTCAACCTACTGCGGAGAACTCCCCAACCCTCTACTCGAGCATGTATCGCCAGAGTGTCACCGACGACCCCAGGGGCTGGCTGAAGGACTGGGACTTGCGGTCTGGGGGAAATTTCACCAGTGAGTGGGCATGGGCGTTCTGGGTACGCCACACCTACGATCACTTCTCGGAGGAACTGCGGTACATCGGCCTGTTCGAGGCGGTGTGGACGTCGCAGTTCCACTTCTACCAGCAGCCCGAGCTCGGGCCGGAGCTGTTCACCCGCTGGTCCCCGGATACCAACACCTTCCATCTTCATCATTGGGAGGTCAGCATCGGTCTCTGGGACATCCACTGCATTGGAGGTATCTCGCTGGAGGGTTACCGATACGACGAGTTCCTGCCTCCGAGGAACACCTGGGGTGACAGGTCACAGACTCCCATCCTGACATGGCATCTACTGGACCTGGCTACGGAGCGGCTCGGGGTCAAGGACTTCCGCAAGGACATAGCCTACAAGGAGTGGTTCGGCCAGTTCTTGGAGCATGACCCAGCGGTCAAGATGCCAGGCAGGGGGAAGCGGTGCCCGACCGCGGCTCAGAAGAGCTGGAACGGGTCGTACTGGCGGGTCCTGGAGACGGGAGACTACTGCTCATGGGGGTACCGCGTCATCGAGACCCGGGACCCAAATGTCCGGTATGCGGCATTCCTGGAAACCTTTCTGAGTGGGTGGCTCCTTCTAGTGCGGGACGCGAGGATGGGCGTCTGCCCGGCGACACTGGTGATGGCGGGCACCATGGCCGCCAACAAAAGATTCAACCTCGGGGTCCCAGTGCTGGCTAAGCTGTACGCCATCCTGGGATGCATCTCGCGAGGGGGGTCGCCACGAAGGGTCGGTGGGCCCTTTCAATTCTTCCACGGCTGGGTGGCTGCTCACCTCGGTGGGTACACGTTTCCAAACGCCGTCATTCCTTCGGGCAACGGCCTGCGACCCTCCCTGCTGAACATCGCGGGGGTCGCTCCGATGACCCTAAATGAGGAGGGTGTGAGGATTCGGATTGGAAATAACGCCAATTTCAACTTCATCCCGTTCCCCACATCCGTTGGCCAGATGATCGACAATGGGCTGGGTCTGCTGGAGCAGCACGAATACTTCCTGAGCATGCGGGGCGGGGTGCTCGTGGCTCGGATCGACGTGAAGGTGATCTAAGAGCCCTACGTGCCAACCCGGTTCGCCAGGCAGTTCAGGTGCCTTCAACGGATGCCGAAGAGGGTATTCGCTGCTGTCCGGGAGGAGACGAACCCTTGCGTCCTTCGCCAGATGTGGTTAATGTTCACCGCTTTCGGCTCTGGCGATGTCATCACTCTTCCTCCTACCGGGGTCGACGCAGGCTTGGCAACTGAGTACGCCGATCACTGGGCCATCGCGTACCCCGAGGGGCTTCTACGGAAACCAGTTCGGCGGCTCAAGGTCACCCGTTCGGAGACCGGGCGTCAAGGAAGGAGGTGAGGCGACGTTACGCGGGGGAGAACGGAGGCGCGCCAAGCAGCGGAGCCGGCGCGGGCATGGTCTTCGGCGGCGGGCACATCGTAGACGGCCGCCACGGCCTCAGTGCCTAGAGAGGGGGAACGTGCGGTGGTCGGGGAGCGGCCCAGGAAGCAGATAAGGTGTCTTCTCGAACCCTCCCACAATGCAGTCTTCCCAGCGCTGTGGTCGGCCTGGATGACCCTGCGGCAGTCGCTGGGGACCGAAACCATCTGGCAGAAGATAATCAGAGAAGGAATCCATCTTCCAGAGGTCGGGCGCCTTTAGGTCGCCGACAGGGTGAACTTCCACCGGCGGTATGCGTATCTGACGGCCATGGACGAGTACGCGCGCCAACCTGGTCAGCGTGCGGAGCCGTCCCTTCTGGTGAAGGTGATGCTCGGTCTAGAGCCTGCTCCAGAATAGATTCCGCCGGAGGAAGGTGATAGTAACGATGACTCCGAGGAAGAGGAGGAGACGGGTGAGGATGAAGGCTCTGAGGGAAGGTCCCATCCGGGGAGCCCGCGGGAGAGCGGCGAGGTGGCCGGCTCTGACAATATCGATATCACTGAGCTCCTCGAGGTCCGCTTCTATCCCTACTCAACCTGCTTCGTCCATTCTCTTATGCAGCTTCTAACCAATTTCTTCATCTTCCTCAGGAGTGCACGGATGTTGGTCAGGCATCCCCTGCAGGAGTAGGAGAGGCGCCAGCAGGACAGGGCGGGGGCCAGACACCTATCATTGAATTGACAAGCGCTGAGGGGTCCCCTGCTGCAATTGCTCCTGCGGCGGACGGGACAACGGAAGATGACGCTCTGGACTCCCGTAAGTATCCTTACTTTACTGCTGGTGCTTGCCGTTGACGATCCGTGATTAACCGCGGCATGCCTTGCGCAGTGATCTCAATACTGGAGGCTCGTCGGGCTGTCGAACCCAGGCCATCCACGAGAGGACCAGTGGCAGACATGCCACCTTCTCCGGAACAAACTTCTCACACCGAGCCGGCCCCACCAACTGCTGATCAGGGGGCAACGGACGCCGGCGGTGCTGCCATCGGAGAGAGGTCGGGGGCTGACGAGGGTGTCAACGCCGCTGGGGCGAGAGAAGAAGGTCACCCAGATGTTGGGGAACCTATCCCCTGTGAGGGCATCCCAGGGGCGGACCCTACAGTAGACCTGCTGGCTACCTTCCCTGCCTACCGGCCTGACGACCCCGAGGAGATGGACGACTCGGACTCGGAGGCGGTCGAGGAGAGCCGGATAACGCGCCGAAGGGGGTGGAAGTGCATCCAGCGCTTCCTCAAGCGACCCCCATCAGAGTGGCTGGGGTGCATGGGATCGCTTCAAACCTGGCTGCGCTTCCTGTGTGCCGGGGGAGCTGATGCTCGACGCCTCCATCTGACGGTCCGTGATTTCATGGCCGAAAAGATGCACGAGAGCCGTCGGCGTGCTGACGTCGCACAATGTCAGGACATGTCGGAGAACACGAGGGCACTCCTCGTGGCAGAGCAGGAAGTCCGGTGCCTCGAAGGGCAGGCGGCAGAGAAGGAGGCCTTCGTCGCAGCGTGCACTAAGCTTGTGGAGCAATTGACGGCCCAGCTGGATGACGCCCAGGCACAGCTGATGGAGGCGGGCCACTAGATGGGCACACTTCAAGTCGAGCGGGAGCGTGCATAGGCCAGGATCGGCGAGCTGCGCGCTGCGACCGCCGAAGAAGAGAGGGCATGCAGAGAGCGAGAAGCGGCTCTGGAGGCCGCCAGCCAAAGGGTAGCAGCGTTGGAAAGATCCATTCAGCACGCTAATCCCTAGGGGCTTTGTTTTTTCCATTCCCAGAATCTTTTTCTTCTGCTACTCAATACTTCGATCCATTTGTATGAATCAACATATTTATCTGCATCTTTTGGCTTAACGTTCTCAACCACAATTATTGTTTAAATATTTAGATGAATAATATAATTGAACAAAATGTGAAGATACATTTTATATAAAATGTTAAATTAAAAATATAAAAATTATTTACCATATTGTCAAAAAGGTAAAATAAATCAATGAATCGCAGTACGATCACCCCCGGACTCCTAAAGGTGTAAAATCCTAGGAAAATTCAAATTTTCAAAAATAATGCATGGTTATTATCAAAACATCATGAAAGATTAATAATAAAATAAAATTTTATTGATGATAGGAATTTTATCAATGAAAAAACGACACCGTGGTGTTATTCTAAATGATCAAGCAATAAAATGTCTTATAAATTGTATTAGAATAAAAGGAATGGAGATTAATTATTGCAATTTTAGAAACTAATAAGACATTAAATATTTTCACTAAAATTAAATGAATATGTGTTGTAACCATTTAATTGTATTACTTCTACTTTCCATCCATTAAATATAGGTTTTTAAAAAAATATTCTTACAAGAATATGTCCAACAAAATTTACCAATATATTTTTCATTTAAATCATAAGACCCACTATCATAATTGTAACATCCAAGGTAAGTAAAGAATATGAAATTTTTATATTTATTAAGATCTGTAAATTAATTAATAATTTTACTTTAAAGAGGATTCTATGATTGATGGCATACCTGATTCACAACAAGGGTTTCATTTTAATCTTATGTTTGACACAACTTTGGGTCATACTGAGAAATAATAATATAATATTATTTTAAATGGTAGTTAACGCTTAGTCATTATAATGGTGGGAATGAACTGAACTAACTTGAAAAATTATTATAAATTTTTGTTAAAAGTTTTTACATTTATCCAATAAAATCTAGAGTTTTAAAATAAAAAAAGAAATAGATTTTAAGCATAAATACACTAATATTCAATAAAAGGCCGATTTGTCGTATTTTGATGACAATATCTTTTTAAATATTTTTTGGTCACTTTTATATGTTTAATTTGACCAAATAATTTTCTTCTTTGGAATTGGCACACCATAATTTACTTTGGGTAAATTTTATGTATTTTTCTGATAAAATAATTTTTTATGAATAGTACAAAATACTATATTTTAATTCAAATATTAATTTTAATCTAATTTATTTATATTGTTATATTTTTTTATTAATTTGTTCTAAAGTGTAATTAGATTATATTTTTATCATTAAATTCAATGGGGGTCATTGGAATTAAGTTTACATTGAAATTTGATATAAACAAGTGTCAATCTTTTCATAGATATTGTTTCTTAAAAACACGTTGTTTATTTTGACAACATGAATTAATTTTAAATTAGTTAATGAAAAATATATATATTTTTTTTAACATAGACATCATTTTTTGAGTTCGTAATATCAAATATAGCATAGGTTGAACTTTTGGTATTTTTCTGAAAAACATCAATTTTTGATGAATAGTGAAACCACTAAGAAGTAGTTACAAAACTTACATTTACATTTTAATGAAATTTTATCACCTCTGTCATTTTAGTATCAAAAATATGACATACATGTTTGTTATTATTAAGTAAAATTTGGTTCAATAATATGAAAATAATTTTCTGTGAATAGTAACATTTGACTTTTATTTACCACAGTTAAAAGTAAATAGGGTAATTCAAGGTAAAAAGAATATTATAAAAAAAAATTACCTTAACACTTTTCTTAACCATATTTTATTATTCATTTTAGACCATGGACATCCTTGGGCCTATTTTGAGTCCCCGTGGAGCCACTTGGGAGTGATAATGACACTTTAGATTAATTAATTTAAGGTAATGACAAAAATAGCACAAAAAAATAAATTTTAGTAAATAAATTTTTCAATGAGTTTATATGAGTTATTTTATCAAAAATAATTATTCATTGGAAAGATAAAAAGATTTCATAAATATTTATTTATTTTTTAATTGTTAGACATCAAATAAATTACTTTATTTATGACACAAAATGATGCAGTATTTAACTCATTAATAAATGATTTAAATAAATATGATTATAAATATTAAAACAATATCACACACATTTACAATTTGTATTATGTGATTTTATTTCGACCATGATTCAACTTATCTTCAACTTTAATATGTTTTCGTCCTTTTGAAAATAAATATATGTTTATAATAAAATGACATTTTCAAACATTTCTAATGAGACCTTCCTCTCCCTTGTAAAAGACACCACTTATAACCCATTTCATAGACCTCCAAATCCCATTGGCCCATAAAAACCCTTCCCAAATAATATCTCAAAACCCTCTCTTCTACCTATTAGCCTTTCCCTTGGCAGAAGGCACTTCAGGAAATCCTTTTCATTCAATCAAAAAGAAGTTACCTAGTTTTTAGGTAACAATTTCTCTTAAATTCAATTATTTTATTTTACATCTCCAACCCCTAAACTCTTTTTATTCATTAATTTATACCAAAAACAATATACGCAATATACTAGTATGTTATTAGGAGAATTATTCAATCTACACGTACACACACCTCCATCTAATGGGAAAAGAACATATTGTATCTGTGGGTGGAAAACTAACACCTCATGAAACGATGATTGTTCAATTATCTCCTACCACCTTTCATGGTGGAAATTAAGATGGAATTATATTAATATAAGATAGTTATTATGTTTATGTTTTCTTTTGTGCTTCTATATTTTTCATTGATACCATACCTTTATTGTTTCCATTATGGGTAAACACGATAATTTCATTTGAGGAAGTGCGGACTACCGCCCCCTCAAAGTGATATGACACATTCATGCCATACATAGAACGTATAAAGGATGGATTTAAAAAAATTATATATGATATTATACTATAATTAAGATATAACTATTTTTCTTTATGTTTTTATTCCATTAAAATACGAAATAGAAATGAAAGTATCGTTCACGTGTACGTACAACTTTCTGTCTCTATGAACGGTGTATTTCATTTTTTTATCTCCAAATGTAATGTACTGTTATAAATAAATATATATACTTGATATATATGATATATATGATATCTAAATCATTAATATAATTATTGAGATAATTTTCGTTTCAAAAAATTGACAATTTGTAATTATAACATGTTCATTTTTTACTGAAGTTCTGAACATCGACAAAATGTCCAATACAAACTCAAAACATTAACTAATTGTTATTTCAAGGTAATAAGTGATATTAGAGAAATAATAAACATGAAAATAGTTCTTAATCAATTAGAAACAAACTTATGTTTATTATTCTTGATGAAAAAGGAACAAACAAGTCAAGTTGGACACGAGCTAAGGGGTTTCTATTCTGACTTTTAATTCTGTGATATTTTCATTGTTCGCAACTAATTTATTGCTTGTGGTGTACTGCTTAATGCCATTTGTTATATATTATCATGATTATATTTATATTTATGTTATTCTTTGAATACTTTTGAATTTATTAACTTGTAATCATATGACTCGATTGATTACAATGTGGTAACGGATTTTCATCTCGCTTTTTATTCCATTGATATTCATGCTATATTTTCCACTATTTCCTTTCGAATGGTGTATGTACGGCACAATATAATATTCATTGCGTAATATACATCAATTTATGTATTTTTACATCTTCATTTTATGATCCTTCTTTCATGGGTTGTATGTTTTGAAAGGCACCAAATCGGAATGGGATATTTTTAACACAATTTCCATTCCTTTGGATAATCATCAAATTCATAATTATGTCAAGCTATGATTATGTGTGGAATCATTATTTATTTATTTATGTGGAAATTTTCACTCCCCTTTGTGTGGATGTACTTTCTATACACACAGTCATACCATTTATGAATTCTCAAGTGATCGATATGTACATGATAGGAGAAATTTTATCTCAATTTCAATTCATTGAGTTAAACATCCATGTCATTGGTGTTGATTTTAAAAAAATATGGGTTAATGTTCTCTGATTGATTTACACTGAATATAAAATCATATTGAGTGTATTTATATTTTACAAACATTATTATTTAATTTATTTATCCTTAATCTATGGATAAACTTTTATAAGATTTTTCGCCTCAATTTGTATTCCATTGAGACTTTATTGTTGTTATACACCAATTAACTCTTATATAATGTATATAACATACTTTGTAATATTATATAATGAATCTATTTTTACTAATGATAATATAATGTTTTTATTTAATGTTATTCCTTAATTGTTAGTATACAAGAATCTGTCATTTGTTTAAAAACTCTTTAACTAAATTACCATTTTAAATGTTTTAAAGATTTATTCATCTAAATATTTATCATTAATGTCCACATTTTAAAAATGGTTTTATGAATTCAATAAAATGGACATTAATTTTTTCAAAATATAATTTATTTATAAGTTTTAATGTGGTATGGGACACTTTTATTAAAATATATCTTTATTAAATGTTTTAAATTGTTTTGAAAATGGTGTGATAATAAATTGATTGTGTCTATATCTTGAAATTATATTTTGTGATTGCATTGTGGAAATGTTATATTTTATTTATTCTTGATTTATGTGTCATGATTATGTTATGATTATTTGGAATTGTTTACATATACAGGTGGTTCCATGATAAAAATAGGGTAGGTGAACCCGATATAGCCATCCAATGCATTGGGTAATGTGACAGATGTAATTATTGATGTTTTTCCTAAGATATTTAGGTAATATACTATGATGGCTATTCCAAATGTAACTCTCTATTTAGCTATGATAACTACAATTTAAGTATGTTATGAATGACATAATATTCCTTTATGATTTGTGATTTTTGGGTGTTATTCATAAATCTTATGATTTTGTATGGATTGATATGATTGAAAAGTATCAGTTTCATTGATTGTTATTTATTGATGGGTGAATGTTTTCCTTATTTATTTTATAACCCTTACTGAGATTTTTATGCACATCCCATGTTTTTGAAATTTTTTTCATATGACATAAAGTATAATAGAGTTAAGGATGATACCAAGGATAAGTCATGTTGTCTAAAACATTTAACCAGACATGATAATTTTTAAGTGATTTTATTTTATAAAAAAAATGCATATTGAGTAGTAGTGTCTACATGTAATATTCATGTTGATGTGTAATAGTTATGGAATAATTCCCTAAAACAATAAACCTAAAAATATCCTCAATGTGGATTATTATTTTAATTCAATATTATGTAATATTTATTACTGGGTCCATATAGTTAGCATCAGTGGTCGGTTTAAATAACTTTAGAGGTTAGGGTATTCTTAAATCATAAGTGAAATTACCATAATGGTAAGGATTTCAGAAAGAGTCCTTTTTTTAGATAAAGTGAATGATATTAACATAATATGAATAATTGTATCTTAGTATTTACCATCCTCATAAGATATTATTTGATGATTTTACTGATATACTCATTTTGACCATTTTGGTTTTAGTAAATGGCTGGATCTAGCAGGCTCTAAAGTAATAGTGGGTGTGAAGAAAAATGTTACAGTTTTCTAAATGGACAGCTGAATGAAATCAGAGCTGAAATGAGAACTCTTGTGGTTATTGTCAACCATCTATCTGGAGTAATTATTGACCACCTAAACCGTGGTGATTTTTAGAAAGCATTATATACTTAAGAAACAAATCCCTACGGATGTTCAGGTAATAATCATAAAGGTATGCTTTTTCAAAAACCAATGTGTCAAGGATGTGGAATGAAACATCTAAGAAAATATTTCAATCAAACAGAAAGATTCTATAGATGTGGAAATGATGGTGATAAAGAAAGAACCAACCATGGAAAAAGGAAGCATCCCGTTTAATCAAAGAAAGGGAAATATGTTCTTTCTGGGGGGATCAATTGAATGAGTTAAATGTGGTGCGCATGGTCATTATACAATCATATGTATTACGAAGAAGTATCATTAATGGTATCACCATTATTGTACAAATATTTGATTACCAATACCTAATTCCGTTCCGATTGAGTATAAAGATACTAAAAATGATCAATGAATGGTATGGATTATTTCTTAACATATGTTTTGATATTATTGAATCATAGTATATGATTCATCATTTTGTTTATAGTAAATAAGTATTTTATAATAAGTTGGAAATGAATGGTTAATTGATCATGAATAATGTCTAATGAGTAAGAAGTCTACATATAAGGGATTCTATAGTTATGGAAGATTTTAGGATAGTGAAATGCTTAAAATTATTAAGGCAGTTTTGATGATGGGATTTTATTAGAAGCATTTTTATAGTATGTATAACCCTAAATTTTGATATATGGAGATTTTATTAAAGGAATATTTAACTTTTCTTTTGTGGATATATTTATAAAGAACCAATTGGATTTATAAGATCCTTGAATTTGAGTATTTTACTAGTTAATACATTTTGGTATGAAAAATGAATGTAATTAGACAACCTTCATGGTTAAAATATGTTATGGTTATTTTTGATGAATTTATATCTTATTGGGAATGTTATAAAATTATATAGTTTTTGAAAAAGGACAACACACTGACTTCGTGACAACCCGTCACGTCAGAAACAACGGTGGGAATCGAACCCACAACCAATGTATGAGTGAGATTTATCACCTACCAATGAATACGTCAAGTCCCTGGTTAGTATGACTAATTATTTTTAGTTAGATGATTTTATGAATCAATAATATGTTGATTTTGGGTCATATATGGAAATGATTAACCTATCAGAGAGAATATGTGATTAGGTTAATTACATTCCTATATGATATATAAAGATTAACTGATGTTATTTTGAGATAAATGTTATGATTTATCGAGGAAGACTATGTGATCAAATTCTTCTATTTTTTGAGTTTCAATCATAGATTGGGTTAATTTGAATAAATTTAAGGATAGTTGTGTATTAAACTGTATTCTATGAACTATGGGTTTTGTTTGACAATTATGAAGATTAATAGTAGTTTTTCTTTTTGTAAAAGATTAACCTTTTTTAGGATTATCTGATCGTGTACTAACCATTTTGGTTATTGTTATGGCCTATAGATATGGGAGATATATAGTTTAAATTTTGTGGAATTTTTTATTTCATCGAATTTGATTATATAAATCTTAATGTGAACAAGTCACCCTGGATACTCATCATTTAGAGAAAATATGATTTTATGTTAGAAATATAGTAAAGGATGAATGTCTACATGACTAGTATGTATGTCTCATGTTTTTATTTATGATCTTAAATAAATTATTCAATGAAATGTAACTTAAAACAAAAACATTAACTATTAAATTTTCATACTGGGGAATAAAAGACTGTTTAACCCATCACATGTTTGGGATTTTCTGGGGGTTAACTTTCTCCTAATACTATTTTCTATCACTCTCCATCATAATTTGATGGTTTTTTTATCATACATATCCATTTTGTCATGGAATCCTAGTATTTGTTGTATTGGGTAACCTTTGTAATTCTATTTATTCATTTTAATGTGATTGTTTTATTGAATATTTTTCAGATGATAGGTTTTCAATGATTTTCTTGAAAACAATTTTTTAAAAAAATTGTGAAGACGCAATTCTCAAAAGGGGGAATGGATGTAACATCGTAGGTAAATAATGAATATGACATTTTCATATTTATTAAAAAATTTAAAATAATTATCAATTTTAATTTAATTGGAATTCTATGTTCGATGGTGTAAATGATGCACAACAATAGGTTTCTTTGAAATCTTATGTTGCACACTACATTAGGTCATACTGAGAAATAATAAGATAATATTATTTTAAATGGTAGTTAACATCTAGCCATTGTAATGGAAGGAATGAATAGAACTAACTATAAAAATCATTATACATGTTTTTTAAATGTTTATACATTTATCCAATAAAATTAATAGGCTTAAAATAAGAAAGGAATTTGATTTTAACCATAAATACTATAATATTTACTAAAATGATGATTTACCACCTATTGATGGTGAACCCTCATTAAATATAGTTTTGGTTAATTTTATATCTTCTATTTGACCAAATAATATTCTTCTTTATAATCAGGACACCAAAACTTACTTTGGGTAATTTTTTGGTATTTTTCTGATAAAATTCATTTTTAATTAATAGTGAAAAATACAGTATTTTATTTTAAATATTATTTTTAATCTAATTTATTTATATTGTTAGATAATATTTTTAATTGTTTTTAATGTGTAATTATATTATACATTAACCATTTAATCCAATGTTGGTAGTTGGAATTAATTTCACTTTGAAATTGGACATAAACATGTGTCAATCATTTGATAGATATTGTTTCTTAAAAACAAGCTATTTGTTTTGACAACAGGAATTAATTTTAAATTAATTAACTAAAATTAAATTTTTTAATTATATAAATTATAAAACAACTTTGAATTAAGAATATAAAAAATATCTTTGGCATAATTTTTTGTATTTTTCTAAAAATTATAAATTTTTTATGAATAATGAAACCATCAAGTAGTAGTTAAAAAACTAAAATTTTCATTTAAATAAAATTTTACGGCTTCTGTGAATTTATTTTTCTAAATTATACATACATTGATTTTATTAGTAAATAAATGTGGTAAAATAAGATTAAAATAGTTTTTGGTGAATATTATCTTTTGACTATTATTTACCGCAGTTAAAGGAAAATAAGGTAATTCAAGGTACAAATAATATTATAATAATACAAAATTACCTTAACACTTTTTCTAAAATTATTATATAAGTAATGACTGACCATGGGAATCCATGGGCCGATTTGGGGACCCCATGCATGAGAGTGATAATGAAATATAAGATTAATTAATATAAAGTAGTGAAAAAACGACACAAACAAATAGCTTTTAGTAAATAAATTTTTACATGGGGTTATATGAGTTATATTTTTTACTATAAATATTCATTGGAAATATGAAACTATTTACAAAATCATTTTAGTTTTTTTATAATTTTAAGTCATTAATTAAATAAAATTTATTATGACACAAAAATGTTGCAGTATTTACCTCATTAATAACTTATATAAATATATATGATTATAAATATTAAACCAATATCAAAAACCTGTCCAATTCTTATTGGATGACTTTATTTCGACCATGAGTCATTGTATCTTCTACATTAATGTGTTTTTGACTTTTTAAAACCTAATATATGTTTTTAATAAAATAACATTTTCAAACATTCCCAAAGATCCCATCCTCTCCCTTATTAAAAGACACCACTTATACCACATTACAAACACCTCTCACGCACCTAAGATCGCCCAAACCTATAACAAATAAGATCTAATGATCCCTCTATTATTACAAGAAGCCTTACCTTAGGCATAAGGCACTTCATGAAATCATTTTTGTAAAACCAAAGAGAGTTACCATATTTTAAGGTAATGGTTTCACTTAAATTCTTTCCATTAATTTTACTTCTCCAACCATAAACTCTTTTTATTAATTTCATTTATAGAAAAACATGTATCCTATATATACTATGATTTTTTTATAAGAATCATTCAAACTAAACTTACAAACACTTCCATCTAATAGTTAATGAACATATTTTTTCTCTGGATGGAAAACTAACACCTCACGAAACGATGATTGTTTAATTATCTCTTACTGCCTCTCATGGTATCCAATAAGATGGTACTATATTTATATTTGATATATATTATGTTTAGGATATCTATATTCTTATGTATTTTTCATTAATTTCATACCTTTTTGGTTTCCATTATGGGTAAACACGATAAATTTATTTGAGGAAGTCAAGACTACCATCCTCTCAAAGTGATATAAATCATTCATGCCATACATGGGACATATAAAAGATGGATTTTATGAAATTATATATGGTATTACATTAAAATTACAATATTCTTATGTATAATTATTTTTTAATTCCATTAAAATACCAAATAGAAATGAAAGTTGCATTAATGGGTACCTACGGCTTACCATCTCCATGAACACTGTATTTCATTTATTATCTTCAAATGATATGTAATGATATAAATACATATATATATAATGGATATATATGACTCATATGATATCTAAATCTTGAATTTCATTCTGGAGATAATTTAATTTTGACCACATGTACATATTGTAATTATAACATTTTCATTTTTGACTGAAGTTCTGAACATCGACAAAATGTCGAATACAAACTCCAAAAATTAAGTACTTTTTATTTATATATAATAAGTGGTAAAAAAGGAATAATAAACTGGAAAATGGTTTTTAATCAAGTATAAATTAACTAAATTTTATTATTCGGTAAGAACAAGGAACAAACAAGTCAAGATGGACAAGAGGTAGGGGGTTTATTTTCTCACTTTTAATTCCGTCAGATTTCCATTTTTCGCCACTAATTTATTGTTTTTGGTGTACTGTGTACTGCCATATGATATATATTATCATGATTCTATTTATATTCATGTTATTCTATGAATCTTTTGTGGTTATTCACTTTTTTTTCTACGATTCTATTGATTACAACGTGGTAAGAGATTTCATCTAACTTTTTTTCCTATGAGATTCATGCTATATTTTCCACTATTTCCTTTTGGGTGGTGTATGTACTTCCCAAAATTGTGTTAATTGTGTAATATACATAAATTTATGGGTATTTACATCTTAATTTTATGATCCTTCATTCATGGGTTGTATGTTTCGTAAGTCACCTAATCCGTAAAAGAACTTTGTAACACAACTTCCATTCCTTGGGATAATCTTCTAATTCTTAATTATGTCATTATATTATTACATGTGGAGTCACTATTTATTTATTTATGTTAAAATTTTCACTCCACTTTTGTTGGATATACTTTTGATACACATAATCACTCCATTGATGAATTCTCAAGTAATTGATATGAACTTGATAAGAGTAACTTTAACTCAATTTACATTCATTGTGATAAACATCCATGTCATTGGTATTGTTTTTACCAAAATATGTATGAATGTTCTCTAATTTATTTACACTTAATATAAAATAATATTGAGTGTATTTATATTTTTTACACATTATTATGTAATTGATTTATCTTTAATCTAAAGAAACTGTTTTATAGGGGGTTTTGACTTAATTATCATTCTACTGAGACTTCATTGATGTTATGCACCAATTCACTCATATATGGTGTATATAATGTCCTTTTTCATATTATATCCTGAATCACTTTATTATCATGATATTTTAAGTTTATGATTCATTTTTATTCCCCAATTATTTTTTTTCAATCATCTCACATTTTGTTAAAAACTCTTTATCTAAAATTTTATATTAAATGTTTTAAAGATTTATTCTTCTAAAAGTTTATCATTAATGCGCATGTTGTATAAATGGTATTACTAATTTAATTATATGGACATTAATGTTTTCAAATGATAATTTATTTTAAAGTTTCAAAGTGGTATGGGACACTTTGATTAAAAAATCACTTTATTAAATGTTTTAAATGTTTTTGAAAGTGGTATGATAAATCATTGATTATGTCTATATCTTGAATTGATATGTTGTGATTGCAATGTTGAAATGTTATATTTCATTTATTCTTGATTTTTGTATCATGAATATGTTTTGATTATTGGGCCTTGTTTACATATATTGGTGGTTACGTGATAATCCTAAGGTGGGTGAGCTCGACATAGCTCTCCAATGCATTGGGTAACATAATGGAGGTAAACGTTAATGTTTCTCACAAGAGATTTAAGGAATGTTGTTGAGACCCGAAGCATGACGTACATGGACAATACATTAATTTTTTGGAATACTTAATACATAACAAAATCCAAAACTCAAGTATTGTAATAGTTTAGTGTCTTTGGAAACTTGGAATATAATCATCTAATCTTGGTGAAAGATCTTCAACAACTCCCATAAAGATCTTCCCGTTTTGATTTCTTACCTAAAACCTCTCTTGAAATCCTGGGGAAAAGAAAACATATAAAGGGTGAGCTCAAATGCTCAGTAAGGGTAAGCATGGAGAAAATAAAACAAACTATATACCATTGAACTTAAAAACATGAAAATAATGTTTAAACAACAAAATCTTGAGAAAAGACATAAATCTTGGGAGTACGTAAGGCATGTATCATAATGGAACATCAATCATGATAAAATGTCATGGGGATAAAACATGTAATTGTGGAAACCATTCATCCCATGTGATGATTTCCATAGTAGCCAAGGCATTGCTTCCGAGAACATCTTAGTGGACAAAGTCCCTTTCTGAATCGAGTTCACTCCTCGTTCCAGTCCTGTATCACTGAACCAGATTAACTTACTGTTATAGCCATGTCTATCTCATGAGATATTAATATTTATCCAATGAATTGGAGTGAGATGTAGGTCCCACTCATCTCATAATGAATTCATTCTTACTTGTTCCACAAAATAAACATACATCATTCATAATAACCCAACGGTAAAATGGGTTTCATAAACATCATCCCATCATTACATAATCTATATAAAAGAAATGGATATCATTTAATAATAACAAAAGTTAAACCATGTAAATCATAGAGAAATGATACTTGAAACATAAACATATGAAATAATGTCATCTTAAATTAAAAATGGTTCTGATAAAACACTTGAAATGAATTCTTGAGGAAAATATCCTTCCTTCTTCAAAATCATTTTCTTTCAAAAAATGTCATGCAATTTTAAAAGAGAAGGATTTTTTGAAAATATTCCTGAAATCTGTTTGTGTAAGATTCATGATAATAAGTATTTATAAAAAAGTGAAAATCCTTTCATGCCGTATATGTTTAAAAAAACATTCTTCTCGTACTTTTGTCAGAAAAGTCAAAAAGTACCTTGTAGGGTAAATAAAAGAAAGATACCTTCCATACAATGGGGTAAAAGTCCAAATGGGTAAAAAGGACTTTAACCATACATGAAAACACTTTTATAAAACATGGACATGGATGATAGCAATAACCCCATTAAATACTTACGGATAAGCAATCTCGGATAAAAATGAGATTTGAAAAATTATCCCTTACCTTATGTCCGATATGCTTCGTATGTATCTGAACCTCATGTATAATGATTTAAATAATGTCATTGAGTTATTAAAGAATCATATTAATTGTTATTATATCATATATGGTTCACTTAGGTATTTATATTACCCGTTCATTTGTCAATTCCATGTTAAAGTAGCGTTTTGGGTAAAAATGTTTAGACTTGTTGTTCTTGATATTATTATTACCTATATCATGATTTACTTAATTCAAAAATTTAAAACATTATTTATATATTATATATATTCAGTATATATATATATATAGAATAGATAGATAAATGGAATGAAACACACCGTTCATGGAGACGGTATGTCGTACATATGCATGAATGCTGTTTTCCTTTCCTTATTGACATGAATGGAAGTAAGTAGATGACACAAACACATATATATATACATAAATACAGTATCTTTATAATTTCATATATTTTATTATTATTGCTTATATATACTTTATAATAATTCTTTAATGGTTAACATGGAGAATGAATCTCATCGCGGCGTGGAGACGGTAGTCCGTATGTACGCACGAGCGATGATATCGTTCCCATAATTACTGAATTTAATTGGAGTGGATGATAAGATATATTAGAATCAGTATGATGTTATAATAACTATGTATAGTTATCCTTTACACCATTATACCCATCCATGTAAGGTGGTGTTGCAAAAACGGATTACACAACAACGTGGAGACCGTATTCCGTACGTACGCACGCGCGGTGATTTTATAATCTGTAGGATGGATAGAGGTTGAAATGGGGTTGTATCATATTTATAATAACATATTAGTATACTATGGATATTGATGTTATTAATTCATAATTAAAACTCTAAATAAGAGGATTTATAAGAAGAATGAAACTTGAATGAATCAGTAGTAGGTATTACCTCTTTCTCGAAGTGCCTCCTTTGAACTTCCTCTTAGGGCACTAATGTTGGTCTTTTGAGAAGACGAATACCTCTATAAGGTTTCTAGGGAAGTGTGGATGAGAAATGGGCAGAGGTTGGCCAAGCTTAAAGGCTCAAAATGGTGTGAGTATGAGAGGAAGGAGGTTCCCTTTTATAAGGGAGGAGAGGGGCACCTTTGTAATTATAAGAAATATTAATTTATAATAAATTCCAAACCCACTTAAAAACCTCCAAAAATGACTCATATTCAATTATTAAATGTGACAGGGTTGTAATATCATCAACCAATAATATTTAGACACGTAGGGAATTTATTTTATTCATTATCAACTTGATTTATCCTTATTTAATCTATTAAATTTTATTTGTGGTAATGAGATTATAAATTTTAAATTGTTAATAATAATTCCTTATGTGCTGTTAATGATCCATAATAAGATACTTTATGACATTTTAGACTATATAAATTTCAATTTGTAATTTTTAAACATTTATGTGATTTTTAAACAATTTAATAATATTTTTTTATAAAATAACAATAGTGTCAATTTAGACACTATTCATTTATCTGAATTTAAATAAAATCCACACAGAGGATATATTTGAACAAAAATATTTAATAGGTTCAAATAATATCATATTAATCTATACAATTATTGGAGAACATTAAATAGTTCATATATTATTTATTTTACTATTTCTAAAACCATTTATTTGATATTTCTCTTAATAAAATAATTACTACAACATTTTTGTATAATTATTAAATATAAATATTTTTGCATAAAAATTAAAAATAAAATACTAGGCTAAAGATAAATCTTATATAATTCATTAGAAAACATTTATTAGGATTTAATTTCTAAAAACCCAAAATTTTAAAATGTTATATGTATTAAATTATGAAGGTGACAACTTTGACATCATATAAAATAAAATAATATAAGTGTCATAATCACTTTTATAAGACTCCAAACGGTCATATATTCGGTAATTGGATGATTATGGTGTATATATACACTACCAATAAGTTTTGGTCAGGTTTTTGAGACCATTAATATGTATTAATATTTCAATAAAAACAATATTATTGATTTTTTTTCTAAATAAATAATTTCTGCATCATTAATGTATAAGCTAATAAGGTAATTAAATAACTCTTAAAAAATTAAAAATAAGTTACCATGATAATGAAAAACAATTTATCATTAAAATGAGTATTTATAAAAGAAATTATATTCTGTATAACCTTATATTAAAAATACTTTAATTATAAAAGTTTGAGTGAGACATATTTCACTTTCCTTTAAATAAAATAAACTAAAGGTCTTAATCTCCTAGAAGTGGGTTCTAATGGATTCCATTTAGACCCAAATATGACTTAGGACGAAATATAATCATCCAATTGTATTAATAAAAGTGTTAGGGTAAGTTTATAATATTATATTGACCCTTAATTTCCTGTTTTACCTTTTATTATGGTAAATAAAATTTACCGTACTTACTATTTATAATGCCCAAAAATAAAAAGTATTATATTAATATAATTTGGACCCAATTATTCCAAATATATAATCCATTTTTACAAATTCAATACACAGAAGTTGCATAAATTAAATTAAAATTAATCTCATTGTCGAAAGAAAATGGGTTTTTGTTTAAAACATTCCAAAAGATTGAATTGATTTAACCTATGAATTAAATGTAAAATCAATGATAATGACTTGAATTATATTAAATGGTAAAAATATATTCTATTTATACTTTAAAACCATTCAATATTATAATTTAACCACATAAATTATTACGATGAAAAAAGTTGTTTTTAATTAAAATATAGCGTGTTTTTACTATTCATTAAAATATGAAAGTTATCAGAATAATACAAAAAATTTATCCAAGGTAAAATTATATATAATAATTCCAAAGAATAATTTTATTTCTTAGAATTTATCTTATAAACATTTCAAAAACTTGATTTAATGTCGGTGCACCATCAAAAGGTGGCAAAACTGTATTTTTTCAAAAATACTTATTTTACCCGAAAAATTTATTTTATTCTCATAACATGTTCTAGAAAATGTGAAAGATGAATAATAATTTAATAAAAATCAAAATTTATTTAATACTAATCATAACGGTTAGTTCATAATAATATTATAACCATATATTGTTGTTTAGTGAAACCCTGTATTGCGTACAACACACGCTATCGATAAAGGTCATGATTGCGTGTAATGCAAGCCAAGTCAGGGTTGCGTATAGTGCAAGAATTTTTTTTGTTTTGTATAACATAATACAATCATAGTTCATTTATACATTGAATATATATATATATATATCCATATATATATTCACTCAATGTTGCGAACATGAAATTGTGTGTAACACGATCCAAGAATAGTGTTGCATATACTGCAAACTAATACGGTGTTGCGTATAGTACAAGATAATCTTGGTGTAGTGTAAAACAGAAGATATGAAAGAAATTAAAAAAAATAAATCTTATAAAATCTCTGGGTGTAACATTCTACACCCCTTAAAATGAATTTCGCCCATGAAATTCGTCGGGGTTATAAATGGTTTACTAATCGAAAGATTATTTAAAAGAATCCCACATCGTATAATGGATTACCAGAACTTATATTCAAAAACTAAAGTATGAAACATAACAGTTACCCAAATTTATTAATCACTGGGTTTCCACATAGGAGAACATAGGTGAAAATATGGATATGGGAGAGAAATCTAACCATCATGTTCTGATGGAGGGTGGAAGAGAACATGGCTATGAAAAATCCATCAATCAAAAAGCCATATATTTGTGATGATCTAAGGTACCATCTGATTCATCGGATATAAGGGCACCAGGAAAACATTTTTGGTTTTCAAGATCATTTCCCTAAAGTTGAAGAAATTGGAATTAGAAGAAATACTTTCGTGATTTTGGTACAGTCTCACTGTTGGTCGTTCCTTGGACAATTTCCACTTTATCTTTTAACGAAATGAAATTGAACTTTTCATTTGTGAAGTGTTAGAAGATCTTGTGATATAATGATGGGTCATTCCATCTGTCTCAAACAAATGGTTAGAAAATGTTATGAAAAATACATAAGTCCATCTATAGTGAGATTAATCATATATGGTTCCTAAAATGGACTTATACTTTATATATCATACTTCTTAATACAATAAAACTAGTTTCTACAAAACATGGACTTCATGTAGGCCAGTGGTAGGTGATAAAGGCATGTCGCACTTCAGTTTTGGGTTCAATTCCCACAGCCTTGTCTGACGCAATGGGTTGTCGCATGTCCTATAGGTTGTCATTTTTCTAAAACTATATTATTATAACAATCCATAAATAATATCAAAAAAAAAATCTAGCCTTAAACAATTATATCTGATGTCCAACTTAATCCATTCCAACCTTTAAGCTTATCGAAAATACTTCTGTCAAATCTCATAGTGTAAGGAAAATTATTACTTGAGAGGAAACATAACAAGTACGTGAATATCATCATTTATCCCCCATATAAGATATATCTTGATGGTCACATTTCACACATGTGAATACCTTAATCGTGTATTCTCTTGAAAAATGAATACCCATTGAATCTTAGTGAAAACATGAATGCGGTCAAAATTTACCTCATTCCACATATAAAAATCCAAAAATTCTCTATACTCAAACCATGATATAACGTTTTTCCTTATATCAGTCATTAGGTCATTAATACTGTCAATCTTTTCATTTTCTCCTTATCCATTCATTATGTGCATATCATCAACATTCCAAAAATATCTGAATAACCTTTCATGGTTACTAGTACCATTCACAATATACTTTCAAATACTTTAGGAAAAAATAGTGTAACAATCCTTAGATGTTTCTTAATTCTATAGGACCATTAAATTTCCTATACAACAGAACTCTTCATAAACATAAAATCATTCCACTAGCTTCTTAAACCATTGACCAAGCTTCAACACTTCTTTCATCTCATATATAATTTCTAGTCTCTTCATCATCATCCACATAAATACTACCCATATGACCATTCTGATTATCTTCATGAGATTTTTCCTTAGGGAATTGGTTTACATAATTCCCATACATTCCACATTTAAAACATCTAATCATTTTTGATGTCGTAGCAATACCATTATCCTTATTCATGGTGTTAACTGAACCTTTTCCTTTGAACTTACTGGATTTGTGTCCTTCTTTTCCGTACCCAAAGCATCTTCTAGTTCCTTTGAAACATTCTCCTTGATGCCTATTCCCACATGATTTACATTAGAGAAATTGAACATTCCTTCCTCTATGATCATCATGAAACTCCATCTTTTTCTTATTAGCTGAGTCGGGAAACTTACCAAAGTTTAGATAATTGATCATATTTTGAGATTGCTGATTAGGAATAATAACGATATGTGGACCTATAGATTCAATTCCATTCAGTTTCTCATGAAGAATATCATTCCATTGTCCATCATATCCTCCATTATCGTGAATCATCTCATTCATAGCCATTATCTAAAACCCTAAAAAGAATAGTATGAGTAGAAAAAATCATGCTAGGGGAAAAAAGATAATAAAGAGGGAGTAACTACAATATCTAACATCTTAGTTTTAATTCTAAGATCGTTACTGTAATTCTAGTACTATAACCTATACTTATACTTAACCTTAGGGACATCCCTAGACATACCTTAGAAATATCTCTAGGGATCTCGCTAAATTTTTCGCATCCTAGCTTCCAATGGTTAACTAAACCTTTCCTCTGATACCAACTGTAGATACCCGAAGCTTGACATACATGGACAATACAATACTTTGGTTGAATAATTAATATATAACAAAAACCAAAACTCAAGGATCGTAATAGTTTAGTGTCTTTGGGAACTCGGAATATAATCTTCTAATCTTGGTGAAAGATCTTCAACAACTCCTATAAAGAACTTCCCCTTTTGATTTCTTACCTAAAACCATTCTTGAAACCCTAGAGAAAAGAAAACATATAAAGGGTGATCTCAGATTCTCATTAAGGGTAAGCATGGAGAAAATAAAACAAACCATATACCATTGAACTTAAAAACATGAACATAATGTTTAAACATCAAAATATTGAGTAATGACATAAATCTTGGAAGTGCGTAAGGCATGTATCATAATGGAACATCAATCTTGATAAAATATCATGGGAATAAAACAGGTAATTGTGGAAACCATTCATCACTTGTAATGATTTCCATAGTTTCCAATGCATTGTTTCCAAGACCATCTTAGTGGACAAAGTCCCTTTCTGAATCGAGTTCACTCCTCGTTCCAATCCTGTTTCACTGAACCAGATTAACTTTCCATTCCAGACATTCCTATCTCATGAGATATAAATCTTTACCCAATGCATTGGAGGGAGATTTAGGTCCCACCCATCTCATAATGAAATCATTCTTACTTGTGCCACAAAATAAACATCAATCATTCATAATAACCCAACGAAAAAATGGGTTTCATAAACATCATCCCATCATCACATAATACAAATAAAATAAATGGATATCATTTAATAATAAGAAATGTGAACCCATGTAAATCATAGATACATGATACTTGAAACATAAACATATGAAATAATGTCATCTTAGATGAAAAATGGTTTTGATAAAACACTTGAAATGAATTCTTGAGGAAAATATCCTTTCTTCTTCAAAATCATTTTCTTTTCACAAAACGTCATGAAATTTTAAAAGAAAAGGAATTTTTTTGAAAATATTCATGAAATATTTTGGAGGAAGCTCCATGAAAATAATTCTTTATAAAATCGTAAAAATTATTTCATGCCGTATACGTTAAAAAAACATTCTTCTCGTACTTTTTTCGGAAAATTCAAAAAGTACCTTGCATGGTAAATAAAAGAAAGATTCCTTCCATACCATGGGGTAAAAGTCAAAAAGCTAAAAAGGACATTAAACATACATGAAAACAATTTTATAAAACATGGACATGGATTATAGTAATAACCCCAGCAAATACTTATGAATAAGCAATCTCGGATAAAAATGAGATTTCAAAAAATATCTCTTACCTTATGTCCGATATGCTTCGTATGTATCCGATCCTCCTGTATAATGATTTAAATAATGTCATAGAGTTATTACATAATCATATTAATTGTTATTATATCATATATGGTTCACTTATGTAGTTATATTACCTGTTCATTTTTCAATTCCATGTTAAAGTAGCGTTTTGGGTAAAAACATTTGGACATGTTGTTCTTGATATTATTATTACTTATATCATGATTTACTTACTACAAAAATGTAAAACATGATTTATATATCACATATATTCAGTATATATATATATATATAATAGATAGATAATTGAAATGAAACACACCGTTCATGGAGACGGTAGGCTGTACATACGCATGAATGATGTTTTCCTTTCCTTATTGACTTGAACGGAAGTAAGTAGATGACATATATATATATATAAATAAATCCAGTAGCTTTATAATGTCATATATTTCATTATTATTTCTTATATATACTTTATAACCATTCTTTAACGGTTAACATGAGGAATGAATCTCATCGAGTCGTGGAGACGGTAGTCCGTACGTACGCACGAGCGATGATATCATTCCCATAATTATTGAATTGAATTGGAGTGGATGATACAATATATAATAATCAGTATGATGTTATAATAACTATGTATAGTTATTATTTACACCATTATACCCATCCAAGTAAGGTGGTGTTGGAAAAACAGATTACACCACGACATGAAGACGGTATTCCGTACGTACGCACGCGCGGTGATTTTTTTTCCGTAGGATGGATAGAAGGTGAAATGGGGTTGTATCATATTTATAATAACATATCAGTATATTAGGGATACTGATTTTATTACTTAATAATGAAACCTCTAAGGAAGAGGATGTATGAGAAGAAAGAAACTTGAATGAATCGGTAGAAGGTATTACCTCTTTCTCGAAGTGCCTCCTTTGAACTTCCTATTATGGCACTAAAGTTGGTCTTTTGAGAAGACCAGTACCTCTATAAGGTTTCTAGGGATATGGGGAAGTGAAATAGGAAGAGTTCGGCCGAGATTCAAGGCTCAAAATGTTATGAGGATGAGAGGGAGAAGGTTTCCTTTTATAAGGGAGGAGAGGGGCACCATTGGAATTATAAAAAATTTTAATTTATAATAAATTCCAACCCCACTTAAAAAAATACAAAAATGACTCATATTCGAATATTAGAAGATATAGGGTTGTAATCTCATCAACCAATAAAATTTAGACAAGTTGGGAATTTATTTTTAACATTATCAACTTGATTTATCCTTATATAATCTATTAAATTTTATTTGTGGTAATAAGATTCTAAATATTAAATTGTTATAAATAATTACTTATGTGCAGTGAGTTATCCATAATTAGATAATTTATGACATTTTAGACTATATAAATTTCAATTTATAATTTTTAAACATTTTTATGATTTTTAAACAATTTAATAATATGTTATTTTTATAAAATAACAATAGTTTCAATTTTGAAACTATTCATTTATTTGAATGTAAATAAAATACACACAGAGGATGTATTCAATCTAAAATATTTAATAGGTTCCAAAAATGTAATATTAATCTAGAAAATTAGTGGAGAACATTAAATAGTTCGTATAATATTTATTTTACTATTTGTAAAACCATTTATTTGATATTTCTCTTAATAAAATAATTACTAAAACATTTTTGTATAATTATTAAATATACTTATTTGTTGCATAAAAATTACAAACAAAATTCTAGGACGAATATAAATATTATATCTTTCATAATAATACATTTAGTCAGATTGATCTTCTAAAAAACAAAAATTATAAAATGTTATATGTATTAAATTATGAAGGTGACAACTTTGACATCATAAAAAATAAAATAAAATAAGTGTCATAATAACTTTTATAAGACTCCAAGAGGTCATTTATTCGGTCATTGGATGATTATGGTGTATATATACACTACAAATAAGATTTGGTAATTTTTGTGGGCCCTTTAATATGTATTACTATTTCAATAAAAACAATATTATTGATTTTCTTACTAAATAAATAATTTCTGCATCATTAATGTATAAGGTAATAAGGTAATTAAATAACTCTTAAAAAATTACAAATAAATTACCATGACAAAGAAAAACATTTTAGCTTTCAAATGAGCTTTTATAACCGAAATTATATTCTATATAACCTTATATTAAAAATACTTTATTTATTATTGTATGAATGAGACATATTTCACTTTCCTTTAAATAAAATAAACTAATGGTCTTAATCTCCTACAAGTGGGTCCTAATGGATTACATTTCTACCCAAATATGACTTAGGACAAAATATAATCATCCAATTGTATTAAGACAAGTGTTAGGGTAATTTTATAATATTATATTTACCCTTAATTACTCGTTTTACCTTTTACAAGGGTAAATAAAATTTACCGTAGTTACTATTCATAATGCCCAAAAATAAAAAGTAATATATTAATATAATTTAGAACCACTGATTCAAAATATGGAATCCATTTTTCCAAAAATCAATACACATAAGTTTCAGAAATTAAATTAAAATTAATCTCTTTGTTGAAAGAAAACGAGTTTTTGTTTAAAACATTGCAAAAGATTTAATTGATTTAAACTATAAATTCAATGTAAAATCAATGAAAATGACATACATTATATTTAATAGTAAAAATGTATTCTATTTATACTTTAAAACCATTCAATATTATAATTTAACCACTTAATTATTAAGATGAAAAAAGTTTTTTTTAATTAAAATATAGCATGTTTTTTACTATTTATTAAAATATGAAAGTAATCAGAATAATACAAAAAATTTGTCAAAGGTAAAATTTTATATCCTGATTCCGAAGTATAATTTTATTTTGAAAATTGAACTTATAAACTTTTCAAGAACTAGATTTAATTTTGTTGCACCATCAAAAGGAGACAAAACTGCATTTTTTGAAAAATACTTATTTTACCCAAAAAATTTATTTTATTCTCATACCATGTTCTAGGAAATGTGTAAGATTAATAATAATGTTATAAAATTAAAAATTTAGTTAATACTATTCATAACGGCTAGTTCATAACAATATTATAACGATATATTGTTGTGTAGTGAAACCCGATATTGCGTACAACACACGCTATCGAAGAAGGTCGTGATTGCGTGTAATGCAAGCCAAGTCAGGGTTGCATGTAGTGCAAGATTTCTTTGTTGTTTTGTATAAAAGAATACAACCGTATTTCATTTATACATTGAATATATATACATAGGCACACACACATATATATTCACTCAATGTTTAGAACTTGAAATTGTGTGTAACACGATCCAAGAATAGTGTTGCATATACTGAAAACTAATACGGTGTTGCGTATAGTACAAGATAATCTTGGTGTAGTGTACAACAGAAGATATGATAGAAATTAAAAAGAATATAACTTATAAAATCTCGGGGTGTTACAAATATACTGTGATGTAAATATAAAATGTGACTCCCAATGTAGTTGTGACAGATACAATGTATGTATGTTATGAATGCCATTAGTTACCATTATGATTTAGGTTTTCTGTGTGTTATTCATAAATACAATGATTTTAAAAGGTAGGTTATGATTGAAATGTATTGGTTTCTTTGAATTTTATTTATTGATGGGATAATTTTTTCCATCCTTATTTTATAACACTTATTGAACTTTTTGTGCTAATCCTAATTTTTTGAATTGTTTTTCAGAAGACATAAAGTGGTATAGGGTCCAGGATGTGATTAAGGAATAGTAATGATGTCTAAAAAATGGAACTAGACATATAACTTTTTAAGAGATTATATTTTATAGAAAATGGATACTGAGTAGTTGTTTCTATATGTAATATTCATGTTGAAATATAATAGTTATTTCCTAATTCTATAAAACTATAATCCTAAAAAGATCCTAAATGTGAATTTTTTATTTAATTCAAGATTATGTAATGTTTAAGGACAGGTCCTTAAGTACTAATTTTTAGTAGTAAAACCTTACACTCCCATGACAGATATCTTCATATGTTTTATATTTCTTCAGTCTACACATTTATTGTTTTTGTTGATTTTTTTTCAAAATTCTAACGTAGAAACAATCAAACAATCATCACTCAACCCCAGTTTGAACACATCCTAAAATAAATTGAAATAAATATAACAAGATTAATGGTTGATGTTTATTGGTTTTTAACCATACCAATAGACAACATATATCTTTTGTTTTCATTATTTTTATTTTTTAAGAGCATACAAGAGTCAGATAATAGGATCACACACATAGATCAATCTTGTACATTAATGAAAATGAATAAATAAGAAAAAAAATTTTATGATAATATTTTAGTAAAAGTTAAAAAAATTGACCTAACATACATTTAATTTTTATTTAGTAATAAAAACTCATACGTCATGGTTTATAGAAGACATTTAAAGATATATTAAGTTACACAATTTTATCATAAACTAATCAGACAATGTATCCCAATTTTTCCAAATACATCAAATTTATAGAATAATCTATATCATAAAAACTCATACTTCTTGAAACAATCTCACCTCAATCTTAATATCATGATAAAAGACACATTCTATCATTGAAACAATTTACTTTTAAAAAATCATAAAACAACATGATATTGGGAAATTACTAAGGTATTTTGAATAATTTCCACCATTATGTGAACATAGAAAATGTTTTAATTAACAAAACAGTTAGGGATAAGGTTAAAATATAATGAAGAAATTGAATATGAGATTATTTAAGAATGAAAATAAAAATCCCAATGAACATTGGAAGGTGTGGAAAAGTTAATGTTTTAGGAAATAAGTGAAAAATAGAAGAAAGATGAAAGATGATAAATATAATAATAAACTCAAGAATGTATCAACCCCCCTTAATTTATAATGTGAAGATTCATAAATTTATGAAAATATAATATGGTGTTGAAGGATAAAACGTGGTAGTTCTCAATGCAATGTTGATTAATGATTATGGAGTTCCTATAAATCATACTCCAAAATGGCCTCTTTTTAAAGTGTTTTAGAAAATATCTGTTTAAAATGAATGTTTTATTGTATTGTCATTCTGATCCAGTATAACACCACATTGATATATATTAGTTATTGTATAGGGTCTAAAGCAACATTAATGATGAATATCTAAATATAGATTTAGTCATGAATCTTAAAGGATGAAATTCCTTCCAATTTGTAATTGCTGATTTAGGATGATGTGATCATTGAAAGCCTTGGTTATCTCATTATAAATCTGGGAGTTCACGTATGAGTCACATCCTAATTCATCCAACTAAAAAAATCTATAACTTAACATACACAACTTCACCATATGGGTTAATATTCAATTTTCTAATAGCCCAATATTCATAGTTCTCTATCTTTATAGGTAGGTGAAGTTCATTTCCATACACAAATCAATAATGTGACATTATTATTGTGGTTTTAAAATTAGTAAGGTACCCCCAAAGTGCATCATCCATGTGTAAATTACAATCTTTCCTATTTTTGTGTACATATTTTTTAAATATTTTCTTAACATCCTAATTTGATATTTCTAATTATCTATTAGTTTAGGGGTGATATGCGGTGGTGACTTAATGAACTACTACATAATTATAATGATGGTTTTCATGTAGTGATTTAAAAAAATGTGAACCCAGACCAATAATGATGAATCATGGAAAATCAAACCCATGAGAAATCTGGGACCTCTCAAAATCCAAAACCACTCTTGATTTATCGGTCCGGGTTTCCTCTTTTTACTCCCATTTAGTGATATAGTCAAAATCTAGTAACATTTATATGAAGCCAAATGAATTTCGAAATTTACCAATATATCCAATTCCCCAGGAATAGATTATTACACCATATAACATGGGTTGTTGGAGAATTTCATTTTTTCATGGTTATATTCTCTATAAATTGAGATCGTGTGAATTAAATACATAAATTATGGGAAAATATATACAATTTTTGATTATGAAGTCATAAATAATGGAACATTAGAGCATTTAGTTGGGATCCAATGTGGCCCCAATAAGAGAAATTATGGTAGCAACTCAAAAAATAGGTGAACTCATGTTCAAGGATACACCGACGAAAAATGTTGCCACTAAAAATTATCTAAAAATAGGTTTTATACCAAATATACCAACAATAAACATGCTTAAATATCTGGGAAAATTATGTCCTAATATCTATTGTAATCAATGATTCTACTAGAAAATTTTCAATGGCAGCATACCAAGTGCTAAGGTCCACAAAATTACAAAGGTTCTCAAAAGGAATGAATTTTAAAATGGGGAGGGAGGAGTTTACATGGTGCTATAAGGACGGGGAAATCTGACTTATGTAGTATGATACCACATTTTCCAAATCAATATTATCTTGGTATTCGAGGTCAAACTCTACAAGGAGGAAAATCTGTCATATGAGATGGGGCGTAACTTTATCATTCATAAGGATAAATTGGAGGAAAACAGGGTAAAAAAACTCATTTAATTTTACCCAAAAAGATATAAAATTAATTTTCTAATGAAAACACAATTGAGAGAAATTTTTTACTGTGGATATATAAATTTCATTGTCATTGTCAGGGGTATGAAAGGAAAATGCAATAAAATAAGGTGACATCTCAACCCTTTGTGATAAAACTATCATGTGAGTAAAGTCATATTCATCAAACATAAGTGTGACGGGGGGATACTACCATGGTCGTTGTATGATGGGAGGTGACGTGACATTCCATATAGTGAATTGAATTAAACTTCATAGTTTTTATCAAACAAAAACATATAATCTTTAATTAATAATAAGAAAAAGGAAATTTATATCTTACTATTGTCTATAATGAATTGGTGGTGAAAACCAAATAGAGAAAACAATCATCACAACTCATGAATACATTTTGGATACAAATGGGATGAAATTAATTAAATTATTCATTTATCCCATTAAATTTATTTAATTACAATATCATGACTAGGAACAATCCCACACAAAAAAATAAAATAGGATTTCTTGTAATTTAATATGAGATCATTATCAATTCAATGGGGGAGGAGAAAACATAATTGGGACAAAAAGATATCAATGTAAGTTCCATAAACTATGAAATCATCCATAAATACATTCATAAAATTTTCACGGTGCTCATAAATTATTGTCGACAAACATCATTGAAATGAATTATAAGTATTAACTAAGAGAAAAATTACCTATACCAACATTTTGGAACCGTTGGTATAGTTTGCCAAACTGCTGGTATAGCCTATACCAATAGTTTGGGAAGTCATTGGGTTATTTTGCGTAGGGAAAGAGCCTTCCCAACGGTATGATGAAAACCAGTGGTAAAGACTTATCCCAATGTGTTTTAAACCATTGGTATAGGTCTTTCCAAAATATATTCTAATCCAATGGGATAAGTATATATATTAAAAAACGTTCAGCGGAGTTTTGAACCCACAACCTCCATGTTATATATCAATGACATTACCAATATCCTAGAGTTTCCTTTATCAATATAATTGGATATATATATGTGTGTGTGTAATTTATATATTAATTTATTTTATGATATACGTTAAATGAACTTATAAAAAATAAGGTTTTTGATCTCAATGGTTCTCAAAACCATTGTTATAGGCCATTCCCAATGGTTTGGAAAACCGTTGGGATATGTACACTCTTTCCCAGCAGTTTGTCCAAACTGTTGGGAAAAGTGGCATCAAAGTGTGATTTTCCCAATGGATTTCCTATATTGTTGGGAAAAGTGGCCTCAAAGATGGCTTTTCCTAAGGGTTTTTCCAAACCGTTGGGAAAACCACACCCTTTCCCAACGGTTTTCGCAAACTGTTGGAAAAAGTGGCCTTAAAGTGGTCTTTCCCAATGGTTTTGCCAAACTGTTGGGAAAAGTGGCCTCAAAGTGGTCTCTTCCCAATGGTTTAGCCAAAACGTTGGGAAATCCATAATCTATCTCAATGTTTTGGGAAGACCATTGGTAAAAGTGGCCTAGAAGTGGCTTTTTCCCAATGGTTTGGACAATCAATTGGGAAAGGGGACCTATACCAATGATTTTTAAAAACATTTGGTATATATTCATTGGTATCAGTCAGATTTTTAGTACTGATTACATAGACCAAAATCAATCATTTTTATAAAAATATGCTGAATGGATAGGTAAATTTTTTATCTTCTTGATTCTAGGGGGAAATATGTATTTAAAAATATTCTAAATTTCCATGAAGGTAATAATATTGAAACATACATGCCATAATTTCTAACACATGGTTAATGAAATGTAGTGGAAATTGGTCCTTTCACATGGATTTACTTAGTCGACAATATTCATTAATAACTATTCAATTGTTTTTTACACAAGTTGGAACAAATTCATTCCTTTAATTAGACACTATGGTCATTCTAGTTATTTTACGCACATTTTTATCTAGGATAACTCTTTTAAAATTAGACATGGTATAGATGATCGTATAAATATGAATTTTACTAACATCCAATTTTACAACTTCAGTTAGGGTAGGATTAAACTAACCTTGAGATTTTCTTATTGGTTTAGCTACATAAAATAAAAGTATATGGATAACACTGATTGATGGTATAATTCTATAAATATCAACCAATGTATATCTTATTGAATTTTTACTTTATCTCAAGAGGATCTCAATTTTTATTCCAATAATTAAGATAGGATGTTAGATAAAAATATTTTAAATTGGCCAATAAACTTATGATAGTAATAAATTAATTTATATTCAAGTAGTATTAATTATAACACTGGTGGTTTTTGGATTTAGGGAAGATTAAGTTCTATAAAACATTATATTCACTCATATTTATTCTATATGAAATAATAATAAATAGAAATTAGATTTAGAGAACCATTGACTTTGGTACCTCATAATGAACACACTAATCAATTTAATAACAAAATTTACAATTTTATTCACCCACACAACACTCAAGACTTGAATGAAAATTAAAATCATCTGGGAGTATAGAAGTGGAAAATTAATTAATTTATGGGTTGATGAGAGATTTCTGATTGTGTGATTTTCATTTAAGAGATCATCTATTGAATAGATATAATGAGTGGATTCCTCTTCAATGGGGTGTTTAATTATTTCTAAGATAGTAAAATATATTATTCATTACAAAAATCTAGGAAGATTATACCATTTTGAACATTTATGATTTCAATTTTTGTTTTATGTGATATAATTCCATGTATGAGAAGAACATGGCTTTGAACATAGATGTCTTATATCAAAAGAACATAAAATTCTGTATGGAATATATGAATCACTACTCATTAATAGACATCCTTGATCACTCCCATTATGTGTGTGGTACAATGGTTATAATGATTCACAATTATTCTACTTGGTTAAACATACCCAACCTATATAGATGTAAATAATTAGCAAGGAATCACATTAATCAAAGAACCTAATTCAATCTTTGCATCAGAAAAGAAATTATCCCCTATAGTGCAATGTATCGTAAATGTTTCCATACACTTTCATTTCAATAGAATTGATGGTTTTATCAAGTCTAAGACATTTCTTCCTTGTACATCACTATAATTCCACATCAGTTTTCACATGTGGGTAAAAATATCATTAAGAATTTTAGTACAATGAGGAATTTGTTTAACATAATACATGAGGGTAATGTAAACTTGTACCATTTTAAATATATCCATAGTAACTGAATCATTTTTTCATTAGAAATATAATTTTATTTAGAGAGTATGTTTAGAAAGGTAAGAGAAATGGTTTGTCTAGTGAAATATTAATTGATAAATTCTCATCTTTTTTATTCCTTCACTTCAGTCATTTGAATGTAGATAAATAGATATTTCATGATGAGGAAATACTTGATGAATATAATAAATAAACGGAGAATGATATTTTAACAATTATGTTTTATATAACATTCATTTTTTTCTTCTTTGGGATTGAAAAGAGGCTGGAATTGTAGTCATTGAGAACATTGAATTTGGATTTCTCTCAATGAGTTGGCATGTTTGCGTAGTTTATTTTTTAGGTCTTGTATGGTGAATTCAATAGTTTTTGGGATTATAAGTTATATGTATACACTTGTTTCATCATTTACTCAGTTATAGGCTTGGTATTTTAGGGGGATGTCAAAAATTCCTTTTTAGTGGTTGTAGATTACTGGGTGGTGGTGCAGGATGACTACTCTACCTCATCTGGTTTTAGTATTTTTGAGGTTGGTTATAATACACCCTTCCATAAAGGATTAGTTATCCTTCCACCCACAATAATATTGATAGTATAGTGTATTCTAAATAGATTGGTTATATGGGTGACCAAAGAATATTTCCTCACAATTATCAGAAGGATCTATCAGTTTGTGGTGTTTTTAAGAATAATGGGTGTCTCTAGCATAAATACCACAATTAATTAGAGGATGTGGTTAGGATTTCAATTTGTTAAGTGAAAGTTATTGGAGTAGGGTACTTAATTTTTCAAAAATGTTTTTCCTCATTATTTTCATACTCATAACTCTTCACCCCATGGATACATCTTATGGGAACACTAGACTTTGAAACAAACTATTGAGTATTTTTTCCGTGTTCTAAATGAGGTTAATTGAAGTGATTCATGATTTTTTCACTATGGAACCACATATGATAACATCAATCATGTTACGATTGATTAGAATAAAACCTTCATAAAATTATTCAATTAAAAGGTTCTCTCTTATTTTATGTTGAGGATATATTGAACATATCATTTAAAAAATTTCTGAATATTCATGAATGGTTTACACATTATATTTTATTATTCCACAAATTTAATTTTTTTATTAGTTGTTTGAGATGATATGAATTGTTTTTCAGGAAAATCTAGTCTCATATTCTATAAACCTCTTATTATGTTGTAAACATAGTATATCCAATATTTTTCAGTTTATTGTATTGTGAATTTTAATTTCCTATAAATAGAAAAATATTTATCCACATTTTTGTGTTTTAAAATTGAACAAATTTTATGTAATTCCAATTATTTCTTGTGTGGTTATTCTCTATCAATTATAGGAAATTTATGATATAAGTGAATTATACCAGAATTTAGTTCGATGTTTTGTGCTTCGACTTGTGCATGACTATATGTTGGATGTATATCAATATCAGTAGAGTGAGTTATTTTATAGTTAGGTTATTTATAGACATGAAATACACATTAATTTTAACTTATATTTTAGTTCTTCAAGAAGTTGGGTGTATAAGTGTCTCGATGTGTGGTGTTTCATCCTTTGATGAATCGTTTGGTGTGTCTTGGTGTCATTGATGTCAGATCATATCTAGTTTATGTTCAAAGGAAAATATTTTCTCCATTAAAGATCATATCAATTATAAGTACTGCAAATGGAATATTTGGAAAATAGTATAAAAATATTGGATGAAAATAAATGCACAAATATTTACAAAATACACAATGTTTTCTAAAACAAAATAAATCATAAAAATCACAGAACCCCCTGAAAACAACACAAACAATTTACTATGTTTTCTAGAAATATCAAATTTTTTATCTTTATATAGTTTATTTATATTATAGGCCACCTTATAGGATGTCACTCAGTAAATGATGTCGGTTTATAGTGTGTATTTTAATAAAAATTTATAAAATTGGGAGTGGTTTCAAAAATAGTTTTAAAACTAAAATGACTTAATTTAGATATTTTAATAAATAATAAACTTTTAGATATTATTAAACATGAGAAAAAGGGTACATTTTTTTTCAAAACACACATATTAAGTTCATCAATATTATAGAGTAATTTAGGTTTGATTTATGTATTTGTTTTAAATTGATTGTAATCATAATTAACTTCCTTATTTTAAATCAATACATGTTGAATCAGATATTGACATAAGAATGGTATATCTAAGGACAATATAATTTTATGGTATAATAAATTTTAAAGATGATTTAAATATCTATTGTGTGGGGAATAAAAGGATTATAGTGATGTACAACCAGAATAACACAATTCACACAATCAAAACATTACAACGATCAGTTAAAATTAAATAAAATTATAATTAGTTGAATAAAAAAATTCAAACCTATATCAATGAAAGATACATCTGAATGACAAGTTTTTTTCACAAAAAATCCATCAATCACATAGAAATATTTGTTTTTGGACTCCCTTTAAAATATCGGATGCTCATTCTCAATGAACACTGACCACTTTTCCCCCAAATGAGTGGAGGAAGAATACCATGTGGATATATTTCTTATTTACACTATCCATTTGAGGATAGGGAGTTGTATATCGCCTATGAAGATGATATGAGCCCTCTGATTCTGAAAAATTAACTTACTTCATTCCATTTAAAAAAAATTAATTTTCCATGGTTACATTTTATATCCAAACTTATATGTGGTTTTGGGAACCTAGATTTCAAGATACCAATTAGACCATGTTTTTAGGATAATAAACTACCTTATCTAAAAATAGAAAAAATACAGATAATTTTTGACAACATATTTGTTATCTCCAGGTCAAATTTGTTTTTCAGATAAAATAAAATATAGGATATATTTTCCCAATATAGACATAAACATTCGAATTCAAGAATATTATTTTTCATGGACATATCAATTATTTTAGGTCATATAATGGATTAAATGGGATTCTTTTTCTAAACAATACTTATATTTCAATGAATATCAGATCTTCCGAAAAAATTTATGCTAAATTGATTTTCTAGAGTAGCTAAAATGCATGATTTAATCCAAATGTGTTCTTGGATTCGTATGTAGTTTAGCCGATTTTCGTTCAACTTCATTTTGGATATTCCAAATCACCTCCTCCAACAGATAAATATTATAAACATGATAAATTTACCATTTTAAATTGTATGAAAATAATCTAATTGAAAAAAATTTTATGTGATATTTTATATAAAATGTGGATATTTCAATCTAAAAATTTCTTATCACAACATTATAATGATGACATAAAATAGTGAATCCCAATGTGAAGAGAATTCTACTCTGTTAATTATCTGAATATATTCTATTATATAAATATAATTGATTTAATTGAGTTTATAAGTTGATCTATTTAATGTTACATTTTAGTAGAAATTTTTATCTAAAATATGGTGGATAGTCTCAGTACTTAATTCATACATATTAGTATATGATATGGACATTATGTATATTTTTTAGTAATTTTAGGGTTAATGAGTATCATTAAATGACTTATTGGATTAGAACAATTTTAATTTCTATTTATTGATGGATCCCTTATTGAATTATATCGATTGTGGTGTTGAATGCTGACATGCTAGGATGAATTTAGTAAAATGAATTTTGGGGACTAGACGTAATAAATGGAATATTAGAGACGTTCATGATGAATCAGAAACATATGATAATATGTTAGAATACTTAAGTGATTATTGTATATAAATAGAGGATATATTTCTCATTTAATTTAGGATTACTCATTTTTTAATGTATCTCCTTGGAAAAGTCATATTTATTTGGAAGAAATTGTTAATTTACTATTCACCCTAAAATAATCCTTAACAATGTTAATAGTAATCTTCCATATGAGAACATAATTACATGAACATAATGAATACCACTTTTCTATGGGAAAATTATTTTATCACTTTTATGGATAAAATGAATTAAAGTGGATTAAACAAAGAGTTTATGTATAAAATATTTCCAAAACATGTCTAAATGATATTGTTTGAGTGTATATTTTCACTATCCAACCTTATTAATGAATATGGTTTTATATTTTTCATTTTTACATATAAAATTAATTAATATTAATTCTAAATAGTTTATAATTCCAACAGTGTCTATATCATCACCAATAAAAGGGAACCAACTCATCCCACCTATCCATGTAAATGAAGCCCTCTAATATGGAAACAACCTATGATAATAAAATCTTAATTCTAATATCTATGTTGTTTAGGACCAATTCCTAGAAAATAACCATATTTATAAGTCTAAAGGTGTATAAAAATGATTTTTCCAATAAATCTATATAATTCAGAATATATTGTTTCTTTTTAAATTTCTTCTATAAAATCCTATAGTTATTATTCAATAATTTTGAAAAAATAACATTAATATCTTACGGTTTTTGAAATTTCATTATTATTATTATTTTATAACCCATTTTATTCTCCTTTTCAATATCATCAAAATGAAAATATCATCTAAGTGTGCATACAGAGTACCAAATCTCCAAAGTGATGTGTTGTGTTTACCATCAGTAAATATTATTACTAGAAAAAAATGATAAAACAAATAAAAATATTTTATATTTATGACATAATTATTATTCATATAAAATAATATATTTTTTCATTCTTCTCATATGGTCTGTTTGATTTTCATAATGTCATGCATTCCTACACATGGAATACTAGCTAAATGAAAAAATTTCCTTCATTTTTCATCAATTAAATACAAGGATTCTCATAAGAATGGATGTAATAAATAAAAAAGAAATATATTACATATTAAATAATGTATATACAGACAATATTCGATCTTTTTTTCTTCTCTGTACATTTAAATATGAAATACGTGTTCTTGAGTTCACATGGACTATCGTTTCCCTGAAATGTTGTGGCTCATTATTCATGACATCCTTACATAGATGGTTAGGAATATTAATTAAATCATTAATTGCAATACCACGAAAGTTTTTATTATTATAGATTTAATTTAATTATATCTCATTGAAAGAAGTCCAATGTACTCATGTTATTTTAATGTTATAAAATGAAATCACTCAAACCCTCCAACATATACACTACCATTCTTTCAATCACATTATCAATCATATAAAAGGACACATTATGAATAATAATTATGGAATAAAAAATAAATCAAATATTATGAATGTATACATTAAATATAAATTTAATAATTATGAGTCAGATAATGTATTAATCTATTCAGGTCTGAAGGTAATGTATTTTTCTATAAAATAGTTTTTAATGTATTAATGTAAACACATTTTCCTCCATACCCATATTCATAGAAATGTTTCAAGTATGTAATTATATATTCCTCAAATATTATTATCAATAACTTAAAATTATCTTTTATTTTCTTAAAAAATCATTATAAATGTTTCTTTTAAACATTTATAGTATGAATATTTCATAACATTTTTTCAAACTGTAACTGATTTTTTTTAAAATTATGATTTGATATCCATTTCCTGCCATTATACTCATTATAAGTTATCTAAATCTAAATAAATTTTATCATTATTTAATAAATAATATCATATTTCCATAATTATAATCATTTTTTATTTTTTATTATATTTTTATAAATAATGATACTTCATTATATGGTTATTAAAAAATAGAATGAGTTTTCTATATGACTTAAAAGTATGCATTGTGAAGAAAAATTGAACTATTAAATTGTTTTTAATGATATGGAATTAGTGGATTATATATGATGAGAGGCGATCAAGATATATCCTAAGATGATGAGTCAACCTGATAGTTCTCTCCATTTCATTGGGTAATAATGTAGTGTTTAATTTAAAAAAGGAAGGATATAACATGGATGGTAAGTCCTATTGAATTAACTAGGATTTAGTAAATGTTAAATGGGTAAAACATGATTAAAAACATCCTATGAATATAATTATCCGTGTTAACAATATTATTATTAAGAATTGATTTTTAGGGAAATATTTTAGATTCATGGGGTATAAAATATTTAAATTTGAAAGTTTGTTTTTCACGTTAGTGACATCACGAGATCCCTTATTATATAGTATTAAATTATAGATATTTCTAGAATTTTTAATTTATTTCAATTTTTTCATTGAAAAAAGTTCAAATTTTTCACGTCAAAATGTAACATTTATTTTCTTAATGTTTTAATGCGAAAAGTGTAATCATTAACTTGTTTTCAGGTTTTTTCAATAACAAAAGATATTCCATTATTTTTATATCCCATTATCAGAATTTTTTTCTCAACCCACCTTTTCAAATTCATAAAATTGGTTGTAAATATTTTTATGAATTATTTTCAATTCGACCTCAAAATAATTTAAATTGACCTTTAATAATTCAAGTGTGTCATGAATGAAACAAGAGTGAAAACCTATGAATCCTAATTGTATGATAATTATTAACACTGTCTATTTATATTCATTAATTAATAAAATTTGTATCCAAATCCTATAAAACTCTAAGCATAAAATATCATTTTAATTATGAATGTGAAATTTTTTTTAAAAAATGGATAATTATTTGTTCAATATGTTATGAAGTTTTATAGCTGTCCCTTTTTAAAAATATTGGTGGTTGTCTTGATGAAGTATTAAATTTTCAAATTACATATTGTGGTTGACAAGACCATTAGTCCCATGATGTTTATAATTTCATAGTATAGACCTATATTTTAGTTTTAATACATAATCCTAAAATTATTCTTGATAATAATATTTTGATAGTTGAATCATAAATGTTGCCAATCAGAAAAATGGCACGATGTGAACATACAATTTTATAATCGGATATATATTATTATGTAAGATAGGGCATTGTTCATCCCTATAATTAATTAGTTATAATTTGATTAAATACTAAATAAGTATGTAGTTTGGAATTTATTTCCATAAAATGAGGATATTGGTGTTGCAGAGTAAGATATATCCCTTGATTTGGGTTCATAAGTATCCAAAGAAACTAAATAAAAACCCATATAGTTTTTTAGACTCTAATGATATAAGTTAGGACTTTAATTTTAAAGAGATAAATACTATGGTTGTGACTATTGTGGTCAAGCCTCCAGTACCAGTAAATTCCCTATTATAGATATGTTACCACTGTAACGCCCCGACCCTAGTTGCCTAGAGTCGGTGCATTATTACATAACATTGGCATGATCACAAGAAAGATCAAATCTCGAAAGACCGATTGGTTTAGTAGCCTTGGAAACACTAGATATATTCATAAGTTTTACATTACATCATTAAAATGAAAAACTAATACAACAACATAATGTTTCCACAATCCACACTATTAACCCCTCATAAAATCCCTGCAGGTCATTCATAACTTACATCTTCTCATCCTGGGAAAAATAAAACATAGAAAAGGGGTGAGCTCAAATGCCCAGTAAGGATAACAATATAGCGGAACATTCAAAATAAGCATAAACATTTAAGGCAATGAATTACTAAAACAAAAGCCTTTTAAAATTGAACTTCAACATAGTATGGCAAAAGTAAAATGAAATAATGCCATTTACTTGTTCACATGGATATTCTACTAATCGAATAATCACATGAAAAATCAATAACCACTTTCATAATGTTGGAATGCATAATGCCAGACTATCATAACCACATAGCCAAGGCCTCGTGCCAAGACTACAAATAAGATTTTGTCAAGGCCTTGTGCCAAGACACTAGTTTGTCTCATGAGACCTACCGATGCATCGAGGAGCTATAGCGGGCTCCACCCGTCACTTATTAAGTCCAATGCATTCCCATATGAAAAGGTTTAAACATAACATAAAAATTCGTATTAAAACTAGCATACGAAATGTCAATAATTTCACCATAAACTATGAATGGTATAAAAATAGCACATCCACAGTCAAACATATCACAAAACCTTCAATACAATATATATGTTTTGTATCATAATAAATCAACTTCAAATAATCTTAAAATCCATCAAAGGATATTGACATAGATGAAATCAAAATTCTTTTTAAAGAAATATCTCCTTTTATTTTGAAATCATTTAAAATCCATATAAAATAAAACATTTTCTTTGAAAATAATCTTATAAGCATGTAGGGAAAGCTTTGAATATTTTATAACGGCGGAAAATAACCGTACCCGCCGTATAAGTTAAAAAAACATTCTTACCTTAATTTTGTCAAAAAGGTTAAAAAGGACCTTGTTTTGAAAAAGACGAAAATATTCCTTTATAAACCTCTTATAAAAGTCAAACAAGGGTATAAATGACATTAACCCATATTCTTGTAAATAATAAATATGTTGTGAAATACATTTCGAAAAAACATGGATGTGGATGATAAAGAAATCCCAGTAGATTATTACGTATAAACAACCTCGGATAATGAAGAGATTGTGAAATAACCCTTACCTTGTACTTTTCCTTGGTTGGGGTAGGTTAACATCCTGTATAATAGTGAAATAATTGTTACTAAATTATACAAGAATCATATACATTAATATGATATCATATATGATCTTTTAATATTGATTTGATAATAATATCTTAGTATTATCGTCGTTTCGGGTGTTAACTTACTCATTTTCTTTATATGTTTTGTTACATAAGTCATGTTTGTTGTATCTTATTCATATCCAGAATGATATCAAGTCCTTAAACATAATTTTTAAATCATTAAATGATAATTATACTTGAATGGATACGATGGAGAATGAATCTCATCGCGTTCGTGGAGACGGTAGTCCGTACGTACGCACGAACGCTATTTCCATTTAATTTTTATTTTAAAAGAATCGAATCCAAATGATACATAGGTATATTACTATTCCAGTATAATATAATATTTTATATATGTTACTTAAGTTCATTAACACCATCCTTTATACGTTCCATGTGTGGTATGAACGAGTCATATCATTTTAAGGGGGCGGTAGTCCGCACTTCCTCAAATGAAATTATCGTATGTATATACAACATGAAACGAATAATGGTATGAAATAAAATGGAATTACAGAAGCTTATATATAAAATATATATCATTAATATCATATTTAATTACAGTTCCATCATAATGGCCACCATGAGAGGCGGTAAGATGTATTTGAACAATCATCGTTTCACGAGGCGTTAGTTTGCCATCCACAGAAACATTATGTTCATCATACATTAGATGGAGTTGTGTGTATGTGTAGTTTGAATCCTTCTTATAACAACATCCTAGTATATTGAGGATACTTGTGTTGTTACAAAAGAAAGGAAATAAAAAGAGTTTGGGGGTTGAAGAAGCAAAATAAAGGAAAATAATTTAAGAGAAATCGTTACCTTTAATTTAGGTAACTCACTTTGGTTGGAACCAAAGGACTTCTTGAAATGATTTCTTCCTAAGGGGAAGATTCAAGTAGGAGTAGAGGGATGTGGGGAGCTTAGTTGGGCAGATTTTGGACGAGCCAAGTGGCTTGAGAGGTGTGAGGAATGAGTAGAAGTGGTCTCCTTTTATAAGGGAGAAGAGGGGCTCTTTAGGAAAGAGTGAAAGTATTACTTTATAATATAATTATATTCGGTTTATAATGGACCAAAAATCATTGACGTCGAATATAAGATGACTAATATTCTAAATAACATCAACCAATAATAATTGGACAGGTTTTAGATAATATTTTAATCATTATAATCTTATTTATTTAAATGATTTATTAATGAGGTAAACATTGCATCATTATTGTGTCATTAATAATTTAAATTATTTGATGTCTAAAAATTATAAATAAAATATAATTATGTAGGAAATCTTTTTATATTTCAAATGAATATTTATAATCGAAAATCCAACATGTATAACCTTATTTAAAAATTGTTCTTCTAAAAGATGTAAGCTTATGCCATTTTTATTTTTATTTTAGCTTTATTAATATAAAGTGTACCTACCACATACAAGTGGCTCCAAGGGGTCCCCAAATTGACCCAAGGATGCTCATGGTCGGGTATGTGTCCACCAATAAGGTTAGGACACGTTTTAGGGTAATTTTGTATTATTATAATATTATTTTTTAACCCTTATTTACCGGATTTACCCTTTAACCATGGTAAATAAAATATTTACCGCAGTAATTATTCAAAATGTGTAAAAATAAAAGTTACCTATTTACATAATTTGGACATCCCGATTCCAAATATGGAATCCATTTTTCTAAATTCAAAACACAGAAGTGGCAGAAATTAATTTAAAATTAATTCCCGCTGTAAAAACAAAAAGCGTGTTTTTAAGAGATAATAACTATCAAAAGATTGACACTTGTTTATGTTCGGTTTAATTGTAAAATTATGTCCAATGACCAACATTATATTAAATGGTAAAAATATATTATAAATATACTTTAAAACCACTCAAATTAATAATTTATCACTATTAATTATTTTGGTTAAAAAAGTTGTTTTTAATTAAAATTTAGTAATTTTCACTATTCATCAAAATATGAAAGTTATCCGAAATGTACCAAAATTTTACCTTAGGCTAAATTCAATATTCCGAATCCAAAAATGAAGTCCATTTTCAAATATAAAATATATATAATTTAAAAAAGTAGTTGTTACTATTCATAACGGCTAGTTTGATTAGTTATGGTGTGTTAGAACTCGGTGTTGCGTACAACACATGCTATCACATTATTCAAAGAGAAGCGTACCGTAGAAGCTTGGGGTGTTACATTCTCCCCTCCTTCAAATAATTGCGTCCTCGCAATTTCTAGGGTATTACTGCATAAAAAGACTCGGGTGGTTATTCATCATAAGTTCCTCGGGTTCCCACGTTGCCTCTTCCATCTTATGGTTTCTCCACAAAACTTTTACGAGACGCGTCGTCCGGTTTCTCAGCACTTGTTCTCTCGTATCAAGAATCTTGACGGGCTCTTCGCAATAAGACAGATCGGGTTCCAGTTCTAATTCCTCATAGGTGAGTACATGCGTCGGATCAGGCATGTATTTCCTCAATAGAGATACGTGGAACACATCGTGAACTTTGGAGAGACTTGGCGGCATTGCCAATCGATAAGCTACAACCCCAATTCGTTCTAGAATTTCGAAAGGTCCGATGTACCTGGGACTCAATTTACCTTTCTTACCAAAACGTATGACTCCCTTCCATGGAGATACCTTTAGGAAAGCATGATCACCGACCTGAAATTCCAAATCCTTCCTTCGATTATCGGCATAGCTCTTCTGCCTACTTTGAGCTGCTTTGATGTGATTTTGGATTACTTTCACCTTTTCCACCGTTTCCTCCACCAGTTCTGGGCCTACAAGTTTTCTTTCACCAACGTCATCCCAACAGGTTGGTGTACGACATCTCTTTTCGTATAACGCTTCATATGGTGCCATCTGAATACTCGAATGGAAGCTATTATTATAGGAAAATTCTACCAGAGGTAAATATTGATCCCACATACCCTGAAAGTCATGTGAGCAAGATCTCAACATGTCTTCTAAGGTTTGAATAGTCCGTTCTGATTGTCCGTCTGTCTGAGGGTGGTAAGCAGTGCTCAAATGAAGTTCAGTATCCAGGGGTTTCTGAAGACTTTTCCAAAATCATGAAGTAAAACGGGGATCACGATCAGAAACAATCGATAGGGGTACACCATGAAGTCTCACAACTTCATTAATGTATAGTCTTGCTAGACGTTCCAGGGGTAGATCTTCTCTTATAGCAAGAAAATGTGCTGACTTGGTAAGACGATCAACAATAACCCATATTGCATCGTTCCTTCTAGGAGTCTTCGGTAGCCCCATGACAAAGTCCATCGTAACATTGTCCCATTTCCACTCCGGTATGGGAAGAGGTTGCATGACTCCTCCAGGCAGTTGCCTTCCAGCTTTCACTTGTTAACAAACCATACATCTTGACACAAAATCAGCAATCTCCCTCTTCATATTGTCCCACCAAAAATGTTCTTTCAAATCTCTATACATTTTGATGCTCCCAGGGTGTATAGAGAAATTGGAACTATGAGAATCATCCAGAAATTCCCTTTTTAGATCAGGTATATTGGGAACACAAAGTCTCTTCCCGAATTTCAAAATTCCATCTTCATACACAAAGTCTCTCAATCTCCCATCATTCACAGCTTTAATCTTCTTCTGAAATTCTTCATCATCGGTCTGAGAACTCTTAATCCTTTCTAGTAAAGATGGTTTGGCAACCATTTGAAAAAGCATTGATGTTTCACCTTCCCTGGTTATTCCCATGTCCATCTTCACTAGATCCATGAAAATTGGATCCCTTTCAATTCTCATCATGTTCAGAACTCCATGGTCTTTTCTGCTCAAAGCATCTGCTACTTTGTTTGCTTTCCCCGGGTGGTAGTGTATCGCACAATCATAATCCTTGAGTAATTCAAGCCATCTCCTTTTCCTCATGTTGAGTTCTTTTTGTGAGAAAATATACTTCAAACTCTTGTGATCAGTATAAATCTCACATTTTTCACCATAGAGGTAGTGCCTCCATATCTTCAAAGCAAAGATCACTGCTGCTAACTCGAGATCATGAGTAGGATAGTTTTGTTCATGAATTTTCAACTGTCGTGATGCATAGGCAATAACTCTATCATTCTGCATAAGGACACAGCCAAGTCCTTTCTTCGATGCATCACTATAAATAACGAACCCATCATTCCCCGATGGTAAATTCAATATAGGAGCATTGACTAATCTTCTCTTCAGTTCTTCGAAACATTCTTCACACTCTTTTGTCCAAACAAATTTAACCCCTTTATGTGTGAGCTTCGTTAATGGGTTAGCCAATCGGGCAAAATTCTGGACGAAACGTCGATAATAACCTGCCAAACCAATAAAACTGCGTACCTCAGTTATACTCGTAGGTGCTGGCCATTCTTGGATTGCTTTGGTCTTAGAAGGATCAACAAAGATTCCATCTTTAGAGACAATATGGCCAAGAAAAGAAATCTCCTGAAGCCAGAATTCACACTTGCTAAACTTCCCATATAATTCATGCCTCCTCAGAGTCTTCAAGATAATGCGCAAGTGATTTTCATGATCTTCGTAGGTTTTGGAGTATACCAAGATATCATCAATAAATACCACCACAAATTCATCGAGATACTCCTTGAAAACTCTATTCATCAGATCCATGAATACAGAGGGTGCATTAGTCAATCCAAACGGCATTACAGTAAACTCGTAATGCCCGTACGTGGTTCGAAATGCTGTCTTCGGAATGTCTTCCTTCTTCACACACAACTGATGGTATCCAGATCGAAGGTCAATCTTTGAAAAGTATTGACCTCCATGTAGTTGGTCAAATAAATCATCAATACGAGGTAGGGGATACTTGTTCTTTATCGTTATAGCATTGATCTCCCTGTAGTCGATACATAACCTCATAGATCCATCTTTCTTTTTAACAAAAAGAACAGGGGCTCCCCATGGATAAACACTAGGGCGAATAAATCCCTTATTACTCAATTCCTCTAGTTGTTTCTTTAGTTCGACTAACTCTACAGTGGCCATTCTATAAGGGGTCTTCGATATAGGCCTTGATCCAGGAATCAAATCAATGGAAAACTCAACTTCTCGTTCTGGAGGATGTCCAGGTAAATCTTCCGGAAATACATCTACAAATTCTTTCACAACAGGTACATCCTCTATTTGAACATTCCTTTCCTCACCGATAGTTACTTCATTCTCTTCCTCCCCAATAATTGAATTTAGTTGAGCTACTAGGGGTGGATCTAAATAAGAATTAGGTGGTGACGATTCTGCTCTAAAAATAAGGTGTTCCTTATCATTATCATCAAGAATCGTAACCTCTTTCTTCTTACAATAAATCTTCGCATCATAGTCCGAAATCCAGTCTATACCGAGGATTATATCAAACTCAATCATAGGTATGACGATGAGATCAGCAGATAAAGAAAATTTATGTGCTCTAATGGGGACTGATTCACAAAACTTTGTTGCAACGATACTTCCCTTAGGAGTTTTAACTGACAACTCCCTTATTAAATCAAATTGGAAATATCTAATTTTCTTAGCAAACTGGGAAGATATGAAACAATGCGATGATCCAGAATCAAATAATGCATTTGCTAAACTTGAGGAAACCATTAAATTACCTGCCACCACATCTTTCGGAGCTTCTACCTCTGCAGTAGTGATAGCATAAGCCTGGCCTTGATCCCTTGGCCTTTTCTGAGGTAAGTTCTCCTGACGCTTAGGGCATGCATTGGCATAATGCCCCATCTCCCTGCAATTGTAGCACTGAACGTTGTTAGCTTCCTTCTTCCCCTTGCAATCATGAGCTTGGTGGCCTTTTTCACCACACTTGTAACAGACTCCCATTCCCTTCAAGCAAGTACCAGGATGTTTCTTCCCGCATTTAACACATGATGGATATTCAACCTTTCCTTTCTTCCCCTTATTTCCATTCCCAGATTGATCAGCAGGTCTCTTCTTCTCTTGCTTTGCTTTAATGTCATAAGACTTAGAGAATTCCTTTTCGGTCTTGATAGCACATGAGACAATGTCTTCGTACGATGAAAAGGATTGTGAGACTAATGCTCTACGGAGAAATGGTTTTAACCCATCAAAGAAACGATAAATCTTACTTCTTGGGTTGCGAATATAATCTCCAGCATACCTCGCTAACCTTGTAAAGTTAGCCTCATACTTTGTGACATTATCATCCTCCTTTTGTCTCAGACTCAGAAATTGCCTTTCCATATCTGGTCGATGGTCGCGAGGGAAGTATTTTTCTAAAAACAGATCTTTGAACTCCCTCCATTCCATATTTGATACTTCATCATCTTCCTTCATGTTCTGAATCAATGACCACCATTGATCAGCATCTCCAGTGAGGCGGTAAACTGCCATGATAACTTTTTCCCTTTCACTGCTCCCCAAAGCCTGAAATATTTTCTCTAGGGAAAATATCCATTGCTCAGCTACTAAGGGATTTGTATTCCCATTGAACATTGGTGGTTGTTGCCTCATGAATCGATCTAACATTGATCCTCCACGCTGCGGATCAGGGTGCTCCATACGGGTAAGGTTATTATTCATAAACTGAGTAAGTTGTCCCAGTATGGTGATTAGCTGATCAGCACCAGTTGCATCACCAGCCCCACTATAATTATCTTGAGCAGGAGGGCAATCCCTACATGGAGTGCGTGCATTGATACGGTTTCCATTTCTTCCACTAGGCGCCATTTCTAAACAATGGCATAAACTAGATCAGTTTATGAATCAAAATACATAATCCCATACTTATAAAACACTTAACATAAATTGAACTATTTATGGATATAATCCATAATCATAAAAATGTTTTCTTTGAGGAAGTATATACTCATAAACCCTTCATAATGATTTGTAAAGATAGTGAGAGTTATCCTAAGCATATCCCCCGGGAGTGTCGTAACCAAGAGTGCAGCAAGGCCCATTGTCGTGCACCAGTTCCCGTTCGAGTCTAGCTCAAAGTGGTGTTTTCGGGTTTTACCCCTAGGTACATCTGTGCCAGAGCCGCCTCTACCTGCTCGTATCCATACAGGGATGTATTGCTCGGAAAACTCACAAAATCTCTACAATACCAAAATTCTAGGAAGTTCTTCTATACTAATCCTCAAAGTTCATCTTAGGTCTACGTGCTCTAATCAGAGTTTATCTAAATCTAGTTTCCAAGGTTTGTACTAAATTTCCTCTGATACCAACTGTAACGCCCCGACCCTAGTTGCCTAGAGTCGGTGCATTATTACATAACATTGGCATGATCACAAGAAAGATCAAATCTCGAAAGACCGATTGGTTTAGTAGCCTTGGAAACACTAGATATATTCATAAGTTTTACATTACATCATAAAATGAAAAACTAATACAACAACATAATGTTTCCACAATCCACACTATTAACCCCTCATAAAATCCCTGCAGGTCATTCATAACTTACATCTTCACATCCTGGGAAAAATAAAACATAGAAAAGGGGTGAGCTCAAATGCCCAGTAAGGATAACAATATAGCGGAACATTCAAAATAAGCATAAACATTTAAGGCAATGAATTACTAAAACAAAAGCCTTTTAAAATTGAACTTCAACATAGTATGGAAAAGTAAAATGAAATAATGCCATTTACTTGTTCACATGGATATTCTACTAATCGAATAATCACATGAAAAATCAATAACCACTTTCATAATGTTGGAATTCATAATGCCAGACTATAATAACCACATAGCCAATGCCTCGTGCCAAGACTACAAATAAGATTTTGTCAAGGCCTTGTGCCAAGACACTAGTTTGTCTCATGAGACCTACCGATGCATCGAGGAGCTATAGCGAGCTCCACCCGTCACTTATTAAGTCCAATGCATTCCCATATGAAAAGGTTTAAACATAACATAAACATTCGTATTAAAACTAGCATACGAAATGTCAATAATTTCACCATAAACTATGAATGGTATAAAAATAGCACATCCACAGTCAAACATATCACAAAACCTTCAATACAATATAGAAGTTTTGTATCATAATAAATCAACTTCAAATAATCTTAAAATCCATCAAAGGATGTTGACATAGATGAAATCAAAATTCTTTTTAAAGAAATATCTCCTTTTATTTTGAAATCATTTAAGATCCATATAAAATAAAACATTTTCTTTGAAAATAATCTTATAAGCTTGTAGGGAAAGCTTTGAATATTTTATAACGGTGGAAAATAACCGTACCCGCCGTATAAGTTAAAAAAAACATTCTTACCTTAATTTTGTCAAAAAGGTTAAAAAGGACCTTGTTTTGAAAAAGACGGAAAGATTTCTTTATAAACCTCTTATAAAAGTCAAACAAGGGTGTAAATGACTTTAACCCATATTCTTGTAAATAATAAATATGTTTTGAAATACATTTCGAAGAAACATGGATGTGGATGATAAAGAAATCTCAGTAGATTATTACGTATAAACAACCTCGGATAATGAAGAGATTGTGAAATAACCCTTACCTTGTACTTTTCCTTGGTTGGGGTAGGTTAACCTCCTGTATAATAGTGAAATAATTGTTACTAAATTATACAAGAATCATATACATTAATATGATATCATATATGATCTTTTAATATTGATTTGATAATAATATCTTAGTATTATCATCGTTTCGGGTGTTAACTTACTCATTTTCTTTATATGTTTTGTTACATAAGTCATGTTTGTTGTATCTTATTCATATCCAGAATGATATCAAGTCCTTAAACATCATTTTTAAATCATTAAATGATAATTATACTTGAATGGATACGATGGAGAATGAATCTCATCGCGTTCGTGGAGACGGTAGTCCGTACGTACGCACGAACGCTATTTCCATTTAATTTTTATTTTAAAAGAATCGAATCCAAATGATACATAGGTATATTACTATTCCAGTATAATATAATATTTTATATATGTTACTTAAGTTCATTAACACCATCCTTTATACGTTCCATGTGTGGTATGAACGAGTCATATCATTTTAAGGGGGCGGTAGTCCGTACTTCCTCAAATGAAATTATCGTATGTATATACAACATGAAATGAATAATGGCATGAAATAAAATGGAATTACAGAAGCTTATATATAAAATATATATCATTAATATCATATTTAATTACAGTTCCATCATAATGGCCACCATGAGAGGCGGTAAGATGTATTTGAACAATCATCGTTTCGCGAGGCGTTAGTTTGCCATCCACAGAAACATTATGTTCATCATCCATTAGATGGAGTTGTGTGTATTTTTAGTTTGAATCCTTCTTATAACAACATCCTAGTATATTTAGGATACTGGTGTTGTTACAAAAGAAAGGAAATAAAAAGATTTTGGGGGTTGAAGAAGCAAAATAAAGGAAAATAATTTAAGAGAAATCGTTACCTTTAATTAAGGTAACTCACTTTGGTTGGAACCAAAGGACTTCTTGAAATGATTTCTTCCTAAGGGAAATCTTCAAGGAGGAGTAGAGGGATGTGGGGAGATTAGTTGGGCAGAGTTTGGACGAGCCAAGTGGCTTGAGAGGTGGGAGGAATGTGTAGAAGTGGTCTCCTTTTATAAGGGAGAAGAGGGGCTCTTTAGGAAAGAGTGAAAGTATTACTTTATAATATAATTATATTCGGTTTATAATGGTCCAAAAATCATTGAGGTCGAATATAAGATGACTAATATTCTAAATAACATCAACCAATAAGAATTGGACAGGTTTTAGATAATATTTTAATCATTATAATCTTATTTATTTAAATGATTTATTAATGAGGTAAACATTGCATCATTATTGTGTCATTAATAATTTAAATTATTTGATGTCTAAAAATTATAAATAAAATATCATTATGTAGGAAATCTTTTTATCTTTCTAATGAATATTTATAATCGAAAATCCAACATGTATAACCCTATGTAAAAATTGTTCTTCTAAAAGATGTAAGCTTATGCCATTTTTATTTTTATTTTAGCTTTATTAATATAAAGTGTCCCTACCACATACAAGTGGCTCCAAGGGGTCCCCAAATTGACCCAAGGATGCTCATGGTCGGGTATGTGTCCACCAATAAGGTTAGGACACGTTTTAGGGTAATTTTGTATTATTATAATATTATTTTTTAACCCTTATTTACCGGATTTACCCTTTAACCATGGTAAATAAAATATTTACCGCAGTAATTATTCAAAATGTGTAAAAATAAAAGTTACCTATTTACATAATTTGGACATCCTGATTCCAAATATGGAATCCATTTTTCTAAATTCAAAACACAGAAGTGGCAGAAATTAATTTAAAATTAATTCCCGCTGTCAAAACAAAAAGCGTGTTTTTAAGAGATAATAACTATCAAAAGATTGACACTTGTTTATGTTCGGTTTAATTGTAAAATTATGTCCATTGACCAACATTATATTAAATGGTAAAAATATATTCTAAATATACTTTAAAACCACTCAAATTCATAATTTATCACTATTAATTATTTTGGTTAAAAAAGTTGTTTTTAATTAAAATTTAGTAATTTTCACTATTCATCAAAATATGAAAGTTATCCGAAATGTACCAAAATTTCACCTTAGGCTAAATTCGATATTCCGAATCCAAAAATGAAGTCCATTTTCAAATATAAAATATATATAATTTCAAAAAGTAGGTGTTACTATTCCTAACGGCTAGTTTGATTAGTTATGGTGTGTTAGAACTCGGTGTTGCGTACAACACACGCTATCACATTATTCAAAGAGAAGCGTACCGTAGAAGCATGGGGTATTACAACCACGACCGAAGAAGAACATTTTAAGATCATGCATCTAGTGATACTAAATTTATTTTAAGGTCATACAACCAAGATAAATGTAGTTTCTTTTATGGTTTTACAACTATGATCGGTTAGGTTCTTTTTCAGGTTATCCAATCGAGACCAATGTTTTTTATTTTATCTTCAGGATTCAATGAACATTATGAGTTTAAATTTATTATTAAAAAACTAAGAAATATTTTATATACTTTAAATTCATGATGAATTGATCACCTAATAAAACTTTATTACAAATATTTTAAGAGGGACATTCACATGGAAATATTTTTTCTTGAGTGTCATAAATGAGACCGATATTTGTAATTTAGTGTTAAAATCAGTTTCACAGTCATTCAAATGTGTATGTCACACTGGATGGACATGGGATTTTGAATGGAAGATCAATTCGGTGCTATTTGAAAATGATTCTAAAATAAAAAACACTATATCAAATGATATGAGTGGGATTATCTATTAAATATTCCACTTATAACCCAAAATGGAGAAAAATATTTATAATTGGAATATATAATTGACATTTTACTGAGGTTTATTTCCATCTAGAATTAGTAATAGATAATATATCCACTAAAATTCACTATTAAATTTATTAATGGAATACCTGAATGAAAGGGTTCATATAGATTTGAAAATATCATTCATGGAAAGATAGGGATTATGGATGTGGTTTTTATAATTACGGAACCTTATCTTTATTTGGGACAATGATATTTTGAAATATCCTCCCTGAAATTATTTTATACCAATTGAAGATCATAAAAAATATGGGACCTTGATGGGGTTCATAGTGGGTAAAATAGATGAAAGTGAAACCATTTAGGTTAAGTTGGGAAATGAAATACCTGTTTTGTTGATTGGGAGATTGTTAACCCATTTAGTTGAATTGTACCATCATTGGTGGTGAACACATGGGCACTATGATTAGATGAACATATAGGTTTATTTTTTATTACATTGGGACATAATATAACGGGCTCTATGTTGTTGTCTCCATGAAATGGGTTTGGTTCATTTAGGGAAAATTGTTATTGAACCAACCTTTTTATAAAAACTAGGTATTGTGATATAACATTATAATCACATGAGAACATCAATTGAGGATGGACAATAATTATATTATTGTTGATGATATGGGTGAAGTGATTTCTTATAATGGACACCACAATTAAAATAAAAAATAACCATTCATTCGATTTTACCCATAGATTTGATTAAAAATTGGTCAACAGGATAAACCCTAAAAACATTTAGGCATAAATAATTCCCCAATCCCTATTAGTGTTCTTATTTATAAGATTTTCGATTCAAAAATAAAGGGAAAATCATGAAATGAAATGGTATTTGTGTCGTTCAGTGGTTGAGATTATTTTATGATACAACTTCATTGAGATAATTATTATGAAATGGTTATAGGAACCTTCTTGAGATATACCAACATATGAATATATAATGACACCATGATTACTTTTTTCAATAAGGGTGACTATGAGATGATTTTATATAATGGACCAATTCCTAGTTCTCAGAGGGAACCAAAATAAGAAACCATTTGTTTGGGTCTCTAGTTAAGATGGAAATCAAATTTGGGATTCATATAAACATGATTCTTAAGATTTGACAACTAGAGATAAACAAATTATCTATTACATGGAATCCATTCATATACTCTATGCAATTGGATTCCAATTATCCAAGATCACCTAGCTATGTTTCCATTCACCTAGATCCCCCATTATAGACAACAACTAATTTTTAAAATTCTACGACAATAAAACCCACATGCATTTTGTGTTCACTCAGGTACTTCCCATTGTCATGAAAAATTGTTATAAATACCTTTGTGACCCTCTATTATAAATACCAAGCTGATAATGAGTATTGTTTATAAAAAACACTTCAACAACACCCTAATATACATGAATGTGTCATAAATATTAGTATTATAAATTTAAATCATTTACTCCATTGATAATAATAATTGTGAATCCCATAATCGATATCCCCAGTCCCCCCTTTCCGATATGTTCTTTGAGGTAAAATCAATCATGTATTACCTTGATATTGTAAATGACATTTTTTTTGGGGTAAGATTCTATATCTTAAGAAACCTATATCATCAAAACAATATATTCTAGGATGATATCATGAACAAAAATCACCTATTTGATCATTTAATCATACTCTATAGTCTAATTAATGTATCATTAATATCTCTAAATGACTCTAACACTAGTGGAAATAGTAATAATGAAATCATTTTTTCATTATAATATTGATTTTTAATCGACATTTATAAATTACATATAATATGTAAGGTTTTCATCATCAGTTATATTAAAATCGAAGTGTAATTGTTTTTTAAAAAGTAAAATAAATTTGTATTTAAATTTCCTTTTATATATAAGCTCTTGTTGAAATATTTTATCCATTTAGGTTTTTATTAAAAGCAGTTTTCAATGTAATGAATATATATTTCAATTATAGTTATTAAAAAAATCCCACATTTAAATAAAATCTAATTTTAAATTAATCCTTGGATTTTATGAAAAATCAAAATTAAATATTCCCCATGGAATCATTTATATAATATTTTTTTGAAATAACTATCATCGAACGTCTATTTCAACATAGATTTTTCAATAAAATATATGTTGAAATGTATTGAATCAAATATCCTTGATCCATTATTGAATAAAATGTGGTGAAAATATACATTGAATATTAGTTATTAATAAAATTAGATCTTGAAAGTTGATTTTCTTTAAAAAAAATTGTCAGATTGCATTTCTTAAAATTTCAAGACCAATAACCAACATAAATTATTGAAAATAGAACACTAAATATATGTTTTATTAATTATGTTGCAACTTTTCAATGATTAAATATATTTGTATCTCTCTTAAGACTCATACTCTTTCATAAATCCTCTACATAATTAATTCATCTCCCATAACATCATCTTATAGTGTCCTATATACAAAAAACAATGATATTAATCATCAACCATCTAAATATCCATACTCATTTATAAAAATTTAAATAAAATGATATATGAGGAACTTCTTGTTAAATAATATGCACATGAAATGTTCATGAGTGAATAAGAAATAGGAACCATACTGAGGCTTAAACTATCAGAAGTGAATATTCAATTGAATTAATTTTAGAGTTTCATTGGGATATAAATAATATATTCCAATTAAAACTAAATAAATTAACATATATTAAAAATATAACTTTATCATGACCATATAAAATTGTAAAACTAAAAGTATATTTTCTTTGTCTTTATAAATTTATTATATAGTTAACCAATTAAAAATAAAAAGTAATGAATATTTTAAAATGGAAACCATTTCATTACAAAAGTCAATTATATTATATAAATCAACATTTATAATAAAAGGATATATTTTTTAACACTCTATATTTTGAAAATTGAATATTAAAAACTGTAATTTAGACAACAACATATCACATTTAAAGAAGATTATTTACATTTAATAAAAAAAAATAAACATGACATTGCTTTTATTCATGAGTTTTCTTATGTGAATCATGATTATAATAACATGAATCTAAAGATTAATGAATTTTCAATATATTGATATAATTAGTATATTTCTAGAAGAGTTTGAAATTAGGAAATACATTTCCATTCTCAACATAAATACTCTCCTAGACATATTGAATTTCATGATTCCTTCTATGTAGAAACTTCATAAATAATAAAAAAGCTCTTCATTGTGGGGGGTATGATTTTTTTATAAGATGGTCACTTCAGAGAGTCACATGCTTTTAAAAAAACATCCTTATTATTATAGTCAAGTAAGTCTATTCCCATTACCAGCATTAGTCTGTCGGAATATAAATCGTCATATAATTATTTTTGGGATTCAATCCTCAAATATATATATTCATGTTACCCCGTTTTTATTATACCAAAGTATCGAAATTCCTTCATTATTTGTAAGAGAATGTATGAAGATAGTGAGATGGGGTTTAAAATGATTAGATAACTCGATTGGGAGCTTATTGTTTCACATATAATGAGGAAAGTTGATATGGATAATTTATTGGATTATACAAAATAAAATATTAACTTATATATCTAGAATCATATTCAGTTTTCAAAAAGGGGTTTTATATAAGCGTCGTTCTCGATGTAACATATTGGAAAATCATTTTTTACTTCTCATAAATGTATGGAATTTTTCCAGGTGGTCCTTTATAGATAAATCTGTCTATACTTTTCAATGATGTGATGGATCAGAATTTTAATAATGGTATTTCTAAAATATGAGATAAAATTATTCAAATGGAGACCCAAAAATACCCATATAATTACTAGAACATAGTTCTACTTAGTGGATAACATTAATAACGATCAATATTTATAGTATAGGGGTCAATTTCCTCTCGATCTGTTGCATTGAGAGTTTTGGTTTTTAGAGGCATTTTGGGGAGGCTTGGGGATTTTGTTAATGTGAGGTTGAAAAAAGCTGTAGGAAAAAATATTACACATCATTTAATGAAACTAAACGAAATGAAGTTTAGTTTATTGGCTTGTCATGGATTTTTCACGATGTGTATACATTTTAAATGGCACACATGGGTGTTTCACGATGTGAAATGTTTCTCAGTCAGAAAAAAATCAAGAGACGTCGGGTATTTCAGTGGAAGTTATCTGTGTGTCATTACATCTTCTGAAACAGTATTACACATCATGTAATACCCCATTGATAGAAAATTTATGTGTTTTTCCAACTGCACTGGTTGTCAAACCCTATGGTTTATGTGAAACTTCCTTGATCCCTAGTGACCCGATGAACTCTCTTTAACAATTTGAGGATTCATATTCAAAATATTGATTCCTAGTTTCCCTCATTATATTTGGAGCGATCTACCATGGATCTAATGTGCATTCTTCTACTATTCATGTACTTTATAAGGGTTTTTTATATTTACCCCATGTTTCTTTTTCTAGGTATGGGAGGATGATCTACCATGGTTTTATATTGGATTAACTTCAGTTGTTGTTGGTACGAGTGTGTCATGGCCTCCTTGATTTGATGCAGCTCCTATTGGAGTGGTGAATGGAGATCTGTTGTGTATCTCATTCATGAGTGAGAATTATAGTAACCAATTAAAGGTAAAATTTCCATTATTTCTCTCTATTTGTACATAATATAGGATAAATTTACATTAGTTCACATATGTATCAAGTTTTTTCTTGGGTAAGAAATGATAATAATATGTTACATGAAATTGAAAGGTGTAGGGGTGTTCGATTTTCATGACATTATAGTAATGATATTATGGTTGTTGTATTGTGAATTTTAAGTCTTGATGTTCTATTTAAAATTATGACTTTTGGGGGCCCTTGTTTTCACACAAAATGAGATTTATGTTGTTTGGTTATTGTTGAACAATTACATATATAAATTGTTAAATCATGTAATCCCTTCTAAGGAATGGAAGCCAAAGTATTTAGTTTGTATGATAACACCCCTAAATATATTAGTGAAATTGGATAACTGTCCATTTTTCAAAATGTCAATTTTTTACATTGTGTACTTTTATGTGATTGGTGCAATGGTTTTGGATGAATTCATCAGACTAATGTAGTGTGAAGTGGATATGTTGTGATGTGAGTGTTTTCTCTTGTTTTTGTTGTGGAATTTAAATGAGCATGGTTGTGCATTGTGGGATAGCCAATCTTGTGTTATGGATGAACATGTTGATGAATAATACACAAGTATATATAATGTAATATCAGGTTGAGGGATATGAATCATTATGGAACATATGAGTAGTGTTGTGCAGTAGGGGATTCATGATTGGTAGTGCGGTAATGTGTTATCAGCACGGTTTTTTGAGTTGGGGTTTGGAATATAAGTATGTGGCCCGAGTAGGATGAGTTTTAAAGTGGAAATTTGTGATTTTTATTTCTAAATAACTTAGAGTTTCTCCATGAGTAATATTCATAATGTTTTACATCAATTATAGAGATCAATATATGGTATATCATGAATGAGCGTAAAAGAAGAGGAAATGTCAAGTCCCTTTAATTTATACAGGCTCTTCAACATCTAAGAACATTGTTTCATGTTTTCTGTGTGTTCTTATTATATTTTAGGGTTGTGGTGGAATATATAAATTAAATCTTTAATAATTAATTATATTTTTTTAATAAATTTGATGACAATGTGAAATGGGTTTTGTGGCTTGTTGTATTGTGTTTTACATTTAGATATAGTAATAATGATGGCTGTTGTGAGATGTTATCTATTTGGGAACTCATAGGTATTCTTTATTGGTTGGTATCATATATATAGGAAAATGTATTTGCATTGTGATTTCTATACAGAAACCATGTATGTTGAGAACTATGTTCTAAACGGCCCCATCATCACAGGGGTGGGTGTATTTCTCCTTCATCCATGTGGGAGGATGGATCGTTGTCCACCTACTCTTTCCTACTACCTCTTGATGGTGATGATAGAGAATTATTCCCGAATTAGGTTTTGGTTTGTGAGGCTTTGTTCTGGGTGGTTTAGTTTTGTTTCAGGTGTCTTCAAGAAGAGATATATTGTGAATTCCTAGGTGTCTTCGGTATAATGTGTGATTTGTGGCCCAGGTGTCTGCATGATAGATGTGGTGTGGGTTCTGGCTTAGGTGTCTGTGGGTGGGATGAGATGTCTTATGTGGCCCATGTTTCTATGGGAATTATGTGATGTGATTTGTGGCCTAGTTGTCTGTAGGTGGGATGTGATGTGGTTTGGGGCCGAGTTCTCTATGGGAGGTATGTGATGTGGTTTTTTGCAGTTGATTTTTTTGTGTAGGTTTTGATGTGGTTCATTATGAAGATGTTGGATCACGAAAATGTTTTTCTTCAAGGAAATAGTTGATATGCAGTGGAAGGTGGAACATGATACTCTAACATAGATTTTTATTATATTACTTTAGGTTACTTGTGTTATTTGGAGATTGTTTCTTTGGGTTGTTGTGATGGATATTTTAACTATTAAGTTCTATTTGGTTATGTTGTTTTCACACAAGGACATAAGAATGATTCTGTCACATGAAAATTAGAGACAAATTTTTTTTCAATTAATTATACATATATGCACATCCTACATATATAAATATATTTTAAGGTTTCCCTGAGGATTTCATGGGCTCTACTAGAACTTATTAGTTCAAGATTGGGATTATTTCTAGGTCAATACATTAACTTGCTTTTGGTTACTTCACTTTAGAGACATTATTGTATTTGAAAAATTATTATTTTAAAACATGCATGTTGAATGGTTTTTCTATTTATTTTATATATATCATCATGTTTTTTTGTGTAAGATGAATCATATATCTATATCATGTTTTAAAAAATGGAAAATGCATCCTATATTGTGAGATATATATACCCTTCATGATTGTCTCTCACCTGGGGCCCATAGGAAGTTTGAATAATGGGTCATTATCTCTCTTTCTTTGTTTCCAGCCAAGGGGGATTCATTGGATGGAGGGGGTCATGATAAAATAGTATCAGAGCTGATGGTTGATAGATTGAATGGAGTGTGGGGTTATCCATAGTTCATATTTCATGGGATGGTAGGAAATTATTGTCATATGATCTTAGTGAATAACATAGTCTATGAAAGACTGACTTGGACGGGGGATGTTAAGGCCCCCAAGATCATATGTAAGGACTCTGAGCCTACAAAATTACCAAGTAAGGCTACACAGAATTTACGGTTGAGTACCTTGTATTTTTATATGAATCATATTAATTGTTTAATTAATTTATTTGGTTTAATTTTAAAATGTTGGAATTAATAAAAAATGTGTTAAATGAGTTGAAAAGAATCTTAAATAAAAATTAAATACCAGTAGAACATAACAACTCTTTGTTTACATTTCATCCATAGCTCCTAGATGTCATTTTAGGGTGGATGAGGTTGTTGATGCTCAACAATATGTTTTAGTTGATTTATGGTGTCTTGATCAAGTTGATACAGATGACTAGTGGCATAAATTTTTTCATTCATTCCAGTGATAGGTTTTAAGAATGTAAGAATGAAGTGTTTCATACACTGCAAGTGAGAGTGAGAGAGAGAGATGGCTCGAGAATCATGAGATCACCTTGACTTGATTCCATGTCTCTAATTGAGTACTAGGTTCTAGTGGCTATTATATAGATGTGAGGATATTCACGTATGTGGTGGATGCTTTTTCTATGAGAGATGAAGGAATAAGGATTTTTGTGGTCGATATTGAATGGATTTCTAAATAGAGTTTAATTAATCGACTATGATGGATGAGAAGAGTCGAGATCTACTCTACCTTTAGCAAGTGAGTTTGTTAGTGCCAACTCAAGGGATCATTGTAGAGACCCGTATCTTGACGTACATTGACATTACATTACATTTGCGGAAAACATGGTACATAACAAAAACACACACACAAGGAACGTAATAGTTTAGTGTCTTTGGAAAGTCGGAACGTAATCTTCTAATCGTGGTGAAATATCTTCAATATCTCCCATAAAGATCTTCCCTTTTTTTACCTAAAACCTTTCTTTATATCCTGGGGAAAAGAAAACATAAAAGGGTGAGCTCAAATGCTCAGTAAGGGTAAACAAAAGAAAAATCAATCACATCATATTCATAAGAACATAACTTTTGGAAATCTTAACCTGCAAAAGAGAGCATAATTTCATAACATGGGATAAATAATAGTAGTTAAATGAAATCACAATAATCATAACTTAAAACATGAAACTTTGTGGCATACACACATCATCATAGAGAATCATTTCTTGTTAGTCAAGAATCATTGCCAAGACTATCTTAGTGGACAAAGTCCCTTTCTGAATCGAGTAACCCTCGTTTCAGTCCTGTTTCACTGAACTGGTATAACATACCATTTCAGCCATGTCTATCTCATGAGATATAAAATCTTTACCCAATTAATTGGAGGGAGATATAGGTCCCACCCATCTCATAATGATACCATTCTTATGTGTGCCAAAAAATCATAAATCATACATCATAGCATAACCCATGTAATAAAAATGGGAATCTTAAACATCGTGACATCAAAAAACAATTCATATAAGATAAATGAATTCATAAAAAATATTTCAATCACAATATAATCAATGTAATAATAGTTATAGAAACATAACCCTATATTATCTTATATGGAAAATAATTTTGATAAAACACTTGAAATCCATTCTTGAGGAAAATATCCTTTCTGCTTCAAAAACACTTTTCCTTTCTTAACATGTCGTTCAATTATATACTAAAAGAAGTTGATCAAAAATAAACTTGAAAACTTGTAAAGGATGGTTCTTGTAAATAATGTTTTAAAAATCCATTCATGCCGTATAAGTTAAAAAAACATTCTTCGTACTTTTTTCGGAAAAATCAAAAAGTACCTTGTACGAAAAACGACAAAAGATTCCTTTCATATCTTTTACACAGAACTCATCGAAGGGTAAAATTGGATATAAACTATTGTATAAGAATGGAAATAATATTACATATTGAGGGAACATGGATGTGGATGATAAAATACACCCCAGTAAATACCAAAGTAAAAACAATCTCGGATAAAAATGAGATTGTGATATTTCCCTTACCTTAGGTCCGATTTGCTTCGTAAGTGTCCGAACCTCCTATATAATGATTTAAATAATGTAATTTACTTATTAAAGAATCATATTCATTGTTATGATATCATATATGGTTCACTTATGACTTTATATTACCCGTTCTTTTGTAAATTCCAAGTTAAAGTGCGTTTTGGGTAAAATTGTTTCATTTGTCGTTCGTGTTTTGACTTGTAATTATTCATATGATTACTTAATTCCAGAACATAAAACATGATTTATATATATATATTCAGGATATACATATATATAATAATTCATTAAATGGAAAGAAATACACCGTTCATGGAGACGGTAGTCCGTACGTACGCATGAACGCTGTTTTCGTTTCCTTATTGAATGGAATGGAATTAAGTAGGTGACATACATATAAATATAAATAAATCCAGTATCATTATTATGTCATATATTTTACTAGTACTTATTACATATACTTTATAATCATTCATGAATGGTTAATCATTGAGAATGAATCTCATCGCGTCGTGGAGACGGTAGTCCGTACGTACGCACAAGCGATGATATCGTTCCCATGGTCGTGGAATTTTGTTGAAGTGTATATATAATATTTCAGTATCAATATCACTCTATAATAATCATATATAGTTACTCATTAAACCATTATACCCATCCTTGTACGGTGATGGTGGAAAATAGATTACACCACGGCGTGGAGACGTTATTCCGTACGTACGCACACGCAATGATTTCATTTTTCCGTAGGATGGATAGAAGGTGAATTAGGGTTGTTTCATATTTATTATAACATATCAGTATGTAATAAATACTGATGTTATTACTTTATCATGAAACAAATAGAGATGAAGAAGTTGAAGAAGAAAGAAATTGAAAAGATCGGTAATGGATATTACCTCTTCTTTGAAACGCCTCTTTGAATCCTCCACTTAGGGAACTAAGATTGGTCTTTGAAGAAGACCAGGACCTATAGGATTATTCTAGGGAAGTGGAGAAGGGATTTTGGAAGGGGTTGGCCGAGCTTGAGTGCTCAAATTGGTGTGAGGAGGAGGGGGAGGAGGTGTCCTTTTATAAGGGAGGAGAGGGGCACCTTAGGAATATCTCAAAATAATATTTTATATTAAAGTCAAAATCGGTTTATAATGGTTCCAAAGGGTCGTATTTTGAAGATAAAGTGGGTAGGGGTCTAAATCCTATCAACCAATACGATTTAGACAAGTTTAGGTTATTATTTTTACCTTATCAACTAGATTTAACTCTAAGTTAAATAATTTAACTTTTACTGTGTCTTTTTGTTTTTCTACACTATATGGTTGATACACTTAATATAACATGCCAAACGAACCCCAAATTGTTTATTATTAATATATATATCCTTATCTAAGTCATTTGGCCGAACCTTATATTTTTAGGAATAAAATAACAATTAATAATATAATATTTTATTTAAAAACTATTTTGTGTCAATTTTGACACTATTTGATATATGATTTTTGTGAAAGTCATAACAGAATTATATGTTCGATCCAAGTTGATTAAATCAACACTAATATATCATAGTAACCTATAAAATTAGTGGAATTCATAAAATGTCTCAAATTACATTTATTTGAGCATTTATAACATCAATTATGTCAATATTTCATTAATAAGATAATTACTGCATCATCATTGTGTCATAAATAAATTAAATTATTTAATGTCTAAAAATTAAAAATAAATTACCATTATATAGGAAATTTTTTGATATTTCTAATGAATATTTATAGTCGAATTTATCTTATGTATAACCCCATACTAAAAATGATTTACTTATTAAACTTTGATTTTAACTATTTTTACTATTCATTAAATAAAATAATATTAAATGTCATAATCTAATCCAAGTGGACCTACATGGTCATATTATATTCATAAGGTTTTTTTTGGACGAATTAAACTTATCCAATAGAATTAGGACATGTGTTAGGGTAATAGTAATATCATATTTACCCTTAGTTACCCTATTTACTATTAACCGCGGTAAAAAAAGTGAAAAGTTACTATTCACAAAAAAAATCTTTTTATCTCATTGAACCACATTTTACTTTCTGATATCAACCGTATCTGTCGGATTTTCGAAATTCCATTCACAGAAGCGGTAAAATTAAGTTTTATGCAAAATTCAGTTTTTAACCTACCACTTTGTGGTTTCACTATTCATCAAAAATTGATGTTTTTCAGAAAAATGCCAAAATTTCACCCTAAGCTATAATTGATATTCCAAATTCAAAAATGATTTCTATTTTACAAAATTACCAACATATAAGTTGCATTAATTAATTTTATAATTAATTTCCGCTGTCACAAAAAATAGCGTGTTTTTAAGAGATAATAACTATCAAAAGATTGACACTTGTTTATGTCTGGTTTAAATGTGAAATTACATCCAATGACCAACATTGTATTAAATTGTAAAAATATATTCTAAATATACTTTATAACCACTCAAATTAATAATTTATCACTATTAATTATTTCGATTGAAAAAGTTGTTTTTAATTAAAATTTAGTAATTTTCACTATTCATCAAAATATGAAAGTTATCCGAAAATCACCAAACTTTCACCCTAAGCTAATTTCGATATTACGAATCCAAAAATTAATTCCATTTTGAAAAATAAAATTTACAAAATTTCAAAAAGTGGTTATTACTATTCATAACGGCTAGTTTTAATAATATTTTAATAGCATATCGTTGTTTAGCGAAACTTGGTGTTGCGTACAACACACGCTATCGTGGAAGGTCGCGATTGTGTGTAATTCAAGCCAGGCCAGAGATGTGTGTTGTGAAAGCTCCTTTTGATGTAGCGTATAACACAAGACATTAATGAAATTAAAAAGAATATTTTTCATAAAATCTCGGGGTGTTACATTCTACCCCCCTTAAAATGAATTTCGTCCTCGAAATTCGTCGGGGTTATAAATGGTTTACTATTTGAAAGTTTCTTTAATCGAAACCCACATCGTAAAAAGGAATACCAAAACCAATATTTAAAAACAAAAGTATGAAACGTAACGGTTACCCAAATAGACTAATCATTGGGTTTCCACATAGGTGAAAATATGGAAATGGAAGAGAAATCTAACCATCATGTTCCGATGCAGAGTGGTAGAGAACATGGCAATGGAAAAGCTAGCAATCACAAATCCATAAATTTGTTGCGATCTAAGGTACCATCTGATTAATCAGATATAAGAGCACTAGGACAACATTTTTGGTTTTCAAGATCGTTTCCCTAAAGTTGAAGAATTTGAATTAGAATACTTACTTTATTTTGGTACAATCTCCCTGTTGTTCGTGCCTTGAACAATTTCCACTTCATCTCTTAAATAAATGAAGTTGAATTTGTTATTCGTGAAGTGTTAGTATGACATGTCATTCCATCTGTCTCAAACAAAAGGTTAGGAAAAGTTATTAAATATACATAAGTCATTCTTTAGTGAGATTAATCATATATGGTTCCTAAAATGGTCTTATACTTCATATATCATACTGCTTAATATAATAAAACTAGTTTCTAATAAACAGGGACTTATTGTAGGCCAGTGGTAGGCGATAAAGGCCAGTCGCACTTTGGTTGTGAGTTCGATTCCCATGGCCTTGTCCGACGCGATGGGCTGTCGCCCGTCCTGCAGGTTGTCCTTTTTCTAAAACTATATTACTATAACATCCCATCAATAATATCAAAAAAACTTTTATCCTTAAACAATACTAACTTATGTCCAACATAGTCCATTCCAATCTTTAGGCTTATCCATAATACTGCAGTCCACTCTCATAATATAATGAAAACGATTACAAGAGATTTAATACCATCGTTGATCCCCATATATCATAAGATATGTCTTGTTGGTCACATTCCAAACATTCAAAGTCCTTAATCATGTGTTCTCTTTAATACCCATTGAACCTTAGTGAAAAAATGAATGCAGTTAAAAGTTAACACTTTCCACATACCAAAATCCTCAAAATTCTATATACTCAAACTATGGTATCACATAGTCCTTATATCAACCATGAGCTCATGAATACTGTCAAACATTTCATTTTCTCTTTATCACTTTATTATGCGCATATCATCCACTTTCCAAAAAATATCTGAATAACCTTTCATTGTTACTCATTCCATTCATCATAAACTTTCAAAACTTAAGGAAAGACAACAGTGTAACAATCCTTAGATGTGTTTTTATTCTATAGTACAACATTACACTTGATAAACATGTTCATTCCACTACCTTCTTAAACCATTGACCGAGCTTCAAAAATTCTTTCATCTCACATATCATTTTTAGTCTCTTCATCTTCATCAACAAAAATACTACCCATAAGACCATACTGATTCTCTTCATGAGACATTTCCTTAGGGAATTGGTTTGCATAATGCCCGTACATTCCACATTTAAAACATTTAACCATTGTTGATGTCTTAGCAATACCATTAACCTCATCCATGGTGTTAACTGAAACTATTCCATTGCACTTACTGGCTTTGTGTCCTTCTTTTCCACACCCAAAGCATCTTCCAGTTCCTTTTAAACATTCTCCATGATGCATATTCCCACATGATTTACATAGGGGAAATTGCACTTTCTTTCCTCTATGATTATCATGAAACTCCATCTTTCTCTTATTAGCCGAGTCAGGAAACTTACCAAATTTTACTTTATTGATCATATTATGAGATTGCTGATTCGGCATAATAATGATGTTTGGACTTCCAAATCCCATTTCATTACGAAGAATATCATTCCATTTTCCATCATATCCTCCATTATCCTGAATCATCTTATTTCCAGCCATTTTCTAAAACCCAAAAAAGAATAGTGTGAGAGGAAAAAATCATGCTAGGGAGAAAAACAAAATAAAGGGGGAGTACCTTAAATATCTAACATCTTAGGTTTAATTCTATGATCGTTAGCATAATTCTAGTACTATAACCTATACGTATACTTATCCTTAGGGACATCCCTAGACATACCTTAGAAATATCTCTAGGGATCTCACTAACGTTTTCGCATCTTAGTTTCAAAAGGTTGACTAAACCTTTCCTCTAATACCAACTGTAGAGACCAGTATCTTGACGTACATTGACATTACATTACATTTGCGGAATACTTAGTACATAACAAAAACACACACACAAGGATCCTAATAGTTTAGTGTCTTTGGAAACTCAGAACATAATCTTCTAATCGTGGTGAAAGATCTTCAATATCTACCATAAAGATCTTCCCTTTTTTTACCTAAAACCTTTCTTTATATCCTGGGGAAAAGAAAACATAAAAGGGTGAGCTCCAATGCTCAATAAGGGTAAACAAAAGAAAAATCAATCACATCATATTCATAAGAACATAACATTTGGAAATCTTAACCTGCAAAAGGAAGCATAATTTCATAACATGGGATAAATCATAGTAGTGAAATGAAATACCAATAATCATAACTTAAAACATGAAACTTTGTGGCATTCACACATAATCATAGAGAATCATTTCTTGTTAGTCAAGACTCATTTCCAAGACTATCTTAGTGGACAAAGTCCCTTTCTGAATCGAGTAACCCTCGTTTCAGTCCAGTTTCACTGAATCGGTATAACCTACCATTTCAGCCATGTCTATCTCATGAGATATAAAATCTTTACCCAATGAATTGGAGGGAGATATAGGTCCCACCCATCTCATAATGATACCATTCTTATGTTTTCCACAAAATCATAAATCATACATCATAGCATAACCCATGTAATAAAAATGGGAGTCTTAAACATCGTGACATCATAAAACAATTCATATAAGATAATGGAATTCATAAAAAATATTTCCATCACAACATAATCAATGTAATAATAGGGATAGAAACGTAATCCTATATTATCTTAGATGGAAAATAATTTTGATAAAACACTTGAAATCCATTCTTGAGGAAAATATCCTTTCTGCTTAAAAAACACTTTTCCTTTATTAACATGTCGTACAATTATATACTAAAAGAAGTTGATCAAAAATAAACATGAAAACTTGTAAAGTAAGGTTCTTGGAAATAATGTTTTAAAAATCCATTCATTCCGTATAAGTTAAAAAAAACATTCTTCATACTTTTGTCGGAAAAATCAAAAAGTAACTCGTACGAAAAACGACATAAGATTCCTTTCATATCTTTTACAAAAATCTCATCGAAGGGTAAAATTGGATATAAACTATTGTAGATGAATGGAAATAATATTACATATTGAGGGAACATGGATGTGGATGATAAAATACACCCCAGTAAATACCAAATTAAAAACAATCTCGGATAAAAATGAGATTGTGATATTTCCCTTACCTTAGGTCCGATTTGCTTCGTAAGTGTCCGAACCTCCTGTATAATGATTTAAATAATGTCATTTAATTATTACAGAATCATATTCATTGTTATGATATCATATATGGTTCACTTATGACTTTATATTACCCGTTCTTTTCTAAATTCCATGTTAAAGAGCGTTTTGGGTAAAATTGTTTCATTTGTCGTCCGTGTTTTGACTTGTAATTATTCATATGATTACTTAGATCATGATTAATTAATTCCAGAACATAAAACATGATATATATATATATATATATATATTCAGGATAAACATATATATAATAAATCAGTAAATGGAAAGAAATACACCGTTCATGGAGACGGTAGTCCGTACGTACGCATGAACGCTGTTCTTTTTTCCTTATTGAATTGAATGGAATTAAGTAGATGAAATACATATAAATATAAATAAATCCAGTATCATTATTATGTCATATATTTCATTAGTACTTATTATATATACTTTATAATCATTCATGAATGGTTAATCATTGAGAATGAATCTCATCGCATCGTGGAGACGGTAGTCCGTACGTACGCACGAGCGATGATATCGTTCCCATGGTCGTGGAATTGTGTTGAAGTGTATTTATACTATTTCAGTATCAATATCACTCTATAATAATCATATATAGTTACTCATTACACCATTATACCCATCCTTGTAAGGTGATGGTGGAAAATAGATTACACCACGGCGTGGAGACGGTATTCCGTACGTACGCACGCGCGGTGATTTCATTTTTCCGTAGGATGGATAGAAGGTGAATTAGGGTTGTTTCATATTTATAATAACATATCAGTATGTAATTAATAATTATGTTATTACTTTATCATGAAACAACTAAAGAAGAATAAGTTGAAGAAGAAAGAAATTGAAAAGATCGGTAATGGATATTACCTCTTCTTTGAAACGCCTCTTTGAATCCTCCACTTAGGGAACTAAGATTGGTCTTTGAAGACGACCAGGACCTCTAGGATTATTCTAGGGAATTGGATAAGGGATTTTGGCAGGGTTTGGCCGAGATTGAGTGCTCAAATTGGTTTGAGGAGGAGGAGGAGGAGGTGTCCTTTTATAAGGAAGGAGAGGGGCACCTTAGGAATATCTCAAAATATTATTTTATATTAAAGTAAAAATCGGTTTATAATTGTTCCAAAGGGTCTTATTTCGAAGCTAAAGTGGTGATGGGTCGAAATACTATCAACCAATAGGATTTAGACAAGTTTAGGTTATTATTTTAACCTTATCAATTAGATTTAACTCTATGTTAAATACTTTAACTTTTACCGTGTCTTTTTGTTTTCTTACACTATATGGTTAATACACTTACTATAACATGCCAAACGAACCCAAAATTGTTTATTATTAATATATATATCCTTATTCAAGTCATTTGGCCGAACCTTAGATTTTTAGGAATAAAATAACAATTAATAATATTATATTTTATTTAAAAACTATTTTGTGTCAATTTTGACACTATTTGATATATGATTTTTGTGAAAGTCATAACAGAATTATATGTTCAAACCAAGTTGATTAAAGCAACACTAATATATCATAGTAACCTAGAAAATTAGTGTAATTCATAAAAAGTCTCAAATTACATTTATTTGATCATTTATAACATCAATTATGTTAATATTTCATTAATAAGATAATTATTGCATCATCATTGTGTCATAAATAAATTAAATTATATAATGTATAAAAATTACAAATAAAATACCATTATATAGGAAATCATTTTATCTTTCTAATGAATATTTATAGTGGAATTTATCTTATGTATATCACCATATTAAAAATTATTTACTTATTAAACATTGATTTTAACTATTTTAACTATTCATTAAATAAAATAATATTAAATGTCATAATCTAATCCAAGTGGACCTAAATGGTCATATTATATTCATAAGGTTGTTTTTGGTCGAATTACACTTATCCAATAGAATAGGAAATGTGTTGGGGTAATAGTAATATCATATTTACCCTTAGTTACCCTATTTACTATTAACCGTCGAAAAAAAGTAAAAAGTTACTATTCACCAAAAAAATATTTTTATCTCATTGAACCAAATTTTACTTACTGATTTCAACTGTGTCTTTAAGATTTTCGAAATTCCATTCACAGAAGCGGTAAAATTAAGTTTTACGCAAAATTCAGTTTTTAACCTACCACTTAGTGGTTTCACTATTCATCAAAAATTGAAGTTTTTCAGAAAAATGCCAAAATTTTAACCTAAGAAATAATTGATATTCCGAATTCAAAAATGATTTCTATTTTACAAAATTACCAACTTATAAGTTTCATTAATTAATTTTATAATTAATTTCCGTTGTCACAACAAATAGCGTGTTTTTAAGAGATAATAACTATCAAAAGATTGACACTTGTTTATGTTTGGTTTAAATGTGAAATTACATCCAATGACCAACATTGTATTAAATTTTAAAAATATATTCTTAATATACTTTAAAACCACTCAAATTAATAATTTATCACTATTAATTATTTCGATTGAAAAAGTTGTTTTTAATTAAAATTTAGTAATTTTCACTATTCATCAAAATATGAAAGTTATCCGAAAATCACCAAAATTTCACCCTATGATAATTTCGATATTACGAATCCAAAAATGAATTCCATTTTTAAAAATAAAATTTACAAAATTTCAAAAAGTGGTTATTACTATTCATAACGGCTAGTTTAAATAATATTTTAATAGCATATCGTTGTTTAGCGAAACTTGGCGTTGCGTACAACACACGCTATCGTGAAAGGTCGCGATTGCGTGTAATTCAAGCCAAGTCAGAGATGTGTGTTGTGAAAGCTCCTTTTGGTGTAGAGTATAACACAAGACATTAATGAAATTAAAAAGAATATTTTTCATAAAATCTCGGGGTGTTACAATCATGTTCATAGAAATTCTTTGTTTTCCAACAGAAATATTTCCTAATTATGATTCTCATGTGAGAAGTCTTAAAGAGGTGCTCTGTACTTAGATCCAATATCTGGTTACTGCTTTTAGGATTCTAATGTACATGGATGTTAAAAGTATGGAATATGTGAATTAACTTATTTACTCATGAGAATTTCTACCATGATATTTGAGCTATAAGAGTTCATGAAGATGAATTTTTTCCGACGGTGGGTCTTAAAAGTGGGGACATTCAAGGTTTCGACTACCATGGAGTCAACCTCAGCATCTTCCTTCCTGGCCATCTGGTACTAGCATTTACACTGATCTATCAGTGGGATTTGGTATGAGGTATTTCTAATATTTATTTCACAACCATCATCATTACCAGTGTCTAGTGATTGTTCGGGACCAGTATGGTAAAGGATGAAAGGTTATGTACTGGTCTGAGGTGTAGTTAATAGTGAGACCATTCCAATAGTAGGTAAAATTGTATTTATGTCCACATAGGGGAGATGGATTGGGAATAAGAATTCCTCATGATGTTAATCGTGTTTAGGGACCTCAACCCAGGTATGTAGTGGTGGAAATTTTCAGCGGGGAGTGGGGAGCTGGTTGTGGTCAGTTGCACATAGTGGTGGCAGAAGTTCCAGTATGGATATAGATTGTTAGACGTACAGTCAATTTTTTAGTAACAATGACTATTATATTTTAGATTTATTATTTTTACAATCATTTCTTAGAATCAATATTGACCATGATCTAGGACTATATATAGAGTGGCTTCATGGTACCCCTAGTGTTTAGTACTCTATTTGTAGGTCTGACCATCTTGTGTTTTATGTACCGGGGATGTAGGCTGATTATGGGACTACATATGTCACCTGCAGAACTTTTATTAATAAAAATTAAACCATAAAATTTCATTATATCCATTTAATGGTTTAATTTTTTGTATAGCATTATTGATCGTATCTAGAGGAGAGTCATGTTTTCTTATATGGATTGCATGCACACAATTATTAGTGGAGAGTTGAGTTGTCAGATGGGAAGTCAGCCTATAAATCCCATAATCTCACTACTAGATGATTTATTAGTATAATAGGTGGATGTTGGGATGGTAGAGGTTGTTAGTATCATTGGGGAGTTCCTGTGTGTTTTTTCAAAGGTGGTTGTGATTATACTCCCTCGATGTGATGTTGAGCTTCTATAGATTTTCAACCTGGAATAGCTTTATGTTATATGGATCCTTATCGGATGGAGCATTATAGGCTATGATAAATGAGGATTTAGATAGATGTTATGATGAATAATTGTGTTATTAGGCACTTTATGTCTCTTTTGGGTGCTCTAGTGATGTTTTCCAAGAAGGTGGATGGTATTCTATGGCATTGTATAGAATTCGCGAGGTTGTATCAAGTGAAAATCAAGAACATTTACCCTATTCCATTGATATATGTTCTTTTATACTAGTTTATATTGGTCTTTTGATTTTCCCAGACTGATTTGCAGTCTAGAAATCCCAATTTTAGGGTTAAAGAGAGTGATATCCTAAATTCTACCTTCTGGTCAAGGTATGGGAACATTGAGTTTTTAGTCATTCCATTTGGCGTTATGAATGCAATAGATATGTTTATGGAGATTATGAAAATAGTTTTTTTTTGAGTTTCTGGATAGGTTTGTCATCAGGTTCAATGATGATATCTTAATCTACTCGATTTTTGAGGAGGAGCACCCAAAGCTTCTCAGAACTGTATTGAAAGTTCCTCAAAGTAACCAGCTCTAATTAATGTTGTCCATCAGTAAGATTTAGACATGAGAGGTGTACTTATTCAGTCATGTGATTTCCCAATATGATGTATAAGTATACCAATTGATGGTTGAAGAAGTTGTTTTTATGGAAGTACTGAAGAACCTGACATAGATTCACATGTTCTTGGGTATCATTGGCTATTATTTAAGGTTTTTACATTATTTATCTCGAGATGTAGGCCCATTTATACCTCTAACCCAAAAACTAAAGGATTTTTTATTGAGTGAGAACTGGCATGCATTGTCCATCTACCTAAATAAGACATTGGTTAGTTTTCTATTGCAACTTTTTACCATGGAAATGGGGATTTCTGTTGTTCTCAATGATGCTTCCCATATTTGATTGGGATGAATCTTGATAAAACAACATTAAATCATGAATTTTGGGTTTAGGATGTTTCATCTCCAAGGTCATAACAATTCCACAAATGACCTGGTGCTAGTGGCAGTTGTGAGTGGGCTGATGTTGTGGTGGAAATACCACATTGAGGAGCTCATTTTGGGATTCATGAATCACATGAGTTTATGTTATATCATTTAGCAGAAAGACATGATATTCCAACAACGGCGATTTATGGATTTTCCTCAAGCCTATGATTTTGAGATCTCATACATTTTAAAAATGGAAATGATGTGCTTTATACATTAAGAAAGAATTTATAGAAGGAGGTTGTTCATGAATATATGGATTCATTGAGAGCAATGTATGAGTTGTAAGTTTCACACATGAATGTATGAGTGGAGAGTGGTTGGGGAATTGGTTCACATGATGGTGAAGTTTTATTTGATTCATCAATTGGGAGACTCTTCGTGGGGAAGTCTCAGAGGTATGGGTGTTTCTTCATTGTGTTGTCTCTGGTGATGCCTAAGAGGGATCATCATAGGACAGTCAAAATCTATTATTATTACATGTGTCGTTTGTTGTTCAGGTGGTGATGTGTTATAGAGCCATTTGTGATTTTCAAATATCCCCATTAGCATTAAATCTATGAGATTCATCAATGTTACATGGTTTGAGGATGAAATTTTTGTGGCATGTGGTAAAGTAGGAAGCGGTGGAGATTGGGGAAAAATTTCTTGGTCATTCAGTAAGTAAAATTTGAGCACCGTGTTCCCGGTGGTTTTTAGGAGCCCTTGGATGTTACTAAGTGGAATATAGATTACATATCGAAGGACCACGTTAGAGGCCTATCCATAACTCAAGGAGGCTATGTTGATATCTGGGTAGTATGGGTCGACTGACTAAATTGGATAATTTCTTAGCAAATAAAGAATAAAAAATAGTGCATTACATGGAAAAAATGTACGTGGATGAGTTGGTATGACTACATGGGGTTTAGATAACCATCCTCTGGGAACAAGACACATGATTTACCTCAATAGTCTATAGGTGATTGCATCATTCTATTGTCACCATGTAAAACCCTTGGACTTATTTCCACCCCCAGACAGATGGGAAGATAAAGCAGACTCTTCATACGTTGGAGGAGATGTTGCGAGCATGCGTCTTAGACTTTGGTGGATCCTGGTTATGATACCTACCTTAGTAGTGTTTTATTATAATAATATATATCACTCTTCCAATATAATTTCTCCGATTATTGTTTTTGAATTGATTATAGTTTCATTCTATATTGTGTATGATGGATGTTAGGGAGACATATAATCTTGGTCCAGATGGGTGACATATCATGACAGAGAAAGTCCATCTTGTACGTGAGAGGATGAAAGTTGTGTAAGATGAGAAGAATTTTTTTTATCATATGTTGAGGCCCTTGTAGTTCAAGATAGGGGACCTTGTTTTCTTGAAAAGTTATCCTCAATTTGTGTAGTGGAGGATTGACAGATGGAGTAATTGTTTTCCCTAGTTTTTCGGACTATATGATGTTTTGGGAGTGTTAGCATGTTCGAAAACTAGTTGGATTACCACCATAGTTGGTGTGAGTCGATGAAATATTCCATGTCTCATAGCTTCATTAGTATCTTCCCAATGAGTCCCATGTTCTCGAAAAGGAAGATATGGATATCGAGGATGATGTAAAATTTGTGGAGAGGTCGGTAAATATCCAGGATCAATGATATATGGTAGTGAATGGATAGACCACTCTTTTGGTTCATGTGTTATCGAGGCATGGTTTCCAAGAAGATAGTAATCTGAAGAGACAAATTTAGATGTGTTTCCAATACTTCTTTGTTTTTTTAGTTTTTTTTCTATGTTTCAAATTTAAATTTAATGTTTAATCATTTTTTAATAGATGATCTATTTTCCTTTGGATTGTGATGTGTGTGTGTTGTTAAATGCGATAAATTCAGCATGTATGATAAGGGGATGACAATATTACTAATCATGGCTCATTAATTTTGATGAAATTGAAACCATGCAGTTGGGTCAGAGTTTCCTAGAGTGGATAGTATCAGGACTATAATGATTGGATTCATTTATTTGTGGGTTTGGGATAGTGTGATTAGTTAATTGTTAATTGGATATGTGGTAGTCAGTTTGCATGATAATAGGTATTGTGAAGTAGTGGGGATGATGTGGTCCAGTGTGCATGTGGTTGTTTGGTGTGGTGTGTTTGGATCTTAATAACATTGGTTGTATGATGAGATCCTTTAAAGGTATCTCATGAGGTAGTTATTCATAAGCCTTTTTATTGTAGGTTTTGTTTTTAATTCTAAATGGATATAATCATTTGATAGGTATTTGATATAATAATATGTGACCTCCCGATCAATGAAATTGATATTTTTTGTTGTTAGAAGAAATTCGGGGAGGCATAGAGTAGTTTGGATAATTTAGTTTGCTAAAATATGGAATAAAGGGGATCATATGTCTTGTAACTGAATTTCCAGGTGTAATGTGTGGTTTTGAGTCTTGACTTGTAGGTTTTCCAATGTGTATAAATTTTACACACCACGAATGATAGCTTCAAAATGTGAAAGGATCTAGGATATGAAAAAATTAAGAGGCAATATGTTTTTTTATAGAAGTCATCCACATGGAATTACTTGGATTGAAAGGGTATTACACATCATGTAATAACCCACTATTGTAAAATTTATTCTTTTTTTTCAACCACTCGGGTTGTCCTTCACTACGGATGTAGAGACCCTTCCTTGGACCCCAGTCAACCCGGAAACCCCAATTTAGTGTTTTCAGGTATCCTTTACTATGGATTAATTCCTAGCATACCTAATTTGATCCATTTAAACCCCTCTTATATCTTAGTTTTGTTATTCCTCCATTCTTGTGGCCTCTTACGGTTTGGTCAATTTCTAATCATGTTTCTTCTTTCCATTTTGATGATAATGAACTCTAATTGTTCAATATTGGATTCTCTTCCATTATTTTTGGTAGGGTGGTGCCACTGTATCCCAAAATTGAAAAATGTCTTGTTGGAGTGGTGAAAAAATATATGTTATTTGGATTATTCTTATGAGAGGTTTGTTGGTACATTTCAAGATAGTATTTCAATTATTTCACACCATTTTTTCATAATTTGGGAGGATATACTTCTATTCACCTATGTATCTTGGTTGTGATAGGATAAACAAATATAAGAATTATTAAAATAAAATTGAAATGGGGAGGTTGATTTTATTTGTATGCCTTTTCTATTGGGAAATTATAATTGTGAAATTTTGAATTATACGATCATGATGACCCGCTAAAAATTAAGGTCATTGGGGTCCTTTATTTTTTCACTAAATGGGTTTCATGTTGTTTTGTTCATGTAGAACACATTCATATAGAAATTGGTTGAACACATAAATACGACTAATGAATGGATGCCCTGTGATTTGGTTTATGTGATTACCCCCTTAAATAATGAAGTGCAATGGGATAAGTGTCCCCTATTCCAAATCCGGAAATGTGTTTCATCATGGTCATTGATGTTATGGGTAGAATGGTTATGGATATTTGTGTTTGACTGATGTAATTGGAATTGGATATAATGTGAGGGTTTTCACTGGCTTGTGATGTGGTATGTCTATGAGAATGATTGTATGGTATAGGTTGGTCTGGGTCGTTTTTGGGATGAATAAATAGAAGATACATCAACTTTTATATGTAATGTAATCTTATGTTGATGTATTTATTGAGTATGTAGTGTATGAGAGGTTTTGTGGAGCGTAACTGCAATACAAGTTGTGCTGTAATGTGTTATCAGTTGGGATTGTGAGTCTGGGGTTGGTTCAATTGGTCCATGCCCTCAGTGGGATGAGTTTGAAGGAGGATAGTAGTTTTTGGTATGGGTAATTCTCCCAAAGTATCTCCATGATTAACATAAAAAAATCATCACCCCAAATCCACATATCAATATATTATATATCTTGGATGGGTATAAAATGTTGTGAAAATGTAATGTCACATTAGATTATCAGTTCTCTTTGCCTTCTAAGAACAATTTTACGAATTGTGTTTTGTGCTTAGTATATTCACAGGTAGTTTTGGAATTGATTAATGAATTTGTTAATAAAGAATTAAATTGGATAAATAAATTGTATTGGAATTTGAAATTGGTTTTTGTGGCTTTTTTATATTGTGGATCATTTTGAGGTAGAAGTAAAGTTGGTAGTTGTGAGAAATTATCTATTTGGGAACCCATAGGTTATGATTTGGTGGTAGGAATTATATATGTATATACATGTATTTTCCTTATTATTTATATATGCACTCCACTCAAGTTGATCACTATAGGTCGAACACCCCCATCATCACCAGGGTGGGTGTATTTCTCAAACATCTATGTGGGAGGATGGATTATTAGCCACCCACTCTTCACTAATAATTATTCTAGGAGGGGATATCCTATGATTCATTGTTTAGGATGTGGTTTTTGAGGCTGAGGTTTGTCTGGGTTAGTTTTTCATTACTAGTAGTCTTTAGGTTTACATTTGTTTTGATTTACCCGACAATTTTAGGATGATGTTTGTTTTGTGGACAAGGTTTCCAAGGGTGGGATGTGTTGTGGGTTGTGTCCTATGTGTCTACTAGTGGGATTATATGAGGTATGTTCCAATGGTGTTTGTGGGAGGAAAATTATGTTGGTAGTGGTCCATGATTAAACATGTGGGTTATTATTTGGTTTGTGTCCTAGGTGTTTGAGGCCATGATATGATGTGGTTTGTGGCCTATGTGCATGCCAGTGGGTTGTGATGTTGTACATTTAGAAGAGGTGGGAGAACAAGGACATTTATAGATAGACAAAAGAGGATATCTAGTGATAAGTGGTGAGGGTTACCCTATTATCAATGTGAATAATATTAATTCACTTGACTTGTTTAATTTTGTGAGTATGTGTTAGTGAGGTTGGGATGGTTAGTATACCATCTCAGTGTTGTTTGGTTTTATCCTTTTCTCACAGGTTCATAAGTATACTTACTTCGCATGTGCAAACAAGATAGTGGATTCCATACCGAGTATACCTGCACGCTCACCATACCTATATAGAACTATTTTTAGGTTTTTAGGAGTAATTAAAGGATAATTATGGACATTACTAGTTCAGTCATCGAATAGATTGTGAGGCACTAATTTTTCATACTTTTGGTTACATCAATTTGGAGAAATTATTGTTTTTTAACAATTTTATTTTAAATCAGTCAAATGAGATGGTTTTTGGATTTCTTTTATATTTTTCCTAGAGTTGTTTTCTGGATGATTCATTATAACTCCCAATCATGTTTTAAAAATGGGTAATACTACCTATATTGTGATAACTATATACACATGGTTCTAATTGTCATCCAGGGGCGTACAAGAGGCAAGACATAGGTCATTATATCCCTTTCTTTATTCACATCCCTTGGAAGGGGGCTTCATTTGAGGGAGGGGGTCAGGATAAAGATTACAATCAAAGATAGGAATTTTTAGTAAATATAGATCACTATATGACAAAAGTAAGTATATTTTGCCACCAATTACACTCATCTCCATGCCTCATATCTTTTTTCTATACCTTAAATAATATGTAATACATAGTCATAATTTAATTGGGATAATGATAAAATAAATTGGGTAATATTCTATATATCATCGTATCTAAATGGATTATTTAACATCCCATGAACAAAATCTATACATCAATGGAAATATCATTAGTTTGACCTCAAATCAGGGTGGTTCAAAAAATAATAATTTTATTAATTCTATGTGATTTTAACAGAGATTAAGTTAGTATTATTTGTAACCCATCAAGTACAATTTAACAAAAATTAAAACCAAACGTTAGAAAATGATTTTTTACTGAATATCCCAATCAAAATAAAAAAAGTAAAATGTATTTTTATAACACATTAATGGAAATAAGAGAAATATTACTTACTAATTTTACCTGATTCAAAATCATTAAATTGTTATGTGGTTTTTATTTTTTCACTTTAATCTTAAAAACACATTTAAAAAATTTTAATTAATAATATATAAGTTAAAAATGGAAAAAACAGACTTCTTCAACATTTTTATAAACAGTCTGTTAATTATCATTAATTAAGATTTACAAACATGAAGCTTCTATATAATGTAAATAAAATAGAATATTCAGAAATTTGGAAAAAAATGATTGTATAATTACTCATTTTGTAAAACATTATGTAAAAGAAACATACATGAAAATGTAATGGATTATATTCCATGAATTTTTCATAAAAATTTAAAACACTTTATATGGTATGAAAAAACCATATAAAAATTAATATAATATACTAATGTAGTCTATAATATGATTATATAATTAAAAATATTCTTACCATTATTTAAAAGAGACACACTTGAATATTTAAATCACAATAAAACATAAGAACTATTTAAAAAAAAAAACTGTAAATATGGCTAGGTTAATATTTTTTATATGAAATAGTATCATTGAAAAGATAAAATGACAATAATTTTTATAATATTAAAAATTATAATATTTTTATATAAAACAAAAATAATTAATATAACTAATGATATAAAATTCACTCATTAACCCAATTAATATTATCTGATACATGAATATTAAAACATAATAACCACATTCCATACTTCCTTTTTGATGATGAAATTTCTGTTATATAACAATAAGTTGAACCTAAAAACCAATATATATATATATAAGTAAATATTATAAAATAAAAAATATATTTATCATTACATCCATATATTCTATTGTGTTTCACTAGTTAATAATTATGTGATGTTTTCTAAACATTTTCCATGACCTATATTTTTATATATATCTTTAAAAAAATGTATGAATAACAATAGTGAAAAAGGTATAAAAATTACTCATCTAAAAAGTTTTTAAATTTTTTATTAACAAAACTTAATGTATTGAAAAAAAAATTTAATTTTCATTACTTTAGATAGAATATACCATGCATCCATTGAACACTTCAATTAAATATTTTTACAGCTAATATAATTATAATGAATATTTATTCGTAATCAACTTAGTTATATTTACCATTATGGAATAGAAAAAACTATTACAAAATATCAATATTTGATTATTTTGAAGATATATATGAAACTCTAGTAAGATTTATCAAATATGGCACAACTATTGAAATGATATCTAGATCTATAATACCTAAAACATTATTATTCTCATTTTCAATAAGAATATTGGGTAGATACATAATTAAGAAATTAATATATTATGTCACAAGAAATCATTATTATATATTGTAATAAAATGAAAACATAAATTTTCATAACTAGAAAACAAAATTAAATATAGGCATGTTGATCTGATCAAAATTAATGAGATCCATGATATTTTAGAAGAATACTATTAGTGGATAATTTCTTCCACATATATTAAATGTCATCTGAAACTTATAAATATTATTCCACAAATATGAGACCCAAAATATTTTTTCTATTCCATCATAAATCTTAGAAGTATCTAACGTTTTTGGTTCACAAAAGTTTTATACTCTGTACTCTTTCATTTGATATTAGAAACTCCTCTATGAATTTAATTACAAAAAAATTAGAAGTCATTTTTAATTAAATGTAAATAATATTTATAAAACAATGCATACTCCATATGTTAGACATTGAGATAGTCTATCAAGGAAAATTAATAAATAACTTATACATTCTCAAATGTCGATTACATCCTTGATTGGAAGTAGTAGTAGACATGTTTGGTAAATAAAATGATATACATCTATTTTTTTCACCCATCAGAATTCATTGGTGATGTGAATAATCCCAGAAAAATTATAACCTCATATAGTATAATTTTTACAATGGGTTCTATAGAATAAAACTCACAATTTATGGTGTATTCTGAATGACGAGGTGGAGTATACTAGTAGGCAGGCTGGGTAGGCTGTGTGGAAACGACATGTTGAGCAGGATGAGAAGGATAGGCTAGCTAGTCTAGATGGGTGATCATCGAAGGATCAACATGATGAGTAGGATGTGATAGTCTCATCAATTTTTCAAACATAACCTTTATAGCTAAATTAATTTTCTAAACCATGTATTTTGTTAGGACTTTCAGCTAAAAATTTATGGAATATACTAAGGATTCTCTTGATTAATTACTTTTATGACCAAAACCACCCTTTGCATAAACACGTGTCTCGTATCCTCTTACATTCCCAATGTATTTTTTTATTTCCTAAATTAGTACATAGGATGTAGATGCTCACCCTAAGGGTATAATTCTATTGTGTCTTTCTCTTAAATTTCATACTAAAATTAAATACTAAAACGTTATTTAGTATATTTATTATAATAAATACATATGATTATGGAATCTAAAAATTAATTTCACAAATGTTTTCTAGAAACTTCATCAGATTGATTTGTATGATAAACATCAGTTTTTTCATCTCACAATTTTTTTATGCCACGTGGGGGAGATGGTGGACCAAACTACACCTCTTCTAAAACACTAGAATATTGTTCACTTAATTAAACAAACTCCTATATTATAATATTCAACTCTATTTATAACCTCCATATTATCATATATGAGGGTGTATGTTCAAAAACTGGATAACTTGAAGAGATATCATGGAGAATTATTTATTAAAAATAAACTAATAATTAAAAATTTAATATTAATGATATTTTAAATTAGAAATTTATTATCAATCCAAAAATTCATCATAATGTTGGCTGGAAAAATATTTCTTTACTGTATCTATATCAAAAAACCCATACGTAAGGAATGGATTTTCATTTTGTATCATACCAGAAACATAATATTCATTAAATTTAGTTCTGAAATATCTCCACCAAAGAGTACATAAATGGAGATATACTTTCTTAGTTTATTTTGTTTCATTAAAATTAATTGTAATATGTAAAAAATTAAATTAAATTATAGTCATTTAAAATATATCACATACTAAAAGGGGTTAAAATAAGATAATTGAGACTTTTTTACATTTATGGACTCCCAATGCATATATTTATCAATATTAACACCGTAATACAAATAAGGATATAAAATTATAATCCTACAATGACTTTGTATGGTGATATAACTAGTAAAAAAGGATACATTTCGATAATTTGGGTTATTATCATCATAAAATTGATATGTATTCACTGATATTACCAATAATGTGATTCTGTTAGTAATCATGTAATGCAACATATACCATATCTATAAATTAATTTTTCTACCGAAGAAGGAAAAATATCCCTTCAGGAGGTGCTTCTGAAGGAGGTGCATTAGTATTACTACATTAGTTTTTGTAATTGATTTTTCCCTTTAGTTATATAATTATATTACATAATATGTAATAATATGATAAATTCATCTATATCCCCAAATTCTCCTCTCTCTCAGAGTCCATAATTGAAAAAGGAAAATGAATAGAAATTATGTGTACCTCTATAGGATCATAGATGTTAATATTTTAAATTTTTTATTATGAAAATATGATAGTACAAAATATTGTCACACACGTGTATGTTTCAAAAAAAATTATAGATAAAATATTTCATAATAAAAAAATATGCCTCTTAAAATATTATATATAAACATATAATCACAAATGATAGAGTCATTGATAAATTTAAATTTATAAATTTGAAAAAATCATTTTTAAACACCCAAATTTTATCAAACCATAATGATGTACATCAAATATAATAATCATATTATTTTATCCATAAATAATGTATATAAAAATTACCTAAAAAACCCCATAAATTATCAAATACATATAATTAAAAACACAATATTTAATAAAAAAATAGTTTTTAAACATGTAAAAATCAAAAAATAAATATAATGAAGTAATTAACATAAGATTTATGTGAGTAATTTTGATTTTTCATACATTCCATTAGAATAATCATTTAATATACCATGGAATACGTTTATATTATAGTCATTGTAATTATCCAAAAATCACAAATTAATTCAAAATCGTCATATAAATCCATAACATCGCCATTAGAAAATCGAAAATTAATTGTTTACCGTTGTGAAATGATGGATCATTATTCATTCGATGAATCAATGACCTAATATATTTACATTTTATATATCTCTAATATAAAAGGTTCATATTTACAACTAAATCATTTAAAATCAACCTATTTAAATACATTATCATCATGTTTGATACCAATATTTATTTAAATCATGTATTATATAAGAAATGTGGCATGAAATATAATATAATCAATCTCACATATATCTCATATAACACCAAAATATGTCGTTGATGTAGAAATTGTGTTTTCAACTTTTACACATGAAAAATTCAGTGAATCAGTAATGACTATTAGACCACTATTTCGAATGGTATTCCTACCATCATTATTTCTTATGTAAAATTAGTATCCATTAATATAATAATCATATATTGTGATTAAATTTTAATTTGGTCCCCTACCATCTATTTAAATGTTTTTATGTAGGTAAATCTGTGTTGACCTGCTCTTTAAATAATGAAACCAATTTTGTTTTATACACAATCATTAACAACATTTCATTTCATTTTAAATATTTTACATTTAATAATGAATATAGTGAATATATATATGTTTGAACAACATGTATGTTGTTAAAAATGTATAAATGTGACTACATCACTTCATCAAGTGAAAGGAGCATTACCTTTATGCCCCTAACCACTCAAGAATCAATATCGACGGTCATATATCTAGATACAAGAAGACCAGTTTGTTCAAATTCATAAAAATAATAATTACACAACTGAGTCTCCTCTTATATTAAATATATTTGAACAATATATCCCATCGAGTGAGAAGGATTTTTAACATATTCCATTGAAATTTTCATATATCGTTCAAAAGGATATTTCCTTCATAAATAAACATGCCCATATATATTTTCTCATGTACCAGGTGACTCAAAAAATGCACCATTATATTTAAAAAAATGTAGGAGATAAATTTATATTTCAAAAATTAAAATAATAGATTTATTCTTAATCAAATTAAAATTTTGAATCAACTACAACAATACAAATGCATTTTGAAAAATTCCATAACATAATTGTAGTCATTTTGGCAGCTGTCTGTAATATACCACACAGTGTGACTGGTAGTAGTTGTTTCATAAATATATGACAACCATTATATTATATAACAATTAATTAATAACCCATAAATGTCATTAAATTATTATAATTTCATTAATATACATATAGAACATTAAGACATTGAAGACACTAAAAAAGAATCATCTTCTTGCTCCTTAATATGTAAAATGTCGGAGGTAAATATGATATATTACCATTAAATGTGGATTCTATTTCCAATTGTATTCCAATTGATATTATGTCTATCATATCATTAAATCAATTTTATTAAATTTATTTTTTGTCATAAAATATCAATTAAAACTATCACTTATGTTGTTATCAACATGGAAAAGAAAATTTCATGTTTGATCTGTAAAATTCTATAATAACGTAGCTATAAAAATAAATATTGTTTCTTCAATAAAATTTTTCTGAAATGATATTTGTTTCATTAAAAATATGAAATAAATATTTTTCACATTGTCAAAATATAATTAAATTAAAAATGGTTGAGGGGAACGTTATATTCTAGTATACCATCAATTGATTTTTTCAATATATGAAATAGTTAATAAATTAGTAAAAACCATTGAAATACCATTTAGATTTTCATCCCCCTATTATAAAATTTATAATATGATGTTTATTATTTGCAAATTAGGCATTAATTTTCCCATAGAACTGTATCTATATTAGTTTCCAAATTAAAAATACCATTCATTTATGCATAAATATTGTTAACACCTCTCACCCTTTTAAGATTAAAATCATTAATAAATTGGTAAAGATACACATCAATATAATTTCACAATAGTTTCGGTCAAGAAAACTTCAATATAATCATAACATATTACTTCTTTATACAAATATATGAGTATATGTTATAAAATACCAACTAAACACTCCATGAACTATTTTGGGCACATATTCTCTAATATTGATTCATTCCATCTATAAATATCCCTATTCTAAGATTTCAAACACCACATCCAATTTTTTTAAATTTTTATCAAATATATTAAACTATGGTGAAGAAATATAGTGAAGTATGTTTCCATCATAGATGAATTATTCTATATTTCTTTTCAAACAATTACTCATCAAATTAATTTTCATATAAATTATTTAAATGTGGAAATATTGGAATGTACCAAATTGATTTATTAGAAGGTTTGATTCTAATACCTGATAATGAATCTACGTAAATGTATCAAAATTTTCAGAATTTATTATTAAGAGAAAATAATGGAAGGTTCCAAATATGTTTAGTAGGATGTTAGATGTTATTACTGAAGAATGAATCAGAGTTTAAATTTTTATTCATCTTGTAGAATTATGTCACACATTTAGGAAATTTTGATAAGAATTGACATTCCATCCTACACAACACTCAATAATTGGGGAAATCATGTATCTTTTTGTAACATAATCCTATGTAGTGTAATATGTTTTTCTTCATAATTGTAATCTAGAAACCCATTTATTTTTGGAATCATATCGTTTAAAAGATCATGAAATTTAGATAATCTTGTATCACCCCAAAAATTTATATCTTTGATGTTAACTAATCACAAAAACGATTATAAAATTTTATATTTAGTACGTCCTAATAAAATGGTTTACACAGAATCATTATAAAATCATTTAGAAATTGTCCTTTTTCAATTGTTTCCAGACACACATCATGAATTAATTATTCAGTACAATCTATTATATCATTCTAAATATTTTCATCAATAATAAAAGCTAAATTTTATATTCTTTCATCGTACCAGATCCAACAGGTATAATTAGATAAAAAACCATAATAATGAGACGATCCTTGATTTCTCTAGAATTTAACTTCAAAATAATAAAACACATCACACGTGGATGTATGATATTTTTTTTTAAAAATCCCCATTATAAAATTCCCTGATATTACTAACTCATTTTTTATAATCATTAGTGTTTCTACATAAATTTATATAATTATGAATCATTAAATACCCAAAACCACAATAAATAATTATAATATATTAGAAAATATAGTAATTTAAAAACTTATAAATATATATTATAAAAAAATACACATAATGTATAAAACAAATGCTTATATATAAACTAAAAAAATTATTATAGGAGAGAAATATAATGACAAATTAGTATCATAAATAAAAATTATAATTAAAAAATTATACATAATTAATCATACCAAAAATTATAATAAAATAAAATTAATCTTCAAAAATTAATTTCCATCATTTATGCAAAATATCACTCGGATTTTGAACAATTATACTCTCAAATCTACAATATAATATAAACACAATTATTAAAAATAAATTTTATAAAATTATAATATAAATTACATGAAACTTTCTAACAATAATTATATATAAATGGATTAAATATTATATAGAATATTACATGATTCAATGAATTACACATCACAATCCATATTCGATTTTACTAATGAAAATGAATCATATTGTGTTTCTCATCATGAAAATTGTATAACATGTCTTGATATGAAAACTAAAATACCTTTGAATTAACGTCATATAAGATTAATAAAACCACAATGCACATCAATTTTGATATTCTCTTCATTTCATGCCATGCTTAAATAGTAATAAAACACTTCTAATTTAATAGATATTAAAAAATATGTAATGGAATTATAATGATGATATTTTACATAAGAAACCATCACATACTTAATAATAAAGATGAATACATGACATAATCTTAAAGGATCAACTTCTACACCACATCACTTGATTAGATGGAATTTTAAAGAAAAATAAATCATTTTATGTGATAATTTTTGTTTCCCCTGTAATATTAACCGAGATTGTCTTTTAGAAATATATATTGCATGATATAATTTACTCTCACAATTTTATAACATATTTAATTCACATGATAATTGGATGATCATCTATAACAAATATTAATAAATAATTAAATTTAATATATTAAAAAATTATGATAAAAAATAAATAGACATAATTTCATTTCAATAAAAATATACAAAATTTGGTTCTTAATAAGGTAAAATTCCTTCCAAATTCAAATAAACTATATCGACGTCCAAGTAAATAGAGAGAATGCATCATGATTGATAAAAACCACATAAAAATGTATGAAATCATCAAATATCAAATTTAGTTTGACCATAATATCTGAAGATTCATCTAAAATGTTTGAAGAGAAATGATGGTAAAGTTAAATAACAATCAAACTCAATTAAATTTTGATGGAGGTCGAGCACTTCAAAAATGTTAGTTCGATAATTGGTGGATAATTGGTCACTCAGTCGAGAATTGAATAAGTGTTGATTGAGATAATGTTTGACATGAATAAATGAAATTATAATGTATGAAAATAAATTTAGTGAGGTAATAAAAGGTATTCGACAAGGTGGAATGCATCACCACTCTAGAATAGGGTGAGAGAGAGGGTATTGAGTGAACTTGAATTAATGGATTGATGACCTGGAAGAAATTAAATAATGGTATTAATGCCATATTTCGAAATAACTTAAGTAATTATTGTTAACATCACCCATTCACATCAATCATTTTAAATAGCTATGTGAAAGAGTAAATAATTCAGATTGTTCTTTAAAACAACTCATGTGAAAAATATTAATCTTTTATTTAAAAGTCCAATTAAAAAAAACCAATGTTAAAAATAATCTAATTTTTTCAATCAATGGTTTTTATTCGAAGTTAACTATTCAACCAAGCAAATTTTAATATCAGTTTTTATAAAAATTCTATGTAAAAAATATCACCCCATAATTTTTTAGCTTTTATTTATAATAAAATTACATTAAATCCAAGTCCTAGAGTCATAATAATTTACAACTATATAATTTTGAAATCCTTAACATAAAAATATCTAAAACTTCTATCGTGTCATCCTAGAAAATCCCACTCCTGTATAAATCCCAAAAAACCATTTCTATCTCATTCATTCTGAGTAATAAATTCTATTTGATTATAAATTTATTAGATTGATAACCAATAATATGAAAAAGAACATAAATAAAAAAATTATACATTCCATGACCTTAAACGGAACATTACTGGTACTGGAAAAAAACCGTAAAGATGAGCCACAATGTCCTTATTTCTATAACCATGAATGAAACCTAATTATTAAAATATTCATAAGATTAAAAGAAACATAATTAATAATTTATGAATTAAAAGAGGAACAGGTTTTGTAATATATAAATTACCATATAAATAACTACCACAATTCTTTTCAAATGAAATTAATATGAATGTCTAATCTTGTTAAAATTATTTTATCTAATTATACTCTGATTCCCCTATTTAGGTTTTATAGGAATCCCCTCCCGTTGTAAAGATAAATGCAAAACACCATTAGCACATCCCAAAAAAAGTTATATTTATGAAATCCTAAATGTGTCTATTTACATCATAATACACCTAACAAAAAATAATGAACATAAATAACCTATTCTAAATACAAATAGAGAACCAATGATACATATAAATGTTCTAGTTGATTCTTGATTTTGATTAACAATTATCATAAAATGGGTAATTAGTGTAATTTATTATAATTGTTTCATGACTTCATATAAAAACATTATTGAGCCTTGGACGAGGTAATAAGACCCATCATGGTATCAGGAAAACTACCATATTATCGTCCTATTTAGAATATTTCATGAATTATTAGTTTATCATGATGTAAACCCACATTTATAATGTTGATTCACATTAAAATCAGTGGTAAGAATTATTATAGCTATCATTATCCCAATATTCAAGGTTCTCCACCTCAATGAGGAGATTAAAACTCATTCAAAACCAGATACAATAACCTGAGATGTAAATATGATTTTTGAGAGATAAATGTTAATGGTTTTCATTTTCCAGAAAATTTTTCAATGTTTTCTTACTTTTTATGTAGGAACCATGACTCTATCATTATTTTAGTTCTTATAAGAGATTGAATATCAATTTAACTCCCTATACATACATAGAGTGATTACATTTTATAGTAGCAAAAATTGAGAACCAGAATCCTGTATTATGATCCTATGAAATAAAAAAATATAAAATAATTGTCTTATTAAAAATTCCATTACTATTATAGATTCATCGGTACTTATATATAATTATTAAACCCATTTAAAAAAATAATCCAAAAATATAATATTATAAAAGTATCAAATTGAATTTGGAAATGACAAAAAAACTAACGACCAAGCCATAAAATATATTTAGAATAATAATTCCTTTTATGGTATATACCTTCATTTAGTAAATTAATTCTCCTTTGAAAATTTTGAAAATACCCGTAAAAACATTATTATCCTGATATATGGAGGGGAAAAATAACATAGAAAAAAACCCGTTAGGAACTCTATTGGGTATTAAATTGGCCACCACAATCTAGAATACGACTAAATATATTGGAAATTTGAACTCACTCTTATAAATAAAATTTCATAGGTATTTGTCCTTATATGTGTGTTAAGTGTAATGATTATTAAGAATTTTACATTATTTCTACTGTATTATATGATCATCGTGGTTCTTATAGATACAATTATGAAGGAAAATTCTATAAAATAATATACAATATCTGTATAGCAATGAATAAAAAATTCAAATAGATTCAATATTTTTCAAGAAATATGTCATTTCATGGGTAGTAGGGATATGGATTATTATTTTAGGTTTATGGGTCCTATTTATGTGGTAATACAATAAATTTTCACCCTTTTCTTGTATATTATTTATAAATTAAATAATTTGAGGATGATCATTTCTCAAATGAGATGTGGTTTTTCCTCGTTCATTTTTAGAGATTACAATGGAGTCACATGGTTAGAATACACAATAAATTTGTATTATAAATATTATGATGTTTTTTTATCTTAATAAATATAAAATGTGTGATAAATATTTTAATTTTTAAGTAGTGTTAATGTATAAGGGCCAAAGTTTTGAGGATTATATAATTACATGCAGATCTTTATAATTATATTGTGATAATACATCTCCAATTATGTATTTTCAAGCATAAAACAAGATCTAAAATGGTTAATTTATCGATGGATGATTGATTGATTGGGAATTTAAGAGAATCTATCTCAATTTATTAAAATAGTCATCATATTTTTTATTCAATAATAAAATAGTTTTTTTTGTTTTAGGGTAACTCAGATATGAGAAGACACAACCTGAGGAATTAATGAATGAAAAAAATGAGAAAATGTGATTCCCCACTCCCATACTCATAAAACCATATGTGAATAAAATATTTTTATATTATTTTCATTTTAAATGAATAATTGAGCCGTAATTTTAAGCATCATTAATTTCAATATAACATAAAATTATCAAGTCACAAACTTTCAAATGACCTTTTAGTTTTAGTAGTTTTAGACTATGTGAAAACATTTAAATTAAAAATAAAATGTATACCTAATCAAAAATACACTTGTACGCTATATTAGATATTATAAAATATTTTCTAACTATTAAAAATATCCAATTTTTTTTTCTAAAAATATATTCTATTATATATATCATTATTAATACATTACCATATAAATTAGAGAAATGGTATCCTAAGAAAATTTGACTCCAAAATCCGAATATGGGAATCAAAATTGATAATAATAAATGACCTTTATTGATCATAATATGAGAATAATTAATTTTTCATAAATATATATTTAATATTATTTTGTAATCAATAGAATGTTTTATCATAATATATCCCTGGTTTACGTGTCAATAAACATGTGCACGGAATATAATAAAATATTTATAGGATGTGAAATTAATAATGATGAATAGCATATTAGATGACCCAGTATATGATTTTAGGATCTGAGACATCATTACACTATTTTCATGTCCCTCTATGAAGGCAATGTTCCATTAAGGGAATGCATTTACTAAAATATATATTCTTGATTGTATCATGAGAACTACTGGTGAATCAATTTTATATTTTTGGCCCACAAATTTAATTAAAAAATTAAATTCATTCAACCTATTATGGAATGAATATGTAATAAAATACAAAACCAATATTCCTTAAATATAAATAAACATCTATATTGGAATAATAATTACATAGATTTGCCATATTTTCTCAACTAATAAATGATATATGTTTTGAAGTAAGCATTATTAAAGATAACACCACATAGAAAATATGTTCATGATTAAGTAAATAATTTTCCAAATAAATTGGGATATGTAATATATGTGAATTACTTTCAAATAATGAAATGAAAAAAGGGTATTTATTGAGGAAATGAATTTAAACCAAAATTGGGAAAATAATAGAAGAAAATTGAGAAATCTAAAAGGAGTTATAGATTTATTCAATTTTCTTCCACTAGAGGTAATAGTATGATTTTATTTATAATGTAGTCTATTTCCAATATATACACAAAAATAAAATAATTGGTAAATATGAATAATATCTCACAGAAGAAAAATTATGTTTCCAATACACTTATGGTAATGGTAATTTAACAATACAAATCATTTAAATGTTATACCATGATATTGAATGATATTTAAATGAATGTAATTAATTTTACCTCATGTAAATGGGGTAGTGAATACATTATATAAAATAACAAATTTAACAATATATCCAAAATATTTTATATAAATAAAAATTGATACAAAGAACACATTCATCATTTGAAAATTTTGAATTTAAACCACATGTAGAGTTTAATTTCAAATAAAACAGTAAATGAGATAAATAATTATATTTTCACAACACCAACTATTAAAGGATCAGTATAAACACCAACAAAAATAAATAATTGTTTATAATAAGAAATATTTTTCTATAAATAAAAATCGAGACTAAGAAACCCTATTCAGGTAAAATAATCACAATGGAAAGAATAAAATAATAATGAGGATATATTAGAGAATTTTAAAACATAAATAAATATTGATGTATTATAGTAAAAAATATTCATTATGTATAATAATTTAAAAAAGGAACAATAGAGTTCTATAATAATTTTTGTAACTAAATGGGAAACAATTATGTTTTCACAAACCCCAGCATTAATTCCAGCATAGTTGAAATGTTCTCTAATCACCTATATAAAAAAGTAATTTAGTCACCCATTTAAAAAATATATTAAATCTAAATAAATAAATCAACATCATTTATAAAAATTATATATATATATATATTAGTAAATTGTCATCTATTTTCAATATCATGTATGTGTATTCATGATCATGTTGAACTTGTTGCCTAATAATGGAGATGTTATTCATCGTTTTCCAAAATATAATCATTCATACATCATAAAAGGTACTAAAATTTCTGATTTAGAATAATTTATGATTTTATAAGGTGAGATTATTGTGTTTTTCGTTCAATCATAGATGATGAAATCGTTAAGGAGCTTATTTTAGATATTTTTAAGATATGAGCATTATTATCATAAAAATGAGTTTAATATTGATATTAACATCCAAAAACTATGATAAAATTACTATTTACTTAATCATATCATATATTACATCAAATTTAACTACCATAGATACCCATGATATAAATTTATAAAAATTTTCACTTATGTTGTTAAATATAACCAAACAAGATTATATCACAATTAAGGATTATTATAAATTTATTTAGTTTTAAGTCATTATTAATGAAGAATAATGAAATTATTTATTGTTTATTAGTATGATAAATCATAATTTAAAATAATATAATAATAATTTAATCAAAATGTTGTTATTAAATAGTACGATTAAATCAAATTTTTATGTTAGAACACTATTTCGGATGGTTGAATTTATCATGGATGTTTACTGATAACATATAAAATAGTTTGTCATATTTTCAGTTATAAAGCCTTAATAATTTCATGGAAACCATATTTATAAATTAAAAAAATTATCATGACCAACAATTAAAGGCTGTGATGACAATTTTTTTTAAAATCATTCATTTATAGGTTATAGTTGTTCAAACATACATATTGCGTATGATTTCTTTTTCCACAGAATTGGTGAAATGTATAATATTTTATATAATTTAATAAAAAATTTATTATAAATGACATATTTATTTACTGAAATCATTATTAGGGCCATCCATGTAAGGTAATCATGGAAAATCATGATGCTTTATAGAGATGTTAGTCTAAAAACATACATGAATGTGGTTTTTAATTTACATGATGGTTGAAAAGATAACTTGTTAATTGTTATTATAATAGAATAATAAAATCCATTATAAAATAACATTTATTTCATTATATTGGATTGTTAGAAATTGGTTTTTAATTTTACAATAGAAAATAAAAGACATTATAAAAAATTAATACTCACATTGAGGATTTTAGCAATTTTTAAGGGAGAATATAGAAATAGGTGATAAAAAAATACCCAAGGACCTAATGTATAAGAGGGTGAAACAAGATTATATAGTACATAATAAATGTATTTTTTAAGAGTAATTCTTATTTTTTGTTAGAATTAATGGGGTTGGGATATACCCCTTTTATATGTGGTGAGAATGACATTTTTATTTTCATTTTTATTTAATATTAATATAGAGACTCTTTCACATGTAATGTGGATAAAAAATTGAAAATAAATTATTTTAAAATGAAATAAACTTAAAAATCACATAAAAATTTTGTTTCACAGATGATTTAAAAATGTTTTTAATTCATTTAATCTTTGATTCATAACAATATCCATTTTGTTTGTTTTTAATGTGGATATAATACTTTACTTACGTAACATAATTTGTTTGAATAAAAATGAAAACAACATTACAATAAAAAACATAAAATGTTGATTCGAAATAAGAAATAAGTATTATCATATAATTTTTTTAAATGAAATGAAATTTTAACATTGTTGCAAACAACACTTCAAAATTTTTTTTTAGAAATACTAATATTTTAAGCACAAAACTTATTAGTATTAAATAATTTTCAATTTCACGTATTTTATGGTACATATATATGAATAATAATGAAATTTGTTTTTTTAAAAGTAAGGAGAAATAAAATGTTTAAAAAATATTATTTATTTAAATTAATTGATCATTAATAATTTACTTTATTTGGAAATATTGCTTAATCTCAAAAAATGTGAAACATCAGTTTTATAAATTCTGAACTCAATTTAAACATTTATTGTATTGATCCTTAAATAAATATTTTCTAAATTAAATGTTTTTGTTAATATATATTTATTTATTATGTAATAATAATGTCATAAAAGTTATAGTTATTGTTAGAACATTATTTACAATTACTTCCCAAAAAATAAACATTTTCAATAAAATATAATAGAATAATATTAATATTATATTTAAATTTTTAATAAAAAATAAGTTAAAATGAAAATTTATAAAAAATTATTATTAATTTTAATTAAAAATATAAAAGTATACTGAAAATTTTTTTAATTAGAGAATAATATTTTTAAAATTATTGACTAATTTTATTATTATTTTCTATAAGTTAATAATATAATGTTTATTAATATATTTTATCCAAAACATAATTAGTTTCAAAAAATAAATTTGTAAAAATTTATATTTTAATGAATAAATCAGTCTAAATTGATTTTAACTAAACTTATTTAATTTAATAGTGCCTTTCTAGAGATAAAGACTATAATTTTTATTTCAATATATATTTATATATATTGATATAAATATATTTTACTAATCCAATTCCATGGATGCATATTAATGGTTACATTTTATTTCAAGGTTTCTTTTAGTTTAGTGTTGTGTTTATCATACACTATAAAATATATTAGTACATAATGTAATATATAATTTATATTCGGTTGGTGTTAATTTCAACCCCTTATGTAATATTCATCCTCAAAACATTATTTATTAATCACTGAATAATCTAGGTGAGGCTATTATTAAAAAATTTATCATTGTGGATATAAAATCTATTATAAAATCTAACATAGTATTTTAGGATGCATTAGGTTACTTATCAGTCTATAAATTACATGAATCGATCATTAATAAAATACTCAATTAAAGTTATACAACATTCATATGTATTCTAAAATATACCGTTTCTCAAACAATATGAACTTATATGATACTAAACTATAGTGAAATAATTTATTCATTAAAAAATTTAAACTATATGTAAACATGAAATGTCATTAATCGCTAGGTCATATGATCAAAAAGTAGACCATATATACTACAATATAAAAAATGTGTTTATCTTGACAAAAAAACTCATGAATCAATTATTTTTCCCACAGTAACCAATATATTTTAATTCATGGTTTTCAAAATCTATCAACCCTTAATTATCTCAATGTCATGTGTATGTTAAACCCGTGAATTATCCCTCCCTCTATCTTATGTTATTTAATAGTTTTCCCAATAAAATAAAATTAGAATAAATTGTCAATTCAATGTTCTTGATAATATTTAATATAAGTTTTTGTGCCATTAAATACTTTTTTGAGGAAAATTCATAGATGAATCACATAGTCCCTTAATCATTTAGAATATATTATATTATCATATATAAATATCACTCACTAATGGGAATAGTAATGAGTATAAAGATTTAATTTCTATCAATAAATCAATCAACTACCTTTGGTACGAATTGAAAATACAATATATCAATGACAACTATAATATACTAGTATTCTTAACCATTAATGTATTCTATACTATTAAGTAAAAAGATATAGCATTTTTTAGATACATAAAATTATGAGGTTCATATTTGTGACCCTATTTCAACTAAATAAAAGAAAATGAATAAGATAATATACATTGTGTGAATATAAAAATATCAATTCAATTAGTTCTTATAATATAGAAACTTTAATTAAAATGTGATATATTAAGTTCAACATTTAAATATATTTATTCATTAAATGGGTCTCCGTGTTCTTTTTTTGTTAGGTTCTTTGTAATAATTAGTTAACATTGAAAAAATTTAATCATAAAGACTTGGAATGAAAATTTTATCAATGAATAAAATTCACGTGGGAGATTAAAACTGTTTTTTGTTAGAAGTCATTGTTGTGTAATATGTGACCTTTGATCTATTAACCAAACAACCATTTTTAGTGTTATTACATGTACGATTATCATTCCTAAAGCTTCAATCCCTTCATTGAGTCCAAAACAATTATAGAGTTTGATGAATAACCACACAATCTCTAAGTTACCAAAAGTTTATGATGTTATCCTAAACATATACATACCATTTACTCTTATCCTAGTGTATTAACCAAATTAATCTTATCATATTCCTTAAAAAATAGAAAGTATTCAATATTTCCTCAACATAAAATTTAATACCATCCCGAATGTTTATATATACATTTATATTCTGATTTACTTTAAATTCTCGATAATTTTTTTGACATCAACCAACATGTTAATAATAAATGTTAACTAATTTCCCCTTCGAGACAAATTGTAATGACTTACACCTTCACTCTGTTAATCTATTTTGGGAAAACACCTTATTTTATGTAATCATTAAAATAACCAATGTGGACAAATTTTAACCATCAATAATTATAATATCACCAACTAATATTGAGTGACTCAAATTCAAAGGATCATTTATTTTTAGTGTTTTAGTGATTTATGAAAAAAATTATGAAATATCCCATGTGTATCTCATTAAATTGGAATTTGTTCCACTATAAAATAAATTACATTATCGATAATAAAACTTTTGGAATGTCCCCAATATTTTCCATAAAATATTTTATGATAGAAATATCATCTACAATACATTTCAATATAACCTTGGGAAATGGAAACATTATAATGAGTGGGATCAAATAATCGTTTAAGGTAAGCATAAGAAATAATAATCACGGATCACAAGTAAGAATCTAATGATGATAATAAATGATATATAATTAATAAGTAATTAATATAATTACCCAATCATTGTAAACTATGAGAGTAAAATATTTATGGTTAAAATATCAATAAAATTAATGGATAATAATAATTGTCTATATAAAAATTAATTTAAAAAAATTGATGGATAATTCAACTCTATATTCCATGACAGAATGATCATCCAATTGAGGACCTATGTTTATGAAATATTATATTTTTGGAAGAATAACACTAAAATACATAAGCTATTTTTTCTGATGAAACCTAGAAATGTAATAAGGGGTATTTCAATGTCCATTTAATTCATTATATTATGAAATGAATAATCTATATAATTTAAAAAAAATTATTCTTTATTAATGGATAAACATTTTTATTGCATAATCTATTATATGGTTATGTCAATAATTTCCCAGAAAACATTACTTATAAAATCATGCTGAAATCCCATGAAAAATGTAATGATACTTTTTGGATTCATTGACAAATAACATTTGAGAGAAAATAATGCCAATAACAGAGGACAATTTGGAATGGAAAAATTGTGACGGATTTTCACATGAATAATCCCATTGAAGAATATAATATGAGAGGATTTAAAATGTAATACATGTAAAATATATATAAAATAAGGCCTTGGTTCCGTATATGTCCTCATATTTTGAGAATACAATGACTTTTTAAAATGATTAGGGAGATGGGTTTTAAACTAGGATTAGAATATAATCTTAGGTTTTAGAATGCATGAAATTATCCAATATGGATATTGAATAATATTATATTTAGGGATCTATGATATTAATATTTTCATAGGGGTTTGGGGCTCAGAGTTTGAGTTTATTGAGTTACAAGATTGGAAAAAAATTTAATGATTAATTAGAACTGACATCATACCCCAACCATGTGGTCTGAAATATATAGGAACATAATTTTTTATACAAAAAATGGAATCTACAGTCCATGTAAACTTCTATAGAAAATTATAGACATTTTTTAATGTTAGTGCATGGTCCATGAATCTGTACACAATGATCATGTGTTGTGGATGGCCTTTGGTAGTGGGGGTCACATGGTTGGTTCATGTTTAGCTAACTATATAGGAAAACATGTACCTGTTTTTTTTGAAATTATAACTTTTCTCATCCATTTTAAAATGGGTTTAACCACTTATTCTACATATTTTACAAAACCTCATTATGGGTTCTCACTTTCTCCCTCTCCTACATAACAATGGATCTCCTCTAATTCTTATCCTTTTATGCCTCCATCAAATGTGTTTGAGATCCCTCAAAAAGACTAAAATTCTGCGTAATAATATCTTTGATTTATTTTTCCATCAAAATAGGATTCATTGTTTATATAGTTTGTATCATTTTCCATGGTGTTATCTTTTTTTTATCATTTTCTACCTTCTATAATCGAATTTGGGGTCAATACATGACACGTAACCCCCAGTGAGTCTATGATAGATGGTCCCTCAAATATAACCCAAATTATTTCCTTATTTTCAAATGAATTAATGGAGAGAGATTTCCAGCTTCATTGTTCATGACATTTTTTTAATTTGAAATTATTTAGTTTAGTTAAATTACAATAAATTCCCATATATTAGGTTATTTACTTTAGGAAATGGTTACTCTGAGTGAAATTCATTGTAGGGGATTATGAAATGAAATGCATTTATTTATAAAAAATACTAATTATGACCTAAATGTTTTATGATGTGATATATTTTAGAATAAATGGATATGAAATAGAGATAATCAACCACTAAATATTTTAGATGGTTATGGTATTTAAATCATAACTAATGTAAAGGGGGTGATATAATTAAATTCTTTAGAATTACAATATTATAAGAATATATTTTTAATCAATTTATTTAATAAATTAATAGTGTAGTTGAATGGTGTCCCTGAAGATGATAAAAACATTATTGAAAGGTTAGATGATTTCATGATATGTCTCAGGTTTGAGTAATGAAAATTGGAATGGGTTTTTGGCTGTAAAATTGGGAGACTCATATGTTCTATAAAATAAATTTTTTGGGTATAAATGGTAGATCTTGACTTTAAATATGGAAATAGAATTTAAAATGTGACATGTTGATTATGGATAGTGGTTCCCAAGGAAAAATATGAATTAAATATACTGAATGTGAGATAAATTATATTATTAAATTGATTCAGTATTCGTAGGAATGTCAGGATGGTATCCTTGGATTCCGAATCATATTTTATTCTAGGGAATGTCGAGATGAGTTCCTTAATTCCTTATGATACATGATTATTAGAATGGATCATATGAAATAATTGATTCATTTTTATTTATGATTACTTGATATGTCTGGATGGAGTCTAACTACCTGTGCAATGGTGAATGCAGAGGATATCCAATTGGAGTGCATAAATTCTATTGGAATTCTTGGATGAGAAACTATTATTGAGTAATAAGAAGTAATAGGGAGTGTAAGAGAAAAGGATCAGATGGAAAAATAGATCCATGATGATCCTTTAGACCACATGTGATATCAGGGAATAATATGTTAACCTTCTAGATTTCTGTAGATATTTTTGGTTGAAACAAACATCAAGTTGTTCTCAAATAAACCCCAATATACAGAAAAGATGTTTGGGTCGATCATGTTCATGAACCTAGAGATAAAAATTTCACATTTGAAATTAGGAATCTACAAGAAACTCAGGTATCAGGATTTTTGTAATACTTTTATATAAAATGTTGTTAAAATTATTTATGTATTTACTTATGTAAATTAAATGTGATTTGTTTATTGAATGTTAATTTTTGGGATGTCATGGTGGTAAACTACTGAGATAATCCCAAAAATAAATTATAAATTCATGGAACATGGGTACCCAAGTGGACTATATTATTCGGAATATGATAATTGATTAGGGAACGACCCTATGATTGTTTCTTAGGCTAATGTGGTTAGAGTTTGTTAATGACATTATATAGTACTCATGACCAGTTGTTGATAGAGTAGTGGAATTATCCTAAATTTATTTATTTGGTAATTTATTTGTATAATCAAGCCATGGGTGATCTTGTATGTATGGAATATTCATTTATTGTTTTATATTATTTTGTAATTATTCATCATTACTTTCCATAATTGAGATGTTTAATTAGATGTTGTACAATTTATTTCATTATGATGTTCATGTACTCTAATATAATGGAATACCCACTCAAATGTGTTTTAATATACCTTCAACACTATTCTCTATCCTCTAGAGTATGGTAAGGCACTCATGAGGTCTTATGAAGGAAGTAGGTCTAGGAACCATTATGTGGTGATGGGTAATATTGAATTAAAGTGTGGTATTAGATAATTATGATTATATCAATTTTATTTTTGAAAGGTAGAAAAAATGGACATATATTATCATAATATGGTATGGATATCAGGAATCGGTGCGTAAATCCCCACATATAAGAGAAAATAAGAGAAGACATGGATGGTAATTGAGAATCATGGATTTCAAATTTTCATATGATTGATTTCAATATATAGTGACTCACATGGATGTGTAGATATTGATTTATGGGATTATTACTCTTATAGTGACATGAAAATATAGGTTTTTGGATTTGATGAATTATTATCTGAAAATAGGAATATTATTTATTCTAAATGATACCTTGTATTGATAATTCAAAATTTTCCAATATGTTGATGTTATATTTACATCATGTATTTATGTGTAACATTAACATATATCTACTTATATATTTATATTATTTATAGATGATTGTATTTTGAATTTTTGAATCCAGTTATTTATTTGACATGTGAATTTATGGTCACATTCAGCAAGACCAAATCCTAATGTGACATCATTTTATCAGTAGGTGTGAATGATTATAAAAGATATGTTTTTACTCTATATATTTTTAAATAAAATATAAAGAATTTTTTCATCCTTATAACTTTTCAGAATAATATATATAGCCAAAAAATTTTGAAATGATATAAAATAGTTCATGATAATTTTAAAATGATTCTTAATAAAATTTATCAAAATATAAATTTTTTCCATTTATCTATTTTAACGTAAATATAAAGTAAAATTAGAAATTATGTAACATCTAGGGTTTCTGGTGATTTATATCCATTGTGTTATGGATTCATTATATGTTAGGGTAGTTTGTCAAATGAGAGCTAACATAGAGGATGAGTCCTATGATAAGGGTTCTATGAGCATTATGTGTTTCCTATTTCTTATAATAGGGTGTGTCATAAATTTCCTTTTGTTTGCATATGATGGACCATAGAGTGGGTTTCATATATTTTAATTCCATTGTATGTGGCTCTGTTTCAATGGTTATGGAACTAAGAGTAATAGGTTTTCTAGGTGAAATGAAAGTACATATTATGGAGTGAGAATCATGGTTTGAAGGTCTTATTTCTGGAAATGATGCATGAGTGGTTTTCTGGATTCCGTGTTAAAAGGAATGGTTATTCATTGAATTGTATCCAAAAATAATAACCTTGAGTGCTTATGCTCTAGAATTATGCTCTGTTTCAAAGGGAGAGATCATTTATATGATAGAAAATATAGATCTGATGATATTTTGGTTTGGGAATAATTTCCCACCATTTATATGGGTCAAAGTATGTTATATTATGTGGCAAAAACCCCTCCCCAGAGAGATAAAACAATGAGGGGAGGGAGATAGTGACTCCTTGATATTTTACATTAGTAGACTATGGGTTCATGACTAGCACCAAGGGTATAATAAACATGCATACAGGATGGATTTACCTCTAAGAGAAACATAAATAAGAGAGGGTTAAAAGGGAAACCTCAAGCATAACCTTCTTAAATATATATATAAACAAAAAAATCAGAATAAATAAAATTCCATACATAACTAAACATTTCAACGTAAACTACATGTAGCAATAAGGTATGAGTGGAATCGATCCTAAAGGCAAACCATCCATTGAGAAACCACAAGATAGTAATATACGGCCTGATCTCCATGATTCTCCATATGACGTAAAAGTAATTTATATATATGTTGGGTGAGAATAATATTATAATTTATAGGATCCTCCCTAGTGAAAATCATGATATATTGAATGAAACCATGCTAATGAATAACTAACACTGTTGAAACTCCCACGTCATCTGAATATGTATACATAGTTCCCAGTCTCACCATGGATAACCCTAAAAAAATACCACATATAAGAGTGAATATAATACAATAAAAAAACATCATTTTTCCCCTCTCCTACTTCACAACTAGTTTTCAACTCTTCCCTAATGTCACATGCTCTCATCCATCATTATCCAACTGTAATAAAACTAGAAGACAACAGATAAAGGGATCAAATCAAGCATAATGTTCTTCACATTGCCACATCATCTGATATCACATATTTATATATAGTAACCTTGTTATTTTGGGGAGATAGCACAACCTAAATCACATGTATCATACATCGAGTATTATACCTCAAGACATTGCAGCCTATACACCATGTTACTACATTATTCCATTACAACCAATACCCATAATACCTATATTAATCATTTGGAGAATATATATTGTAATACATGATTTTGAAATAACTAAAAGCCTTCACATACCACATCACACACACACACATATATATATATATGGAAAAACTATCTATCATTCATACCATTAGAATAAAAATCAAAGAGAAGAGTGTTGGGTCATTGGTGGATTTCATCCATCAATCCACCCACATGGATATTGGATAAAATACCATCATAGAGTCTAATAGGAGTTAGTCTCCCTAAGGAACGTTTTTGGAGAACCATATGACATAATATAATATTTAATATATAATATATCTGAGAACCACACTATGGGAATAACAACGTATTAGAATAAACTCCCACTTAGATCACTTAGACACCAAGCATCCACTTCACAGTCAAGATATCCTATAAGAATACAAGAATTTAATGGAGGTACAATAATTACCTTATAGCATATTTTATATTTCTTTTTTCAATTAGATTATAATCCATTAATAAACAATTATAATTATTATACATTAAATTGAATTAATCATTATATACATATCCTTTACCTTTAGTAATAATATAAAATGAGGACTTGGTTTATCATGATTAACATATTTTATCATTTTTATTCCATAAAAACAAACCCTGTTGTATTAAAATTATTTAATTATTTAACATAAAGTTTAAAAAAATTCTATTTTTTAGGTAAATCATCCGAATCGACTTCCACGGGAAAACATGTAACCAAGTACATCCATCTACCTTAAGCTATTGTGAAATGAATGAAGAAAAACATGAAACCCATCAAATATTCAATTTAAAATATTCATAAGTAAGCATCCAATCTCTTATCACCATATAAATATTAATTATTAGATTAAACCCATTCCATAATCTTAGTTTTCATCCCTGTCACCCACATTCATAAACTTATGCATCAAACTATTAAATGCCTAATGTACTTCCATATCTTCTATGCCACCCAAGCCATTATTAGAACATCCATCACAAGCTCAGCCATTGAGGGCTCAAATCATTTCTGTTACACCCCCTCCTAAATCACACTATCCATCCTATGAAATACCACATTAGTATCATATTATAAGGATTATATCTAGAACACATCACTAAAGGACTAGGAAAAAAACATAGCCAAAAGGGAAATATAGGCCCTAGATGAAGTCATATAACCTTAATAGATAAAAAATATCTAAAAACTCCAAAAAAGACCCTCAACTTTCTAATGAAATGGGAAAATCAATCCAAACAATTTATAGTCATCATACACTATACTCATATTCAAATGTGAATTAACATATTCATTATTCGTAATTTTTAACTATTGGAAACCCATGGCAACAAGATACAACAAGCTACTTAATAATGTATTTAATTTAAATATGCGTTCAATATAGGAAATTATATCATTTAACAGGAATTTTCCATAATTTCTCCACATTAATAAACATCATTCACTATGGGATCAAATCCATTGATAACATGGAATATCAATTTAAAATACACACCCCATTTTTAGTTTTATTACCATTAAATTACATCAACCACCAGACTAAAAAAATAAATCTTCTTTAATTTATTAAGACAATTAAATATCAATTAATTATGTGTTTATATTATTTACCAATTTAAACATGACACCCTAAGAATACGAACAAGATAAAAAATAATAAATTAAATGTCACACTATCTATTTAATCACGAGGCCACCCGCTAGCATCATACAAAAAAATATCATTAAAATGTGATCATAAAAAATTTCATTAATCTTATTAATTAATTATTAAAATCATTCCATTTCACTCAAAAGGTATATTTCATGATCAATTTATGATTTTATATAAATTAACTAAGAGAAAAAATGAATATCCTAAATCAATGATGTTGATGTTCTTTTAATATGAACATATCAACATTTCAGATATATGGTCATGTTTCTTACATAAAGCTTCATGTAAAGACCCTATGACTAGTTCCACACAACATATGAATACTTTATTACATTTCAATAATATATAGGGAATCACACACAAAATCACTGATCTGTTTAACATCTTTAGAAAATATACAACATTCATGATAAATACAGTATGATTAAAAACATAAAACACAACATAGCAAATATAGTGTGAATACCATTTTATCATTGAATAACCTTGTATAATAATCATAATACACATCTTGTAATCCTATGAAAAATAAAACATAAGAAAGGGGTGTTATCGATTGCTCAGTAAGTGTAATAATATAGTGAAATCTCTGAGTAAATATGGAATAAACAATATGGAAAAGAATGTATGTGATATAAGTACCCTTTAAATAATACCATGAGATGGGAAACATAACCATATATATTATAACTAATCAAACAGTAACATGGAATAATAATAACTATTTAATTTATAATGATGTATATTTGCACTATCATGATATATTCACAAGATAATTACTATCAAGATCTATCCTCACGTCGGTATATATTTGTGGGTAGAAACTAGTCTGATTTGTGTCAAGATCTATCATCATGAAAATATAAAACTACTTGGAAACAAATGAAAAAGGTTTATCGCAACTAATTTCATCTCATGAGGCATACCAAATTTCGAGGGGATATAGAAGCCCCCACCCATCACATACTATTTCCATTGCATTCATCATATAAAAAAAGGTGAAATAAAAACAACATAAACATTCATATTTAAAAACTAGAATACAAAATGTCAATACTTGTACCATAAACCACTAATTGAATAAAAATAGCACATCCACCGTCAAAATGATCATTAAATCATCAAAAAAATATAAAATGTGGGTCTTATAAGAATATCAAACACAATAAAATAAAAATTACAAAATAAATATTTGACATGGTTTACGGTACTTTAATAAAATCATTAAAAAAATTATGACGGAAATATTCATTTTTATTTTGAAATCACTTACTAAAAGGAAGTAAAAGTTTAAAAGAAACCATTTTTCATTTAATTTAAATTAAAATACCTTATTACACCATTTAAAACCACAATAGTATTTAATATTTTTTTAAAAATTTCTTTTAACACATTAAACCCTTCACATTATGTAAAAATAAATAATTTAAATTCCATTATTATATTTTAATATTATTTAACAAAATATTTCATTAGTAGAGAATAATGATTGAATATAATTAGGTTATTCTTAATAATAAAAAATAATATACACATAATTATTATAATATAATTAATATATAAATATACTTTTAGTTTTGTTAATATCTTGATTTTTTCTTATGGGAACATATAAAAAATATTAAATAAAAATAGAGTACCAATTTGAAACTATCAATGATTTAGATAATATATAATTCATTTTCACTTATAATATTACATTACCAAACATAAATTATATCCTTGGTGATAAGGTTCTAATATTATTTATTGAATAAATTTTTGAATATTTTTTGATCATGTTTATAATCATATCTTTTTGTTTTAACACATATTTAACCACATTAACTCTTACCTTGACAACATGAATTTTAACACATTGGGGGTTAATATATTTAATATAAAATTGAAAAAATGATAATTGAGTCAATTCATATTTTTTTAATCATATCTTAATTATATAAAATGATTTAATATTTTTTGAATTTTCTATCAACAAAAAAATATCGTTTAATTTAAAATATTAATATTTTCTATTTGGATACAATTAATTACTATTAAATTTAAAAATATCAAAATATATATATATTTCAAATAAATACTATATTATATGCATAAAATATATTTTTATTCTGTAAAATAATTATATGACATTATTTATATCAAATTATATTTATTTTTTTATTTTTAATTTCAATTATTTGATATTTTTTAATAAAATAATTAAATGATCAACATTATGTGAGAGATTAAGGTAATTATTTATTTAAAATATAATATTATATAATTTGAAATAGATATATATATATATATTATTTACAAATATTATTTAGTTTAAATGTTATGTAATTATTAACTCAATATTAAAAATAATACACTTTTAAAAATTCTGAGTGTGGCATTTTGACACTTTTTTTATTTTAATAATACCTAAGTAATTTTAATTGAATCATTTTAAATAAATAATTTAGTTTTTAAAAAATATGTGGTAAGGGTAAAAATATTTCATCCAATAATATTTGGGATAGTTTTATCTACATTTTATAGTCTTTATCATTTTATTATTCCACTTAATTGCTTTATTTACTTACTAATATGGTAAAAATATTACCATGTTTACACTTCATGTTGAAAACAATAATAGGTATATAATTAATAAATTTGAAAAATATTATTCCATGTATTTAATTAATTTTTCAAAACTCAATTCAAATAATTTTGATAAATTTATTAAAATATATTCTTGTAGACCAGATGGAACAATGAGATTTTAATGTAAAAACGTTCAAATATTTGAAATGTTTATATATTAGATATTTAAATTGAATAACATGGATTGTTGGATTAAATGAAAAAATTTATCTTATTATACTTTAAAAATAATAAAAAATGTTTTTTTAAATGATAAATTTTTGAATAAAAAAGATGGTTTCAAATAAAATTCATAATTTTTTACTATTCATAAAAACATGAAACATATAAGAAAATTTATAAAATAAATAAATAAAATGAAAATTTGTTATAACTCTTTAAAATAATATGTTCATATTTTCAAATTAATTTATAAATTTTTGAAAATTAATATATATACTAGGAGTGAAATAAAAAGAAAATAAAATTGTCTTTTGAATAATTATATAAATTTTTATATGTAAAATTGGATTTGTTAGTACATCAAGTCTAGAAATAAATAAGATGCATGAAAAAATAATGTTGAATATATATTCCATTAATATAATCCAAAAATTTATATTTTTTTATTCTTATAAAACACACTCGTAGATGTTTAAATAGTGGTTTAGAAAATTATCTCATTATTGAAAACAAGTTTTATTTTTATTTATAATTAATTATTCACTGTAGAATTAATTATATATTCATGAATAAAAAATTTATTAATAATATATTTACTTAAATAGAAACCCTTAATTATAATGGTTATGTAATATTTTTCATGTTTAAATAAGAAAATGATATTTCTTAGAAACTTATGATTGCATGTAACGTAAGGTATGTCTAAGTTGCCTTTAGGGCGCACTTAACATGGTCTAGAAAGAATTGAAAACTATCATATTATTAAAAAATCTATTTTATAAAAAACTTGTGGTGTTAATTCTACAATCCTTAAAATTAATTTCTCCCTCTAAATTCACATTGGTTATTAATGAATTAATACATTAATGTTTCTTTAATATAATGGTACATTAAAAAAATGAATACAAAAACTCCCCTTAAAATTCAATGCAAGAAACATTATGGTTTCCAAAACCCACTCAAAACTAAATTTCCTCGTGGGAAATCCTAGTTGGAAAGTGAAATAAGGAATTAGGAAGATAAATATAAATATCCATCTCTAGTGGAGTTTTATATAGAACATGGTTAGAATAATGTTAAAAATAAAAAAGTCATAAATCTATAACGATCTAAAAGAAATTTTGAATCATTATAAAAGAAGGTTATATGATAACATTTTCTATTTCAGTACTAATTCTCTATAATTGAAGAATTTTTGTGAGAAGAAATAAATACTAGATTTCATTACAATTCAATAGTAATATCTCATTCTTTGGTTGTTCTTTGATCAAATTACACTTGAAATCTTATTAAAAGATATGAAGGGGAATTAGTCATTAATGAAGAATTATTATATCATGAAATAAATAAATTGAATGATAGTTCATTCCAACTATCATTACAAAATATCAGAACCTAAAATTTTAAAAACGTTTTCTAAAAGGAATAACTTCTCATATGGATTTACAAGAATTTAATATCTAAAACTTTATACAAATTTTAATGAAAAAAATTACATTATTAAAACCCTAGATTTTGAATAGAAGGTCACTAAATTTCCCAAATCAAATTATCTTTTTTCACAAGAAAATATTAGTAGTCCTATTTATTTCTACACACCAAACTAGTAATGTCTATTATCATGTATTCCCTTGAAAAATGGTTCTTACATGAATTACCAAAGAACCATAGTGAAAACATGAATTATTTCATTAATTAACTCTTTCATTGTACCATAAATCCATAAACTCTACAAAATAAATAACTGATATCATACACCCCTTGGTTATCATATCAATACCATGGTCAAACAACTATACTATTAATTATATCACAGTAATGATAATTTTTTCCTAATCCTAACATCTTACTCAAATTAAGGGTTATCCTTCCGTTAATCTCTCATTCTCAAAAAATATCACCCTACTAACTCAATAACATTTCATGGTGACTTGTACCATTCTGTGTATTATTTCTAATCATTAATGAATAAATATATTAGAACAATCCTTATAATATCATTATTTTATAATACCATAAAATTAATTTTGAAAAATTATTCTTTAATTACATTACATAAAAACTCATTATTCAACCACTTCGTTGTCACACTCCTCACAAAAAAATGTGATCACACGTGCTTTACCTTTTCATTTGAATTTATATGGTTTTTTATGTTGATCATAATTAATTTACCTCTTATTTGGTCACTGGTTAGTATAATTCCCATTTTCTAACACATTAAGCATAGAAATGTGGGGGTTCATTTTTGGATCATTCTCTCTATTAGAATCATTATTAAACTTCTTTACATTATATAAGAACTATTTTTCTAGGTTTCATTACATTACACATGTAATAAATAAACAACTCTAATTCAGATGTTTTTTATCATGATATTTCCCACAAATTGAATATAATGGAAAACACATCCTCTTTTCTCCATGGTTTTTATATATTTCATTAAGCAAACAAATTATTTTCTAATAAAAACCATATGATTTATATGTAACTCCAATATCCATTTCCACATTAAAGGAAATCCATACAGTTTATTCATATCTACTAATGTCCTTTATGGCTGACACCCTTAAGATAATTTTTATTATGGCACTAAATAATCTATCAACCTTAAATTTAGGTTTTATAATGATGCTAAAAGAGAACCTCAAAAGTATTTTAATAATTTCCTCATTATAATCCATAAACTCATCATCCATATTATGAATCTAGAGGAACTCTCAATCTATATTTTTATAATGAATTAAAAAATAAATTCTTGAAAATTATGTTATTGAATTCTTCCCATTATATAAATCCAAATTTAAATCCCTGCCTTGTATTCTTAATATGTTTCCATAATTGTTATGATTCACCTACCAAATGATAGACTCCCAAAAATATATTCCCATGTCATGAACATTAGATAACTAAAAATATTATTTCAGTTTTTTTGATCCATTTTTCAACAACTTCTGGATTAGAACACCTGCTAAAAAATGATGACGCTACCTCATAAAGGACATAATAAAACAATATTCTATACTTTTTTAATTTGTAAGTCCAGCATGATTTATAGGATACGAAAGTTGTGTGAACATAGAAACCATATTAGTCATTCCATATTCCATATCATTTAGTTTTTAGGAGGAAAATCATTTCATTTTACCTTATATTCAGAATTTATGTAGTTCCATCATGTTCCATCCATTCACTAAAACAAGAATTATAGTGTCTTTAACAATAATCGTTGTTGTAAAACCACAAAATCAAGGAAAATCAACATCAATATATAACATCGTAGGTCTAATAAAATGTTACCCTTGATCGTTACCAAAATTATTAGATTGTAACATATACTTAGATATATCCTTAGTGATCAAACTATGTTTTTATCCTCCCATTTTCTAAAGGTTGAAAAAAACTTCACTCTGATACCTACTATGAAAAACCATGTTTTACTTTTATATAAATTACATAATTTTTCAATTATATTTTATAAATTAAATAAAACATTACAAAAGAAAATATTATTCTGGTTCCATTATAAAATTGTATTATATTTTTCTAGTTTGTTCAAATATTTCCGACATCACCCACAAAGATCTACCCCTTTAGGATTCCTACCTAAAACCAGTATTTATATCCTAGTGAATAGAAACTAATAAAAATAGTGAGATTAAGTTTTCAATAATTGGAGACATCAATAATATCATAATCATAAGAACATAATAAAAACATTAAATGATTATATCATGCATATCAATAAATCATGATACCATGTCCTGTGATAAATCACATAACATTAAAAAGAATGAAAGAACATATTTCATTAGATAATAACCAAAGAAATGAAATTTTTTAATACACATTAAAATAAAAAGCAACATCCATGTTATTCACAGATCATTTCAAATATTGTCATATTGGAAGAATTCCATTAATGATCTTGGTATACTCCCTTTTCCATCCCATTAATAATGAATAAAGTTCACCCATAATACCATTCCTATCTATCTATGGAGATATAAATAATTTCACTGTGGATTACAAGGATATATAAGTCCCACCTATCACTAAATTAAAACCATACATACATGTTCCACAATAATTTAATTCATTAATAGAACCCATAAAAATAATTGGGTTTCCAAAACAACATTCGGCCATATGATAACCCATATAAAAGAAATAACGTTGCAAAATATCTTTTCATCATATACATAAAACAAAAAAAGTTATAATAGGGATTGTATAACATAAAAAAATATACCCATTAATTCATAAATAATATAATATATTGTTATTTTAAAAGGAATATAAATTTGAGATATTAGATGAAAATAATTGTTGAGGAAAATATTATTTCTTCTTTGAAAATGATTTATTTTCTTTAAATTATTGTTAATTTTAAAATAAATAATTTTATTTAAAATTAAAATTAAAATATGATAAATTTTCTTTGGATAGAATAATAATCCTTGATAGAGATTAATGTTATTCATTTCATATATGTTTAAAAAATTATCTTACTTTCTTTTAGAAAATTTCTAACATACCGCATTATGATGATAGAAAAAGGATCTCATTCAACACATTTAGTAAAATTATCAAATAGTTATAAAAGATTTAAATTTTTTAGAATATTTTAAAAATAATTTCCTAAAAATAGGAATTAATGATAAATATTAACCATAATATAATTTTATATAAATAATCTCAAATAAAATTATACTGTAAAATTAACCCATAACATAGACTTGATTTCCTTAATATGTATCTAAGAAAAATGTGTAATGGTTTAAATAATCTAATTAACTTATTATATAACTATACTCATACTTATGATATCATATAATATACAGTTATATTATTTTATAACTGGTTTGTTAATAGTAGTTCATTTTACCCTTATTTCGGGTGTTAATGGGTTCATTTTCATTTACATGTTTTGTCACTATGTCCTACTTTCTGTTAAAGGGATAAAGTTATGTAATTGGAATAATTATATATAGGTAATAAATATTATATTTTTTTATTATATATTAATATAATCATTATCTAGTAGTTAACACGAAATGTGATTTGTATCACGTCATGGGGATGTATGCCATAATTACGAACAAGAGACTGTATCATTCCATTAATAATGCTGGGTATTGAAGTGGATGATATTTTTTTTGAAGAATATATATCATGTTAAAATTATCATATATATATATATATAAATTCCATTACTATACCCATCCATTTAATTTGGGGATGCAAAATAGATTACACCAAAGTGTTGGGATAGTAAACCGTACACACGCTCGTCAAAAGATTTCATTTCTCATAATAGGGGTAAAATGTGGAATATGGTTTTCATATAATCATAATAACATATTATATCATATATAATACCACATTCATTTAATTATAATATAAAAACAACAAAATTGGAATTATAATAACTAATAAATTTGAAAGGTTTTGTAAGAACAATTACCAATTCTTGGGAGAACATACATAAGTTGTATTCTTTGGGTCACTAGGGTTGGACTTTTTAAGAGATGAGATGTTCTAAAATAGGTATAGATTTTTTAAAAATAGAATAAATAAGGTTATGTTGGATCTTTAAGGCTCAATGTTTTGTGAATAAGTGAGGGAGGAGGTTCTCTTCTTTAATTGAGATTAGTGGTAATTTTTTAATTTATCAAAATAATAAAATATAATTAATTTAATAAAATTATAAATTTATCCAAACATCAATCATATAGGGTTTTAATATCATTATGAAATATATTTTATACTTGTTTTTGTATTAATTTAGATCTTATTATTTGTTTATACAATAGATAAACTATTTTAATATTAAATAAGCTAACAAATTTTCAATATTAAAATGTTTTAATTTATACTTATATGATGTAAATTAAAAATCAATTAACCACATAGAATGGTTTATACCATTTTATATAATTTAATTTTTGAATTAGTTTTATTAATTTTTATTAATTTACTAAAATATTACTTTAACAAAATTTATATACTGTCAATTTGACAGTATTCATATAATTTATGATTGGATACATCAATACGAATGGAAAACATAGAATATAATGAATTAATTCTTCAATAATATATAATATGTATATATAAAATTCATTTGAAAAATTTATTAATTCAAAATTATATTATAATCAATTTTTTAGATTAATTTATTTTATTCACTTTGTAATTTAATAAATACTTTATTAATATAGAACAAGCACTAAAAGTGATTATATTAATTCTAAAAATTAAAAAAATCAATATTGATTTTAATATAATAAAAATTTTATTATTATGTTTGATCATATAATTATTTTTCACTATGTGAACACATAAAAAATATTAAATACAAAGGGAGTGACATTTTGTAACATTATATGACTTCAACAATATATAAGTTATCTTCTTTGATAAGTTCTCATTAAATAAAAAAATTATATCCTAAGGATATTATGGTTGAATATTATTCATCATATAATCTTATAGACATGTTTGGGTTAGTATTATAATATTATATTTTTGTTTTAACTCTTATTTTCCAGAATTTAATGTCATTAATAATTTTATATCATTTAATAAAATATTATATATTTTAGAGTACAATTAATGTAAATTTTTATATTATTCATTAATTTTACATTTACAAATTACAAAAAATAAATATAAATTTAAAATATACACTCTATTATATCCATAACATATCATGGTGTTTTATAAAATTCGTGGGTGACATTATATATGTCAAATTATTTTATTTTAATTTTTTTAAATTTTTTTATTTGATATTTCCATTAATAAAAAAATTACTTGATCTACACTATGTGAGAAATTAAGATAATTATTTATTCACAAAAAAAATTATCAATAAATTTCCTTGATATTTATAAATATATATTTCCTTTTCAAATATTACTTATTTTTTAAGTTATATTTTGGTTACCTATATATTAAAAATATAACACTTATAAAAATTATAAAAATTATTTTTTTTTTCATAGTTTTTTTATTTTAATAATATCAAAGTAATTTCCAATGAAATGTGTCAATTAAAAAATTATATTTAAATCATTATGTGACACAGGTTAAAAAATATTCATTCTATTAAACCTCCAAATGTTTTAGGGAAATTTTATAGTCATTATCATTTTATTTTTACCATTAATTACCCGATTTATTCTTTACCATAGTAAAAAAATTATCATAGTTATTATTCATACTGAAAACATAAATGGGGCCTAATTAAAAAAATTGAAACTTTTGATTCCAAACATGGAATCCATTTTTTTTAAATTCAGGTTATATAGTTTTCAGAAATTTATTAAAAATTATACCAGTAAACATGACGAATCAACTAATTTTTATCGTAAATACTGTTAAAATGTTTGGAATGTTTTTATATCAATTTTATGAAATTGATTCTTATAGAGTATATTAGATTAAATGATGAAATTTATTTAGTTAAACTTTAATATTAATTAAAATATATATAAAAAATATATAATATTTATAGGAAAAAATAGATTTATATTATAATTCATTGTTTTTCACTATTTATCAATACGTGAAACTTATTTGAAAAATACAATGAAACTCAAAAAACGTAAAATTTAACATTATAATTTTAATGAAGTTGTTTTTTAAATATAATTTATAGTATTATAAAAAACTATATTTAAAATAGGTACACCCAAAAAAGGTGAAACAACTCCATTTTTTAGAAAAAAATTTATCTCTTATTTGAAAATTTTGACATGTTCATATGTACACTAATTAAAATATATAACATTCACGCTAAAATTTTTATTGAATTTAGATTCAATTAATAAAATCCAACAATAGTTTTTTTAGTAATTTTATTGAAACAAACATGTACACATTGAAATATATTTTGTGAAAAAACATTTCATATTAAATGAAATTACATTTACATTTATAATTAATTTTTCATATTATAATTAATTATATATACCTAATTAAATCATATTTTCATAATTTAGTTAATCATGATCTTACACATCATTTTAATTTCATGATTATTATTGTATTTTTTAAATAATAAATATTATATTTCATATAAACTCAATATTGTTTCTACTGCATGATACAAAATTTTTACATGTAGCACAAGAATAATATTTTGTTGTGTCTAAATAAATATATTAGATTATTTGATATTATATTTCATAAAAATACTAGTGGTTGAGTGAACCTCACTAGAATCACTTTAAGCTTTTTCTAGGAACCATGAACTTTGAAACACGTGAAAGTTCAGACTACCTGGATATGAGACCTTTTATAATCAGTAAGAACATGTAATAATTTAATAATGTTTGGGCTACTAGGTCATTGTGATATATGGATTTAATAGTAATGAATGTCACGTTTTTTGGATATAAGCATATGGGAATCCTCCAACTCGATGGTCAAAATGGCCTAGGAGACATGTCCATATATTTTAGTTGGAATATAATCCAAAATCCAATAATGTGTGACTAATGTGATCAATATTCAAGGTGATAAATATTCATATGACAGTATCCAAAATTGCTAATTGTATTAATATCAAGGTGTCACAAAAGGGATGTTGATTCAGGATTCCATTTGAATTCTGAAATAGAGTATCCTAGGAGTAAGAACCGATTTGATTTCATTGATTAATGGTGATAATCACGGACTTTGTGTAGTGCTAGTTAAACATGGGATGTCAAGTTGGATGGATTAAATCATTGTTTGATGTAATTTTGGTTCTAAGAGAGATCGAGTGGTGTGGTGGATGTTGTGAATATATATAATTTATGTACGTGAATAATGGGTCATGATTCATGGGGTGCAAGTGAATCATAGTTGAAAATCCCACATGAAGGGAGGAGGTTGATAGTAGATGAGACATTTTAATGTTTTAAGAAATTAACCTTGGAATATGGTTTTGAGATGTCACATTATTGATAGGTGGAATAAATGATTAATCATATTTTGGTGGTATAACGAATTGGTTTTGACATATATGAAGGCGTTAGGGTGATGGTTGTGTTGATCCTAAATTGGAAGAATGAAAAAAAAAATTAATTTTGACTATACTGGTTATTCTAGACGGTTGGTCTATATAAATTCTTATAAATGGAAGTGTAAAATCTACTATCAAGGCTGATGTCCTAATTAAAATCTAGATGTTAGTTAATTCATTGAGTTTCTTATTAAAAAGATTGGAATTAGAAGTTGTTGTGTTTTTTCTCTCATGTGAGAATGAGATGACTAAGGCCATCCATTATGTTCAGTGAGTAATTGTTATTGTTTTTCGATAGTATGTATTTTTTTCATGTGTAATGATTAACTAAATATTCATATATTGGGGATTTATGTGTTAGTATTGGGCTTACAGACATTGTGTTAAAGGGTTCAAAAGTATGTGGTGTAGACCAAATAGAGTTCATGGTGGAATCAGGATTCCGGTGATGAAAATGTGAGTTACATAATTTGATTTTGAAGGGATTGACAATAATAAGTCATATGTGGTGGTCTATAGGGAATGATAATTTTATTTAGGCTTGACAAGAGTTAATGTTATATGGGGATTCTTGAATCGGTAGTGAGTTATTGTGTGTGGATGGGTAGAGTGAAATATTTAATGGTTGTTCATGTAAATATAGAATCTCATTATGTGTCAAGTATGTACATCCGTGGGTGTGTTTGGGTGCTTGTAAAAATACCCTAGGGTGTAAAGGAATCGTGATCATATAGGTTAGAAATGTGTTATTTTGGTGAACCTTGTGTTCTAATAAGGTTCATCTATATGATATATTTTTAGTTTTTGTCTTAAAATATATGTTGTGAGTTTAGAAACCTATCATGTGTTCATTTTGTGGGATGATAAAAGTGGTATAAGAGATAAAAAAATATTTCTTGGAAATGTTTTCTCAACAATCACATGTGTATGGTTTATGATTATGAATTCATCCTCAATTGGTTTCCAAGTATTGGTTCATGTATTAATGATTCACTGGTGATCTCATGGAGCTTTTTAGTGTAGTGCTCTTAGAACAATGATAGGAACATCATTCAAGAAATGGGTTGGATTTACAATATTATATTTTGATGTAGGAAAAACAAAAAACATTGATTGTAATATACGTAGGATAATTTTAATAGGGGGGATTTAACTTATTGGATACCAAAAAACCATATTTCTGTCATGATAACTGAGATTTGGCATATTCTATTAGGGTATTTTTTGTTTTAATGATTGGTGTTGGCACAAGTTCTAGCAGTTTGAGATATTTTAGTTGAATGTTTACATTTATGTTGTGTTTCAAGAATTTAATGCTAGAACAAGATCTTATTTATTAAAATATATAATTTACATAGGTTAGGATATGTGGGTAAATTACCACTGAGATTTTTTATGGAGGATAAGTGTTATCGCGATATTTTCAAAAGGCCTTAGTTCCATATGTGGGATTAGAATATGAAAATAGTTTTATTTTTCAATTATTTGCATGGAATGGAAATTAATTGCATATTATAAATGTATCACGAGGATTAGAACTCATCAAACGACCTAATTGAGATTTAGAATGAAGTGCACCAGAGGTTTTAGATGTATTATGGGTTCATGGCTTAATGTTTGGGTTTTGGGTGTTTCAGACTGGGGTACATGGTTGACACATAGTTACTAGAAATGATAAAAGAATCTTGTGAACCAAAAATATATAGGCATTCATTCTGAAAAACTATACGATAGGTCCCAATAGATGAAAAAAATTCTATAACAAATTTCATACATGTTCTATTGTTAGAATCAATTCATTGAATCCATGAATCACTCATTTTCATAATTTCTATCTGTATTCATAGTGGATTATATTATTTGAATAATTTATAAAAAACATATATGCCAATCAAGATCCCATAAAAAATTATATAAATGAAAAATTTTATCTTCTATTTATGAATTGGATTAACCGATTTTAGATCCCATTTTTTCCATGAATCCCCCTCGACACACATACTCTTCTCCCCAACAAACTATAACATAGTTATCCTTATATTCGAAGACTTATCTACTTAATTAAATTTAAATGGAGAGCTATAAGTTATTATATTATTCTTCTAATCTCACTTGACATATTAATTTTCCCTAAAAAATAGGTTTATCATTTATGTAGTATATACCCTTACTATAGGATGTTTTTCTAAATATTTATTTTATCCCATGGAATCATGAACAATGAGATGATACTAGATGATTTGATTCCAATTAGACTTAGGGAGTTTGTCCCACTGATTTTACCCAATATCTCTCTTTATTTCCAAATTTATACATTCAAGGTTCACTGTGCTTGGTCCAATTTAATTTAAACTAATATAGTTCATTCTCATATGGTAAAATTCTTGTCTATTATTTTTTGGTCATACATAAATGTTAACCCCATGTGAATTAAATGGTGGAGTATTATGAATTGAAACATATTTATTCCTTTAAGTATTAATTATAGAAAAATTGGTTTATGAATGGATTTATGTTGGTATTAATGGTTGAGAAAATAAATTTCACTACAATTGATATGAAACTTTTTTCTGGTATTTTGATTATATCTATTTTAAGGGTTTGGAATTAAAAAAATGGGATGGAAATACTATAACCTCTTAAAATATAATTTATGTAATTAAATTATTATTTTATTGGTGTAATTGAATGGTGGTCATAAAAAACGATATCTTTTTTTTAAATGTGATATAAATTAATGGCATGTATTGGGTTATAGTAATGTTAATTTGAATGGTTCTTGGTATGTTAAATGTATAGACTCTAGTATTTTATAATATGTATTGATCTTCCAAAAAATGGTGTATCACAATTTTAAATATTTTAATATAATATTATGATAAAAATAATGATTATGGTATTATTGGCCTTATTTCCAATTTTTATTAAATGAAGGTATTATTTTTTAATTATATGAATAGTGTGATTTTTATCGATTAATAATGCATGGATAATCTCTTTATATTCAAAATAACTTGTTCCACATGGGAATGTTGGGAGGATTTATCAAAATCCATCTGATATATATGGATTAGGATTGAATTTATTATAGAATGAATTCCATGTGATTGACAATGTCATGGGATGGCTAGGTATATTCAACCAAACCATATGATAAGTGATGTAGTGGATTGTTTAGGGAATCACTCAGGTTCTATTAGAATAAATTGACATGATTAAAGATTCGTGTGATGACAGATTAAGTTGAACACTAAAGGGAGGGCTTAGATTCCATAGGTATTCCAAACTGAGAGTATATGTTCATTGTGATATTTGGGAACACCGAGATGATTTTCAAGATTCCATGTGGATTTATGGTTTTCACGAACATTGATACTTTCAAAATAATACTATGAAATTCAGTGAAGTAGGTAAAGTTTATCAAGGCCAGAGACGTAGAGGATAAAAATTGTATAACAAACCTTAGGTTTCATAATGAACATAGGTAATTTGATGATGTTTAAGAATTTTATATAATTATTTAAAAAATAGTTTTATTATTTACTTAATGATCTTATGCATGAACTATTTATCCTATTTTTTATTTTATAGAAATCATTTGGTGGTGACATATTGAGTTATAATCACATGATAATTGGGCCTCCATGAGACATTAATAACCTAGTTGAAAGTACTACTTTTTCATGGAGTGTATTTAATGTATGGACTAAAAAATGTTTCTAGGGCTATTGAAGTTGGATATGGATTATGGTACAAGAAAGGACTCGATTCCATTTCAAATGGTCTATTATAAATAGAATTATTATTTTTATTTTTTAATTATAAATTAGGATCCCCCTATGGGGGATCCAATATGTATTAAATTATCATTTTTTATTTCATATGTTATTTCATATGTTTTTCTACACATTACCTTGTTGTGATTTATAAGATGATTTTATCTATTATATTTATATTTATTATAGTTTTATAATTTAATAATATGATATTCCCTCACCACCATGTTTTCATTTTCCATCACAGCTAGTTGGAAGCCTTTGTAATATAGAGAGGCAAGACTGAATTAACAGAGTTACTAGTTTTCTTGTCATCTTTCAATGGATTAGGGTAGAAGGAAATAAAAAAAACTAATATATGAAATAAGTGGCCAATAAAAAAATATATCAATGAAAGAAAATTGAGATCCAATACCCATATGGTAATGGTAACATAATAATTTTAAAACAGGATATGGATAACAAGGAATTCAAATTTAATGAAATAGAAGATAATCATTTTAGATGAATGTAGCATGTTAGTTAAAAAACATTATAAAATTAAATGTGGTATATAATTTATAAATAACTTATGGATTTGTAAATATAGTCAAACTACATTTAAAATAATTGAAATATTTGATTCTAAACCCGTTGAATTATGAAATATAAAATTAAACATTAAATTCAATGAATAATAAATGGTTAATGATTAAACATATTAATGGTTTACTAGAAACAGAATCCAAAATAATATATTGTGCAAAATAAGGAATTTGTTTCCATAAACAATATTTAAGACTATGAAACCACATACAAGTTAGAAAGTCATTGAGGTGATACTAATTTTTTAATGATGTTATGAGGAATAATTATAAAACAAAATTAATAAGCATGTAATAAAATAAAATGTATTGATTTTTAGAATAAATAAATCATTTATTTTTAGTATATAATAATAATTCATATAGCACAACATAATAACAATATGTTATCACAAACCCTTACCTTAATTAAATATTAGTTTAAATTTACATTTAACAATTATATAACAAATTATCATTAGAAATCAATATTTTCAAATAATTTTAATATATAAAACTACTTATAAATTTTTTCATAATTATTCCCTACCTATATATCTATTATTAATTATATATTTCTTATAATTTGAGTGGGTAACTCTTTTCAATGTGAATTAGTTTCCCAGTGGAATTTTATTACAAAATTATTATCATATTTTCAATCCTTACATGGGGATAAAATTATCTAGAATGTTTTCTATATAATTACATATATTTCTATAATATTATTCTCTTTTTTTGTTATAATCCTTAAAGTAGAAATCAATTATGTTTGTGTTTCATTGATTTCTAATAAGAAAAAATTTGTATCATAAATAAGAAGTTTTTATATTATTATTACTATCCTTAAACTAAAATTAAATAATTATTTACTTATTTATATCCTAAATTACATGAAATTAAATTACCATATCCATCCCTGATATAAAAATAAACCATTGTTTATATATTTTGTTTAACAATCCTAAATAAGAACATACCATAATTATTCAATGATTATGATGTTTGTTAGTTGTAATATCATTATACAAGAAAAATAATAATGTTATTTAAATTTAAGTAGTGGTTTATATAATAATTTAAATGATTTAATTGAGATAACATACATTATATTATTACATTTTATAATTTAATTATTTTTCCCTTTGACTTTTTATTTGGATGATTGTATATATTGTGGATGTTTATTAGTAATATTTTAATATGTTGATAAAAATATCTTTATAAATCCTTAATAAAACATAATAATAAAATTTATCCACTAAATATATTATCATGTCCATTGATGATGGTAGTATACGAAATGAAGGTAAAATAGAAATTAATCATTCAAAAGAGGTAGTAGTTTCCGCGTGCACATGGTTGATGATTCCATTTATTATAGAATAGGAGAAATGTAAAATAAATTTTATCATATTAAAAATATAAAATAAGTAATAAATTTAATTTTAATTTTCTATATTCAACATTATAACCAAATGTATGAAGTGGTCAAGGAAAAAACACGACACTTTATGGAGGTTGTAGTATGATGGTGTGTATGAATGTGTTTTTTTCTTCCAATATGAAAAATGGGGAATGAGTTCCATATTAATGTTAGTAGAAATAAAATTGTATAAAAATATATTTTATAATTATATTTTATTAATAGAAATATATTTTGGAATGTAATAAGAGAATAAAATAAATTGTTGAAAATTAATACTCATATTGGAGACTTGAGTTTTACAATAGAGGACCTCTAACAAATGGAGTGACTAGGATAATCAATTTTATCCATAATATTAAAATAGAAAAAGGGGAATGTATCTAAATTAATAATGGTATTGTACCATAAGGAAACATGATTTATATGACCTAATTTAGGGGTGTTTATTGGAATATTTTATAAAATTTTTTTGTAAGATAAAAATTTCAGTTTGGTTGGTTTTCAAGATAATGATTAGTGTATGATAATTAATATAAATGTCATTACGTTTTAAAATCATGTTGAAAGATTTTAAAATATTTTTATTTATTTAAGATAAATGTCTAGAAATTATTTTTTTAGTAAAATATTACATAAGTTCCTAAAATATCAAACATCGGGTTTAGAAAATAAAAATGGTTACTAAATATGTATCATAATCATCCTTAAAAAATATATGATTATTTGAATAGTTTGATAAAATTATAGTTTTTTCTTATCTGCTGATAATATTAAAGAACAAAAGATTTAAGAAAAAATTGTATTTTTTTATTCCATTAAAAATAAATTATATTATTAAAATATAAAAATTTATTATCATAATAATATTAACATAATTATTCTAAAAATGTATATTATTTACCAATCTATATTTATAATATTTATGAATTTAACTAGTTTATAGAAAATTAAATTGAACAAACTTTTTTCATTGGAAGTTAATTTTTTTAAAAAATATAAACTATTAATTTTATTATTTCTTATAAATTAGTTATGAGATATTTTATTATATTTAATTCACATAAAAAACACAGTTCACTCATAATATATATATTGTTATAAAAGTAATATTTTTTTAATGGTAATGTTTTGATTCATAAATCTTCCTTATTACTGAAATAGTGACACTAATTAAATTCTTCAATACCATAGCATGGATGTCAAAATTTGTTTTTATTTATATATACGTTTCATAATTTGGTTATATATGTTTTTAATCAAAAAATATATTCATTCATTTTAATGGTTTTATGATGTTTCATGGCTCATTTTGGTTTAGTGTTTCATGTATCACAAACTATCTGAAATTTAGGTCATAACATAATATATAATTTCCAATAACTCGGTGTCACATAAAATCCTTATTGATAAAACATCTTCTACACTTCCCACAAATTTTAATGGAAATATATGTAATAAATTACATCCACTTTTGATTTATTTATAATAATAACATTCATATGTATTACATTACCATGTAATATCCCTTTTTATAAAAAAATTCGTGATTTAATATATAATTACTTTCAATACAATAATAAGAATCACCCACACTACTAAAACACTCATTAAAAGGGGATCCATAGACAACGAAATTATGGCAGAATAGTTTTTTTTGAATTCTAAAAACAATCTATAAAATTACTAATGATATTTTATTATAAATAACTCATATCATTTTGTAATAAAAATTGAGTCAAATTATATGAATATTTTATTGAGGCTTAAATGAATCATTTCATTTCCTAATATCTGGGTACAATATATATATGAAAATATTTTGAATACATATCTAGGTGATTGTAATTTGGCTTCCCTGCTAAATGTTCTATTATTTATTCAATGAAAAATATGGAAGAATTTCCCTTCCCGGAGAACTGTTTTAGTTAGTTATAGTCTATAAAGTCATGATAACTATATTTCACAAGAGTTGGTAAAATTTCATTTTCCCCACTTTCGATGACTTTCAAACTATTTTTATAACACCTATTTAGACAAGAAACAATAACAATTAGATATTAGATAAATGATTTCATTAGCTAATTATTTTGTTGTATTGTATTTAAAAACCTGAATGGGATTTTACTTTATTCATAGATTTTAGCAGCTCACTATTATGGAATCATTTTTAATAATTTGGGAATCTTGTAAATTGATGGGATATTATTAAGAAATTTAGGAACATTACATCAAAATTATTGTTAATATAACATAAAAAATTCATACAACAATATTTCAAGATCAAGAGAGGGTGTAAAACTGATGATGATGGGAATACATTTATCATTATCTAGAGAAGAATATTTGAGATTTAGTGTAAGTGGTTGTGATTATAAATCCATGTGGATTTGGATCGGTGGGTGGAAATAAGAAAGAGCTAAGATTGTGATATTGTTTAATTATTAAATGAAAGCATTTACAATTGTTTAATATGGTTTTATAAGATGAGAATAATAATTTATGGTCATTTAGTTCTAAAATTAAAATAAATAATAAATTAATAAACATCTGTGAAAGTTTCAAAAATAAAAAACATTGAATAGGGATAAGGGGGAAATTAAATCATCCATTTGGATATGGATCATGTTAATTATATTTTATAACATAGAGGAATAAACATCCTATAGGGTTTTTTTGAATTAAGGATATTTTTGTAAGAAATTACGCAACATAAAATATATAAAATATAACATTTTAAAAATTATTTTGGTGGTTTTTGGTTTTTCACAAAATAAGATGATTATACAATTATTTAGTACCCATTCTTCCTATTATTTTCATTTTTTGTATATAAAAATAATGAACAAATTTCATCAATCCTTATAAGAAAATAATGTTTAACACTAGCATGTTATGTCGATGAATAATTTAGTAAATTAATGACTATTAAATTATGATTAAGACCTCTATAATATAATGAATATAATTTTGAGTGGGTCATGAAATATATCAAGGAAAAAAATTAATAATCTAGTATGAAAAGAAAAACTAATCTATAGTAACACAAGACATGAATAGTCTTAGATCAATTCAATTTATGGGAAGTGATTTTGGAATAGATATAGAGAATGTTATCCCCAATCACACCATTACATTCCAATAAAGTTACCATAGATTACTGTATCTCTTTTATGTATAGGTATTTTTTTTGTAATTCTTATAACAAAAATTGGCAAGGGAATGTTAACATGTAATTTTATAAATATTTTTTAGTAGTTCCGGACAAGATTAGTTAATCATGTATTAAATATATTGGTGGACCATATAGTAATATACGAGGAATAGGTGGGGTAAGGGGACCATCAATTAATGTAAGTTTTGTGTTTTTAGATTACCTTTTTAAGAAATTGTATTCCTAGTTTGGGTTTTCCAGTATGGTGGGCATGTGGGTTTTATCACGAAGGGATGACACTAATGTATGAGTACATGGTATATTAAATTGTGAACCCAAATTTATTATATTTCAATAAACATTTCTATTTTCCATTTATTTTAATATAGGATGAGAATTAGGATTACTTAATCCTTCATAGGGAATTTTTACAACTGAGTTTGAGAGATAACATAATTTATTTTTCATGTATTTTTTCGATATATTGTTTTTAATAGAATATTACATTATTTAAATTTATTTTATTCATAGATTTTATAATGTAAGATGATGTTTTAGAGTGTCTGCATGGAGAGAAATTCTTATAGGGATTATGTTTTTTTTGTTGGTCCTGGTGGATTGATACACTACACTTTATAGTTCTATGACCACTTAGTTGAGATGGTATGTCCCAAATCTTATATTTTTTTGTTCTAAATTTATTATTTTATGAATGTAATGTTTTTTTCTAATTATTTTTCTATCTGGTTGTTGGGGAATATTTTCATATAACTCTCAAATTGGTCTGTCTATTGATGGGATTAGTCGAAATAGAGTGCATTGGTTTCAGAGATATAATAATGAAATCTAGGAGGAGATTATATTTCCTATGGATAATTGAAAATTTAAAATAACGGGTATAATATATGTAAAATTACATTTATCATATTCTTAAAATATGATCTATACACATCATGGACTTATCAAATATATAATATGGACTACAATTTGAAATACTAGGTGTTCTAAACAATGTTTTCAATGATAGTTAATTCCATGACTATATTAAAAAACACTAGGTAAACACCAATATTTTTTAAAATTATATAATGATCGAGGATAGTGAGCCCATCATAAAAGTATTTTTTTAAATGTTAGCCACTTATTAGTTGGTAATAACTAAATTCACATTGTTTTTAATAAACCCATTAGTCCTGAAGTATTTTCCAATTACATTTATTTATAACATATATTTATTTTATATTTATTAATGTATAAAATAATTGAAATTAATGCTCCCGAATGATATGTTTCATTTTCACACATCCCATAATTGGTACTTTTACATGTTTAATACAATATATTATTTCATCCTTGAATAAATATAAAAAACTTCATCCATGGATAAATAACTATTTCAATTATAGAAGTTAAATATATGGTAATATGATATTAAATTATTTTAAATATTTCTGTGGCACCACACCACCACTACCATGAAATTTATTAATAAATTAATAAGAAAATAATATATTTTAAATTAGGAACTTCACCATGAATTTGAATGTATTCACATATAATATCAACATCGGGTGAATAGATATCAATTTAGTAATATATATTTTCATCCATGTTATATTATAAAAATTATCTTTTATTATTTTATTGACAAGAATAAGATTTTATAATTTTATCTAGGGATTTGTTTCCTCCTTTAAGTGTATGATTAATCAAATATTGTTTTGATGATAAAAAAAATCACTATCATGGGTTTGAATGGTGTAACATATCCTGGAGAATTATATATCATACTAAAAACTATTAATGGAAGTAAATTAGAATATAACCTAGTATAAGAATCTAAAATATCAAATATATATTGACATATTAAAATAATAAACATTACTCTTAATAAAACACACACTCTAATATATATATATATATATATATCTTTAAATGACAAAACAATTTTATTAAACCTTTATTATGAATTTAATTACGTTATTTTGAATGGGTGAATGTATTCTACATTATATTGTAGTTCTTATGTCATGGATCATTATATATTTAGAGTATTAATATTAATATTGTTTTTGAAAATGAAAACAATGGTATGTTAAGAAAATTGTGAGGTAAATGAGAGGAATAATGAATAAACAATAGAAATATTATCATGAAAATGAATGTGCTTTTGAGAGACATGTTATAATAATTTATTACTAAGGATTATAAACAAAAATGGATAGTTCATTATTTTAAAATATTTAATTACATTAATTGAAATCATCAGTCTAATATTAACCAACATATTTTCTACTAAGCATTTATAATGATTCAAATATAACTGATCCTCTACATAATAATCATATTGTCCTGTTAAAAAGTTTTAACATGTATTAATCAGTACTAAAGAACATAAATATCTATAATATATCGATTTTAAATGGATACTTGTTTTTTTTCTAGTTGAATCAATCCAATAGAGAAAACTTAAATGTCAAACTAAATTGATGATTTATTAAAAATAAAATTGTTCATATATATCAATGCATTATGTTGAAACAATAAAAATGAAAAATATATATAATAAATACTTGATACCATGAAATAAAACAAAATTGTTTAATATTATGTGTCATAGATCCATCATAATGTATGTAGATCCCTCATTATTACCCACCACCATTTACATCTCCAACTATTGGAGGAGAAATCTCATTTGGAAAATCCCCATCATCAATTCCACCACTATAAGGATATGGAGATAAAAAAACATGTATGATGATACGAGAAACATTATATATTAAAAAAATATCACATATAACCATTTCATTAAATAAAAAACAAGTTACCCAAACTATATAAATAAATATTATAAAATATCGGATGTGGTAAATAAACAAAGATTTCATAATACAAATTTGTCATCAATTTTGAGATTCAAAGGGAAAATAAATATAATTTTTTATTTTATATTTTTATTAAAAATATCTTAAATATCACCTCATAACATTTGGTTGCCATTTGTGTTCTTGAAAGGGTGATATTGTTAAAATACTATGTTAAGAAATTAATTATTGATTGCTTCAGAATACTCCGAACATACAACCTATTATCTTATAAAAATAAAAAAAATTATTATTATTAAATAATTTTTTCCAATATAGTTGTAGATATTCATACAAAACATTCTCCCCATTGGATAAAAAAATACGCTTAATCACAATTTTAGTCCACTGATGTGTTTTTTGAATTTTCTACAGTTTGGCCCCTCTAACAAATATTTCATTATATGGTCTCTATTTTAACCCATAATAAAATTAAAACAAAACAATTAGTGAAATTTAAACATATAATACTATTTATAATCACATATATTTATTAGAAAATAATTAAAAAATATATTTATAGTGTAAATTAGATTCCAAGGGAGTTAGAATCATTGTTAAAAGGGTTGAAAATAATTGTAATTCATGATGTGATTTATCCAATACAATAAAACAAATGTTATGAAGGGAAAAGATATAATACCAAAAGTAAGGATTCATGAATAATTTACTTCTCCCGATAATAAATATCATCCATGTGTAATATATTGAATAATAGGAATTTTAGTAAAACATGAACCATACGAAATAACTAATCTCAATAAACATGTAAATAATAGTCTTAGAAATTATTTCTTTAAATAATTTGAGTATATGAATATTAATTATCCTTCATAAGAAATTCATGACTCAAACATTCCATGAAATCTTCACATGTGTTTTTTTGTGATGATGACTCCATGTTTATCTCTCAACATTATAGTCCATAAATGTACTCCAGTTTAAATTTATTTGCTTAGCAGCATATTTTCCACCAAAATTTGTCTTATTAATTTAAATGAAAATTTTAAAACATGCTCATTTTTTCATTGATATAATGAAAATAGATTGTATTAATAATATATATTATTTTTTATTATTAATATCATAATTAATTGATTTTCTTATACAATCATTCTTATAACAACATAGTGACTCAACATTATGTCAATAAAGCATTGTAGTGAAATTGATTGGATAAGAAACAAAAATATATGAAAACATTTTTGAAAAATTCATGGAGTAAAAATTGAATATATAAACCCTAAATTAAAAATAAATAACTTATGGTTCTTTATTTTTTAAAATAATTCATTGTGATGTTAAATGTGATAATTTTTCCACAAAAATCACACATAGAGGGAATTAATATCAGATAGGATTTTGAAAAACCCCTTGGATAAAAATAACAAATATTGCTAAAATAACTCATTAATGGTTATTTAATTCTTATACTCGCATAAAATTATTGAAATAATGTTAATATAAATGTTTTAAAAATATGAAATGGTAAAATTTAGTATGTATTTTAAATTAATGTCATGATGATATTCGTATTTCATATATGCATTCTCGCACTTAAATAATAGAAAAAATATAATAGAATAAAAAAATAAAAAATAAATTGAAATAATCTAAAAATATAGATAAATAATAATCAGTACAGAGATTTAATAGTATTACGAACTGAGATAATATAAGGAAAATTGATAATGTTGAATGAAAAAAATTAAAATTAGAAAAGTCGTATCTATTTGAGGTATGTATAAACCCTATCAACTAATATTTATAATGAGATAAATAAAAAATATATAAAAATATATAACCAGTAGATTTATATAGATATATGGCTTCTTAATGTTATATTTCTTTTATATAGGACACTATATTTGTTTTTGGGATGTACATTAGTTACAGCCCATTGATGGTGATGGTATGGATCAACTTTATATTCTCAAACTACACAACCCCTAATATAATTAAATTAGTAATAGTGTATTAGAAAAACCAATGGGTAATATGATTACTAAGGTAAACCATTTGTTGGATCTTGAATATACAGATTATACACAAGTGGGGGGTGAATTGTGTCTTTCAAATTTTTTGTTAACTCTTCGATTGAACGAGTTCTATCCTCTATGCTTTATCAGATTCGATCATGTCGCAGAATAAGTAAAAGCAGGGACACATAGATGTATAGTGGTTCGGGGAACAGAATGCCCCTAGTCCACTCCACCAACGCTCTACTCCACGAGCTTGGTGATTTTCACTATCCGGTCCATGATTCAACAGACCGGTTCACAACTGAGTACAGGAAGTTGACATCTTTACAATCCGGGGAAAAACAAATCCTTCTGGTTCAAACATGAACCTACTCAGCTTAGTACGAGAAGCTGGTTACTCAAGATAAAAATAATTTTAGAAAATAAAAGTTTTCCAGTTGATCTTCACAATTGCAACAGAATGCAATTGACAGCAGATAGATCGTCGTCTCTAGAAATATTGATTTTCAAGTGGAAGTAGTTCTGAGTTTATCTGGTTGTAGTAGATATATATACATAATTCACAACTTCAGCAGTTGTATATCCACAGTAGATATTTGATTTATAACAAGTGAATCTTCTTTCCAGTTCCTTCTTCATAAATAAACAGAGCTTTGATGCTTCTTTTGAATCATTAAAACTGAGTGCTTTTTGCAGTCTCCGTTTTCCACATTATTCAATAATCGATTGATCACCACACTCCTCTGTCTGGTGTTTCAGAGAAAACATATTTAATAAATCCAAGCATATCCCCTTCACATTTAGATCTATAAAATTCGCCTTTTTAATAGCGTTATTCAAAAATTTAAATTTACAGAGTAGTCGTAACTTCCCTGAAGACTGGGCATAAAAAGCTCCTTTTAATTCAATCTTTAATCCATTGATAAAACAGCATTGATTCGGTCGAAGTCATATTTTAAAATCAAATTTAAATCCGGCTTGAAATCCTCCTAACAATCAGCTTGCTGACCGTTGCATAAAAATATCGTCGTTCAAACTTTCTGACTCCAGATGTATGGTTGATGATGTGGCCTCCAAATGTAGGGTTGACAACGTAAGGTTGAACAAAAACGTAGGGTTCATGTTACAAAAGTAAGGTTAATGAACAATACTTTTGAGAAACAAATGTAACGTTTAATATTTACGTACGGTTCATCTTCCATACTTTTCTGATAACAAAAATGTAAGGTTCCTTCCAAACGTAAGGTTCTCCTTCCATACTTTGCTGATAACGTATGGTTGATTAACCACACTTTTCTCTTATCTCAAAAATTATACACTCTTTTTATCCTTACGCTACGTTTATCCACGTAGGGTGTGAACAGTGATTCTAGGACACACTAAAGTATATTCTGACTAAGTAGTGCATGAACATTGTTTCTAGAACATGCTAAATATGAATACTTTAATAATAAATTCCCGCATTTTCTTGATTAAAATAAATTAATAAATTTCTGCAAAATACTAAATAAAATCATTAGAAAATAATTAAGGGTATTTTTTAGCATCAAAATTATCATAAAGAGACATAGTATTATTTTCAATAATCTACGCCTTTAAATAACATTATTATGTATTGTTGAAAACAATACATTGCTCAACAATCTCAACCTTTTTTATGATCACAAAACCCATAAAATAACAAGAATAATTATTTGAAATTAACTTTCAAAATTAGTTACATAATGTTTTTGAATTTTTAGAGGATAAAATAATATTTAATTTTAACTAAATCATTTCAATAGATAAAAATTTCTCCCCCTTCATGAAAATAAAATAATCATTCATTAAAAATAAAAGTAAAGAATAAAATAAAAGTTTCTAGTTTTATCCAAATTTCTCCCTATGAATAAAAAGAAAAAGAAAATTTGCCTTTATAATAAACGACTGTTAATAACTTAAAATAGTTTTCTGTATATGTATAAATCTGTAAAAGTCCAAAAGATTAAATATACAGGAAATTTTTTTAATAAGGTTTTAAAAATAAAATGTTGTGTTTATCCAAATTCTCCCACTTTTTTGATATAAAAAAGAATGGCAAATCATGGATTTGAACCCTTTTAATGTTTCACTGAACTGTAGGTAAATGCTATTATTAACTGTTTATCAATAATTAAATCTGGAGTACTGGAATATCAAAATAAATATAGTAAAAAAATAGAAAGAAATAAATATAATTTCATTAAAAATAAAAAATAGAAAGAAGTATGACAAACACAGGAATCACGGTTTGAGATAGGTAGTTAATAGGTTCTATCACATCTAGATTGCAGACCTGATTTCTGTAAACTATTCCCTGAGTCTCTTCATCATCCCAACTCCATGTTTGATAGTGAGCTTTTTGTTCTCTTCAGTGATATGAATATCGTCGATTAAATTGACTCTAAAAACTCATGCATCCTTTCCTCTTTTTCTATAAACACTAACAGCTTCTCTGACATCTTATTTAACAGTGTTCTTATTGGTGGCTCACTAGATGTCAGTTGATCCACTAAAAATTTATGATTTTCCAACAACATTGATAATGGAGAACTGTTACATTGAAGATCTTGCAACCTATCATTCATGTTTCTCATCGCGGCTGTGATAGCTTGAAATCTTATAATTAAATCATGTGAAGTTCCTAATCAACTAGCAGCACTATTTGCAACTGATGAAAATTGGTTCTCCATAATCATGTTTAGATCTGATAAATCTGTCTTCATAACCATTTCAGATTTCAACATGACAACTGTATTCAGCATATCCTCTTTAAACATTTCAACTTATTGTCTTGAAAGTATACTCTTCTTCAGCTTTTGAAATTTGAATTGTTCTAATTCTAAGTCATTTCTCAGAGTGATATTCTCAGATTCCAACTGAGAAACCTTTTTGTAACGTTATTCAACTTCTTTCTTCCTTGAATCAGAGGCACCCTATACTTGATTCGCATTCTCAGGCTCTGGATGATGCAGCAGTACCTAAGGTAATGAGTCAGCACCATATTTTTCTTTCTCTTTGTCCTGAGTGGGTTGGTCCAAAAATTTTTCCTTAGAGTCTGCAGACTCCTCCATAGAAAAATCCTCTTGAAGAACTTCTTTGTGAGCTTCAGAAGCATGATCATCACGAACATCATCATCTTTGTCTTCCACTGGAATTTCAAGAACAATATTTTCAGGATTTTCCGGAGGTCGTTCCACTTCCTCGCAAGGCTATGCTTCCTTATCTTGTTCCTGTTCAAGTGTAACTTCAACATCAGCTACAATCTGTTCCTGAGTCTCCCTTTGAGCTTCTTCTAGAACTCTTGACCTCTCTACTAGTGTTATCCTTTCACTAAAATCGTACATGGTCATATCAATATAATATTCTCTTACAAAAGTATAAGAAAATAAATCTTCTGTTGTTCCCAATGAATGAGAAGCAATTTACTCATTAATAGGTCTAGTTCATCGAGATTGAAGTCCCTCCTAACTTCTTTCATCCTCAGCATCTTCTACTTAAAATCAGGCCCTTCTTGCTACATTTTTGACTCTTGATTCAGCTTGTCCCTCCTTCGACATAGCAGGTTGAGCCTGAGCACTCTCTGAGTCATCCTCAGCTCCTACTGGCAAAGGTTTTCCTTTAATTGTGCTCCAGAAATAGCCAATTTTTCTTAAAGTTATAACATTAAGCACATTTTTGTGATGACACTATACTCGGGCATCCACTAATCTCACTATGTCCTTATTAAGTAACAACATGGAAATAAATCATCCAAAAGGGTAAAAGTTCATTCGGGTTTCACTCTAACAACAGTAATTGAGGTACCTTATCATGTACCTTGGGAAGTTTAATTTCTTATAACTTAACAGAAGATACATTTTGTACAAATAAGGGTAATGATTCTTTTCCATTTCTACCATTCTGGGAGTTATTCCAGTTTGTACAAATTTGACAAAATATTTCTGATCAGGCACCAAATACTTGAAAAAAAATTTCTTTATAGTCGTAGTACAAAAAGGAAATGACATTATGTCCTCCGATTTATGCACAAAATATCCAATATTTTTCAAATATAAATGAAAAACACCTACATGAGGGCAGTTGAGAATCTGGCCAATTTCTACGGATGAGATTGAGAAATCCCTATCCTCTATCTTATCCATCATACTATCCTCAGTATCTCCCAAACTAAACTATACAGATTTGAAGAAGTATCATTGCTATAACTCATATAGAAATTCCATATTTTCACAGTTGAACGTCTGTTCAAGGATCTGAAATGACATCGCTTGTTTTAACAGTATATTTGTCCGAAATAACCAGTGGAGATCGATTGCCATGCCTCGTAAGATTTTTCATCCATTGGAGTGTTGTCTCTTGTCATTGCATGTCTTGTATTCACGGGCTCTTTTAGTTCTTACAATCTCTTCAAGAATCTCTGAAGGTCTGAAGGTTAGGGTTTCAGAGGTTCGAAGATTAGGGTTGTCGAGCAGAGGTGCGGTTTGCATGTTTGAAATGGCTTCAATAGAAATAAAATGGTTTAGACGTTGAAAGGGTCTCTAACAACCTTGATTCCCGTGTTTTTAATAATCATTACATATATTTAAAAATAAATAAAATAGATTACACGGGAAAAATAAACTTATATGTAAAAAAATAGCAAAATTATTTTAAGCAGAATTAAAATAAAGAACTGGTATTGTAAAATAAAATTTTATTTAAAATAAAATAATCCTATGTCCCCCTTAATAAAATAAAACCTTACAGTGGGAAGTGGTTTAGCAAAAATAACTGCTAATTGAATTTTTGTATTTATAAATTCTAAAAATATATCCTTTTTAATAAAATCATCTCTTAAAAAGTGATGCCTCATATCAATGTTCTTAGTTCTAGAATGACTAATAGGATTTTTTGAAATATTAATTTCACTTGTATTATCACATAAATTCGATGTATTATTTAATTTATATCCAATGTCCATAACAGTGTTTTTCATTCACAACACTTATGCACAACATCATCCAGCAGAAACATATTCTGCCTCCGTTATTGACAGGGAAACTGATTGTTGTTTCTTACTAGACCATGACACTAAATACATTCCAAAAAAGTGAAATGTTCTTGATGTGATTTTCCTATCTAATCTACATATTCTAAATCCAGAATCTGAATATGAAATCAATTTAAAATCAGATGATTTAGGATAATGTAGATATTGAAAATTAGTTCTTTTTAAATATCTAAAAATTCTTTTGACAGTAGTTAAATGAGATTCTATGGGATTTGATTCAAATCTAGCACAATGACATACTGAATACATTATATCTGGCCTGTTAGCAGAAAGATATAACAAACTACCAATCATACTTCTATATGAATTTTTGTCAACTGATTTCCTAGTTTCATCCAAATAATGTTTTATATTAGTACACATAAGAGTTGTTAATGGATTTCTGTTTTCGATTCCAAATTTTTTAAGTAAATCAGCAATGTATTTTCTTTGATTTAAGACATTTCCAAAATATTTTTGAAATATTTGAAGACCCAAAAATAAAATTTATTCTCCCATCGTACTCATTTCAAATTCAACTTGCATTAATTTTGAAAATTGATGACAAAGAGATTTATTAGTTGACCCAAAAATTATATCATCAACATAAATTTGAACAAATAAAACATTATTTTTCATAGTTTTCTAGAAGAGTTTTGGATCTTCCAACCCAATAGTAATGTCAATTTTCAAATGAAAAGAACTTAATCTTTCATACCAAGATCTAGGTGCTTGTTTAAGGTCATAAATATCATTAGTATGTTTAAAAAAGAATCAGGTTTTTGACTGTTTTCAAAACCAAGAGGTTGCTCAACATAAACTTCCTCCATTAAATAACCATTTAAAAAGGCAGAATTAACATCCATATGAAATAAATTAAAATTCATATAAGATGCATAGGCTAAAAGGATTATAACAGCTTCTAACATAGCTACAGGAGAAAAAGTCTCATCATAATCTATACCTTTTTCTGGATTATATCCTTTTGCTACTAATCTGGCTTTATTTCTAGTCATTCTGACTTGGTCATCCAGTTTATTTCTAAATACCCATTTGGTTCCTATTACTGGATAATTCTTAGGTCTTTAAACTAATTCCCAAACATCATTTATTTTAAACTGGTTTAATTCATCTTGAATTTCTATTACCCAGCTTTCATCATCTAAAGCTTCTTCTATAGTCTTTGGTTCTTGTTGGGATAGTAAGGTAGAGAATTTCTCTAGGTTTCATAAGTCTCTTATAGTTTGAATACCAGTTTCTAAGTCAACTATCATAGTTTCTAAAGGATGATTTTTAGGATTCTAGACTGTATATGCAATACATTTAAAGGTTCGTTAGTATCATGTTCCTATGAACTGGACTGAATTTATTTTATATCATTTTCAAAATCATTCATTATGTTCTCAAGTCTCATGTTAACATTAGAGTAAGGTTCATCCATTTGATCTGTCCTTTTCTCAAAGGGATCAGATTCATCAAATTTCACATGAATTGATTCTTCAACAATCCTTGACTTTTTATTATAGACTCTATATGCTTTGGAGGTAGTAGAATATCCTAATAAAATACCTTCATTAGTTTTTGGATTGAACTTACCAAGATTATCTTTGGTGTTCAAGATGTAGACCTTGCATCCAAAAACATTAAAGTAATTTACTTAAGGTTTTTCGTAATTCCATAATTAAAAGGGTGACTTTTTCAAAATAGGTCAAATTAAAACTCTATTAATTATATATCAAGCTGTATTTACAGCTTCATCCCTAAAATATATAGGTACGCTATATTTATTTAACATAGTTCTAGCCATTTCTTGAATTGTTCTATTTCTTCATTCTATAATCTCATTCTGTTGAAGTGTTCTTGGTGCAGAGAAGGTATGTTTAATACCCATGTTTGAGAAAAGGTAATTAAATTCCTGATTCTCAAAATCTCCACCATGATCACATCTCAAGGATATTATATTAAAAACTTTTTCATTTTGAACAGATGTGCAGAAACACTCAAATAAAGTAAAAGATTCATTTTTAAATTTCAAAAAAAAAATCCAATTAAATCTTGAATAATCATCAACTAATACAAAATCATATAATTTACCAGCTAAGCTTGCAAATTTGGAAGGTCCAAACAAATCCATATGGATAAGTTCTAGAGGCTTAGTTTTAGAAACATTATTAACAGATTTGAATAATGATTTGTGTTGCTTGCCAAGTTGGCATGCATCACATAATCTTTCACTTTCAAATTTGAGACTAGGAAAATCAGAAACTAGATGTTTCTTAGATAATTTATGTAAAAAATATACATTGAAATGTCCAAGTCTCCTATTCCAGTTCCAAGATTCACTTACTTTAGTAGTCAAGCAGTTTACCTGTGGTTTATACAAGGAATTTAAATCCAAAATATAGACATTATCAGTTCTTGGTGCCTTAAATTTAAATAGTTTATCTTTAAAAATAGTACAAAAATTGTTAGTAAAATCAATAGTATATCCATCATCAAAAAGTTGAGAGATACTTATCAGGTTGTGTTTTAATCCTTGTACATAAAGTACTTTATTGATTGAGACTATTTTTGGATCTCCAACAGTTCCAATGAAAATGATTTTTCCTTTGGCATTTCCACCAAATGTGACAAGTCCTCCTTCATTTTGAGTGAGTGAAGAAAAATTCAATGAGTTTCCACTGATATGTCTTGAGAAGCCACTGTCCATGTACAATATATCTTTTCTACTCTAGTGGCCTTCTACCTGCGAAGACATTCAAACAAATTGATTTGGTACCCATATTCTGTTGGGTCCAGGGGTGTTAGCTAGAAATGATCTGGGTATCCATATTTTATTTGTTATATTAAAATTAGCTGAATCATATAAGTATTTTGAAACATAGTCTTTATTAATACCCCAAATTTGAGGTTGTCTTATGAAACCGTTTTTATCTATATGTCCCTTTGTCCCAAAAAATTTACAATTAACCCTTTTAGAGCTAGGAAGAAAATAATTTTTATATAGCTCAGGTTTTTCTCCTTTACTGCCAATTCCAAATATCTCCCTTTTAATGAAAATTTTGCCCAGAATTTCATTTAATGAATTCTATCCTTTTTTTAAAAACCAATACAGCCTGTTTGTAAGATTCTACTTCATCCTGTAGTGTTTTTATTCTTGATTCAAAATTAATATAGTTAGTGTAAATAGAATTGTATTTATCAGTTAATTCCTTATGTTGTTTAAGCATTGTATCCCTTTAATATGAAATGGTTTTATGTATGTTCTTTAGTGAATTATGTTTCTTAAATATTTAGTCATATTTTTCTTCAAGCAGATTGCAGTAGGCTACAAGTTTGTCATTTGTGTAGATTGATTCAGAATTTGATTCATTATTTGAGTCAGAGGAGTAATATGAGTGTACCACATCGGTTTCTGCCATGAAACACATGTTTTATTTTATATTGACTTCTTCTATCTCTAATCTTGATTCAGGAGAGCTACTGGAGTCTTTAGATACACACTAAGTGGATTTCAAAGCTTTCTTGCCTTTCTGCTCATAGTCATTTCTATTAAATAATTTCTTCTTCTTTGCATCTTTTAATTGTTGGAAAACTGTTCGGATATGCCCCATCTTCTTGAATTCATAGCATATTACATCCTTATCATCTCTCTTAACGGATTTTTTGAAGTCTCTTTTCCTGCTGTAGAATTTTCTAATTTTTCTGGCCAGCTGAGCCAGTTCTTCATCTGAGTTTGATGAGTCAGAGCTCTCTGATTTTTCTTTAACTTCTATGCACTTTATCTTTCTGCTTCTGCTCTGTGATGATGCTTTCAAGGTAGTATCTTCTCGTTTGATAAGCACTTTGTGGTCATTATCCTCCTCTTCTATCTGAGCTTCATACATCATTAATGTTCCAATAAGTTCTCTCATGGTTAAATCATTGACCGGTGTCGACTGTCTGATTGCTGCAGAGATTCCATTCCATTTTGTAAGTAGTACTCTCAATAATTTTAATGAATGATCATCTTGCTTAATGGGATCTCCCAAGGAAGTTATGTTATTGAAAATCTCTGGCAATATTCTATTCATTTGAGTAATACTCTCACCATCAGCCATTCTGAATGTATCAAATTTTTTCTTAGTAGTTGCATACCTCATTTCCCTAATATTGTTAGTTCCTTCATAAGAAACAAAAATAGTTTTCCACATTTCATAAGATGTTGGGCATTAAGATACAATGTTAAACTCATCAGGTCCTAGACCACATATAATTGCTTTCATTGCCTTCAAATTAATATCATATACTTCTTCAGTAGCTACACTCCATGTTTCAGGTTTTTCCGGTATTTAATATGGAGTTTGAATCTTAGAATAGACTCTGTATCCATGATTTTTCAAATAGATAATCATTTGAGACATCCAACATCCATAGTTTTCTCCATTGAAGTACGATTCTCTTACCATAATCATTCCTCCTCTTGCATCAGTCATGATGCTCTATTTTATAACCTTTAAATGATTCTATCTTGCTAAGGCTCTATCAGAATATCCACCTTTGATACCAATTGTTGGATCTTGAATATACAGATTACACACAAGAGGGGGGTGAATTGTGTCTTTCAGATTTTTCGTTAACTCTTCGATTGAACATGTTCTATCCTCTATGCTTTATCATATTTGATCATGTAGTGGAATAAGTAAAAGCAGGGACACATAGATGTATAGTGGTTCAGGGAACAGAAGGCCCCTAGTCCACTCCACCAACGCTCTACTCCACGTGCTTGGTGATTTTCACTATATGGTACTAGTTTCAACATACCGGTTTACAACTGAGTACAAGCACTTGAAACATTTACAATCCAAAGAAAAAAAAGCCTTCTGGTTCAAACACAAACCTACTCAACATTGTACGAGTAGCTGGTTACTCAAGATAAAAAGAATTTTAGAAAAAAAATTTATAAATTGATCTTCAAAATTGCAATAGAATGCAATTGACAGCAAATGGATCGTCATCTCTAGAAATATTGATTTTCAAGTCGAAGCAGTTCTGAGTCGATCCGTTTGCAGTAGATATAGTGATAAAATTCAAAAATTCAGAAGTAGTAGATCCATAGTAGAGATTTAATGTAGAACAAGTGAATCTTCTATCGATTTTCTTCTTAAATAAATAGAGCTTTGACGCTTCTTTTGAATCAGCAGAACTGAGTGTTTTTTGCAGTCTCTATTTTCCACCTTTTTGAATAATCAATTGATCACCACACTCTTGTGTCTGGTGTTTCAGAGAAAACATATATAATAAAGCCGAGCATATCCCCTGCACATTTAGATCCACAAAAGTCACCTTTTGATTCGCGATATTCAAATATTTGAATATAAATAGTAGTCATAACTTCCCTAAAGACTCGGTATAAAAAGCTCATTTAAATTAAATCTTTAATCCATTGATAAAACGGATTTGAATCGGTCAAAATTTTATTTTAAAATCGGCTTTAAATATAGCTTGAAATCCACCTAACAATCAGCATGCTGACCGTTGCATAACAATATCATCTTTCAAACATTCTGACACCAAACGTAAGGTTGATGACCTGGCCTACAAACGTAGGGTTGACAACGTAAGGTTGAACATAAACATAGGTTTCATGTTACTTTCTTCAAACATAAGGTTGATCATAAATGTAGTATTTATCATCAAAACGTTTTCTTCAACTTTCAAACGTACGGTAAATTATCCATACTTTTACTTGATCCATACTTTTCCACGAACGTATGGTTGTTTACAAAAGAAAGTTTGATGAACCATACTTTTGAGAAACAAACATAACGTTTGATATTTAGGTACGGTTCTCCTACCATACTTTTCTGATAACCCAAACGTAAGGTTTCTTCCTAACATAAGGTTTTTCTTCCACACTTTACTTATAACGTATGGTTGATTGACCATACTTTTCTCTTATCTCAAAAAGTATACATGATTTTCATCCTTACGCTACATTTATCCACGTAGGGTATAGACAGTGATTCCAGGACACCCTAAAGCAGATTCCGACTAAGTAGCGCATGAATAGTGTTTCCAGAACACGCTAAATATGAATTCTTTAACAATAAATTCCCGTAATTTCAAGAGTAAAATAAATTTAACAATTTCTGAAAAATACAAAATAAAAACATTAGAAAATAATTAAGGGTATTTGTGAGCATCAAAATTATCATAAAGAGTCAGAGTATTATTTTCAATAATCTCCCCCTTTAAATTACATTGTTATCTATTGTTGAAAACAATACTTTTCTCAACACCATTATCCTTATAGTCTATAAAATATCAGTCTCCGTAATGTAGTACTAATGATAATGTATGATTCTACCATAGATTTCTGTGGTCATTTCCATATCATCATATGACATTTAACTCTAAAATATAGATTTCACTTTGAGAACCAATGATAGAAATATTTTAATTTCATTAATTTACTTCCCAATAGGCCTAGTTCTCCATATAAATGAGGTGGTGAAGACTATTTACAAATACAATATACCAAACAAAAATATAATTTGGATTTCCAAATTATTAAATTAATCTAATAAATCTCAATTACTCTAATAATATAATATTCAATTGTGGTAGACAATTTATTAGTGACTCATTTCACCTCTCTACTAGACACCATGGATTACACTTTGGTATAGGTGATATCATTTAGAAACCTGAACTATAAATACATGCTAGAATAAATTTACTCTCATTGTAAAAGAGAAAATAATGTAATAATGAATATATATGTGGTACCAAGGAAATATAAACTAAAAAAATATTTATTATCTCAAAAATTAATCAAGTACCATGGATTCATTAGTAAAACTTTTTCATGATTCAACCCATATTTAAATTCCATCAACTATAATAATATAGTATATATTGTATAATATATTATGTATCTATTAGATTTTTGATTGATTGAAATAATGTTTAGAGACTATGTGATTATTTTAGTATTTTTAAAATTAAAAATACCATACTTGTCTTTTGTTACATTTAAGTAACACGATTAAATCGTTTATTTATAATTTTAATTTTATTAGTTAAATCCACATATGTTTATTAATTAAATGAATACTATTTATAGTAGTATTAATAATGATTTTATTAAGGATTAAGGAGTAATAATATTTTTGGTTTTAGAGTTTTAATGTATTTCTTTTTTCACATGCTTATGAAATATTTTCAAAGCATAGTAAATATATTATTAGGCCATTCAAAAAACATTTAAGGCCATACCAAAATATCAAAATCTTATGAAATCTTTTTTAATGTTATAAAATAACATTGTTAAATATTGTTTAAAAAGTTATATTATTTACATTAATGTATAACATAAATTAAAAATAAAAAAAATCAAATCACACCTAAATAGATAGATAATCCTACAAAAAAAAGAAAATAATATGATAAATTATTATATAAAACATAAGAATATTAAAATCACACTTATAGAATTTAAAATTACATGCACATAATGTAATGCCCCGACCCCTGTTTCCCAGAATCAGTTCATTATTACATTACATTGGAATGATATAAATAATAATGTCCTGAAAGGCCGATCAGTTTAGTAGCCTCGAAAGTACTAGATATATACATAAGTTTTACATTACATCATGAATTAAAAACAACAACATTGTGTCCCCTTTGAACACTCTTATATCCCTTAACAAATTCCAGCAGGTTAATCGTAATATACTTCTTTGCATCCAGGGAAAAAATAAAATCTAAGAAATGGGTGTTCTTAGAATATTAGTAAGGATAAAAATATAGTGGAAACTGTCATAAATAAAAATAAACATTTAAGGCAATGTATAAGACGATAACAGAAGCCTTTAAAAGATAAACTGAAGTATAATATGGAAAAGATAAAATCAAATAATTCTATTTACTTATTCACATGGATATTATTCTAGTAGAATAATCACATGAAATATGAATAGAAACATTCATAATGATGTAATTCATAATTCCAGGCTTCATAACTACATAGTCAAGGCATTGCGCCAAGACTACAAATAATATTTTTTCAATGCCTTGAACCAAGACACTAGTTTGACTCATGAGACCAAAAGATGATTCAAGGAGCTATAGTGGTCTCCACCAGTCACTTACTATGTCCAATGCATTCCTCATTTGAAAAGGTTTAAACATAACATAAACATTCATATTAAAACTAAAATAAGAAATTTCAATAATTTATCTATAAACATTGAATGATATAAAAATAACACATCCGAAGTCAAAAATAACTCCTTAAATACAATATAGAAGATTTTATTATAAGAAATCAACCTCAATAAATAATAATTAAGGATGTTTTCATAGATGAAAATAATAATAACAAATAATTTGAGATATATATTCCCCTATTCTTCTGAACATTTTAAAGTCTCACTATTTATCAAGAAGCCATTTAAAATAGATTTTTGAATCAATGTTTCCCAAACAAAATTGAATCTTTTTAATGGAAATTAAATTTTAAAACATTGATTTCCATATATATAAAACCTTAAAAAAAATTTCAAACATGGCCATTAATTCAAAATATTTAGAAGAATAAGTTTTTAAAACATTATAAATGATATTTTAGTCAGATTTCCTGACCAAATGAGAGATGCTTTAATACATGTAATTGAGGTAATAAAAACCATATAATATCATGAGAATAAATGTATTAATGATATAATATGATAAAGTACAGCATATACACCAAATATAAATGAATTGGAACATAACAATAATGATGTCTCAATGGATTGTATGATGAGACAAATTTCGTTATAAAGACTTTATCTGTATGTTAAGAATAAATCAATGGAATAATTGTGTGAGAAAAATATAAATACACTAAATATGATTTTATATTCAGTGTAAATCAATTATAAGAAATTAACACATATTATTATAAAAACAACACAAATGACTTGGATGTTTGACTCAATGAATAAATTTTTTGTTAAAATTACTTTTATCAAGTTTATATCAGGGACTTGAGAATTTATCAATGGAGTTTTTATGTGTATCAAAAGTGTATCCACACAAAGGGGAGTGGAAATTAATACATAAGTATGTATATAGTGATTTTAAACATAATCTTGGGGTAAAGTAATCAATGAAGTTTGTTTAAAACTGAATGAGTGGAAATTGAAATTTGAAATTCCCTTATCAATTTGGTAACTTAAGAAACATACACCCCATGAAAGAAGGATCATCCAATGATGATGTTAATACCCATAAATAACTTATATTACACTCACAATAAAATCATGGGTAGTAAAAACACCTCACAAAAGGTAGTGGTGGATAATATAGCATGAATCTCATGGGAATAAAAGTGAGATGAAAACCCCTTACATTGTACATTTCCATGGTCTAGGGTACGTTATCCTTCTGAATGATAGTTAAATAATTGTTTTTAAATTATTCAAGAAAAATATCCATAAATACGATATCATATATGATCCTAAAATTTTACTGGTTAATATTATTTTAGTAGTATCATTATTTCGGGTGTTAACTGATGTATTTTCTTTTACAAGCTTGGTTACGTAAGCCATGTTTGTTTAGATAGGTTGTATTTTTTTCATTTAGATAATTATATTAACTTAATAAACATTATTTTTACTCATAAAATGAAAATTAAACTCGAATGATTACAATGTAGAATGAATCTTATCGCGTTCATGGAGACGGTAATCTATACGTACACACGAGCGACAATATCATTATATACATGGTGAAATCATATATAATTGAATGTAATATCATATAAAAAATCATTTAAATTTTATATTTATTATTTATATCAATTATACATCATTATTATACCCATCCAAAAAATTAAGTGATTGAATAAAAAAATACACTACAACATGGAGACTGTAAACCGTACGTACGCACTTATGGTGACTTAGTAATTCATATGATGGATAGAATAATGAATATGGTTGTATCATTATTATAATAACATAATAGTATATAGAAGAAACTAGAATTATTATTTTAGAATGGAAACAATAATAAAATAGGAAGTGTAAGAAAAAAAGAACTTGAAAGAGGAGATGAAATATTTACCACTTTTTCGGGTTCATTCTTTTGATTTGATCAAAAGGGCTCATTATGTCGGCTTTCAAACCAAATTAAGGCCTCTAAGATTAAGGAAGGAATGTTGGTAGGATATTTGGTCCAGTTTTGGCAATGAAAAATGGTTTGCAGTTTTGATTTTGAGTGAAGGGAAGTACCCTATTATGAGGGGTGAGTGTCACTTTAGGAAAAGCTTGAAATATAATTTTATAAAAAATTAATTTCTGATTTCTAATAGCTCAAAAATGATTAATTTCGAGTCTAAGGTAGGTATTGGTTAAAAACTATCAACCAATAGGTTTTAGACAGGTTTTGGTCACCATATTAACCATATTATTTATATTTAACTCTTAGTTAAATAGTTTGACATTTACCATATCTCTTTGTATTTTTATATTATATGGTTAATAAACTTAGTATCGCAAGCCAAACGAACCCTAATTGGTTCATTATTAATATATATAACTTTATCTAAATCCTTTGGCAAACCATTAGTTTTTTAAGAATATTCTATCAATTAATAATATAGTATTTGTTTTAAAAACTCAATTATTCCAATTTAGGCAATAATTTGTATTTGTTTGTGAATATCATAACTACATGATCATTTCGAAAAAAGTTTTTTAATCATCCCTTACATGTCATATTAGACTATAAAATTAGTGGAATTCATCAGAAGTATCAAATTACATTTATTTGGAAATTTATAATATCAATTATTTTAATCTTTCATTAAGAAGTTAATTATATCATCATCATTGTTTCATAAATAAATTAAATTAGATGATAACTAAAAATTATAAATAAAATAAAATTATTTAAGAAATTTTTTTAGATTTCTATTGAATATTTAAATTTAAATTTATCTTATGTATATCCCTATATTAAAAATGGTTTAGTTGGTAAACATTCAATTTAACTCGTTTAAATATTCTTTAAATAAAACAATAATAAATGTCTTAATCCAATCCAAGTGGTCCGACGAGGATCATATTTTATTAGTAAGGTTGTTTTTTATCTAATTTCTATTATCAAATAGAATTAAGACATGTGTTAAGATAATTATTATATCATTATCACCCATAATTACCATATTTACTTTAAACCGTGGTAAATAAAGGTCAACAGTTACTATTCACCAAAAATTATTTTCATCTTATATGACCTCATTTTAGTTACTGATATCAAAATTTTCTCTCGTATTTACTAAATTCATCTCAAAGAAGTGGTAAGAGTATGTTTTATGAAAATTTGTAAACGATCCTAGGAGTTGGGTAATGGATGGTAATAAGTTCAATAAAATTTTATAAATCTAATTTTATTATAAAATGACTGTAATAAAATAAATTGAACTTATATAGGTATTTTATATCCATTTGGAATTAAATTAAATTTTTATAAAATAAATAATTATTTAAATAAAAAGTAATTTTAAAACTATAACGGAACTTTTTTCACTATCCATCAAAAATCGAATGTTTTCAGAAAAATAAAAATAACATACCCAATGTTTATTTTGATATTATGAATTAAAAAATTAATTATATTTTACCATATTCAAAACATAGAGGTTTCATTAATTATTATAAATTAATTCTCATTGTTAAAACCGGGAAGTGGGTTTTTAAAAAGTAAAAACTATCGAAAGATTGACAGTGTTTAGGTCAAATTCAAATGTGAAATTACTTATAATGACCTACATTGTATTAAATGATAAAAATATATATTAATTGTACATTGAAACCATTAAAATTCATAATTTAACAATTTAAATTAATTAGATTAAAAAAGTTGTTTTCAGTTAAAATTTAGTATTTTTCAGTAATCATCAAAATATGAATGTTATCAGAAAAGTACAAAAAATTTATTGCAAATAAATATCTATATCCCTATTCTAAAGAATAATTTAATTTCATTAAATTTAACAACTAAAAGTATCAATTATTTGTTTAAAAAAGGGTTTTCCCTTAAAAGGTGGTTAATTTTTTTTTAAATACATCTTTTATATAAAAATTAAATTTGTTCTTATATTATGCTTAAGAACCCCATGATATGGATTATAAAATTATATGGAGTATATAAAATTAAAAATTCAATTTATACTATTTATAACTGCTTTTTGAACATCTAGTTTGTTATGTCGTGGTGCACTCAAACTCGGTGTTCCTTGTAGCACAATCTATTGAATTACTTTAAAGAAAATAACTTACTATGAAATCATGGGGTGTTACATTCTGCCGCCATTATTGAAATTTTATCCTTGCAATATTAAAAATTTTCTTGGGAACTTAATTGAATGTCCCACATCTGAAAAAGAGTCAATAAAACTATCCCATTAAATGAAGGATATAGAAGTAAAAAGGTCACCCAAGATAACCAATATTAGGATTACTTATAGGAAAACATGGATATAAAAGATAAAATAAATAACAATTTTTGATAGATATTGATAGAGAACATAATCATAAAAAAGTTAAAAACAATAAAACCAAAAACTTGTGATGGGATAAACGGTTATAAGTTTCCATGTAGGAATAGTAAATGGACAACATTTTTTTGTCTTAAGTTCCTTTTCATAAAGTTGGAAAATTTATTTATGAGAATGACTAATAACATAAAGAGATATATATTATTTTTAAGTAGAGTTTTATACATTAATAAATTTATTCCACTAAGTGGTGGTTTTTTTCAAATGATGAGTATTTAAGATAACAACGTCACACTTGAAGTGCAAGAATCAACTTCTAGAAATTAACATTCTCCCAAAGGATAAATAATATATTTCCCACGTCTTTTGAGATTAATCAAAACCAAAATGGTTAGTACTAGATTAGATGATCCCCAAAAAAGGATAATCTTTTAGAGACGGAAAAACTAATCTTAATTTTTAAAATTAATCCAAAAATACCTATATTTCAATAAATACCATTCAATAAACTATTGTCATTAAAATCCTTAAATATTATCCAAACTAATATTGAAACCAAACACATAGAATAATATGATTATGAAGTCTTCCACGTTAAATTTTATCTCTATATAATGTCAACTACTCTTAAAGACACATACATAAATGTAATTTATATAATCACAAATTCTCTATGACAGCTTAATAATTTACATTAATAACCCAAATCACTAAAAATATACATTAAAAATATATATAAGAATCCACCATTACTCCTCAAATGAAATACCATAGTAATCAATTTTCTATAGGCATATAGTGTTCCATACAGAGTGAACGTCTTCCAAAATAATATTTAACACTTAATCACCATATTATTTTTCTATACTAAGGATATCAATTTGATAAGACATAAGATCCCAAATCAACTTATTATTTATCAATAAAATCATTTAACTAAAAATAATTAGTCACACTAATCAGGGACTTCATGTAGTCCAGTGGTAGGCGATAAATCCCAGTCGCACTCTAGTTATGTGTTCAATTTCCATTTCTTTTTTCGACATGATGGTTTGTCACATGGTATACATGTTATTCTTTTTCAGAACTATATTTTATAATATTCCCAAAATGATATAAATTCCTCAAAATAACTATAACATAATTAATCCACAAATTTTATCTCATACATCACATTTTTCATCACAAAAATAAATAACATGTAAGTGCCTCATATTCAAGGATCAAATAAACCCAAATCATTCTTTATAATGATATCCACAAAAGAAAAGATATTTCTACCTCAAATAGAATTTTCATATAACAAACAACATGGTTACCCATACAGATAATATTCTTCCAATGTAATCCCATACTTTTAAACACTTCTCAATCCATTTATTTCGAAATAGGATCTTCCATAACATAGATGTTATCATAAACAATAGGGAATTGACTCAAGTAATGCCAAGGTCCCTTAGAATTATGGCAATTGACTATAATTGGATTCATACGATCACTTTTATTTTCTTCCAATGTACTTTTCTTTTTTCCTGGGAAATTATTTACTTTATTTCCTTTATTCCCACACATAACACATTTCTTTTTTCCATTGAGAAAATTTCCTAGGTGTCTCCTTCCACATTTCATGCATGATGGAATTGAGCTTTTTTTCCAAGATATCCACTATTGGAGCTCTTATCATTCCCTACCTTTATAATTTTTGTTGTGTCCAGGAGTTGGTTAATATATATTTTAATGATCATATTTCTGGAAAACTTATTTGGAATGAATGAGATATATTTTACACTTATCAACATTACATTTTTTTGCGCATTTCTACCATAGTTCCCACCTTTTATGTCATCTTTAATGTTACTATGACTTCCATGGAATACATCCATGTACCAACACAGGAAAGCATAGTGTGAGTCATAAAATCATTTAGTGAATATCATTACACCTTATTTTCAATATAAAACACCAATGGATTCAAAAAGGTTATTTATTCTCATATTATATTAAAATCGATCAAATTTGTTTGTAAAGCAAATGTGAATTATCCAAATCATATCCCTATGGAGTGTCATAACCAAGAGTGCAATAGGGCCCATTTTCATGTACAAGGATACCCCGGGTAAAGCCTAAAACTCCTTGTCAGAGTTTTCACTCCTATGTACATTTCTACCAGAGCCACCTCTACCAGATCGTATCCAAACAGGGATGTTTTCCCTAAAAAACTCACAAAATATCTAGAGTACCAAAATTCTAGGATATTCTTCTATAATAATCCTCAAATTATATCTTAGGGTAGTGTTATCTAATAATAAATTTTATAAATCTAGTATACAAGGTTTAAACTAATCTTCCACTTTTATCAACTGCAACGACCCAACCCCTGTTACCAAGAATCGGTGCATTATAACATAACATTGGAATGATATAAGAAATCATGTCCCAAAATACCAATCAGATTAGTATCCTTTGAAGTACTAGATACATACATAAGTTTTACAATACATCATGAAATAAAAACATCAACATTGTGTTCCCTATGAACTATATTATATCCCTTAGCTTATTCCTGCAGGTTAATCGTAATATAATTATTTTCATCCAGGAAAAAATAAAACATTATAATGGGGTGAGCTCAGATGCTCAGTAAGGATAAAAATATAGAATTAACTGTCATAAATAAGTATAAACATTTAAAGCAATGTATGAGACTAGAACACAAGCCTTTAAACTTAATCTTCAGCATAATATGGAAAAGATAAAATCAAATAATTCGATTTACATATTCACATGAATATTCTATTTGTCGAATAAACACATGTAATATAAATATCCACTTTAAAAATGATTTTAATGCATAAATCTAGACTTCATAACCACATAGTCAGGGCCTAATGCCAAGACTACAAATTATATTTTGTCAAAGGCCTTCTTCCAATACACTAGTTTGTTTCATGAGACCTACCGATACATCAAGGAGCTATATTGGGCTCCACCTATCACTTACTAAGTCTATTTCATTTCTCATATGAAATGGTTTAAACATAACATAAACATTCATATTAAAAATGGCATATGAAATGTGAATACCTTATCCATAAACCATGAATGGTATATAAATAACACATCTATAGCCCAACATCCGTCATTCAATACAATATGGTAGATTTTATTATAATAAATCAACCTCAAACGATAATAATGAAGGATATTGACATAGATGAAAATAATCATCAAAACGATTTGATAGAAATATCCCCCTTTTTATTTAAAACATTAAAAAGTCTCACTATTTATCCAGAAGCCATTTGAAATAGATTTTTGAATTAAAGTTTCAATACCGCGTTGAAACATTTAAATGTAATTTTTATTTTATAACATTTATTTCCATATAAATAAAAACTTAAAACCATTTTGAAAACATGCACATTAATTAGACATATTTAGAAGAATAAATTTTTAAAACATTTAAAATGATATTTCAGTGAGAGTTCTGAACCAAATGAGAGACGCCTGAATAAAAATAATTGAAGTAATCAAAATATTATAATATCATGAGAATAAATGGATTCATGATATAATATTTCAATGTACATTATACTCACCAAATAAAAGTGAATTGGCCTATAACCAACAATGAAGTCTCAATGGAATATAGAGATGGATTCATTTATAAAGACCGTATAATTAGTTTAAGGATAAATCAATGACTTAATAATTTGTGAGAGATATAAATTTTCTCAATATGATTGGATATTCAGTGTAAATAAATCAGAGGGAATTCAGACATATTCTTGTAAAAACAACACCAATGACTTGGATTTTTAACTCAATGTATAGAAATTGAGTTAAAATTACTCTTATCATGTTTAAATCGATGACTTGAGAATTTATCAATGGGGTGATTTTGTATAGAAAAATTATATCCTCATTAAGGAAAGTGTAAATTAATACATAAGAAAATAAATAGTTATTTCACACATAATTTTATGTTAAAGTAATCAATGATGTTTTCTTAAAACCGAATGAGTGGAAATAGGAATTTGAAGTTCCCTTACCAATTTGGTAACTTACGAAACATACATCCCATGAAATAAGGTTCATCCAATTATGATGTAAATACCCATAAATTAATGTATATTACAAAACAACACAATCATTATCAGTACAAACACCACACAAAAGGTTGTAGTGGTGAATATATCATAAATCTCGCTGGAATAAAAGAGAGATGAAAACCCATTACCTTGTGATTTTACCCAGTAAAAGGTACATTAAAGTCATTTATAATAGTTAAGTAATTGTTATTAAATTATAAATGAACTATATGAATAAATATGATATCATATATGATCCCTTAATAATTCTTGTAAATAATATTTTTGTAGTATCATCGTTTCGGGTGTTAACAGATCTGTTTTCCTTTACATGATTTGTTACGTAAACCATGTTTTTTATGGATAGGATGTATTTTATTCATATCCAAAATGTTATTAAGTTCTTAAAAATTATTTTAATCATAAAATTTTAATTAATATTAAATGATTATAATGGGGAATTAATCTCATCGCATTCATGGAGATAGTAATCCGTATGTACGCACGAGCAACAATATCCTTATATTGATGGTGAAATAATATATAATTGAATGTTATATCATATATAATGAATAATTAACATGTAATAGTTTTTATTAACATCAATTATACATCATTATTATACCCATCCAAATAATTAAGTGTTTAAATAACAAACTACACCACGGTGTGGAAACAGTATGATGTACGTACTTATGTATGGTGACTTTGTCATTCATATGATGGATATAATAATGAATATGGGTGTACCATTTTTTTAATAACATCATAGTATATAGAATATACCATATTTATTATTTTGTAAATGGAAACAACAAAGAAACATGAATGGGAAGAAGAAAATTACTTGAAATAGGTGATGAAATATTTACCTTTTCTTCGGGTTATTCCTTGGGATTTGATCAAAATGGCTCCATATGTTGCCTTTCTGACCAAATTAAGGCCTCTAGGATGAAGGGAGGGATGTTGGGAGGATATTTTGGTAGGGTTTGGCAGATCCAGATATCTTTGGAGGTGTGAATTTGAGAGATGGGGAAGTTCCATTTTATAAGATGGGTGAGGGTGACTTTAGTTAATGTTTGAAATATTATTTTATAATAAAAAAATTTCATTTTAAAAAATCTCCAAAATTATTTTTTTAGAGGATAAGTTGAGGATGTGTTTAATAAATCTCAACTAAAAGGTTTTAGACAGTTTTAGGTCACCATATTAACCATATTATTTAGATTTAACCCTAACTTAAATAGTTTGACATTTACCATGTCTCTTAGTATTTTTATATTATATATTAATAAACATATTATAATAAGAAAAAATAACCCCAACTGGTTAATTATTAATATTTATATCCTTCTAAAAATCCTTTTTCCAATTATTATATTTTTAGCAATATTTTATCAACTAATAATATAGTATTTGTTCTAAAAAATCAATTATATCAGTTTTTACACTATTTAATATTTGGTTTTTGTGAAAATCATAACAACATGATTACATAGATAAAATGTTATTTAATAAACCCTGAAATTTCATATTATCCTTAAAAATTAGTGGAATTTATCAATAGTTTCAAATTACATTTATTTTGATATTTATAATATCAATTATTTTAATCATTCATTAATTAGGTAATTACATCCTCATCATTGTGTCATAAATAAATTAAATTATTTAATGTCTTAAAATTATATATAAAATACCATTATGTAGGAATTTTTTTTAGTATTGTAATTAATATTTATAGTCTAATTTATCTTATGTATAACACTATATTAAAAATGTTTTAGTTATTAAGCATTGAAATTAACTCTTTTAACACTTCTTTAAATAAAATAGTAATAAATGTCCTAATATAATCCATGTGGACCAAAGGGGATCATATGTCATTAATAAAAAAATTGGCCTAATTACTCTTACCCAATAGAATTAGGACATGTGTTAGGGTAATTATAATCTCAATTTTATCCATAATTACCCTATTTACTTTTAACCATGGTAAATAAATTCAAATAGTACTATTCACCAAAAACTATTTTTAACTGATTGAACCACATTTTACTTCATGATATCTATGGGGTATCTCTGATTTTTGAAATTTATCTCACATAAGAGGTAATATTATGTTTTATGCAATTTTGTAAATGCTTCTAGGAGGTGAGAAAAAGACGGTAAAAATTTCAAAAAAAGATTATACATCTACTTTTATTATAAAATGACTTAAATGAATTAAATTAAACATATAGAGGTATTATATATCATTTTTGATTTAAATTAAATTTAAATAAAATAAAAAATATTTAAGAAAACTCTATTTTAAACTATAACGTACTGTTTTTCACTATTCAACAAAAATTGAATCTTTTCAGAAACATACCAAAAATTTATGAAAATATAATATTGATATTAAGAATTAAAAAATGAATTCTATTTTATAAAATTCAAAACATAGAATTTTAATTAAATAATATACATTTCATTCCTGCTGTCAAAACCAAAAAGTGGGTTTCTAAAAAGTAAAAACAATGACAAGATTAACATGTGTGTATGTCAAATTTTAATATTAAATTAATTATAATGACCTAAATTGTATTAAATGAAAAAAATATAATCTAATTATACTACCAAGCCATTAAAATTCATAACTTAACTCCATAAATTATTTTGATAAAAAAAATTTCTATTAAAATTTATTATTTTTCAGTATTCATCCAAATATGAATGTTATCTGAAAAGTACCAAAAATTTATACAAAATAACTTTTTTATGACATTATTATAAAGAATAATTTTATTCCAATAAATTTAATACAAAAAAGTGTCAAATAAAAGTTTTAAAAATTGTTTTCCATTAATAGGTAGTAAAATTTTATTTTTTTAAATACTTCTTTTATCTGAAAAAAATGAATTTGTTCTTGTATTATGTCTAACAAACTCATAATATCGATTTAAAATTATAGGGAGTATAAAAAATTCAAAATTAAGTTTATACTATTTAAACTACTTTTTGAACGGTTAGTTTGGTAAGTCGTGGTGTGCTCGAACTCGGTGTTGCGTGTAGCACATGCTATTAAATTATTTTAACATACATAACATAATGTGAATTATTTGGGTGTTACACATAGATGGATAATAACTCATTAATGTTTTAAAATAACTTTTATACTTATTATTGTCAACATATATGTTAAACGAAAATGACACCTATATAAAATTTAAATTATAAATATTAAGAAAATTTTGATGTTCTATTATTCTTAATTTTGATTTATTTATTTCCTATAAATTTTTTCCATTTATTCTGTTAGTATTATTTATTTTAAAAAAAAATTATAAATAACAATGATAAACTGAAACGTTTTTTTAAATTTTTACTAAGGTATTTAGCTTTGGAAATTCCAAAATATATTTAAATTGTATTTATATTTTATTATTGGTTTCATGTAATGGTATTAAGTTATTTTATAACAAGAAAAATTCAAATGAAAAATATCATAGAGTTAATTTATATTTATTAGTTGTTTTGTTTTCTGAAAATCGAAACATGCATAAAAAGAATTTATAGTAGATCATTATAATAGAGATAATTGATAATAGGAACTTCATATTTAGAATATTCTGGAAAGACACGTTTAAAAATAATGGAAATTTTCAAATCTATATTTATGACGTTTTTCATCATTATGAGGTCATGCAGGATTTATAGATTATAATTCATTCCCTCTGAGTTTATTTGAACTATATTAAGATACAACATCTTCAACTTTATCATTTTTATTTACTTCTATTTTTATCTATTTTATCATTTTATTATCATTTTGCTCTAACCCAACAATTTATGTTGCCTCTAATCAAAATCATGTATTTTGTTAAATATTCACAATATTGAAAAGTGAAATCATTGAGTTGGGTCTTCCAATAAAAAATTTGGGTTCTGTTTATTCTTTTTTCTATAGAATGGAAGGTTATATAGTCAAGGTTTTACTTCCAAGTTATCAAAAGTAATTTTCTATAACAGGGTTTCACACCATTAAAATGTGAGGGCTTATTCTAATTATTAATATTCCTCTCACCTAGTAATAGGGGAGTTTAGAGTAAATGTATGGACTAACTTATTAATAACACTATAAAAATCACGTGTTAATTATTTTCAACTCCAAACATAAGTTGAATATGATTCGTGTTAGAAATTGATATATTGAATTTTCATGTGTGGTTAATCATTTATTTTCAATAATATATTTTATTAAATCATTTATACATTTTATCATAAAATAAATTTATATATTCTAATGGTTTTGATTTAATGCCTTTAAATGTCCAATTCGTCCACCTCTAGTCCATTGTTTTCTTCTGGTCTAGGAAATCTTAAGGGAACTCATAAATTAAATTCCCAAAAAAATAAAAAATGTTATCGGATAATAGATTGTTGTCATGAAATTTACATTAATTTAGGTAAATTCCCTACCCATTGAAAATAATGAATGATAGAAAAAATTTACTCAGATTATATATCTATTTTTACAAAATTGGATAGTGTTAAGAACCCTACGTGTTATCCAGTAGTGATTGATGTTACCACCATGAGAATGAATGTGAAAAACAACTAAGCATTCTTTAAAATCCACTTTCAGAAAAACAAGTCCATAGGAAATCGTCATTAAAAAGAGAATAATGGAATCTATTTCCACAAATATTAGATTTTGGGAAAAAAAATTAGAAAAACATTTTATTTTGTACATATATCATTATAAATGAAATATGTTGACAAGTAATTTATAATTCCAGTTCACGAGACAATAATTTTTTTACCTCATTAAAAATTCTTATCACAAAACACATCACTTAACGGAATATATAATGTTTATTTAATTTAAAAAGATCGAAGGATCACATTAATATAGTATAACTCCACATTTTAATCTCTTTTATTATCTGAAATTTCATAATTTATTTATTGAAGTATGAGAACTTACCAAATGAGTTGTTGTTTGGATTTTATTCTAAAATAAATATATGATAGTGATAAATTATTAAAATAAACAATAATTTTTTACACCAAGATGTATATAATTACTTTATTTAAGGAATATTTTATTTAAATTAATTGTTTTATAGTTTTTGTATATATTTATTTTCTAGGTTGTATTGTGTCTGTGGTAGTTGCAATTAAATGTATATATCAATGGACACACTGTAAAAAGACTACCCAAAATACATTGTTTTAGTTTTATCACATGATATTAAAAGAAAATTCCTACCATGGTGATAGGATTAAATTAGGGTGTTTCGAGACATAATTTCAAATGATTAAAATCATCCTTATAGTTTTCATCAAAAAATATATCTATACATATAGATAAATTGATAGCGGGGAAGGGAAATCATAAAAAAATTAATAAATAAAATAATTATATAATATCACATGACCAAATAAATACAAAACATCATATATATTTTTAATAATTTTATTGGATAAATTGAATGTAAGGTTCATTTATATAGTTGGATATTATCTTATGAAATGAATTTCCCAAGTATTATCCCAGTTTATTCAATAAAATTACAAATAAATAAATAAATAAATGATTCTATTAAATAGAAAAAAAAATTAAATAACCATTAATACCAAAATATTAAAAATATTAAAAATTATTTACAGTGAAATAATCCAAGAATACATCCATTAAATTTTCTAGATATTCTAGACCACACTAAAGATGCATCATTTAAATGAACCCAGTGCATTTCATATACCAAATAACATCCTCTAATAAGAAATTGTTCATAAATGAAAGCTTTATTCTATATTTTCCTTATCCAGGATAAAAATATTGATATTAAAAAATATAAATTATGCATCAGGAAAATAGTAGTGCAAATTTCCAACAATATACTCGTGTATCAGGTCTACAAATGATAATAGGAAATGGTTCTTCATAGTGTGTTTTTTATTACTAGATAGCCCAAATAGACCCCCTATTAATTTTTTATAAGGTATTGTAACATGTCATTATTTTCAATTTTAATGACCATTAGATCATTTATTTAGTGAAATACATTTATTAAAAAAATAATTTCAATTTAGATTTAGGATAATTTATTATAGTATATAATTATTTGGTTATATAAATATAATAAAAAATGTTTGGTCATATTCATCATTGTCCCTTCCGAACAAGAATATCCTCTTTGTTTTTAATATAATATACATGAAAATTGATGGTATAATAGGAACAATTTAATCATGTATCCATCAGAATTCATGATTTTACTCCCTCAAAAGTTGAATGAATCACAATAAATTCTATGGAGATATTCAATAGGAAATGATAAAAGTTAACTTATTATCATTATCAATATAAACATATTTAAGATGATGAGACTATGGTTTTAATTTTAATTTTAGGGGGTTTTGGATTGATTTGATTAAATGAATAGTAGATAAGTCCGTGATATATTCTAAATTCACATTAATAGAATCCCCTAGAGAAAAATAAACTTTACAATCTGTTATGAGTCAATAAGAGTTATTTATCCCTCAATACAAATAAATAATCAACTAATATTTTGTATAAAATATTTTCTAAGGATTTCATAGAAATTATATTAGTGTAATGAGATAATGTAACATGGTAATATACAGAACATAAATTATATTAATGGACTAATATAAAAAATTTATAGAGGGATGATTCATTGAATCAATGGACTTCGAGTGGAACATATCAAATTCAATCTCTAGAGATTATATATCATTGTGACATTACAAAATAATTTAATTTTCTTCATAAATGGAAGCATAAATATAAATGTGTAATTTCTATTAATATTCTCATATCTTATTTTAACCATTTTAATATTATAGTGAAAAAAACAATTTTTTAACATTCATAAGAATATTTCCAAGCACACCAGTAAGTTGTATTATACTTTAGGTATCAAATTGAATCATTAGGATAGTAAGAATATTCTTCCTTACCAAAATTTAATATAATATAGAGACAAAAATTAAATAAAACAATGTAAAATATTAATGAATATATTTAGAAAATTTTATATCTTGTATGGTATATAGAATATGAAATATCTCAGGATCCTTTAATTTAGTGGGATGTTATTACTGGATCTATATATTTATTTTCATCTATTCATCCCACCAATGATTCCATTAGTGATTTTTTATCATCTTAAAAAACGTCATAGGTTTTTTAATATTCATCATGAAATAAATTAACAATATATTCAATTTGTTAATATATTTCCAGTATTTCTATATGATGTTTAATGTCTTTTTTCTTCCTCTTTTATGTCCCATTATGGGAATAAAAGCGGAATAAAAATTATTTTTGAATTACCAATTTCTATAGTCAGTACATTATGTGGAATCTTCTCTAGGAAATAATATTTCTAATTTCTTTTTTTAAGATTATTCCCATTATGGTTCCCCTATGAATGGATGAACCAAATTACGTGTTCAATGGGATTATAAAATATGCACTAGTTTGAAGGTTATGGTTTTGTATAGTTGGATGGGAATGGAATTATATTATGTATGGACATTGTATTTATTATTTAAATACAAATGTTATGAATAGACATATCACTTGATCACGTAAAATGTTAGAGATAATTTTTTGATTATTTTCTATTAATAATATATAAATAAACCCATGATTATTCTTGTATAGCTTCTATTTTACATTAACCCTTACTATGTGTTTTAGTACACCCTTATAACATTTCAATTTACATAAGTTATAAATAATATTTTTACATATGAGATATCTATTTTTTCATATGTGGATAATTTACTCTTGTTTGTTTATTTAATGTTTTAAATTAAATAATCATTGGATTATTAGAAAAAAATATCATTTGATGGGAGTTATATTGGGAATTTTAGTTAATGGTTTTTATATATCATATTGAAAATAGAAAAAAAAGGTCATGGGTATATAAGTGACTCATTATTTGTTAATGGTCTTTAATTTATTGCTTATTTTATTTTTTTTAATCAATCGACATAAACCCTCTAAATAATGTGATATCTTTTTTTCTCCAAATAAGAATTAGGGGGTTTGAGACTTCACAATAGGGGTCCTTACTATGATAGGAGTCTTGTCCACTAGTAAAATAGTAATAATAACATCAACTATATTTTTATCAATAATAACTGAACATCATAAAAATAAATTATAAAAAGCATGTCGATTATTTGGTTTGTCTGAAAACACACAAAGAAAATTTTAAAACTTCTCCAATATTCATGAAGTATATCCTTATTAGATTTCAATCTTCTGTAAATTTATATTATTATTTTTATAGTAAATGATTCTTGGTATTACATTTTATGAAATATAAATAAAATATTTGTATAAACACTAAAATAAATTATGACATAGTAAAACTCATTGATTGTAGTATCCTATAATTGAAATGTAAATGTAGATAATTTGAGGAGGTCTTTATTTAACCTGATAGTTTATAGTATTGATAATATAGTATTTTTTTTTAATTGTTATGATGGTCCTCTCAATAATGTTCCGGATTTTTTTTAATTTCTTCAATGATATTATATTATAAATCATGTTTAGGTTCTTTACATTATTTTGAATATAAATAGGATTGATATAAATATTATGTAAAATTTGATCGATTAATTGAAATTTATTTCCACCCCTGATATTAATGTTTATTACAGTTTTAACATACGAGTTATTAAAATGGTGTATAATGTTTTCTATATATATTTTCGTCCTCCCCCAATGGATCGATCAAAATGTCTCATTGTGGATCGAAAAAATCCTCTCCACCTTAGGATCGAATGGTGAAATCTATCTTAGATAAGAACAAGTCATACACAAAACCATTAATGATAAAAATAGACCAAAAATTTATTTACTAAAATATAATATTTAATTAAAACAAAAAGATTTATAGAATATAAATATTTAGTATAAAAAGTTGAAAATATATACTATTTCACTCTATATAAGATGCACAAAAAATTTATCTCAAGCCATTACATATCAAATAAATTGATATTAATTGATTAAATTTCATCATAGGTTGTAATATCCTGACCTATATGGCGCTAAATTGTTCTCCAATCTAGTGGGACACATGTCCTGAAGACCTCCTTGTATGTCAGTGGATTATGATATGTAGGAAGGGCCTACGATGTGACTTTGGAGAGACTATTCCCTCTTATTAGAGTGTACCATAGTTGTGTTAATCATAAAAATAGAATGAGGAAGTAGATAAATAACTTCAAGGAGAAGAAAATCATCACAAATATAATAATTAATAATCCAAAGGAAATCGTGTATAATATAATAATCATTTTAAGTCTCTATAATGAAATAAAATAGTTATACTAGATACTAGTAAATCACATTTGTCAAAATTTGAAAAAAAGTAAAAAATGACAATTTCCAGAAATCAACATGAGCCTAGTTCAACCATTTTATCCCTTTCTACTATACACAACCAATAATGCATAATATTGTGGGTACTTTCCTTGGTCCCTACTATAAAACCATGAATTGTGTCCCACTACCTGATGGCGACCCAAATATGGTGTAAAATAACACATAATATGACACCACTGATGATGTATATAAAATATCCTGACTATGTATTATTACATGAATCATTATGAAATATATAAAAAATATATTAGTAATTTAAGTGAAATGAAAAAGAAGAAAATATAATGTCTAGAGAAATATGACTCCAATTGAAAAAAATAATCAAGATGCCATAACAAGGAATGTGTGAAAACAAAATAAGAGAGAGATACATTCAAGGATACACACTAGGGTAAAATAAATATACAAGGGATATTGGAATAGAATAACGAAAATATCAACATCATCTTCACTGGGTCATTATTTCTAAAAAAACTACAATGGACTCACTACCTTTTCAATTATAAACATATTCAATAGCCTTTCCACATAATCCAAACTGTCATACTATAAATGGTTGGACTCAAGGTATAGAAGATCAAGGCATCCATATTGAGTCCATGAAGCATCTTGATGGAATAATGGTAAATACCTATGAGGACTTCAATTATCATGTTCACATCGCTTGTCCAGTGTGTATCGATGAATTCCAGACCCAATGGGTATTAAGGCCCATGGGATCTTATAGATTTTGAATCCACAGATTATACATTTCTATAGAATACACTACCACAATGAAGACCCATGGAGTGGAATGTTTCATGGGATCCTATGGAATTAGTATCCACAAAGGTCATACAAGGTACCCAATACCATAATCATTTCTCATCACATTTCAAATCCATTCACATTCCTTGAGTTCAACCAACTCATTTCCAATAAATTCCAATCAATCATATTAAAAAATTTATAATCATGTATGACATGGGAAATGAGGAATCAACTCAATAATATTAATTTAATTTAAGTTTTTACATTTATTTAAAAATGAATAGGTAAATAAGGTAATAAAAACCACAATAATTAATTAAATTATCATTTAGGTTCCCACTAAAATTAGTGACCTCACATTCTCCCAATGGGGTGGTGGAACATTGTTCTAATATAAGGGCACTTTCATGGGTGCCCTTGGTTTAGGTGAATTACCACCATCCATCAAAATAGAACTCAAATGAAAATATGTAAAGATTTAAATAATTAAATTCAATTATTTAAATAATTTCAGGGGAACTGTTGGAATGTATTGTTTCCAGAACAACAAAAACAATTCATATAAAAAATAAAACCTTAGGTAAAAGGAATATATCACCTTTCATATTACCAAAGTAGATTTCTCATTTAGTATCAATAAATGATTCTGTCAAGATCATGATAAAAATAAAATATTAAAACCCATGAAATTGGGAATTTTGTCATCCATCTAAATAACTCCATCGATATGAAGATAAAAAAATAATAACCAAAGAGAAATGATCAAATCATAGGAATGGATTGAATAAGAAATAGAATTTTCAATTTCAAATAATGATAGTAAATATTCCTTAATCCCTAGTTTAGGAGATCATCATGGGAGTTAATGGGATCTCCCTATAGGATGGATTGAAAGGAGAAATAAAGAGTTTAATATATTTAATTTGTTATGGTTAAATGGGTAAATTCACCCCAAGAAATTTGGTAGCATGTTTTGGTCGCAAGGCTGGAAGAAAAATATTCCCACCATGCACCCTCACTATCTAAAGTATCATTATCTCAAGATCATGGAAGCCAGTTAGACAAAACATGTACTAAAACATGTATTAATCCTATTATAAAAACTTAAAGTTTATCACATAGGAATGTACCCCAAGAAACATGGTTTACTCATATAAGGTGACCTTCTATATCACTCTTTCAATCCTTGAACTGTTTACTCAATCCATGCAGCTTGGGTTGGTTTATTTCTCTTGCCGATTTGTCCCACATGTTTTCCCCAACATGGTGGGCCACGAGATCTAAAGAATTCACAAACACCCTCAAACCACCCACGATCTAATTAGACACACCTATGAAGGCAAAACCGAGGAATTATCCCAAAAAAATGGATAAATACATCTTAAGAAGCCATGGGATCCTACAATCTCCCCCCACCTTAAGTAAAATTCCCTTCAAATTTCATTTCCACGAGTGGTCAAGAACCTCTTGAGAATAAAACTATCTAGTGAGAATATACTTCAGCCCCTTTGTCCCATGTGTCACATTTTATATGAATATATTTCAATAAAACTCATACTAGAGAGAATTATCAGCCTCAAATGGCCATCATTGTCCTATCAACAACATGAAAATTTTTCTAATTAATGGACACATCTTCCTATAGCTGAACCTCATCTGACTGTGTTGAGTGAGATTGTTTTGAGTCATTATATTTCGACTATGTTACATAAAAGACTTCATGAAATGATTTGTACATTTGAGGTAACTATATCAGATAGTCTACCCGCCCAAATATCTCGAAAATATCAAACATCAAAACATAACATGGTGAAATAATTCCTTGTCTCGAAATCCATATGTGTCCCAACATTGCTGAGTTACATAAAAGTCTTGTTCCTCATCCTTGAACTATAGAATTTTATCACATCGATCGGCTTATGATTTCTATTTAGAATATTAATTATCCATCCACTTCTTAATTAACGAGAGCTACTCCTATGTCTATTTTATTAGATGATGTCTTAGTAAATATTCCCCACCAGTATTTAAAAAAACATGGGTGATTGGAATGTACTACCATACAAAGTCTCAAAAGGATCCATATATATTATATCTGGATAAGTATAATTGTGGTCAAATTATAGCAGGGTTATATTCCTCCACCAATAGCACCTAATATTTTGGATGTAAACTCTACGCATGTCTACCAGAACCTGAATTGTGTGCTCTAATTGGCCGTCTAATCCTGTGTGTTATGTCATATTTAGAAGAACCTATATACCAAAACGCCTCTAAAAACACTATCATAAGTGAGATGTAAACTGAGCATCCATATTCAATACAACGGTATGAGGAACCTTATCAACTCATACAAACTGATGGATATATAATATAGCAATATTATCTTCTAGGAATGTATAAATAATCCAAATCAAAGGTGTGACATTCATATGCATGTCCACAACAACCCATATAGCATCACATCTTTAAGGTGACCACATAAAATTAGTCACAAAATCCAAAAAAACATATTCAATTTTTCACTCATCAATAGAAAACTGAGGTAAATGTACAAATTGACATTATTGTTCTTTTTTAAATGTTGATGTGTGGAACACGGCATAACATAATGAACTACCTCTCATTCTCCCCTTAACACAGATACATAAAATATAAATCAGAATACATTTTACTGATTCTGAGATGCACTGGTCAATTTGAGGCATGAAACTGTCTTATTATCTCCTCAAGTATTTCTACTAGAACCATAATATTTCAATGTATATGAAGAATTTCATCCTCACCCATGGTCCTATTAAGAGGAACTTCATCACCCGCAACACACTCCCATAGTAATAGAAACTTATAATATGTTAAATTTCTTATCCTAACAATGTCTTGAATTATGGATCTCACATCCAAGGATGGTAGAAACACTTATACATGGCCATCCAAAAACTCCTACTGAATTTATAAGAATATGTACATATGATTCCACTCACTATGGGCCTCTCAAACTACTTATATTTGAGTCCTCTTACTAAGGGAATCAGTAAGTATATTTCCAATATCATTATTATAGGGATTCATTGTTTTAAAGGTAATAGGTACTCAACCCACATTCGCTCCACATATTCATATCATACTGTGTAAAAATATACATGAGGATATTGAGTTTCGTGTACACAAAAAAAATTCTCTCCAGATAAATAGTTCCTAGAATAACACAGGGCATCAACAACATCAACAAAATCTCGATCATGGGTCAGGTAAAAACTCTTATATGGACTCAACTGATGAGGCCCATATACCACAAAATACTCTTTCTCCATTAGAATTTCTTCTAGCTGGATACTTGATGCATTGTAATTAAAAGTGCATATCCTACCCAGCTCTGAAAGAGCTATTATAGGTAGTGAAGTCAATCTATTTTTATACTCCTGAAATTATGTCTCATCGGCTTCTACCTATTCACATAACACACCCTTCTTATACAATAACATCAATTGATCTTCTACGAGTGAATTTCATATAAGAATTTCTTTAAATATCTATATTACCCTCAACAAAATCCATATGTAAAATATGAACTTGGGACTCTCCCCAACTGCAACTCCTCTCACCTTATCTCTCTCCTGAGATACTCCTATCGTAATGATAATATTTCATAGGAAATTAATATTATTCATCCAGAAGATTCAATTTTTGAGAATAAAATATAAATTATGCTATATAAGTGTAACCAATTTTATCTAAAGAAGTATGGTACAGTCAAGTTGATTATGAGAATAAAACATGATATTATTCATGAATACACTAACCGATGAATGCAGATTAGGATGGAAAACTTTTATCATTAGTGAAAAGAAAACTATTTGCATATTCATGTGACCTGATGGTATAATGAGATTCCCATATATCCCATATCTACTACACAATTTTTTTAAATGTATATCTACTACCAGAATATAGAACTGGGGATAACCTGACCTCAAATAAAGCTTCGTGAAAACCAATGCTCCTTGGAACTAGTTGAAGAGATAATCGATCCATGAAAAAAAAACCACTTCATAACTGTTAGCTAGTTCAATTTCCTAAAATATAAACATAGCATAAGGGTCCCATATATATTGTTCATAAATGGAATGATAATCCCAATGGGGATGTAATGATTCATATAAACCCCATTCCTTCTAGTTCCCCTAGATGTCTATTGATATTCTACAACTCCATAATACCCATCTTGTATGTAGGAATATTAATTTGTGAATCTCATGGAAATAGCTACATAGTGAACTCCACCTCTCTATTAAGAGTTAAACCGAAAATATTTTCTGGGAAGAGCACACTACAAAAATAATCCACTGGAGGAAACATTGCTCGATGTGTTCACAAATCATATAGAAAAAACTATCAATTTGTGTGGTCATCTATTCCAACACAGAAGGATTGGTTCTAACAAAAACTTCCTAATAATTTCATTCACCATTGTGAACAAAAACTCTATAATATGGTGATTTGAATGTACCCCTTCAAAAAGAACAATAATAATTGGCTCCATAAGAAGCTATATAGTCCATTCCATAAATGACGTAACACACTATCATTTAAATAATAATAAGATTCCATATGATGTGATGCACACAAATCTCTTCTGGAAATCCATGCATTGTCATACAGACATAGTTATAATCCCAATAAATTATCATGTGTCATGACACCGTCAAAAAATTAAACAACAAACAAAATTTTTAACACAATAGATCCATATATAAAAATAAGATAAATAACAATATTAAAAAAATATACAAGGGTATGGGATACTAAGGTCATACCCCTCACCATAGATAGCTCAGTGCTCTACTCCCTTGGGGTAGGCTATACAAAATATTTTTGGCATGAATAGGGGCCCAATGAAATAACCTCACTATCGAGAGAAAGCCCAATTTTCTATCTAGGTACAAATAATTTATTTCTACCACATCCACTACAACCTCTTTGGCATGAACAACCACCACTACCAATGCTCCCAACATGATATAATGATTTGAATCTTTCTCATGAACCTAGAGTTAAAATCAATACTATTCCAGTAACTTCTAGGGGGAATATCTTGAAAAACATTATATGTTGCCTACCTAACCATATGTTCGACACTCAACTATGAATCTATCTAATTAATTCAGTATATTTACCCACCTCCAAAACTTATGGAAGAAAAATACCCTAATAACACTAATATCCTAGATGGTACTTCCCTCTCAATATGTCTCAAAAGAATGCTTCCTTCCACTCTGTGCTAAAATTCTATGTAAAGAGACTAAACTAACCCACTCTACACCCCCACTTTCCCTCAATTTATTCTTAGTAATCATTTCCATGTTCACTATCATGTTAATATTTTTTAATTGAAAAGTCATTACCTATTATTTAATATAATTCATGAGACCTTCCTCAAATTTCTACTCCATTGATGGATCCCATTATGATATATGAGCAACAAATGCTACATATCTGTAATGAGTGCCTAAAACAATATAAAATTCATAATTACCTATTTTATATGAATAAAATCACTGTCCATTTTTTATATTAGTCTCTCATATATAATGTAATCATAAATTCAGTATTGAAAATCCCTACAAACCATATTCCATATGTAATTATCCAAGTTTATGAAATCCCACTAGCACTTAACTACTCCCAAAATCATATATATAACAATATTCACTCACCCATGATGTGATATCTCTAGATTCATGAAGATAGATAATGTAGTCTCATTCCACAACTTAGTATCATTTGGTCAAATAACCCCTAAAAACGTGGAAGGATTCTTTTGTACGAACACATGTGTAAACTTTGTCATAGACGAGGTAGGACACTATGATCGCTAAATTATCTTCATGAATTCTTCCTTATAACCCTTAAGTGTTAATACCAATGGTTCCTTTGATTAATATATATGAGGATCTACATATATCTCATGTCTAGACACCTATAATGTATGTTCAACATCGCCCTCCTCATGCAGAACTGGAGGTTTCCATGGTGTAATTTATCTAAAATTAAAAACAAAAGCCCCAAAATTATCAAAAATAAAAAATTAAAAATGTTATTGAAGAAACACTTCATAGAAACAGGTCACACCCCTCCACCACCTCCATAATATAAGATTGGGTAAAATGAATAAGTCATAAATGAACCAAATACACTACCTACTGCCCATAATAATGTTGGAAAAATGTCATGCCCTCTATTTTGAATTACATTTCATTTTAAATCATATAAGGTTTTTCAATATTTTTGATTGTTTGAACCAAATAAATCACTAATTAAAATCTATAAGGGCCCATACACCTCAAGAAATAAAGTCTTATGATCACTTAATCTAATCCATAACAAATTTTATTCCATGGGATCAATGGTCTAGACCTCAAATTTTTTTAATTAGATATCTAGAGTGTTTGTTGTAACCAATGATGGAAAACAATTATGTTATGATATAAACTCAATATACTAATCATGTTTCCCAATTTCAGGCATAAATATTTAAAAATAAATATGTATATAACTCAAAGAAAACATATAACATAGTCATGCAGTCAAGAAATTGATTATATATTTAATGGAAAATTGCATTTAAAAATAAATATGTATATAACTCAAAGAAAACATATAACATAGTCATGCAGTCAAGAAATTGATTATATATTTAATGGAAAATTGCATGGAATCTGAATCCAATAAGGTTACTGACATAAACCATGAGATTCATACACACATTTAATTAGGAAATGATAAAAATATATAATCATATACACATTAAAATTAATGTGATTCACCAGTTAGTGGAATCAAATAAAAAATATGGGGAGAATCCAAAAAAAGGGTAATTTTTATTCTATGATATTTTTCTTTTTATTGTCTATGGGCTAGCTAAATCAATGCACATAATATTACAAAATTTAAATATATAATAATATTTTCTATTTTATCTCAGATATTAAATATATAAAATAAAATTATTTGATACCATAGTAAAATAAATCGTCCTTGGATCCACTAAACAGTGCCTCAAGCTTGTGGGGTACAAGGCCTCAAGAACACCATGTAACACCCCAGGTAAATAAAGAATATAAAATTTTCATATTTATCCATATTTGTGAATAAAATATTAATATGAATTTAAAGGGGATGCTATGCTCGATGGCGTACCCAACACGCAACAACGAGTTTCTTGGAAATCTTACGTTGCACTCTAATAATAAAATAATATTATTTTTAATGGTAGTTAACATGTAGCCGTTGTATTGGTGAGAATGGATAGAAATAACTAAAATATGATTATATATGTTTTTAAATGTTTTTAAATTTATCCAATAAAAGATAAAGGCTTAAAATACAGAAAGAATTCAATTTTAGGCGTATATTCCCTAATTTTCACTAAAGGTTCACTTATCGCCTTATGATTGAGAACCGTCATTAAATATAGTTTTTTTACTCTTATACATTCTATTGGACCAAATAAAACTCTTCTTAAGAATTGGGACATCAAAATTTACTTTGTGTAAATTTTTGGTATCTTTCGGATATTGTTCATTTTTTTAATGAATAATGTAAAATGTTGTATTTTAATTCAAAACCTCTTTTTTATCTAATTTATTTATATGATTAGATTATCTTTTGAATTGGTTTTAAAGTGAAATTAGAATATATTTTTACCATTTAATCCAATAGCGGTCGTTTTAATTAATTTCACTTTGAAATCAGACATAAACTAGTGTCAATCTTTTGATACTTATTGTTTCATAAAACCACACTATTTTCTCTGACCACATGAATTAATTATTAAATAAATTAATGTGACATATATGTATTGAATTTTGTAAAATAATCTTCATTTTTGAATTCGGAATATCAAATATAGTTTAGGGTGAATTTTTGGGATTTTTCTGAAAAACTTCAATTTTTGATGAATAGTGAAACCACTAAGTGGTACTTATAAAAACTGATTTTTCCGTTTAAATGAAAATTTTCCATCTTTTTGTTTTTAATTTCAAAAATCCAACATATATGGTTGTCATTAAGAAGTAAAATGTTGTTAAATGGGATAAGAATAATTTTTTTGTGAATAGTAACTTATTAAGTTTTTAATAGCGATTAGAGGAAATTAGTGTAGTTTATGGTAAGAATAATTTTTTAATAAAATGAAATGACCTAGACACATGTCCTACCCTCATTGTATGTGTCATGTCCGACCAATACAATCCATGGGTCAACTTGGGGACCCCATGGAGCCACATTTGTTGGAAAATGAAATAAATATCTTTTTATTTAATGTTAAAGTAAAAATGACACAAACATGAAATGTTTTACAAAAACAATTTTTACATGGGGTTATACAAGTCATATTTTTGACTATAATTAGTAATTGGAATGATAAAAATATTTCCTACATCATAGTATTTTTTTTATAATTTTTAAACATTAAATAAATTAAATTATTTATGACAACATGATGATGCAGCGATGACCTCATTATTTAACGATTTAAATAAAATGGAAAGATAATGTAATATCTAAGACCTACACATGTCCAAAACCTATTGGATGAGTGTATTTCTAACCCTTATCACCGTATCCTCTAAATACATCAATGTGGGACCTTTAAAATCCGAATCTCTTTTGAAAATAAAGTAACATTTTGTAACTTTACAAGAGTGGCCCTCCTCTCCTCTTATAAAAGGCCCCCACCTCTACCTCCTTACCCACACTCCCAAAGCCTTTGAATCGGCCAACCCTAGCCCATTTAGTCTCTCTAATTCCCTATCTTACTCCGTGAAGCCTAAATTTGGGCAGAAGTCTTCCCAAGGAAGCCTTTTAACTCAAACCAAAGGGAGTTACCCGATTTTAAGGTAATATCTTCACTTGTGTCCTTTTGTTTTATTTTTCTTCTCCAACCCTCTAAACTCTTTTTATTCATTTATTTTGTAAAAAATCCAGTATCTTAAATATACTAGGATGTTTTTATAAGAAGGATTCGATCTACACTTACACACACCTATATCTAATGGTTAAAGAACATACTGTTTCCGTGGATGGCAAATTTCTGCCTCCCGAAACGATGATTGTTCAACATTATTCTAACACCTTCAAAGGTGGAAATTAAGATGAAACTATATTTATATGTTATATATAATATGTTTATGTTTTACTTAAGCTTCTTTATTTTTCATTTATGGAATACCTTATTGGTTTCCATTATGGGTAAACGCGATATCTTCATTTAAGGAAGTGCGGACTACCGCCCCCTCAAAGTGATTTGATTCGTTAATACCATATGTGGTACGTATAAAGGATATATTTAATGATATTATATATGATACCATACTGGAATTTAAATACTATTATGTATCATTATGTTTTAATTCCATTAAATATGATATAGAAATGGAAGAAGCGTTCATGCGTACGTACGGCTTACCGTCTCCATGAACGGTACATTTCATTTCTTATCTGAAAATGTTATGTAATATTATAAGTACATATATATAATGGATATATATGTAATATATTACATATAAATTATGGATATCATTCTAGAATTATAGAATATATATATCTCTCTCATTTTGTTTTAATTCCATTAATATGACAAAAAATGAAAGTAGCGTTCATGCGTACGTACAGCCTACCGTCTCCATGAACGGTGCTTTTCGTTTTTTATCTCCAAATGATATGGAATAGTATAAATTGAATATATACTGGATATATATGATATTTTAATCATTAATACTATTATGGAAATAATTTACTTATAACTACATGAGCAATCTTTTTTCAAACAAGTTCATTTTTTGACTCATGTACCAAACATCGGCAAAAACGTCTGATTTGAAAAAACATTATTAAACAATTATTATAACATTACAATATGTGATATGAACTGAATAATATTATATAAATGAGGTACTTAGGAAATTATTAATTGACCAATGTTTATTATTCAGGAATATAAAGAAATGAACAAGACAAGTTGGACTTGAGGTAAGGGATCCTACTCCACTCTTTCTTTTTAAGTACACTCTTCTATGTCATTCCTTTTAAAGCTCATATTTCTTGTTATTGGGATGTTATTTTATATTAATCTTACTGTAATTTTTATTTTCATGTGATGAGAGACCCTATTCTCTCTCATAAATCCATTTTGGAAGTTTTGAGTGGCGCCGTTAGGATGCCAAATTTTCGTAAGAGATCTAACCTCTCTCTTTAATTCAAGTACACTCCTTTATGTCACTTCTTTTAAGATCCTCTTTTTTATGCCGGGGGATGTTATTTTATATTTCTCTTTCTATAATTTTTAAGTTAATATGATGAGATACCCTATTTTATCTCATAAATCCATTTTTGTAAGTTTTATGTGGCGTCGTTAGGCTGCCGAGTTTTCGTAAGGGATTTTTCATCTCACTTTTATTCCTGTGAGATTTATGCTAAATTTGCCACAATTTCCGAGGAGTGGTGTATGTACTGCACATTATTTTACTCATTGTGTAATATAATTTCTTTTATGAGTATTTACATCAATGTTGTATTGTCCTTCTTTCACTAGGTGTATGTTTCGAAAGATACCCAGGTCGGTAAGGGAACCTGTCACCCTCCTCTTTTTAAAAGACACATTTTGGTGGGTCTTATAATTTAAATATTGTTATGTTGGGATATGTTCTCATATATCCTTATTGATGTAAATTTTATGTCCAAGTGATGAGATACCCTTTTTTTATCTCTCATCAACTCATTTTGTTGTGACGCCGTTAGGCTGTCAAGGGAACTTCTTAACCCAATTTCGATTTCTTTGGGTTCAACATGTAGTAATTGAATATGTCATCCTTTAAATATGTGTGAATGACCATTGATTATTTTACACTTAATATCCAATTATATTTTGTGTATTTATTTGTCACACATTATTATGTAATTGATTTATCCTTAAACCAAGGATATCGTCTTTGTAAGGGACTTCATCTCAATCTCCTTTCATTGAGGAATATTTTGTTTTATACTCAACCTTTTTTTATATGGTGTATAAACCCATTTGACCTTTACTTTTATCCAAAAGGAATCTTTTTTATATGAAGTGTTTTACTAAATTACAAAAGGGAATGTTTTGTCATACGTATGCGGTGACAACGACTTCTCCGCCGCCGTGACCATTATTTGAGTTCCGGCTTCCTCTACAAGCCATACCTTCTTTTTAAAGGAAAAATAAATACCATATTTTACTTTTCTTTTATTTTGGTATTGAAAATGGTTTTCATAATTTTTTTATATAAAAGTTTTGTATTGATATCTTGTGATTGAAAGGTGGAAATGTTATGTTTCCTTTATGCATGTTTTATACGATTATGTTGAGGATCTTGGGAATTATTATTAAGACGTGTGGTTCTGTGATAAACTAAGGGCGGGTGAGACCGATATATCTCTCCAATGCATTGGGTAATGCCAAGGAGTGAAACATTAAGGTTTCTCCGAAGAGATTTAGTGAATATACTGTTGTGGGTATTCCAAACGTAACCAAGAGGGTTACTCCTTACGTAAGATTGTTATGAATGCCTCAAGTTACCTTTTATGTCTTATGATTTCTATGATTTATTCATGAATTGATGAGGTATGTTAAAGTGCCTTTGTTTTATGGGTAAAGTATGATTTCATTCTTATGTATATATGAACTCATGTTTCCTTTACATATTTTTATAACCCTTACTGAGCTTTTTATGCTAATCCCAAGTTTTTAAAATTTTTTTCACAGGTCAAGGGAAAGGTAGATGATGTGATAATAATGTCAAGGATGTGTCAATAATGAATCCATGTTTTATTTTAAATATGTTTCCGTTGATGGGAAGAATGAATACTGTTTTTTATGTAACCACTTTGTTTAAATGTGGAATGTAATGCATGTTTCATGATCTAATTCTCTAAAACTATATACCTAAAAAGATCCTCAATGTGTAATCTTGTAATAACTCAAGATTATGTAAGGTTTAAGGCTGGGGCCTTATAGTTGGTATCAAAGGTCGGTTTAGATAACTTTAGAGGTTAGGGTATACTCTAAGAATTAGTGATGGTACCATAATGGATAGGATTTCAGAAAGAGTCCTAGTTTTACATAAAGTGAATAAGTAAGTATATCTTACGGTTTATCTTCCTCATTAGTAAATGATGGTTATGTTGATATACTCACACTGAAATTTTTGGTTTTAATAAATGGCTGGATCTAGCAGGCACCAAAGTGACAATGGGTTTGAATAAAACTGTGGTGGTTCTTTGATTAAGAGACTGGATGAAATGGGGGATTCAATGAGGAATCTGATGGTTGTTCTAAACCAACTATCAAGGAGTCATGATCTACCACTTCAACCTTGGTGAGTTATCTAATTCATCATGTACGAGATGGCCAACTCGATGTGGAAGTTCAGGTGATATTTAGTAAGGTAACCATTAGGGTTCATATGATCCTTACTTTTTAGGTAATTATGGGTTACTTTATGATATGATGGAAAATGAATGGAATGAGATAAAATTGAGGTTAAAATATGTTATGATAATTTTTGAAGATTTTATCTCATTTTGGGGAATGTTTTGAGAATTATATAGTTTTGGAAAAAGGAAAACACACAGACCGTGTGACAACCCGTCGTGTCGAACAAAGCTGTGGGAATCGAACCCACAACCAAAGTGCGACTGGTATTTATCACCTACCACGGGACTACGTGAAGTCCCTAGTTAGTTTGACTGATTATTTTTTTAGTTAGATTATTTTAGGAATTAAGAGTATGTTGATTTTGGGTTATCTATGGAAATTTATTAACCTATCATGGAGGATATGTGATTAGGTTAATTACTTTTCAATACGAGACATTAAGAGCAACTGATGTTGTTTGGAGATAAATGTTACGATTTAACTTGGAAGACTGTGTGACTAAATCCTTCAACTATTTGGGTTTCAATCTTAGATTGGTTTACTTTGAATAATTTTATTGACAAATTGTTTATCAGATGGTCCTCGTTGAACTTTGGGTTTTGTTGAACAAATTTTGGAGATTACGCATAGATTTTCTTTTTAAAGGGTTATCCTTTTTTGGATTATCTTACCTTGTACTAACCTTTTTGGTTTAGGTTTTGGTTAAAGCCTAAAGACATGGGAAGTATATAGTTCTCTTTGGTGGATTAGGTGATTCTCAAGAAGTTGATTATAGTACTCTTAATGTGAACAAGTCTTCTTAAATACTCGTCTTTTGGGGAAAGTATGAGTTTGTGTAATAAATCTAATAAAAGTTGAAAGTAAACATGATAAGTAATTATGTTTCCTTATGAATAAATTCCTCAATAAAAAGTAACTTAAAACAAAAATGTTTTCTATTAACTTTTCCTACTGGGGAATCAAATACCGTTTAACCCATCACAAGTTCGTGATTTTCATGTGGTTAACTTTCTCCTAGACATGTTTACTATAACTCTCCCTCAGAACATGACCCTTTGTTTTTTCTTCCATGTCCATGTTTTCCTACATGGAATCCTAGTATGGGTTAACTCGGGTGACCTCTGTACTTATCTTCCTTTATTTTAAAGTGATTGTTTTACCGACTCTTGTTCCGATGTGTGACTTTCAAGGATGTTTCCAAGCTCAATTTTAAAAATTGCATGGACGCAATTCCCAAAAGGGGGGAAGGATGTAACACCCCAGGTAAATAAAGAATATGAAATTTTCATATTTATCCATATTTTTGATTAAAATATTAATATGACTTTAAAGGGGACGCTATGCTCGATGGCGTACCCAACATGCAACAACGAGTTTTTGGGAATCTTACGTTGCACTCTCATAATAAAATAATATTATTTTTAATGGTAGTTAACATGTATCCGTTGTATTGGTGGGAATAGATATAAATAACTAAAATATTATTATATATGTTTTTAAATGTTTTTACATTTATCCAATAAAAGATAAAGGCTTAAAATATTGAAAGAATTCAATTTTAGGCGTATATGCCCTAGTTTTCACTAAAGGTTCACTTATCGCCTTTTGATGGAGAACCGTCATTAAATATACTTTTGTTTACTCTTATACATTCTATTGGACCAAATAAAACTCTTTTTAAGAATTGGGACATCAAAATTTACTTTCTGTAAATTTTTGGTATCTTTCCGATAAGGTTAATTTTTTTAATTAATAGTGTAAAATGATGTATTTTAATTCAAAACCTCTTTTTAATATAATTTATTTATATGATTATATTATATTTTTAATTGGTTTTAAAGTGAAATTTGAATATATTTTTACCATTAAATCCAATATTGGTCGTTGAAATTAATTTCACTTTGAAATCAGACATAAACTATTGTCAATCTTTTGATACTTGTTGTTTCATAAAACACGCTATTTTCTTTGACAGCCGGAATTAATTATAAAATTAATTAATGTGAATTATATGTTTTGAATTTTGTAAAATATACTTAATTTTTGAATTCAGAATATCAAATATAGCTTAGGTTGAATTTTTGGGATTTTTCTGAAAAACTACAATTTTTGATGAATAGTGAAACCACTAAGTGGTACTTATAAAAACTAAATTTTCCGTTTAAATGAAATTTTTCCATATTTGTGTTTTGAATTTCAAAAATCTGACATACAAGGTTGTCATTAAGAAGTAAAATGTGGTTCAATTAGATAAAAATAATTTTTTTGGTGAATAGTAACTTATTAAGTTTTTAATCGCGATTAGAGCTAATTAGTGTAGTTTATGGTAAGAATAATGTTTTAATAAAATGAAATGACCTAGAAACATGTCCTACCCTCATTTTATGTGTCATGGCCGACCGAGAAAATCCATGGGTCAACTTGGGGACCCCATGGAGCCACATTGGTTGGAAAATGAAATAAATATATTTTTATTTAATGTTAAAGTAAAAATGACACAAAGATGAGATGTTTTACTAAAACAATTTTTACCTAGGGTTATACAAGTAATATTTTTGACTATAAATAATCATTGGAAATCTAAAAAGATTTCTTACATCATAGTATTTTTTTTATAATTTTTAGACATTAAATAAATTAAATTATTTATGACATCATGATGATGTAGTGATGACCTCATTATTTAACAATTTAAATAAAATGGAAAGATAATGTAATATCTAAGACTTACACATGTCCAAAACCTATTGGATGAGTTTATTTAGAACCCTTATCACCTTAGACTCTAAATACATCAATGTGGGACCTCTAAAATCCGAAACTCTTTTGAAGATAAAGTAACATTTTGTAACTTTACAAGAGTGCCCCTCCTCTCCTCTTATAAAAGGCCCCCACCTCTACCTCCTTACCCACACTCCCAAAGACTTTGGATCGGCCAACCCCTGCACATTTAGTCTCTCTACTTCCCTCTATTACTATTTGAAGCCTCAATTTGGGCAGAAGTCTTCCCAAGGAAGCCTTTGAGATCAAACCAAAGGGAGCTACCCGATTTTAAGGTAATGTCTTCACTTGTGTCCTTTTGTTTTATTTTGCTTCTCCAACCCCCTAAACTCTTTTTATTCATTTATTTTGTAACAAATACAGTATCATAAATATACTATGATGTTGTTATAAGAAGGATTCGAGCTACACTTACACACACCTACATCTAATGGTTAAAGAACATACTGTTTCCGTGGATGGTGAATTTCTGCCTCCCGAAACAATGATTGTTCAACATTATTCTAACACCTTCAAAGGTGGCCATTAAGATGACACTATATTTATATATGATATCTAATATTTTTATGTTTTACTAAATCTTAGGTATTTTCATTTATGGCGTACCTTTATGGCTTCCATTATGGGTAAACGCGATATCTTCATTTAAAGAAGTGCGGACTACTGCCCCCTCAAACCGATTTGATTCGTTAATACCATATGTGGTACGTATAAAGGATATATTTAATGATATTATATATGATTCCATACTGGAATTAAAATACTATTATGAATAATTATGTTTTAATTCCATTAAATATGAAATATAAATGGAAGTAGCATTCATGCGTACGTATGGCTTACCGTCTCCATGAATGGTACATTTCATTTCTTATCTCAAAATGTTATGTAATATTATAAGTACATATATGTAATGGATATATATGTAATATATTAAATCTAAATTATGTATATCATTATGGAATTATAACATATATATATATATATATCTCATTTTGTGTTAATTCTATTAATATGACAAAAAATGAAAGTAGCGTTCATGCGTACGTACGACCTACCGTCTCCATGAACGGTGCTTTTTGTTTTTTATCTCAAAATTATATGGAATAGTATAAAATGAATATTTGCAGGATATATATGATATTTTAATCATTAATACTATTCTGGAAATTATTTACTTATAACTACATGAGCAATATTTTTTCAAACAAGTTCATTTTTGACTCATGTACCAAACATCGGCAAAAACGTCTGATTTGAACTAACATTATTAAACAATTATTATAACATTATAATATGTGATATGAACTGAATAATAATCTCTAGAGGAGGTACTTATGAAATTATTAATTGACCACAGTTTATTATTTAGTAATATAAAGAAACGAACAATACAAGTTGGACTTGAGGAAAGGGATCCTACTCCACTCTTTCTTTTTAAGTACACTCTTCTATTTCATTCCTTTTAAAGATCATATTTCTTGTCATTGGAATGTTCTTTTATATTAATATTACTGTAATTTTTATGTTCATATGATGAGAGACCCTATTCTCTCTCATCAATCCATTTTGGACGTTTTGAGTGGCGCCGTTAGGCTACCAAATTTTCGTAAGAGATCTAACCTCTCCCTTTCTTTTTAAGTACTCTCCTTTATGTCACATATTTTAAGATCCTATTTTTTTATGTTGGGGGATGTTGTTTTATATTACTCTTTATATAATCTTTATGTTAATATGATGAGATACCATATTTGATCTCATCAATCCATTTTTGTAAGTTTTATGTGGCGTCGTTAGGCTGCTGGGTTTTCGTGAGGGATTTTTCATCTCACTTTTATTCCCGTGAGATTTATGCTACATTTGACAAAATTTCCTTTGAGTGGTGTATGTACTGCCCATTATTTTACTCATTGTGTAATATACTTTCTTTTATGAGTATTTACATCAATGTTGTATTGTCCTTCTTTCACGAGGTGTATGTTTCGAAAGATACCCATCTCAGTAAGGGAACCTTTCACCCTCCGCTTTTTAAAAGACTTCTTTTGTTGGGTCTTTTAATTTACATATTGTTATGTTGGGATATGTTCTCATATATCCTTATTGATGTAAATTTTATGTCCAAGTGAGGAGATACCCTTTTTTTATCTCTCATCAACTCATTTTGATGTGACGTTGTTAGGCTGTCAAGGGAACTTCTTAACCAAATTTCGATTTCTTTGGGTTCAACATGTAGTTATTGAATATGTCATCCTTTGAATATGTGTGTATGACCTTTGATTATTTTACAATTAATATCCACTTATATTTGGTGTATTCGTTTTTCACACATAATTATGTAATTGATTTATCCTTAAACCAAGGATACCATCTTTGTAAGGGACTTCGTCTCAATCTCCTTTCATTGAGGCATATTTTATTTTATACTCAACCTTTTTTTATACGGTGTATAACCCCTTTGACTTTTACGTTTATCAAAAAGGAATCTTTTTTATATGAAGCATTTTACTAAAGGAAGAAAGAGAATGTTTTGTCGTACGTATGCAGCGACAACGACTTCTCCGCCTCCATGACCATTATTTGAGTTTTGGCTTCCTCTACAAGACATACCTTATTTTTAAATGAAAAATAAATACCATATTTTACTTTTCATTTATTTTGTTATTGAAAATGGTTTTCATAATGTTTTTATATCAATGTGTTGTATTGATATCTTATGATTGAAAGATGGAAATGTTATGTTTCCTTTATGCATGTTTTATACGATTATGTTGAGGTTCTTGGGCATTATTATGAAGACGGGTGGTTCTGTGATAAACTAAGGGCGGGTGAGCCCGATATAGCTCTCCAATGGATTGGGTAACGCGAAGGAGTGAAACGTTAAGGTTTATCTGAAGAGATTTAGGGAATATACTGTGGTGGGTATTCCAAATGTAACCAAGAGGGTTACTCCCTACGTAAGAATGTTATGAATGCCTCAAGTTACCTTTTATGTCTTATGATTTCTATTATTTATTCATGAATTGATGAGGTATGTTAAAGTGCCTATGTTTTATGGGTAAAGAATGATTTCAATCTTATGTATATATGAACTCATTTTTCCTTTCCATATTTTTATAACCCTTACTAAGCTTTTTATGCTCATCCCAAGTTTTTCAAATGTTTTTCACAGGTCAAGGGAAAGGTACATGATGTGATGATAGTGTCAAGGATGTGTCAAGAATGAATCCATGTTTTATTTTAAATATGTTTCTGTTGATGGGAAGAATGAATAATGTCTTTTATGTAACCACTTTGTTTAAATGTGGAATGTAATGCAAGTTTCATGATCTAATTCTCTAAAACTCTAAACCTGAAAAGATCCTCAATGTGTAATCTTGTAATAACTCAAGATTAAGTAAGGTTTAAGTCTGGGGACTTATACACAATCCCATATGTCAGTGGCCAATGGGTACAAGGAAGGGCCTAGGGTGTGTCTTATAGGATATAATCCCCGTATATCAGAGTGTATCATAGTGTATTAGATATTATTTTCAATAGTTAATGATGATAAGTTGGTGAATAACGATAAAAATCCAAAACACTACAACAATAAATAATCCAAAATTATTAATGAAATATATGATGATCATGTAATGTATATAATATATAGTAAAATAGGTATACTGTCATACAGTACAATAAATGTGTCATACATTACAAAAAATCTTGAATGGAATAACACCAGATAGAATAAAGATCACTATTCATTCATGTGTTACCATACATCAATGAAAAATAAATCTAGAATCATATTGTGGGAACTTTCTACGGTCTCTACCTGCATCCATGATGTTTTTCATCATACCCAAAAAAGTCCTCAATAGGGAGTCAAGAAACACATAGAAGGACACGAAAAATGGTTTCAATAAAAAAACCATTCTTTTTAATATAAATTTTATCCCTATGAAATATTTAATAGGAATATTAATAGTGTAAGTAAGTCAATGAATAAACGGTCTTATCTAGAAAAAATATCTCCATATGAAAAAATAATAAATCTCCACCAGCAAGGGGAAAAGTAAGATAAAATAAGCTATTGATAATTTCTTTTTTACCAACTGTAATAAAATTCCCCAACAAGATCTATCTATAAAGAATCATGGAAATATATTCATCATTATATCCTTGTAATCAAGTGAAATCATCCACAATTGCCTCTCCATGTAATATATTGTAAACATCAACAACATCCTCACTATGTAATTAAAATGGTCCAACCATGAAGGGATGGATCTATAGTGTAAAATAACAATGTATCCACATCAAGTAGCATGAGAATCATGATGAAAATTGGGTAATGAATTGGGGGGATTCCAAGGATCATGACAATGTGATTCTATAAAATATATATCCATCAGGAATAAATGTCCATGGAATACAAAAAAAATTAGGATCCATGGAAAATACAGGTCCATGGAACCCACTATCTTAATTAGGACCAATAAAACAAAAATTTCCATGGAATCCAATAGAATTAGGATCTTCTTTTTACATAGGTCAAAGGAATCTTCAATCCTAACCAAGACCCTTGGAATATAAATGTACATGGTATCCTATGTAACCCAGATCTAATGTTTTCATCCAAGACATCATCTACAATAAAAAATTCATCAACTCATTTATAACAATTCACATTTGATGACTTTATCCATCACATTTCCCAAATTTCCATTCAGACCGAATAAACAATTCATGTTGTTGTATCACATGAAAAAATTATCATCAACTCTCTTGTAATCATTCTAATCAAATAATTTCATTCATTTACAAATTTGTGGTTAAAACTATATGTTATCAATATTAAAAAAATTATTAGATTCTAATCAATCGTCCCACTATGGTTTTGGAGATAACACACACCCAACAGGGTTGTACAACATATGGAATTTAAAATGTCACAACTCATGGGTGAAATATGTTTATGTGAAAGGCCTCCAACCATCACAATGTTATTAAAAGGAAAACATATTAGGTAAAATACTGTTATATTTAATCATTTTATAATATTTTGAGGAACATTTGGAATGTATGTCATGTTGCACAATGAAAATATTATTTTGAGAAACCAAACCATGATGAAAGGTTATATAAAACCAACATTAGGTCTATAGTGGAGTAGTCATCCGGTATTGACATTTGATTCAGTCCAGAACATGAATAAATGATTAATGGATGAATATCATTGAAATACTATAAACTAAATTGAACATAAATAACCCCATCGATTCAAATATAAATGAATAATGAATTAAGAGTAATGATGAAGTTACTAGTGGAGATCCAATGAAACCAGTGATGTTAGATTCTGAATCTGCATGGAAAGGATACGTAAAAACATATCTTAAGATCACTTAATTATAGAAAATTGCATCTCTATATATGTTGGGTGGAAATGGGGAGTAATTAGTTTCTAAAGTGTAATTCATTAAGGAAAATAATAAAATCAATCAAAAACACAAGGGCGCGTGGTTCGCCAAACCATTCACTAACCGTGCACACAGTATTTTCAAACAAACCACCCTCACCTGGGCATGAGGCATTGTTAGATAAACCATACACAAACCATGTGGTTATAATATACTAATAAATTGGTGGCTCACATTAGAAGACACCCATGTTTATATTGTTTCCAAAAAACATGTGTCCTCCTCCATCCCTCCGTCTTCTCATTCCTGACTTTCTCAAACCGTATGGATTTAGCACATGGTTCCTCTTAACTAGGTGGCCCATGTTTTTTTAGAAAAAGTGGGATTTGGACCTTGAATAGGCCCTATACAACTCCAAAACTACTATTATCCCTGTAAAAACTCCCATTTGGTCCAAAAAAAGGATTTATATAAAAAAATTATTCATACCTAAAAAATAAAACCCAATAAAATATACATGTATACACATGGTTATCTCATATGTTTTTAAATTGGTTTTTATTGTTACTATTAAATAAGTATGAATAAAATTTGAACTAAAATATAGGTTGATCATTGTGATTTGTTCAATATATTGTAGAAGAATGAAATTACTCAAAGAAAATATAATATCATGAAAAGACAAAAGTGTATTTTATAGAAATGTGAGGAGATTTTGATCACAATGACTCAAAAACACATGGATAGTTACGTTTTTAATAATCTTTATTGCATTTACATGATTTTTTTGGCCAAGGTTTCTCCAAGAACATAGCGACCCTTTAATCCATTCAAATGATGATCTTTAAAATAAAAATTAATATAACAATCATTTATTTTAGTTCCATTATTTATAAATTTATTATTGAAAACTAGTGCATATTGGCATATCAAATTGGTATCAATGAAAAAAATATTATTTTATCTATGATATAAACAACCCATGGAACACAAATATAAGATATATATTCATTAATGATATAAAATTTGTTTAATTCATTTTTTCAAATTATTATTATAATTAAAACATTTTCACAAATATATGTAAAAGAACTATTTTGGACCCCAAAATGCACCAATTAGTATAAAATTGGGTATTTAAAATCCTTCTCCAATTGGATATCTCACTCAATATAATCATCCAAAATAATTAGATACATTATTTTGTGGCAGATTCTCATATAGAACCTCAAAAATATCACTATCCTCTTTATGAGTAAATTTTATTCTAGGAACACTATGATAATTAATGGATCACTATAAGTCAATAAAATTGTTGTACATCACCACTATGGGGGAACAAATTAATGAATAACCAACGATATTTATTTATAAGAACAAATGGATCTTTTGGTTTATGAAAACAAATGTAAAATTTATCAATTAAATAAAAAATTGGAGAATGTGAATTAACATTCCACTTTTAAGTGTAATTGATTTAAATTATGATTAGAGGGTACTAAATAATTATTAAGGAAATAAAATGAAAATATCATTCTGTGTTTTATTTTATTGTCATTTTCATTTATTTGTGTCTTTTTATGTGTATTATAAAAAATATTCACATGGTTTTTTTTTGTACATAAAAAGACAACGACTCCTAGTATAAAAATAAAAAATTTATACTCAGTGGGAAGATTATTACCCAATATGAAACCCACTTTTAGAGGTGTAATAACATGCTACAGGATATACCATTTATAATTGCCATGAGGATAAACCTAGACATTTAATAGTATTCTTAACCTATCATATGTCATACATATTCACCATTATTCCAAAACCAGAATATAATTTTGGGTTTTAGAATACTAATAGAAAGACATTCATTCGATTTTAAAACGAAGAAATCGATACATATTGATTAAATAAAAATAATGAAATGATATCACAAACAAAAAACAAATATAAAACATATAGAGAGATCAGTTGATGAAGATGATGAAGATAATGATGTTCAATGATTTTTTTCACTTTAATAATAGAGGGTTATACATTTGAACTCACATCGTGATCCCAACAGGGAAATGTAATTCCATGAGGTTCCTGAATAAATGAGATGTACGAATGTTCCACATGTATGTTATTAAAATATATGAGAATAAACTATATGATTATTGTTTTAAACCCTTGACCATGAATCAGTAAAAAAATATTGGTTTATTAAATCAAATATCTCCTTGAATCGTCTAAATGACCAATCACACAATGCTACAATTCATTTCATACCAATATAATAATAATAATGTTATGTTTTTTTGGAAAAGTAGTGCTGAATATCATAGATATTTGGTGAACTTTTATTCATCATGGAATCATTGAATTATTAAACCATAATTTTTGATAATGTAGTATTTCATTTTACACATTGGAATAACAGTCAAATTATTATTTATAAACATAATGATTATATAAATATTTAATATCACTAAAATATGGTATTATATGCTACATTTGTGTAATATACTTCATGATTTAAATATATTACATGTGTTTATAAAATTTGATCAAAATAATTTTATATAACACATAATTATGTCTTCGTAATTAAATTAATAAAACATAAATTAAGTATATTAAATTCATTTTCCATAATTAAAAAAATATCTATTTTAATTTCAAAAGAAAAATTCATCTCATGGTAGATTAGAAATAAAATAAGTTATTAAGGTATTTCTACATCTGGTGTGATACCACCACAATGATATACCATCACATGGTAGAATTATCTAAAATTAGTTTATGATATTTCTTGAGGAAAATCCACCATTACAAAAGAAGAGATATACAATTGATGTAAGATCATTATGATGCTACTAGCATGTAGTAAAGAATCATTGAAGGATATATACCATTGGATTCATAGAATTATTATTACGATGGATGAAAAAGATTAAATATCATTAATTTTATACCATTTTTTAAGTAATTACCACCTTCTTTTGGCACAACATATGGTAGGAGTAATACCATCGCTAAATGGCGGTATAGTGATGGAACACCTATTGCTTCTTGGGAGAAACACATTAATCTAGGAAAGGATTTCTATTTCTACCACCAATATAGAAGGTGGATATTAGAGAAACCATTATAATTTCATAGTGGGAAACCATCACATTAACTACTATGTTGAGTTGTAGAAGTTGTTACTCTTCAGTTTATGATCTTCTATAAACTTGTGCAATGATGTATAGTGCGGTATGAACTCAGGTATATTAGTGGTGTGGTACTTTCAAATGTGGATGAATGGATTCATGAAAACTATTCAATACATTCCCTATTCAAGATATTAGATTCTCCCATGCCACCATGGATAGGTACCAAGGCCTACTGATCCCACGGGGTTCACCCTCAGGTCCCCTAAATGGTTGTAGGGCCAGAAATTATTGAATTTACATGGTTGGAATACTGTTTTTAACAAAATACATAAAGCAACAAATTCTATTAATTAAAAATTCATTATAGATTTTGATATTTTATAATTGAAAACAATTAATTAATTAAAATTTTAATAAATTTAAATATAATAAAATGTGAGTAAATAATAATTAAATGTGATGAAATATTAATTTATAAAATAAAAATAATTAATATATAAATACACATGTTCAAATTGTATTAATCACCCAATAAATGTAATTATAAAAATTAAATTGTTATTAAAACCTAAAACCTTAAAAAACATTACCCATATTTGAAATTATTCAACAATTAAATTAAAATTGAGTCCTTAAAACATTATCTCTTTTAAAAAGAATCAAGAACATATAATAAAAAAATTATAATCCTTTTGTAAAAATTAACATTCTCATGTATGATGAAATTTAATATAGTGTGTAGTTTTATCCAAAATATAAATTACACTATACAAAACCATTTCACTTCTATTATAAGAAATTCAAAATTCATTTTCTCAAATTTAGTATAATTTTTTTCTCTATTGAAAATTTCATCTAATTGTATCTCATTAGCAACCAATTTTTATCAAATATCACCTTTATTCATATAATCCTTCTTAAAATGTATATAAAATCTATTTTTTATCATGCGTTGTAAATGGTTTTTAGACATTCAAATTGCACTAGAATTATCAAAAACATTATTGGGAAGTTATTAATAAATATTAAAATAAAATCATTTTTCTAATCCATAAGGATTTCGAATAAAAAAAAGTAGTAACATAATCAACTTCAATTGTAGATAGTTCCAGTGAATAATGTTTCCTTAAATCCACAAAAATAATATATTACCATCAATATGAAAAATAATAATTTTTCTTTTCATGCCAATCTTATAAAATTGGAAGTTAGAATCAGAGTAGGATAATAATTTAAAATTGTTACTAATGGAATAAAATAAACAAATTCCTACAATGATCCTACTACATTTAATAACTCTCTTTACTACGTTATGATTATATTCCTCATATCTAGAAGGAAATATAGAAAATAATAAATCTAAGAACATTAAATCTAATCTAGATATAGTGGGATACATTGAACTACCTATCTTTCCTCTATACGGTTTTATATAAAAACACTTATTAGATTCATCCAAATACATGTTTTAAGTAGTACTCATTATTGTTTTAAAAGTATTACTGGAGCCAATGAAAAACATTTTAGCTTAAATTTTAGCATAAATTGGTTGATTTAATAAAATAAATTTTTTTTTCGATTATTTAATATTCCATGGAAAATATATTTCTCCATTTAAGCTCATGTAAAAATCACTTTTCATTTGTTTCAAAAAATCATTACATAATAAATTATTTGTTGATCCAAATATTATATCATCAATATAAATTTATATAATTATGATATCATTTTAAAATCCGTTTAATAAGAATGTTTGTATATACTATACATTGAAAAATTATTTTTTAGTAAAAAATGAGTCAATCATTCATACCAAGATAAATGATCCTCCTTAAGAGCATATAAATATTTTTGTAATTTCAGATAATAGGACTTGGAAATTTTTCATTTTCATGTAAATAGTTTTTTTTAACATAAAACTTATCCTAAATTATTACACATAATAATGAAATTTATGTATCCATTTAAATTAGTATTATATTATCAAAATAGGAAAAAGATAATAAAATTGCAATATCATCCATCCTAGAAACATATAAAAGATAATCTCCAAAGAAAATTCCCACTTCTTTTAATTTACATAGATGGACTCGTATTTTTTTTTAACTATGCATCCATTTTCATAAATCTTATTCAGAAAAATACATTTATTTTTGATTATTTATTTATAGTCTAGAAAATCAACTTTATTATAAATTTTTATTAATTTGATTTAATTAATCTGGAATAGAATTTATCCAATTTGAATATTTTGGAGAATTTTATATGGTAATATGAAAAAAAGTTACTAATGAATAATCTTTATAAAAAACTAAAATTTACATTCAGATTTGTATACAAGATTCTACATTTCGAACTATGTTTTCCATTGTATGATATTTATGTGTTTTATTCCCATTAGGATTAGTTTGAAAAGATATTTTCTCACCCATAATTAATATATTATATTTCCTTTTTCATTCACTTCAGTAAAATTAAATTCCATAAAATCATTTGTATCATTGGTTAAATACAAATTTTTCTTGTTATTATTATTTTCATCAAACGTATCAGGTATATAGTATTCAATGATTAAATTTAACTTATTGAAAAAGTACTTTAATTTCTATTATTATAATATCATAAAATATTCCTTCATTGAATTTTTTATTTAATTATTCAAAATTATCTATCGTACTTTAGATAATCAAGTTACCTCTAATTTCCCAAAAATATGCAGGTTGAGGCATAACCCCTATACACTATTCCTAATAGATCTTATTAACAGACATTATAATGTGTAATATTTATAAAACATTAACATATGGTTTTTTCCCTCTAAAAAACATCTAGTAATATAAAATTTTATAATAAATTATATATCCATTTATTATATAGATGGCTTATTCCTTTCAACAGCACTATCTTTGTGTGGGTTCATAGGGGTTGAGAAATAATGTATATATAAATTTTAATCATAAATTTTATCTAATTATATACTTAAAAACTGACAGCCACTATATATTGAAATAGAGATTATTGAAATATTATAAATTCTTTGATTATCATTACATAAGGAATATAATGAATTTATATATTTTTTATATGGAAATAAATAAATCATTATCCATCTATTGTAAACATCCACTATTAAAAATAATTATTTCATAATAACAAAATGTATAGGTTGTATTTTTCCAAATTAGTCATTATGAAATAGATTGATTCAATTATCGGTACTACTATAATTTAAATATTTAAATATTATTTCGTTTTTATTATCCTTTAAATAGAACTGACACATAAATTACTCACTTTTATTTAATAATAGAAATTACAGAACATGTTCATGATTTGGTAGTTTTTGCAACATTCACAAGATTTCAGGCAGAGCCCCACTATGTCAAATAATATATTCTATTTTTAAATTAATCAATCAGATAAATATTTATTAGTTAAATAAAAAAATATTCTAAACATCATCATATCGATTTATAAAAAATAAAATTGATTTTTTTTTAAAAAATATTTATCATATTCAAGTTATTACATATAGCCATAATCAAGAAGTTGTGGTATATTTTTTTTATTTTTTGGCCATAAATATATTATACTATTTCAATAATAAAATTTTTGGAAATCCATCATCACCAATAAATTTAATCCAACCATTAGAGTTAGCTTAAAATGTGACTAGTCCACTATCACATGAATGAAAAGAAAAAAAATTCTAATATCATATTTCATTTGACTATAGTGGCCACTATCTAAATACCGTTATGCATATATATAATTATGTATATTTAATTTAACAATTATATCAAATTTGAATGATTTGGTAGCTATTCTAACTTATGTGAAATTGTATTTGTAAGAGAAAAAATAGCAACCTAAATAGAATTAAATCTTTTATTAGTGGGATGTTTATAAATTAAATCTCAACTAATTAAAGGATTAGTATGAACAAAAGATATTTTAAATATAAATAGACATTCATTTCCTAGTAGTGTTTCATTATACATTTAAAAAAAGTAACAATAGATATTTTATATTTCACTATCCTATTTCAAATAAATAGATCACCCAAGATGGTCTACTAAATAGTGACATTCCAAAAAGAACCAAAAGACTCTATTAAAACTAAATAAATAGAATTATAATGTGGAGAAGAAATAAATTAAATACATTATATATAAATAGTTAAGAAGCATCATACAGAAAATATTGATAAAGAATATAAAACTAACAAGTCACCATGTGGCCTTTGGTCACCCCTAATCCATACAACAATGAATGTGACAGATAAAAATAGAACCTAGATTGATAAATTGTTCCCCCAATTTCCATGAGTTCAGAAAACAATTGAATAAAACTACATAAATTCAATATTATGTTTTGAGCACAGATCACAATAGAATGTCACTAATGATTAAATAAAAGTTATAAAAACAATAATTCACATGTTCTATCATTAAAATAAAATAGAATTTATGAACCATTTTAATAAAGAAAAACATTTTCAATTATTTATTTATTATTAATATATTTATAATATATTCAACATATTTAGTAATATGTAAGGTGTAACATCCCAAGTAAGTAATCAATAATATATATTTTTTATCTATGTCTATTAATGAACTAGATAGTGTTTTATAGGCTTAAAATGAAAACAAATCCAATCTTAAGCATGGAATACACTAATATTTTTAAAAGATTGTTTTACTGCCTTTTGATGGAAAACCATTTTTAAATCTAGATTTTGACAATTTTATAAGCTATGTTTGTCAAAATAAACTTATTATTTATTATTGGGACATCAAAATTTACTTTTTTTTAATTTTTGGTATTTTTCTGACAATGTTCATTTCTTAATGAATAGTGAAAAATACTGCATTTTACATCAAAACTGCTTTTTAATCTAATTTATTTATATGATTAGATTATATTTTGAATTGTTTTTGAAGTGAAATTAGAATATATTTTTACCATTTAATCCAATGGTGGTCATTGGAATCAATTTCACAAAGAAATTGGACTTAAACTGGTGTCAATCTTTTGATACTTATTGTTTCATAAAAACACGCTATTTACTCTGACAGTGGGAATTTATTATTAAATTAATTAATGTGACTTATATGTTTTTAATTTTTTAAAATAGACTTCATTTTTTGAGTTCGGAATATAAAATATAGCTTAGGGTGAATTTTTGGTATTTTTCTGAAAAACTTCAATTTTTGATGAATAGTGAAACCACTAAGTGGTACTTATAAAAACCGATTTTTCGTTTAAATGAAATTTTACCACTTCTGTGTTTTGAATTTCAAAAATCTGACATACATTTTTTTCATTAAGAAGTAAAATGTGGTTCAATGAGATTAAAATAATTTTTTGGTGAATAGTAACTTATTATGTTTTTAATCGTGATTAGAGGTAATTAGTGTAGTTTAAGGTAAAAATAATGTTTTAATAATATGAGATGAGCTTGAAACATGTCCTACCCTTATTAGATGTGTCATGGCCGACCATGTCAAGCCATGGGTCAACTTGGGGACCCCATGGAGCCACTTTGGTTGGGAAATGACATAAATAACTTTTTATTTAATGTTAAAGTAAAAATGCTACACACATGAGAGGTTTTACTAAAACAATTTTTACATGTGGTTATACAATTCAGATTTTTAAATATAAATATTAATTGGAAAGATAAAAAGATTTCCTACATCATAGTATTTTTTTATAATTTTTAGACATTAAATAAATTAAATTATTTATGACATCATGATGATGCAGCGATGACCTCATTATTTAACGATTTAAGTAAAATGGAAAGATAATGTAATATCTAAGACCTTCACTTGTCTAAAACCTATTGGATGAGTGGATTTCGAACACTTATCACCGTATCCTTGAAATACATCAATGTGGGACCTTTAAAATCCGAAACTCTTTTGAAAATAAAGTAACATTTTGTAACTTTACAAGAGTGCCTCTCCTCTCCTCTTATAAAAGGCCCCCACCTCTACCACCTTACCCACACTACCAAAGCCTTTGGATCGGCCAAAGTATGCCCATTTTGTTTCTCCACTTCCCTATATTACTCCTTCAAGCCTCACTTTGGGCATAAGTCTTCCCAAGGAAGCCTTTGAGCTCAAACCAATGGGAGTTACCCGATTTTAAGGTAATGTCTTCAGTTGAGTCCTTTTGTTTTATTTTGATTCTCCAACCCCCTAAACTCTTTTTATTTATTTATTTTGTAACAAATAAAGTATCTTCATTATACTAGTATTTTTTTATAAGAAGGATTCAAGCTGCACTTACACACACCTACATCTAATGGTTAATGAACATACGGTTTCCGTGGATGGTGAATTTCTGCCTCCCGAAACGATGATTGTTCAACATTCTTTTAACACCTTCAAAGGTGGCCATTAAGATGAAACTATATTTATATATGATATATAATATGTTTATGTTTTTTTTAAGCTTCTGTATTTTTCATTTTGGGCATTCCTTTATGGTTTCCATTATGGGTAAACACGATATCTTCATTTAAGGAAGTGCGGTCTACCACCCCCTCAATGTGACGTGATTCGTTAATTCCATATGTGGGACGTGTAAAGGAAGGATTTAAAGTTATTATATATGATGTTATACTGGAATTATAATATACCTATATATCATTTTTATTTCTTTCCATTAAAGTATGATATAGAAATGAAAGTAGCGTTCATGCGTACGTACGACTTACCGTCTCCATGAACGGTGCATTTCATTTCTTATCCCCAAATGTAATGTACTATTAAAAGTACATGTATATAATGGATATATATAATGAATGATATATATAAATGATGAATATAATTATGGAATTAAAATATACATATCTCTCATTTAGTTTTAATTCCATTAATATGACAAAGAAATGAAAGTAGCGTTCATGCGTACGTACGGCTTACCGTCTCCATGAACGGTGCATTTCATTTCTTACCTCTAAATGATTATGTAATATTATAAATACATGTATATGCTGGATATATATGATATATATGATATCCAAATCAGGAATGTCATTCTGGATATAAAGAACCTTTGACAACATGAACAACATGTAATTGGAAGAAGTCCACTTTCGACTTAAGAACCAAATATCGACAAAAGAAACATTATTAATTTAAATGGTTACATAATGTTTATAACATGGAAATAAGTGATATAAAAGGAATAATGAACTTTAAAAAGTTTCTTAATCAAGTAGAAATTAACTCAAGTTTATTATTTAGGACGTTAAAGAACGATCAAGTCAAGTCGGACCCGAGGTAAGGGACTCCGTCTCAATCTCCTTTCATTGAGGCATATTTCGTTTTATACACAACTTTCTTTTATATGGTGTATAAACCCCTTTTACTTTTAATTTTATACAAAAGGAATCATTTTCTATGATGCATTTTACTAAACGACAAAAAGGAATGTTTTTTTAACGTACGCGGTGACAACGACCTTTTCCGCCGCCGTGAGTATTATTTGGTCTTTGGCTTCCTCAACAAGCCATAATGTTTTTAAAATAAAATAAATACCATATACTCTTTTATGTATTTTGGTATTGAAAATGGTTTTGATAAAGGATTCTATTATGATATATTGTGATTGAAATGTGGAAATGTTATCATTCCTTTATATTGGTTTTATGTTTTATGATTTTATATTGGTACTTGGAAATTTGACGGGTGGTTACGTGATAAACCATATGACGGGTGGTGTCATGAATACCAGGACGGGTGGTTACGTTATAACCTCCAATGCATTGGGTATGGAAGTCAGCCGTATGGCTATTCCATTAAGTATGTAGGGAAATTGGCCGTATGGCTATTCCATTAAGTGATATGTGTGGAAGTCGACCATATGGTTATTCCACTTAAGTATGTTTATGTCCCAAGATACCTTTATATATGTTATGTGTTCTTTATATGGGTTTTATGGTAATACTTTGGTTAAAAAAAGGTACGTAATGATACTTTATTTAGTGAAGATTTTTTACTACTTCATGAAGGTGAAGGTATTACTTTGATAGAGTATACATGGTTTACTTGATGTTTGAAAAACTAACAGTTTTCATTCTTTGTGTATCCCTTACTGAGCTTTTTATGCTCACCCCATGTTTTGTTGAAATGTTTTTCATAGGTCATGGGAAAGGTACATGATATGATGATAGTGTCAAGGAAGTGTCAAGAAAGAATCCTTATTTTATTTTAAATATGTTTCCATTGATGGGAATGAAGAATACTATCTTTATGTAACCACTTTGTTTATATGTGGAATATAATGCAATCTTTATGATCTAATTCTCTACAACTCTAAATCCGAAAAGATCCTCAATGTGTAATCTTGTAATAACTCAAGATTAAGTAAGGTTTAAGGATGGGGCCTTATTGTTAGTATCAGAGGTCGGTTTAGACAACTTTAGGAGTTAGAAAAGTGTTAAATTATAAATTAATTTATGGTATGATTGAAATGATATAGAATTTACAGATTACCATGTGGCTTCACCTAAGGTATTTCAGTGTTAAGAATGGTTTTCCATAGAGGAAAAAGAGAAGTTTTTTTGGGAAGGAATACTGAGGGAAATGAACTTCAAAATCAGTATACTGAGATGGTCCGAATCAGAATTTAGCAGTTTACTGCAGTGATGGCTCAGTTGAATCAGGTGATAAATGGTGGTTGTGTTATTGATGATATTTCAGTGTTTTCTAAAAGTAAAGAGGAGCATGGAAGTCATTTAAGGGTTATCTTGAAAACCTTAAAAGAAAAGAAACTATATGGAAAATTCATCAAGTGTGAGTTTTGGTTACAACAAATTTCTTTCCTGGGTTACATTGTTTCAAAAGATGGCATAACTGTTGATCCTGCTAAAACAAAAGTTGTTGAAGAATGGACAAGACCCACAAATGTAACCGAGATCCGTAGTTTTATTGGTTTGGCAGGTTACTACCGAAGGTTTGTTGAAAATTATTCACGGTTATCTAGTCCAATGACTAAGGTAACTCGGAAGGGTGTTAAGTTTATCTGGACAAAGGAATGTGATGATTGTTTTCAGGAGTTGAAAAGAAGATTAGTGAATGCTCCAATTTTGGCACTTCCTTCCAGGAATGGTGAGTTTGATATAAACAGTGATGCTTCGATGAAGGGACATGGCTGTGTCCATATGAAGAATGATCAGGTAATTGCTTATGCTTCACGTTAGTTGAAAACTCATGAGGTAAATTACCCTACACATGATTTGGAATTAGTTGCTATTGTTTTTTCTTTAAAAATTTGGAGGCATCATTTGAATGGAGTAAAGTGGGAAATATATACTGATCACAAAAGTTTAATGTATATATTCACTCAGAAATAATTGAACATGAGACATAGGAGATGGATGGAATTAATCAAGGATTATGATTGTACAATTCATTACCATCTGGGAAAATCAAATAAAGTGGATGATGCTTTGAGTCAAAAAAGTAATGCTTCATTAGAAATGTTGTGTTTGGAACGTGATCTTTTGGTTAAAGTTTTGATGAACTTTGGCATTGAAGTTGTTGGTGCATGATATTCTTCTGTTTTGTTTCAGGTATTAGTGAAATCTTCTCTATCAGACAGAATCAAGAAAGCACAGAAGCAAGACAGTGAGTTGAAGAAAAAGGTAGAGCTGGTTCAGAAAGGTAAGTTTCCTGAATTCAACATTGATAATGATTGTGTTTTGAGATTTGGGAAGAGATTGTGTGTGCCTTGTGATTCGCAATTGAAGAGTGAGTTGTTATGTGAAGCTCATAGTTCTACGTTTTCAGTTCATCCTCGCAGTACTAAGATGTACAGAGATATGCAAGAGTATTACTGGTGGGATGGAATGAAAAGTGATATTGCTGATTTTACTATGAAGTGTTTGACTTGTCAGTAGGTTAAAGCAGTGTGGCAGTTACCAAAAGGGATGCTTCAGCCTTTACCAGTGCCAGAGTGGAAATGGGAAAACATATCCATGGATTTTGTCGTGGTATTACCGAAGACATCTAGAGGTAATAATGCAATCTGAGTTATTGTTGATCGCTTGACTAAATCGGCTCATTTCCTTGCTATACGAGATACTTTTTCCCTGGATCAACTTTCCCATTTTTATCTTAAAGAGGTAGTCAGGTTACATGGAGTTCCTCTCTCCATTGTATCTGACCGTGATCCCAGGTTCACTTCTAACTTTTGGAAAGGACTTCAGAAGTCGTTGGGTACTGAATTAAATTTTAGTACAGCTTTTCATCCTCAATCAGATGGGCAGTCAGAACGAACAATTCAGACCTTGGAGGATATGCTATGTTCTTACTATATGGATTATCAGGGAAGTTGGGACCAACATCTTTCTTTGGTTTAATTTTCATATAATAACAGTTTTCATTCCAGTATACAGATGGCACCATTTGAGGCATTATATGGGAAGTGGTGTCGAACTCCAGCTTTCTGGGATGATGTGGGTGAAAGGAAGTTGATGGGACCAGAATTGGTAGAAGAGTTGGCAGAAAAAGTTCAGCTGATTCAGAAGCACATGAGAACAGCTCAGAGTAGGCAGAAGAGTTATGCAGACAACAGGAGGAAGGATCTATCTTTTGAGGTAGGTGATCATGTTTTTTTCAGAGTATCACCATGTAAAAGTGTGATGCGATTTGGTAAGAAAGGAAAGCAGAGTCCAAGGTTCATTGGACCATATGAAATTCTGGAGAGAGTTGGATCAGTTGCATACCAGGTGGCTTTACCTCCGAGTTTATCTCAGGTACACAATGTTTTTCATGTTTCGATGTTGAGAAAGTACCTTCCAGATCCATCTCATGATTTGAGTCCAGAGGTAGTTTAGCTGGAAGAGAACCTATCTTATGAGGAAGAACCTGTCCAGATTCTTGACCATAGGGAGCAAGTGATACGGAATAAGGTGATTAATCAGGTAATGGTTTTTTTGGAAAAACCACATGATGGAAGAGGCAACATGGAAATATGAAAATGCAATGAGGGATAAGTACCCCCATTTATTCGATAAGTAAATAAATTGCGGGGATGCAATTTTCAAAAGGGGGGAAGGATGTAATATCCCAAGAAAGTAATGAATTATAGATATTTTTTATCTATGTCTATTAATGAACTAGATAGTGTTTTAGAGGCTTAAAATGAAAATAAATCCAATCTTAAGCATGGAATACACTAATATTTTTAAAAGATTGTTTTACTGCCGTTTGATGGAAAACCATTTTTAAATCTAGTTTTTAACCATTTCATAAGCTATTTTTTTTCAAAATAAACTTATTCTTTATGATTGGGACATCAAAATTTACTCTGTGTGAATTTTTGGTATTTTTCTGACAATGTTCATTTTTTAATGAATAGTGAAAAATACTGCATTTTACATCAAAACTGCTTTTTAATCTAATTTATTTATATGATTAGATTATATTTTGAATTGGTTTTGAAGTGAAATTATAATATATTTTCACCATTTAATCCAATGGTGGTCATTGGAATCAATTTCACTTTGAAATTGGACTTAAACTGGTGTCAATCTTTTGATACTTATTGTTTAAAAAAACACGCTATTTGCTCTGACAACGGGAATTAATTATTAAATTAATTAATTTTACTTATATGTTTTGAATTTTGTAAAATAGAATTCAATTTTTGAATTTGGAATATCAAATATAGCTTAGGGTGAATTTTTGGTATGTTTCTGAAAAACTTCAATTTTTGATGAATAGTGAAACCACTAAGTGGTACTTATAAAAACTGATTTTTCGTTTAAATGAAATTTTACCACTTCTATGTTTTGAATTTAAAAAATCAGACATACATGTTTTTCATTAAGAAGTAAAATGTGGTTCAATGAGATTAAAATAATTTTTCGGTGAATAGTAACTTATTAAGTTTTTAATCGTGATTAGAGGTAATTAGTGTAGTTTAAGGTAAAAATAATGTTTTAATAATATGAGATGAGCTTGACACATGTCCTACCCTTATTTGATGTGTCATTACCGACCAAGACAAGCCATGGGTCAACTTGGGGACCCCATGGAGCCACTTTGGTTGGGAAATGACATAAATAACTTTTTATTTAATGTTAAAGTAAAAATGGCACACACATGAAATGTTTTACTAAAACAGTTTTTACATGGGGTTATACAAGTCAGATTTTTAACTATAAATAGTAATTGGAAATAAAAAAAGATTTCCTACATCCTAGTATTTTTTATAGTTTTTAGACATTAAATAAATTAAATTATTTATGACATCATGATGATGTAGCGATGACCTCATTATTTAACGATTTAAGTAAAATGGAAAGATAATGTAATATATAAGACCTACACTTGTCTAAAACCTATTGGATGAGTGTATTTCGAACCCTTATCACCGTATCCTAGAAATAAATCAATTTGGGACCTTTAAAATCCGAAACTCTTTTGAAAATAAAGTAACAATTTGTAACTTTACAAGAGTGCCTCTCCTCTCCTCTTATAAAAGGCCCCCACCTCTACCACCTTACCCACACTCCCAAAGCATTTGGCTCGACCAACGTCTGCCCATTTTGTCTCTCCACATCCATATATTACTCCTTAAAGCCTCACATTGGGAATAAGTCTTCCCAAGGAAGCCTTTGAGCTCAAACCAAAGGGAGTTACCCAATTTGAAGGTAATGTCTTCACTTGAGTCCTTTTGTTTTATTTTGATTCTCCAACCCCCTAAAATCTTTTTATTTATTTATTTTGTAACAACTCTAGTATCTTCAATATACTAGGATGTTGTTATAATATGTATTCAAGCTGAACTTACACACACCTATATCTAATGGTTAAAGAACATACGGTTTCCGTGGATGGTGAATTTCTGCCTCCCGAAACGATGATTGTTCAACATTCTTTTAACACCTTCAAAGGTGGCAATTAAGATGAAAATATATTTATATATGATATATAATATGTTTATGTTTTCCTTAAGCTTCTGTATTTTTCATTTTGGGCATACCTTTATGGTTTCCATTATGGGTAAACACGATATCTTCATTTAAGGAAGTGCGGACTACCGCCCCCTCAAAGTGATGTGATTTGTTAATGCCATATGTGGGACGTGTAAAGGATGGATTTAAAGTTATTATATATGATGTTATACTAGAATTATAATATACCTCTATATCATTATTATTTCTTTCCATTAAAGTATGATATAGAAATGAATGTAGCGTTCATGCGTACGTACGGCTTACCGTCTCCATGAACGGTGCATTTCATTTCTTATCCCCAAATGTAATGCACTATTAAAAGTACATTTATATAATAGATATATATAATGAATTATATATCTAAATGATGAATATAATTCTGGAATTAAAATATACATACCTCTCATTTAGTTTTAATTCCATTAATATGACAAAGAAATGAAAGTAGCATTCATGCGTACGTACGGCGTACCGTCTCCATGAACGGTGCATTTCATTTCTTACCTCTAAATAATTATGTAATATTATAAATACATGTATATTCTGGATATATATGATATATATTATATCCAAATCAGGAATTTCATTCTGGATATAAAGAACCTATGACCACACGAACAACATGTAATTGTAAGAAGTCCACTTTCGACTTAAGAACCAAATATCGAAAAAACAAACATTATTAACTTAAATGGTTACATAATGTTTATAACATGACAATAAGTGATATAAAAGGAATAATGAACTTTAAAAAGGTTCTTAATCAAGGATAAATTAACTCAAGTTTATTATTTATGATGTTAAAGAACGATCGAGTCAAGTCAGACCCGAGGTAAGGGACTTTGTCTCAATCTCCTTTCATTGAGGCATATTTTGTTTTATACACAACTTTCTTTTATACGGTGTATAAACCCCTTTGAATTTTACTTTTATACAAAATGAATCTCTTTCTACGAAGCGTTTTACTAAAAGACAAAAAGGAATGTTTTTTTAACGTACACGGTGACAACGACCTTTTCCACCGCCGCGAGTATTATTTGGTCTTTGGCTTCCTCAACAAGCCGTAATGTTTTTAAAATAAAATAAATACCATATACTCTTTTATGTATTTTGGTATTGAAAATGGTTTTGATAAAGTATTCTATTATGATATATTGTGATTTAAATGTGGAAATGTTATCATTCCTTTATATTGGTTTTATGTTTTATGATTTTATATTGGTACTTGGACATTTGACGGGTGGTTACGTGATAAACCATATGACGGGTGGTTCCGTGAATACCAGGATGGGTGGTTACGTTATACCTTCCAATGCATTGGGTATGGAAGTCGGCCGTATGGCTATTCCATTATGTATGTATGGAAATTGGCCGTATAGCTATTTCATTAAGTGATATGTGTGGAAGTCGACCGTATGGTTATTCCACTTAAGTATGTTTATGTCCCAAGTTACCTTTATATATGTTATGTGTTCTTTATATGGGTTTTATGGTAATCCTTTGGATAAAAAAAGGTAAGTAATGATACTTTATTCATTGAAGAGTTTTTACTACTTCATGAAGGTGAAGGTATTACTTTGATAGAGTATACATGGTTTACTTGATGTTTGAAAAACTAATAGTTTTCATTCTTTTTGTATCCCTTTCTGAGCTTTTTATGCTCACCCTAAGTTTTTTTTGAAATGTTTTTCACTGGTCAAGGGAAAGGTACACGATTTGATGATAGTGTCAAGGAAGTGTCAAGAAATAATCCATGTTTTTTTAAATATGTTTCCATAGATGGGAATGAAGAATACTATCTTTATGTAACCACTTTGCTTATATGTGGAATGTAATTAAAGTTTTATGATCTAATTCACTAAAACTCAAATCCCTAAAAGATCCTTAATGTGTAATCCTGTAATAACTCAAGATTAAGTAAGGTTTAAGGCTGGGGCCTTATATTAGGTTTAAAATAAAAATATGTAATGTAAACATGTTATTAAATATCCATGATGTTAAACATCATGAAATAAACTGGGTATTCAAGAAAAATCAGAATTTTTGGGTTCTAAAATAAATGAATATTTTCTAAACATAAAAGAACCCTAAAATTGATATATAATGGTATGAACTAAAATTCATTACTTCCACTATCTATCGATATCATAATTGTAAACCAAAATGGTTCTACAAAAACTATGGATACCTATGTTGATTTCCAAACACAACATAGGTTACCAATATTCAATGTTTCTTCAAAACCATTTCTAAAATCCAAGATCACATTAGATGGAAAACATTTTCAAATATATTTCAACCGTTTACATGAAAACCCCATAAGGTTGATTAAGAAAATATATCTACTCAAGAATTAGAAACACATTCATATATACACTAACCTCGAGAATGATGGAAACTTATATTGCATAGACAAAAGAGATAGAAAAATCACATACTAAACTTTTAAGGAAAAGGAATGATAATAAATATACAAGTATAAATTGTAATGATGAATCAATCATAAATATGAATCACAATCACATCTAATTACACCACTATAATCATATTAAATGAATAATGATAAAGGCCACTTACAAGGGATATGAAATGTAAATGAAATCATATTCAAACACGGAATTCTGTATTCTAGAAGGAGGGAGATCATCCCAAATTTCAAAAAATCATCATGGGATTTTGGGGGAATGTCTAAGCGTTGAAGGGTTATTTAACTAGGTGAATAGTGTTTTAATGTAGTTGGATGAAAGGAATTTATTTCGTGAATCCATTTCATATTCTGAAATATTGTGAATATAAAATATGATATAAAGTTATATCCTAGGGTTATGTTAAATATTGTTTGATGATTTAACATAGTGTAATGGTATATTACCTTGGAATCATTTCACAACCTACATGTGACTCATCGAATATTCCCTATAACAGACTGATGTCAAGATTCCTATTAAAAATGTGAATCTATATAATAGGAAATTTTAATACATGTTTTCTATAAACAAACTCTAGACCAAAACATAAGGATCTCATGACCTAAGGATACCCTTCTATGTCCATTTACACATTTATAACTAGACTCCATTAATAATTAAAAAAATATGTGGAATCTATGAAATTTTCTAGAAAAATGACTCTATATTATATCGAATCCATAATGAACCCAAATAAAAATTAAAACCAAACCAGGAGTGAATTAATACCTAAAGAAAGGTAATTTGGTGTCATAATATCTATAATATAAATGCTTTTTATCCCCATGGAATCATCATTATCATGGGCTCACAAATAATGATTTTCATTGCTACCTCATCAACAATTCCCACTACCACTTCTCATGGAAATATTATGCTCACTACCATAGTAGATGAACCAAAGAAATAATTTTACCTTGCAACACCTTCTCTCAGTATTCCATTATATAAACATGTTTCTCGAACAATGTGATTTTTGGATCAATATAGACATCCAACAATACAATCATACAAGGATGATCTAGTAGACACCTCCTCTGATTGGAAACATGAAACACATCATAGATATAATTAAAGTGAGATGTTATGTCCTACCAATGTGACACCTTTCCTTGTCTTCCAATCATCTCAATGTTTACCACAATCCTCAGTGCCCCCGTACCATTCTGACTCATCATACAATGTCCCAAAAAGAATAAACCCTATAAAAGATCTAATAACATAACTTAGTCTCTATAATCTTGTTATTCTAATCTGCATAAGATTTGTGATAGATCTATTATGTAATAAATCTCTTTTCGATAAACTAAATCCTCTCATTCATCTCGTGAACAAGAATAAGCCCAATAGAGGATGACTCTCCCAACTCTACCCATTACAAGTTATATTTGCATGGCTTCCCCAAAAACACTCAAATAGATCTAATTTTACTAAGGCCTAATAAATATTGTTATAATGAAACTAAACTAAAGTAATGTTTTCCAATGAACCATTGATATCAAGAACATAAGATCAGAGCTTATCCAAAATAGAATATATAGCTCCCTCTATATGCACAACTATCTATGGATGATATAGTGTGCTCAATTTCAACTAGGAAGCCATCAAATATTTAAAAACATCCTAAAATATGGATGTGAACCTTGGGTACATTTACAAAACAACCATAGTGGAAACCACATTATGTGTCATAATATCTCAAACAATCTACTCTACCTGATAATCGACATTATTTATCTCCTTGATAGTGATGAAATGAACTGATTCCATGAGTGGATGTATGAATCCCTGTACAACATTAATCCCAATAGGATTTCATGGATAACCAAAAATTAATTCCATGAATATCTTATTACATTTCCATTACAGAATGGGTCATAAATACAACATACTAGTATATATATACTTCTCTTCCTTAATTCTCAAACAGGTAATACACCACGATAAAATCCAAAATCGACCATATCATCTCATACACCAATAATAACATCTAAAATCATTATAAATATTTGTAGATCCTGGTCTTATAGAAAAAAGTATTATTTCCACTACCTACCAAATTATACCATAGGATAAAAGAACCACCATTCTATTTAAGAAACATGAAGGGCCACAATGAGATAGTGACAACTCACCCAAGGTATCCCCACCGTTAAGTATTTTACTAATGACATGTAACTTAGGGTGAATAAATTTCTTGGGACAAAACAGATAATAAAATAATGATTTGGCCTTTATAACAACCGGAAATACCTACCCACAAACATCTTCCATTCATAAGATCAAATTAGTAAAAAAACTCTTTCAAGACCACATTTCCACAAATTATTTCATTTCATGTTTCAATAATTTATTTCTTGGTGCATCGAGGACCGCGTTCAACTTTTTAATTTTATAAGAAATATAAAAATCAAAATTTAGTAGATACTCCACCTTGTATCTCTACCACAAGTTAAAATTCCATTTAGATAAAATATATCTCATGATCATTTAATCAAAATATACCATAAAAAATCCCTAAATATGCAGAGATTCTATATACAGAGTACATTCAGGACTTTTTCCTACTCAAGATTATGTGAAGGGCAGTTCTTCTCATGAGGGAATAACTAGACAGAGTCACATGATACCACCTATCTCCCCATCATCAAGACACACCAAAAACACATTCTAGATGATTAACAAAAGAAATATAACATGGAAAACGTTATATAAGAATAAAAATGTAGAGCTAATATCAATATAACATAAATTTCAATAAAAATATATAAAGGTATTTACATTCAAAAAAACATTAAACTTTTTAATGATAACATTTTCAACAGTGAATCAATATTAATGAAGTATAAAAAACATCCTATAATAACCATCCAACACTACGATGCTTCAGATCTCAGACACATTTCTAGGATGATCCAAGGACATAACACCCTCTTCTATTTAATCATAAACTGATACATCCCTATTGGATAGATCGTTACCTATAAAGAATACATCATGAATCCAAAACTAATATATAGAAATTTACTATATTGAAAATTTTCCCTCTGTTTTCTAATAATGATACACAATTTTTCAATGTGACCCTCCTCTAATACGTACAAAACGAAAATATCAATCAAGAACACCAAAACAGAGTCCTAAACATAATGAAAGAACAATTTCAATAATTTTATGAGCACTATAGGATAATCTGTCTATCTGAATGTAATATGTATAAAATTAAAATTCTTATAAAATATCTTAAATGTTTTCATTGGTATATCCAATTCTAAAAAACTGAACACAGTGTAACCTCAATGTTGGTCAGTCATTGAAATCCAACGAGTTCACTATGACAATAAAAGTTATCATAAATCATAGAGAAATGATATTTTTATTTATCCTCACCTTATTTTTATTCATATTTTAAATAAAACGTTTTAGAATACAATCATCCTTCATTGAATAGAGGATAACTGTAGTGCATGATGACAAACAACGATGAATAAATCCCTAAGACTCATAAACCATAAGTAGGTTCATGAGTTATATATTCAATAAATGTTCCATATAGTAAGATCGAATAGAAATTTGAATACTAATAGGTTGCAGGTATATGGTAATTATGACTCCTCTTTGCCGAGTTAAACTAGAAAAAAACCATTTATATATATCATGGGTACGCACACATTGCGACAGGTAGCTAACATCCCAAAAAAGGGACAATAGTATTAAGAAACATATCGATCATATATAATAAGATTACCCTAAAATAAGTAACAATAATCCTCTCCCACACAAATATAGAGTCTCACTCACCATAAAAAAACATGAGTGTCCCCATCGGTATATAAGAACTCAATATGACTAAGATAATAATAAATGTTTTCCTAAACACTAATCTTTGAATCCATGTGGATAATCATGTTTATGATGTAAATAATTATCACTAAGAAGTACCTATCAACATTTTAATAAACAATCTTCACATAACATGAATGGAATTTTGGAACATGTGTATCCCTATTTCTTAAAGGCCTGTAAATATCTATAAAGAATAGAATAATATCTAAATTCATTCCCCGCCATTAAAATCATACTGAAAATATAAATTAATTGGTTTCACTTGTATCAAAAAAATTACATCCCTATAAAATTTAAAATCAATAACTTATATATAATTAAGGCTATACCTGCATAAAATTCTTCTAGAGCATAATCCACCACCTTAGAAAAAATAAAATATCTGATTATCCCTAAAATTTCATAGGCACATGAGTATCTTCCTTATCCTATTTATAATATCTCCACTCATGGAAACATTAGTAAGAAACTATGAGACCAGGGTTAATATATATAAGTCATTAATTCTACGGGATTTCGTTTCAAAAAAAAACATTTCGGATGGAAAGATGTAAGTAAACATATAACAAATATTGTGAGTCGCCTTACAATTAGGCTTAGTATGACTAGATATTCCTCACTGATTGTAAACTTCCTGCTTATATGGTCATGAAAAAAAGTATCTACCTTTGAATTTTATTTTCTTGCAATAAGATTTACTCAATCTTACAAAAGTACTAACTAAATATCCTCCTAAACTATTTTCTGTAATTCTTTGAGACATTTTGGTTTTTTAAATTATTTTATACTTTTTGGTATTTTTCATTACACACAACACTGAATATGGAATGTGTGTTACATGTGTTGATTTTAAAATTTTTTTTCCAACAAAAATGAGAAATAGATTTTATAAATTATATATAATATTTATAATATATGTGGTCTATATTTTGAAGTAAATCTCTCATTTAATTAATTTTAATGTTTAAATTATATGGGATTTTAAATTAGTAACATTGATAAAACCCCAAAATGATAAATGAAAGGAAACATAGAACATAAGGGGAAAAATTTTAAAAAATCATTTATATATTTGTTTTGGAAGTTTTTACCTACCATACACCCCACTTTAATTCATTATTAGTCCATTTTGAGGTACGTTAGGTATGGTAGACCTCTCAATAGTGTTTATCTTTTTTATTAACTAGAATCCACTCCCCATCCGATATAAAAAGTAATTAAGTATTACCATTACATACACATATCATGAAACATTGGCTAGAAAAGCCCCTATCAAATCTCCTCCCAAAATAACTTCATTTTTCATATAATCCTCCCTTTGGGATGAAATCCATCCATAAAATCCATTTTGGTGAAAACCAATAGGAGTTACCCAAATAATAGAAAACATCCTTTTTCAAGGTCCTTTGTTTTATTTTCATTATCCACCGCTAAAATATTTTTATTGGATGGTTATATAACAACCAAAGTATCATTAATATATTGATATTTTTAAATTGACTTTTAACTTCACTTACACTCACATCCATATAATGGGTAATGAACAAACTTTTATTGTGTATGGTGAACTACCGCCTCATGAAATGATGTTGTTCACTTTTTCATTACCACCTCTCATAGGCGGGAATTATTATTGAAAATATATTTAAATATTATATTTATTATTTATTTATTATTCTATTAATATTATACAAATCAAACTTACAGGATGACTATTTTTGGTACATATGATAGCTTTATTTCTGGGTGTGTGGGCTACAAACTCCACAAAGCGATGTGATTCATTCGAACTTTACATGGAATGAGTTAAGGAATAGATTAGTGAAAATATTTTTCTTATATGAAATAAAAAAGATACATTAATTCTATTAATAATATACATATATAACATTTACTTTCATTCCTTAAAAATGAAAATAATATGGAAACAATTTTCATGTGTACAACTGACCTACCACCCCCATGAATGGTGTATTCCATTTCATAATTCTATATTTAATATATTATTATAAATATATTAATAGAGAAAAATTATTCTATTTATATTTTATTATTAAATTATAGTAATATATATATAATGAAATATGTAATGTGATCAATAATTAAAAGTTAAAAACATATATAAAAAAAATGTTGATGATATCCAAAAGATACAATTAACAAGAAGTTATTATTAAATGGGTATCTTAAGTTAATAATAAAATAATATATGGTTTTAGATAAAATACTATGGTTCTATTATAGATTTTTAAAAAACATTTATTTTTTATACATGAATTTTTTATCTCTACAAATAATTTCAAGACTTATGTTAAGTGTTTTCTCGAGTCACTTTTATTTCTGTGTGCCTTATGCCTTATTCACAAGTAATTTCTTTTAGGTGATGGGTATACTGACCATGAATGCATTATATTATTATTATACCCTCTATTATGGAAATTTAAGTGTCCATATGATTGTCACTTTTTCATTAGGTTTATCCTTCAAATGCTACAAAACCGGTGAAGTAAATTTTTTCTCAATATTCTTTCTTTGAGACATATTTCATTTTTGGAGCATATATTATTCCATGAGATCTATAAAATTCCCTAATAAATTTTATATCATTAAACTCCTTATTTTAATAATATTTTATAACTAATTTAATTTTATTTAATACATTGATAGTATGTTTCAATTATACTATGTAGTAATAGTTTATTGTAACAATCTCATTGTTTATTCAGATTGTTTGTGATTAATATTTAATTTGTGAAATATTATGACCTATATATCAAGAAAACTAATCTTTTTTCTTATATTTTATTAATTGATGATATATTCATATATTTTTATCATTGTTTCAATCTTTGGTACATAATATAATTAATATTGTGTTTTAGTAAAAAATCTTTCATTATAACTCTCTTTGGTCAGAAATGTATGTTCCTTCAATGCCTTCTTTCATTATAATGGGCTTCAATATATTTTGTTGTATTTAAAAATTATTTTAAAATTTTCAATATTATTTTATATATTATCAAGTGAAGTTTTTCTTATAATTATTTCATGATTATTTTGTAAATTTTAATGTAAAAAGGGTTTCAATATATTTTCATGCTTCATTTATATGTTTTCTATAAAAAGTATTATAATATGATGTCAAGAATTCTTTCATTTTTTCATATATATTTTTAAATAATTATTTTTCAAAATTAATTCATGAATTCCTTATATTTTTTTTAATTATTGTCAAAAAATGTTTTTCAATTTTTTAAAGCATTCATTATAGGTTTTTAAATTATTTTCAATGAAAAATGTTTTCAACATGTTTCTAGTATTTAATTATAACATATCAAAATAGTTTCAATGAAAATGGGTTTTAAAATTGTTTCAAGCATTATTCATATATTTAAAATGTTTTTTAATTAATATTTAGTTCAAATTTATTTAGGATAAATTTATATGTTTTCAAAGAAATAGGTTTTCACGGTAACTTTTTGATTATATTAAATGTTTTAAAAGAAAAATGTTATAAACATATTTTTTTAGATTCCATTATAATTGTTCATATTTATTTTCCAGAAAATGGTTGTGAAAAGATTTTATTTTTAAATAAAAAATTCAAAGAATAAATGATAATTTTTTTAATTAAATTTTTTTATCATATCTATCCAAATTATTTCATAGCTAAGATATCATCTATTTTTATTACTCATTCTTACAAAGAGAAATGTTACCATGGTTCCATTCATATTATTTCAATTAATGATCTATGTATTGACGACATGATTATTATGAAACCCATTTCCCTTAAATGGATTAAATTTTTATGAAACATGTATCTCTTGAATGGGTTATATTTTTATTAAAAACATTAAAATTTCATGGGTTATATGGTTACAGAAACCACTTCTTTTCATAGGTTATTATTTGATGAAATTATTAAAAAACCATTCTATTTTCCATAGGATATGATATGATTACATGCCTATAAAGCACATTTTATTTCGAGGGTTTTCAGATGATGAATGTTTATGATCTAGTGACATGCATGCATTAAATTTTTTAAGAGATTGGTTGGACCTACATATCACTCCAATTAGTTTGTAAAATATTTATATATCGTGATGTTGACAAGGATGGATGGGGAGAACAATGTTATGTAATGTAATATGTCTTATAAATGGCATTAACAGTGAACCTCGAATACTACGATGGCTATGGGAGTGAACTGTGACAACCAATATAGAATGTGGAGTGAACCCATTCTACTACAATGGCCTTATCATAGATTACTTGACTACTATGGAAATAATTTTATATACTTATATTTATGCAACATATTTTTTCCTTAATTTTATGTTATTATTTTATATATTATTATCTTGATTCTCATATGATTCATATCTTATGATCATCCAATAATTTTTAAATGACTCATGTGTATGATCTTTGATATTTAATGTATGATTATGAAATGTTATTCTCATGTTCTCATACTTCAATACTCATGTATCTCTTTTTTTACCATTACTAACCATCTAAGCACACCACATTCCAATAATTAATTTCCCTAGGTTATGAAGAGAAGTTTTAAGTTTAATTACTAAAAGGGATGTAATTTGTAGGAATCATTTATGATCTTATAACTATATATATTTTTATAGGTTTACAAACACATTAAACTATTACAGTACTTGAGCATGTATTCTTGTAATATGATTAAGATTTATCTAAAATTCTGTAAATTCCATGTATGTTAAAACATGGTGTATATAGCTGGTATAAAATGAATGGTTTTATCAACATTTGGAAATGTTGATAGGAAAACCTTACTAATATCCCATTTAATATTTCTAACGATAGTTGTAGGGATTTATATAATAATAAGCTTAAGGATTCATAGATTTAATTGTTGGTGTAATGACTTCATAATCATATATGTATTTTTACATGATTTGGTTTCTTTCCACTTTGATAATTGTTTCTCACACTATTCTTTCTAGTATTATTCAATGGAGGGAACCAGGTTAACATTAAATCTGATTGAAATTTTGTTATTATTGGAATATAAATAGGATAATGAATTTATAGAATGATATTGAGATATTTTCGGATAATATATCCTGATATATGATTAACAATATAATCTTTGAGGATATTCCAAACACATTGAATATTATGATGATGGACTATTATAAATACTCACATGTAAAGGAACAATGCGAAAAAAGACTCATATTCCTACATTTCAAGAAGAAGGGTATATGAACCTTGATGAATAAATCAAATAGAGGGGAGGATGTTATTTGTGTAGTAAAATAGTTCATAGGGTGAGGAGATTTCATACATTTTAATTTTAGATTTGTGGAGAACATGGGAAATACCCAACTCAATCCCATTACATATAAATTTAATTTTATGTCAAGGAATGACATATTCCATGATAATAATTAAAGAGGAATGATTTAAGTATTTATTTAGTTTTTGAAAGGATTATTAATGGTGAATTATATAGGTATTTTTCAGTTGGGGTTTTTCTCTATAGATTCACAAGAATATGTGGAATTATTATGATGTAATTGAAAGGTGATTTAATGGAAAGCTTATGTTAATGGAAAAAACATGATTAAGGGAGAGATGAACCATAATATGTTCATTATGATAAGATAATGATTTTTGGATAAAGATATGTTGGATATGAATATGTAAATTTGACAGAATAGATTACCTTGAAACTAATTAAGGATTATTTTGAAAATTGATTTATGGTATCGTGGAAGTTGTTTAAAACATCATGAATTTATGTAATATGTATAATTAAAATCAGAATGATGACACATGCATCTTTTTAATAAGAAATTGTTGTAATTATGTTTGTTACAATATTTTAATAGAATAAATGATAAAGGAGTTCACATACTTGGTATGAAATAAACCAAAGCTATATTATAATATATAAGGGATAAAGTCTATGCTATTTTTTAGAAGCATAGTGTCTTTATTTTATTTTTAACATAATATTTTTAGAAGAGTTATAAGTTTAATAATTTATGTAATGTTCATTTTAATATTTGGATGATGTTTATGATATTAATGTATTATATCACAATGTGAGGAATTATGCATGTTTTATAACATATCCTGAACATTTTTTTGGAAATGTTGACAAAAGATAGATGGAGAAACTTATTATTCTGTTTATGTATCTCAATATCAGTTAATTCTCCACGAATTCTAAACTCACCTTCAATGACTAGTGTAATAGATGAAGTGGAAATTGATCAAGGAACTACCAAAGGGTGATCATTTTCACATGAAATGGAAATAAATATATTATGTATACATTTTTGTGAAAATATCATCAAATATAGGAAATTTATATTGAAAAATATTAATCCTAATACCTTATTTTTTGTTGAATTTATGGTCTTATAAATCATCATAGATTTATGGTTTTGAGGCCCTTAACATTGAATTGATCATTAACAGGTTAGTGATCAATGATATTCATCACTCTATATAGTTATTTATTATTTTTATCCATGTCCAATAATCAAACCCAATATATGTTCTGTTATGTTGAATCCTAGTTATGATCTACTTTGGGAAACTGTTATGGTTTCACCAATAGTTTTTGATGTTTTTTTAGTATTTATTTTTATGATGTGGGTTTTAATGAAATGAACAATAATGTTTTAAATGTTTAATAATAGAGACTAATTTCAAGGATGAAATTCATTTTATGGAGATTTAGAATGTAACACACCATGATTTTTTGAATATTTTCAATTAATTTATTTATTTTGAATACTTTTATTTCAATAATCCATGAATATTACAACTGTTATATAAAAATAAGTTATTATTAATTTTTATGTTACTCCAATTTATGATTTTTATATATGTTACACTAAGATATGATTCTGCTACATTCAATACTGACATGGCTACTATTATATGATGCACTGAATTTCAATGTTACATCATTTTATTATTATAATCATTTAAAAAAATAGTTATAAAATGTAAATTTAAATTAGTGACATGAATAGTAATAAATAATTTTGTAATATTATTTATAATGTTATTATATAAATAAAACATATTATTAATAACACATATAATTTTTTTTTGTAAAGTAAATATATTTTTTAAATACTACTTTTTCAAAGGAACTACTTTTTATGTCCTTATATAAAAAATAATAAATTAAATTTTGGAAACTCTTTGAAATTTATTTTGATAAAATAGACATTTTTTTGGAAATCATAATGTAAAAATTATCTTTCAGTGAACATTATTGATCTTTCAAGAAAACATCATTTTTAGTGAATAATGGAAAATATTAAATTTTAATTCAAAAAGTCCTTTTCATCTATATAATTTATAGAGATAAATTAATTTTTTTAATTGGTTTTAGAAATTAAATAGATATTTTTTAAATCAATTTATCCAATTTAGGTCATTAGAGATAATTTCACATTTCAATTGTGTATAAAAAGATTTCCAGCTTTTGGAAATTTTTTCTTTAAAAACCCAGAGTAACTACATATCTGTTGGATAAATTTAAAATTAATTTTCTCCAAATATATGAATAATGTAAAAAAATGGATTCCATATTTAGAATCCTAATTATTTATAATTTATAATAATCTAATATTCTTTTTTATCAAAAAATATTGCTGAAAATATTTATAATCAATTACAACCATTCGGGTGAAATTATACTTAACAAGGGTCTAAACCATAATCAGAAGGGCCAAAATGACCTAGAATATTTTCAAAAACACATTGGATGAAATTATTTCTACTAAGTACCCTCATAGTTCTAATTTTATGAGTTAGTGGGACACATGTTCATAAAATTGACCCATATAATAAGTTATGTATGTAAAATACTAAAAGGTAACTTCTTTACCTATCATGTTTATATAGTTTATGAGTAGGGAATAAGATAAATTGTTTTGATTATAAATAATATTTGGAATTTTAAATGAGTTTATTTATCATGTTAATTTTAAATTAAATTTTATATATGATATAATCAAATTAAAACCTTAACAAATATTACCTCATGGTTAATTTAGTTAATAATAAAATAAAATAAATGCTAATAAAGAAATTAACAATAATGTAATTTTATTTAATTATTATATTAAATTATTATATATTATTAATATATCATGTTACATAGATGTGAATGGTATTTATTTTAATTCAAATATGTTTTGAAATTTTTATATTAAAATTCAATAAATAATGTCAGAATCAGCATTATGATTATTATATAGTAAATAATTTTTCATTAAAATAATTAAAATTTACTAAATTATTATATTCCTACAATTATTTTTGCGTGGTTAATAAATATAAAATATATTCTATTAATGGACAAATTTTAAATTTGTAATTAAAATATTTTTCTAAAGATAGGAAATACATTATTAGCATTGTTCTGGTTATAAAAGTGTTTTTCCAAGTAACATGTGGTTGTTTTAAAATTAATTTCCCAAACACATGAGAATTTTAATCTATAATATAGATGTAATAATTATTTTTATATATATTTTTTATAATGAATATAACATTAATTTAGTCATAGTGGTGAAATTACTATGGATTTAAAACTAGTTACATTAATAAAAAAACAAAATGTTAAAAGTGGGGAAACATAGTTTTTATTGAAAAAAATAAAAAAAAATTATTATTTATTATGGTGGGGTTTTTCTAGACCATAATTCCTATATAATAAATTATTAGTCTATTTTGGAGGCACTTTATGTAAGGGATACCTTACTATATTGTTTACTTATTCATATTAAAAAGATTCTCACTCCTCCATTATAAAAACACATTATATATTCTTCATTATTACACCTCTCAAGAAACATTGTAATTGTGAAAACCCTACCAAAATCAACTTCAATAATCCATCCCTTAGTAAATTATGCCTCATATTTGGTATATATCAAACCAAGGAACTCATTCAGTGAAAACCTATTTGAGTCACCCAAAGTAGAGGTGACATCCTTCCTTATGTTCTATTGATTTAATTTCATTATCCTCCCCCTCAACTCTTTTAATTAAATTATTAAATAAGAAACATAGAAAAATTAATATATTTATTTGTTTTATTATATGTTTTTCCAACACATACAAAAAAAACATATAATATGTAATCAAATTATTGTTCTTTTGTACGGAGAAATGCAGCCTCAGGGAATGATGTTGTTCATTTTCCCTTTACCACATCTCATAGGATTAAATGATGATGGAAAATATTATTTTAAATTATATAAACTATATTTATGATTTAATGATGCTTAGTTAATTACTTTATAATACATACCATCATGATTTCAGATGTGTGTTAATAAGATAACATCGTTCGGAGATGTATGGGATACCACCTACTTGAAGCAATGAGATTCGTTCAAAAATTAAATGGAATGAATTAGTGTTTAGATTTGTAATATTATTTGATATATATCACAAAATAATTAATCTCTAATTAGATAATATATATTACATTTTTTTCATTTACGTTCATACATTCAATACAACTATAAAACTGATATTGCGTTCATGTGCAGGAACATCCTACCGTCTCCATGAACGGTGTATACCATTTCACAATTCTATTATTTATATATTATAATAAATATTTTTTTACTAAAATATATGATATTAATAATATTTCTTAAATTTTCAAAATAATTATATCATGATCCAATTAAGAGGATCACGAATTATAATTTAGAATACATTTGAAAAATAAATACCACAACACCCATAATGTAACATTAACATGATGTTTTTAATAAATATCTAATATAAATTCATTATAAAATATTATATTGTTTTAGATATAACAATATTTTTTATGGTATATTTATAATAAACCTATATATATTATATATGAGGTATTAATGGCTACAATAAAATTAAAGAATTAAGGTAGGGGTATTCTCACCTAACTTTTATTTCAATGTACTTATGCCTTATTCACTACTCAATTATTATTTTTTGGTGTATATAATTATAATGAAGGTATTACATGATTAATATCCAAATATTTAGGGGTATTTAGATACTTATCTTATGATATCCTTTTCATGGGTTTAATGTTTTATAAGATAACTAATTGGAAATGTAATGGCCCGGACCTATCTGGTCCATTCCATTGTGAAAATGTGGTGCTGGAGGTCTTACGGGAGGTCAAGGCGACTTGGTGTGAATTTGGGTGGACTTTTAAGGAAAGATAAAGGGTTATGGCCTTCACAAGGTAGGTGCATAGTTTTTCAAACCATGCGGCCAAACCGTGCGAGGTTGGTGTTGGAGGTAGTATCCAATGCATGGTTAGAGCACGAGTTGTCTAACCGTGTGACCTAACCATGGGAGGAGTGTTTGAAGAGGTATAAGCTAGCGCACGATTAGCGCATGGTTTGGTAAACCATGCAGACTAACCATGCGGGCACTTAAAGATAGATCCAAAAATTGTGGATCTGAACTCTTTTGCCTCTAAATTGTTCTTTTAAGACCCTAAGCTGTCATAACTTGGTATTACCCATCCTTGGAGGCAGAATATCCTCTCCCAAGCATTTAAGAGGAGATCCAGAGGCCTCTCTTTGAGAATCGAATCCGGTTTCTTTGAGGTATGTGATCCTTTTTGATTGGTTTCTTAGATCTACCCAGATCTACTCCTCCTCTTCTCTCGGGATCTTAGATCTATGACTATTATGGGAATATCTAAGTGTGTGGATGTTTATTATGACGAGTTTTGGTCTTCGTTGTGTTAGGAGAAGAAATCTAGGGGGGATCATTGGTGAATCGTCCCGGTCTTCTTGGGTGTTCTTCGACCGTTGTGATTTTCGTCAAAATCGTTGATGTAAGGGATTTGTGGCTTCTCTAATTGTTTATGTGAAATCGTAGAGTTTTCAGGATTCAACCTTTGGATCACAATAGAATTGACCTAATTAAATACTTTAACCTGATTAAAATAATTGGTTTGATCGCATGTTATTTCTTTGTGCTGTGATAACGGTTAGCCACTTGATTTGATAGATAGAGTGATATATATGCCTTGCTTGTTAGAATGTTTCTCTTAAAAAATTGATAAAGAACGTAAAGATGGAATCATTTGATAATTATTTTTCTAAAGATAAAGAGGCATGTAAATGAATCTAGTTGTTGTTGTTGTGGATGTTGTTCCAACTTGGTGTTAATCAAATTGAGGCTTGTGATGTGTTTAATTCAGTTGGTTGGTAAACCTGAAATCTGTTGGTGCTTTTTGTTTGAAGACGGATAACTTCTTAGAGGTCCAAGAGCCCAAATTGATGTGTTGTTTGTTTTCCTTCTTCTTGTGTGGCGATGTGACTATCGGAGGGTGTTGTGATATGTGGGGGCATGCAGTCCTTGTGGTTGTGGTAGCGGATGACGCCTAGAGTGGTGATATGCATCGGTTTATGCATGTGGGTTTCGGGGAGGACACCAGGGATGATGGAATGGGATGGATGTGGTTTGTGTATTCTTGTGGATTCATTGGTTGTTTATCTGCTTTTCTTTTCCCCACTGCTCAAGGCAGCTGGTCTTGCATACCCTTCTTCCGAAAGGGGCGAAGACATGTGGGGTATGCCATGTGCTTTCTATGTTTATCCTCTACAGGGAGAATGGGTCTACGCTCTTGCTATAAGTGGCATAGACTCTACAGGTTGTACATCTACTCTCCCTGTTGAGCCCCCTTGTGTTTAGTAGCATCGAATGATTTTCTAGAATGGCTGGGAATATGGGAAATTAATTATGTAATAAATAATTGAATAAATGGTGTTAACCCATGGGGTTAGAGTTGTCATAACTTAATGATGAGGTAGAAAACTCTTGATTGAAAAGTTGACTTTGGGTGTGTTTCTAATGGAATTTAATGAGTTTCTGTTCATGACCAAGAAATCGTGGGAGCCGACGAAGGTCGGACCCATAAAAATATATAAGAAAGAAAGAGAAAAACAGATCCAGAGTTACAAGGGGTTATTACATATCCGAGAGTGAATCACACAACACATATCACCATTCACTATTGCTTCACAACAATTAGGAATTGTAAAAGACCAAAACACACTCGTCTCACTGGAAGCCTTCTTGGACAACACATCTGCAACTTGATTTTCTTTTCGATATGTGTGGGAGACGTCCAAATTGAGATGAGCACTCTTGTTGAGACACTCATCCCAAAGAGTTAGAATTTTCCACGGTACATTCTGTGTCCTTTCATTCAATGCTTTCATAGAAACCTCAGAGTCAGATTCAAACCACAATGGTGTCATGTTGTACCGAACAACATAATCAATTGCATATATCATGGCCAATAACTCAGCCTCATACGCCGTTTTAATTCCAGTAAAGCGATAAAAACACCCCTTGATGAATCCATGATGAGTACGAAAGACACCTCCACATCCCGAGGGGCCGGGCGTTCCTATCGCAGCCCCATCTACATTAACTTTTAACCATGATGCAATTGGTGGAAACCATCGAATGTATTTAACCATTATGGGTTTCTTCAGTTGACCTGCAACACCCAACAGTCTATGAATGTTCAACTCTAGGATCGTGTTAAACATACCTCCAGGTTTCACAACTGATGCAGCATAGACCTCCTTGTGTAGCGCCATCATCCCAGCATAAATAGAAGGCTTCATTTCATTGAACAGTAACTGATTGCGGTCATTCCAGATGTTAGATTCCACTTCCGCAGCTGCTGCAAGTAGCAGGTGGAAAACCTGCTCACTGTAATTGCCCATACAAAGTGCCTTCATGCACTCTTCAAACTGGTTGTTTCTGTCAAATTCCATATCAAACAGCATTCCAATATATTCCCAAAGTGTATGTGCAAAGTCACATGCAATGAAAAAATGATTTGTACTCTCTTCATCATGTTGGAAGAGACATCAAATGGAGGGCATATTAAATCCAGCCTTCTTAAGTCGATCCTGAGTGGCCAGACTTCCTTTCCAAATTCTCCAGAGCAACACAAACCATGAAGGATGAATGAAAGATTTATTAAACTTCATTAACCACACTGGTGGTTGGGTAGCAGCACCACATTCAAGTTTGTAAAACTCATTTGCATTAAATTTCCCCCACTGATTGTGCTTCCATATGATAGTATCATAGTCCATGAAGTTATAATTCTAAATGTCCAAACTGATCTGATGAGGAATTGTGTCAAACCTAGAAATCTGTGATAGCAGTCTTGTAATTGACATGTGAGTGTCTTCTATAGGGACAACAACGACATCCTGCAATGGTGCATCCAGCCATACGGTGGTCCAACAGTTATGTTGTGAGTCCCTACTCACAATCCACTTGGTGTCATGTGTGAGTTTCCTGAAAGAAGACTTAAGAGATATCCAAACAGAGGATGTGAGGTGATAACTGTATCCATTGAAGAGCCATCCCTTGAATCTATTCCATAAGAACTCAAGATAATTATAACTCGATATAAGATTCCAAATGAATTTCCCAATCAGTCCATCATTAAAAATTCTGAGATCTTTGATTCCAAGGCCTCCCATTTCGATCGGTTTAATGCACTCAGACCATGCAATATTGACCAGCTTCCTCTCATGAACAGAGCCTGTCCATATAAAATTTATGATCATTCCTTGAATCTCCATCACAAGACCTCTAGGCCATTTATAGAGTGAGAAAGAGTAGACAAACTTAGAAGTGATCAAATAGTTAACCTGACACACCCTTGCAGCCTGGGACATGGATTTTCCTTTCAATTGGGCCATTTGATTGATAATGCCTATTCGTATACTTTCAAGGTGTTTCCTCTTTACCTTTCCCTAAAATAAAGCCACTCCAAGATAATTAAAAGGATGTGAGGCCCTCTTAATGCCAAGCCTCCTGGTTATCCTGTTTTTTTGTTGATGCTCACACCATCACCAAAGACAATGGAGGATTTATCCCAATTTATGACCTGCCCAAAAACTTCCTCATAATGGGAAAAGATCCCCTTGATAACAGTAATGGTCTTTTTTGAGGCCTGAACAAAAAAGAGTATGTCATCTGCATACAAAAAATGTGAAGGGACCAGATTGTACCTGCCATCTTTTATTTACTTGTACATTCCAAGTTGAGTCAGCTCATTAATACATTTTCTCAGGTAATCTTCAGCAATGGAAAATAGAATCCCTGACATAGGATCACCCTGCCTCACACCCCTGTTTCACTGAAAAAAACCTTTAGGTTCCCCATTAATAAGAATGGACAGTTTTGAAGATTCACGGATGGAATTAATAATCTTGATGACTTCCTTTGAGAAACCATACCTTCAAAGGATGTAAAAAAGAAATCCCCATTTCAGTGTATCAAAAGATTTTGATATATCAACTGTGAAGGCAAAGTTGCCATCCTTCATTGGTCTTCTCATCAAGTTTACTCCTTCCGATGCTATGTACAAACAGTGTTGAATGCTTCGCCCAGGGATGAAACCAAATTGGTTCATTGATATATGTTCCTTCATAATCTCCCATGTCCTATTCATGAGGATCTTGATAATGACTTTAGGAATTGTGTTCCCAAGAGCCACTGGTCTGTAGTCCCTGATGTGTGTTTTCGTTCAAGGTTAATTAATGTTTAAAGAATTAATTAACGTATATTGGAATCGATAAAAAGGGTATTAAATAATCTAATAAATCTCTTTAAATGGTTTTGTGCTTATAGGATACCTAGTCTTTGAAGTGGCAGCCCGAAGTCTGAGAGACGTTAGCTGTAGTTGTGACTAAGACTAGGTTATGCCCATAGTGTGGTTGTGAGATATAGTATATTTTATACGTGTTGTGTTTCTATACGCTACTCCACCCTGTCAGTAAGTGAAACTGACACCTCAGGGATTCTTAGCCCTGGGGGTGTTTTCTCCAACATTCTGGTGGGAGGATGAATGGCTGACAACCCCCTTTTTCCCTGCTCTCTTCTCTTGGTAGATACTTGTGCCATTGGCACAATGGTTAGTTTTCCCCATATATTGGTGTTGAGGTTTGTAGTGGTTTGTGATTATTTCCACACATATATTCTAGATATGGTATCCTATGGGAAAATATAGGTGTAATGTGTATAGGATGTGATGGATTGAGGATCCTTTCTCGCTATATGGGCTGTAATGGATTGAGATATAATTCCTGACGTATGATACACGTTATGAGATCTGTGGTGGCTCCTGGAAACTACCTCGTTACTTTTGGTTTTGAGGATGGTGTGGTGATTAGCCCAGGTGTATGTGGGCAAGCCATTGTGGTGCACGTGGTGCAGATTGTAGAGCTTAGCCCAGGTGTATTCGAGAAGGCCTTTGGAGAGAGATGCACAGGAAATTTTTCGTTGGGGAAAAGTGAAAAAATAGTGGGGAAGTAGTAGCAGGGTACCCCTGATATTCTTTTCTATATGCTATATTCTTGTATGCGTGACATGGTGAGAGTAGGCACAGTGAGGGTGTGGGAACTTAGTATAACTGTTCGGTGATGAGTTAGTTTCACTTGGTGATCACTGTTCTATAGAATTCTTTCCTTACTTTTTCACGAGAGACATTAGGGAGGATCCTACTGAGTATACTGTTATACTCACCCTATGTATATATAAACTGTTTTTCAGGGCACTGGGAGCAGGTTGGAGATTAAGCAGGTTTCTACTAGCACGGGGTTGGATGTGCTGTTCAGTCTTGTGGTCTCTGTCGTTTTACATCCTTTTGGGTACTTGTAGTTTTCCCTTTCAGTTGTAGTACTTTTTTATGGAATTTCTTATATCTACTTGGTTTTCTTTTAAATTTCAGTTCTGAATTGGAGTTGCTTGGTGTTTATCTTATATCTCTCTTCTTCATGTGTTCTCTAAGAGGGTAATGCCTCCCATTTATGTGTTTATTATACCCTCGGTGCAAGTCTCCAAACCCGGGGCCTAGTGGAGGCGGGACTCGGGGGTCATTATCTCCCTTATCACATTGATGTCCCAGGAGGGGTACACTTTGTGGGGAGGGGGTCGTGACAGAGTGGTGTCAGAGGTCTCGTTGAGGGATAGGATGGAGTTTGGAGTAAAGCACATGTGTGGTTGCATGGGTTTGTAGGGAAACAGTGTAATTCATGTTTAGCAAGTGAGGTAAACACTGGAGACCAGCTGAGACATAGGTATTTAGGTCCCCCTATGATCTGATGCACAGACCCTTATGTTTACACTGGCTACTAAACAAGGTGATACTAGTTCCAGGGTAGTGACATAGGAAAGGATCATGCATAATTCTTCATTGTGCATTTTTTTAATGGGTAGACCTTGGGATAGGTTAACCTAAAATGAATAAAAATAAAAAAAATTAATTAATAAATTTTGAGACTTCCATATTCTAGGCTTAGGAGCTATATGTGTTTTTTTATTTTTCAGGTCTGGCTCCAGGTCGACATCCTCATCAGTTTTTCGTAGAAGTTGTCCAGCAGGCTATTCCAACAGGTCGTCGCAGGGTAGAGGTTGATGATGATGACACTTGGAGGAAGAAACTCCGAGAGTTTCAGCACCGGAGTCTGCAGATGTATGAGGGCTATGTTTTAGATGTAGTCATGGAAGACTGGTTGGAGGAGTTCGAGTTAAGATTCAGTTTGATCCGTGCATGGAAGGAGTACTGGGTTTCCTTAGCTGTGACGATGATGTGTGGAGTAGCAAGGCAGTGGTGGTTGTTGTTCCTCATCTCATGGGAGGAATTCCGAGACAAGTTCAGAGTTGAGTTCCTTTCCTCGACATCAAAGGTGTCCAGTCACTAGAAGCTTCTTACCCTTCGACATGAGAGCTCCCATGTTTGAGTGTTTGGAATCCTTTACCGGAACATTTTACGATATGCTTCATACCTGCTACCCGATGAGGAGGACAAGACGATGAATTTTGAGGAGGCTTTGCATCCATATATCCAGCGCCAAGTCACCCCATTTATACGAAAGACATACCTTGAGGTTCTGGAGAGGGCCGAGGTGGTCGAGATGACTTTTTCCAGGACTAGATCATCACGAGAGGGGAATTAGCCCGATTCATCACAAAAAGAGCTACGGTCCAGGGTTCCCGGTTTTCATGGCAGAAGAGTTTTTGTTCAGCTGGGGGTAGGTCCCAACCATTCACATATTATTTCTCCAGAGGCAGCAACTCTCAGGCCTTTTCCAAGGTATCTGGTGATTGTTTTTCTTGTGGTGGTCGTGGACATCAGAAGCGGGAGTGCCGGAACTTTCAGAGCGGTCATCGTGCACTGGGCGCTACGCTCCAGGTTCCTCCTTTGAGGCAGTTCCAGCCAATGCAGCAGCATCCAGTTGCGCCAGCTTTAGATCACCAGAGGGGAGATGGGGCAGGCAGAGGACAACCCCATGATGCACCCCATCCTTAGAGAGCATAGCACGATCGTGGTGGTGGTCTTCATCTAGGTCAGAGAGGATGTGGAAGAGGTCGTGGTCAGCTTCATGCTCTAGCGTTGCCAGCACCAGACGAGCCAGCTGTGGTTCAAGGTACCCTTTGTTTGTTTTCTACCTTGTTTTATTCCTTGTTTGATTTATGAGAGACACACTCATTCATATCAACTACCCTTGTTCATGATTTGGGACATGAGTTAGAGATTCTTCCAGTGCCCTTGGCATTGACTATGCCAGTTGGAGGTTGAGCTGACTTGTTTGACGCATGTAGAGACTGTGAGCTAGTGTTAGGGAAGAACCTCTCTTGGGGAGATTTCTTATGTTTACGGATATAACCATATGATTTAATACCATCATGGATGGGTTGTTTTTAGTGCAGGCTATCGTGGATTTCATTAGAAAGAATGTCAGTTTCTTTGGTGCGGATGGAGAGCGAGTGTTGTTTGTTGGTTAGCCAGATCCTCGGATGGGTCACAGGCACGTTCCATCCTTATCGTAAATGGTGGATTAGATGATGTTGAGTTCTTCAGAGGTTCAACAGTTGGTGATTCCTAGGGTCTTACAGGTGTACATTGATGTCTTTCGAGAAGAGGTTGTAACATTACCCCCTCAACGAGAGATCGAGTTTGGGATCGAGCTACAGCCAAGAGCTTCTCCTCTCTCCTTGTCTCAATATAGGATGGCCTCTTATGAGTTACGCGATTTGGGTATACATCTTGATGGTCTATTGTAGTGATGTTTTGTTCAACCAAGTGTGTCCTCATGGGGTGCACCATTTCTGTTCATAAATAAGGTCAACGACAGTTTGCGGTTGTGTGTCGAATATCGTCACTTAAACAAAGTGACAATAATGAATCACTATCCTCTTCTGCGGATTGATTATTTATTAGATAAACTGAAGGCCACAAGTTGGTTCTCAAAGATCGACTTGAGGTCAATATAAAATCAGATGTGTGTGAAGGATGAGGATATCCAGAAGAATGTTTTTTTTGTCTTCAGGGGCATTATGAGTTCGTTGTAATGCAGTTTGGATTGACGAATGCTCCATCTGTGTCCATGGGCTTGATGTATGTTGTGTTCCGTGAGATTTTGGACATGTTTGTGGTAGTTTTCATCGACGACATCCTCGTGTACTCAACATCTGTAGAGTATCATATAAATCATCTACGAGCCATTTTGGGAGTTCTTCGTCGACATCAGCTATTTGTGATGTTTTCGAAGTGTGAGTTTTGGGCTCGAGAGGTCCGTTTCTTGAGGCATGTTGTGTCCCAATAGGGAGTAGCTTTGGATCCATTGACTATTGAATTAGTTCTGTCTTGGGTAGCTCCCAATGAAGTTTTAGAGGTGCGAATATTCCTTGGTCTCTCAGGATACTACAGGAGGTTCATAGACAATTTCTCATGGGTTGCGACTCCTCTGATAACTTGGACTAGGAAAGATCTGGCTTTCATATAGATTGATCAGTGTCGAGCAGATTTCAAGTATTTAATGGAGAAGATAGCAAGTGATCTTGTCCATTGTCTTCCAGCTAACAGAGTTCAGTTTTATGTCTTCTCTGATGCTTTACATCTCGGGTTAGGCTGTGTTCTTATGCAACAAAGGTCAATCATTTTTTACTGGTCTTGGTAGTTGCGTCCCCATGAATGCAACTATTCCACCCATGATCTTGAGTTGGCAGCTGTGGTGTTTTCTCTGATGTTGTGGAGACATTTCCTCATTGGTGAACACTTGGTGGTTTTCACTCATCATAAGAGTTTGAGGTATGTTTTCTCCTAGCATGACTTGAACATACAACAACGTCGGTGGATGGAGTTCATATAGGAATACGACTTCAAAATATCATATACACTTGGAAAAGGGAATGTTATGGCTGATGCACTGAGCTGAAAGTCACGGAGTGATGCTATGTGTGAATCTGGCGATTCCTTGAGAGTAATGGAAGAACTGTCAGCATTACATCTTGATATGGGAGAATATGGGGGTAGAGGATATCTCTTTTAGATGATGTTGCAGTCATACCTGGTGAAAAAGGAGGAATACTCCCAGTTGAGGGATCTTGAGGTGGAGTTATGTAGAAACCAAGTTGTTTGTGGTGAGGCCCCTGATGGTGGGTCGGAGTATGAACAACACAGAGGGTTGTATCATGGAAGGATTTTTGATCCATTTTTGATGCGCGAGACGGTCCTCAGAGAGTTCCATGGTTCTCCTTTAGCGGTTAATCCTGGTGTGACAAAGATGTATCGATCCTTGAGGATTTAGTTTTGGTGGCCTGGGTTGAAGCGTGCAGTTGTGGGGTTTTTGTCTCGATGTTTAGTCTTCCAGAAGGTGAAGATCGAACATCGTGTTCCTGGTGGTCTTCTCCAGCCATTAGATATTCTTCATTGGATGTGGAAAGTCATCTCAATTGAGTTTTTTACTGGTTTAACTCAAGATCCAGGAGATTATGATGCTATTTGGGTGGTAGTGGACCGTTTAACTAAATCAACCCACTTTATAGCAGTCAAGGAGTCAAGCTCAGTAGAAGTTTTGTCTAGGCGATATCTGGAGGAGGTGGTGAGACTTCATGGAGTCCCTAGGATGATCATTTCTGATCGAGATCCTCTTGTATCCTCTAGTGTGTGGATAGGTCTCCAACGTGATTTCGGTTCATAGCTATGCCATATCACTGCTTTTCATCCTCAAATGGATGGTTAGATGGAGAAAACCATCTGGACTCTTGAAGACATGTTTCTCTCTTGTGTTTTTGATTTTGGAGGTTCATGGATGAGGCACTTACCCTTGGTGGAGTTTTCCTACAATAATATCTTCCACACCACTATCGGTATGGCACCGTTTGAAGCCATGTATGGCCGGCCTTTCTGTTCTCCATTATGCAAGACTAGGGTCAGAGAGTCAGCAATTCTCAGACCATATCTAGTGAAAAATACAACAGAGATGGTTCAGGTGATTCATGAAAGGATGAAGGCAGCACATGATCGTCAGAAATCATATGCTGATCAAAGGAGGAGTCCCTTGGAGTTTAATGTTGGGGATCATGCATTCCTACAGGTGACTCCCCGTCATGGTAAGCGAAGGTTTGGACGTGGAAGTACGATTTCTCCCCGGTTTGTTGGGCCTTTCGAGGTGTTAGCTCGTGTTGGAGCTGTGGCATATCAAGTAGCACTTCCCCCTCAGAAGAGTCAGATACAAGATGTTTTCCATGTAATACATCTCTGTTATTATCTTCATGATGACTCTCACATCATCGATTGGGGAGAGATCGATGTTGATGATGATACAACCTTTTATAAGCGACCTGTGGAGATCCAAGACCGCAAGGATAAGGTGTTGCGCGGCCATTCTGTTCCTTTATTTCATGTCTTTTGGATACACGGTGGCTTAGAGGAGAGTACCTGGGAACGTGAGTAATATATACGTGCTCAGTACCCAGAGTTGTTTTATTTTTGACTCTCATCATGTATCATTGTAACTTGTGTGGTTATGAAACTTTCATGTTTATGAAATTGTTCCCTTAGTTGCTATGGTGGCTTGCTCTCTTTTGAGAGATATCTCGGTGGGTGGTTGTTCAGACCCTGTTTTTTTTCCCTTTAAGTGGTTTTTGGATTATCGAGGATGAGAATGTTTTGAGAGGTATCTAATGTAATGGCCCAGACCTCTCCAATCCATTCCATTGTGAAAATGGGGTGATGGAGGTGTTCTGGTAGGTCAAGGCAACTTGGTGTGTGTTTGGGTGGACTTTTAATGAAACATAAAGGGTTATGGATTTCTCACAGGAGGCACACGATTTTTCAAACCATGAGGCTAAACCATGTGAAGTTGGTGTTGGAGGAAATAACCAATGCATGGTTAGAGCAAGTTTTGTCTTACAATGGGTCCTAACCATGCATGGAGTGTTTGAAGAGGCAGAAGCTAGCACATGGTTAGCACATGGTTTGGTAAACCATGCAGGCACATAAAGTTAGATCCTAAAATTGTGGATCTGAACTCTTTTGCCTCTAAATGCTTTTTTAAGCCCCTATGTGGCCATAACTCGGTATTACCATTCCTTAGAGGTAGTAGAACCTCTCCAATGTGTTTTGGAGGCGATCTGGAGGCTTCTCTTCATGAATCAAAGATGGGTTCTCGAGGTATGTGATCCTTTTTGTTTGGGCTCTTAAATCTACCTTGATCTACTCCTCCTCTTCTCTCAGGATCATAGATCTACACCCATTATGGGTAGATCTATGTGTGTGGATGTTGATTATGATGATATTTGGTCTTGGTTTTGTTAGGAGAAGTGATCTAGGGAGGATCCTTGGTGAATCATCCCGGTCTTCTTGGGTGTTCTTCGACCGTTGTGATTTCCATCAAAACTGTTGAGGTAGGGGAATCGTGGCTTCTCTAATTGTTTATGTGCAATGATAGAGTTACCATGATATGAATTTTGGATCACAATGTAATTGAATTATTAAAATACTTAAACCGAATTAAAATAATGGATTTGATCTCATGTTGTTTCCTTGTTCCATGACAACGGTTCGCCTCTTTATTTTCTAGATAGTGTGATATATATGTCTTGATTGTTAGCATGTTTCTCTTGATGAAATTGATAAATAACATAATTCCAGAATTAGTTGATAATTAATTTGATAAAGATAAAGAGACATGTAAATAAATCCAGTTGTTTTTGTTGTGGATGTGGTTCTAACTTGGGGTTAATCAAATTGAGTTTGATGATGTGTTTAATTTTGTTGGTTGGTAAACCTAAAATATATTAGAGATTTTTCTTTGAAGGTCGGATACCATGTTAATGGTCCACGTGCCCATATTGATGTGATTTTTGTTTTCCTACTGCTTGTGTGGTGATGTGACCCTGGGAGGGTGTTGTGATATGTGGGGGCATAGAGGCCTTGTGGTTGTCTCAGTGGATGATTCCTAGAGTGGCGAGATGCATCGGTTTATGCATGTGGGTGTTAGAGAGGACACTAGGGATGATGTAATAGGATGGATGTGGTTGTTGGATGCTTGAGTATTCTTTTGTTGTTTATATGCTTTGCTTTTCTCCACTTCTCAAGGAAGCTGTTCTTGCTTACCCTTCTTCCGAAAGAGGCGAAGACACGAGGGGTATGCCACGTTCTTTCTGCGTTTAGTCTCTCCAGGGAGAATGGGTCTATGCTCTTGCTATAGGCGGCACCGACTCGACGGGTAGTACATCTACTCCCCGTGTTGATCCCCCTTGTGTTTATTATCATAGAATGATTTTATTGAATGACTGGGAATATGGGAAAGTAATTCAGTAATGAATAATTGAATAAATCTTGTTAACCCATGGGGTTGGAGTTTCCAGAACATAATGATGAGGTCGAAAACTATTGAAGGAAATAGTTGACTTTGGGTGTGTTGCTAATGGAATTTAATGTGGTTTCATTCATGGTAAATTAATGTTTAATGAATTAATTAACGTACAAATTAATCGATAAAAAGGGAATTATGTAATATAATAAAGCTATTTAAATGGTTGTGTGCTTATAGGATACCTAGTCTTAGAAGTGGCAGCCCAGAGTCTAAGAGATTTTAGCTGCAGTTGTGTCTAAGAATAGGTTATGCTCATACTGTGGTTGTCAGATATTGTATATTCTGTTATTTTTTTGTTTCTATATGCTACTCCACCCTGTTAGTAATGGAAACTAACACCCCATGGATTCTGAGCCTTGGGGGGTTGTTTTCCCCAACATTCTTGTGGGAGGATGAATGGATGACTATCCCCTTTGGCCCTGATCTCTTCTCATGGTAGATACTTGTGCCATTGGAACAATGGTTTGTTTTCCCCATATATGTGTGTAGTGAGTTGTAATTTCTTGTGGGTATTTCCACACATATATTCTGGATATGGTATCCTATGGACTACTATAGGTGTAACGTGTATAGGTTGTGATGCCTTGAGGATCCTTACTCGGTGTATGGGTTGTAATGGCTTGAGGTATAATACCAAACTTAGGATACACGTTATACGAGCTTTGGTGGCTCCCGGAAACTACCTGGTTACTTTTGGATGTGAGGATGGTGTGGTGCTTATCCCAGGTGTATGCGGGCAAGCCTTTGTGGTGCACGTTGTGCAGAATGTGGAGCTTAGCCCAGGTGTATTCTGGCAAGCCTTTGGAAATAGTTTTATAGGATATATGTAATTGGGGAATAGAGGAAAACCAATGCATAGGTAGTTATGGGGTACCCATGATATTATTTTCTATATTCTATATTCTTTTATGTGTTACTTGATGAGAGTAGCCATGGTGAAGGTGTGAGAACTTAGTATACCTGTTAGGTGATGAGTTAGTTTCACTTGTTGTTAACTATGCTTTAGAATGCTTTCCTTACTTTGGCACAAGAGGCTTCAGGGACTATCCTACTGAGTATAGTGTTATACTCACCGTATGTATATATAAACTGTTTTCAGGGAACTTGGAGCGGGTTAGAGATCAAGCTGGTTTCTACTAGCTTGGGGTTGGACAAGCTTTTCGGGCTTGTGGATGCTTCCATTTTACATTCTTTTGGGTACTTGTAGTTTTCCCTTTCAGTTGTAGTACTTTTTCATGGAATTTCATATATTTACTTGGGTTTATTTTATATTTCAGTTCTACAATGGAGTTGGTTGGTGTCTATCTTATCCATATCTTCTGCATGTGTTCTCTTAGAGGGTAATGCCTCCCATTTTTGTGTTTATTATACCCTCGGTGCTAGTCGCCAACCCGGAGCCTACTGGAGGTGGGACTCGGGGGTTATTATCCCCCTTTTCACATTGCCAGCCAAGGAGGGGTAAATTTTATAGGGAGGGAGTCGTGACAGGAAATGTAGTTCTATATAAATTTTCGTTCTTCTCAACAAATGTTATGTTATGTGCTAATATAATTCTACATTATCTATAAAAAACCCCCTGACATTTTATTTTCTGAACCTTATTCTTTTTATAATATTTTAATCATCATTTAATTTAATTTTCTTACATGGGGAGTTTTATTCAATGTTTTCAAGTCGTAATATTTTATTGAAACAATCTCATCATATATAAAAATTGTCAATGATTATGATTACACTAAAGAAATATTATGAAACATAACTATAAAACACTCATCAATTTTCATATCCTCTTATTATTCATGATATATACATATATTAGTACCATTTTTTCTTCTAACGTGCTATTATGATAATGAAGACTGTAATTTGTCCAAAATCTAACACTATCACTATATTCCTTTAATATTTATTGTTCTTTCAAACCGAAGCTTTCAGAAAAAAGGATTTAAAAAAATTATTTATTTTTAAAAATTGTTTGAAATGTTATCAAAATTATTTTATAAATATTCATGCAAACCAATTTCAATAGTTTTTCATTTTTAGTCTAAAAGTTATAATGAGAATCAGTTTTAAAATTATTATTGGACCTCTTATAAGTTTTTTTGAAAATTTTTAGAAAATTATTTCAACCCTTATTTCTATTTTTCATAGATATTTTTAAAAAACGATTTTCAAAATGTTTTCCTGAATTCTTTATATGTTTTCAAAATAATTTCTAATAATAAAAATTTCAAAAATATTTAAATATTTATTTATATTTTTTCAATGAATTTTCATTGAAAAATGTTTTTAAATAGTTTTCAATATTTCATTATATGTTTTAAAATTATTTTCAATGAAAAGTATTTTAAATTTGTTTCAAATGAATATTTATTTAAATTTGATGTATTTTCAAATAAGAGATTTCAAAATGTTTTCAAGATTCTTTTATTAGTATTCACATAAAGATGTTTTCATAATTGTTTCATGTTTCCATTAAATGTTTTCTAGGAAAATGGTTTGAAAAACATTCTGTGGATTAAATTATAAAATTTACTGTTTATTTTCATGTAAATGGATTTCAAGAGGTTTTATGTTTTGGAAATAATTTTTCAAATAAGATATTTTATTTCCTAAATGAAATGTTTTAAAAACATCTTTCATAATTATTTACATAATAAGATGACATCATTTGGTGATACTTATGACATTATAAATAAATGATACAACAGTTCTATTCATATTATCTCTCTTAGTGGTTTATGTATTGATGGAATGATGTTTATGAGTATTTTTTCTCTTTCATTGGTTATATGTTTAAGAAACACATTTCTGTGTCATGTGTTAAATGTTTATGAAAACCACCTCACATTCATGGGCTATATGCTTATGAAACCGAATTATTTTCATATCATATTCTTTGATGAAATTATTATGAAACCTATATATTTTTCATGAGTTATGACATGATTTAATGATTATGATACTCAATTCCTTTCATAGATTATGATATAATGATTTTTTTTGATTTTTTTTCAATCATTTGTATGATTGAAATAATGAGATTAGAGGGACCTATATCTCCCTCTAACTCATTGGTTAATGATTTATATCTCATGATATAGACATTGATGGAATGAAAATTGAACTGAGATCATTAAAAGTATTTTTATGCAAAGGCGGTCATCTAAGTGAACATTGACTTCTAAAATGGTTATAATATTTAACTATGACAACCAAGATGGAATGGGTAGTGAACCCATCCTACTAATTTTGATTAACTATTGATTACTTCACTACTATGGGGATTATTTTCTATTATTTAGTGTCTACCACAAATTCTATGTATAAATCCAATATTCAACATTCCTGGATTTTTCGCTTTATTACTTAATGATTCATGTCATATGAACTGCTCCTCTTTATGAGATATGACCTGTATATGATATTTGATATCCAGGGTCTTATCATAAAATGTTATCCTCATGTTCTCATTCAATTTTGCACTTTTTACACTTATGTAACTCAATTATTAACCCTATATAGGATGTATGCTTACCCCATTCTTATGTTTCTTTTTCATAGGTTATGAGGAATGTTTTTACATAGAATTGATAAAGTGTAAGATCTTTACTGGATACATTGATGATATTCCATTGAGTAAGAATATTTTGTTTCATTTTTCTATAGAAACTAAACTATTAAAACCCTTTGAGATGTATTTTTTAAGGTTTTGAGTATTCCTCTAAAATGAGGTAATATCCCTGTATTTTAAAAATGGATAATTATATTTTCTAGATATTTTATCCTCTTCCAAATATACTTTGTAGACTACCTCATTATTATAATGACTCAAATGAGAATATACATTAAATTTTTATCGTCACTCAACCCCAACTCAAACCTTCAATTATTTAGGTAATAATTGGGGACTATATCTTTATCCGTGCATGAAATCATAGAAAAAGTGGAGGATTCCTCATGTATGTTATGAATTCCCTACTTTAAAATAAATACACCTGAGACTTTTCCCCACTTAAGGTCTCAAGATAAGATTTCTAGTTGAATATTTTCTTGAATGATAACCATGAAATATCATTTTGAAACATAGATTGAAAGATAGATACCCGCTATCTCTATCTTTATCATTTAATAATTTATGTGAAAAACAAACCATAGAGTCATTGGGAGTCTTAAAAATGATTAATATCCTCTAAAATGATCAAGAAAATCATCTAATTCGTGTAGAAAATTGATAACATGGAATATTGGAGGATATATCATCGTAAATTCTGATTAGTAACCCACTAATCATATAGGGTTACAAAAAATATCTTGAATAAGAGTCTGAATATTGTTTCGAACAAATTATTTTAAATAAGGGTCCTGTAAAGCATTATTCAGTGGAAACTATATCATACCATAATTTCTCTAATTTGGAAGAACAGTTTTAGGATAAATATTCTAATAATATAGAGACAAAATCAATAAATCATGAAAATATTTCAAAATCATAATAAACAATATTACGCATTGATATTTATTAATCTAAACACTATGAATTTTTAGAAATTAATATTTATTCTAACAGTGATGATTCTATTAGAAAATAACTGGTTCATTTAAATATAAAACACATTTTTCATGAAAATAATATCTACATATCTTTCTAATGATTGGAAAAAATCTCTGACCACCCATGGTAACTCGGATTCAGTCATAGATGTGAGGTGGGTAGCCCCATTTTCCCCACATACTATCCAAATTTCAATTGACCTAAATCCTGTCTACCATGAAACATATCACACATAGGTAGTGTACATAATAATGAGAACTAGTTATTTCATTTGATACAAATTTTTAAAACACCATCCTATATAAACTAGAATATTCACCCAAGTTGGGCTACCACATGGTGAGATACAGAATATAATCACAAGTTTCTTTTGAATATGAAGAAACATCATTGAAATATGTTGAATAAAGAAATACATATCTATGATATATAAAATTTTAGGTCACACCAGCAATGCTAAAATGAAAATACTGACCAAATTAATAGGCATCCATGTGACCATCTATCACAGGCAATCCATCCCATAATGATAAATAAATAGGACCAGAGACCCGGCCATGCTATATGATTGACTTCCCCATCCATGATAGATAAAAAACATGGTATAAAATCACCCAATAAAAAGAGTAGATTGTGATCACATATCCAAATAGGATGTCACCTATAAATATTTACATGATATAATATCAATATTAGAAAACTTATTGGTATAAAAATATCTTGTTTATCAAGGAATTTAATAAAAAAACCATCTGTTAATATTAATTTGTTTTACATAAATATATACAATACTCACCAAATATAAAAATATATCTGGTCAAAAAGGAAACATGTAAATGTAAACATGTAAGATAATTTTCTTGAAATAATAAATAATTAGATATATAATGTATAAAAGAATAATTAAAACACTAGGGCTCCAGCCTATGGGAATACATGCTGGACACAAATAAATCCTTAAAAAGAAATTTTTTGTTTTCAAATACAATAACTCCATTGTATATTCTATAAAATTAAAAAAATAATCCCTTAATGATTCCACACACACTAGGGTTACATATGTCCATATTTCGATGCACCCAGGTTTCCCATAATGTTATTTTGGTCCAAAACAATTTCAAAAATCCATTCCCACATTTAAAAAAAACTCTTTTCACATCAAATAAAATCATTTTCCTTAATAATACTCAAATCATTTAATAAGAACATCTATCATTTAAATAAATAGACTCACCTTTATCGATATAACTACATTACAAATTATAGATACTTATATCCCATTGACAAAGGCGATTGAAAACCCACAGACCGACCTTCAAATGATATGTCATGGTAATAAATAGAAAATAATTTAAAAAAACCAATTGATAATGAATTTGAAAACAACACATTCTACACCACAACTGGGACTAATATAAATGATGATTCTAAAAGAAAATTACCAAAGACATGCGAAAAAACTTCCACATTATTCAATCACCTAATAGAGTAATCCTGAATCTGGGAGATCACTAACAACATATTACAAAATAGGTATAGGGTGAGAGACTAAATACATCATGAAAAATAGAAATGTAATTTCATGTAAATTGTTTTTAAAACCACCTGACCCATGGAATTGACGTCATGAATGAATTTGATGATGTGAAACCCCAAAAATTTAAAATATGTCAAAAAGGAATCACCTCTATTGAAATTAAATCTGTATTAATGTTATCACATCATGTAATGATTTCAAAAATAAGAAATATTTCACACCCTACATGAGATTAATATAATCTAACTTAAAATATATTAAAATTATATATCTCTTTAAAAATGTGAATGTTTATAGTAGATTATTCTTAGTATTGTTATCTATTGGAAACATCTAAGACATTTCTTTATGGCTCACTATATTCAAGGGTAACCTTCTAAATCAGTTTACACATTTATATATATGTTATTTAATTAAAAACATACATCCCTAGAAATTTGGTCAGTCCCCCCAACATTTAAAATCACTCTATTACCGATATGATCTCAATAAAACCATACAAAAGGAGAAACCAAAATAATATTCAATGCAATCTTGAATAATGGTAATGGGGTGTTGCAAATACTTCCTTTTGAACTATGAAAAAAGGATGAAATATTTATCATTGTTCACAAAATTTTATAACAAATACTATTCTATTTTTTTATTGATATTATGTCATAATATTTCACATTACCATGATATTTTTTCAAAACATTCTATCTAATATTAATAAACTAATTTTTCAAATTTACATTCATTTTTTAAATTGTTTCTCAATGAGTAAAAAAATAATTTTTTCTTATTGTCTCGATTATGTATCCTACAATAACATTTGACATTGCATAAGTAAATCAAAATATAATTACATATTATTTTATGGAATTTATGATTCACTTAAATATCTTTATGATTATCATTTTTCCCATTCAGTTTTAGTTTATATGAATATCAAATAAACATAAATCCATAATTACAGGAAACATACAGATTTAAATCATCAAATTACATTTTAATTTTATCAGTTTCTCTAACAATATTTTTTTGTATCAGTGTAATTTTCAATAATCCATTATCCATTATTCATTAAATTATCATTTACATTATGATGTCTTTATAAAATTATGAATTAAAATAATTTGAATAAAAACATGAATCAAAATAATATTTATTTTCATCATTAGATATATAATTATTATCTACATTATCATGACTAGTTAATAGAGTGAAAATGTTTTAAGTTACCTAATGTTTTCACCCATTAATGTGTGGCTCCCTATCTTCTTTTCACATCCAGAATCATTGCATGAGATATAACTGTTTGAGAAATCACAACCAACAAAAAATGTTTTCTTTTATTTTTTTCCCTTTCACTTTTTCATTCAATGGAATCTTCATTTGGGAAAATATATCCTTCTGTTTCCACTCTTCATATAATCATGACATGTTAATTTTTAAACGTTATTATTTTTAGAATTTCTATTCATTTAATTATTTTTTAAATTTATTTTAAAAATCCCCAAAAAACATTTTTAATTTATATAAATGAAAACTCTTTTTCTAATGTTAAAAATGTATTTGTCAAATTTTTATACGACAATTTCATATTTTTTTTAGAAAAGTCATTAATATTATATTTAAAATCATTACATTTACACTCTAAGGATTTCACATTACTAAGTTTATTTATCTCCAAATTAGAAAAAAAAAACATACTATTAGTTCATCTATGGTTTACTATTTAAAACTATTACTCATATAAATGGTCACCTAAATTATATTCCATCATTTTGGTAGAGTGTTGAGAAATATTTCTACTTTATATTTGTTGTCTGATACTTCACCGAGAGCACTAAGACAATATGTGATACATCTAAATTAATCAAATATTACTTTTATATATTATTCATCTCCCGTCATGAATTATTTTATTCTACTCAATCCATTTTTATCATCATTATTTTGATATTTTTGTCCCACAATGATTAAATTGAATAATTCACTATATATCATCATATGTCTTAGAAGATGAAACACATCTATTAACAATTCTACATATAGGATAATAAAAAATAATTTAATCATTATAATTCAAAAAAAACATTACAATTTCAATAAATAAAAGTCCATTCAGGTTAAATTCGGGTAGTTCATATGGCGTTTCCATGATAGTCAAAAAATAATCAATTAACTATACCATATAGGGTTCCATTTTTTCACATAGACATAGTCACATCTATCAAATAATTGTGCTTTTAAAGAATCAATTCATTATTGGAATTGTCACCTACCTTCATAAAAAATTAATTTTTATTCCATATACTTTTAGGTCTTGTATATAATGTTATCATAGTGGTTAAATATGAAAATATATTCCCTATTCAAATGGAATAATAAAAATTACTATTATTCATTAGGGGACCACCTCATCAGAGAACTACTGATGGATTGTAATTGAGGGATACAATTACTAGATGGGGTGAGTGACATCACAGACCGATAATCCACATAATTGGTGCCTGATCCCAATGGGCTACATGGACTCTAGAGCATGTCCCCAAACATTAGAGTATTCCAAAAAGTCTCAAGGTCCCAGGTTGAGTCTAGGGGGAGACGATGCACCAATTACCAATATGTAACATAATAGAGTCATATAGGCAAAGGAAAATAACAGAAATAATAAATGTAAAAAAGGCACAACCGAAAATGGAGACAAAATTAACAATAATTGAAATAAATAAAATAAAAAATGATGATATTTCATGTCACTTGAAATCTAGAAAAAATTGATATAGGATTGCAGGATTTACATTTTCTAAAAAATTATAAAGGGAAAAAATGTATATCTCAAGAAACCCTAACTAGGGCTTGGTCATCTACCTTCTAGATCAATACTATAAAACAAAAAAAAATCAAGAATTTTAAAGTGTATACATACATTTATAAACACCTGCACTCATGAAATATTCCAAGAGTACCTAATAGTTCCCTAAGAGGGTGTGGGATAAATCTCAGTTGGCCACTACCAACGGTGTCTATAATAACTGACCCATGAAATAAAAATATAATAATGTGAAATGATGAAAATATAAAGTAGTCTAGTACAAAATAACTAAATACACAAGTAAATAATTATTCCTGGGGATGGTGTATAAACATGATACCAATTCATTAATTTATCGTTCGCCTATTTATAAATAATCCACATCTAAGAAATAGTGATGGTTTCCAGGTGTAACTATGAAAAATGTAAGGATATTAAATAATGAAGTTCCATGGTGATAACTAATTAATCATAGACTTAAACGATCACCAACTCAGTAATAAATTATATCTAGACCAGGTGTAAGATTGTAATCCAAGGAGAATAGTCCATGTTATTCCACAATGAAACTCATACTCAATCCCAGGGGTACATCCATGGTAAAGTGGTGTTAATCACTGACTAGGACCTATCAGATATAACCATGGAACCTACTTGTCAATGTTAGATAAATGGAGTGTATCTAAGGCATTCTTAACAACTATATATGGGATCCTATGGTGTCATATTGGATATGCATGAATATAATTTTATCTAGATTATTTCAAATTAAGAAATATTTTCCCTTGAATCAGAATGGGGTTCTCTTGTGATCAAGGCATTCCCTGATATGAATTGAATGTGAGATCATGTCAGGAAACTGATATATGATAATGATGTAATTTATAATTGAAATTTATTTCTTCCATTCCTTTCATTATCATGATAAGGTAAAATAGAATGATACCCTTTAATCAATTAATAATTTATCATTAATTTTTTTGGTTTAATCCTTGCCTTCCATTAGTGTGACATAGAAAGGTAGCATGAAACCATTCACTTAATCCATGCATGAATATTAAATAATATGGTTTTTTTGATATACCTTGCATTAATTAGGAATGGGGTTCTATAGAAATCCAACATATTATTTATTTACCTTTAAGGCCAAGTCATATAATTAGTGTACTCACCAATTCCCATTTCACATTTAATTATCTAATTCAGGCACTTACCTTAGGCATGTCAAGTGGAGATCATACATGGTTATTACCATTATTTGATTCACAATTTTTTACTACCTATATAGTATAGGAAATCATACCCTTAGAATGGTCATTAAAAGGCACACCTGAATGGAGGATCAAACATGTTAAATAATAAAAACACAATTACAACATAACATACCTAAAAAAATGGATGGATTTGTGGGTGTAAAAAGTATAAATTATTCACATATTTGAATATATAATTACCATATGGTTCTAATGAGAATAATCCTGGCATATAAATTCAGAAAACAGTTCCCGATGAATTCTGTGGGGTCCATTAAAAATTCCAAAATCAACTAACATGAAGGATGTATCATAGAACAACCAGTTATGGCTCGTACAACTCACTTACTCTAATTTTGGACATTGATTGAGCATAAAATGGATTAGATCTATGGAAAATTGAAAAACTATCACTACTTGATAACTAATTAAAGAGAAATAGTAGACACGAAAAACTAAAAAGGACACAAGTACTTACCATTGTTCATCCAACCTGATGAACAGAAGCTCGATCAGATTCTGAATGAAGGAAATATTTCATTCCCCATCTTATGCCTTCAAATAGCTCTAAAATGGAATAAAAAATCTCAATTCCATAGAAATTTTTATAATGAGGATTTATGAAGATTAATTAGATCATTAAGGAAAAATAGTAAAATTACACATAATTATGCATATGCATGGTTTTACAGAACATTATGAAAAACCATTTGAAAACATTGCACAAGCACCTGGTGAAGAGGGTTATTTTCATGGTTAGGCTACATGGTTAGGGAAACCGTGAGTCAATCATGTGATAAGGATCTTTCTAAAAAGGCATCACATGCATAGTATGATCTAACTCTGCAACCTTCTCAGAAAGTTTACTAGAGACCATGGACTAGGCCCAGTTTTCCCAAAATGCTCTCTTTTGGGATTCGAAAAATCCATGCACTCCCTCAGATCCTTCAAAAACTCATTATGCATCCATATATGGTACAAAAAAAAATTTAATTGAAATATAAAGGATCGATACTAGATTGAAATTCTAGGTTCTTACAATTTCCCATAGAAATGAACTCTACCCTACATTAGATTTCCAGGGGTTGAGGAAGACTTTTTACAAACAACTCCTGCCATTGGGCATGAATGTCAACTCCCTCACCCAATTCATGTCCAAAACATGATTGATCTACCATTTCACATGTACCATTGGGACATATTGTCCTTTGGGAGCCTTCCTGCTCTGATCGATGATGTGTACTGGATACTCCTTGAAGGTAGCATATATTTCTAACTCAATATCAACAATATCACTAGTTTAAGATGGGTCTGCATGTTATTGGTGATGTTGTGAAATACTAAAATGTCATTCATGGAACAGTACATCAGTGGTAGTTGAAACTAATATGATTACGTCCTGAAACTCTTGAGAATCTCAAATGAACCTCTGTAACAAGGATAAATCTTCTCATGCTTCTGTCATCATCTATTCCCAAGCATGGGAATTACTTGAAGGGAAACACTATCGCATACACTGATCTCTAGATGTCATTGATGGGGTTGAGAATAAGATTTCTCTTTAGACCTAGCATTATCAATTTGCTTCCTAATCATCCAAACATGCTCTAAAGCCACCTAAGAGTTAAATTTTCCTTGTATTTTTGCCTCACATTCCTCTATCCAGTACTAGGGTGAACAAAAAATCATACCATTTATGTCTCCAAAATGTTCCAAATAAATTATTTCCTAAAAGATATTATTATAGGTGTACTCAATGAGAGGGATATGACTATTAGAAGAACCTATAAAAATATAGGACACATGCTTGGAAAATATAGTGAACCTTTCATTTTAAACATATTATTTAATTAATTGATGTCTAAATTAACAACAAATTACAAGCCTATGATTTTAAAGAATAGTGTCTTGTTAGAATACGTACTTTGATAAAAATTTATAAAATAAAATATTATTTCATATTTATATTTATCTCTTAACTTCCACTGTGTGCATACATCAGCATAAAATAACCAAGGGATAACATGAACAAAGGATTGATCTAAAAAGACCACTATGGGAATAAAAATAAAAATAAATATTTTCACACGGGTAAGATGAAATAACATAATGATATAAGGAGGCATTGTACAAGACTAAACATAATGAATCATTACATTTTGAAAATGAAATAATATAATCATATAATCCTAGAAATTAACAAGCCACATAAAACATGAGTTTATTATTAGCACATATCATTTCAAATATAGTAACACAAGTTATGGTTAACCACAATTACCATTTCACACGGAGCACGAGTCAAGGTTAACTGTAAAGACCATGGCACATAATGTCACATGAGAATAAAAATTTCCAAATGCAATGGAGTGCTATCTATGTTTACCAATATTAATATATTCATTGATAATTTTTTAATATAAATAATCATACATAATCAGTTATACATAAGCAAAAGGGTACCAATGGAAATAAATGGGTATTATAATCATGTTATAAAGAATAATAAATGGGTGTATCATACAATTGTTCATGAATGAAATGAATTAAACCATACATGGACATTCAAAATAAAAAATTGGAATATATAATGGTATTTTATGTCAATCATAATTGAAAACATGTAAGAATAATATTTAATAATGTTTATAATTAAAACACATTAGTGTTGTGTTAAGGAAAATATTAAAGAGAGTTTAATATTGAATACGGAATAATATTTTATATTTAAATATAAGTGATCCAATGAGGATTTCATAATAAAAAGTATTATTTTTTTTGATAAAAATGTGTGTCTTAAAATAGATGATATAGTTACCATTATATTGGGTCACAATTCTCAATGTCCCCTTAAAACCAGATTTCTTATCGAGAGGAATTGACAATGAAACCACTTGAAAATATGTATATCCCTAAATGAGAATGATTATTGGATATTAGAACATAATTTTGATATATATGAACATCATTCGGAATATGCAAATTAATTTAATATATAACTTCATGTGGGTAAAAACAATGATCGGGGAATAAGAAGGAATAATGGTGGTTCGGGTAAAATCCCTTACCTTATGTCTGATGGTTTTCTTCCCATGATATTAATGTAACAGATAATCAAATAAAATTCACTGATAAATAAATAAAGAACATATTATACGTATTATTGATTTATTATAACCTTATTATGTTCATTCATGGCCTTTTTCATCAGTTTTTATGTTCATTTTAATTTTATTGGTGTTTTTGTGTCCTTAGTTTTCATGATCGGTTTACATAGAAAAATGTATAGATAATCATGTATGATGATTATGGTTGTCCAGAATTAAAGTTATATGTTACTATAGAACATGAAAAATATTTAATGGTTATAAAATTCATTTTTTATTTGGATTTAGGATTAACCGATATATTAATAATTTATGATAACTGTTTGGGTTAATTGGCTATTTTTATCACAATGAACTCATTTTGTTTTATAAAAAAACACCATTAGTGAAAAATTATTCCCAAAAATTAAATAGAATATATTAAATAAATAATAATATTTTTTAATAATAAAAATGATTTCATGACCAGAATATAATAATTTAATAAAAATATAAAACTCCTCGTCCATGAATGTGATAAATTAAAACATCTCGAGCAGTGTTATCATTTATTGAAACATAATAGAGGAAATGAATTATGATTAGATTATTCCATAAACAAAACAAAATTAATATATAAGTGATATATTAGTGTTAAAAATCCAATTTAATAAGTATAGGTGAGGAGATAATAAAAAATGAAAATAAAAACGAAAGAAGTTAAAAAAAGGGAAGAGGTTTTAAACTCATAAATGTGTTCTCATTGAGAACCTCCTTAAGGATAGGGCTATGGAATTTTTATGAGACCAGGATCTCATGGATGTGTTATGGAGGATTAGGGAGGTATTTTAGTGTTATTAGGACATGGTACATGTCTTGATCGGTCTAATAAAAAGAGTTGTGAGGGGTGGGTTTTTTATATGATGAAATCGTATTTTTCTCAATATTTAATTAATCAGTTTATTATTTTTCTCAAGACAAGAATTTGTAACAATTCCGGTGAATAAAATAGAAATATGTAAATTTGAGTTTGAAATCATAGAGCTTACATAAGAATAAAATTATCTATGGCTCAAAAAATCATTTATTTATTATTTATCATAAATAAATTTGGTTTACTATTTATAAAAAATAAAATATATTAGAAAAACCCATAAAGGTAACCTCGTATATTTTTTAATGTGTAGAATCCAAAAATGAAATACATTATATTAAAATATTTTTCTAAATATGGAAAATAAATTTTTTATTTAAAATATTGATTTAGTTGAAAAAATAAACATTTTAATATTATTAATTATTTTTAACACATTGGAAAATTAATTAAGGTATCAATATTTATTTATTATAATCATAATACATTAGTGAAATATTTTATAATCACATTTAATAAAAATAAATATTCTTCTAAATTGTTAATTTATTCATTATATTTTAATTAAATATGTAAGACTTTTATAAAATATCAAAACATGGACATAACTAAATCATATTATCACTTATAAGATGGATAAAAATTATTAATAATTTCATTTCTAAGGGTAGTTATTCACTTGTATGATTTACTATTATTAAGGGTCATATAACAATTCATAAGGGTAACACTACTATTCATAATGTTAAGTTAGTGTTCCCTAAAAATTATGTTTATCCTATATGACTCCAACCATATTACTAATGAAAACCATGTATGTCATATTTTTGAAATTCCTATCACTGAAGTGGAAACAGAAACTTTAAAGTCACATAGTATTTAGTAGTTCATTTAAGTGTTATGTGGCACTGTGTTTCCTAATTGGATATTATGTGATTACAATATATGTAAAAATTATAAGAAAGAAATCCCAATGATTAAACATGGTGGAATTACATTGTCCCCCCTTATGAAATATTACACTCAAAATTTATTTTTACATTGTACAATGGAAATAGGGGTGGGTACTTTTCCTTTATCGCTTCCTACCATTACCATGTTGACTCTTCATACTTATGGTTCGTCCTTTCTAATTTATCCAAGTGAGTATTCTTGTAACATAAAACATTATCTCTAAGATCAAAGATCATCACTGGATAATACTTGTAAGAAATATCATTCTCTAATTGTACCACCTCAAGTGATAGTATATGTTAAGGATTAAGTATGTACTTAATTAAGAAGGATATGTTAAATACATCATATACATTAGACATGATATGTGGAAGTGAATTTCAATGGTCCACAACATTCACACGATTTACTATCTCGGAGGGGACAATGTACCAGGGACTAATCCATCCTTTCTTACCAAATTTCATGTCCTTCTGTCATAAAGATATTTGGAGGATTACCGTGTCTCAAACATTGAACTCAAGTCCTTTCAATGATTGTATTCATAACATTTTTTCCTACTTTGGGATATGATGATGTGACGTTTAATGTTATTCAAAATCTACAACCTTTCATCAACGATTTATTATCTTAGCATCTTACACTCATCAACGTCATCCCAACATGTCGTTGTTCTACACATTTTCATATAAAGGGCTTCATATAGATCTATTTGGATGCTAGAGTGGATACTGTTGTTGTATGAGAATTAGACCAATGAGAGATGATGGTCCACTCCTCCTTTTAGGTCAATAGAAAAATCTCTAAACATGTGTTCCAGTGTTGAAATAATTCACTCTGACTGGACATCAACAAGAGGATTGATAGGTCATACTAAAGACCAGTTCGGGGTTTAGAGAATGTTTGAGAGCTTTCCATAGAATAATGGTAAATCTCATATCTCTGTTAGTTACAATTAATAGTGGTACTCCATGTAGACTTGTCACATAATTTATGTATATCAATTCATCTTTATCCAAATATAAGTCAATATATATTGAGATAAAGTGAGGTTTATTTGAATGATGATCCAAAATTACCCATATAGAAATTTTTCCTACGGATGTCCTTGTACTTCCAGTAAAAAAGTCCCTGATTATGTTTTCCCACATCTATGTTGGTTTGGCTTGTGGTTGCATCATCGCCATAGATTTTTTATTTCATCCATCACTTGCTAAAAAACTAGGCCCATGAAATTATACATAGTAGTGTCCATATACATATTGTCCCACCTATAATTATCGTGGATATATCTATACTACATTAATCTCCCTACAAGAATTTAGAAGGTTGAGCTATGTGAATTATTAAGAATTTTCATCATTATTTATAGGTTTGATGAAACAGATAATTATTCCCGGAATCTTATGACTCCATCCTTGTCAATATTTAATTCATAGGATTTGAATTTTTTTTATAGAATCTATAATTTTATGAATTTCCACTTTATTTCGTTAGGCATCAATTATTTTCTCTACTTAGGATTTTTGAGTAATTATTTCTGAAATAATTTATGAGGTTCATCCCTTAATGATTCCCATGTCCATCCACTAAAAATATTAGAATATTAGATCCTTTTCAATTATCATCAATGATAATGAAGTAGGAAATCTCTACATAGACCATCTTCCAACTAATTTGCTTATCAAGATGATAGTGGATTGAGATTTCTTAATCCATGATGAGCTCTAACCATCCATTATAGAAAAAATTAATATCACTCTTTGTAAATATATATTTGAGACTTTTCTAGTCATTATAAATATCGAAATTCTCTCCATATAGATAATTTCGCCATATTTTGAACACAAAGATCATAGCTTCCAACTCCAGATCATATGTGGGAAAGTCTTCCTCATGGAATTTTAACTTCCTTGAGGCACAAGCTATCACTTCATTATTTTTCATCAGTAAACATCCTAATCTTATAATAGATGAATCATTGTACCCCTCCAAGAGTTATCCACATGACGAGAGTGTGGGTAATGGAATAGTGATAAATTTCTTTTTTATCTCAATAAATCATTCATACCATTTATCAGTCTAGTAGAAATTCACTTCCATCAATATCAGCTTGGACATTGGGTTTTATAATCATGAAAAGTTCTTCAAAGATTAGCGATAATACCAAACTAGACCCTGAATGTTGTGGAACACCGTTCTAGATATTATCCTAGGCCACTTTTTTATTCCCTCTTTTCATTGAATGGTCTACAGTTATTCATTTTCTAGTGAGTAAATTCCCCTTTGAATGATACATACTCCATCTAAAACACACATTTACTATAATTTTCATATATCTTACCACCCAATAATGTATTTATCAATGTATTCAAAATCTCCTCATGTCCCCCTTTTCACTTGGAGAATATAAGAATATCATTGATAAAAGATACCATAAATCTGATGATGTAATATTTGAAGACTCAATTCATTATATCCATGATAATTTCGGGATAATTAGTGATTTTTAAGGGAATTACCTTTAAATCATAGTGTCTATACCTTTTCCAGAAGTTATTTTTTGGAATATTGTCCATTGTCACATTTAATTGGTGATATCCTGACCAGATGTCCACTATCAAAAAATTACATTCCCCATGAAGCTGATCGAACAAGCCATATCTCTACGGAAGATGATACATGTTATTCATCATGATTTAATTATGTTAAATATAATTGATGTCATGGAGTATTTATCTGTCTTTCTACTTGGCTGAGAGGACTGGCGCACCCAAAGATGAAGCAACCGAGCATATAAAACACATCTCTATCTTCTAATGTAACATTTTCATAAGATCTTCTATCTATAATATGGTTATTATATAAGGTGACATTGATATAGGTAGGGATCCCAGAATAAGATCAATTTAGAACTCAACTTATCATTATAGAGGGAGAAAAGGAAAATTTTCAGGTATTACATATGTGTATTCCCTCACGATGGGCATATCATTGAGAAGTATCTTCTCCTTTTTTCCCAATCCTTGGTGAAATATATTCTTGATCAAAAGGATACATTATCTACACATGATAGAATGATTTTAAAGAAGACTCAACATCCTACTTGTACTTATACAAGATTGAAGGATGCTCTCTACAGTGAAGAGTAATCTCCATTTATTTATAGTTAATGTTAGATTAATATTATGATAGACAATCAATTCCCAAATAAGCATCAAACTCTTCCAAAAGAATAATTATGAGATTTCATGGGATATTAAGTCCAAAACAATTAATATGGAAGGAGTTATATACATTGGATGAAATAATGTTCCCATTTTTTGTTATCCCAAATAATTGAATCTCCAAATGTTGATGGGTTGTTGGAATTATTCCACCCAACTAAAAATATATTAAGAAATACGGTGAAAAACAATCAAATTGTATATTTTTTATTCTTGAATTAATGACTAGAATATGTGTCACCAAATTTTTGTCCATGTCCACCTCAAGAGTAGTGATATCATAATCCCTTCAATGTTTCCTTGGAGGTTTGTTTTATTTCCACTGAAAATCCTTGGATTAGAGAAATTTTTAACATAATACCCATATTCCTTGTAGTTTTCACACTAAACTATATGGGTATTGTGGATTTGATCCATTCTTCTCCATCCATGTTAGTGGAACTCTTCATAACCCTTCAATAGTTCTTAACCTGATGTATCATTCTTCCATAATTAATGAAATTCATGTTTCCCATAATATAGTTCCCAATATGGTTCTTCCAATATTTTTAACACATCTAATGATCGTTCTTCTTTCCATCAAGGGATTTATTTTCCGAACCACCCAAATTAGACTCCATTTTTTCTACTTTTAATCACTAGGCCCAAAAGGCTATTGAGTGTCTTCGATATCAATTTCCACCTAAATGGCACAAGAGACAATCTCATCATAACTATCGAAGCCACAAATCAATAATTCATTTTGTAGGATATGTTTGAGTCTGATAAAGAAGTGATCCAACATGCTTTCAGTGTTCATGAAAAAGTTGGAGGCATATCATGAATTCCTTGTAATAATTCTTGCATACACCTTGGTAGACTCATCGCCCATCTTCATCAGTCAATGGAACTATATTTCCATCATAATATGGAGGGTATTGGGGAAATCATTTACCAGAAACATTTTATAGAATTTCTCCTAATATATAGAATCAATTTTTTCAAGGGACGTGATAGTCTTTATCAATGTCCACCACTGATTAGCTTCCCCATCAAAATTATAGACCTCTGCTATGACTTTATCTTCTTCTAAGCTTTATATGATAGAGAATATATTTTCTATGGTGTTAATCCATGGTTCTGTGTTAATGGGATAAGAAGTTCCTCTAATAATGGGAGGCCTTTTTGAAGAAGAATTCGATGGAAACATGATCTTTTTATAGGATAATAGGGTGTTCCACATGATTCAAGTTATTATTCATAACATGATCTAGATGATAAATCCCTCTCATGTTTTTTGAGAACCCATTCCCTTCATATGTCGAATATCACTAGGGAAATTATACCAACCCTTCTTTTTTATTACACACTTAAACCAGATTTATTACATAAAATCTTCACTCAATACAACATAGATGATTGAGAGGTATAGTGTATTTGGTGCTTAGGAACATTACATAATTTCTTAGAAAATAAAACACAAAATATCTTTATTGAAAACAGAATTTACATGATAACTATATTCCCTCGTACATAGCGTTGCCTAAGCTAACCTGACGACATGAATAAGAAAAGGGTGAGCTATAAAGCCTAGTAATGTAATAAACCTGGAATTAAATGATTAATAGAAAAAATGTTAGTAAATTGGAATATAAATGGAGAAAAATAGAAACATGAACATAATGTCATGATAAAGGATGATAATCATAGCATTGAAATGGGGAAACACCACTTAACATAGAATTACCATCATCCAAGTATCATTGCACAAGGAGCATGAGTAAACCCCCATTGCACATGAAGCACGACTAAAACCGCATTCAACTTGAATTAGTGTTAGTGAACACGCATTTCACATGATCAATCATGATACTATACTTTACCCAATGCATTGGAGCTCTATTAGGGCGCACCCTTCTTAAACATTTCACTTCATGCCTAAGTGAGACACATGGATCATATAACATGGAATCAATCAACATCCTAAGTAATTATAAGATTAAGTAATGTAAAAAAAAAATAAATTAAATTACCATTCAATATTTATGTTTTCATAAAGTTGAATACCCTCAATGGGTACATGGGTATGGTATTCACTCCACAATGATCTTGGCTTGGAAAAATGGGGTGCAACTTCGGCAGCATAACGACATGACATAACATTCTTGAAAATGATTGATGAAAGAGAAATGGGTGTATTATCATATGTACTTCAAATGTACAATAATTGGGGTCATATATATACATGTCCCAATAAATGTAAAAGAATTTCGGTGCATAATAAAAAATTAAAACATGGATGTTAAAATGGAGAGAGAAATCTCTCACAGAATTTCAACATGGTAATGGGTTTACATGGGAGGAATTAATGGGAGAGAAATGGGTCTCCCATAATCAAAATATAATGAGTGAAGTATGGGGGAGGCTTTAAATCATACCCAATCATTTTTAATTAAAAATAAAATGGGAAAATAATTTGAAGATAATTGGACAAATATGAGAAATGACAAAATCCATTACATGGAAGTGTAATCCCAAAGGATCAGGAGAGGCTTCAAAGAAGATTATTGGGATCTTGGGAACCTTGGGAGGATTATATATAATGGATGGTAGGGGTTTGTAAAACTCAAAATTCATTTAGTGAAGAGGATGTGGGAGCATGGGTGGGTTTATATAGGAAAGGAGAGGGAATTCTTTATTATTTAGGTCTGGATCACCGCACATAAAACTAATCAATACCAAAAACCAGCCCCTAGTTTTTTCCAATGGTAATTTCCAAAGGGGAGTGGAAAACAATATTTTATATGTCCAGGGGAGAAATTCATAAAATAAAAGGGTAGTTTATGTGGATGTTAGTCACACTCTCAATGAAAACAAATTTAAAAGACCAAATGTATTATAAGTCTTGGAGGGTCTACTAAAGATTTGTATAATAAATCAATAAACCCCAAAATCAAATTTTTTTAATGGTAAACAATATATTGTCCTAAAATAATGTTTATATTATTTTATTACATTAGTAATGGGTCATTATGATGTCTTAAAACACATTATAAATTTAAACGGTATTTAATTTTTACCCAAAAATTCATCTATCTTCGAAAATTATGAAAAATTAACCAATGGATAATTTAGACGTCCTGATTACAAAAAAAATATTCATTTTATCTAAATAATTTTATAAATATATGAATTTTAACTTTTAAAATAAAAAATAACATTTATCTAAAATTCATGGGTTTTGACAAAAATAGCCTTCAAACCTTAATAAAAATTACAAATGATTTCATAAAATTATATCTTTATTTATAGTTAATAATAACTAATTTATTAATAATAATATTTTATTAAAAAGTAATTTATTTCAAAATTCAATTAATTCATCAAAATAGACTTCTTATTTTAATGTTAACTAAAAATAATATTCTTGCCTTAAAAACTATTTTTATAGTTACAATAATAAAATGAATGCACATTATTTGTAAAAAATAATTAACCAAGTCATAGTGCTAGGATATTGTTACATAACCCCTTATAACACCTAAATAAGACTGAATAGTATTGTGTGTGATGGTGACATACTCTTTGGGTGGAAATGATAACATCGCTCTGGTGGTAATCTCTATTACCATCCACTTCTCCCGTAGTCGGTTCCGCTCAAGCATATCGTGTTCAAGCTAGGCTTGGGCATGGTCAAGAGCGAAGCCCACTAATGCATCCTCCTTTCTGAGTTCTGAAAAATGGGCTTTATATGGGGCAGTTCAACTGGATGAGGCCATCACATCCTTTGTCTGGGTAAATTGGATTTGTTAAAGGCCTATATTTATAGTAAAAATTTGATCACTATTCAAGGGCTATATTAGAAATGGTCAAAATTCCAAATGGTAATATAAAATCCATAAAAATAAAACCAATGATGTTCTCATTTTATATAACCATAATAAACATTTAATTAGATCAAGATGAATTTCCATTAATAAAAGTTTGGTTCGTTACAATCATCCCCTCTTAAGAAGTTTCACCCTCAAAATTTTATTTTCTCACACTAAAATAGATATGCTTAACTTTTCTTCATCACTTCCTCTGATTCCCATATCGCTTCTTCAAACATGTTTATTCACCACAACACTTTGATGAGGGGTATTGTCTTATTTTTTAGAACTTTTTCTCTATGATCTAATATCTTTATTGGTAGCTCGTTGAATGAAAAATCATCCTCTAGCTGTATTGCCTATGAAAAAAGTACATGTAATGGTGTTGGTATGTACTTCCTTAAGAGGGATACATGAAATATATCATGTAATTTGGACATGGAAGGTGCAAGTGCTAGTCGATAGGCCACAACCCCTACACGACCAAGAATCTCTATGGGGAAGATGTACCTAGGACATAACTTCCCAATCTTTCCAAACCTCATGTCCTTATTCCAAGTAAATATGTGTGGAAATACCAGTTGTCCAACTTTAAACTCATGTTCTCATTGATGCTTCTCTGTATAACTCTTCTACCGAATTTGCACTGCCTTGATATGCTACTGAATGGTTTTTACCTTCTCTACAATTTCATTGACCATTTCATGTCCTAGCAGCTAACGTTCACCAACTTCATCCCAACATAACGGTGTTCAGAACCTCTTACCATGCATGGCTTCATAAGGTGTCATTCAGATACTCGAGTGAAAACTATTATTGTAGTAGAATGCTACCAGTGTAAGATGTTGGTCCCACCCTTCATTAAAGTACATAGATCATGATCTTAACATATACTCCAGTTTTTGAACAGTTCACTTAGATTGGCCCTCAGTTTGAGGATGATAGATCGTACTGTATTTCAGTTCAGTATCCAGAGAATGTTGAATACTTATCCATATATTAGAGGTGAATCTTGTATCTCAATTAGATACGATAGATAGTGGTACTCCATGTAGCCTAACCACTTCCCTGATGTATATCTATGGCAGTTGATCCAATGAGAAATCCTCCCGAATTGAAATAAAGTTTTCAGACTTTGTAAGTCGATCCACAACAACCCAAGTTGAATTATTGCCTTTGGATGTCTTTGGGAGTCCAATGACAAATTCCATGGGGATATTCTCCCATTTACATGCTAGTATGGGCAATGGTTACATCATCCCCTTAGGCTTCTGTCTCTCGACCATCACTTGCTGACACACAAGGCACATTGATGTAAATTCAGCGATCTCTTTCATCATATTATCCCACTAATAATGCTCTCAGAGATCTCGATACATCATTGTGTTTCCTGGATGAACAGAGAAATTTAAACTATGTGAATCATCATAAAGTTCCTTCCTCCACTCTAAACATGATGGAACACAAAATCTTTTCCCAAATCTCCCATTTCATTCATGACTAACATTGAACTCCAAGGATTTCAATTTTTTAATTACTTCCACTTTATTCTGAATTCCAACTTCATCCTTTTTATAATCCTTTAACCTTTACAAAATAGATGGTTGAGAAATCATTTGTGAAATTATTGAAGATTTTCGTTTCTTTATGATTCCCATGTCCATCATCATCAAGTCTAAGAAGACTAGATCCTTCTCAATTCTCATCAATGATAGAATTGTCAGGTAATTTCTACTTAGAGCATCTAACACCTTGATCGCTTTCCTATGGTGGTAATGGATTGAGAAGTCCATGTCTTTTATTAGATATAACCATCTTGATTGGTGCATGTTCAACTCTTTCTGTGTAAATATATACTTTTGGCTTTTATAGTCCTTATATATTTCACATTTCTCTAAAATGAGATAATGCCTCCATATATTTAAATTGAAGATCACCGCAGAATACTCCAAATCATGTGTTGGATAAGTTTTCTCATGAAATATCAATTTCCATGAATCATCGGAAATGACTTTTTCATTGTGCATCAACACACATCCCATGACTTTCTTCAAAGCATCATTGAATAACTCAAAATGTTCTCCCCTTGTGGGTAAAGTGAGCACGAACACAGTGATAAACCTCCTTTTTAACTCCTTGAATCATTCTTCACATTAATCACTCTAATAAAACTGTAATCCATTCTGAGTTAGCATGGTAAGAGGGTCGGACAATCGTGAGAAATTTCTCACAAATCGTCGATAATATCATGCTAACCCCATGAAGCTACGGATATCTGTTACCGATGTTGGCCTCATCCTTCCCTCAATTGCATTTTTTTGGTGGGATCCATAGATATCATATTTCATATGAAAATATGGACTAATAATAAGACCTCCTTTAACCAGAACATGCACTTGAGGTACATTGAATAGAGATTCTCCTTCAGCACTGTCTCTAGTATAGTTCTTTGAGGCTCTTCATGATCCTCCATGGTTTTTGAGTATATCAGTATATAATCTAAAAATACTAAAAAAAATTTGTTTAGGTAATCCATAAAGTCTCTATTCATCATGTTCATGAATATTTATGGAGAATTAGTTATTCCTAAAGGCAATAATATGAATTCATAGTGCTCATATCTTGTATGAAATGCAGTCTTGGAGATATCTTTCATCTTCACCCATACATGATAATATACTGACCGCAAATTCTCCTTCGAGAAATATTGTCCTCAATGTATCTGATCGAATGTGTCAACACTTCATGGGGAAGGATACTTTTTCATTATCATTATATTTTATGCTCACGATAATCGATGCAAAGGTGCATTGACCCATCTTTCTTCTTGATGAAGAGGACTTGTGCACCACATGGTGAATCCCTAGGGCGTATAATCCCTTTATCCAGATTCTCTTGAAATTGTTTCTTTATCTCCTCAAGCTCCATAATTTCCATTCTATTCAGAGTCATAGATATTGGAAACACCCCAGGTAAAATGTCAATTGATAACTCAACATATCTTCTTGGAGAAAGACCAACAAATTCATCAGGAATCACTTCAGTGAATTCACTCAAAATAGACATGACTTCAAGGATGGTTGCCTCCTTAGACTCAATCATCTGAGCTAGATATGCATTCTCATAGGGCAGTAATATCCATGCTTCAGATTATGGAGGTAAAAAGTATCCATCTCCCCCCTTGCACTTGTATATAATATGGGTTCTATTCTCTACATGGAGGGTTATTACCTCTCACAACAATTTATGTTAGCTTAATATAAGGAACGCCAATCTATGCCAAGAATTGCATCAAATTCCACCAAAATGAGTATGATGAGGTTCTCTAGGAAAATAAATACACAGATCATGATAGGGGAGGTGTTATATTCATGAGATGCAATGGTTGACATCCTTACTTCCCTGATTTGTGGTGGTGTTGTGTTTGTTCTGATGAACGTTTGGGATATAAAAGATTGAAAAAAACCTGAATCAAAAAAAAAACATTCGCTATTCATGAATGAATAACTAGTGTATGTCTCACCACTTCGTTGTTTGGGTTCACTTCGGCATTATTGATGGAAAAAGGTCTCAGATGCATCCTTAGAGGTTGTTGGTTGTCTCTGAAAACCCTTATACTAGGGAACTGATTTGCAAGATGCACTGGTTCATTGCAGTTGTAGTGATAAACAATGTGTTGAGGTTCAAAAGAATCATTCCACACCTATGTTTCAGCCACAAGTTTTTCTTGTCTGTAGTTAATAGGTAGGTTCCCTCCTCTTCCACACCTAAATCATTTTCTCATCCCCTTCAAGCAATTTCTGGGGTGATTCATTCCACACCATTGGCAAGTGGGGTGCTGGAACTTCTTAGTACTGTGGGATTTATCCATCGAACTGCCAGCATTGAATTCCACCTTACTCTTATTATCCCCAAGATACCGCTGGGATTCTCATATCACTATTTAGACCTTGATTGCACATCATATAGTTTCCTCAAAGCTGTCGAAGTCACGGATCTCCAACGCTTTCCTTAAGCAAGGTTTTAACACTCTAAAGTAGCAGTCAAACATTCATTTAGGGGTAATGAAAAAGTCATAGGTGTATCATGCAAGCCTTGTGAAGTTTTCCTGATACACTCTGATAGATTCATCATATTTTTTCTTTAGATAATGTAAGTCCCTTTCCATCTTAAGCCGGAGGGTGCGCGCAAAATATTTATCAAAAAAACATCTTCCCGAAATCCATTCATTCCAATGCCTCGATCTCTTCCTCATGCTTTATATTTTTTATCAATGTCCACCATTGATCAGCTTCACCCTCAATATGATAAGCATCTAGGTGAACCTTCTCTTGATAAGAACATTGATGGATGGAGAAGATCTTTTCAATGGAGTTGATCCATTGTTCGATGATTGAGGGATCATATGATCCAATAAAAGTAAGAGGCCTTTGTCTCAGGAAGGTATCGATAGCAACTTTTTCATTCTTAGTGGGGTTTAAATGTTCTTATTGACCCATGTTTCCATTAAAATCCTGACTTAACTGAGAGAGAAGCATGGAGATGTATGTGATTCCAGCTCCCATCTGATTGGGAATCTCATTTGCATAGTAATCACATTGATCTTTACATTCGTTATCAGCCCGAGTCCTCCTATTACCGGCCATTGGCTATAATATAATGAATGTTAGGGGTAATTCATAAAGGGAAATCCATGTAAAAACTGATTACATATAAATTAATTTTATTTCCTAAAAGTATATATCCATAGGCTTCAATCTATGATTATCATTATCTACATTCAAACATATATTATTAGGGGCATTTATTTTCATTCCCTTAATAAGGGTTCATACTATGATTTTGAATTTACATAATCATATACACTGGGAGTGTCGTTACCTAGTGTGCAGTAATTCTGGTTTACGTGCAGAAATTCCCATTCAAGTCTTGCTCAAAGCAGTGTTTTTGTGTTTTACCTCTACGATACATTTGTGCGAGAGCCACCTCTACCTACTCATATCCATAAAGGGATGTATTAGATTCATAAACCACTTAATAAATATTGACCGATACATAGGGATGTTTTTATTATAATGATTATTGTCTCTATATCTTCACTGGGGTTTTCTAATCCTAATCCCAATAATAACTAAACCTGTCTTTTAATACCAACTATAACAATCCTATTTTTTATTACATAATTAAACATCATTTATTACATTAAATATACACTTGATACAACAAAGAAAATCAAGAGGTATAGTTTCTTTGGGGCTTAGAAACATTACATAACAACATAGAACATAAAACACACCACATCTTTATGAAAAACATCCTTTATCAGACCACTACATTCCCTCGTACTTAGCATTGCATGGGATTACCTAAGGACATTGGTGAAAAAAGGGTGAGTTGTAAAGCCCAGTAAGGAAATAAAAATGGAATAACATGATGAATACAATAAAGGTTATAATACAGTCATATAAATGGAGCATAAGAGAAATATGAACATAAAGGCTTGATAAATCATGATAATCAAAACATGGAAATGTGGAAACCACACGTAACATGGAACTAGCATCATCCAAGACTCATTGCACATATAGCATGAGTAAGCTCTCATTGCACATGAATCACATGTAAAACCTCATTGCACATGAATTAGAATGAGTCAACACCCATTTCACATGACGTATCATGATACTGTACTTTACCCAATACAATGGAGTTCTATCATGGCGCACCCTTAAACATTTCATTTCATGCATAAGTGTGCCACATGGATCATATAACATGGAATAAATTTACATCATAAATGATGAAATTACCTTAGGTATGTCAAATAGTTATAATACATGGTACTTACCGTTATAAAATTCACAATTTACAACAAAAAATTTAATATAGAAAAGATTTAACTAAGAAGTGTCAAGCCATGGAACACCCGAATGGAGACTCAAACATGTCAAATACTAACAACCCAAATACGGAATAATATCCTACATGGTATGGATGGAGTTTTGGGAATAACCACAAATAATTAAGAAAATATTTTGAAAGATAATAACTGTACAGTTCTATTAAGTATATTAATGGCATATAAATTTAATTAATGACCCCTAACAAAATTGGTGTGCCCCACATAAAAATTAAAAATTCAATGAACTTGAGGGAAAAGTAATAGGCCACCCACCGTAGGGTTATACGTCACTACTCATATGATATCGGCAATTGATACATCATATAATGGAGTTTATATGATAAAAACGGGAAACATTTCACTCTTTGATAACTAAGTAAATATTTAGAGAGGATAATAATGGCTAAAAAGTAATTGAGTACATCTAGTAGCACATCCAATGTAATGAACAATACTATGTTGAGATCCCAAAAAAATCAATCTTTTAATCTCAATAATAGGACTTTAAAGAGATTCAAAATGAGATAAAAATTGGTCAACACCCTAGGAATTTTTATAAGGAGGAATGATTATGCATAATTATATCATTAATTGGAAAAAAGTAAAACTACCGAAAATTTAGCATGTGCACATATTGTCTGCATGGTTTGAAAAAACATGAAAAAACCCAGCATGGATGCTCGCAGAAGAGGGGAACTACCATGGTTAAGCAACATGGTTAGGGAAACCATGTTCCAACAATGTGGTAACACTATGTCCAAAAAGGAATAACCTATACGGTTTGATCAAATTGTAAATCCTTCCTTCACGGTTTACAACAAACATTGTTCATGGACTCGTTTTCCCCAAATTTTGTGTTCCAAGATCTAAAAATTCAATAGAAACCTTCATAAACATCACTAACTCATTATGCATCCATATTAACTCCAAAATAAAACTAAAATAGAATTTAAGGGATCAATCGATGATTGAAAAAATTGGTTCTTACGGGGTGAATACTACTATTTAAAATTAATGATAAATATAAATTAGTAATTAAACTATTATAAAATAATTTTTTAGAATATTGATTATGATTTAAAGTGAAATACATGTTAAATAATGGAAACTAATTTTTTATAATGCGTTCCTTCTCCAAAATCATATTCAAATCATCAACCTTCTCTACACAATGAGTATGTATGTACCCTCTAAAAACACATTATTTTAGGTGTGATAACCTATTACAAAATCATACTTCTACAACATCCTAGAGGAAAAACCCAGATTCTTCATATATGTATTATCTTATTTTTTGACCTAAATATTGTTATGGAGTCAAGAATCCATATCATACTTTTGAGTGGTATAATAACCATAATATACACCTAATTTTTATTGGGAAATTAATAATATAACAAAAAATTATTAAAAGAATATAAATAAAGTATAATGTAATGAATAGTAAAGACAATGAAAACGATGTCGAAATATTAGATGATTAACATGATAATGTTCAATAATATTGATCATTTTATTGATGAGTTTTGTATAAATTAACTTGCTTCATAATCTAATCAATGAAAAAGAAGCCACACAGTTTATTAAATAGAAGAAAAGAAAAAATTTATATCACATATATTCAAAAATTATACTATTATAACCTATTTGAATTTATTTTTAATCTTTTGATCACATGCCAGTTGATTAATCTCTATTAATTAATAAAATATCTTATTATGGTGTCTAAATTTTCAATCACTTCCTTACACTTGTTATTTCCTATCAAAATATAATATTTATATTACCTTTATTTGGGAAAACCACAATGAATATCAAATTAATTTCATGAATTACTGTTCAATATTAGATTTCAACAAAATTATTCCATCACATTCATTTATGAAATAATTTATTTTACAAATGAATATAACAATTATGATTTTGTTAATAAATATTAAAATTTATATATACAAAAAATGAGAAAAGGGAATTATATAATGCATGTGTCTAATATATGGAATCATTGGTATATACAATATTAGTGTAAAACTTAAGATAAATATATTTAAACATAAGAAGGTATTTTAATTATTTATTTATTTTCAATTCTGGTAATTAAAAAAATGTCTATTTTAATTTTTGAAGAACAATTTAACTTATATATGCTAAAGGAAATACCTGGTGGTTTCAATCTATTGATACCCTTGACATGTTACTATTAGACATATTTTCTATTACAAGGCAGAATGATCTTCCATCGATGTATATTCTATAATAATGGTGATCCACCATTGTTGAACCAGAGATCTACTACTGTTGTAATATCCTCGCAGGGCTACCGTTGTTCGTCAAAGATATCGTGAATGCGATATTCCACTACTGACATCGAAATAATATGAATGTGGATGATGTAACTAGACCATGGAATAAAATATACCATTAAAAGAGGAAATACAATACGGTTATTGTGATACAAGTTGTTTGAGGACAACGGTGTATAAAAGGTGGTACTTTGAAGGAACATATATCGACATGTGATGAAGGAAATCGACCATGAGGATGTTTGTGAAGTAAAAAATCCATCATAGATGGAATTATAATGATAAATAAATATGATAATGAATATTGATACCTCCCTATGATCTACCATCATCTAATGGTAGATGATTCCACCATTTGGGTGAGGATTTACCAAGAACGCATGCATTACTTCATGGAGTGGTATGAATGTAGGGAGATCAGCATCACAATATTTTTCAAGGGGGAGGAATACATTCATTAAATATGTATTCTTTTACACCTTGTTAGGAACTATGTTTCACCCATGCCACCGGCGATGGGTCCCATGTTATAGCTCTCCAATATGGTTGACCATAAGGACCCCTAAATAGTAATAGGTCAATACAATGGTGGATTTATTAATATTTAATATTTTTTTATCTAAATCCACATTGGAATAACATTGTTAAAAAATATAAATATTATCATGAAGCATAACATAGTTTTATAAATCCATTTTGATTATCAAAGAATAATTAAGATAAATTAAATTCCCAAAGTATCATTAAAAATTTCAAAAACTAATAAATGAAATTAAATAAATTTATTTATTTTTTCCAATTAGTTACTATTTAATATTTAATTATTTGTGTTCTTTAGTGTTCTATAGTATGTGATGTTATAAAAAACCCAAAAATCCAAATGACTATGTATAATTTTATATAAACAATATTTCCCACTGTTTGATATCTATAAATGTGTAAAATGGTATTATGTTTCTTCAAAAGAGTTAAAAACATATTTTGAGATAAGAATGTAACATTTAACCATATTTGACAATTAGAATCCATATAATTTCATTTTTATTTGACTAGTGTTTTTAAAAATATGATCAATTTATCCAAATTTAAATTAATTTCACCATGGAATATCCATATAACTACTTCCTATAATTGAATCATAATAAAAGTAAAATCTAACATTTTAGTAAAATTGAAAATTATTCACATAAATTAAATAAGATGTAAATTTTTTTTTGGGGAAATATAAACCTTAATAAGTGAAAATATTTTTTGTAGTCATAGAAGAATAGTTTTGAATCACTATGTGATAACATGGTTTAGAGATTATAATGACACAATTTCGTTGATGTGATGTTTAGTTTGTGATAGTGTTATACATTTATTTATCCTCAAATACTATTTATCCTTATTGGAAGATTCCATATATGTAGTTGGAGTTGTAAATTAAGATAAATTAATTATCATTAGAGGGTTTTATATTTACTATTGTATCACCATATAATGTTGGAGTATTTTTTAAAATGTAAAATTATAGGTATGTTTTATTATTAATTGAATGTTATTGATTTTATCTTGTGATAGAGAAATAATAATATCACATATTGAGGATTAATCATTTATTTGAATAATTTTTTTGGATTTCATTTTTTCTTAGATACATTTTTGAGTACCATCACAAGAATGTTGAAAAGGATGTATTCATTATAATTTTTTAGGGTTCCCTATTAATATTTTGGACACATGGTTATTCCATTATGAGATACAAAATCCCTAGTTTTTTTCATCGTATAGGTGAAATATGTGTTTTATGTGTTCATATATACTTTTTTGGTTGTGTTCAGAGATTCTATATAAGTGTATTAATGGTTAGAGTATGATTATACATAGCATTTATGTGCTATTATATTATTCCCTAAATCAATTTAGTTATATGTTAATTAATATAAGAATATGTTTAGAAACAATGAGGTTTATTTACATTCGTTTTTAATATAAAAACTTAGTTTATCAATCAATCCATCCTAGATTGTGATAATAATATCATTACTAGATACCAAAAATATTTTATTAGATCACATTTTACATAATAATTTTGGTTATTAAAATTATATTACGTATAATTTCTCCTAAATTGTGACTCCTTGGAATGATTTGACCCCAATAGATCTTGATTTTAATACAAGATAATTTTATGATTAAATTTTTATACTATGGTTACATGATGATTTTTGAACATATTAAACAATTTCTATAATATGGTGTTTTGTTTATGTGTTTCTTAAATGATCCCCATATTATCTTGATTTTTATTTGGATATACATATCTATAGTGATATCCATTAGGACTTAGTGGTTGTTTCCCTCATTAATGTGACTATACTACCAATAATCATGTCATTCCAATGTTGTTACATTCCATAAATATATGTTGATATTAGCTTACTAGAAACATTTTTATCTTCTTCATAAATAATACGTTTCTATGACATTTATTCTCTTCGTTGTTTGTAATTTCACATCATTTGAGGTTTTGGAATTTCATTCTAGACTCTATCATTGTTATCTCCATAAATTAAGGTAATTTAAATTGGATAACTAATGTTATATGTTTAAATAATTGAGGTTTTTGTTTGAGATACTCTAGATAAGTGGAGGAATTTGGGATATAAATTTGAATTTGGATGTAAAGGAAATCTATATTGTAGTTCACCTAAAGTAAATATTAGTGTATTCTTATTTAATATATTAGGTATAGTTTCATTTAAGAGATCCAAATAATGTGATGTAATGATATTTTGTTATATGTATAGATACTCAAACGATTTGTTGGGGGATTATTAACCATCGAGATCATTAAAGGGGAAACTACATGATACATTTTAAATGTTTAAAGATGATATCAATAATATTCATATATGACCTAGAGTAGGGAATAGTGAAATATATTAGATTTATCATGCTTTTTGAAATAAAATATATAGGTCATAGATGAATAGGTTAGTGGATGAGTTCACATCTCGATGATTAGTTTGTTAAATGTTTAATTCTATGAATAGTTTTTTATAGGTTATCCAAAAAAATTTTATGTTTCATTGTGGAAATGGGATTATATATCAATATATATTTTTTAAAATATTCCACTATTATCCGTAGGATTTAACAATTCCAGGTTAAGTATGGATGGTTTGATGAATTTAATCATTTACTGGTGAACATGGAGTGTGATGAAACTATTTCCTTGATGCTGTAGTATATAGATGATGTGGTGTGACTTTCTAATGAAATTAGCATGACCATCTTTTTTAAAGATCATTTTTTACCTCATAATTTTGAATGATTCTATACTATATTTTTCGAAACCATCCATTATTTTTAACAACTTTTTGTCCTCAAAAGTATGGTGAGAATTCAAAAACAACCAATACTCTATAGTATATTTTTATTTGAAGGTGTACTTAATTTTATAGGTTCACGGGATAATAATTTTCAATTTTCTGGTTTTATTATTATAATATATATCATTCATACATTGGTATTTAATAATTCATGGGTTTATATGGGAATAATTATAGACTATCATATTACTAGATTGAGATTTGATAATTTGCGATTCAAGGAAAATATTTATGGTTGATCATGCTAAATAATGTATTGATGATTTTCTAGTTGATTTCAACTACTCATTATCATTATATGTATTATATTAATTTTACAATGGGGATCCAATATTGTTAATTATATTTTTTTTTGGATGTGTCTTCTTATCAAGGGAAATAAATACTCATTCAAGTAATTAAGATTAAACTCTAATGAATAAAAAAAATTTGGGTTCTAGAGCATGTAAGTATGGATTTATAAATGTTATCTCATCATCTGAATAATGATTCGATTCATAAAATTTTCTAACATCTATTTCATTAATGGTATATTTATTATGAATCCCATGTCATTCAAAACAAGGAGTCAAATATGGAATTGTATGTGGTGGTACAGAGCATCCTATTTAGATTCAAGATTTCTATGTGAGGGAACATTGTGAGCATTACATCAATTGATTCATGTTTTATTGATTTATAATGTCCTAGAGAAATGAACAATGGAATAGTAGTCATATATGTGTGTTTATAATCTATATTTTTTTAAACTATTTTGTGTGTTATGGAAATTTATTTTTCACCAATGTTACAAATTGTTTTCATCACCATATTTTTCAATTTTATTTTATTTTATTTTATATAAATATTTCCATTTTAGTAGTGTCTTATAAGCAGTTTTTTTCATGTTTTACTTATTTCTTTAGTTTTTATCCATATAGAAATGAAGAATATCATAGATATCTAATGCTGGGGAACATATTTTTCCAATGAGATACAATGAAATTTCTGAGTGTTTGAGGTTTTGAGAGTGAGTATGGAGTTTATGACACTGGAGAAGTGTATTTTGGTATGAGATTTATAATGAAGGAAAAATTACATTGTAATTATCATTTGTTATATTGTGTTATTATGTCTAATAGAGACCATGGGAAGGTATTTTATCTCGATTATTTTGATAATTTATTAATTTTTTCTAATGTGGATTTAATATGATGAGTATTATTATGATTCAAAAAATAAACCATGATTTTCTTTTTTGAATGAATTTATTGTGAATTACACTATGGTGATTTGTGTTTCACATTTATACTTTTTTAGGTTATTAATCCTAAGTTTGTAGAAAAGGTATTTAATACAAAATTTCAGAGATTATCTATTATAGAAATATGAAAACCGTTATTCGATAATGTACCTCTGTAATATTGGAATTTAACATCTTTTAACATGATTTTTAAGGAAATGTAACATAATAGTTTGTGGAGATCCATCTAACAAACCTTAATGTAACCATCGAATGTTATATCATTCCATGATTTTTTAGTAATTCATTTGATGAATATTCATTTTTCATAAACCTATTTAAATATTTTTTAATTCAGTTTACCTTTGTAAACTCTAGGGATATATATGATTCCCTATAATGCAATGGTTTATAATGTTTCTGTTATTCTCTCTCGTGATCTCAAATTCAGTTTTATAATTATTTTATCTTCATTTTATAATTAATTATCATCATTCCCTCTCCATTAAGAGGTTAGTGAAATTTTTTTCTTTGCATCATTAGATTTGGTAAATGAATTATTTTTGGATTTATGTTTAATGTTTTGGTTGGTTAGTTTTATGAGTTTGGCATTGTTTGTTCTTCGATTCATCTAATTTTAGATTGTCGATTGTTGAAGCATTAGGAATTTTTAGGGATTTAAAATATATCTATTTTATTTAATTATTAATTGGATATTTATAATTCTATAGTTTATTTAAGTATATAGATTGTTTTTATATAATTAATATAATAATTGGATAGACATTTCTAGTTGGGGTAGTAAAATGAATTGTTTTGACATTATATTGTCTTATTGTTGAGTTATTATTCATTTTATATTTTTATAGAATGTGTCTATGTTTCCTTATGATGTTAGTTAATATGATTGATCATGTTAAATTTGTTAAATTTATTGGAATATGGATATTAAATAAAAAATATTGAATCATAATTTTCTATTTAATGTATCTAGGATATGTATGAATTTAAAATTAAAAGATGATGTATATTTAATAAGGGTATTTATTTCTTTTCTAATCATATTATTTTATCAATATGGTTGTCGTGTCCTTATTGTAATTGTATTTTCGTTGGAGAATAAGGGGTTATTATATTTTACCTTATTGTTATTGTTTTTTTGTTAATGTGGTATGGTGCAGTTATAGTTGTTGAGGAGTTTATGATGATGATATGGGAAATTTATGCGGGTTATTTATGTTGATATGGATAGTAAATAATAGATATTTTTGTATTTTTAAACAATTAATAATAATTTTGAATAATATGTTAGGGAAGTTGGTGGTAATTAATATATAAAGTGAAGGAGTTCATAAATTAATGACATAAAATAAGGTGTCTGTATATTAAAAGTATAAATTTTAGAGTAGAGTTGGAAAATGCGACATAAATGAATATGTAATAAAAATTACTATAACTATGTTTTTTACATAGTAATATTTAAAGTATATTAATTAAATAAAATATGAAATTTCAATAAATATTTTCTTTTGAGATAATCGATTAGTTTTGTGGTATGAGAGGTTGTAGTTTTGTTTTGTGCATTTGCGGTGAGGTGGGATGGGATGTGGCCCTAAATTAATTGTAATTGGAAGAGAAACCCTTAGTTGTGTTTTTTAAAATATATTTTTTATATATTTTTTAATTTTTACACATCTCCACCAAATTTTTTTTCCTATCCAATGGACATAAATGGATTTTGGTTTTGATTTTAGCCCTGATATCTTGAAATTGGGTGATTCAAATAAATGGTTACACGTCATCTCCTACGATATATTTTTGATGTATTGTGGATATAACTGGATGGATTGAGGTTATATATTGTGTTTATGATCTCATAAAGTGGAAATAATGTGTTTATAATATGTTTTATGGTTGATATAGTCTTTTGTAAAATGTGATTGCGGTTATGTAGTTGTCTATATAGTAAATAAGATGTGTTTGTTCTTCTATGGTATGTAGTAATGGGATGTGGATACGATGAATGTGCTAGTGAATATGTCATTGTATCATATGGAAGAATAGATCAATAGTGATATAGGAATGAGGTACATTCTAATATATTTTCCATATTATTATGTATGTGATTTTATTTTTATTTGGATGGTGTAACATAGTGAGTATGTGTTTTCAGATAGAATGGAAAAAGTAAGGAGTTTGTTTTAGAATGTACTTAATGATGATTTAGTATACTTCTTCAAAAATAGGGTAGGCATTTCATTGGAGGATCCAACATAGTATAAATATTTTATCACACAGAACTTCTATATCTTTATGTTATATTTTTTCAAGAAAAAGTTTCTTATTATGCTAGAAATTATTATATCATTGTCTTTTTGGTGATGATGTAATTTTATTTTGTTTTTAATTTTTGTATTAAATTTTCTATATGAAATTAGGTTATAATTTAAATTTTTTTTATGTTATAGATGGGTTAAAGATTTATTATCTGATTTTTATTGGTGGATTTAATTTTTTTATATATATCATTATAATGATAATTTCTCATCATATATTTTTCGAACCCTCTGTTCAAGTCACCAACTGATGGATCAATAGTGGTGGGATTCAGGGTGTGGAACTCTTCTTTATATCAAACCATATATGGGTTTTAGTGGGTATAGGTAATGATAAAACAATATCTTAAAATTCTATGAGGGCATAGATAGTGTTTTTTGTTAGAGGTAAGGGAGAATAGAATTGTATTTGTAATAAAATAATATCATTTATGCTTAAATGTCAATGTATCCAAGGGATACTGAATGAGAAAGAAAAGGTCCCTTATTATCCATGTTATAGACAGAAATATTACTAAACACAGTAATGATTGATTATACTGATTGCAACATAATGTGTTTCGGGTGTTATATACTTCGTGATCTTGTGCAATTGTGTTTGAAATGGTGTTGTGTTTATGTAATTTAAAAATGATTTAAATTAATTTAACCTAAATTTAATTATTATCTATTGATAAAATATACTAATTTATGATGTAAATATAGATAATAGTAGGTATATGTATGTTTTTTAGAAGGATGAGGTGTAATAGGAGGACATTTTTCTTATGATGGATAATCATAAAGAACATGAATAATTAAGGATGGCCTTGGAAGAATTTCAACATCATAGAATATTATGATATGATATGATTTTAAATGATAATGGGATATTGAAATGTTTGGATGATTCATGTTTTTTGTTGCTCTGAATCGTGTGAGGAAGAAGCCTCATATTATTATAACTATTATCTTGTTAATAGGATAGGATCATCAGTAATGGATATGTTTTTTAAAGATTATAATATATCTTATGTATCTTGTGAGAGGTCCTGTTAATAGTTTTGGTTGTGTTTCTATCCGCAATTACATGGTTTTCATGGTAATAAAAGTATCATTCTATTTTATAAGGGATGTTGAGTGTGTATTATCTAGTATTCTCATCTAAGAACCTTCACTAAGATATTCCATATCTTATTCAAGGTGATTAATTTATTGAAAAAACATCAAGGATCTATAGTTTTTGGATATATAGTGGAAGGTCACTGAATTTATGTTGTTTACAAATAATGACATGCATGTAAAGACATGGGAAGTAGAAAAAAGATTTACTTTATAAATGCTATTTCGGAGAGTAAAGTCATCCAATCAACCCAAACTATAGTGTATCGGTTAGTGGATATTTTTTATCTCATTAGATGAGGTGTTATACCATGGGAACTCGGTCTGAGACTTCTCCTCATCATTTATATGGAAATGGGTTTTCTTAGGCTTCTACCAAGTACTTAATTGTTGTTTTCATTATTTATAGAGGTCAAGGAAAATTAAATATCATGTTTTTATACATTTTCATTTAGTCATGATGAGTCAGATAACCTCTTTTAATTTCATCACAAAAAATAGTCTCCTCTAGGGCCTTATTTGTAGGTGAAATAATAAAAATAGTTAATCAAATACCTTTTAAAATTTTATTTTATATATTAAAGTGAGATTACAATTTTTTATATAATGACAGAAACATTATATTAAATATTACAATTTATTTCAATAATTAAATATTTAGTAAAAAATATATTATTAAGGAATTCTATGTCTTAATTAAAAATAATGTAAACTATTTCTGAGTTAAGATTACAATTTATCTTTACTATTAAATTTCAAAAAATATGAATGAAGAAATAAATATTTATAAAATTAATTAAATGATATTTTTAATCATTTTTGATTGAATTCATTTTAGATAATCATTTCCCCCATGAGTACTTCTTTTATGGTTTATTTATATAAATTTAATAAATTTGTTGACAATAAAAATTTTATAGCTATCACTCATAGTCTACCAACCCATATTTCGAATTTCCATAACATTATCATATTCTTATATCAGTATAACGAAATAATGATAAACATAATGAAAGAAACTTTTTATCCATAACATTAATTAATTAATTTTGAAATGATTCTCAAAATAATACTTTGTTTTATTTTAATTGTATTGTATCATACTTATTAATTATCCCTATATTTATTTTTTAATATTTACATTAATAAGAAAACCAAAAAAATTGGAATCCATAATATAGTAAGATGTATATTTTAGTCTCTATGATTAATGATGATGTAGAATATAAAATCTCTTTAATTTTATTGACAAAATCATTAGCAGTTAAATTTTCAATTCTAATTTATTTCAAAATTCATTATCATATTCATTTAATTTTAATGATAATATTTTTATATGTATTTTAAAATATATTACTCACTACTCTAGAATAAAGAAAATTAGAATTATAAACTATTTTCATTGATATTACTACAAAAATTAGAAAATTAAAAATGAATTAATAAACCTGGGTTATCAACATAATATAATTTATTATAAAATATGTGCACGAATTTTTTTATATAATTATGACGAATAAAAATAATTAAATTGTATCATAAAAAATATTACTGGTTTTTATAGATTATCGGTTCACCCTTTTTTGTTATTTTTTATGTATTATTAATATCTATTTCTACTTAAACACTTGTTTATTAATACTGTAATAATTTATTACTAAAATGAAAAATAATTTCATGAACATTTCCTGAATTATATAAGATTATCTTAATTATAAAATATCACCATTTAGGTATATATAATCATCTGATTATTATGTTATATTTATTTTAGGATTAATTTGAGGTTTTATTAAATACATTGGTTTTATTAATATATATGAATAATAGATTATGTTTACTTCGGTTAGGGGATTGGTATCATAAGAAATGTTTTCACTGAGTACTTGGTGACTAGAGAATGAACACTCGGTGGGTGAAAGAAAGAAATTACCTCCTTTTTTCATCTAAAGTTTTTTATTATGTTATAATGTATAATACTTTATCCTACTAAAATTTTAAATGTTATAGTTAATATATATTTAAAGCATTCCAATTCCTTATTAAAATTGATCCACACAAAAGTTTGTAATACCACACTTCCCATCTTATCAAATCAAATATATAACGCTTGTAAATAAATTCATGTTATAAAAATAATATACTAGATTGCATTTTTTCCTAAAATTTATTTTTAATAATATTTTATCAGTTTAATATATAATATATGATAAACCATGGTTTCCTATTTTTTTCTCAAATGAAAATATTTTTATATTTTTCTTAACATCAAGTAGTAAATTATAAGGGTCTCATGTTTAAAATGTCAAAAAAATTATAAATAAATATATAAAATTATTCAATCCATTTTATTAATGATATATGGATTGAATTTTTTTTGGTTAGTTGGTTTTTTATACATATAATTAAATAATATAATAAAATTTAAAAATTGGTTATTTTTTTATATCCCTAGACATTTATTTTTTAAATACAATTTGGTAAATTAATTTATAAAAACTATACTATATGTTTTAATGATATATATGATACAAATAATACAAATAAAAGTGAAATTTTGCTTTAATTTTGTAATATTGAGAATATTTACTATTCAAATATTTAATATGTCAAGTCATGTATATTCTCCATGGGATAATTTCCAATTGAATTTTCACTGGTTATAAATTTTACCTTCATTCTAATAAGAGATAATTATATTATTGAAATGATATAACTAAATCTATGACTCCATTGATCATCCCATTATCAAGGAAATAATTCCAAACATGTTTTCACATCCTCATTGAAATAATTGTAGATTGAAAATTATTCACACATATAACCTATTTTTCATCACCTAAGACATATGGTTCAACCATATCAAATTAATTATCATAGAAATAAACAATGTAGCTTATTTTTAACATCACTAGTAACCCGTACCTTTGGGAATAATCATATATTTTAATTCCAATTACATTTATAAAGTGTAAAATAACAAGCCTCATGAGTAATCATCAAAAGTATAAAATTTATACTCATTATCCATAAAAATAATGTACATTTGGTATATTACCGAGAAGATGATGTGTGATTATGACTCATACAGAATTATCAATATCTAAATATCTATATACATATTCATATTATAGAATATAATATTATAAAGGAGTTAACTAATACCAATAATACATATGATGAGGGAGGAAACATTGAAGATGAGAGTGATGAAAATTATAAGTATGATGAGTATGATAACATTGATTATGGGGATAAGTTATATATTTTATCTTTAAATAATAAAAAACAAAACTATATTGTTGTTGATGAATTGTTTTATGTAAATAAGAATATAGAATTTAATATATTAGTAAATTTTATAAATTTTTATAAATTGGATAATTTACATAATTTAATAATTTTAAATAAAAAAATGACAACTAAATTTACCTGGATTGAAAATATTATTCCAATGAATCATCCATCTTATGGATATGATGATTTTATATTGTGTAAAATCAATAATCTAACATAACTTATACCATCATGTCTATATTCTATGAATATCCCAAGTATAACATAAATAAAAATAAACCATTATAATAGAATCTATTAACTATTAGGGTTAAAATGAAAATGTACATTAATTAATTAATTTGAATATCCTATAAAAATTTATCATGCAATTATAACTAACTAATGATGAATAAAAATATAAAAATCATGTTAATTTTAAAAAGAAAAGTTATTTTTAATATAATTATTGAAATAAATGATATTAATTACTTATCAAAGACCTTATAAATAATAAATAACAGTTAATGAAATAATTTATTTAAAAGTAATTATTTAATTTTATCTAATCTATAATAGATAATTATTTTACTTATTTAATAGATATTTTCAAATATATATAATTGTGTATGTTACAGAGAGAGATGTATATGGAGAGAGAAAAAGAGACTCATATAGACAAAAATAATGATGTTACCAAATAAATTAATTGGTTGAATAATCTTAATATAACGATGATGTAAACATTGATTATAAAAATAAATAAGTGTCCAATATCTTTTTTAAACTGTTACATCATGTAAGATAAATTATAAATATACCATATTATAAAGGAACCATTGAGGATATTTATAGAAATAAAAATGGCTTGCATAATTTCAAATATAAACACTCCACACATATATTAACAATGGAACATAGTATTAGATTTTTTTTTCTAAATGTATATTTTAGTTTTATTTTCTATTTAGAGATCTATAATTTGTTTTAATTATAATTTGTTTTATTTTTTCCACCTATATAAAACATTAATGATATTTAAATTTTCTAAATTTATATTTTTCAATATTCTTATTCATCCAATTTAGAGGATGGGATTTTTTGTGATCATAACCCTTATCTCAAAGATTTAATTTTTTATAATACCTATAATAAGTTATACACCAACTATGAGATTGAGTATTTCTAATCAAATATTATTTGTAGAACTGTTCCATGGTTTACCAATATTGTTGTGATTAAGTTATTTATTATACCAAGACACCTTGTAAATTTTATTTTGATAACTTTTTCTTTAACTGTTACGTTTCATATTTATAGATACAATAATAAATACATTTATATTAAAGGATAAATGTATTTTTAAAATTATTTTTAATTTTTTTATGAATATATTTTTATAATCTAGTAATCAATGTCATAATGTTGAAAAATTGCATTCAAAATTGATTAAAATTATTTCCGCTGTTGTTTTAAAAACAAAACTCAGTATTGATTAGTACCATTTAGAATTAAATTTAATTTTCACAAAATATATTATTAATATTACTAGTTAATGTTTAAAAAAAATATATTTCCAATTATTTCCATTGTTTTAAATATTATTATTTTAATTTGAAAGCACTAATCACCCCAATGTTTTTCTATCCTCTAAATAAATATATGATATCATATAAATAATTTTATTTTTGTTCAGTTTTTTAATAGACACGATAATGTCCATAAAGGTAAAATAATGTACTTAAAATTTATTATAGAATTTTAAATACAAATAATACATGCTACCAATTATCATCAAATATTATATGAAACCAATTATACGTGTTGAAAAATAAAATGAAGATCTATATATAAATTCTAGACTGTGAAACATAGGGAAATATAAAGGGGAAATATTAGAATCTTAATGCACTCAAATGATATAGATATGGGGAAACGTATCAGATATGTTCTTATTAGTATAAATAGATAAATGATATTTTTAACTTGGTTAAAATTAATTTAACATAATATAATTATATGAAACTTTTATGAATGGATTGATACATTATTTATATCACATCAATTAGATTAAAAAGATAATGAAATGAATTTCGGTACTTATTTAACGAGGAATAATGCATTAAATATGAATCCAAATGAATCAAATTTAAAAATTTATTATTATTTTAATGAAATAATTGAAATAAATATTCCACTCTAATTGAAAATAAAACAAAAGAAACAATTAAAAAAATTCAATATTATTTACATTCAAATTAAACAATAACTATAATTATAAAAACATATTTCTATAATAATGGAACTATGATGATAAAAAGTATCATTTTATATATGATGATGTACATGTATGAAATTATGTTAAAATTGTATTATGATGATGAAATAACAAAATACATAACATTCATATAAATAAAAAAGAGAAATAATTTGGAATGTTAATTAAGTATTATTATACTATATTCTGCAACTGCATATTTGATATGTTTTTAACATTCCGTAGTAATGTTAATGTAAATTTATGATTATATATTGCTTCATAATGGGTTTATGAAGAACATTATAACTCATACAGTAATATTGAAATGAAAATTAATTTTTATATTTGGTTTTCTGGAGAGATCCTGAAGATAACCAAAAGGTGACTCGTGATATTGGAGATTTTTCTAGGGACATTTGTGGAAGTAAATACACAAAATATAAATTAAATTTTTTTCATTATGTAGAATGTGATAATAATTATAACTGAAAAAAATTATGTGGTCTGTAAAATCAAATGTTCATTTAGGGGTTGACTTGAATTTTCTCAGATAAAATATCATAAATAAATATGTAATTAAAAAAATATGAAAATAAAATATGAATATCACAAGGTAAATTTTCTAAAATTAATCAGGTTATTAAAGAATATGTAAAATTACATTAAGTAAATTTATTTAGGCATTATATATTTAGTATATATTTCAATGTATTTTTTATATGTTGAGTGAAATAGTTTAATGCTTAGAATAAAATCAACTATTATTGGATGTAATCACATAATATAATAGTGTGAAGTAGAAAATGAAATTTTTCTTAATTCATTGAACCATAAATTGGTTGTTTAAAATACATTCCTTGGTAATTGTAATGTAAACATGTTATGTATCTTGGAAAATGTGAGTAATACCATTATAAAAATATTTATTTTATTATTCATACATATTGGATGAGGGAAAAATTATATTTTTTTGATGATTCCACGATTTTGTAAGACCCATTTATTTTATAATATATTTCACGATAAATAAACTTGATTTCTTTAACATGCTGTAATACACGTAACCCTTACTCTAAATATTACATTATAAGTTATTCCATTATAACATAGCCATTTAACATGGAAGTTGGAATAGAATAACCATATTATGATAATATATATATATATAAGTCAAACCGAAAAATAATTTATTGATAAATTCTTAGAAAATAAGATCTTATGATTTTAGTAAATTAATATGTGGTTCAAATATACATTTTCATCAAAAATGTATTTTATTTCTTTTTCAATTAAAATATTACTATTAATTCATTAAAAAATTAGAAATGGCATATGATAAAAAAAATTTAATATTTGAAAATATCATATAAAAATTAAATTTTGATTTTTTTGACACATTTTAGAAAACATTTATTCTTCAATAATTAGTAAAAAATATATTTTTTATTAAATGATAACTTTGTTTGTTTATTTACAATTTCATATTTTTTATGAGTAGTTTTAAAAATTAATTAATTCTATTTGATTAAATTTAATCAAAAATGTTATTTGTATAATAAATATACTTTAATTTTGGTAGAGAAATATTTGGACACACAAAAAGACATATTTCGGTAAAATAGATTGTCATTGCATTTAACATATCTAATTTTCAATAATTTTTTTCCCTTAAGTGAAATTGAAAATAAAGAATAGAATATAAATTTTTAAGGAATTTTTTTTGGATATAAGGAACATGTTTTTTATTAATTTGAATGATATCATTGATAAATATATGTGACCACTATATGGGTAAAATTGGTAAAACATGGTTAAAATCTTTTAGATATGGATTTAAAATTACAATAAAACATATTTTATCAAATTGGGTGACTTTTGATAATATTTTATCATCAATGTATCAGAAATATAGCCATAATTTCCATTTTACATTAATATCTACCATTGTATTATTTAAATAAATGAATAAATACTAAATAACACTCTTATGATTATAATATATCTAACATTTTATCATAAGAATATAGAATAATATATATTATGTTTTAAATTTTTATTTTGAAATAAATAAATTAGATAATAAAAATTTAATTTTAATTTGTAGGGATTGAATAATTTTATTAATTTCTTATAAAACACACAAAAAAATATATTTAATTAATTGATAGATATAATAAATAATTTCAAAAAAAATTAAATGTTATAAATTTTTATTGATTTATAGTTTTTCTGGAATTTTATAGTTAAATAGTATTTAATATTTATTTTTCAAAGGATTATATTTTAATTCGTTCTTTATCTTGGGGTACTTAAGGTCAAATTAGATGATTAGTGTCAAAAGGACCATAATAGTAGTTCATGAAAAATAATATTTTATTATATTATTAGATATTCATAAAAATCCAATATTCAACCAATTTAATCAGAACTGGTTTAAAATAACCAAAATCATAAAATAATGTGTCACTATTAATTATATAGTATAATTATAGCCCCTTAAAAAGAAAAAAAGTTTGATGTTATGGTAATTGTCAAAATGGTAAACAATGAGCTAAAACAAATAGATATTGGTAAAAACCCCAATGAATTCCTCATTTTTATTGAATGAGAGAATTTTCAATCATCCTCATCCTATATTTTAATAATTTTAATTTTAATGTAATTTTACAAAAACATAAATTTATATTAATTAAATAGATTAAGTTTTTTCATTTGTATCCCTCCAATAACATATAAGAGAGAATAACTTTTCATATATTCCTCACACTTATTTGACCTTTATTATCATAAAATTCATATAATATTACATTATTAAATTCCTTCCCCAAATCTAATTGTTTCCGGTTGTTCCGAAATACTATCCTTTCAGGTCTTAATGAATATATCAGTAGAGGTATCCCAATGAAGAGGTATAACTCTTACCCGAGTAAATAAAATTTATTTAATCTTATATCTCCAAAAAAATATCTTCTATCCATTTTAAAATAATAAAATATATATCTTAAATATAAAAAATATTAATAGTTTTTTGAACTACATTTATTAACACTCTTTTTCATCAATCATGAAGTGAATGTATTGCTCGTGCATACATTTGGACTACTACTTCCACATAGAAATACAATTCTTTAAATATTTCCATTTCTTAAGGATTGTCATTATTGTTGGTTAAATTTATACCTGTGATATTTATTAGATAATAATTATTCAATAATTATAATATAATATCTACCATTTTACTTTCCTATTTGTTGTCAAATAATTACATCACTCTTTCATATTTGCAGACAACCACCTCCACGAACAGATCTAATTCGTTTTTTATTTCAAAAGTATATAGTTTTAATAAGGATTTATTTAATAAAAATAAATTAAAAAAAATTATGTGATAATAATATTATAAAGGTGATCTAATATTTATATTTCATTTGTTCCATCAATAAAAAATTAATGATAGTGTTCACACATATGTATGGTATATCGTCTCTCAGAATAGAGTAATATATTTTTCTATTTATAATTTAAATTTATGATAATAGATATATAAATTATGAATATATATAATTTTTATATCATTATTTACATTCTTTATATTATGGAACCATGTTCAATATACAATGTTCATAACTACTGAATCGAAGATCTCATGAAAAATGAAATGGTTAATATAGGAAAATGATAATTTTAATACTGAATTAGTAATAAATTTCCGTATATATGTTATACGTAGATATTATATAATGAAATAAAAATAAAAATAAACTTATCGTATATTCACTATAATCTGTATTTGGTTACACATGAGGATAACAGTATATTCAAATATTGTCGAACTTGATGTAAGGGATTTATTTTAAAATCAAATTATATTTCATGAATTTTATTTTTTAATTTCCTTTGAGAAAAAATTTATAAAAATTATTAGATAAAACATGTTTATCTTAATATACAGTTTTTATTCATGATAATTTCAAAAAATATTTCATTTTTACTATCTTAAGTACTTAAGAAGATTGAAAAAAAAAATTTAGGAGAAACCATACATTATATCCTCTTTAGTGTGGAATCTTTCTCCTTTGGGCCAATATTTTCTAAAAAATTATTCAGGAGTGTTTTTAATATTCACCTTTTAATGATTTATGAAATTATTACCCATGTTATAATTTTTTAAATAAATTCGATACAAATATTCTTATCTATTTTTAACTTGTTAAATTTTAATAATAAATTAAAATTAAATATGAATAATTTTTTTATGATAGAAGAATTCAATTAAATTTTATATGGTCATGATCAATCAAGGATTTGATGGTTTATTTACAATTTTACGCATTTAAATTATATACAAATTTATTAATTAATATTGTTGAAATAATTATATTTTAAAAATTTCATTCAATTCAAAAGGATTATTTTTATTATAAATTTATTTAGTGGTATTTTAGTAGTATCTTCAAAAAATTAATACACTCATTGATGTTATGGGGGAAATAATCCTGAAATATAAACGGTATTAATTCTTTGTATTATTTATGATGATTATATATTAATTTTTTTATTCTTGATTCAATATAGATTATTTTTTATTTATAAGAACTTTTGAGAATGAATTATATTGATCATTAATCAATTAATGAATTCCTATGACATAAATATGATAGGTAAGACCCAATTATAGATATACCATTGATTAATTATTTGGTTTCTTGATAAAAAAAGTAAGATTTCTATTTTAGATGGTTATTTTGGTTAGAGATAATTTATTTATTAATAGTGATGCCTTAGTTGACAGTTAATGAGCTTAATATTCATGATATATTTGTCAAGAGACCTAGATTTTGAATGTCCTAAATTATTCAATTCATTTTCAACGTCCTTCGATCCATCACACACTAATGTGGCCAAATCATGTTAGTTTCAAGACCTAAAGCACTTCTCCCAATACACTGAATGATTCTAGCAAGAAGAAGGATTTCAAAGAACATAATTTTATGACTATAGCCCAAATAAAAAGTTATAATGTAGTGGAATAAGATAATTATCAATGTAAAAGAAATAGTGGAAATAATACAATATACAACTAGAAGGTAAATGTTGAATAATATAAACCAAATAATAATCTATTTAATTTCTAGTAGAAATGTATCTATATGTAAAAATATATATAATAAAAATTAATGATCATGGTGAAATAATTAAACACACAAACCCTTAATCCAAAACCCTATGTGCATACCGTCTATATGATCCAACACCTCTATAAAGAAACAATCAAATAAAAGTATAATTCCCTTCTCTGATCCTATAACCAATAAATTTTATTGGGTACAAAGAAGTGTCCCAAATAGGGTGTGAGTAAAACTCAATAGTTTGAAACCAATTTGTCTAAACCTAACCACTCTGATAATATATTAATGCAATAATGAGAAAACATGGATATTATATTAATGAATTAATATTATAAAATAATCAACTTTATTTGGAATCCAGACAGAATATCTATGATCATGTAGCATAACCATGACACCCATATCCACATGTTAATGTCATAATCACATATCCTGATCAAGCCCTATAATATTTATAGGATAACTAATCAAATTGAATTATATAAATATTTTATTATCACTGGTTAAAATTTTATATATAATCATTTCAGCATCACCATTAATAGCCCATTATATAAAAATTTTAGCATCATTGGGTGATTCCATTTATATAATAATTTAAGTATCACAGTGGATATTTCTATATATAATCATTTCATCATCGTCCATCATATACAATTATATAATAATGTCATCATCAATTAGATCAAAATTCATAATGGTGCGAATAAAAATGAAAAAAATGTTTTCCAGAATTTATAATTTATCTAATTATCATTTGACATTCAATTACACATTCATTAATTAAAGTATACCTTCAGTTATTTCCATGCTGATTGGAACACCCATTTAGTATAAAATTATCACCAATATTTCAACAATCATGGATGTAATCATCCATGGTGAATCTATCTCAATCAAAATACTAAGGGTTCTTCTCATACTGAATATTATTTTAAGACACTTCTAATTAAAAATTATTTAGGGGTAGTCTCACCCTATGCATACCCACAATCTATGTCTCAATGATTTTTTTCATATGGATCTATTAATTAGTTTATAAATAATATTCTCATAACCATTTTTTCTATTAATTATTTAGAACATTCTGTTAGAATAATCACATAATATTTCATATTTATAAAAAAATAGAATCAAACCATATTGTTTTATACTTAAACACCTACCTTTATCCAGTGAACCATTAATGACTCTCAACACTAAATTAAAACAAAGAATTATGGAAAAGGTGTTCCCAAGAAGAAACCTAGATCACAAATAATAAAAAATTCGTTCACCATTTATTAATAAATTACCCCATGATAACATATAATGAGTAACAACAAGGTGAAAACGAAATAAAAGAAACACTCCTAAAATTTAACACTTGATTCAGAATTCAATAAAGGAATAATGGCCTCTAAAATCACCTAGTGTATTCCATGGTTCTAATAAATAGATCTTCACTAGGATTATAAATAAATCATATGTATGGTAAGGTTTAAAACTACTAATTCTAAAAGATTAATGAAATGAATACATTTCATGATTCTAATTTCATAATTTAAAAGATACATAAAAATTATTTTACATAATGTTAAAATAACCTTAATCGACCACATCATGGTGTAAACCAATTTTTTAGTTTGTACTCAATTAACAAGTCACGACCCATCCCTAGAAGCTTATGTCTTGACTATGCCAAGCCCTCCTTTCATAGGCTAAGGGATGGTGACTAGCACCAAAAGGCATATTCCCTAAAAACTGGAAGGCATTTCCTATATAACATGTAAACTCAAACAAGTAAGCATAACGAAGGATACAAGAAAAAATGTAAAAATATAAATGATAAAAAAGGTGTGTATAGAGAGTAAAAAGGTTCCTGAATAAAGGCCCAATTGTAATGTTCAAGTAAACTGAAAAGTACAAGTAAAACTGAAAACAGCTCCTATGAACATCCGCCAAGGATCCTACCTGAAGGGTAAGTATAGCTATCGAATGGTCGTTTCTATGATACACCTTGTATAAATTTTACCTCTAAGAAACCTCCAGTCCTGGTACCCTCATCCTTAGTCAATGATTCCCATCATATGCACATATCATAACTAGGTGCGGGCATTTCCCTTGCAGGGGTGAGTAAAACGATACTCAATAGGGACCCCGAGACCCTTTAGGTCTCCTTGAGTTCCATAAAGAAAGACCCCAAAGCATGAACCCAACTCTACATAGGTATACACCCATACATATAACTATGTTATCCAACTATACTCATCTCACATAAGTGGGTAGTATACCGGGATGGTAACACCACGAGGGTGAAGTATCACATAACATTACCTCAATCACATGCACAATGTAAAGATAGCTCACACCATGATTTATTCTTGGGGTAGTAACTAATAACATCCCTAATCACATCGTTGAACTCGTCAGCTGCTGGAGAACTCCTCTTATATTATGTACATTGGGCATGCCGCGTCACATAGAGGTACTTCCAACAAATCATGGACTGATGAGTGACTCCTCTTGTCGAGTACCGTGGGTATGCTATGTCCTAGAGAGGCACTCCCCACCAGGGGTCTGTCACATCACACAGAGGTAATCCACCTCCTGGCCTGCCGAGGTACTCCTCATGTCAAGTACTATGGGTCTGTAGCATCACAAGGAGGAACTCCCCACCATGGGTCTGTCACATCACACATAGGCACTCCCCACTGGTCTTTTCGAGTCACTCCAAGTCGTAATGGTCAGTATTCATCCAATTTCATCCAGTCAAAGGGTTTCACACGTAGCACGCTTGGGAGAACCACTCATGCATCCATCAGTCATACCTCAACCATTATGAAGTTCCACAAGAAAGTATCTCAAAGGTTTGTCACATCTTAAGGGACCCAACGCAATAGAATGTGCGTCAATCGGACGCCCGGTCTGTAAGTTATTATCTTTTCGCTCTAAGGGCCCGATTGGATTCGGGGACCGATCCAACCCTACCGTACTCCAAAATTGTAGAAAACTGATGTGGAGTGTAACAAATGGGCCTTCTAGATCCAAGGATTCTAGTCCACAGACGGTCTATCACACGGACTCATGTTCCTCATGTTTGGGCAAGAAAAGGCAAAACATGGTTTGCATGAGCCTGGGCCCGGCCTAGATGGCCTAGGCCTCAGTGGGCCCGACCCACAAATGTTTTGTCCCATTGGTGCGGCCTACTGGGCATCCCGCAATGCACTGACCATCCACCCTTTCCACAAACCCATGGGGAACCCCTTGGTATTCGGAATGGACCGTTGGTCGTTCCGTAACCTTACTGACATGTGGGACCGCTTGGCAGTCCCGCACAGTGCGCCTCAGCTGGCCGGAATGGCCGGAAAGAACTTCTTCCAACAACTTGATGGCACCACTGTCCACCTACATCTTTCCGGGTGTCGGCCACCCTTCGGCCTCCGCCGCGTCCCGGCGGCCGCGGCCTCCAGCTCCATCGGCGGCACAGATGCACACCGCCGCTCCGCCATGCCACTGGCTGGATACCGGATACCACCCTACTCCACCATGGCCTATTAGCCGTGAAATCCTTCACAACTGATGGCATAGACTCACATGTCCCTTCCCCCATCGCAACCAACTGGGTGCCAGCTGTGGCCTTCATCCTTGAGCCATTGTGGCATCGTTCTAAGTCCGAAAAATTAAATGATTGCATATTTTCAATGATTATGTTGGGGGATCTATGTCCATATATCGTTCTCAGTGAAACACTATGTTTCAAGCATCAATAAATATTAGGCTTTGATGAACTCATGAAAAAAATGCAAAGAATAAAAGAAATAGGATCATGTTTTATATGAGGGGTGATGGACATGTTTGTTTGGCCATCGTCGTCTTGAATTAACGATATGAAGAATAAAGGAAATTAAATCATATTAAAAACAAACCCATACCTAGATTATCCATTGGAGGTGGTGTGATAAAGAATATGTAGTCAATGAAGAGGACATCGGTGTTTGACCCTTCCTCAATATACTTCAGATCTAGGCTCATGTGTCATCCTCATTTATCATTGGTGGGGTCTTCATTTGGAGGATGTTCTATTAGGTTCTACAAGCTCTCTCCCAATTCTACTTTTCCAATGATTCCAAACAAGGAAACGAGGAGTTAATATTAATTAATATAGGTTAATTAATGTCGGAACATCAATGTTGGCCCAATTAAAAGTCACAATAAATTTTATTGGTTTGACATAATTGAATGAGGGGATTACAAGGGATTTAACCACATTAAACAAGGGTTCGGGTGGTCCCCACCACTGGAATTCAAAAAGAAGGTTTCATGATCGGGTGGTCCCCAACTCTATAATTCCAAAAGGAGGGTTCTAATAGAATAATAAAATGTTGATTAATTTATTTTTCTTCTTCCATGAATAACTGAAAAAATATCTTCCACACTTGACCTACTATGGTTAGGGTGATGCACTCTTTAAAGGAATACTGGTGTTGCGAGTTCAACGATGTCCTCAAATATCATTTCTGAGAACCAGTTCAAATGATACCAAAACCCGCTCACACCATTACTAAACATATCTGAAAAAATGTTTTGAAATTCATTTCGGGAACTCCAGGCCTTATAATCATGCGTTGTCAAATTTCATGGACTCGTAATATTCCAATATAATTAAAAAACCATGGAAAATTTTGGGTTTTTACATTCTACCCACCTCATGGATTTGCATACCCATAAGCTACAACTAAAACTAAGGTAAAAAGTGGGGGTATTGAGCATGTATTTTAGCATCCCGCTTCCTAATGCTCTCTTGGAGGTTCTCCTACTGCCAGCGAACGTGCACCAGAGATATCGACCGCCCAAGAAGGGCCTGATTTTATCAATTCTCAATCTCTAGTGGATCCTCCGTAAACGCCGCCCCATCGTCGATGTCCAGCTCGTCATGGTCGATGTCATGAGATAGTTGATGGACGTGTCTCCTCAACTGAGATACGTGGAAGACGTAGTGCACCCGATGCAACTAAGGTGGAAGAGATAAGCAGTAAGACACCTCGCCAACTCTACTGAGGACGATAAAAGGTTTGGAAAACCATAGAGACAACTTTCTACCTCGACCAAATCTCTGCAAACCTTGTCAAGGTGAGACCCATATAAAGATGTGGTCACTGTCCTCAATCTCCAGATGTCTCTGCCTCCTATCACCATAGTTTTTCTGCCTACTATATGTAGTCTTCATTCACTCCTTGATGATCAGAACCATCTCTGTGGTATCTCGCACCATCTCTGGTCCCATGAGTGGTGACTCCCCTGAGTCTGTCCAGCACAATGTTGATCTACAAGTTCGCTCATACAATGCCTTAAATGGTGTCGTACCCATAGTGGAGTGATAACTATTGTAGTATGAAATCCCCACTAAGGGCATGTGGTCCTCCCAACTATAGCCAAAATCCAGGACGCATGCATGTATCATGTCCTCAATGGTCTGAATGGTCTGCTCCGTCTAACCATCCATCTGAGGATGAAAGGTGATGCTAAACTGAAGTTGTGTCATGAATTCCACATACATCCCCATCCATAGATGGGAGATAAAACATGAATCACAATTGGAGACCATTGTATTTGTAACTCCATGAAGAATTGAAATATCCAACATGTAAAGGTGTCTGAGGCCCTCTACAGAAATCTTCTCTTTGATAGGAAAGAAGTGGGCTGACATGGTGAGTCATTATACAAATACCCAGATTGAATCACGTCCCTTGGATGTGCTTGGATGACTAGTCACGAAGTCAATGTAAATTCCATCCCACTTCCGCACTGGCACCTCTAATGGCTGAACTAAGCCTTCTGGAACCAGATGCTTCACCTTCTCTTGTTGAAAAGTGTGGCACTAAGAGACAAACTCTGCCACTAATTTCTTCATTCTCGGCCACCAGTGTTGATGCCGAAGGTCTTGGTATGACTTCTCCACTCCTGGATGTACCGCTATAGGGGATTAATGGAACTCCCTCAAAACATCATCTGTAAGCGTCACTGGTACCATAGTATGTCCCCTAAAGAGAATGACATGCTCCCAACCTTCAGAAAATCTATCAGGTTCTTTTCCTGTGGATATCTGAGCACGTCGAGCCTCATAGTCAGCATCCCCAAGCTGTACATCCCAAAATCACTGAATGCGTGGGAGAGTGACTGTCAGTGACTGACGATATGCTGCTCCTTCTCGATCCAAATAGGATATCTAAAAAGGGGAAAGCTTCTCTGTCACCATACCCAAAAATGGTATACCAGATCTCTAGCTCAGTGCATCTACTACTATATTTCCATTCCTAGGAGTTTAGACTATCTCGAAGTCAGAGTCCTGGAGTAACTCATGCCAGCACTATTGTCTCAGGTTCAAGTCCATCAGAGAGAAGATATACCTCAGACACTTGTTATTAGAGTAGACTATAAAACATTGGCCCATAAATTATTTTCACCAAACCATCAAGGCAAATACCACTGCTACTAACTCCAAGTTAGGGGTAGTGTAGTTTTTCTCATGTTGTCTCAGCTATCGATAACCATATGCAATCATTTCTCACTCCTGCATCAGGACACATCCAAGCCCAGTCTGTGATGTATCACAGTATAATTCGTGCCCATTTCCATCCTCCAGTAGCCTCAAGATGGGGGAACTAGTTAGTCTAGGATTAATCTACTAGAAACTATGTTGGCATCTCTCCGACCACATGAAGGGTTTCCCATTCTTCATCAAGGCTGATAAGGGTGTCACAACTCTAGAAATGTCAGTCCCAATCCTTTGATAATAACTGGAAAAACCCTGACAACACTGCAACTCCGTCACTCTCTTGGGTGGATCCCAACCTAGTACAACCTCAATATTCGCTGGATCCACCGCAAATCCAGCCACTGAGATGACATGTCCCATAAAGTGGACCTCTCATATCCAAAACTGGCACTTCGAGAGCTTAACTTAAAGCAGGTGCTCTCTGAGTGTGTCCAAAACTATTTGAAAATGATAGTCTTCTTCCTCCTCCGTCGTTGAGTATATTATGATTTCATTGATTAAGACTACTACCAAGTGATCAAGGTATGGCTGGAAGGTCCTGTTCATGATTACCATGAACACTGCTAGGGCATTGGTAATTCCGAATGGTATAACCAAGAACTCATTATTTCCATACCGACATCTAAAGGTCGTCTTCTGGGCAGCCTCATATCGTACTTTGAGCTGGTGATAGCCTGATCTGAGGTCTATCATCAAAAACCCCCAGGATCCCTTCAGCTGATCAAAGAGATTGGCAATCCTTGGGAGTGGATACTTGTTCATCACGATGACCTGGTTCAGGCGCCGATAGTCCACACAGAGTCTCAAACTCCCATCCACCTTCTTGGCGAACAAAATTTGGGCTTCCCATAGGAAAAATTTGAGCCTAATGAACCTCTTTCTCTACAATTCCTCTAGCTATACTCAGAGCTCTCGAAGCACTGTGGGAGCCATCTGATATGATGGGGAAGATATTGGTGTCATCCAAAGATACAAGTCAATATTAAAAGCCTCCTCTCTTTGAATATTTTGACCCGAAATGTCATGAGGTAAAAAATTAGCGTACTAGTCCACCACTATAGGATAGATCAGACTCTTAACATCAACAACTCTGAGGGTAAGGCTATGCATCTGATGTGTAATCAGCTACACCCTCCTCCGGGTAAGTTCATCATGTGCTGTAATGGTTCCCTTCTCTCCAGTGAAAGAAAACCAGGTCCCATCCGTGTGGACGCACTGCACTTTGTGCATAATATAGTCAATCTGAGCATGGACTATAGATAACCAGTCTATACCCTAGATGACGTCGTATGGCCTCGACCTACTACTAGGATATCCCAGTTGAAGCACGTACCTCCGAGAGTAAGCTCACAGTACTGACAACAACATGTAATTATCGAGTCCACTCCTGTAAGAGTCTCTATCTATAATGATCGAGTCAACGAATCCATCAGAATCTCTGAGATCCGAAAAGGGGCCATGAAAATAAAATAATGACATCCACCTATGTCAATAAGTAATACATCTAGGTTGGAGTAGACATAGATCATACCTTGTATCATCTCCAGAGCGCCATGGTCGTTGGCCTCTACTGCCTGGAGTTGAGCTCGTACATATCCACATACTCACTGTGGTCGGGGTGGAACTCCTGGTGGTCATGGTGGAAGAAGCTCAAATCTCCACCCACAACCTACCACACATCCTACTCCTCTGCCACATCCACCTCCTACCAGCGAACCACCTCGATCAGACCTCTATCTCTACCTCTGTTGTCCCATGAATATCTGTTGGTCATCTGTACAGTGGGATGGGAAGTCATGAGCTATGTGACCCTGCCGACTGCACGAGTAACATTGCATGATCCCGACACATCCTACTCTACCTCGAGATCCCTGCACCTCTAACCATGTATCTGGGGGTCATCCACCTATAGGTCAGGTCCTCTTGGTCCTTTTTTTATCTATCTTCTACCTGTTTCCAATGACTCTGCTACGTGTCGTTTGGTGGTGGGTCTCACAATTGGGGACTACTCAGTAAGGAAACTCTCCAATAAAAGTTCTCTCTTTAACACCCCCACCTAAATCAGGATGTTGAGAGAAACCATCAAATCTCTAATCTCCCATATACTCCCCTTCTTGAAGGTTTGTGCCCTAAAGAAAGGGTATCACACCATGTTAGTGGAGTAGTACGAGAGGTCAGTTAACATTGTTGAATGCTAACCCACAGACATGCTAACCTACAGCATGTGGAGAAGATATTGTATAAGCACTGAGCATAAGGTCACTAGGATGAACTCTGCCCTAAAAATTCTCTTGATGTCTACCCAGATGAGAGTGACCTCATCATGAACTTGGAGAATCACACTCCACTATCTTCCCACTGATTCCTGAAGAAGGATGGTGGAAAGGATCACCATGAGATCAGCTGGTGTCCCTACTAGTCGAAAGACTCTAACCATAACCTCCATCCAATCCTCAACCACCTGTGGACCTATCTCAACTAAGATCCTTGGTGGCCTCTGGAATTGGAACTCGTGTAATGCACTCAAGTTGCATGTACCCTCTACTGTTGGGGCTGGTGGCATTAGTTGCCCAATGGGTAGTGGTGCTGCTAGTACACCACCCGGTGGTACAACTGTAGTAAGGGGACTCTACACCAAAACCTTGTCACTCTGTAGTCTATCATCACATACTCTAACTAGAATCGTGGATGGCTATCTGCGGGGAGGCATCCAAAAAATAAGCAGGTGATCCATAGTCATTATTTTTATACCTACTGAGCTAACTCAAAAAAATTACGATGAAAATATTTAAAAACACACACTATCAGTGTTTCTATGCATTGAGTTAGAAATCAAAATTCAGGTTCCTGGTGTATGGATACGTCGGTCGCCGCACCAACACTGGACTCCCAGAACTATAAAACACACTCATCACACATAAAACTATTGTCACATAAAAATGATCCGAGTTATAGTTCTTCGGTAGAACCAAACTCATATGAAACAAATGTGTCATGACCCATCCCTCGGGGCATGTTCCGTGATTACCCCAAGCCCACCTTCCATAGGCCAAGGGCTAGGGACTATCACCAAAAAGATTATTCCCTAAAAACAGGAAGGAATTGCCTTTATAACCTGTAAACTAACACAATTATGCAAAAAGTAGGATACAATCACAAAGTAAGACTATATATAGTAAAAATTGTGTGTATAGAAAGTAAAAATGGACCATAATACAAGTCCAACTGTAAAGTACAAGTAAACTGAAATGTAAAGTAAAACAAAAAATAGATCCTATTAACACCCACCAAGGATCCTACTTAAAGGGTAGGTACAACTATCGAATGGTTGTCTCGGCAGTACGCCTTGTCTAAAGTCCACCTCTGAGCTACCTCTATTCCTGGTACACATGTCCCCAGTCAACACTATTTGTCATCTGCACCAAGCACAACATGTTGCATGCATATCCCATGCAGTCTTGAGTATAATGATACTTAGTAGGGACCCCGAGACCCCACAGTTCTCCTAGAGTTCTATAATGAATGAACACAAATCAAGAACCCAACTCTACTTAGGTATACGCACATACAAATACGTATGTTGTTAGGATATAATCATCTCACACATGTGGAAATTATACGACGAAGGTAACACCACTATGGTGATGTATCACATAGCACAACCCAATCACAATCAAAAAGTAAAGACAACTCAAACCAGGATTTATTCTAGGGGTAGTAACATGTAACATCCCCAGTCACATCGTCGAACACCTCGGCTGCTGGAAAACTCCTCCTCTATCGAGTAGAGTGGGACTTCTGAGTCACACAAAGGCACTTCCCACTAATCTAGGACTACTAAGGTACTCCTCCTATTGAGTATCGTGGGTCTACCTTGTCATAATGAAGCTCTCCACACAATGGGTCTGCCGCATCACACAGAAGTGCTCCCCCTCATGGCATTATGAGGTACTTCTCCTGTCGAGTACCGTGGGTTTGCGATGTCACAAACTGGCACTCTAACCATGGTTATACCATGTCACACAGAGGCACACCCCACTGGTCCTGTCGAGTAACTCCAAGACATAATGGTCAGCAGTTGTCATATCTCAGTCCCTCGCAGGGTTCCACACGTAGAGCACGTGGGATAACCGCTACCTAAGCCTTTAGTCAAATATAAATTCTCCGTAAGTTCTACAAGAAAATATCCCAAATGTTTTCCATGTATTTAGGTACCCAACGCAATATACGACTCATCAATCATATGCTCGGTCTATAATTTATTAGCATTTCCGCTCCGAAGGCCCTGTTGGATTAGGGGTCTAATGCAACATGGTTTTACACAAACATTATCCAAAACACAAGTGGAGTATACCAAACGGATAGTATCGATCAATGTAATCTGGTTCCATGAACGGTTCATCAAACGGATTTCTGGCACTCACGATATAGAAAAAATGCGAAATTGGGTTCGATTGTGCCAGGGTCTGGTCTGATCCGGTCGGACCGACCTTGCCTGACCCGGTCATGGTCTGGCCTGGATGTCCTGGGCCTCAGTGGGCATGGACCATCCCGTAAAGGGGGAGGCCCGGCCTGGATGGTGAAGGGTGCGGCTCGCGGGCACATCCCGCTATTGTGACCCGCTGGCCTGTCGGCGGTGTGGCCCGCTGGGTGGGAAAAAATGTGGCCCCCATGGAGGCCCGCAGTGCGGCCCATGGTTTGCAGGCATTCCGCCCTAGAAACAACACATGGGGTATGGTGTCCCTCCAGTAATTTGAACGGCCCGTTGGCCATTCAGTGGCTCTGTTTGTAGGAAAAACATCCCGGCGATGCCGTACGGTGTGCCTCAGCTGTCCGGAAAGGCTAGCCAGTTCTCCTTCCAATGGTGCGACAACGATGTTGTCCACCTACAGCCAGATGGGTGTCGGCCACCCTCAAGCCTCTGCCGTGGCCCAGTGGTCACGACCTTTGGCTCCATTGGCGGCACAAACATCCACCGCTGCTCCACCATTCGACTAGATGGATGCCAGCATACACCCTGCTCTCCCATGACCAATGGCCCACGACCTCCTTCACAACCGACGGTGCAGATGCGTGTTGTCCTTCCTCCCTCACAGACGGCTGGGTGTTGGTTTCCACGTTCTTCTATGACTAGTTACAGCTTCCTTATATGCCAAAAAAATTAAACGATCACATAATCGCGATCCTTGCATCGAGGGATTTGTGTCCATATACCATGCTCATAGAAACTCTATGTCTCTAATGTAAATAAATATTAGGTGTTCAATAATGTATGAAAGTGAGTGATGAATAAAAATAATGAGGGGTGAGGTTTATGTGTGGGATGATGTCCATGTTTGTTTGGCCATTGTCATTGTTAATTTAGGACATGAATAATAAATAAAATTTAATCATATTAAAAATAATCCTATACCTATTTTTTTTGTAGGTGGCACAAGGAAGAAAACGTAGTCGATGAAGAGGACGTCTGTGTTCGGCGCTTCGACAAGATGCTTCTGATCCAGGCTCTCACTTCGTCCTCGTTCTTCATTGGTGGGGGGTGTTCTTAGTTTGGAGAATGTAATTCAAGGTTCTCTAAGGCTCTCTCACCATTCTCATTTTCCAATGATTTCCAAAAATTAAATGAGGATCCAATGTTAATTACAATAGGTTAATTAATGTTGGCATGTCAATGTTTCCACATATAAAAGTCCATATAAATTATATTGCATTGGCACAATTGAATGCGAGGATTCCAAGGGATTTCCCAACATTAAAGAAGGGATCGGGTGGTCCTAACCACTAGAATTAAAAAAGGTGGTTTCAAGCTTTGGTGGTCCCCACTTCCATAATTAAAAAATAAGGTTTTGAAAAGAAAAATAAAACGTTCATTATTTTATTTTTCTTCATCCACAAAAACCTGAAAACTGAATTCCACCCTCAACCTACCAAGGTTGAGGTGAAGGTCTTCTTAAAATAATACTAGTACTGCAAGCTCAACAGTGTCCTTGGAATTCAATTCTGAGCACTTGTTCAAACCTTACAAAAACCCGCTCATAGGTTTACTGATCTTATCCAAAAAAAAGTTCAGAAATTCATTCTAGGAACTCCAGGCCTTGAAATCAAGAACATTCAATTTTCACGGACTCGTAATATTCCCATATAATTAATATATATATTCATGAAAAAATACGAGTTTTTATATAACTCCCTTAACACGTTCACATCTTCATTAATGAAATAGTTTTATGTTGTGTAAAATGTTAGCGATGTGAAACTATCTAGTAGACAACGTTGAGACTAGCTTCTGTAGAAAAGTCGAAACTCTCTCCGAAGGCATCCACAATATAGGTATCCCTCATAATCCCCAGAAACATTTATACATAGACTATATTAATTAATTGAATTCATTCATGAATATTTATTCATTTTCCCTATTTAATTATATACATCCCCAAAAAAGGGATATGACCACTCAGGTTTAAAGACGATGGAAAACACAAAGAAAATATACATTCAATCCAAAAATAAAATATAGTTATATAGAGATATAAAATGGACCTTACAAACTCCCCATTATATGAAATCTCATCCCTATTATGATCTAAGATTCATTATGGGGTCTTAGTGAATAATTATGGCCATTGTGCTCACATTTCAGATTCCATATCCCACAAATCCTCTTAAACTCGCAAATGTTTCCACTATACTCAAAATAGAAATATGGTTACTTCTAATAAATACATCTCATTATGGTATGTAATCATTATCAGATTCCCCTAAAAGGATTAATCTACGAAATGATTTATGTAATCAATATTTACCACATCAAAATTATCTAGATGGTATCTCTAAAGCTGTAACCATGGAAATACATTGAGCATGGCACTATAGAGATGTATAATAATCAATCGGTAATCCACTGGACTGTCCTGTTGGATCATGAATATATAGATTATACACAAGAGGGGGGTGAATTGTGTCTTTCATAATTTTTTTTAACACTTCGATTGAATGAGTTCTATCCCCTATACATTACCAGATTTGATCATGCAGCGGAATAAGTAAAAGCAGGGACCCATAGATGTATAGTGGTTCGGGGAACAGAAGGCCCCAACTCCACTCAAGCTTGGCGATTTTCACTATCTGGTCCTCATTTCAACATACCGGTTCACAACTAAGTACAGGCAGTTGACCCCTTTACAATCCTAGGAAAAACAAAGCCTTCTGCTTCAAACACGAACCTACTCATCTTAGTACGAGAAGATGGTTACTCAAGATACAAAGAATTTTAGACAAAATGATTCCATTTGATCTTCACAATTGCAATAGAATGCAATTGACATCAGATGTATCATCATCTCTAGAAATATTGATCTTCAAGTCGAAGAAGTTCTGAGTCAATCCGGTTGCAGTAGATATAGTGATATAATTAACACCTTCAATAGTTGTAGATCCATAGTATATATTTGATGTAGAACAAGTGAATATTCTATCATGTTCCTTCTTAAATAGACAGTGCTTTGATGCTCCTTTTGAATCATCAGAACTGAGTGCTTTTTGAAGTCTCTGTTTTCCACCTTTTTGAATAAAAGATTGATCGCAAGACACCTATTCCTGGTGTTTTTTAGAAAACATATATAATAAATCCCAGCATATCACCTGCACATTTAGATCCATAAAAGTCGAATTTTGATTTGCAATATTCCAAAAAAAATTAATTTACTGAGCAGTTGTAACTTCCCTGAAGACTCTGCATAAAATGATGCTTTTAATTCGATCTTTAATCCATTGATAAAACGGATTTGAATCTGTCAAATTCGTATTTGAAAATCAACTTTAAATCTAGCTTGAAATCCACCTAACAATCAGCTTGCTGACCATTGCATAAAAATACCGTCTTTAAAACATTCCGATGCCAATCTTAATATTGATGAAGTGGCCTCTAAACATATGGTTGACAACGTAAGGTTGATAAAAAATGTAGGATTGATCATCCATTATTTTTCTTCAACTTTCAAACGTTCGGTACAAGATCCATACTTTTACTTGAACCATACTTTTCCAAGAACGTATGGTTGTTTAAAAAAGTAAGGTTGATGAACCATACTTTTGAGAAATAAACGTAACGTATAAGATTTACGTACGGTTCTACTTCCATAATTTTCTGATAACCCAAATGTAAGGTTCCTTCATAACGTAAGGTTCTTCTTCCATACTTTGCTGATAACATATGGTTGATTAACCATACATTTCTCTTATTTCAAAAAGTATACACACTTTTCATCCTTACGCTACGTTTATCCACGTAGGGTATGAATAGTGATTCTAGGACACGCTAAAGCAGATTCCAACTAAGTTGCACATGATTAGTGTTTCTAGAACACGCTAAATACGAATAATTTAACAATAAATTACCATAATTTCAAGAGTAAAATAAAATGATAAATTCCTGCAAAATACTAAATAAAATCATTAGAAAATAATTAAGGGTATTTGTGAGCATCAAAATTATCATAAAGAGACAGAGTATTATTTCCAATAATCTCCCCCTTTAAATAACATTATTATGTATTATTGAAAAAAATACTTTTCTCAACAATCTCCCCCTTTTTGATGATCACAAAACCAATTAAAAAATAAGACTAATTAAATGAAATTAACATTCAAAATTAGTTACATAAAGTTTTAGAATTTTGAGAGGATAAAACAATATTTAGTTTTAACAAAATCATTTCAATAAATAAAAATTTATCCCCCTTCATGAAAAAATAAAATATTTTTTTAAATAAAAGTAAAGAATAAAATAAAAGCTTTTTGTTTTATCCAAATTTTTCCATCTGAATAAAAAGTAAAAGAAAATTTCCCTTTATAATAAACGATTGTTAATAACTTAAAATAGTTTTCTGTATAAGTATAAATCTGTATAAATTCAAAACATTAAATATAGAGGAAATCATTTAAATAAGGTTTTTAAAATAAAATTTTTTGTTTATCCAAATTCTCCCCCTTTTTGTGATATCAAAATGAATGATAAATCATGGATATAAACACATTTAATGTTTCACTGAATTGTAGGTAAATGATATTATTAACTATTTATCAATAATTAAATCTACAATACTGGAATATTAAAATAAATACAGTAAAACAAATAGAAATAAAGAAACATATTTTCATTAAAAATCAAATATAGATACAAGTATGATAAACACAGGAATCAAGGTTTTTTTGAGTGAATGGGTAGTCAATAGGTTATAACTCTTCTGAATTGCAGACATGATTTCTGTAAACTGATCCCTGAGTCTCTTCATAATCCCATCTCTATCTATGATAATGAGCTCTCTGTTCTCCTAAGTCATATGAATATCCTCGATTAAATTGACTCTGAAAAACTCATGCATCCTTTGCTCTTTTTCTAAAATCACAAACAGCTTCTCTGACATCTAATTTAACAGTGCTCTGATTGGTGGCTCATTAGATTTCTATTGATCCACTAAAAATTTATGATTGTCCAGCAACACTGATAATGGAGAACTATTACATTGAATATCTTTCAACCTATCAATCATGTTTCTCATCGCAGCTGTGATAGATTGAAAACTTCTGATTAAATCAGGTGAAGTACCTGATCCACTAGCAGCACTATTTGCAACTGATGCCAATTGGTGCTCCATAAACAATTTTAGATCTTATAAATCTATCTTCATAACCATTTTGGATTTCAACTCGACAACTTCATTCAACATTTACTCTTTAAACATTTCAACTTCTTAACTTGAAACTATAATCTCCATCAGCTTTTGAAATTTCAAATGTTCTATGTCTAAGGCATTTCTTAAAGTGATTTTCTCAGATTCCAACTTAGACACCTTCTTTTACAGTTCATCAACTTCTTTCTTCCTTGAATCAGAGGCACATAGTGCTTGATTCGAATTTTTAGTTTCTGTGGTATGTAGTAGTACTAAAGGTAATGATTCAGCATCAGATTTTTCTTTCTCCTTGGCCTGAGTGGTTGGTCCACAAATTTTTCCTCAGAGTCCTTTCCAGAAACTTCCATAGAAAAATCCTCTTGAAGTACATCTGTTGGAGCATCAGGGAGATGTTAATCACAAACATCAGCATCTTTGTCTTCCACTGAAATTTCGAGAACAATATTTTCAGGATTTTCCTGAGGTCTGGCCACTTCCTCACTAGGCTCTGCCTCCTTATCTTGTTCATGTTGAAATGTAACTTCAACATCAGCTACAATCTATTCCTGATTCTCCCTTTGAACTTCTTCTTGAACTCCTGGTCCCTCTACTGGTGCTTTCATTTAACTAATATATTTCATTGTCTTATCAATAGCAGCTTATCATACAAAAGTATAAGAAAATAAAGCTTCTTTTGTTCCCAATGCAGGGGATGTAATTTTCCCATTAAGAGGTCTAATTCTTCAATATTGAAGTTCCTTCAGACTTCTTCTATACTCAGCATCTTCCACATAAAATTGGATCCTTTTTGCTACATTTATAACTCTTGATTCAGCTTGTCCCTCATTGGACATAGCAGTTTGAGCCTGATCACACTCTGAGTCATCCTCAGGTCCTACGAGAAAAAGTTTTCCTTCCATGGTGCTCTAGAAATAGCCAATTTTTCTTAGAGTTCCAGCATTAAATACATTGTTGTGATGACAGTGTACGTGGGCATCCACTAATCTTACCATGTCCTTCAAAAGTAACAGCTTGGAAATGAATCAACCAAAAGCATAAAAGTTCATTCGTGCATCACTCTGAAAATAGTAATTGAGGTACCTTACCATGTACCTTGGGAAGTTTAATTTGATATCACTTAATAGAAGATAAATTATGTACATATCAGGGTACAAAATCTTTTCTATTTCTACCATTCTGGGAGCTATTCTGGTTTGCACAAATTTGGCAAAACTTTTCTGATCGGGCACCAAATACTTGATAAAAACTTTATTTATTGTCATAGTAAAAAAAATAAACTACATTATGTTAGTGGATTTATGCACAAAATCTCCAATATTTTTCAAATCGAATGAAAAACTCCCTTATTAGGGTAGTTGAGAATCTGACCAATTTCTACTGACGCGATTGAGAAATCCATATCCTCTATCATAGCCATCATATTGTACTCAATATCTCCAAGACTAATCTATACAAATTTTAGGAAGTATATATGTTCTACCTCATACAGAAATTCTGTATTTTCACTGTTTAACATCTGTTCAAGGTTCTGAAATGACAATGCTTGTTTTAACAATATATTTGTCTGAAATAACCAGTCGAGATCGATTACCTTTCCCTGTACGATTTTTATTTTTTTGGAGCATTGTCTCTTGGCATTTCCTGTCTCAGCTTCACTGGATCTTTTATTCCTTACCGTCTCTGCAATAATCTCTGCAGGTTTGAAGGTTGGGGTTTCAAAGTTTCGAAGATTAGTGTTGTCGAGCAGATGTGCGGTTTGTGGGTTCGAAAAGGTTTCAATAGAAATGAAATAGTTTAGAAGTTGAAAGGGTTTCGGACAACCTTGATTCCCATGTTTTTAATAATCAATACATATATTTAAAAATAAATAAAATAGATTACGCGTTGAAAATAAACTTATTCTGTTTAAAAAACAAAAATAGAAAAATTATTTTCAGTGGAATTAAAATAAAGAACTAGCATTGTAAAATAAAATGTTATTTAAAATCAAATAAACCTAGATCCCCCTTAATAAAATAAAATCTTGCAATGGGAAGTGGTTTAGTAAAAATTTCTGCTAATTGAATTTCTGTATTTAGAAATACAAAAAATATATCCTTTTTAATAACATGATCTCCTAAAAAGTTATTCCTTATATCAATGTGCTTAGTTCTAGAATGATTAATAACATTTTTTGATATATTAATTGCACTTGTATTATCAAATAAAATAGGTGTTTTATTAAAATATAATCCAAAGTCTGTAAGAGTGTTTTTCATCCACAACACTTGTGCACAGCAACTGACAGCAGAAACATATTCTGCCTCAGCTATTGATAAAGAAACTGAATGTTGTTTCTTACTATACCATGACACTAAAGACCTTCCAAAAAAGTGACATGTTCCTGATGTGATTTTTATATCTAATATACAACTTCCAAAGTCATCATCTGAATATGAAATAAAATTAATATCATAAGTTTTAGGATAAAGTAGAGATTGAAAAATAGTTCCTTTTAAATATCTAAAAATTCTTTTGTCAGCAGTTAAATGAGATTCTTTGGGATTTGATTGACATCTAGCCCAAAGACATACTGAATACATTATATCTGGCCTGCTAGCAGTAAGATATATCAAACTAACAATCATACCTCTATATAACTTGTTGTCAACTGATTTCCCAGTTTTATCCAAATCAATTTTTATATTAGTACACATAGGAGTTGTAAATGGCATGTTATTTTCAAGTCCTATTTTTTTAGTAAATCAGCTATGTATTTGCTTTGATTTAAAACATTTCCAAATTGTTTTTGAAATATTTGAAGACCCAAAAAGAAATTTAATTCTCCAATCATACTCATTTCAAATTCTTCTGGCATTAATTTTGAAAATTCATGATAAATAGTTTTATTAGTTGATCCAAAAATTACATCATCAACATAAATTTGAACTAATAAAACATTATTTTTCACAGTTTTTTAAAGAGTGTTGGATCTGCCAACACAATAGTAAAGTCATTTTTAAAAAAAAAGATCATAATCATTCATACCAAGCTCTAGTTGCTTGTTTAAGGCCATAAAGATATTTAGTAAGTTTAAAAACAAGATCAGGTTTTTTAGAGTTTTCAAAACCAGGAGGTTGCTCAACATAGACTTCCTCCATTAAATAACCATTTAAAAAGGAAAATTTAACATCCATCAGAAATAATTTAAAATTCATATAAGATGCATATTCTAAAAGGATTATAATGGCTTCTAACCTAGTTATAGGAGCAAAAGTCTCATCATAATCTATTCCTTCTTCTTGATTATATCCTTTAGCTACTAATATTGCTTTATTTTTAGTTATTTTGCCTTGATCATCCTATTTATTTTTAAATACCCATTTGGTTCATATTACTAGATAATTCATATGTCTTTCCACTAATTCCCAAACATCATTTATTTTAAACTGGTTTAATTCATCTTTCATTTCTATTACCTAACTTTCATCATCTAAAGCATATTTTATAGTCTTGGGTTCTTGTTGGGATTGGAAGTGAGAGAATTATACAAGATTTTCTATATTTCTTCTTGTTTTTATTCATGTATCTTAGTCGCCTATTATATTTTCTAAAGGGTGATTCTTTAGGGTTCTAGTCTTTCTAGGAAACACACTTATAGGTTCTTCAGTATCATGTTCTTCTGAACTGGATTGAATTTCTTTTATATCATTTTCAAAAACATTTTTTATGTTCTTATGTCTCATGTTATCATTAGAGTCAGGTTCATCCATTTGATCGGTCCTTTTCTCAATGGAATCAGATTCATCAAATTTCACATGAACGGATTCTTTAACAATCCTTGACTTTTTATTATAGACTATATAAGCTTAGGGGGTAGCAGAATATCCTAAAAAAATACCTTCATCAGATTTTGGATCAAACTTACCAAGATTATCGTTGGTGTTCAAGATGTAGATCTTGCATCCAAAAACATTAAAGTAATTTACATTAGGTTTTCTGTTATTCCATAGTTCATAGGGTCTATTTTTCAAAATAGGTCTAATAAAAACTTTATTAATTATATAGCAAGCTGTATTTATAGCTTCTACCCAAAAATATATAGGTAGGCTATATTCATTTAACATAGTTCTAACCATTTCTTGAATTGTTATATTTCTTCTTTCTACAATCTCATTCTGTTGAGGTGTTCTTAGTGAAGAGAAGGTATGTTTAATACCCATGTTTGAGAAAAAGGAATTAAATTTCTGATTCTCAAATTCTCCAACATGATCACTTCTCAATGAGATTATATTAAAACCTTTTTCATTTTGAACGGATTTGCAGAAACTTTCAAATAAAATAAAAGCTTCATTTTTTAATTTTAAAAAGAAAATCCAAGTTAATCTAGAATATTAATCAACTAATACTTAATCATATAATTTACCAGCTAATCTTGCTACTCAGGAAGGTCCAAACAAATCCATAAGGATAAGTTCTAGAGGTTTAGTTGTAGAAACATTATTAACATATTTGAATGATGATTTTTCTTACTTACCAAGTTGGCATGCATCACATAATCTGTCACTTACTAATTTGAGACTAGGAAAATCAAAAACTAGATGTTTCTTAGATAATTTATGTAAAACATATACATTTCAATGTACAAGTCTCCAATGCCAAATCCATGATTCACTCACTTTAGCATTCATGCAGTTTACTTGTTGTTTACACAAGGAATGTAAATCCAAAGTATAGACATTATCAGTTCTTGGTGCCTTAAATTTAAACAGTTTATCTATAGAAATAGTATAAAAATTGTTAGTAAAATCAACAGTATATTCATCATCACAGAGTTGAGAGATACTTATGAGGTAGTGTTTTAATCATTGTACATAAATTCCTTTGTTTATTGAGACTGTTTTTGGATCTCTAATAGTTCGAATGCCAATGATTTTTCCTTTGGCATTGTCACCAAATGTAACAAGTCCTCCTTCCTTTTGAGTGAGTGAAGAAACATTCAATGAGTTTCCAATCATATGTCATGAGCAGCCACTGTCCATGTACCATATATCTTTTCTACTCTGGTGACCTTCTACCTGCAAATACATTCAAACAAATTGCATTGGTACCCATATCATGTTGGGTCCAGGGGTGTTAGCTTGCAATGATCTGGGTATCCAGATTTTCTTTGTTTTTTTCAAATCAGCTAAATCATATAAGAATTTTGAAATATAGGCTTTCTTAATACCAAAAATTTGAGGTTGTCTTATGAAACAGTTTTTAGATATATGTCCCTTTGTCCCACTAATGTTACAATTAACCCTTTTAGAGCTAGGATCAAAATAATTTTTATATAGCTTAGGTTTTTCTCCTTTACTGGCAATTCCAAATCTCTCCCTTTTAATGAATTTTTTTTCAAATAATTTCATTTAATGAATTCTCTCCTTTTGTAAAAACCAATGTAGTCTGTTTGTATGATTCTATTTCATCCTGTAGTGTTTTTATTCTTGATTCAAAATTAATATATTTAGTGTTAATAGAATTGTATTTATCACCTATTTCCTTATGTTGTTTCATCATTGTTTCTCTTTCATCTGAAACAGCTTTAATTAAGTTCTTTAGTGACTTATGTTTCTTAAATAGTGAGTCATATGTTTCTTCAAGAATATTGCAGTAGGCTGCAAGTTTGTCATTTGTTTAGCTTGATTCATAATTTGATTCATTATTTTAGTCATAGGAGTAATATGACTGTACCTCATCAGTTTCTACCATGAAACAAATGTTAGCTTTTAGGGTGAATTCTTCTTTCTCTGAGCTTGATTCAGGAGAGCTATTGGAGTCTTCAGAAACACTCCATGTGGCTTTCATCGATTTCTTGTCTTTCTAACCATAGTCATTTCTTTTGAAAAATTTATTCTTCTTTGCATCATTTAATTGTGGGAAATCTGGTCTGATATGCCCCACCTTCTTGCATTCATAGCATCATACTTCCCTATCATATCTGTTAAAGGATTTTTTGAAGCCTCTTTTCTTGCTGTAAAATTTTCTAACTTTTCTGGCTAGCTGAGACAATTCTTCATCTGAGTTTGATGAGTCAGAGCTCTCTGATTTAGCTTTGACTTCTCTGCTTTTCATCTTTCTGCTTATGCTCTGTGATGATGCTTTCAGGGGAGTATCTTCTCTTTTCATAATCACTTAATGTTCATTAGCTTCATTTTCCATCTCAGATTCATATATCATTAGTGTTCCAATGATTTCATTCATGGTTAAATCTTTGACAGGTGTCGACTGTCTGATTACTGCAGAGATTCCATTCCATTTTATAGGCAGTACTCTCAATTCTTTTAAATCTTAATCATCTTGATTAATGGGATCTCCCAAGGGAGTTATGTTGTTGACAATCTCTATCAATCATCCATTAATTTGTGTAATACTCTCACCTTCAACCATTCTGAATGTATCAAATTTAAGATTAGTAGTTGCATATCTCATTTCCCTGATATTGATTGTTCCTTTATAAGCAACAATAATAGTTTTCCACATTTCATATGTTGTTCGGTATTGAGATACTCTGTAAAACTCAACAGGTCCTAGACCACATATAATTGCATTCATTGCCTTTGAATTAATATCATATTATGCTTCAGTAGCTACACTCCATGTTTCAGGTTTTTCTGGTATTTCATATGGAGTTAGAATCGTAGAATAAATTATGTATCCATGATTTTTTAGATAGATAATCATTCGATACTTCCAGCATCCATAGTTTTCTCCATTGAAGTAGGGTGCTCTGACCATAGAAATTCCCTCTCTTATATCAGTAATGATTCTCTGTTGTGTAATATTTAAATTCGTCTAGTTTGCTAAGGCTCTATCAGAAGCTCCACCTATAATACCAATTATTGGATCTTGAATATACAGATTATACAGAAGAGGGGGTGTGAATTGTGTCATTCATAATTTTCGTTAACTCTTCATTTGAATGAGTTCTGTCCTCTATGATTTTTTAGATTTGATCATGTAGCGGATTATGTAAAAGCAGGGACACATAGATGTATAGTGGTTTGGGGAACAGAAGTCCCCTAGTACACTCCACCAACACTATACTTCACGAGCTTGGCAATTTTCACTATCTGGTTCTCTTTTCAACAGACCGTCTCAGAACTGAGTACTGGTAGTTGACACCATTACAGTCCAAGGCAATACAATGCCTTCTAGTTCAAACACGAACCTGCTCAGCTTAGTACGAGAAGCTGGTTACTCAAGATAAAAATTATTTTAGAAAAAAGCTTTTCTAGTTGATCTTCATAATTGCAATAGAATGCAATTGACAACAGATGGATCGTCGTCTCTAGAAATATTGATTTTCAAGTTGAAGCAGTTCTAAGTCGATCTGGTTGTAGTAGATATAGAGATATAATACACAACATCAGCATTAGTAGATCCACAGTATATATTTGATATAGAACAAGTGAATCTTCAATCGAGTTCCTTCTTCTTAAATAAATAGTGCTTTGACGATCCTTTTGAATCATCAAAACTGAGTGCTTTTTTCAGTCTTTGTTTTCCACCTTTTTTAATAATAGATTGATCACCACACACCTATTCATGGTATTTTTTAGAAAATATATTTAATAAAGCTAAGCATATCCCAGGCACATTTAGATCCATAAAACTGACCTTTTGATTCGTGATATTCAAAAAAATTTTAATTTACAGTGTAGTCGTAACTCTCCTGAAGACTCGACATAAAAATATCCTTTTTAATTCGATCTTTAATCGATTAATAAAATAGATTTGAATTTTTCAAAGTCGTATTTTAAAATCGACTTTAAATCCGGCTTGAAATCCACCTAACAATCAGCTTGGTGACCGTGGCATAAAATAATCATCTTACAAACTATCCGACGCAAAACGTAGGGTTGATGACGTGGCATCCAAACATAGGGTTGACAACGTAAGGTTGAATATAAACGTAGGGTTCATGTTACATTCTTCAAATGTAAGGTTGATCATAAACATAGGATTGACCATCCATACTTATTCTTCAACATTAAAACATACGGTAAAAGATCCATAATTTTACTTGATCCATACTTTTCCACGAACGTATGGTTGTTTACAAAAGTAAGGTTAATGAACCATTATTTTGAGAAACAAACATAATGTTTAAGATTGACGTATGGTTCCTCTTCCATACTTTTCTGATAACCCAAACATAAGGTTCCATCCGAACGTAAGGTTATTCTACCATACTTCACTGATAATGTATGTTTGATTAACCATACTTTTCTCTTATCTCAAAAAGTATACACGTTATTCATCCTTACGCTACGTTTATCCACGTAGGGTATGAACAGTGATTACAGGACATGCTAAAGTAGATTCCGACTAAGTAGCGCTTGAACAGTGTTTCCAGAACACGCTAAATATGAATACTTTAAAAATAAATTCCCATAATTTCACGAGTAAAATAAAATGATATGTTCCTGCAAAATACTAAATAAAATCATTATAAAATAATTGAGGGTATTTGTGAGTAACAGAATTATCATAAAGAGGCAGAGTATTATTTTCAATAATCTCCCCCTTTAAATAACATTATTATGTATTGTTGAAAACAATACATTGCTCAACATGTCCATTCCCACTATCATAAAAACCCAAAAAAACATTGCTGATTACTTTCCCTATTTCTTAATATAAATATCCCCCATCCAAATAAACAATCAATGTAAAACATGATAACCCACATCAGACTCTATAAGACATATCTAATCATTAGTGTAATAATTCTGGGTTCTCTGTACGGTCACTAACCAATATTGGATCACCTAAACCTAATTATACTTTTTATAGGTAACACTAGATCAACAGTGTTCTAAATCTCTTACCTATGACCAAAAAATAGGTGAACTACACACATAGAAATATAAATCCTTGAAAGTATCCATTTAGATCGTTCTGAGGAGTTTTTTTAATAAGAAAAATATAAGACTTATAAATTCCTCCACATTAACCACTAAAATCCAAAGCATAGATTCATAACATATCTTATCAAATTCAAATAATTTGTTATGATTTTAAATCTATTTACAGATGAAAGGTTTTGATCTTTGTAACCTATAATCCTCGATCTTTTTGAAGACCCTCACAAAACACACACATGATACAATTTTATCTATCATAAATGACACCCCTTGGAACAAAATGCTACAATACTATTTTCTACATACAATTCCTACATATATCATCAATACTAAAGGTCTCTAAAATATTAAATAATTAATATACCTGCATTATTCGATCCTCGGCCACCCAAACTACCTAATTCTTAAAAGATTTCATGGTTAATACTATCACAAATTCCATAGTGGAATCATCAAATTTCAATCACATAATGTGTAGAGGATGTAAGACACTAGTAGGACTTTGATACTCGTATTAATCCTACTAATATGCAAAACACCTTATGAAAAATTCCACTACATCCTACATCATTCCAATAAACCATTATTTTCTACAGAGATCCTAATTGATCATTGTTAACCTGGGATGTACCTCCCATCGAGAATCATGAAACTATATCATCGGCTTCTTCCACTTCTCCTCAAGAACCCATACTTATCCATGATTTAGAATAACATTGATGTTTTCCAAATTGAATCATGATGGAGTCTCCCCACCATATTATATATCTCTTAGAGATAATCCCTCCAAATGATATAATTAATCTATCTTGATTAAGTAAAAAAGAACAGGTATAACAGATACTTAACTAATAAATTAATTTCAATAAGACTCCTGAAAATCTAGATACATGTTTAAAAATGCTGTCATTATCCTACACTCATCATAATATTAAAACATTTACTCCTATTGTATATACTGGTTAAAGGAATTGGAATTGATGTTTTCCATTCCTAGTTTACAATCCAACTCAACGTAGAAATACAATATATACTCAACCCAACCATTCTTCTAATGTTTTTGGTCATGTTGACTAAATATGTACCAATATTTAGGTCAATCACAATCATTTCACATATAAGATAATATCTCTATCATCCTAGACAATGTAACAATATTACTAAATTAGGATCTTTAGTAGGATACTTAAAACCATGTTATCTCAGTTGTCTAGATCTATATATAACAAATTCTTCCTCCTGTTGTAAATGTACTATGAGTCTAACTATAGAAAAAACATATGACATGATAAATTATTTTACTAGAACAAGTATATTATGAAAACCCATGCATTTTTTAAACATTAATTCATTATTAATTACAAAATAATACATATAAATTAACCCTGAAGTTTTATATGTCTATTGTATTTGGGAATTAGATATAATGAATAACATCTTGATCATGGGATGTGAAACAATTTTTTAAAACATCAATAACAGGAACTTTAAAATCATTGATCATTTATGGTTGAATGAGATAACATGTGGATATAAATAATAAAGTGGTGATCTATGAATACTTGTATGGTAATTTAAGATTATATAAACATATTTAATGTATTACATGTCATAGAATAGTAATTAAAATGAAACATAAAATGGGTTTGTATTAAATACATGAATAATAAGGCATGATATATTATCATAACATAATAAAAACATGGTACTTTTGAAACAACATTAAATATTAAATCATAATCATAAGTTAAGGAAAATCATAAAGAAATCATAAAAAGCTAGTGAATGTTCCATGGTATATTAGGTTCACAGACGTATCCCGTACATGATTTCTCATGAGTCTAAAATATTACCCAATGCATTATTTCACTAGATAATTTTGGTTGAGCCGGTCACTTTCATATTAGGTACATATATTAGTGTCCCACATAGATTAATTACCATTAGATTGTATTTCACCACATCTAATTCCAAGATCAAAAAATGTGAATTGAAAAAGTAGAGTTTAACAATAAAATAAATACATGAATTTTTAGTGAATAACACTGGTTGGAAATAGAGATAGTATTCACAATATGATGGTTTGGAATAAAAAATCTCAATGAAATTTCTGCAGCATTAGAGGAGAGAAAAACGGTTCATAAAAAATTAATGAGGGAGAAAGGGGTATCAAATTATTATGAAATAAAAAGGATAGTAATTGGGATATGGAAAACACACCTCAATTTTATTGATTTTAAATAAAAGGAAAAATATTATGAAGATTCTTGACAGAGGAGGAGATTGAATAGACCCCTTATAATATTTTAGCATAGTAATGGATTAGATAAATTTTATAACAAGAGTGGATAAATGATATATAATTATTATTAAATCAACTGGAATGTAAATTGGTTTCTATAAATTTATGAAAACATTACTTATTGATATTAAAAAGGATGAATACAACGAATGTTCCACAATTGAGAATAAGGGAGAGTGTTCCATTACATATGTTAAATAATATCATAGTACAATTTCTACAACATAAAAGGTATACCAAAAGGTTCAGGAGAGGGATTAATGAAAGTTAAAGGGGAATATCATCACATGGAATAATATATTTCAGTAATAATGATTTATAAAAACGTATAGAAACAAGAAAAAATTAGACTAAAGGTCCACAACATTAATGAGATTCATAAATAACCATTATAGAGGTAGATCTATTACCTTGAGAAGGTGATTAGAAATGCATGGGATGAGAATATTAAGAGAATTAAGGAACTTTGGTAGCGATATAGAGAGGTTAGGGTTGAGAAAAAAATGATACAATGTTATTTAGTTATGTTTAATGGGATCCTGGGAGGGATTACTTGTCAAATGAGTGTGGAGTTCTCAATTATTCCACAAAAATAGGTTTTGGAGTCAATATAAAAACGTAACAACAACTATAAACCATCCTAGGGTTATTTCAAATTTTTTACCACATAATAGTTTATTTAAATATTTTATATGTCCATGGCCCAAACACATTATAGTATTACCTTTAATGATGTGTAAGTGAGTCATGTTTATAATGAATTGATTTTAAAAACCATAAAAAATATTATAGGTTTGTGGAGGATTCATAACTTCTTTATATAACTAATAAAATAAAAGTAAAAAATTTATTTTAAATGAGATAAATTTATTTGGATATGTATATCCTATATTGAATATATTAAATCTCTTTTGAGTCATTATAATGTCATCATACGAACTATATTTTTATCTCATTTTTAATATTTACCTGAAAATTCAACTCCTTAATAAAATAATGAAAAAATAACCACCAAAAAATTTTGATATGATGAATTAAAAAAATAATAGTTATTTTTTCCATTAAATTACCTAATATTTGAATTTTTTATTTTAAAATAACTATCACTATTTATTTAGAATATATGGTTCTTCTAACAATAACATTTCTTGAACCATTATAACAATCACATTTGAAATCATATATATTATATTATGATATATATTTAGTATATAATATCTAATAATAATATTTAATTAACATCATTTATTTAAAAAAAAATAATTAATATAAAATGTGTCATAATTAATACTATATACTACCCCAACTATAATTTCACTTATAATTCATTAAAAAATTTATTTTTATCAGAATCGTTAATTAATAATTTAGTAGAATGAAAAAAAATTAATAAATATTACCTTGTGATGAAAATATATTTATTCATAAACTTAGAGTAAAATTTTTTATATTCCTTGCAAAATTATATTTACCCATTACTTACATATTTTCCTATTATCAAGGAAATAAATACTATTTATGGTTAGTATTCATAATGTTAAAAATTTTGATTTAACTTTTCTCCTAATATTCATTATCGTGATTATAAATATGGAATATATTTTATCAATTTCTATAGACATAGGTGGGATAATTTAATTTAATAATATACAGTTAGTGTGATGGAATTATTTTTTTCTTCAGAAAAATGATTTTTTTCAAGGAAAAGATGATATTATTTTAACTCTTTAACAATTATTCTTCATTATATGAATTTAAATTCATAAATATAGATATATAATATAACGTTTCATTAAAATCATTCCTATATAGGGATATATTAGTTACATATAAGAGATAAACTTTATTAAATTTTATAATTTTTCCGAAGAATGCATTTTTTTCCAAAAAAATAATCATACTCTAAAATATATTATAATGATGATTAAAATTTGATTAGTTTTGTTAATTAAATCCAAGAATAATTTTTTTCATGATATAAAATTTAATGAATAATACGACATTTAAATAACATAATTTCTCAAAATAAATGATTATTTAACAAAATAATGGATGATTTTTACTATTAACAAAAAAATCAATATTTTGTGAAAAATAAAAAAAATTGACCCTATCATAATATTTCTATTATGATATTAAAAATAATGGTTAATTTTATTAGAAAAATTTAAAAATATTTCAATAAAATAATTTTAATAGCTTTAAAAAATAATTTTTTTTGAAGATAACATATATTGATGAACGGATATCCTTACAAAAAAATTAGAGAAAATTAAAATAAAATTATCAATACATTTTTATGTTTAATATATATATATATAATGATTTATTACTATTCATATATAGAAATTCATTGTCTAGCTCTCAAGTGGGATGTTTAAATAATATTTTCTCTTTTTGGTTTTGATGTTGCGTATCACATTCTCAATTAAAAATAATTTTGCATTTTAAAAACATGAAAAATAACATTATACACATTTCATAAATTTCATCCTTTCAGTTTGAAAATGATCTAATTTAGTAGTTTTTGAACACATTAATATAGTTTTATTTAAAACTGTCATCATAAAAAGGGTTAATAAAACATCCTCTTAAAATGAGACAAATGGAAGTATGCAGGTCATACTATACATGGGATTATATGTATGTGAACATTAAATTGAAGTGAAAATATATACATAGACAAAACATCATTCCCATGAAAAAAATATTGATAAAGAACATAGTTAGAAGAATGTAAATGACCATAACACCATAAATCTGTTATGGATGAAAAGACCATTTTTTCATAAAATGAAAACTTTTTTTGTTTCACAACACATTTCCATGATGTATGGAATTACATTATCATGTAGATTCAGAACATAAGAAAATATACCCTCTTTAAAAGTATAAATTCATCCAATAATCAATTTCTACTATAATTTTATCTTTTTCTCTAATCTATGAGAACTAATGATGAATTTTTAATCCTGAGGCATTGAATAAAATATTAATGAGTTTCTTAATCCGCTATTGAATAATAATATATTCCATTTATAATTAAAATATCCCAAATGGTTATCATAAGGTAATATAATAATATAAATTAATAAAATCTAAAATATTAATCACCAAAATTCAATAAAAATCTATACGGATCATCATATATAATTCTTTAAAAAATACTCATATATCACTAGTAATTAATATAACCTCAACATTAATGAATTTTTTCACCTCAAAAGATTGTATCATACCCATCATATTATACCTAAAAAAACAAATAATAATTATTCTGAAATAATCATTTTTATTAAACATTATGGTAATAAATAAAATAACCCCAAAAAACATCTCTTGAAATAATATTTACCACCTAAAATAAACAAATATAAGATTCATTAACAATTTTACCAAAATTTCATTAATCATGCTAAAAATCTATAAAATAATCATAAAATGTGGTATCAGTGATTATAAATATTATATATAGGCATAACATCCCAAGACATGTTTGGATTATTTGATAATCAGACACTTATTATGGGTTATCAATCACTCAATTATTTGTTTTATCAAATATCATTTTATCACTAAATCAATTTTATAGGTTATAATTACAAATAAAAAATTATTACAAATCATTAACGTAAAAACTATTGTGAATCGATCATTATAATTTGCACGATTCTTATATCATTAACTTCATTTAAATGCAAATTATTTGACATATCTCTAAAAAATCTAATTGTTAAAAACAATAATCCTTACACATTAGTTAATTCTATATCTTAGGTCCTTATTCTAGGATTTCCCACTTTGATTTGGGTGTTTACTTGGATAATTCCAATTTTATCCACCCATAAAACATTTAACATCAAAGTATTCTATAGTATTTAATTAATTTCCTTCCTTTAAAATCATCATTTTCGTGAACACTAGCTACTTTATGCCCAATTTGTTCACCCTTAAAGACCTTCAAGTTCCATTTTGGCCTATCCAATGCGGTCACTTTCCATGTTTTTTAAACTCAGGAAATATATTTTTTATTCCTTTATCACCATTATACAATGAACTTCCAGGAAACGTTGTTCCCATTTTCATTGATATATTTAAACATTCAACTCTTTTAAATTTTCAATGGTGATATTTTATAGCTAGTTTGAAAAAATCCCAATATGTCTTACATGAGCTACCATAATGTTAGTAATCTCATTTGGGAAGTAATATCAATGAACATCACATTTTTTTTACTTAGTTCATCTTATTTCCAGCAATTCACTATAATAAAGGGAAAATTAGGGCTGACTAATTTTAAACAATTCAACTCATATTAAGGTATAAAATAAAAATAATGGTATAACATATAAATGAAAACTATTTTCGTAGAAAAAAAATTAAGGTCTTCAAACAATTTTATTCATGATATATTTCCTAAAATATATTCATTAGTGCGTTATTTTTCCCTAAATAATGGTTGGTAATGAGATTCTTAATTTACCATTGCAAATTCCCTGATATTTTCAAAACAGATGTGAATCAAAAAGATTAAAAAATTGTTTAATGGAAACAAAAGGGGTCATTCATCATATAGAAAAAATTGATAGTAATTGGTATGCGTAAAAACATACCAAAACATTAGTAATTTTCAATAATAGAAATAAAATTAAGATTGTTCTTGAATAAAAAGGGGAAGTAAAGGGTCCATTAAAAAATTTCAATATAGTAATGACATATGTAAATTCTATAATGATATGGTATATATTATGTCATTATTAGGAAATAAATTTGAAATTAAATGGATATTTATAAATTCATGAATACATAAAAAATTGAAAATGATTAATAAATATAACGTCATTGAATTTCAAACAAGAGATAGAAGTTTATTACTCTTGGTTTGGAAAGTCACATGATAATTTAATCAGCATAGAATGTGTACATAAATAATCATTTTATGGATTAGTGAGAGTTAAATAGGTATATTATCACATTTACAATAGTTTGTTTTAGTAATAGGGATGTATAAAAACATACCCAAACAATAAAAAATGGAAATTATGATGAACACAATAAAAGTGTTTCTTCAATATAATTAATCAAGAATGATCATTTAATTTTTGGGGGTCATTTTAAATGATTATAAAGAGCATCATGAGAAACCAGGGGAACCCTAGGATGAATATATACATGGTAGGGCACAATATGGAAGTGATATATTGTTTATAGTGAATGTGAATAGGTTATGTTATGTGTTTATAATTGAAAGGTGTTGGGATTTAATTATTATTTCCTAAACATAGGTATTTGATTATATGAAAACATGTGATTAAAACCAAAGACCTACCAATCAATTTTTTCATGGTTTCTATAAATTAGGACTTGTTTTAATAATTATATAATTACATGGTCCGAAAAAATTAAAATGTTTCGATATGTGATTTGGAACATAGTCATGTTTATAAAGGATTCATTTTAAAACTCTAAAATATAAAATTGGTTTTGGAGGATTTAATAATATTTTATTAAATTTATCAAATAACATTAAAAATTATTCTTTTAAAGGGGAAACAAATATTTATAAAGGATACCATCTATATCATTTATTAAATCACGGTAGGTCCATTTGTACATAATGATTCATATCCTATATTTATACAATATTTTATTCTTCCAGAAAAATTTGAATGCACTCAAAATTTATGAAAATTTATCCATTGGGTAATTTTGATATAATTACTCCAAAAATAATATATATTTTTTCAATATAGTTTTTTAAATATTATAATATTAACTTTTTAAATAATAATTTACATTTATTGAGAAATTCTCGCTTTTTGACAATAGTAATTTCTATACCCTTATAAAAATTACATTTCAATTAATAAAAAATATATTATCATTTATATTTAATAAATTATTTTCATTAATAACATTTAATTAAATTCTTATTTATTTCAAAAAACATTTAATTAATTGAAAACATTCATACACACTATATTTTACAAAAATTATATTTTTTATTTTAACTTATGATTTTATTTGAACATCATTATTTAATGATTAATAATGGGAAAAATATAATCATTATTATATTTAAATTAAATTATAAATATTCATATTCCCAACGATACCTTATTTATAGGCTATGAAAAATTGTTTTTACCATGAATTGACATATTTTTCTTTTACCAAATAAAAAATATTTTGTACTATTAATATAGATATTGCTAAAAAAATACATATACCCATATTACATTATATTAATTAGGAATATTAAATATATGAAATCCATTTTAACAAAATAAATTCATATATTTGGAATCATTTACCTTAATATAATACATATATGTGCGATGAGATGTTGTTTTCTATGAAAAAAATTCAATCAAAAAAAGATATTACTTTAACTATAATTAGTAACATTTAGTATATATATATATAAATAAATATATATATATATATAATTTAAAAATATCATTTAAATAATTTTCCATTAGGTTTTCATTTTATATAATTATAATAGATAAATAATATATATTTTAAAATGTTTTCAAAAAAATGTGTTTTCATGCCTAAAAATAAACTTATTCTAAAATATTGTATAAAGATGATTTAAATTTATTTAATTGGATTAAATATAAATAAATAATTAATATTTTTCCTTGAGTTCATATTAATTTAATAATAGTAAATTTAATTTAATTTAACCAAAGTAAATATAGTTTTACAAAAAAATTCATAATTTTCAAGATTCAATGAAAAAATCAATAATTTCTAAAAAATATAAAATATACACTATAAGATAATATAAATACGACTATATAAAAAATGGGTATTAATTTTATCAAATCAAATATATCAAATTTATATTAAATGATATGATTATTTTTTTAACAAAAATAAATAAAAACATTAATGAAGAAAACATTTTAAAAAAAAAGACATTAAAAAATGAGTAATTATTTACAGATAACTTTTAACTAAATTTATGCTGAGTAAGAAATATATATGTATATATATATATCATAAATTAGTTAATCATATTCATACATGAAAACTTAATGTCATGGTTTCAAGTTTCATGTTTCAATATTTATGGTTTTTTGGGTTTTTTTTTGCGTATCACATTCTCTATGAACTATAATTTTCTATTATAAAAAATAAAGGTGTTTCATAATGTGATGATTAGTTCTATGTCCAAAATTTCCTTCAACACAATAGTTTCCCCCATAAATAATCCAAACAAACAAACATTACCTCTTAATTGGATAGACCTAACATTTTTGATGAAAATAAGATAATGTCACGGATAAAACAAAGATAATGACTTTGTAAACATAGAAATAATAAAATATAAAATCCATTATTTGTCCAATAATAGGATAACACAATTTAAACATTATATATATCCATTTACACACCATCCGATGATATTAAATTACCCTATAAAGGAACATTGTCCATCTATAAATATTATATTGATAGCCTAACATAATGTCAATTCTCTTTCAATGTGCTCAGGAATATGTGATGATGTTAAGCATGATCATCCACCGAATATGAGTACACCATGATTTAATCAATGAAAAAAACAAAAAACATATCTACAAAAGGAAGAATGATACAATTAATCATGATCATAAATACTATCAGTGCATTTTTCAAACTAAAAGACCTCACTAAAAACGAAAATATGTCGTCCCTAATCATAATATATGTCTATGGTATGTCTTATGGGATCACTCTCAATAGTTTATACACTAATATCAAGTCAATGATTCAAAAAATCATGTCACCTCACAACTAATATATGAGATCAATGATACATGGTAGCTGTTATTGATTCTTGACCATCATCTGGTTCAATCTCCTATAATCCTCACATTATAACAACATCCAATATTCCTACAAAGTGAAATGAATTAGAAAATCCCATGGTTGAATACAAAGACATATGAATCATGTGGCTTCCCAATATTCCAATTTAACATTAAATTCTTCAAACTCATCTAGATCTACCATTTATGGTGAGATAAAATCTGGCTCTACTCTTGGTAACAACATGATCATGAACTTTATCTCCAAATTTGGTGGTATGTTATAGAAGAATCCTTTAAATACGTCCTGATAATGGTCTACCACAAGAAGATTGTTATCCTACTAAATTCCACCATCATCTATATAAATACTATCTATTTGAACATTGATACAATACAGTCATCATTTTATTAGTCCTCACACAACCATAAAGAGGATCCCGCCCAACCTTGTATAAATAACCCCCACCTTTTGGAGAGAGAAATGAAATTATTCTTTATTAATAGTTAAAAGTAGCCCAGTATAGAACTAAAAAATCTATCCCATTATTCTAATTTATGGCTCACAATATTAGCACAGTTTGTTTAAAAATGAATTTATAACCACTAATATCTAGATAACTCTACTTGGAATGTTAGATATTATCTGATCGAACTCCAAAAAATGTATCAGTTGTCAAAAAAAAATCAATTCATTCCAAAAATAATCTAAAAATAATTTCCATAAGAGTATATATAAATTAATGTGATTATAATATATATATATAATATTAAAGATAGGTTACATGATATAAGGATCATTCTATTGATGGTAGAAGGTCCTACACCCAAACCTGTTAGAGTATTCTTCATAGCATGTAGCTAACTTTACCCTCTTCCTTGGTCTCCATTATGACCCCACTATGATATTCTCTCAACTTGGTAATATTTTTTATACATAATAGTACCACATCACTTATCAGGACATGAATATCTATTGGAATATCATATTCTATTTTTTAGAGGTATTTATGTCCGCCGCATACTACAATACATATCTTCATCCCTAACACATACTATGATGCCAAATTTACATGAAAACCTCTTCAGGTGGCCCATACTACCATAGGAAGTACACTCTAGTAAAATGTAATGAAACTAAAACTGCATGTGACAAAACATTACATACTATTTTCACTACAACAAAACACAGTCTTGAGATGGATATGAAATGTTCTATCTACTCTTCCCATTGCTTTCATGGTGATACATGTTGGATCAGTTATTCATGCCATCTGAATAAGTGCCCCATTTCACCATTAATGAATATTATGGCTACTTCTCAATGTCTCTATCATATTCCATTATGTGATGAGATCTTTATTCATCATATATATAAATCTACCTTAAATAAAAGAATTAATCTATGACCCAATCTTATAGTGAATCCCATTTGAGAAACTCCTCACCTAGAAAATCTAATTATAAGAAATATATTGTGAAATGTACCGTAATCTAATGAAAGTATGTCATTTTTAATAACTATCATTATATCCTATGTTAGTTTAAAGAACTCTGAATACTTCTCGTCCCACAATTTTTTGGGAAATAAGTGACTTAAGAGCTTCACCTCCAATTTCGTCCAAATAAGTCCCCTATATGACCAACATTTTATATAGTGTCCAAATAATTCATAGATGGTCCTAAAAGCATGTATGTTGCATATATAATCCTCATATCTATGAGTGTCTTGAGGTTATTGAATATCATCTAAGCTAACACTATCCAAAACTCAGATTTCTATGTGCCTCCATACCTAGTGAATGTATGTGGATTCTAAAGCTAAAACTCTGTCATCTGCTCATACAGAGCACATATAGTGAAAATAGTCTCCCTTCCCATTGATCACATTACCCTAAATATGTTTTTCAATAGATGAAAATCCATCTAATCCTTATTATCTATAGGAATCATTGGTTCAGCTATGTTTGATATATCCTGATTTTTGATCTCCTATCACTCAATTAAAAGAGAATGATTAAGAAATAACTGTACATGACAAACACATGACTTAGAAAACTAGATAACAACATGTTCATCCTTAAAATTTATAAAAAATAACCACTGGCTGAGGGTCTCTACAAACAGGTCATAACCAGTGACCAACCATTACATAACATATTTTTATCTCATTTGTTTTATATAATAGGTATCATATATACAATTTACGTAGTAAAATATATCAAATGAAATAAATACATCTATATCATATACATCATGTGTCATGATATATCCTAATATGTCAATCATGATTCATGAATACTCATCTCGCAACATACATATCCCCAAATATAAATATCAAGAAACAATAACATCATATAACATGTAAATCTTCCAAGTTGAAATTATATCAACCATTACAAGATAAAATCAAAAACAAAAATCAAATCCCTAATCAATCATATTTACCCTATACATGGGTTTGATACTCCCATGCACATTCACATTACCAAGACCCAATAAATCCTAGTTTTCATTATACCTTCCCTAATGTGAACATCAACAAAAAATAATCACATGTACCTCATATAAAACTCTATAAAATCCAATGATCCCACACTCCCTAACATGGAAAAATCCGGATGATAACATGACCCCAAGTATGTCTCCCCATATTATATAGATTACGGACTAGTAGTGGGGCTGTTAATAACATTGATGGGATAAAATACCCCCATGTTGTAGAGTTATAATATACTTGATTTAAAAAACAATCAGAGTAATGAAAATTGTCGAAATAGTACAACATACGACTATAAGGTTAATGATGAAACAAATATTCTAAAAAATAATCAATGTAAATTCCAGGTGAAGTGTGTCTAAATGCCAAAATGTATTAAATATTGATAAAATACCATGATGACATAAGTAAAATAGATATTCTCTAGTCCCAATCTCCTTTATCGACTCATTAAAAAGCTTTAAGCTATCCAGAAAGAAACAATCAACAACTTGATAATTTCCCCATTTCCAACCCTCCATCAATTTAATCTTCTTCGTTACCAAATTGGATACCTAGTAGGGTGTCTGTAAAAATCAGTAGCTCAAAACCACAATGGATAAAAAAATTATGTTAATAAGAGCTAGAATAAAGTGATAATATAGAAAATTAATTAATAAATTAATATTATACAACAATCATCTGACATCAAAATTTTCTAGAATATCATTTAGGATGTTTCACCACAATTCCAACCATAACCAAAAATCCATAAAATAATTATATAAACAAGTAAAGCCCAAGGTGAAGCAAGAAACTCATTAATAAGATCCTAAATTATTTCTTCTAGATCCCACACCTATCCATGTATATGCATAATTTCATCATCAATCATGGTCCAACTATGAGGTTGTTACCAACACAAAACACTCTCTCATAGGATTATGCCCTCTGAATATGATAACTACCTCATCCTCACTCTATCCATAAGAGTGAATGTCACTTATAAGGATTATACAAATATATATACATTTCTAACTTACAACTCCAATAGTATATATGAGAATAAGTCCACAAGATTAAAATCACAACTGAACTCCAATCTACTTATGTTTATGTCCTCTTGCTTGGGGGCATTAGTTACAATGTTTCCATTATAATTATTTAAGGAAATATCGATTGAAAAATACAATAGGTACCCCACAAAACATCATTTAATCACATTAAAATCAATCTTCTTAAATATATAGATGATGATTTTTTTATTTTATGTACACAACACAATGCCCTCCCAGTAAATAGTTCATTGAATAACTCATGGCATGAACAACATTAGCCAAATATCGATCATGTGTCGAGCGGTTCTTCTCATTCAAACTCAACTAGTGAGACTAGTACTCCACTATAAAATCTTCATGAATTGGAACTCCTCTTATTTAGAAACTTGATGCATTGTAATAAAAGGTGTATTTATTACCCATCCCTAGGAGAGACATGAAAATTTATGATGTAACTCTACCATTCTGATCCTAAAATTTTATTGTGTAGTTATCATTCCATTCAAAATTCACATCCTTATTAGTTAATCACATCAAACGATGCTCTAAGGGTGAAACTTATTATATGGTTTTCCTGTAATATATATATATATATATAACCCCAATAAACTCCATATAGAAAAGGAAATCATGGGATTCTACTATAATGAAATTCCTCTCATGTTCACTATTTCTATAGATACTCTAGTCATTGGGATAATATTACCCCAGAAATTGAATCTTAGTCATCAAGAAGTGTCACACTGAGAAAATATTATATAACATATCCCCAATCCGTGTTTCCAAAATAATCTCAAGATAATAGGAAGGGTCATGTTGATTTTAAAAATACATCGTGATGTCATCTATGAATACAAAAAAACGATTCCATATAATGGTAGAAAACATTGATCATAATATCTATGAAAAATGTTTGCAAATTCATGAGACCTAACAGCATAATACGATTCTCATAAGGACCATGTCGACTAAAACGATTGTATGGGTATATCTATTGGTAGAACACATAAATGGTGTTAACCTGACCTCAAATCAATATGCAGGAAAACCAGATCTCAATAGAGATAGTTAATGTGATCAACTATCCATGGAAAAGGATACTACTTAATAATTTTCAACATGTTCAATTTCCTATAATCTAAACATATCCTAAGTTTCCCATCCATATTTTTCAAAAATTGACATGTGAAAACCATGGGGAAGTATTGGTTCAAATAAATCCAATTTATTCAAGGTCCTCTAGCTACTTCTTAAGTTCATATGACTCCATAGTAACCTGCATGTAAGATGGAATGGAAAATGGTGCCTCAACTGGCACTATATAATTTGTTAACTTCGCCTCTCTTTCATGAGGTAAATCATGAATATCTTATAGGAAAACCTCCGTAGAAAAATCTACCACGTGAGGAAACTACTCTTGATGTATTCCATAGTCATCCAAATAAAAACTATTAATATAGAATTTCATATTTCCCTTCCTATGAAGATTTAGTTTAACTCAACCTTCATGGAAATCCCGTTCACCTTTGTGGAAAAAAACAACCCCCTCCAGTGATTTGAAGGTCACCCTTATGTGATTAATGACATTAAGTGATTGATAAGAAAATTTGTAGTCCATTACATGTATGATGTCCCATACTATAATCTTTAGGATAATAATATTCCATACAATGTGACCCCTACTAATCTAAATTGGAACTCTGTGAACTATGACACACCCTCCATTATGTTCCCTAACGGTGTAAAAAGTGTCATCACACTATCGTAAAATTAAACAACAATCCCATGAATATCAAAAATAAAAACATATATGAAAATATGGGAAACACTTATATTGAATAGATAATATACAAGATTATTTTCTACTATGATCGTACCTCTCAACATAGATATCTAGGTGCTCTACTCCCCAGGGAAGGCTATATAGAAGATTTCTAGCCTGAACTGTGGCCCTGTGAAATTCCAATTTTTTTCATTGTATAACCACTGAAGGCTACCTTATAAATGACCCCCACCTCAACATGAACTACTAACACTACCCAAGAACCCATATTAATTCGGTGTTGTGAATCCTTCTCATGAACTTAGTCAGTGTCAATACTATTCAAATAAATTGTTTGGGGATTTTACTAAAATACATTATATATGGACCATCGTACCATGTGGTTGTTACTTGGATAGGTATATATCTCACTAATTCCTTAATTTTACACATCTCCCACAGTGAGTTAAGAATAAAAAAGTACAATCACTAATATACTAGCTCATGCACACATCACGATATGTTTTAAAAAACACTTTCTGCTAATATATGCTAAACTGATAGGTCAAAAGTCTGAACATCCTCACTCTAGAACCCAACCATACCTCAATTTATTCATTTTTAACAGTACCATGTTATCTTTATCATTAATATTTTTAATATAAATACATCAAACAATGATCAGATAGAATGCAAGAGACCTTCCTGAAAGTGTCACTCCCCTGATGGGTCTTCATTATGATATGTCATAATGCTGAAGCATAGTAAAGAGTTAAAAATACTCCATAAAATTCATAAAGACCAACTAAATATGCTTAAATTTACCAAACCTTTTAAATCATATAGTCTCATACAAAAATAAATCATATAAGCATGATTGGAAATTATTCCATCCATATTTCACATCCAATTAGCCTATTTCAGAGATTCGTATCACCACTTTGTAGCTCCATTAACCATATATATTACAATATTCATTATTATCTTGGGATCTATCTCTATATGCTCGAAAAAAACTAAATTAATATCTATCCATAGCATAGAAGTCTGTAGACTCCCAATCCCTGAAAACACGGGGGATTCTACTCTTTTAACAAAAGCATATGCTCTTCCATAGAAGAGGTAGGACATCGTAATCCTGTAATAGTCTTTATAAATTTCATAAAACAATCACAAAACTTTGCCTCAGAGTCCTTAGGTGTTACTAGTATTTTTCAGCTAATTATAAAGGGGGTCTATTGGTAGGTCATGGACCACCACCTTCGATGTATGGTTATATCCACCCTTTTCATGAATGACTGGAAGTCGTATTGGTGACATGTCTCTAAAATTAAAAACACAATTATATAAAATGTCAAAACCAAAACATGAAATTTATTTGAATTGGACTGTTCAAATCCATCATATAAACAATTTTAATCTATCCACCTACTAACAATGATAGGACTGGGTAAAAAGAAATTGTCATAAAATAAATAAAGACACTACCTACTACCCACTATAAACATGGTACTATGTCAATTTTCTATATTTTAAATTCTATTTAATTTATATTCATATATATATATATATATATTTAGAACCAAAAGTATAGACACATCAAATATATAGGGTCCCATAAATATCATGAAATGAAGTGTGATGCACACTTAATCCAACCCATAATATGTTCCATTCCATGCGAGCAATAATCCAGGTATCAAAATGACATAATTGGATTTTTAGGGTATTTATTGTTTCTTAATATGGAAAACACATTGATTACAATAGAAACTCTATTTAATAATAATGTTTATCAAATTCATACCTAACCATTTAATAATAAAAAGGGATATCAACCTAGTAATACATATAACAGTTTCATGATGTCTAGAAATTCATCCTATTTCAAATAGAATAATTTTTGGAATTTAAATCCTATTTGTTTCCTAACATGAAGCACGAGATCCATTCCCTCAATTCAATGTGAAATTATAAAATTACGTAATATAAATTACTATTAAATATAAATTGTGTCACCCTTCGTCGAAATCAAATCAATTGTAATGGGAAAATCTAGGAAAAATCAATTTCCCTTTTATTAAAGTGGGAATTTTTTAATATATGGGATAACTATTTGTCTGAAAATATCATTAACAACTTCTAATACCTCATAATATCCTGTATATTATCTAAAATACTATATCTAGAAATACAAATCCTCTTATACAACTTTTTAATGTATCAACCTAGAAACTACTTAACAGTTCATCGATCTAGTGTGTCACATGGCCTCAGGAATGCCTTCACATATGCTAGTGGCTAATAGATAGTTGTCAGGGTCTATGTTGTGTTTATAGTGATAAAATACCCTTATTTTATAGTGTACCATAGTAGTAGTAATAATAATAGTCAGTAAATTTAGTAGAAAAATAAATGACATGAGGCGAACTTCTAGAATACAGTAATAATAAATAATCTAAAAGTATTCATGTATAATATGACGATCATGTAGTGTATTTAGAATGTAAGAATATAGGTTTACATAAAAATAGAATAATAAATGTGTTAAAATTTACAACAATATCAAACGTACTATCTCCGAATGGAATCATGAGACCAGTTCAATCATGTGCTACCCTATATCAATGATGAAATAGTTGGGAATCATACAATCAGTGCTTTATCTGGTCCCTACATGCATCCATGATGTTTTTTTGCATGCCCATGACATCCTGAATAGGGTTTCAGATAACACTTTACAGGACACCATCGTTGTTTTCAATTAAAAAGTATTTTCATTGTAATATAAATACAAACTATATGAAATATATATTAAGAATATCTATAATTTAAGTAAAAAGTCAATGATAAAAATATAATGTCTAGAATTACAAGGCCACCTAAGAAAATGAGTAATGATCCCATAATAATAAAATTAGTAAAATAAAATAAGCAAATGATAATGTCTAGTCTATCCATTGGCTTCCAATACCCATAAAAGGGATATTTGTAAAGCATAATAGAGATATCCACATCATCCATGCCATGAAATCAGGCGTAAATATCCGCAATGGACTCTCCATATAATATAGTGTAAAAAATCAACATCATTACAATAAAATCAAAAGGGTATAACCCTTAATGTATGGATCTAATGTATATAAGACAAATTCATCCACATCCATTTCCAAGATAATCCCGTTGGAAACTCAGTAAAGACATTTTGGAGGATTCCAAGGATCATGTCATATGAACATGTTCAATGATATTCCAAGAAAGTCAGATCCATGGTGTAGAAAATCCCATCAAATCATATAGAATTAGGTTCGAAGGACTATACAGTTCTAAGGAACCCAATACCATAATTAAGGGAAATTTTGTAAAAATTTCTATGGAATCTGATGGAATCTAAATCTATGTTCATTATAGGTCTATGGAATCCACTAATCTAATAATGTCCCCTAGATTATAAATCTACATGAAATTCTTTGTAATCAAGATCCAATGATCTCATCTAATACATCCATTACCATAAACAATTATTCATCTCATTTGATAACCATTCACATTCCATGACTTCATCAAACTCATTTCCAAAATATCCACTTTAAGAAATTAAACAATTCATCGTCCTATATCACATGGAAAAAAGGCCTCAAATATCTAATAATCATTCAACTCAAATAATTATTTTTATTTAAAAATGCAAAGGTAAAACATTTTGGTAAAAACCTTATAAATTCATTATATTCCCATCAACCATATGACATAAATTTTTAGGTCACAGCCACCGAACAAGGTGGTACAATGTAGTGAAGATTCAATGTCATGCCCCATGGGTGGCCTCGAATGAGGTGAATGACCTCCAATGATCACAAAGGCACTCAAAGAGAAACCTATCAGGTAAAAAAACATTAAATGTAATCATTTAATTAATTTAAGGGTAATCTATGGAATATCTATCATGTGGAACAATGGAAACTTTGATTATGAAACTACAAACCTTGAGGTAAGGGTATATAAAAACTACCGTAGTTCTAAAATATATTACTCAACTAGTATTTACCATTGATTAAGTCTAGATCCAGGGAAAATTGTGTAGGGATGAAAATACCAGAAGTAATCGAAACCAGATTGAACCTAAAAAGTTATATTAATATGATGATAAATACATAATGACACCAGATTAATGAATAACTCATTGGTGCAGATCCAACGAGACCAACGTTGATCGATTCCGAAATGGGGTGGTGAGGATCCCCCAATCCATATCATATGATATATTTATTGGGGAAATGGGATCATCCTAAATTATGGATAGAAACGATGAAAAAATGGATATTAAAATTATATTTTAATTTTGAAAAACAATAAAATCCTCCAAAACAAGCGGTCATATTGTTGTCCAAACTGTTAACCAACCATGATCCCCTTAGTTTCCCAAGAAGAACCCCCACATTGTCTGGGGGAATGGTTAGAGAAACCATGCACTTTCCTTGGGGATATAATATTCTAAAAACAATTGGTGGCTCATAGAGGTGTGTGCCCCTATAAGTACAGTTTCCTCAAACCGTGCAGCCTCCTCTAACCCTCTTTCCAGCCCCACATGGTTTACTCAAACCATTCTGATTTAGCACACTATTTCTCTTAACCATGTGGCCAAAAAAGAATTCATAAAATGTTGGGATTCTGCTATTGAACAATGCCCACGCATCCCAAAAACTCATATTATATTTTCAAACACTCTCATTTTATTAAAACAAAAGACTTAAACCGAAATCAAAATGATTCATACCTAATTGAAAATTTGAGGATCGTACACATGTTTAAACTAGGTTATCTCTTATGGGTTTTAATAGGTTTTGATGGTGAGTATTAAATAATTTTAGAAAAATGAAACTAAAATAGCTGTTTATCATTGTGAGAGGTTCAACATAAAGTAGAGGTATACAATAACTAAAAGAAAATAGATGATCAAAAAAACAAGAATGAATATTTATTTATATGTGTGGAAAAATCATTACAATGATTCAAAAACACATGAATAGTTACCAATTTAATTTTTTATGACATTTATTATAATTATATGGTTAAGGATTCTCTATGAACACAGTTATAATTTAAGCACATAAATTTTTTCTCCTTAAAATGAATTATAAGATAAAAATCATTATGTTACGTTCAATTATTTATGATAGTATAATGAGAGAAAAAAATTCGTAATGAAATATCAAATTGGTATCAATGAAAAAGACTATTATATTGTCCAAGAAACAAACAATACAAGATTCACACATATGACCTCTAAATATAAATTAATTAAATAAACATAGGTCCAATTACATGCTCCCATGATTATTTTAAATAGAATATTTTACCAAATAGATATAAAAGAACAATTTCAACCCACAAAATTCAACAACAAGTTGAAAATTAGGTATTTCAAATATTTATACATTTATATATCTTGATCACAATGATCACCAACTATTTTTCATTCAATCATATATATGAGGCTGCTCATATGGATCATCAATAATTTATGTACACTCCCTACAAGGAGAGTATATTCCAGAAACACTATGATAATTAATGGACCCCTTTAAATCAATAAACATCACGTGAATCACCACATAAGATTAAAATAAAAATGAAGAACCGAATGTATCTATTTGTAATGAAAAAGATGGTTTTGGTTTATGAAACCTAATGAAAAAATATCAGTGAAATCAGAAATTATGGAATGTGAATTAACAAATCTAATTTATTTTAAAATTAATTTCAATAATACATAGAGGTGAGTTATTAGTAGTTAAGAAAATTAAAAACAAATATCAATTAGTGATTTATTTATTAACAATTATTCCATTAGTTTTATGTTCTAGATGGGTAGTATAAAAATTAAATTAATATAACATGGTTTTCAATAGTACTTCAGAATCCCATGATACATATTCCACTCATTGAGATGGATGGTATCCTACATGAAACCCACTATTAGAGGTTTGATAACATGTTACTGTATATTCTATTTACATATACCTTGAGGAACAACATAGACATTTAATATGATTTTTAACTTATCATGTACCCTGTATTTTCCTCCGGATTAAAAATCCATAACAACATTTTGGGTGGTATAATAACAAATATAATGTCCTTATTTATATTTGGAAAAAAATAAATTGATGAAAATTGATTACATACTTATATAGAAATGATATGTGCACTGAAAAAATATATAATTAAATATAATGGAGAGATTACATGATAATGATGATGAAAATAATTATCTTCAATGATCATGATCTCTTCAATAGTAGAGGATGGTATAGTTTAACTCACCTTGTGATCTCATTGGAGAAATAAAATTCAATGACATTTTTGATCTAATGAGGTGAAATAAGGTATCACATGTATATTTTGAAAATACACATGAATAAAATGAATGATTGTATTTTGTAACCCTTGATCATGTGTCAGTAGAAAAGAATTCTTCATTACGTAAAATATACTTTTGAACCATAGAAATGAACAATCATGGAATTTCACAAGGATTTTAATAATTAAAATTAATTATACTATTACATTAATTTAAAAAAGTAGCATTGAATTTCAATGAAATTTAGTGAACTTTTATTCTGTATGAAATAGTAACATTTTTCAACAATCATGGTCGTTAATATTGTAATTTATTTTACAGAATAATATATCTTTCAAAATATTATTTATAAACATGATGTGTATTGATATATTTAAAACTCACAAAAACCATTATATCATATACTAAATGTGTGAAATATACTTCCAGAATGAAATATATTAAATGTATGTGTATAATATGATAAAAAATAATTTTATTGAACACCTAATTATATTTCCAGAAAAAAATAAGTAAACATAAATTAAGGATATCAATTTCATTATTCATAATTATAAAAATATATATTATATTTTATGAATAAAAATTTAACTAATTATAGATATAAATTACATGAAGGTATAAAGGTATTTCTACATCAAGTGTGATAACATTTCAATGATCTACCATCTTTTGGCATAATTATCTACCATTACTATATGATCTACCTTGTGAAAGATGAAAAATTGTAGATGAAGAGATCTACCATTGATGTACGATTATGTTGATGCCACAACCATCATTAAGTGAAGCTCTAATGGAGATCAACCACTGGTTTCATGGAACTAATGCGATGAATAATGAAGTATCTTCACTGTCGCAACTATAAAAACATTAAACAATGAAGTACCATTAGCTTTGGGAACAAAAAATTGTTGGATTACCATGAGGAATAAATGGTTTTATATTGGAGGAACACCTACTATATCAAGGGGAAGCATACTACCATGAAGAAGGATGTGTTTTACTAATAGCATTATAGAATTTGGAAGTAGGAGAACCATTAGGATATCAAATGGTGATACCATCCCATCATCTTCCAATGATGATCGGTAGATGTTTCTACCATTTAGGCGATAGTCTATAATGAACTTGTGCTTTACTGTATAGAGTGGTATGAACATAGGGATATCAGTGGTGTGCTGTAATTAAATATAGAGGAATGGATGCATGAAAATGGTTTGTATATATCCTGTTAATGAATGTAGAATCACCCATGACACTATTTATATGTCCACTATGCTACTTATCACATGGTTTTGATACTTTTATCTTCTAAATGGTTTAAGGGATAGACATTGGTGGCTTTAAATTGTTGGAATAACTTTTTAAAAGAAATAATCAATAGTAAATTATTTTTAAATCAAAATAAAGTAAAATATTAACATTATTATTTATATATTTTTATTAATATAATATGATTAAAAATGAAATATTAAGATAAAATAGTTTAATTATTTAACCATTTATGTTTCATTAATTTATAACTGAAAATAAATAACAAATTACTCATTTAATCAATTTTAATTTAATTTAATGTGATTAAATAATAATTAAATGTGATATAATAAATTTATCAAATAACGGCTATTAAATTATAAATACACATGTTCAAACTCTATAATATCTCCCATTTAGAAATAAAAAAGACTGAAGATTTATTAAATCTTAAAACCATCAAAAGCATTATCCAACATATTTAAAATTTTCACAAATGAATTCATCATAAAATCCTAATAAAATTATCCCTTTATAATAGAATCTGAAAAATATAATTAAAAAAGTAATTTCTTCATAAAAATTAACATTTCTTCATAGTAGACATTTAAGTAAAATTTTTAAAAAAAATTTTTTGTAAAAAAATAAATTATTCTAATGAAATTACTTATGAATCTATCATATTTAATTCCAAATTCATTTTCGTAAATTTATAAGATTTTAAAATTTTATTGAAAAGTCAATCCAATTATTTATCATCATGAACAAATTCAAAATAAATATCAACTTTAATCACATAATCAATCATAAAATGAAATCCAAAATCAATATTTTATTATAGAGTGTTATAAAGGTTTTTTTAAAATTGAAATTAAAATAAAATAGTCAAAAAATATTGGAAAATCCAAAGAAAAATTAAAAAACATAATGTTTGTTTAATCCATATGATTTCTGAACAAAAACTATATATACTAAAATAATCATCATACATTTTAGAGAGTTCTACAAAAATATACTTTCTATAAATCCATGAAAAAATACTTTAACCTCAATAAGATATTTTACAATTATTCTTTTCTTGTCATGACAATAACGTCCCAAGTGAGAGTCAGTGTATAATAATAATTCAAAATTGTATGTTTTGAATTAAAAAAAAATAGCTCTTAAAATAACTTTAATATATCTAATTATCCTCTTTACAACATTATGATTAATTTCCTTAGGTTTGGATTGAAATATATAAAATAAAAATCTGTGAACGTTATGTCTCGTCTTGATGCAGTGAGATTTTATAAACTACCTATCAATCCTCATTATATTTTAATACCATAACTATTACATGACTCAACCAAATAAAATTTTGAATTAATATAAATTGTATTTTCAAAAGTATTCTTAAAACAAAAAACATTTAAACATGTTCTATAGTGTTTAATTCTCAATTTAAGAAAAGAAAAACATTTTTTTCATTATTTATTAAACCAAGAAAAAATTTACTTATTTCTTCATTATAATTTCAATTTCACTTGTTATTTTTTTTCAAAAAAAATCAATAAATAGTAAGTAATTTGTTTATCCAAATAATATTGCATGGACATAAATCTATATAATTTGGATTTCATTTGAAACTCCCTTTACAAAAAATAATGTTTAAACAATTACAAGGAATAAATTTTTTTTTGTAAAAAATTAGTTATCATTTCATACAATGATTTTGGATCTTATTTAAGACCATTTAAATATATATTATTTTAGAGAACTAGATTTAAAAATATTCATTTTCAAATCAACAATTTTGTTTAACATAAACCATGTCCTTATTCTTTTAAAAAAAATATAATTCTTAGATCCATTTGAAATAATTTTATATTTTGAAAATAAGAAAAAAGATTATAATATTATAATTTCAACAATCCTGTAAATAGTGGAAAAAAGCCTTCAAATTGAACATCCACTTTTTGGTAATTACCTAGATCAATTATTATCTCTTTATTTTAATTTTTTTATTCCATCATAATTAATATTTTAAAAAAATAAATTTAATTCTAATTATTGATTTATCATTTCAAAAATCACCTTAATTTTACCTTTTTTATTTTAAATATATTTAATTAATCATGAATATAATTTCACACGTTTGAATTAAGTGGAGAATTTTTTATATTATCTTGGAAATATAATAAAAAAAGAATATATTTAAAAAAAATAAAATTAAATAGACATTTGTGTTTGTATACTAGATTCTATATTTCAAATTATTTTTTAAATTTTATGATCTCTATGTTTTATCATATATTTTAGACCATTTTAAAAAGACATCACCCATTAGTTTATAAATTAAAAATTTCTTGGTGATTATTTTCTCGAAAATTAAATTCTGTAAATTCATCTACACCATTGTTTGAATAATTATTTTTATTGTTATTATTATTTTTATCAAACCAATCATGGACCAAGTCTTCAAAATTTAATTTTATATTATTTTAAACTCTATTTTCGTTTCTAGTATTAGAATATCATAAAATATTCATAAATTCGTATTATAATTAAATTTATATAAATTATCAATTGTATTTTAAATAATGAAATTACAACTACCTACCAAAAAATATGCAAGTTGAGATTTAAACCCTCTACATAGTTCATAAGTGATCTTATTTAAAAATTTTATAATGGATACAGTATTTAAAATATACAAATATTTTAATGGATACAGTATTTATAAGCGGCACATAATATATTTAATTGTTTTTATAGAATAATATATAAAACTATAGTAAAAGTTATCTATTACACAAATATTTATTAGCACCAAAAGATATAGGTTATATTGGTCCAAATAAGTCAATATGTAATAGATATATGAATTTACCAGAACTAACATAAATTTAATATTTAAATATTGCTTCGTTCTTATTATCATTTAAGTAAGATTCACAAATAAATTTCTTACATTTATGTAATTTTTGAAATTATAGAACTTGTTAAAGATTTGTTTTATTTTGGTACATTCTGAATATTTCATGTAGAGGCCTCATATTTGACATAATTTCTTATACTTATAAATCATTTAATCACATAACATTTTGTTAGGCCAAATAATAAAATCAATAGTATAAGAAATATATTTTATATATGTATAAATTAAAATTTATTTATTTTAAAAAACTCAACATTTATCATACTCAAAATTTTTAATTTAATCCATAATAAAAAATCTATTATTTAATTTTTAGATTTTGTTTTTTACCATTAACAAATTGTACTATTTAAATAAAAATATTGGAAATCCAACATTGCCAATAAATTTAATCCAACCATTATAGTTGTCAAAAATTTTGATTAGTCAACCATCACATGAATTGAAGGATAAAAATTAAAAATATCATATTTCATCTTCCTACACTGGATAATATCTAAAAACTATTACTCATCTATAAATCTAAGGTATATTTAATTTAATTAAACAATCAATCAGAATTATTTAGTAACTTTTCTAAATTAGGTCCAACATGATTTCTAGAAAAAAAATTATAACTCAAATATAAATAAAACATATATTAGTGTGTTGTTTATAAACAATATATCTACTAATGAATGTTTTAGTGTGACCAAATTTTTTTATTTCAGTGAACATTCATTTCATAATGGATTTTCATTATATATTTAAAATAAGATGCACTATATATTCTATAATTAAAAATCCTGCGTAAACTAAACAAATCACCAAAGATGGTCCAAAAAATTCTAAGATACAAAAAATAACCAAAAGTATTTTGTAAAACTGAAGAACCAAATTGTAAAGTGTTGAAGAAAGAAATTAAAATCCATAACCCCAAAAATATTAAAAAAAAATCTTCCAAAAAATAATGATAAATAATATCAAACTAAAAATCCTCCATGTGCCCTTCTATCAACAAAAATTCATCCCACTACAAATGTGACATATGACAATAAAACCTCGAATGATTCATGATTCTCATAAATTTCCAGGAGTCTTATAAAACCTAGTCTATAACTACTTAATGTCAATATTATTCTGTGATAATAGATCCAAATTACATATCACCAAATATTATATAAAAGTTCTTATAAAAATAATTCACATGTTTTGTCTTTAAAACAAAACACTATTTATAATGTAATTTTGTAAATAAAACCATTTTTAAATATTCTATTATTATCTAAAAATTTATAAATTTTCACTAAATCTTGGAATATATCTATTATAAATTAAAAATTAGTTAACGAAAAATGTGATCAAATATCCATGAAATTAACCATCATGTCATAAATTGGGTCTAAAAGTAAAATCACACCACTTAGGCACTATCCTAAGATAATATGTACTAAACATAAAAGAATCCTAAAAAAGGAATATGTTGGTCCAAACTCATATTAATTATTTACGATGTCTATTGATATCATAATTGAAACCCCATATAGTTCCATTAAACTATAGAAACCTATGTCCATTTCCAAACACGCCCAAGGATCCCAATGTTCTATGTTTTACCAAAATCATTTCTGAAATCAATCCTCAAATTAAATGAATATCATTTTCAAATATATTTCCACCATTTACATTGAAAACACAAAGGGCGGATCAATAAAATATATTTAATGAATAATTAGAAACACTTTCATAAATACACATACCTCTAGAACGATGGAAACATATCTATCATAGAAAACAATGAAAAAAATATCATATATTTTCCATTGAATGAAAAGGAATGATAAGAAATTTTAAAGTATATACTGAAAAAGAAATTGATCCTAAATCCAAATCATAAAAAAATATCCAAGGATACCACTATAACCAAAGGATATGAATAAGTTGAAAGACCACATACAGGGGATGTGAAACATATCTTTCACCATATTCAACCACCAAATTGAGAAATATAGAAGTAGGGAGGTGACATAGAATTTCCCAACATCATCATAGGTTTTGAAGGGAATGAATGTGCACTAAAATATTTAATAATCCGGTGATCACTGTGTTTAAAACTACCAGATCGAATGAATTAATTTCATGAATCCCTTTTACTATTTGAAATCCCATTAATTAAAAATACACTAAATATTATATATCCTTTAGTAATTTTGAATCCATTTTAATGACTTCACATCATGTAATGGTTTCATATCCTGTAAGCATTTCAGAACCAGCATGAGATGTTTTGAAAATTCCATATAGTATATTCCATTAGTGTAACCCATTAGTATGTAAATATTTATAGAAGGTATTCCATATCCATATTTTATATAAAATACTTGTGGACCAAAATATTAGGCTCTTCAGGCCTAAAGATAACCTTCTAAGTAGACATTGTATTTATACCTAGACTACATTAATCAATAATAAAAATTCTTTGTTTCACTTTATGACATTTCCCAAAATACATATATCTATTACCGAAAATCCCAAAATTCACAAAAACAAAAATTAAAATTAATGAATAATTCAAATAATTACTGAATAAAAGTAGTTATGTTTTATAATATCCCAAAAATAAATGCTTTGTATCCCTAGAAACTCATCATGATCGTAGAATCATAAAAAATTAAGGCCACTGCAGCCTGATTAATAATTCCCACTACCATGACTCAAGGATATCATTTACTCAATACCACATAATATGAATGAAAGGAATCATTATACCAAGTAACACATTCTCTCAGTATTCTATTACATGAACTCACATCTCAAAAAATGTGAATTGTCAATCAAGATATACGTCCAACAATTCAACCACATGGGAAAGATCTAGTAGATACCTTCTTATATTGGAATCATGAAAACATCATTGATAGAAGTAAAAAAAGATTGTAAGTCCAACATGTAGGACAAATTTCCATGTCATCCCATGCTCTCAATGTTGAAAATAAGACTCGGTGCCAATATACCCTATATAAACATATAATTATGTCCCATGAAATGTGAAACTATAGGAAAGATCTCATCCCCAACCTCAATTTCTAAAAGTTGGTTATTTTGGTGTGTATAATATTTATGACAAATATGTTCTTTGATTTGTGTCTTCTTGATCATGTACACCCGCTCTGTTATCTCATGAACCAGAAATATCCCAAACATGGACCACTCTACTAATACTACCCAATACAAGGGATATTTACATGGATTCCTAATAAAATCCTTGAATGGATATATCTATATCGAGGACTATAATCTATTTTTAGCAAGAAACTATAATAATGGAAAATGGTTTCCCCAAAAACCACTGAAATCAAGAAAATCAACTCAAATAATATCCTCAAGAGAATATATAGGTATCTATTTATATATCTAGTAATATATGGATGATATTTTGTACTCAATTTCAACAAGGAAACCACAAAATCTTTTAAAAAATGTTAAAACCTGGATGTGAACATTGGTTCCATTTTTAAGATAACCATAAAGGTAACCCCTTTATGTATCACCATCTCTAAGACAAAAAAGACCATAAGATACTTGACTTTCATCATTTACATGATATAATGGAAATGAACCGACTTCAGGAGTCGATCTGTGAATCCCCATATCACATCGATCACATCAGGAGTTCATGGAAAACTAATGATGATGCCCATGGATATCTAATCCCATTTCCATACTAGAATATATTAGGGATACACAAAACATGTATGCCTCTACTCTTCCACCCAAATTCTCAAAAAAGCAATACCCCATAATACAAAAATGACAATCGACCCCCTATTCCTCAGCCACCAATACTGAAATCTCAAGTCATTATTCATATTTGTATAACATGGTTTTATTGACAAAAAATGGTTTCCAATATCCATCAAATATTAACATTTTCTAAAATGAATTCAATTTTGTTTTAAAAACCAGAATATCACCTATAAGATAGAGACCATTGTCCCAAGGTCTCCCAACCATAAATGATTTTTCTAAAGATATAGATCTCTTGGTAAGATAATATAATGATCCAAAACCAATAATTTTTAAATTATTTTACATTTATCAAAGAAAAAATTACATTACCACTATCATATTAAATTCCCATTGTCATCTCAGTAAACAGACTCATTAATGACAAATCTTTTATTGATTCCATCATTTCTTGTGTGAGTAGATCTATACTAAGTGCATTAAAAACAAATTTCTACTTCCTAAGAGTAGATAAAATATAAAGAACGAATGTTTGTAGATACTCCTCTCATCATATCTATAACAAGATCAAATAGAATTGACTGAATATATAGCTCAGGATCTTAAAATCATAATATACCATAAACCATTCTTTAAATAGGTCGAAATAACACATTTACAGTGCATTCATACCTTTTTCAAACTCAATAACTTTGTTAGGGAAGATATTATAATTAAGAAATAACATGATAGAGTTATAAGCTACCACCCACCTCCCTTACATTTTGACACACCCCATATCCATTCTAGAATAATTTCCTTGACTAAGATACACTGGACATAGTTTTATAGGAATAAAAACATGAGCTAATGTTCATCTCATCTTCAGATGAATCAAAAGATCTCAATGTATTGTAATTCTACAATAATGTTACACTATTATATTTTAATTTTTTCATCAATTGTTCAATATTGTAGAAGTCCCAAAGAAAACTTTTTGTAATAACCAACCAAGCCTAGGATGGTTTGGATCTCAGAGATATTTCATGATTCTATAAGGATATAACTTCACCTGTCTTTTCATTATCTACTGATACCACCCTCTTAGATATATCAATCCCTAGGTAAATTTACTCATGGATACAAAACTAATATTTGTAAATTTTCTCTATAAAATATTTTCCACAGTGTTCTAATAATGTTATCTAATGGGTGCATGAGACCCTCCTCTAACATAGACTGAACCATAATACCATTCACGAACACTAAAAAAACAATATTCCTAAAACCAATGAATGATCTATTTATTCAGTTCCATGAACACCATAGGAGTGTTTGTAATGACCCGATCCTTTAAATAATATATGTTTCCTAAATTTGTATGTTATTTCATTTTATACTGCAAAAAATAATAGACTTTAATTATTTAAGTCTTACCATAGGGTTTTTACTATTATATGATTTTTGGTCAATATGATCATTGGAAACTAAACTGTTAGTGGTAAAATTATTGTTTATAAATACAAGTGATCGTGGTTAATTAATACATATTGAAGAGTAGATGACCAAATCCACTAGACTCGGGTCATACGAAGCCCATCTGTCAGAGTTTGAGAAGGTGTTGGCATCTCTAGTATTTGATCTGGAACATGCCCAATCCGAGATTCATCATGTGAAGCGTGAACCGAATCTCCTGAAAGTGATGTTCAAGCTAATAGAAATCACCACTTAGGAAATGTTGTCAAAGATACCACAAGATTCAATCACCATAGCACAGCTTACCCTTAGGTCTTATGCTGTTGTTATAAGGGGCTATGCAACGAGGCCTTAAATACTTTTTGTAATCCCCAGGTAAAAATAAATTTTTTATTTCTTATTATTGTAATGTTTGTGATTTTAAAATGTCCCGATGAATATACATTTAATATTATTGATGAATTTTGGTAGAAAAATGGTATTTTAAAATATTAATGTAAACTTTAAATTATTAATAATGTGAAATTATTTTCAAAAAATGGTCTACTAAAGTTGTGATAAGTAAGATATTTATATTCAAATAAGATCAACTTGATTTTATGAGAATAGTAACATGCCCATATGAAGAGTACTGTATAGTAAATAGGCCAAACAATTAGAAAGATCTACCATGATTTTATAAATACAATTAATGAATATTAAATGTTGAAAAACAATTATAGTATAAGTTTTGCTATTTTTGTATGTCATAAATATTTTATTTTCAATTTTATAATTAATTTAATAATTTAAAATTGAAATTTATTTTCATAAAATGTAATAAAAAATTGTTACTTTATTGTGTTTTGGATATAAGATAAATTTATGGGACCTTGATTGCTTTTTTCAAGGTGTTACAAAACAAGTTATGGTTTTAGAGTTGTTTTGTTGGATAAATAATGAATTTATTTAAAAAATAATTAAAAATATTTATATTTTTTTTATAAAATGGTATTAATTTTTGAATTTAAACCAATAATATTAGATTAGGTTAATTTTTTGGGATTTTTTTGAAACAGTTGAATTCTCAGTGAACTGTAAAAATACAGTTTTCAGTTTAGGGTGCTTAATGACATCATTGATGATGTAATCATGATGTAATCAATTTGGTAGACTTTTGAATAGTAATATATGCTATGAAGAGTCCCAAATGGCCAATACCTGGGGAAAATACCATGGTAAAGCCCATGGTATTTCAAATACCACTGATGAGGTGTCCCTTGGAAATTAATTAAATATTCCCTCTCTTTCCCTATAAATTCCATGCCATTCCATCATTAATTTCATTCCAAAATCCTCCTCAACAATTTTTTTTTCTATTTACATAACAAGAAGTACTCCCAAGGTACCCTAAAGCCCCCAATGTCCCATCCTTCATGATTTTAAGTCATGACATTATTTATGTTATGGATTCTTGATTCCATTTTACTTTGTTGAGGTTGGGTATTATATATCTTTATTAATGTAAATTTAATTTAAAAATGATGATATATGATTTCCAATTACTTCAACTAATTTTTTTAATTTTTAAGTGATGGAATTAGGCTGCTGAATTTTTGTAAAAGAAATCGCATCTTCTCTTTCCCTTCAAGTTTAATTTTTATATTGTATTTCCTTCAAATATCCATACCACGATTTTATTTTTTTATTATGTACCCATATTTTATTATGATTTATTTATGAGTGGGTGACTCCTATCCCCACACATTTAAATGTTTTCTAAAAACATGTATTATAGTCGTTATGATGCATAAATTTCATCTCAAATTTTTTTTCTCTCTCTCTCTCTAATTAAATTATATTGTTTATTTATCTGAATACCCAGACCTATTTCATTTCTATGTTAGTTCATAAATACAAAAAAAATGATATATTTTATTCTGTAATTTACATACATATAACCCTCACTCCCTTTCCATGGGATATAAATTACATAATAATTTTATTTTTATACACTTTTAAAACGTCGTGATTTTGATATGAATCCCATTTCATTTATTCACTTTGTGGTGAATAAGAAATGATTGATTATTATAAATGTGGATAACATGAATGTAAATAAATATTAAGGGTGAACCCTGATAGTGCTCCAATTCATTGGGTAAAGAATTTAATCCCATGTGATGACAATTTTCACAATACCTTGGCCAATAACCATGGTAATTTTTACAACACTATGGGGATGAAGAATGGTTATATGTTCATGAATGTATAAATTAAAATTTTCAGCCACATAATGAATTTATGATCAAGGTTTTTATGTAAATTTACATCCATTTCTCATGTATTTATGTTTTTTACCAAGTTTTAATTGATTTCACAAGTAAACTGATTCCCTAGGTTTCCTTACAAGGCCTCCTGCTCACCCATTCCTTTAATGTATGTCTCCAATTTATGAGATGCAATAATTTTTAATAGTAAGAACATATGATGTAGCCCTAAATTTTGATTAGGATAATTTTTTATGTTTTCATGTCTTATATTCCTGATTTCAAAGATAATAGATTTTAATGATCCTCTTTTTGTAAAATGAAATGAAAAATTATGTAGTAAAAGGTGGGATATAATAGTTGGTATAAAAGGATAGATTATTTATTTATGGAAATTATCATATGAAAACATTAGAAACAACCCTATTAAATAGTAAAAATATAGAAATAATTCCTGGTATTTTGGTGAGTGTTGAGTGTGTTTTTTATGAATAAAATACACCCCTTTCTAGATACGAGTAGGTAGAGGAAGCTCTAGCACAAATTTACATAGGAGTGAAAAATCTGACAATGAGTATCGAGCTCAACCCAGGGTATGCTGATACACGACAATGGTCCTAGCTGCACTCTTAGTTTTTACACTCCAGGGGGATATATTTGGTTAATCATAATCTTTTTATGAATCATTATGAATAATTTATAGATAAATGTAATTGTTTAAAGCATGATGTTTTATGTCATAAAATCCTTTCTAGTTAAATGTTAATTTGGGTGACAACAAGTTACTTAATTTGGGCACATTGTTACCAATGAAAAAATCACAATAGACCACGTAAAGACAAAATTTGTAGTTGAGTGGACTCAACCTACCATGATAACTGAGATTCATAGTTTCCTTGGATTAACGGGATATTTTTTTGTGGTTTTTGAAAAAATAATTCACGAATTTATAATCCATTAACCATATAAACTCGAAAATGGGTCAAGTTCATCTAGAAAAATGTGTATGTGGGATGTTTCCAAGAGCAAAAGAAGAGATTGTTTACTACACTTGTGTAAACTCAACCCTATATAGGAGAAGGATTCGTTATTCTAAGCGATGCATATCTGAAAGGGCTTGGGTGTTCCCTCATGGAAAATGACCATTTCATTGCTTATGCATCTCAACAGTTGAAGACTCATGATAAGAACATTCAAACGCATGATCTGGAGCTAGTTGTGGCCATTTTTTCTCTGAGGATATGCAGGCTCTATCATTATTGGGGGAAATGTGATATATCCACAGACCATCAATGTTTGAAGTATCTTTTCACACAAAAGGAATTGAACATGAGCCAAAGAAGATGGTTGGAACATCAAAATGACTATGATTATTCAATTTATTATCATTTTGTATGAGCAAACAAATTCAACGATTCATTAAGTATGAAAGACCAAGTTGTTCTTTCTAGTATGAGGATTCCTAGAGATCCATTAATCAATGACCTAGTAAATCTGGACATGGGAATCATAAGGGAAGGGACATCATCATACCTAACCCAAATTATTTCTCAACCATCATAACATCAGAAGATAAAGAAATATCAGAAAAAAGATCATTTTCTACAAAAGAAGTTTGAAACATTGAAGGATGAGATGTTTCTTAAGTATAATATTGATAATGAATATATACTAAAATATCCTACAAGACTATGTGTTCCTTCAATTCCGAAAATAAAGAAGGATCTGATGGATGAAGCTCATAGATCTACTTTTTCTATACATCCTGGAATCAAAAGTTTGTACAGGGACATTCTTGATCATTATTGGAGGGATAATATGAAAAGGGACATTGATGACAACACTTTAAGGTGCCTGATATGTCAGCAAGGACAGGAATAGAAAGATCTTCATAAATGGGTATTATAACCACTGCCCAAACTAGTATGGAAGTGGGACAATATCACTATGGAATTTTTCACTGGTCTCCCAAGAACATCCAAAGGAAACAATGCAATATGGATTATTATGGACTATCACACCAAGACTGTCCATTTTATCTCTGTTCGAGAAGATTTCACTCTTGTCAACATGCCATTGTTTACATGAAGGATGAGGAATGGATGCATGGATTTCAACATTCAATCGTATATGATCATGATCCATGGTTCAAATAAATATTCAAAAAATTCATTAACCTGCTCTAAGCACTAAATTGAATTCCAGTATGGCCAATCACCCTCATAATCATGGACAATCTGAAAGGACTATTCAAACACTCGATGATATTCTGAGAACATGCTCAATGGAATTTATTGGTGTATAGTTTCAATATCTCCATTTAGTTGAGTTCTCTTACAACAGTAGATTCACTCAAGCATTCAAATGGAACCCTATGAAGCTATATATGGTAAGTGATGTAGAACTACTACTTGTTGGCATGAAGCTGGTGAGATAAATCTTCTTGGGCCTAATCTTGCGTATGATATGACATAAAAGGACCATGCCATCTAACTACACATTAAGGCTACTCTGAGTCGGATAATGAGTTATGCTGACAATTTTTGAAGGGAAATTGATTTTGATGTTGGTGACAAGAACATTCTATGAATTTCAACTTTAAGAGAGTAATGATGTTTGGGGAGAATGGAAAGCTCATTCCTATGTATATTGGGCACTATGAAATCATTGATCGCGTAGGAGTACTGGAATATCGGCTTGCACTTCCTCCAAATCTAGCACAAGGTCATGATGCCTTCTATGTATCCCTCTTGAGAATGTACATACCTAACCCTTCGCATGTACATAATCCAGAGTTGGTAAAACTGGAACATGACATCTCTTATGGGGATAATCTGGTGGAGATCATGGATCTTAGAGATAGGGTTATATGCAACAAGACTACCAACCTTGTTAAGGTGTTACGGAGGAACCAGAAATGTGAAGAAGCCACCTGGGAATAAGAGGAGTCTAGGAGGCAAGAAATACCCACAATGTTTTCCATGTGGTATGAGTTAAAATTTATGGGATGAAATTTTTTAAGGGTTTATTATTGTAACAACCTGATCATTTGAATACTATTGTTTTTCCTAAATTTATGTGTTATTTCATTTTATAATCCACACAACTATATACATTAATTGAAGAAGTGATACCAATGGGGTTTGACTATTATATGACTATTGGTCAATATGACCATTGGTAACTAAACATTTAACGTTACAATTATTGTTTATAAATACAAGTTTTCTTGGTTAATTAATATAGAAAGAATATTCGATGGCCCAGTCGAGTAGACTCAGGCATAAAAAATCCCATATGTCAGAGCTTGGGAAGAAGGTAGCATCTATGTGCTTTACTTTGGACCAAGCCCAAGAAAAGCATCAACAAGTGATGATTTAATAGAATCAATTAAGAGAGAAGATCAAACTGAAAAAAATAACCACTTAAGAAATGTTGTCCAAGCTTCCACAAGATTCTGTTACCATATCACATCATACACATAGGTTTGATGCATGTGTTATAAGGGCCTACGTAATGAGGACTTAAATAATTTCTGTAATCCTCAGGTTTCAAATTTTTTTTTTCTTCATATTATCGTAAAATTTGTGACTTTCCAACATCCGGATAAATTTAGGATGAATATTATTGATTATTTTTGGTATAAAAATGGTATTTTAAAATATTTATGTAAACATTAAATAAAAAATTATGTGAAATGATTATGAAAAAATGGTTTTTTATATTTGTGATTCGTAAGAAATAAAGAGTCTAACAAAATCAACATGAGTTTAGTGAATAGTAATGAATGAATAGTAACATACCATTACAAATAGTAATTATTAGTAAATCGGCCAAAAAATTAAAAACTTCTCACATAAATGAATAAATATAATTTAATCATTTTAAAAGTGAAAAGGATCATAGTAGAAGTTTGGGTATTTTGGTATGTCATAAATATTTTATTTACAATTTTATAATTAATTTCATAATTTAAAATGTAAATATATTTTCATAAAATGTAATCATAAAATGTTGCTTTATTGTCATATGGTCATATGATAATTTTTTAGGACATTGTATAATTTTTCAATGTGTGACAAAACAAGTTATAGTGTTAGTTTTTGTTTAAATAAATAATGAATTTATATAGAAATTTAATTAATAATATTTAGAAACTTATTTTCATAAAATGGAGTTCATTTTTGAAATCGTAGCATCATTATTTGGTTAGGGTAATTTTTTGGGATTTTTCCGAAATAGTTGAATTTTCGGTGAATAGTAAAAATACAGTTTTGAGTTTCAAGTGTTTAATGACATCATTGCTGATGTAATCATGATGTAATAAATATGTTTGACTTCTTAATAGTAATATTTACTTATAGGTGTCCCATGTGGCCAATAAAATGGGAAAATACTTTGGGAAATCCCATGGGTTTTCAAATACCACCGATGAGGTGTCCCTTAAAAATTAAAAAAATATTCCTTCTCTTTCCAAACAAATACCAAGAAATTACCTCATTCATTTCATTAAAAAATCATCATCAAATAATCTCTGGTAATTTCACCCACAATGATTCCTCCCAAGGTTCACTCATTCCCTTAATGTCCCAACATTCAAGATTTCAATGAAACTCTTCAAGGTAAGGAATTCTTTCACCCTCCTCCTTTAAGTCATGACTTCATTTATGTTATGGCTTGTAGTTTCCATCTTATTTTGTTGGGGTATGTTCTTATATATAATTATTACTATACATTTCATTTCCAAATGATGATATATACTTTCCACTCTCAACAACTGATTTTCTTAATTTTTATGTGATGTCGTTAGGCTGTTGAATTTTCGTAAAAGAAATCACATTTTCTATTTTTCTTTATGTTTCATTTTCATATTGAATTTCCATCAAATATACATACCATTATCATATTTCATTTTATTCTATACCAATACTGTGTAATGATTTATTTATGAGTTGTTGATTTTTTCCCTACTCTTTTCAATGTTTTATATAACCATGTTGTACAACCATTATGCTGTAGAAAATTCGTCTCAAAATGTCTCTCTCTTTATCTCATGAAATTTGCATGTTTATTTATGTGAATACCCAGACCTATTTAGTTTCTATGGTTGTTCATAAATACAAAAAATTGATATATCTGATTCTAGAATTTAAATACATATAACCCTCACTCCCTTTCAATGGATTATAGATGGAATAATAATCATATTTTTATGCACTTTTAAAACATCATGATTTTAAAATAAAACCCTTTTTTATTATTCTCTTTGGGTTATTTATGGAGAGTTTGATTATTATCTGTGTGGATCGCATCAATGTAAAGACATATTAAGTTTTCACCTTGATATCACTACAATGAATTGGAAAAATAATTTAATCTCTAGAGATAACACGTTTCGCGAAACCTTGGGGAATAAGCTTGGTAATTTTTATGACCCCGTGGGGATGAACATTGGAGATATGTTCATGAATGTTTAAATTAATTTTTTCAGCCACATAATCATGTTATCATTCTTGTTTTTATATTCCTATACTTCCATTTCTCATGTATTTATGTTTTTTATGAAGTTTTTATTGATTTAACAAGTAAATTGATTCCCTCAATTTCTTTACTAGGAATTCTTCTCACCATTTCATTTGATGTATGTCTCTAGGTTATATGATTCAATAATTGTACATAAGGATAACTTATGATAAAACCCTACAAGTATATTAGAAGTGTGTTTTATGTTTTCATGGTTAATATATCTTAATTCCATAACACTAGACTTTATTGATCCTCTATTTGTAAAACGTAATGACAAGTAATGTAATAAAAGTTGGGATATTAGAGTGTAAGTATGTCCGAATAGAATAACAAATAACTCAAAATGTTGATACCATATCTTAATTGATTTCACTGGTATATCTTATTCTCATACACTATACATGAAGTAACCTAAACATAGGTCAATATTTGAAAACCAACGAGATTAAATAAGATAATAAAATAAATCACCACACCTAGGAACATGATTTTTTATTTTTATTCTCACCTTATTTAACTTTAGATAGTCAATACAATGTTTGAGGCTCATATATTTCTTTTTAGAAAAGAAAATTTGTGTGGTCCATGATGACACACTATGATGAATAAATCACATTAACTTTAGATCCATAAGTTGGTCTATGAGTTATAGAAACCCAAAAGGTTCCATACGGTATGATTGAATAAAAATGTGAATCATAATAGGTTGCAGGTCTATAGTAAACATGTCATCGATAGGTGTAGTTAAACTAGAAAAATAATTTTGAAATACTCTTGGGTACACACACACTATAACATGTTGCTGACATCCCAAATAGGGGTCAATATTATCAAAAAACATCTCAATCATCTAGAATGTGAATATCACAACATTAGGAACAATAAACACCTCCCTCTCCAATATAGAGTCATACTCACCCTAAAAAACATCATTGGACACATCGGTAGATAAGAACTGAATCTGATATAGATAACTATCTTTGCGTTCCTTAACACTAATTTTCTAGTCCATTCCAATAATCATGTTGAATATATCATGATTGAGTACTAAGAAGTACCTGTCCACTTCATTCACCACTATTTCTAATCGACAAGAAGGGAATTTAAAACATGTTATGTACCAATTTCTTAAAGCCATGTAAAGACCCATAAATAATAGATTAATCATGGAATTCATTTACAAAAAGTAAAATCGTATTTCCAATATACAAAAAAATTTATAACCTATATCAAGTTGATATTTCACAATAAAAAATAAAATAAACATCGTACCTATAACTATGGATGAACCTACTTCAAATTCATTGAGTGCATACTCAACCACCTAAAAAGTAGTATCTGATTCTCCCTTAGTTATCATAGCCACATGATCATCCACCTAATCCAAATTATAAGAACCCACCCATGGAAACATCGTTACAAACTAATGATCTCATGGTTAATGTGTATCCATCCTTAATTCCTTAGGACATCCTATCAAAGACACATTTTGAATGGGTAGAGATTTAAATAGATAACATGTATTGTGATCCCCCTTACAATTAGGCTAGGTATGACTAGATTCCCCACACTTATAGATACCAAACTACATATATGGTCCTCAAGAAAACTATCTACCTTTGCACTTCATTTTTTTGATAGATGTAATACCATGGCTAATAATAGATGAAATTGAATCTCCTCCAAAATCATTTTTTCTAATACTTTGAGATTTTGGGAATTTTTTTATTTATGTTAAACTTTTGGGTAGTTTTCAATAAACCCAACATAGACTATATCTTGTGTTTTATAGAATTACCATGTAATTTTTTCTTTGTTTGGTATAACAATTTAATATTCTTGTTTTAGTATTCACCCAAATAAGGTTGTCTTACATACAACATTGACTTGTCTTACATCACACACAACAATGAGATTCTAGGAAAAGACATTTTATTATTATAATTATTTAAAAGAGATATTTATAACATATATTTTAAAAATTTTGTCATGAATAGTAATAAAAAAAATTTAATATTATTTATAATATTTTTATATGAAAAAAACTGATTGATATTAATAAGTATAATTCTTGATCATTCATTATATGTTGCAATATAATATTTTCCGAAATAAACTGAGTTTTATGTATTTATGTGAATAATAATTAAATCAATTTATAACACCTTTAGGAATAAAATTTGATAAAATAAATTTTACTTTTTAAATCATTTTGATGATATTATATTACAGTGAATTTCTAGATTTTTTTTAGAAAACAATGTTTTTAATGAATATTGGATAGTACAAAATTTGAATTCAAAATGAATTTTACATTTAAATAATTTATATTGATAAGTTTTTTATGGATTTTTTAAGATTAATTATATCAATATTAAAAATACTAATCCAATTTAGTTCATTGTAGTAAATTTCACATTAAAATTGGAAATAAAAACATTTCAATCTTTTGAAACATTTCACTTAAAAAACTCAAATCCATTAAAAATATGTGAGAATAATTTTAAAATAATTACCTCCAAATATATGATTAGAATATCAAAAAATTGAATCAATATTAGTAATAATATTAATTTATAATGTATAATAATATCATGTTATTATTTTCCCAAAAATATATTTTAAATTAATTAAAATTAATTGCAGTGATTATGGTAAAATCATGTTTAACAAGAGACTAATACATAACCATAAGGGTCAAAAGGTCGTAGAATCTTATCCAAAATCCAATGTATACAAATATTTCAAAAATATTCCAAATTTATTTTAATTTTATGAGTTCTTGGGATACATTTTTGTGAAATTTAGAAAATATAAGAAGTTATGTAAGAAAAAATGATTCAAATAAGAACCATCCATATCTTTAAAATTTATAAATCATTAATTTATGGAATAATAAAAATATATTCGACTATTAAAAATATTTTAAAATTAAAATGAGTTATTCTATCATTTTATTTTGACTATAATTTTTAGATATGATATGATCACATTAAACGATTAACAAATGCTAACACATGATTCAATTATTTAATAATTAAACACAACAAATGATCCTAGAAACATTAAACGAAAATAAAATTTCTTGAATTATTATGATAAAATGTTTTTATTGAAAAATAATTTCATTTTAAATATATTTTATTTTAATTTACTTTTACTAAAATAAGTTTTTTATATTTTTTAATTAAATTAAAAGGAATAATGTCTATATAGACATTAATGTTATTTTGTAAAAAAAATTTTTTTACTAAAATAATTAAAATTTTCTACAAATAATATATTCTAAAAAAATTTACTTAAGTGTTAATTAATATAAAATATAACCCATTAATGAACCAACTATGCTTCTACAATTAATATATTGACCCTTAGATAGTTAAAACATTGTTTGAACAGTTCTTGATAATGTCGTGTTTTTGTGTGTTACATGCGCTTATTATAAAATTAATTCCCAAAACACATGGGATTTTCATATTATGAAGACTATATAGTATTTATAATTTATTTTTGTATATTTTATAATAAATATAAAATTAATTTTTTATTAATTTTTCAATTATATAGGATATATAACTACTGACATAGATAAAAAACAAAAATTCTAAAATGTAGGGAATGTTAGAATTTAATGAATAAATTTATAAAATTTCACATATTTTTCATTTTTGGTGGGTTTTATCAACCATAAATACCCCTTAAATTCTCTATTATTCCCATTTTTAGGAAAAATTGGTAAGGGATAAATTTCAATAGTGTTTAGCTTTTATATTTACAAGAATCACACTCCTCCTATCTATAAAAAAGAATTCTATTTTTCCATTCCTTACTCCTATCAAGACATGTTGGATCAAATAAAACCTTCCCAAATATCCTCCCATATTACCAAAATGTATCATAGAAAACTATATTTTTATTGACATACAACCATTTAATCCCTTTTGGTGCAAGAAAATGAGTTACCTAAAGAAGAGGTAACATCCTTCTTCAAGCTCCTTGGTTTTATTTTCATCATCCAACCCCTGAAATATTTTTATTCCATGATTATAAAATAAACTCAGTATAATTAATATATGGATATAGTTTTATTCAAGGGTTTTTCACATTACTTAAAAACACTCCCATATAATAGGTAATGAACATACCGTTATTGTGTATGATGAATTATTGCCTCTCGAAATGATGTTGTTCATTTTTCATTTTTCAGCTCTCATAGGTTTGAATTACTGTTTAAAATATCATCTTATAATATATATATTGTATTATATTTATGATATATTTATAATAATTTAATTATTATATAAAACATACCTTAATTATTAAATTTTTTTATAAATATGATAACTTCATTTGTGGATATGTGAACTACCACCTCCTCAAAGGGATGTGATTCATTTCCACATTACATGTGTATTATAGATTGTTTTGGTGAAATTATAAGATATATATTAAATAAAAATGCAACATTAATGATTAAATATATATATATATATACATATATTTCATTTTCATTCCTTCTTACATAAGTAAGATAAAACGGAAACAATGTTCATGTGTATGTTTGACAAACCGTATCCACGAACGATGTATTAAATTTCCTAATATTATTTTTTATAGATATTTTAAAAAATATATATATAAAAAATTCTGGTATTTATATAATTTCATATATTATTTAAATAATTAAATAATTTTTAATTACGTTTATCAATAGTTAAAAGTCAAAACATATATGAAACACAAAATGGATATTACCAAAAACCTAACATTAACATGAAATTAATAATAATTGGGAAATATAAAGTCAAAATAAAATAATATATGGTATGAGATATAAATATATGGTTATATGGTGGGTTTATAAAAAATTGTAATATTTTTCACATTATGTTTGAACATGTATAAGGAATGATAAGACTTAAGGTAAGTGTTTCTCGTCTTATTTTTATTTTAGTAAGATTTTTTCCTTATTCACCCATCATTTAATTTTTGTGATATATATAATGATCATAAATGTATTCTATGATTATTATTCTCAACACTATGATAATTTACATATCCATTTTATTGTCTATTTTTCATGGGGTTTATGTTTCAATATTTACCGAATTGGTAAAGTAAATTTTCTCAATTTATCATATTTGAGACATATGCCATGTTTGGAGCCTATATTATTACATGATGTCTATACACTATCCTAGTAAAAGTTATATCATGAATCTTATTATTTTAATGATATTTTATGATTTATGAAATTTCATTTTCTTACATTGGAAGTATGATTCAATGTTACCATGTTATAATAGTTTATTGAAACAATCTCATCGTTTATCAGGATTGTTTATGATTATGATTTAATTGATGAAATATTATGATCCATATCTCAATAACACACATTAATTTTATTATACTATATTTATTCATGATTTCTTCTTGTATTTGTACCATTTTTTACAATCTTTGGTACATAATATAATTATTCTTTTTATTATTAATACATTATGATATTATCAGTCTCTTCGATCAAAAAATTATGTTCTTTCGCAAAGTTGTTTCCAAAAAATGTTTTTCAAAAAAATTATACTTAGATATTAATATAATGTTTTTAAAAATTATTTTATAATTTTACATGGAAATTTTCATCAATATTATTTCAAGATTAATTTAAATGATTTCTGGGAGAAATGGTTTCAATATATTTTTCTAATTAATTTATATGTTTTCTTAAAAAATGTTTTCAAAATGATTCCAAGAATTATTTCAAGGTTTTTAGATTTATTTTAAATGAATTGTTTTTCAAAATTTTGTCATGATTTCCTTATATGTTTTAAAAATATATTCAAAGAAAGTGGTTTTAAATGGTTTTCAAGAATTTTTTAGAAGATTTCAATGTATTTTCAATGAATAATATTTTAAAATGTATTTTAGGATTTAATTATAATATGTCAATGTATTTTCAATGAAATGGGTTTTTAAAATGTGTTGAGGAATTACATTAATTTTTTTGAGGTTTTTTTAAAAGAAAATGTTCTCCAAATTTTTTTCAAGATTCATTCATATGATTTTAAATAAATCAGTTTTTAAAATTATTTAATTTTTCCCTTCTCTTATTAATAGTAAATTATTTTTAAAAATTTTTCTAGATTTATTTATTGTTTTTCACGTTTATTTTCAAGGAAATGGTCTTTAAATTCATTTATTTTTTAAAGAGAAATATTCACATAATAATGGATAATATCCTAAAGAAATATTTTTAAAAGATATGTCAAAATTATTTCCCTCCTAATATAACATTGGTTTTTATTACTTATTCATTTTTAGGTAAATGGTTCAATAGTTTCATTCGTATTATTTATATGAATGGTTTATATATCAATGGAATGATGATTACGAACCATTTCTTCCCCTTTATGTGTTACATGACTACGAAACCTATTTCTCTTTAATGGGTTATATGGTTATAAATCCTATTTCATGTTCAAGAATTATAATCCTATAAAACCCGCATAATTTCATGGGTTATAAATTGATTAAATGATTTTGAATCCTTTCTATTTTTCATAGGTTATGAAATGATTATATTCTTGTGATAATGTTTCTTAAATCCTTGAAACTCGTGTTCTAGATTTTAGAATCACTATTCCTTGGTGGTATCCATTAGATTTATTCATGGAACTGGAAACTTCCTAGAGTTCATTATCAAAATAAGACCTTCTTTCTAAAGGAAGAACTTTGGTATATTATTAACATTACGATAATTAAGAACATGCATTGGTTGAAAGGACGGGATGTCAGACTCATCACACCCTTTTGGGAGGAATTATTGTCTACTCCGAGACTCTCTTTGTAATTTTTTTTTCAGGAATCCGTATTAATTCCCGAAGTATATCATTTGTTTCCCTTGGAATTTACAATCACTCTTTTACATGTGTAAAATCTAAAATCATCATTATGCATTCAATGTTATTCATCAATGGAAACCGCTGTATGTATTCGAGTTTTTTCCACTAATAGTATCCTCTAATATACCGATTAGAGATTATTTTAATCATTATTATGATGATACTTGTTTTTAAGCCACTCAGTGGGGAACTCTAAAATTTATTGTCATCTAGGGAGACAAAGATTTGTTTAATCTTGGGATCATGCTCATAAAATGAGCTACCTACGTATCCTTGGGAAATGAATGTGAACCCTCATAGTTTGGTGCCGCATAATAGGACACATCATACCTTTTACGATCATGTTATAAGGACCTTTAAGAAGAAGGTTCATGGATAAAATTTACTATCAGACTTATGCTGAAGCAGCCCAAGGGACATGGAAAGGATATGAGTTTCAAAGTAGGATCAGAGCGTATTGGGAATGTGGTCAAAAGAGAATAGGGTTTATTTTAAATGTTGGGTTTGAACCTCATGGATGCCTCCTACGTATCCCATATGGATGGGAATCAAAGCCCACGTAGTTCGATGAATCACATAGGATAGTATAGTCTTATGAGATAGATGAATTTGGGAATAATCCATGAAAAAGGATACTTAAAAGATTTGAGGATTTAATTTGGGGCTTATTTCCTAAGGAGGATTCCCAAATTGGTAGAATTAGGTTTGGATGAGCTCAAGCCCTCAAAATGCTTCCTACATATCCTCACATAAACAGGAATCAGAGATCTCGTAGTTCATTGGCATGAGTGTTTGTGCACATGTTGCAATCATCATGTATATCTATGCCCATATGAGTCATGATTGGTGTGAGAAACAAGAGGATGTGAAAGATTCAATAATGACACTTCACACTTCTCCTCCTCCATTGATGGAAGAGGGCTCATTGACCATGGAAGAGGGTGACGCGATGAACCTTCCCTCTATTCAATTTATATTGGACAGGGGTCCAATGTATGGAAGAAAGGGTGAAGGAGAGGGGATTACACCAGGATGGATGCCCTGAAATTGGTTCTGGTATGGGAGGGAGACATCTCCTATACTTGCACAGAATGGAAAGTGCGAAGTGTACCTACCCTACTGGAGACCTGAGGTCCCAGGTCACCTCTTTGAAATGGGTGAGGACAGAAGTCAACCATCCTCCAAACTAGGAACTTCCCAACACTATTTCTTGGTGAAATGTCCATGAGAATGTGGATATACAAACCCACAAACATCCCATGATTCATAACCCCATTGTGAAGAGAATGTGGGAAACCTCTGACTGTGGAAATACAAATCCAAATTGGAGACACAATGATGTGCCTTACCAATATGTTTGAGAAGTCAGAAGGATTTGGTGGAGGCTTCAACATAGCACCTTTGGGATAAGGGAACCATGGAAGGAGATAGCCTTCCAATAATGGGTATAAAGAATGGTACTTGAACATTATGCATAGGTACATCTCTAAAGTATGTCGTGTAGTTACCCCATGTTTCCCTATCGTGTAGGTGTGGCAAGTAGAAATACTGTGTAGTTTCAGCACGCAGATACACCGCTTAGTTATGGACGAGGACTGAAAAATGAGAAAACATTAAAACATGCCTATCCCTTTTAATTATCCCTTATTTTATATTTTAGTGAACTACCTGAGAAAATTTGAATGATCTATATGAATGAGCTACACAATTGGAGCTTCAGAGGGTCATTCGCTTTTTTTTTCAGTCTGAAAATGGGGAGCCCAAGGGTCCTATTTATAGGATCGGATGGGGACTAGCCGAAGAAACATTGCCCGGGTAGTTATTCTAAATAGCTACACCACACTAGTGCCCCATGTAGAGGAATCCCAAATCTTCTCATGCATAGATCGTCTGGGTAGCTTGTTCACGAAGCTCGTCCACGTGGCTCTCTCGCGAAGCTCATCCACGTAGCTTGCTCGCGAAGCTGCTAGATGTCCTTACACTGCGTAGAGATTGGGAGTACTTGTGGATGTCTCGTTTGAACTCATTGAATCATTTTATTTAGTGTCAAAAATTCCCCACCCCCTCAGGATTGGATCTATAATATATAATTAGGGTCAATTCTTTTGGTGAACTTCATGGAAAAAGATCAAGATGGATTAATGAATAGCACAATTGTGTCGTGCAAGTATTTCACACAGATATGTGATGAAGGTATTGCATGTATGTATGGAATGTAGCCATGATGTGTAGGTATTCTATTGCCTATAAATTGGTCTCAACCTTCTGTGATTTCTTCTTCACATGTGCCTTCTCTGAAATTTAGATCTCTCATGGCGTAGCTCATTCGCTTAGCTGCATCTTGTTGTGCTCTTGCATAATTCTCTTGAAATTTCATCAAGGTAAAATTGTCTACACAATTGAGCTTCACCAAAAGGACGTCACTAATAGAGTTTCCCTAGGATCTATTTCAAAGGAACTATGAGAGTGACCTCGTCGAAGGACCTTGTCAAAGGACTGATGCGAACCGTGCCCTTTTCCAAAAAAATCACATTCTTCTTTAAAATCGGACGTGAAAGTTTTATAATTATTTTTGCGGGAATGAATGACTCGTTTGATGAACAATACTAAATGAGATAAGGTTAGTCCAAATGAAATGATGTGGATCGCCATGCCATAATATTAGGACATTGTTGAGAGTACTCAACCTGTGCTATGGAAGGGTCTAATTCCGTACTCATGTGACAATCAACAATGTCCTTACATTCCCCTGTACGAGCATTGACCTTTTCAATACGCCCATGTTATTTCTATTAAAATGTTCTTTCCAAAGAATTTGGTTCTTCAGTATTCCAACAGAAACAGCCGGAATGTTAGTGCAATGGGGTTCTGATACAAGAAGGAAGGGTCCCTATTGGTTGCATCCTTCATCACAGTGGTTGTACTCTAGACACGAAGGATCATGTTGTTGAGCCAATACCACATTGTTATGATTCCACTTTTCAGGCATCTCAAACAGATCAATCTAATGGTTGGAAAGTAGACTGAGACCTTTTTTCTAGAGGTGGTGTAAAACCTGAGTGGATGTGGGAATTCTGGGTACGTCGGACTTCTGTAGAATTCCGAAAAGAGTTATTAGACGTTCATATCTATGAAGCTATCTAGATAGGGAAAACATATGTTTACAAATATGAATTCAATCATGAATTACTAAGCTGATGAAGTCCAGAAACGAATTCCTTTCATATGATGCATGGTGAATTTGGTATTAGTCTCTGGGACATTTACCAAATAGCAGGAATTATTATTCTTGGAGAAATCTATAATGAATTCATCATGCCTACTTCAACATGGGGTGATATTACTAGAACACCATAGCTGGACCATGAATTTTTTAATATACAGAATAATTTACCCACTTATAAGAAATATATTCATGATATAGTGTGGATGGATGTCTTCTTAGAACCAACAACAGAGGAAGGTCCAACCTATGGACATCCTACTGTTTTTCCTTCCACCGATTACTGAGGTAGTTATGAAACATATTGGCCTACATAGGGAAGAGGAAATTATAGGCACTAGGGTTATAAAGTAAAACCTGATATAGATGGAAAAGTATTCTTAGTTTCCTTCCTTGGTATGTGGCTATGTTTTTATTTTCTTCCAGTCTGTGAATCCAGAGGAGGTGTAAGATCATGTAATTTTATCATTGCCGCTATATTGGTAGAGGAGAAGTATATTGGTCTATAAACCCATGTTTGGGCAATAATTTACCATCTAAAACAATATCTATACAGTGGGAAGGATCCATTTAGTATTTCAGGGCCATTCCATGTGTTGTGGGGCTAGATTGTAGCATATTTTTCATTATACTCAGTGTTGAACTCAGTTAGAGTTCCTAATGGTCGATTCACTTTGTTTTACAGAATGTTTCTAGTATTAAGCCTCTAAACATGAGAAATGACGAGGTACTGACGGTTTGGAATGTCTCATGAGAATTCAACTTCATTCATTCTTGTAATCCACCAACTGGAATATTTATTGATGATGGTAAAGATAATAATTATGAGTTGAGATCTTAAATTATGGAATTTAGGGACGGTGTATTATCACCCATGATTGGTTGTGAAATTATCTATGAGGCTTATGTCCCCTATAGGTTTTTCGTCAGTTTATATTTCTTCATCAATCAAATATTATCGCACCCACGTATTTCATACTTGTGAAGCGCCCAAGGGTAGTGTGACAATTATAAATTCTAAAAAAATTGAAGGTATCCAAATTGTCAATTACATTACATCCACCAGATGATTCAATTTGATAGGAAGTTGGGTTTTCCAATGCTTGGGTTTCCTCATATCCCTAAGTGGTTCTGAAAAAAAGGAGTATATCGAGTGGTGGCTACAATGACTGTAGCATGTGGAAGTCATGGAAAGATGTCTAAGGCCAGAGATGATACATAAATATCAAAGGGTTCAGAGCCCTCAAAAAAACTTCATATGAAGTATACCAGGAAGAACAAGGCTAAAGAAGAAATACCTCTAATGTCAAGGCGATCTAGTCGCCGACATCAAACAGATATTCCTCTTTTATCTATTGAATTTTCTTGAGGAATAATGGTATGAAGAATCTCTTTAATCGGAAGGTGTCAAAACCTTCCAAAGTCAACGAGTCCAAAATCAAATTATGTGCTACTTTTGTCCATTCTCATTGGGAGAGTATAATCCATGATCTTAGGGATGCTTGGGCATTTCATTAGCATGGAGTTTGAATACCTGAGATTGGTGATATCAAGGAACCTTATGATTGCAATCCATAAAATAACATGGCTGAATTATATAATTATACTACAGAGTTATGTACTATTATATATGAAACTGATGAACAAATCTCGGACTCTAAATGAGTATCTCATATACTGGACTTAGGAGTTCATGAAGGGGTAATTATTGACTCCGAGGAGTAGTGGGATATTTATGTTAAGACTAAGAATGTATTTACATTTTTCATTCGTCTCAACTATTAATTATCTTTTAACATCATTAATCTTGATGAAAATGTATTTTTTTAGCTTTAATGGAGAGAAGGAAGATCCAGAACGATTCTTGAATCTCCTCAGTTTTGTCCTACATGTTCTCTGGTTGGCACAACGAATAATCAGCCCTTGTCACCAGAACTTTCTACCGGAGCACGAATTATGGATGGGGTAATGGAAATAGATAATCCTCAACCATTAACCCATGTTTCCCTCGCTAAGATAAGTGTTTAAATCTCTCCTCAATATTTTGAACAGAAACACAAAAGAGAAATGAGATTTGTTCTAAGCATTCGCAGAATTAGTATGTATTTATACAATACTTAGGGCCTAAAACATGCTCAAGACGTTTTGGTAACCACATTTTACCCTATTATATTATATATGTCTCTCTCCTCTCGCAAGGTATTAAGAGATGATGCTTCGAGACAAGAAATAGAATCCCCAAGGGAAACCTAGGTTCAAGCAGACAAATCTGTAATGTCAAAAGATTCAACTATACCTTCTCTTAGATCTTTTGATAGAAAGGAAAGCAATGGTAAGATTAAATATATTCCTTAGTGGACATTTTTAAATAATCCTGAAATTATCAACACTGATATTCTCATTACTTTAGAAGAAATGAATGAAAATCCAAAGCAATCTAATATTGATGCTGATATTGACCCATCCCAAGAAAGATCTGGTGTTGGAATACGAATTAATGAATCTATGGAACAAAATGTCAGTGGAGCCAATTTGGGCATCACCCAACATTTGTTGGATAACATAAATGGAGAGGATGATGTAACATTTCAGGATGTATTCACTGAAATGATGGACAACCTTAATCCGAATTTTGATATTTCAAGTTCCATCAAAGAGTTTAGAGATTTTCAGGAGGAATTGCAAGGATGTATGTCCCTATTCTATCCTTTTACAAACATTATACGTTCTTAAACTTGTTTCTTTACACAAAAATTCACCTTATGCGGAATTATCTATAGAAAATGTCACAAAGGATCTTCTTGAATAGGGTGTTCAACTTTATTCATCTTCTAGGACTGAATAAATACATACAAAGAATCCTTTATCAAGACTTTTTCTAGAGCCTCCAAATTTCATACAAGAAAAAATTCAATGAAATCCTCCATCTAAAAAACACCTGATCAAAATACTGAAGCTGAGAATACATGGGATGAATCTAATCAAGTGCTTGACTTATTGTTCAGTAAATGTAGTCAGCTGTCAGAATCATATTTTTTTCCTCCATATAAAACTAATAATGTCGTTGATTTATTATTTAGGGTTATAATCTCCATGATCAGAGGGTGAAGCTTCTACTACCCCAATAGAAGCAGAACAAAACAACTCTTTAAGAGACCTATTTCTAGAGTACATTTTACCTCATGGTAGTGACTCATATTCAGATTTATAGACGCAATAAGCTCTTGGCATGGCACGTAAGATGAAATGGCGGTATATCAGGAGCATAATTGCTGAAAATCCGTTGGATGAATTATCGACCATTTTTACAAACTCCCAACATTATTTTGTTTGTTGGGATTTGGTGGGTTCAATTATGGGCCAGTCTACGATGCCAAGAAAGATAATATTCTCTTACGGGAGTTGGAGAATAAGCTGAGACATGATTTTTAATTGGCTAAAAGGCTCTTCATTATTAAGGGTATTCATTCTAGAGTGGATGAGTAGGAGGAAAATCACAAAAAGAAATCACTCAACATTAGGAAACAAATCAATGAAGCCACGAATGAGTTATTATATCTTCAACTATAGCAGGATGCTGTTCATAACAAGCTTGAGCCACTGAATCAGACATTAAGAAAAATCCAATTATAAGGGATAACTTCCATTTCAACGGCTAAGGAAGCACTTCATCGGGAAGAGGTGGGTGGAGTTTCTCAACTATCTCTACATCAACAAGAAGCTGATAGTGCTTATGAAGCAGTCCAAAAAATGAGATGTCATGTTGAGAGTATATTCTGAAACATGATAGGGAGGCTCCATTTTGTGGATGGCCCTCTATTTTCATATAAATGAATTAAATTTTGTTTTCAATCATATAAATCTTAATTCCTATTTTTCATGATATTAATATGAAAGGTAAATGATGATAATTATTTCCTTATATAAAAAATAATAATTTATAACAATAAAAATGAAGTGCTCAATTTTTTTTATTAAGCCAAGGGACATAATCAGCATAATTTGACTTTTTCTAGTGTCATATGGATAACCCTAATAATCTAATGTCATTGGAAATCTTTTTTTTATTTATCAATATTACCTAAATCATACAAAAATGTATTTCTATTTAGATGTGACTCGACTTTTGTTTAGAGTCCCCCTTGTAAATTGTCAATTTAATGAGTATTGAGTATTTTTTTTACTGGAAGTTTAATTTCATGCATGAGGACATTGGTACTGTGCAGTTTTAAGTTAGGTAGTGAGAACATTGGTACCGTGTAGTTTTCAGTCATGCAGTGAAGAAATTGGTATTTTGCACTTTTCAGACATGTAGTGAGGACATTGGTACTATGTAGTTTTCATTCAAGCAATGAAGACATTGATTCAGTATAGTTTTAAGTCATGCAGGGACGACATTATGTGACATTAATTTAAGGTCCTTGGATGTGACCAAAAGTAAAAAACACTCCAAATTTCTTGATAATTTTTTGGGAAATATACTATCATATTCACGTAAGGGAAAATTGTAAACTGTGATTTGAGAATTTTTAAAATAGGGAATGGTGTGGAAAAAGGGATACAAACATTATATGATGTATTTTCTAAGAATGATGTTACCATTATTTTACAACCCCGTTATGGGGGCTGTATTATGCAGGGCCAACTGCGGAATATGCTACATAGACAAATAGTGGAATCTTTTGAATGAAAAACATGTTATGTAGGAAACTTATCTAAGGCTTCCTCAGGGCACGTGCGGCATATTCAGGCAAAAGGGCACTATGAAACTTGACGTTTTATTGCTAAAAGTTGAAGAAATTTTATGTAGATTCATATTTTCAAAAGTACAGAGTTTCGTTTATGTAGAAAGATACCCAAATATGGAAAGGGTGCCTCCAATAATGTTATCCAATGAATCAAGGGAATAAGACTTTTTCAAAGGTCACTCCCAAATGTAACAGATATGGTGTCTATAGTTTTTGGTCATACAACTAGGACCATGAATGGAAACAATATATAACATGTGGCCAAGTGATTTCAAAATTATTTCATAGTGCATCGAACACATGATAAGGAAATTGTGTAAACTATGGTCTTGAATACTTTCAGACTGTGGGAAAGATAATGGGACAAGTAAACTTGAATGACATCTTTAAAATTATGATTCTTGTTTGTTGTCATTAAGTATTAAAGGGGAAAAGATACTATAACCAAGAACGATGTTACCATTATTTTACAAACCCGTGATGGAGGCTGTATTCTGTAGGGCCAACGGGGTGATATGATACATTTCCAAATAGTGGTATCTTTTGGATGAAAATCCTATTACGTAGGCAACATATTCAAGGCCACCTAAGGGAACATGCTTCATAGTCAGGAAAAGGAGTTCTCAGATATTAAAAACCTTGTCACTACAAACCGTAAGAAAGATTATGAAAACCTGAAAGAAAAAATCAAGATTAAGTGTGTGAGATATGGAAGGGGGTTATGCACAATGTATATGAGAAATATTTGAATCAATATTCTCCATGATTTTGATGTCCTTTATATAGATCTTACTCATATATAAAATAGAGGCTTTCTTCGTTTCCATTTAACAAATATGGTACTGTTCAGTTTTAAGCCATGCATTGAGGACATTATACTATTCACTATCACATCATGTAGTAAGGACATTTGTATCCCCATAAGAAAATAAAACACCATATATAAAGAAGCCATGGCCCAACTCCTAATCCCATGTGAACTATGATCGGTGTGAGAAATAAAGAGTAGTAAGGGTTACTTTTATAATGAAAAGGTGATACAAATGAAGAATAGGGGTATTAGATTTTCATTCAGTGTAACATCCTGAGGTAAGGACGAAAATGAAATGATATGAAAGGAATGACATATTGGAACTAGATTAAGGGATAAAACACAAGTATAACTAAATGTTTTGATGGGGAAAGGATCATGTCATACATATTTTTTTAATATTCCCTATGCAGATTTCATTTTCTATACAAGAAATAAATGTATTTTTTATGTTATGGCTGGGCCCAAGATTTGAAATCTTGGCGTCTCTACGTATCTCATTGAAAATGAGAATCAATCCATACCTATTTCTTAAAACAATTATTCATCATGTTATGTTTGTCATTATGAATGGACGGTTTTTTATACATTCTAAGAGAATGATAAATCTTATGACATAAAATGGTATAAGGAATGAAACATATATATTATAGAAACACTATGTATAGATCTAATTCATATATAGGATGAGAAAAGAAAATATGATAATTTTTTGATTGTGGTTGGGCCCAGAATTGAAGATTCATGCATCTGTATGCATCTCATTGAAAAATGTGAATCAATCCATACATAGTTTTGGATAATAAGGTCTCTATTAAGATATGAATCTGACATAGGGAAGAGAGGGACTCATGTACTACTAAGGAGTAGTGATGATGTCAATGACATTTTCTTACGGAAACTTCTAATGTCTTATAGTGAAAATGTTAGTTGTACCAATGATGTCATGCAATTTAACTTCATGCGACAAGGACGACAATTCTATGCACATTAACATCTTTCAGCATGGGCACTTATGGTTGTTATGAATTTTAATATCTTGCAACCAGGAAATGAGGACTATTCAATTTTAAGTCTTTCAGTGAGGATGAATGTGCATAATATCACAAAGTATTTCTTTAATAATCTCACATTGGTAGGATATGTAATGAGCTATCCATCCATTGATATTAAAAAATAGGCTGTATTTGAATAGCCCTTATGTATGGAATATGGTCCCTCCCATTTTGATTCATGTTTTGTAGGTTTCTTTCATGGTATCAATGAAGTCCTAAGGACTAATACCTATTCCTCTTGATGGAATGAATGAAGATGAGATTTCTTATTAAAATCTCATGTTATTCGGTTCTGATAAACTTATATATGATGCAAAGTATGAAATATTTTCTCATCTAATCGTTCCAACTCATTAAACTATTTATGAGATCTTTCATCTATAGATAACTGATCATATATTGAAACCCTATGTGAAGGCAATGATATTTCAATTGGAAAAACAGCTTCAGTTACATATACCAATGAATAAGGAGTTGCTTGGGTGGAAATACAGAATGTTGTCCGATAAGCCCATAAAGCATTCAGATGTTTATCAGAACATGATTCTTATCATTATTCACCAACTTCAATAGTATATTTGATAGGGTTTTGTGGAAATCCTCTATTTATCCCTTGGCCGCCGCATGATAGAGAGATGAATTGTTGGATTTGATATTATATTCCTGATATTACTTTACTACTTCGGAAGAACAAAAATTGGTTCCACTGTCTATCAGAATAGTATGGGGGATGCCAAATCTAGTGATGATATTAGTTTTGACAAAACTAATGATGATTTTTCGCTCTGACATCCTTGAGAGGTATTTCCTCAGCCCACATAGAGAAGAAATCAATAGTAGTGAGAATATACATGAACTGTTTAGCCGTGGCTGGAGGATAAGGCCCTACTATATCCATTGCCCATATGGAAAATGGCCAATAGTATTTATCTATATGTAACATATATGGGGGTTGATGAATGATGTAAGATTGCACATAATAGGGATGAATTTTTTTTTTCTGAATTCTGTACAATCCTGTGTCATTAAAGGCCAAATGCATCCATGGCTTCAGATCTAATCGGAGAGTCTGTGCCCAGATTGTTGGGCATCACAAGCTCTTGAATGAACTTCATTCATGAATGACATGGTCACTTCTCCATCATTACATCAAAAGAGTATTCCAGAATATCTTCGCTTTTAAAAAATCTTTTTGTTGTTTTGACCATTATAAAGTGTAAAATCATCCACTCGTCAACAGATCAGCTCCTTCTTATACTGACATGGTGGAATTATCCCATTTTGAAGATATTCCATGATGGATGTTATTCATCCCGTGGTATAACCATAAAGTTCATATATAGAGCTAATATTCTTAATTTCATCCCTTATGGTTTGAATAAAATTTGAAACCTTGCGGAGATGGGTTATGCTGATAACAGTCTCATCCCGATTTGGATCTACCAAGGGTTTAGTTGCATTAGCCAGTGCATCTGCTTGGTCATTTTGTGATCGCGGGACATAGGAAAATGTCGGCTCTAAGGGAAATTCAGCGATTAACTCTATGAATTAATCACACAATTTTATTAACTTCTCTTTTCTTATATTGTATTCCCCATTGATTTGTTTGATTACCAATTCTAAATCACCATTTACCTTTAAAGGATCCATTCGCACCTGAAGGGACAATTCCAAACCTGCGATGAGAGCTTGATATTCTGCATCATTGTTGGTACCACCGTCTGATAATAGAAAAGAATAAGGAAATACTTCATTTTTTGAGGAAATAAAGAATATTCCTAATCTATCCCTATTAAGTTAAGGATTTTCTAGTGTCTTCCCTGTTGGACTTCTAGAAGAACCATCAAAATACATTTCCCATGTTTGCAAATTTCCTTGAATAGAGAAGACCTCTTTGTTATGTAGTTCAGTATTAAATTATGTATCTTCCGCGGATGGATTCTCAGCTAAGAAATCATCCATTACATGACCCTTTATTTCCTTTTGAGGCTCAAACTAGATATCAAACTATTGAAAAATAACCTCCCATCATTCTAGACGTCCTTTAAGCATAGGAAAAATGAGTATAAATTTGAGAGGGTTATTATGAGATACCAATTGGACATGATGATGTTGCAGTTAATGTCTCAATTTCTGAACATCAAATATTAATGCCAGGAAGCACTTCTCAATACTTGAATACTAAGTTTCCGCATCAAGTATAGTGCGACTAAGATAATAGATGTTGTTTTCATTTGAAGCATTATTCTTTTGGGCGAGGAAGGCTCCTAATGATCGCTCTAAAGATGTCATAATAAGAATGAGTGGTCTTCCTTAAATAGGTGGCATCAATACATGTGGTCTCAAGAGATATTTATTGAGTATATCAAATGCTTTTTCAAAATCCTTAGTTTATTGATAATTGATTCCTTTCGTCATTAATTTGGTGAATGATATGCATTTACCTACCAAATTGGTGATAAAGTGCCGAATATATGCCAAGTTTCCTTTAAGTAATCTAAAATCAATAAAATTTTGATGAGGGGACATACCATGGATTGATTTTGTTTTCTCATGATCAACATTGATACTATAATGACGTATAATGAAGCCAAGGAATTTTTCTCAGGTTACCCCGAAAGTACATTTTAAGGGGTTCATCTTAAAATTATGTTGCCGATGTTTGCAAAATATGGATTCGAAATAAGTCATGCGATTGAAACATTTTTTGGATTTCACTACAAAATCATCCACAAAACATTCAACATATTTCTCTTAGAAGAGTTTGATGATATGGTGCATGGCACGTTGGTATGTCGTGCCTGTATTCCCTAATCCAAAGGGCGTTACCCGATAACAAAACACACCTTGAGGAGCTCTAAAGGCTATAGATTTTTCATCCTCTAGGGCCATTCTAATTTGATTATACCCAAGATATCCATATATGAAGGAAATTGATTCATACCCAGTCGTTGCATCAATTAGATGTTCTGTAATCAGGACTGGAAAATCTTTTTTTGGACAATTCATGTTAAGATCTCTGAAATCAATGCAGACTCCAATTTTTTTGTTCTTCTTTTTCACTGGGACAACATTGGCCAGCCATTTGGGGTACTGATCTTCCCAAGCAATGTTATCCTTCATAATCTTATCAAATTCTACTTCAATTTTTGCGGTGTGAGTTGGATGTGTTCTCCTTGCTTCTTTCTTGAACCCACAATGTTCTTCTTGAAAACCCAAATGATGGGTGGCTACATCTTGATTAAGACCTGGAATTTCCGTATAATTCCAAGAAAATATATCTCGATTTTACCTTAGAAAGTAATTATACACAACATGTTCCTCAAAGGACATGGATTGAATAATTATGTTCGGGCTTGGATCTTCTCCTGTACCCATATTTATTTCTCTATGTTCGTCCACGGTTGTAGAAACACCTTCTTCAAATACTGGAGAAGCATCCCCGAGATCTTCTTATTCTTCTTCATTACATGTTACCTCTTCTGTTTCTATTTTCATGGTACATGATAAGGAAACACTCCCAATGTTATGGGAAGAATCATCATTTTAATATCTCAAAGAAGAATACACCACATATGATCCTACTGATAATTAAGGGTCTTCATGTGGTGAAAATGGATTGATGGAATGAGAATCAAAAATTTTATCTCCCTCTAATATTGATATAATTTCTCTTATTCTAATTAATGAAGTAGAGGATCCTTGTAGTTTACTAGATGAAATAAAAACATCTCCATTCAAGATTTCATCATTTCTCAGCACATCAATAATTTCTCCCATGTTATCAAGCTCAATTGATGTAATTTATATTATGTGAATTATAGGATTAGCACATGGATTTGGATTTACCCATTCAAATTTATTTATGGGTAGAACATAGTTTGTATTCAAATTCATGAATGGATTTTCTAGAATATTTACTTGACCATTTGTATCATTCACTATAGTTATCTTCATGGTCATGGACTTTATTCCTTTTGTGTAACAAAACTCTGCCTCAATATATTGAGATTCATAAGTTTTGAATGGAGCCTTATCACCATACAATGTTCCAATTTGTCCATTGAAATAGATTTTCAGTCATTTGTGGTATGATGAAAGCATTCTTAGTGTAATTTCCCTCTGAGGTTCTTGTTCATTATTGTCATATCCTTGGAACATTAAATTCAAAGGAGATGAGTCGGATTCAGTCAGGCCTAATCGACGAAGTGTACGAATGGGAATGAGGTTGACCCTGAAGCCATTATCAATGAAGGATCATCAGATATCCATGCCAATGACCATTTCAGATAGATACGAAGGTATGATTTGTCCATGTATAACATGTTCTTTTTCCTTATCTACAAAAGATATGTCTACATAACATTGTGCATAATCGTTCTCTATATGGTAAAATTTAGCAGCATGAACTTCAGGTTCAATTTCACGAGGACTTAACAAGGCCACAATGAGTGCTTCTACAATATCTTTTGATAGATTAAATGCATCCAAAATTGATAACCTCGATGGTAATTTGGCCAATTGTTTCAATACATCATACTTTTGGTCCAAAGGTCTGTGTTTCCAAACATTGTGATGTGGGTTTTAAGGTGCTTTTGATGTTGATGCTTCTGTTTTAGCTATATTCTATGCTGAAACAGAAGTGGGAAATACCATTGACATTGGAAAATTATACTGACAATGTAAATTCATATATTGAGAAGAAGATGGTGGATCTTCTAATCAGTCCTCCAGAATAATTGTTCTAGAAATAGACTTGTTTTTCATAGAATAAACACGTTGTTATTGTTGAGCATGAAAAAGGGATCTTCCATGAGTTTCTACCACATATATGGTTTGAGCAAGGGTAGTGTTAAAATGATGGTTTCTAGAATTCCCATGTCATCCCTTGTACCCTCGACCTTGGAATCTTCCTATATTCCCCCAATTAGTCTAAAGGAATTCTGGCTCAACATAATTAAAATCTCTATTGGCAAAAGGATGTGTTAAATGGATAACATTAATGGAACCAAAGATCAATTCTTCTTCTTATGAGGATTCATCCTGATAGATTACTTCTGGTTGTACCATTTTGTGGGGTTGTGCCCGTGATTTTGAAAGATATATCATGAAATCTACTAGGGTTAAGGACAACTTTGGCCTTGATGCGAGCTTGTCTTCTTCTGAATACACTTTATCCTTTTGACCATCTTGTTTCTTTGAGTAATAAACTAATGATTAATATGGTTTCGATATGGAAGGAGTGGTAGATGAAACAATTGGTTTTTTCAAATGTGTTCGTAAAATATCATGAGTTCGGCTGGTCGTTTTCTTGATCATCCAATCAACATATTTTTGCACATTTTTATTTTTAACTTCTTTCCATTCCCCCTCTTCCTATGGATTGGTGGCAGTAATACATTCTACTTGATCTGATTAAAATTTCAATTTTACTTTTCTAGAGACTACCATATTTTGCAAAAGGTCATTGAAAACAAATCACTTCTGAATGGGGTGTCCCAACATCTAATTAAAGGGACAATAAATTGGATGATCTTCATCTCTACCTTTATTTGGCTTCTTCGACTTTGGAAACTGAACCAAATTGTTTTGTATGGCTGAGATAAAGTAGCCAGGAACATTCTCATTCTTGAAAGAATATATTTTAATCATTAATTCCTCAATCTATTTCTGCCTTTGATCTCTTTGATCATCTTGACGAGGTGGTCATTTCTGCTGAGGCTCAAGAAGAGGATCCCTTCGGTATGATAAAGTTCTTGAGGTAGAAGATGGTACATGTGTCGGTTTGAGTGTAATTTTTTCAGCTTCTTCCTTTCTTATTCTCCTCCATAGAACTGATGGAATTACATGAGTTTTATTTCAAGTCTCTATAATAGAGTCTTCTATCTGCTGAGCAATCGATGTAATGTCTCGAAACCCTCCTATGTATTTCACAGGGATCAATTGTGTGAATAATTCATCAAGAATATTTTATACCAGAAAAAGAAGGTCCTTATAATGAAGGCACAAAACATTGGAGATTAACTACTTCTTGTGGTTGAGAATTTCCCATCCTCTGATCACAACGAGAATGAAACAGTGTTAAGTTTTGTTTTGGATCTCCCGAAACATTAAAAATTAAGAATGTGGTATTCGCAAAATTTTATTTGGGGGGGAATACATCCACCCACTCAGGGTAAGATCTCATTTCTAGTTTAACAGGTGGGTGTCGTTCCTCCATGGATTCCAATAGAGACGTTAATGGCTCAATTGTGTTCATAGACATTTGGGGAATATCTGGATGAGCTGGATTCTATGCAGGCAATGATACTGGAACATGAGCTGGTGAAATAACCGGTAACACCACTAATTGTTGTGTTGATATCTGTCTTGGATAACACAAAAGAAAAGGTCTATCAGGATGTACAAGATCATGTATTGATTTTGAACCCAATAGAGGTAATTAATTTTCTTCATCTGTAGTTACTACAAATTCTCTTTGCTGAGGATTTCCTATAAGATTTTCTATTTTAGGACCTTACTGGGGAGAATGTCTTGCAAAAATTACGTTTTTAAGTAACTGTGTGTTAGGTATTTTCGACACCTTCATTTCTTCTTCATGTTGTGCAAGTCTCACATCAAGTGAAAGATATTGACCTTATCCAACAGAAAAGTGAGATGCAGTCTGAATTTTTTCCATTCCCCTTGTGGGAAACCTTTGAGAGAGGGGTAGTTGGTTATTTGAAGGAATACCTAAATTCTGGGTAATCCTTTGATTTCGGGTACGCGGACCATCTTCATTTACCTCAGTGTGTACCACATTGTGGAAAAGAGATCCATCTTATGATTCCCCTAAACTAGACTTATTTTCTAGAAGATCTTCTACAATGATATTGATAACATTCACCACTTCATAACACATTAATGAAATTCTGTTAGTGTTTCTAGTAGATCGTCTCCCTTTTTGTCTATCGCGAAATTCCTTTATTTTATATAATGAATCCCCTGGAACTGTTTGGTGGAAAATAACATGAATGGAATCATTAGATAGTTCAGTTATACGCTTTTTTTTGTGGCTTCTTCCCTAATATGGAGAAATGTGACTTCTGTTGATGAGGGAATTGACTATGCGAAATAGCCCCCAGCCTTGCCGGCTGGGGTTGATCCTGTTATTCATATACATATATTTGATCATTGTTTGATGAATTTAATGATTGCATTAAATGAGCACCCATCATGGAAATCTGGGGTGATTCTTGAACTGCTAAATCAGAAATTCGTCCAACTGCTCTTTTGATTTTTCAACTTTTGGTTGAGACATTAGCTGGATGGATCATATGAAAATTACTTAAATCAACTATTTCTGAAGAACTATGTTCTATTTCAGAAATTTTGATCCTCTGACACCTGAAATCCTCTAAACGAGACACCTGCACAATATTCTCAGAGGCTTGATGTTGTAGTAGTTCAACAATATATTTTATTTGGGCCTGATTCTGATGAGAACTGGTTGAGGCCTATTCTTGAGCATACATTTTATTTCACACAAAACCCATTAATTGTGGCCGACCATGGGCAATAACATTGCATGAGACCACTTTTGGAGGAATTTGTAGAGTTTAGAGGATATTGAAATGAAATGCTCCATATGCACCCCATCCTATGATGTGAACATTATATGGGGAATCCGATATTAATTGGTGTAGCCTCTTCAGAACATTAATACATGTGCACTGATGGGTTCTCTGTTGTTTTTCAACCCTTTGATGTTGGGAAATTGAATGAGATTCCAAGTCAATTTGGTGCTATAACACTTATATTACCATTATATGATTTTGATATTCCTCATATGGTAATACTTTAGTTTTCAAATGAGGAATAGTTTTCCATAAGTCGAGACGAATGTCATGAATGCAATATTCTGTCATCAATTCTGGAATATCCGACTGAGAATTTTCTGAAGGCTAGAACATGACTGGTATTTATCCTTTAGCTAATTGTTTCCTCATTTTCAACACGTCTTCATCGTCTTCTACTAGAGGTTTCTCCACTTCGTCTGACCAAAGTGGATGGTCTTCATTTGAGGATAAATGATCGAAGGGATGTTTAGAGAATGACCATTCCCTTAAGATGTATTCTAACTATGAAACTGTTCCACCTGTCAATGACAAGGCATCATACATGACTGGCCTTGTGTTTGCAAGTGCCTCAAGATAGGAGGGATTTCTTTTTCAACATTTTCAATTATAAAATTGTTTTCAAAAAGTGAAATACGACTATAGAGATGACTTTAGTAGTGATTTTCATCACGAGGAGTATCACTATGACAGATTAATGTAAGGGATTAATCTTCTTGCTCCTTGTTCTTCTGGCCACACGGAGGGTTTCTGTGGCTCTCATCCAAAGATAGACACCCTGTATTGACCGAATTTTCATGAAGAAATCCTTCAAGATGAAGTTTCCAGTGAGAAAATAATGAATTACAATTCCCACACCTAAAATTTGGTAATGAGAGGGTCGGATCTTGAGCAGCAATAGATAAATGTCTGAGGGATTCAACAACTCCAGCATTAAGAGGATCTAAATTACGGCTTGTCTCTTCATTTTCCATTGGTATTTGGTGAGATTTATTCTTGGATGTTCTCTTATACTTATATGGGGCCACATTATGAAAAAAAACTGGTTATCATGGGAAGGTATTTGTGCATGTTACAGAATAGTTACCGAAACAGACCGGTTACCTCCAATTATAAACGGTGTATGTTACCGATCATGTTGTTCGTATGATATGGGGGAGTATGCCCTGTGACCCTGCAAGACTGGAATAGAGGTATGTATTTACTCTGGGATGGAATGTTGATGTTTCATCCTATGTGTTGGGAACATTTTATATGTATGTTACCCTGATACTGCTGAAGTAGTTATTAAAATATCCTTTCATGATTCCAAAATGTGGGTAGGGATATGAGTATTCCTTTTCACCATTGATAAGATTTGTTTAGTGACTTCAGCGTCTAGAATGGTAATATACATCCATTTTGTATCTAGAGTAAGTTTATGTTCCTACTCCTGTCCTCCTTTTTCTATCAATGGATATTGACAGAACTTATGTATAGGGGCAGACAGTTGAGTCTTCTCCAAATTTGTCGTCGATGCTTTCCGATTGACTTCTCCGGGTGCTACGAAACGAGACTGTTGGAAGACTTGATGAGCATTGGTAGGATTATGTGCCTAATGGATATTCCCTGTCAAGTATGTTTTATGGGTTTCCTTCAATACTAGAAAATGATAATGCAGATATAATTGGTGATTGTAAATAGTTGTATGTTCATGTTTACCAGTTCCTACTATATTAGATTGGTGGGTCTCTTTAAATGCAGTCAGACGAGCCTGCCGACTGGCTGATAAGTTGTAAACAGGTGTATGTGCCTATTCACGATACTCCACTTGATTAATCTAGTCGTATTGGTGGGTTTATGCCAGACGAGACTGCTGAGAAACAAAATTAGGACGAATGGGTCTATGTGCCCGCTCATTGTTTGCCATCAAGTTTGATCGATAGAGTTATCTGGTGGAGGTAGGGGTGAGAACCTGCCTCCTGTTAACTGGACGTTGTCCCTAGTGGCTTGTCATGTGTTCCTGGGTCTGAGAGACCCAAGACAAACGTCTAGAGGCAACACCCCCATCATATTGGGGTTATACTACCCCATGATTCTGGCAGCAATTGCTAGTGGGAGTCCTCAGGAAGGACTCCTGTAGTCTTGAATTGAGGCCTTCAGTGACCTCTTGATCCACCTCCTTGTAGTATGGTATATATTGAAGGGAATTTTTTAGAAAACCGAAAATAATAACAAGTTATAATAAAGTGGCATCTTGTCAGATGGATAAAAGCGTGATTAATTCCTGATTCTGGACTTCCTTTATCAATTGATAGGTTCCTAACATCTGGGTATCATTATTATCTTGGATACGGATTCATGTCAGTTTCACCATTTGTGTTTCGTAGTTCCTTGAAACGTGTGTTCTTGATTTAAGAATCACTATTTCCGGGCAGTTTCCATTGGATTTATTCATGGAAGTTGATACATTCAATAGGTTTTTATCCAAATAGGACCTACTTTCCATGTTCAGGTGTTCGGTATGTATTTAACATTAGGATACTTTATAACATGTATTGGACAATAGGATGGGAGGTCGGACTCATCACACCCTTTTGGGGGGAATTATTGTCTACTATAGGACTCTCTTTGTAAAATTAAATTATTTTCATGAATCCTTATTAATTCACCATGTATACCATAAGTATCCCTTGGAATTTACAATCTGTTATTAACATGTGTAAAATTTTGAATCATCAGTATGCATTCAAGGTTCTTCGTCAATGAAAAAATCTGTATGTATTCATGTTTTTTCTATTAATTGTATATTATAATATACCAATTAGAGATTCTTTTAATCATTTTTATTATTATACTAGTTTTTAAGCAACACAGTGTGGAAATCTTGAATTTATTGCCATCCAGGGAGATGAAGGTTTCTTTTAATCTTGGGATCGTGCTCATAAAATAAGCTACCTATGTATCCTTGTGAATGAAATTAGAACCCTCATAGTTTTTTGCCTCTTAATATGAAACATCATATATTTCAAGGCCATGTCATAATTACCTCTATGCGGAAGGCTCTTGGTTGAAATTTAGTGTGGGACTTATGCTGAAGTAGTCCAAGGAACTTGGAAAGGATATGACTTTCCAAGTAGTATCAGACCCTATTGGGAATGTGGACCAATGATAATAAGGATTATTTGAAGTGTTTGGTTTGAATATCAAGGAGGCTTTCTATGCATACCATATGGATAGGAATAAAATCCCATGTAGTTCGATGAATCTCATAGGAGAGTATAGTCCTATAAGAAATATGATTTTGGGATTACTCCCTGAGAAATTATACCATGATGATTTGAGGATTGAATTTGGGGATTATTTCCTAAGGAGGATGCCCAAATTGGGGGATTTATGGTTGGATTTTCTCGGTCCCTAAAAAGTATTCCTACGTCTCCTAGCTTAAATAGGAATCATAGTTCTCGTAGTTAATTGGCATGAGTGTTTGTGCACATGTTTCAACCATCATGAATCTCTAAGCCCAGGTGAGTCATGATTTGTGCGAGAAACAAGAGGATGTGAAAGATTAAACAATTACACTTCACACTTTTCCTCCTCTGCTGATGAAAGAAGGTGCATCGACTGTGGAAGTGGGTGAGTCAACAAACCTTCCCTCTGTTCTATTTACATTGGACAAGGGTCGAATGTAAGGAAGAATGTGTGAAGATGAGAGGCTTATAACGGGATGGAATCCCACAAGTTTTTTAAATTAGGGGAGGGAGGCTTCTTTTATACTTTCACAGAATGGAATGTGAAATGTGTACCTTCCCTATTGGATACATGAGGTCCCGGGTCACCACTTTGAAAAGAGTGAGGCTGGAAGCCATCCATCCTCCAAACCGGGAACTTCCCAAAACGGTTTCTGGAAGAAAATTCCCTGTGACTGCGGATATACAAACCCACAAACATCCCATGAATAATAATCCCATTGTGAAATTAATGTGGGAAACCTATGACTGTGGAAATAAAAACACAAATTGGAGACACACTTATGTGCCTTACCCAAAGGTTTGAGAAGTTATGAGGTTTTGGTGGAGGCTTCAACATAGCCCCTTTCAGATAAGGGAACCAATGAAGGATATACCCTTCCATGAATGGATAAAAAGAAGGGTACATGAAATGGCCACATAGGTACATCTCACAAGTATGCCATGTGGTTACCCCGCATTTCCCTATTGCGCAGGTGTGGCACACAGATATACTGTGTAGTTTCGGCATGCAGATACACCGCATAGGTATGGATGAGGACTGAAAAATGGGAAGAACAACAAAATATGCCGATCTCTTTTAATTATCCCTTGTTTTGTAGTTTAGAGAACTATGTGAGATAATTTGAAAGATCTCGGTGGAAGAGCTACTCAATGGGAGCATCAGAGAGTCTTTCAATTTTTTCAGTCCGAAAATGGGGAGCCAAAGGGTCTTATTTATAGGCATGGATGGGGCTAGATGAAGAATCCTTGCCCGCATAGGTATTCCGTATAGATCCACCAACCAGGTGCTCCATGTATAGGTATCCCAAATATTCTCACACGTAGCTCGGCCACGTAGCTTGTTCGCTAACTCGGCCTCGTAGCTCTCTTGCGAAGCTCATCCACGTAGCTCACTCATGAAGCTGGTGGATGTTACTACATTGCAAAGAGTTTCGGATTATTTGTTGATGTTTACTTTTTAGTCTTTGAATCTTTTTATATAGTTTCAATAGATACCCATTTGATTTCATGAATTATTTTAGGAAAAATGTTTTTGATCTCACGACACGCATATGTTTGATTTTATTATGAGATAAGTGTGGCCATATTTTCCTCTACATAATAGTGTAAGTATTTATATATCACGAGATAGAAAAGGATGTATATTGGACTAAACACAGTTCAATAAAAGAATATGTCTACTAAGATTTCAATAGAAGTGAAAACTGACTAAAAATATGTTCATGAGAGTGAACCATGATTACCAACATAAAATGGCTATAAAACACATACTACTATGATAGCATTTTCAAATACTCTTTCGATACTATGGAAATAATTCTATATGAAAATATGTCAACCTAAAATTCTATTCCTTAATCCTATGTTATGAGTTTACGAATTATTCTCTTGATTACCTTATGATTATAATCTTATGAACTACCAATTATTATACAATGAATCATGTACATGATATTTGATATATAGTTTATGACTATGAAATGTTATTCTCATGATCTCTTACCCTTATTCTCATGTATCTCTCTTATTAACCCTTACATTCCTTTTGACCTCACCATTTTCCCATGAATCATTTTCCTCTGTTATGAATTATTGTTTTAAGTATATGTACTAAATCAAAATATATTTGTGCAAATCAATGAATATATTTCACCTATTTAGGTGTTTTTTCATTTTTTTAAAGGTACTAAACTATTATGGTCATCATGAATGTATTTTTATAATATGCTTAATATTAATATAAAATGATGTAATATCAATTTTTGTTACATATTTTTATCTCTTCTTGGTAACAAAATAATGGTTTCTTCAACCTTATGAATATTTGTTGAGAAACCCTTAATGAGATCCCAATGAAAATATCTACAGATATTTGTAGGGATTCTTCTAAGAATAAACATATGGATTCATATATTTAATTGTAGGTGTCATGATTTTCAAATAATATAATAATTTTTAATGACTAGGGTGACTTCGACTATGATAAGTATTTCTCACAATATGTTTTATCGTTTTATTCAATGGAAGGAACCTGAAGGAACTTGGTTAACCTTTGAATATTAGGGAAAATCTGGATATTATGAGAAATAAAATATGATAATGATTCTAGAGAATGATATTAGTATACTCACGAATAAGCTATCATGATATAGGATTACCAATTTGGAGATTTTGGATATTTCTAATAGATAAAATATGAGGTACAATAAATTTTATAAATGTTCACTCACTAAGGAGTATAGTGTAAAAAAGACTCAGTATCCAACATTTGAAGGGTATGAGATGAATAACATATAGAAATACCTAAAATGTATGGGAAGATGTTATCTCTGAAGGAAAAGGTTCAGAGAATGATGAATTTTCATGGAGTTCAATTTTTCATCTTTAGAGAACATGAGAATTACCCAACTCAATTCTCAAACATAAAATTTTACATCAATACCATTGAAGGACACATTCTACACTAATAATTAATGTTGAAATATTGTTGTATTTATGTATTTGTAATTGATAAATAGGAATGGTGAATTTTATATAGGTTGTTCAGTTTTATTTCTTTCTCTACGGATTTACAAGAATTTATTATCTTATTGAAATGGAATCAAAAAACAATTTGATGTAAAGGAAATGTTCATGAGAAACACATGATTATGGGAAAATAATACTTAATATGTTTCTTGTATTGTGATAATGATTCCTGGATAATGTTTTGTTGGATAAGAATATTTAAGTTAAATGGAACAAATTACCATGGAACAAATTAATAATTTTTTCAAAAGTGATTTATGCTATCATGGATGAAGTTTGCAACTTCATGGTTTTAAGGAATATGTCCAAAAATCATTAGAATAAAGAAACATGCATGCTTTCAATATTGAATTTTGGTAAGGAAGGATATTACTATATTTCCAAATAATACATGATGAAGGTATTCACATGTTTTATATGATAAAACACATAAAAACATTATAATATATAGAGGATCAGTTCTAAAATATTGTTGATAAATATAGTGAGATTTTTTATAAATTTATCAAATTCCAACTTTCTAATGATTTATAAGTTTAACCAATTATGTAATTTTTAATATAATATTTGGATGATGTTTGTGAGATTAAATTATTTTTTTACCATGTGAGGATTTATGCACGCTTGATAACTCGTGCTGACCATTTTGTTGTAAAGTTGACTAATAAAATATTGAAGAATGTATTATTATCTTTATGGATCTCAAGATCAATTTGTTCACAATGAATGTGATATCCAGCTTCATTCAATATAGTAATATATGATTTTTGAATTGAACAAAGTATAAAAAAGTGTGATATGTGAATATGGAATGAAATGAAAACATGTAAGTATATATTCATGTGAAAAATATCCTATAATCAAGTAATAGGTTATTAAAAAATGGTTACCCTAATACCATCATTTTTTATTGAATCAAGGATCTTATAAATAATCATAGATTTATATTCTAGGGTCCCTTAACATTATATTGATCATTCACATGATGGTGATCAATGATAATTATCACTTTTTATTATTATGAATAATTTTACTTAAGGTCCAATCATCACTCTCTACATATTTTCTCCTCTGTTTAATCCTTTTTATGAGTTAATTCCGGTACTTGTTATGGTTCTAAAAATCATTTTTAAATTAATTTTTAGTATTAATTTTCATGATGTGGTTTTTTATTAATGTTTCATTCATGTATTAAACCTTTGACAGTTCAGATGAATATCGAGGGGAAAATTAATTTTATGGTGAGGTAAAATGTTACAACCAATGAATTTTTTAATTTTATTTGAATTAAATTAAATTATTTGACATTGTGTATTTTAGGAAGAACTGAATATAGCTAGTTTTATAAGAAATAAATTTTTTTATTATTTATATGAATGATTATTCAAATACATTATTTTACTATATGATACAACAAGATAAGTTTGTGCCACATACAACACCTATTTGGCTTGTGTTTCATGAAACAATGAGATTCTATAAAACTATATTTAATTTTTATAATATTTTAAAAGAGACAATTATAAAATGTTTGTAAAAATTGTGTAAATGAATATTAAAAAAATTATATTATTTATCATGGTTTTATGTAATTAAACATATTTATAATAAAAAATATATAATTTTTGGTAAATTCTATATATGTTTGAAACTAATATTTTTTCTAATGAATTGATTTTTTATGTTCTTCTATGAAAAAATACTAAAATAATTTTTTGATACCCTTAGAAATTTAATTTTAAAAAATAATCATAATTTTTTTAATTAGAATGTCACTTTTTTAAGGTTAATTGTTTGGATTTTTCATAGAAATTTTATTTTTAATGAATAGTGGAAATTAATGAATTTTAATTCTATAAAAAAATTTCATCTAAATAATTTATAGGGTTAAATTTTATTTTTATTTGGTTTAAAAATATCATTAGATAATTTTCACCATATTAAATCTAATTCAGTTTAATGGAACTAATTTACCATTTTAATTAGATATAAAAACATTTCTAACTTTTGGACCTTTTCCATTGAAAAAATATTGTCACAAGATGTCTGTGGGTTTAATTTTAAATTAATTTTTTCAAATTTTGAGATTTTAGTTTTGAAAAATTGGATCCCATATTTGAAATAATATAATTTTATAATATATATAAATTTAATATTATTTTATTTTACAAATATTAGTGAAATTAATTAAAATCAATTACAGCGATTCATGTAAAATTATGGGTAAAAAGGGACTAAATATTAAACTTATCGACCATAATAACCTTGAAACTTGTCCAAAAGACATTAGCATAAAATATTTATACCATATAACCTCTTGGTTCTATTTTTATGAGTTATTAGGACACTTTTTCTTGAAATTTACATGTATAATACGCTAAGTAAGGAAAATTCAAAAGATGAACCGTCCTTAGAATTACAATTTATAAAGGTTTATAGTATGGAAAAATCTATATAGATTTTTAAACAATATTTTTGAAATTTAAATGCGTTATTTTGTCATGATAATTTATATTTATTGTTAAATTCTATAAAATCGCATTAATAATTATGAAATGATAATGCATGCATAATTTAGTTAGTAATAAAATAAAATAAATGTTGTTAAAAATATTAAATTTAATGTAAATTTGGTGAAATGTTGTATTAAATTATTTTTTTGATGAATCTATCATGTTAACATGATGTGAAATTAATATATTAAAATACCAATAATGTTTCAATATTTCAAATGTAAATTATATAAATGATTTCAAAATTTTAATTAATGTTATTATTTAATAATTGATATTTTATTAAGAAAATTAAAATTTAAAAAATATTATATTAAGCCAAATGATTTCTAATTGTTAATAAATATAATATATGGTCCATTAATGTACCAATTTACAATTTCTAATTAACATATTTTCCCAAATATATTTATATATTAATCTTAGGTTTTTCCACTTCCACGTGTCCAATAACCATGCCTCCAAACCATTTTCTCATTACATGTCCTCCAAACAAGAGGCCACGTCACCCCTCCACTCTCTCCCAATTCATCTCCGAGAAATACAATCCCGATCCATATCTCTACTATTCTCTCCCTCCCACTACCCTTCTACTCGGCCTCCCCATTAATATATTCCTCCCCCATATATCTTTTTTCCACTGCTACTCCCTTCTTCCATCCTCGTCGTCCACGACCTTCTACGTCTTCGATCTCCCCAATCCATGGTGTCCACTTTTTTTCTCTTCTCTGGCTTCAACACCTTCACCTTCATCCCCCGATCATGATTTCCCGCAGGTTCACCCTTAGCTCGCGCATCATCTACTCTCAATAGAGGGTTCCATCACACCACAACTGACATATTATATCATTTGAAACCCTTTCTTCCCTTAATTCCCTCTTCCAGACGCGGTTTCCTCAGTTTCTCATATCGCTCGCACTACATCCCCTGCCGATCTACGCTTCCCGCATATCCCATTAGTCGTGTTCGACCAAATCCAGGTTCCCCTCTGCCCCTACATTTATTCCCACACAATATCGACATTCGTGAACTCTGAAAACATCCGACAAATCAAACCTCACTAATTCCATCCATTCTCGGTGCTCTTACGCTCTTTTTGCGGCTCAATATTTCTTGTACATCAACGCATCAAATTAAATTGACCATTATTCTCAAACCAGTCAGGTTTCACCTCCAGTTGGGTTAGGGTTCCCGCATTCTCCGGTTGACATCCCACTCCAAATTCTTATTCCCATCCACTCTTCCAGGGCTTCCCTGACAGTATAGAGGTAGTCACTCAGGAAAACATTTTCATCTGCGCCTGCTATCCATTTACTTCACAGCCTCTACCACTCAGGATTTCCCACACACAATCGCTGATACAAACTCTGAATGTTTCATACCATCATTTTGATATCATTTCTGGTAGATATTGGTACCAAATAAGCTTATCGTACTAGTAGTGTTATTATTACATTCAAACAAACATTCCAACCTACATTACACAACTATCTCTGCAGATTACAGCTTCCAAGACCTATGCAACCCATTGCACTTGACAAGGGAGGAATTCACACTCACCTGTTAAAACATGTCTGGTATTAAAACATGCTGACTATTTACTTTGTTTTCATATCTATTTTTTGAATTACCATCTGCAAAAAAATGTGTATTACATCATGCAGAGTACACATACCTTATTTTAAATTGTATTCTGGTCATTATTTAGGTGTTGTACATACATGTTTATGGAGAATACATGTTTTTCGTATCCAATAATTGATAAATTTACATTTCATGTATTATACCCCTTATTATTACATTACTTGTTTCTGTATACTATTAAATCCCAAAATTGTCTATTTTATTTAAACGCCATGTTTGAATGGTAACTGTTTTTCATACTATGCAGTGATGAAATAGGTCATAAGTAACAGGAATGCTATGTTCGGAATCATGTACAACAATGGAATAGTCATTTATAATGAAATTCCATGTTTCTAGGGTAAATATATGTTATACTATGCAATTATGAAATAGGTCACAAGTTATTGCAATGATCTGTTGGGTTATTAGATTTTCTCATTTTGAAAAACCCATTTTCCATGGCTGATCCTCATGCATCAAAGCTAACAGTATGAATTCAATTATTCTTCATGAAACATCTCATTTTACGGGTAGCTCATCCTACAATTTAAATACCCAAATGATCTTGGCACAATTCATTCTTTATATGGATGATGAGATGTTTCATTACATGTTTGGTATACTGTAAAATTTTAAAATAGTCTATTTTATTGTAGTGCCTGTGCATTAATTTTATGATTATCAAAGAAGATGTTTACAGATCAAGCTTCAACAACTCATTGACGGTGGGTTTCATGTGAATGGATCTCAAACTTGTCATGATGCATGTATTCAAACATATAGTATTATCAGAATTCACTCACCTATTAATTTTTTATTAATGTAATAGTTATTTCTCCCTGCATTGAGATAGTATACATTTAAATTTACAATTAGAGGACTGTTTTGTATATACTGTTATCTTATTCAGTATCATTACCATTTTAGTTTCCAGACAGCTGCTACGCTCTATTCAGATTCCAGCTTTCAGGACATTCATTACCCATTGTAGTTGACAAGGGATCATATTCTTCACCAACACATACACAATTATCTAAATTCACAGTCACCTGTTTGTTGGATATTATTTTAATAGGTTTCTCTTTCTACATTGAGGTTGTGTAATTTTAAATCACCTATTAGTCTGCATAATAATCCAGTATTCTTAGAAAATTATCAATTCACTAACTATTGTGTATCACTGTCTCATTACAGTGCCCATCAATCTGCTACTGTATTTCCAATACAGCTACTCCAGCGACAACAGTGAACTACTTTCAATTAAATAGTAGAATTGATAGCTTACTATTTCACCACATAGGATTATATAACATGGGTGTGCCTATCTTATTTTATTCGACACATAGCATTAAGTGTTTTTATATTAGTGTAACCATTTATGAACTTATTACCTCTCCCTCCCTTAGCCGTCAATAGTAGGGTTCCTCACATGGTCTACATTCATTATTTATCTGATCCCATTGGTCTGCATGTTTGATCTCATTGCATTATTCATTTCTCATAGACAGTGCTTTGATTGTAGAAATTATCTATGAAGGGAATATATTAAAAATAGAAGTATTTATTATATCACAAAATGTAACCATTGCCTTCAAACCTTGACCCATAACTAATGTTCTAGAGATTCTCATTGACCTCCACCTAATCAATGATTCATTTGTGACCTCTGGATCCACCATACACATATGTACTATCATGAATCAATTTGTGACCCATTAGGACAAGGTTTATTCTAAACCCTGTATTTTCATTACTCTGTTAATTTTGATCCACTTCATTAGCACATGACATGATTATCTGGATTTACATGGATTCTGCAACTGATTCGGCATGGACAAATTCTGAGTTCGTGAAGGTGGATGGAATACTTCAATGGCTGGGTTATTTTTCATCAGCCAATATTTCTTATAATTTAATTATCTCATCATATTCTCATTTTTTAGATTAAAGTATACATGGAAAGTGATAACTGCTTTGTGTCATCAATCCATACATCTTATGATTGAATATGCATAGTTTTATTTTCCAAAACAGGTTCTTCTATTCATATGGATAATATGTTGGAGCTCATGATTATTAATTTATGTGTTTCTATTCAAAACAAGTGTTTCTATGGGAAGACCATAGTAAAATGATTATGAACATAGTGAATATTCATAGTTTAATTTTCCAAAATGGGTGTTTCTATTCAAAACAGATGTTGATGAACATTTTAGTTCCTACTCCGAGAAAGGTTGGCCTTCTAGTTCGGGTTTAGATCAACAGGACAAGGTTGTTGAATGGTTTTGGGTAGTGAAATGGTTTTTTTAGAATTAGTTTATTAGGGTTCATGTTGGTGGTAATAAATGGTTATGATATAGGGTTCAAGTGATATAATATTTATCTTGGTATGGGATTGAGAATTCGAAATTAAATGGCTACCATTCTGATTGTTATCAGCAGTGATTATTAAAATAACAAAGCAATGAAAAATAACAAATTTTAATTGTGTATCCTCCATTAAATATTTAACTGGACTAAAAGATATGGGTGTGATGAATGGTGGTTTTTAACAACCACGACATTGTGCAACTGTAACTCAATAACTTAATATGCATAAATAATGAAATTTCTGTCATTAAATAAAATAAATTCCATTATCTACTATTAATGAAAATTTTACCATTTATTATTACAATTTTAAACTATCCATCTCTGGAAAGGTTAACAATATCACCTTTTTGAGGTTTGAAACCTAAAAAAATATGCACAGCACCTCTGGAAGTCCATGGATGTCTTCTTGATGTTTTAGTTTCGAACAAAGTGTAGGCTTGGCATGGTCGACTAGCTCGTGTACAGCACCCCATGCACCTTTTGAGGAATGGGTTGGCTTGGCATGTAATTCCCTCTATTTTTCATCTATTTTCTGGGGGGGAAAAAATTTGGACAACACCTCATCAACCTGTTTAAGTTCGATTCATACTGTTCTTGAAAGCATAGAAAAACTCCAGGTTCGTTTGATTTCAAATTTAGTTCTCATGATAAATTACCATTTTAAAGTAAAAAACCATGCACTACTTTCTCATTGAATCATTCATTAATTTCTCAAATAGAAAAACATGCACTACTTACACAAGTGGGAAAACATGCACTTCTTTTTCAAACATGCAGTACCATCTCATTCAAAACAAAGTACAACATCCAGGTTTGTATGTTTTCAAATGTATTGCATACTGTTTTTAATAACATTTTCTACTATCATTGTTAATGTTTTTTACATTTTCCTCTTTTTTATGTCCAGATGCTCTCTTGATCATTAAATTCACAAGATGCCCTACTATTTTATTTCTGTTCTATAGGTCAATTACCTCTCATGATGCAGTACTGTTTTTTTTCATTGAAAAATGATGTTGATCCTATTGGTGGAATAAATGGGCTATGTAAAATCAACCATCCTTCAGTATTACCAGCCATCACAGGTAGTGGATTACCTATATTTTCACATGTTTATCATATCAGTCGAAAGATGAGATACATTGAACATATTGATTTCTCATATGTTTCCATCATTAATTTCACCTGATGTATTGAACGAAACATGGAATTTTTTTTGAGAATATATGTTATATGTACAATGAATAAGGATACAAATACAGGGTACATGTATTTTTACCCCTTATACATGCATGCATGACAACAAAATATTCCCTTTTTAGTATAATTTTTCAAATGTTGTAGATTTCTTTGAATATATGCAGTCTGTTTACATCCCTAATAACATCACCTTTTCTAACTTCGGTTGTATGGAAATCATGAAATATATCATTTTTTCTACTAAATAACTCCTGGAAAAACATCTAAAGCATGTATTACTCTCACATTGATTATCTATTTTTTCAATAACAACCATTACCCATCCATGGAATATAAAAGAGGTCCAATTAGACTATTAGATGTAGAAACTGGGAAAGGAGTAATATATTTTTACAATTCATAAAAACATGGAACTACCATTTCTGTCGAAACTGGGGAAGCAGTAGAAGGGTAGTTGATTTTCATGTCAATTCTAATAGTTTTTATGCTGTTTTCTTTTTATATTTTGGTTCTACATTGAGAGACGGGCATCATTATTTTCATTGATAAAGACCTAGCCCAGTCCAAGGCTACCAAAGGAGATGTTAATAATGTAAATGTGCATGCTACATCAACACCATTGGGTGAACTGATAAAATACGATGCTCTAATTGAATTCTTTATCTAGATTCTTGGGGTAAGATGATAGTTCTATCATTATGAAATTAGTGTGTATGCCACAAATTTTGAATGGACTCTGACCCACTTGTGACCTTTTTTTTCTTTGAAGTATTTTTTCTAAGCCATGTTACATGTTTTCATATATATGTTAATTTTACAAGGTTTATGAATAGCCACCTTCTTGGAGCTGCAGGTGCTGTAGAAGCTATTTCATTAGTGAAGGTATTGCGTATATCCCTTTTTGCCTTAGAATTATGTTGCATGTTTCTAATGTTGTGGGTATCTGATAACATTCCATGTTTTTTATCTATATATATATATATATACTAATCATAGGTATTCTCCCCAACCACATGTCAATCTACCATGCCTCCACATCAATTTTTCTTAATGTTTCCACTTTCCAGTTAACCACGTCGCCCCACCCCGTGCTACATCTGCTTCTCTGCACCTCCATATCCCGCTCCCCCTAACTTTTTCCTAGGTCACGACCTATATTCCCCACGACCCCAGCCTCTGTCATCCTCCCTCTCCCGATCAACCCGCAGTCTGCACCCCTCCTTCTCCACCCGCTGGAGATTCCTATCCAAATGATCTAGGGTTCTTGCAGCCACCACTCATCGTCTTCGTTCCTCCCACTCGCGCTTCCAATCCAATTGATCTAGGGTTCCTACTAACCTCAGTAGACATTCTTTATTCCTGAAACCCTTTCACTCCTTCATGTGAAACCCTTTCATTCCCTCCCTCTATCTTTCGCATCCAGTTCCCCTATGTTTCTCCTCCTTCTCGCGCTTCACCTGTTGTCGAGCTTCATTTCCATGTGCTGTGATTACGGTTCTGGTCATATTGCAGTCCCTCATTCGCCTACGCCTTCTCCACCACCGCATGTTCCTCCTCAGTCACCTGCGACCTCTACCTATCCCTCTCCCATCCCATTCGATGTCCCTCTCATATCCCTCTCGAGCTAACCCCATCCTCTCCCTATCCATAGGGTTCCCACGATGGTTACCCATCCCATTGCTGCTTCTACTCCTACAATCCAGCGATTACATCTACCTCACAGTTTCAATCCTTCATTATAGCGCGAGATTCCTCTACAATCGAGATGTTAGTTTCGTGAGGTTATCACAATTGAAGCCCGCCATTGAGCTCAGACAGTCTACTCAAAATGACTCACTTCTGCATCCGTCTATTTGAACAAAAAGCAATCCATTCCACTGAAACAGCATATGCTCGCCATTTGTGCCATTTGTATCTAAGGTAACTGTTCTTTTACGGTTTCTTAACCTTGACGCACATAAAATTCACATCCAACTCATGATTACTTTTCCTTATACATACAGTCACACTATCATTTTTTCTGCTGGTAATACCTCCTCCAGCTCACAATTACTTTTCATTCTATTTAATGTTTATCTTCTTGGCATTGACGTGCTGCTCACCAAATTTTAGTTCTGAGGAGGCCTTATGTGCCTGTGGCAAGTTCACTTTGCTTCACCATTATATCTATCTATTCCTTCAACAATATTGAACAGGTGAATCAACATGTACTAAGTCATTCTTTTGCATATATATGTATTTTAAATTCTATGAAATTTCAATCTAAATTCCTAAGATTGGTGTTGTATATCACCTATCTTGATTCAGTAGAAACATTTGTACTGCTTTTGGTTATTTTTACTACAAATGTACCAGCATTGTCGTCTATCTCTTGCAGAACATCATACAGTAATGCACGAGTAAGAGTAATTTCATTTATACGTTACCTAAATTTCTCTGTCTGTATCATGAATGATTTATCTATTGTTCATTGAAATTAAAATAATGATTAATTATGTGGTTTTTCAGTTAACATTCTATCAATCCAATCTATATTTCATTCTCTATAGTGTAACATAATCATATTTTGAATGGGAATGTGATGTTTCAGTTGATGTTTATAGTTGCAAATTCCAGACTGCATTCTATGTAAGCTTATTCAATCTGCAAGACAGATTATTTGTTTTGAGATTTTCATTTCTCTATGTTCTTGATTTAATCATGTTGTTTATATTTTGAAAAGTGGGATGACTCTCTGCTTAGCTATGTGAATTCACGATTTGGAATCATATCCTTTTAATGTATTATTATCTTTATTGGTCAAAGATTATATCATCTTTCACTTTATTTAGGAGTATGAAATCTATTCATGGAAGAATTTTAAGTCATTATGTACAATTGTTTCTATATTTCTAATGCATAAATGTTTCTAGATTTCTTATAATCACCAAATAAGGTTGATAGGAATAGTTCAAGATACCCTGTTATGTGATTTTCTGGAGGAAGTTGTTTGGTTCAAATAAATTCATATTGGCGTAACATTGACATAAATTTTTTTATATTTTTTATACATAACTGTTTCCATATTAATTATATGACACTATTAGATTACTAATAGCTATTGAAAACCAGCTGGTGCTTATGAAGGGGAACATTTTCTATGACACGAATCATTGTCTCGAGGCTGGTGATGGTCTCCAAACACCTCAACTAAAACCAAAACATGTTCCCTTAAAATTCATTCACAAAAAACATTATTTTAACCCTATAGAGTGTAGATTTCTCTTTAATGTAGTAATTTTCAAAAGAACCCCAATCAAAATTCATGTAATCATCCAAAACCAGTATCTATTCATCAATGGGGACTTTTTTTGATCTGGATCTGAACTGGATAGGGATAGTTTTCCCATTAGTAGTTTCCACAAAAATTAGTGTACCATCCATCAGTGGATTAAGTACATAGAAGATGTAGTCCATTTTCTTTTTTCAAAACTCCATGGTATGCTCATCCTCAAACTGGATGGGGAAAACAGCTTCTGATCATGTGGGGGAATTACCTCCTTCCCAGATTTCCATTATCTGTCATCAACATCTAAGTTACATCCATACACTCTCATTTTCATTGATTTTGGATTAATCTTTGTCAATGATTTCTGAGCATTATTCATCCAGGGTTGCTGCTGGCCAAATTTTTCACAAATATCTACATATTAAAACTGCAAGTATGTGGATGCAGTAGGGCTTGCTCAACCTCATTTGTTTTGTTTACTTCATTCATATATAACTTTAAATACTATTACAAATATTCCATGTTGAAAAATGAAATACAATTCAAGTTGTGTTTGTTCAGATGAACCTTTATATATTTCATCAAGCCATTGAAAATGCATGTTGTAGTTTCAAAATTTTTCATTTCTTGTCATTTTTAGGCTCTCAAATTCCCTTTTTTTGGGTACAAAAACAATATTGATTTCTAGAAATATTTTTTTGTCAATAGATCATTTAATAAGTACAATAAATATGGTCATTAGAAGATGTTTTCTTTTTCCTTCAATGTTTACCATGAAATAATCAAGACATTTTTTCCTATCATTGCAGAACCATGACCGAACAGACTTTTCATTGGGTTCTACTAATGCATGGGATCAATAGTGAAGACCACCCATTAAACAAAACTAGAGATGTTTGCAACCATATAGTATGGAAATTAGTAGATTTTCAAATATGTATTCTCTTATTTTTCTTTTCATATTCAACATGCAGTTATAATCTATACAGAAATGTAGTTGAACGGTATGTAATATTGATTGTCATGCTACACCAAGATTCAATCTCTCTTCATGTATATTTTTTAATTCAATATCATGTTTCCAGGTCTTTTAAAGTGGTTGAGATATCTATCTATAAGATTCATAGCATGGGTGAATGACTCCAATTAGTGAATACAAACCTATTCGCCCAACCACTTTCCCATTATTTTAATATATTTTGATGAGATTTAAATCCATGGAGTTAAAATACATCAACATTTAATCTTTCTTCGTCTATTTCATTGATTCAATTTCATGTTGCCAGGTCATATGGAGTTGTTGGATACTCTCTTCAGATGATCCTTAGCATGTTTGACTATCTCCACATAACTAGGATTGGTTTTTTTCTATGCAGTCTAATGAAGAGTTGCAATATCTTGAGACGATGCACCATTAACTAGCCATTCCAATGAATGACATCCCCATTTAGGTGGTGCTCTTGCAAGGTACCACAACAACCTTATTAGAAATAATTTTAGCAAAATATCTCATACATTTATACTCCAAATTTTTGACATTACTTTTATTACAGAATATTGGTTTCTTGTAATAACACATATAATTCACACACTAATCCTATCCATCTATTATTGGTTGTACAATGTAATGTTTTCCCAATCTATATATATACTCATATTAGGTCTTGTACATTTCAATGTTTCACACTCACATTCAACCAAATCATTTTTTCAATACATTCCCATCCTTCAATAATCCATGTATCCAGTATCTCAACATTTCTATGCAGATTAAACTAAAAATATTAACCCCTCATGATTCCCTCCTCGGTTTCCCTCCCCGAATCCCCTCTCCCTACTTTAGGGTTCCTGCCCCCTCCTAGAATCCACTGTTCTTCTTCTCAAGGTTTCACGCTGCCCTCCTAATACCGCTCCCGCAGTACCCAATTTATGTCTTCTTTTGTCTGTCTCAATTATTAGTGATTTATCATTTTTTAATTAGGCATGTTTTTCGGGTCAATTTTTTTGTATGATATTTTTTAATATATGATTATTATAAAAAATAACATATATTTGATGATGTCATGTCTATTTCCAGTTTACCAGATTAAAAATATTTAGATTGGACATGTTTCCCTCCAATAAAAATAAAACCCCATTTTATGAAATCTTGTTATAGCTTCATGTTAAACAAGAAAACCATTTTCTGAATACTAATGTTTGTTTCTAGATTTAACATTTTATGAGTACACATGTTTCATTGTAGAAAAAATAATATCCTATGTTATGATATCTTAAGTTTATTTATTTCTACAGAATTAATGAAACTATTGTTTTCTTGGAAATTAGATCTCATTATTCTGAATTTCCTCAGTGTGCAGGTCTTGGAATTTAAGAAGCATTGATTCATAAAGGGATCTACTTTATGTGATCGCACCCATCTATGTGTTACTCTAAAGAAGGTTGGCCTTTTTCATCAGGGTTTCATTCAAATTTTTTCATGTTTATTACAGGATTCTAGATACACCTCAACTTATATTTCTACGGATTCCCTCTCTTTCCCAAATGTTGTGATGATCTTTAACTCTACCAGGAGCGGCTGCTAGAATTACTGGTTTGTTTATAAATTTATATATGAAATGGTGTTGTGTTATGATTAGTGATATAGATGGTGGTGTTTTTTCTAATATTATTTAGTAGGTACGGTGTTTGGATACTTTGAATATGGATTATGGAGACAAATTTTGATATCCATATGGTGGTTCCAAATGGTTTTTTAATATGGTGGATCTAGATGTAGTTTTTCATATTCTAGATTTCTTATGTTCGTCAAATGGAGTGTTGTATTTTCCATTCCTTCATTCCAATGTGGACAGTATTTTGATGTTTTGGCATGATTTTTTGAGATTAATATGGAACCCTGAGGTATGGTGTATCAATGATATGGAGATATGTGTTCATATAGTATTAGTACATTTCAAATGAAATAATATGTACATTGTGAAATTTCAGTATAGTAAGAACTATTTCATTATCATAAACCATTACATTCTATTTTTTTCAAATTTATTGTTTCTTCTGAAATTTTATAAATATTAATCTCTTATTAAAAGAACAACCCAGTAATCAAATGCGCAGTGTAATAGCACGAGCGAGTACTAGTATAGTAAAAAAATTGTTAACATGATCTGGGTTAGAGAAGTGTTTTGCGAGTTATATGCAATTGTTTTAAAAATAATTTACAAAGAATTTTGGAATGTTATTTTATAAATTAAATATAATTTTTTACATTATTAATTATACATGATATATTAAATATTATAATAATTTAGTCTTAATGGTGAAATTAAAAGGAATATAAATCTAGTTATATTAATAAAAAACCAAAATAATAAAATTAGGGAATCATAGATATCATGGAACAGAATTACTAATTTGTAATTATTTTTCAATGGTGGGTATTTTTATCGACCATAATTCCCCCTTACAATGTTGCTGGACAATTTTTGAGCCACATTAGGTAAGGTATTTTACACAATATTGTTTGTCTTTTTAAATATAATAGAATGCCATTCTTACTCTGTAATAATACATTCAATATTCCTTATCCTTACACATCTCAAACTACTTTTGGATAGAAAAAAACCATCCAAATTATGATTCTATAACCCACCTTTACTACTATGAGCAACCATTTTCCATTAATCCATGTAAGGAAGACTATTCGGCACAAACACATAGGATTTACACAATGTAGATGTCACATTCTTCCTTAAGATCATTTGTTTTATTTTCATTATCCACCCCCTAAAATATTATTATTATATGATTATATAAAATCCATAGTATCCTTAATATACATAGTTATTTTTAATTTAATTTTTATCTACACTTACACACACTTCCATAAAATATGTGACAATTATATAGTTCTTTTGTATAATGGACACCCGCCTCACGAATTGATGTTTTTTATTTTCCCTTTTACACCTATGATATTTGTAATTTATTATGGATACACTTTTTTTATATGATATATAATATAATTACAATTTTTATGATTATTTAATCATTAATTAAAACATACATTCATTCTTTCCCATTTTTATAACATGATAGCTTCATTTTTGGATGCATGGACTATTGGCTTATCAAAGCGATCTGATTTAGTCACACAATACATGGAATGTATTAATGATGTGATTAGAAAAAATATATGATATAAATTAAATAATAATTATATTTTTATTATATTATTTATATATACATTTGTTTCATTTAATTTCTTTCCATCAATACAACATTAAAACTGAAACAATGCTCATGTGTACGTACGACCAACTGTCTCCCAGAAGGGTCAATAAAATTTCATAATTATATTATTTATTTATTATTATAAATATTTTTATAAAAAAATATATGATATTAATATAATGTTTTAAATTATTTAAATAATTAAATCATGATCTATGTAAGAGGATCAATAATAAAAAGTTAAATGTATTCTGAATAAAAAATCTACTGTTACCCATAATGTAACATTCACAAGGAGTTGTTAATAAATAAGAAATTTGGAGTCATAAAAACCATTAATTATATTACATATAAAAGTATTTTTTATGGTATATTTATAATAACCTTTTATTTATTATATTAGAGAATTTAATTTGTAAAAATAAATTCAATTACTTATGGTATGTGTTTTCACCCCTAACTTTTATTTATGTGAGACTTATGCCTTACTCACAAGTTATTTAATTTTTGTGGTGTATATAATTCACATAAATGTATTAAATTATTAAAATTCTTAAATATATTGTTATTTATACATTCATCTGATGATATATTTTTCATGGGGTTTATGTTTCATAAGATACCAATTTGGTAATGTTGTTTTGTCACAATTTTACTTCTTCTATACACATGCCATGTTATGAACCAATATTCTACTATGAAGGGTATAATATTATTCTTGACATATTATGTAATGAACAGGATTCTTTTCATGACATTTTAATATTCATTTATTTTCACATTATTATTTGGGGAGTATGATTAAATGCTACCAAGTGGTAAGAGATTATTGAAGAAACCTCCTTATTTATCGATATAGTCTACGATTGTGCTTACATTGATGAAATCATATGACACATCACTCCAAAACACTCAAAAATTTTATTCCCTTATATATATTCCTTATATATTCAAATATTGGTATCATTTGTCAAATTTTGGATACGAATATATTTAGAAATATATTTTAAGAAAATAAAACTTTATCTCTCTCTTCTTTTGGAAATTTGTGTTTATTCAAAACCATGTTTTGTAGAAAAAGATATCAAAAATGAATTATAATTAAAAATATATTAAAATGTATTTAATATCATTTTATAATATTTCATGGATATTTTTTTGAAAATATTTTCAATCTTCTTTAATAAAATTTAAATAAGATTTTTTTTAAAATATTTTCAATCCTCTTATTTATGATTTTTATTAAAATGTTTTAAATGTTATTTCACGACTATTATCTATGTTTTCAATTTTATTTTAATGAAAAACGTTTTCAATATATTTTTAATAATTTTTAGTATGTTTTAATTTTATTTTTAAATAATAATTTTTTCAAAATGATTTTTTTTATTTATTTAGGTGTTTTCAAAGTATTTTGAATGAAATTGAATTTCAAACTGTTTTAAATATTTATTTACAGGGATTTAAATTATATTCAATGGAAACAATTTTCAAAATATTTTTATTAAATAATTATATTTTTTGAATTATTTTTAAAAATTCATTTAAAATATTTTCAATATTCCTATGTATGTTTTAAAAGAAATATGTTTTCATAATGATTAGTAGTTTTCATTATAAGTTTTAAAGTAAAATGGGTGTCAAAGATTTTTCTAGATTCCTTTATAAGTTTTCTTTATATTAAATGAAATATTTTTCAAAAGGTTTTTTGTTTTAAAAATATCTTTGTAAAAAATAATGTTTAATTCCCCTATGAAATATTTTTAAAAGAAATATCAAAATTATTTACCACCTAATATGACATCTACTAGTGTTACATTATGATTTAATGGGAAATTTTCAAATGGTTCCATTTAAATTCATTCTATATATGTTATTTGTAGAGACCCAAACTTGACATACATGGACATTACATAACTTTTTAGAATACATAATACATAACAAAAACAGTCACCCAGGGACCGTAATAGTTTAGTGTCTTTAGAAACTCGGGACATAATATTCTAATCATGGTAAAAGATCTTCAACATCTCCCATAATGATATTAAACTTTTTTTTTATCTAAAGCCTTTCTTTATATCCTGGAGAAAAGAAAACATAAAAAGGGTGAGCTCAAATACTCAGTAAGGGTAAGCATAGAGAAAATAAAACAAACCATATACATTTAAACTTAAAAAACATGAACATAAAGTTTAATCATCACAATAAGGAGTTGTGAAATAAATATTGGTAGTACGTAAGGCATACATTATAAAGGAACATCAATCATGATAATCTAGCATTAGAATAAAACATGTAATTTTGGAAAACCATTAAGCACATGATATGATTTCTATAGTAGAAAATGCATTTCTACTAAGTCCATCATAGTGGACAATGTCCATTACTGAACAGGGTTTACTTGTCGCTCCAGCCCTGTATTACTGAACCAGAATTTCTTGTCGTTCCAGCCATATTTATCATATGAGATATAAATCTTTACCCAATACATTGGAGGGAGATATATTTCCCACTCATATCATATTGAAATCATTCTTACATGTTCCACAAAACATTCGGAAATCATTTATCATAACTCAAAGAATAAAATGGGTTTTATAAACATCATTCCATCATACCATAATCCATATAAATCAAATATATATAATTTCATAATAGGAAAAATAAAACCATGTAAATAATAGAGACATTATACTTGAAACATAAACATACTAAATAATGTCATCTTAGATGGAAAATATTTTTGATAAAACACTTGAAATAAAATATTGAGGAAAATATCCTTTCTTCTTCAAAATCATTTTCTATTCACATAAGGCTACGCAATTTTAAATGAAAAAGAAATTTTTTTAAAATAATCATGAAATCTTGTAGAGGAAGATTCAGGAAAATAAAGCAGTATTAAACCATAAAAATATGTTCATGCCGTATAAGTTAAAAAAATTCTACTCTTTTGTCAAATAAGTCAAAATGTTCCTCGTATGGTAAACAGAAGAAATATTCCTCCCATAACATGTGAAAAAACAAAAAAATGGGTTAAAATGAATTTAAAAATACATGAAAACATTTTTAGAAAACATTGGAATGGATGATAACAATAACCCCAGTAAATACTAATGAAAAAACAATCCAGGATAAGTACGAGATTGATATAATTATCCTTTACCTTATGTAAAATTTCAACAGTATGTGTCCGAGAATCCAGTATAGTGGGATTAGACATATTATTAACTTGTAACAGAACCATAATAATATTTATGATATCATATATGATTCACTTATGACTTTATCTTACCCGTTCATTTCTCGATTTCATGTTACAGCTGTGTTTTGAGTAAAACTGTTTCATTTATTGTACGTGTTTGGAATTGTTGTTATTGATATTATTATTACTTATATAATGATATAATTACAACCATAATGTAAAACATGATTTATATATCATATATATTCAGGATATATATGTGTATAATAGATTGATAAATAAAATGAAATACACCGTTCATGGACACGGTAGACCGTACGTACGCACGAATGCTATTTTCAATTCCTTATTGAATTGAATGGAAGTATGTATATGACACACACATATATATATCCAGTATCATTATTATATCAAACATTTCACCATTATTTATTATATATAATCTTTATAATCATTTAGGATTGTTTAACATGGATAATGAATCTCATCGCGTCGTGGAGATGGTAATCTGTATGTATGCACGAGCGATGATATCATTCCCATAATTATTGAATGTTATTGGAGTGGTCGATATAATATATCATAATTATAATCATGTTATAATAATTATATATTATTATTATTTACACCATTATACCCATCCAAGTAAGGTGGTGGTGGAAAACAGATTACACCATGGCGTGGATACATATTCTGTGCGTACACATGCGCGGTGATTTCATTTTCCATAGGATGGATAGAAGGTGAAATAGGGTTGTTTCATATTTATAATTTCATATAAGTATATTATTGATAATGATGTTATTACTTTATAATTAAACAACTAAATAAGATGAAGTAGAAGAATAAAGAAACTTTAAAGAATCAGTAGAAGATATTACATCTTCTTCGACGCGCCTCTTCTAAACCTCCACTTATGGCACAAAAATGGTCTTTATGGAAGACTGGGACCTCTAGTATATTTCTAGGTAAGTGGATAAGAGAAATTTTCAGGGTTTTCCCAATCTTGAAGTCTAAATATGGTGTGAGGAGGATAGGGAGGAGGTTCCCTTTTATATGAGATGAGAGTGGCACTTTAGAAAACCTCTAAAATATTAAATTATAATAAACCCAAAGCCCATATAAAAACTTCCAAAGTGACTAAAATTCAGATATTAGTTATGATAGGGTTTTATTTTCATCAAAAAATTAAATTTATACATGTTATGATTTTATTTTAAACCTTATCATTTATATTTATCCTTCTTTAATCTATTTAATTTTATTTATAGTAATAATGTTATAAATTTTATATGGTTATCAATACTTACTTATGTGTTGTTATTTATAAATAATTTTATACTTTATGACATTTTAGATCATATAAATTTTAATTTGTAATTTTTAAATATTGTTGTTTAGTTTTAAACGATTTAATAATATAAAATATCAATAGTGTCAATTTTGACATAATTCTTCTATTTGAATTTAAATAAAATCCACAGGGAATATATTTTATTATAAAACTATTTAATATATTCCTAACAAGTCATATTAATCTAGAAAAATAGTGTAGCACATTAATATGTTCATATAATTATTATTTTAATACTTTTAAAATCATTTATTTGATATTTCTCTTAATAAAATAATTAATAGAACTTTTGATTTATAATTATTTAATATAATTATTTTTTGCATAAAAATTAAAACTAAAATACTATGATGTAGATAAATTTAATATATTCAATAAAAATACTTTTACTCGAATTTTTCATCTTCAAATCACAACATTTAAATTGTATATTTATTAAATTATGAAGGTGACAACTTGGACATTATTTAAAATAAAGTAATATAAGTGTCATAATTAATTTTATATGGATAAAAATTGTCACATATTCTACCATTGGATTATTATGGATTACATATAGAAGAATAATAAGTTTTTGTCTAGTTTTTCAGCCTTTTATGGTCACTATTAGATTAATAATAATTGTATTATTGATTTTTCCCTAAATAAACAATTTCCGCATCACTATTGTGTCACCATTAATGATAATTATTTAGTCCATAAAAATTATAAATAAATTCACATGATGTAGATAATTTTATTAGATTTTTGGTTACTATTTATGTTCGATGTTTTATAATGTTTATCACTAAATTAGAAATATTACACTTATAAGATATAAGAGAGTGACATGTTGTCTCTCTCTTTGGTTTTAAAAATAATTTTATCATTTTCTTGGTCAAAATTCCATGAAATGGATCTATTTCTACCCTTAGGTGATATTTGTATACATTTATTCATCCAATATTTTTTTTCAGGTGTCAGGGTAATTTTATAATCTTATGTTTACCCTTAATTATCTGATTTACCTTTAACTATGGTAAACAAATTACTGTAGTTACTATTCCTAATGCCTGAAAATAATAAATAGCCTATTAACATAATTTGGACCTAATTATTAAAAATATTGAATCCATTTTACAAATTCAATACACATAAAAGGAAGTATTAAATTTAAAATCATTCTTTCTGTTGAGAAAACGGGTTTTAAAAGTTAAAACATTACAAAAGATTGAAATGTTTTTTCCTAATAATTCAAGGTAAAATTAATGATAATTAATTAAATTATATTAAATTGTAAAAATATATTCTACTTATACATTAAAACCATTCAATATAATAATTTAACCATATAAATGATCTTGATGAAAAAAGTTGTTTTTAATTTAAATTTAACGTATTTTAACTATTCATCAAAAAATGGAACTTATCAGAAACATAACAAAAATTTATCCAAAGTTAATTTTTATATCCTGATTCCAAGGAAAAGGTTTAATTTTTCAAATTTCACTTATAGACATTTCAAAAATGAGGTTTAATGTGGGTGCGCCATCAAAAGGCGTCAAAACAGTAGTTTTTGAAAAATACACATTTTACCCGAAATATTTATTTTGTTCTCATACCATGTTGTAGAATATGTGTAAGATTAATTATATTTTATTAAATTTAATAATGTGGTTAATATTATTCATAATGTCTAGTTCATAATATATCGTTGTATGGTGAAACTAGGTATTGAGTACATCACAAGCTATTGAGGAAGGTTGCTCTTGCATGCAGCATAAGACAAGAATAGTGTTTGAATATACTACAAGCTAATACAGTGTTGCATATAGCACAGACTAAACTTTGTGATGCGTAGAACAAAAGATGTCAATGAAATTAAAAGAATATTTCTCATAAAATGTCAGGGTATTATATTCTAACCCCCGTAAAATGAACTTCTCCCTCGAAATTCATCGGGGTTATAAATCATTTACTACATGAAAGATTCTTTAATATAAACCCACATTGTAAAAAGGAATACTAAAATTTAATTTTAAAAAACTATTATATGAAACGTAACAATTACCCAAATTAACTCATCACTAAGTTTCCACATAGAAGAACATAGGTGAAAATATGGATATGGAGGAGAAATCTAACTGTCGTGTTCTGTTGGAGAGTGGAAGAGGACATGTCTATGAATAAACCAACAATCACAAAGCCATAAATTTGTTATGATCTAAGGTACCATCTAATTCCTAAGATATGAGGACACTAGGAAAACATTTTTGGTTTTCAATATGATTTCCCTAAAGTTGATGAATTTGAATTAGAATAAATACTTACTTGATTTTGGAACAATCTCACCATTGGTGTAACACCCCAAGATTCCACGGTACGCTTCTCTTTGAATAATACAGTAGTGTGTGTTGTACGCAACTTCGAGTTCTAACACACACAGAACAAGCAATCAAACTAGCTGTTATGAATAATAATACCCACTTTTAGAAATTTTATAAATTTTATCCTTCAAAATGGACTTCATTTTTGGATTTGGAATATCGAAATTATCCTAGGGTGAAATTTTGGTATTTTTCTGAAAACGTTCAATTTTTTATGAATAGTGAAAAAACACTGAGTTATCGTGTAAAACCGAATTTTTATTCAAATAATTAATTATTTTATTTTAATTTAATTAAGTTCAAAATAGATACATAATACCTATATATTTTCAATGTAATTCATTGGAGTTAGTTTAGAATAATTTTAGATATATAAAAATTTTATTGAATTTTTCATAGCCTTTTACCCACCACATAGGAGAATTTGCAAATTCTCATAAAACATAATTTTACTGCTTCTGTGAGTGGAATTTAAAAAATCTGAGAGACAAGATTAATAACAAGGAGTAAAATGTGGTTCCATGAGATGAAAATAATTTTTGTTGAATAGTAATTTTTTACTTTTATTTACCACGGTTAAAATTAATTAGGCTAATTAAGGGTAAAAATGATATTACTATTAACCTAACACATGTCATAATTCTATTGGACAAGTGTATCTTGACAAAAAAATAACATTATGAATAAAATATTATCATTTAGGTCCACTTGGATTAGATTAGGACATATATTATTATTTAATTCAAAGAAGAGTTAAAAGAGTTAAAATCAATGTTAATTTAATAAAACATTTTAATATAGGGTTATACATAAGGTAAATTCGATTGTAAATATTAATTAGAAATCTGAAAAGATTTCCTACATAATGGTATTTTATTTATAATTTTTAGACATTAAAAATTTTAATTTATTTATGACACAATGGTGATGGAGTAATTACCTAATTAATGAAATATTATAATAATTGATATTATAAATATCAAAATAAATGTAATTTGAGACTTTTTATGAATTCAACTAATTTTCTAGGTTAACATGACATAATATTATTTATTATATAAATTTCTTTCGAAGTAATAATGCTGTTATGAATTTATCAAAAACAAAATACCCGATAGTTAAAAAATTGACATAAAAGAGTTTTTAAAATAAATATTATATTATTAATTGATATTCAATTCTTAAAAATCTACAGTTCTCCCAAGAGACTTATATCATGATAGGTGTATCATTAATGGAAAACTTGGGGGTCTCTTGGAGGTATATAGTATGTTTATTAACTATATAATATAAAAATACAATGTGACATGGTAAGTGTCAAACTAATTAACTAGGAATTAAAACTAAAAGATAAGGTTAATATAATGACCCAAACCAGTCTAAATTCTATTGGTTGAGTGGTTTTCAACCCATCCCTAACTTAGCCATAAAATAATACACTTTGAAGCCATTAGAAACAGAATATTAATTTATTATAAAATAATATTTCTAGCTTTTCCAAAGGTTCCCCTCACCCCTCTTATAAAAGTGAACACCCCCTTCTCACTAATTCAGACATTCAAATCCTTTTGGCTCGGCCAACCCCTGCCAAAATACTCTCTCAACTTCCCTAAATTCAACCTATAGGCCTTATATTGATCAGAAAGCCTACCTACGGAGCCCTTTTGATCAAATCAGAAGGAAGCACCCGAAGAAGAGGTAATGTTTTCACCACCCTCTTTCAAGTGTCTCTCTTCTTCAACTTCATCATTATTTGTTATTCCCAATCTAAAATAATAACTATAGTATATTATTTATACTTTTATTTCATTATAAATATGGTACAACCATTTTCATTATTCTATCCATCCTTTGAATGACATGTCACCATACGTGCGTAAGTACGGCTTACCGTCTCCACGTCGTGGTGTAATTGTTATTCAATAAATTTTTATTTGGATGGGTCTACTAATGATGTGTAATTCATTTAAATAATAAATATAACATGATAATTATTATCTATATATGATATACCATCCAATTATATATTATTTTAATATCAAAAGAATGATATTGTCGCTCGTGTGTACGTACGGACTACTGTCTCAACGAACGCGATGAGATTCATTATCCATCGTATCCATTCAAGTATAATTCTCATTTGATGATTAAAAATAAGCTTTAAGGACTTGATATAATTCTGGATATGAATAAGATACAACCTATCCATAACAAACATGGCTTATGTAACAAAACATATAAAAGAAAACGAGTAAGTTAACACCCGAAACGACGATAATTCTAAGATATTATTAACAAAGCAATATTAAAAGATCATATATGATATAATATTAATGTATTTGATTTTTGAATAATTTAATAACAATTATTTCACCATTATACAGGAGGTTAACCTACCCTTAACCAAGTAAAAGTACAAGGTGAGAGTTTATTTCACAATCTCTTCATTATCTAAGGTTGTTTATACGTAATAATCTACTGGGATTTATTTATCATCCACATCCATGTTTCTTAAAAATGTATTTCAAAACATTTTTACTATTTACAAAATATGGGTAAAAGTCATTTATACAATTTTTTTACATTTTATAATAGGTTTATAAAGGAATATTTCTGTCGTTTTCCAAACAAGGTTCTTTTTAACCTTTTCAATAGAATTAAGGTAAGAATGTTTTTTTTACTAATACGGCGGGTGAGGCTATTTTCCACCATTATAAAATCCTCGAAGCTTCCCTTACAAGATTATAATAAAATTTTCAAAGTAAATGGTTTATTTTATAATTATGTGACTCTTAAATGATTTCTAAATAGGAAAAGATACTTCTCTAAATAGAGTTTTGATTTCATCTATGTCAACATCCTTTGATGGATTTTAAGTTTATTTGGAGTTGATTTATTATGATACAAATCGTCTATATTGTATTGATGGTTTTGTGATATATTTGAATATGGATGTGTTATTTTTATACCATTCATGGTCTATGAAGAAAGTATTGACATTTATTATGGTAGTTTTAATACGAATGTTTATGTTATGTTTAATCATGTACATATGAGGAATGCATTGGACTTAATAAGTGATGGGTGGAGCCCGTTATAGCTCCTCGATGCATCGGTAGGTCTCATGAGACAAAATAGTGTCTTAGAACAAGGCCTTGACAAAATATTATGTGTAGACTTGGAAAAAGACCTTGTCTATGTGGTTATGATAGTATGGCATTATGCATTCCATCATTAATAATGTAGATATTGATATTACATGTGATTATTCGATTAGTAAAATATCCATGTGAATATGTAAATGGAAATTTTCATTTGATTTTTTTATACTATGTTGAAGTTCAAGTTTAAAAGGATTTTGTTTTAGTTATACATTGCCTTAAGTGTTTATTCTTATTTATTAAAGTTTCCCCTATATTGTTATCCTTACTGGGTATTTGAGCTCGCCCCTTTTCTATGTTTTATTTTTCCCAGGATGTGAAGAAGTAATTTATGAACGACCTGCAGGGATAGTATGAGGGGATAAGAGTGTGGACTATGGAGACTATATTGATGTAGTTTTTCATTTTATGATATAATCTAAACTTTATGATTGTATCTAGTTATTCCAAAGCTACTAAACTAATCAGTCTTTCAAGACTTTATCTTTCTTGTGATCATGCCAATGTTATGTAATAATGCACCGACTCTGGGTAACTAGGGTCGGGGCATTACAGTTGGTCATTCTTTGAACAATTTCCACTTCATATCATAAGGAAATGAAGTTGAATTTTTCATTCGATAAGTGTTAGCAGATCATGCGATAGAATGATAGGTCATTATATCTCTCTCAAACATAAGTTTATAAAAAGTTGTTAAATATACATAAGTCCATATATGTTGATATTAATATTTTATGGCTCCAAAATTGGACTTATACATCATCTATCATACAGCATAATAAAATACTACTAATTTCTACTAACCAGGGACTTCCTGTAAGCCAGTGGTAGGTGATAAAGACCTGTCGCATTTCGGTTGTGGGTTCGATTCTCGCAACCTTGTCTGACACGAAAGGTTGTCATCCATCCTGCAGGTTTTCCATTTTCTAAAAACATCACCAGTATAACATTCCATAAACAATAACGAAAAAAATGTTATATACATAAACAATACTATCTGATTTCCAACATAGTCCATTCCAATCCTTAGGCTTATCCAAAATACTTTTATCCAATCTCATAGTATAATGTAAACGATTACTAGAAATTTCATTTACTGAACATGTGAATACCATCATTTATCATACGATATATCTTGTTGGTCGCATTCCAAACATGTGAATACCTTAATTATGTATTCTCATGAAAAATAAATACCCATTTAACCTTAGTAAAAACATGAATGTTGTAAAAATTAAACTATTTCTACATTCCAAAATCCCAAAAGAATATATATTCTCAAATCATGATATCACTTTTTCCGTTTATCAGTCATGAGCTCATGAATACTATCAAACATATTATTTCTCCTTATCCCTTCATTATGCGCTTATCATCTTCTTTGAGAAAAATAATTCAATAACTTTTCATGTTTATCAGTACCATAATATTATTGAAACCCACAACAAACAAAAAAAATAGATATTCCAATATTCCACGATACTATAAATGATATTCCACAAAATTATTTTGGAATCCAATTACATAAACACTTTATAATTCTACCACATCGTTTTCATACTCAACATCACCAATAGTGATCGCATGTGACATTCCATAGTCCTTTTCATTAAGTGGTTGTTGATGTCGATCATCATTAACCCTTGGATTAAGGCATTGGTTAGCATAATTCCTCATTTCCTTGAACTTGTAGCATTCAATTTTTGGTGGAGCATTCTCTGTAGTCTTTTCTCTATTCACGTCATTAGAAACCTTTTTCCCATTACTTTGGCACACAACTTCTCGATGAACTTCTTTTCCACACTTGAATCATTTTATAGTACATTTTACACAATATTCACCAGGATTATTTCCACACTTTGAGCATAAAGAAACATTCACCTTCTTTTCATCATTTTTTTGATATTTTTCCTTGAACTCCATCTTACGATTCTTGTGAAAACAATGAGATGGATATGTAACAACAAATTCTAGTTCTACCATGATAGCACAACACACAATTTCATCATTGGTACTGAAGTATCTTATCACTAATTCCCTTCGAAGACTTTGTTTTAAGCCAGTGATAAATCGATCAACTTTACTTTCAGGTTGGATGTTAAATCTAGATGCATACCTTACAAGCCTTGTAAAATTTTCTTCGTATATACCAATAGATTAAACATCCTTTTGCTTAAGATCATGGAACTCCTTTTCCATATTATTTTGAAGAATACGAAGGATGTACTTACGGAAAAACATTTTCTTGAACTCTTCCCATTCCATTGATTCAATTTCATCTTGGGGCCTTGTATTATTAATTAGAGTCTACCACTCTTTTGCTTCCCCTTCTAACCAGTAAACTGCTAAAATGAATTTTTCATGCTCTATAAAATTAATTATGGAAAATTTCTTCTCAATGGTACTGATCCATTGTTCAGCAACAAGTGGATCAGAAGACCCACTGAAAGAAGGTGTATGTTGCCTCATGAAGGACTCAATAGAATATTGTTCATTTCTCTGCTCATTTGGAAGTCCAGAATGATTCATAGCTTGTGTAATATAGCAATAATATTATTCACTCCATCTCCCATTACTTTTGGTTTTTAGTAGGAAAATCATTACATTGTACATTACATTGATCAACATGGTTCATTTGAGTTCCAGTCATCGTCTAAAACCCAAAAAAGAACAGTGTAAGAGGAAAAAATCATGCTAGGAAAACAACATAATAAAGGGGTTTTACCTTCAATATATAACATCTTTGGTTTAATTATAAGATCATTACCGTAATTCTAGGACTATAACTGTCACGACCCGTCCTCGGGGCCTGTGCCGTGACTACCCCAAGCCCACCGTCCATAGGCCAGGGGCTGGTGACTAGCACCAAGGCGTAAAATCCCAGAAAAAGGGAAGACATTGCATTTGAAAAGTAAACAAGCACCACAGAGTAAGCAAGCGGAAAAAAGTAAACCCTAAGTAAAAACTGTACAAGCTGTGCTGAAAGTAAAAGGGGTCGGAAATACAAGCCCAACTTTAAAGTACAACTGAAAGGGAAAAACAGCAACTGAAAAGAAAAGCCGCAGCGTCGAGCCGTCCTCTGGAAGTCCCACATGAAGGGTGGGTACAGATAGCCTCCACTGCTCCTCGGGTCCACCTGACCGCTCCGAGTACGTCCCGCCCATTGGTCCACCTCCAGGTACCGTCCTGCTCCGCACGCCTCCACCACGATCAGCGCTGTCCGTCATCTGCAACCAACACAACGTAGTGCGGGCATAGCCCGTGTAGGGGTGAGTATAAGATACTCAGTAGGGGCCCCGAGACCCCTGAAGGTCTCCCTAAGTCCACAAAGGATAATCCACAAAGGAAAGATACAATCACGAAGTAACATCTGACACGGCTTAGTTATATGCTCATACATATACCTAAGTCATCAATTCCCATTCGTCTCCAACATCCGAGCCCAAGCACAACCCAGTCCACACAGGAAAGCAAAACGTATACCCACACAGGATAGCTCAACACAATCCACAAAGGAGAGTAAACTGTAAATCCACACAGGATAGCTCAACACAATCCACAAAGGAGAGGAACACAAGATTCAGCTCACACAGGTATACTTTTTCGGATGACGATAAAGATGATCATTGATCCATCTAAGTCGTCGGACCCACAAAGGATCGATAGGTAACTAACCCCCGCAATGACCCACACAGGATCGGACCCACACAGGACCTGTAGGCGCTGGCTCACACAGAACCGCTGAGCGCTGACCCACACAGGCTCGGGCCCACACTGGATTGGGCCCACACAGGACCTGTAGCACTGATCCACGTAGGATCGCTGAGTGCAGTAGTCATCGCAGTCCACTGAGGAGATCTCTACATAGTCGTCATCGCAGTCCACTGAGGATCTCTGCACGGTCGTCATCGGAGTCCACGGAGGATCTCTACACAGTCGTCGATGTCGAAGAAGCAGTCGCAGCCAGCACTAGGGTTCCCGCACACAGCAAGCTCGTTCGGGGGGTTCCGCTCCACAAGCCGAGAGGCTAATACATCAACTGACACAAATTCCGAAGTTGATGTATCCAAAAGTTCTATATCGTCATCAGGAACTCAACGTCGCAGACGGCGCGTCAATCGGACGCCCGGTCTGAGAGTTATTGGCTTTTTCGTCCGAGGGGCCCAGTTGGTTTTTAAGGAAAAACCAACCCGACTGTACTCCACCTACGTCCAAACCTTGGGTGGAGTGATCCAAAAGATCTGTCTCACTTAGAGGAAAACAACAAAGCTGACGGAACGTCAATCGGACGTTTGTAGCTCAAGATATGAGCGTTTCCGCTCCGAAAGCCTGGTTGGTTTCGTGTACGAACCAACCCGGACGAACTCAAAGTATTTCGAAACCATGAGTGCGATATACCGAAACGACCGTCTAGAATCAAGGATTGTGTTGCCGCTGACAGCGGGTCGTTTGGATGCCCGTAGCTCAGGATACCTCCATTTGAACGAAAATCGTCCGAAGATGGGGGGTCCGGGCCCGGGCCGACCAGGCCCGACCCCCCTGGGTCGGCCGAACCCGGTCTGACACGGTCCAACCCGGTCCGACCCGGTCGGACCGGTCTGGCTCGGTCGGCCCGGCCCGGCTCGGCTGAGCGGCCGAGTGGCCGACGAGGGGGGAGCCGCCGCCCCCACGTGATACCCGCGGGGTGTCTCCCTGGCGCCGGACGCGGCTTCAGCCGCGTCCCGCGAGCACCGCCACCACGGCCAGTGTCGCGGCGGTCTCATCCAGCGGCGCGTTGGGCGCCGCCGCCGGCTTCCGCGGGCTGCCGGAGTCGCTCCAGTGGCCCGTTTTTCTTCACGTCTGCGCCGTTGCTCCTCCTGGGACTCGTTCTTCACTGCGGGATCATCAAACATCAATTGCGGCACGTTCCGTCATCGCCCGTCAAATCCGCACAAGAACGAAGAACGGCGGAGGGTTGTTGGGCCGTGTTCGTTTATCCCACACCCTCTGCGTTAGATATAAACAACTGGAGAAATTAAAGTTCAACACATGAACGCATATCTGAAATCATTTTTTTAATGAAATAAAATTGTTTCATAAAACGGGTTCCTTATTTGAGCAGAAACAACAATTTTAATAATTTTAAAATTGTTCACAAAACCAGTTCTTTAAATTTTTAAAGAAACATTTACGGGAATATATAAAAAAAGGGGTAATTCCAAAATAAATCCCTACCTCGTAGTCGTTGCGCGTGAGCGTTCTTCGTGGAATTGCTCGTCGCGGAAGAGGGGGATCGTCGCGTCGTCGCGGGAAGGCGTCACGTCTTCGCGGAATCCGGCGTTGAGTCGGAGAACTCAATGGACCAAGAACAACAGATTTAAATTATAAATAATTAAATCTGTGTTTCGTTTTAAACCCAAAAGATCTTTAAGAAGAAACCCGAAATCACTCACCTCAAACGGTTGGTGATCGGATATCGGGGCGGGGAAGAACGTCTCGGATTTGGGCGTCGTCGATTTCCACGGATGACGACGTTCTTCGCGTTCTTCGTGTTCTTCGCATTATTCGCGAAGGAGGAAGAAGATACAAGGATTCTGTCTCAACGAGTAATCCACCAAAAAAGAGTGGTTGGTCTTATTTTATTATTATGCCAACAAACGAAAACGGTTAAGAAACGACCCATCAATTCGTTGAATTAATTCAACGAAAGAAACAACTCATTTAATTTACGAAATAAACTGCCCAATTAAATGGTCTGTTAAGAAAACATATCAGTTGACTTTCATAATGACGGGTTTTCGCGGGTGCGTTACTTAGCGGAAAGAAACGGCGGGGCTCGTGCGGGCCCCACCTCACAAATATCCTACCATGAGGGTAGGATATTTCTGGATAGCATCCTATCCAGATCAACTCAGTTTAAGCCGTCTTTAAGGGGCTTCAAGTGGCTTCCATGTGGCTTAAGTGAAATAAAATAATGTTTTCGTAAAAATATTTTATTTCTTAACCTTAAGCACGAAAATTAAAAACCACACCCGAGAAAACAAAACTCCGGAAGAGGTGTTTCTAGGCGAATACCGGTGCCGCGATTTCATCGGTGCCCTCAGAATTCGATTCTGGGAACCCGTTCAAAAGTTAGAAAAACCCGCTCGTCCGTTCACTGAACGTACCCGAGCCAAACTTCAAAAAATGATTCTGGGCACATAGGGCCTCGGAATCAGATGCCGTCAGAAACTGCACTCTTGTAAAATTCCAAAGAAAATTAAGAAAAAAATTTCCTTGAAATTTACGGGTCTTTACATTACTCCCACCTCAGGGCTTTACGTCCCCGTAACGATACATCAAAAACTAGGGAAACAAATGTGGGTACTGAGCATGCATATGAGCCTCCCGCTCCCATGTGATCTCCTGGAGGTTCCCGTGCTGCCATCTGGTGCACACAAGAAAAATCGATCGCCCACGTAGGACCCGCTCCTGTCGATCCTCTATCTCCACCGGGACCTCCGCAAAAGTCGCCACATCATCCACGTCTAGCTCTCCATAGTCAATGATGTGTGTCAGGTCATGAACGTATCTCCTCAGCTGGGATACATGGAAGACGTCGTGCACCCGGTGCAACTGAGGTGGCAAAGCCAGGCGATAAGCCACCTCTCCAACCCTGCAGAGGACCTGGAAAGGCCTGATGAAGCATGGGGACAACTTTCCGCCTTGTCCAAATCTCCGCAAACCACGTCGAGGTGCGACCCGCAAGAAGACGTGGTCGCCATCCTCGAACTCTAGTGGCCTGCACCTCCTGTCAGCATATGACTTCTGCCGGCTCTCTGCTGTCCTCATCCACTCCTAGATGACCTGAACCTTCTCTGTCGTGGCCCGGACCATCTATGGTCCCACAAGTGCTGACTCCCCAGGGTCTGTCCAGCACAAAGGAGATCTGCAAGGCCTACCGTACAACGCCTCGTATGGTGCCATCCCGATGGTGGAGTGGTAGCTCTTGTTGTACACGAACTCCACCAATGTTAGGTGTTCCTCCCAGCTGCGACCAAAGTCAAGGACACATGTGCGGAGCATGTCCTCGAGAGTCTGAATGGTCCTCTCCGTCCGACCATCCGTTTGAGGGTGAAAGGCGGTGCTCAGACGTAGCTGCGTCCCAAATGCCTCCTGCAACCCCTTCCAAAGCCGGGAAGTAAAGCGAGCTTCCCGATCAAAGACGATAGTCTATGGCACACCGTGAAGCCGTACAATCTCCTGGACGTAGAGACGCCCCAGGCTCTCCACTGAGCCCTACTCTCGGATGGGTAAGAAGTGTGCCGACTTGGTGAGTCGGTCAACAATCACCCAAATGGAGTCGTGACATCTGGAAGTGCATGGAAGTCCAGTCACGAAGTCCATATATATCCCGTCCCACTTTCACTCCGGGACCTCCAAGGGCTGTACCAAGCCAGCTGGTACCTGATGCTCTGCCTTCACCTGCTGGCAGGTGAGGCACCGTGAAACGAACTCTGCCACAACCTTCTTCATGCCCGGCCACCAGTGCTATCGTCTAAGGTCCCGGTACATCTTTGCCACTCCTGGATGTACCGCCAAAAGAGAAGTGTGAAACTCTCTCAACACCTCCTCTCGTAAATCAACTGGTACTAGGGCACGTCATTTGAAAAGGATGTCGTGATCTGCTCCAAGGGAGAAACCATCAAGTGCCTGTCCCGAGGATATCTGTGCACGCCATGTCTCACAGTCAGCATCCTCACGCTATGTCCCTCTGACCTGCTGTAGTAGTGGAGGGGTGACTGTGAGAGACTGAAGGAAGGCTGCTCTGTCTCTATCCACGAAGGATATCTGCAAAGCGGCTAGCTGCTCTGTCGCCTCCTCAAGTAGCTGGATGCCCGTCCTCCTGCTGAGGGCATCAGCTACCACGTTCCCCTTCCCAGGAGTATAGACTATCTCAAAGTCATAGTCCTAGAGGAACTTGAACCATCGCCACTATCTCAGGTTTAGGTACATCTGAGAGAAGACGTACCTGAGACTCTGATGGTCAGAAAAGACTGTAAAGCGCTCGCCCATCAGATAGTGCCGCCATGTCTTCAGGGCGAAGACCAATACTGCTAACTCCAGGTCATCAGTAGCGTAGTTCTACTCGCGCGGCCTCAACTGACGTGATCCATAGGCAATCACGGCCCGCTCCGGCATCAGGACACACCCACGTCCGGTCCCTCATGCATCGCAGTAGACTACGTATCCAACTCCCTCCTCAGGGAACCTCAAATTAGGTGCGCTGGTCAACCTCTGCCTCAGCTCCTGGAAGCTCTGCTGACATCTGTCTGACCACACAAAGGGTTTCCCATTCTTCGTCAATGCTGAGAGTGGGGCCGAAACTCTGGAGAAGTACGGAACAAACCTCCGATAGTATCCGGCTAGACCCAAGAAATTCCGCACCTCTGTCACGCTCTTGGGTGGCTCCCAAGCTAGCACTGCCTCGATCATCGCGGGATCCACTACAACTCCCGCCTCATAAATGACGTGCCCCAAGAAATGGACCACACGTAACCAGAACTGGCACTTCGAGAGCTTTCCATAAATCTGGTGCTCTCGGAGTGTGTCTAGTACAACCCGCAGGTGGTAGGCGTGCTCCTCCTCCGTCATCGAGTACACCAAAAAGTCGTCGATGAAGACCATGACAAATCGATCGAGGTATGGCTGGAAGATCCTGTTCATGAGGCTCATGAACACTACTGGAGTGTTGGTTACGCCGAAAGACATAACCAATAACTCATAGTGGCCATACCGGCACCTGAAGGCCGTCTTCTGCACGTCCTCGTCTCGAACTCTGAGCTGATGATAGCCTGACCTGAGGTCTATCTTCGAGAACCACCACACTCCCTTGAGCTGATCGAAGAGGTCATCAATCCTCGGTAGAGGATACTTGTTCCTCACTGTCACCTGGTTCAGTCAACGATAATCGACACATAGTCGCAAGCTCCCGTCCGCCTTTTTGGCGAAGAAAATATGGGAAGCCCAGGGTGAAACACTGGGTCGGATGAAACCCTTGTCCTGCAAGTCCTCCAACTGTACCCGTATCTCTCGAAGCTCGGTGGGGGGCCATCCGATATGCTGGAGTGGATATCGGGGCTGTCCCGGGGTACAGATCAATATAAAAGTCAACCTATCTGCGAGGAGGTATCCCTGAAACGTCGTTGGGGAAGACGTCCGCATACTGATCCACCACTGCAGGAAAACTAGGACTCTGCACGTCAGCTGCTCCAAGGATGAGGCTAGCCAACTGATGAGTGATGGGATGACCTCTCCTCTGCGAGAGTCCCTCATGTGCTGCGAAGGCACCCTTCTCGCCGGTGAAGGTGAACCTGCTCCCGTCGGTGCGCACACATCGCACCTTGCGCCTAAAGCAGTCAATCTGTGCATGGATCGTAGATAACCAATCCATGCCCAAGATGACATCGTAAGGCCTCGACGCCGCTACAAGAAGATCCCAGCCGAAGATCTCGCCTCCTAGAGTAAGCTCACACTGCCGGCACCAGTGCGTAATCGTCGAATCTGCTCCCGTAGGAGTCTATAGCCATAAGGATCGAGCCAACGTCTCTGTCGGAATCTCCGAGCACCGAACAAGGGCAGTGGCTATGAAAGAGTGACTCGCTCCTGTGTCTATAAGAACTGCAGGAAGGGTGGAATAGACACAGATCGTACCTCGAATCATCTCTGGTGCACTGTGGTCATAGGCCTCTACTGCCTAGAGCTGAGCATGTCTCTGCCCGCCAGCTCCCTGTGGTCGGGGCATGCCTCCTGGTGGTGGTGGTGGCAAAGCCTCAAAGCGTCGCCCACCACCTACTGCTCGGCCAGCTCCTCTGACTCGTCCGCCTCCTCCCTGCGGACCGCCACGGTCGACCCTCTGCCTCTGCCTGGGTGGCCCCTCCAATGTCTGCTGCTCCTCGGTACGACAGGTCGGGCAGTCACGAGCCATGTGGCCCTGCCCGCCGCACGAGTAGCACTGCCTGCCTCTCAGAAGGTTGGCTCCGTGCTGTGTGCCCCGCACTGCTGAACCAGTGTCCCGACGTCGTCTGCCCGAAGGTCTGGTCTGCCTGGAACCTTGAGTCATCCGTCGGCTACCTGCTGCCGAAGACTCCGCCACCTGCCTCCCTGCGGTAGGTCTCGCTGTGGACTCAGCCAGGAAGCTCTCGATCACAAGGGCTCGCTCTTGCACTCCTACATAGGTCAGGATACTGAGGGAGATCAGCGATGCCCTGATCTCGTGTCTCAAACCCTGCTCGATGGTCTAGGCCCGGAAGAAGGGGTCCCGTACCATGTCTGTCGAGTAGCGAGAAAGGTCGGTGAACCTCGCCGTATACTGGGCGACCGTCAAGCTTCCCTGCCGCAACTGAAGAATCTCCTGAATGCGCACCGCACGGAGGGTGGCTGGGACAAACTCTGAGCGGAAGAGGATCTCGAAGTCCGTATAGATGAGGGAGGCCTCATCGTGTACCTAGAGCATCAAGCTCCACCATCGCCCTGCTGCTGCGTGTAGTAGGCTCGCCGCGAGGATCACCATGAGGTCTGCTGGTGTCCTCACTAGCCTGAAAACTCGGACGACCGCCTCCAGCCAGTCCTCAGCGGACTGGAGGTCCATCTCCCCACGGAACCTGGGTGGTCGCTGGTGTTGGAACTCGTGCAGAGCTCCGAGGTGTCGTGCGTCCTTAGCTGCCAGTGCTGGAAGCATCAGGGGCTCGGCGGGTAAAGGTACTGCTGGTGCCTCTACTGTCAATGGGCCCTGTACCGAGGCCTCGTCACTCGGCGGGCTATCGTCGCGCTCTACTCTCGGAACCCTAGCAGCCTGTTGTCGTCGGGCCATCCTGAAAAGGAAACAAGTGCACCATGGTCAGAACAGTATACCTAGTGAGCTGACAAAAGTAATCACAAAGAAAACATGAAACACACATGCAATCAATGTTTTCGGGCATTAAGTCGGGAATCAGAAATAAGGGTCCTGGTGTACGGATACGTCGGACGCCACACCAATACTAGACCACCTGGACTGATAACCACACTCAATACGCTAATCACTATTGCTTCACATAGAAGAATGATCAGAGTCTGCGGTACAACCGACCACCTCTGATCCCAATTTGTCACGACCCGTCCTCGGGGCCCGTGCCGTGACTACCCCAAGCCCGCCTTCCATAGGCCAGGGGCTGGCGACTAGCACCAAGGCGTAAAATCCCGGAAAAAGGAAGGCATTGCCTTTGAAAAGTAAACAAGAACCACAGAGTAAGCAAGCGGAAAATTAAACACTAAGTAAAAACTGTACAAGCTGTGCTGAAAGTAAAAGGGGCCGGAAATACAAGCCCAACTGTAAAGTACAACTGAAAGGGAAAAACAGTAACTGAAAAGGAAAGCCGCAGCGTTGAGCCGTCCTCTGGAAGTCCCACCTGAAGGGTGGGTACAGATAGCCTCCATTGCTCCTCGGGTCCACCTGACCGCTCCGAGTACGTCCCGCCCAGTGGTCCTCCTCTAGGTACCGTCCTGCTCTGCACGCCTTCACCACGATCAGCATTTTCCGTTGTCTGCAACCAAGACAACGTAGTGCGGGCATAGCCCATGCCGGGGTGAGTATAAGCTACTCAGTAGAGACCCTGAGACCCCCGAAGGACTCCCGAAATCCACAAAGGATAATCCACAAATCAAAGATACAATCACGAAGTAACATCTGACACGACCTAGGTATATGCCCATACATATACTTAAGTCATCAATTCCCGTTCGGCTCCAACGTCCGAGCCCAAGCACAACTCATTCCACACAGGAAAGCAAAATGTATACCCACACCGGATAGCTCAACACAATCCAAAAAGGAGAGTAAACAGTAAATCCACACAGGATAGCTCAACACAATCCACAAAGGAGAGGAACACAAGATTCAGCTCACACAGGTATACTTCTTCAGATGATGATAAAGATGATCAGTGATCCATCTAAGTCGCCGGAACCACAAAGGATCGATAGGTAACTAACCCCCGCAATGACCCACACAGGATCGGGCCCACACATGACATGTAGGCGCTGGCTCACACAGAACCGCTGAGCGCTGACCCACACAGGATAGGACCCACACAAGATCGGGCCCACACAGGACCTGTAGCACTGATCCACGTAGGATCGCTGAGTGCAGTAGTCGTCGCAGTCCACTGAGGATCTCTGCACAGTCGTCACCGCACTCCACTGAGGATCTCTGCACGGTCGTCGTCGGAGTCCACAGAGGATCTCTGCACAGTCGTCGCTGTCGAAGAAGCAGTCGCAGCCAGCACTAGGGTTCCCGCACACAGCAAGCTCATTCGGGAGGGTCCGCTCCATGAGCCGAGAGGCTGATACATCAACTGACACAAAGTCCGAAGTTGATGTATCCAAAAGATCCGTATCGTCAACAGGAACTCAACGTCGCAGACGGCGCGTCAATCAGACGCCCGGTCTGAGAGTTATTGGCTTTTTCGTCCCAGGGGCCCGGTTGGATTTTAAGGAAAAACCAACCCGAATGTACTCCAGCTGCGTCCAAACCTCGGGCGGAGTGAGCCAAAAGATCCGTCTCACTTAGAGGAAAACAACAAAGCTGACGGAACGTCAATCGGACGTCCGTAGCTCAAGATATGAGTGTTTCCGCTCCGTAGGCCCGGTTGGTTTCGTGTACGAACCAACCCGGCGGAACTCAAAGTATTCCGAAACCTTGAGTGCGATATACAGAAACGACCAGCTCGATCCAAGGATCGCGTTGCCGCTGACGGCGGGTCATTTGGAGGCCCGTATCTCAGGATACATCCATTTGAACGAAAATCGTCCGAAGACGGGGGGTCCGGGCCCGGGCCGACCCGACCGAACCCCCCTTGGGTCGGCCGAACCCGGTCCGACCCGGTCCAACCCGGGCCGACCCGGTCCGACACGGTCAGACCGGTCTGGCTCGGCCAGCCCAGCACGGCTCGGCCGAGCGGCCGAGTGGCCGACGCAGGGGGAGCCGCCGCCCCCGCGTGACACCCGCAGGGTGTCTCCCTGGCGCCGGACGCGGCTTCAGCCACGTCCCGCGAGCTCCGACGACGTGACCGGTGCCACGTAGGTCTTGTCCGGGGGCGCGCTGGGCGCCGCCGCCTCCGGGCGCCGGCGCCGCCGGCTTCCGCGGGCCGCCAGAGTCGCTTCGGTGGCCCGTTTTTCTTTTAGTCTACGCCGTTGCTCCTCCCGGGACTCGTTCTTCACTACGAGATCATCAAACATCCGTTGTGGCACGTTCCGTCGTTGCCTGTCAAATCGGCACAAGAACGAAGAACGACGGAGGGTTGTCGGGCCGTGTTCGTTTGGCCCGCACCCTCCGCCTTAGATATAAACAACGGGTGAAATTAAAGTTCCACACATGAACGAATATCTGAATTTTTTTTTAATGAAATAAAATTGTTTCATAAAACGGGTTCCTTATTTGAACGGAAAAAACAATTCTAATAATTTTAAAATTGTTCACAAAACCAGTTCTTTAAATTTTTAAAGAAAAATTTACGGGAATATATAAAAAAAGGGGTAATTCCAAAATAAATCCCTACCTCGTAGTCGTCGCGCGTGAGCGTTCTTCGCGGAATTACTCGTCACGGAAGAGGGGGATCGTCGCGTCATCGCGGGAAGGCGTCGCGTCGTCGCGGAATCCGGCATTGAGTCGGAAAACTCAACGGACCAAGAACAACAGTTTTAAATTATAAATAATTAAATCTGTGTTTCTTTTTAAACCCAAAAGAGCTTTTAGAAGAAACCTGAAATCACTCACCTCAAACGGTTGGTGATCGGAGATCGGGGCGGGGAAGAACGTCTCGGATTTGGGCATCGTCGATTTCCACGGATGACGGTGTTCTTCGCGTTCTTCGCGTTCTTCGCATTCTTCGCGAAGGAGGAAGAAGATACAAGGATTCTGTCTCGACGAGTAATCCTCCAAAAAATAGAGGTTGGTCTTATTTTATTATTATGCCAACAAACAAAAACGGGTAAGAAACGACCCATCAATTCGTTGAATTAATTCAAAGAAAGAAACAACCCATTTAATTTACGAAATAAACCGCCCAATTAAATGGTCTGTTAATAAAACGCGTCAATTGACTTTCATAATGACGGGTTTTTGCAGGTGCGTTACTTAGCGGAAAGTAACGGCAGGGATCATGCAGGCCCCACCTCACAAATATCCTACCAAGAGGGTCGGATATTTTTGGATAGCATCCTATCCAGATCAACTCAGTTTAAGCCGTCTTAAAGTGGCTTCAAGTGGCTTCCATGTGGCCTAAGTGAAATAAAATAAAGTTGTCGTAAAATTATTTTATTTCTTAACCTTAAGCCCGAAAATTAAAAAACCACACCCGAGAAAACGCACCTCTGAAAGAGGCGTTTCTAGGTGAATATCGGCGCCGCGATTTCATCGGTGCCCTCAGAATTCGATTCCGGGAACCGCTTCAAAAGTTAGAAAAACCCACTCGTCCGTTCACTGAATGTACCCGAGCCAAACTTCAGAAAATGATTCCGGGCACACCGGGCCTCGGAATCAGGTGCCGTCAGAAACGGCGCTCTTGTAAAATTCCAATGAAAATTAAGAAAAAAATTTCCTTGAAATTTACAGGTCTTTATAATAACCTATAAGTATAATTATCCTTTGGGACATCCCTAGATATACCATAGAAATATCTCTAGGGATTTCACTAACGTTTTCACATCCTAGTTTCCAAAGGCTAACTAAACCATTCCTTTGATACCAACTATAAATACCCAAAATTGACATACATGGACATTAAATTACTTTTTTGGAATACATAATACCTACCAAAAATAGATACTAAATGACCGTAATAGTTTAGTGTCTATGGAAACCTGTGACATAATCTTGTAATCATTGTGAAATATCTTCAACATCTCTGATCAAGATCTTCCACTTTTTTTCATACCTAAAAACTTTCTTTATATCCTTGGGAGAAAATATAAAGGGTGAGTTCAAATGCTTAGTAAGGGTAATCATGGAGAAAATAAAACAAACCATATACATTTGAACATAAAAAACACGAACATAAAGATTAATCATCAAAATCTTGAGTTGTGAAATTAATCATGGCAGTACGTAAGGCATAGATCATAAAAGAACATCAATCCTGATAAAATAGCATTGTAATACAGAATTTAATTGTTGGAAACCATTAATCACATGATATTGTTTCCATAGTAGAAAAGGCATTTCTTCCAAGACCATCATAGTGGACAATGTCCATTACTGAACTGGGTTTAATTACCGTTCTGGCCCTGTATTACTGAACTGGATTTAATTTCCATTGCAACCATGTTTATCTCATGAGATATAAATCATTACCCAATTCTTTGGAGGGAAATATAGGTCTCACCCATCTCATATGGAAATCATTATTACGTCTGCCACAAAACAATCATAAATCATTCATCATAACCCAAAAAATAAAATGGGATTCATAAACATCATTCCATCATAACATAATACATATGAACCAAATAGATATCATTTCATCATAATAAAAATCAAACCATGTAAATAATAGAGGAATTATACTTGAAACATAAACATACAAAATAATGTCATCTTAGATGGAAAATAGTTTTGATAAAACACATGAAATGAAATCTTGCGGAAAATATCATTTCTTCTTCGAAATCATTTATTTTTCACAAAATGCCACGAAATTTTAAAAGAAAAGAATTTTATTGAAAATAATAATGAAATATTGTTCAATAATCTTCATGAAATTAAGGCGTTATGAAACCGTAAAAATCTTTTCATGGTGTATAAGTTAAAAAAACATTCTCCTCGTATTGTTGTCAGAAAAGACAAACATTTCCTCTTATGGTAAACAAAAGAAACATTTCTTCCATAACTTGTGGTAAAATAAAAAAATGGGTAAAACAAGACTTTAAAAATACATGATAAATTTTTTTAAAAACATCGGCATGCATGACAACAATAACCCCAGTAAATACTAACAAATAAACAATCCTGTATAAGAACGAGATTGGAATAATTATCCCTTACCTTATGTCCAATTTCTTTCATATGTGTTCGAGTCTCATGTATAGTGGGTTTAAACATATTATTAAATTGTAACATAACCATAATAACATTTATGATATCACATATGATTCACTTTTGACTTTATCTTACCCATTCATTTGCCAATTTCATGTTAAAGATGTGTTTTGGGTAAAATCGTTTCATTTATCGTATATGTTTGGAATTGTTGTTCTTGATATTATTATTAATTATATCATGATATAATTATTTCCAGAATGTAAAACATGATTTATATATCATATATATTCAGGATATATATTTATATAATAGATATATAAATGAAATGAAATACACCGCTCATGGAGACAGTTGACCGTACGTACGCATGAACGCTGTTTTCATTTCCTTATTGAATTGGATGGAAGTTAGTATATGATATATATATATATATATCTAGTATCATTATTATGTCATAAATTTAATCATTATTTATTATATATAAACGTTATAATCATTCTGGATGCTTAACATGGGGAATGAATCTCATCGTGTCGTGGAGACAGTAATCCGTACGTACGCACGAGTGATGATATCAATCCCATAATTATTGAATGGTATTGGAGTGGATGATATAATATATAATAATTATTATCATGTTATAATAATCATATACAGTTATTCTTAACTCCATTATACCCATCCAAGTAAGGTGGTGGTGGAAAATAGATTACACCACGGCGTGGAGACGGTATTCCGTACGTACACACGCGCGGTGATTTTGTTTTCCGTAGGATGGGTAAAAGGTGAAATAGGATTGTTTAATATTTATAATAACATATCAGTATATTAGTGATAATGATTTTATTACTTTATAATGAAAAAACTAAATAAGAAGAAGTATAAGAATAGTGAAACATGAAAGAATCTGTAGAAGAGATTACCTCTTCTTCGAAGCGCCTCTTCTAAACCTCCTCTTATAGCACTAATGTTGGTCTTTGAAGAAGAAAAGGACCTGTAGAATGTTTCTAGAGAAGTGGATAGGAGAAATTTTTAGGTTTTTGCCTAGCTTGAAGGCTCAATGGGGTGTGAGGAGGAGAGGGAGCAGGTGCCCTTTTATAAGAGAGGAGAGGGGCACTTTTAGAAACCTCTAAAATATTAATTTATAATAAACCCAAAACCCATCCAAAAACATCTAATGTGACTCAAATTCGGATATTAGTTAATATAGGGTTTTAATATCATCATCCAATTAAATTTAGACATATTTTGATTTTATTTTCAACCATATCATTTCTATTTATCCTTATTTAATCTATTTAATTTTATTTGTGGTAATAATGTTATAAATATTATATGGTTATAAATAGTTACTTATGTGTTGTTAATTATACATAATTTGATACTTTATGACATTTTAGATCATATAAATTTTATTTTGCATTTATTAAAAATTTTTGTGATTTTTATACAATTTAATAATATAAAATATCAATAGTGTCAATTTTGACGCAGTTCATTTATTTGAATTTAAATAAAATCCACAGAGAACATATTTTCGGATAAAACATTTTAATAGATTCCTAAAAAGTACGATTCCTATAGGAAATTGGTGTACTACATTAGTAAGTTCATATAATATTTATTTTAATACTTCAATAATCATTTATTTGATATTTCACTTAATAAAATAATTAATAGAACATTTTTGTATAATTATTTAATATACTTATTTGTTTCATAAAAATTAAACATAAAATAATGTGATTTATATAAATAGAATATATTTCATAAAAACAATTTTACTCTAATTTATCATCACGTCATTTAAATTGTTATATTTATTAAATTATGAATGAGAAACTTTGACATCATTTAAAATAAAGTAATATAAGTGTCATAATCGCTTTAATAAGGCTCTAAATGGTCCAAAATTGTACCATTAGATGGTTATGGATTATATTTACACGAAAAATAAGGTTTGTTCATGTTTTTTTAGCCTTTTATAGTCACTATTAGTTTAATAAAAATTGTATTATTGATTTTTCACTAAATAAACAATTTCTACATCACTATTGTGTCGCCATTAATGATAATTATTTAATACATAAAAATTATAAATAAATTCACATGATTTATATAATTTTATTATCTCTTTATTTACTATTTAGTTTCGATGTTTTATGATTTTTATCACTAAATTAAAATTATTTCACTTATAAGATATAAGAGAGTGACATGTTGTCACTTTCATTGGTTTTAATAATAATTATATCATTTTCATGGACAAAAGTCCATGAAATGAATCTATTTCGACCCTTAGGTGATATGGTACGAATTTTATTCATCCAATATAATTTTGGTAGGTGTTAGGGTAATTTTATAATATTATTTTTACACTTAATTACCCTATTTACCTTTAACTATGTTAAACAAAAGTTACCGTAGTTACTATTCATAATGCCTGAAAATAAAAAGTAGTATATTCCCATAACATGAACCAACTTATCCCAAATATGGAATACACTTTTCCAAATTCAATACACATGAGTGGCAGTATTTAAATTATAATTAATCTCGCTATTGAGAAAACAAGTTTTAAAAGTTAAAACATTTCAAATGATTGATATGCTTTTACTTAACAATTAAAAGTAAAATTAATGATAAATATTTAAATAATATTAAATGGTAAAAATAAATACTATTTATACTTTAAAACCATAAAATTTAAGAATATAACCATATAAATTATCTTGATTAAAAATGTTTTTTGTAATTAAAATTTAGTGTATTGTTACTATTCATCAAAATATGAAACTTCTCAGAAAAATATCAAAAATTTATCCAATGTTAATTTTTATAACCTGATTCCAAGGATAAAGTTTAATTTGTCAAATTTAACTTATAAAAATGTCAAAAAATAGATTTAATGTTGGTGCGCCATCAAAAGGAGACAAAACTGCATTTTTTGAAAAATACTCATTTTACCCGAACAATTTATTTTGTTCTCATACCATGTTATAGAATATGTGTAAGATTAATTATATTGTTTTAAAATTAAAAATGTGATTAATACTATTCATAATTTATAGTTCATAATATATCTTTGTTTAGTGATACTCAGTATTGCGAACAACACAACCTATTGAGGAATGTCTCTCTTGCGTGCAACACAAGCCAAGAATAGTGCTTGCATATACTACAAGCTAATACAGTGTTGCTTAAAGACCCAAATAATCATGGTGAAGCGTAGAACACTTGATGTCAATGAAATTAATTTAATATTTCTCATAAAATCTCAGGGTTTTACATTTTCTATATTGATGGAATTAGGAATATGAATTTTTTTCTCTTTCATGAGATATACGATTATGAACCCCATTTCACTTTCTCGGTGAATATGTTTACGAAATCCATTTCACTTTAATGGGTTATATTATTATATAACACACTTTTTTCATGGGTTATGCATTGATGAAATGATTATGAAACATGTCTCTTGTCTATAATTTATAATATGATGAACAGTTTATGATACCCATTACATTTATTGGGTTATAATATAATTATTTTTTATGATATTTTAGAAGACATAAGTATGATTTCATTATGAGATAGGTTTGACCTATATCTCCCCCTAACACATTCATTAAATATTTATATCACATGATATATATAAGGATGTAATGGGGAGTAAACATAGTTCAATAAAATATTTTTAGCTAATATGGTCATTGGCGTGAACCACGACTACTGTGATACTCATGGGAGTGAAACCTGACTACCAAAATGGAAGGGAAAGTGAAACCATTCTAATAAGATGTCCTTGTATATGATTACTTGACTTATAAGTGAATTTTTTTACATTCTTATGTTTCTACACAAATTATATATATTAATCCTATGTTATTCATTCATGGATAATGCTATTGATTCAAGATGATTCATGTATTATAAACCACTAATATTTATGTGATTACTCATGTATATGTTATTTGATATGCTGGGTATGATCTAAAAATTTTATTCTCATATTCTCATATAATTATGATCATGTTTTCTTAGGTATATATTTTGTTTATTCATATTGAGAATCTAAGATCACCCCTTTCATATGATTATTTTCCCCATGTTATAAAGAATGTTTTTAAGTAAAAGTACTAAAGGTTGAGATCTTTGTGGGAAACATAAATAATAATTCATTGGGATAAAAGTATTTGTTCCATGTTTCCAATGGCACTAAAATATTACAGAACATTTGGATTATTTTTTTTAATTTTTTGAATGTTCCTATAAAATGATATAACATCATTGTCTGTTAAACCTATGGAAAAATATATTTTTTAGATATGTCATCTTATTCAAATGCTACCTTATCTACTACCTCGTAATGGTCGGAAGTAACATGGGAATTATCATAGACTGAATATCAGTCCTCAATACCAACATAATCCCTCAAGCATTCATGTAATAATTGGTGACTATATCAGGTTCCATGTTCACAAACATAGAAAAATAAGAGGACTACTCAGGTATGATATGATCACCATACCCTAATTTAAAAATACAAGGGTTTTCCCCACTTAGTGTGTCAAGATAAAATTTCAAGTTGAATATTTTCCTGAATGATAACCATGTGATATCCTTTTGAAACATTGATTGAATGATAAAGTCACAACATATCCATATTTATCATTTAAGAATATTTTTGATAAAAATAATATTTTAGTTGGGAGTCTCCAGAATGATTATGATCCTCTCAATATGATCATGAAAATCAGATGATTCTAATAGTCATTTATGTTCATAGAAGATAGGTGTATTCTTCCTTCTAAATTCTTATTTACGACCCATAACTCTTACTGGGTACCTAAAAACATCTTGAAAAACTGTTTGAATAGTCTTTCTTATAAAATTTACCAATGAAGGGTCTATTGGAGGATTTTCTCTAGGAAACTATCTAGCATCTTCATTTCCCTAACTTGGAAGATATCTTCTAGGGTGAATTGTATATGAATTATCTGTGAGAAGATTCCAAAATCATAAGACATACATTAGGTATGAATATAAATTATTTTAAACACTGTTAATTTTAAGAAATTATTATATATTCAAACAAGGATGGTGAATTATGAAAATAACGTGTCTATTTAAATAAACCACACATTTTCATCAATAAAATAATCTCTACCACCATTTCTAATGCATGTAAAAATCAATGACCAATCATGGTAACATAGATTCTATCACATAAGTGAGATAGCCAACCACAATTTCCACACCTTCTATCAAAATTCCAATTTTATTAAATCCAGTTTGCTAATACACAAAACATTACATAAGCACAGTAAACAACACATAATAATATGTGTCTTATTTAATACAGATTTGTAATAATCCCGCAAAAGTTAAGTTCAAATTTCCCACAAGACTTTCTATAATAATGTGATATATAGAATATATCCACTTTTATTGTTTAAAACCAAATAAACGTCAATGTAATATGTGTATGTAACATATAAATATCCCTAATACATATAATGTTAGGTAATGCCAGCCAAACCAAAGTGACACGGCTTACCAAAATAACCGGACTCCTTGTGACCTTCCATCACAACCAATCCTTCCCCAAATGATAGTAATAGTGGAGAAGAGAACCTGCCATGCTTCACAAATTCATTCCATTTCCTTGACTCATGAGGTCATGACCCATATGAGAGGGGCATGTTCTGTGATTACCCCAAGCCTATCTCTAATAGTCCTGGAGCTGGCGTCTAGCGCCAGTATAAATATCCCACAAATGGGAGGCATTTTACTATGAACCTATACTCAAGCACACATATCCATGGACAAAATACTGAAATGAAACTCAATATGCAATCAATGCATGCATACACTAAGATACAAATTAAATAGTATGACAGTAGTAAAACTGGAATATAAACAGGGCCAGAATACATGCCCATCAAAATAACGATCACGCAAAAGTGAATGGAAATGTTTTTGAAACTCATCCATAGAAAACCCTACATGATTCATAGGTGTAGGATGGATGTATGAATCCATAAAAGAACACATTTTATGACTACTGACATTATTCTCCCCCTGGTCCTAGTACACCTAGGACTTTGTCAAAGCATCAATTTTCTGCAAAAGACAAGACACATGTGGGAAAATATCGTGCACATGTTAGTAAAACAATACTCAGTAAGACCCCATAAAATCACAAAATAAGACCACTAAGAGATAAATTAATTTTACCATAATTATATGAGCAATGAATACCACAAATAAAACAAATGAATTACAATATTATCACATAGGATTAAGTATATTGCATTACAAAAACGGTTATCCAACATAGTCTTTCGAACACACAACATTGTTAAGACACTGAGTGTCGATAACACACCGACTATCCATAAAATGTGTCGATAACACACAGAGTGTCGATAACTCAAAAAATGTTTCTAACACATCAAGTGTTGATAAAACATATATTTTTTATTACACATGGAGTGCTGATTACACATGGAGTGATGGTGGCACCTAGAGTGTCGGTAATACATGGAGTGTCGAGAACATACAGAGTGTTGATAGAAGATGGTGTGTAAATAAAACATTGACTGTTCATAACACATGAAATGTCGATATGTCATGAATTCCCCAAATTGTTTTGTTACTATGAAACATATCATCATGATCACTACGAGCAACAGAATTCCGCCAATGGCGTGCTTATTCTGAGAGAACATACCCCTCAAAAAATGGTTTAAGAAACATCAACAAAAAATAAAATAGATTATATCAAAAGTATCAACTCATTTCAAGGGTCCAAATGCTATAATAATCTCATCAAATGGAAACACTTATTGAATGTTATAGCTGATTTTATAAAATTTTCTGACCCGGGTCTGAACTAACCAATTCGACCTGACTCGACCCACCAGTCGACCTGACCTGGTCAAGCAGACCAGAAACAACCCAGTCTGGAAGAAAATTTCTAGCCCTTTATGGTCTATCCTGCAATATCTCAAATAGCTTGGATTTTAGGACTATACCATTGGTAAACTGGAGGGGCTCGATTCCCTATCGTCTATCCCATTGTATTCGGGTCGGTTTGGAGTGCCATGTGTGTCCATCCTTGACCATGTTCCTCTCAGGTGATGTAGTTTCATGACATGTTACACACAGCTATAATTCCTCCTCCTCCTAGTCCAATGGCCTCACCGCCGCTATGGGTTCCTCTGATGGTTCACTAAGCCGTTTCCTAGATCACTGTTGTAGCTTCCTACTACAGCCCTCATTCGGCATCGCGGACTCCTGGTGCGGCTCGTGCCCACTGGCCAAGCCACCCCCAATGTGGACCCTTATGTTTTCCACCACCACCACCATCCACAACACATTCCACCTTTCCATTCCAACACACAGACATCCTTGACCGGCACCGCCCCACCGGAACCAGCTAGCACTGCTACCTCCGGCCGTCGTTGCTGCCTTGCATTGCAGTCACACCTCCTAGGTGTCATCAAAGGTTTTTTCCTTCATTAGGATTTCTAGAATAGTGTTTTAATGGTGTAGGGAGTAGGTGAAGAACATGAAAATAATGTTTAAAGAATACCAAAGTATTAGGGGAGAGAAATTGTATAAAGAAATCATGTAGAAGGGAAATTATGCTTGGTTCATGTTATCCTTGATCCAACCATGATAGAAGGTTTAAAGAAGAAAAACCAATGATTATCCCAATGTTCTATATCCCCTTTTTATACCCCATAATAATTATTCATCCCATGTGAATGGTCTAACTATAGGTAAACCTTTTCATGGGGTTTTCTACATTCATCATTTGAATCTATGCAAGGAGAGGAAATCACAAAAAGATGTAACACCCTACCATAATGTCTGGATTGATCATTGAAAAAGGGTAAAACTGCGTCATATTTGTACAAAAATCAGTTTTATCCAAGGTTTGTCGATCTTGATTCATTAATCTATCGACATTTGTTAGAGTATAATATTTACACTTTCCTTAGAGGATTTCCAGGGTTATGTCGTAACCCAGAATTGAGAACTATAGTCCCTACATAAAAGAAACCAGCCCAATATCAAAGAAAATATTTTTATTAAATATTTTGATGATGGTGATGTAAGGAAACTAAATTACACAATTGACCCATTATAGTTGAGGGAAGGCCATGCATAAGGTAAATTCGATGTTCTAAACAAATCAGTTCCCTCATATTTCAAATTTGGGAAGCCATTTATATGTAATTCTAGTTTAAAGAACAAACCGCCCACACACATTATTAAAAAATGAAATTTTTTCATCAAATAATTCTGAGTACACTGGGCCTCAAAATATCATGTTGTCTCAGCACCTTGTTTATTGTTTACACACTAGTTTATAAAAAACATCAAATAATTCAACTCATTAAAGTTTCTATAACTTTTGTATTTATTCACCCAAAATCCAACACCATGGCCACTCAACAAAAAAGTGAGGGTACTGATCATTAATCAAAGCTACTCATGCCCAACTAATCTCATGGACATTCACATGCTCCCACATGATGTACACCAGAGAGATTGAATTCCTAGAAATTATCATCTCATATTGATTCTTGATCTCCACCTGGTACTCCACAAAATCACAACATTGTCAATGTTCAGGTCACCCTAGTCAATGATCTGTGATGTCTCATGAAAATACCTGATCATCTACGAAACGTGGAAGATATTATACACCTGATGAAATGGTAGGGTAGTTCTAAGATGTGTTGCACCTTGCTAACTCTACCGAGAATCAGAAAAGGGTTGATGTATCTTAGAGATAACATGTCACCCTAACCATATCTCTAAATCCCCATTGATGTGAGACCTGAATGAACACATGGTATCCCTCCTCAAACTCCAAGGTACTCTATATCATATCGGAATCTGAATTCTACCTACTTTATTCATTCCACATCAACTTTGGGATGATCTTCACCATCTCATTGGTAGCCTACACTAACTTTGGACCCATCATTACAGACTCTCTTGGGTCATTCCAACATTATAGTGACCTGGATGGTTTCTTGTACAAGGCCTTAAATGATTTCATTGCAATGATGGATTGTTATTTATTGTTGTACTCAAACTATACTAGAGGTAAGTAGTCTTCCAAGTTGTGGAAAAATTCTACGATTCCAGCACAGAACATATCTTTAAGAACCTGAATAATCCTCTCTGTCTGGCCATCCGTCAAGGGATGAAAGGTCGTGCTCAAGCGTAACTGAGTCCCTGATGCCACATGTAATCTGTTCCACAACTGGGATGTAAAACAAACTTCACTATCTAAAATTAATGTCTATGGAACTATATGAAGTTGTACTATCTTATAAATATAGAGTCATCCCAGGATCCCTATTGGACTCTTCTCAAAGATTGATAGGTACTAGGCCAACATTTTGAGTCGGTCAATGATCACCAAGATTATATAGTACCCACTATAGGTGTATGCTAAATCCATCACAAAGACCATTTACATACCATAACTCATCCCCTCTAGAACCTCATGGGTTTGGTTCAATCCCACTGGAACGTGGTTCTTAGACTTCACTTGTTGACAACTATGACATTGACCAAACAAACTCTTCCACTATCCTCTTCATCCATGGCCTCCAGAACTAACATCAGTTGTCTAGGTAAATCTTCTCCACACATGTATGTACCACAAAAGGTGATTTCTGGAACTCCATAAGAACCTCCTCCAATAACCCCACTGGTACAATAGTGTTCCCTCTGAAAATTACAAAATTCTCTCGACTTATTGAATATCCATCAGGTGCATGACTTCCTAACAACTAAGCACATCAGGTCTTCTAGTTGGTATCCCCTTGTAGTGTCTCCCTGACGTTCTATATGGGTGGAGGTGTGAAAAAAATCAATTAGAGGAATTATAATCTATCCAAATCTATAAAGGATATCTTAAAAAAGACCAACTACTCAGACACAACACTCAGAAACTACATGTTGCATCTACTACAGAGTACGAAATCCACCACATTCCCCTTCTTAGAAGTTGAGACAATAACAATTTCATAGTATTGGAGAACTTATATCCATCTCCTATGTCTCATGTTCAAATCCTTATGAGAGAAGACATACATGAGACTATTGTGGTCCAAGTTAATTGTAAATTTCTCTCCCATCAGGTAGTGTCACCACACCTTCAATGAAAAGACTACCACTACCAGATCAAGATCATGGGTCTGGTAGTTCTTCTCATGATACCTCAACTATAATGAGCCATAGTAATTCATTACATACCCATGTATTATGAAACTTTTAAATATCATACACTAATGCATCTCATAACACTACATACCTGACACCCTCTTCTTGTAATCTCAAAATGGGAGCTCGCTTCAACCTCCTCAACAAATCTTGAAAACAAATATGACACTTCTCTATCCAGACAAAAGGATAACCCTTTAATGTAAAATCCATCATGGGGTTTTATACTTTGGAAAAGTCAGGTAATAAACTCTAACAGTGCCCATCCATACCTAGTAAACACCACACCTCTATTACAAACTTGGGTGGCTCCCAACCAATCACAACCTCAATCTTCAATTGGTCCACTATGACTACAAATTCTGAAATGATGTATCCAAGAATGTGGACTTCTCGATTCCATAATTTGTACATCAAGAGATTCCCGTAATGTTGGTGATCTCAGATTGTGTCCAAGAGCATCCAAAAGTTTATTACAGGCTCCTCCTAAGTCACCGAATAAACTATTATGTCATCAATTAATACCACCATGAACTGGTCTATATTAGGATGGAATATCCTATTCATGAATCCCATGATTACTATTGAAGTTTTTTCAAAACCAAAAAGCATCACCAAGTACTATTCATTTACATACCAACATATGATGGTTTTCTGTGGTACATCATCATTCCGTACATTATGCTTGTTATAGAAACATCAGGGGAATCAAATATGAAAACAACCTCCCTCCCTTCTGCTAATCTAAAAGGTCATAGATCCTTGGATGTGGATACTTGTTCATCATGATCATCAGACTTTGACACTGGAAGTCTACACATAACCTAAATCTCCCATATTCCTTCTTGGAAAACAAAACTAGGTCCACCTATGGTAAAACATTGGGGCACATAAATTTGTTCCTCTATAAGTCATCCATATATTCCTTTTCTCCCAATGATCCAATGAATCTAACTGATATGTAAGTGTCGATATATGTGTTATCACATAAGAATAGATCAATGCATATGTCTTCCAATTTGTGTGGAGGTAGTCCAGGTACATCCCCTTGAAGGACATCATCACACTCTACAACCCTCAAAGAAAAATTACGACTACATTTATCCACTACACTGAGGGTGAGGCTATCCAACTGATGGGTAATTGTTTGCACCATCCTACGAGTATGTCCATCCTCCCTACATGAATTTCCTTTTCACGAAAATTCGAAAATTAGGTCACATCACCCTGGAAAAACCATAAATTGTCCCTGAAATAGTCAATTTGAGCATGTATAGTTGATAACAAGTCCATAATGAAAATGACGTCATAATTCCTCGACAATTCTACCAAGAGATCCCAACCAAAACTCACAGCTCCAAGAGTATTCTCACACTATTTGAACAAATTTGTGATCATTGAATCCCCTCCAATAAGAGACTGTAAGCATATGCATTGAGTTAATGGTTTCACTAGAATCACTGATTCTTCAAAAGGGTCATGGAATGAAAATAATCGCAAGAACATGACCCTACCAAAAAAATAAAAGGTGGAAAAGACATAGATTGTACCTATAATAATAAATAGAGAACTCTGGGCATAAACCTCCATTTCCTGCTGCTGATCTCATCCCTACCACCAACTTTTGGAGCCTATGGTGGAACTTTTGTGAGTGGTGGTGGTAATACGTCGAACCTATGACCACCTTTTACTACCCTTCATACTTCTCTTCCACGCCTTCTACCTTGATGATCACACTGATCAGGCTAAATAAATTTTTTTGGCGGCCCGAGGCTGTATCCGGATTGTTCATATGGCAACTCCAGAAATCTCATATCAGATGTCATTTACCACCGCACGAGTAACATTTTTTATCCTTCAGTTGACTCTCACTTCCCTAGGATCCTTGAACTACTAATCTGATATCCTGGGGTATTCCTTTATAGTGATTGACCCACTTGGGTTCCAACCTATGATGTTGGCTAACTGCTACTGATGTCTCAGCTACGGTGTGCCAGTTTATAGCTCCAACTGTAGGTGTCAACTCCACAAGAAATATCTCTACTAGCAGATCTCTCTATAGTACACCATCATTTGAATGGATGGTAACTGATATCATAGATATCCTGATCTTCCATATTAACCCATACTTGATGGTTCATTCCAAAAAAAATGTGTCTCACTCCATATCTATCGAGTAGTGAAAATGATCAGTAAGCCTCACTGAGTACTCATCCACAACAAAAATGTCATATTGTCGATAACAGAGCTTTTGAATGCACAATGAGCACAACATATGTGGGAAGAAAAACGTTCTGAAGAGTAACTTGAAGTCATCCTAAGAATATTTCTCCTCATAAGATGTTTGGATCACTATACTCCACCACCATCCAGCTAAACCCGGAAGAAGAAATACAACTAAAACTTCCATATGGTCTATAGGTGTCCTCACAATGTAGAGGAACCATGTAACTTCCTCCAACCAATCCTCAACAATCTACAGTTTGCGCTCACCCCAAATCCTAGTAGGTTGCTACCTCTAGAACTCATGAAATGCACTCATCATATGTTCATCCTCAAATGGAAGAGCTGGTAGTAACTGTTGCATGACATCCTGTGGTATAGCTGGTTAACTACTCAAATTTGTTTTCTCTGATACATGGAGTTTCTCTGGTACATGGCTATGTATCGACACATCATATCTAGGTGGATAATACTCATAATCATGCCATAAAATCATGGATGGTTTCCTTGGTGGAGGCATCCTAAAACATATCAAGATATAACACAATCAATAGAGTATGCATGGTGAGCTAACTTAAGAGTGACATGAGAACCCACACAGATCCTATATGGTGTATGTACCATTGATTACCAAAAAATAGTACATTCATTTACAATGTTGAAAAGAATATATCTAGTGTCTTGGTGTGTGGATACATTGGCCAACGCACCAACACAGGATTCCCTAGGCTAAAAGTCAAAATCGAAACATCGAACACTATTTACCAAAACCAACCTTACCGACTCTCACTCCTTAAGTAGAAATAAACTTCTCTGATACTAGTCATTCATAAATAATCCTATATGGGACTGTTTAATGACTACTGTATTCCATCCTATGATTGGACAGGGGCTAGAGATTAGTGCTGAGTTGGCACATCCCACAAATTGGATGCATTTACCAATGTACCTCCACACACACACACATACACATCCAAACACAAAACGATGAAACATAAAAAAACTAAGTAGAAAATGCTTGCATCCACTAATTTTTCAACAATGGATTACAATAGTTTGAAAACTATGATGTAAATAGGGTCGGCATACAAGCCCATTAAAAAAAGTGTCCAAAAAAGTGAATGCACAAGTTCCTAAAACTCATATGTAGAAAACCCTACATAAATTCTATGTGTAGGAAGACTAACTAAATCTTCATGAGAACACCATGTCTATCTGAACACTCAAAGCACCCCGATGTCCGGGTACAACTAGGACTCCATCAATGCATCGATCATCTTCACATGGCACAACTCATGCAAGTAAAGCCTATACTAGGGTTAGTAGAACACAACTCAAAATTATGCCAGAATATCTTTTAAGATTTTTCACAACAATTTTAACTATAACAAAAAGTCCATAGAATAATCATATAAACGATTCAATCCCAAGGTGAAGCATAAAAATCATTAATAATATCGTAAATTATTTCCTCTAGATCCCATACCGGTCCATCTATATTCCTAATTTCATCATTACTCATGGTCCAACAAAGAGGTTGTTACTCACACAAAACTCACTCTCAAAGGATTGTGCCATCTGAACATGATAACTACCTCACCCTCACTCTATACAGAAGATTGGATTTCACTTATAAGGATTATAGAAATATATATAAATCTACATCGTACTACTCCATCAATGTTTATGAGAATAAGGCCACAAGATTCAAATCACTACTAACCTCCTAAACTACTTAGTTCTGCGTCATCTTGCTTTGGGGCATTATTTACTGAGATTTGATTATCAATATTAATGGAAAAATTGTATGAAAAAGACAATAGGTACCCCAAAAACCATATAGTCATCACATTAAAATCACAATTCATAAATATATAGATGAGTCTTTTGTAATTTTTGAACACCACAAAATTCACTCCCAGTAAATAGTTCCTTGAATAACACATGTAATGAACAACATTAGCCAAATATCGATCATGTGTCGAGTGTTCTCTCTCATTTAGAATCAACCAATGGGACCTGTATGCCAATACATACTCTTTATGAATTGGAACGTCTCTTATTTAGATACTTGATTCATTGTAATAAAAGGTGTATATATTAACCATCCCTAGAAGAGACATGAAAAGTGCTGAAGTCAGTCTTCCATTCAGATCCTATAACATTATCTCGAAGTTATCTTTCCATTAAAAATTCACACCCTTATTAGTTAATCACATCAAAGGATCCTCTAAGAGTGAAATTTCATATATGGTTTGCCTATAATATATAAATATAACCCCAATAAACTACATATATCAACGAAAATCTTGGTATTATCTAATTAAGAAACTCCGGTCACATTCAGTATTTTAATAGATTTTCCTGTCACTGAGATAATATTACCCATAAATTGAATCTTATTCATACAGAAGTGTCACTTTGAGAAAATATCATATAACTTATCCTCAATCAGTGTTTCCAAAATCATCTCAAGATGTTTGAAAGGGTCATGATGATTGTGATAATACACCATGATGTCATCTATGAATACAAAAAAAATTGAATCCATATAATGATAGAAAACATTGTTCATCAGATCTATGAATGTTTTTTTTCAAATTTGTGAGACCTAACAGCATAACAAGATTCTCATATAAACCATTTCGACTAAAAATATTATATGGGTATATCTATTTGCAGAACCCATAACTGGTGATAATCTGACCTCAACTCAATATGAAAGAAAACCAGATCTCCTTGGAGCTAGTTAAAGATATCATCTATCAATGGAAAAGGACACCACATAAAAAAATTTAGTGGTTCAATTTACGATTATATAAAAATATCCTATGTTTCCCAACAGTATTTTTAAAAAATTCACACGTGAAAACCATATGGAAGTATTGGTTCATATAAATCCAATTACATCAAGGTTCTCTAGATGCCTCTTAAGTTCATATGACTCCATAGTTACCAACATGTAAGAAGGAATAGAAAATGGTGCATCAACTAGCACGGCATAATTAGTTTACTCTACCACTATATCATGAGGTAAATCATGAATATCTTCTTTGAAAACCGCCCTAGAAAAATATACCACAAGAGGATACTATTTATGATGTTTTACCTAATCATCTAGGTAAAAAATATCAATATGAAATGTCATATTTCCCTTACCATGATGATTTGGTTTAACTCGACCTTCGTGGAAATCCTATTCACCTTTGTGGAAAAAAACTACCCCTCCAGTGATGTGAAGGTCACCCATAAGTGATTAATGTCATAATGTGATTGATAAGAAACTCTCTAGTCTATTCCACGTATGATGTCACATCCAATAATATTTAGAGTAAAAATATTCCATACAATGTGACCCCACCAATCTCATGTGGAACTCCATGAATTATCACAAACCCTCCATCATGTTCCCCAATGGAGTATTAAAGGTCATCACACTATACTAAAATTATCCAACAATCCAAAGAATCTCAAAAATAGAAACATATATGAAAATATGGGAAAACCTTATATTGAAAAGTGAATATACAAGAGTATGGTCTACTAAGATTATACCTCTCAACATAGATATCTAGGTGCTATACTCCACAAGGTAGGCTATATAAAATATATCTATCATGAACTGTGGCCCTATGAAATTAACTCACTACCTAGAGTAGCCCCAATTTTTTATCTTTGAATAACCAATTAAGGCTACCATTGAAACGACCACCACCACCACATGAATGACTGACACTACCCAATATCACATCTTGAAGTAGTGTAGTGAATCCTTCTCATAAACTTAGTCACTGTCAATACCATTCTAATAAATTCTATGTGTATTTCCCTAAAATACATTATATATAGCCCATCTTACCTTAATGTTGGTACTTGAATAGGTATATATCTCACTAATTCCTAATATTTCCACATATCCCATAGTGAGGGAAGAAGAAAATGTACCATTACTAATATCCTAGCTCATGCACACATAACTAGATGTCTTAAAAAAGTTTCTACTAATATATGCTAAAATAATCGGTCAATAGTCTGAACATCCCCACTCTAGAACCCCACCTTACCTCAATTTTATTTTATTTATCAATACATCATTTTCAATGTCATTGATATTTTTTAATTGGAATACATCAAAATATGATCAAATAGAATGCATGAGACCTTCCAAAAAAGGGTCTCTACCCGGATGGGTCTTCATTATGATATGTAATCACAAAATGCTGAAGCATGGTAAAGATGTACAAATACTCCATAAAATTCATAACTCCATACTAAATATGCCTAAATTCACTATCCCATTTATATATTACTATTGTCATATAAAAATAAATCCTATAACATAATTGGAAATTCCTTCAACCATATTTCACATCTAATTAGCATGTTTCAGAGATTCCAATGAGCACTTTGTAGCTCCATTAACAATATATATTACAAGATTAATTATTCTATTAGGAACTATCTCTAGATGCTTGAATACAACTAAATTAATATGAAGCCATAAATTAGAAGAATGTGGACTCCCAATCCTAGAAAACATGGGGGATTCTACTCTTTTAACTCAAGCGTATGCACTTCCATAGATGAGGTAGGCCACTGTGATCTTGTAATAATCTTTATAAATTTCATAAAACATTAACCAAACTATGCCTAATAATCCTTATGTGTTACTAATATTTTTTCTTCCGCTAATTGTAATGGGGGGCTACTGGTAGGTCCGGGCCCATCACTTCCAAAGTATGGTCACCTCAACCCTCCTCATGCACGACTGGATGTTGTCCTAGTGACATTTCTCAAAAATTAAAAACACAATTATATATAATACCAAAACCAAAATATGAAAAATATTTGAATTGGATTGTTCAAATCCTTCCTATAAACAAGTTTAATTTCTCCAACTACACCCAATGATAGGACTGGGTAAAAAGAAATAGTCATAAAATAACTTAACACACTACCTAATACCCACTATAAACTAGGGTCATTGTCAATTTTCTCTATTTTCAATTCCATTTCATTTAAATTCATATATTTTTTTAAATATTTATTATATTTTGAACGAAATGTATAGCCACATTAATTAAATAAGGTCTCATAAACCTCATTAACTAGTGTGCAATGCACACATAATCCAACCCATAATAGGTTCTAGTCCATGCGACCAATAATCCATGTCTAAAAATTTCATAATTAGATTCATAGAATATTTATTGTTAACTAATATGTAAAAAAAATGGTAAAAATAGACACTCTATGTAATAATAACATTTAACAAATTCATACCCAACCATTTAATAATAAATATAGATATCATCGTAGTAATACATATAAAGTGTCATGAAGTCTAGAAATTCATCCTATATCTAATAGAAGAATGCATGTAATTTGAATCCTATAATTCTCCTTACATGAAGTATGATATTCAATACCTCATTTCAATGGGAAATGATAAAATTATTTAATATAAATTAATAATAAAAAGAATGTGTGTCACCCATCAGTGAAGAAAAATCAACTGTAATGGGAAAATCTAGAAAAAATGAATTTCCATTTTAGGAAAGTGGGAATTTTATATATATGGGATATCTATTCCCCTGAAAATATCACAACTAACTTCTAATACCTTATAATATCTTGTATACTATCTAAAATACTATATCTAGAAATTAAAATCCTCTTATACAACATTATAATGTATGAACCTAGAAACTACTAAATAGTTAATCGATCTAGTGTGTCACATGGCCTCTGTAATGCCTTCACATATTCCAGAGGCTAATGGATAGTTGTGAGGGTCGATGTTTTGTTTATAGTGATAACATGCCATTATATTAGAGTGTACCATAGTAGTATTAATAATAAAAGTCAATAACATTAGAAGAAAAATAAATGACATGAGACAAAATTTTAGAATACTCTAATAATAATTAATGTAAAAGTAGTCTTGTGTAATATGAAGATCATGTAATGTATTTACAATTTAGGAAAATAGGATTACATAAAAATAAAATAATAAATGTGTTAAAATTTACAAAAATATCAAATGTACTATATCCGAATGGAATCATGAGCCTAGTTCAGTCATGTGCTGCCCTATATCAATGAAAAACAAATTTTAAATCATATTGTGGGTGCTTTAACTGGTCCCTACATGCGTCAATGATGTTCGCATGCAAGACCAATGACGTCCTAAATCGAGAGTCAAAAAACACTTTTCATGACACCACCAAGGATTTCTATTAAAAAATCACGTCTTTGTAATATAAATATAAACAGTATGAAATATATATTATGAATATCTATAATGTAAGTGAAAAGTCAATGATAAAAAGATCATGTATATAATAACATTTCTACCTATGTAAATGAGTCAAGATCCCATAATAACAGAATTAGTAAAATAAAATAAGCAACTGATTATTTTTATTCTATCCACTTGCTTGAAATACCCATTCAAGGGATATTTGTAAAGAATAATAGAGATATCCACATCATCCATGCCGTGAAATCAGGCGTAAACATCCACAATGGCCTCTACATGTAATACAGTGTAAGAAAATAAACTTCATTACTATGTAATAAAATAATTATGACCCCGAATGGGTGGATCTAAGGTATATAAGACTAATTTATCCACATCGATTCCTAGTATAATCTCGATGGAAACTCAGTAAAGACTTTAGAGGATTCCAAGGATCATGTCAGCAGAACATGTTCAAAGGGATTCCAAGAAAGGGAGATCCATGGGGTTGATAAGCCCATTTAATTATACGGAATTATGTTCCAAGGACTATACGGTTCTAAGGAACCCACTACCATAATTAAGAGAAATTGTGTTAAATTTTCCAAGGAATCCTATAGAATATTGATCTATGTTCAATATATGTCTAAGGAATCCACTACTGTAATAAATACCCCTAGAGTAGAAATCTACATGAAATTTTATTTAATCAATATCCAATGATCTCATCCAATAAATCCATTACCATAAACAATAAATTATCTCATTTTAGATCCATTAAAATTCCATGACTTCATCAAAATCATTTCCAACATATCCATTTTAACAAATTAATTAAATCACCATCTTATATCACAATGAAAAAGAGTGACCAAATATATAATAATAAATAAACTCCAATAATTATTATTATATAAAATTTATAGGTAAAACATGTTAGTAAAAACCTTATCAATTAATTATATTCCCATAAACAATCAGACAAAATTTTTAGATCACACCCACCCAACATAGTGGTACAATATAGGGAAGATTCCATGCACGACCCAGGGGTGGCCTAGGTTGAGGTGACCGACCTCCAATGATCACAAAGTTACTCAAAGAGAAACCAATCAGGTAAAATAACGTTAAATTTAATCATTTAATTAATTAAAGGGTATCCTATAAAATGTCTATCACATGGAACAATGAAAATTACAATTATGAAACTGCAAACCTTGAGGGAAGGGTATAGTACAACAATTTTAGGTCCATAATAGAGTACTAAAATAGTATTGAGCATTGATTAAGTCTAGATAAATTGAAAATAGTGGAGGGATGAAAATTATGGAAACAATCCAAACAATATTGAGCCAAAAAATTTATATTTATATGAATATAAAAGAATACTGACACTAGATTAATGAATAACTCGTTGGTGCAGTTCCAATGAGACCGATGATGCTCGATTCAGAAACTGGATGGTGAGGATCCCTCAATCCATATCTTAGGATATATATATTGGAGAAAATGGTATCTTCCTAAATGATGGATTGAAAGGACGAAAAAATGTGTATTAAAATTATATTTTAATATTGTAGATCAATAAAATCCTCCACAATAAGGGGTCATATTGTCGTAAAAACCATAAACCGATGATGAACCCCTTAGTTTCCCAAGAACAAACCCCACATTGTCCTGGAGCATGGTTAGATAAACCTTTCACTAACCTTGTGGATAGAATCTTCTAAAAAAATCAGTGGCTCGTAGAGGCATGCGCCCCTATAAGTACGGTTTCCTCAAAATGTGCGGCCTCCTCTTGCCCTCTCTCCAGCACCATAGGGTTTTCTCAATCCATTTTGATTTAGGACACTATTTATCCTAACCATGTGGCCCAAATTTTTTCATAAAATGTTGGGCTTCAACCTTCGAACACTGACCACACATCCCCGAAACTCTTATTATCCTTTAAAACAATCCCATTTGATCAAAACAAAGGAGTTAAACCAAATACAAAATGATTCATACCTAAAAGGAAATCCTAGGATCGTACACATGTATAAACTAGGTTATATCTTACGAGTTTTAATAGGTTTTTATTGTGAGTGTTAAATAAATTTAAAAAAATGAAACTAAAATAGGTTTTTATCATTGTGAGGGGTTCAATATAAAGTAGAGGTATACAATTAGTAAAAGAAAATAGACAATCCTGAAAACCAAAATTTATATTTATAGATATTTGTTGAGACATTCATCACAAGGATACAAAAACACATGGAAAATTACCTATTTAAATTTTTCTATTACATTTAATATAATTATATGGTTAAGGGATCTGTATGAAAATAGTTTTCATTGAAGCCCTTAAAATTTTTATCCATAAAATGATTTTTAATATAACAATCATTATGTTATGATAAATTATTTAGGAATGTATTATGGAAAACAAATTTGTATTGAAATATAAAATTGGTATCAAAGAAAAAGACTATTGTATTGTCCAAGAAATAAACAACACAAGTTGTGCACATATGATCTCCAAATATACATTAATTAAATAAACATAGATCCATTCACATGCTCCGAAATTTTTTCAAATAGAATATTTTACCAAATAGATATAAATGAACTATTTTAAACCACAAAAATCATCAACACATTTAAAATTGGGTATTTAAAATCTTTCTAGATTTATATATCTTGATCACAATGATCACCAACTATTTTTCATTCCATCATGTATTTGAGGCTGCTCATATGGATCCTCAATAATATTTTTATCCTAACTATAAGGATACTGTAATCTAGTAACATAATGATAATTAATGGATCCCTATAAATCAATAAACATTATGTGCATCACCACATAAGATTAAAATACAAACAAAGTACAGAATGTTTCTACTTATATGGAAAAAATAAGATTAGGTTTTACGAAAAAAAATTTAAAAAATATCATGGAAATCATAAATTATGGAAGGAGAATTAAAAAACCTCTTTTATATTAAAATTAATTTCAATAATTCATATATGGGAGTTAGTAGTAGTTAAGATAATTGAAAAAAATATAAATTAGTGATAAATTTATTAATAATTATTCCTTTATTGTTATGCTCTGATGGGTAGTATAAAAATTAAATAAATTTAACATGGGTTTTTATAGTACTTCAGAACCCCATGATACGTATTTCACTCATCATTAATCTATACTCAGTGAGATGATTGGTATCCTACATGCAACCAACTTTTAGTGGTTTGATAACATGTTATTGGCTATGCCATTTATATATACCTTGAGGAACAACAATGACATTTAAAAGAATTTTTAACATAATATGCACCCTGCATTTTTTCAGGATTAAAAACCCATAACAACATTTTGGGAGGTATAATAAATAATAGAATTTCACACTATATTTTTTCAAAAGAATAAATTGTTTCAAATTGATAACAAACAGATATAGAAATGATATGACAACTAAAAAATATATTTAAAGTTAATGGAGAGATGACATGAAAATGATGATGAAAATAATTATCTTCAATGATCATGATCACTTTAATAGTAGAGGATGGTGGAGTTTAACTAACCTAGGGATCTAATCAGGGAAACAAATTTCAATGGCATTCTATATCGAATGAGGTTAAATAATGAATCACATGTATGTTGTGAAAATATACTTGAATAAAATGAAAGATTATTTTTTGAAACCCTTGATCTTGTGTCAGCAGAAAAATATTCTTCATTAAATAAAATATATTTTTGAAGAATAAAAATGAACAATCAAGGAATTACACATGTTTTTTCCAAATGAAAAATAATTATATTATTATATTTATTTAAAAAAGTTGCGTTGAAAGTCAATGAAATTTAGTGAACATTTTTTCTGTATAAAATAGTAAGATTATTCAACCATCATGGTTGTTATTATTGTAAATTTTTTGACACATTAATATAACTATCAAAATATTATTTATTAACATGATGTGTATTGATATATTTAAAACTCCCAAAAAACAATATATCATATAATAAATGTGTGAAATATACATTATGAATAATATATATTAAATTTGTGTATATAATATGATAAAAAATAATTTTATTGAACACTAAATTATTTTTCCAGAAAAAAACAATTAAACTTATCTTATGTATATCAATTTCATTTTTCATAATTATAAAAATAGCTACTATATTATTTGATGAAAGATTTAACTGATTATAGATATGAAATACATGAAGGTACTAAGGTATTTCTACATTATACGTGATTACATTTCACTGATCTACCATCATGTGATATAATGATCTTCCATTAGTGTATGATCTACCTTGTGAAAGATAAAAAATTGAAGAATAAGAGATCTACCATTGATGTATGATTTTGTTGATTCCACTACCATATTTAAGAGAAACTATGAAGGAGATCAACCATTAGTTTCATGGAACTAATGCGATGAAGAATGAATAGCTTCACTATCCCAACTGTGATAACATTAAATAATGAAGTACCATTAGCTTTGGGAACAACAAATAGATGGATTACTGCTATGAATTAATGGTTGTATATTGATGTAAGACCAACTACCACGGGAATAAGTATATTACCATGAAGAAGGATGTGTTTTACAAACACCATTATAGAATGTGGAAGTAGGAGAAAAATTAAGAGATCAAATTTTGAAACCATCTCATCATCGGCCAATTTTGATCATTAGATGCTGCTACTATTTTTGTGATAGACTATAATGAACATCTGCTTCGCTATGTGGAGAGGTATTAAATTATAGATCTCAGTTGTGTGTTGTAGTTAAATGTAGATGAATGGATGAATGAAAAATGGTTTGTATATATCCTATTCAAGAATGTAGATTCACCCATGACACTATATATATGACAACTAGGTTACTTATCACATGGGTTTGACCATTGGATCACCAAAATGGTTGAAGGGATAGACCACGGTGGATTTACATTGTTGAAATAATTTTTTCTAAAGAAATCAACAAGGGGAAATTTATTTTTAATTCAAAATAAATTAAAATCTAACATTATTATTTATATATTTTATTAATACAATAATATTAACAATAAAAAATTAAGATAAAATAGTTTAATAAATTATCATTTTAAATTTAATGAATTTATAACAGAAAATAATTAACTAATTACACTTTCAAAAAAATTTAATTTAATTAAATAAGATGAAATAATAATTAAATGTGATATAACAAATTAATCAAATAACGGGTATTAAATTATTAATACACATGTTCAAACTCAATAATACCCCCCATTTTGAAATAAGAAAAACAGAACATTTGTTAATTCTTAAAACCATTAAAAACATTTTCCCACATAGGTAAAATTTTTCAAAAATTAAATTAACATAAAATCGTAATAAAATTATCCCTATGTAATAGAATATGAAATAAAATAATTAATAAAATATAATTACTTCATAGAAATTAATATTTATTTATAGTACACAAGTAAGTAGAAATTTTAAAAAGTATTTAGTTTTGTAAAAAAATAAATTCTACAAAAAAAAAGCATTAAGAATCTATAATATTTAATTCAAAATTCAATTTGATAATTTTATAATAATTTAAAAGTTTATTGAAAATTAAATCCAGTTATATCTCATTATGATCAAATTAAAAATAAATATCAACTTTTTTCACAGCATCAATCATAAAATGAAATCCAAAATCTATATTTTTTATAGAGTGTTATAGATGGTTTTCAAAAATTGAAACTAAAATAACATTATAAAAAATATTGGAAATTCCCAAAAAAACATAATGTTTGTTTTATACATACGATTTTTAAAAAAAAATAGATATAGTAAAATAATAATCATCAATTTTAGGGAGTTCTACAAAAAGATGTTTCCTATAAATCCATGAAATAAATGTTTTACCATCAATATGATAGATTACAATTATTCTTTTCTTGTCAAGATAATAACGTCCCAAGTGAGAGTCAGAGTATTATAATAATTCAAAATAGTATGGTTTGAATAAAAAACTAGTTCTTACAGTAACCTTAATATATCTAATTATCCTCTTCACAACTTTATGATTAATTTCAGAAGGTTTGGATTGAAATATAAAAATTAAAAAACATGTTAATGTTATGTCTGGTCTTGATGCTGGGAGATTTCATAAATTACCTATCATCTTTATTTATAGATTAATATCATAACTCTTACTGGATTCAAACAAATAAAATTTTAATTTAACAGATATTTTATTTTTAATTGTATTCTTTGAACAAAAATTATTTTAACTTGTTCTTTAGTGTTTATTTCATAATTTAAGAAAATAAAAACTCCACATTTCTGTAATTATTAATCCAAGAAAAAATTAACTTTTTCTTTCATGATCATTTCAGAATCACATGTTATTTTGGTTTCAAAAAATTTATTAATTAGTAAATTATTTTTTTATCCAAATAGTATTTTCTGAACATAAATCTATATAATTTGGATATCATTTGAAACTCTCATTAAACAAAATAATGTATAGAAAATTACTAGGAAGAAATAATTTTTAGTAAAAAATTAGTTATCATTTCGTACAATGATTGTGGATCTTCTATAAGACCATTTAAATATATATTATTTCCGATAACTAGATTTTATAATATTCATTTTTAAATCAATAGTTTTTTTAACATAAACCATGTCCAAATTTGTTTTATTTAAAAAATGAAATTTCTAGATCCATTTGAAATAATTTTATATTTTTAAAATAGAAAAAAAATATTATAATATAATAATTTTAACTATCCTATAAATAGTATAAAATAGCCTTCAAATTCTACTTCCACTTTTTGGGAATTTCCCAGAGACATTAGTATTTCTTTATTTTTATATATTCTTCCATTATAATAATTTTTTTAATAAATAATTATACTTAATTGCAATTGTTGATTTATTCATTAAAAAATAACCTTAATTTGTCGATTTTTATTTTAAATTTAATTAATTAATCATGAATATAATTCCAAAAATTTGAATTATTTGGATCATTTTCTATATTAGCATGGAGAAAACAATAAAAATTAACATTTAAAAATAAAATAAAATAGACATTCGATTTTGTATACTAGATCCTACATTTCCAACTATATTTTGAAATTTATGATCAATATGTTTTTCTTATATTTCATACCATTTTAAAAAGACAACCCCCATTAGTTTATAAATTACAAATTTCTTGGTTATCATTTTTACTAAAATTAAATTCCATAAATTCACCTATATTATTGTTTAAATAAAATTTTTTCTTGTTATTATTATTATTACCAAACTAATCATGTAAAAAGTCTTCGACGTTTAATTTTCTATTATTGGAAACTCTATTGTCATTTCTAGTATTATAATATCATATAATATTCATACATTGTTTTTATAATTAATTTTAACTAAACAATCATTTTTATTTTAGATAATGAAATTACCATCAACTACCCAAAAATATTCAAGTTGAGGTTTAAACCCTCTACATCGATCAAAAGTGATATTATTTAAAAAAATTATATTTGATAGAAAATATAAAATATTAAAATATGCTTCTTTGGATTCGTATCATAAATATATAGAGACATATAATATCATAATAATTTATCTATACAATTATTTTATAGATAAATTTATTATTTCAACAACACTATCATATTGTTGTTCATTATTGGACGAAATATAGTATTTATATTCAATTTAATCATAACATTTATCAAATTATATACTAAAAAACTCACCACCTCTATTAATTATATTAAATATGATTAATAGATTAATAATGTTTGGAATATATTTATAGAAGGCACAAAAATATATTTAATTATTTTTATATCCCGATAAATAAATCTATAGTAAAAGTTCTATATTACAAAAATATTTATTACCTCCAAAACATATAGGTTATATTGATCTAAATAAGTCAATATGTAATAGTTATATGCATTTATGAGAACAAAAATAAATTAAAAATTTAAACATTGCTTCATTATTCTTATCCATTAACTAGGAATCCCAAATAAATTACTTACTTTTATGTAATTTTGGACATTACAGAATTTGATCAAGATTGTTTTTGATATTGGTATATTCTAAATATTTCATGTGGAGGCCTCATTTCGACATAATTTTTTATACTTATAAATAATTTAATCACATAACATTTTGTAAGGTCAAATAAGAAAATCAATATTATAAGCAATATATAATATATATATATATATATAAATTGAAATTTAATTATTTTAAAAAACTCTACATTTATCATATTAAAAAAATTTAATTTAATCTGTAATACAAAATCTATTATATAAATTTTAGATTAGGTTTTTGATCATTAATAAATTATACTATTTATATAAACAAAATTGGAAATCCAACTTCGCCAATACATTTAATCTAACCTTTATAGTTGTCAGAAAATGCGACTAGTCCACCATCAAATTAATTGAAGGATACAAATTTGAAATATCATATTTCATGTTCCTATAGTGGAAAATATGTAAATACTATGACTCATCGATAAATCTAAGGTATATTTTGTTTAATTAGTAATTCAATCAGAATTATATAGTAACAATGGTATATTTGGACCAACTGGATTTGTAGCAAAAAATTATAACTCAAATAGAATTACAACATATATTAGTGGGTTATTTATAAACAATATATCTACTAATGAATGGTTTAGTGTGACCAATTTTTTTCAATTTAATGAACAATTATTTCATAAAGACTTTTCATTATATATTTAAAATAAGATGCACTATATATACTATAATTAAAAATCTTCTGTCAACTAAAAAAATCATCCAAGATGGTCCTACAGATAGTACGATACAAAAAAGAACCAAAATTCTTTTGTAAATCTAAAGAAACAAAATTGTAAAGTGTTGAAGAAAGAAATTAAAATCAATAACCCCAAAAAATTAAAAAACATCATCCAAAATATAAAATATAAATAATATCAAACTAAAAAGCATCCCTGTGGCCTCCTATCAAGAGAAATCTATCCCACTACGAATGTAAAAGATGAAAATAAAACCTCGAATGATTCATGATTCCCCTAAATTTCCATGAGTCCTGTAAAACATGGTCTACAACTGCTTAATGTCAATATTATGCTATGATAAATGATCCAAATTTCATATCACCAAATATCATATAGATGTTCTCATACAAATAATTCAAATGTTCTATCTTTAAAACAAAACACTATTTGTAATGTATTTTTGTAGATAAAACCATTTTTAAATATTCCATTATTATCTATAAATTTATAAAATTTTCACTAAATATAGGAATATATCTGGAATAAAATAAAAATACGTAAACTAAAAATGTGATCCAATATCCATGATATTATCCATCATGTGATAAAATGGGTCTAAAATATAAATCACACTATATAGGCTCTATCCTAAGAGAATATGTACTAGAAATAAAAAAATACCAATCAAGGAATCTCTTGGTTCAAACTGATATTGATTCCTTACGATGAATATTGATATCATAATTGTAACACAAAATAGTTCCATTGATACTACATAAACCTATGTTTATTTATAAACACACTGTAGGATCCCAATGTTCTATGTTTTAGCAAAACCATTTCTGAAATCTATGATTACATTAAAGGAAAATCATTTTCAAACATCTTTCAACCATTTACATTTAAAACCCAAAGGGGTGAAAAATAAAATATATTTATTGAAAAATTAGAAACACTTTCATAAATATATACCTCTAGAATGATAGATTCATTTCTTTCATAGACTACAATGATAAAAATATCATCGATTTAACATTGAATGAAAACTAATGATAATAAATTTTAAAGTATAAATTGAAATAAAAATCGATTATAAATCCATATAGATTGATTATATCCATAGATAACACTATATCCAAAGGATATTAATAAGTAGAAAGACCACATACCAAGGACATGAAAAATAACTTTCAAAATATTAAACCACCAAATGGAGAAATCATGAGGTAGGTAGGTGACCCAAAATTTCCCAATATCATCATAGGATTTGAAGGTAGTGAATGTGCACTAAAAGATTAAATAATGTGGTGATCAGTGTGTTTAAAATTGATGGATCAAACAAATTCATTTCATGAATATATTTTACTGTGTGAAATACCATGGTTTAAAAATAAACTAACTATTATATATCCTTTAGTAATTTTTAATCTCTTTTGAGGACATCACATCATTTAATGGTTTTATATCCAGTAAACATTTCAAAACTTACATGAGACTTGTTGAAATTTCCATATAGTAGATTCCAATAGTGTAACCAATTAAAATAAGATTATTTCTAGAAGATATTTCAAATAACTATTTTTAATAAAAAAACTTATGAACCAAAACATTAGGCACTATTGACCTAAAGATAACCTTCTAAGTCCATTTTACATTTATACCTAGATTACTTTAATCAAAAATAAAAATATATTGTTTAACATTTGGAAATTTCCTAAAAAAATGTATAAATATTACTTAAAATTGAATAATTCACATAAACTAAAATAGAAATGAATTAATGAGTCAAATAATGACTGAAGAAAGGTAATTATGTCTTATAATATCCCAAACATAAATGATTTTTATCCCTAGAAAATCATCATGGTCATGGAATCTTACAAAATTAAGGCCACTACGACCTCATTAATAATTACCACTACCATGATTGAAGGATATCATGTCCCCAATATAACAGAATAAGAATGAAATGAATCATTATACCATGAAACACCTTCTTTCAGTATTCTAAAACATGAACTCGCATCTCAACCAATGTGGATTCGAGATCAAGATATAAATCCAACAATTCAATCACATGAGAATGATATCGTAGATACCTTATCGTATAGGAAATATGAAAACATCACTAATTTATGTAAAACAAGATTGTAATTCCAAGAAGTAGGCCAAATTTCTATGTCATCCAATTCTCTAAAAGTTGGCAATAATCCTTGGTGAAAATATAACCTAATTACACATATAAAGATTTCATAAGAAATGTGAAACTCTTGGAAAGATCTCATCCCCAACATCAAACTCTAGAATTTGGTTATGTCTATGGGTATAATATTTTCGTAGAATATGTTATGTGATCAATCTCTTTTTGATCATCTACTCCCGCTCTGTCATCTGCTGAACAAGAATTTCCCCAACCATGGACCACTCTACTAACACTACCCTTCACAAGGGATATTTACAAGGATTCAAAAAGAAATCTATGAAGGGATATATCTATATCGAGGACTAATATCTATTTTTATTAGGAAACTAAAATAATGAGAAATATTTTTCCCAAGAACCACTGCAATCAATAACATCATCTCAAAGCATATCCTCAAGAGCATGGATAGCTCACTTTGTATATCTAGTAATATATGGATGATATTTTCTGCTGAATATCAACAAGGCAACCACAAAATCTTTCAAAAAATTCTGAAACATGGATGTGAATGTCAGTTCTCTTTTTGAGACAACTATAGAGAGAAACCCATTATGTATCACCATATCTTAGACAAACAAGCCCATAAGATACTCAAGTTTCATCATTTTCTTGATAGTATGGAAATTAACTGACTTCATGAGTTCATATATGAATCCCCATATAACATCCATCCCAAGAAGAGTTTATTGAAATCCAATGATGAATCCCATCGATATATCATCCCATTTCCATACTAGAATAGGTTCGGGATAAAAAAAATTACTATGGCTCTTCTGTTCTTCCTTAATTCTCAAAAAAATTAATACACCATGATACAAAAACAACATATGACCTTCTCTTCCTCAGCCACCAATATTGACATCTCAAATCATGATGCATATTTGTATAACATTGGATTATTGAAAAAAAATTGGTTCCAGAATCCATAAAATCTTAATATTTGGTAAAAGGTACACCATTTTATTTTAAAAACATGAAGCACACCAAGGAGATAGAGAAAACTAACCCAAGTCTCCCAAACATAAATGCCTTTTTTAATGATATAGATCTATTGGTAAGACAACATATTGATCCAAAACCAATAATTATTTAATGATTTTACCTTTATCAAAGTCAAAATTTCTTAACCATTATCATATTTAATTCCCAAGATCGTCGCAGTAAACAAACTCCATAATGACAAATCTTCTAATGATTCCATCATTCATGTGTCGGTAATTTCATACCTAGTGCATTAGGGACCAATTCCTACTTCTTAAGAGTATATAAAATATTAAAAACCTATTTATGTAGATACATAACCCATCATATCTATCACAAGATCAGGTATAATTGACTGAAAATATTGCTCTAGATCTTAAAATCATAATATATCATATACCATTCCCCAAATAGGTAGAAATGCCACATTTAGAGTGCAAGCACAACTTATTCCAACTCAATAACTTTGGAGGGAAAAATATTCAAATGAGGGAATGACTGGACAGAGTTATATGTGACCATCGACCTCCCATTCATTATTACACACCCCATTTACATTCTATAAGAATTAGCTTGACTAAGATACACTAGACATAGTTTTATAGTAATCAAAACATGAGATAATGTCCATATAATCATTAGTTGAATAAAAAGATCTCAATGTCTTTAATTCTATAATAATGTTACACTATTATATGTTAATGTTTTCATCAAAGATTTAATATTATAGAAGTCCCAAAAAACGTTTTGTAATAACCAACCAAGCCTAGGAAGCTTTGGATCTCGAAGACATTTCGTGAATTCTCTACGGACATATCTTCACTTGTATTATCATTTTCCATTGATACAACCCTCTCAGATATATCAATCCCTAGAAAAATTTCCTCATGAATAAAAAATTGATATTTGTAAATTTTCTATATAGAATATTTTCCACAATGATCTAATAATGATATGCAATTGGTGCATGAGACCATCCTATAACATAGAGTGATCCAAAATACCATTCACGGACAAAAACAATATTCCTAAAACCGATGAAGGATCTATTCCATAAAGTAAATGAACACCATAAGAGTGTTTGTAATGACCTGAACGAAAGAAATATATTTGTTTACTAAATTTGTGGGTAATTTTATTTTATAAAATACAAAAAAATATCATTTAATTAATGAGGTGATACCATATGGTTTTTAATATTGTATGACCATTGGCCAATATAACCATTGGAAACTAAACTCATAACATTAAAATTGCTGTTTATAAATAAAATTGATATTGGTAAATTAATACATTAAGAAGAGTTGATGGCCTCATCTACTAGACTCGGTCCATACAAAGCCCATCTGTCAGAGCTTGGGAACATGGTTGCATCTCCTGGCTTTGATATGGACCATGCCCAATCTGAGCTTCATCATGTAAAGCATGAACAAAATTTCTTAAGGTTGAAGTTCAAGCAGATAGAAATCACCACTCGGGAATTGTTTTCGGAGCCGCCCCAAGATTCAATCACCATAGCACACCTTACACTTCGGTAATATGCAGGTGTTATATGGGACAATGTATCGTGGCCTTAAATACTTTTTGTAATCCCTTGGTATAAATAAAATTTTTATTTCTTATTATGGTAATGTTTGTGATATTCAAATGACTATATAAATATAGGATGAATATTAATGATGAATTTTGGTAAGAAAAGTGTATTTTAAAATATTAATATAAACGTTTTATTATTAATAATGTGAAATTATTTTCAAAACATGATCTTCTACAGTTGTGATCTGTAAGAAATTTATATTCTAATTAGATCAACATGATTTTAAGTGAATATTAACATACCCTTATGAATAGTACATCATATTAAATCAGATAAAAAAATATAAACACATCCCATGAATGTGTAAATACAATTTATGAATATTAAAATTGGAAAAAATATCATTGTATAAGTTTTGGTATTTTTGTATGTAATAAATATTATATTTAAAATTTTATAATGAATTTAAAGATTTTAATATTGAAATGCATTTTCATAAAATGTTATCATAAATTTTTACTTTATTTTCTTCTGGTTATATGATAAATTTATGGGAACTTGATTACATTTATTAAGGTGTTATAAAACATGTTTTAGTTTTAGAGTTGTTTTTTTGGAATAAATAAGGAATTTAATTATAAATTAAATTAAAAATATTTAGAAATTTTTTCATAAAATGGATTTCATTTTTGAAATTAAATCATTGATGTTAGGTTAGGTTAATTTTTGGGATTTTTTTGAAACAGTTTAATTTTTAGTAAATAGTAAAAATATAGTTTTGAGATTCTGTAGTTTAATGACATCATTGATGGTGTAATCATGATTTAATCAATCTGGAAGACTTGTTAATATTATGATATGCTATGAGGTTTCACAAGTGGCCAATACGATGGTTAAATACCATGGGAATGCCCATGGTTTTGCAAATACCACCGATGAGGTGTCCCTTCGAAATTAATTAAATATTCCCTCTCATTCCCTATAAATACCAAGCCATTAAATCATTCATTTCAGTCCAAGATCATTATAAATAGAAATCTAGACTTTTTTAAATCACATGGAGTACTCCCACGGTGACCTCAACCCCCCAATGTCCCATCCTTCAAGCTTTCTAAGTTACTCTTCAAGGTAAGAGATTCTTTCACCCTCATCCTTTGAGTGGTGACTTTATTTATGTTATGGATTTTAGATTCCATCTTATTTTTTATGGGTATATTCTCATATATCAATATTAGTGTACATTTAATTTACAAATTATTTAAGATCCTCTCCACTCTCATGAACTAATTTTATGAATTTATTTGTGATGCCATTAGGCTGCCGGATTTTTGTAAAAAAATCGCATCTTCTCTTTCCCTTCAAGATTTATTTTCATATGGTATTTCCTTCAAATATCCATACCATGATCTTATTTCTATTTAATCTGTACCCATAATGTATTATGAGTTATTTATGAGTGGGTAACATGTGTCCCTAATTAGTTCAATGTTTTCTAAAACCATGTTATATAGCCATTATGCTGCATAAATTTCGTCCCAAAATTTCACTCTCTTTCTCTAATTAAATTTTTTTATTTATTTAAGTGAATACCCTGGTCCATTTAATTTATATGGGGTTTCATAAATACACACAAATGATATATTTCATTCTTTAATTGATATACTTATAACCCTCACTCTTTTTCCATGGGTTATAAATGACATAATAATCTTATTTTTAATCACTTTTAAAATGTAATGATTTTGAAATTAAACACATTTATTTTATTCTATTTTTGATAAATATAAAATTTTTTATTATTATATATGTGGATAACATGAATTTACATAAATATGAAGGGTTCACCCAGATAGAACTTCCATTCATTGGATAAAAAATCTAATCTCAAGAGATTACAAGTTTCACGATACCTTGATGAATAACCTTGGTAATTTTTATGACACCATGGGGATGAACATTGGTGATATGTTCATGAATGGATAAATTAAATGTTTCTTCCATAAAATAATTTAATGATTCATGTTTTTTACCTCTACATCCATTTCTCACATCTTTATATTTTTTTACCAAGTTCTTATTGATTTCACATGTAAACCGATTCCCTAGCTTTCCTTACTGGGCCTCCTGCTCACCCTTTCCATTGATGTATTTCTCCAAGTTTTGAGATGAAAAATTTATACATAAGAAGAACACATGATGAATTAATTCAATTGGATTAGAAGAATTATTTATGTTTTCATGTCTTATATTCCTGATTTCCAAGACACTAGACATAAAGATCCTATGTTTGTAAAATTTAATGAATGTTATGTAATAAAAGGCGTTATGTTATTGATGGTATAACAGGTTATATAAGTTTTTTATGAAAATTATGATATGAAAACTATAGAAATAACCATATTTAAATGTTTAAATATTGGAATACATCCTTGTATTTTGGTGAGTATTGAGTGTGTGGTTTATGGTGAAAATACATCCCTTTCTGGATACGAGCAGGTAGCGGCGGCTCTGGCACAAATGTACCTAGGTGTGAAAACTCTGAACTAGAGTTTCTGTCTCATCCCCTGTTATACTGGTTCATGTCAATTGTCCATACTACAAACTTAGTTACGAAACTCTCGGGGGATATGATTGGTTAATCATAATATTTTTAGGAATCTTTTTGATGGATTTATAGATAAATGTAATTGATTAAAGAATGATGTTTTATGTCATAAAATAATTTATTTTTAAAAAGTTCATAAATGAAATAATATTCTCACTATGGTTTCATTATTTTAGTTAATTTCTGGAAATATGAGTAGCTGTACAAATGGTGACCACAATAGACCATGCACTAATGGCACTCTGATGGAAGATGAAATGGAATATTTTATGAAAATGATGAACCAAATAACTCAAGTTATGAGAAATAACTTTAATCAAGATGAGATACCGATCTCACTGCATAGGGAACAAATTACTATTGAATTATTTATGCATCAACAACCACCAATCATTAGTGGATCCTCCAGGTCATTGATTTCAGAACAGTATATCAACTCTATCAAGAAGATATTATTTGTGCTCCTCTATTCTGAAGAAAAGAAGGTTACCTTGGCTATTTATTACTTAGATGGAGAAGATAATCAGTAGTGGAAACTAATTAAAAATACATGGACAAGAGTGCATTTAAATTCTATGGACTGTGAAGATTTTAGAGGTATATTCTTCAACATGTATTTCTATGATCAATGAGAACACGAATGGGGAAGGAGTTTCTCAAGCTATAGCAGAAAGAGAATGAATCTGTCAAAAGCTATGAGAGGAACTTCACTAGACATTCCTGATATACTTATATATTTTTCATGGATCCAAATGGTAAGGTTGATGGATTATTCAGTGGACTGAGGCTTCATTTGCGTAAGAATCTTGCCAATCGAGATAATGATAGCTAGGGGGAGATCATGTTAAGTGTGATTAAAGTCGAACTGGTGTTTGGTGAGACACAATGGTCTCATAAATCCAATGAAATGAAAAGATTGATTGAGCCAAGAATAGAGAGGATCTTCCATCAGGGAAGAGGATCCATGCAAGTACAACATCCTGCATGTAATAAATGTGGTAAGAAGCATTCGGGGAATTTCTTGATTGGGAGCAGGAAGTGCTACAATTGTTGTTGAGATGGACACATTACACGGAATTTTCATAGTGAGGTGAAGCCACAACATTCCAACACTAACGAAAATGGGAAGATGGTGCATGCCTTACCAGATTTACAATGAAATGTGTATATACAACTTGGGAACTATTCAAATTACTATCCAAATCTAAGGGTTGTGGAGGGGAATCACCATCAGCCTCAACAACATTGAAAGGAAAAAGGTCATACTTTTTCAATAAATATGGGTTATGTTGAAGCGCCAAATGATGTGGTGGCAAGTACCCATGATATTCACTAAATTCTAGCATGTGCATTGTTTGTTTCTGGTTTTGTGCATTACTTTATTTCATAAAAGTATGCAATAAATTCAGAATCAACCCCCGATTTTCAAAAAGTAGAGTTATCATTCAAAAATCATGGTGTGATAATCCCAAAATCGTTAGTAATTATAAATTGCAGTATTTACTTGTGTGGGCACAATCATATCACAAATCTAGTAGTCTTTCCTATACTATATTTCATCATTATAATAGGGATGCACTGGCTCTCAAGGTATAATGCTATGATCAAATTTAGATACAAGGAAATCATAGTATTCTTGAATGGAAAACCAATAGTTATCTTCCATGGAGAGATATCCCCATCTGATATTTGTCTAAAAGAACCTCCTATATCATTATTTATGGAGTTGATCTGTGATGAAGAAGAAGGAAATTAGAGTTTGAGGATAGAAAAGGTCACCATCATCTAGGAATACGTTGTCAAATTTCCTAAGGAGTTCCCTGGATCTCCACTAGAATGATAGGTAGATTTCTCCATTGAACTCGTACATAGAAACCATCCGACAACAAAGACCCTTTGGGGGATAGAAAATGTGGAGTTTGAGGATTTAAAGAAACCACTGAAAGATCTTTTGTATAAGGGTTTTTTCTGACCGCGTGTGTCACCTTAGGGAGAACCTATTATCTCTGTAATGAATAAGGATGTATCGATGCAGTTATACATTGATTATAGATAATTTAACGGGATCAAAATGAAGAAAAAAATACCCTTTTCCAAAAATTGATTACTTATTTGACAAACGTTTTAGGGATAAATTCTTCTCTAAGATTGATTTTTGGTCTGGTTATCATCAAATGTGGGTGATGAAAGAAGATATTCCGAAAACTGCCTTCTGATCCAGATATGGGCATTATGAGTTTGCTGTTATGTCCTTCATACTGACTAATTCATCTACTATTTTTATGGATTTGATGAATTGATTCTTAATGTACTACCTTGATAAATTTGTAGTTGTTTTTATTGCTGTTATTCTGGTATATTCAAAAAGTCTGGAAGATCATGTGGATCAACTAAGTGTTATTTTACTAACACTATGGATGGAGAGGATTTTGGGAAGTTATCTAAATGTGAATTTGGGTTAAAAAAGTTGCTTTCATGGGGAACATTGTTACCAATGAAGGAATTATAGTACACCATGTAAAGAAAAAATTTGTAGAGGAGTGGACTCAACCTACCACGATAACTGAGATTCGTAGTTTCCATGGATTAGAAGGATATTTTAGGAGGTTTGTGAAACAAATTCATGACTTTATAATCCATTAACAATGTTAACACGAAAAGGAGTCATGTTCATCTGGAAAATGAATTATATGGGATGTTTCCAAGAGCGTAAGAAGAGAATGTTTACTGGACATGTGTTAAATCATCCCTCTAGTGGAGAAGGATTTGTTATTTTTAGTTATGCATCTCTGAAAGGTCTTGGGTGTTCCCTCATGAAAAATGAAAAAGTCATTGCTTATGCATCTCAACAGTTGAAGACTCATGAGAATAACTTCCCTATGCATGATCTAGATCTAGCAGTGATTTTTTTTATCTGATGATACTGATTCTATATCATTATGGGGGTAAATGTGATATATAAAAAGATCTTCAATGTTTTATTTATATTTTCACACAGAATGAATTGAACATGAGGCAGAGAAGATGGTTGGAACATCACAAAGACTATGATTGTTCAATTTATTATCATCCTATAAGGGAAAAAATTATAATGATTCGTTAAGCATGAAAGACCTAGTTGTTTATCCCATGATGAGGATTCAAAGAGATCCTTTAATCAATGGCCTAGTAAAGTTGGACATGGGAATCATATGGGAAGGGACATCATCAACCCTAACACAATTGATTTCTCAATTATCATAGCTAGAGAAGATCAAGAATAATCAGAAATAATATCCATTTCTATTGAATAAGATTGAATCTATGAAGGATGAGATGTTTCCTAAATTCAATATTGATAAAAATATATATTAGAATTTCATACAAGACTATGTGTTCCATCTATTCTGAAAATAAAGTTGGAGGTGTTGGATGAAGCCCATAGCTTTACTCTCTGTATACATGCTTGAAGAAAAAAATTGTATAGGGACCTTCATGATCTTTATTGGTGGGATTATATGAAAAGGGTGATTTATGACTACACATAAAGGTTCCTGATATGTCAGTAAGTGAAGGCAGAGAAATAACATCCAAAAGGGGTATTATAACCATAACCCATAACACCATGGAAGTGGGAAAATATCACTGTGGAATTTGTCATTGGTCTCCCGAGAACATCAAAAGGAAACATTGCGATATGGTTTATTATAGACAATCTCACCAAGACTACCCATTGTATCTCTATTCGATAAGATTTCACTCTTGATAAAAATTCCAGGATTTATGTAAAGGAAGAAGTAGTGATGCATGGAGTTCCACATTCAATCGTTTTTTATCCTGATCCACGGTTCACATCAAAATTTTGGATATGTCTTCATCATTCTATGAGAACTGAACTGAATTTCAGTACAACCTATCACCCCAAAATTGATGGCCAATCTGAAAGAACTATTCAAACACTCGATGCCATTATGAGAACATGCACATTGGAATTTAAAGGTGTATGGGAGCAATATCTCCATTTATTTGAGTTCTCTTACAATAATATCTTCCACTAATAAAATAAAATTGCACCCTATGAAGCTATATATGGTATGTGATTTAGAACTACTACTTGTTCGAATGAAGCTAGCGAGAGAGATCTTCTTGGGACTGATATTTTGTATGAGATGACATAAAACTTCCATACCATATAACAACACATTAAGGCTTCATAGAGTCAGAAAAAGTGTTATGCTGTCAACCGTCGAAGGGAAATAGAGTTTGTTGTTTGTGACAAGGACTTTCATTGAATATCACCATGGAAGAGAGTAATGAGGTTTTTGTAGAAAGGGATGCTCATCCCTAGGTAAAATGGCCCCTATAAAATCCTTGATCATATAGGAGTAGTGGAATATCAGCTTTAACTTCCTCCAAATCTAGAACAAGTTCATGTTGTCTTCCTTGTATCCCTCTTGAGGAAGTACATTCCTAAAACTTCACATGTACAAAATCTATTGGTGGTACAACTGGAACATGACATCTCTTATGAGGTGTAGCCGGTGGAGATCTTAGATCATAGAGACAAGGTTCTATAGAATAAGACTACCAACCTTTTTGTGTTATTATGGAGGAACCAAAAATGCGAAGAATCCACCTGGGAACAAGATGAGTCTAGGATGCAGAAGTACCCACACCATTTTTTTCTTATGGTATGAGTTAAAATTTTATGGACGAATTTTTTTAATCGTGGTATAATTTAATGACCTGATCATTTGAATAATATTTTTCCCAAAATTATGTGTTATTTAATTTTATACTCCATAAAAATATATCCATTAATTGAAGAAGTGATACCACTGGGTTTTTACTATTATATGACTGTTGGTCAATATGACCATTGGTAACTAAACTCTTAACATTACAATTATTGTTTATAAATACAAGTGATATGGGTTAATTAATAACAAAACAAGAGTCGATGGCCTAATCTAGGGGCATTATGAAGCCCATCTGTCAGAGCTTGGGAAGGAGGTAGCATATCTGGGATATACTCTGTACCAATGCCAAGTTGAGCTATAACATGTGAACCTTGAACAGAATCGCTTAAGGGAGAACTTCAAGCTGATAGAAATCACCACTCAGGGAAATGTTGTCTAAGTTGGCCAAAGATTATGTCACCATGGTGCGTCTTACACTTCGGTCATATCCATGTGTTATATGGGGCTATTTAATGGGGACTTAAATACTTTTTGTAATCCATGGGTATAAATAAAATTATTATTCATTTTTATGGTAAAATTTGTAATTTTCAAATGTATAGATAAATTTAGGATGAATATTATTGATGAATATCAGAAGAAAAATGTTATTTTAAAATATTTATGAAATCATTAAATAATTAATATTGTGAAATTATTTTCAAAAAATGGTCTCTTATAATTGTGATCAGGAAGAAATTTAGTGTCTAATAAAATCTACATGATTTTTAGTGATTAGTAAACTATGAATAGTAACATACCAGTATGAATAGTAATGATTAGTAAATCGACCAAAATAATAGAAACTTCTCAAGTGAATGAATAAATACAATTTAGGCATTTTAAAAGTGAAAAAAATTCATAATATTAGTTTGGGTATTTTTGTATGTCATACATTTTTTATTTTCAATTTTTAAATTTAAAAAATAATTTAAATGGAAATTTATTTTCCTAAAATATAAACATAAATTGTTCCTATATTTTCATGTGTTTATATGATAATTTTATAGGACCTTGATTACTTTTTCAAGGTGTGACAAAACGAGTTATAGTTTTAGAGTTGTTTTTAATAATTAATAAATTTATTTCAAAAATAAATTAATAATATTTAGAAAATTATTTTCATAAAATGGTGTTCATTTTTTAAATCATAGAATAAATATGTGGTTATTGTAAACATTTGGGATTTTTCTGAAACAGTTGAATTTCCTGTGAATAGTAAAAATATAGTTTTGAGTTTCGTGTTTTTAATGACATCATTGATGATATAATCATGATGTAATCAATATAGTCGACTTGTGTATAGTAATATTTTCTTTGAGATATCCCATCTGGCCAATAACATGGGAAAATACATTGGGAAATACCATGGTTTTTCAAATACCATTGATGAGGTGTCCCTTGGAAATTAATTAAATATTCCCTCTCTTTCCCAATAAATACCAAGACATTCACTAATTAATTTCAATCCAAAATCATCATCAACTATGATCTGGTATTTTTACCCTCCAAATAATCCTACAATGGTTCCCTCAACACACCCAATGTCCCAAAATTCATGCTTTCAATGTTACTCTTCAAGGTAAGGGATTCTTTCTCCCTCCTTCATTAAGTCACAACCTCATTTATGTCATGGCTTGTAGTTTCCATCTTATTATGTGGGGGTATGTTATTATATATAATTATTACATTCCATTTCATTTCAAAATGATTATATATCATTTTCACTCCCATAAACTGATTTTCTTAATCTTTATGTCACGTCGTTAGGATGCCGGATTTTCGTAAAAGAAATCGCATCTTCTATTTTTTTCAGGTTTAATTTTCTTATGGTATTTTCTTCAAAAATACATACCATTGTCTTATTTTTTTTATTCTGTACCAATACTATATTATAATTTATTTATGAGTGGGTGAATTTTGTCCCATATCTTTTCAATGTTTTATATAACCATGTTTTACAACAATTATGCTGTAGAAAATTCTTCCCAAAATTTCTCTATCTTTCTCTTAAGAAATTTTCTTGTTTTTTGGAATTCATTGACCTATTTCGTCTAAATGGGTGTTCATAAATACACTAAATTGATATATTTGATTCTATAATTGACTTACATATAATATTCACTCACTTTCAGTGGGTTATAGATGGCCTAATAATCTTATTTTTAAGTACATTTAAAAAATCATGATTTTTAAATGAAACACTTTTTCATATTCTCTTTGGATTATTTATGGAATGTTTGATTATTATCTATTTGGATAACATTAATTTGATGAAATATTTAAGGTTCACCTTGATATAACTCCAATGAATTGGTAATGGAATTTAATCTCTAGAGATGACATGTTTCATGATACCTTGGTGAATAACCATGGTAATTTTTATGACTCCTTGGGTATGATCCTTGGTGATATGTTCATGAATGTTTAAATTAAATATTACAGCCACATAATTAAGTTATGATTCTAGAATTTATATGAATATAATTCCATTTCTCAATTATTTATGTCTTTTATCATGTTATTATTTATTTCACAAGTAAATTATTTCCCTTGATTTCCTTATTGGGCCTTCTACTAACCATTTCATTTGATGTATGTCTCCAGGTTATAAGATGCAATAATTATACATAAGAAGAACTTATGATGAAACCATAAAAGTGGATTAGATCAATGTTTTATGTTTTCATGTTTAATATTTTTGATTTCCAAGACACTAGAATTTAAAGATCCTCTTTTTGTAAATTGTAATAAAAAGTAATGCAATAAAAGGTGGGATATTACAGTGTTAGTTTTTTTAAAAGGTAATGATTTGGTCAAAGACCAAAGCACAATTTAATGATAAGAAAAAGATTACAAAATACGAAATGATGGTATTTTTTTACAATCTCTATCAAAATAATATAATAGGTCAGCTGGCAGAGTGTCCAGCCATGTCATGCTCTGATGAACTCCTTTTTTAGCAAGAGCATCTGCAACAGAATTCTCTTCACGATAGGCATGAGTAGCTATGTAATCAATCCCATGAAGTGAGTTCAGACAATTCATCCAAAGTGTCGTGAGCGGCCAGGCAAGATGAATTATGCCATTCCAGATGGCATAAATGATAGTGGTAGATTCACATTCAATCCAGAGCTTTCTCCAACCTATTTGAAGCGCAAAATCAACTACATGGATGACCCCCAACATTTCAGCTTCTAGAGATGAAGAATGTCCACATCCAACATAGAAGAAACCCTGACACTGGCCAGCTGAGTCTCTGATGATGGCACCACACCGGGCAGGGCCTGGATTGCCTTTATAAACACTATCAACGTTTACATTGATCCATCCCGACATCGGTGATTTCCGGAATACTTCATAGGAATGTTTGGTCTTTGGGAATATGTTAGGCACATGGAGATGACGAAGGATCTCAAAGTCACCAACCGAGTTGTTCCAACAGTCTTTTTGAAATGAAGAAGCTTCATGAATCACAATAAGAATACGAGATTTTCCTTCATTGAGGCTAAATGAGTGTTTATTATGAATAAGATCATTTCTAACTTACCAGATCTCATGCAGGAGTTCTTCTACTGCCGCAAGAAATATATTTTTAACATGTAAAGAGGCTTCATATCTAATTCATTTTTTTAAAAACAAAAAAATAGAGTCAGATAGGGGCCATGTGCAATTAAATAATTCAAGAACATAATTCCATAAGGTAGAGGCCGTCACACAAGACAAAAAGAGACGATCAACATCCTCCCTGTGTTGATTACACAAGTGACATTTAAAGTAGAGTTATATGCTAAAAGTTTGCAGATAGGCTTCAGTAGGCAATCTTTTTTGAGAAATGCGCCAAATGAGGGAGAGCCTAGAAGGATTGATACAAGGCCAATTAAATTTACTCACCCATTAAAAATGAAATTCATTTCCAGAAAAGATATTCTTATAGAAGTTTATAGAGTCTAGGATTCCATTTGGAGCAGGTTCCCAAACAAGGAAGTCACAATTAGAAGAAAAAGGGTGATTATCAATGATCCACGCAATATTGTCAGGGAGGACATGTATATGAAAATGTAAGACATCCTTTATAGAATTACTAGTTTCTTCAGGAATAATATTAGGTGGTAACAAAGATATCATGGGTTTACCACACCATTTTTCACACAAAAAATTGATGGAAGAGTCATCACTAACCATCCATCTTGAATTTTCCATGATCTTATAGTATGAGTCCCTAATAGAAGGCCAGATCGAAGAGTTGATGTAATTAAAATTCCCATTTAAGAGTTTAGAGTGGAATCTATGGTTCAACAATTCTGAATCATTAGAAGTAAAATTAATAATACACCATGTAATACAGGTTTGAAGATCATTATTGAACATCTTCATATTTTTTATACAAATTCCACCTTTATCAAGGGGATTAGAACACGATTTCCAAGGGTTAGCGACAAGATTATTTTCAAGAATAATTCCCATCCAAATGAAGTTTTTAATATAAGTATTAATTTTCCTGAAGATGCGGACATTCCATTTATAAATCATAAGAGAGTAGACCATTTTAGAGACAATGGTCGATTTGACCAGACATATTCTTCCAGTCATGGAAAGAGATTTCCCTTTTCATGTAGAGAGTTGGTTTATGATTTGATCAATGATATTAGAAATGTAGCTTGCTTTAGGATGACCCCAAAATATTTGGACGCCCAAATATGTGAAAGGAAAGAGGCCTTCATTAAATCCAAGATAGGTATCAATGCTAGATTTCCTTCTGACAGGAAAACTCTTTCAAAAAAAATTAGACGATTTATTCCAGGAAATCACTAGTACAGAGACATCCTCATAGTAATGAAGAGCTTGTTTGAGGACATAAATGTTTTTTTGATCCCCTTTAATAAATAAGATGATATCATCTGCATATAAAATGGGGGTATGGGTATTTAGGTTTATGGTAATTTGTATATGATTAATCTTACCCCGATCAACCAGATTATTGAGAAGTCTTATTTAGGAACATGATTTTTATATTTATTCTCACCATAGTTAAGTTCAGATATTCAATACAACGTTTTAGGATACCATTCTTTCTTTATAGAAATAAGAATTGGTGTAGTCCATGATGACACACTATGATGAATAAATATCATTGAATTGGGATCCATAAGTTGGGAAATGAGTTCTATAAACCCAAAAGGATCCATATGGTATGATTGAATAAAAATGCGAATCATACTAGGTTTCAGGTCTACGGTAAACATGACATAAATTGGTGTAGTTAATCTAGAAAAACAATTTTGAAATACTATATGTTACACACACTATAAAATGTTGATGAAATCCCAATCAAGGCTCAATATTATCAAGAAACATCTTTATCATCTATAATGTGATTACCACAACATTAGGAACAATAAAAACCTCCCTCTCCAATCTAGAGTCATACTCACCCTAAAAAATATGATTGGACCAATCGATAGATAAGAACTGAATCTGATATTGATAACTGTATTTATATTCCTTAACACTAATTATCTAGTCCATTCAAATAATAATGTTGAAGATTTTATGATTTGGTACTAATAAGTCACCATCCACAACATTCATCACTACCTTCAGATGACTATAAGGGAATTTAAAACATGTTATGTACCTATTTCATAAAGCCATAGAAAGACCCAAAAATAATAGATTACTCATTGAATTCATTCCAAAAAGTAAAATCATATTTCCAATATAAAACAATTTTTATAACCTATATAAAAAAGATATTTCAACATAAAATATGAAATAAACATCGTACCTATAACTATGGTTGCACCTACTTCAAATGCATCTGGTGCATACTCCACCACCTAAAAAATAGTAGCTGATTCTTCCTGAGTTATCATAGCCACATGATCATCCACCTTATCTGATGTATAATAACCCACCCATGGAAACATCGTTAAAAACCAATGATCTCATGGTTAATGTGTATCCATCCTTACTTCCATAGGTCATCTTATCAAAAACACATTTTAGATGGGTAGAGGTTTAAATAGATAACATGTATTTTGTGACCCCTTACAATTTCTCCATGTAGGTGTAGATTTCCCACACATATATATTTCAACCTACATCTATGGTCTTCAAGAAATGTATCTACCTTTGCACTTAATTTTCAAGATAAATGATATACCATTTCTAACAAAATAATAAATTGAATCACCTCCCAAATCATTTTTTATAACACTTTGAGATTTTGGGAATTTTTTATTTAATTTAACCATTTTGGTGTTTATCATTAAACCCAAAATTGAATATAGCTTGTGTTATATAAAATTACCAAGTAGATATTTCTTTTTTTTATAACAATATAATATTATGTTTTAGTTTTCCCCCAAATAAGCTTATTTTACTTGCAACATTGACTTGTCTTACGTTACACACAATATTGAGTTTCTATGAAGAAACATTTTATTATAATAAAAATTTAAAAAATATAGTTACAAAATATCTGCTAAATTTTTTGACATTAATTGTAAGAAGAACCTTCTGATATTATTTATAATATTTTTATATAAATAAAACAAATTGATATTGGAAAATATATATTTTCGCCCTTATTTTATATGTTGGAAAATAATATTTTCTCAAATAAACTGAGTTTTATGATATTCTGTTAATAATAATAAAATAAATTTAAGACACATTTAGAAATATAATTTGAAAAAATAAATTTTATTTTTGAAATCGTTTTGTTGAAATTATCTTTTGTGAATTTCTAGAATTTTTTTTGAAAACATTGTTTTTGATGAATATTGGAAAATACAGAATTTTAATTCAAAATGACTTTTTCATCTGAATAATTTAAATGGACAAGTTTTGAATGGATTTTTTTATGTTTCATTATATCAATTTAAAAAATATTAATTCAATTTAGTTCATTATTGTAAATTTCACATTGAAATTGGATATAAAAACATTTCAATCTTTTGAAACCTTTCACTTAAAAAACTCGACATCATGACAAATATGAGAGATTAATTTTAAAATAATTTCCTCTAGTTCTATGATTAGAATTTAAAAAAAATTGATTCAATATTTGGAATAATAATAATTTATAATTTATAATAATATCATTTTATTATTTTCCCCAAAATATAATTGAATGTAATTAAAATTAATTAATATGATTATGGTTAAATTATGTACGAAAAGAGACTAAAAGATAGTAATAAGGGTCAAAAGATTGTATAATCTTATCCAAAATCCATTCTATACAAATATTTCAACCATAGTCCCAATTTATTTTAACATTCTGAGTTATTGGGACACATTTTTGTGAAATTCAGCAAATATAATAAGTTATGTATGGACAAAAGAAACAATAGGAACCCTCTATGACTTCAAAATTTATAAGTCATTAGAGTATGGAACAATCAATAAATATTAAGATAATAAGAATAATTCAAAATTAAAATATGTTATTCTATAATTTTAATTGAACTTGTATTTTTAGATATGATATTATCACCTTAAACGATTAACAATGTCTAACACATGAAAAATTTATTTAATAATTAAACAAAATAAATTATCCTAGAAACATTAAATGAAAATTAAATTTCAGGAATTATTATGTTAAAATATTATTATTGAAAAAAAATCCATTATAAATATATTTGATATTAATATAATTTAATTAAAATATGTTTTTATATTTTTAAATTAAATTAAATGAAATAATGTCAATATGGACATTAATGTTATTCTGTAATAAATTTTATTTTACTAAAATAATTAAAATTTTGTAAAGATAATATATTGTAAAATAATTATATTTATGTGTTAATTATTATAAAATATGACTCATTAATGAAAAAAATGTGATTATATAATTAACATATTGACCCATTGATAGTTAAAACATTGTTTGAACAGTTCTGGATAAAGTAGTGTTTTGTGTGCTACATACTCTTATTATAAATTAAATTCCCAAAACACATGGGATTTTCATATTATTAAGACAATATAGTATGTCTAATTTGTGGGTATTTATTTTATAGTAAATATAACATTAATTTATTCTTTATTTTCCAATTATATTGGATATATAACTAGTTACATAGTTGAAAAACAAAAAATGTTAAATGTTGGGAATGTTAGTAGTTAATGAGTAAATTTATAATATTTCATATATTTTTCAATGTTGGAGGGTTTTATCAACTGTAAATACCCCTTAAATTCTCTACTATTCCAATTTTTAGGCAATATTGGTAAGTGATACCTCACAATACTGTTTACCTTTTATATTTACAAGAATTACACACCTCTTATATAAAAAAAATAACTCATTTTCCCCTTCTTTACACCTCTGAAGACTTGTTGGATCAAATAAAACCATTCCAAATATCCTCCTAGAATCCATAAATTCATCATAGAAGACACTATTTTGTATTATATACAACCATGGAATCCCTTTTGATGTAATAAAATGAGTTACAAAAAGAAGAGGTAACATCCATCTTCAAGCTCCTTTGTTTTATTTTCATTATACAAACCATGAAATATTTATATTTAATGATTATATAATAATATATGTATAATTAATATACAGATATATTTTTATTCAAAGGGTTTTTACTTTACTTAAAAACACTTCCATATAATAGGTAATGAACTTACAGTTGTTGTGTACGGTGAATTACTGCCTCACGAAATGATGTGGTTCATTTTTGATTTATGAACTCTAACATGATGGAATTATTATTTAAAATATCATTTTATAATATATATATTATATTATTTTTATGATATATTTATTTTCCTTTAAATATTATATAAAACAGACCTTAATGATTTACATATTTATAAATACAATAATTTCTTTTGTGGATATATGGACTACCACCTCCTCAAAGCAATGTTATTCATTTTCATATTACATAAGTATTAACGATAGTTTTGGTGAAATTATAAGATATATATTAAATAAAAATACTACATTAATGATTGAATATATATATATATATACATATATATTTCGTTTTCATTCCTTCTTCCATAAAGTCAATAAAATAGAAACAATGTCCATGTGTACGTTTGACAAACCGTCTCTATGAATGGTCTATTAAATTTCCTAATTATATATTTTATAGACATTTAAAAATATATTTATATGATAAATATGTGATATTTGTATTATTTTATATATCATTTAAATAATTAAATAATTTTTTAATTATGTTGATCAAAAATTAAAAATCAAAACCTATATGAAAAACATAGTGGATATTACCCAAAACATAACATTAACATGTAATTCATAATAAATTGGTAATATAAGGTCAAAATAATAATAATATATGGTATGAGATATATTAATATTATTATATGGTTGGTTTATAAAAAACAGACATTTTTAGACAGTATGTTTGAACATATATAAGGAATGATAAGACTTAAGGTTAGTGTTTCTCATCTCACATTTATTTCTATAGGACTTTTTTATTTATTCACCTGTCATTTCATTTATGTGATGTTTATAATGATCATAATTGTATTCTATTATTATAATCCTCAACACTATGGGAATTTACATATCCATTTTATTGTCTTTTATTCATGGGGATTATGTTTCAAATTTTACCAAATCAGTAAAGTAAATTTTCTCAATTTATCATCATTGAGACATATGCCATGCTTGGAGCCTATATTATAGTATGATGTGTATAAACTATCATAGTAAAAGTTATATCATGAAACTTTATATTTTAATGTTATTTTAGGATTTCTGAAATTTTATTTTCCTACATTGGGAGTATGATTCAATGTTACCATGTGGTAACAATATATTGAAACAATCTCATCATTTATCAGGATTGTTTATGATTATGATTCAATTAATGATATATTATGATCCATATATCAATAACAAAAATTATATTTATTATACTATATTTATTCATGATATCTCCATTTATTTGAACCATTTTTCAAACTCTTTGGTACATAATATAATTATTATTTTATTTTTTAAAAAATCTAACACTATCACTCTCTTTGGTTGGAATTTTATGTTCTTTCCAAAATCTATTTCCAAAGATTGTTTTTTAAAACAATTATACATATAAATTATTCTAATGTTTTTTAAAATTAATTTATATTTTTATAGGGAATTTTTCATCAATATTATTTCAATATTCATTTAAATGTTTTCATGATGAAATGGTTTCAATATATTTTCATGATTAATTTATATGTTTTCTAGAAATATTATTTCAAAATGATTCCAAGTCTCATATAAATGAAATATTTTAAAGGTATTTTTCATTTACTTCCCATTAATGCATTGTTTTGGGTGTTTCCAAAGGTTTTATGGAGGAATAGGTGAGTTTTCATGAATTGAGCCAAACATTGATCCCAATTCCAGATTTAAAAATAAATTTTGTTTTTTTATAAATTTTTTATTTTTTAATATTCTTAACACATTCCAACTCCTCAATGTACTCCCTTGATATATTAACACCACCAAGTAAATTTGGGGCCTTTATAAATCCATAACCAATGATTATTGGGGTTTTTATTTAAGGGATTGGGCCTGCCCGAAAGACCAATTCCAGTTCTAAAATTAATTTTTTTTGTTTTATAACCTATTCAATTTTTGAGATTTTTTGGTGATTCTAAGTATCACCCAAGACCATTGAACCCATACACACGTCTAAACGATCTCCCACATTTTTGGAGATCTGGTTCATTGAGAATTGGTGTAGAACCCCATAGGGTTCCTCAAATAGTCCAGATTTGAAGAGGTAAATTCATTCATTAATAACTCACTCAATTCATAATATTTTTCATCCATTATAGTTCCAAAATGTCCTACTGATTCTTGTTAGAAATAAAACTGAATTGTGGCCATTTTAATTTTCAGATACTATTATTTCGGTGTGATTACTTCAAGATTTATCAATTAAGTGACCCCATTTCTTTCCTCTTTCAAATGGATTTTGGTTTCATTCAATTTGACTAGTTATTCAGCCATTTTTCTTGAATTAAAAAATGTACAGAGGGTATGGTTTCAAACCTAGGGTTTAACCTTGGGTTTTCTTGGCGTGTTATTGTGGTTTTAGGTTTAATCTAGGTCCCACTTGGTGCGGTGGTGGTGCGATTTTATTTTCGCACAAAGGATTCAAGGTTTCAACTAATTTGATAGGTGATTCCATTGTGCATGCTATTTTTGTGAGTTAGATTGATTTATTTATGGTATATGAATGTTTATCTCATTTTAATGTTTCTGAAAAAATTGTTTTTAGTGGTATTTATAATGTAATTGAATTTTAAGTGCCAATTTTTTGTGAAATTGGGTGTTTTTCATACAAATCTTTTATTGAATAATTTTGGGATGTTCTATAATTACATAGTTGATTTTATTTAATTTTATTAGGACTGGAAATCATGTTTTAATGATTATTATTTTTTTTGTTTTCTCTGAATGTTTGTTTAAATGGTGTTTGGGAAGCAAATGGGCATAAAGTGTCATGTTTGTGTGAAAATGGGGGGATTTAAATGATATAACTTCTTGGTTCACATGGGGCATCCCCATAACATAAATTTTGGTTTCATTAAAGGGTATTGAACTGAAATTTTGTTTTTATTGGCTTAAAAGTGTGCACATAGTGTTCAAATTGGATATTTTAAATAATTTTGGGTGCAAAATAATGTGAGATTTTTAGAGGTTGTTTTATTAAAAATCTAACTGTTTTGTTGTCTGTTTTAAGTGGTATAAAATGCTATAGCTAATATATTGGTTGTGTTTGACTGGTAATGGTGTTTTATATGAAAATTTATTTATGTTGCATTCTGAAATTGATTTAGCAACAAAGGGGAAGCCCGGGTACCTAGGTGGGGCGGATTTGTACTAGTACGACATGTGGACCGGATGGGTTTTGTCCCTATTTCACTTAGAATTTGGATAACAACAACTCTAAATAAACTATTTGTATTATTATTGGGTACCAATAGGTTATGGGTATGTTCACTACTATTGGCTCGTGCACGAGAACAAATTTTTCTATGGTTACTCTGCACAGAGGTACGAGGTACATAGGGCCCAAGACAACCTAGTGCCGAGGGGTGTTCTCAATGTTGTTGCTCATTGGATTTTTAGTATTTACCCATGTATTAGGGTGTGTTTGGGTTTAAATTAAAGTATATTACCATTCTATTTAAATGCGTGAACATTCTGAAAATTTTAAATTGAAAACTATTTTCAAATGAAAGTTAAAATTCATGGCATTTTAATACTGCTCTTCTTTTCCTATTAAAACTGCTTGATTTTTCACATTATATTGAATGATATTTGGAATAATTGGGTGGAATCCTATTGGGATTAGTATCAAACCCTACTTACACCCCTTTGGTGTAAGTAGACTTGGTTATGTTTGACTCAGTTAAGTGAAAGGCTAAGGGTAATTGTGGTTCAGGGTGTTAGTCCCCATCCTTGGTGCGGAGTTGTGAAGACGGCTTGTGGGTGATTACCCCTTATCATGTGGAATCCTTGGGGATGTATTTTTGCTATATTAATTTGTATTTTTACATCTTTTATTGTATTTAAACCAATGTATTCATTTCTGGTTTCTGGTTAAGACTTGTTTGTCTCCAAAATTTCAAATTTATACTATGTATTGTTTTAATGTGGTATGCTTTCATACTCGAGTAAATCATTCCCAAACCTAAATTAATGATTCATGGGGACTTGTTCCTTCCCGTGGGGATTGGTAATTCCCTTAGGGAATTGTCATGGGCTAGGTTTGGTACCTGTATTGGTGGCAACCAGATTTGGTTCATGACAAAATGGTATCATAGGATGTAAACTATTTTGGGTTATATTGCTATTTTGGGTTGAGTCGGGATTGACTGGAGCTACGAATATCAGGGCTTGCAGTTTTGGTTGTGAGTAGGGTGCCTGGATTGCACCTTTAATGGCAGACCTTGAGTCACCAGGGGATGTTGGAATTTACAGATTGACTTCACTTCTAGGTGGGACGTGTAGCCTGTAGACCACATGTGGACATCAGGCGGATGTGAAGTAGTTGTTTCTTTATTTACTAAAATCTGTTTAGTTTATTTATATTTTATGTATATGATTACACTTTTATGAATTTTTGAATTGGCTATTTTTTGTGACTCTTGCATTTTGTAGCAACATTCCTCCCCGGAAAGCTCCCACGTGCCCAGAAGAAGAAGCTGGAGAGAGTTCTCCCACACCAATTGATCAGAGGCTCATGGATGATGTGGTTAGAGCTATCCAAGATTTCAGAAAAGGACCAGATCCTACTTCTATTTCTATTATGGTAGAAGATACAGATCCTAGAAAAGATAAAGCATAAGAGTTTCTGAAAAACAAACACCTATAGTCTGAGGTATCTCATAATCCCAGGAAGTAGAAGAATGTCTTTAGATGATCGAGTGTATGTTTGAGTTCTTGGAAACACCTGAGGAGCTCAGGGTGAAGTGTGCCTCTTTTCTGTTGGAGGGTCCCAGCCATAAGTGTGGGAGTCAGTGCTTCAGGCTAGGAAGAATGAGCAGATGCACTAGAGAGATTTCAAGGTTGTCTTCAATGAATAGTATTTACCTGAGGTGTTGGATTATTCTTAGTCTAGAGAGTTCATGGAACTTTTTCAGGGGAATCTATCTGTGATGGAGTATGCTAACTGTTTTTATGAGTTGCTTCGGTATGCTCCAGAAATTCTCTCTAATGAGCATGCGAAGGCCTAGAGGTTTGAGAAAGGCTTGCGACCAGAGATATACTCCCAGGTGTTCTTCTTTAAGCTGAGGACACAGGCTGAGATCACTGACCGGGCGTGCATGGTAGAGATTTATAGGAAGGGAATGGATAGTTTCTATGGTTCAGTATCAGCAGTGGGAAGTGGAAACTCCTCAGAGAAGAAAATAAAGTATGATGATCATGTGAAGAAAGGAGGTGGCTGTTCAGGCCACTCTCCCAGTCAGTTTTGTTCTGCAGCTTCTGATGCCATATCGGTCGTGTGCCACTAGTGTGGGAAGCATGGGCACATCCGACTAGCATGTAGACTTCCTCCGAATCCTTGTTACGAGTGTGGAGGTATAGGGCATTTACAGCATTTCTGCAAAGTGGCACGTCCACTTCTGAGTGGGGAAGGGAAAGTGGCTTCAAGAGGAGTGCCATCACAGTCCGAGACATCGAGGACTGGAGGATCTCGATTTAGAGGTTGTGGTGGTAGGGTCGTATCATCTTCTAGGAAGATCTAGTTCAGAGCACAGCCACAGACTAGCGGTCATCCTTAGGCAGATACTAGACATCTATATATAGTGGATTAGGCACCATCTGGATCAGAGGTGGGACTGTCGACAGTTTGAGGTACCTTTTTGATCACATCTTCTATAGCTACAACTCTTTTTGATACTAGTGAATCTGTTTCATTCATTTCTACCTGTTTTGTGGACATGCTGAATTTTCCAACTGATTTGATATCTTTTGCGATGGAGTTGGTGACACCGCTAGGAAAGAAGACGGAGTAGGGTCTCAGGTGACCATCATTTGGGCCTTCTGTGTCAGGGGTCGAGGTACAGTGGGACCTCCTGTCATAGATGTTGACTTATTTGATGTCATAATTGGGATGGACTGGCTAGTACACTTCCAGGCACACATCGATTGCTACAGACGGCGTGTGAGTTTCACAGCACCTGATGGGAGTCATCAGGCTTTTCATGGAGAATAGGATCCTCGGTCAGGTCGCGCAGGGCCTCCACTCCCAGATTTGGGAAGTGTTATCTTCCAGTTGTCTTCATTCATGATATAGGATGTTCATTCCCCTGATGGTGCACTAACTCATGTATTGAATGTGTTTCTGGAGTTATTCATGGATGATTTTTCAGGTTTTCCCCCGGAGCGGGATGTGGAGTTTTCGATTGATCTGGTGCCGGGAACACAGCCGATATCTCTTCCCTCATACAGTATGGCCTCCACTGAGCTGAGGAAATTAAAGATATAGTTGAAAAAAATAGAATCCAAGGGATTCATTTGCCCGAGCATCACTCCATGGGCCGCTCCAGTGTTGTTCGTGAAAACGGCTGATGGATCCCTCCGGTTGTGCATTGACTACCAGAAGCTGAATAAGGTAACAATTAAAAACAAATAACCTTTTCCTAGAATAGATGATTTGTTTGATCAGTTGAAGTGGGAAAAGTGGTTCTCAATGATAGACCTGTGTTCAAGGTATCATCAACTCAGGTTGAAGGAGTCATATATCCCAAAGACACCCTTTCAAAGCAGGTACGACCACTTTGAGTTTTTGGTCATGCCCTTCGGAATGACCAATGCTCCAGTGGTCTTTATGGAACTCATGAATAGGGTGTTTCATCAGTATCTCGATTACTTTGTTATGGTGTTTGTGGATGACATTATGGTATACTCTGGATCTTAAGAGGAACACTAAGATCACTTGAGGATCGTTTTTGGTAAATTACGGGATCAACGCCTCTATGCAAAGTTGTCAAAGTACACTTTCTGGATCTGGGAGGTGAGATTTCTAGGTCATGTGATCTAAGAGCATGGAGTTTCATTGGACCCTGAGAAAATTAGTTCGGTCATGTCGTGGGTACAACCGAAGAATGTGTTCGAGATCCGTAGTTTTCATGGCATTCCTGGTTATTACAGGCGATTCGTTCGGGATTCCTCTCATCTTGATTCACCAATGACCACCCTCACCCAGAAAGGGGTGAGGTTTGTATGGGGTCCAGAATGCCAGGCATTGTTCGAGGAGCTGAAGAGGCGGCTGACTACTGCCCCCGTGCTGATTTTTCCGAAGGCTGTAAAGGAATATGTGGTCTATTGTGATGCTTCAGGTATGGGTCTTGTGTGTGTGCTTATGCAGGATGATCATGTGGTCGTGTATGGCTCTCGCCAACTTCAACCACACAAAAAGAACTTCACGACCCATGACATGGAGTTGGCAACGGTGATGCATGATTTGAATACATGGCGTCACTACCTCTTTGAGGAGAAGTTTTTGGTCTACTCTGATCACAAAATCATGGCCTATATCATCTCGCATGAGGACCTAAACTTGAGGTAGCATCTCTGGATCGAGTACTTGTAGGGGTTTGACATTGACAATGTCTATACCCCATGCTAGTCTAATGTAGTGGCTGATGCCTTGAGCATAAGGGTTGCAGTGCAGGCTTTGAGGAAGTCTAGTGATGAGTGATCATTGATGGGGCTCTTTTCTCAAACGTATGTGGAGACTAGGGAACATACTGGATGGGCATTCTTGGTGAGCGTCCAGATGACTCCTTGTCTGTTGGAGTTGATTCAGCAGGAACAGCCTAGTGATGAACTTTGTCAGTGGTCGAAGCAGTTTCTTCATGGTGGGGAGACATCCTCTGATTGGTCGTCATCTCCCGAGGGCATCTTGTGCTTCAAGGTCCATTCAGTAGTGTCGTTATCTCTATGGAAGGTGGTGATGCAGGATAACCACCATTCATAGTGGGCATTCCATCAGGGTTCCACTAAGAGGTATTATGATGACTGTCTGCAGTTTTGGTGGCCTAGTATGAGATGGTATATAGTGGAATTTGTTTTGAGATGCTACACATGCCAACACGTGAAAGAAGAGCACCAATGGCCATCCAGTTTGCTCCAGCCATTACCCATTCTTATTTGTATGTGGTATGAGGTCTCTATGGACTTCATTGTTGGATAACCACATACACCTAGAGGTAAGAATTCCAGTTGTGTGGTGATTTATCATCTTACCAAATCATCCCACTTCATTCTGATCAGAGATACATCTAAAGTGGATGAGTTGGGCCATTTGTATCTTCAGGAGGTGGTGAGACTCAATGGTGTGTCATCAGCAGTTGTCTCAGATAGTTACCCTCATTTCACTTCTCAGTTCTATGAAGTTTTTTAGATGTCCTTGGGGTCTCAAATTAAGATGAGCATGGCATTCCATCCTCGGACGGATGGTCAGACAGAGCGGGAAAATCAGATTTTGGAATACATGCTCCATGCATGTGTATTGGACTTTGGAGGTTCCTGGGATATCCATTTGGGGTTGGTTGAGTTTTCTTATAACAACAGTTACCAATCCTTGATTCAAATGGATCCTTTTGAGGCACTCTATGGTCGGTCGTGTTGGTCCCCCCTATGTTGTGCCGAGGTAGGTGAGACATCACTACCAGGGCCGAGTCTAGTGCAGGAGATGTCTGAGAGGGTCAAGTTGATTAAGAATCATTTATTGACAGCTCATTGTCTCCATAAATCATATCATGCCCGGAGTCGTTGTGACCTAGAGTTTTCTGTGGGTGATAGGGTATTCTTGAAAGTGGCCCCTCATCTGGGCCATCATCGATTGGGGAAGATAGGGAAGCTGGCGTCGTAGTATGTTAGGAAATTTGAGATCGTCGAGCGTATTGGAAATGTAGCATACAGGTTAGACATACCTTCTCAGTTGACATCCATCCATGATGTTATCCATGTCTCCTAGTTAATTAAATACAACCTAGATCCATCCCATGTACTGAGTTGGGATGAACTACACCTAGATCCTGACTAGTCTGTTATTGAGAGGCCGATGCAAATAGTGGACTCCCAAATGAAGGTGATTTGAGGGAAGACCATTCCATTGGCCCGGGTTCGTTGGAAGCATGGTAATGATACACATGAGACATGGGAGCGGAAGTCATGGATTGAGGAAGAGTATCCATTCTTGTTTTTTGATCAAGATTCAGGTTGAAATTTCGGGATGTAATGTTTTCATGGTGAGGATAATTTTCATATAAATGATATATTTTAAATGTATTTTTCATTTAATTTCCATTAATGTATTGTATTTGGGGTTTCCAAATGTTTTATGGAAGAATAGGTGAGTTTTCATGAATTGGGCCAGACCGTGAGCCCAATTCCAGAATTAAAAATAAATTTTGTTTCTTTTATAAAATTTTCATTTATTAACAATTTTTACACATTCCAACCCCTAAATGTCCTCCCCTGATATATTAACACCACCAAGTAAATTTGGGGCCTTTATAAATCCATAACCAATTATTATTGTGGTTTTTATTTAAGGGATTGGGCCTGACTGAGAGCCCAATTCCAGTTTTGAAATTAAATTTTGTTTGTTTTATAACATATTCATGTTTTTGGCTATTTCAATGATTCAAAGTCTCACATAAGACCATTAAACCCAGACATGCGTCTAAACTCTCTCCCATCTCTTTGGAGGTCTGGTTCATTGTGAATTGGTGCAGAACTCCATAGGGTTCCACAAATCGTCCAGATTTAAAATGGTAACTTCATTATTTCATAACTCTCTCAATTATTAATATTTTTCTTCCATTATAGTTTCTGAATTGCCTAATGAATCTTGTTCGAACGAAACCTGAATTGTGGATGTTATAATTTTCAGCTACTATTGTTTTGGAGTGATTTCTTAAAGATTCTTCAATTACGTGAGTCCAATTCCTTCCTCTATTAAATGGATTATGGTTTCATCCAATTTGACAAGGGATTCATCTATTTTTCTAGAAGAAACAAGTTTCTAGATGTTAGGGTTTCAAACCAAGGGTTGAACCTTGGGTTTTCTGGGTATGTTATTGTGGTTTTAGGTATGATCTACGTCCCACTTGGTGTGGTGGTGGTGCGGTTTGATTTTCTCACAATGGATTCAAGGTTTTAACTAATTTGGAAAGTGATTCCATTTTTCATTAAATTTTTGTGGCTTATCTTTCTTTTTTAATGGTATTTTAATTTTTATTTCATTTTTATGTTTCTGCACAAAAAAATTAGTGGCATTTATAAAGCAAGTGAATTTTAAGTGCCAATTTTTGCTGAAATTGGGATTTTTTCATACAAATATTTAATTGGATCATTTGGGATGTCCTATAATTACATAGTTGATTTTATTGAATTTTATTAGGACTAGAAATCATATTTTAATGTTTATTATTTTTGTTTATTGCCGCGAATGTTTTTTTAAATGGTGTTTGGGAAGAAAATGAGCTTAATGTCTCATGTTTGTGTGAAAATGGGGTTTTAAAAGGATATAACTTCTTGGTTCACATGGGGATGCCCCGTAACAGAATATTTGGTTTCATTAAAGGTTATTGAATTAAATTTTTTTTTGTGACTTACAAGTGTGCACATAGTGTGAAAATTGGATATTTCAAATAATTTTGGGTGCAAAATAATGTGAGATTTTGAGAGGTTGTTTTATTAAAAATCTATGTGTATTGTTGCGTGTTATAATTGGTATAAAATGTGATAGACACTATATTGGTTTTGTTTCAGTAGTAATGGTGTTTTATATGAAAATTGACTTATGTTGCATGCTTAAATTGATTAAGCACAAAAGGGGATGCTCAGGTACCAAGGTGGGGCGGATTTGTACTAGTACAACTAGTGGATAGGATGAGTTTTGTCCATGTTTCACTTAGCATTTAAATAACGACAACTCTAACTAAACAATGTGGATTATTAATTAGGTCCACTAGGTTATAGTCATGTTCCCAACTAGTGTCTCATGCATGAGAATGTATTTTCCTATGGTTACTTTACACCGAGGTATGAGGTACATAGGGCCCAAGACAACCTATTGTCGATCGGTGTTCCTAATGTTGTTTCTCATTAGATTTGTAGTATTTAACCATTTTTAGGGTTTGATTGGAAGAAAATTACAGTATCTAACCTTTCTATTTAAATTCATGAACATTCTGAAAATTCTTGATTGAAAATTATTTTCAAATGAATGTTACAATTCATGGTATTTTAACACTGTTCTTCTTTTCCTATTAAAACTACTTGCTTTTTCACATTATGTTGCATGATATTTGGAATCATTGGGTGGTATACTCTTGGGATTAGGATCACACCCTACTTAAACCCCTTGGGTGTAAGTATAATTGTTTATGATTGACTCGGGTAAAGGAAAGGCTAAGGGTGATGGCGACTCAGGGTGTTAGTCCCCATCCTTGGTGCGGAGTTTTGGAGACAACTTGTGGGTGATTACCCCTTGTCATGTGGAGTCCATGGGGCCGTATTTCTACTGTAATTATTTGTATTTGGAATTATTTTATTTCCTTTAAACCAATTAATTCATTTTTGGTTTTTGGTTAAGACTTGTTTGGATCCAAAATTTCTGATTTATACTATGGATTGTTTTAATGTGTTATGCTTTCATACTCGGGTAAATCATTCCCAACCCTAAATTAATGATACCCGGGAACTTGTGCCCACCTGTGGGGATAGGGAACTCCCTTTAGGTCTTGTTACAGGCTGGGTTTGGTGCCGGTATTGGTGGAAACATGTTTTGGTTTGTGACACCAAGACTGGATTCTATGTTTACAGATATATTTGAAATGAATATGTTTTTCAATATTTTGTCATGATTTCTTTATATGTGTTAAAAATATTTTAAATGAAATTGGGTTTAAATGTTTTTTAATAATTATTTATATGTTTTCAATGTATTTTCAATTAATAAGATTTTAAAATTTATTTTGGATTTCATTATAATGTGTAAATGTGTTTTCAATGAAAAAAGTTTTTAAAATTATTTCATGAATTACATAAATGTTTTTGATGTTTTTTCAAAGAAATGTATTTAATTTTTTTTTCATGATTTCATCATATGTTTTTAATGAAATAGGTTTTTAACATTATTTAATGTTTCCCTGTTCTTTTTAAAATTAAATTATATTTAAAAAATTTTCTAGATTAATTTATTGTTTTTCATGTTTACGTTCTAGAAAATGTTTGTTAATATATTTTATTTTTAAAATATAAATATTCAAGGAATAATGGATAATATCCTAATGAGATTGTTTTAAAAGATATGTCAAAATTATTTCCCTCCTAATATAACGTCAGTTTTTGTATCTTATTCATTTTTAGGTAAATGATTCTATAGATTATTTCATATTATTTCTATGAATGGTTTATATATCGATGAAAGGATGATTACAAACTATTTTTTCCCCTTCAGGGGTTATATGATTATGAAACCTATTTCTTTTTAATGGGTTGTATGTTTATAAATCCCATTTCATGTTCATGAGTTATAATCTTATAAAACCTGCCTCATTACATGGGTTATGAATTGATTAAATTATTATAAAACCTATCTCTTTATCATAGGTTATGAAATGATTACATTCTTATGATACTCATTTGAATTAATGGGTTATTATATGACGAATTCTCCTGATCTCATGGCACACATATGTACGATTTTTTTATGAGATAGGCGGGGATTATATTTCCTTCAACATAAATGGGTATGTATTTATATATCTTGAGATTGGGAAGGATGGATGGTGGAGTAAACTCAGTTCAATAAAGGACAATGCCTATTATTATTTTCTTGGGAGAGAAGCTTGACTACAAATATTGTCCTAAGAGTGAACCATTATTACCAATATAGATTGGCTATAAAAAACATACTACAATTTTATCTTTTTCAAATGTAACTTGGATACTATGGGAATAATTTTGTATGTTTATATGTCTACCTCAAATTCTATGCCTTAATCCTATGTTATGATTTTATGGATTATTATCTTTATTCCCTTATGATTATCATCTTATGAACTACCAATTATTATACAATGAATCATGTACATGATATTTGATATATAGTGTATGAATATGAAATGTTATTCTCATGTTCTCATACCCTTATTCAAATGTATCTCTCTTATGTACCCTTACTGGACTTTTGGGCTCACACATTTCCCCTGACTCATTTACCTCTGTTATAATGAATAGTTTTAAGTATATGTACTAAATGAAAATATATTTGTGGGAATCATTGAATATAATTCACCTATTTAGATGTTTTTAATGTTTCTAAAGGTAATAAACTATTATGTTCATTAGAAATGTATTTTTATAATATAATTAAAATTCATATAAATTGGTGTAATATCCATGTTTATTAAGTATTTTTATCTCTTATTTATTATCAAAGTAATGGATTCATCAACCTAATGAATATTGGATGAGAAAAACTTAATGATATCCCTAGGAAAATTTCTAAGGATATTTGTAGAGATTCCTCTAATAATAAAAAAAAGATTCATATATTTAATTGTAGGTGTCATGATTTTCAAATAATATAAGTAATTTTTCATGATAAGGTTGAATTACACTATGATAAGTATTTCATGCACTATGATTTTCTCATTTTATTCAATGTAGGGAACCAGAAGGAAAAATTTTAACCTTTAATATTATAGAGAATATGGTTATTATGAGCAATAAAATATGATTACAATTCGAGATATTGATATTAGGATATTTCTGAATAAGTTACCATGATATATGATTAACAATGTGGACATTGTGGATATTCCTAATAGATAAAATATGAGGTAAAAGGAATTTTATAAATGTTCACACACTATGGAGTATAGTGTAAAGAATACTTAACATAAAACATGTCAATGATATGGGATGAAGAACCTATAGGAATACCACAAATGGATGGGAGGATGTTATATATGAGGGGAAAGGTTTAGAGAGTGATGAATTTTCATGGAGTTAAATTTTTCATCTTTGGGAACATGTGAAATACACAACTTTTCACAAACCAGGACGGTTCATCATCCGACCCGGTGCCAGACCCGGTTCGTGGCAAGGCCCGAAGGGCATTCTCGATCCACACGGGCTGACAAAATTGCCTGAGTTTCAAATATTAAACATGGGAACAATTTACCTGTATAAATAAATAAAAACAATTATAAAGATGAATAAATTTAAAAGTAAAGTCAACAACCAAACATGCCCTGATAATAAGGCCAAAAGCTATAGTTTACAACTTTAACTAAAAACCCAAAAGAGACTACATCATGGGAAAACCAGAACTCTAACACAAACCTCCGTGAAACATGATGAGTCACATCCCCAAGCCACCACCACAAAACCAATGTGAGGATGCCAATGACAACCCAAACCACCAATAATAAGCTCTATGCATGAACATAGAAAGAAAGAGATACAGGATCTACATATATCAAAAGGTGTATGTGGGGTGTGAGCTAAAATCCCAGTAGGATTCCACCGAGAAAACGTTCCACGTATAATTATTAAATGACAAAAACATTTTCAGTTTAACCGAATAAAAATATATAAGTTCTTAATTAAATTTCAGTGAAAATAGTTTTTAAGGAATACTAATCTAAAGGAAAATAACCATAATTAACTTACACACACATAGACATTCATTGTATCCCCAACATCACACCGTGTGCCGAACGGGAGCACATATCAATAGAGGTGCACAATACATGGTAGAGGCCCTAAGGATACTAACGAGAAGTGGGACCCTAGAACATCATGTCTCGGTGAAAAATTGTACTGGAACACAATAATATATCTTCTCGTGCACGAGCCACTATTAGGGATAAACATCCATAACCTAGTTGACTCCAAACATCATCCAATAGTTAGTTAGTGATGTAGTCGTAAAAATTAGCAAATTAAAATCTAGATGATGCCACATCCATATCAATAGAACACTACTCCTAGTCCTCTCACCAAGTACCTAGGCTTCCGGTCTCAACCCATGTAGTTCAGAGTTAATTTCACATGTCATAACCATACACTCAGACCAAACAAGACACTACACACGCCAAAACAACCATTTTCACACACAAGAACCATTTGAAATAATACACCCACTAAAACGTTTTCCAAACAAATCTCACACAATTCAAGTAATCTAATAAGACATTAAAACAGTTTATAAAACATTACAAAATTATGTCCACATGGTTTTACACACACAAAAGTGACTATTTACAAATCCAAAACACATTCCAACATCGCACGTACTCAAATACAATTTTATAATGTGACATGCACCACCCAAAAAGTTTGATGAAAATCCTTACACCACATGTAAGATTCCTTTTCACAAACTAAAAAATTTAACAAGCCAAAAATAAAACGTTATGAAACAATTATAAAGAAGTATCCTCGTATCACCCATCAGGCCACACAAACCTTCTATTATGATATGATTCACATTAAACAATGTCAAAAATATAGTTCACACTAATTTCACATCATAATAATCTAAACTCGCAATTTAATAATCACTAACAACTCGATATGATTTTTCAATAGAAAACACACACATAATATAAACATGATACCAAAGAATTAAAATGAAACTCAAACATCAAATAAAATAAATTTCTCACAACTCAAATTAATTAAATTACATACAAAAATAATTCAACTTGATAATTAATTTATCAGATATTAAATAAGAGTGGAACCACCTACTTCGGTGTAGAGATCATCAAAATTTCGGTGTGAAACCAACACCACACACCAATGGAACCATTCACAACATTAGTTATACCATAATTCAATAATTGAACCTAAATAATCATAGTTGGACAAAAAATATCATGAAACCCTAACCCCACAATTCAATCCAATTTAAGAAACTAAAAATTAAAATGAAACAAACCTATAGTGAATTTGTTGGAGGATGGTCATGTTAGACAGGGAGGTGTCAGGGGCATGTTGTGCTGAAAAAAAGGTTCACCTATAATATTCAAGTGGCACATTATTGTGCGAAGGGAAAAAAACAGCATAGTCGTTGGTCGTCAGTGCGTGGCGGCTGTGCGGTGTGAGGTGGCTGAGAGAAGGTCGTTCGTGCGGGAGAGGATGTCGGAGAGGCACCGCTAGATGAGAGCAGAAGGGGAGCGGCGACTAGGAGGGATTTTCAGGCGGTTCGGCTGAGAGGGAGGTGGAACAAGTGAGGTCGTGCACGCGGGTGAGGATTTTTGAGGGGCCTTGGTGCGCTGATTCGAATGAAGGGTGTCGGACGGGAGCTACAACACACTAGGGTTGCAGTGCCATTGGAAATGCAACGTACCGACAAGGGGGGAACACTATAGGAGTGATGGGGATCAATAGATGAGGGGATGAAAATAATAATTAAAAAATTAACAACAAAATAAAATGTAATAAAAATTAAGGTAAAATAAAAAAAACTATACATTAACATAAAATAATAAAAATAATATTGTTAATAATAGTTGTAGTAATATTTGTGGCTAAATATTATGTTAAAACAATATTATAACAATAACATAAAAATAATTATATCCTAAGTAAAATCTTAAAAAAATTAATAATGACAGTACTAACATTAAAATTAAAATCCTAATAATTTCATAACCATTATAATAATTTGATATTTCTTAACTAAATGAAATATTAACTGAAATAATAAAATAAGATAAATAATCCTCATATTATTTTTTTTCCATTATTAAACAACTCATGAATTATTTAATCATTTTTCTTATGTCATTTTTATGCTTAAATTATTAGTCAACTCTTTAATTAATTAATAACACACATGACTGACAGGCCACACGTTGATCAGGAGAAGCCACATGGCTTCATTCGTGTCATGCGCATGAATGAACATTATGACGCCAGAATGCTCTTATATCAGAAAAATGAAAAAACTCTCATTGGGTCCGGCCCACACCTCAACTATGCAAGGTTAATGCAAAATAATAATTATAAAATACAAATAAAAGTTAATACAGATGTTCGGGTGTGACATAACTCAATTCCCTAACATAAAATTATACATTAAAACCATAAGACATATTCTATACCAATAATTCATATTGAAAGATAGAAGTATTTGTGTATTTGGATTTGATAATTGTGAATGGTGAATTATATACGGATTGTTCAGATTATGTTTTTGTGCATTGATTTACAAGAATTTATTATCTTACTGTAATGGAATCAAAAAAAATTTAATGTAAAGGAAATATACATGATAAACACATGATTAAGAAAAAATAACACTTAATATATTCCTTATATTAAGATAATAATTTCTTGATAATGTTATGTTGGATATGAATATGTGAAATAAATGGAACTAATTACAATGGAACTAATTTATTATTTATTGAAAAGTGGTTTATTCTATCATGGATGAAGTTTACAACTTCGTGGTTTTAAGGAAAATATCAAATAATAATTAGAATAAAGAAATGTGCATGTTTTCAATATTGAATTTGATTAAGGAAGGTTATTACCATATTTCAAGATAATACATGATGAAGGTATTAACATGTTTAATATGAGAAAACACATAGAAAAATTATAATATATAGAAGATCAATGCTAAAATATTTTTTTAGAAATATAGTGAGATTTTTTATAAATTTTTAAAATTCCATATTTCTGAATATTTATAAGGTTAACGATTTTTGAAAATTTTAATATAATAATTCGATGATGTTTGGGAGATTAAATTATTTTTTTAACATGTGAGTATTTATGCATGCTGGATAACATGTACTGACCATTTTTTTGTAACATTTACTAATAAAATAATGAAGAACTTATTATTAACTTAATGGATCTCAAGATCAATTTTTTATCCAAGAATTTCAAATCCAGATTCATTCAATATAGTAATATATGATGTGTGAATTTAACACGGTATAAAAAAAAGATGATATGAAAATATGAAATGAAATGAAAACATGTAAGTATATATTCTTGAAAATTTATAAGATAATCCCGTAAAAGGTTATTAAGTTTTTTACTCTAATATCATTGTCTTTTATTGAATCAAGGGTCTTATAAATCATCATATATTTATGTTTTGGGGCCCCTCAACTTCCCATTCATGACTCACATGCAGGTTATCAATGATCATTCTAACTCTTTATAGTTATTTAAAGTTATCCTCCAGGTCCAATTTTCAATCTCTACCTATGATCTCCTTTGTTTACTCCTTATTATGAGTAAATTTGTATACTTTTTATGGTTCAAACAATAATTATTCAATTAATTTATAGTATTAATTTTCATGATGTAGTTTTTTATGAATGTATCATTCATGTATTAAACATTTGACATTCTAGGTGAATTTGGAGGGTGAAATTAATTTTATGGTGAGGTAGAATGTTAAAACCAATGATTTTGTGAATTTTTTTAAATTAAATTAATTTTTTTTGATATTGTGTATCATAGGAAGAACTTAATATACTTAGTTTTATATGAAATTAAAATGTTATTATTTATTTGAAAGATTCTTCAATAAAGTTTTTTCACTATTTGATACAACAAGATAAGTTTGTGCTATATACAACATCTATTGGGCTTGTGTTTCATGAAACACTGAGATTCTTTGAAACATAATTTAGTTTTTATAATAATTTAAAGGAGTCAATTATAAAATGTCTGTTAAAATTAATTAAACAAATAGTAATAAAAAATTGTATTATTTTTCATGGTTTTATGTAAATAAAAAATATTTATAATAAAAAAAATAAAATTTTGGGTAAATTTTATATAAATGTGAAACTACTATTTTTTCAAATGAATTAATTTTTTATGTTCTTCTATGACTAAATAATAAAATAATTTTTTGATACCATTAGAAATTTAATTTTAAAAAATTACACTTTTTAAAATTAAAATGTCAATTTTTTAGGGTGAATTATTTGGATTTTCCTTTAAAATATTATTTTTATTGAATAGTGGGCATTAATGAATTTTAATTAAATACATCATTTTCATGTAAATAATTTATTGGGTTAAATTATATTTTTAATTAGTTTAAAATTTTCATTTGATCATTTTGACTACATTAAATCTTATTTATTTGAATGGAACCAATTTAAAATGTTAATTTGATATAAAAACATTTCAGAATTTTGGACCTTCTTCTTTGAATACTATTTGTCACCACATGTCTATGGGATTAATTTTAAATTAATTTATTCCAATTTGGTGATTTTGGTTTTGAAAAAAGGATCCCATATTTGAAATAATATTAATTTTTAATATATAAAAAATTTCATATTATTTATATTAAAAATATTAGTGAAATTAATTAAAATCAGTTACAACGATTCAGGTAAAATTATAGTTAACAAGGGACTAAATCTTAAACGTATGGACTAAAATTTCATAGAATATTTTTTAAAATACATTGGACTCCAATATTTATACCATATATCCAATTTTTTCTAATTTTATGAGTTATTGGGACACCTTTTCGGGAAACTAACATGTATAATATGTTAAGTACGGATAATTCAAAAGATGAAACATCCTTAACATTACAATTTATAGAGGTTGAGGGTATGAAAAATCTACATAGATTATAATATAAACAATATTTTTGAAATTTAAATGAGTTTTTTTGTCATAATATTTTACCTTTTAGGTTAAATATTATATAATCACATTATATGATTATCAAATGCTAATGAGTGCATAATTTAGTAAATAATTGAATAGAATAAATTTTATTAATAATTTTAAAAGCATAGTAAATTTGGTGAAATATTATATTCAATTTTTTTTGATGAATATATAATGTAAACAAGAGGTGAAATTAATATATTTAAACTCAAATAATATTTCAATATTTTGAAATTAAATTGTATAAATGATTTCAAAATGCTAATTAATTTTATTTTATAATAATTGATATTTTATTAGGAGAATTAAAATTTTAAATAATATGGTATTAAGCCAAATGATTTTTATGTGTTAATAAATATAATATATGGTACCTTAATGTACCAATTTAGCATTTATAATTAACATAATTTCCCAAATATAGTAAAAATATTTTCCAAATGATTCGGGATGAAGAAGTATTTTTGTGAGTTATATGAAATTGTTTTAAAATTAATTTCCAACGCCTTTTGGAATTTTATTTTTTATATTATGTATAATATTTTTAATTCCTCGGTATATATCTAATATTTAATATTAGACTAATTTATACTTAATGGTGTAATTAAAAGGTATATAAATCTAGTTATGTTAATAAATAACCAAAATGATAAAATTATGGAATCATAGATATCAAGGAACAAAATTACTAATGTGTAATTATTTTTTAATTGTGGGTGTTTTTATCAACCATAATTACCCCTTAATATTTTATTTTATAATTTAGTAGGCTCATTTGTTAAGGTATTCTACCCAATATTGTTAATCTTTTTAAATATTAGAGAATCCCCCTCCTCCTCTATAATAATACTTTCAATATTCCCAATCCTTACACCTCTCAAAATACTTTTGGATCAGAAAGACCCAACAAAATTATGATTCCATAATCCACCATAGTACTACGAGCCTCTCTTTTTCCATAAATCCATGTAAAGAATTCCATTTGGTGTAAACACAAAGGATCTACCCAAAGTAGAGGTCACATTCTTCATTAAGCTCTTTTGTTTAATTTTCAGTATCCACCCCCTAAAATCTAATTATTACATGATAATTTAAAAACCATAGCATCCTTAATATACTTAGTTTTTTTATTCTATTTTTTCCCTAAAATTACACACACTTCCATAAAATAGTTGATAGCTATACGGTTCTTTTGTACAAATGACACCCACCTCACAAAATGATATTTTTCGATTTCAATTTACACCCTATCATATGTGAAAATTATGATGGAAACACTGTTTCTATATAATATATAATATAATTACGATTTTTATGATTATTTAATTATTAAATAAAACATACATTCATTCTTTTTGATTTTTATAACAAGGTAACTTCATTTTTGGACGCATGGACTATCGGCTTCTCATAACTATCTGATTTGTTCAAACGATACATGGAATGTATTAAGGATGTGTATAGTAAACATATATGATATATATTAAATAATAATTATATTTTTATTATATTATTATATAAACTTTTTTATTTTAATTTATTTCGATCAATACTACATTAAAATAGAAACAATGCTCATGTGTACGCACGACCAACCGTCTCCATGAATGGTGTTTTAAATTTCATAATTCTATGATTTATTAATTATTATAAATATTTATATAATAAAATATATGATATTAATATTATGTATAATTTTTTTGAAATAATTAATTCATGATCTATGTAAGTGGATCAATAATAAAAAGTTAAATGTCTTAAAAATAATAAATCTAATGTTACCCATAATGTAACGTTAACTGGGTTTTCTTAAAAAATAAAAAATATGTAGTCATAAAAAACCATATATTGTATTAAATTAAAAAAATTTGTTTTATGGTATATTTATAGGAACCTTTTATTTATTTTATAGTAGAATTGAATGTTTTAAAAGAAATTCAATTACATAAGGTATGAGTTTTCATGCATAAGTTTTATTTCATTGAGACTTATACCTTACTGACAAGTAATTTATTTTTATGGTGTATATAATTCACATAAATGTATTAAGTTATTACAATTCCTAAATTTAGTGGTATTTATATATCCATCTAATGATATATTTTTCATGGGGTTTATGTTTCATAAAATACCAAATTGGTAATGTTGTTTTGTCTCAATTTTACTTCTTTAATACACATGCCATGTTATGCACAAATATTCTTCTATGAAGGGTATAATATTCCTATTGACATATTATATCATGAACCTGATTCTTTTCATGAAATTTTAATATTAATTTATTTCCACATTATTATATGAGGAGTATGATTAAATTCTACCATGTGGTAAGAGTTTATTAAAACAACCTCATTATTTATCGATACAACCTACGATTGTGCTTACATTAATGAATCATATGACACATCATTCCAAAACACTCAAAAAATTTACTCCCTTAAATTTCTTCCTTATATATTAGTATATTGGTATCATTTATGATATTTTTTATAATAATATAATTACAAATATATTTTAAGAAAATCCATCATTATCTCTCTCTTCTTTAAAAAATTTCTGTTTATTCAAAATCATGACTTGTAGAAAAGTTTTTCAAAAATGAATTATACATAAAACAAGTTTTAAATGTTTTTAATCTGATAATATAATATTTGATGGATGTTTTTTATGAAAATGTTTTAAATATTTTTAATTAAATTCAAGGAAGAAGGTTTTAAAAATATTTTCAATCCTCTTTTATATATTTTCTATAAAAAGATTCTCAAAATTCATTCAAGCCATATATCTATGTTTTCAAAGATATTTTAATGAAAAAATTTTCAAAATGATTTTAATAATTTTTTTTTTGGAAATTGTTTTCAATGAATAATATTTTCAAAATGGTTTATTTATTTATTTATGTGTTTTTAGGGTATTTTGAATGAAATAGATTTTCAAACTGTTGTAAATATTTATTTATGGGGATTAAAATTATTTTAATGAAAATAGTTTCCCAAATATTTTCATTAAATAATTATATTTTTTGTAGAATTTTAAATGAAATATTCCTTCAAATTTATTTCAATATTCTTTTGTATGATTTAAAAGAAATATTTTTTCATACTTTTTAGATGTTTTCATTATATGTTATATATTAAAATTGTTTTCAAAACTTTTCTAGCATCCTTTATATGTTTTTTTTATATTAAATGAAATAGTTTACAAAAGGATTTATGTTTTAAAAAAAACTTTTCCAAAAAGTGTGTATAATTATCCCATGAAATTCTTTTCAAAAAATATCAAAATTATTTACCACCTAATATGACATCTGCTGATGTTACTTTATAATTTAATGGGAATACAATTTCACTTTCACAGGTTATATGCTTATAAAACCTACTTTTTTCATGGGTTATCCTTTGATGAATTGTCTATGAAACCTGTCTATTGTCTATAATTTATAATATGATTATCTTTTTATCATACCTATTTCATTTTAGGGGTTATAATATTATTAAATTTTATGTTATTTTAGAAGATATAAGTATGATTTCCTTAGGAGATGTGTTGGACCTATATCTCCGTATAATGCATTCATGAAATATTTATATCACATGATATAGATAAAAATGGAATGGGGAGTAAACATAGTTCAATAAATGATTTTTAGCTAATATGGCCATTGGACTGAATCGTGACTACTATGATACTCATGGGAGTGAAACATGACTACCCAAATCAAATTGGGTGTGAAACCATTCCACTTAGATGTCCTTTTATGTGATTGCATGACTTATAAGGGTATTATTTTATATTCTTATTTTTCTACCCAAATTATATATATTAATACATTTTTCTTCATTCATGGATAACATTATTGATTCATGAAGATTCATTTCTTATGAACCGCGAATATTTATGTGAGGACTCATGTATATGTTATTTGAAATCTAGGGTATGTTCTTAAAATGTTATTCTCATATTCTCATAGAATTATGATCATGTTGTTCTTTGGTATATATTTTGTTTATCCATACAGAGCATTTATGATCAGACCTTTCATATGATTCCCTTCCCCGTGTTCTAAATAATGGTTTTATGTAAAAGTACTAAAGGTCGAGATCTTTGAGGGAAACATATATAATATTTCACTGGGGTAAAAAGTTTTTGTTCCAGGATTCCAAAGTAACTAAACTATTAAAGACCTTTTGGAATGTTTTTTTTAAGTATTCCTATAAAATTATATTATATCCTTATATGTTAAACTAAGACATAATATTTTTCTAGATATGTACTCTTATTCAAATGCTACTAAATTGACTACCTCATAATGGTTGGAAGTAGCATGAGATTTAGCATTGAATGAATATCAGTCTTCAATACCAACTCAATCCTTGAAGCCTTTATGTAATAATTGGTGACTATATCAGGTTCCATGTTCACAAACATAGAAAAATTGGGGGATTAATCATGTATGGTATGATCACCCAACACTAATGTAAAAACACAAGGATTTTCCCCACTTAGTGTCTGAAGATAAAATTTTAACTTTAATATTTTCAAGAATGATACCCATGTGATATCCTTTTGAAACATATATTGAATGATATGGTCACAACATATCCATAATTATTATTTAACAATACTTGGGATAGAAATCCAAATATTACATAGGAGTCTTTCGAATGATTATGATCCTCCCAATAAGATCATAAAAATCAGAGGATTATAACAGTAATTTATTTTTATAAATGATAGGTGTATTATTCCCTGTAAATTCTTATTTATGACCCACACCTCTTACTGGGTACCTAAAACCATATTGAAATATACTTTGAATATTTTTTCTTATAACTTTTACTATTGAAGGTTCCATTAGAGGATTTTCGATGGGAAACTATCTAGAAACATCATTTATCTAACTTGGAAGATATATTCTAGGGAGAATTGTCTAAGAATTTACCATGAGAAGATTCCAAAAGCATAAGACATACATTAGGTATCAATATCAATTCATTAAAACACTGAGAATTTTAATAAATTATTATCTATTAAAACATGTATGATGAATTTTTGAAAATAACTGGTCAATTTAAATATGCCACACATTTTCCACAATCAAATAATCTCTACCACCATGTTTAATGCTTGTAAAAAATCACTGACCAACCATGGAAACATAGATTAAGTCACATAAGTGAGATAGCCAGCCACCTTTTTCACACCTTATATCAATATTCCAATTTTCCTAAATCATGTATACCAATACACCAAACAATACATAGGCACAATAAACAACACATCATACTATGTATCCCATTTGATACAAATTTGTAATAATCCAACATATGTTAAGTTCAAATTTCCCGCAAGACTATCTACCACAATGTGATATATAGAATACATCCACATGTACCATTTAAAATCAAAGAAATGTCAATGTAATATGTGGATGAAACAAATTAATATCCATGATACATACAATGTTAGGATATTCTAGCAAAACCAAAGTGACAAAGTTGACGAAATTAACAGGAATCGTTGTGACCATCCATCACCACTAATCCTTCCCCTAATTATAGAAATAAGGGATAAGGGAAACTTTCATGCTTCCTGAAATAATAACCTTTCCTTGACTCATGAGGTCACTAACCATACGAGAGGGTCCCGTTTTGTGACTACCCCAAGCCTATCTCTAATAACCCAGGGGATGGAGACTAGCGTCGAGTGGGAATATCCCACAATGGGATGCATTTTACTAAGTACATGTACTCACAGTCACATATCCAAGGGAAAAATACTAAAATGTAAATATAGTACACATACATGGCATAAATACTCTACGATATAAACAAAAAAGTATTATAGTAGGAAAACTCATCCACAGAGAAACCTACATGATGCATTTGTGTCTGATGAATATATGAAGCCATAAAAGCACACCTTGTCTGTCTAGTGACATTAAGCTCCTCCTGGTCCTTGTCTATCTAGGACTTTGTCGAATAATTGATATTCGTGCCCAAGACAAGACACATGTGGGAAAATCTTGTGCACAATGAGTAAAACAATACTCAGTAAGACACCCTGAGAACACTAAGGAACACCACTAAGAGATACATGAAGTTTACCAAAATGAGATAAATAATGAATTCCACAAATAAAACACATGAATTACAATCTTCTCACATATATATGAGTCTGTAGCATTAAAATAAGGGTTATTCAACATATTCCATCGAAAAAACAACATTGTTAAGACCCCGAGTGTCGATAACACACCGATTATCCATAAAATGTGTCGATAACACCTGGAGTGTCAATAACGGACAAAATGTTTATAACACATCCAGTGTTTATAGCACATAGATTTTGGATTACACATGGAGTGTTGATAACCCATAGAGTGATGATGACACATAGAGTGTTGGTAATACATGGAGTGTCTATAACATTCAGAGTGTGGACAACACATGGTGTGTTAATGAAACATTGAGTGTTTATAACACATTCACTGTCAATATGTCATGAATCCCCAAAATTAAGTAGTTACTATGTAACATAGTCCAAAGATCACTGTCAGCCCCAGAATTCTACTCTTGGTGTGATTATTCCGATAAAACCTACTCTTCAAGAAAAAATGTTGTAATAAAACATCCTCAAAAAATCATATATATTTTCTCAAATGTATATACTCATTTAAAGTGTCCCAATTATACAAATGGCTCATCAAATGGAAACACTATTTGAATGTAACACCTGATTTTAAAAAATGGTCTGACCCAGGTCCGAACTAACCGACTGTACTGGACTCGACCGGCCGGTCGACCTGACCTGGTCTAGCTAACCTAACACAACCCATTCTGGAAGAACATTGCGAGCCCTTTTTGGTCTATCCTTCACTATCTCAACCATATGGGATTCTTGGACTAACCCATTTTTGAAATAGAGGGGATTGATTCCCTATGATCCATCCCATCATATTCGGGTTGGTTTGGAGTGCCACTTGCGGTCCACCCCGACCACATTCCTCTCATGTGATGCAGTTTCATTATATTTTCACATAGCTATCATGCCAAATCCTCCTAGTCAAATGGCCTCACTGTTATAATGGGTTCCTCTGATAGGTCTGTAAGCTGCATCCTAGCTCACTGTTGTAGTTTCCTTCTAAGACCCTCATTCGGTGTCACGACCTCCTTCTGCGGGCCATGCCTAGTGGCCATGCCATCCCCAATGTGGATCCCTTCCTTTTTCCACCACCACTAGCCACCACAACACATGCTTCCCATCCTTTCCGATACACAGTATTCCATGACCGAAACGTCTCCACCACAACTGGCTAGCACTACTGCATCCTGCCGCCGATGGTACCTTTCGCTCCAGTCGCACCTCCAAGGTGTCATCGAAGGTTCAGTATTTTATTAGGATTTCATTCATATGTTTTTAATGGTTTAGGGAGTAAGTGAAGAACATGTGTATAATGTTTAAATAATATGGGAGGTTGAGGGGAGAGAAAAGGCAGAAATAACTCATGAATAATGGATATTTTCCTTGGTTCATGTCATCCTTGATCCGACCATGCTAGAAGGTTTAAATAAGAAAAACAATATATTATCACCATGATCTATATCCCCTTTTAAACCCCAAATCAATTATTCATCCCTTATTAATGGTAAAACTTTAGATCATCATTTTCGTGGGGTTTTCCACATCCGTTATATGAATCTATGTAGGGAGAGGAAATCACAAATATATCAAATACCCTGCCTTGAGGTTTGGATCGATCATTGACACTGGGTGAAACTTCGTTGTCGTTGTTTGAAAATCCATCGAATCTGAGATTCATCGATCTTGATTCATAAATCATTAGAAATTTGTTAGAGTAGGATATCTACCCTTGCCTTAGAGTATTTCCATTGTTATGTCGTAACCCGAGATTCCGAACAATAGTCAATACATAAAAGAAACTATCCCAATATCAAATAAAATATTTTTATTAAATATTTTGATGATGTTGATGTAAAAAAACTAAATTCCACCCTCAACCTGCAATAGTCGAGGTTAGGACATGAATAATGTAATGTTAATGTTATAAACAAAATAGTTCCCTCATATTTCTAATTTGGGCACCCATTTATATGTTAGTACTGTTTAAAGAACAAACGTCCCACACGCTTTATTAAAAACTCAAATGTTTTCATCAAATCATTCTGCATACACCGGGCCTTGTAATTTCACACTCTCTCAACACCTTGTTAGGTACTTTACCAACTAGTCTATAAAAAACTAGAAAAAATTGAACTCATTAAATTCTCCCTACCTTATAGATTTATTCACCGAAAATTAAAAACCATGGACACTCAAAAAAGGTGAGGGTACTGGTCATTCATTTGATCCACCCACACCAAAATGATCTCATTGATATTCACATTCTCCCACATGATGTAAAGTAGAGAAATTCACCACATAGAAATTAACATCTCATATCAATCATTGATCTCCACCAAGTACTCCACAAAAGTCACAACATTTTCAATGTTCATGTCTCCCTAGTCGATGATCTGTGATGTCTCATGCACACACCTGATCAGCTACGACACGTATAAGATATTATGCACCCAGTTAAACTTTTGGGCAGCTTTAAGAGGTATTAGATATTGATAACTATACTCAGAACCAGAAAAATGTTGGTGTATCTCAGTGGATACATGTCACCCCAACCATATGTCTGCAATTCCCATCGATGTGAGACCCGATAGAACACATTATATGTCTCCTCAAACCCCAAGGGACTTATTATCATATCAGCATATGACTTATACCTTCTCTATTCATTCATCATCTAATCCATGATGATCTTCACCTTCCCATTGGTAGCCTACTATCACATTGGAACCATCATTACAGACTCTCCTGAGTCATTCCAACATTGTACTGACCTGCACAGTTTCCTATAAAAGGCTTAAAATGGTGTCATACCAATGATAGAGTGGAATTTATATTTTTACTCGAGCTATACTAGATGTATGTTTTCCTCCTAGAAGGGAAAAAGTCTATGATGCATGCACATAGCATAACATCGTGAACTTGAATAATCCTCTCTGTCTGGCCATCCGTCAAGGGATGAATGGTCATGCTCAAGCGTAACTGAGTCCTTAATGCCTCATGTAATCCATTCCATAATTGGGATGAAAAACCAAAATCAAAATCTGAAATTGAACGTCTATGTAACTACATGAAGTTTTATTATCTCCTACAAAGAGGCACATCCTAGGATCTCTACTGGACTCTTCTCACAATTCGATAGGTAGTGGGCGAACATTTTGTGCCGGTCAATGATCACCAAGATTATATGGTCCTCCTAGATGTGTATGGTAAAGCCGTGAAAAAGAACATTTATATCCCATACCTCATCTAATCTATAACCTAAAGGGGTTGGGTCAATCCTGGTTGAACCTGGTGCTCAAACATCACTTGTTGATATGTAATTCATTGACAAAACAAATTATTCCACTGCCCACTTAATCCATGGCCACCAGAACTAACATCAGTTGTCCAGGTACATCTTTTCCACACTTGTATATACCACCAAAAGTGATTTCTGTAACTCCATCAAAACCCCCTCCTAGAAACCCACTTGTACAATAGTGTGCCCTATAAATATAACAACATTCTCCCCACCTATGGAATATCCATCAGGTGCGTGACTTCTTGACATCTAAGCACGGCAGATCTTACAGTTGGTATCCCCTTGAATTGCCTTTCTGACGTTCTGTATGTGTAGATGGGTGAAAAAAATAGATTAGTGGAATGATAATCCATACGCATCCATAAAGTATTTCTACAAAAAGACCAAATACTCAGACACAACACTCGACAACTACATATTTCATCATCTACTGAGAGCAGCATCCCCCTAATTCCCCTTCTTTTGAGTTTAGACAATAATAGTGTCATGGTATTGGAGGACCTCTATCAATCTCCTGTATATCATGTTTAGATCCTTCAAATAAAAGAAATACAAGAGACTATTGTTGTTTGATTTAATTATCAATAAATCACCCATCAGGCAGTGTCACCAAACCTTCTATGAAAAGACTACCACTGCCACCTCAGGATCATGGGTTTGGTAGTTCTACTCATCCTCCATCAACTAGCGTAATCCATTGGCATTCACTACATCCCCATGTATTAATAAACATCCAATTATAGTCCCTAATGCATCTCATTACACTACCTTCCTTACACCCTCTTCTGGTAATCTCAAGATGGGAGCTCGCTTCAACCTCTGCAACTGCTCTTGAAAACACATCTGGAACTTCTCTGTCCAGACTAAAGGATACCCCTTCTGTGTAAAATCCATCAATGGGTTTTATATATTGGAAAAGTCGGGTAAAAAACACTAATAGTAACCATCCATACCTAGTAAACACCACACCTGTATACCACTTTTGGGTGGCTCCCAAGAAATCACTTCCTTAATCTTCATTGGATCCACTATGACTACAACTACTGAAATGACGCATCCTAGAATGTGGAAATCCTAAAAAACTTATTTGTATGTAAAGTGATTCCCGTAATTTTGGTGATCTCGGAGTGTGTACAAGACTATCCACAAGTTTATTTCATGCTCCTCTCGAGTCACAAAATACAATAGGATGTCATCAATTAATACCACCCCGAAGTAGTCTATATAAGGATGGAACATCCTGTTCATGTGTCCCATGATCACTATTGTGGTGTTTTTCAAGCCAAACGACATCACCAAGTACTCTACATTTATATACCAACATATGAGGATTTCCATTGGTACATCATCATTCCATACATTATGCATGTGATAGAAAGATCAGGGGTAAATCTTTGAAAAAACTCTCCCCCCATCCGCTAATCCAAAAGGTCATAGATCATTGGTAGTGGATACATGTTCTTCATGGTCTTTTGATTTAGGAACTGGAAGTCCACACAGAACCTCATGCACCCATATTATTTCTTGGAAAACAAAACTTGGGCCACCTATGGTGAAACAGTGGGCCTTAGAAATTTGATCCTCTATAAGTCCTCAATCTAATCCTCAACTTCCAAAGCTCCAACTAATCCATCTGTTATGTAGGTATTGATATCTATGTAGTCCTAGGGGAAGATATTAATGCATATATCTACCTATTTGTGTGGAGGTAGTCCAGGGAAATCCATCAGAAGGACATCCTCATACTCCACCACCCCCACAGAAAAATGGGGACTACATTTATCCACTACACAAAGGGTGAGGCTATCCAACTGATGAGAAATTGGTTTCACCCTCCTACGAGTAAGTCCACCCTAGCCTACATGAATTTCCTTTTCACAAAAAAATAAAAATTAAGTCACATCACCACCGAAACATCATACATTGTGCCTGAAGTAGCCAATCTAAGCATGTATAGTTGATAACAATTACATAATGAGAATTATGTCATAATTCGCCGACACTTTTACCAAGAGATCCCAACCAGATCTCATAGCTCCAAGAGTATTCTCACACTATCTTCCCCAATATGTGATCATCAAATCCCCTCCAATAATTTTCTCTAAGCATAAGCGTCAAGTCAATGGTTTCACTAAAACCACTGATTCTCAAAAAAGGTCATGGAATGATATGAATCGCTGGAACATGTCTCTATCAAAAAAAATATAAGGTGGAAAAGGAATAGATTATTACTATAATAATACATAGAGAACTAGGGTCATAAAGCACCATTTCCTGATGCTGGCCTCATCCTTACCACCAAATTCAAGAGCCTATGGTGGACCTCCTGTGAATGGTGGTGGTAATACGTCGAATCTATGCCCACATTCTACTTCCATACATACTCCACTTCCATGACCTCTAACTTGAAGATCACCCGAATCAGGAAAAATAAATCTTTATGGGGTCCCTTAGACTGTATCCGGGTTGTTCATAGGACGGGTGAGGAAATTTCGTATCATATGTCATCGATCACCGTATGAGTAACATTTCTTTTCCTTCAGCTAACTCTCTCTTCCCTAGGATCCTTGAACTGCAAATCCGATGTCCTGGGGTTTTCTGCTAGAGTGATTGACCCTCTTGGGATACTAATTCTGATGTCGGCTACCAGATGCTGAAGTCATAGCTACTGGGTTCCAGTTGGTAACTCCAAATGCAGGTGTCAACTCCACTAGAAATATATCCACAAGCATAGCTCGCTATAGTACCCCATCATTTGTATTCATGGTAACAGATATCATGGATACCCTGATCTCCTAGAATAAACCATACTTGATAGTTCATTCCCAAAATAATGGGTCTCGCACCATATCTAATGTATAATAACCCATAGTTTACATACATGGTTATTACTTCAGAATTGAATCATACTTATTACAACATATAAAAAAACCATGATAGGACCGTATAGGTATAGTGTCTTTAGAAACTGTGAAACATAAAATACTGGTACATAAATCATCTACATTGTCTCCTATTTATTTCACCATATCTAGAGTCCCTTTTGGCATATACTACTTAATACCCTTCTTCCTGACCGGGGGAGAAGAAAACATATAAAATGGTGAGATCAAATGCTCAGTAAGGGTAAAAAAAAGAAATATCAATCATATCATATTCATAAGAACATAACATTTTGATAATATTAACCTGGAAAAGAGATCATAATATCATATCATGGGATAAATCACAGTAATGAAATGTAATCCCAATAATAATAACATAAAACATGAAACATTGTGGCATACACACACAATCACAGAAAATCATTCCATATTATTCAAGTCTCATTTCCAAGACCATTATAGTGGACAAAGTCCATTACTGAACCGAGTTCACTCCTTGTTCCAGTCCTGGATCACTGAAATAGATTAACTTGTCGTTCCAGCAATGTCTATCTCATGAGATATAAATCATTACCCAATGCATTGGAGGTAGGTATAAGTCCCACCCATCTCATAATGAAACCATTCTTATGTGTGCCACAAAATCATAAATCATAGCATAACCCATGTTATAAAAATGGGATTCTTAAACATCATGCCATCATAACATAATCCATATAAGATAAAAGGACATCATAAAATTAATTCTATAATAACATAATCATATCAATGTAAAAATAGGGATAGAAAAATAACACTATATTATCTTAGATGGAAAATAATTTTGATAAAACCCTTGAACTCCATTCTTGAGGAAAATATCCATTCTACTTTAAATTTTTTTTCCATTCTTAACATGACATAAAATATTTAAATAAAATAAGTTGATTAAATATAAAAATGTTAACTGTTAAAGTAATCTTCATGGAAATAATTTTCTATGAAATCATAAAAAACCATTTATACCGTATAAGTTAAAAAAACATTCTCCTCGTACTTTTTCCGAAAAAGTCAAAAAGTTCCTCGTATGGTAAATAAAAGAAAGATATTTTCAATAACACAATGTAAAAGTAAAAGATGGGTAAACATGACCTTAAACCTACATGAAATAATATTAAAAAATTTATGAAAACATTTTTATGTACATGGACGAAAAATATAACCCCAGTAAAAACATACGTATAAGCAATCTCGGATAAAAAAATGAGATTTGGAAAATTATCCCTTACCTTATGTCTGATTTTCTTCGTACGTATCTGAACCTCCTGTATAATGATTTAAATAATGTCATAGACTTATTACATAATCATATTCATTGTTAGGATATCATATATGATCATATACTTATCTTCTTATTAGTAATATTTCATTTCTACTTGTTATTCGGGTGTTCATTGCTTTATGTTCTTAAGCATGTTTTGTTGAATAAATTCTTATTATTCATTATAGTTTATAGATACATAATTTCCAGAATTTTATTAGTGTAATATATATCATATTTAATCATTAAATTCATTTTTATAATCATTATTAAATGAAGATCATGTAGAACGAGTCGCATCACATCGTGGAGACGGTAGGCCGTACATACGCACGAGCGATGATATCGTTCCCGTGATCATGGAATTGTATTGAAGTGTATGTATACTATTTTATAATCAATATCACTTTACAATAATAATATATATTTATTCTTTACACCATTATACTCATCCATGTAATGTGGTGGTGGAAAATAGATTACAGCACGGGGTGGAGACGGTATTCCGTACGTACGCGCACGCGGTGGGTTTGTTTTTTGTAGGATGTATAAAAGGTGAAATAGGGTGTTTTCATATTTATAATAACATATAAGTATATTAGTTATACTGATGTTATTACTTCATAATTATACAACTAAATAAGATGAAGTAGAAGAAAATATAAATTTGAAAGAATCGGTGACAGATATTTCCTCTTCTTCAACACGCCTCTTTGAAACCTCTTCTTAGAGAACTAAAATTGGTCTTTGAATAATATCAGGACCTCTATTATATTTATATGGAAGTTGATAAGGGAAATGGTCTGGTTCTGGCCACGCATGAATGCTCTATGTTGTGTAAAGTGAAGAGGGAGGAGGTTCCCTTTTATAAGGGAGGAGAGGGGCACCTTTGGAAACCTAAAAAATATTTATTTATAATAAATTAAAACCCCACATAAAAACTTACAAAATGACTCAAATACGAAGATTATTTGATATTGGGTTGTAATGTCATCATACAACAATATTTAGACATGTTTTGATTTTATTTCAAACATTATCATCATGATTTATCCTTAATTAATCTATTTATTTTTATTTGTGGTAATTAGATTCCAAATGTTAAATTGTCACAAATAATTACTTATGTGTTTTGAATTGTCCATAATTGGATAATTGATGACATTTTAGACCATATAAAGTTTAATTTATAATATTTAAATATTTTTATGAATTTTAACCAATTTTATATTATGTTATTTTTATAAAATAACAATAGTGTCAATTTTGACACTATTCAATTAATTGAATTTAAATAAAATCACACAGAAGATATGTTCGAACCAAAAGCATTAATAGATTTATAACATGTCATATTTATCTATAAAATTAGTGTATCACATTAAATAGTTCATATATTATTTATTTTAATATTTTTAAAACAATTTATTTGATATTTCAATCCATAAAATAATTTCAACATCGCTATTGTGTCACCTTTAATGATACTTATTTAATCCTTAAAAATTATAAATAAATTCACATGATGTAGATAATTTTATTATATTAATATAGACTATTAATTTTCGATATTTCATGATATTTATCTCTAAATTAATATTATTTTACTTATATGATTTAAGAGATAGACATGTTGTCACTTTCTTTGGTTTTAATAATAATTAAATTATTTTCATGGTCAAAAGTCCATAAAATTAATCTATTCCGACCCATAGGTGATATTGTTCAACCTTTAGTCATCCAATAGAATTTTGTCACGTGTTAGGGAAATTTTATAATCTTATTTTTACCCTTAATTATCCGATTTACCTTTATCTACATTAAATAATAATTACCGTAGTTAATGTTCATAATATCAAAAAAGTAAGAGTTACCTGTTAACATAAATTGGAACCACTAAATTCAAATATGGAATCAATTTTTTAAAATTCTAAACACAGAAGTGGTAGTAATTAATTTAAATTTAATCCCATTATTAAGAAAATGGGTTTTAAAAGTTAAAACATTTCCAAAGATTGAAATTTTTTTAACTAAGAATTTAATGTAAAATTAATGGTAATGACATAAATTATATTGAATGGTAAAAATATATTTTTTATATAATTTAAAACCATTCAATATTATAATTTAACCATATAAATTATTGCGATGAAAAAATTTGTTTTTAATTCAAATATAGCTTGTTTTTACTATTCAATAAAATATGAAAGTTATCAGAATAATATGAAAAATTTATCCAAAGTAAATTTTTATATCCTGATTACAAAAAGTATTTTATTTGGTCAAATTTATCTTATAAACATGTCAAAAAAAGATTTAAATTTGGTGCACCATCAAAAGGCGGGAAAACTGCATTTTTTGGAAAATACTTATTTTACCTGAAAATTTTATTTTGTTCTCATACCATGTTCTAGAAAATGTGTAAGATGAATAATAATGTTATAAAATTCAAAATTTAGTAAATAATATTCATAATGTCTAGTCCATAATAATATTATAACTATATATAGTGGTTTAGTGAAACTCGGTATTGCGTACTACACATGCTATCGAGGAAGGTCGTGATTGCGTGTATCACAAGCCAAGCCAGTATTGTGTGTAGTGAAAGATTCCTTTGGTGTTGCGTATAACATAAGAAATAAAAACAATTTCTCATAAAATCTCAGGATGTTACATTCTACCCCCCTTAAAATGAATTTCTCCCTTGAAATTTCTCATTTCTTAACAAAAAGATGAGGATACCTCTCCCTCATCATATCCTCCAGTTCCGATGTAGCTTCTACTAATTGGTGGTTCCTCCATAAAACATTATCCAAGCGAGTGGTCTGGATTAGTTGAACTTTTTTACTACGATCCAGAATCTCTATCGGCTGTTTTTCATAAGAAATATCTTGCTATAGCAGTATAACTTCTGAGCATAATACATGTGATGGATCATGTATGTACTTTCTAAGGAGAGATACATGGAACACATCATGAACTTGAGAGAGATTCGGTGTAAGCGACAATCGGTAAGCTACCTTCCCAACATGATCCAGTATTTCAAAAGGACCAATATACCTAGGGCTCAACTTTCCCTTCTTTCCAACTCTCATTACTCTATTCCATGGAGATATTCGTAATAAAACCTTATCACCCACTTCAAACCCTAGGTCTTTTCTTCGGTTGACAACATAACTTTTTTATCAACACTGAGCTTCTTTTATGTGTTGTTGAATAGTTATGACCTTTTCATCCATCATATCAACAAGATTAGGACCTAATAGCTTTCATTCCCCAACAACATCCCATCCAGTTGGTGTCCTGAATTTCATTCCATATAGAGCTTCATAAGGAGCCATCTGAATATTGGACTGAAAGCTATTATTATAAGAAAATTCCACCAAAGGTTGGTGTTGATCCCAACAATTATTGAAAACCATTGAGGAAGCTATCAACATGTCTTCTAGAGTATTAATTTTCCTCTTAGACTGACCGTCTGTATGAGGATGATAAGACGTGCTGAAACTCAACTCAGTATCTAGAGTATACTGAAGACTTCACCAAAAAATCAAGGTAATCCTTGGATCCTGATCAAATATAATGGAAAGTGGTACTCAATGAAATCTTACCACTTCCTTTACATATATCCCGGTAAGCTTATCAAGAGAGAAATCCTCTCTAATATCAATGAAGTGTGTCGAATTCGTAAGATGATAAACTATGACCCAGATTGTATTATTGGCTATGGATGTTTTAGGAAGTCCGGTGACAAAGTCCATTGTGATTTTTCCCATTTCCATTTGGGTATGGGTAATGGTTGTAACATTCCCTTTGACTTCTGTCTCTCACCTTTAACATGCTGATAAACCAAGCATCGAGAGACATATTCAGCAACATCCCTTTTCATGCCATCCCACTTGAAGTACTCTTTCAGGTCCCTATACATCTTCATGCTTCCAGGATGAATAGAGAATGATGAAATTTGAGACTCATCCAGCTTATCCTTCGTTAATTCTAGGATGGGAGGAACACAAACCTGATTCATGAACCTCATTATCCCATCACAATCAGTGTTGAATTCCGAAACATTTGTCCCATTATTTTGTATCTCTATATCTTCTTTCTGTGGCACTTTAATCCTCACATGTATAGATTGTTGAACATTCATTTGAGAAAGATAAGATTTTTCCCCTTCCATTATAATTCCAAGTTCCATTCTTTTTAAATCCAATAGTATTGGATCTTTTTTGATCCTCATCATGGATATTCTAGCATGGTCTTGTCGACTTAATGCATCTTCCACCTTGTTTGGTTTCCCAAGGTGATAATGAATTGAGAAGTCGTAGTCCTTAATCAACTAAAACCATATTATTTGGCGCATATTTTGATTCTTTTGTGTGAAAATATACTTTATTCTTTTATGATCAGTATATATATCACACCTTTCACCATAGATAATGCCTCCAAATCGTTTTTGCAATTATTACCGTAGCTAAATTCAAATCATGATATGGGCAATTTTTCTCCTGGATTCTCATCTATCGTGAGGCATAAGCTATCACCATATCATTTTGCATGAGAACACATGGCAACCCATTCTTGGATGCATCACTATAGATCAAAAACCGTTCTCCACTTCAGGGCTGTGTAAGCACATGTGCACTGAATAATCTTATTTTTAACTCCTTGAAATTCTCTTCACATTCTTCTGTCCAAAAAAACAACACTCCTTTCAGAGTAAATTTTGTTAGTGGGTTAGATAATCTTAACAAACCTTTCACAAAATGTCGATGGTACCCAGCTAAACCAAGAAAACATTGGATCTCAGTTATTGTTGTTGGTCTCGACCATCATTCAATAACCACTATTTTTGCTGGATCCACATATATTCCCTCTTTTGAGATTATGGGACCCAAAATCCAACATTTTGAAGCCAAAATTCACACTTGGTAAAATTGGCATAAATCTTCTCCTTTCTCAAGGTCTTCAAAACAATTCTCAAGTGATCTTCATGTTCTTCCTTTCTCATTGAATAGAGAAGAATATCTTCTATAAAGACTACCAAAAACTGATCAAGATAGTCTCTAAAGACTCTATTAATTAGATCCATGAAGATAGCAGGGGAATTAGTAAGTCCAAATGGCATCACTATAAATTCATAGTGTTCATACCTTGTACGAAAATACGTCTTTGTTATATCCTCCATTCTGACCCTTAATTGATGATACCCTGAATGAAGATCAATCTTGGAAAAGTATTGAGCTCCACATAGTTGGTCAAATAAGTCATCAATGCGTGGGAGAGGATATTTGTTCTTGATAGTGATCTTGTTAAGTTCTCGATAATAAATACAGAGTCTCATTGACCCATATTTCTTCTTACCAAACAGAACAGGTGCTCCCCAAGGTGATGCACTGGGGCGTATGAATCCTTTATCAAGATTCTCTTGGATTTGCTTCTTCAATTCCTAAAACTCAATTGGGTACATTCTATAAGGTGTATTTAAAATAGGTAAATCACCTGGTACGAGTTCCATTGAAAACTCAATTTCACGATTTGGTGGAAGACCTGGAAATTCCTCTGGAAATACATCATCAAATTCCCGTACAATGGGAATATTTATAATCGTGAGTTTTTCTCCAACCATTTGAGATAAATAACCTTCATTTCGTGGAATCAATACCTATAAGATGGAAGAAATTTCCACTGGAAGGTTATGTTCATCCTTGCATTGATAGACAACCATAGATTGATCTGGATTATGAAATGTGACGTCCCTTATTTGGAAATTGATATGAGATCCACATAAGGAAAGCCAATACATTCCATGAATCACGTAAAATTCCACTATAGGAAGTATCACAAGATTTGCAGGAAGAACATTCCCACAAAATTCAATTGGAGAATAATTGTAAAGTTTTGATGTGACTTTTGTTCTATTTGGGGTTGTCACAGCTAACTCAATATCTAACTGCTGAGGTAATATGGTGATACCCTAATAAAATTCTTCAGAAATAAAAGAGTGGGTGGATCAAGAATCAAATAAAACATTTGCTACTTTAGATTGGATGGTAAGTGTACCTTTCACCACTTCGTTATCGTACTCCACATCACAGATAGAAAATGAATGTAAATTTTCTTTGCCTTTGGCCTTAATAGTTTGTTGACGTCGATCATCATAAAAAACCCTTGGATTAGGGAATTGATTGGAATAATTACCCATTTCCTTGCACTTGAAACATTGAAGCGTAGGAGGTGTAGTATGTGTATCCCTTTCTTTTTTCACATCATTAGACATCTTCTTCCCTTTATTTCGACATTCAACTGCCCGATGACCTTATTTTCCACACTTAAAACAATTAATTGTCCCTTTAAGACAATTACCTCCATATTTCATTCCACACTTTGATCATAAGTGAAAACTCATCATCTTTTCAATGTGGTCTTTAGATTTTCCTTTGAATTCCAATTTCCTCTTCTTATCAAACCCATATGATTGATGGGTTACTCCAATATCCATTTCAACCTTTAGAGCACATCGAACAATTTCCTCGTAGCTATTGAAGTCCCTTATGGATAACGCCCTTCGAAGACTTGGTTTTATGCCACTAAAGAATCGATCGATTTTACTCTCAGGTTGGATAATAATTCCGGATGCGTACCTTGGAAGTCTTGTAAAATTTGCTTCATTGGTACCAATAGATTCATCATCCTTTTGATTCAGTTCAAGAAACTCCTTCTCCAACTTTGTTCGAAAAATATGAGGGAAGTACTTATTAAAAAATATGTTCTTGAACGCGTCCTATTCCATAGACTCAATTTCATCCCTTTGCCTCGTATTCATAATAATATTCCACCATTAATCAGCATCAACTTCCAAATGATATACTACTAAGATGAATTTATCATGTTCAGAACATTGTAGAACTGAAAATAACTTTTCAGTGGTATTGATCCATTGTTCAGACACTAATGGATCCAAAGACCCGCTGTATGAAGGTGGACACTGCCTCATGAAGGATTCCACAGAATGTTGCTCCTTCCTTTGCTCTTTTGGAAGTCTAGCATGATTTATAGCTTGAGAAAGTTGTGTAAGCATAACTACAAGATTTTTCATTCCAACTCCCATAACATTTGGTTCCTCAGGGGGACAATCATTACATTTCCCATTACATTCAGCATTAACACGGTTCCTTTGGGTTCCATCCATTGACTAAAACCAAGAAGCATAGTGTGAGAAACACTAATCATAACAGAAAAACCACATAATCAAGAATAAAATTTCAAACATTAGGTCTAATCATAGGTTTATCATGCCCATTTTTAAAACACTAATATTGTGTTCTATGTTTAGACATATCCTTATAGTTCTTACTATGGCTTTCACATCCTAGTTTCTGAAGGTTGCTATTCTTCCCTTTGATACCAACTATAACGAACCAAAATTTAGATACATGGGTATTACTTTAGAATTGAAGCATACTTATTACAACATATAACAAAACCTTGATAGGACCGTATAGGTATATTGTCTTTAGAAACTGTGAAACATAAACAACTGGTTCATAAATCATCTACATTGTCTCCCGTTTATTCCATCATATCTAGTGTCACTTTTGGCATATCTTACTTAATACCCTTCTTCATAACCTGGGTAAAAGAAAACATACAAAAGGGTGAGCTCAAATTTTCATTAATGGTAAACTAAAGAAATATCAATCATATGATATTCATAAGAACATGACATTTAAAAAATCATAACCTGCAAAAAAGATCAAAATATTATAAAATGGGATAAATCATAGTAATGAAATGTAATACCAATAATCATAACATAAAACATGAAACTTTGTGTCATACACACATAATCACAAAAAATCATTTCATATTACTCAAGGCTCATTTCCAAGACCATCATAGAGGAAAAAGTCCATTACTGAACTGTGTTCACTCCTCGTTCTAGTCCTGTATCACTGAACCAGATTAACATGCCATTTTAGCCATATCTATCTCATGAGATATAAATCTTTACACAATTAATTGGCGGGAGATATAGGTCCACTAATCTCAAAACTAAACCATTATTATGTGTGCCACAAAATAATAAATCATAGCATAACCCATGTAAAAAAATGGGATTCTTAAACATCAAGCCATCATAACATAATCCATATAAGATAAAAGGACATCATAAAATTAATTCCATCACAACATAATCAAATAAATGTAAAAATAGAGATAGAAACAGAACCCTATATTATAGTAGATGTAAAATAATTTTTATAAAACACTTGATCTCTATTCTTGAGGAAAATATCCTTTCTACTTCAAAAACATTTTTCATTTCTTAACATGTCATACAATTTTAAACTAAAAGAAATTGATTAAAAATAACTTGAAAACTTGTAAAGAATACTTCATGGAAATAATGTAGTATGAAATCATAAAAATTCATCCATGACGTATATGGTAAAAAACACATTCTCCTCATACTTTTTCCGAAAAAAGTAAAAAAGTTCCTCGTATGGTAAACAAAAGAAAGATTATTTCCATAACACAATGTAAAAGTCAAAGAGGGGTAAACATGACATTAAACATACATGGAAGAATATTAAACAATTTATAAAAACATTTTTATGGACATTGATGAAAAATATAACCCCATTAAATACTTACGTATAAGAAATCTCAAATAAAAAATGAGATTTGAAAAATTAACCCTTACTATAGGTCTGATTTTCTTCGTACGTATCTGGACCTCTTGTATAATGATTTAAATATTTTCATTGACATATTAAAGAATAATATTCATTGTTATGATATCATATATAGTCATATTCTTATCTTCTTATTAGTAATATTTCATTGCTACTTGTTATTTGGGTGTTCATTGCTTTATGTTCTTATGCATGTTTTTTCGAATAATTTATTATTATTATTTTTAGGTTATTGATAAATCATTTAAATAATGTTATTAGTGTAGTTTATATCATATTTATTCATTAAATTCATTTATATAATCATTATTCAATGAAGATCATGTAGAACGAGTCGCATAACATCTTGGAGACGATAGGCCGTACGTACGCACAAGCGATGATATCATTCCCATGATCATGGAATTGTATTGAAGTGTATGTATACTATTTCAGAATAAATATCACTTTAATATAATCATATATAGTTATTCTTTACACCGTTATACCCATCCAAGTAAAGTGGTGGTGGAAAATAGATTACACCAAGGCATGGAGACGATATTCCGTACGTACATACGCACAATGATTTCATTTTCCTTAGGATGGATAGAAGGTAAAATAGGGTTGTTTCATATTTATAATAACATATCAGTATATTAGGGATACTTATGTTATTAATTCATAATTAAAAAACTAAATAATAGGAAGTAGAAGAAGAAACAAATTTGAAATAATGAGTAACAAATATTACCTCTTCTTCGACACTCCTCTTTAAAACCTCCTCTTAGGGAAGTAAAATTAGTTTTTGAAGAATACCAGGACCTCTAGTATGTTTCTAGGGAAGTTTAGAAGGTAAATGGGCCATGTTTTTTCAATATTTAAGGCTCAATGTTGTGTAAAGAGGGGAGGGAGGAGGTGCCCTTTTATAAGGGAGGAGATGGGAACATTTGGAAACCTCAAAAATATTAACTTATAATAAATTCAAACCCCACATAAAAACTCCAAAATGACTCAAATAAAAATATTAGATGATATAGGGTTGTAATATAATTGACCAATAAAATTTATAAATGTTGTGAATTTATTTCAAACATTATCAACTTGATTTATCCTTATTTAATCTATTTAAATTTATTTGTGGTAATACGATTCTAAATTCTAAATTGTCACAAATAATTACTTATGTGTTGTGAATTGTCCATAATTGGATAATTTATGATATTTTATACCATATAAATTTTAATTTATAATTTTTAAATATTTTTCTGATTTTTAATCAATTTTATATTATGTTATTTTTACAAAATAACAATACTGTCAATTTTGACACTCTTAATTTATTTTAATTTAAATAAACACCACATAGAAGATATGTTCGAAAAAAAAGCTTTAATAGATTCATAACATGTCACATATATCTATAAAATTAGTGGATCATATTAAATAGTTCATATAATATTTATTTTAATATTCTTAAAACCATTTTCTGATAGTTCAATCCATAAAATAATTTCAACATCAATATTGTGTCATCTTTAATGATAAATATTTAATCCCGAAAAATCCTAAATAAATTCAAATGATATAGATAATGTTATTATATTTATATATACTATTCATGTTCGATGTTTCATGAGGTTTATGACTACATTAAAATTATTATACTTATAAGATTTAAGAGGGTCACATGTTGTCACTTTCCTTGGTTTTAATAATATTTAAATTATTTTCAATGTAAAAAGTCTATAAAATTAATCTATTCCAACCCTTAGGAGATATGGGTGTACCTTTAGTCATCAAATATAATTTTGGCATGTGTTAGGGTAATTTTATAATCTTATTCTTAACATTAATTTCCCGATTTACCTTTTACTACAGTAAATAAAAATTACCGTAGTTAATATTCATAATATCAAAAAAGTAAGAGTTACCTATCAACATAAGTTGGACCCACTATATTCAAATATGAAATCCATTTTTCAAATTTTGAAAAATAGAAGTTGCAGTAATTAATTTAAAATTAATCCCATTATTAAAAAAATGGGTTTTAAAAGTTAAAACATTGCTAAATATTGAAATGTTTTTACTAAGAATTCAATGTAAAATTAATGGTAATGACATAAATTATATTAAATGGTAAAATTATATATTATTTATACTTTAAAACCAATAAATATTATAATATATCCATATAAATTATTGTGATGAAAAAATTTGTTTTTAATTAAAATATAGCGTGTTTTTACTATTCATTAAAATATGAAAGTTATCAGAATAATATGAAAAATTTATCAAAAGTAAATGTTTATATCCTGATTCTGAAAAAAAGTATTTTATTTTCTTAAATTGAACTTATAAACATGTCAAAAACTATATTTAATGTGGGTGCGCCATCAAAAGGCGGAAAACATAATTTTTTTAAAAATACTTATTTTACTCGAAAAATATATTTTGTTCTCATAGCTTGTTCTTGAAAATGTGTAAGATGAATAATAATGTTATAGAATTAAATATTTAGTTAATAATATTCATAATGTCTAGTCCATAATAATATTATTACATTATATTGTTGTTTAGTGAAACTCAGTATTGTGTACTACACACGCTATCAAGGAAGGTTGCGATTACGTGTGACGCAAGCCAACACAGTATTGTGTGTAGTGAAAGATTCCTTTGGTGTTGCATATAACATAAGACATAAAAAAATATTTTTCATAAAATCTCAGATTGTTACCTAATGAGTAGTGAAAATGATCAGTAAACCTCACTGAGTACTCATCCACATTAAAAATGCCGTATAATCAATATCAGATCATCTATATGCACACTAAACACAACGTATTTGGAAAGAACTCGTCATTAAATATTCACTTGATGTATTCCTAGGAGAGAGTCACCACATAAGTTGTTTAGATCCTTATACACCACCACCATACAGCCGACCCTGGAAGAAGAAACACAGCTAAGACTTCCATCTCTTCGATAGGTGTCCTCACAATGAGGAAGAACCATGTAACAACCATCATCCAATCCTCTTCAATCTACAGTTCGGGATCACCCCAAATCCTATGTGGTCACTACCTCTATAACTCATGCAATGCACTCATCATATGTTCACTCTAAACCTGTATAGCTGGTAGTAACTACTTCACGACATCAGGTGGTATAACTGGTAAACCACTCAATTATGTTATATCTGATACTTGGAGTGTCTCTAGTACATGACCATATATCGACACTTCTTCTCTAAGTGGATCATCCTCGGGATCATGCAATGAAATCTTGTATGGTTTCATTGGGGGAGGCATCCAAAATCAGATCAGGATGTACTACAATAATTTGAGTATACTAAGTGAGCTAACTCAAGAATGATAAAAGAACACACACAAATCATATATGGTGTATTTACGATTGATTACCTATAAACTATGCATTCCTGTACTAAGATGAAAAGAATATTTATAGATTTATGTTTTATGGATATGTTGGCCACTGATCCAACACTGGATTCCCTTGGTGGAAAGCCGAAATCGAAATGTTCGACACTATTTCCCCAATCCAACCTTACAGACTCTCAGACCTTAAGTAGAACTACACTCCTTTGATACCACAATTTCATAACCCATCCTACAGGGGACTGTTTTATGACTACTATAAGCCTTCCTATGATTGGCCGGAGTCTAGTGATTAGTTCTGAGTGTTATAATCCTACGAATTCGATGCATTTACCTATGTACCTCCAAACACACACATATCCATACCCAAAATTACGAAACATAAAAACACTACGTAGAAAATGAATGAAAACACTAATATGCCGACCACAGAGTACAATAGTTTGAAAACTAAAATTAAATAGGGCCATCATACATGCCCATCAAAAGAAAGAGTCTAAAAATATGAATGCACAAGTTCTAGAAACTCATATTTAGAAAACCCTACCTAATTTATATGTGTAGTAAATCTATATGAATCCACATGAGAACACATTGTATGTATAAACACTCGATGAACCCTGATGCATTGGTACACCTAGGACACCATTAATGAATCAATCATCTTCACATGACACAAAACATGTAGGTAAATCAAATACTAGGGTGAGTAAAACACAACTCAATCCATCTCCCGGAATCCTCAAAGGAACACCACTAAAATATACATGAATTATACCACAATGCGATGAATGAAGTATTACAAAAAGAAAACACACTATGTATATTCAGATAACATTTGTCTAAGTCTACAGCACGAAAGCCATGGTTACTAGATGTAGTCTATAGAATCCCCATCATCAGTAACACATGGAGTTTTGATAACACAATGAGTGTCGATAACACACAGAGTGTCGATAACACCTAGAGTGTCGATTAGAAATGGAGTTTTGATAACACATGGATTGTTGATAGGTCATGTAGTCCCCAAATTAATGGGTCACCTTGTCACATAGACTCAACATCACAACCATCTATAGGATATCTCTCGTATCACTCTTGTTCATTGAGAACAAACCCCTCAAGAAAAAATATAGTATTCCAACATCCACAAATACTAAATAGAGTATCTCAAAAGTACTGTCTCAGTATAAGGGTCCCAAAGCAGTAAATGTCTCATCTAACATACACCTAATTTGAATGCAACTGGACTTTTTATAAAAAGTTCTAACCCAGGTCGGGTCCGACACTGACCGTTCCCAGAGTAGCAGACCTAACCCAACACAGTCCATCTGACCTGGATCATCCCAATCAGTATTGGTCCTTCCCGTTGGGATAGCTGGACCCAGCCTATTGGGATGCTAGGCTACTGGAGCAGTCCGACTTTATCTGGATTGGAACACCACATGGAAGCCTGTTTGGAGTATTTTACACTGTCTACCTAGATCACATGTCTCACGTACGACATGATGTAGTTATGCATTTCACGTGGCCGGCCCTCCCCCTCTTCCTCGTGTCTCATCCACACTTCCACTACATGTTCCTACAATGTGGCACCATGCCATGTCTCATTACACCACCTCAACCCCCTTTTGTGGACCATGATTAGTGTCATGGCCTCCTACCATGGTTAGTGTCCACCCACCTCATTGGCACCAACTAGGCCCCCTGTGGTGTTCAACCATCATCAGGAACCCATCATATACTAGCCGGAGCTGCAGCCTTATGTCGTTGCTACTTTCTTCCATCGCGACACCTCCATGGGGCCATCACTGGTTTTGACCTTGATTCTGAGTTCTCGCACAGGGTTTACATGGCACATGGAGATAGTGAAGAACAAGTGTATAACACATGAATAATGAGAGAGGTTGATAAGGGAGAAAAGGCATAATGAATTTTTGAGGAGAGGATATTGGCATTTTTTTCTTGTCCTCATTTATCCTTCCATGTTGGAAGGTTTAACAGAGACAAACAATAGATAACCACAAAGATCTATCTCTGCTTTCAAACACTGAAACTATTATCCATCCCACAAGAATGGTAAATCTGGGGATCAACATGTTAGTGGGTTGGTCCACATTCATCGTTTGAATATAAAAGGGGAAAGGAAATCCCAAAATATCCAAACACCATACCTTTAGGTTTGGATCGATCATTGATGAAGGGAGAAGTAGTGTCATAATAATTCATCTATGTATCCAAGATAAGGATCATCGATCTTGATTCACCCATATATTTACATTAGTATGAGGTTTCCCTATCACCAAGCCTCATACGATTTACAAGGTTATTTCATACCCCTGGATTCCAAACTATAGTGAGTAATTAAGAGAATCCAACACAGTCTCATATAATAATTTTTTATTTAATACTTTAATAATATATATTTTAAAAAAATAACTTCCACCTTCGACTCGTGTCGGTTGAGGTTTGGACCCACATCATAAAATTCACTATTTTGAATGCAACAGTACTGTCATATTTTTGATCTAGGAAACCATTTAGAATTTATTAAATTTTATAGAATAATATTCCAACTTGCATTATTAAAGAAAAAATTGTGCATCGAATCATTCTAGGAACACCATGCCACATAATCGCACTCCATCTTAGAGAGTGGTCTCATAATTTTCCCAATTAATTTTTAAAAATAACACCACTAAAAATTAGAGTCATTACACATGAATGACATGGTATACTAACAAAACATATAAAACATATTATGTGATCACATCACAAAATCTGTTATCACCAAATAATATTCAAAATATAAAATATCAATATTTATAATGTTATAGTTTTTAAATTATCTAGTTTATAAATAATTTTCATAAATAAAACAATTTTTAAGCATTACATTGTTTTTAATAAATGGAAACCATATTCCCCTAATCCAATAATATATTAGTTATAAAATAAAAAAAGGTATTCTAAACATGTGAGATAATATCCATAATATAATTAATCATTTGATAAACCTGCAATAAAAGAAAAAGAACAACAATTGGGCTTAACCTAATGAGAATACATAATAGTCATAAAATAATACTAAAACAAGAATAATATTATTTATAACTATAATCAATTCACTCTATAGTCTATCAAAATCAAAAAAGTAACCGCTAATGATTGCACACACTTGGGTTACCAATATCAATTTATCAATGTACCCATCATTCATAATGTTCTATTTCTGTGAAAAAACTACTTCCAAAATAAATAATAAAATTTATATAAAACCATTTTCACATAAAATAAAATCAATTTCCTTGAAAACCCTAAATGGTTAAACAATAATATTTATCAATTCAAAAATAATAATCATTTTAATAGATATACCTACATCAATAATTATAAAAAACACAAATTCCTTCAACAAAGGGGATTGAAAACCGACAGATTGACCATTAAAAATAGGGCACAATAATAAATAGAAAAATTCAAATAGAATACGGAAATTGATCATGAATTTTAATAAAATGTGAATCCTACACCACTACCATTAATAAAGGAAATTTTGAATCAGAATGACAGATAACCAATGATATGTGACCCTGTCTCCACATGAGTCAAACAATAATCTTTGAAATCCAAAATGGGGGAGATCCAAAATAAAATCTCAGTTAATAGTCATAGGGTGTGAAAGTAAATACATCACACTGAATAGAAAAATAATTTGTTTGGAATTTTGTATAAACCACTGGGCCTAATGAATTCACTTCATGAATCCCTTTGACATCATGAAACACAACTAATTAAAAATCTGTCGAAAATTATTCACAAAAACTTAAATTAAATCATGAAAAATGTTCTCACAATGTGTAATGACTTCACAGCCTATAAATATTTCACACCCTAGGTAGGACTCATAGAATCTAACCTATAATTTATTCATATTATGTATCTCATTCACAATTTGAATGTGTCTCATAGGCTATTATTAGTATAGTTTTTAATATGGAACATTAGAAACAAGTATACATGCTTACTGTAACCAAGGCTATAAATATAAATCAAATTACACCTTTAGATACTTACTCTATTAATAGAAAAACATACATCCGTAGACATTAGGTCATTCTCCCCCGAAAAATCGTTGTATTATAGAGATACTATGAAATCAACCATATAACAATGGAAACTAATATAAGATTCAATGAATACTTGAATGAAGATAACGAGGAATTACATATACATTCGTTTAAAATTTTATCAATGGATGTATTATTTATCATAGGTCATAAAATATTATAACCAAAACAAGTATATTTAGTGTTTAGATTCATTACTAAAATAATACTATCACATTGTTCATTACCTTGATCAAATATTGATAAATTATATTTAATATGGAAAACATGAACTTTCGAAATCACATTAACTTTTTAAATAGACTTTTAATTAGTAAAACAAAATTGACATTAGATCTATAAGAAGTATCTCTAGGTTTCATGGTTTCTTGATTATGTTTCATTCAATAACATTCATCATTACTTAAGTTTTCTAAAATAGATTTATTTATTATTTCATTGTCTTCATGATTCCATTAATGAATTTATTAATTTTTAACATTTTCCTATTTCTGTGTCAATTTATCAAAAAAATAATTTAATTCAAATCCATAATTCTCGAAAACATAGTTTTTGTAATTTTCACATTCCATTTCAGTTTCTAATTTTTTATGACCATTTTAATATTTTTAATTTAATTATCAGTGTAATTTTTGATTATCCATAAATAATTATTCAGTAATTCTTCATTCAAAATAATGTGTTTTTTAATTCTGAATTACTGACATTAGATTAAAACATAAAATAATATAATATACAATTTCATCTTTAGAAATATAATTATGATTTACATCAATAAGAGTAATTAATTGACTAAAAATTTAATCCATTTCCACATGTTTTACACCCATATATGAAAGGTTCTTTATCTCTTGTTCACTTCTAGAATCATTTCTTATGTCAGGACTCTTTGAGAAATCACAAGATCCAATCAATGATTTATTTTAATCTTCAATTTTCTCTTTGGCATCCCCTGGTTTTTTTGGAAATCATTACTTATTTTTTCTTTCTTCCTAAACTCATAACATGTTAATTTCAAAAAATTATTATTATTATTAGAATTTCCATTATTTTAATCCCTTTTGAACATTCTTTTGAACTACCTTATAAAAAGTATTTCGTCAAGCTAAAAAACATAGTACTAATGTTATCTATGTATTTTTAACATTCGTCGACCAAATATTCGAAAAAAATTAATATTTAATTAATATTCGAATTAAAATCTATACATGTCATATTCTAAGACTACTCATCTATAATTATTATCATCTATAAATCATACTCCAAAAATGAGGATATTCTTGCATCTATGTTATAGTATTTAAAATTATTACTCTCATAAATATACTCCTTCATTATATTACATTATTTTGGTTGAGCTATCAAAACTCTTAGAACATGAGATTTGTTTTCTAGTTCTCCGCCAAAAGATCCAATAACATATATAATACCTTTAAATTGATAAAACATCTAGTTCACATATTCTCCCTCTCCCAACATGATGTGTTTTATTCTTGTCAATCAAATCCCATAAAGGTTCTTTTGATCATTTTGGTCCCATAGTGATTAAATTGAATAATTCTCCATATGTCATGGGATGTATTACAAGATGAAATAATGATATAAACACTTCTATATAAAGAATAATAAAATATAGTTTTATCTTCATAATTGAAAATATTTTTTTACATGTCATTACTTACATGTCTATCCTAACTATATTTGGTTAGCTCATTTGGATTTTATATGATATTCCAATGATACACAATTAACTATATCATATAGGCTTCAATTTGGTCTTCCCATAGACATAGTCACTTTTATCAAATAATGGTGGTTTTTTGGAATCTACCCATCATTTTAATTGACACCTACCATCATATAATACATTTTTTTCTTCAATATACTCTTATGTCCATGATATCTTTTTATCAATGTTGTTAAGATAAACAAATTGAGATACATCTAGATGGAATAAATAGATGTTCTTATTATCATTTAGGGAACCACCTCTTCGGATACAAATTTATTGATCTAAATTGTAGGAAACAATTATATGAGGGTTGAATAATAATTTTTAATATTAATTATAAAAATAAATTAGTGTTTTATCTATTGAATAATCATATTTTAGATTTGTGTTCAAGATATCATGTTATGTAGAAATTAAACAAATGAAAATAATTGAAATGGTTTAGATCTCAAAAATCCATTTCCAAATATCCACATTATATATCGTTTGAGAAGTTAGGTACCCACAATGAAACACATTATTAGAGGTGTGATAACCTATTACAGAATCTTCCATTTACATAATCTAAGAGGCATAACCCATATTTTTCAAAAAATTATTATCCTATTTTGTGACATGAATATTATTCTAGAGTCACAACCCTAAACATTATTTTAATTCATTTAATAACCAACATAAATACATAATTTTTATTGGGTATTTTATAAATCGACACAAAAAGTATTATAAACAATAAAATATAAAACAAAATAACAAAAAATAAATATAATGAAAATGATCAGAATGATTAGTTGATTAACATGTTGAGATTGAATAATCTGAATCACCTTAGTAGGGAGGATGGTGCAGTTTAAGTAGCATAATCATCTCAATAATAAATCATGATGTATATTGGTAATTGATCATATTAAAAGAAATAAATTATCCCATATAAGATGTGAAAATTTAATAGAATAAATTATAGGAAGATAGTTTACTATATTAATCACATACCAATGGAATAATCTCAATTACTTAATCAAATATCATCACATGGTGTCAAAATTTTCAATCACTTCAATCTACTAGTTATTCCAAAAGAAACATAATATTTATTTTACCATTATTCAATAATACCCTGATGAATTTCTAATTAATTTTGTGATCATTTATTCTACATGAAATAGAAGCATAATACATCCATCATGGTTATTAATGTAAATGAATTATTTTACACATCAATATTATAGTTAAAAATATTATAAACAAACATTAAGATTATTGAAATATATCAAAACAACCAAAATGAGCATGGTATACTGCATGTGTGTAATATAATAAATTTTTGTAATATAATATATGAGTGTATAAAATATTCTCAATTTTTTTTACATAACCTGCATTTTTGTTTTTAGAAACCAAAACACTGAAAATTAATTTTGATGGAAGTATTAAAAATAATAGCAATTTTATTTTATGAGAAAAAATTTAAATTCTTATATGTGAAATGAAAAACATGGTTGTTGAAATGTAATGGAACCCATGTCATGCTATCATCAAAATTATTTTATATTGCATTTAATAATGATCTACCATTGGTTTGTGTTATTCCATAATGACAATCAACAATTTTTTATGTAGAGATATGCTACCATTATAAGATCCTTTATGTTCTACCATGGTCTATAGGATCTACCATAAATGTGATCTTCTACTATTTTCATGGAAATACTATGATGATGGATAATGGAACTTCACCATGATAAAAAAATTTCTATTAGATGAGTAAATACTATAGGGATACAATGATACATGTGTTTAGGGTAATACCATGACTAAATGATGGTACTGTGTAGGAAAATATACCGAGATGTGAGGATGAACTTCTACCATGAATATTTTTGGGAAGTAATTCCACCACTTTTGATTGAATAAGTCAGATAAATCATTTGGATATAGAATATCGATATCCCAAATATCTACTATCATCTAATGGTATATTTTTCTACCATTTGGGAGAGTATCTACAATGAACTCTTGCATTTCTACATGGAGTGGTATGCACATAGGGATCTCGACATCACACTGATGTTCAAGGTCGAAAAAGAAACTCATCAAAAATGTTTTCTTTCTTACCAATTTATGCACTATGATTCAACCATGCCACTATAGATGGGTCATATGGTCTTGATCACCCATGGTGTTGACCATGAGGACCACTAAGTGTTTGAAGTGTTAGACCTTGTGGAATTTATATAATTTTCCTAGTTTATTTAGCTAATTCCACAATGGAAAAATATAGTTATGAAATAAATTAATGTATTAGAAATAAACATAAAATAGTTTTACTAATCCATTATGATTAATAAAAAAAGTAACATAGGAGAATTTAATAATGTATCAGTAAACATTTCAAAAATTAATACATGAATATAAATAAATAATTATATTTCTTTAAATTTTCAATGTAATATAATGTGAGTAAATGGTAATTAAATGTAATGAAATATTAAATTATCTAAACACATTTGTTAACATATAAATAATCAAGTTAAAACTATAGAATCATTGATTTTAAAAAATTTAGATATTTTAGACAATTAATTTCAATTTATTCATAGAATATTTTTTTCATTTTAGTTATATATATACATAAGATATAAAAATACCAAGAGATATACATAACTATGAATAATTTCACGATTTTCAATAAATCCCCCAATTCTTCTCTAAAAATGGATAAAATTGATTTATGTTTCTCTTATAGAGTTATAAAAAACAAATAAAGAGATATAAAAAAATTTGCCCAATTTAATAAATATAATTCTTATAATAAAATTTCTATTCTATTTTTTTCTTTAGAAATATATGAAAATTTTCCATTTTTATATTAATTTTACCATGGACTCTAAAAATATCCTCTTCAAATAATTGAAAAATAAAATTAAGTGAAATTTTCTAATTATTATAATTTAATATTATATACAAAAATTAAATGGGATCTAAAATATAATTTTTTTTTGTGGAAATTAAAACCCAAATATTTTAAAACAATTTTTGAGGTGGTGGAAGAAGAACTGTGAACCACTATGTGATCACATGGCTTAGAGATTATGAAACCAGATTGTGTTGAGATACATTGAGTATGATATGTTTTTATTATAAATTATTTTTTAATTTTTTAATCTACGAGAATCATAATTCTTAATTTCATTTTTTATATTATAGGCATTTGGTCTTTTTTTAGTGAAACCATGACATCCTTTAGTGTTGACAAATCTTGTCAGATAGAAATCATAATTTTTTAAGAGGATCAGTGATTACAATAATGATTGAGAAACATAATATATAGAGTGGGTTTATTATATACTAGATATAATGTGATTTACAATGTATTGAAACAAAATGTGATTATTTTTTTCATAGATTTTGAGAAAATTGTGTATACTAGAAATCATGATTGTTGAAAGGATCATAATTGTTTAGATCATCATTCTTCTCTTATAGAACCGTTTTCGATAGTTTTTTAGAATATCATACAGTGTTTTTAATGATTATTTTTATGTGCTTTATAATTTTGTTCTTGATTAGGATGTGACATAATCTCAATGACGTGATATTGAGTTTTCAATAAAGCTATATCACTATTTATCTTGAAATTTTATTTTTCTTTCGTGGATAAAACCTCGTATATAGTAAGAGATGTAAATTTGGATAAATTATTTATCACTGAACGGTATTATAATGATCATTTTATCACTTTATGATTATTCAGTGTTTTTTGAAATGAAAATTTATCGTAATTTTTTATACATTGGTTATTATTGATTATATCATGTGATAATGAAATAACATTATAAGTTAGTGAGGATTAATGATTCTATGAAAATTGTAAGCGAGTTAGTTAGTTATAAGATATTAATATCTATATTGGTACCATTGCATGAATTTAAAATATGAATATATAATAAATCATTTGTTAGGTGTATATATATAAATTTTGGGTAAATGTTTACTCTTTTATGAGTCAAAAATTCCATATCTATATTTGTTGTGCTTGTTAACTCAGTGGTACATGGTTCTTAGATCCATTTCTAGTTGTGTTCAAACATGAAATGTAAATTTTTTCATTATTAGTGTCAAATAATAAATTGTATTTGGGTTATTATATACTTCCATTAATGAATTTAGCTATATGACAATTAACACAAGCATACATTAATAGCTTATGAGGATTATTTCCATTTTTATGGAATATCTAAAATTTGGGTAAAAGATTAACCATAAAATATATTGATATCTATATATTTACATGACCCCAAGAATATTGTACTAGATCACATTTTATATAACCTTTTAGGGTGTTACAAGAGTATTATATATTATTTATATGAAACCATTGATAGCACTGACCTGAATAGATCTAGATTTTTTTAATATAATTTTATGATTAATATTTTATACTGGGAGAAGAATATAATATGTGCTCATTTTCAAAAATAAATATAAGTTGTTTAATGTTTGAGTATTTCTTAAATAATCCTCATATTAAATAAATTTTTATTTTTATATATTCTGGTATAGTGGCCTCTACTATGGCACAATAGTTTTATCCCCCTAAATAATAATATAGTACCCATAATCATAACTTTTTAATGGTATTGAATTCCTGAAATAATGATGGTATTATCTCATCATTGATTGGTATGTTTTATTCATAGATCATATGAGTATACTATATACATTCTCTTAGAAGTATTCAATTTTACATCATTTTGGTTGAAGAATTTATTTCTAGACTCTAAATTTTTTATCCCCAACAATATAAGGAATGGAAATTAGATAAATAATATTCTAATTATAAATTTTAGATGTTTTTTTTGTTCTAGATTCATTAGTTGAGTGGAGGACATTTGAGATATATTTTTTAATTTTATTAAAAATGAACCTAGTTGTGTTATATACCTAAACTAGATATAAGTTTAATCTTCATTATTATATAAAGTGGATTCACATTTAAATTATCCAAAGATAGCGGTGTAATGAAATTTTTTCATCTATAGATATAATATAAAGGATTTTCTAGGGGATCTAGAACATCAAGTCTCATTCCATGGCAAGATCCTTGGTCCATTTGAAATGATTGAAGTGGTCATCAATAATATTCACAAAAAACCTATAAATGTAAGTCGAGAAATATATTATAACTATAATTCTTTAATAATTTAATTATATTGGTTGTGGATGAATAGGTCTGTAGCTAAGTTCAAATATCGATATTTTGTATGTTAGAGGGTGAAGGATTATAATATTGTTCTTATATGTTTTCCATAGATATTTAAAGATTCTTAGTGGAAATGGGAGTATATATAAAAATAATTTATTTCAACTTTCCCACTATCTACGGTAAGATATAACACAAGAATGGTAATTATAGATGGGGAGATGAATTTGAATCATTTACTTGTGAACATGGGGGTTTGTGCTACTCATGTTTTTTTCATGTGTATGTGGATGTGGTGGTGGACTTCATAATGTTATATTCGGGACCATTTATGATAAATATCATCATTTTACATGATGATTTTGAAAGATTCTATATTAATTTTTTTGGACGTAACACATTAAATTGAAAATATTTTCATACTAAAAAATATGGTCACAATTTGAAAATAAGCAATACTCAACAGAATAGTTTTATGTGAATGTGGTATTAATTTTAGAGATTCACAGATAAATAATTTTCATTTTGTTTTTTTGATGATAATAATAGAAATTATTCATCCATTGGTATTAAATAATACAATGTTTTATGTGAGAATACATAATGATCCCCATTATACTAGATTTATATTTGATAGTTTGTGATTCCAGAACAATATTTGTGGCTGATGATACTAAATAATGTATATATTATTTTTTATTTAATTTGAACAACTAATTATAATTAAAAGTCTTATATTAATTTTATAATGATGAACCTTGAGTTTTAATAATATAATCTTTTGTTTTTAGAGTTTCATCTCATCAGGGGTAATAAATACTCAATTAAATAATTAAGATTTCACTCGGATTAATCAAAACAATTTGGGTGTTGGAGCATGTATGTAATTATTCTTATCAATTATCTCTTCCTTTAAAGAATGATTAAGTAAATTAAATTTTCAGACTCATATTTATTTAATTATATATTCTAAATTAATCCCATGCCATTGATTAAATGTAACACCCCGAGCTTCCACGATATGCTTCTCATTCAATAATGCAATAGCTTGCATTGTACGCAACTTCGAGTTCTAAAACACCGCGACTAATCAAAGTAGCCGTTATGAATAATAATAACCACTTTTTAAAATTATAGAAATTTTATATTTCAAAATGGTCTTCATTTTTGTATTCGTAATATCGAAATTATCCTAAGTTGAATTTTTTGTAACTTTCTGAGAACTTCCAATTTTTTTATGAATAGCGAAAAATACATAAAACAACTTTTTTAATCAAAATAATTTATAGTGATAAGTTATAAAATTGAGTGGTTTTAAAGTATAATTAGAATATATTTTTACCATTTTATCCAATGGTGGTCATTAGAATTAATTTAACATTGAAATTGGACATAAACAATTGCCAATCTTTTGATATATATTATTTCTTAAAAACACACTATTTGTTGTGACAGTGGGAATTAATTATAAAATTAATTAATGAAGCTTATATGTTTGGAATTTTGTAAAATAGACATCATTTTTGAATTCGGAATATCAATTATAGATTAGGGTGAAATTTTGGCCTTGTTCTGAAAAACTTCAATTTTTGATGAATATTGAAACCACTAAGTGGTAGTTAAATAACTGATTTTTCATTTAAATGAAATATTACCACTTCTGTGATTTGATTTTCAAAAATCCGACATACATGGTTTCCATTAATAAGTAAAATGTGGTTCAATGAGATTAAAATAATTTTTTGGTGAATAGTAACTGTTAAGTTCTTAATCGCGATTAGAGGTAATTAGTGTAGTTTAAGGTACAAATAATGTTTTAATAATATGAGATGAGCATGAAACTTGTCCTACTCCTATTGGATGAGTCATGGCCGACCAAGACAACCCATGGGTCAACTTGGGGACCCCATGGAGCCACATTAGTTGGAAAATGACATTAATATATATTTATTGAATGTTAAAATTAAATTGACACAAACATGAGTTATTTTACTAAAACAGTTTTAAGTGGGGTTACACAAGTCCACATTTTGACAATAAATATTCATTAAAAAGCTAAAAAGATTTCCTACATCATAGTTTTTTTTATAAATTTTAGACATTAAATAAATTAAATTATTTATGACATCATTATGATGCAGTGATGACCTCATTATTTAACGATTTAAAAAAAATGAGAAGATAATGAAAAATCCAAGGCTTACACTTGTCCAAAGCCTATTGGATGAGGAGATTTTGAAACCTTATCACCTTAGCCTCGAATTATATAAGTGTGGGACCTTTATAATCCTAAAAGCATTGTGAAATAATGTAACATTTCAATCCTTCCAAAAGTGCCCCTCCTCTCCACTTATAAAAGGCCCCCACCTCTCCCACCTCATTTACACTTTCAAGCCATTTTGCTCGGCCAACCTCTGCCCAAATACTCTACAAACATCCCCCTCTTACTCCTAGAAGCCTCACTTTGGGCAGAACTCTTCCCAAGGAAGCCTTTGGCTCAATTAAAAAAGATTTACCTGATTTTGAGGTAATGTCTTCTCTAATGTTGTTTTGTTTTATTTTTCTTCTCCAACCCCCTAAACTCTTTTTATTCATTTATTTTGTAACAACACCAGTATCCTGAATATACTAGGATGTTGTTATAAGAATTATTTGAGCTACACTTACACACACCGACATCTAATGGTTAAAGAACATACGGTTTCTGTGGATGGCGAATTTCTGCCTCACGAAACGATGATTGTTCAACACTCATATAACACCTTAAAAGGTGGCCATTAAGATGTCACTATTTTTATATATGATATATAATATGTTTATGTTTTACTTATGTTTCTGTATTTCTCATTTATGGAATACTTTATGATTTCCATTATGGGTAAACGCGATAATTTCATTTTAGGAAGTGCGGACTACGGCCCCCTCAAAGTGATTTGAATCGTTAATGCCATATGTGGGATGTATAAAGGATGGAGTAAATGGTATTATACACTATATTATACTGTAATTATATTATACATTTATATAATTATGATTTCTTTCCATTAAATATGAAATTGAAATGAAAGTAGCGTTCATGCGTACGTACGGCTTACCGTCTCCATGAACGGTGCATTTCATTTCTTACCTCTAAATGTTACGTAATATTATAAATGAATGTATATACTGGATATATAAGATATATATGACATCTAAATCATGAATATAATTCTGGAGATAATGGATATTCTACCACATAAACAACTTATAATTATAAGAAGTTTATTGTTGACTCAAGTACCAAAGATCGACAAAACGACCGTTATTAACTTAAATAATTACATAATGTTCATATCATTGTAATAAGTGATATAATAAGGATAATGAAATTGAAAATGGTTCTTAATAAGGTATATATTAACTCTAGTTTATTATTCAGGAGGTTAAAGAACGGTTGAGTCAAGTCGGACACAAGGTAAGGGAATTTGATAACCCAACTTCCATTCTTTGGGTTAATCTCCTACTTTCAAATTATGTCATGATATTATTATGTTGTATATTGTATTTAAACATTCTTTATGTGTAAATATAGTGAATACACATAATAGATATATTTTATTTAAAAATGATCTTTTTAAGGGACTTTGTCTCAATCTCCATTCATTGAGGCACATTTTGTTTTATACACAAATTTCTTTTATACAGTGTATAAACCCCTTTGACTTTTACGTTTATTCAAAAGGAATCTTTTTTATACGAAGCGTTTTACTAAACGAAAAAAGGGAATGTTTTTATTTCCGTACTTATGCGGCGAAAACGACTTCTCTGCCGCCGTGGCCATTATTTGAGTTTCGGCTTCCTCTACAAGCCATCATTTTTTTAATTAAAAATAAATACAAAGTTTTAACTTTATTTTATTTTGGTATTGAAAATGGTTTTGAAAGCGTTTTTATCATATCAAAGTGTTGTATTGATATCTTGTGATTGAAATGTGGAAATGTTATGTTTCCTTTATGCATGTTTTATGTGATACGATTATGTTATGGTTTATGATATGTTTAAACCTATTCATACGAGGAATGCATTGGACTTAATAAGTGACGGGTGGAGCCCGCTATAGCTCCTCGATGCATCGGCAGGTCTCATGAGACAAACTAGTGTCTTGGCACGAGGCCTTGACAAAATCTTATTTGTGGTCTTGGCACGAGGCCTTGACTACGTGGTTATGATAGTCTGGCATTATGCATTCCATCATTATGAAAATGGTTATTGATATTGCATGTGATTATTCGACCAGTAGAATATCAATGTGAAGAAGTGAATGGAATTATCTCATTTTACTTTTGCCATATTATGTTGAAGTTCAAGTTTAAAAGGCTTTTGTTTTAGTTATACATCTCCTTAAATGTTAATGTTTTTTTATGAAAGCTTCTGCTATATTGTTAAACTTACTGAGCATCTGAGCTCAACCCTTTTAATGTTTTAATATTTTCCAGGATGTGAAGAAGTATTTTATGAATGACCTGCAGGGATAGTCAGAAGAGGATATGAGTGTGGACTATGAAGACTTTGTTATTAGTTTTTCACTTTATGATGTAATGTAAGACTTATGAATGTATCTAGTGTTTCCAAGGCTACTAAACTAATCGGTCTTTCGAGACTTGATATTTTATGATCATGCCAATGTTACGAAGTAATGCACCGACTCTGGGTAGCTGGGGTCGGGGCATTACAGTTTGTATCAGAGGCAGTTTAGTACTAACCTTGGAAGCTGGATGTAGATAAACTCTTATTAGAGCACATAACCCAAAGATAGACATTGAGGATTAGTATAGAAGAACTTCCTAGAATTTTGGTATTGTAGAGATGTTGTGAGTTTTCCGAGCAATACATCCCTGTCTGGATACGAGCAGGTAGAGGCGGCTCTGGCACAGATGTACCTAGGGGTAAAACCCGAAAACACCGCTTTGAGCTAGACTCGAACGGGAACTGGTGCACAACTACGGGCCTTGCTGCACTCTTGGTTACGACACTCCCGGGGGATATGCTTAGGATAATTCTCGTTTTCATTACAAACCACCATGAACGGTTATGAGTATATACTTCCTCAAAGAAAACCTTTTTATGATTATGGATTATATCCATAAATAGTTCAATTTATGTTAAGAAAGTATGGAATTATGTATTTCGATTCATAAACTAATCTACTTTATGCCATTGTTTAGAAATGGTGCCCAGTAGAAGGAATGTGAACTCCAGCAGTACGTATGATCCAAAGAGTAAGAAGGATCATATCTTTCACGGTATTAAGCCATCATTTCGAAGGGAAATAGTCTCCCATGTGTTCTCAACATATGAAGAAATAGTATCATGTGTTAATAAGATAAGTAAACAATTCTCTGAGTCCTATGGATTTGAAGCGAAGCAAGAGATGAAAGGGATGGAAGAGAGAATGATGGATAAAGGGATGAGGGGAAAGAATAATTTTCCAATATGTGGTATTTGTGGGAAGAAACATCATGGAACTTGGATAAAGGGAATGGGAGTGTGTTATAAGTGTAGAGAAAAAGGACACAAAGTGCGTGACTGCAAGGGTAAGAAAATGGTTTCAAATGTACAATGCTTCTTCTGCAAGGATTGGGGACACTACGCAAACCAATGTCCCAATCATCAGATTATTCCCCAAATGATGTTATTGGATAATAATCAAGTTATGATACTACCACAGATGAGGAGTAATGATTATAGTTCTTATGTTGTTATTAAATAATTTTCTAATTTGAGTGTTGTATCAATGATGTACTGGTAATAATAATTATGGAGTATATAAGGATTGTACTGCAGTACTATTTCATCTAGGACTTGAGATTGTGTGGAACCAAGAAAAGTGACTCCATAGTAGGTTAAATTTTTGGAAAATATATGGTTGAGAGAAAGATAAACCATAATATGGTTCTGATATGGAGAAAGTGATTTTGGAATAAGACGTGATTGATTTGGATAAATTATATTGGATATTCTTAACTTCCTTGAAACTGATTGATGATTTGTATACATTTTTTTTTGATAGGAGGAGTATATCTAGTATTCTATAAGGAATAAGGGATCATGGTCATTCTGTATGTTTAAAAAGAATACACGATGAAGGTGTTCACATGTTGTTACATGGAAAAAAGGATGTTCATTATGTTTACCTTCCTTATAAAATTTGGACTGTGAGTTGGACAGAAGTATTTTGGATAACTATAAAGGTTGGAGTGGATTAATTCGATCTTTGGATAGTATTGTTTATGGTTAAAAATTTATGAAGATTATTTTTGAATATTATTATACTATAGTTTTAGGAAAAGGACAACTTGCAGGGTGGGGCATAACCCGTCGCGTCGGACAAAGCTGCAGGAATCGAACCCACAATCATAGTGTGACAGGCCTTTATTTCCTACCACTAGCCTACAGGAAGTCCCTGGTTATTACAAAATAATTTTACTAATCTAAATTGTATGTTTTAACATTTGTAACCTTATACAATTAGGATAAGTATAATATTTTTGAGTTGTATTACCTTTTATAGTGAAAGATGGGGTTGTGGTAAAAATTTATTAAAGAATGAAAGTCTACATAAAAAGTATGTTTATTCCCTTACATTCTTAGTAAATCTCATAAATAAATTCCTCAACTTTATAAAAGTTAACTCAAAACAAAAATTTTGTCGGTTAACTTTTTCTACTGGGGAATCAATGATCGTTTAACCAATCACAAGTTTGTGATTTTCTTGTAGTTAAACTTTCTCCTAGTCCTGTTTTCTATAACTCCCATCAGACCTTGATGGTTTGTTTCTCCTCCATATCCATATTTTCATAGAATCCTATAATGGGCTATATCAGGTGACCTTTGTACTTATCCTTCTTTCTTTTAATGTTATATATTTATTAACCTTATTTCCGATGTGGGTTTTCCTCAAAGGTATATTCTCTTTTCAACCTTTTATTTTCAAAGAAAAATTTCAAATTGCGAGGACGCAATTTATTGAAGGAGGGTAGAATGTAACACCCCGAGCTTCCACGATATGCTTCTCATTCAATAATGCTATAGCTTGCATTGTACGCAACTTCGTGTTCTAAAACACCGTGACTAATCAAAGTAGCCGTTATGAATAGTAATAACCACTTTTTAAAATTATAGAAATTTTATATTTCAAAATGGACTTCATTTTTGTATTCGTAATATCGAAATTATCCTAAGTTGAATTTTTTGTAACTTTCTGAGAACTTCCAATTTTTTTATGAATAGTGAAAAATACTTAAAACAACTTTTTTAATCAAAATAATTTATAGTGATAAGTTATACTATTGAGTGGTTTTAAAGTATAATTAGAATATATTTTTACCATTTTATCCAATGGTGGTCATTAGAATTAATTTAACATTGAAATTGGACATAAACAATTGCCTATCTTTTGATATAAATTATTTCTTAAAAACACGATATTTGTTGTGACAGCGGGAATTAATTATAAAATTAATTAATTCAACTTATATGTTTGGAATTTTGTAAAATATACATCATTTTTGAATTCGTAATATCAATTATAGCTTAGGGTGAAATTTTGGCCTTGTTCTGAAAAACTTCAATTTTTGATGAATAGTGAAACCACTAAGTGGTAGTTAAATAACTGATTTTTCGTTTAAATGAAATATTACCACTTCTGTGATTTGATTTTCAAAAATCCGACATACATGGTTTTCATTAAGAAGTAAAATGTGGTTCAATGAGATTAAAATAATTTTTTGGTGAATAGTAACTTTTAAGATCTTAATCGCGATTAGAGGTAATTAGTGTAGTTTAAGGTACAAATAATGTTTTAATAATATGAGATGAGCATGACACTTGTCCTACTCCTATTGGATGAGTCATGGCCGACCAAGACAACCCATGGGTCAACTTGGGGACCCCATGGAGCCACTTTAGTTGGAAAATGACATTAATATATATTTATTGAATGTTAAAATTAAATTGACACAAACATGAGTTATTTTACTAAAACAGTTTTTAAGTGGGGTTACACAAGTCCAAATTTTGACTATAAATATTCATTAGAAAGCTAAAAAGATTTCATACATCATATGTTTTTTTTTATAATTTTTAGACATTAAATAAATTAAATTATTTATGACATTATTATGATGCAGTGATGACCTCATTATTTAACGATTTAAATAAAATGAAAAGATAATGAAAAATCCAAGGCTTACACTTGTCCAAAGCCTATTGGATGAGGAGATTTCGAAACCTTATCACCTTATCCTATAATTATATATGTGTGGGACCTTTAGAATCCGAAAAGCATTGTGAAATAATGTATCATTTCAATCCTTCCAAAAGTGCCCCTCCTCTCCACTTATAAAAGGCCCCCACCTCTCCCACCTCATTTACACTTTCAAGCCATTTGGCTCGGCCAACCTCTGCCCAAATACTCTCCCAACATCCCCCTCTTACTCCTAGAAGCCTCAATCTGGGCAGAACTCTTCCCAAGGAAGCCTTTGGCTCAAATAAAAAAGAGTTACCCGATTTTGAGGTAATGTCTTCTCTAATGTTGTTTTGTTTTATTTTTCATCTCCAACCCCCTAAACTCTTTTTATTCATTTATTTTGTAACAACACCAGTATCATAAATATACTAGGATGTTTTTATAAGAAGTATTTGAGCTACACTTACACACACCTACATCTAATGGTTAAAGAACATACGGTTTCTGTGGATGGCGAATTTTTGCCTCACGAAACGATGATTGTTCAACACTCATATAACACCTTCAAAGGTGGCCATTAAGATGTAACTATTTTTATATATGATATATAATATGTTTATGTTTTACTTATGCTTCTGTATTTCTCATTTATGGAATACTTTATGATTTCCATTATGGGTAAACGTGATAATTTCATTTTAGGAAGTGCGGACTACCGCCCCCTCAAAGTGATTTGAATCGTTAATGCCATATGTGGGATGTATAAAGGATGGAGTAAATGGTATTATACACTATATTATACTGTAATTATATTATACATTTATATCATTATGATTTCTTTCCATTAAATATGAAATTGAAATGAATGTAGCGTTCATGCGTACGTACGGCTTACCGTCTCCATGAACGGTGCATTTCATTTCTTACCTCTAAATGATACGTAATATTATAAATGAATGTATATACTGGATATATAATATATATATGACATCTAAATCATGAATATAATTCTGGAGATAATGGATATTCTACCACATAAACAACTTGTAATTATAAGAAGTTTATTGTTGACTCAAGTACCAAAGATCGACAAAACGACCGTTATTAGCTTAAATAATTACATAATGTTCATATCAATGTAATAAGTGATATAATAAGGATAATGAAATTAAAAATGGTTCTTAATAAGGTATATATTAACTCTAGTTTATTATTCAGGAGGTTAAAGAACAGTTGAGTCAAGTCGGACACAAGGTAAGGGAATTTCATAACCAAACTTCCATTCTTTGGGTTAATCTCCTACTTTCAAATTATGTCATGATATTATTATGTTGTATATTGTATTTAAACATTCATTATGTGTACATATAGTGAATACACATAATAGATATATTTTATTTAAAAATGATCTTTTTAAGGGACTTCGTCTCAATCTCCATTCATTGAGGCACATTTTGTTTTATACACAAATTTCTTTTATACAGTGTATAAACCCCTTTGACTTTTACGTTTATTCAAAAGGAATCTTTTTTATACGAAGCCTTTTTCTAAACGACAAAAGGGAATGATTTTATTTCTGTACTTATGCGGCGACAACGACTTCTCCGCCGCCGTGGCCATTATTTGAGTTTCGGCTTCCTCTACAAGCCATCATTTTTTTTAATGAAAAATAAATACAAAGTTTTAATTTTCTTTTATTTTGGTATTGAAAATGGTTTTGAAAGAGTTTTTATCATATCAAAGTGTTGTATTGATATCTTGTGATTGAAATGTGGAAATGTTATGTTTCCTTTATGCATGTTTTATGTGATACGATTATGTTATGGTTTATGATATGTTTAAACCTATTCATATGAGGAATGCAACTGACTTAATAAGTGACGGGTGGAGCCCGCTATAGCTCCTCGATGCATCGGCAGGTCTCATGAGACAAACTAGTGTCTTGGCACGAGGCCTTGACAAAATCTTATTTGTGGTCTTGGAACGAGGCCTTGACTACGTGGTTATGATAGTATGGAATTATGCATTCCATCATTATGAAAATTGTTATTGATATTGCATGTGATTATTCGACCAGTAGAATATCAATGTGAAGAAGTGAATGGCATTATCTCATTTTACTTTTGCCATATTATGTTGAAGATCAAGTTTAAAAGGATTTTGTTTTAGTTATACATCGCCTTAAATGTTAATGTTTATTTATGAAAGCTTCTTCTATATTGTTAACCTTACTGAGCATCTGAGCTCACCCCTTTCAATGTTTTAATATTTTCCAGGATGTGAAGAAGTATTTTATGAATGACCTGCAGGGATAGTCAGAAGAGGATATGAGTGTGGACTATGAAGACTTTGTTATTAGTTTTTCACTTTATGATGTAATGTAAGTCTTATGAATGTATCTAGTGTTTCCAAGGCTACTAAACTAATCGGTCATTCGAGACTTGATCTTTTATGATCATGCCAATGTTACGAAGTAATGCACCGACTCTGGGTAGCTGGGGTCAGGGCGTTACATTAAACAGAGTCAAATATTGAATAGGACATGGTGTTCATAGAGAAGCTTATTGAGATTCATGATTTCTCCGATAGGGAAAAATGTGAGTATTCTAATGTGAGGTATCATATTTTTCCTATGATATAATTTTGTATTTCTGTTTGCTGTAGGGGATTAGAGTGAGATTATATTTTAATGGTCGCATAAATGTGATATTGTGTATGATAGGTCAGCTGATGAAAAATAACACTATACTTTACTTAGTTGAACATTGATTTTATGTCTAACAGAAACCATGGGGAGGGTTTCTACTGATGATTTTGTAAATTTATTTCATTTTTAGTGATGTGGATGCCTTATGATGTGTATTATTATGATTTAATACGTATAAAACTATTTGATACGTTTTCGATGAATTTATTGTGTATTAAACTATGATGATTGGCATTTCACGATTATATTTATTCAGGTTATTGATATTGAGGAAGTGGAAAATTAATTTACAATGAAATTTAGGATATTATCCTTTATATAATTATGAAAATAATTATTTAGTAGTGTACCTATGTAATATAATAATATAAAAATTATTGAATTGATATTTATATACATATTCCAACATGTTTTGTGGATATCCATCAAACTAACCATAATTTCTCCATTGAAAGGTCTATCATTCCAGGATTTATGTAATTTTTTTTTAATATTCTTGTTTCTAGGAACAAATAGTGTAATTTTTTAATTCTCTTAACCCTTGGGGACTCTAGGAATTACCATGATTCCCAAGAATGATTTGTTTTATCATGTTTATGTTATTCTATCCCACGAGATCAAATTCTCATTTTTTGTTTAATTTATCTTCATTTTAACATTACATATCTCCCTTATTTCTCCTTGAGGAGGTTATGGATAGGTTTTATTCTTCGATTTATTATATTTTGGTCATTATTTTTACGGACTATTAATGTGTATAGTTTGGATTGAATATTTTTATGAGTTTGGTGTTGTTTGTTCATCTGTTCTTCTAATTTTAGTTCGTGATTTTAAAATCATTGGGTAACGGATAGGGATTTAAAATATATCTATTTTATTTAATTTTTAATTTTGGATTAATAATTATATGGTTTTTTTGGAACATATATTTCTTTGAAATAATTTATACAATAATTAGATTGATATTTGATTTTGGGGAAGTAAAATGTATGGTTTTTGGCATTCAATTGTATTATTGTTTAGCTTTTATCCTATTGATATTTTGTTAAAATTTTACCATGTTTTACTTTTTATTTTAGTTATTATTATTAATAATGTTAAATTTTTTAGGTGTATAATAATATGGATATTTAGGAAAAAATTTGGAATCTCAAATATTTATTTATTCTTTGTTATGATAGGTATGAATTTAGAATTAAATGGTTATGTATAATTAAAGATTTTTTTTTCTAATTGTATTATTTTTCTATTATCGTATTGGTGGCCTATGTGTAATTTTTTTTTCATTTAATAATAATGGTTTTTTTTATTTTCCCTTGTTGTGATATTTGGATTTGGTTAATGTGGGATGGTGCAGTTATTGTTGTGGTCAGATTTATGATGATTGTATTGGAAATTGATGTAGGTTATTTATGTTGTTATGGATAGTATATGATAGTTTTTTTGAGATGTATAAACAATTAATATTAATTTTTTAATTAAGTGTAATGGATGTTGGTGTTAATGATGACTTAAAGTAATGGAGTTGAAAAAATAATGACATAAAATATTGTCTATTGAAATTGAATCAATAAATTTTTGGAGTAGAGTTAGAAAATATTATATAAGAGTGAATGTAATATACATTTTTTCAAGTAATATTTTTATGATAGTAATATATTAATGTATATTTTGTAAATAAAAAAATAAATTTCATGAAATCTAATCATAAGATATAATCAGGTAGTTTTGTGGATGGAGTGTAAGTGGTTGTTTTTGTTCATTTATAAGGACTTGGATTGTGATATGGCCCTAATTGAATTAGAATGGGATGTGGACCCATATGATGTCTTGTTTTTTATTCCTATATATTTATAATTTTTTTATATTTTTACACATCTCCACCAGATTTGGGTATCCTAACCAATGGCCATATAAGGTTTGGGGTTTTCTTGTGTACCCCCAACATCTTCAAATTGGGTGATTCAGATGGATGATTACTCCCAATCTCCTACTATATATATCATACATATTTTGGATGTATCTAAATGGATTGAGGTTATATTTTGTCTTTATGTCCTCTTAATTCAAATATAATGTCTTTATATAGTGTATTATGGTTGCGATGTGGTTTTGTAAAATGAAGTTATTTTTATATTGTTTTTATATAGTAAATAATTTGTGTTTGTTGTTATATGTTATGTGGTAATGGGATGTGGATGGGATGAAAGTTCTATGATATATGGAATTGTGTCATGAGGGTAACATGATAAATAGGGATGTAGGTATGTTGTACGTTATAATATATTTTTCTTGATTATTATATATATTTCCTTTAATTTTTATTTGGTTGGTGAAACATAGTTATTATGTGTTTTTAGTTAAAATTGGAAATGGAAAAGGTTCTGTTTCAATAAATATTTAATTATTATTTATTATGCTTCATCCACAATAGGATAAGTGATTCTATATAGGATCATATTATTTATAATTATATTCTCACCCATAACTTCTATAAATTTATTTTATTTATTTGCGGGAAATGATTTCTAATTAAGCTAGAAAATATTATCTAATTGTTCTTTTTTAGTAATGATGGAATTTTATTATTAGTTTTTAAATTTTTTTCATCACTTATGTCATGAATTACATTTTTTTTTCTTTATGCATTTAAAATTATTATATGATTTTTATTGGTGGAGTTTTTTATATATGTAAATCATTATAATGATAAATTTGTCTCCTATATAATTTTTAAACCCTTCATGAAAATCACATAACGATGTATTAATGATGGAGGAATTCATGGTAGGGGTCCCACACATCATTATTTCATCCCTAATATGGGTTTTACTAGTCATATCTTCTGATAGAATAATATCATAACATTTTTTGTGTGCATGGGTAGAATCTGTTGTAAGAGGAAGGGGAGAATGGAATTTTATTTTAATGGAAATATTATCATTTATCCTTAATATACAATATATAAAATAGATACTAATAATGAAAAAATGTCCCATATTACCCTATAAAAATACAATAATCATAATAAAAATAGTAATGATCAGTTATGATGATTTCAAAATAATGATTTAGGTGTTGTATATACATTATTATCCTGTGCAATTCTATTTGAAATAGATATATGTACAGGGAATTTAAATATGAGGTAAATAATCATTACATAAAAATAATTAATATCAATTGAAATTTATATTAATTTGGGATATAAATCTAGACAATAGAAGGGGTTTTATGTGGGTTAAAATTGTGAGGTGTATTATAATGGGTTTTTAACAAAGGCGGGTCAATACATTGAACATGAATAATTAATAGCGACCTTGGAATAATTTCGACATCATAGTTTACTATAGTATGATGTAATTTTAAGTGGTCATGAGAGATTGGAATGGGTATAAGAGATCTATATTTCTTTGTCGGTTTCATGAAAGTATGAAGACTTATATTCCTATAACAATTATTTATTAAGAAGACTAGATAATCAGTAAATTATATGTTTCTTAAAGGCTATTATATATCTTACGTATCTTATGAGATATCCTGTAACTTGTTTTTGGATAGGTTTTTATCCCCAATTCCATGGATTTCATATTAATCAACATATCCTTATCTCTATTATAGTGGATCTTGGGTGTGGGTTATCAAGTGTTGTGTTCTAAGAACATTCTCTATGATATTCTTCATGTTATCAAAGATCATTAACCGAGTGAAAAACATCAAGGATCTATGGGTTATATATACAATGTGAAAGGACACAAAATTTATGTTTTTGACATATCATGACATTATAGTGAATACATGGGTAATAGAAAACAATATTATTATAGAAATGTTCTTCATCCAAGGAATTAAATTCAAACCACCTAAAATATTGTGTAATAGAGGGAGGAGGTTATTTATCTTATCATAATATGATTTATTCAATGGTAACATAGTTTGAGCATTCTTCTCCTTATTTCTTTCGAATTAGGTTTTATTTGGCTTCTATAAGGACCTTTTTTGTTGTTTTAATTACTTCTAAAGGTCAAGGACAATAATTTTTCTGTGTTTAGACATACATTGCAGTCATGATGAGGTAGATAACCTATTTCAATTTCATCACAAAAACTAGTTTCATGTGAGTCCTTATTTTTAGAAAATATAATACATGTAGTTAACCAAATGCCATTTATACTATCTATTTCCAATTGTAAATTTTGACTGTAATTTTTTTAAATAACAACTCAAAAAAATTATTAAATTTATAAATTTATGTCAATAATTATGTATTTAGTAATAAATGTTTTTATGAATTTTATCTTTTAATGAAAAGTATTTTTTACTATTTTTTAGTTAAAATTACAATTCATATTTGTATTAAAATTAAGCAAACACAAATGAAGATTTTAATATTTATTAAATATTGAAATGAAATTAATAATAATAATATATTTAATTTGTATTAGAAAATCATTTCTCCTATGATTAAATCTTGTAATATTTATTTGGATAAATATAATAAAACTTTTTACAATAATCTTCATATAGTTGTGACTTGTAATCCACCAACCCTTATTATGACATTCCAATACATTATCATAGGTGTATCTATCCATAAAATATTAAAGAGAATCCAAAATAAGGAAATTTCATATCCTTAAAATGAATTTATTAATATTATAATTAATCTAAACTTTTTTCATTGTTTTATTCAAATTAAATTTTTCTGATCTTATTAATTCTAAAGTTGTTGGTTTTTTAATATTTTAATTTAACAAAAAAAGTAAAATTGTTTACTCCATACTAATGTAAGTAACATCTTTCAGTTCCCCATATTTTTGATGAAGTTTAATACACAATATATTTATTTTTCTACCAAATCACTGATATTTAAATATTAACACAAGAATTATATAAAAAATAATGACAATGTTCTGAACATTCCTAGTAGAATAGTTATGTAAGTATTTATAAATATATAACTCCCCACTTGAGAACTATGAAAATTTATATTAGAACATATTTTCATTGATATAACTACAAAATTTGTCACATGAAACATGGATTAAAAATTTGTGTTATATGCATAATTTTTTTACTAATATACTTTCTCAAAATTATTATTATATGATTTAAATGAATGTAAATGATGAAATTGTTACATAAAAACATTTCATGATTTTTTTATATATTCCCTATTAATCTTTTATGATGTTTTATATGTATTAAATATGTTGTATTTCTTGTTAATATCATTGTTTCCATTGTAATTTATTACTAAAATGAAAAATAAGTTCATAAATATTACCCTCCTTATATTATTTTATCATTATTATAAAATTTAATCATTTTTAAATATCTAATCACCAAATTATTATGTTATATTAATTTTACGATATATTTTAGGTTTTATGAAATATAATTTCTTTATATAATATTGAAAAATAATTGATATTTACTATGATTAAAGGATTGGTATCTTATGAAATGGTTTCACTGAGTACATTATCACTAGTGAATGAGCACTAAGTTGGTGAAAGGAATAAATTTCCTTCGATTTGATTGGAAACATGAGTTGTTTGATATGATATAGAATATATAATGTAATATACGTCAATTTTCAAATTTTATACTTGATATATAGTTAAAAAAATTCAATTCATTCTTTAAATTTGTCAACATACTACTTTTAAATATTACCCTCTACATCTTCTCAAATCATATACCTAAGGTCTGTAAATAAATTCATGTAAAATTAAAACATTAAATATTCGTTTTTGATCACTTAAAATTTATTTTTATTTATATTCTATTATTTTAATCATTAATTTCTCAAAATCTGTGTTTTCCTAATTCTTTATCAGTTAATATATTTTAATACTTTTCTCAACATCATAGAGTAAAAGAAAAGGGTAACATATTAAAAATACAATGAAAAGTTTAAATAAAAACATAAAAATATTTTAACCATTAAAATAATTATCTATGGCATGAAATTATTATTATTTTGATTAGAGAGATTTTTTACATTTAATAAAATTATATCAAAACATTTTAAAACTGGTGGTATTTTTTAGATCTCTATCCATTGATATTTTAACGATCATTTTGTAAAATATTTTATAGAATCCATATTTTAAGTGTTAATGATAAATATGATACCAATCATGCAAATAAAAATAAAATTTAGATCCAATTTTCTAAATTTTTTAACATTGACTATTTAAACTTTTGATATGTGAAGTCATTTATTTTAAATTTGGGATAATTTCAAAATTATTTTTCATTGGTTTTAATTTATTTCATTATTCAAATAATAGTGAATTCTATTATTAAAATGTTATAAAATAAACTATAATTCCATTGATCATCACATTATCCCGGGAATAATTCAGAACTCCTTTTGCCATCATCATTGATACAATAATAATTTGAAACATATTTACACATATATCATATTATTCCAAACCTAAGTAATATGTACTAAATATATCCAATAATGTTTCATATAAAGGATTTTTTTAACTTTTTTACATCACTAAAAATCCATAGCTTTTGTTATATTTATCATTTTAGATTACAATTATATTTACATCGTGTCAAATGAATTGCCACCAGAGGTATCAACAAAAGAGAATAATTTATACTCCTTATCCATAAAAATTACATAAATTAGGTATAATCCATGGAGGATGGTGTGTGAATATGACTCATATTTAATTATCAATAGATATTTCACATATTCATAAAATGGAATATACTATTATAATAATTTTATCTTATAAGAATGATGCATATAAGGAGGGAGGCAACTTTGAAGATGAGAGTGAAGAAAATTATTAGTAGGATGAGTATGATGATACTCGTTATTGGGATAAGACCAATAATTAGATTTTTTTAATAATAAAAAACTGGTCAATAATTCTTTTCTTGAAATATAATACGTGAAGGAAAATCTAGAATTTAAAATATTTTTAATGATTTGAAAATGTAAAAATTTGGATAATTTATATAATTTTTCCATGTTCAATAAAATAATTGATAATCTAATTAAACTATATTTAATATTGAATTCTAATGATTCCTCCATGTAATGAAAATAAAGATTTTATATTGTGTAAAATAAATAATCTGACACAACTCAAACCATCATGTCTATTTTCTATGAATTATTTATTTTTTAACATAATGAAAAATCATCAATTAAAAACCATTTAATTATGTGGTTACAAATTAAAAAGTACATTGACTAATTATTATCAATATCCAAAAGAAATTTTCAATGTTATTAAAAATTATTGATCATGAATAGAAATATTTAATTCCAGTTAAAAGAAAATAGAAAAAATTTACATAAATATTAAAATAAATATTATTTTCTACTTCTAAATTGCTATATATTTTTTTAAAAAAATTTTATGAAATGATTTTATCAAAATCTAATATTTAATCCAATGTTATATATGAATGATAATGATGATAATTGTTTAATAGATATTTCATAATATATATAAGTATCTATATGTGCGAGATATAGAGATGGAGATAGAGAAAGAATATCCTATTGAAAAATTATTCCAGCTACACATTAATGTAATTAATCTAAGAATCTAATTATAGTGAAAATTTAAACTTTGATAATGAAGATGAACAAGTATCAAATATCATTTTTCAGTAGTAACTTCCTATAATACAAATTTTAAACATCTGTTATCACATAGGATATGTTGTGGAGATATAGATACATCAGGATTTCTTACATAATTTTGAATATAAATCCTCCAAATATTCATTAATAGAACATAACATTTTTTTCTAAATCTCTTTTAATGTTTTCTTTTATATATACAAGGTTATCTTGTTTTTTCATTATTATTATTATTATTATTATTATTATTTCTTTCTCCAGACAACATCGAGTTATATATAGTTTTCTGAAATTATATTTTCTACTCTTTTAATTCATCTAATTAAGTGCAAGGGATTCTTGGTTAATATCGCCCTTATTTCATTGTTTTTAAGTTTCTATAGTACCTTGAATAATTTATATACAAAAAATCTGATTCATTATTTAAATTAACTTCTTATGAGTGAAATTAGTCATTGGTTGGACTATGGTGGTGTGATTAGGTTCTCTATTATTACTATAAACCTTGTAAATATTTTTTTTAAAACATTTAATTTAACTAATATGCTTAATAGTTTTTCATCTAATACGAAATTTGTTTATATTATAGAATCTATTTACGTAAATAAATATTTTTAAAATATTATTTATTTTTAAAAAAATTATAATATTTAAATCAATGTCAAATGTGATTAAATTTCATTGAAATATTTGTCCAATAATTTCTTATATTTAAATTTTTAAATATATAATTTATTATTGATCTACAACATTGATTAATATATTGAATTTTCCAAAAGAAAATTATTAATATTACTAGTTAATGTTTTCTTCAATATATTTCAAAATTTTAAATTATGTTTTAATTAAATATTTTAATATTAAAACAATAATCACCACCATAATCATGTCAAAATTGGAAAATTATTTTAAATTAAATTTAATATATAATCCTAAAGACATGTAAAACATGCTACCAATTATCCTTATATATTAAATAAAACCAATTACACTTGGTAAAAAAGCATTATAATTATCAATATTTAAATTCAAAACTTTAAAACTAGTATAATATAGAGGGAAAATATAAAAATACTTTTAGACTCAACAGATATTGATAAGGTGGAACTTCTCTTATAGGTGGATATTAATATAAATTTATAAATGTTATTATTTTTATCTTGGTTAAATTAATGGAATATAATATTTATTTGTGAAATAGGATACTAATTGATGATACATTATTTATATCACATCAATGGAATTATTATATCAATGAAATGAATTGTGATACTTATTGTACAATGAATGATATATTAAAGATGAATATTAATGAATCAATTTTAAAAATTTATTATAGATTTAAAAAATAATTAAATTAAAATTTCCCCTCTAATTGAAAATAATTTCTCAGAAAGAAATAAAAAGTATTTAAATTGTTTACCTGAAAATTAAACAATAACATTAATTATAATAAATGAATCTTATAATAATGGTAATATGATGATAAAAATTTTCATTTTAGAATTGATAATGTGCATGTATGAAATTCTATTAAAATATTCTGATGATAATGTTCTAACAAAAAATAAAAAACATTCATATCAATAAAGGATAAAAATAATGTGGAATGTTAATTCAACTTTACTTTACTATACAATGTTATAAACTATTTTATTTTTAAAACTATATGTTGTAGTGGATATTTAAATTTAACAGTATATGATGTTTCATTTAGGGTTTTTGAAGAAAATTTGAACTCATACAGTACTACTAAAATAATTATTATGATTATATTTGGTTGTTTGGAGACTCGATGAAGAAAATCTAAATGTAACACGAGATTATGGAGCTTTTGTCGAGATGAGTGTGGAAGTAAATGAAAAAAAATAATTAATAACTTTTTCTTGATATAGAATGTGTTGATCGTTTAAACACAATAAATATATGTGGAGTTTTAAAAATGTTTATTTAGGGGTTGAGTTTATTTTTCATAATCAAAATATTACAAATTAATAATAAATAAAAATACTAAAATGAATATAAGAATAACGCATTGTATATCTCCTATACTAATGGGGTTTTGTAGAGAATATGTAAACTTACATAAAGGAAATTTATTAAGTAATTATATATTTAGTAGAAAATTCATTTTATTGTATATATGTGTAGTTAACATCGATATATGCAGAATAAAATAAACTATTACTAGAAGGAATCAAATAAACTAAACCTGTGATGTATAAAATGAAATTCTTCTAGATTTAGCATACCATAATTTAGAAATTAAAATAAACATATCATTATATATGAATTTTATCTACGTAAATTATCATAGTAAATGTGAGTAATAATCTTATAGAAATAAGAATTATATTATTCATAATTATTTAATAATGGAAAATTTCTATGTTGTGATGGTTCCATGAGTTGGTAAGACCCAATTATTTAAAAAAATATTCCACTTTAAATAAGCCTAATTTATTCAACATCTTTTGATACACACAACCCTGACTCTAAAAGCACCATTATATGATATTACATAACAACCTAGTAATTATAATTGGATGTAAGAAATGTATACCAACATTATGTGAATACATATAGGAAAAACCTAGTAAAAATTTATTGATTATATCAAAGAAAATAATAACTCATGACATCAGTAGTTAATATACGTTTCAATATTACATTGTCTTCAAAAAATTATGTTTTGTTGTTTTTTTATGAAAATAATAAAAATACATTTATTATACTTTTTAAATTGTTTTTGAAAAATAAAATAAAATAAAATACTTAAAATAATCCTATAAAAATATACTTTTTATTTTTTGGATATATTTCAGAAAATATTGTTAGTTCAATGATTAGTGAAAATTAATGATTCTTATTATATGTTTCTTATCTTTTCACTTAATTAAAAATTATAATTTTATTTTATATTAGTTATAAATTCTAATCATTTCAATTAGATTAAATATAATAAAAAATGATATTTGAATCATTATTATACTTGAATATGGTATAAAAAAATTTAGAAGTAAAAAGTCATTTTTTATGAAAATTGATTTTCATCACATTTAAATGATTAACTTTTATATGAAATTATACAGCTTATGTGATTAAAAATTTTAAAAATGGATTTAATATTTTGAATTATGAGAATAAATATTGGAAATTTTAATCTTATGTTTCTAATATTGAATGGTATCATTGTGTGATATGATTCACCATCATAAGGATAATATTCCCAAAACATGGTTAATACATTACGATATGGCATGAAAATTTCTATAAAATAATTTTTATCATCTTCAGTGAAGGATGGAAATATTTTTTTCATCCATGTATTCGAAATATATCAACATTTTTTGAATTTTCAGTGATATTTAGCTTCATATTATTTTTAAAAATGAAAAAATAAAAAATGTCAATCTCTTAATTTTAATATCTCAAACATTTTTCTGAAGAATAATAAATAGTATAAATTAAGATAATTTTTTTAAATAAACAATATTTTATATGATGACATTTTTTTAAATTTTTAGTCATTGAATAATTATATTAATTTCTTATGAAATGGTAATAAAATATATTTTATATTAAATATAAAATATAATAAATGATTTAAAAAATACTAAATTTTATATACATGTATTGAATTATTGTTTTTTAATATTTTTACTGATAAATATTACATTATAATATATTTTTCAAAAGATTATATTTTAATTCCTTTGGTCTCTTGGTGTCTTTGAAGTCAAATTATATGAAAAGTGTCAAAAAGGGAATTAATTGTATCATAGGGAAACAACTTATTAAATTATTTAATCTTTATAAAAATACGATATTCAATGATGTAAATGATATATGGTATAAAATATCAAAAAACATACAATAATGTGTCGTTATTCATTTTATAGTAAAATTCTGGACCCTTAAAAATAATAAAACCTTGATGATGTGGTAATTGTCAAAAGGGTAAAGAATGAGTTCAAACAATGACATTAGGGTAAAAATAGCAATAAACATGTAAAAAAAATTTTAATGTGAACAATTTAAAACATAATCATCATGTATTTGAATTATTTTTTAATCATATTTTACATGAATTTAAATTTAAATTAATTAAATACATCAATTATTTCTATGTGTGTCCCTCCGATGACATATAAGATGGAACCAATTCTCCCCTATTACCCACACATATTATTCCTTTACAATCATAAAATTCATATAATATTACATTATTTTATTCATTCCCCACATCCAATAACATCAGGTCTTACCAAAAGACCATCCTTTCATGATGTAAGGATAAAATCCAAAGGGGGTTCTCAATGAAGAGGTACAACTTTTAACTGGGTAATTTAAATTTATTTCTTCTTATATCTATTAAAAATATATTGTATCCATATTAAAATAATGAAATTAATTTCATATATATATATTAATAGTATTTTTAAACCACCATTATTAAACCTCTTTTCAATCAAACATGATGTGAATGTATGGCTTGTGCATACATGCCGACTGTTTCCTCCATGTAGAAATACAAATTGTTTTCCAACAACATTTTTTATGTATTTTAATTATTATTTGATTAATGTATCAATATAACATTTATGAGATAATAATTATTCAATAATTATATTAATATATCTACTTTTTTACATTCATATCAGTCATAAAATGATTACATCACTCTTTTGTAATTTCAAGGAACCACCACCATTGATTGATATGATTCGGTTTTATTTTAAAATGTACATGCTTGATAGTAAGTATATATTTAATAAATATAAATGATATATATTATATACATATTACTATATAATAGTTTAAATTAATTTAAATTTTTGTTATTCAATTTATATAAAATTGTAAAAATTGTTCATGTATAAATATTGTATATTATCTCTAAGAATGAAGTAATTTATTTTTTATTAATAAAATAAATTGATAAATGTAAATATATATATATATATATATATATATAATATGATATTTATATCATAATTTAAATTATATATATGATGAAACCACAATTAATGTACAACGATCAGAACTAAAGAATCGAATATCTCTTAAAAATGAAATGGTTAATCCATGAAAATGATAATTATAATATTGAATTATTATTAAAAAAATTTTAAATTTTATATGTATCTAGGATATTATGATATAAGAATCTAAATTAATCCATTATATGTGTATAAATATTTGAATTAATTATACATGATGATAATAGTATATACAAATCATGTCAAACATGATGTAATGGATTTCATTAACAATAACATTATATTTCATGTTTTTTCATGTTTTATATTCAATTGAGAAAAATAATATAATATATTTTAGATAAAAGATTTCATTTTACTCTACAATGATTATTCATGAAATTTCCCTAAAATATATTATTTTTACTATCATAGGTATTTAAAAAAACAAAGAAAATGTTTTTAGGACCAACATTCTTTATATCCTCATTATTTTGGAATATTTATCTTCTATTTGCATATTTTCTATAAATGATTTCATGATTGTTTATAATATTCACCTATGAATTAATAATTACATTATTAACCATTATTTAATTTTTTAAAACTTTTTAAATTAGAGTCTTCTTATAAAATTTTGAATAAGTGAATGATAATTTTTTTTATCAAAATTCAAATGGAATAATTATTTTATGATAGATGACATGAATAAAATTTCCAAGAGTCCTGATCGATCTATGATTTTATGTATTCTTTACAATTTTACAAATTTCATTTAAATTAAATTGTATTCTTTAATATTTTTTAAAAATTTATATTTTCACATGTTATTTCAATTAAAAATGGATACTTTCATCATGAAATTTTCCAGTGTTATTTTAGTGAAATTATGAAAAAAATAAAACCCCCAATGATGTTACTGGGTATATGATCTAGTGATAAAATCATTATTATTTCTATATTTGATTTATGGTTATTTTTTATTGATGTCCTATATTTCTTATTTAATACATATTTTGGCCGACATATAATAAATTTTTAGAACGAATTTTATTTATCATTAAATATTTTTGGAATGCGTATAAAATACACGTGATAGTTGGGTTCTAATTATATATAGCCCCGTGACTCCATGAATGATATTCTAAGAAAAAGTATTATGATTTATATTTTAGAAGTTTATTTTTGTTTACCATTAACCATTTATTAGTATTTATTCACTAGTTCAGAGGTCGTGATTGTAGAATTCATGTTATCTTTCTTGATATTCATTCATCATGAATGTCCCAAAATATGCATTTACGTTGTAACATCCTCTGATCCATCACTCGATAATGTTCCAAAATCAGGTTAGTTACTATTCCTCAATCACTTCTCCTAAAACACCCGAGGCTTATAACAAGAAGCATGGGTGTATTAAACATAGTTAGGAGACTATACCTCCTATTAAAGAGTTATATTATAGTTGAACAAAATAACTATAAAAGTAACAAAATAAGAGGAAATAAATATATATCTATAAGGTAATGGTTGGATCAAATATAACAAATAATAAACTATGTATTGTAATTTTGAATTTTATATAAATATAAAAGTATATATAGTACAAAAAAATGACCACAATTAATCAATTAAAAAAAATCCCTAAACCTCGATCCTCATGTCGATCTATTCTCTATGCTCTAACAAATCCAAAAATAAAAAATCAACAAAACATATATTTTCTATCTATAAAATTAAATATAGGTATTATCTTCAGGTAATAAATAGTGGCCCAAATAGAGATTAAGTAAAACACAATTCATCGACACGACATTGTCTAAACAAAACTAGTCTGATAATGAGTTCCCACCGCAGTGTGACAAAATAAAGCATAAATTAATCTATTAATGTGATAAAAAAACAAACATATTTTGAACCATGATGGAATATCTATGAACATGTAGCACAACTATACCAACCATAACCACATATCAATGGAATAATCACATAACCGAGTCATTCCCTATAAGAGTTATATTATAACTAGTAAAATAACATTACATAAATACTTTATCATCAATAAGAAATATATTTATTTAATAATTTTTGTAAAACATGGAATATACAATTATATTTGACTTTTATGAACACATGGTGAATCCATTTATATAGGAATTTTAGAAACATTGGAAAAATCCCGGTATACAATCATTTTAGAATAAATTAGTAATAGACAATTATATTAGTATTTTATAATCAATCAAAACAGAAGTCAAAACAGTGCGAATAAAAAATCACTAAATCATAAGTCGTAATGGTTAATTCATCTAATTACCATTTATCTTTTAATTACACACTCCATCATTAATGTATAACTTATTTTGTTCCCATACCAATTTGAACATCCCATTTGTATCAAATTATCACCATTCATTCAATAATCAAGGAAATCATTTTCGAAAGTGAATATGTCACAATCAATCAATTAATGGCTCAGGTCATACGAAATAATATTTTAAGCCACATCCAATTACATATTTTTTAGTGGTAGGATCATCCTATGGTATAAAAAAGTTGGGTATCTATGCATTATTTTTCATGGGCATGTATGGAGTAATCAATAAACAAGATTCTCATCACCCAATATTCAATTTATTTGTTCTTAGATTGTGTTATAAAAATCATATAATATTTCACATAGTTGAATAACTAGGAATATGACATATTGTTTCTCTAGACCACCTACATTTATCCATTGATTTAATAAAAACTCTCAACTATAAATTAAAACATGGATCTGTGAAAAAGGAGATCAGAATACGAAACCTAGATCGCACAAGATAAAAATAGTAAAACATTGATTGAGATATTACCCCACGATAAAAGAGATCATGCAGTAGAGTGGATAATACTAAATAAAGTCAACACACCTAGATTAACGCATTTTTAAAATGACCATATGGGATGTAATGGCCATAAAATCAACTAGATTATTCCTCAGGTCTGATAGAGTGAGATTTACATGGATTAGAAATAAATCATATGCATGATGAGGATTAAAACTACTGATCATGATAAAATCATTATGTGAGTAATATTCTTGATGTGAATTTATTAATTTAAGAGATACACCAAAAATGTGTCACTTAATGAAATTATAATCTTGATCTACCATTTCATGGCATGAACCTGTTTCATGGTGTGTATCTATTTCACACAATGATCCAATTCACATTTACTTCTCAGAAATAGATTCATGTCATATAACATGTTCAGGATGTGAAACTACCTATTAGATAGATTTGGGTATAGCTTCTATATGAATGTCAAAATAAAATATGATGACTTCCAAACTATGGGTAAACATCATAGTCCCTTGACTTATTAATACCAAGACTCTATAATTCCTGAAAAATACATCCATGAACATTATGTAAATTTACCCATTGAATTATTTTCATCCCCAAAAAAGGACATGACCAAAAACGTTTAAAGATGATTGAAAACCATAAAAAATTTGGTTCAACCCGTAAATAAAATAGGGACATACAGAGAAATATATCAGGCATTAAAACCACTCCATCATATTTTAGCTCACCAATTAGATGATACAAACATCATTATGGGACCTTACTAAAAAATTATGGTCATTATGATTAGATATTAGATTCAATATCCCACAAATCCTCTTAAAAATGAATATTATACCACAATAATATAAATAGAGGTATGTCCTTTACCCCTTATTACAACCCTCTATGGTACATAATTAGTACCAGGTTATCCTAAAAGGATGAATATACTCAAAAATCGATTTTATTAGTATTTAACACATCAGAAGTGCCTATATGGTATCTTCAGTGCTAAAACTTATGAAAAATATCACACATGACACTATATGTCTATAAAAGAATCAATTAGTATTCAACATGACTGACCATGTCAAATATCAATAAAATACCAAAAAAATGTATGTTGCTTTCCCTATTTCTCGATATGACATTTCCTCATCCTAGTAATCACCCATAGTTAATCATGATGAATTATATCAATCATTAGTGGACATATAAAATGGTTAGAGTTATATTTCTATGGTATCTTCCTAGTCACCAACCAAAAAAAGATCACCAGAACAAACAAATACCACTCATACACAACACAAGGTCCATCATGTTCAAACTCATTCGCTGAAAAAATTATAATATCTGAACATAGAATATGGAAATAAAAATACTCAAAAGGATACATTTAGATTGATTCATGTGATTTGTTACAATAATCAAAAATCTATGAGTGCAAAATAGCTCCACATTAATTATTGAAATTCAAATCATAGTAACATAACCTATCATTGAGAATTTGAATCATTGGTTAATACTGGAATTCAATTTAATGATGATAGGTTGTGCAAATTGGTAACTATAATCCCAGATTCTCATTATTATAAATAAAAAAACTAATACATGAAATCAAGATATCTATCATAAATGATACATCATGGAACAACACATAACTATGTTGTTTTCTACATATAAATCATGTATAAATCATCAATAATGAAGGTAAATGTGATATAAACAAACTAGTATACTATCATTATTTAGTCCTAGATCACCCATATTACATCATTATTTAATGGTGTAATGGGTAATATTATCACATGATCCATAATGGAATCATCCCATTTCTACTCTATAATGGGAAGAGGTTGTAGCATCATTGTCATCCTGTAATGCTCGTATTTCACCAACTGATATGTTAAACATATCACCAAAAATACCAATACATACTACATAATCCATTAAAACCATTATTGTCAATGATTACCATGATACATCAATGTTATCCCAGGATTTACCTCCCATATATAAGCATGAAACTCTCTCATCGTCTCCATCATCATGCCCATAAGTACCCATACTCATCCATGGAAGAGAATAAAATTTATTCTATGAAGAGAGAATTTTCATGGAGGAAATCCACCATAGAACATATATCTTAGGGATAAAACCTTCAAATGGGATAATTTATCTATCTTGATCCAGTAAAAATTAATAGGTATAATAGATACAGAAGTCGGAACTACATGTCCTCGAGATTCCAAAACATCTAGACACATTCCCAAAAAAAGATCCATCATCCTCCACACATCACAATATTACAACATTTCACCATTTTTTTCTTTCTATTGATGGAATTAAAAATAATTTTTCTCATTTTAGGTTTATAATCCAACTCAATGTCGAAATACTGCATATACTCGACCCACCACCTCAACTAAATGTTTTGGTCCTATGGACCAATAATATTACTAAGAGTACAGCTTCTATTTCCACCATAATACTCTCACCCAAAATATAATTTCTCTAGATACCCAGTGAATCTTCTACAACAACTAACTATAGATAGTTATTAGGATAATTCCTACCATGTCCTTATATTTTTTTGGAGCCAGATGTAAGCACGTGGTTTTCCTACATCAGAAGTACTCTGAGTTTTACACTAGATGAATCACAATATATGATAAATAGAATACCCATAACATGTATGTTTTTAGAACCCATGAGTTCAAGAACACATAAATTCATGATTAATTTCACAATAACAGAAATAAGACAACCTAAGAGCTTGATAAGCCTATTTTATTTTGGAATTTTGTACACAGATTACCATATTCAACATGATATGTAAAAATATAAATGAAAACTTCAATAACATGATCTTATTAATCATTGGTCCAATAAATCTACATGGGATAACATGGGGATGTACATAATAATGGGGTGAACTATAAATCCATGTATGGAAATGTAAGATATGAATAACATAAATAATGTATTACATGTCAGTCAATAAATATTTAAATGAAACATAAAATGGGAAAGTACCATTAACTAGAAAAATAAGGCATGATATATTATAAGAACATAAAAGAAAAAAGAATGTTGAAACATAATTAAATATCAAATAATAATATTAAGTCTTTTCTAATCACCAATACATCATAAAATGGTTCCAAATGATCTATGGTTTATTTTGTTCACTTACTAATCTTGTACATGATGTCTCGTGAGTATAAAAAATTACCCAATGAAATAGAGAACGATATAATTTTTCTTAAACCTGCCACTTTCATATCATGTACATGATTCAGTGTTTCACATAGATCAATTACCATTATAACATATTTCACCACATAAAACTCCAATATCAATGAATTTAAAATACATACATTGAATTCCACAATAAAATAAATTCATGAATTTCTATAAGAATAACCTTGTATGGAAATAGTGATGGTCTTTAATATATAATGGTTTAGAATTAATAAATCACGATGAAATTTCGAAAGCATTATTGGTTTACATAGAGATTAATAAAAAGGTTTAATGAGAGAGAAAGGGGTATTTAAAAATTTGGAAACAAACACTACAGTAACATGTATATGAAAAAACACCACTAAAGAATAATAATTTTAAATAAAATGATAAAAGTTATGATGATTTTTTAATGAATATAAGATGTAAAGAATCCCTTATAAATGTTCATCATAGCAATTTCATTGATGCATGACACAATGAGAGGGTATAAATGATAAATATTTATTAGGAATTAAAATGGAATTTAAATTGGTACTATAAATTCATAAAAACATAACCAACTGATATAAAAATGGCAAAATATGAAGAAGCTTTCTGAACTAAAAAATAACAGAGACTGGTCCATTACATTTGGTTTGGAAAATCACATGACAATTTCTACTACACAACAACTGTATATAAATGTTCATTTGAGGTATTAATGAGATTGAATGGGGTAAATAATCACATAGAAATATGGATTTTAGTAATATTGAGTTACAAAAACATACCCAAACTATAAAAAATAGAATCTATGGGCAAAAAACATTAGATTGGTTCTTGAATAAAAACTAGAGAGGGGGATCCCTTACTATGAGAGGGTAGTTCTGAAAGCTTGAGAGGTGCATATTGAGAGAATTGGGGAAACATGGTAGGACTCTAGAGATTGTTGGTTTGATAAAAAACAATATACAATATTTTTTAGTGGAGTTTAATGGGATCCTGTGTAGTTTTACATAAAAACTAAAGGTGAGTTATTAATTACATCCCTAATATATGTTTTCGACTCAATAAAAATTGTAACTACAACCATAAACAATCCAAATTTTTATCCCTAGTATCTACCAAATAGAACTTTATATAATTATTCTTTAAGTTAAAGGCCCAATGTCATTAATATATTACCCATAATGATGTCTAAGAGAGTCATGTTAATAATGAATTGACAATAAAATCATAAAGGGTAATACTGTTTTTAGAGGATTAGTTATATCTTATCAAAATTAAAATAATAACATTTAAAAAATTATTTTAAATGGGATAAATATATTTGGTGATGTATACCCTTTATATCATTTATTTTATCTATTCTTGGTCATTAGTATATCTTAAAAACCCATATATTCATACCGTATTTAATATTTAACTTAAAATATGTTTGTCTCAAAATATTAGAAAAAATAAAGCATTGGGTAATTTTGATGTGCCCATTCAAAAAAAATAACAGTTATTTTGTCCAAGTAACTTCATAATATTTGAATTATCACTTTTAAAATAACAATCAATATTGGTTGTGAATTTCTATTTTTTCTGACATTAATAGTTTTCGAACCCTTATAACAATTGAATTTGGCATCATATAATTTATATTATAATTTATATTTAGTATATAATATCTAATTATAATAATTATTTAAAATAAATAATATCAAATATTGTTAAATTAATCAATAATGAATCTTGATAAAAACTATATACTACCCCAACAATAATTTCTATTTCAATGCATCAAAAATCATATTCCATTAAAAATCATTATTAACTAATTTATAAAATAACAACAATAATTTTTTCAATTGTATTTTTTTATCAAAAAATAATTATTCTTACACTTATAGTTACATGGTTTCTAGTTGTTGTTAAGTTATTATTACCCATAATTAACTTATTTTCTGTTTATCGTGTTGATAAATAATTATTAGGGTTACTATTCATATTGTTCTAAGTTTTTGATAACCATATCCCATAATATTAATTATTAAGATTTTAATTATCGAATATATTTTTTCAAAATAAATACATATATGTTGATGAATTTAATTTAATAAAAAACATCAATCATGATGGAGAGAGTTGTTTAAAAAATGATTTTTTTCATTGAAAGAATGATTTTATAATATCTTTATGACCATAAATCTTCATTATATGAATTCAAGTTCATAAATATTGATATATAATCTAAATTTCATTAAAACAATTAATCTATAGTGTTTATTTTAATTTATTATAATAGATAAACATTATGGAATTTAATAATTTTTTAGATAAAGGCAATTTTATTCAAAAAAGAATGTTATACCAAGATAAAATATAATGATAGTTTAAATATAATTAGTTTTATTAAATATATCTCCAGAATAATTTTTTTAATTAAAATAGAATTCAATGAATAATATCACTATTAAATTAATTAATTCATCAATATAAATTATTACTCTACAAAAAATGGATATTTTTCACTATTAACTGAAAGTCAATATTTTCATAAAAATTATAAAACTTCACTATAACATAATCATGATATTCTGATATAATAAATGATGACAAATTTTATCAAATATATTTTGTAAATTTTCTATAAAATAATTATAAAAGTTTTCAAAAAAATAAATAAATAATGTTTTTGATGAAATCATATTTTGAAGAACATATGTCATTTTAAAAAAAATTAGTGATTATTTATGAAAAATATTAATTTATTAAAATATTTTATTATGAAATATATATATATATATATATATATATATTTAATAAAGTTTTTAATAATATTAATTCATAATAATTAAATGTCTATGATACAATATTTATGTCAAAATAATTATGGTACTTTTTGGGTTTGGTGTTGCATATCACATTCTCTATCAAACATAACTTTATCATATAATCCCACGTGAAATTACATTATACCCATTTAATAAAATTCAACCTTATAATATTAAATTGTTTTGAGTAAGAATGTTTTTGACACTTGAAAAAAAATTTATTTATAATTGGCATCCTAATTTTTTTTAATAAAAACCCAACTTCAAAAGAGTGAGAGGATAGTGCGAAGTTTGTTGAATAACTAGGATTCCATGTATGAGAACATTACAGGGAAGTGAAAATATAGACATTGAAAAGAACTAATTCCCATGAACTAGTATAGGGTGATATATAACATTGTTAGAATAATGTTAATGACCATAAAACCATAAATCTCTAAATGATGAAAAGACCATATATTAATAATATAATAACATTTTTGTTTCAAAAATCATTTTCAATAGTTATGGAAATACTTTATCATCTAGACTAATAATATAAGGATATATACATTCTTTCAATATATAAATTCGTCCTTTGTTCTATTTTTCAAAAATTACATCATTTTCATCAAACTGGGAGAACTCAATATGAATTTTTATGCATGATGCATTGAATAATGTTCAAGTGAATATTATAATAAACTAAATAATAATAACCTATTGCTAAAATATCTTTTTAGTCCTAAATTTTTGGTATAATGTACTATAATATAGGAAATTAATAAACCCTAAAAAATTTATCTCTAAAATTCAAAAAAAAAACCTAAGGATCATTAGAGATAATTCCATAGATATATACTTCTATATCACAAATAATAGATACAACCTCAACATTAAAGAATGCTTTCACCTCAAAGGTTGTCACATAACCTTCGTATTAAACCTACAAAAACATAACATAATTACACTCAAATAATCAATTTTATTTAACATAATGGGAATATATTGCATGACATAAATAAAAAATCTCCTAAAATATAATTTTTCAACAAAAATTTTAAAAATTTATATGAAAATATTTTCCCAAAATAACCTTAACTTGCTAATCATCAATCACATAAATCATCAAATGATATATCAAAGATTTTAAATATTAGAAATTGATATATCATCCCAGGACACTTTGTGTTTATCCCATCATAAAAGAGCTATTAAGTGTTATCCATCAATCAATCATGAGTTTTATACAATATCACCCTATCATTAAATATCTTTTGTTGTTTATCATTACTATTAAAAAGTATTTCAATTAATTAAAAAAGAACTAATGTGGATTAATCCTTATATATTTCAGGATTCTTATATTTCAAATTTCATTTATATTCATCATATTCAATATAAATCTCAAATACCAACACATAAACACATTAATCATTAAACTTAAATTATTTACATATATTATGTCCTTGGTCTAATATATTCCCCTTGGATTTGGGTTTTCACTTGGATAATTCCCACATTATCCACCCATATGACATTGAACATCAAAGGATTCTGTGGGATTTAAATTATTCACTTTTTTAACTCCACTTTTTTTATGACACCTAGATAATTTATTTCCTATTTTTTCTCAAAAATAACACAATCTATTTTTTTGTGTAATTTCCTTGATTTCAATTCCACATTTTTTGAGACTCAAAAAATGCATTCTTTATCACCATTATCAGACAAAATTCCTTGACACATTATTATCCTTTTCTTTTATATCATTGGAAATTCGACGTTATGACAATTTATAATTGTGATTTTTGATATCTAGTTTGAAATAATAACAATATATATAAATTGGGCTACAATAACTTTAGTCATCTCATTTGGGCATTTATTGCATTTCTCATGACATAGTTTGTTGACACAATTCAAATATTTCCAACAACTGACTATAATAAAGTGAAAATTTGGGATGAGGGATTTTAAATTATTAAAAAGATATTGAGAAGGAAATAACATTAAATTTATAACATATAAATAAATTTTATTTACATAACATATGAATTTAAGGGTTTCAGTCAATATTATTCATGATATATTTAATAACATAAAATATTTTAGGTATTATTGTTCCCTAAATAATGTTTGGTTATGAGATTCTGAACATACCATGGCATATATCTTTGAGAAATTTTAACCATCTGTTCCTCAAAGCCATTTTTTCATGCACGAGTTCCTAATAGTTTCTAGCACAATATGCTTCTTTTTGGTGTTTCCTCTTAGTACATCTGTGCGAGAGCCACATATAATTATAGTATCTAGATAGGGATGTGTTTTTATGGAAACGACAAAATTTATACATTAACAATTCTGGATGTTTTATTTTTTAAGTATTATCTCTATTAATTTTATAGAGTTTCATATTCCTGATCCAAAAATTAATAATAAATTCCTCTGATACATTCTACAATAAACTGTTTCTTTCTTAAACCACAATTCGTGATTTATTATAGAATAATACACATAATATGACCCAGAATTTCGAGAATCCTACTATCTTTTGTAATTAGGCACATAACACAACAACATGAATAGGGGATATGAGGCAATTATTGAAAACATCCTTAACATGGTCTTATAAATAATAATCCCACTAAATTTGCATCAAAAAACCAGGGGACATTTGTAATAAATCATTGAACATTAAATCCTATTAAGGGAATAGAAACTAGTTATATTGATATTAATGTATTAAATCAATGATAATATTTATTGAAATGGTATGTAAAGGGGGATAAGATGATAAATATTAAAAATAATACATGATATAGTATGGTTACATAATGGAAACATGGGAATGTGGAAGCAACATTAAACAAGGCATCAAAAAACACAAGAAATGAATAACATCAATTACATCATATCTTGGTGTAAAATGTCATGTGATGGATTATATACACTCTCTAACCCCTTGAACGACATATTAGGAGACTATAATATTGCCCAATTCCATGGATCACTATATAATTTTAAATTCACCTATAATATTCATATCACACATGTGCATTAGTCTTCTACATTGATCATTTAACATTGGATCATATTTCAACACATTTAATTCCACCATCACGGAACAAGGAAGACATAAAAGGATGTACTAAATAAAATAAGTTTAGTTATGTCTATATGAATACCCATGAGTGAAAAAAGTGATGTTATTCAGCATACAAACTTTTTCAATTGAGATGTCTTGGGGAAATTTTTGATGCATAATGATGTTACTTAAAGATTAATATATTCTTTAAATGATAAGAAAATGGTTCTCTCATAATTTTTAAATAAAACGGGTAGTAACTATGATATGGGAAAAAGGAAAAATATTTATAATTTGAAAAAATAGGAATAAAATTGAAATGATTCATAAATAAATTAGGGAATGAAAGAAACACTTACTAAATTTCATTATAATAATTAATTAGGTAAATTCTATAAGGAGATTGAATAAATGATCTCTCATTATGAAAAGTCTTAATACAATGAAGGGAAATTTATAAATTCATCAAAACAAAACCAATTATGAATAAAAATGCTCAATGAAATGAATTTTAATGAATCGAAAATCCCCGAGAGAAGTTCCATGCTTTTGGTGTAGAAAATCACAAGATAATTTATGAAGCATAACAGGTGTACCTAAAGGATCATTATAGGGATTAATGAGGCTGAAATGGGTATATCATTAGAATCGCCTAAAAAATTCTGCAATAGAGAAGTATTAAAATATTTCTAGATAAGAATAAATTGATATTTGGAGGAACAACATATAATATTTTCTTGAATAAAAACAATTGAGGGAGATCCCTTTCCATGAGAGAGTGATTTTAAAATATTAGATAGTGTATGTTGAGCTGTTAAGGGATTTTAGGGATGAATATACAATGGTTAGGGAAGATTATGGACATGATAAAATGTTTTATATTGAATATAAATGGGGTGATTTATAGAATTATATAGGAAAAGGGATGTGAGATATTTATTATTTCCCAAACATAGGATTTGTATTCAATGAAAATATGTGATAAAAATCAAAGTCATGGACTGAGTTTTTTACCATGGTTTCTAAAAGCGAGGAGCAGTATTAATTATTTTATAAGAAAAAGGTCCTAAAATTTAAAATACTATCATTGATGATTTTAATGATACTCATGTTGATTAATAATATATTTTAAAACCATAAAATATACTATTGGTTTTGGGAGATTTAAAATTCCTTTATAAAGTTTATCAAATTAATTTTAAACATAGAGAATGAAAATATTTTTTCATGGCTACCCTTTATAGCATGTATTTCATTACTTTTGGTCCATTATTATGTCATAATATAAATCTTGTATTTATATGATATTTAATATCAACAAAAAATTTGGTTGTCTTATAAGTTTATTAATATTTCTCTATTGTATAATTTAGACATAATGACTCCAAAAATAATATATATTTTATCAAAATAATTTTATGAATACTTAAATTTCCACATTTAAAAGAATAATATACATTCTTCTAGAAATGTTAGTTTTTCCACATTAGAAATTTTTAAACCCTTATAAAAATTACATTTGATTTCGTTAAAATTATATTATCAATTATATTTAATATATTCTATTTATTAAAAATATTTCATTAAAATAATTTTTAAAATTAATATAATTAATAAGTAATGTTTGTTAATTAAAACTATATATGAGACCAACTAATGTTTAATTTTTACATATCAAAAGTATTATTTGCATTAAAATAATTACTTAATGATTAATAATGTAAAATACTAAAAAATATAATTATTATTATATTTAAACAAAAATATTAATATTAATACATTTATTGATACCTTCTTTCTTGTCTATAATAAATTATTTTTACCCTTAATTTAACAAATTTTTCTTTTAAAATGGTAATAAATATTTTTTATGGTTACTGCTAATAATGCTAAAAAAAATTATATTCTCATATGACATAATATTAATTACGAAAATTCAATATTAATAATCCATTTTATCAAAATTAATTCATATAAATTTAATAATTTAACATTATATAATACTTAGAAATACGATGATATGTGGTTTTCAAATAAATAAAGTTTTTCAATCAAAAAAATATTTTTACTTTATATATATAACTATTACTCTTCATTGTATGGATCTATATTCATAAATATAGACATATAATATAAATTATCATTTAAATATTTCAAAATTAGTTTTTACCTTATATAATTATAATCGATAAATATAATTTATATTAATACTTTAGAAAAATGTTTTTTGAGCCTAAAATTAATCATATTCCAAAATCTGGTATAAATATTATTTAAAATTAATTAATTAAATTAAATATAAATTAATAATTATTATTGTAATTTGAAACCAAATTAATATACTAACGGTAATATTAAACACTGTAATATTTCAAATGAAATGATGGTTTTACAAAAAAAAATGTATTTTTTACTATTTAATAAAAATCAATATTTTCTGAATACACCCAAAGAATCACCCAAAGTCACTACTAATATGATAAAGTCAAAAAGATGGTTTAATTTAATAAAAAAATTAAACTTTCTATTAAATGATATAATTATTTTTTAACAAATAAATAAACATATTCACGAAGAAAACATATTTTTAAGAACAAGATAAATTAAAAAATGAAAAATTATTAAATAAGAATTTATAATTATATATATGCTGAGTATGTAATATATATTTTTTATATATTATTTATTCATTTTCATAAATGAATATTTAATGGAATGGATATAGGTATAATTGTAACACCCTAAACTTCCATGGTAGACTTCTCTTTGTATAATACAATAGCGTGTGTTGTACGCATCTTCGAGTTCTAACAAACATCACAACCAATCAAAGTAGCCGTTATGAATAATAATACCCAATTTTTGAAATTTTATAAATTTTATCTTTATAAATGGACATCATTTATGGATTAGGAATATCAAAATTATCCTAGGGTGAATTTTTTGTATTTTTCATAAAACATCCAATTTTTTATGAATAGTGGAAAATACTAAACTTTAATTAAAAACAACCTTTTTAATCCAAATAATTTATAGTGATAAATTATAAAAATTAGTTTTTTTAAAGTACAGTTAGAATATATGTTTACCATTTAATTCAATGTAGGTCATTAGATGTAATTTCACATTTACAATAGACATAAACAAGTGTCAATCTTTTGATAGTTATTATTTCTTAAAAACTTTCTTTTTGTTTTGAAAACGGGAATTAATTCTAAATTAATTTCATCCACTTTTGTGTTTTGAATTTAGAAAGATGTATTCAATATTTATAATCAAGAGGTCTATGTTCTGTAAATAGGTAACTTTTAGTTTTAAACATTTTGAATAATTACTTTGGTAAAAATTTTATTTAAAATGGTTAAATGGTAAATTCATTAAATAAGGTTAATAAAATAATATTATAATAATATCAAATTTACATAAAACGTGTCCTTACCCTATTGGTTGATACATAACCGACCATGGGAATCTTTGGGTCGATTTTGGGACCCCATGGAGCCACGTGTTAATGATAATGAGACTTTATATAAATTAAGTTAGAGTAAATACAAAAATGACATAAGCATATATATTTTAGAAAAACTATTTTTACATTAGGTTATATATGTTATATTTTCAACTATAAATATTCATTAGAAATATAAAAATACTTCCTACATCATGGTATTTTTTTATAATTTTTAGACATATAATAAACTAAATTATTTATGAGACAATAATGATGTAGTATTTACCTAATTAAAAAATAATTTAAATAAATAAGATTATAAATACTAAAATAATACCCAAAACCTATCCAGTTCTGATTGGATGATTTTATTTTAATCAGGAGTCATCTCATCTTCAACTTTAATGAGTTTTGGACCTTTAGAAACTGAATATCATTACATAAAAAAATTATTTTCAATCTTTCCTAAAGAGCCCCTCTTCCCCCTTATAAAAGGACACCACTTTTAACCAATTCCTCACCCCTATCAAGCCTTTTGGATAGTCAAAAATCTACCCGGTTAAGCTCCATAAATCCCTCTACTCCTTCTATAAGACTTAACTTAGGCTGAAGGCACTTCAAGAGTCCTTTTTCGTTCAAACCAAAGGGAGTTACCCAAATTAAAGGTAATGATTTCTCTTATCTTCTTTTCTTTTATTTTACTTCTCCAACCCATAAACATTTCTTATTCTTTTCTTTTGTAACAAAACCAGTATACTCAATATACTAGGATATTTTTATGAGAATTATTCTAACTACACTTACACACACCTCCATCTAATTGGTGAAGAACATAATTTTTTTTGTGGATGGAAACCAAACACCTCACGAACCAATGATTGTTCAATTATCTCCTACCACCTCTCATGGTGGAAATTATGATTGAAATATAATTAAATATGATATTAATGATATTTATTTTATATATAAGCTTATTTAATTGCATTTTATATCATAACATTATTCATTTCATGTTGTATATATATATATATATGATAATTTAATTTGAGGAAGTCCGGACAACCGCCCCCTCAAAGTGATATGACTCGTTCATACCATACACAGAATGTATAAAGGATGGTGTTAATGAATGTAAGTAACAAATATAAGACATTATATTATACTGGAATAATAATATACCTATCTATAATTTGGTTTTTATTCCTTTTAAAATAAAAAATGAAATTGAAGTAGCGTTCGTGCGTATGTACGTACTACCGTCTCCACAAACGCGATGAGATTGGTTCCCCATCGTATCCAGTCGTGACTAATTTCATTTGATGATTAAAAATAATATTTAATATCTTGATATCATTTTGTATATGAATATTATACAACCTGTGGATAACAAACACGTATTATGTAACAAAACATATAAAATAAAACAAGTAAGTGAACACCCGAAACGACAATAATACTAAAATATTATTAATGAAGCAATATTAAAAGATCATATATGTTATCATATTTATGTATATGATTCTTATATAATTTAATAAAAATGATTTAACTATTATACAGATGGGTAACCTACCCTCGACCAAGGAAAAGTACAATGTAAGGGTTAATTCTACAATCTCTTCATTATCTGAGGTTGTTTAAACCTAATTATCTACTAGGACCTCTTTATCATCCACATCCACATTTCTTAAAAATATATTTCACTAAGTTTTTACTATTTACTAGACAATGGGTAGAATTAATTTATACCCTTATGTGTTTTAAAATTAATCTTTCCATCGTTTTCCAAACATGGTACTTTTTGACCATTTCGTCAAATTTAACGTAGGAATGTTTTTTTAACACTAATGGTGGGTGAGGCTATTTTAAGCCATTATAACATCATAAAATCATCCCTTAAAAGCTTATAAGAATATTTTAAAAAGAAATTTTTTCTTTATAATTATGTGAATTTTAAATGATTTAAAAATAGAAAGAGATATTTCTCTAAAAAAGGTTGTGATTCCATCTATGTCAACATCATTTGATGGGTTTTAAGTTTATTTGAAGTTGATTTATTATGATACAAAACAGCAATATGGTATTGATGGTTTTGGGGTATATTTGACTATGGATGTGCTATTTTTATACAATTCATTGGTTATGGTTAAAGTATTGACATTTCATATGCTAGGTTTAATATGAATGTTTATGTTATGTTTAATCCTTTTCATACGTGGAATGTATTGGACTTAGAATGTGACGGGTGGAGCCCAATATAGATCATTGATGCATCAGCAGGCCTCATGAGACAACTAGAAATTGAATTGGACGAGGCTCTTTCCCAATTTTGATATATGGTTTTGGCCAAGGCATTAATCATTTTTAGACGTCTTGGTTGAGGCATTGAAAAAATGATTCAGAATGTCCGACATTATACATTTCCTCATTATGAAAATAATATTGATGGTTCTTGTGGTCATTAGACAAGTAGAATACCAAAGATTATGTTTTATTATGAAATTATTTACTCATATCAGACACCTTCAATAAAATTATTCATGTTTATTATTGGTAAAGGCATGTGGTTTCAATTATTCACCATGCTTAATATTTATGTTTTCTTCCATAGTATTTCTTACCCTTTCTGAGAATTTGAGCTCACCCATTTCTTATGTTTCATTTTCCCGGGATATTAAGAATTTATTTATGAGTGACTTGAAGGAATTATGTAGGAGTCTTGGATGTTTCCAATGTAATAAATTCATGTTTTATTTCTTTTCAGGTTGTAAATATGAACTTATGTATGAATCGTGTTTCCAATAATACTAAACAGATCGGTATTTTGAGACATGATTTCCTTGTGATCATTCCAATGTTATGTAATAATGCACCGACTCTGGGTAACTGGGGTCAGGGCATTACAATAATGTTTAAATATTTATGGTTTTTATGGGTATTGTGTTTCATATCACATTCGTTATCAAAAATTATTTTATCGTCTAAAAAATCATGGTGTTATATTTGGTGGGGATACGTACTAAAGTCATCCTTTCTTCTATCACATTAAAATATCTCACATAAGAATCCAACCAAATAAACAATACTACATTCTTGGATTTCCATTATATCATTGATAAAAAAGGAAAAAGTGTTTGATGAATGATATATAGTAACCTACTAGACCTAAAGAACATCAAATTTAAAATATATTATTGGACCACTCCAATGATTCCATGGTTTATGTTTTCATTAGGTGCACTTACACACCATCATTTGAGTTAAAATGAACCAATAATGGAACATTATCAATCTATAAATATTATTTGGTTATGTTTTCATAACGCTGATTATCACTCAATATTCTCAAAAAGATGTGATGTCGTTTGGATTGACCATCAACTGACTATGTGTACACTATGATGTCTTAAATGAAAACCAAAAAACTGATCTACAAAATGACAGAATGTCTAATTAATCAATTAAATATATAATCTTTGAGAATTCATGAAACTAAATAAATTACATAAAATCTCATATAACCCATACCAAACCATAAAATATTTATATGGTATGTATGTTGGGAGAACACTAGATAAATGATACAACAATTTCATGTTAATAATAAATAAAATATGGTCACGTCATAGCTGATATATGAGATCATCCATTAATGGAATCCTATTATGATTCATGACTGTCATCTGTGTCAATTTCCAATAATCCACACATTGAAACAATGTAAAATCATTCTTATTAGAGAAAATAAATTGAGAACCCAATGATTCTGCACAAGGCCATATCAAACTACTGGATTTCTAATCATCTTATTAAAATTTCAATCCATGAACCTTAGCTTGTTCAATCTAGTAAGTTGGGATAGAGACATGCTCTACTCTTGGTAACAACATGATCATGAAACTGATGTCTCGCTTTGGTGTTATGTTATATAACATGTCGAGAATGACATATAGAGAATGGTATAAAAAGGATGAAATCCGATCTAATGTATTTCTCTATTTTCTTGATAAATTCATACTATTTAGTATTTGGTAGAATACAATAATCAATATATTGATCTTACATATCCATCATGAGAAACCCAATAACTCTTCTGAAAATAACTACATAATTCATAAGAGTTAACGGAATATATCCTCTTGTAATAGTTGATATGAGCATGGTATTGAACTAAACAACCCATCCAATGAGGAAAATCCAAACCTGCAATTTTTAGACTATTATGATTAAAAAAACTGATAAAAACCAATTTCTAAAAAGCAATCCTTAGAATGTTTGATATTATCTGACCTCACTCCTAATAATGTATCAATTGTAAAAACAACATCCATGAATCCCACAAAAATTCCCAAAATAATTTTTAAGATAGTAGATAAAATGTAATGTGGTTATTAGGTATGAAAAAAAATTCAAGCAATTTTAGATGATAAATGGTTTGTTCCATTGATGGGAGAAAGTCCAACCTCTAAACTAACCAGAGTAGATTTCATATTATGAAATTGTATTTCCTCTATTCCGTAGGCTCTATTCTGACTCCACTATGAAATCACCTCTACATTGTACTATTGATCAAAAACTGGGGCACCACATCTCTTGCATTGACTAGACAATCTAGGGAAACCTCATCTAATAGTTTTTTTGGGTATTTATGTCTATACCACACTATATTACATGTCATCATCCCCAACCATTATAATGATAGAGTATTACCCTTAGAAAACCACTACATTTGTCCCATTCCACCATAGGAATGCCACAGCAGTGTCGGGTAAAGAAACTACAACTACGTGTGACCAAATATTACAAAATATTATCACTTCAACAAAACATGGTGTTGAGAAGGAATCCCAATACCATGACTTATGATCCCATTGTTTATTTGGTAATAACAATCGGCGTGGCTATTCTTACAACCCAAATAAGAGCTCCGAGTTCACCATGCTAGAATATCATGTCTACTTCTCAGTGCCACTCTCATATTCCATTATTTTAAGAGATCATTATTCAACACATAAAAAAATCTATTTAAAATAAATCCTTCACCTATGACATAATCTCATAGAAGATCCCATCCCGGAAACATCACACCTTTGAAATCTCATTATATGATAAAGATGGTGCAAGGAACTATTAGATAATTAAATATACATCATATTCCATCATTGAATTTCTATCCATTGTATGTATTATGAACTCATAATACCTATCTTCCCATAGTGTTTTAGGGTATATATGATTTATAAACATCTCATAGATTTCATTCGAAGAAAAATACTCTTACTGGACAACGTTCTCTACATTGTCCACCTAATTCTTGGATGGTCCTAGAAGCATGTATTTAGTATGATTCACCACCTTATTTGTGGGTTCCTTGAGGGGGTTAAAATCATCATGGTTGAATCGACCCCGAAATCATATTCCTTGGGGCCTCCCTCCCTAGTGAATGTTATTGGATACTATAGATGAAACATCCCCCATCATATCATACATAAAATGTACAATACAAATATTATCCCATTCGGTTGATCACATGAGCTTCATGAAGCTGTTGTGAATATAAAAATCTTTCTAATCCTCATTAGCTATAGGAATAATTGGTATAGATGCCTTAATAACATATTGATTTAGGTTCTCTTGATAGTGAATTTAGATAAAATGATTAGTAGTTATCTCTACAATAAAACCACCATCCTTAGGACACTAGATAAAAACATGTTCAACCTAAACAACTGACAACTATAGAGAACCACTGGATAATGGTCCCTCTAAAAAGGTCATAACAAGTGAATTACCATCACATAACAGTTCATTCATTTAGTTTAACTTATATATGATGTATCACATTTAAATTCAATATACTAAATCATATCACATAGGATAGATATATTCCTTTCATAAACAATTTCTGTCTTGATATATCCCAATTTTCATACCATGATGCATGAATACTAACCTCACTCTTTACATGACCACAAATATAAATCCAAATAATCAATAACATCACATAAGTGAATAATTAAAAATAAAATAATATGAACCATATCAAGATAACATAAAAAATGAAACCCCATCCTTGGACATTTGTATTTCCCCAATACATGGGTTGGATACTCCAATGCAAAATCTCATTACAACATCCAATAAAATACTAGATTATTTTATACCTTACCCAAAGTGTAAATCAAAAAATAATAATAACCTAACCATCTGGTACAAATCTATAAGGTCCCATGAGATGTCAATCTCTCACATTGCCAAATATAGATGGTTACTTGACCGCAATCAAGTATACCAATATTCCATAGATTGTGAACTTGGGAGTGTATATAACCTAGATTGTATAAAATACACCCAAGTATGGGGATACAATAAAGGGGAGGTAAGAAAATATTAGAGTACAATAATTGTGTAAATAGTCCAACATATTACTATAAGGATAATGATGAACCAAATAAACAAACAAATAATCCATGTAATGTTAGGATCAAATGCAGCTAAATGTAAAAATGTATTAATATAGATAAAATACCATGTTGATGCAACTAAACTCAATAATACAGGATCCCAAACCCCTAATAGGACCCGTTTTCAATCTCCAACCCATCTTGTAGGAAAAAATTAATAACACAGTCCTTTTCACTTTTTCAAGTCATGATCTACGTACAATTCTTGAGAACTAAATTAAATCCCATGTAGTGTGCATGTTAAAAATTCTCGGTTGAAACCACGTTGTCTACAAAAACAAACTTTTTAATAACTACACCAAAAAATGTGATAATCAAAAGAATTAATTAATCAATTAACATGATACAAAAATCAACCTATATAGAAACCATGCTATAAAATCAATTAGTATGTTGGACAACAATGAAAACCATAACCCCATGTATGTGGAATAATCACATAAACAAGTCAATCCCAATAATAATTATGACTTAATGGAGAAAATACCATTATATAACCATTTCATCATCACTATGAAAATCCCTATAGATATTTATTTATGAATAATCATGTATATCCATTTAATGAAATTTTTAAGCATCACTAGTTTAATACCTTTATATAACAGTTTTAGTATCTCTTGCCATTTCCATTTATGTAAACATAAAAGAATCCCCAAGAATTTCCCTTTATGTTAATAATATATCATCAACCAAAAAAATAATGGTTTGAATAACACATCATAATATCCTAATTCATAATAGTTAATTCAGATAATTATTATTTTTCTTTAAATTACCCCTTCATTCATTAACATATATCTTAATACATTCTAATGCAATTTTGATCACCCATTTTATCTCAAATTATCAATAGTCAATCTATAATAATGGAATAAATTTTTAAGGTGAATATGTCATAAGAAATAACCCGATGTGTCGTTTTACACTAAATAATATTTTAATACATTATCTAATTATTTATATTTCAATTGTATGCTCACCCTACATGTAGCCACAAGCTAGGTTCCATCACAGGGTGCTTATGCATCCAAGGAGTAGTATATAAACAATATTATCATCTCTTATTACCCCTTTTGATAAGGATCAAATCGTTTCCATTATAATCACTTAATATTACATATACTTGTGTAAATAGGAATATGCCATTGGGTTTTTCATTTAGAAAACAGATTTTATAATGTGATTTGTGAAACACTCTAAACAAAATATTCCAATCTGAAACTAAGATGCAAGAGATTGAAAGAAAAAACATAGATAACAAAAGATCTAAACTAAGTTTAAAAAGAGGTCAGATAATTACACCAAAATAATGGAGAACGGGCATAATAAAGGGGAAACCATAGAAAAGAAACTCATAAATTATTAAACTCCTTATCAAGATGTTAAAAATGGATGGAATGGGTACAAAATTGCATGGATTCTTAAAATAGGTTAGTATATATATCTACACATTAAGGATATGTAAATCGTATGCATTTTGTGGATTAAAACCACTAATATTGAGGAGTTTTTGGAGTGAAACAAATTTATAATGTGAATTACTTGATTTAAGGGATATGTTGATAATATGTGTCACCTAGGGTTAAAATAACAAAAATTAAACTTATCATGGAATTAACATGTTTCATAGGATGTACCCATTTCACACCCTAAACCTATTCATGTTTTCTACCGAGTAATAGATTCATATCATGTAACAGGTTCATGATGTGAATACTTCCTAAGGAAAGAATCTGGACAAATAATTTCATAGAAATTCTCAACAACAACATAATCACTCCAAACAATGGTTAACTATCATAATCCTTTGAAACCTTTGTACTAGGAATAAATTGATATAATAAAATACTTCCATAAACATTAGGTAATTTTCCAATAAAATCCTCTTCATCACCAAAATGGACATAACCACCATGTTTTAATGAAAAAGGAAAATCCAACAAAGAAATAATTAACACAAAACACAAAGTGGGACTTACCTAGAAAAGATATAATCTTACATAGTATATATAGAATTTTCATTTCTATATACATGTGTTTTATTTGATAATATTTGCCTTTGATATTAGTTGAACACATGTGATGATTGAATGGAAAGTGTTTTTTATTATACATTCTACTATATTAATTGTACCTTATTTTATTAGTATATATTATATTGTATGTGAATTTTATGGATCTTATAGTCTCAACCCTTATTTTTTCCTTCCCTATGAATTTACAAATGATTTTATTAATGAAATCATGGATGCAATAATGTTTGTTATTATTTGTTTTTTTCATATTTCCAATGTATTATTAGACTCATGTATGTATCTATTATTCCAAGAAGGCTAAACAAACAAATCCAAGATGGTGTGATTCATTTTATGTTGTATTAATGTAATAAATTAAACACTAGTTTTTTTATACTAATGTTGTTTCTTTAGATCCCTATAAATGAGGTAATTTTATTATTTAAATATATTATTAATTTTTAATTATAAAATAATTATGGATTGCATAGGTTTATTTTTAGAATAATTATAGAGTTATTTTACATTTATTAAATAGTTTTCTATAGAATACATAATGAAATCATGAAATTTTTAAATATGAAAATTTTGAGACTGAAATGTGTAAAATAAATAAATATGATTAATTGGAGAAAATCATGTAATTACATCATTGAACTGAGATGTTAATGAATATCACAGAATAAGAAAAATACTAAATTTATAATGATGATGGATTAGTCTATTATATGAGATTACTTGATAGGATATAAATAAGGAAGAAAATTATTTTCCAAACATTTGATGAAAAAGTGAAATCATACGAGGGAATAAAAAATTAAACTAATATTTCTATTTATTTCCAGATATATAGATTAATGAAAAATGAATTAAAATTATTACATATAATATCTCATCCATGATAAAAGGGTGCATATGTAAATAACATTCAAAATTAATATTTTTAATTATTTTTTTATTGTAAGTAAAAAAGAAGTAATCCTTCTTTATATTGGTCATTCATATTTATAATTCAATGTAGTTCATACAATTATTTTAATGGGAGATTTGAACTCTAAAAATTTGATAATATATCCATTACATTATAGGTGAACTAAGTAAATTTGGAGACATAATATCTATATTTTTTATTCATTTCATGAATTAAATTAATCATTAATTATTATATAAATATCATATCTTGCATATATTGGAAAATCATATATTAAAAAAATTGAAAACAAAAGGATTAAGTTAATAAAAATTGATTTTTTTGAATAACAATTGAATTTATATATACCATAATCATGAGGCCATTATTTTAATGAATAAAAATTAGAATCCAATCCAAGAAGAAAAATTTCATAGATCTCATTATCGATAATGTTTAACATAGAGTATCTTTTTAATAAAATTATATACCATTTCACTAATAGGAATAATTTTTAATAAGAGAAATTTAATATTTTTAATTACCAAATATTTATAAAAAATATTGGAATTTTTTAATGTAATTAATAAAAGTACTTTTTCCAATCATATATGTGAAATAAACTATAAATAAATTTAGGAAGTGATAGGATAGTGGGGTTATATTTATTCAAACTAAAAGAAATTATATACAATTTTTGATCTACATGGATCAAATTGGTTGTAATAATTTTATATAATTGTCAAGGAAACACTAAAAGAAATACAAGGGTTAATGTTCAGTGTCTCTTACCAACATTTTAATGTCATAATAATTACATGTTCTCTATCTCAGGGATTTTTATTATTTTAAAATTAAATTATAAATATCTTATTTCTTGTTAATAATTGTTATTGATCTGTAATAATAATGTTTTTTCATAATTTATAATTTATTTTTTCTATAATATTATGTTGAATAAAGTTTATATTTATTCACTTTAAAAAAATTATTATTTATTATGTCTTAAAAATATTTTGGATGTTATATCAGTTATTATTGTCACCAATAGAATGTACTTTTTATTGATATACTCATTAATATTGGTTCAGACTAAAAATATAACAATAAAATTTTTAATTAACATCATAATTTACCTTTTTATTGTATATTTATCTTTTATATATAATTTTTTGCCTTTTTTTGTAGTCAATAGTGAAGTTTAGAATAGTATAGTACTATTATGTATGAATTTTTATTGATGTAATTGACTATTAAGTATTATAGTTTTACTTTTACATTATATTTAAAATATGTACATTTGGTAGATTATGGACATTTACATATTGATGATTTAATTTTTTATGTTAATCCACATCCAAAGGTAACTCTTATGTATTGGTAATTTATCATACAATACTATATTGATAATTATAAAGATATTTTATGTATTATGTATTAGTGATTTTGATAATGGAGTATATTAAAACTGATGCTATTATTAAGTATCATTTGAAATGTTGAAATATTATCTGAATATTTCTTGGTGAATTATATATATATTTTAAAATATATAATACTTCACATTTCATATAGAAACATTGAAAGGCATTTCAGATATTAAAATAGAAAAATTTGAAATTTAGATGGTGTTGTAAGGTGTGATTGCATGGATTATATAACTACTAAAATTAAATAAACTCTAATGATTGAAATGAATAATATTTTTTTATTAATTATGGAGATTATTATAACGTTACAATAGATATTTAGATCTTATTTGGGGGTGATCAAACTATGATTTAGGACATCAATCAATTGTATTTAAATAAATTTGGGAGTGAAAATCCCAATAGTTATAGAAATTCAATGAATGTGATTTTTAGATGGATGATTTAAATTTTAATATCTTATATATTTAATTAATTTTGACTAATATATGTTTTAGATATATTTTTGGGGTGTTTTTAATCTATTTCAGTTATACTTTATTGTAGATAATTTTTTGATAAATTTTACTTGATTGATTTCTGAAGAAGGGATTCTGAAATAGATAAAATTAAATTTTTATTATATATCTATTGTTGAAAGGATATATTGTATTAGAAAAACTATAATTATAAATTTTATAGTATGGAATCATATATCATTTATTATTCCAATGGTTGATTATTTTATGAACATATTATTACTAAATAAAAGAGAAGAAGAAAAAATAGAGTGTGAAGGATGTAGAAAAAAAGAATCTTGTTATTGATGGGATACATTAAAAATCCCCACAATTTGTTTTTTGATATTTATGTAGAAAAATAACATATTCATTGGAATAAGAATCCTAATTTATTTTATTGAAATTATCATCAGTATGTACTAATTTTTATTCACTTTTTATATCTCATAATATTTCTTTTGTATGTGTCAGCTTATTATACTCAACTATAGGAGACTAAGTGTCAACTGTATGTAATCTATTATGGAATATGATGGAAATGGATATGAATTCCTAGAAAATAATAAAAAAGAGAGCTTAGTAATATATATTGGATCCAGGAAAAAGTTACAACTTATGAACTAAACTTTGAGACCTTAGGAATACTATATGAATATATATATATCATTATTTAATTATTGTGTATTGGTGGTGTGTTCTCTTAGAGTATTTATAGAGAAACCACACTTCTTCTTTTTTCATTCAATTTATTTTTATTCAATTTTTATATATTATATATTAAACAGCTAAAGGATGAATCTTAACCATCATAATGACTGAAATTTTATTTTCATGAAATTTTTAGAGTAGTTAATCCCCCTTGAGGTCTTTTTTATAGGACTATTAGGACAACATTATAGTATCATAGAATTATTAAAAATGATATTTTATAAATTAGTCATTAAAAATAGTGTGATAAGGTATTTAATAATATAATTAATGATTTTAATGGATTATATGAGAGAAGATTTTTCAATGACTAAATATATTTATATTGATTTTGAGAATAATGGTCATTTGAAATATATAACTATCATCTATTTAATTAATTATTTTTTTATAATTTACATGATGTTTCCTAAACCTAAACTTATTTTTATAAGTGATCCTAAATTATATTGTTCTAGTCAAGAAGCTGATTATTATCTAAATTTAAAGGCAATGAATATGTTAAATTATGGATTTTTACCATCTGAATTTAATTATCATTCTCAATGAGATACTTCATGTGATATAATAGATACTACTGATGTTTATATTAAAATATTGTATAATGTTTGATAATAATTCTCTAATACAATAAATAAAAATGTTAAACACCTATGGATATTTTATAATGAAGAAATTATAGAAATGAATATAATAATTCTTGTGATACTAAATGATGTTACTAATATAGTAACTATATTTTTTGTTTTAGATCATGTTTCAATTATTCTAAAAGTTATAATTACTAAATAAAGGGGAATATATTCTTATATTAAGATATATATAGAAATAAAATGATAAAATTAAATAATATAATTTGAACTCTCATGATTTATATATAAGATATTCATGTATAAGTAGGTGATGAAAAATTAATAAAGAAAAAAAATATTGATCATAATATAAATAATTCAAAGTATGAAATTTTTTTTTGAGATTGGTATATTATCTCATTTGATAAAGATTATATTATCACAAATTATATGGATATAAATACAATTCTTTCTAGAAGAATTAAAATGTTTAATAAGGTGAGAAATATAATCCAAAAATTTTATATGGGTTATGGAACCAAAAAAATAGGTTAGATCATATTAATTCATGAAATGTGGCAATAGGATAACATAAATTCCTCAACTTAAATATGAATTCTAAAAAATAAATTTAGGGTACAAGAAGAAAAATAAAATTTCGATGATAAGACCTTATTTTTATTTTAATAATTTATGTTCTAGACCCAATTCTATATATAAATATTAGCCTAAATATATTGAACCTAACATCTCATGTCCAGTGGTCACATAATTATTATAACACTAGATTCAAGAAATTTCTTCCAAAAATATTGAAATGTTTATTATTCTTGGTAAACAAGATACATATATAAATTTTAAATTACATTTTATAACATCAAATGTATAAAGTTTATTTTATTTTGGAACACCATTATTCCCTTTGATATATCCCCACATATTTGTCACAAAACACTTCCGGGTGTCCAAGGGTAAATAAAATATACAACATGGGTGATATAAAATCCTGCATAAGTGTAAGCATAAAATTGAATATATAAATAATAAATAAATAATAATAAATAGTAAAAGGAAAGTAAGTTAAAAACACATGTAATTTAGTCAATCACGTAAATATGATGAATAATATGGTAGGAATAAATATTGGTAAAATAATATCATATACATAATAACATGTTCATGAAACCTTTATATTGAAATTAAAACTAAATAAATTATCATGTATTCATTAATAACTAATTTCACAATGATGGAATGCATAATTTTGGACTTCTGAAACTTACCATCGTGGCCTTGTGCAAAGACATCTATACTGAGAAGGCATTCTTCCAAGACATCTTACATAAATAGTTATTATTTCAACCCAAAAAATTCAATCCACTATGTCCTATATGACATAACATTGAATTAAAGCACTATAAAGGACCCATACTATCACTTATTATGTCCATTTAATTCATTATATTAATGGGTACAATGATAATTAATAAAAAAAATATTAAAAAAATTGAATATAAAATGTTAAATTTACCCTAATCAATAATGATAATCATAAACCATCCAATGTAATATGAATAGTATCAAACTGGAAAATCCCTAGTCGGATTGTCCAAAAAACATCTATAAAAGAAATAAGGATTTTATAATTACATATTATCCCTAGTGGGTAATAAGAAAATACTGGTTGTTTTCATTGATTAAATTAAATTCTATAAATATATCAATACAAATTGAGGAAAAAAATCGAATTTGAAAATAAATAACTAAATAAAAAATATCACAATGTATTTTAAAAATTATTTTCATTCAAATTATAATTTAAAAAATATAATGTAATGTTTAATATATGTAATCCCCATGAATATGAGAAATTCCATACATACAATATAGGTAAAAAAATGTTTCCTTTTAAAATAATTTACAAAAAATCAAAAAGTGCTTTGTTTTAAAAATGAATAGAATATTACATTATATTTTTTTTATGAAAATACTAGATAAAAATGACATTCAACCCATTTTTCTACTGATAAAAAGTTTATTCAACTCATATTTATATAACATTGTTTTGATAGTAAAATATTTTTTTAATGAAGGGGAAAATAAAATTAGATTGTCATAAAAACATTTTTTCAATCATTTGTTTTTCCAAAGTGAGTTAAAATGGTAATAATACATTATAATTTCATTAAAAACAATATTATAATAAAATTAATGAATTTTAATAGTTGTAAATCATAATATTTCATTGTCATAAACATAATTATAAACAATTGAAATCAATAATGAGATTGTAACATAAATCATCACCACTTTAGTAATTTATGAATCAGAAGCCCAATAAAAGAAACAAAATCAAATGAAGCATACAATACCATGATAATTAATGAACTAATTATATAAAATATCAAATTTTTTAGTATTTATACTTCATAATAATACTTAGTGTTGAATATGGAATACGTCTCATGAAAGTAAAAGTGACGTAATAAAACAACACCTCATGTACAATTTCCATCGTATATCTTTTCAACTAAATTATATTAAATACAGGTTTATTATACATATTTTGATGAAACAATCATTTATATCATACTGTAGATGATTTTCCTGTTACCTTTTATGACGTGTTTATTTATTACCCTTTTTTATGAACATATTTCGGGTAATAAAATATTTTTTTCATTATGTTTTGATTTATATATTTGGTTCATTTAATTTGATCATGGTAACATCTGATATATAATTTAAAAAACATAAAAAATATCATATATATTATTATATATGTATTTAGAGTTATCCTATAAAATTTAATGATATAAAATGAATTATTCTTTTTATGGAGATATTTTGTTGTACATATACATTAACATTGTTTACATTAATCTAATGGATTGAATGGAAGGAAAAATAATTTTAATTAACAAAAAAAATTCATTAAATTCATGAATATATAATTATATTAATCAATTAAATAGTCCATATCATCCATTCACAAATAAACTGGTAAAAAATTCCCATCAAAATGTGGAGGTGGTAGTCCCCACGTCGTATGACCGATGATAATATTTTCAAAAATATTGGAATTTAATGAGTATTACGTGATATTATAGTTAAATAATTATTTTTTTAGGTCCTAATTATCACATATATTATTTATCTTTACTATCTTCCATGTTAATTATAAGTGAAAAACAAATCACATAATTTCATGAGGTTGTAGTCCATCGTACACCTGAGCAATGTTACTCTATCCCCCCATGGAATGGAAAGCAAGAAGAAAAATATTATATTTTAGAAATTGAATTATAAATATTTCATAAAAATTTCATAAATATGTTAAATCAATCATTATATCCAACCTTTGGGGGTGGTGATGGAAAAATCACAACATGAGTTCGTGTGGCGGTAGTCCGTTATACACATGATCAAAGGTTTTGTTTCCAACTTGATAAAAGTGAATATGGATGTACGTCATTATATTTTCATAATTACTTATTAATATATGTTATAAAAATTTATTATTATGTTATAATTATTTAATAATATTTTATAAAAAAATACTGGGAAATAAAATAAAAAAATTGTTCAATATTGTTACTTGTTCCTTGTGGAACTCCTTCCGAGGATTTATTCCTTATCAGATGATGGATTATATTCTATTGGTAGATGATTAATTAATTAATTATTTAGGTCTTGTATAATCTATATGGTTTTGGTTAGGGGAATAGGAGTATAGATTGGGTGTCCATTTACAAGTGGGGAGAGGACACACTTGGTAATTATCAAAATAATTAAGTATAACAACATTTTTACATTCCATAAGGCTTCAAAAAGGGACATTATCAAAATTTGGATACTATAAAGACTAAATATGGAAATAGGATGTGATTAATAAATTATTTAGGTCATTTAAAACCCTTATCTTCTTAGTTTCAACCCCCTAAAAACTATTTACACCTTAACATCAACAATGAATATTTATTGTTTTCCCTAGTTATTATGTCAAAAATTATGTCAACATTATTATATATTGTAAATAATTATGACTAAAAATATTATAAATGATTTTTTAAAATTAAATTTATATAATGGGTAAATTATTATATAAATTTACCCATAAATGACTTGAAACAACATTTTTTACATGGAAAGAACATTGAAAAACATAAAAATCATTACATTAGAATTCAATTTAAAATTGAGTCCAAAGAAATAATTTTTTTAAATTGTTAAACTATTGAACTAATTATATTCATTAAAAAAATTAAAATATCATTTTACATTTTAAATTATATTAAATTATTAATTTTACATTAAAAACCCATATTTTATTTTATTCCTCATAAAAATATTATTTTAAGAAAATTTATAAAAAAATTAACTAGAGATGATATTAAAATTTTTATTTTAAATATTGAAGATAATTTTCTCAAATAATTTTAATAAACTTTTATACAATTCATATTCAATTATTTTCACATTGTAAAACTATATTACCTTTTAGAATCATAAATCGTTTATGAAAATATTTGTTTTTCATTTACTTGATTACTAATTTAATTATATTCGATATAGAAAGATGAAATTTATTATATACGTGTTTAAAAATTTTAATTTTCCAAATTTATATTATCTTATTCAAACCCACGAACATATCTTCTATGGTATATAGGCCATTTCTAAAAAATAATATTTTAATATTTTTTCACATTTATTTTGAACCCGGTGTCATGAGTAACAATTTTATCCAAAATATTAAATAATTACGAAATTTATATATCATATTTTCTTAGGGCATTAAATTCTCTTATAAATATTATTTTTTGTTTCATTTGTTTTATCTATCATGGTTTTTTTCTTACAATATACTTGTTTGTTAAATTCATACTTCCATAAATAAATGTTTTCCATTATATTTAATATTGATCTCAGTATTCAAGGGTTCTAAATATAAAAATAACTTTGTGGAAAAAATACATCTGCTGAAGGGTTAACAAAACATCATCTTAATAAGAGTGAAAGAGAAGTATCGAGGTCATCCATAAAATTCACATAATTGGGTTTCCAAATATGATCACATTGGTGGAAAGTAAATATAAGGACTTTAAAAATCAAAAATAATAATGGATGGTGATTGATATCCATAATCATAAGAATGTGAATGTTAAATATAAATTTAAGGGAATCAAAACCATAAAATGTTAAGGTCTAAAAAAAACCTATTTTTCATTAGAAAATAATATACTATGATAGATTTTTTTCTAGATAAATTTCCTAAATATTATGGATTCATTTACAATCCACATTGAGAACTAAAAAAATATTCTCATGTGATATAATTTAATATTATGAACACAAATTCATACATTTTTTGTTCCTTGTTAAATTTACACTTCATTTCTGACTCAGAGAAATAAATATCCAATTGGTTTTTTATGTAAGAAGAAAAAAATTAACATTTAACTAATCATAATATCTATAAAATAATGAAAATTTATTCCACATATCATTAATTAAATAAAATTATTATCACAATTTATCCAATAAAACCCTAATTTCATCTTAATATATTACATCAATAGTTATGCTTAAGAATTGCCCAAATTATTAGTACTTTAATTAGAATTCTAAATATAAAGAAGGAACGTAAATAAATAAACATTTTATTCACTAAACTATATAATGTATCTCTTAATTTTACACACCAAATATTTTAATAACATGATCACCATAAGACATTAATTAAATAATAAATTATTTAGAAAAATCATAGGATGTCATATGTATTCCATACATCAAAAAAAAGTATTACAATACAACTAAGATAACTTAAAAAAATCTATAAACAATATAATATAACCATTAATATCCCATAGATATATATTTTGAATTATTATCACAACGTAAAGCACTTTTAATGGGCTATCTTCCCTTAATACCATGTTATGAAAAAAATAACATATGTCTACTAAATTTCTATTCATGGTACCGGTCAACATGTTCCTTCAAATACTTATTTAAATACCACTATAATTCATTTGTTATATATTTTATGATTATTATAATGAGAACATCATTGATAAAATGCATTTATGATAAAATTCATGAATCTGAACACATGAGAATTTTTTTCATTATACATCATTATCGAACCATTAATTAGGCTTTGTAAACTTGTTCTTTAGTACATCATTTCTTTAATATATAACTGTATTATTATCATCAAAAATAGTATAACCATAACTCTTTCAACATTTCTGATTCTCTTCAGCTGCTTCCCCTCTAGAACATCAATTTTCACAATGCATATACATTACACGTTTAAATAATTCTATTTTCTACTATGTTGGGACCACTTTTGAATAAGGTTGTATTGTTCTCAATAGTTGGCAATGAATATCAAAATGGAGGAGATCAATAAGAAATTTAATGAAACGAATTAATAGTGAGGTATCATCCATCCGAGGATAATTGAACACGAATACCATCTAGTTCTTCACAATTGCATGATAACCATGAAAGATCATGCATGAAGAATAGAATCATATAATTTTCATGAAGTAGAGAATGATGGTTGAAGAAGAGTAAGAGAGTGTGAAAGGGATTGTCATTTTGATATAGCCATGCATTTCAAATTTTAGCTAAATCACACGATGCTTTTCTAATTTTTATTTCACAAATATAAAAAGTTAATATAAATTATGATGTATGCCTTAGGAATGATAGGGGAGTAATGGTGATGTCATTCATATATAGTTTTTATTCGATGGAAAGATGATAGTGGATGAGAGGGAAGCTATCGTACATTCCATGGAAACTATGACGATGCTAATGCTGATATATCAATGGATATATATAATGATTGTGGAGTTTTTAATGAAATAAGAATAGTTGAAGAAGAATCCAAATAAAAAATAAGAAGCATGAAGGTTATGCCCGAAGCATATTTTGAAGGGGGAGCTGCTCTCCAGTGTTTTCAAAAATTTTGGTGCTACAAATCAAAAAATGGATAAACATGTTTTTGGAAATGGAAGGTATGTGAAATATTTTATGAGTGATTGAATGATTGGTTTTTGTGCACACGATTGAAGGTGTTTTTGTAACATCCATAGATGATATGTTTTACGAGAAGAATGTTGAAAAATTGAAAATTCATGAAGTCTGAGAAATAATAAAAAGTGCATGAAGGATGAGGTTGGGTGATAAAGACTTACATTCCCAATGTGATATCAAATGGGGTTTTGTGTGAAGTTTTTCGGTTCTGTGTGACACGTGAGGACATTTGCATGCATGAGTCATCAAGGATTATAAATAATAGGTAACCCCCTCTCATCTAAATAGCTCGACACATAGATAAATCCCAATCTATGAGGAACAAAATAATTTAAATTAATGGGTAGTAGATGAAAGAAATAGTGTTATGCCCAAGAAATATATGTTTCCCGTAAGAACACATTTGCGCACACAAATGATTTTCCATAAAAAGGTGTTTTGCAATAAAAGTCAAATCATTCCAATGTGGCATAAATGTTTCCCTCAAGACACATAAAAGGGTGAGAGAAATATTCAGGATTACCCCAATCCTTTGAAAGTTTATTTGAACTCTTGAAGTGGATTTGTGAAGAAGGAAGTATTGTGAACCATTCGGTTCTTCAAAAGGAAGCAGTACCGAACACACACAACTGGTGTTTAACACCCTCATTGTGCTTTTCAAAGCGAATAAGAAAACTAAGTGCAACCAAATAAAGATCAACACTGACAGAAGGATGTATACCGACACACATAGTTGTCTGTATTGGGAATTAATGTATGAGAAGAAGGTGAAGAAAAGAGTGTGCATAACTGATGATTGTGAATTATTCAGGGAAGTTCAGTTGTGTCGATGCTTGGATTAATTGGTTTGTGTGTTTAGTGCTATCATGTGAATCAATCCAGGTCTTCAATGCTAGCAGTGTCTCATGCTGAATAGATACAAATACTATAATGAAAATATGTTAAACATACCTTCATTCCTATATACTCAGTGTGACTTCATCCAAGGCAGTGATCTAGGGGGAATCAATAGGAATGACCTAAGGGACGTAAGGAGATATCCCTAAAACATTTTATAGGCTGTGAGCTTGGGACAGATTGACTATTCCCTAAAATTTGTAATTAACATATAGTGAATAATAGTAGAATTTTGTATGACTGGCAACCTATCAGCATATTCTCCTTGGACATATCCCTTAGTGGCGAACCAAATAAAATTTGTTGTGTTGTCCTTTTTCATGTTTTAATCACTACACATATCTATAATACAGGTTTAACGAAGTTCCTTACAAAGTGGGAAAAACCTAGAAAGGAAGAGAAAAAGGTGACACCCTGATTCACCCTCCCCCCCTCAGGGTGGTCTAGGTTCCATCAAATGAATCCTTAGGGAGAGCATTATTAATATCCATTACATTAGGGAGAATTTTCTTTTTTACCCTATAACTACATGATACGTGTCCTTTTCCTCATATGAAATATCTTCAAATTCCTCTATGAAATTTTCACAGGAGTTTCTTCTCACATTCTCAATATATATAAAATTGAAACTTCTTTCTTCTATGGTCTCCACCCCTGAATATCTCACCGATATTTATCCTCCCATTCTTTGGTGAGTCCTAGATTTTGTTATGATGCATGTTGTTAATCTTATATCATGATAACTGATTAAGAATAATCAAAATATCATTCACCCATGTCTTAATCATATTTAGTTCCTCATAAACATATTTTCTATCACATTCAACCTTAAAAAAGTTCTTTATGGTTCCATCCATTGAATAAAACCAAACAGGAAAGTGTGATAAGAACAAATCATATTGGAAAGTGACATATTCATGAATATTCATTTATAGGATGTATAAATCAGAAAAAAATTTATATGACATATTAGTATTTTCATGATTCATTCTTGGTCATCAACTATTCAAATCATTTATAATGTTTCATAAATATAATGTTATTTAACTAAAGCATATCACATGGGAGTGTTAAACCATGTGGGAAGTAATGCCCTTTTTCTTATACCATGTACTTCTTGGTTCTTTCATGACATTCCGTTTTTTTTATTACACCTAGGTACATATGTGCTTAAAACACATCATATTTTCTTATTCATAAAATGGATTATTATTTATTAAACTAAATGATATCTTCTCTAATAAAAAAATAGGACAACATTTTTATACATATCCTAAAAGTATATCTTAGGATTATGTTACCTAATTTATGTTATCATAAATCTAGTTTAAATGTTCTATATTAAAAAATATCTTATAAAACATGGATATATTGTCACCATTGTATACTAGAGACAATGGTTACATAATTACATCGGTGTAATATAAAAACAATTTTATCCAAATTTACCAAATATTGTAGTATTATTGATAAACTAGATATATATATATATATAATTTCATGTTATATTTAAAAATATATATTATAAACTTTTTTTTATAATTCAATTATTCCCCTAATAAAATACCTTCATATTAATCACCAAAACAATTCATAGTCAGCTAAATGAAATTAAAGAAAATAAATGGGTGGTATTAAATTTCTCTAAGGGTAAGAGTACATCCAAATCAAATATAAATAAATTGGGATTAATTAATTTGGAACATTAAATTACTAAAAACACAATACATGTAATCAATAACATGAACATGAAGTATAATATGGTAGTAATAAAAAAATGATTAAATATTCCCTTATACATAATCATTGAGATTGAAACATTTCTTGGATATTCTAAATAATTGAATAATCTTATGGACATCAATAATCAATTTAATAATGATGGAATTCTTAATTTAGTACATGTAAAACATTTCATCCAGAAATTTTAAAAATTAACATATACCATCAACATATTGTGCCAATACATTTTATATAAAAAAGAAACACCTCATCCAAAAACAAAATCCAATTTATCTCATTAGAAATACTAATCCATAATTTTGTTATAGTGGGCCCAACATTTCACTTAATAAGTCTAATGAATTCATCATACATAATTAGAGACACATAATATATATCAAAAAAATGTATTAAAACATTATAATATGAAACTGAAACAATTACCCATCCAATAAAAATAATCTCAACCCATGTAGAGTAAGATGAATGGTATAAAATAGACACATTAATAGAAAAACAGATCATAAACGATACTAGGAAATGATAAAGATGGAAATTTTATGTCACATCCCTAGTGAGAAATATGTATAATAAGGTTTATTTTAATTTATGTATAAAAATTATATAAAGAGATTAGTTAAATGATTCAAAAATGAAATAAAATTTTCACATCATAGAATAATATTTTTTAAAAAATTCACAAAGTATTGAAATAAATAATTTCTAATCAAAAATAGAATTTAAAATATATATATTATTATTTTAAACATTGAGTTTTCATGATGTCCAAAAGTTCGTTACATTCCAAATATGAAAAACTTGATTCTTTTCACATTTGGGTATGCAAAAAAAAAGTTACTTATTTGGAAAAAAGTAATATTACATATTATTTTTCTAAATACAATATGGTGTCAACATGACATTGAAACCCATCTATATTATTTAAACCCATTTCATTATTTTTTTAAAACATATTTTTGGAATAAAATTATTTTCAACCAAGCGAGAAATATTGTCAGATTATTTGAAAAACATTTTCTCAATCATTTTCATTACCAAATAGAGGATAAATTATAAAAATACAAGAAATTTTTTTGAATAATCATTGTATATGAAAATTAATGATATTTTGTATATGTAGATCATAATATTTCATCATTTTAAACATAATCATAAATAATCACGATAAACTATAAGATTGCAACATTATTCATTACTACATTGGTAATTTCTGAATAAGTAACCACCTAGAAGAAATAAAATAAAACGAAACATTAAATACAATGAATATAAATTAATTCATGATATTATATATCTAATGGTTTAATATATAAAAAATTAACTAAGGGGTTAATATGGAATATGTCTCGCAGTTGTAAATGTGAAGAGAGAAACCCTTACCTCATGTTTGACTTCATATGTATACATTATAACCTCATATATAATAAATATTGGTGTATTTTTACATTACAATAATTATATATATCATACCATATATGATGAACTTATGACCACTTCAAGACCATTTATTAAAAATTCCCTATTAAAAATCAAACTTCGGGAAATAACATCATTTTTTTATTTATGGTTCGATTTTATAATTTGGGTATTTCTAATTTGATCATGGTAACATCATCATAGAAATATAAAACATGATATTAATATCATAAATTTACATTATATATTATTTTTAGTAATCATATTAAATTTATATATATAAATTGATTTACTCCTTTCATGGATATAGTGGTATGTTTGGTTCAGTAATGACCAATAATTTCCGTGTAATTTTTGTTAAATTATATAGAATTATTTTGAGACCACATGCTTTGACAAAACATGCTTCTGAGGCCCAGTGATCCTAGAAAAAAAATTGGACATTTTTTATGTTTCCTTATGTAATCATGTGAGTGGGGTTTTCCTACTTTTGATCCAGTGATTGAATTGAAAATTAGAGGGCATCGTTGAACTTAGAACATCAAGATTCGCCTAAAAAATTGTCTTTGACCAGAAAGAGTCAAAAGGGAATGTTATTTTCCGATTATTCATAAAATAATTGAATAACATAAAAATAATTTTTTTTTTTCACAACATTGAGAGGTGGACGGTTGTGTTGTGGGGTGACAACACAATACAATAATGGAATCTCATTAACGTCTTGTTATTTTTCAGTGTAACATCAAATTTATTTCATAAATAAATTAGTGTAACGATACAATATCATAGTGTAACAAAACTTTTGTGACATATTTATTTTTTATGGAATAACGTGTTGGATAATTAAAGGTAAAAATGAATAATTCTCTGATGGTCCACCGGAGAGTTTTCTCTCCAACAAAGAATGTTGAATGCTAGCATGACATTAACAACTTTGAAACACGTCAAATAATGATGTCGAAAAGCATTGAATGCCTTTGAATTCTTGAGTACTTGAGGGGAAAGTGATTTAACGATGAATTTTTATTGAGTTAGGGTTTTCTTATTTATGTTTTACTTGTTCATAATTTTAAATGATTAACATGGATTAACCCAAGAACATGATGATCTGTGGATCGTCCGTTCTTGCGGCAGGGTAATGTTTCTTTTGTTTTCCTTTTGGGATTTTATTATTGTAGAAAGAACATCATTCATAATCCTCACTTATTTTAAACATCTAGTGTAGAGGGTTTTACCCAACATGAATATGCCCCCCCCACACTCCCATGTGAATTCTTGGTGGATGAATTTTCAAAATGACGATAACAAATGTTCGAGGCCTTTGTAGGGAAGCCAACACGGCACACAGGTTGGAGGTGCAACCGGTGTGAGGAAATAACCCCAGGTTCAAACCTGGTTGTCCTCAAAAGAGCTCGATGATGCGTTCTCGCCAGCTGGGGGGCATGTGAGTTGGAATACTCCCATCACGATGGCGCGTCGGGAAGCACTATCAAGTGGGCAAGTGGATAGTGGCAGAGACCCGCCCTTCAGTTGCGTTAGTGGAGCGGAAAACATCCATGGTCCACTTTACTCAGGGAATGTAGTCTCTTGACCACCTACGGTAGTCTGGCCGACCATATTTGTCGGCTACATCACATCTAGGCCATGGTCGCTTGACCACGGTAGAGGGAATTACCCAATATCGACCTCGTCGAGAGCAGGGGGGTCATACGTGGCTTCTAGTCGTGTACCTAGCAGCATTACTGGGTCGGACCCTCCGCATCTTGTCAGGATGGAACATGTCTGGGTCGGGTCGGTTTACTCAAGAACAGGTTGAGTTAGTCAGACTGGGTCAAACCAGACCAATACCCCACAAGCCCTTTTTTGGGCAAACGTCAATATATTGAAAACCAGGAATCCAATTGACGACCCTTTTACGATATTGGAACCCACTTGACGAGACAAATCTTTTTTAATAATATATGGGGTATATCATCAATGTAACAATTCGAAAAATGGATTTGGGATTGGTTCTCTTTAAATCAATAATAAAACATGAGGAAACCCTATGGTTAGATGAAACCTAAATACTGTTTACAAGCAACCAAGTGTAGATTAGATACTGTGAACCAGTGGGAATCATCTTTTGTGTTTCCCAGAAGGCCCATGGTACTCGATAAGAGGAGTACCTCAGTATGACCATTTGTGGGAAGAGGCTTCTATGTGACCTGGCAGGCCCAGAGTGGGGAGCATCTTCTGTGTGACCTAATATACCCATGGTAATCATTATCGACGGGTACCATAGAAGCCCTAAGGTTTTTGGGAAGTAGATTCTGTGTGACTCGACAGGGCCACTATACTCATTGAGGAGGATTTCTACTACAACCCATGATGTTGGACGTTTTAACTGATGGCCCTACCTTCCTAATCTACAATAGCATTGGCTGATATGTCTTTCTTCTTAATCACACTTTGTGATCATGCTTTTTGATTTGTTTTTGGATTTTTTGTGGTATTTACATTCTGTTTCGGGTTCCCTATAGAGTATATGGTTATTCACCCCTGCATGTGATTCTCCCACCCGTGTTGTGTTTGGTGTAGTTGATCGAAGATTTAACATATAACTTGGTAGACTAAGACCATATGGGGCCCAGTGAGATCAGGCATGCATGGAATAATCATACATCTTCTAGAAGATTAACTACTCTGACCCATCAAGTGCAGTTTTCATTGGATGGATATCCTGAGTTTCCATTGTACATTCAAATTTTCTAGTTAGTCTTTTGATGGGGTTTTATTCTACCTCATTTGACATTTAGTTTTACTTGTACACAATTGTAGTTTAGTGTCATTATTTTTTCCATTTCCATCTTTGGGATGTGGTAGTTTGTGCATGTGTATCGGTACTTAGGAAGAATCCTCCCACTTGTAGGATGATGCATTCATAGCTAGTCGCCGACCTAGGGGCTTAATGTTTTGGGATTTGGATATGCAAATGCCTAAACCCTGGGGTAAGGGTCATGGAAAAGTGGTATCACTTGTGGTATATTCTACCATATAGACCAGGATTATGTTGTTTTGTTTTTGGGGCAACAATGCTGAATGTTTTTAGTTCAACATTTAGATTTGGGGAGTCCAATGTTGGTACGGTTGCCAATGTATCCACACATGATGACCTTGAATTATGATTTTCATCCTTATACAAGAAACCATTGGTTGCATAAATGTCTACTTATGATCTTCTTGAATAAGTCTCATCTCACCATGTATAAATCTCTTGACAGTGGTGCATCTTCATCTATTTCTCGATGCCTCTACAATGACAACTAGATCGGATTCCAATGAATGACCATGAGGAGAGCCCGCCTAATAGTGCTGAATTTGTTCAAGGACCAGTTCTATAGATGACCTATCGGGTGGTGCACGGGTGTTTCCACCACGCATTCATTAGTAGTTACTAGTGAAATTACTTTTATAGGATCTACGCAAGCTCAATTTCTTGCACGACTTCTAGAGAGAGAGATACCTCCTAGGGTTAGGGGAGAGATAGATCATGTAGTCACTATGAAGTGGCTATTGTTAGTGATGTAATTCATCCTCTTTTTAATGAAACCTCTTGACTAGATGACAATCATTTCTATGAGCCTTCATCAATGCTTAATAAAAAGATGGCAGAATCTGATGATTCAGACTCAGGATGAGGCGACCCTCTCTTGGGATGAATTTGAGTGGATTTCCTAGGATGATTTTATTCTTACAACCATGTACTCTGTGCACATCTTGGAGACTTTTCACCTACAGTATGGCATCATGTTGACAGCTAAATACTCTATGAGTTTTACAGTTCTCTAATGAAACTACAAATACATGGTTCAAAACACATTATTTAAGGCTAGACCATTGTTAAGGGATTCAGATGGGATATCAAAGAATCCATGGTGTCTCTTAGCTTCCCTACTCAGGATGGAATACTAAAGACGACCATACTTGTAGAGATATTCCTTGTAGAGTAGGAATTGATAGTCAGAACTACCAGCAAACCTCATTTGGTAGTGTCTTTAGTGGTGAGCAGCAGGAAACATATGAGGGGGCATAATCAGAAATGTTCCATCAGAGGGTGACCCAAGGACATAGGGTCTGTAGAGTAGGACTTCTAAAGTAAAGGGATTCATTAGGGGACCAGGCTGAGCATCGTGTGAGGCAAGCATGTAAACATCGCATGTGAATGTCTAACCAGTGACACAGTTGATCAACGGATGGTTGAGGGACCTCCAAGTTAGTGTCATAGGTTCAAGCGAGGAGGTCTGTATGGTGGAAGACATGTAAGGGGTTTAGGTCAAGTGAAAGTGGTGGATGATGGTTCAAGGTGCTACCCCCAACACCCCCATGTGTCCCACCATGGGCCCAGGGATCCAGAAGACAATGGTGAGGTCAACATTTGGTGATTGATGCCTATGACCATGGAACTCCAAAGATGACTAGAGGAAAAATAAGTTTCTTCTCCACCTCGGTTGTAGTTCTTATAGACATAGTTTTGAGTCAGTCTTTCCATTCATTAGACCTGATTTAGGGGTCAGAGATTCCGGTTGAGTCGTTGGCCCGATCCTTACGGTTAGAGAGTCCCATGAGTGAGGATTTGGGAATTAAACACTGGTTCTATTAGTGTGATCTTACATTTGTAGTTGATAGATTTGTCTATGATCTACTAGTAGTGGTTTTGAGGCCTTATGACATCATCTTGGGTATGGACTAGTTATTTATAGTCTATTATTATATCGACTGTTTTAGTTGAAAAGTGTGGTGTGTCCATGAGGATGAGACTAGGTTTTCTTTCACTGGCGATAAGGTCACCATTGTCTCAAAGAATATACATTCCTGGAGGAGGGTGGGGTTAATCACTCACGAGTTGGTTAGACTCACCCTTAGTGTGGTGGACAAGAGGTGTATGAGCCTTCAAGCAATGGGGGACAATTATGGGTTAGTTTTTCCTGAGTATTTTCTGGGAATATCTCCTCGGAGGGAGGTAGAGTTCAGCATCAATGTGTACTCCAAGATGACATATATATCCATAGTTTCATATTCGATGGCACTAGTGGAGATTTTTGAAATGAGGGTATAGCTGTAGAACATGCATGTGAAGGGATTTGTATGGCCTATAGTTTCACCATGGGAATTCCAGGTGTTGTTTCCCATGATGGCATCAGGGAGCTTAAGTATACTCGTTGAATTCTGGAAAATGAACCAGCTGACAGTGAAGAACATGTATACATTGCCTACGATTGATGAAATCTTCAACATGTTGAAGGGAGTGAGATGGTTTTCAATGATTGACCTCAGATCAGGATATAATTATCTTTTGTTACGAGATGATGATGTAAAAAAGGCGGCCATCAGATGCTGGTATGGCCACAACAAGTTCATGGTGATTCCCTTTGGAGTAACCAATTACCTTGTACTGTCAATGGGAATCATAGACAAGTTATTTCATCCTTACCTCAATCGATGCATGGTATTCTTCGTTTGTGAAATCTTGGTTTACTTGATATTGGAAGAGGTGCACGCGATACACTTGTAGATAGTCCCCAATACACTCAAAGAGCACCAGCATTATGGTATGCTCTCAAAGTTACAGTTCTGGATTTAGGAGGTCCACTTTCTAGGACACTTCATCTTGATCGATGGATTTACAGTGGATACCATAGTGATAGAGAAAGTTCTTGCTTGGGACCCACCCAGAAGCATGACTGATGTGAGGAGTTTCTTGGGTAAGGTTGGATACTACTAGTAGATTGTTCTAGAAATTTTCTATAGTAGAAGCACCATTTTTTCCTTGACATGGAAGGAAAACCCCTTCATGTTGATGGAGATGTTCCAACAACTTTTCCCTGAGATGAGGCAGAGACTAAAGAGTGAACTCACCTTAAGACTACCATAAGATGGTGGTGGGTATGTAGTTTTAAGCGACATATCCTAGACCGGACTCAGTTGTGTCCTGATGTAGGAGCGAGCAGTGATCCCCTATGACCCACGACATTTGAGGCAGAATGAGAAGAATTACACAACCCATGACATGGAGATAGAAGCAATTTCCTTTTCTATGAAGATGTCACAGTACTACTTTATGGGTGAATGGATTACCATCTATTCTGACCACAGGAGACTCAATTATATCTTCTCACAAAAGGACCTGAACTTTAGACAGTGGTGATGGTTGTAGTTCCCCTATTACTGTGACTTTGAGATTGTCTATACACCTGGGAAGGGAAACATGGTGGCAGATGCGTTCAATAAGAGGTATGGTTTATAGGTATTGAGTGTGGTGACAAAGCATCTAGACACGATGTAGATATCCTTCATGGTATATGATGGACCAGCATACCTTTAGACAAGGAATTTAACTCCCCCACTCTTAAAGAGACCCTGGGAGACATAGCTTGTGGATGATTATTTCAAGGCTTAAAATGCTAAAATATCCATAAGACAATATCTAGATGGTTTTTTGATAAGCGGGGAGCTCTTAATCCTTTTAAAAGGATGTACAGTAATACTAATGATGTTACAAGGGGAGGTGTGGAGGTACTTCGATGTATCTTTTTTGGCTGTAGATCCGTGTGCGGTGAAGATGTTCTCGGACCTCTAACATTGTTACTGGTTACTAGGGATGAAGAAAGCATTGGTAGGGGTCATTTTACGATGCATCAATTCTCAGAAATTGAAGGAAGAGAATAAGGTTATAATATGATTGGTCGTGCAACATGAGGAACTAGAGTGTAAATGGAATGGTGTATCCATGGACTTCGTGACAGGGATTCCATGCACGTCTAGGGGTCACGATTCTATATAGGTGATTGTTTACCAACTCACCAAGTCCTCTCAAATTATACCCGTCTGAGACCATGGATTTCTAGAGGGATTGGGACAACCTCTATGTCTAGGATATAGTTTGGATTCAGGGGCTTCCTTCGATGGACTTCTAAGGAAGTGATGCACAATTCACATCATGGTTGTGGAATGGATTGCAATATACATTTGGTACTCAGTTGAGCTTCAGCACAACTTTTAACCCTCTAAAGGATGGTAAGACACAATTGACCATATAAACATTGGAGAACTTGCATCGAGCTTCTGTAATTGATTTTGGTAAAAGTATGGAGGGCCACATTCCCTTGGGAGAGTTTTCATAAAATAATAGGTATCACTCCACCATTGTCATGGAACTATTTGAGGCCTCGTATGGGAGGCCATATAGATCACCTCTATATTGGACAGACCTATGGGAGTCAGCAATCATGGGTCGTGATTAGGTATGTTCTACCACTAAGAAGGAACAAATCATCAAGGAGTATATGTGGACTACACATACCAGAAAAAAAAATCATATGTTGATAGTAAATTAAGACCCTCAGCATTTGAGTAGAGAGACAATGTTTTCCTATAGGTCTCAACCCGACTGAGATTTCTGATATTTTGGCAGGGTGGTTAACTATAATCGAGGTTCATTGGAACTTTTCAAATTTTAGTAGTGTTGGAAAGATGTAATACCACCAAGATTTTACCCCCCAAGATGAACCAGGTGCATGATGTTTTTCTTGCGTCGCGGGTGAGGATGTATGTGCATGATCTATAACATGTCATACACTAGGGTGAGATGGACATTGAAGTTGGTGTAATGTTGGTGGATTTTACAGTGGAGATAGTGGATCCACATGAGAGGGTACTTCATGGATGTTTGATTCCTCTGGTTTTCATTCATTTCCAGCATGAAAATCTCCAAGAGAGCACATCACAGTGGGAGGCTCTGATTCATGCTCAGTGCCACCATTTGTATGATTATCCATTGTTTTGGATTTTGGGGACATAAATCCCTATGGTGGGGAGAATCTAATGTACTATAATTTCTCATTAATTAATTATTTTATTATATTGATTTATTTTGACACCACACGCTTTGACGACAAATGATTCAGAGGCCTAGTGAGCTCGAAATGTTATTTTGATTTTTTTTTACATTCTCTAAGTAAACAAGGTAGATTGATTTTCTAACTTTTGATCCAATTATCAGATCAAAAATAAAAAGGAATCATAAAACTCGGGATGCTGAGATATTTCTATAGAAGACATAACATCGACTATTAAGGGTCTGATGGAAATTTTATTTTTTTTGAATTCTCGTAAACTAATTTAATAACATAAAATTTTTATTTTATTTTTATTCACACTGTTGAGTAGCAGACAACGGCATTGCGGTGCAGAAAAGAGGCAATGATGTTTCACATTAAAGGAAGCTCCTCAATGGATTTTTTTTCTGCATAACAGCTATGATTTTTCATAAATGAAACAGAGTAATGGAGAAAAGTCGCAGCCGAACAGAAACGTTGCAACGTTTTTCCTTTTTATTGAATAATGCATTGGAGAAATGAGGATTTAACGATAGAAAATTAATTGAAGACAAATTGGTGAGTTTTCTCAATAATGAAAAACCATTAACACTAATTGAATTATAAAAACATTGACACACCTCAAAGAACAGACACTGTAAGCAACGAACACCTTCAACTTCATGAATCCTCGAGGTAGAAGCACTTCAATGACGAAGTTTGATTGAGGTAAAGTTTTTTTTATTTTTACCATTATTCATTTTAAGCAAATAACAATGATTAACCCCCGAATAGTTTGATTCATTTATCATCCGTCCTTTTAGGAGGGTTATTTTTATTTGGTTTTCTTATCAGGATTGAATTATTGTTGCTATATAATCATTCCCAAGCCTCGTTTTAAACATCTAATGATGAAGATGCAGTCTGACACGAACTAGCCCAAAAACCCCTTCTACTTTCATGTTCATGGTGGAAGAATTTTTGTAATAGTTTTAAGGAATTCTTGAGTAATTCTTAGGGAAGTCGAGTCCCTACAAAGGTCAAAGGAGCAACCAGTGCGGAGAACAGATCATTGTTGCAGACCCTATGGTCCACGGATGAACCTTCCAGCACACTGGCTCCGGCAGCCATGGGCTAATGGCACAACATCGTGACAACATTCATGAATGCACCATCGTCTTGAGAAGATGTTGGTGGAAGACACGCAACCTTTTGGATGTGTTGGTGGATTGGCCCGCAACCACGGGGCCGTGATCTTTGGGGGAACGTGGTCTCCCGACCCCATGCGGGAGTCTGGCCTAATTTCCTATAGCAGACCAGGGATCTCCATCAGGCCAGACCCACATCCCAATGGACTGGACCCCGAACAAGCTAGGATTGGGTCACACTGGACCCGAACTCAAAAGTCCCATTTTTGGATGAACATTAATATAATACAAATTTGGAATCTGAATGACAATCTATTGATTGTGTTTGAACCATCATGATGTGGTAGAGATTTTGGAATACAATATAGAGTATTTAATGAAATTTTTAATTATATTAATGGCATGAGGAGTGGTTCTCCAAAAATTAATCATGCTACATTTGGAAAACCCACTTTTCGCTGAGACATAAAGACTGACGACGAGCGACCCTGTGTGGATCAAATACTATGGACATGTGGATGGCGGCTTCTGTGTGAACAAACAAACTATGGTGGGGAAAATCTTATGTGTGATCCAGTATACCCCTGAAACTCAAGAATTGGATTATATCAGTTTTGAAAAAGGTAGGAATCAACTTCTGGGTGACCTGACATGCCCACGGTGGGGAGAAACTTCTGTGTGACCTAGGAGACCCATGGTAGTCATCATGGATGAGTACCACAATAGTCATAAGGTAAGTGGGAAACAACATCAATGTATCCCAATAGGCCCACTGTAATCATTGAGTAGGAGTTCTAAAATATCCCATAGTTTTCAACATTATACCTAAGGGTTTTATTATCCTAATCTAGAATATACTGGGTTTGAGATGTCTTCCTTCGTGATCATGCTTGGTGATCATGCTTTGAGTATTGTTTTTGGAATTCATTGTGTTATTTCCATTATGTTTTGGGGTCCCCTACTAAGTATTATGTTTCTCACCCATGCATGGGATTTGCTGGTATGTGTTTTTTCTGGTGAAGACGATCGACACTTCGATGGAGGACTTGGTGTCCTAGGACATGTCGGGTCCCATCGAGATCAGGCAGGTTGGGAATAATCTTACAAATTATAGTTGCTATACTAATCTTACTAATTAGGTGGGTTTTTTAGTGGATGTATATAAAGAGTTTATTTTTTAATTTCTTGTTTTCTAGTTAGTCTTTGGTGGGTTTTTATTCTGTTCTATTTGACATTCAGTTGTGTATTTACATGGTGGTTTTTTAGTGGTATGGTTTTTAACTTTTCTAGCTATGGGATGTGTTTGTGTGTACATGTACTCAGAAAAAATTCTAACACAAGCATCTTGGAACTTACGAACTAGTCACCAAGCCCTATCCTTTGAATGGCAATCTTGGGTATGTCACAACATGGGCCCTTGGGGAAGGGTCGTGACAGTATTCATGAACGTTGATTCCATGTTCTCAGCAGAAGGGTAAAAATGAAAATAAATAATAATTAACATTTAAACAATCATTATTATATATTATATATATGGTAATATAAAAAATAAATCATTTTTATCATCCACATAAAAATAAAATGGAAAACATTCCTTATTGCTGCAAGGAGGTGGTAGTCCACACGTATGCATGAAAAACATTATAGTTTTCATACAAATTGGAAAGTAAGTATTTGTTTTTGACAATATATTTTTATATTTATGGTTGGGTCATAAATAAAAAATGTCCATTATAATGATCAATAATATATATCCTGTAATGTGTATTTAAAAAACCAATCACATCAATTCGCGATGTAGTATTCCACCGTACAAATGAATGACGTTAGAGTATCCCCTCATAGAAGGAAAATTGTCAATGTATTTGTAATATTATAAAAATAAAAAAATATTTTCATTCATAATTATAATATAAATATCATAAATACATAATTATATTAGGCAATTAGAGGTGGGGATTGAAAATGAACTACATATATTCATGAGGTGGTTGTTTATCACACACACGATTGATGGTTTCATTTCCCACTTGATGGAAGATGATATGGATATAGGTAACTATATATTCATAAAAAAAATAAATATATTATATATACGTGTGTTAATAAATTATAATTATTTAATATGATTTTTAGTAGGCATAAAAAAGAAATAAAATTAAAAATCATGTTTAACAATGTGAAATATTTTTCAGCGAACTTCATTAGGTTTACTCCAAAATCCTTCCAATGATTCCTTACTGATCAAACCAAGTCTTATAGGACGATTTTAGAGGATTAAAGAATGTACTTTGGAATTTCTTGGTTGAGCAATTTTTTTAAATTTTAATTGGAGAGGGGATATGGGGACTTTGGTAAGTGGTGGAGAGGACACACATGGTATTTATGAAATGAATAATGTTTTCCATGTCATTCACATTACAAAATGATAAAAAATAAGTCATTATAAAAAACATAGTTGTGATATTGTGTAAATATTGTTATAAAATGGTGTATTTTAACATTGGTGGAATTTTTATCCCTTATATTTTTAGTTTAACACCTGTAAACCCGTTATCACCAAAACCATGGAAGCTAATTTCTTATTATATTGAAAAAACATTATGGTCAAAAAGTATTTTCAAATTATTATATAATATAAATAACGATTAATGAAATTATGGAATCAATTTTTTAAATTTTACATCATATAATTTTTTTATTTAAATTTAAAAGTATTCCTCAAACATGTTGGAAAAGGTGTTTTCTAAAAAAATTCAAACGATTAAGATGTTTTAATGTACGAGTTCAATGAGACAATTATGATAATCACCGAAATTTGTAAAATTTTAATATAATGTAACTAATTTTACTCTGAAAGGAATTTTATAAATATTTTAAAATTATAATTATTTCAAATGACAAGGGAGATTTCCTTATAAATTATTATTTTTCACTATTCATCAAAAACTTAATATTTTATGAAAATTATCAAGAAATAGTTATGAAATATTTATTCCAATTATATTTTAAAAATTTTATTTATTAAATAAATATGATAAAATTGGAAATTAAAAAAAATATGTGTGAAAAGTGTGACTAAACCACATTTTAGAAAAATAAATTTTTTCATTAAAACATTATTTTTCATTCAAATAATTCATATTTTTTAATAAATATATTACTTTTGAATTTATTTAATAAATTATAAAACAAATAATTTTCAAAATTTATTTAGTCATATTCATACCCACCAACATAACAGTGAGTTTATAATAGTCATGTTTATGAAATACAATATTAATTGAGTATTATGGTTCAATTAAACCAAATTTTTTGTGCATTGTAAAATTTAAAATATATTGATTTTTTTCCCAAAAGTGAATATATATTAAGGCCTCATGGTGTTAAATTCTATTATATTATTATTTTTTATTTCTAATACATTTTCAAATGTGATGATACTATTTTAAAATCTGAAGTTGTAATACTAAGAATTCAAACAAAAAAAAATATTGTATCATAGCTCTGAATAAAGAGGTATAATCTTTTCTCTCTCCTAATGCTAATTTTAAAAATATTTTTTATGTTCAGATTAAGTAGTATTGTTTTGTAAATGAAAATAATAATAATAGGTTAAATAAATAAAAATTATTATAAATACATATTATTCTATTTCTTTTGAAATTTTCTACTTTTGGTAAAAAAAATTATAAAAAATGTATGAACAAGAAAATGATGAATATTATACTATCATTCCAAATAGAGGAATTATTTATTTATTAGTGGAATTTTATATTATTTTCTTGTTTTCTAGTGTATATAAAAAAGGTGAGGATTTACCTAATACAGGTCAAGGTAAAATAAATTTGAAAAATATAATTTGTCAACTAGATACTATGGTAAAATGAAAAAAGGCATATTTCAATTCATTTCATAATAATAATCATATATAATTTCAATTCTATTCAATATATTTTTACTATATATTATTATAATTTATATTTTTTAGATCCTTAATTCTTATGTATAATGTGTAAATATATTCCCAATTATTTTTTAAATAGTAAAGAATAAATCCCTATAAAAAACAAAAAAAATTCATCACTGAAGTCTCTTATTGTGAAAATTATTGTACTTAAAATAATATAGGTTCCAAATAATATTTTTGATTGTCATTACATAAGAAATGATACAAAAAATAGTAATTTTAAATGGTATGTAGATAGCGGATAATAAAAATTTATGAATTAAGACTTTGTAAATTGTAATCCCATGTTAAAATTAATGAATGTCATTGTAGATAATACTAAAGGAAGTATCATAAAGGTTATAATTTTTAGAAATTCTAAATCAGATATCATCAATATGGGTCATAGTGTTGAATTGTATTATCCCTTGTTAATTGGTTATTTTATCTTTATAGAGTTGGATGCATATATTCTTATATATTTGTATAGAGTGTTTATTTTAATTATATTAAAGTTAAAATTACATTTAAGATGCATTTTAGATACTGTTATGTATTTTGTAGGGTGAAAGGATATTATAAATGTCTTAATATTCCCCTCATACATTTCAATATATACATGATTATTTCATTTGTAGCATTGATTAATAAAATTATTATATTATATTTTCTAATTCTAATTGATTTAATTAAAATTATTCTTATTAATGACATTTGTTATATCTATTTATATATTAATCATTGAATATATTTTATTTAAATTCCATTAATATTTTTATATATTTAATATCAATAAAATTATTTACTTATGGTTTTTTCACCTTTAGTATTTTACATGTGTTAACTATTTCTATTTTCTTCCGTAAGAGAAAATGTTGGTTACTTATTTACATCATTATAAATATATTTTATTTCTGTGAGTATTTTTAATAATGTAACATGTCTCCATGATTTTAATTTTCTTTTAGTGGAAGAGTTCACGTAATAATATTTCACATAATAATTCTTTCATAAATGAATCATTTGTTGTGGTAGAGTGTATATTACTATCATAATATTATATTAAAAATACTGATATTAGGCATGTGTTTTGAATGTTTTGTGTTATGTATTGAGAATAATTATCCATCCCTTATTTAATATCATTTTTTAATTTTTTTTGTTTACTATTTAATTGATATTCATCATAATTATTGGATATTATTAATGTTTTTTAGTGATATTGTTTTTAATGCATTTGGTTTTGTGACTTATCTTCTATGAAGGGGAAATAATTTTTTTTCCAATTCACAAATCCCTATTGCATATATTATATTATGATTTGTCAATTTTACCTGATCTAATCAACAATATTATTTCTTTTTTAGTATTTTTAATCAATATTGTTTATCTTCTAATAGTTATGGGTTTTCTATAACTTTTATTTATAAGTTTTATATATTATATATCACATTGATTAATGTTATATAGTTATTAATATTCCATTTTAATTATATAATATTGTTCACTATTAACTTTTTTCAGTAGACATTATTATTCTGGAATAAATGGTCTATTGAACTGTATTTTGTGTTTATGAAATTTACCAGGTATACGTTTTTTTGTAATATACAATTTTAATTACATGTTTAATGTAAAATAAAAAAATCATTAAGCTTTATTTTTCAAAAAGGAATAATATTAATTACGAAAAAAAACATAAAAAATTATTCTGACAAAGGAGATAAACCATTCATATTACAAAGAAGTTAAAACTTTTGATATAGTTCACATAATATAATTTTTTATTTTAATCATTTAGAAAAGTGGTGAACAATTACATATGAAGTCAATAGTTTATGTATCTCGATATTTTGATATTCATGGAATTACTAAATTGAGAATTTTTTTTCATGGAAATATTATGTATGAATGTTTTAATCATAAGTAAGATGGTAGTGGTATAAATTTAACAGTGCAAAAAATCATATATATTCATATTTTACATTTATATATAAATCCATATTCTTATATATTATTGTTTCCCCGCTTATTTCAATTTTTAAAGAATGATCTCATTGAAAGTAGTTTTTATTTCATGGGTTATGTGTTTATGAAACTCACTTATCATTCATGGGTTATATAGTAATGAATAACATCTCTTTCGATGGATTATTTATTCATGAAATTATTGTGCAACTTGTCTCTTTTCCACAGGTTATGATATGATGACATGTTATGAGACGCGTATAATTTTATGAGTTATGGTATTGTTTTTATTAAATTGAAGAACACACATATATGATTTCATAATAAGTTGAGTGGGAACTATTTTTTCCTCTAATTAATTAGGTAATGAATAATATCTCATGAGATAGACATTAATGTAATAAGGAGTGAACTCGGTTCAGTAAAAGAATTATTCCACTAAGATAGTCATGGTGGTGAACCCTGATTAATAAGATTGTTTGGAGAGTGAACTGATTCCATTACGACAGTAATAGAATTAATCCTTGACTAATATGGATGTAATATTAAATACTTATGTGTCTACAACATTTCCATGCCTTATTCCTATGTTATTCAATCATGGATAATGATCTTTATTCCCTTACGATTCATGTTTTTTGAATATACACTATTTATAAAATGACTCTTGATTTTAATCTTTAACATAGAGGGTATAGTATTATAATGTTATGACACATTCTCTTACCATGATTTTCATGATTATGCTTAAATATTTCCCTTATTTTTCCTTACTAAGCATCTAAAATCACCCTTCAATATGTATTATAAACTCAAGTTACGTAGATATGTGTTATGTATAATGTGTCTATGATGGGTGATACTCATGGAGATACTAGTGGTATATAATATATCATACTTTTGTACATGTGTTTATGATTTCATATTTCTAATGGAACAAAATAAGTACGGTATTTGGTCCTCTATTTTTGAAATGTATTTAATGATCTACAAAACATATGTATTGTCTATCTATGAGACTGATAATTTTTATACATGGTATTATAAAAATATTTAGTTTTCCTTTGGAAACATGTATGTGAAAACCATAGTGACATCCCTAACAACATCACTCAATGAAAATATAAATGATGATTTGATGTGATGGAAAATGTCCGGGGATTTTTTTTAATGGATAGAGTTAGTGGTTTCCATGAAATAAATCATTTTCAAGGTACTATTAGTGGATGTTGTTTTTGCACAAATTCGAAAGTGAAAACCAGCCCTAAAAACATCATATTGACCAAGAATCGATCTAAAACAACTGCCTAACAATATAACATACTACACAACAATTTTGGCCATCTCAAGGGGTATAAATTAATATATTAAACACCCTTCACAAACCATCTTGATGGATTTAAATTGATGTTCTATATGAATAACCAATGACAATCCAATGATGTCATTTTTTAAAGAAGGTGTCCTAATTTAAAAATCCTATAATAGATTCCCAGATTATGAGGTTTCCCACTATGATTATTGTTTCTTATACCATGATATTATTTTATAAAATGGTTTGAACCTAAAAGAACCACGTCAATGTTGAGTGTGACGCGAAATGGTGTGATTTTTCTCCGGAGAATCTGATTATTGTGGGAGCTAAAATTAAAAAAGAATTACTTTTCTTACAATAGTTTCTCAAGCATTGAATAATTTTGATCCTCCTAATGATCAGAGGTTGGAAAATGATATGTTGATTACTTCATATGGAAATTAACACCTTCTTTATGTGGGTCTTTTGATCCACCATTTGATGAAAAATTGATCAATATTTCTAAAATGATTTTTTTTCCATTCTATAATGTTGGGAAAATTAGAAGCTCATTCTGGTTGTTTATAATTTTGATGTTGAAGCAGGCCAATGGTGGACTGTAATCTAAAATATGAGGCATCGTGCTGAAATTGAATCCATGGATTAGTATGTGTTCAAAAAATTAATTTTCTCTAATTATATTCTTCGTCTTTTTCATATTAATAGGGACAAATAGTTTTTCATGCTAAATATATTGGTACCTATAAAGATAATTTTTCAATACATTCATGGTTAACTTCTAGTATTATAATCTAACCTAAAATTAAGGTCGACCAATTATTTGGTGGAAAAAGGAAATTATCATAAGGGAGTTATCCGTAAGATACTTCAACAACTATAAAGAAAATTTTTTATAATCAATTTTGAAATGGTGGTTGTAGTTACATATCAATTTCACAGTTTTTAATGAAAAGTAATAGGATGTTAAAAATATAATATAATGAACATGTATAGAATAATATGATCTATATATTAATCTTTATGTGTTTGAAGAAGAATATTGGAAAATGTTTTAAGATGTCTAATAGATGATTTATTTGTCTATGGGAATATCATTGGGAATTTTGATTCAAATGTGATGGGTAGAAGTTTTTTAATAATGAGAATTAAATAATGAAGCACGGAATGCACCTACCCCACATCATTTCATAATGTGTAATGAAAATGTTCATTTTTGAATAAATTCCCAAAATTTAAAGTTAACAATAATGATTGATATTTGCAACATCTTATACTGAGTCATGAGGGGAAATCATGTTTGATCACTATTTCTGATGAAGGTTATATTAATGACATATTAAATTGTATGTTTATTTTCCCATATATAACAACTAATGTCTTATTTGATAATGAATCTAAGAACTATTTCATACCAAATCAATTTTCTATGGGCCTTAATATTACACCCAAATGATGATATGTGGAATTATTGGTTCAAACTCTTAATTATATGATGATTGCATGTAATGTCTATGATTCCAGTGTGGTTGAAATTTTAGGGAATGTGATTCAGAAAAATAATTTCATTCTTTATCTAGTTGAATTTCTTTTCATCATAGGCGTGATTTTGATTTCACTACATATATCCCGCAATGATTGTCGAAGATCGGCTGTTACATATGTTATTTCAAGACAACCTCTGATTTTCTATCAATGTGATGATAGTTATGATCTTCTTAGGGAGATTACATCTATATTATTATTCATAATTTTATTTAATAATGGAAATTTATCTCAATTGGTTGGGGAGAAATTAGACATCGATGATAAGTCTATATTTCAGAAATTTTAAACATGTATTTTGGGAAGTGATGTGTATCCTTCAAACAAAAAGTGAAAATGAGTTATCAATAGAACCCATACCTATTTACATAAAAAATAAAATGTTATATATAGAATGGACTCGATTAAGATTCATGAATTGACAAAAAAACTCAATGGGAACCTTATTAAAAGATTAATTCTGCCATGTGTCCCATGATGTTCCTATTTTTTCATGAAAAATAAGGATAGATTAATGTGAATCTAGAATAATTTATTAGGAGTTAAACATGATCCATATCATGAATAGATATCCTCTTCCACATAATGAGGATTTTTTTTATTAAATATTTGTAACTCAATACATTTCCCAGATTGACCATCATTATTCATATCATCAATTGGGGGACAAGAATGAGGAAATACACCAAAATATTATAGATAAGTTATGGGTACTCTGAATATATAGTGAGGCCTTTCCATTTTAACAATTATTCTTTTATCTTCATAAAGTTGATTATCACAATTATAGGGACTACATTGATCAATTTGTGGTATCCACTATAGATTATATTATTATCTAATAAAATATAATTGAAGATCATGAAGTCAACTTGATAATTGTCCTAAATAACCCATGGATGGAGACATTGAAGGAAAAATTTAAAATTAATTAATATAGGATGAAAAGATTTTCTTTTTTTGAGTCATATAATATCAAAAGTGTGTATAAGATTAGATCCATCAAAGATAATGGCTATTGAATGTCGGCCCAAACAAACTAAGGTGATTGAGATCTATAGGATTCTTAGGTTAGATGGATATTATCGACTATTTGTTGAGAATTTATCCGGACTATCTAATCCTCACAGTAATTTAACTCGGACGCGTTCCATGATTCTTTAGACAGATGAATTTGATGAAATTGTCATGGAACTGAAGTGATGGTTAATCAAGGAACCCATGCATACATTAACCTGTAGTGGGTATGGGTTTGAAATATATAGTGATGAATCTATATAGGTATTGGGATTGGTTATTAGGAATAATAACATGGTTATAGCCTATGCCTCACTAAAGATGAATATTCCTTACAAAAATTACCCAAATAATGATATGGAGTTTTCTATGGGAATATTCCCATTAAATATATGGTGGAATTATCATTTGAGAGAAATGTGTTATATATATACTGATAATAAAAGTTTGAAGTATATATTTACACAGAATGAGTTTAACATGCACTAGAGAATAATTTTTTAGCTAATAAATGATTATGAAAACTCAATGCATTAACACCCAAGGGAAGTAATCATGGTGGCTAAAGCATTGTGTCAAAATGATCATGATAACTTATCCACAATGAGGATAAAATAAGATCCAATATGTATTTATTTCCAAATGATGTACCTAGAAATTTAGAAGGAAGGGTGATAATCAAGACTTCTCCAATTTAATGTTCAACCCTATATACATGTTAATATTATAGAGGAATATGATGATGTTGTAGAACTATAGAATAATGTTATATGTGTTTCTGAGTTTAACCAAGATATGAATTGAATGAAATGTTTAAAGAACCATTAATGTTTTCCATCCATATCAAAAATTATGGAGTTGTTAAAGGAATCTCATAGCTATTCATTAATTATTAATCCTCGAATTATGAATATTAATAACGATTTTAATTTATGGACCTTGTGGGATGGCCTGAAGACAGATATCACATTGTTGATATATTGTTGATTGATATGTAATAATATTATGGCTGAATGAGAAAATTATAAGGGGATGTTTCATCCATAACACAAATCAAAATGAAAATTGGAGATCATCACTATGCATTTTGTTGTTGGACTCACCAAACCCTCAAATGGTAATAATTCTATATGGATTGTAGTTTATGAACATAAAAATTCATCACACTTCATTTATATCATTAAATATCTCTCCCTAGATTAGAATACAACCATATATAATGAGGAAGTGGTACAGTTTCATGGAGTACCAAATTCCATTGTATCTGATTTGTATTTGAGGTTTACCTAAAATTTCTATTGAAGTCTTCAGAAATAGCAAGATGTCGAATTGAGTTTCCAAAATGATTATGGTTCCCAGATGGATGATTAGTATTAAATTACAATTCAAAATATAGAGGATGTGTTGATATATTATTTACTAGATTTTAATGGTGGTTTAGATCAAGACATCAATCTAGTTGAGTTTTCATACAATAGGTGATTTAACTCTAAAATTTGGAAGGATCGTTATGAAGTCCTTGATGAAAGAAAATGTATATCTCCAATTTTTGGGAATGATATTTTAGAAATACATATATTGGGAAATGAGATATTTGAAAAATAATTGAGAAGGGTGGAAATATTCATCTGCATATCAAGGATGGTCAAAGTTAGAAGAAATGTTATTCAAATCACCATCAACATGATCTATAATTTTAATTTTATAATAATGTGTTTCTATGAATATATCCCCATTAGACGGTTATGATATTCCTTAAGAATAGGAATCTAAACCATAGGTATATCGGTCCCTTTGAAATTCATTATCATATCTGAAGAGTATCCTATCTCCTAGAGCTTCCACCAAACCAATCTCAAGTCCATGATTTTTTCCTTGTGTCTATGATAAGGAACTATATTCCTAAACCTTCACACATACTGAACTTATCTTTTATATCATTGGAGTAAGATTATTCTTATAAAGAAAAACCATTTTAAATACTAGATCATACAAAGACAATTCTATGAAACAAGACCACTCACCAAGTCAATGTTCCTTGTGGTGAAAGCACTAGTTAGAAGAAGATATGATGGAATATTATGAGTTAGAAGTTTCCTCATTATTTGTATCATCATGATAAATTTCTATGGAGAAATTCATTTCAATTGGGTGGTGATTATAACAGTAAGAGTTTTTTTTAAAAAAATAAAATAAAATAAATTTAATTGATTCAATGAATTTCACAATACATAAATTTATTCATTCATTATACACTATAATATATTAATATTTCACTAAAAGAAACACCAACTAATCCTTCATTACACGCAACATTTAGTTTCTATGAAATTACATATTATTATTATTATTATTTTTAACAAGAAAGTTATAACATAAACATTAAAAATAGTAATGTGAATATAAATAAAAACTTTTAAAATATTATTAATAAATTTTTCATATAAATTATACATATTTTTAATGAATTATATTATTCACAATAATGACTATTTGTTTTGAAAATAATATTTTTTCAAAATAAAAGAATTGTTTGTCCTTTTGTGAACAATAATAAAAATTAGTTTAAACCCTTTTTTGGGATTTATTTTTATAAAATATTTTTACTTTTTTAATTAATAATGTCATAATTAATATATCATGGTGTTTTTGTATTATTGGGAAATATTTCATTTTAGAATGAATAAATTAAAATACTGAATTTTATTGAAAATTATTATTCCATTGATTTTTTTATTTATTTATTTATAATTTTTTTGTTTTTAAAGTACAAATAGATAAATTATAAATTAATAAACCAAATTTATTTCATTTTAACCATTTTCACATTGAAATAAGATATATATTAGATTCAATATTTTGATCATTTTCACTTTAAATCCCCATCATCTCATCATGCCTGTAATATTGAATTTAAATTATTGTATTCCATAAGTATGATTATAATTTTGAAAAATGGATTCAATATTTTTAATCATAATAATTAATAATTTCTAATAATTTAAAACTAATTATTTACTAAATTAATTAGTGAATATAATTAAAATTAATTATAATGATAAATGTAAAAACATGTTTTTTAATAGTGGTTAAATGATATCTTACTGAAAAAATACACTAAAAATATTTAAAACATCCATTTTTTCAAACTATTTTGATCATATAATAAATTTTTTAAATAATTTAATAACTAATAGATGATAATTACGTAAGAGATGCCTCTCATAAGTGGGTTCCTATTTTTATTTATGAGAATGCCACTCCTCCTGCTCTATAAAAGGGAACTCGCCCCCCTAAATTAGTCACACCTCTAAATAAATTATGATCAGAAAAAAACCTATAATAATATCCTCCATCAATTACTAACCTCAACCTATAGTCATCATATTTGGACTAAATCCATCCATGTAATCCATTTGGTGAGAACCCAAAGTAGTTACCCAAAGAAGATATAACATGATTTAATGTGCATTTTCTTCCCCCACCATTAAATTAATATTTTTAAAAAATTAATAATAAAATTAGTATCCTACAGGTAATTATATATTTTAATTTTATGATTGTGACCAAAACCATCTCACTCTTCCATAAAATGGAGAACATAACCATCATTCATGTGTACTATAGACTACCGCCAAACGAACATATGTAATGTTTTCTTCAATTACCACTTTTCATGGTTGGAAATAACTATGAATTTAATTTTTAAATATTTTTTACTTGATATTTATTATTTAATTATGCTTATATAACTATTATATGTCAAATAACATCATTATTTCCATTTGTTGGGAATAAAATAACATTGTTTGTTGATGTGTAGACTACTACCTCCTCAAAGCGATGTGATTCGTTCATACATTACATTGATTTTATTAAAGATGGGTTTAATAAATAATATTGATAAATATGAGATAATAATTCTACTATAATTATAATATATATATATATATATATCATTTAATTATCTTCATTCATTCAATATGATGCAAAAATGGAAATAGTGCTCATGCAAACGTACATCCTATCGTCTCAATGAATGATGTATTTAATTTACTATTCCTATATTTTATAGATTATTATAAATAAATATATAATTAATATACAAGTTATTTATATCATATTTATCATTATGTTTAAAATTAATTCATGATTTTAGAGGACCAATAATTAAAATTCATAACATGTATGAAAAATGAAGTTGTTATTACCCCAAACAGAAATTTAACATGGAATTATTAATAAATGGTTAATATAAATTCATAATAAAATAATATATTTATATATATATATATATATATGAATTTTTTATTTGAAATATGTATAATAAAATTATATATATTATAATTGAGTTTGGAATAATTATACTTATAATCATGACTTATGGTAAAATAATTTCTTCTCACTTTTTATATCTGTGAGATAAATGGATTATTCACCACTTGTTTTTTTTAATGTGGTGTATATACATCATGATGAAATGTTATATCCTTATTTAAATTTAATTAATTATTCTAAATGTTTCAATTTATGTTATTCTTTTATTGGGACTGTGATTCAATATTTTCTTATGTAGTAAGGCGATTTATAGTCTCATTTTTTTTCAAGACTTGGGCCTTGTTAACCACTCGTTTTATTTTTTGGTGTATATTATAACCATTAATGTAATATATATTCCTTATTTTTAAATTAAATTATATATAAATATCCATTTTATTGTAACTATTTCATCACGTATAATGTTTAAATGATTCCAAATTAGTTTTGTAATTTTGTCTCAATTTTCCTTCTTTGAGACACATTTTAGGTTTTCCATATATATTATTTTACAAGGTTTATCTACTACCCATTGAAATGTTATATCATGAATCCATTTATTTTCCTGATATTTTATTCTTGTTTTAATTCCGTTCTATAATGGGGACTATGATTCAATTTTAACCAAGTGGTTATAGTTTATTGTTAAATTCTGAATGTTATCGTGATTATTTATAATAATTCATCCATTTAAAAAAAATTATGATACATCACTCAAGAACTGTCATGAAATTTTATATAATATATCTATTCGTGATATGTTGATTTATCTGTACAATTTATTTCACTCTTTGCTGCTTAAGATGATAAATAAAACATTATTATAAAAATTTGACTTATTTTCTCTCTTTACTTGGAAATATGTTTCCTTTGATAACCATGGTAAAAAAGAACAAATTTTTTTTTTAATTGATCTTTTAAAATAATTTTTTAGGAAAGGGAATTTCAGAAATGTTTTCTGTTTAATAAATTATTTTAATGTTTACTTCAATTATTTATTTATTTTTTTCAATGTAATATTGTAGGAATAGTATTTTAAAAAAATTATTTTAGAAAAGATTCAAAAAATAGATTATAATTTCCTTACAAAATGATTTAAAAAGATTTCCCAAAATTAATTATTTTCTAATATGACATTCAATGATGTTACTCATTCCATTCTTGTAATATTATCCACAAGGTCAATTCGTATTATTTCTCTAAATTGTTTTTATTTTTGATGGTATTAAATACATGTAATATTCTTCTCTTTCATGTGTTATATGTTTAAGAAACATATTTCCAATTCAAAGGATATATTATCATTAAAACCTTTTTATTTCATGGGGTTATTCATTGATGAAATGATTATGAAACCTTTCTATTTTACCCAAGTTATGATAAGATTAAATGTTAATGAAAATCATTTCATTATATTTTTTATGATATTATTGTTTATGATTTTTGAGAAGAAGTATGTAGGATTTAATTATGTAGATGGTGGAACCAATATCTGCTGCAAATTAATTGGGTAATGTTTTATATCTCATGCGATAGACATTGCATGAACTTGGAGTGAACTCTAATTATTAATGGAATGTTTCCAATAATATGGACTTGGGAGTGAACATTTACTACAAAGACAGTTTAGAGAGTTAACCAATTTCTATAATTTCTATATGGAAGTAATCCTTTATTTCTATGGAAATCATTTTATTTTCTTTGATTTCTTCCAAAATTAAATGTCTTATTTCTAGGTATTGTTTTCATGGATTTTGATCTTGATTCCTATATGATTCTTATTTTATGAAAGGCTAATAAATATTTCATTACTCTTGATTATGATAATTATCTTGATGGTTATGTTATCCTAATATTATGATCACATTTTCATACCCTAATTCCCATGATTATACTTCTATATCTCCCTTTTTTCATACTGAGCATCTAAATTCACCATTTCTTATGTTTTCTTTCCCCTTGTGATAAATATGTGTATTGTGTATGATTTTTCAAATAATGGTGTTAGTAATTTTAAACCAACTATAATATAATATATCTCAGGTATGTACCAGTGTTTATGTTTTTAGGATTTTGATGACAATAAACAAATAGGGTATTTGGGTGACTATTTTTTTAATGTACTAAATGTTCTAGATATTTGTTGTAATACCTTTGTAAGAGAATATATGGTCACTATAGTGGTAGATGGTAAGGCTAGGATTTATCAATTAAATTTTATATGGGATTTTTGGTTATGCATTATGTTTACTAGTTTCTTAACATGTTATTTTCATATGTGCATTTGAGACCCAGGGTATACTATTATAGAGTATACATGTTATTCTCACACAAAATATATATACATTTTTTAGGTTTATAGGGGTACATCAAGGACTGATAATGACATTACTTGTTTGGGTATGGGAACATTGGTTGAGTAGCTTCTATAATAATTAAATTTAGTACAATCTATTGGATACCTTTATCTATATTGTTTTACCTTATACATGAATTTTTGGATATACTGGGATTTAAAATTAAATAAATATATAGATTTTCGAGAGGTTTTTTTATCCTATCTCCCAATAATATATTTATATTAGTGGGTTTTGCCTCCTATATTTGTGAATTTTATACACTATGTGATTGTCACATACCCACTCATGGGTCATTATATACTATTCTTTGTTATGGTATCATTAAAGGTTGTGGATCGTGACATATCTTCAACAAAAAAAATTCATGCTTTAACAAATATATTAATTTAGGTAATTATGATATAGAGTGTTCTAATTGATGTGAATGAATTTTTATTGATTAGGAAAGTAATTTTTATCAATTTTTAATTTCCATTTAATCCTAATGTTCCTATTACATAAGAATAAGACCTAGAAACAGCTATTTGAATGATTTTCAAGTACTCACTATTCATTTATAAGTTAAGAATATGAGAGCTCTCGTAAATGATGGATAAAACTCCAAAGTCGATCGATTTTAAAGTGTTGTAAAATATTTTCATAAAAGAATATCATAATATATGATGTTGATCATGTGTTTCTTAGATATTCATTTAAAAAGAATAAAATATTGATTTAGACAATAAATGCAATTTAATAGATATTAAATGGAAAATGGAGCCACCATAAAATTCAATGAGTTGGGTAATTTATTTATTCTACAAAAATTAATAAAAATATAATCTTCCTTGTCATCTTCATACTATTTCATTACATTTGGTTCATTTTCATCACCTTAACTATCAATTTTTTTTAATTGGTTTTTTTATTTTATTGTAGTATCATTGTTATAGATATAAAATAGAAATAGATTGGTTTATGTACCACTTAATGATACCAAAATTAAATATAATTAGATTTTTAATAGTGGGTGTTCTTCATAGATAGAATGTGATGCAATTTTGATAACAAATTAATAGTCTCCTAGAATCCCACCCAAGATTCCACTAATCAATACCACAAGATGGTGGCCACCAGACCTCTAGTGAACATCCTCAAATGCCAGATGTTTCTAACTATTATTGAAGTCTTGGGGAGTGTTTCTGGGGACTCTATGTCCTCATTGATCATATTTGAGTTCATATATATAATAAATAAGGGATATCCAAAACATGATCTATATGACTAGAAAAAACCCCTCTATAGTGGAATCAACATCAGCAGATACACAATAGTAGATATAATAATAAATCCTGAATGATAAATAATCAATAGGAGGATGTTTAATGTAGTATAAATACTAAGTGATGATGATAATAATATAGGTATACAAAAAGGGTTCATGGGTAATAGTGTATACAAACATATACCACATGCTAACAAAATATAAACAAAATAAATACTCCTTATAAACACGAGTATAGGATTATTCCTCTACCCCCATACTACATTGCATAAATTCTAATAAATCATCTAAATCAGGTCACTTCCCATTATATATACATGAAATCATGAGGTATTCTTAAGTAGAAATGGAATCTCGACCAGGTAGTGTGATATAATCATAGTTGGCCATAACCAATAGTTTCTAGATCAATATTCTTCATGAAATATAATGTTAAATGTGTTCAAATAATAGTAAATAAATGTATGTAAATAAATTAAATCATTAATAAATAATACCTTGGTCCAAGATCCTAAAATGAAATCTATCTTGTCCCATCTTCTTCGATCAATTCTGGATGTATGGACTAAAGAAATAGAAAAAAAATTTGTATAGGTCATGATAAATAAATAATCAACTATGGACCGACACTGATACTGTGTATTGTCTAGGATTAAACATCCCTAGTACATCATATCAGCATGATTATACTTAAATAAAAAGGCATTACAAATAATCCATGATTGAAATTCTTAATATCTTGTAATGGAAACCTAAGTCTATCCAAGTTGATCCATAATGGAAACCCAAGGGTCACTATATGAGCCTACAATATAAATAATACCACATAGTCCATCCAAATAAACCATTAATGGAATCCCTTGAATCACTCATGGTATGATACCATCTGAGTCCATTCTAGGTATCTCACATATGGGACAACGAATTACCTAAGGCATGGAATTACAATCTTGAAAATGAGATAGACCACAATTTCTCACATTGGGAACTAGTTTCGATCAGGAGTATAAATAATCTACCTAGAGAGCCCGTACAGGGAAAGGGAAGTGTCTCTCCAAGAATATTATGTAGTACCAATCCAATAACATCATGTCTATCCATGACAATCTTATATAATGACATATTTTCTCTCTCGTACTAAAACAATTCAATGTATAGAATCCCAGAGCACATATCATAATAAGAAATTTTAATGTGGCACAATAAAAGTGAGTTGGACGAAGCTCTATATTTATGCCAAAAACATGGAATAACATAACAAGACCATGAAAATTAGTCTTAAGGTATAATGAATGTGATATAAGTCATTAATAATATGCAGTGAGACATATATCATAAATCCCAAAGTATAAATTACAAGTTAAATTAACAATTGATCAAATTTAATGCGTAAATCATATGTAATGAAATGTAAATCATGATGCATCAATATAAAGGGCATAAATTATGGCGTACCATTAATATTAATTTAATTCCTTAATAACAAAATTTATCATAAGTGAAACACACACAAACATGGTTGTTATCATCTCAAGGCAGTGGAAAATATGTCATTTATGGTCGGAAATCCCAAGGGGTATCTTTTTACCATGATAACACCACAAATACTGTTTTCTCATTATTCTATGGTTGAAATAGATATAGGAAATAATTAGGATTAATTTATCTAAATTATTTAAGCCATCACTAGAAATTCACGGAGTGAGAGAAAAGGAACGCTTTATAAAAACTATTGAAACTAGACGGAAAGAACTGGACCACCATCCATGGAATTGTAGTAAGCCCCATGTCAATATTCGACCCATGAATTGAGCATGAAATATAGTTATCAAATAAATAATCTATTGCCCGAAAAAGTACAGAAAATTATGTCTTCGAAAAATAGTGAAAAAGATGTGAATGTACAATTTAAATAAAAGGATGAGGACTATAGGCCTTGCCTCAAAAATTCTAATTCTTACACATCGAAGGATTTGGATTTCTAATGAGTGAGATATCAAAAAATATAGGAAGAGAGGAGAAGAGGGATAAAAAGTCTTATAGTGGAGAAAAATGATAGGGATAAGAGAGGTAAAAATTAAAAAATTCATTATCGGAAAATGAGAATTTCATGCACACAATAGAGGCAGATTGTTTGGCCAAATCATTTGAAAAGTCATGTGCCAACTGTTTGAAAGGAAAGTATTAAAAAATTCTACAACCGTGAGTAGTCATGAACGTGGGGTCTCGCAGTTACAGAAATACCTTGCGTCCCCTACAACCACACTATCTCATAACAAATGGTTAGTGGAACCCATATAGGATTGGTTGTATAGATTATCATAACCATTCAGATCAATCTCCTTTTTTCAAAATTTTGGACATCAGTCTCTGAATAATCATAGACACCAATAAATCATCTTTTAATCCCATATGAATAATTATTAGTAAAAAATAATAATTCATAAAAAATTTGTATATAACATTGATAAAATATGGGATGGTGAAACATTCCATCCTTAAGAAAACTTGTCCAATAGTTTCCATTGAAATGGTGGTCAAACATCATCAAGGAATTGATTCACCCACTAGAAACCTACATTGGTCCCCCATACCTATGTATCATCTCATATGTCTATATGTTTCTATATCATATTGATTACTGCGGCTTACCTTCCACGAAGAGCCTTTGTGTTTAAAACAATGATACATAACAGATGTTCCGTGGAAGATGCATCCTTCTCTAGCTATATGTCCTCTGATTCAAATGAATGATTTATATCTTCATGATAATTAATAATCTGTGATATGTGGAAGAAATAAAGCATGGAACGATACTTATGAATTAACTGTGATAGATATGATTCCATCTTGACTCTGTCAACTATTTATAAATGCCCATCATTTCTAGGTGATATATTTCCCATTCATTATATTATTTTATGAACCATTCTGAAGGAAACTTGTTCAATGACTCGATGTCCCACATCAAACAATACTTGTCTATATAGATCATTGATATAAGACTTCTTCTAGGAGTGAGTTTTATCCATAGGGTTTTTAATTAGGTATACTTGATATTAATTATCTTTAATGAGTTAAGGACCCAGTAACACTATCTCACCCACATCTAACCCTCATTGAGGTGAACGACTAATACTGCCACCAAGGGACTTATATTTATTATTCTGAATCCTTTACTAAAATATTTTATTATAGGAAAAGTGAAAAAGAGGTATTTGTTTTTCCATGAGCCTCTAAAATCAATGATACATTTATGTAGAATTTCCTCTAAGACCTGTATCATCCACTCTGATAAAACATTAGTCTGAGGGTGATATTTTGTACTGAAGATCACCAGCAAACATAGGATCTTTGGAAACCACTTCATGAATAGTGATACAAAGTTGGAATCTCTATCAAATACGATTGTCTGATGAACACCATGAAATCACACAATATTCCACATGAAAATCCTTCTAATCTCATTATGATAGGATTTCTACGAGATGGTAAGGAATTGTGTAACCTTGGTCGACCTTTCTACAATCACCCAAAATAAATCATTTCCTCAAGGGGGTCTTGCTAATTTCATCAAAAAAAATTTGTGACATCATTCCATTTCAACTTAATATTTGGTTGAGGATACATGAACCCAATAGTTCATTGGTTCTCCACCTTTAACTAAAAATAAGTTGATAAAGGTGTAATGAAACCTTCAATATGCCTTTTCATTGTAGGACACCAATAATGATGATGATGATCTAGGTACATCTTGTCAATACAAGGATTAGATGTCCAAAAATATTCCTGGTATTCCCTAATCAACTCTCCCAATATACCATATAGAACCCAAACACACCCATAGGATGGTAGAGTCTCATTCTCATCAACAACCCAAACATGAGGCGATATCTCACTTATAGTTTTCTTCCATAGTATGAGTCCCTCAAAATATGATAGATGTATCAACCACACCTGATCTATAGAGACAGATTTCATTGCCTAAACTACTGAAAAGGTTTTTCAGATTTTTTATTATCCTCATAGTGAGTATCATAATATATATTCAACAAAAACCAATCACTACTTCCTCATTGATGGATTATGTTTGATAATTTTGGCTCATGGTTTCATCTATAAAATTTACCTTACTGGGTGTATATGAATGCTCAATTATCTAAGAACAATAGATATTCAACCAACATGTACTACCTCATATTCAAGAATCACATTGTGGATATATTTCTGAATCCTCTATTAACTATGTAAATGATGAATACCACACCAAACAAGTAGTTCATCCATCAACATAGATAATTAACCACTTATTCTAGGTCAAGGTTGTGCATTAGGAAATTCCACTCAAGAGGCCTCATCTAGTGTTATCCATACACAATATTCTTATCACCCTATATTAGCAATTCTCCCTTCCCAATACCAAAATCATAAAAAAATGTATAGCCACTGTCGGGTTCTGGCATAATCATGATCAGCATTGAAGTTGGTCTTCCGTTCCACTCCTAAAAAACAAATCTCACAATATTCGAGCAAGAATAATTTTATTCCCTACATATTTAGGAAAATAAGAAGTTATTTTGAGGAGGAATGTACTAAATAAATTCTCAATAATATCCATATATCCTTAAGAAACATTGTATGTCAAACACTTTCTTAGGATACTCCCATAGAACTATAGTTCTTACAGTTGATGAGTCAATAGATACAACAGAATTTGACTTTATATGTCCAATGAAATAAAACATACTATTCTGAAGGTGTCATTTAATGAGATTCTCATATATCTAGTTCTTTCATAATCTGTTTAGCAGGATACCAAGATGGTTGGAATGGTCATGTTATGTGCTATAACAAACTAATATTGCATTTATAAAGACTACGATAATTAATTCATGGTATGGGTGAAAAAATGATTAATCAGAGCCATTAAGACTATTGAAACATTGATATGTACCATTGATATCACCAAATAATTGTATAGGAAATTCTTTTTCAAGAATGTTTTACATGATATGTCTGATTACCTTAAAAAATCTTAATGGTAACCCAAACTCTAATCAATCATAGATAAAATAGTTTCTTGTAAGAGATGGTCTAAGAGGACATATATATGAGGAAAAATATATCAGTTTTCCATCTTGAATAGGTTCACCTATATATAATACATGAATAATATATGTTTTTCAACTACATTATTGTTGAATAGGACTGGTGAACCCTGTGATGATGTTCTAGGTTAGATAAAACCATTTTTCTCTAGATCACCAAGTTATTTCTTTAGTTCCTTAATCTCTATAAGTGACATCATATATGAATGAATGGACACTATTTCCACACATAATCCTAGATCGATGGTAAATTACACATATCTCTCATGAGGTAACCTTGAGAAATCATCAGGGAAGATCTCCATGAAATGATCCAAAATATGAAGTAATTCCATGAGCATAATTCCTTTCTCACTCATAAAGATGCTCATCATTTTGGATAACACACCACATATCGCATATTTATTTGGTCCATCCCAAATAGCCTAGATATACCATTCAACCCTATGGATATACATATATACCTTTGGTGATGTATATGAAACCATGTGGTGATTGAAATCTACCTGGTCTCAATATGGAATAAGAAAATCCATACAGATATGACTTCGAAAATTATCATCTTGAGGATGAAGAAACTCCATTATAAATAGTACCCACATATCTCAAGGGGTAACTATTGGAACTAGAGTACTACCTCAGATCTAAACCCTAATAGCATGTTGAGAGATAAAAATCCACATATGTATGCAATTGTAAGGCCCAAACATTCGACAACTACAATACATATAAAATATTTTTATAAACATATAGAATAAGAAATGGAACTAAATTTTATGATACTACTGTAGAACCTATAACCAAATATAGTCCCAAACTATAATTCTCTTACATAGGCTACACTATATTGATATGTTATGAACCAGAACCTCGAGATGCTTCCTGAAAATCTTAGGAATGTCCAATCAGTTGATGGTAATTTTCTGGAGCTTAACTACCTTCTAAATGACCACCACCACCTTGTCCTCATTAGTCAATAGATGAAAAACACTCAGGATGCTAAGGATATGTGGAACATGTACATGAGATATGTGTGGGTATAGATCCTCCCACATTGGATGATTTTTGAGTTAGATGGAAATAAGCGATAAAGGTGGCCCATCTAGTTGTAGGCTCAGCTCAAGATCGGGTTTATAATGATCTAAGGCTTCATATAGCCTTTCTTGCCACACTATTGACAAACCAAATGGTAGTTGGAAAGTGTCATGTGGCTGGTACTAATGCCACATAAAGAATATAAATTCTTATTTCTACTTTAAGAAGAACCATCACAGTTCCTCAAAAATAAACAAATTCGGATCCCATTTCCTACTTCTCTTGGTGTAATAAGGAAAGTTTTAATATCTCATTAATTTTAGTATTCATAAATAAATTCACCTATGATCAGAAAATTTACATAATACCATCATCAAATTTCATATAATTTTTCAACCCTTCATCAGTTATAAATGGAGGGGAGCACTATAATTAGATTAAGAGATCTAAATACTATTTCACGGTCATGGAACCCAACTAATGATTCATATACTTCATGGAGAGATCAAATCATAGTGTATGTGGAAGGAAGTAGATGTAGATATATTTAGGTAGATCCCCCAAGTCCATACCCCAATAATGATATAAATGAGAGATGATGTCCCACCAATGCATGGTGTAATATCATAGAATGTTTATAGAATGGTTGAACCTCCTCTATGAAGGCATATCTAGAATGTCGAAGAATGATAAATTCCTCAATCCATGGCATAGTATCTGGACTTCCACCATTCCCCTCGAATGTGGGAGGATGATATTACTAGAAATATCTGGTCAAATATTCCATAGTAGGGTCATGATGTGGAGCACCCAAAATAGATTTCATAATTTGGTAGAAACTATCATCGAACTAAGCATCTTAACCTAGTAGAACATTAGAATGGGGTGTCTGTGGTGTCACTAAGGATGTAAGATTGGTGGATGAGTTCCCACCACATTTGGAGTGAGCTTATTTCCACTATATTTACATAAAAATTAATATGTCATGGTGGTATATCACGTTTTTTTTCATTTTCACTCCTTAAATAGTATTTATAACATATAGTAAAGAAATTATAGGATGTGTATAATTCCTTTCAAAAAAATAAATACACCCCACATTCTTCACCTATTTCCATGTCAATTTGGTAAGAAATGTCACCATATTGATCAAAATAGACATGTCTTTCTTCCCACTACTAAGGTTAGTTCAGTTTTAAGGTGTCGTATCGAATATATAATATAAAAAATTCATATTAATGATTATATTCACACTGAGATCATATTCATTTATTTATTTAAATACATTTAAATGGTTTAATTATATGGATAAAAATTTACAATTTATAAGTTCCCATATTCTTTATATATTTGAATGTGGTTTCCACTTAATCCCAACCATGACATGTTCCATGCAAGGTGACAATTGACCAGTGTCTCAACAAGCCGTAACTAATTTCAATAGGTTCCCTCTTTAATCTAAGCTAAAATAAACTCTATTTGCTTAAGGTAGTAACTATAAGTACCAGTTTAATTAGTCTTTCAATGATATTAAATTCTTATAAATATATAATAAAAATGTTACTGAAAATATACAACTAAAAAATGTATTCATAAATTAAATTTGAAATGGCATAAGGCATGGTATTTTATTCATGTTTTTATATTATGATGCATGTACTTGATACTCCATATTATCATCATTATAGGGTAAATAAACTATTATATAAAGAATTTTATTAATTATAATAACATTACAACATAGTTGTGACACCTAATGGTGATATCCATGAAACTGTATCAAGCCCAAGAAATAACAGCATTAACCCAACCTATTTCATTTGGATTTCACCCATATATGGGTTAGATACTCCCAAAAAACAAGTTCATTACAATATTCCATTATTCTAGTATATCAGCTAATACTATAAAGTTGAAAAAAATGGATAGGTATATGATTCCACTTTCTAGTGTCCCGCCTCAGATTCCACTTAGCAGTTCCCAATATGGTGGCCACATGACCTCAGGTGTAACATCCCAAGTAAGTAATGAATAATAGATATTTTTATCCATGTCTATTAATGATTAATATAGTGTTATAGAGGCTTAAAATGAAAATAAATACAATCTTATGCATGGAATACACTAATATTCTTAAAAGATTGTTTTACTGCCTTTTGATGGAAACCCATTTTTGAATCTATATTTTGACAATTTTATAAACTATGTTTGTCAAAATAAACTTATTCTTTATTATTGGGACATCAAAATTTACATTGTGTGAATTTTTGGTATTTTTCTGACAATGTTCATTTTTTAATGAATAGTGAAAAATACTGCATTTTACATCAAACTTATTTTTAATCTAATTTATTTATATTATTATATTATGTTTTGAATTTTTTTTGAAGTGAAATTAGAATATATTTTTACCATTTTATCCAATGGTGGTCATTGGAATCAATTTCACTTTGAAATTAGACTTAAACTGGTGTCAATCTTTTGATACTTATTGTTTTGTAAAAACACGCTATTTGCTCTGGCAGCGGGAATTAATTATTAAATTAATTAATGTGACTTATATGATTTGAATTTTTTAAAATAGACTTCATTTTTGAATTCGGAATATCAAATATATCTTAGGGTGAAATTTTGGTAATTTTCTGAAAAACTTCATTTTTTGATGAATAGTGAAACCACTAAGTGGTAATCAAGCAAACTGTTTTTTCAGTTAAATGAAAGTTTACCACTAATGTGTATTGAATTTTGAAAATCCGACATACATGGTTGTCATTAAGAAGTAAAATGTGGTTCAATGAGATTAAAATAATTTTTTGGTGAATAGTAACTTATTAAGTTTTTAATCGCGATTAGTGGTAATTAGTGTAGTTTAAGGTATAAATAATGATTTAATAATATGAAATGACCTAGACACATGTCCCAACATTATTGGTTGTGTCATGGCCGACCGAGACAAGCCATGGGTCAACTTGGGGACCCCATGGAGACATTTTGGTTGGGAAATGACATAAATAACTTTTTATTTAATGTAAAAGTAAAAATGACAGAAACATAATATGTTTTACGAAAACAATTTTTACATGAGGTTATAAAGCTCATATATTTGATTATAAATAGTCATTGGAAAGATAAAAAGATTTCCTACATCATAGTATTTCTTTTATGATTTTTAGACATTAAATAAATTAAATTATTTATGACATAATAATGGTGCAGCGATGACATCATTATTTGACGATTTAAATAAAATGGAATGACAATGTGAAATCTATGAACTAGACATGTCCAAAACTTATTGGATGTGTGTATTTAGAACCCTTATCACCTTATCCACTAATTATATCAATGTGGGACCTTTTGAAACCGAAACACATTTTCAAATAATGTAATATTTCTTTACTTTCTAAAAGTTCCCCTCCTCTCCTCTTATAAAAGGCCCCCACCTCTACCTCATTTCACACACTACTCAAGCCTTTGGCTCTGCCAACCCCTGCCCATTTACTCTCTCCACATCCCTCTCCTCATCCTAGAGTATTCCCTTTGGGTATAATCCTTTCAAAGTAAGCCTTTAGACTCAAATCAAAAGGAGATACACTTTTAAAGGTAATTCATTCTCTCATGTTCATTTGTTTTATTTTGCTTCTCCAACCCCCTAAACTCTTTTTATTTACTTATTTTGTAACAACACCAGTATCTTAAATATACAAGGATGTTGTTATAATATTTATTTGAGCTATACTCTCACACAACTACATCAAATGGTTAAAGAACATACGGTTTCCGTGGATGGTGAAATTCTGCCTCCCGAAATGATGATTGTTCAACACTCATTTAACACCTTCAAAGGTGGCCATTATGATGTCACTATTTTTATATATGATATATAATATGTTTATGTTTTCCTTAAGCTTCTGTTTTTTTCATTTTTGGCATACCTTTATGGTTTCCATTATTGGTAAACACGATATCTTCATTTTAGGAAGTGCGGACTACCGCCCCCTCAAAGTGATTTGATTCGTTAAATACCATATGTGGGACATATAAAGGATGGAACTATGATATTATATATGATATTATACTGGAATTATAATATAACTTTATATCATTATGATTCCATTCTATAAAATACGAAATAGAAATGAAAGTAGCATTCATGCGTACGTACGGCTTACCATCTCCATGAACGGTGCATTTCATTTCTTACCTCTAAATGATTATGTAATATTATAAATGCAAGTATGTACTGGATATATATGAAATATATGATATCTACATCATGAATACCATTCTGGATATAATGAACCTTTGACCAAATTAACAACATGTAAGTGTAAGAAGTCTATTTTTGACTTAAGAACCAAATACCGACAAAATGAACATTATTAACTTAACTGATTACATGATGTTCATAACATGGTATAAAAGGAATAATGAACTTGAAAAAGATTCATAAGAAAGTAGATATTAACTCAAGTTTATTATTCAGGATATTAAAGAACGGTCGGGTCAAGTCGGATACGAGGTATGGGACTTCGTCTCAATCTCCTTTCGTTGAGGCATATTTTATTTTATACACAACTTTCTTTTATACGGTGTATAAACCCATTTGACTTTTACGTTTATTCAAAAGGAATCTTTTTATATGAAGCATTTACTAAACGACAAAAGGGAATGTTTTTGTCGTACGTATGCGGCGACAACGACTTCTCCGCCGTCGTGACCGTTATTTGAGTTTCGGCTTCCTCTACAAGCCATACCTTCTTTTTAAAAGAAAAATAAATACCATGTTTTACTTTTCTTTTATTTTAGTATTGAAAATGGTTTTCATAATGTTTTTATATCAATGTGTTGTATTGATATCTCTTGATTGAAATGTTGAAATTTTATGTTTCCTTTATGCATGTTTTATGTGATATGATTATGTTATGGTTCTTGGGCATTATTATGAAGACTGGTGGTTCCGTGATAAACTATGGGCGGGTGAGCCCGTTATAGCTCTCCAATGCATTGGGTAATGCGAAGGGGTGAAACATTAAGGTTTCTCCAAAGAGATTTTAGGGAATATACTGTGATGGGTATTCCAAACGTAACCAAGAGGGTTACTCCCTACGTAAGAATGTTATGAATGCCTCAAGTTACCTTTATGTCTTATGATTTCTATGATTTATTCATGATTTTATGTGGTATGTTAAAGTGCCTATGTTTTATGGGTAAAGTATGATTTCATTCTTATGTATATATGAACTCATGTTTCCTTTCCATGTTTTTTTTATAACCCATACTGAGTTTTTATGCTCATCCCAAGTTTTTGAAATGTTTTTCACAGGTCAAGGGAAAGGTACATGATAAGATGATAGAGTCAAGGATGTGTCAAGAAATAATCCATGTTTTATTTTAAATGTGTTTCCATTGATGGGAATGAATAATACTATCTTTATGTAACCACTTTGTTTATATGTGGAATGTAATGAAAGTTTTATGATCTAATTCTCTAAAACTCTAAACCTGAAAAGATCCTCAACGTGTAATCTTGTAATAACTCAAGATTAATTATGGTTTAAGGTCGGGGCCTTATAGTTGGTATCAAAGGTCGGTTTAGATAACTTTAGGAGTTAGAATTATATAAAATGATTATCCAAAAATATTTTTTTTCGAAATGATATAGCATTTAAAGATTACCATGTTGCTTCATCTAAGACATGTTTGTTCAGAATGGTTTTCCGTAGAGGAAACAGAGAAGATTTTTTGGGAAGTCATACTAAGGGAAATGAACTTCCAAATCAGCATACTGAGATGGTCAGAATCAGAATTGAGCAGTTTACTGCAGTGATGGCTCAGTTGAATCAGGTGATAAATGGTGGTTGTGTTATTGATGATATTTTGGTTTTTTCTAAATGCAAAGAGGGGCATGAAAAACATTTAAGGGTTATCTTGAAAACCTTAAAAGAAAAGAAACTGTATGGGAAATTCAGCAAGTGTGAGTTTTGGTTGCAACAAATTTCTTTCCTTGGTCACATTGTTTCTAAACATGGAATAACTGTTGATCCTGCAAAAACAAAAGTTGTGGAAGAATGGTCAAGACCAACAAATGTAACCGAGATTCGTAGCTTCCTTGGTTTGGCAGACTATTACCGAAGGTTTGTTAGAAATTTTTCACGGTTATCTAGTCCAATGACTAAGCTAACTCGGAAGGGTGTTAAGTTTATCTGGACAAAAGAATGTGATGATTGTTTTCAGGAATTGAATATAAGATTGGTGAATGCTCCAGTTTTGGCACTACCTTCTAGGAATGGTGAGTTTGTTATATACAGTGATGCTTCATTGAAAGGACTTGGTTGCGTCATAATGCAGGATGATCAGGTAATTGCTTATGCTTCACGACAGTTGAAAACTCATGAGGTAAATTACCCTACACATGATTTGGAATTAGCGGGTGTTGTTTTTGCTTTAAAAATTTGGAGGCATCATTTGTATGGAGTAAAGTGTGAAATATATACCGATCACAAAAGTTTAAAGGATATATTCACTCAGAAAGAGTTAAACATGAGACAAAGGAGATGGCTGGAATTAATGAAGGATTATGATTGTACAATTCATTACCATCCGGGAAAAGCAAATAAAGTGGCTGATGCTTTGAGTCGAAAAAGTAATGCTTCATTAACAATGTTGCATTTGGAACGTGATCCTTTGGTTAAGGATTTGATGAACTTTGGCATAGAATTTGTTGGTGCAGGGATTCCTTATGTTTTGTTTCAGGTATCAGTGAGATCATCTCTATTAGATAGAATCAAGAAAGCACAGAAGCAAGACAGTGAGTTACAGAAAAAGGTAGAGCTGGTTCAGAAAGGTAAGTTTCCTGAATTCAACATTGATAATGATTGTGTTTTGAGATTTGGGAAGAGATTGTGTGTGCCTTGTGATTCACAGTTGAAGAGAGAGTTGTTATGTGAAGCTCATAGTTCTCCGTTTTCAGTTCATCTGGGCAGTACTAAGATGTATAGAGATCTGCGGGAGTATTACTGGTGGGATGGAATGAAAAGAGATATTGCTGATTTTACTGTGAAGTGTTTGACTTGTCAGCAGGTTAAAGCAGAGCGGCAGTTACCGAAAGGGATGCTTCAGCCTTTACCAGTGCCAGAGTGAAAATGGGAGAATATATCCATGGACTTTGTTGTTGGATTACCGAAGACATCTCGAGGTAATAATGCAATCTGGGTTATTGTTGATCGCTTGACCAAATCTGCTCATTTCCTTGCTATATGAGATACTTTCTCTCTTGATCAACTTTCCCGTTTTTATCTTAAAGATATAGTCAGGTTAAATGGAGTTCCTCTCTCCATTGTATCGGATCGTGATCCCAGGTTTACTTCTAACTTTTGGAAAGGCCTTCAGAAGTCGTTGGGTACTGAATTAAATTTTAGTACAACTTTTCATCCTCAATCAGAAGGGCAGTCAGAACGAACAATTCAGACATTGGAGGATATGCTACGAGTTTGTTCTATGGATTATCAGGGAAGTTGGGACCAACATCTTTCTTTGGTTGAGTTTTCATATAATAACAGTTTTCATTCCAGTATACAGATGGCACCATTTCAGGCATTATATGGGAAGCGGTGTGGAACTCCAGCTTTCTGGGACGAAGTGGGTGAAAGAAAGTTGATGGGACTAGAATTGGTAGAAGAGATGGCAGAAAAAGTTCAGCTGATTCAGAAACACATGAGAACAGCTCAGAGCAGGCAGAAGAGTTATGCGGATAACCGGAGGAAGGATCTATCTTTCGAGGTAGCTGATCATGTTTTTCTCAAGGTTTCTCCTTGGAAAAGTGTGATGAGATTTGGTAAGAAAGGAAAGTTGAGTCCAAGGTTCATTGGACCATACGAAATTCTAGAGAGAGTTGGATCAGTTGCATACCGAGTGGCTTTACCTCCGAGTTTATCTCAGGTACACAATGTTTTTCACATTTCGATGTTGAGAAAGTATATGCCAGATCCATCTCATGTTTTGAGTCCAAAGGTAGTTCAGTTGGAAGAGAACCTATCTTATGAGGAACAACTGGTCCAGATTCTTGACCACAGGGAGCAAGTGTTACGGAATAAGGTGATTCATCAGGTAATGGTTTTGTGGAAAAACCACATGATTGAAGAGGCAACATGGGAATTTGAAAATGCAATGAGAGGTAAGTACCCCCATTTATTCGATAAGTAAATAAATTGCGGGGACGCAATTTTCTAAAGGGGGGAATGATGTAACATCCCAAGTAAGTAATGAATAATAGATATTTGTATCTATGTCTATTAATGATTAAGATAGTGTTATAGAGGCTTAAAATGAAAATAAATACAATCTTATGCATGGAATACACTAATATTATTAAAAGATTGTTTTACTGCCTTTTGATGGAAAACCATTTTTGAATCTATATTTTGACAATTTTATAAACTATTTTTGTCAAAATAAACTTATTCTTTATGATTGGGACATCAAAATTTACCTTGTGTGAATTTTTTGTATTTTTCTGACAATGTTCATTTTTTAATGAATAGTGAAAAATACTGCATTTTACATCAAACTTATTTTTAATCTAATTTATTTATATGATTAGATTATGTTTGGAATTGTTTTTGAAGTGAAATTAGAATATATTTTTACCATTTTATCCAATGTTGGTCATTGGAATCAATTTCACTTTGAAATTAGACTTAAACTGGTGTCAATCTTTTGATACTTATTGTTTTGTAAAAACATGCTATTTGCTCTCGCAGCGGGAATTAATTATTAAATTAATTAATGTGACTTATATTATTTGAATTTTTTAAAATATACTTCATTTTTGAATTCGAAATATCAAATATAGCTTAGGGTGAAATTTTGGTAATTTTCTGAAAAACTTCAATTTTTGATGAATAGTGAAACCACTAAGTTGTAATCAAGCAAACTGATTTTTCAGTTAAATGAAAGTTTACCACTAATGTGTATTGAATTTTGAAAATCCGACATACATGGTTGTCATTAAGAAGTAAAATGTGGTTCAATGAGATTAAAATAATTTTTTGGTGAATAGTAACTTATTAAGTTTTTAATCGCGATTAGTGGTAATTAGTGTAGTTTAAGGTATAAATAATGATTTAATAATATGAAATGACCTAGAAACATGTCCCAACCTTATTGGTTGTGTCATGTTCGACCAAGACAAGCCATGGGTCAACTTGGGGACCCCATGGATGCATTTTGGTTGGGAATTGACATAAATAACTTTTTATTTAATGTAAAAGTAAAAATGACACAAACATAATATGTTTTACGAAAACAATTTTTACATGGGGTTATAAAGCTCATATATTTGATTATAAAGATTCATTGGAAATATAAAAAGATTTCCTACATCATAGTATTTTTTTTATGATTTTTAGACATTAAATAAATTAAATTATTTATGACATAATAATGATGCAGCGATGACATCATTATTTGACGATTTAAATAAAATGGAATGACAATGTAAAATCTATGAACTACACATGTCCAAAACTTATTGGATGTGTGTATTTCGAACACTTATCACCGTATCCACGAATTAGATCAATGTGGGACCTTTTGAAACCGAAACACATTTTCAAATAAAGTAATATTTCTTTACTTTCCAAAAGTGCCCCTCCTCTCCTCTTATAAAAGGCCCCCACCTCTAACTCATTTCACACACTACTCAAGCCTTTGGATCGGCCAAACCCTGCCCATTTACTCTCTCCACATCCCTCTCCTCATCCAAGAGGATTCCCTTTGGGTAGAATCCTTTCAAAGGAAGCCTTTAGACTCAAATCAAAAGGAGATATACTTTTAAAGGTAATTCATTCTCTCATGTTCATTTGTTTTATTTTGCTTCTCCAACCCCCTAAACTCTTTTTATTTAGTTATTTTGTAACAACACCAGTGTCTTAAATATACAAGGATGTTGTTATAATATTTATTTGAGCTACACTCTCACACAACTACATCAAATGGTTAAAGAACATACGGTTTCCGTGGATGGCGAAATTCTGCCTGCCGAAACGATGATTGTTCAACACTCATTTAACACCTTAAAAGGTGGCCATTATGATGTCACTATTTTTATATATGATATATAATATGTTTATGTTTTCCTTAAGCTTCTGTTTTTTTCATTTTGGGCATACCATTATGGTTTCCATTATGGGTAAACACGATATCTTCATTTTAGGAAGTGCGGACTACCGCCCCCTCAAAGTGATTTGATTCGTTAAATACCATATGTGGGACATATAAAGGATGGAACAATGATATTATATATGACATTATACTGGAATTATAATAAACCTTTATATCATTATGATTCCATTCTATAAAATACGAAATAGAAATGAAAGTATCGTTCATGCGTACGTACGGCTTACCGTCTCCATGAACGGTGCATTTCATTTCTTACCTCTAAATGATTATGTAATATTATAAATGCAAGTATGTACTGGATATATATGAGATATATGATATATACATCATGAATACCATTATGGATATAATTAACCTTTGACCAAATTAACAACATGTAAGTGTAAGAAGTCTATTTTTGACTTAAGAACCAAATACCGACAAAATGAACATTATTAACTTAACTGATTACATGATGTTCATAACATGGTATAAAAGGAATAATGAACTTGAAAAAGATTCATAAGCAAGTAGAGATTAACTCATGTTTATTATTCAGTATATTAAAGAACGGTCGGGTCAAGTCGGACACGAGGTATGGGACTTCGTCTCAATCTCCTTTCGTTGAGGCATATTTTATTTTATACACAACTTTCTTTTATACGGTGTATAAACCCCTTTGACTTTTACGTTTATTCAAAAGGAATCTTTTTATATAAAGCGTTTACTAAACGAAAAAAGGGAATGTTTTTGTCGTACGAATGCGGCGACAACGACTTCTCCGCCGTCGTGACCGTTATTTGAGTTTCGGCTTCCTCTACAAGCCATACCTTCTTTTTAAAAGAAAAATAAATTCCATGTTTTACTTTTCTTTTATTTTAGTATTGAAAATGTTTTTCATAAAGTTTTTACATCAATGTGTTGTATTGATATCTCGTGATTGAAATGTTGAAATTTTATGTTTCCTTTATGCATGTTTTATGTGATATGATTATGTTATGGTTCTTGGGCATTATTATGAAGACGGGTGGTTCCGTGATAAACTAAGGGCGGGTGAGCCCGTTATAGCTCTCCAATGCATTGGGTAACGCAAAGGAGTGAAACGTTAAGGTTTCTCCGATGAGATTTTAGGGAATATACTATGATGGGTATTCCAAACGTAACCAAGAGGGTTACTCCCTACGTAAGAATGTTATGAATGCATCAAGTTACCTTTATGTCTTATGATTTCTATGATTTATTCATGATTTTATGAGGTATGTTAAAGTGCCTATGTATTATGGGTAAAGTATGATTTCATTCTTATGTATATATGAACTCATGTTTCCTTTCCATGTTTTTTTTATAACCCATACTGAGTTTTTATGCTCATCCCATGTTTTTGAAATGTTTTTCACAGGTCAAGGGAAAGGTACATGATACGATTATAGAGTCAAGGATGTGTCAAGAAATAATCCATGTTTTATTTTAAATGTGTTTCCATTGATGGGAATGAAGAATACTATCTTTATGTAACCACTTTGTTTATATGTGGAATGTAATGCAAGTTTTATGATCTAATTCTCTAAAACTCTAAACCTGAAAAGATCCTCAATGTGTAATCTTGTAATAACTCAAGATTAAGTATGGTTTAAGGTCGGGGCCTTATACCAGGTGTGCCTCCTCGAACCCTAGAGGATACTGACTTGTAGCAAGGGCCTAGGGTATGTCCAAAGGGAGAAAATTACCTTATTTATTAGAGTGAATAACATCAATTTAAATATATTTAATTAATAAGATAAAATAGAAATATTCCCTATCTGATCAAACAAGTAACCCATCACAGTGAAAGCAGTATCAGTTGATAGATAACAATGAAAATAATACCAAATCATGAATTATAGATAATCAACTAGAGGAAGGTATATACATAATAAATACTAAGTGATAAGGATGACCATATTACTATAAAAAATGAGTGCACATTAAATAGGGGATATATACATATAACACATGCTAGAAAAATATACTACAAGAAAAAAATTATAGTACTATAATAATCTCGAGAATATGCTTGGTCCACTTTCCCAATACTCCATCATATAAATTCCAATAAATAATTGAATCTATGATGATTGAATTTATATATAACTACAATCATGAAGTAAACTTAGGTACTAAAGGTGTACCATGTAGGGTGTGAGATATAATCCTATTAGGCTACAACCACTGCTATATTGATCAATCCAATTCATTCAAAATAAAATTAATAGTGTTACCATAATATTAAATACAAATAAATAATAAAACAATATATTGATATTGAATCCCTAATAGATACCCCACTAATACCATCTTCTTTATCCTATGCTACATGCATGAACCAAGGAACTGTACAAGATTGTATATGGGCCATGAAAAATAAAGTATCAATTGTGGAACGACCTAAATCTCGTGATTTGGATTGGAAGACACATCCCTATTATAAAATATAGAAATTATAATATTTACATAAAACGTTATTACAACTAATCAAATAAATAATGTTATCAAAACCAATAATGGAAAACCGACCCCAACCCTGGAGGACAATAATTGAATCACAAGGTTTTCAACTACAATATTTGATATAACCAATGCCACAGAGCCTATACGAGTTAACCTATAGTGGAATCCCATGTATCATGCTTTATATAGTAACATATGATTTCATACTAGGTATCTCACACAAGGGACTGTGTATCACTCTAGGATTATAATTTCCATATATCTAATGATCCAATCCATAGTTTATCCCCAAGGGAACCAATGTCACTTAGGAGAAAAAATAATCTACCAAAAGATCCCATAAAAGGCATGTCAAGGGTCAATCATAATTCATCATGTAGTATCAAGAGATACATGGTGAGTCCATCCATGTTTTCCTTATGTTGTAACATATGTTCTCTCCTAGCCCAAAAGAAGTCAATGCATTAAAACCAAGATCACATTTCAAACCAAGGAATTTTCATGTACCACAATATAGGAAAGATATCATAGTCATTTAATTTATTCCAACAAAGGTGGAATATGATAATATAGAAATGATTATGGGGATTACAACACATGTCATATGATATGAATAATAATAAATAAGCAGTGACACTTGAATCATAAAGAATAATAAAATAAAGTACATTGTATAAGCCCCAAAGGAATCAAATGTGAATCATACTGTATAATAAATGAAATATAAATTTTGAGGCATCTATCCAAATGTCATAACATAAGGCATAACTTTTATCTGTTATTAATTAATTAGTAATGTATTATATAACAATTTTTACATAGACACTGACAAAGTGTTTTCCTCATCACAAGGCATGGTCAGGTAGGTTGCATAATGTGGGAACACCCTAGGGGTGGATCCCATCAAGGAGAACACCCCAAATATCTATTTATACATATGATATCATCACAAATTATAGTGAAACTCACTTTTCATATAGTAACATAACATAAAATTTTCAAAATAGATAAAATATTATACATACAGATGCCCGAAGACCATAAAACTCTAGTGCATTTGGAAAAATTGTAACATAATCACTGATACATAAATGAGATACATTATCTCCCACTAGATTATTATTAACTATAATCCTTGTTAGACACATCAAACATAATAGACATCATCATAACATGAGGAAGAAAACCAAAAAGGTAACATTGAATGCTCATTAAAGGTAAACAATGGAGATATGTATGCATAATCATAAATATATGGTTAAGAGAACATGATAATGAAAATAAGAGATCATACCCCACACATCCAAGATCATATACATGAATCATGGAATAAAGCATCATAGTTAATAATACATGAATCACAATGAAATAATCGACATAATCCATGAATGTATTACATAGGAATAAAAAATATAAATTTATGAAGACACATAAGAATATAATATGATTTCCATTATAGCCAAGACATCATTTCCAATACCATATTTGTAGTTATGTTTCACCCCCTTTTCCATATTAGTATCATGAGTTCACTACCTATACTATCTTTGTAGTCTTGGTTAACTCCCACATCCATCATAGTAGTCAAGGATCATTCCCAAAACCATATTAGTCTATCTCATGAAACAAATGAGCCCATAAGGGGTGCATTGTGAGAAAGGTTTTCCCCTGGTCACCACCTCCTTCTTTGTCTGGATCGGCGTGATCTAGCATCATGCTCAGCTGGATCGTGGTGGTAGACTTGAATTGTAGTGGCATCGGCAACTTCGTGGACTTGGTTACCTATACGGTTTTTATTGTGTTTCTCCTCTCCTTGCCCAATTAATCCTATGGTAGATATCATTTCCCATGGTTTCATGGTGTTGTCCATGGCCGATATTCATCTTCTACGACTTTAGAATTCATGTAACATCCCTGATGTGTCTGTTGAGAGTTTGGTCATCTTCCTCCTGAGCGAATTGCATAGTGGTGACAAGATTGGTTTTAAGAGGGTCTTCCCCCAGTGGAAAGGTGATTATTATTGTGTTTATGTTTTTTAATCGCTTTTGATTTTGGATGTGTTTAGGTTCATGTTTCTTCATTAGTGCTTCGGTGTTGGTCGTCAATAAGGTCTTCTTCTATATTTACGTATTGTATTAGTATTTGCTACTCGTTGGGGGACCATTTCTTCTACATTTACAATTTGAAAAGTTATTTTGGCTCTGAAGTCTATTCTGAAATTGGATGGTTAGAAGGATGGGTTCTGGTTTTTTGGATGTCTGGTTCAGGGATCTTGATTCTCCTACCTGTTGATTTGTCTACGGTTTAATTATTGTGAAGAAGGGGCAAGGGTGGTGCTGCTAGTTGAAGTGGAATCGATGAATTACTCAGTTAGTGATTAACCCTATAAATTTGGATGTGTTCTATTTGTAGCGTTGGTGCAAAGTATGAATTTTTAAGTTCTCTTGTGGAATTGTGGAATTGATTCATGTGACTGTGCATTCAGTTGGTGTAAAGTTTGAATTTGTGAGTGCACATGGGGAATTGTGTCTATGATCCATGAGACGGTGTATTCATTTTACTTTCTTGGGATTTCACCAGATGATTTTTAGATCTACGAGTGTTCTCTAGCTCATCGCATTCCATAATTGGATGTTTGAGGGTGTATGAAATTTTCCATTGGTACCGGGCCCATGCATTCATTCACGGGACAACTAGCCGAGTAGTGACAGGAAGGTGGACTCTGATCGTATTGTTTATTTTCTTAAGCATGGGTATTCCTTACTCTTGAGTTGTATTGTATTTGTTCAAGATGATATGGGCCCATGTAGGCATGGTTTTTCATTATGTTTTTGATGTCAATCTGGTTTCCCTCTTTTTCCTCAAAAAGTGATTTGAAATAAAATATTTATTTTTAGTTTATCTCATGAGATATAAATATTTACGCAATGAATTTTATGGCGATATATTCCACACTAGTATCATAATGAAAAAATACATACATGTGACACTGGATCATAAATATTCATATCATAACCCTGGAATTGATTTTGGTATTATAAACATGTAATCTTATTATAACATGTAAAAAAAAGATATTATTCATGATCAGTTCATCATAAACATACCCCATGGAATAGAAGAGGCTTTCAAAAGAATATAACATGGGATAGAGAAAAATGTTTCATCAACTTCATTCAATAAAAACCTAATCAATTCATAGAAATTATATGAATAGAAACATTGAATGATTCCCCCAAAAATGAATGAGTAACACCAATTTTTTTTATCATATATGGGAAATAAATATTAAAGATCTTTTCAAAACATTTCATGAAGAAAACATCCTTTATACATTGAAAAGTTAATTCAAAAACATTAAACCTTTTATAGTTCTATTTATTTTTAAGTATATTTAAAATATTATAAATAACATAATTAAAACCATAAAAAGTTATTAAAATAATTTTCCTTGAAAATGGGAAAAATTATCTTTTGAAAACCCTTTTAAAATCATTTTTGAAAACATGGTTTTAAAATACAATATATTTCTCACCAGAGAGATGCATGGTCAGATTTTAATTAAAAATGTAATCTTATATACCAAAGAGTGGAAAATGGAAATAATATATAGAAATATCTTGAGTAAAAATGGGGAAGTAAACGCATTATTTTTTATAATAGATAGAACATAGTATTTCAAAAAATGATGCATAAATATAATCAATCTCTAAAAACAATGAGATTTTCTCAATAATATATTATAATTTTTTTTACATGGAATCACACTCTCAATTTAAGAAAAGGAAATTAAATAAAGATTAAAATATCAGGTAAATAATTAATTCCATGATATGACATATTTAATGGAAGTATATACATCTCAATCAATAATTTAGTTGGATAACAAAACCTGAGTCTCAAAGAAGACAAATCGAGACAAAACTATTTTAATGATTTGGTAACTTTTAAAACATAAACCCCATGAAAGAAAGGTCATAAAATGGATATTTTTATACCCATAAATCTATGTATATGATTAAAATAACACATTAATAGGATTTACATGGACCATACATACGTAATGGGTGTTGAATATAGCATCTATCAGAGGAAAATAAAAATTGAGATGAAATCCCCTTCCATTGTATCTTAACTCTCTTCGTACTCATTCAATCCACTAGTATAATAAATCTAAACTATTTAGAAAAATTTTAAATAAACATATTCTTTTATCAAATATAATATATTTTTTTATTACGACCATATATGTCATACTTGTTAACCATCATATGTTATGGTTTCACATCGGATAATATTCACATTATTCTTGAAATGTGTCTCAATTCGTTATATCATTGGTACTTATACTTATATCATGATTAGAGAATTAAATAAATTATAAAAATATAATTTTTATTCATAATATTTTTATTTATAATAATCCATATAATATATAATTATTAATTGTAATTCATCATTCATGGAGATGGTAAGTCATATGTATGCATTAACGTTCTTCTTGTTTTTATTTCCATATTGAAGGAAATAAATAAAATTACTTATATGTATATATGTATATAGTATCATTAAATTATAATTATTATTTAATATATATCATATGATTTCCCTAATCTCAACCATAATATATTCCATGTAGTCTGTGAATAAATCACATCAATTTGAGTGGTTGTAGTCCACACTTCGTAAAACAAAATTATCATATTTAAATGATATTGAATGTAAAATTACATGTGTTTTAAAAGGAATAAATGAGAATAAATACATAATAAATATAATATATTAAATATATAAATAATGTTTTTATCATAATTTACAACATGATAGATGTTAAATTAAAAAAATTGAACAATCATCGTTTAGTGAGGTTGTAGTTCTTCGTACACATAAACAATATGTTAATTACCCATCATACGGTGGTATATTTAAATGTTTCTTTAAACCTTATAATAAAAATAACCTTGTATATATATGATAGGTTTTTTGAAAAATAATTTAATAGTGATATTGCAGGAGGTGGAGAAAGAAAATAAAAAAATGGAGCTTGTGGGAAGGTGTTGTCTCTTAATCTGGTAACTTCTTTTGGTTTGTGCCAAAAATAATCTATAGAAGACCTTATGCCTAAAAGGTGGATTCAAAGAGGGAGTGTTAAAATTTTGGGATATATTTTGTAATATATTTTTTCAGTAAAATGGCTTTAGTTTTTTATGGAAGATGGAGGAATGGATACCTTTTTATAGTGGAGGTGGAGTGGAACTCCTGTAAAATTTTTAAGAGAGAATTTCACCCGAGTTTTTTCATGTCGATAGAATATCAAATAAAGATAAATTACATAAAAATTAGGATATGATATAAATTTTTAAATGAAATGTGTTATGAATATGTTAATATGTCTTTTGGGGCCTTATGGTTATGATTTAGTCCATTAGTATGTTTAATTTAAGATTAATCGATTTAATTCACTTCAATAACATTCATTAATATATTTAGTCCAAAATTTAAGGTGAATTAACTATAAGTTAAAGATAAATATGAATCAAAATATGGAACCCATTTTTACAAATTAATTTCATATAATTGGAAGAACTATTTTTTTAAATTAACCCCATAGTCGGGTCGATAATGTGGCATTTAAAGAATAAAATAATCAATATATTTCTATGTTTTATATCCAATTTCAAATTGAAATTTGTTCCAACTACCCAAATTTGTTTATATGATAATAAAATTATATAACTAAAATTTTAAACAAAATTAAAATATTATTTATCCTTGTAAATAAATAATATAAAAATTAATTTTTGAATAAAAATACAGTATTTTTTACTATTCATCCAAAAATGATGTTTCTCATAAAAATACCAAAAATTATCTCTGAGATTATTTTGAAAATATAATTCAAAAAATGAAATTTATTTTAGCATATTAAATAACCAAATTATTATAGAATTAATTTTCATTTTTTCATAGAAGAGCATTAAAAGTAACACATTCTAGAAAATGCTAATTTTTAACATAAAAGGACATTACTAAAAATCATATATTTCACTATCAATGTGTTTTATTTATATATAACAGTTGTAAAAAATATTTTAAATTTAGTTATTACTTTTAATATTACTATTTTTTGGCTGGCGTATATTTATCTCATTTAAATAATTATAAGTAAAAATGATGTTTAATCGAAACATCAAAGTTGTGTGTAATGTATGATAGGTCAATATTCTGTGTTAAATATGCTAAGATGGTGTTCCATGTATCATTAACCATGTCTATGTCATGGGAATTTAATGTTTAACTTAATTAACTAAATTGAATAAATAACATTTTAAATATATTCGGAAAATACGGTTTATAAAAACGTGTGGTGTTACACTCTCTACCACCCACTTAAAGTGAATGATTTACAAATAAATTCGTCACTTGGTTAAAAAATGGAGATATTAATTCTTCACAATGTCTTAAAGTTCCCACGTATCTTCCTCTAACCATATATTTCTCAATATAACATTTACTATGTGAGTGGTGTTGTTTTATATTATAATCTCTTTATGATCCAGAATATCAACACGTTGTGCCTCATAAGAAATATCCTATTCCAGCGGTATGACCAATGAGTTGAGTACATGTGAAGGGATACGTGTTTTCTTTTCTAATAGAGGTGTGTGGTACACATAATGGATTTGAGAAAGATTTAGGATATGTTCCAAGTGATAGAATATCATCTTGATATGATCAATAATCACAAAGGGACATATATACTCTGGGATTGGTTTGCTGTTATTCTAGAATCTCATTTCATTAATCAAGTGTGAGATTCATTGAAACACTTTTTAAAAAACTTAAAATTTCATATCATGTCCTCATTTATCCTCGTAAAAATTATAAGGACATTGAGATTCATTGATAAGATTCTGAATGGTTTTTACCTTCTCGATCATTTATTTAGTGTTCTGTAGTCCCAATAGCTTTATTTATCCAATTCCATCCCATTACTTTGGATATCTATATTTGTTCCCATAAAGGTCTTCATAAGATTCCACATGAATTAATAATTGAATGATTATGTTAAAAAAATGAACTAGAAGAAGGTGCTGATTCCATGCTTCTTTGAAATCTAGTGAACCAGATCATAACATATCCTCTAGGGATTGAATTGATCATTAAGACTAACTATATATTTGAGGATGATATGTATTCTTGATTCTAAATTCTGTATCAAGTGAATACTGAAGGCTCCACCATATTTTTTTGGCGAACCTCATATACCATTTTGGTACAACATAATGTGGTACTCTATGATACCTAACCACTTATATAATATATCTCTTAGAAATACTATCCAGAGAGAAGATTTCTCAAACATAAATGAAGTATTATGACATGGTATTTTTATCTACTAATACCCATATAGAATATAACCATTCTGAGTTTTTGGGTTGTCCAACGGAAAAATCTATAAATATTTTTTCCCATTTCTATTCTCGTATGGGTAATGGATTAAAAATCCCCAAGTGAATTTTATCTTTCTGTCATAACATCATTTAATACAAAGAACCTAGATACGGACATTTTGATATCTCTCATCATTCAATCTCACCAGAAGTACTCATTCATATCCACACACATCTTCATACATCTAGGATGAATTGAGTAGGAATAACTATGAACTTACTCGATTATATCCTTAATAAAATATACTATTGAAGGTATACATACATAGTTCCTAAACCTTATCATTCCATATAGATCAAGTTTAACCTCATGATGATTTATAACATGATGTTTCAACTCTTCTGCATCCTTCTTCACCTCCAAAATCGTCACCTCGAAAGAGGGTTGACCAATCATTTAATAAAGATAAGACTTCCCCCCTTCCATTAAGATTTCATGACTGATCCTTTTAAAATCCATAAATATTAGATCAATTTTGTTCCTCATCATGGATAAACTAGCATGATCCTTCTAACCCAAACCATCATCCTGCTCATTTTCTTTTCCCATGGTGATAATGTACTGAGAAGTCGTAATACATTATGAAAACTAACCACATTCTCTGTCACATTTTAAACTCTTTATGTGTGATTATATATTTCATACATTTATGATTAGTAAATATATCACAGTTTTCTCCATAAAGATAATTTGTCTATATCAATAAGAAAAAAATTACTGATAATAACTCCAAATCAATGGTTGGGTAAATTTTCTCATAAAAATTAAACTACCATGAGGAATAAGCATTTTCCATGATTTTCTTCATAAGAACACATACCAATCCATTCATGGATGGATTGATATATATTATAAATACTTACCCACAATAAGGTCATGTAAGTACATGTGAACTGACTAAACTTCTCTTCAGTTCCCTGTAATTTTTCCCACATTTATCTATCTAGGGGATATTGACACTCTTCTCAGATAACAAGTTCATAGGATTATATTTTTGTGAGAAATTATCCATAGATCGTCAATAATATCCATCTAAACCATGATATATAGTGATCTCATTCACCATGGTCAGTCTAGGATAGCATTCGATAGCCTCTGCCATTGATGGATCTATATCAATACAATGTATTTAGATTATGTGCCCAAAAAATGACTCATTTTTCATCTATAATTGCCACATTCAAAATTTTTCATATATATTCTCATTCATTATGGTATTTAGTACAATTCCCAAATGATAATCATGAACTTACATTATCAATTAGTAAATAATAACATCATCTATGAATACTTAGAAAAATTGATTGATGTAATCTCTAAAGACTATTTTCATCAAATCCATTGATATAACTGTGGATTAGTTAGACCAAAAGGCATCACTGTATATTCATAGTGTCCAAACCTTTAATGGAAGGTTATCTTGGTTATATTCTCTTTAATGACCACCAATTGATGTTATATACAATTAATATCAATATTGTAAATTTATAGTTATCTGCAAAGTTGAGAAATCAAGTCATCAATATGTGGGAGAGGAAACTTATTCTAGAATGTGATATTGGCCAACTTGTGATAATCAATAGAGATTCAATTTGATCAATCATTTTTTTTTCACAAAATGAACTGATGCACCTCTAAGGGACACATATGTCCAAATGAATCCCTTATCAGGGTTTTCATATAGTTTCTGGTTTAGATCATATAACTCAATCAAACACATTATATTATGGATTCATTGAATATTTTTTGGAACCATGTATGAGTTTTATTGAGAACTTAACTTCTGGTATTGGGGGAAGACAAGGAATATCATCCAAAATGACATCCACAATATCCTGAAAAATTGGAAAATCATCGATATCATTTTTCTGCATGACCTTTTGAGATAAACAACCATTTGGAATGGTAATTAAGACACATACACTAGATTCAGTATCCACAGGAATTTGATACTTATCATGACATAGATGGATGATCAGAGGAGGTTTTGAAATATCAAGAGTTACTTCCCTTCCTCAATAATCTATTTGGGATTTTTGAAAATAAACCCAATCCATGAGTAAGATTACATCAAATTAAACTAAATAAGGAATGAAAAATATTTCAGAAGCGTAATCCAAAAAATTTAAACCAAAGATGAATTATATACATGAGAATAAAGCATCATACAATTTGGGTTTTCAAAGATAATTCCAAATCCAATTGTTTTATAAGAATCATAAACTACATAGAAAATTCATTAGTTATGAAAGAGATGGTAGATTCAGAATCAAATTTCAAACAAAATGTTCTATATTTGATGGAATTATTTTCTTTCCTTGGGTCATATTTCACCCCCATCAAATAGAAATATCAAGAGATTTCCCCTTTACCCCCATCTTAATAGGTTGTTGGTGTATAACATGATCACCAGCCTTTGTGTTTGGGTAGTGGTTAGGATAATGTATGTTCTCTTTACCATTATTGTACTGAATTGTTTGAGTTTTTATATATATTTTTCCAAATTCACAATGTTATCTAACTTCATCCCATTACATCAGCTATAAAATTCCCAATGGACATATCTTACATATATTAACCTTTTATTATAACCCTTTATAAAAAATTTCTCCGCTTCTTCCCACAATTATAGCATAATGGGTATCACATCTTCATTTCTTCATGGTATTTAGATTTTTCATTTACACTTCGACATCTTATTCTTGTCAAGTCCAATATATTGATACAAGACTCTAACCTCCAACTCCACATTTAATGCACTACAAACAATATCTTCGTGTCTACTAAAATATCATATGTCCAACTCACATTGGATAATTGTATAAAAGACACTAATGAACCTATTAATTTTAATATTAGGTTAGATGATAATTCCCAAAGAGTACATAACATGTCTCATGAAAATATCTACGTAGGTTTCAATAGATTCATCATCATTTTTTTCAAATTGAGGAATTCTTCCTTCATCTTGGAATGGAGAATTTGAGGAATATACTTAATGAATAATATGTATTTCCACTCTTCCCAATCCCTGTATTCAATCTCATCTTTCTACCATATATTCTTGATTAGATTCCACCACAAATCTACTTCACCTTCTAACAAATAAAAAATCATAATGACATTATCATGATCTGAACAATTGAGAACATAGAATATCTAATCAGTATTACTCAACCATTGATCATAAAGATGTAATTATATGACCCTATAAATTAAAGTGGATGTTCACTCATGAAAGAATCAATAGAATTTTGTTTACTCCATTTCTCATTTTTATGTTCATCATGATTCATATCATTAAAATTTATTTTAATTATAGAAAACAGTTCTTTCAATCATGGTCCCATAACATTCAGTTTCTTAGGAAGAAAATTCTTCCATTATCCATAACTATATTCATTAACATAGTTCCTTCAGGTTTAATCCATTGAGTAATCCCAAAAATCATTGAGTAAGAAATAATCATCATATTGAGGAACCACATAAACCTAAAAATATACTTATATAATGTCTAAATTAGGACACCTTCCTTAATCGATGACACAATATGATTATCCTAGGTTATTCATATACAAAATATATTTAAATATTTCATGATGGTTCATGAGGAGTTTTTTAATTCCTAAATAATATCCCCCAGGAGTGTCAAATCATGTGTTCATCAAGGCCCAATATAGTGTAGAGATTACCTCAACCCGTGATAGAAACATATTTTCAGTTTTGTTACACCTAGGTGCATCTGTGAATGATCCACATCCAATTGTAGTATCTAGATAGGGATGTGTGGAATATAAACCACTCAATATGTCCTTTAACTAATTTTTAAAAAATATCTTATACATTTACTTATCCTTAGACATATCCTTATATATGTCCTTATGGTTCTCACTAAACTTTTCTCATCCTATCTTCCATAGGGTTAACAAAACCATTTCTCTAAAACTCTCTATTAAGACCCTAACATTTCATACATTAACATTACATTACATTTCCATAAGACTAAAAACATTATACTAATAGATTCCCAAATACCGTACTAGTCTACAACCTTTAGAAAAACGGAAGCATAAACATTGATAAATAAGGGAGCTAAATTATCTAAAAAATGGTTCTTCATGACTAGAACCCTTATCAGAAACATTAAAAATAATATATATCTTAATAATTGAGGGATGGAAACATAAAAATGGGTGAGATCAAATGCTCTGTAAGGGTTAACATGGGATAAATGTAATCTTAATCATTAGTACAAGTTTATGAGAAAATGATTATGAAAATAGAATATCATAACCTATAACTAAAAGACCATATACATGAATCATGGAATAAATCATGGATGTTTTTATGATACGAATCAATTAAAAATAGAGAATATAATACATGAAACATTAATATAGGAATAAAACATGGAATTGTGGAAAACACATTAGTATATAATATTTTTTCCATATTAGCTAATGTTTCACTACTAAGATCAGCTTTCTAGTATGGTTTGAATCCCCATACCATATTCTCTATCATGGAGACTCACATGGACATCTTAGTGCCATGATTTCACTTCTCATACCATCTTTGTAGACATGGTTCACTCTCAGATCTATATTAATTTTCAATGTTCATTGCAATTATGTTATTAGTATATCTCCAAAGATATAACACTTTACCCAATTCATGTAAGGGAGATATATGTCTCACTTGTCTCATAATATAATCATACAAACTTGTTCTACATGAGCATAAATAATCATATTTTTTTTGAAGGTTGGGGCTGAAGCCTCATTTTTATTATTAAATCAATGAAAAGTCCTCTTTTAACTGGGAAGAGGGAAACCCATTACATAGCCCGAAGGCCCAGTGGGCTTGTAGCCCATTACATAGGCCTTAGGCTCAAATTCTAAGGTCAATTCACATTCTGTGAATAGTAACACGCTGCTACAGTATCGCACGGTATCACCGCCGCTACAGTGCCCTGCCGCCGGTACAGTACCCGCTGAAGAACATAAATAATCATATCAAAACTGATGAATTAAAATGGGTATTATAAACTTGAAATCAAATCATATCCTATTAAAATAGTTAAGTTTAATAATTATTTAATCATAAGTATTACTTGGGAAAAGAAGTGTATTTCAAAAGAATATAATCCATGAAATAAAAATATGTTTTATCAACATCATGACATCAACTAATAATACATTCAGAGAATCAATATGGAAGAAAACATTTAATGATTTCTTCAAAAGTAATTATTAACACCATGTGTTGTTATCATATATGGGAAATAATTTTTAAATATATTTAAAAAACTCATTAGAAAAATATCATTTCTCCATTTAAAAATTCTTTTTATAACAAAAAAAATTCAAAACCCTTTGTCATTGAAAATAGATTTGAAAAATTATTATAGTTTCATTGAGAACATAAATCATTTCTAAAATCCTTTTAAATTTAAAATGAGATAAAATGATTGTTTTATAATTTTTTTGAAAACATTGTTTTTAAACACAAAATATTTCAACCTATAATTAGAGACACTAAATTTTTATATAAAATGATTTCTTATGTAAAAAGGGGTGGAAAATGTTACTAATACATTGATATATCTTTAGAAACCATTGGTAAAGATAATTAATTATTTTTATTGAGATATAGATCAGAATATTTCTTCAATGGAAGTAAACATGAACAATCTCAAAAAATGATAAGATTGTCTCAGTAAACTCTTATAACTTGGTAACTTGGGATCATACTCTCCATGTAAGAAAAATATATTGTATGAATCTTAAAATATAATGAAAAGATTTAATTTCATGATATTAAATGAAAAATGGATGTATATAAACTTCCAAAAGAAATTTTGGTGCATAACAAAATATGAGTCTCAAAGATGGTATATGGAGACAATTGTTTTTTACCGATTTGGTAACTTTTGAAGCATAAAACGTATGAAATAAAGGTCATAAAATATATATGTGAATACCCATAAATATATTTATAATAAAAATATGATAAATTCATGTGAAATAAATACACCACATAAAAATAATTGGAGGTGAATAAAGAATATATCTCATGGAAATAAAAATTGAGATGAAATTACAATACCGTGTACCTTTACAATTGTCGTCTTCATTCAAACCACCTATATAATAGATATAAATTTATTATATATCTGTTATAGAACCATATTATTATATATAATACCATATATGGTTTTATTATAACCTATATTACCTGCTTCTTAACCATCCTATGTTAAGATTTCAGTTCGAATAATATTTTCATTGTTCTTCGCATGTGTCTTAATTTGTTATATATTTGGTCCTTATTAATATATCCTGATTCTAGAAGTTAAAACATGAGAAAAATATAATTTATATTAAATATATGTTTTTTATAGGCATCTATAGAATATATAATTATAAAATTTAAAACACCATTCAAGGATATGGTAATCTGTACGTACGTAGGAACATTGTTTCCGTTTTTATTTCTGTGTTCATGGAAATAAAGAAAATGATCTATATGTATATTATGTAATTAAAGTATAATTATATTCTTATATATGTCATATAAATTCACCAATACCATCCTCAATACATTCAATGTTGTTTGTGAATGAGTCACTTCACATGGAGGGGTCGGTAGTCTACACTTCCTCAATAAAAATTACTATATTTACACAATATGGAAAATAAAAATATAATTTTTATAAAAGGAGTAAATAATATTAAATACATATTAAATATAATATATTAAATATAAATAAATATTTTCCATCATAATACTCACCATTAGAGGTGGTAATAGAAAAATGAACAATCGTCCTTTAGAAATGCGGTAGTGATATGTACACATAAAGAGTATGTTCATTAAACATTAGATGGAGGTGTCCATATGTGTATGTTTAAAACATTGAATAACAACATACTGGTATATTTATGATACCTCTGTTGTTATAAAATTATGTAATAATGATAGTGGATGGGGTATATATATGAAATAAAAAAATATATATTGAGAGAAGGTATTACCTCTTAATCAGGTAACTCATTTCAGTTTGTGAGAAAATAATTCATCGAAATACTTTCATACCAAATGAGATAATTAAATAGTGAAGTGTAGAAATATTTTGAGATATTTGGTATGAAATTTTTTGGATAAAAATGGCATTATAGGTGTTAAAAGTTGGAGGAAATCATCTCGTTTTATAGTGGAGCAGGAGTGGCACTATTGTAAATATTTGAAGAGATAATTCCACCAACGTTTTCTAGTTTCTAGTGGATCCAATAATGATAAAACATAGATTAAGGGGATAATATGTTCAAAATATTTCCATACAATGGCTTTTGGACAATGTTTTATGTCGTTTTTGGCCATATGGTTTTTATTTAGTCCCATAGTAATCATAATTCAACCTTAATCAATTTAATGAATTTTAATCACCAACACTAATATTTTTGGTCAATAACTATATTTTACTTTTTATAAATTGTAAAATTTTCTGATTCCAAATATGGAATCCATTTTTCCAAATTCTAATCACATTATTTCTATAAATTAATAGAAAATTATTCATTTAGTCAATTCAACAATGTTGGGATTGAAAGTAAAATATGATCAAAAGTTTGCTATGTTTTTATATCCATTTTCTATGTTAAATGTGACCCATGTACCGACATTGGATTATTAGATAAAAATATAATATTATTAAAAGGTTAAAAAAAATTAAAAAAAAATTATTCTCATCAATAAATTAGATGAAAAATCAATTTCAAATTTAAATCTAGTGTTTTTCAGTATTCATTTGAAAATGATGTTTATGATTCAAATTTTTTCCCAAATTCTAATATCAACATTCAAAATTAAAATATGAACATTATATTATAAAATTAAAATTTTTAAATGTGTCTAAAATTAATTTTATTATTTTTTGTAACACCCCAAGCTACCAAGGTACGTTTCCCTTTGAATAAGGAAATATATTGTGTTGTGCGCAACATCGAGTTCTAGCACACCATCACCAATCATATTAGACATTATGAATACTATTACCCACTTTTTGAAATTTTATAATTTGTTTTTGTCAAAATGGACTTCATTTTTTTATTTATAATATCAATATTATATTATGGTGAATTTTTGGTATTTTTCTAAAAACATTCAAATTTTTGTGAACAGTAAAAACATTGTGTTATTGTTTAAAAATGAATTATTATTTAAATAATTATTTATTTAAATTAAATTTATTTTAGTCCAAAATATATTAATAATACCTATATTAGTTCAATATATTTTTTGGAGTCATTTTATAAGAAAATTATCAGTGTTAAAGTTTGTTGAATTTTCAACATCTTTTACCCACCTTCTTGGACCTTTTGCAAATTTGCATAAAAAGAAATTTTACTACCTTTGTGAATTAAACATCAAACATAAGAGGGAAAATTTTGATATCATTATGTAAAATTTGGTTCAATAAGATGAAAATAAATTTTGTTGAATAGTATCTATTGACTTTTATTTACCATGGTTAAAATTTAATAGGGTAATTAAAGGTCAAAATTATATTATTATTACTATAACACATGTCCAAATTCTATTGGATAAGTGTATTTCGACCAAAAAAACTATAGGAATAAAATTATGATCCTTTTGGTCCACATGGATTATATAAGAAAATTTATTATTATTTTATTTAAAGAAGAGTTAGATTTGTTAAATTCAGTGATTAATAACTACACTATTTTTAATATAGGGTTATACATTAGATAAATTAGACAATAAATTTTAGTTACAAATATAAAAATAGTTCTTACATAATGGTATTTTATTTAAAATTTTATAAATTAAAAAATTAAATTTATTTATGACACAGTGATGACACAGTAATTAATTTATGAATGACTAAAATAATTTATATTATAAATATCCAAATAAATGTAAATTGGGACATCTGATTAATTCCACTAATTTTATATATATATATGACATGTTAGTGTTTTTTAAATGAATTTTTTTCGATGTTATAATGTTGTTATGACTTTCACAAAAACATAATTCCTAGTAGTGTTTTAATTGACATAAATGGGTTTTTAAAACGAATACTATATTATTAATTACTATAATATTCCAAAAAATATAAGGATCAGAAAAAATACATATAAATTTTTTGATATATTAATAATTAAACACTTCAGGTTTTCATGGATATTAATAATATGTCTATAAACCATTTAAATAAAAATACTAGAATATATGGTAAAAGTTAAACTATTTAACTAGGAGTTAAGTCTAAAATTTAAAGTTGATATGGTGACCTAAACCAGTCTAAAACATAGTTTTAGTTTTTTTCGTCCCATCCCCACCTTATAATCGAAATAAATCATATTGGATCCATTATAAACGGAATATTAATGTATAATAATGTAATATTTCAAACGTTTCCTAAAGTGACCCCACCTCCCTTGTAAAAGGGTACATTCTCTTCTATTAGTTTCACACCTGTAATGAAATCTGGCACAACCAAACACTATTCAAATATCCTACCATCAACTCTCACTTTGACCTACAGGCCTTATATTGATCAGAAAGCTAACATAAGGAGCCCTTTTGATCAGATCAAAAGGAAAGACCCAAAGAAGAGATAATAATTTCATCACCTCTTTCAAAATTATTTTCTTCTTCCACTTCCAATTTCATTTTATTTTCCAAAAAAAATAAAAAATCCAATACCTTATAAAAAAATTGATATTATTACAAATATGGTATAACCATATTAATTATTCTATCCATTCTATGAATGACAAGCCACCATACATGTGTATGTATGACTTAGAGTCTCCACATCATGGATGGGCTGTTATTCAAAAACATCATTATTTGGATGGGTATAATAATGAGTATAAATGATGTAAATAATTAATATAACATGTTAATTAATCTTTATATATTATATAACATCCAATTACAAATGATTTCACCATCAATAGAATGATATTATCTCTTGTGCGTACGTACGAATTATCGTCTCAACCAATTCGATGAAATTCATTCCCCATCATAAAAATTCAAGAATAATTATCTTTTTATGATTACAAATAATTCTTAAGAACCTAATATAAATATGGATATGAATCACACACATCCTACCCATAACATACATGGCTTATGTAACCAATCATAGAAAGGAAAACCAATTAGTAAACACATGAAACAATGATACTACTAAAATATTGTTATCAAAGAAACATTAGATGATCATATATGATATAATATATATTTATTTGGTTCTATTATAATTTTATAACAATTATTTAAATATTATATTTGAGGTTAACGTACACTCGACCAAGGAAAAGTACAAGGTAAGGGTTAATTCTACAATCTCTTCATTATCTGAGGTTGCTTATATATGGGTATCTACTGGAACCTCTTTATCATCCACAACTGTGTTTCTTAAAAATGTATTTCCAAACATTTTAACTATTTCCTAGACCATTGGTTAATGTAATTTTTACCCTTGTTTGACTTTTTATAATATGTTTATAAAGTAATATTTTTGTTGTTTTCCAAACACGGTCCTTTATGTCCTTGTCGACAAAATTAAGGAAAGAATGTTTTTTTACTTATATGGATGGTGAGGCTATTTTCTGCCATTATAACTCCTTCGAATCATCCATTAAAATTTTAGAAGATTATTTTCAAAATATATGTTTTCTTTTATAATTATGTTACTTTTAGATGATTTTAAAATAGAAAGGGATATTTCTCTCAAATAGCTTTGATTTCATCTAGGTCAACATCCTTTGATTGTTTTAACACTTTTTTGATGACAATTTATTATGATACAATCTAACATATTTTATTGAAGGTTTTTTGGTTGGTTAACTGTAGATGTGTTATTTTTATACAATTATTGGTTTATGGCTAAAATATTAACATTTTGTATGCAAGTTTTAATACCAATGATTATATTATGTTTCAAAATTTTAATATGAGGAATGAATTGGATATAGTATGTGACTGGTGGAGCCCACTATAGCTCCTTGATGCATCATTAGGCCTCATGAGACAAACTAGTGTCTTGGAACAAGGCCATAACAAAATATTATTTGTATTCTTGGAATAAGTCCTTGACAATGTTGTTATGATGTCCGACATTATGCATTCTATCATTATGAAATTGGGTATTTATATTGCATGTGATTATTTGAAAAATAGAACATCCACATGAAGAAGTAAATGAAATTATTTGATTTATCTTTTCCATTTTATGCTGAAGATTATGATTAAAAGGATTGTGTTTTGGTCTTATACATTTTTGTAAATGTTTATGATTATTTATGAATGGTTCCTCTATATTGTCATCTTTACTAGGCATCTGAGCACACACCTTTCTATGTTTTATTTTTCCCGAGATGTGAAGAAGTATATTATGACTGACCAATAAGGATATTCTAAGGGAGATGAATGTGTTCAATGGAGACACAATGTTTTTTTTCATTGCATAATGTAATGTAAATCTTTTGTATGTATCGAGTACATCCAAGGCTACTAAACTGATCACTTTTTCAGGATTTGATCTATTGTGATCTTGACAATGTTTTGTAATAATTCACCGACTCTAGGTAACTAGGTGTGTGGCATTATAGTTGGGATCAGAGGAAGTTTAGTATGAATCGTGGAAGCTAGATTTAGGAAATCTCTTATTAGGGAAGATTATCCTGATATAGACATTGAAAATTAGTTTAGAAGATCTTCCTTGAATTTTAGTAATGTGAATATTTTTTGAGTTTTCAATGAAATAAATCCACATCTGGGTACGACTACGTAGAGGCAGATATGGCACAAATATACCTAGGAGTGAAAACTCCAACAATGAGTTTTGTGCATGTCCCAGGGTATCTTGGCACAGGAAAACGAGCCTTGCTACACTCTTGGTTACAACACCCCTGGGGATATGCTTAGGATAACTAAAATTTTCATTACAAACCAATATGAAGGATTTATGAGTATATACCTCTATAAAGAAAACATTTTTATGATTATGGATTATATCCATAAACTATTCAATTTATGTTATGTGTTTAACATGTTTGGAATTATGTACTGTGATTAAAAAATTATTCTAGTGAATATAATTGATGAAAAATGGTGCTTATTTGATGGAATCGAAACCAAATATATGCACGTAATAGATGTAGATATTTCTCTCCTACTCAAGATAATTATAGTAGATCTGGTGATGCAACTAGTGCTGATCGACTAATCACAGTACTGGGACAACTCACTCAGGTTATGAATAATAACCTTACCAATAAAGAGAACCCAAATCCACAATGCAGAGGATCAATGTTAGACCGCTTCATTAGGAAACAACCACCAAAATTCTACGGGGCTAAAAATCCATTTGTATCTAACCAATGGATAAGTTCTATAGAAAAAATATTTCATGCTTTGGGGAGTAGAAAAAGGGAAAAAGTTGTCATGTATGTTTATCGCCTCATAGGAGATGCAGATCAAGGGTGGTCATTAATTCAAAACACAAAGGTTGATGAAGAAGTATCAAATATGGGATGGAGGGAATTTAATGATATTTACATAGAAAAATACTTTCCTCATGACCATTGAGTGGATATGGAAAGACAATTTCTATGTCTAAGGAAAAGGAGGATGAAAATGTCACAAACTATGAGGCTAACATTACAACGATAGAAAGGAATGAAAAATATTATATATGTAACCTAAGGAGTAAGATTTAATGATTCATATATGGGATAAAACAACTTCTCCATCAAGCATTACTCTCCCAATCATTCTCACCATATGAAGATATTGTCACATGCGCTCTTAAGACAGAAAAGGTTTTCTTTTTGTCATACAACATGAAAGATAAAAAAGAGAAGAAGAGATATGCTGAATAATTTTGATGAAAAAATTAGGGAAAGAGGGGAAAAGTTGAATTTCTATCCTATAGTAAATATTTTAAGAAACACTTGGGTAATTTTCTGAATGGAATGTGAGTCTGTTTGAAGTGTAGTGAAAAAGGCCACCAAACTCATGATTCCAAGGGAATGAAAGTGGATGTCAATGTTGAATGCTCATTTGTAGTGAACTGGGGAACTATGAAAAAGTATGTCCTAATAGTCATGAAATCGTATCTTAGAAATGTCCAAGGGAGAAAGGCCATGACTATGTGATCAATACTGCTGAGGATGAAGTTCTGGAAGTCATGGTGGCAGATAATTTAATGGTTTCTTCATGTTTAGAAAATTCATTATTTGATTCCAGATAATTGTATTGTTTCACATCTTCCATGTTTTCTCAAAAAATTAGATATTAAAATTTTGATTTAACAACGAAGTTGTTATTAAAAAAATCTTATGGGATGTATCATTGGAAAAATGTTTTATGAATCAGTTCCCATTAGGGCATATAAATGTTCTTTATCTGCTGATCTCATCAATATACCCATGATTGAATGTGACATAATCCTCCTTATAAATTGTCTTTAGGTCCATGATGAAAACATTTATTGTAAGAATAAGGAGGGGAAAATGATCAATGATGACAAGAAATACCTTATCATTATAGTAGAAACATTTCCACCTAATTCTAATCAAGAACCAACCCCAGTAGCTCTATTAAATTCAATTATTGGGGAGGAAGAGAATGAATTAACTACGAGTGAGGAAAATATTGTTCAAATAGAGAACATACTTATTGGTCAAAAACATGTTCATGTGTTTCTAGTGGATTTACATATACATCCTCCAAAACCAGAAATTGATATTTCCATTGATTTAATTACTGGTTCAAGGCTCATATTGAAGACCCCTTATAGAATGGCCACTATGGAATTAGTGGAAATGAATAATCAACTATAGTAATTGAGTAATATAGGATTTCTTTACCCCAAGAGTTTCTCCATGGGGACCCACTGTTCTTTTTGATAAGAAGAATGGTGGACGTATGAGGTTGTACATTGACAACAGGGAGATCAATGATATAAAAACACAGAATAAGTATCCCCTACCTCGGATTGATGATTTATTTGATCAAAGTCATGGAGCTCAATAGTTTTCAAATATTGGACTTTGATCTAGATATCATCAGTTGTGTACGAAGAAGGAATACATTCTGAAGACAGTATTTTGTACTAGGTACATACACAATGAGTTTACAGTAATGCCTTTTGGATTGACTAATTCACCCTCTGTCTTCATGGATCTAATAAATAGAGTTTAAAAGGTATATATTTATGAATTATTAGTGGTATTTATTGATGAAATATTTTTATACTACAAATCTATCAAGATTAATAAAATACCATGTGGACTATTCTAAAAACACTCATAAGAACTGAATTATATGGGAATTTTAGCATGTGTGAATTTTGGCTTCAGGAAATTTCTTTTCTCGTCCATATTGTCTCTAAGGATGGAATGTCTTTCGATCCATTAATGACCAAGGCAATCCAACAATGGAAAGAACTGATGATTATAACTGAGGTACATTGTTTTATTGGTTTTACAGGTTATTATCAATGTTCCATCCCAAATATTTCCTGATTGCAAGACCCATTAACCAAGCTCCCATGTAAAGTGGTTAAATTTGTTTTGAAAAAAGAGTGTGAATAATGTTTGGAAGAACTATAGAGAAGATTATTAAATTATCCTATCATGAATCTACCATTAGGTACTGATGGGTTTGTTATTCATTGTGATTATCAAAAAAATGACATGGTTTTGTCTTTATGAAGAGTGATAGATTTTTTCACACCAATCATGACAACTATTTTTTTATCAAAACTATCCCACTCATGATCATGAGTTATTAGCTGTAATCTTTGCTTTGAAGATATGGTGACACTATCTCTACGGTAAAAATGTTATATATATAGTGATAAAAAGAATTTGATGTATATTCTCTCACAAAAAGAACTCAACATGAGGCAAAGACGATGGCTTGAACAACTCAAATATTATGATTTCACTATACACAACCACCAATAGAACGAAAACATGGTGGGAGATGCTTTGAGCTGAAAGGATCACATTTTTTTGAATAAGATGAGAGTTTAAAGGTATACTATGTTTATGGATCTAGTAAAGATGAACATGAGATAAATCCCAGTAGGTGAAACATCAATAATTTTCCGAATGGTTTCAAAACCATCTTTTCTAGAAATGATAAAAAATTATCTGACTGATGATGAGGAGTTAAAAAATAAAATTAATGTTTTGAACGATGGGAGATTGATTGAATTCGTATATGAAGATGGAATTTTAAAATTTGGGAATATAATTTGTGTCCCTGACATACCTGATCTAAAAAGGGAATTTTAGGATGATGCAAATAGATCTAATTTCTATATACACCCTTGTAGCACTAAGATGTATAACGATTGGAAGGAACATTTTTGGTCGGAGAACATGAAGAGAGATATTGCTAATTATGTGTCAAGATGTATGGTTTGTCAATAAGTGAAGCCTGGAAAACAACATCCTAGAGCAGTCATGAATCCTCTTCCTATACCTGATTGGAAATGGGATGATATTGCAATGGACATTTTCAGTGGACTACAAAAGACTCCTAGAAGGAATGATGAAATAAGGGTCATTGTTGATTGTCTTACCAATTCAAAAAAAAATCATGCTATAAGAGACGATTTAACACTTCATGGTTAAGAAAAAATATATATTAATGAGGTTTTAAAATATCATGGAATACCCCTGTCGATTATTTCTAATCATGATCCACGATTTACATAATGATTTTGGAAAATACTTTAGAAGGCCCTAGATACTGAACTATTTTTGAACAATTCCTACCACGCTCACAGTTATAGAAAATCAGAATGGACTATTCAAACCATAGAAGACATTTTTAGTTCTTGATCCCTCGACTTTCAAGGTAAGTGGGATCAATTTTTACCAATAGAATAATTTTTCATATAACAATAGTTTTCATTCATGTATTCAGATCGCACCATATGAAGTGTAATATATAATTATATGTTTCACACCAAATTTTTGTGATGATGTTGGTGAAAAGAAAACACACAGGCCCAGAACTTGTTGAGGAAACTTGGGAAAGGGAGAAGATTATCCAAACCTACATCAATGTAGCTCAATGTAGGCCAAAGTGCTATGCTAATAACCGAAGGAAGGATTTGGAATTTCATGTCGGAGATCATGTTTTCTTGAAGGTATCTCCATTGAAGGGTGTTATACAGTTCAGTAAGAAGGGTAAATTAAGTCCCAGGTAAATTAGACCACTCAAAATTCTAGAATGAATTAGAGTTATAGATTATCATTTGACAATGCCTTCAACTCCCTCTAATGTTCACGCTTTTTTCTACGTATAACTATTGAGAAAATACATGCCTGAACCAATGAATGTACTCACAAATAATGAAATATAATAGGAACATGAACATTCTTATTGCGAAGAGCCTATCATAATTCTTGATACTAGAGAACAAGTGTTGAGAAACTGGATGACTCGTCCTGTGTAATTTTTATGGAGAATCATAAGTTATAAGAGACAATGTGGGAACTCGATGAACATATGATGAAGAACCAACAAAATCACATCGTTCAGTAATATTCTATAAAATTTGAGGATGAAATTATATTAATATGGAGAGAATGTAACACCCCAATTTTCCACCGTACATTTTTCATTGAATAACGTAAAAGCATACGCTGTAAGTAACTTCATGTTCTAGCACACCATGACCAAATCAACTAGCTGTTATGAATTGTAATATAATATTTTTGAGATTTTATAAATATAATTTATCAAAATGGACTTCACTTTTGGATTCGGAATATCAAAATTTTCATACAGTGAATTTTGGTTTTGTTAATCATTCAATTATTGATGAATAGAGATAAAAACTGCATTATTATTTAAAACTGGATTTTTATTTATTTAATAATTTATTTTATTTAAATTTATTTTATGTCATAAAAGATACATAATACCTATATTTTTTCAATGAAATTCATTAGAGTCATTTTATATTAAAATTAGATGTATAAAATTATATTTATTTTTGTAGCTTCTTCTACCCCATTTTCGAACCCTCGCCAATTTGCATAAAATTTAATTTTACTGCTTCTGGGAATTGAAATTAAAAAATCCAAGAGACATAGTTGATATTTGTAAAAAAACATGGTTCAATAAGATGAAAATAATTTTTTTTGAATAGTAATTTTTGACTTTTATTTAACATAGTTAAAAGTAAATACGTAATTAAAGGTAAAAATGATATTATTATTACCCAAAAAAAATGTCCTAATTCAATTATATAAGTTTTTTTCGACCAAAATCAACCTTAGGAATAAAATATTATCCTTTTGGTACACTTTTATTAGATTAAGACATTTATTATAATTGTATTTAAAGAATAGTTAAAAGTGTTAAATTCAATGATTAATAACAAACCCATTTTAATATATGGTTATATATAAGATAAATTTGACTATGAATATTCATTAAGAAGAAAAAATTATTTCCAATATAATTATTTTTTATTTATAATTTTTATAAATTACTTAATTAAATTTATTTATGACATAGTGATGTTGTAGTAATTACCTTATTAATGAATGACTAAAATAATTAATATTATAAATATACAAATTAATGAAAATTGAGACATAAGATGAATTCCAATTATTTTATAAGTTAAAAGGACTTGTGAGGGTTTATTAAATAAATTTTTTCGAAGTAACAATGTTGTTATGACTTTCACAAACACAAAATACGATATATTTTCAAAATTGACATAAAGGAATTTTTAAAACAAATAATATAATATAAATTGATATAATATTTCTAATAATCTAGGGATCGGATAAGGGGCATAGATAAGGTTAGATATATTAATAATAAACCATTTTCGGTTCTATGGTCTTTTGATTGTATGTTTAGTAACCATTTATTATAATAATTCAAGAATACATGGTAAAAGATAAACTGTATAACTAAGAGTTAAATCTGAAAGATAAGGTTAATATGGTGACCTAAACCTATATAAAACCTATTGGTTGAGTTATTTTCTACCCATCCCCAACTTATCCTTGAAATACATCAATTGGTATCCATTATAAATAGAATATTATTTTATAATAAAATAATATTTCAGTCATTTCCTAAAGTGACCCTCACCCCTCTTATAAAAGGGTACAACCCCTTCTCTTAATTTCACACCTCCAAATACATTTGTCTCGGCCAAAAACTATTAAAAAATCCTCCCAACTACCCTCAAATCGACCTATAGGTCTTAAATTGATCATAAATTCTACCTAAGGATCCCTTTTTCTCAACTCAAAAGGAAACATCCGAAGAAGAGATAATAATTTCACAACCTCTTTCAAAATTCATTTCTTCTTCAACTTCTTCATTCTTAGTTGTTTCAATACCAAAGTAATAAATACAGTAACATATAAATATTGTGATGTTATTATAAATTGGGTATAACCATATTCATTATTCAATACATCTTATGAATGACAATTCACCATATGTGTGTATGTATGGCTTACCGTCTTCACGTCATTGTGTAGTTGTTATTCAAACACTTTATTATTTGGGTGGGTATAATAATGAGTATAAATGATTTAAATAATAAATATAACATGTTAATGATCCTGTATATATGATATACCATCCAATTACATACTATTTTACTATCAATGGAATAATATTGTCGCTCGTGTGTACGTACGGATTACCATCTCCACAAACGCGATTAAATTCATTCCCCGTCATAACCATTACAGAATAATTTTTATTTTATTATTAAAAATAATTTATAAACATAATATAATTATGGATATGAATCATATATATCCTACACATAAACACCCGGCTTACATAACTAATCATATAAATGAAAACGAATCAGTAAACACCTGAAACAATGATACTACAAAAATATTATTTACAAAGAAATATTAAAAGATCAGATATGATATCAAATTTATATATGTGGTTCTTGTATAATTTAATAACAATTATATGACTATTATAAAAAAGGATAATGTATCCTTTTCCAAGGATAAGTAAAAATTAATTTTTATTTCTACAATCTCTCCTTTGTCTATGTTGTTTATATGTGTGTATCTACTATGACCTCTTTATGATCCACATCCATGTTTCTTTAAAATTTATTTCAATTTTTTTTTACAATTTCATAGACTGTGGGATAAAGTCAGTTATACCATTTATTGAATTTTTATAATATTTTTATAAATGAATCATTCTGTCATTTTCCAAAAAAGGTCATTTACGAAATTTTTGAAATAAATAATGAAAGAATTATTTTTCACCTATAAGGCGGGTGAATTTATTTTCCACCATTGTAACACATTCAATTCTTCCATTACATGATTATAAGAATATTTTCAAAATAAATTTTTATTGTCTAATTATGTTACTTTTAAATGATTTTAAAATTTAATGAGATATTTCTCTCAAATAGCTTTGATTAATCTATTTCAACATCATTTGATTGATTTTAAACTTTTTTGAAGATGATTTATTATGATAAAATCTTTCAAATTGTATTGAATGTTTTGTGGTATGTTTGATAGTGGATGTGTTATTTGTTTTATCATTCATGGTTTATAAATAAAGTATTTAAATTTCGTATGCTAGTCTTAATACAAAAATTTATGTAATGATTCATCCTTTTCATATCAAGAATGAATTAGACATAGTAAATGACGAGTGGAGCCCACTATAGCTCCTCGATGAATCAATAGTTATCAAGAGACAAACTAGTTTTTGGGCACAAGGCCTTTCCAAATTCATATTTGTAGTATTGGCATGAGGCCTTGAATATGTGGTCATGATGTCCAGCATTATGCATTCCATCATTATGAAATTGGCTATTGATATTACAAGTGATTATTCGACTAGTAAAATCTCAATGTGAATAAGTAAATTGAATTATTTGATTTATCTTTTCCATATTTTGATAATGTATAAGTTTAAAATGATTTTCTATTCTTATACGTTACATTAAACTTTTATGCTTATTTAATAATGATTCCTCTATTTTGTTATCCATACTGAGAATCTGAGCTCACCCATTTAAAAATATTATTTTTCCTAGGATGTGAAGATTTATATTTTGACTGACCTGTAGGGTTATTCTAAGGGAGATGAATCTATTTAAATGAGACAAAATGTTGTTGTTTTTCATTTCATAATGCAATGTAAAACATATGTATGTATCTAGTGCGACCTTGGATACTAAACTTATCTTTCTTTAAGGGTTTTATCCCTTTTGATCATGCCAATGTTATGTAATAATGAACCAACTATGGGTATCTATGGTCAGGGTGTTACATTTTTCACATAAATACATTAATAGAATTTCATTTGAAAAAATGGTATTTTTAACAATAAAAGTCCTTTACCAAAAAAATATCTTTTATTTTCAATGTTTTTTATTTATATCAAACAATTATAAAAATATCCAAAAAGTAGTTATTAGTATTCATATTACTATGTTTCAAATACATGTTCTAATTATCTAATAATAACGTTTAAAATAATAAATAATTTTTTATGATAAACATCAGTGTTGTATGTAATGTATGCCCAGTCGATATTCCATGTAACATAATCCAAGATGATGTTCTATGAAACGAATGCCACGTTTTTGTTCCATGTGACATACTCCAAGTCTAGGTTATGTATAATAAATTTATGATTTAGGGCACTGTATGAAATAAATTAAAATGTTATTTATTAAAAATGGGTCTATAAAAACTCAGGGTTTAAAACCTTTGACATGGTAAATCATAAATATTAATTTATTTATAATAATAGTGGCATTATTAGAAAGCTTTAGCACGTGTTATTAATATTCACATAATAAAAAAGTGGGGAAATAATGGGGAATGTAATAGATCTCCTATGTTTTCCTCTTACAAGACAACTCCTCTTCTTTAGAAATTTTTATCAAGGTAGAATAAGAGTTATTGAATAAATCATCCAACAACCAGAAAATTGGGGACAAGAGGTCAAACATGAATAGAGAAACTCAAGAGAAGAGAATATTAAAATATAAGGATCCAGATGGTGGATCGTACCTTAAGATTTATGAATCTTAAAATGGTTAAGGATTCATTTGTCAGATTAGGGAGATGTAAAAATACCAAGGAGGGGAGGAGGAGTAGGGTCATGTTTCCAATATATTAAAAAAATGAGAGGGAGAAGAGAGGGGTGAGTTAATAATTTCATTAATGATAAAATGTTAACTTCACCCACAAAGATAGTGGCTTATGATTTCTCCACACATTTTATAAACCATGATCCTACTATGGGAAATGACACTATTCCAAATGTATGTGACCTCACATGGTCTTTCACATGGGGTCACAAGGTTGAAGAAAACATTGTGTGGCCCCTAGAACCCCATTATATCAGATAGCATGGTTTATGGACACTATGTGGGATCAGAGGCATGGTTTCCCCTAACTAAGTGGCCTAGTTTACTATTATAAAATCTCGGGCATTAGGCTCCGAACATGACCCGATCACCCAAAAAAACCATAATGATTCTCTTGGGCAGCATTATTAAGTCAAAAAATAATTATTGAAAAAAAATATTATATTCCTTAGAGAATATCTAGGACGTTAAAATTCCAAAGTGGATGTGAATGTAGTATTTGACAATTAGGGTGAACTAAAAATAATAGTAAATGAACATTCGATAGTTTTTGGAATATACATATATATATACCAGAAATATATTTTTTGGAGTATTAAAATAAAAACATTAGGGTGATTAAAAAAATTTCCAAAGTTATATTGTTTACTTTAGCAGAAGAAGATATAAAATCATTGAAAAGGAACACATTTTTTATGTACATAGAAAATTTGAAAAAGGAAATATATAACAGATTAATAGAAATAATGGTGATTGATATTTACGAATGGAATATAAAAGCAACATGTGAATAAAATTCCCACCAAAATCTGGATTCATTTGAAATTACGGTGAAAATTTAAAATATCCATGTTATTACAAGTTTAAAAAGGAGAAACTGCATGTTTTAAAATATAATAATTATGGTAAGATTATTTGAAAATAATAACAACCAAAATTAATAAGGTAAGATATGAGTTTGAGAAGTTCACATAAATGTGTTTTGAAAATTAAATATTATTTCAATTAGAGGTGAAATCTACTTTTTTATTTTTGATAATGATTTAATTATATTGAGATATATAATTCAAGTTTACCATAACATTTTTTTACTTATTACAAAAATTTAAATGTATAGTAGAATATTTTCATTCTATTGACTAAAAAACTCAATGATTAAATAACAGTAATATATATACTGATCCTCGTTAGGGATCATATCTAGATAAGCATGGAAATTTTTATCATATTTTTGTAATGGTATAAACTCATCAAAATGTCATCATTGAAATAAGTAAAAAGACATGAAATAATATGTATTCAGTTATGATGATATTTAGTGGAGTTTTAAAAAAATGAAACGGTAATATAAATCAATTATCACAATTGTAATATACCAAAATATTTTATAGGTCATAGTATAATCCCATAATTATTTTGGTTTAAGAAGAATCCAATAATGAAATATTTCAGAGTTTGTATGAGAAAATTGTAAATATTTAATAAAGTGGAAATCCAAGAAAAATATGACAATACATGAGATGAATGTATTTTTATTGGTTATTTATTCCAATATAAATACAATTAATATTATGCCACGTGAAATAAAAATGATTAATTATATGATGTTATAGTTAATGGAAAATAAAATGGTAACTATGAAAAATATATAAATCAATTATAGATAGTTGAATTCAATTTTCAATCAAATAATAAATCAATGTGGAAATTGTGATTTATTAATATATTATGACGATAATAATAAAAAAAACGAAGCTAAAATTAGGACTATTCTAAAAGTGGTGTTGGAGGAACCATGTTAATGATGAAAATATCATTATAGAAAAGAATAATCCATTTCTTTTTTGATGGACGAAGAATATTAAAGATAAAATTATTATTTTATATCTAAAACCCTATAATATGGATGACTCTTCAAACGAAAAATTTTAGGTTAGTACTATAAAAAATATAAAATATATGAGATGAATCAAAAATGTTAAGTGCTATGAAAAGAAATGAAAATACTAGTATATACACTAAATGGGTCTGGTAAATAAAAAAATTGAGTAGAGTTTTTAAATAGAAATATAAAAATAATTTTGTGTCTACATAATACACTAATTAATATGATGGGTATGAATAAAACAATTTCTATACACATATATCTATTAGTAATAATATGTTTTTTATTTTCAAAATAAAATTTATCCTATTTCATTTGGACCCTATACATATCATCATGAATTGTGTGACACATGAATATATATAAATTAACTATCAATATGTAATTTAGACTAATAATAATGACAATAATGTAAATATATTTTTCAAAAATATTAAAAAATAACGACAAAATATTTTAAAAATTCATTAACTATTTAATAAAAATTATTTTTGGCAGTAAATATAGTATCAATGTAAAATTAAAGATTTATATCACAACAAAAAAATATATAGGGCTTTCTAAATAAATTTTAATTAGAATAAAATATTCATATGAAGAATCAAATTTCCCAGATTAATATGATCATAAAACATGAACTTAAAGACATAGTAAACTTATTTAAATTCCTAAAAAAAATTATTTCTTTTTTATATTATATCATAATGATAATATGTTATGTTTAATCAATTTTTAGATACAATATTCCAATTACATTTATTGTAAATTCACATGAAATCACATAAATTTATTCATATGTTTGTTAATAGAATATAAAATGTTGTGTTATTTTATGTTTAAAATGATGATCATAAGATTATGAAATACTTTGATACTAATTATGATGGAATAATTTGTGATAATAAATTATGTTCTGGTGGAGATTTATTTTTTTAATGAGAACGCATCAATTGGATAAGAAATAAATAATAAAATAGTTTACATACCAAAAACTGAATGAAAGTTTGATCTCCCCACCGAAAAATATACTCAACTAGAATGGAGAGAAAAATATAACATAGATCAGGGTGTGAAGGTGAATCTTGTGGTATGAAATAAAATTGGAAAAAAAATTTACATTAAAATATTTAAAACATCATGAAAACACATCCTGGAACACATTATGTAGGGAGGGTTGAATTTGGGTAAGATTTTCACTTCCTCTAATTGGATCATACAACCCGATTAACAAGCGATGTATGAAATTATCATTAAATCATGTTCACATAAATTTTTTATACACAAGAACAATTTTTTGTCATAAAAATTTTCTACATCGTTCCCCCAAAAGGGTTATACCACGGATCCCACGTCATTGTTACAATGATTTACTTATGGTATAACACAGTATAATGTGGTTTTTAGAGGAATTAAATAAAATATTAATATAAATATCTATTGAAATTCCACTCCTTATACTCTCTCACACTATTCAGGCAATAGAAATTCAATATTAAGACTACACATTGGTTACTTAGAATAACATTGAAAATATAACCATTATAATGAGGGTAATAGACTTCATATCATTCTTCATTATTCTATATGAACTATTATGTAAAAAATAAAGAGTGGGGAACTTCTAAAAAATCCAAATTCATTGAATGACATGTCTCATCATGTCTCTTTGGGTACTTTTTTGGTATTTTTAAAAAATAATCACATTTTTCACTTGAGTTGTTACCACTAAAGGACTTCACAAAAAAGTTATAAAAAATACGATCCTTTTTTTTTGATTTATTAACTTGATGTGAAAATATTTGGTTTTACATGGGATTTATCTCCCTTCACCATTCCACTAAATATTCATGTAATAGAATCACATTGGAATTTAAAATTATTCTAAATATTATTTTATATAATCTCTATGATCATTTTTATTTAAAAATATATTTTAAAAATAAAAAAATTGTATCATTATCATAATATAGAAATAAATATGGTTCATCTAGCTTTTATCTAGCATGCCTTCCATTTTTTAAAACCTTTTGATCCACGCACCTTCATCCATGGTGTAATTCCTTTCAAATGCTAATTTTTTCATCCCCATATAGTGGTACATTGTAGTTTTCCCCCAGTCTTTAGGTATTTGACCATGGATTCCTATAAAAAAATTATGAGAATTACGTTTGTATATATGTAAAAAACCTTACTTAAATTTTGATATCAATGATATGGTCGCCAATAATAATCTATTTTGATATAATATATACTCTTTCAATGTTTCCCATAGTCTTTAAAACACATACAGACTCTATAATGAACATTTTTCGAATTCATATTCTATATAGGATAACACATAGAGTGAAACACATTCCCCCGTGATGTATTGAATGAAATTTTCTCATTTTATAAGTCCCAGATAAGTTATAATCTTCCACTAATCCTTCCACTATGGGTATACTGAATATTATATATTCACCATGGTGTGAATAAAATCACCATTTCTACATGTATTTTTATCATTTTAATGGCCATCAGAAGTACTTTGTGCAGATCCACTATATCCTTTTACACCACCTTTGGGGAATTTCCCCATGCACCATTGACACTCACCATGACATAGTGTATAACATTTTCCATTTTTTCACATTTTTATCCAACATCCTCTATTGAACATGACCCATGTTCCACTTGTGATCACATGAATAATATAGATCTTCATATGTCATGGTTCAAGAATTCTATTCCATTTATTTCATATTCCATACATATAAAAAACATCATAGACACCCCAAGAATGTCTGAATGAATCCCACTTAATAAAATACTAACTCCTTCTGAAATCTGGTCACACTATATTTTTTTCACAATAATTCTTCCCCATTAAAAACAAAATATGTAGGTTATTTTTTTACCAATATGTGTTTTCATAATCCCAATATAGTTTAAAATATTTTTATAATTCACACATCCATTAATTTCTTTAGTAAATGATGCCATAAGTCATTAATATATTCTTTAAGACTACTTGAGTAATGGATTAGTTTGGGAATAAAAAGAAAAATATGAATGAATAAAAGATATCTAGAATTAAATATTTCCTATTATGAGTCTCGAAATTCTCCTTGAAAAAATAATTACTTCTTTTATAAATATATTAAGTAGAACATACAGACTTATAGACAATAAAAATAAAACATGTGATGTCAAATTAAAAAATCGGGAGACTATTGGATAGTCCAACATAATTAATGAAAAGTAGGGGTTGAACATCATGGATTGTCCTATGATTCAATTTTTTTTTGATAGACAATGGTATAGATTTAATTTCTTATCTTTGTTTTTATTTCCAAAATAGTACATATGAATAAATCATAATTCAGTATTTTTAATACTTAAATCTTATATCAGATAAATGTGCTCAATTTGAGAATAATCCACTGAATTTTTTATATCCTCAATCGAAAATATGTTATCACTGAAGATTAAGAAAATATGTTAGAATTTTCCTACACTATCATTGAATTATTCTATCAGTTATAATATCATTTTACATGTCTTTAGTATTTCTATGAATTATTCCACATCAATGATTCATGATGTACATTATTATGTCTTTATTTGAATTTATAAATACTTTTTTCTAAAAATTAAATAGAGTCAATTTGACAATTTTTTATACCCCAATTCATCACCCAATGAATAATTTTATATGGTTGAAATATCATTAATTTTATTATTTGAATAAAAATCCAAATTTTTGGGTCACCAAAATGTATCTCATTATTATTTTTAAATATTCTATATTTATATTAATTGAATAGATTTCTATATAATATACCCACTAGGGCAGTATTCATTGTCTAGATGTGTAGCTATAATGTTAAATAGACTTCCAATATTTTATTATTAAAACTAGGAACAAGTAACTTCCAATATAGATATTTTAAAAACCAATGTTAGAATTTCTAAAAGAGATTGAATTATCTTGGAATCATATAATCCAACACACCAAAGTTGTTCACACAGATATTATCCCATCAAATAATATTATAACCTTATTTTTGAATATCTTGAAATATTATAAAATAATAGATATAACATATTATAGACTCGTAAAACTCATATTTCATTGTACAAGAAAGTTCATCCATGGAATGATGTTTATTTCATTCAAATATAATACAATCCATGTATACCTATATTACATATTTTTCCTCATCCCAAAATTTATCATTTAAGTTTTTGTCCACCCAATAACTTCCAAATATAAATTTTCTTTAGTATGAGTCATTTCTTTAATACAAATAATGTGGTCCATCTTTCAATCCATAAAAATATTTTTTCATCATATAAGATTAATTTTCATCATTTCCAATCAAAAAATACAATCTATTTGATATACACATCATATTTTAGATTCAAATGAGAGAAATATATTTTAATATTTATTTGAAATATTTTTTATCACATTTCATTAATCAGTAATATAAAAAACAAGATATATTCATTCCATATCATTGGAGAATAATTCGACCCTGTATAAACTCCATCATCTTGCGGAAAAATTTACTAACCAACAAATTTTTTTTTCAAATAAAATAAATGTTCCCATTGAAATTATTTAAAAATAAAAATTTTATCCAATCAAATTATGGTATTAATGTATGTACATAGGTTCCATGGTCTGATTTTGTAATGTTGTACATCTATTTACTCAATAACAGTATCAAGATTTGGTCACCACATGACCTTAAGAATGCTTACCTATGTGGCGGAGGAGGCTGAATTGCAATGGCTATATAGGTTAGTATTATATGGATATAACACCACTTGATCAATGATTGATATATTAGATAAAATAACTGTATATAATATTCAATTGATAAGTTTATATACAAATAATACAATCCAAATTCTAAAAATGGACTATAAATACAAGTAAATAATTATAAATATTACTAAATGATAAATTATATTCAATAAGGTCCCTTATATTGAAGTAAACTATACAACATACTGCCACTATGTTGGTAACACAAGAAAACCAAAATAAAATATATGGTTCTAAAGGTATAAACTATATAATTGAGTCTAATTTCAACCATTATCCAAATAAAAAATGAGCCAACATCCTTGATCAGAAAAAACTCAACTTGAGTATCAACAAAAAGTAACAAATATGGGAGAGAATATTGGGAACCCATGTATAGTGGTGGACTAAGATGGGAGTGAAAATAAGTTAATAGACCACTACCAACAATGTATAATGAAATATGTATTCTGATAATAGTGTAATTACATATAAAATTGTATAATAAAAAAATTCAAAAATGGTGATTCATTTTAAAAAAAATAATTTTTTTAGATTTTATTTCCCATCAGGTTTAAAAGAGACACTTGGGTTAGCCAAATATGATTTGGGAAAAAATGTTCAATTGTGAAAACAGTCATATGGTGATCCATACTTAATGTAAAAGAAGGTATTTGATTTTTTTTCTCAATAACGGTATCTCGAGGCATCATTACTGGGTACACAAACAATGTTTAGGTCTGTGTAGTTCCCAAATCATCAGTCTGAAATCATACCCATGAATCAAAACAATAGTTTCTAGAGATTATGTCCAACACCTAAACCATGAATGTGGAGATTCATATTCAATACTGTAAACTAGGATTTTGGAGATCCTTGTCCTCTGCGCTGACATAGGATGCAAATATCCATTCCATATACGCTCAACCATGGATGCATACCTCCATGTCCAATACTAATGTCTGACGACACAGAGTATCATTTCCCTTACACAAAACATGGTATATAAAGTGATATGTCCCATAACATAAAAAAAAATTGTTCCAAAATCCCAATTTTGACATATAAATTATCATATCCAAAAGAAATATAAGTTCCATAACATTAAAAATTTAAATCACTTACAAACAAAAAATGAACCCCTCTAATTTTTATTATATATCAATGTCCCAATAAACCTTTAACACCACAATAAGCCACGTAGGTCAGATCCATTTAATATAACCATATAAAAATCTATAAAATATTTCAACAAATCATGGATATCAAACTAGAAGTTTTAAAACATATTTATTACACCATTAAAATATATTTATTCCACTTTAACATCCAGAAAATTGCCAATGCCTTCATTTACATCAATATATTTGAAGGATATCTTAATAAATTTTCACTAAAGTGGTAAACTGCAAAAAAAATTAAAATCGAACATTGAAATTATATTATAAACCTATTTTTATTCACATCTATATACACACCTCATTTTAAATAAATTCAAAATCAAGACATAGTTTTGAGCCATTGAAGCACAAAACCATTTCAATATCCAACTCAAATAGTTATAACCTATTCAAATTCCCATTCAGATTTTCCCAGAAACTCAATACATAAAAACATTCTAATTTTAAGAGGTAGAACACTCTTTGGATGTTCATATATATGTTATCATAATAACCAATAGATATGATGGGATCCACTGATTGTTTAGAAGATTAGTATAAATAAGGGAACTAGTTTCTTCTCCTATGAAAAAAACACATCCCATTATGGAACTATTACCTATACTACATGAATGTGAAATGTTAACCATAATGTAAACTGGAAAATGTATTAAAACGCATAACACATTATTGAAGGTCTAATAGAAATTTCAAGGTCTTGATGGGTTTTTAAGCATTTATAAGCACTTAAAAATCTACTGGTCATACACAAAACTCTTCAAAACCACAAAAGAATTATCCAAATATCATGTGATAATAATTTCTAATTATAACAGTTATAACCAATTGAATAATTAAATCACAACTAAACATAATTCTTGTAACACCCTGAGCTTCCACTATACGCTTCTCTTTCAATAATGCAATAGCTTGCATTGTACGCATGTTCGAGTTCTAACACACCGCGACTAATCAAAGTAGACGTTATGAATAGTAATACCCACTTTTTAAAATAATGTAATTCTTATATTTCAATATGGACTTCATTTTTTTATTCGTAATATCGAAATTATCCAAAGATGAATTTTTTGTAATATTCTGAGAACTTCCAATTTTTATGAATAGTGAAAAATACATAAAACAACTTTTTTGATCAAAATAATTAATAGTGATAAATTAAACTATTGAGTTGTTTTAAAGTATAATTAGAATATATTTTTACCATTTTATCCAATGTTTTTCATTATAATTAATTTCACTTTGAAATTGGACATAAACAATTGTCAATCTTTTGATATATATTGTTTCTTAAAAACACGCTATTTGTTGTGACAGCGGGAATTAAATATAAAATTAATTAATGAAAATTATATTTTTGTAATTTTGTAAAATAGACATCATTTTTGGATTCAGAATATCAATTATATCTTAGGGTGAAATTTTGGCATTGTTCTGAAAAACTTCAATTTTTGATGAATAGTGAAACTACTAAGTGGTAGTTAAAAAACAGATTTTTCGTTTAAATGAAACATTACCACTTCTGTGATTTGATTTTCAAAAATATGACATACATGGTTGTCATTAGTAAGTAAAATGTGGTTCAATGGGATTAAAATAATTTTTTGGTGAATAGTAACTTTTAAGTTTAATTAATCGCGATTAAAGGTAATTAGGGAAATTTATGGTAAAAATAGTATTATAAAAATATGGAATGACCTTTACACTTGTCTAACCACTATTATATGTGTCATTTCCTACCAAGACAATCCATGGGTCAACATTGGGACCCCATGGAGCCACTTTGGTAGGAAAAGGACATAAATAACTTTTTATTAAATGTTAAAATAAAAAGTTCACAAACAAGAGTTGTTTTACTAAAACAATTTTTAAATGAGGTTATACAAGTCATATTTTTACTATAAATATTCATTAGAAAGAAAAAAATATTTCCTACATCATAATAATTTTTTTATAATTTTTAGACATTAAATTAATTATATTATTTATGACACCATGATGATGCAGCGATTACCTCATTAATTAACGATTTAAATAAAATGAAAAGATAATGTAAAATACAAGGCTTACACTTGTCCAAAGCCTATTGGATGGGTAGATTTAGAAAACATATCACCTTATCCTCGAATTATAGAAGTTTGGGACCTTTATAATCCGAAAATCATTGTATAATAAAGTAATATTTCATTACTTTCCAAGAGTGCCCCTCCTCTCCACTTATAAAAGGCCGCCACCACTACCACCTTACTCGCACTTTCAAAGCCTTTTGGCCCGGACATCCTCTGCCCAAATACTCTCCCAAATTCCCTCCCTTACTCCTAGAATCCTCACTTTGGGCAGAATTCTTCCCAAGGAAGCCTTTGGCTCAAATCAAAAGAGTTACCCGATTTTAAGGTAATGTCTTCTCTTGTGTTCGTTTATTTTATTTTTCTTCTCCAACCCCCTAAACTCTTTTTATTCTTTTCTTTTGTAACAAAGCCAGTATCCTCAATATACTAGGATGTTTTTATAAGAAATATTCGAGATACACTTACAAACACCTACATCTAATGGTTAATGAACATATTGTTTCTGTGGATGGTGAATTTCTGCCTCACGAAACAATGATTGTTCAACACTCATATAACACCTTCAAAGGTGGCCATTAAGATGTAACAATATTTATATATAATATATAATATGTTTATGTTTTACTTAAGCTTCGGAATTTTTCATTTATGTCATACCTTTATGATTTCCATTATGGGTAAACTCGATAATTTCATTTTAGGAAGTGCGGACTACCGCCCCCTCAAAGTGATTTGAATCGTTAATGTCATATGTGGGATGTATAAAGGATGGAGTAAATTGTATTATACATTATATTATACTGGAATTATATTATACCTTTATATAAATATAACATCATTCCATTAAATACGAAATAGAAATGAAAGTAGCGTTCATGCGTACGTACGGCTTACCGTCTCCATGAACGGTGCATTTCATTTCATACCTCTAAATGTTATGTAATATTATAAATGCATTTATATACTGGATATATATGATATATATGATATCTATATCATGAATATAATCATGGATATAATGGATATTTCACAACATGAACAACTTGTAATTATAAGAAGTTTTTTTTTGACCCAAGTACCTAAGATCGACAAAACGACCGTTATAAACATAAATAATTACATAATGTTCATGACATGGTAATAAGTGTTATAAAAGGAATAATGAAGTTCAAAAAGGTTCTTAAGAAGGTATATATTAACTCTAGTTTATTATTCAGGAGATCAAAGAACGGTCGAGTGAATTCGGACACGAGGTAAGGGAATTTCTTAACCAAATTTCCATTCACTGGGTTAATTTCGTTCTTTCAAATTATGTCATGATATTATTATGTCATATCTTGTATTTTTACTTTATTTATGTGTACTTATAATGAATACACATAATAGATCTATTTTATTTTAAAAATGATCTTTGTAAGGACTTCGTCTCAATCTTTTTTCATTGAGGCATATTTTGTTTTATACACAACTTTCTTTTATATGGTGTATAAACCCATTTGACTTTGACTTTTATTCAAAAAAAGAATCTTTTTTGACAAAGCGTTTTAATAAATGACAAAATGAATGTTTTTGTCTTACGTATGTGGCGACAATGACTTCTCCGCCGTCGTGACCATTATTTTTTTTTTCAGATTCCTCTGCAAGCCAAAACTTTTTTTCTAAAATGAAAAATAAATACAAAGATTTAATTTTCTTTAATTTTGGTATTGAAAATGGTTTTGAAAGTGTTTTTATTATATCAATGTGTTGTATTGATATCTTGTGATTGAAATGTGGAAATTTTAAGTTTCCTTTATGCATGTTTTATGTCATACGTTTATGTTATGGTTTATGATATGTTTAAACCTATTCATATGAGGAATGCATTGGACTTAATAAGTGACAGGTGGAGCCCGCTATAGATCCTCTATGCATCGGCATGTCTCATGAGAAAAACTAGTGTCTTGGAACGAGGCCTTGAAAAAAATCTTATTTGTGATCTTGGAACAAGGCCTTGGCTACGGGGTTATGATAGTCTGGCATTATGCATTCCTTCATTATGAAAGTGGTTATTGATATTGCATGTGATTATTCGACTAGTAGAATATCCATGTGAAGAAGTAAATGGAATTATCTCATTTTACTTTTTCCATATTATGTTGAAGTTAATGTTTAAAAGGATTTTGTTTTAGTTATACATTGCCTTAAATGATTATGTTTATTGATGAAATCTTCCGCAATATTGTTATCCTTACTGAGCATCTGAGCTCACCCCTTTCAATGTTTTAATATTTTCCAGGATGTGAAGAAGTATTTTATGAATGACCTGCAGGGATAGTCATAAGATGATATGAGTGTGGAATATGGAGACTTTTTTATTGTAGTTATTCACTTTATGATGTAATGTAACATTTATGAATGTATCTAGTGTTTCCAAGGCTATTAAACTAATCGGTATTTCGAGACTTGATCTTTTGTGATCATGCCAATGTTACGAAGTAACGCACCGACTCTGGGTAGCTGGGGTCGGGGCGTTACAATTATAGACATCTCATGGGGATCTCTACTCTTATGAAAACTCATTTTAACCACTACGGGTGGTCAAAATGGACTTCTGACACAATTCCATGGAAAATAACTATGAGGAGACACCATTAAAAAAATTTAATTTAATTCAATAATAATAACATAAGAAAAATTCATCATGGTTTAATACATTAATGAAATAGAAAAAATTGACATATAAAATTCATCTCATTACAAATTCTGTACATTCTTACCAAAAACACCTTGAGATATGGGTGATTCTACTATGATTTTTTGGAATCACAAAAAAACCTACACTAGAGAACATAAAGATTTCTGAGGATAAATAATGAACTATGAAGGAAAATATCAATGGAGAATGAATGACTAAAAAACTCATGAAACAATATGGGACCAAAAAAATCAAATGGAATAAGGATAAAGACATGATAATATCATCCTAGTCCACACACACATTTATAATAATGAGGTTTGGAGAAAAAAATATCCCAAGAGTAGTTTTTCTAAAAATCCAACTTTTAATTAAATACTTCGCAGTCACTTGTGTTAGCCCCCTAAATTTCCAAATCATGCACTAACCATGTGGTTATAATGATATATGACTAATAACACTATCATGATTAGGTCACATGATATTGTAACCATGTGTCAACTATGTAACATTATAATGGACCCTCTATAGTAAGGAACACCATTTTTCTGCAACCGTTCCTAGACAATGAACCATGTCTCAGAATACCACAAGATCACTAGGTTTTACCATAGGATAATATGTTTTACCCTAAACATTAAAAAAACAATGAAACATCACCATGTCCACTTAAATATTTATTGAATATAGAATGATCATAATGTTTACACATGGTTTCTACCAAACCATGTACACCAAACCTTGTGCCTAGGTAAAATAAAAAAAATGTTGAATCATAACTCGAAGCCCTTGATGTTCACATGAGCACTATAGAGACCTCCTGATCCCCATTCCTCACTAAAAAACAATTTTATTCATTTGTACACTATAAATTCCATTATATTTTTTCACTGAGAAATTACTCCATCTTATAAATGAAAATTTAAAATTCCTTCTTAACAATTCAACTCATATACACATACGATCATATCACCTCCCCATCATTGTTCTTCTTATAACACGATGTTTGAATTTTCATCTATTTTAATGTAACAATATTTATCATTTTGATTAAAATGGAAATAGAATAATAAAATTACCAAACACCTGAAATATTTTTAATGAATACACTTTAATCTAAGGTTCTTTATAGGCCAAAAACAAGATCCACATCCTATTTTCAAAACAGATTCACCGTGATAGCACTTATCAGATCCCATCTATCTTGAAAACACTGATCATTTCATCACCCAACTAACTATTGGAGAAATGGTGATCCTTCTATATGTTTCATCCCAAAACTAGCCACCATTAAATCTTAGATACTCAATCACCATAATTCCCATAAGACACTAGATCTTAATTTCATTCACAACTATAATAATGTCACCCAGGTTTCCATACCCAAAATAGATGGGAATGCCAACAAACATTATCACCCATACCCTTCAGTAGGAGTGTACAAGAAATAAAATATATTACCCATTCTATCACAAACTATGAAAAATAGAATTTTCTAAAATTTCCCATTTCATTTATGATGAAAACCATCCATTTCATAAATGAAATGTCAGACTTGGTTTTTATCTGACCATTTTGAGCCCAAATTATACACCAAGGGGATTCATCACTGGTTGAAGCATCCAAAAAACTCCCAACTGTCACTACTATGACATCACTATAATACAAGATCATAGTACCATATAATCTTATGGAATTATAGAATAACCCAAAAATGTTCTCTGATTTATGTATCCAATTTCCAGTAATATTTTGATGGTTGATGAAAAATCCATCCATTTCCACTATCACACCACAATACAAAAACTTATTCACCACCATCGTGAACATTGTTGTGTCATATCAAACAATCCTCATCCATGGAAATAGTGAAACTACATAAAAATACATTTTTGAGTTATAAATTTTATATGCACTAAGGATTATTGATGTACGTCAGTCCAGTCACTCAACTCTAATATACTTCCATAAACATATTCATTTTACCATTTTCATACATTTTAAATTACCCTCACTTAAGGGTGAAATTAAACAATCTGAATTCATTTCCCCACTATTGGATAATCTATGCTCATTAATGCCTAAATGAGGACTTCCACTCCATGGAACACACCCAATGCATCACCAAATATTGTTGAAAAACAAAACTGAGACTAGTAAGACATTAGGGTTACCACAAAATAAAGACAATGCATTATCATGGACTATGGGATCCTAACATTTAAGAACCAATGCAAAACCTTTCACTAAATAGTTTCACACATTTATACAACAAGTAGTGTACTCACACCACTCCACTCATTCATATCCACATCCCAAAAAGTTGTCCCTATTTAGAGATAACATGCACAATCATGAAAAAATATATACACAAGTCTCATCCCAATTGGATTCTTATAATAAACATGGGAGAGATTATCATATATCATATGTAGTGTAATCCTATTTTGGGAGTGAGTACAACTAAATAGGCCACTACCAACTATGAAAAAAGAAATATATAGACTAATAAAAATTATTTCATATATATAACAGAATAATAAAATTAATACATAAATGATTTTCCACTTAAAACAAAAACTTTATATTAACTTTGATGGACATCATGTTCTAGTGTGACATCCCAGAAAACCAACCCTAAATCTAATAATGAATATCATATGAGACCAAAGAAATTGGTTGATCCATAATTTTTTTAAAAATATGTGTTTTCTTTATTAATCCCACTATTAGAAACCAAATGTATCAACTTGGGTTATCATACATAGTTTATGTAATAACATTTTCCAATGCATCATCATGACACCAAACCCAGGAATCCAATTAAATGTGTATGCAGCCGTAGTCTATTAAATAAACCGGGAATTTGGATAATTGTGTCCAAAACTAGAATATAGGGACATAGAGATCATTTATAAAACCATAAACTAGGGATATGGAGTACCATGTACCATACTGTGAACCAGGGATGCAGAGAACCATGTAAAAAACTCTAAAACAGGGATTTAGAGCACTATGTACCATTCCCCAATAAATTGAAAATGCAATTTGTTCATTAAGCCTTTATGTAGAATCTAAAACACACGATAATTTATCAATATTCTGGATTCAACACAATGAAATTTCAAAACAATTACAGAACATTAAAGATGTCATTCATTGATTCATTAAATTTATAGGTCCCAAAGTGATTTTAACACAGCCACATGACTAATGATATTAATTTATTTAAATAAAAAAAATGTTCCAATCAATCTTATTAAAATGATAAATATCACATATAGATTTTGAATATCTACCAATCCTCACTTAAAACACGAATCTCCTCATTAAAAACAAAAATATGGTCAATTCCTTAATTTCCATCAAATCTAAACATATACAATTTCCACCAAACAGGGAACCACACACCGTTTTCAAATGAACATTTTCTATTTATTTAAAAATACTTTATTATATAAATTTGTTTTCAGTAACTCATTTTCAACAATATTCCCAAAAAACATATATTACTCTCATTGAGGGAAAAAATATATAAATAAAACTCATAGGATGATAACATCTTTAAAACCCTCAATTACATTTTGATAAACAAAACACATAAAAATACTCATTTTTAGGAGGTGGAACAACCCATCGGTGACCATAGGTATGGTATCATTGTAACCAATAAATAAGACAAGATTCATGGAAGGTATAAGGAAACAACCATTGGTTAAAAAATATTCTGATAATCATGGATGAAAAATAACCTACAAAATTTTATATAACATATTATATATAATCATGGAAAATAAACCATCATGACTATTGTAAAATGACTTATAACACATACTCATTATTTATACTTCACCCGACATTTCCATGATGTGATGGTATTTAATGGTCTCATATTGGCCTCATCCAAGCTCCTTAATATCTAAAGGATCTCTCTAAAAACAACGTTATCACTAACCATGTATCAGATAACTATAATAACTTACTTATAAAAATTATTATTAAATAATTAATAAAACCTCACCTTGGAAAAATGCTCAAAAACTATTCTCGAACTATCCTCTAATAGATATTAAATTCAGCCATCACATTTGATCTACAACCTAATTCAAATACCATTATTAGAAAAATCCCATAATAGATACAACATTTCAGAAGATATTTAGTTTAATTCACTAATAATAACATAAGACTACTCAACACAGTCTCGTACATTAATGAAATTCCAAACAATATCATGAAAAAATTTAACTCTAGATTTATTCTATACATCCAACAAAAATACCATTGAAATATGGGATATTCAACAAGTATCTAATAAAATTTCAAAATAAATTATATAATCAAGAGAATCTAGAAATTTTAGAGGATAAATAAAAAAGTGTAAATCAAATTCCAAGAGGATAATATATAAATTTTTTTTTGAAGAAATTATCTAAAAACTCAAATTCTGATAATGCAAGGGGGATTGAAAGAGTAAAAGACCAATATAGTCCAAGAGAACATTTGGATTAATAGGGCTGGGCTAAAAAAATACCCGAGGTGGTATTTCTCCAATATATTATAGTTAATGGAAATCATGGAAATCATACTTTTTTTCTATATAGTTTTAAAAACTATGAAAAACCCATTTGGTTAGAACTCCCCAATACCAACATCATCCACATGGCATGAATTCTTGATTATCTAAAAATACACTATCCTTGGAACAACACAATTGACCACTATTTAGTAAGAGACATTGATTATTTCTAACCCTGTATAGACTATATTCCATTTTTCAGACTACTACTACCTCAGAGAGTTGTCCCTAATGATATCATAGCTTATTCTAAACTGTGAACATACCATGAAACATATATTTATTCAGTAAAAAATGATCCAGAAACAACCTAATTGTAATGTTGATACAATATTTATTTTAATCCATTCATACCAAATAATTATCCTTTTTAAAATACATTATACCATCCCCAAACATAACTGGAAGCATCCCAAGACCACCCATGATACCTCCTCTCCTTAATTAACAATATAAAACAACTATTTGATGTATTCCAACTCTCTTAATTGCATTTTAAATATATTAAAAATCGAACCCATAATGTAAATTGAAATTCTATATTAGTATTTTCAAGTCACATGAACATATGATCTCAATGAATTTTATCTACTTGATTTATATAATTTTTCATAGGCTTCAACAACATCTTATAATTTGGTGATTAATAAATTATTGGTTATATGATAGATTACTTGTACCCATTACTAATATCCTTCATCCCATGTGTCTCTATCGGTGCATTGTTTTAACTAATTAAATTTTATGGATAATAATTCATCCTATTGTTTGAACTGTGTGGGGTAAATCACACTAGGCCATCCCAAACACAAAATAAATAATCAAAAGATCAAAAAATCTAAATACTCACACTGATTATTATTCTAATAACACCTTGAGTTATAATAACACAATATTTATATTCTGAGTCTCAATTCAAAATTCAAACCATCGTGTAAATAAATATTTGAATCTCCTTCTAATATTTTCAACTCATATAACCAGAAGATCTTAATTATATTTATCTATTTTATCCATGTCATTATTTATAGGATTCAAAAAATCCATATACATTGGTGATTGGTAAAGAATTATTGTATCTATAGTTGATTCATAACATATTTCCTTCATCCAACTTGTTTGGGTAAGTGTATTCTTATCTCAAATAGAATTTTATTGATCAAATTACAACCACCTTTTTCAGTTGTGTGGTGTAATAATAGGTTGGTCAAATATAGGGTCGTTTTTATATTATGTTTATAAAACATCATATCATGGAAAATATCCCATAACCACTATACTTTCATCATGTCATCATATTTGTCATACATCCTTTGAAAATTATCCTCTATTTCTCATTCCATAGAGATCATCAATTTTGACATGAAATACTTCAATTTATTTTCTAGGACTTGAGTAAAAAACATAGTATTTTTTCAATGAATATCCAAGAAGGAATCTTTTATCGGTATCATCAACAAATTTCCCTTTGATTCTTTATTTTTTATTGTTATAGCACTTGTTTACAAAAACATTAAAATGATTTTATTATGTTTTTTTCAATACAAAAATCATAGAGAGATTAATTTTCTCTAAGGATGTGAATATCATAGTTCTAAGTATAAATGGTACCCCACACTACCTTATTCATTCACTAACATAGAATGTTATATTTAATTTGTAATATTTTTCCCATATTCTTCACCATACTATTTTTGTATACATAAAATCTATTTTTCTAGATTATACTTATTAATGATTACACATACTAGATACCATGATTTGATGAATATTTTACCATAAAAATAGAGTTATAATATCCTACAAAATCATATTAGAAAATTGAAATTTCATGTGTGGTATTTTTTTATTCCTATATTTCAACATATAATATATCACTTCCTAATTTATTTATATAGTCATAAAACTTCCCACATAGATAATGTCAATAAAAAAGTTATAAAATACATTTTACTAAATGTTATTAAAATGTTCAAGGGACCATACATATCTATTTATAGTACACCAAAAATAATTGACACCATTTACTTTTTCTTGAATAGATTACTTACTATTTATCCTCACATATTTATTCTATGTCATACTTCATGTTATGAGTATGAGTTTCACTGTTTATCACTGTATGATTATTATTTTGTAATGTATATAAACAAAACAGTGGTACAAAAAATGGATTTCTATATCTATATTGGGAAAGCACACTTTTTATCTATGAAGAACATCATAGATATTTCCTCTAGCCATCCAACCCTTCATATATGAGATTATTGAATTTATTTTGATAAAGGATACATTATGATTTTGATATAAAATCCAACATCTATACAAATAACTACCTTACTACCTATATATTTTTATTTAAACCATTCCAAAAAATAACATCCTAACTTCTAGGTTAATATCATACGATCCTAGTTACACTATTTCATAATATTTTCATTGATAAATAATTACCAATGTGATATGATTCGTCATATTATCCATTTATATTATATTAGATGTTTTATTTTAATGTAATTTTTGATGAAAATAAACTATTAATAATTGATGACATATAATTTCTGAAGTCCATATTAGAAGCGATTTTTTGGTTTTCCTTTTCTTTATTCATTTTATCATTATAGGAATGACTGAAATGTTTTGGTACGTTAGATTCCACCTCTTATCTATATTATTCACTAGAAAAATTATCACATTATCTTTTTTTTTCTAATTTACCATTTCTATTTTTTAGTGATATTAAATGAGAATCTTCTATAAAATTTTTCCATTGACATTTTGATTCCTTAGTAATAAATTAGCCTTTACTGGAAATAATATATTTTTTTAGTATGGTAGATATTAATATTATAATCCTAAGAGGTGGAAATCCTTTGAGATGAGTTCTATGGTGACAATGTCTTAATTTTTTCTATATAGATTTTATCCTTCCTTAATGCTTTTTACTTCTAGACAACATGTCATTTAATGACTAGGAAATACAAAATATTAAAGAATTATTAGTAAAAATAATTTCACACATCTTTCTCACCACTTATCACCTGCATATGAAAATTTCTATAGTTGATCAATATATTTTTAGATTCTACATATATTATAAACATTATAATTTATATTAATTAATTCTAATAATATATTTTTTTTGAGGATACCATCTCACATCAAATGGTACCTTTACAAAATAATCTTGAAATTTAGTCTTCTATAATTTTCTCAATAATCCATGGTCCTTTCATCAATATTTTTAAATATTCTACATGGTAGAATATTTTAAATTTTAAATTAATATTTTTTAACATGTATCAATATTAATTTCTTGGATTCCATTTAATATAAAAAATTATTATTCTAGAACTCTAATCCTTATTTTTTTCATTGAAGTATTAATATTAATTTAAATCTGTTTGAAATAATCCTCAGTCCTTATTTTGTGATCAATAAATTTTCTAATACATGTTTGTTATTGTTTTCTCCATAATTAATTCATTATTTTGTTCAATTTTATATTTAGTATGATCAATGTATTCCGAATATTCACTCAATAAAGAAATATTTATTATATTATTTTTTCCCAATTCCAAGAAAATAAAGTGATTCTTAAAACTTCTTATTGAAGGAAATAAATGAATTAGATGACCCAAACTCCTAAAATATATTGTGAGTGAACGAAATATTTATATACCCACATTTAAATGAACAAAAAAACATTACCCATTATTAATTTAAATATCAACAAAAAAATATTGAATCACATTAATTCAATGAACATTTTTGGTTTACTAATTTATTGTGTTTTAAAAGACATGTAACTCTAAATGGCTATTTATATCTCATAACATGGATCTTTTTCCATAATATCTAAAATTATTTCATCTATAATATATCTTAAAAATCATCCATGAAATTCACTACACAAGATATTCTATTAGACATATCATGTGTGATACATTTCTATATAAGCACCATAAATAGAATCTTTGGAATTTGGGACCCCAAATGCGTATTATAGGTATAGTTAGGTGATTGAAATAAATTATGAAAATAGATAATATGATGATAAAGAATAATATTTCATGAATAGATAAAAAAAATAAATTTGGAGAATAAATAATCAATAGAAATCATATTAGTGAATAAATGATTGTTAAACAATAATTGGTTACATAGAAATGAAATTCATAATATCGATTAGCTACATACACTCTATATTCCAACAAAATCATATACATTATGATATTAAATCCAAGGACATCTATTTAAAAAATATTAAGTTTTATATATGAAAAAAACAAAACACTGAATCAAGTATGTCTTATGAGACACATTAATGCATTGAAAGTACATATTATAGTGATAAAAATTTTATACCATGATATTACATCAAAATTGATTCATATTAAATACATTTCACAAATACATGCTTAAGGATCATAAATTATTTGTGTATTTTTAGAATAGTAAAATAATATTTTTCATTCATAAAATAGATTCAATATCTCTTATAATTATATTCCAATTTAGTAAAAATGGAAGGCGTACACTACATCACCATTATTAAAAAAATTGTGAAGGAAATCGTAAGAAAATTGTGATATCATTTCCTCGATAAGGGTAAATATTGAAGATATAAAACAAGGATCATATTGAAACATAGGATAAAAATATGGTAATAATATGATGAATATAATAGAAAATAGTTACATCCAATGGTTCATGGATCATAAACATGAACCATAGAATGTAACATTATCATTTTAAAATACATGAACTGCAGAGTGGGAAATACTCAAAAATAATTCATCAAAAAAAATTTCATATCATTTATGTGTGAGAAATCATAAGTATTGAAATAATTTCATATTCCAAGGATAAAATATAGCACCATAAATTCATAATTGATCATGAATTAAAACATATTTCCAATATCATAATGGATCAGGCATCATTGCATATTTCCCATAGTGGATCAATCCCCTCAAATTATATACCATATTTATCTCATTAGATTTGAATCATTACCCAATTCATTGGACAAAGATATAGACCCCACAATCCTTTGTTATAACATAAACACAAACCCTATTTATTATATATTCACCATCATATAATGAAATCATTTCTAAGTATTTTATGAGATCATGATACATTAAATAAATCATAATACTTAAAAATAAATTTTTTTTATAAAAATTTCATCGTAGTTTAACCCATGGACAAGAAATGGAATTCATAATCATATTTTCATCATAAACATAAACATAATTCATCTAAATAAAAATAAATTATAGTAAAAGTGGATTATATCCCTATTAAAATTGAAGTTTTATGAGATTTTATTGTTGATGAAGAGTAGAAATTCTATAATGATCATTATATTTGTTTAAAAAATATATCATTTTCATTTTAAACTTCTTCATTAAAATTATACAATTTTCAATATATTAATAAAAAAATAATTTGAAATTAACCATGAAATCATATAAGGTATTGTTTATATAATTTAGTGGTTATGGTGATTCAAAATCTCATTTATGAAATTAAATTTAAAACAAATATTACTTTACATTTTAAGAAAACATCAAAATTTCCACTTTTCAAAAATAAAACAAATATTTAATTTTAAAAAAATTAAAACATGGGTTGAAATTTCATTATAAAAACATTTGTCAATTTTTCAAACATTCTGTAATAAAATTTTAGAAAACATGGACTTCGATGAAAAAGGTTTTTCAACTGAAAAGAGAAATAAATTCATTTTATCCTTAATAAATAAACATTAAAAAATTGAGTACATATGAGAGGAAAATAATAATAAATATTTATAATATAGAAATAAATATAGGATAATTAAAGACATGATTTTCATGTGTGTTGGATAATGATATTGCTCCCTATGAAATATAACCATAAACAATGTTAATAATTAATGATATTGTTATATACAACATTTACCAAATTGGTATCTTTTAGAATAGTAAGTCCCATAAAAGAAATAATTTTTTTTGGGGATATATGTCTTATATTTATTCTCTAAATTATTAAAAAAATAAATTAATTGGTAGTAATACACAAAAAAAATAATCACTTGGTGTTTGAGGCATGTGTCACAAAGAAATTAAAGTTTCACAAAAATATCATAAATTAAGTATCAACATCCATTGAACATTTTTGAATCCCATATATAATATATAATAGTTTTGTAGATGCTGAAAAGTCCGTAATTACTGAAGGGAGTTTCGAAATGACAAAGAGAAGTCATATTCGGACCCGGAGGCTCGGTCAGGAGGGCCTAAAAGTGTTGTGTGAATAAAATGGGAATGCATGCAAAAAAATGTGCCATTAAGAAGGGGTCCGAGATTTGCAAAGGGTCCCTCGCGCCGGCGTGAAATACCTTCGCGCCCGCGCCCCGCGTGGTTAACATTTCATGTCGCCGTCATTGGGGCACAAATTTTGCATGCCACCCTAAATTTTGTGCCGCTGGATTCTTATAAATAGAAGAAGAACCCCTCTATTTTTGGGGTTGCAAAATCCAAACCGTATCTCGTGTGTGAAATCGGACTTCCGCGCGCGCAAGATGTCCTTCAGGTACGGATCCTTTTCATGCCACCTCGCCCAGGGATCCACCTTTACATGCAATCCCTTTATATTAAACAGAATTCCAAACCCTTCAGGGTTCCTCCCTTACGCGCAATTCCTACTGTTGCGTGCAACATGGTCCAACTGCGCACAGACCCTTTCGCTGGGTGCGGCCTTTGTCACTCGCGTGCAATTAATATCCCTTGTGTGTGATCCTACAAGCCGTGCACAAGCCCTCTTCCCCGATTATGCGCCATCCTGGTGTTTTGCGCGCCAACCATTTCTTTGCACGCAACCCCCGAGACCCCTCAACTTGATTCTCCCCAGGTGCCTCTCTGCGTAGGCACCTGATGTGCTCATTCAAGATGCCCCGGGCACACACACTCGGGCATAAAAACCTTGCATTTTTTCCCTCTACGACCTTCCAAGCTTGTAAAAAATAACCTCAAGGTCCCTTGGGTGATTTTTCCCATTGTGTTGCTTTGCCTCATGATTTTTCGCATATGCAAACTAATGGAAATTTCTTCTTCCCATAGCCACGCTAACATGGACCCCTCGATAGTTCTCTATGCGTCCCCCATCACTATGGCCTTTTCGATGCCTTTCTTATCACTAGGAGCAGAGGGTACCCGTCATGTAAGTCCTAGGGGTTCAGAGTAAACCCACCACATCCGAGCTGCAGGAAGTTAAACATTCAAGAAGCTTGTCCTCAACACATGACGTTAAACAGTGATCTGGCCTCGTGCCTCGCACACTGGGTTCCCCCACATTTGGCATTCTCCATGCCCACTCATCTCCACAGGGATGGGATAACCCCCCACATGGGATGCTATCTTTTTTCTCGGAGTGGTGTTTTCCCGTGGGGAAGGGAAGCCGCTTTGGTGTGAGCCCCTAGCCCCTCTTGTGGAAGGTAGAACCCATGCACCTATATACTTCCCAAGTGCCAGGGCCAGCAGAGAGCATGATGGGAAGTGGTAATTATTATTTCTTCGGTCTGAAATCCCTCTCCTACTATGTTTTGTTTCCCACAGGGCTCCATCCTAGAGTAATTCCTGGCACCACGGGCCGCCCAATGCGTAAGCCCCACTCCACTTCCCACGGACACCCTCTTCACGACATGATCATCGGGTCTCTGCCACCTCTTGTTTCTCACACCGTGCACGACTCACGTGGCCTTAAAGCAGGCATCGACCATGATAATTCCCCCATAAAACATGAGGTTAAACTGCATGCCCAATCCAACATGACGTTTAATATTATTCCCCACCCCGCATGAAGTTAAACTTAACCACCCAAACTACATGGACCTTGATTCCCTACAATAGGGAAACATAGGAAGCCTCCTTGAGGATCAAGCCCACCACCCGGTCATTCCGACCTCTTCACGTCGGTACACTAACCACTGTGGACCGCCTCAGAGCATAAGACCAATCGATCCACCAATGTGGCCCACCTCATAGTGTAAGACCCATCCATCACGAACTACGGGGACTTTGATCTGTGCTAAGGCATGGTACGTATGAAGCCTGCTCGAGGTTCATGCCCCACCACCATGGCCATCTCAGAGCGTAAGCCCAATCCATCTGGACCCAGGCCCCACTTCATGTTGGTTCACCGACCCTGTATTTTTGGGTCGTCTGATAACGTAAGCCCCAAATTCCTCGTCCCGCATGACATTAAACTGTATTTCGTCGAACTACATGGACATTGATTCCCCACCATGGGGATACATAGGAATGCTACACGAGGTCCAAGCCCAACACCCATGTCTCATCCTGACCTATCCCTCGAGCCCACTCACCTCGAGAAGTTCATTCCCTAACCTGGAGGTCTTACTCCCACTGGGTCCCCTCCATGCGTTGATTCTCATGGGTCACCCATTCAGGTGTCCCACCGTTTCATCCCGAACTACGTGGACTTTGATTCCATGTCACAGGGATACGTAGGAAGCCTCCACAAGGTTCAAGCCCCCCTTCACTTCATCAACCATCCTGATTCTTACCTGGGCCGCCACATCCCGGTGGGATCATGCCACCTCATTCCACTCCATAACATTCAGGAAGCCACCCACGTGTCAGACCCAACATTGGTGTTCCCTACAGGGGGGTTCTTCAATATGATCCACTCTAGACAGTGTTCCGATTAGTCCGATCTGTCTCCGAAAGACATTAAACTCGCGACATACCCTGTGTTAAACATAGGATGCTGAGGAAAACCTCAGATACATGCATATGGAATACAATTCCCTATGTTCTATGTGGGATGTCTCGGGCTTACTCACCCTTGAGAAGCCCTATAATTAGGGAAAGAAGACAGACATTCCAATTCCCCAGCGTCATGACATGCCAATGATGCCTCAGCATGACCACTCCCCTAACCAAAGGTTGCTGCCCCGACTAGACCCCTTGGAGCGTCTCGACGGAAGCAGCGTAATTAACCGGTGTCCATGATGATATGGAATCGGGAAAGACATTCACGAACACGTCTTATGTCTATGAGGGAGACCTGGACCAGGTGATGAGTTCTGAGGAGGAATAAATAGAAGGAATAACGGACATCCCATCATCCCGTTTCGATCAAGGAGAAAATGTCCCTGAATAAAGAGCGGATGTCACCCACCTTTGGAAAGTAGGAATGTGGGGCAACAAGCATGGTGTCCTCACAGGCGGATGCGCACACCCCAGGGAAAGAGTCAGAAACAAAAATGGTGAATCTGATGTGAATCTCTTCTCATCAATATGGAGACTGGTAGCATTTGGGGCGTCGGAAGATTAACATGTCACCAGGTCCAGGCACCTAGCACTAGGATGTGAAACCCACCAGGGGTTGGGGCAGTTAGGACGTTGAGAACTCTGTTCTATGACGTTGTCAGCATGGATCCCACTTACCAACCACAAAAGATGTAATCACAGTAGTCTAATGGTTCTCAATTTCATTTCCTATCAATGTTAATGGTTTTATCTCCCTTCATTTAAGAATCAGATCGTTGCATCCAAATCTCGATCGCCACCTGCCCACCAGCACATGGGTAGGGTCAGTACCGATGCGGCCACCTCGCGCGGTTCAACCACTTCCATAGCTGCTCCGACCACCATGACTGTTGGGACTAGCCCCGATACAAGTGGGAGGTGTCTTTGTGAGATTAGATGGCAATAGCGACGACGACAGTGAATGGAAGCAGGTTTCCGACCGTGGGGCCCAGAAGTATAAAGACTGGATGGCCTGCAAGGTGGTCGGCCATGCCCACGGCATCATCCGCGCATGCCTGAATCATCCAGAGCCCTCATAAGCTGCGGTTACTACTGCGGCATCGTCGTCTCCGCCAGCCTCTTTCTAGAAGAGAAAGAAGCGGTGGCTCAAGAAGAAACAACATGCCCTGCCAATGTTGTCATTGAACTGCACTCTTGGTGCCTTTATGCCATCAGAAATGGGGATCCCTCCAAGACTCCACCCAGTAGTGGACAACTCCTCAAGTGATAGTCTGGGGTATGCTTCGGTTAACACTGTAGAGTTGTTAAATACCTATTTGACTCCAAACGATGTTGAACGCCAGAAAAACCTCCACAATGTCCCCAGCCGACACCAACATCGTCGGAGTCGTGGTTAAATGAATCTTCAGGGCACGCTAGTTGGAACCTCTAGCCAGGTCGTGCAGGCTGCTGAGACCAGAAAGTAGGCCTAGTGTAGAGCGCAACACACGCGGCCCCTTCATATAGTATCGCTAGGTCCGCCTCTACTACCGTTTGTGTTACTGGATCAGGCGGAACCACATCTATCGTGTCGCGACCTGCTTCGCCCTACCACCAACCGACCCCAGCCTTCCAGTCCTCCTCCAACAGCCACTCTCAGGGCTTCGACTACTGAAGACCAAGATATGACTAGTACCGGTCAGTCGCCTGTCCAGCCGGTAGGGTTCGCCAGGCCCTCGGTCACAGAGCGACTTCCTACAAGCAGAGGTTTGTGCCTCTCATCGATGTACGATGTTCTTAAGCACCTTGACGATATACCATCAAGGCTTTCCATTCTTGAAGCCCTTCCTCTATCACCAGTTATGCGTGAGGCACTGACCGAGGCTTTATGAATCCCCCTCCAGTTCAAGACAGAGGTTGCAGCTACAGAAGCCTTCCACGCCGAGGCAATTGAGAACGTCGAATGCCAGGAAGTTATCTCATTCTATGGTGAAGACGAACACTCTCATATACAAGGGTAGATTCTCCCACTATACATCACTAGCCCGTTCAATGTCATGGATGTTCGCCATTGTCTCATTGATACCGGATCTAGGATCAATCTTATACCGAAACGGACACTGTGGAAGCTACGGTTATTCGAGGATGACCTGACTCCCTCTTATTTAATAATCTAGGAATATGACAGGACATAGAAGACCCTGGTCAGCATGATCCATTTGAAGACCCAATTCGGTGGCCTAATTTCTAGCACTAAATTCATGGTTGTCTCCTAGGACACCACGTACAATGCGTTGATGGGTAGTCCATGGATCCACCTACATGAAGCGGTCCCCTCCTCGTATAACCAATGCCTTAAGTACCACCTTAATCGTTGATTGGGAGTATTATAAGTTGATGCATCTCTTTTCGCCTCTTGTGAAGCCCTCTACTTGGATGGTAACTATTACAAGAGAAATGATAATCAAGTCATGGAAAGTGGATTTGAGCCCATCACCGCTACGACCGACCCATGGGAAGAACTAAATGATGCTTACATCTTCCCAATCCATCGGTTGGAGGTCACGACCCCCGATATGGTGTAGTGTTTCGTCATTTCCGAGACAAAAGGGTACCGTGATCCCAAATCCAGATGACGTCAGAATATCACTTCATATTCTTATACGAATCTATCCTCAGTGGTCCCAGAGCCCCCTGCTCCCGTCAGGTATAGAGATATCCAGCTCATTGCAACATCAGTCCGTCATACCTTCCTATTTCGACGGGCTGGAATAATTCGGCTCCAGCCGACACGCCACTACTTCATTAATATTACCAAGCCTGGCCCCTTCGTCTGAAGGCCATAGGAGATTGGGTCATCTTCCATCATTGCTACAATATCAGCGGCACCAGAGTGCCCCGATACAATAACCACTATCTCCCAAGAAGGTACCAGCCTTCTCTCGGGGTCTATTAACTCAAAATTACCCCTCCCCACCTGTGGAGGATCCCTCCATGAATACATAAGATGATCTAGAGGATTCTCCTACCGCTTTTGAGGATGGTGTTTCAGCCACGGATGATGAGTTGGTACAGGTGAAACTTGGTAGAGAGGTAGATCAAAGAACCATCTTGATCAGTGCCACCATGCCCATTGGGGAGCAACAGCAGTACATAGACTTCCTTAAATACCATTGTGACATGTTTTGCTGGAGTTACGCGAGATTCTAGGATTGGATCCTCTGGTAGCCATCCACCGCCTTGGTCTCCCGGCAAATAATCACGGGCTCAAGCAGCCTCCCAGAAAGATAAACCCTTCTCATGGTGCCTTGGTTGAGGCTGAAGTTGATAAGCTCATCAAATCCAACTTCCTTTAAGAATTCTAGTATCCCAAGTGGCTAGCCAACATTGTTCCATTCAGGAAGAAGAATGAAAAAATCCGGGTCTGTATTGACTTTCACGATCTCAACTGCCACTGTCCGAATGTTGGTTTTCCCCTTCTAGTGACAAAGTTGTTGATTGATGTCACAACCGGTTTCAAATCCCTCTCCATGATGGATGGGTATTCCTGGTACAACTAGATCCGGATGGCCCCCAAGGATGTGGATTCCACTGCCTTCGGGGCACCCAATGGTACATTCTATTATCTGTTTATGCCATTCGGCCTGAAGAATTTAGGTTCCACCTATCAATGGGCCATCCATCGCATATTCAAGCCAATTCTGGGAACATTGGTGGAATACTACGTGGATGATCTGGTGGTCAAATCTTGACAGTTCTAGGAACATCTCAAGGAACATGATAAAGTTTTTGGTTTCCTTCGTTCCCACCACCTGATGATGAACCCGTTGAAGTGTGATTTCGGGGTCACCTACGGGGAGTTCCTTGGCTTTGTTGTCAGGTACTGAGGCGTTGAGAAAGACCGAGAAAAGATCAGGGCCATCATCCAGATGTCTCCCCCGAGCAATATTTGGGAGCTTTGTGGTTTCCAAGGCCACTTAGCCTACATACACTGATTCATAGAGAATATGGATGGCATGTGTAAGCCATATTCCCGAATCATGAAGAAAGACACCACCTATGAATGGGATGAGGAGTGCCATGACGCCTTTGAGAAAATCAAGCAGTATCTGCTCCACCCTCCGGTCTTGATGCCACCTGTCTTAGGGAATCCACCGGTCCTTTACGTGACTTCCCTAGAACAATCCCTGGGCACCCTTCTTGCCCAGAAGAACAATGAGGGAAAAAAGAACAACCTATACTACCTCAGTCACATGCTCCTTGATACTGAGACCAGATACTCCCCCATCGGGAAAATATGCCTTGCGCTCGTGTTTTCCATACAAAAATTGTGGCACTACATGTAGCACCACGAGGTACAGCTAGTCTCTCGGGTAGACCCGTTGAAGTTAATTATGAATTGCCCCATGTTGACTGGCTGACTGGCGTGGGGGGTCGGTAATCCTCCAGTAGTTCGACATCAGGTTTGTGCCTTAGAAGGCTATCAAAGGAAAAGCATTGGAAGACTTTCTAGCTGCCCATCCAACCTCCACGGATCAATCCCTGGACTGGGACTTTCCGGATGAGGCGATCCTCTCAGTCAATCATTCCATCCCATGTTGGAAAATATACTTTGATGGTGCCTCCCGGAGCCCCCCTGGGAGGAGGCTCAATGACCCTGGGCTCAACAGAGTAGTCCTGGGTGTCATCATCATTACTTCGGTGCAAGACATCCTTCCATATTCATTTCTGCTATTGGAAGGTTGCACCAACAATGAGACACAATATCATGCCCTCATTACATGCCTCGAGCTGGCCCTCGAGGTCGACGTTCCCCATCTGTATGTGAAAGGGGACTCTGAGTTGGTCATCAAGCAGGTCAATGGTGACTATATCATCAGTAAACCAGAGCTCGCGCCATTATTAGAGCATAATATACGGCTAATGGCACAGCTCCCTTCTCGGTCGGAGGTTACTTATGTTCCTTAGTCATAGAATGGTCAGGAAGATGAATTGGCCAGTTTGGCCACATCACTAGAAGAGCCCAAACAAGATGATTGAATTATCCATGTGGCACAACAAAGATTTATATATCATGTTACCCCAGATGAAGATGATGGCCCATGGGTAAGAAATATCACTGCTGGAGCCTCTACGGTGGAACCCCAGGGTCCCTCGGGTGTTGCGATTGAGATGATTTCTGATTAGAGGACACCCTTGGTTGAATACCTCGAACATGGCAATATTCCATGAGATCGGGCAGAGCACAAGTGAATACGATGTCACATGTGACAGTTTACAATTCAGAGTGGTCCAAGCCTTGAGTAGATCCTTTATAAATGGTTATTTGATGGTGTTCTCCTCTGTTGCCTTCAAAAATTTGAGATCCCACAAGTCATTCTAGAGATTCACACTTATTCCTTCGGCACTCACCAGGCTGGGCCGAAACTGTCTCACCAGATTCGGAGGTTTGGTTATTTTTGGCCCTCCATGGTCCACGAATGCATTGAGTTCACCAATAGGTGCCATGCATTCCATGTTCATGCTAACATTGTCCATCGGCCACCAGAGCCTCCCCACACTACCAATTATTCTTGGCCCTTTGCGGTCTGGGGGATGGATGTCGTAGGACCTTACCCACCGACAACGACTTTCCAATGTCGGGTCATCCTAATTGATACAGACTTTTTTTCCAAGTGGTCGGAGGCAATTCTGCTCAAGGAAGTCAAATCCCATTCTATCTTCTATTTCGTGACTTCCAATATCATCTATCGATTTGGAGTACCTCACACTATCCTCACTGATAATGGCACCAATTTCCAAGAAGCTGATCTGAAGAAATTTTATGCCAAGTACAACAATAGCTCTAACCATATTTCCCACTATCTTGTGCAAGAAAATGGATAGATCGAGGCTATTAACAAAAAAATTTCTCAAACATTCTGCAAAATATGGTTGGTCAGAACACGAACAGTTGGCCGGATAAGCTCCCCAACAACCCTTGGGCTTATCGGACAACTAATCATAATTCCACCAAGGTGACCCCATATTCCCTGGTGTATGGAACTGAGGTTGTCTTTCCCATATAGATTTATATTCCCTCATTGCACACAACTGTCTATAACCACCAAGCACCGTATAGAGTTTCTGAAATCTGTCTATTTGAATTGGAAGCGCTGGATGAGAATAGGGTTCATGCTTTGCACAACCTGGAAAGGCATCAGAGTAGGATGGATCGATCCTTCAACAAGAAGGTTCACCTCCGCTCCTTCCTGCAAGGTGACCTGGTCTTGGCCCTTAGGGCGACAATGATCCCCGACAAGAAACCACACAAGTTGGAGACCAAATGGGAAGGACCTTTCATTGTTCATAAGTTGTACCCCAATGATGCGTAATCCTTGGTTACCATGGATGGTGGGCCTATAACTCCTCCCACCAATGCCATGTTCCTCAAGAAATACTTCGCTTGAGCCCCCACATTCCTGCATGACCTTAAGCTGTATGGTCCTACACGACCTTAAACATTATTGTCCTCCATGAACTTAAACTGGATGGTCCGACATGAACCTAAACTGTTGGGTCCTCCATGACCTTAAACTGCACTCCGGTCCCGCATGACCGTAAACTGCACGCTTGTCCTGCATGATGTAAAATTGCAAGATGGTCAGGCCTCCCTAACAGAGGCCCAGCCTCGGGACCCCGGACCAGGATCTCTCATGTGGGATTGTATGGTGTGGTGTGGGATTATGTCCTCATTCACATTGGGTTACTCGTCGTCCTATACATATTCCTGGGTGAAATGTCTTTCATCATCCAACATGACTTTAAACTGTTCATTTAGAACTATGTGTGGCTTGATTCCCATCTTAATGGTATATATAGGACTTCCTGAACAACTAGGTTTCATGTCTAGCCCCGTCTCTTAAGAGATCCCACAATCTCGCGGTCACCTCATCTTGTTGGCTTGTCCCTCTCCGCGAGGGGGATATATAGGTGTGGTATAGGGTTTCTGGCACCATGCCCCTTCCCCCACGAATCCACCGTCTTTTGGACACTCTCAAATTGAGCCCCTCGACCCTTTTAAGTGGTCTGATAATGTTTTTAGTGTACTATGGTCTAGGACTTGGAGTGTCAGATTCAACTTAGGAAAGTCCCGTACACTTGTCATGCTTTGTGCTCCCCTTCATTCGGGCCCCATTAACTTTCACACCCGAAGGGACCCCCATGAACAGCCTTTATACAACACCAAAGGGCTCTCCTAACATTACAGGCCAACGCCCCAGAGGGTTTCAGATAAAAAATTGATACAAATCCCATGTTGCGAACATGGTCAGCGGTCGATGATCATTTGTTTATCCCATTTCAGGCTAACACAATAGGATGTTGTGTTAGGAACATGGTCAGCAGTAATCCTCCATCGTAACGCCGACTCCTCTGGCCCTGAATGTTGGTTGAAATATTCACATTATGATCCACCCCATTATGTCAAGGTGTAATCTTGGCACTTCTTTCACTAACCCTCAGTGCACATCCACACATCAGGAAGACAAAGCTGCATTACCGCATATCTCGGGTCTCCTGAGATCCGAGCGCTAAGATTATTTGATTGGGTATTCTCTAAGAACCATGAACAGCTTGACCCTCATCCCCATGGGAAATATGGGGTCACCCCGGCATTACGTTTCGGGCCCAGCTCAGCTGGAGGCAAGTGTCTCCTTCCCCTTTATCTTTAGACCATCGCTGACCCCTCAACCTGAGGCTCCTTTCCCGGAATCGTGCATGGTGATGATGTGGGATTATGTCCTCATTAACTTAGGGTATTCTTTATTGCATCTTGTGCATTCCCCTAGGTCCAAGCCATATGACCTTAAACTATGCTATTTGGTCCTACCACATGACCATAAACTATGATTATACCGTCCTGGCCGCACGATGAAAAACGGCATCGCATTGTGATGACCTCTCAATAGAGGACATCACGTTGGGTATCATTCATTTACCAAACCATTTTCAAAGCCCATATATGGCTTTACTATTGTAGCGATTCTAGGAATTTTCACCCTAGTCTTGTCACTTAACAAAGAAAAATCCCATTCAACTTCAAGGAAGAACAAGAAACATCAAATGACGCTTCTTTAGGTGTGAGGGTTAGACCCGCACACATCGTTCATTTCTTGCACTGGTATCATACTGTGCTACCTCCTCAAGGAATACATGGGAACTGGGCTCATGTCCTCCTTCACGCCGGGTTTCAAAACCACCTTGTCATGTGCTTCCCGCCTTCCTTGCAGGTCCTTGGTCCGAGTTCTAAGACCTTAAACTATGATTCTTTATAGAACTACGTGTGGATTGATTCCCATCATTATGGGATACGTAGAAACACCCGAATATTTTGTCATGGGTCTAGCCGAGGGAGTCGCAATTTTCATCCTTTCAACACCTGACACTCCTGTGTGTTGTGTAAGTGCAGTATTTTTCCTGAACAAATTCTGGATTCCCCATAATGATTTAGGAAGCAATGGTTCCCTCACCTGAGAGGTCCTGTCAAGCAGGGATGGTCCAAGACCAGATTAATGCACCCAATTAATGTGCTTTCATTACAGTGGCATAGTTTCAAGAGTTATGGATTATTTTTGAACAAACCATCACTTCACTTTCCACGCTTTGTGTGCCCCTTTATTCAGATCCTCATCATCTTTAACATTTGAAGGGACCCCCTAATGGTATGGATGCTCGACCTATGGTCTGCCTGCTGTCCTTGGAAAACTTTCCGGAAATCTTATCATGTCTGATGTGACCCCTTAACAGTATGGATGCTCGACATATGGTATGCCTGTTGTCCTGGGCCAACATTCCAGAAGACTAATTGGCGATATTTGAGTTAGTTCCCATGTTGCGAACATGGTCAGCGTTCAACCCTCATTTTTTGTCCCCATTTATGGCTAACGCAACATGGGTTTTTTGTTTCAAACATGGTCAGTAGTTATTCCTCATTGCCATGCCGCCCTCACCGTGTTCTGAATTTTGGTTAACGTGATTCACATTTTCCATTTCCCTCTGTTCGGATTGAATTCAATGCCCATGGAATTTCCCGTCTCATGTGTTAGAACACATTGAGGAGATGATATGTCGATCGGTCTGAGGTCCCCTCCCTTCGGCTTGGCCTCCATCTTCTCCTCGGAAATCCGAGCCCAGTTTCGAATGCCTGAAGCTTGGTTGAGGCTCCGACGGTCAAACGAAATGATAATATGATAATCCTTTGTTTCTAAAATTGGGTATGTCCCACATGAGATTAAGGATGAATTGTTATTTATTTCAGGATTATGGTTGAGTATATTAAACCAAAGGTATAGATAAGTGGAGTAGTCCATACATTGGAAGCAAAAAGTTCATGAGCTGGCCAAAACAGGGCCCTTAAGGGTCATATTCTTGGAGAGATCATTCCAATGCTGCTACCCTTTGGCTGGTGGCCTTCAGGACTGCTTACCACCCCATAAAGACTCTCTCTTAATCAGTAGCCGCAGAGCGCAGTTCGCCAACTGTAGCTTGTGCCTGCGCCTATTCATTTTGTAGCATGGTCATCTAGTGACTCACCTCCATCAGTTGTTCTTGGGCGTCATACAGCTAGGATTTCAGTTGCTCCACGAGCATAGAGCTTATTACAGTGAAGGTTTCCTTCTCTTTCTCCTGTTCTTCGAGGAATCTGACATTCTGCTCCGCCCTTAGGTACGCTTGGGTTCTCACTGACTCTTCCCAACACTGGGCAACGTCGGTGCGCCGGCTGCTCTCACGTATCTTATCATCAAGGTAATCACGGACCATCAAATGAAGGTGTTGAGTGTTAGCCCCTCCACCACATAGGAAACGTATCCAGGTCTAGAGTGACCCCATCCGTCTCAGCCAATCCATCTGAGGCTGCCAGAGAAAACTTTGGATGTACTTCCACCCTTTGCACCATGTCATCTGGCTCTCCTCGGCCGCTTCTGAATCTAAATCAACTATTTCATCGGATCAGCGAGCCAGTATATAGGGAAGACATCCAGCAGGTTTGTAGCAGGGTCTTCTTCAGCAATTCCTTCCTGAGGAATAGGATCCTCGATGTCTAGGAGACCTTCCTCTCTCACCCTAATAGAAGCGGTGCCTTCGTCAGCTCCCAGCCTCGCTCCAATGAAAGCACCCCTGGTGTCTGCCACCCATTTCTCACAAATTTTCGAGGCCGACTCAGTTTGGGAAGTATGTTTAAGAGGAGGTGGTATGTTCACCACTAATTCAATCACGGACGTCCTGGGCTCAGTAGCCCGACGAGCCTCCAGCGACGAGATCACCGTACAATGAGCATCCTTATTAGTTGAGTTCTCTGACAGTAAGCCCCAGTAGCAAAGCAAGGGACTTACAGGAACCTAGAGCGTTATCCTCACGTGTTCTAGCAACTATAGGAGCAATTGTGGCAGGAGACCGCTCAACGCTTGTCAGTTCGATAATGGGCGTCAAAGCCCCATACTGTCCCACCAGAACCTCTTCTTCTTCTTCTATTGGGGACGCCTGATAAGCGCCTATATTCTCGTGAGTGAGATAGATAAATGTATTAGAAATTATAGAAGATAATGGATAAAGAAGGATGAGAAATAAGGATAGAGACAGACCTCAAGAAGCTCGGTTATGTCTATGTCGAAGATGATGATCTTGCCACTCTTCTGTAGGCACCCTTGGCAGGAACCTCCCTGAGATCCTTCATCTTCCCCTGTCTCCTCCTCTCCCTCCAACTCATCACCACCGTCATCGTCCTCCAATGGCATCTGTTCATGATCATGCCCCTGACCGAGTATCACTTTCACTAATAGAGATGGCTCAATGTGTCGACCCCATTGGCACGTGTACATGTACATGGCCGTTAGGTAAGCATGTTGTCGAAGAAATGTTTACCCGGTCGGTAACCAGAATGAGCCTGACTTCTGGCAGTTGTACCCTGTCCTGGATTATCTTTTTCCAGAGGGCTTCAATGATCATTGATTGCCGCAGGGTCAGCCAGGCCGACCACAATTCCTAGAAGATGGAATCATTGGATGGTTGGAGCATGTATCTTATCTACATCTCGGGTAGTTATCTGGCTGCCCCGTGTGACCCTCCTCCGGGCAGCGAGGTCGCAACAACACCATGCGATGTCCCCGCTGCTGAGGTCTCGGCCTACTCAGGCCTCGCTACCTGGTGCGCCCCTAGTTCTCCCTTCTAGAGGCTCCTTTCCTACTATCTCATCACTCGAGTTCCACGCGGGTAGTCTGAAGTTGCAGAACTCGCTTGAACAATAGCCCCTCGGGGTATGCGATGGGCCAGTGTTCGACATACTCAGTTGATAGGACAGCGTTGGCCCCGGTGGGAGGAAGGTTGACAACGTCGCCAGAGCCATAAGTTGTGAACATTAACCACATATGGTGAAGGACACAGGGACTCAACTCCTCCTAGAAATCTGTGAATACCCTCTTCGGCATTCGATGGAGGCACCCGAAGTGTCTGGTGAATCAAGACGGCACGTAAGAAATGCAGATGATCTTCCCGTCAATATGAGTCACAATCACCCCGCCTCGAATGCAATGGGAGTATTCCTGCTGCTTCAGCGAGCCTTTCCCGTTGTCTACCATTTGGACGATCGGGGTGGGGAATGGGCTAATGTTGAAGGTTGCATGGTTACCAATTCTGATCCTTACTCACTCCTCATTGAGTGTCATCGTCGCGACCCCGACAATGCTCAGAAGAGATGGTCGCAGGCCGTTTCCCAGAGGATGAATGGCATTTGGGAAAGTGTACCCGCCATGATGAGCCGCCACCTAGCTGTGGAAGATCCGAAAGGGGCCACACACCCTATGAGGTGACCCCCTCTTGAGATGCGTCCCAGAATGGTGTAATGCCTAGCCAGCATGAGGACCCCCAGATTAATCCTTTTATTGGAGGCCATGGTGCCCTCCATCATAGGGGTTGCTGGACGGACGCCCATACTTGTGTTGAATATATGTTTCCAATTTATTATTATCATTTTTAATTTATTCTATATATTAATATTAACAATCTAATGTAAATTCTTCCTCTACACCTTTCAACTAATCCTAATTAGCTACTTCTTCATTTCATTTAAAACTTTTACATTAAAGATTATTTATAAAAATATTCCTTGTATATGATTACTTTCTGGGGGATTCCCCCTTCTTGGTTATATCATGACTTCAGGTTCATCTTCCTCCCACTTATACATTTTAAGACACTTATGTTCAATTTGCCCCACCATTCCCCCTCAAAAATATAAATAAGTAGCATTCCTTTAATAGTTTATTTTCTTATCATTAAATTTTTTATTAAAAAGAGAATGATATTAATCACACACATCCCTTGGTTTTTTTACTTCACTTTTATTGTAAAATAATTCCATATAATTAAATTAAATTTCATTATTTACTTATTTATTGGTTCCCTCTTACTTCAATATCATTTCTTAAGCTATAAAAGTACTATGTAAATCATTTATACAATGATCAACAAAATTTTATTCTTCCAAATAAGACACATTACTATTATATAGATGTTGAGTCCTTATAAATATATTCTTAACAATTGTTACACCTTTTATATCATCACATTGAACATTGATATCAAAAACTAATTTTGTGATATAATTGATGACTCTGTCTAAACATTCATCCCAATACAACATTAATATATCATATTTATTATTTCAAAATAGAATTTTTTCTTACCACACATTGTTGTATAATCATAAATAAATTTCAACTAATCCAATATATAATTTTTAGTGTCTCATCCCCATCACCTTTATATATATTAGGATATATAGAGAACTAGTCCAAGAATTCTTATCAGTTGAATTTGTATCATATAGCTTCATGGTTAACTTCCTGAATTTTATTAAATATATTCTTAAAATTAATTTAATATTAACTTATATATTGTGTTACACACAATAAATAGGTTATCATTAATCAAATTAAACACAATTTTTATCTTTTTTTCACACAATATTGAGTCCCTTTATGACTTATGTAACACACATGCTCGAGTATTAGCCAAAAAATATATACAAATAAAATTATTTCATTAATATAATAGTTATAAAATAACTATTAGATTGGATTGAATTAATATAATTATGTAAATTTTTAAATTATTATTTAGACATGTCTCTAACAACTATTTATTGTTGTCTAATTAATCAGAAATGAAAATAAACATTAAGTGAATACAAAGAATGTATTTTAATGCTAAAAAACATTTTATGACCACAATGATGTTTTTTATTAATAAATTAAATTATTAATTATTAGTGAAATATATTAATCAAATATATTTGTTAATTATTTAGTAAAATGTTATTTAATTCATCTAATATGTATTTCATGCTCAAGATAATAATAAATATTATTTTATGCATAAAAAGTTGTATAATTTTTTAAAATATTATTGTTGACATGCAATGGAAGACTTGTTTTAAACCTAAATTTTGAATATTTTCAAATTATTATCTGAAAAAATTAACTTCATTTTTGAAATAATATTATCAAAAATTTTACATTTGGTTAAATTTTTGCATTCTTCTAAAAATTTATAATTTTGATGAATAATGAATGACACTAAATTTTAATTGAAATTTACTTATTTCATATAAATAATATAGAGTATTAAATAATATTTTTAATTATATTAAAAATATAATTATATATATACTATATAATTTAAAACAATTCAAGTATTTGGGATAAATTTTATATTGAAATTGGTGACAAAAACATTTCAATCATTTGAACTTTTCTCTCAAAAAAATTATTCTCTCCTCCCAACTACGCGATTACTTTTAAATTAATATTTTACACTTATGTGATTTTAATTTGAAAGAAGGATGAAATATTTTAAATAAATATTCATTATAGTTTCTTTTAATGAAAAATATGTTTCTGTAGAAAAATAATAATGAAATAAATTAAAATAAATTGTAGAAATTAAGGTAAAAATGTGCTTACTTAGTGGTAAAACATTAATCATATGTGATCAAATTAACTATATAAATGTCTAAACCAAATTTCATAGACATAAATCTAAAATATACATTATTTTTTCATAATAATTTCACAATTTAGGGCACGATATGTAATGAATTTCTGTAAATAATGTTTACCTTTTTGTATTTACAAGAATGATAATGCCTCTCTACTATAAAAATGGAACTCAACCTCCCTATTCCCTCACACATATAAATCCATTTGTCTCATCAATACCCTATAAAAATAAAATCCAAATACACCCTCTCTCATCCTAGAAGATTCAATTTTTTCATAAATTATAACCTGAATTTCCATTAGTGAAAACCAAAAGTGTTTTCTTGAAAAAGTGGTGACATTCTTCAACAATTACTTATGTATTATTAATTTCTCAAAAAAAATTAATTATTATTATTGAATAATGATATAATAAACTCAATATACTCAATATACTGAGTTTTGTTATGTTAATTTTTCATGTTACACTATTAAAAACATTTATCCAATGGGACACACAATCATGATTTGTGTGCATAGAGGATTACCCCCTCACAAACCGATGTTGTTCATTTTTCCTTTACAACCTATCACGGTTGAGAATAATGTTGAAATTATATATATATATATATTATATATATGATATATATTAATTTATTTTCCTTAATTAATTTTTATATATAATGTTCCATCTTTATTCCTATTTTTCTGAACACTACAACATTGTTTGTGGATGTGTAGACTATCGCCTCACCAAAGCAATGTGATTCACTCACATTTTACATTGAAAGTATAAAGGATGGTTTTGATAATTATATATGATATAAATTAAATATTTATTATATTTATAAAATAATAATCTATTGTTACATATGACATATCATTTTTCTTTCTTTCCTTTTCCCACACTGAAAAAGTGAGAATTTCATTCGTGGACATATGGAATGACCCCTCCTTGAACTGATGTGATTCAGAATTTTTCATCACCATATCACAAGAATGATATATATATATATATATTCAACAATATATAATTAAATTATATGTTATTTATGATATTAGTTTCATTCTATAATGATAAACATTACTAACCTTCTTTACATAATTATCATTAAAAAAATGAGAATGTTACTCATGCATATATTCAATATATCATCTCCATGATCATAACATTGGTTAATTTTTCCTGACCATCCATCCATTATTATTTAAATGGTATAATTGATTTAAAATTTTGTAAATTATTTAATTTATATTGTTCTATATAGGTTTAAATAATGACCTTATTGACCATAGTTAACCAATCAATGTCAATTTTAACATATAATCCAAATACTGTCAAAACATCCAAAATAAAAAAAAATTGATTAGAAAATTATAATAAAAATTGAATAAAAATGAAATAAAATAAATTATATACATGATAAATGTTTATTTGAAATTAAATAATAATCATTTGTTTGTTATTTGGGAATATAAACAATAATCATGAAAAATCATACTAAAAATGGGATATTTCTCCACTCAATTTCCTTTCTTGGGGTTATACATCAATGTCGTTGGTTATTTTATGCCAAAAAATTGTGTGATGCGACCTATGATTATATTAATTCATATTCACACTTTTATTTGGTGTATCTATATTTTTCACATATGATTATTTCATTAGTCAATTATGACTCTAATGATTCAATCACTGTAAGTGTATTTCTAGTATAAATTTTATTTACTCAAGTCGTAAGACATATTCTCCACTTATTTTTATTTTTGTGGTGTATATACTGACCATGAATGTATTTTAATATTCACATAATAAAAATTTTTGGGTTTTACATATCCATTTGAGGATATATCTTTCATGTGACTCACGGTTTCAGTGTTACCAAATAAATGATGGATTTTTCTTTTCCCAACATGCATTATTTTTATCATTCATCATGTTATACAAAAAATTTCATTTATGAGGTGTATATTTGTCTACATTAAAATTTTAAATCATAAATATTCGTATTCTCATTCTATTATATTTTCTGTATACTTTTATTCCATTCATTAGGATTGTGATTTAAATATTTCAATGAGGAATAAGTCAATTTTAATGTTTGACGATTATTTTCGTCAATGATGTTTTAATGAGTAGTATCAAAAACCCTGGTTGTTATTTTTCCATAATGTGGGATGTTTTTCAATGGATACCTTCCTAATTACTTTTCTATATGGACTAATATTATTTCAAAAATATTTATATTGAACCCATTTCTTTTTGATGTGTTAATCATGTTCTAAATATATTGTTATAGAACCCATTTATCCTTCGTGGGATGATCATGTTTCCATGATATTGTTTTTGAACTCATTTATTTTTCGCGAGTTAATCATATCCCAAAAGGATTTTTATAGAACCCATTACATTTATTTTGGTTTAACCATGTTTCAAAAATATTTTTATGGATCCCATTTATTTTCAATGTCTTGACCATGGTTGAAAGATATTTTTATGGACCCTATTTATTTTATTAGTTTTATCATTTTTCAATGATATTTTTCAAGAAATCCGTCCATTTCTATGTGATAACAATGTTTCAATTATATTTTTCTAGAACCAATTTACTTTACATGGGATAATAGTGCTCTGAAATGATTAATGAGTTCTTTAATGTGTGATGGTAAAACGATTTATATATGTTCATTATAATTAATTTATTCATGGACATAAAAAATGTTGGTTGTACCCAGATAGAAACAATAATTCTATTACAGATTAACATGCGGTGTCCTAGGTAGAGTTGGGAAACCCCATTATATCTTAACATTAAATTTTCCAAATATAATTGGATGATATTTTTATATCTCTCAAATTATTTAGGTTATTATAATTTTATATTTAGTATATATATTAATTCCGATTTTTATGTGTTAGGTAACGACTCTATAAGATTTAAATGAGATTATATTCCAAGATTCCATTATGCTTTCTTTTACTTTCTATGAATTTATAATATTTCTAATAATGAATATTTATAACACATGGATTTTTAATATTGATTTTGTGGAACCTTTTCTTATCCATGTATTCATATTTTTTTAGACAAGTATTGGGGGGTTTAAATTCATTTTTTAATTTTTCATTCACTTTTATTATGTCATCCTACCCTTATAAAATCATTTTTTCGTTAATGGAATTCAATTTTTAATTCCTAATTTTACCCTTACTGAGAATCTGTGAAGACCGTACTTAGGATTCTATTTCCCCAACTTTTAATGAGTTATGATGAATGAGGTAAGTATCAAAGGATTTTATATGGATGAGGATGATGTCTTAATGTGAAAAATAAAAGTTGGGTAATGTTGGAGAAGAAATATAATAATTAACTATGATATATTTTTGTATTATTTTATCCTAATTTTCAAAAACATTAAACCTAAATGGTCCTATAATAATTTATTGATCCATGTTTTACCATTAATTTTGTATTTCTTTGATGAAAAAATTGGGTAAAAATTATCTGTATCAATATTTTTAATGTAATGTTATCAATTTAATCACCGGATCTTGTAGTGTGGGGTTTTTCTATTATAGTTTGTATCAAAGGTAAGTGGAGATATCTTTTGATATTATGTTTTTTCATGCATGGTTTCTTTAGAGTGGTGGATATATTTATAGATCTACAATCTTAATTATAATCACAAGTTCAAATTATCTGACACCTATTTGAGGTTTTATGTGATGAGATCATAATGATAGTTTTTAAAGACATTTCAATGATAAGATTTTTTTATCCCCTATGATAAAAATGATGTGTTTTAAGATATTAATTAATTTTTATGTATAAATAAAAAGAACAACTCATATGCTCATAGATAACCTGCTGCACCTAGCAAGGCGATGGGGCTGGAACCCATGACTGAATAATCATATGGGTTTTACACTCTACCATTGGCCAACACGATGTCCTAGTTAGCATGAAATTTTTTATAGGTAAATATTATTTTAGAATTACATGATATTGTATTTGAGTAATAATGGTGGATTTATTTGAGAAGAATATATAATCAAATACTTATAATCATTGGGTTTTATTTATATCTTGGAAATGATTGAAGAATATTAAGGATACTTATTTATTGAATAATTTGGATTCATATATGGTTATTACTATTTAATTTCGATGATTGTTGTGTAATTTGATGTTTTATGAATTTTGGGAATTATATTACGTTGTTCTAACAGTTTTTTGGTTAATGTATAAATACATATCAAATAGATTGACTAGCCTTGTTATGGTTTTGTTATTATTAAATGGTTAATATACTATGATAGGAATGATAAATTCATCATTAAAACTCAAAATTTATATAAAAATATGAGATATTTTTTAAAATTTATTAATTAATGAAATTTTAAAAACCATGTAGGTATATTTTTTTATTTTTTCATTATACATGGTGATATAAATACTTTAACCTTAGAAAACGGATATCAAATAAAACATTCTCCTATTATAATATTTTATGAAGATAAAAATAAAATTTTGACACCTATTTGGTTAGTGGTTTTGTTTTCAATGACTTACTCTAAAACTAGTTCACTATTACTTTCTATTAGCCTGTATGAATTAAGATTTCCTTCGAAATCATTATTTTAATTTCCCACAACTAATCTCCCTTGATGGAATCAATGTAATGAGTTAATCCTAGCAGCCTTAATTTTTGAAACAATTTCTTTTATGGAGGATATTTAGTTAACTCTATTTATGATGTTTATTTCAATATGTAAATTTTATAAAAGTTAATAATTTTAGAGCCAATATTAATTTTGAGGTAGATTTTCATTTTAAATGGGGGTGGGATGTAACATCACCTGTTTTTACTATAAATATTCCTTAAATTTTATTTTAAATTTATTTATCGATTATATTACATTCTATACATAGTTTATAATTTATCATACGTGAATCCAATATTATTTTGTACAACACATGCCTTTTATTCCCTTTGATTAATTCTGTTATACAAACGCTCAAGTCTATATGGACAATGATATCCTACTAATATTATTTATTTAATATAATAATTATCACATGTAAATTGGAATTATTGGAATGATTATAATTAACTAAAATAAGAAATAATAGTATAAAAATGGATATAAAATGAATTAATTGTGTAAAAAATCAATTTCAAAATAATATAAACTATAATTTAATATAAAATATGAATTTCTCAAATAGAATTTATGAAACGAATGATTTTTTATCATAATAAATAAAATTAATAACTACTACATAAATATATTATTTAAAATTATATGTCATATAAATAATAATTTTTTTTTAAATTCATGAAATAATTTATATATGATTAATATAAAACTAAATATAATTTTAATGATAAAAGATTCATTTTTTAAAATGAATGTTTTACCATATTTTTATGGAATAATATTTTTGAAAATATTTTTTGATAATTAAGTAATTTTTATTTAATAAAATAAACTTAATATATGAATTATGTATTTCAAGATTAACAATTGGTGAATGTTTTGTATTTTTGTATGAACAATCAAATTTTGATGAGTAATGAATGACACCAAATTTTAATTCAAATATACATTTTTTCTAAAAAAAATAAATAATAACTTAATTATTTATTAATTTTGTAATATAATTAGGTCATATTCATATCATTAAATACAGTTTAGAACATTAGAATAAATTTCACATTGATATTGGATATACAAATATTTGAATCATCTGAACATTTCTCTATAAAAAACATCATGTCTCATCTCCTCTACAAGATTAATATAAAAATAATTTATACATCCATTATGATTAAAATTTTAAAAAAATAAGTATTTTTAATCATTATAGTTTATAATTTATAGTGTTTCAATTTTTTTGACCAAAAATACTAGTGTAGTCAACTTAAAGTAATTACAATGATTGAGGTAAAAAATATGTGTTCTCATAGTGAGTATATAGTAATCATAAGTGTCTGAATGAGATATAAACTTGTGAAACACCAATAATATGGAAATTATTTGACCATATCCTAAATCATCATTAATATAGGTCATTATAGGGGTCACATTATGTAATTGTGACCTCCTGGTAGTGTTTTGGTTTTTATTTTTACAAGAATGTCCCACCCTCTCCACTATAAAAATGAACTCACCCTCCCTATATCTTCACACGTATCAAGCCCTTTTTCTCATCCATTCCCATCGCAAATAATATCCAAATATTCCAAATATCATAATATAAGACTAAATTAATGTATAAAGAGAACCATGGATGTCCTTTTGTGAAAACCAAAAGGTATTAACCGAAAAATGTGTAAAATACTTCAATGATCACTTTTGGTTTTTTACATTATCTACCCACATCAATTATTATTATTATATATAATTATAATAACTAAATTATAATAAATATAATGGGATATTTTTATTTTATAGATTCGTCCTACATCACATAGTCTTTCATAATGTGGGATACACAAGCATCATTCGTGTGTATGAAATACTACGGCCTGACAAACCGATGTCGTTTTTTCATCCATTATCACCTATCATGGTTGAAAATAATGGTGTAATTACTATTTTTATACGATATATAAGATAATTATAATATTATAATGTTTCTATAAAAATTAGATAATTCATAACATTATGTTTTCTATTTCTTGCAGTACGAGGATGTGCAGACTACCACCTCCTCAAACTGATGTGATTTGTTCACTCTAAACATGTAATGTATAAAATATGGGTTTATAAACATATATTATATAATTGAACTATTTATTGTATTCATTAAATAATTATCTAATTATTATTGCTGTCATGACCCGTCCCTCAGGGCCAGTGTCGTAACTACCCCAAGACGTCCTTCTATAGGCCATGGGTTGGAAACTGGTACAGAAAAGGAGTATCCCTAAAATGGGAAGGCATTAACTTTCAACCCTTTAAAAAAAAATATAGAAAGTACAAAACAAGAAGAAACAACGAAGTAAGTTGCTGTAGTAAAAAGAGGGATGAATGTAAAGGGGTCGGAATACAAGCACAACTGAATAATACAAGTACAACTGAAAAGTTCAAAAACAACTGAAAAAGTGAAAAAAAACTTTGGGATTATCCACTAATGATCCTACCAGAATGGTTGGTACACCTCACGATTAGTAGTCCTTGTGTCATGTAACGCCAAATGGTCCACCATCGGGCATCATTCAGTCCTACCTCAATCGGCCACGATCAACGCTATACATCGTCTACACAAAACACAATAAGTTGCGGGCGTAGCCCATTGAGGGGTGAGTATAACAATACTTAGTAGGGACTCCGAAACCCCCGTAGGTCTTCCAATGTTCCAAAAAGGATAAACCACCAAGAACATCTTCAAAATAAAATCATGAAGTGTTATATACTTAAGTTATCAAGATATACTCATCTTATACATAAGGGAAGAATACCACAAAGGTAACACCATGAAGGTAAAAGTACTACATAGGTAACACCATTAAGATAACACCATGAAGATAAAAACATGAATATAACACCACATAGGTAGAATTACCAAAAAGGTAACAACACGAAGATATAATAACCACATAGGTAACACCACGAAGATAACACCACGTAGGTAACACCATGAAGGTTACACCAAAATTGTAGAAGTAACACAAATGTTACACTATGAAAATAACACCATGAAGATTACACCACGAAGGTAAAAGACTCATATTACACTAATATAACTTATGTACAGATGTACATATGATTTTTCGTAAGCTCTATCATCTTATTCTATAAATAGGCACTATGTTGACCCACATAGGATCAATATGTTTTAAACTCCGCTGACCCAAACAGAATCGATTTACATTGACCCACATAGGATCTTTGAGTGATGACCCACACAAGATCTAATAAATGTTGAACCACACAGGATTGAGAGATGATGTACCACTTAGGATCGATGGTCATTCTACACGTTATAACCATCCACATGATTCCTCACACCTGGTGCAATCGAGCTCCATAAAATCTACCACTCAATATATCATTTATTCCTTGACCGCCACGAATCTCCCCAAAAGTGTAACCCAAAATATTTCCATGTTGCAAGGGTTCTAACATGACAGTCGATGCGTCAATCGAAAGTTCGATCACTGAGTTATAAGGGTTTTAGTTTTGGGGGCCCGGTTGGATTCGGGTTTGATCCAAACTATACATTCACCAACTATTTCAAAAAATAATGTGCAGTATACCAAATGGACCATCTTTATCCAAGGGTCTCAGCGATACAGACGGTTCGTCAAAAGGACGCCTAGTTCTCATGTTATGTCTCATTAAGCGCAACTTTTCCTAGTTGGGTCCGGGTCCGGTCTGACGTAGCCTGGGCCGACCAGGTCCGGGTTTGAACCGGATGAGGTGGGCTGCAGCGAGCTCGGCCCGGCCTATAAGGGCACGGCCCACCGGGCTCACACGGCCCGACCCTCAGAGGCATGGCCCGTTGGACTCTCAAAGCCCTGTCCAAGGTGGAGCACGGCCCGTTGGGTACGTGCGACCAACTGGATCGGGGCACACCCGAGCTGAGAACGAGGGGGGTGGGGATCCCCCATTTTGAACGATGTGCGGCAATGCTCTTTAGGGATTCTTGGGCACCCGAGTAACCTGATGCGGGTCCTGCTGAAGTGGTGTTGGAGCTACGGCTTCTCCGGCAACGTGATGTTGTGTGCCACTATCTCCTCCTACAGCCGGCCAATATTTTCCTCCCTGTTTGATCCCACCACAGCTGAAAAGTCATCTCCCTTTTCTATTTCCAGTGTATGATGGTGTGCTGCATCACCACTGCATTTGGCTAGGGTCGACCACTCTGCTGACCAACACCAAATAATGTTGCGGCCTCCCCCTATGGTGCACGACAACGCGCCGCCTCCATCGTTGTCGAATGGTTTTGACTATCACTATCATATATCATCCTAGGACTTGTCCAACCAAAATATAATTCTTCTAAAGAACACACAAAAATACCAACAAGGGTGGAGGGTCCACGCCTTGTTCATTTGGCCCGCTCGCTCCGTGGTAGCTTGATGGAAAGAGGGTAGCAAGAACACATCATCAAATCAAGTAAAGAAAAAAGGATTAAAACCATACTACATGATCATTGGAGAACACTCGTGATTGAGGTAGAGTCAATATTTGTCACTCATGCAACAAGCTACTAACTATGTAGCTCAATCGTCATTCTTCTATTCGGTGTTCGGTGTCATTTCTCACCGCTCACTGATACCAGCCATGTCATCTATGTGGTTAGCGCAACGACACTTTATTAGAAATTTGTCACTTAGTGAAAACATGCCAATACCCCTCTCCAAGCTCCGTATAAATAGGAGAGGGTGAAAGAGATAAACAGTAGTGGAATTTATTGGGAATAATTTAATACGAACCATCCGAAATTTCCAACATTGTTGTTACATAAAATTTGGGGATTAAATCCATTTAATGGATTGACATTCCATTGGTCCTAAACTACATATGGTCCATTGGAGGAAAAGAAAAAAATAAATAAAATAACAATATAATTTTGTTATTCTTTTAAGGAGTCTTAAATCTAATGTTTTCTCCCGACCTACTGTGGTTGAAGTGAAGTCTCCCTTAAGTGATTCTCGGCACTATGGATTCAACAGTGCCCTTGGTTTTTAAATCTAATCACTAGTTCAAAAGTTATAAAACATCGCTCAAGTGTTTACTGAATGTACTATAAAAATTGATCAAAAATTCATCCCAGCCACACCAGGCATTGGAATCGTGTGCCGTCATTATTTTCATACTAGTAATAATTCCATATGATTAAAAAAAATTCCATGGAAAATGTAAATCTTTACATTCTACCCACCTTATGCCCTTTTTTCCCAAAAATCCACAACATAGACTAAAACAAATGGGGTCACATACCACCAATCTAAGTCTCCTGATCTAAAGTTCTCTCTTGGAGGTTCTCATGCTACCTACGAAAACACACAAGAGGTCTCAATCATTCACAAAGAAACCACTCTTGGCGATCCTCAAACTACTCTAGAACATCCGTAATCATCACCAAATCATCAATGTCTATCCCTCCATCGTCGATGAAATGAGATCAGTCATGCACGTATCTCCTCAGTTGGGATACGTGGAACACATCCTTCACCCTATCCAACTAAAATTGTAATTCCAAGAGATATGCTACCACGCCAATCCTCTGATGTATCATAAAAGGTTCAATAAAACATTGTGAGAGTTTTCCACCTCGGCCAAATCTTTAGAATCCTCATCGATGTGAGACCCATAGTAGGACGTGGTCTCCCTCCTCGAACTCCAAGTGTCTATATCTCTTGATAGAATAAGTCTTATGTCATCTCTATGTTGTCTTCATCATCTCCTAGATGATCTTCACCTTCTCAGTGATAGCTCTTACCAACTCTGGACCCATAAGTGTTGACACACCTGACTCTGTCCACCATATAGGTGATCTACAAGGTCTACCGTTAAAGGCATTGAATGGTGCGATACATATGGTGGAGTGATAGCTTTTGTTGTTTGAAAACTCCACCAAGGGATTGTGATCCTCCCATCTATGTCCAAAATCAAGAATGTAAGCATGTTTCATTTAATCTAGTGTCTTAATTGTCCACTCCATCTGACCATCCATTTGTGGTTAAAAGGAGGTGGTCAAATGAAGATGAGTGAAAAAATCCTCCTATAATCCCTTCTAAAACTGGGGTGTAAATCGTGCATCATGGTTAGAGATGATCGTCAATTCCCCCCATAATGTTGCACAATATTTTGTACATAGAGGCATCCCCATCCCTCTACTAATCATAGCTCTCAGATAGGTAGGATGTGGGACAACATGGTGAGTGGGTAAACGATCACCCAGATGGAATCATGTCTCCAAAATATACATGGAATCCTAGTCACAAATTCCATGGAGATTCTATCCCATATCCTATCTGGAGGGTCTAGTGGTTCCACTAAACCTGCTGGAACCTGATGCTCATCATTTACTTGCTAAGAAGTGAGGCATCAAGAAACAAAAATTAACACTTCATTCTTCATCCCTATCAACCAGTGCTGGCATCAGAGGACCTGGTACATCTTCGCCACACTAGGATGTACCGCCAGTGGATACATATGGAACTCCCTCAACACCTACTATCGTAGTGCCACGTGTACCATGGTACTTCCTCTTAAAAGGATGATGTGCTCCCCACCTTCATAAAAAATTTCATGTGCCTATCCTAAAGGTATTTGAGCATATCGAGGCTTGCAGTCAATGTTCCCAAGTTTTGCCTCTCGAACACACTGATGAAGTGGGGGAGTGAAATTCATAGATAGAAGGTAATATGTTCAATCATTATCCATGAAGGATACCTGTAACATGGATAGATACATTGTCACCTCACTCAGCATGTGCAGACCATACATCCTGATGTGTGAATTTGATACCACATTCCCCTCCCCATGATTATAGAATATTTCACAGTCAATGTCATGGAGGCACTCCAACCAACGTTGATGTCTTAGGTTCAGGTCCTTCTGATAGAAGATATACCTAAGACTCATGTGACTAGAGTTGACTGTAAATTGTTCTCCCAACAAGTAATGTCTCCACATATTCAGGATGAAGACCACTTTATCTATCTCTAGGTCATGGGTAGCATAGTTATGCTCATGTAGCCTTAGTTTTCATGAGTCGTTGGCAATCACTCTTTGGACATACATCAGGACACACCCATGTCTGGTCCATGATGCGTCACAGTAGACTATATACCCAATGCCCTGTTCTAGTAGCATCAAGATTGGGGCACACGTCAGTCTATGCCTTAGCATCTGAAAACACTATTGGAGTCCATTCATCCATATGAAGGGTTATCTATTCTTCTGCAACTCTGACAAGGGTGCCGCAGCTCGGGAAAAGTCTAGCACAATTCTCCAGTTGTGTTCAGCCAATCCTAGGAAACTCTTCACCTTGGTCACACTCATGGGTGTCTCCAAAGAAAGCATAACCTCTATATTTTCTAGATCCACAACAAATGAAATCATTAAGATAACATGTCCAAGAAAGTGTACCTCTCATATCTAGAATTCACACTTTGCGATCATGCCATAAATCTGATGCTCCTGGAGTGTATCCAGAACTATGTGCCGATGATAGACATGCTCCTCCTCTGATGCCGAGTATATCAAGATGTTATTGATGAATAAAACCACAATGCGATTGAGGTTTGGCCAAAAGAGCCTCTTCAAGAGTCCCATGAACCATGTTAGGGAATTGTTCATGCAGAATTTCATAACCAAGAACTCATAGTGGCCATACAAACATATGAAGTCCATCTTCTGTACATCTTCATCTCGTACCCTGAGCTGATGATAGTGTGATGTAAGGTATATCTTAGAACACCAACAAGATTCATTCAGTTGATCAAAAACATCATCAATCCTTGGAATTGGATACTTGTTCTTCAGAGTCATCAGGTTGAGGCACTGATAGTCCACATAGTGTTTTAAACCCCCATATGCCTTCTTGGCGAACAAAATCAGGGATCCCATGGAGTAACACTTGTCCTTATGAACCCCTTCCTCTGCAGGTCCTCCAACTGTACCGGTAACTCAAGAAGTTGTGTAGGAGCCATATGATATGCTGGTGTAGATATCAGTGTTGTTCAAGGGTACATGTTGATATAAAATTCCAGATATTTACGAGGAGGTAGTCCCATATCATCATCAGGAAAGACATCGACATACTGGTCCACCACTACAGTATAATAGAGACTCACAACATCAACTACTCCAACGTTCCAACTGATGTATGATTAGCTGCACCCTCCTCTGGGTAGGTCCATCCTATGCTGTAGAGGTTCCCTTCTCACTGGTGAAGGAAAACAGGGTCCCATCTTCACTGACACACCAAAAATTGCACCAAATATAGTCAATCGGATCATGGAGTTTGGATAACTAGTTCATAACCAAGATAACATCGTACGACCTCAATTCCACTACTTGAAGATCCCAGCCGAAGCTCTAGCCTCCTAGATTAATCTCACAATGTCTGAACCAGTATGTAATCATCAAATTCCATCTTGTAGGAGTCTCTTTCCTTAAGGATTGAGCCAACGGCTCCACCGAAATCTCTGAGCTCCGAAAAAGGTTCTTATAAATAAAAGAGTGACTAGAACCGGTGTCTATAAGTACTGCAGCTATGGTGATGTAGACATAGATCGTACCTTTAATCATCTCCAGAGCACCGTGGTCGTAGGCCTCCACTTCCTGAAGTAGAGCTCTTCCCATTCCACCTACCCTCTATGGTCAGGGTGGACCACCTGGAGTTGGTGGTGATAGAACCTCGAATCATCACCCACCACCTCTTGCCTGGCCATCTCATATGCCATGTCAGTCAGCTACCTATAGACCTCCCCGATCGAATCTATGCCTCTTCCTCGACGGTCCCTCAACCGTCTTCTATTCATCTGTATGGCGTGTCAAGTAGTAATGAGCCATATTACCATGCCCGCTGCACGAGTAGCACTACATTCTATTCATCATTCATCGTTGGTCTCGTGATCCCCACACCACTGACCCTATATCCTACGGTCATCCAGTAGATGGTCCGGCCCGCTTAGGGCCCTGCATAATCTGTCTACTACCTGCTGCAAATGACTCTGATACCTGATGTCCAGTGCTGGCTCTTGTTGTTTGTTCTTGCTCAGGTAGGAATCTCTCCATTGAATTTTCTCATTTAAGTACCCCATACAGTATTGGATTGTTGATCGATATCATCGATGCTATGATAACCCATTGAAGAACCATATCAAATGTCTGATCCCTAAAGAAAGGGTCTTGTACCATGTTGGGGGAGTAGCGGGAGAGATCAGTGAACTTCACCGATTATTGGTCCACAGCCAAGTTACCCTACTTTAAGTGCAGCATCTCCTGAATATGAAATGATCATAGAGTCACTAGGACAAAATCTTGCCTGAAATGGCCCTCAAAGTATGCCCTAGTGAGGCTCACCTCATCGTGTATCGGGAGTGTCAGTCTCCACCATCTCCAAGATGCTCTAAGGAAGATAATGGAATCTTGTATCACCATCAGATTAGATGGTGTCCCTACTCAGCAAAAATCTCAGGCCACAGCCTCCAGCCAGAACTCAGCCACATGTGGATCCATCTCGCCTCAGAACCTTGGAGGCCTCTGCCATTGAAACACATTCAACGTGCTCATTCGGTGTACACCATCGGTTAGTGGGGCTTCTGGAAATGGTTTCCCAACAGGTAGTGGTGATGTTGGTACACCAATCAAAGGTACTAACACCATAAGAGGGTCCTGCACCAAGGCATCATCGCTCGGCGGGACGTCATCACGTACACACTCAAGAATCCGGGTTGGGTGTCTAAGTGGCATTATCATGAATGAAAACAGATGTTCCATAGTCAATAAGTTATACCGTGTCAGCTAACTCTATGATACCACAAGAAAATAAATTCAAAACCACACGCAATATCTGTTTTGGTGAACTGAGATGGAAATTAGAATTTATGGTCAGGAAGTATGGATATGTTGACCGCCACACCAACACTGGATTTCACAAACTGAAAACCACAATGATAAAACGTAACACTATTTCCACATAGAAAATATCACAGCCCAAGTTCGTTGGTAGAACTAAATCCTCTTATACCACTTTGACACGATGCATACCTTGGGGACAATGTCGTGACTACCCCAGGCCCACCTTCCATAGGCTAGGGGCTAGCGACTAGCAACAAAAAGGAATATCTCAAAAATGGGAAGGAAATGAATTTGTAACCAATACAAACACACAATCCAAAAACCAAACCAAAAAAATTTGATGTAAACTACTATATAAAAAAGAGTGATGAATGTAAAGGGGCCAGAATACAAGATAAAAGGAATAGTATAATTATAACTGAAAAGCACAAAAACAAATAAAAAATTGAAAAATTATATCTTGGATTATCCACCGAGGATCCTACCTGAAGGGTGGGTATATCTCACGATTGGTATTCCCGGCATCAAATCATGCCAAATGGTCTACCTCTAGGCATCGTCCAGTACTAGATCCCTTAGCCTCAGTCAACTGTGTACATCGTCTTCAAAAAACCCGACAAAGAGTGGTCGTAGCCCATGTAGGGGTGAGTATAAAGATACTCAGTAGGGACCCCAAGACCCCCTTAGGTCTCCCAGAGTTCCACTACGGATAAACCATAATGCAATACCTCTAACTCAAAGCACGAAGTGATAGACATCAACTCTACATAAGTATATGCTCATATATATATCAATGTTATCAAAATATACTCAATTTATACATGAGGGAATAATACAACAATGGTAACAACACAAAGGTAGATGTAGCACATAGGTATCATCATAAATATATAACCAAGAAGGTAGAAATACCACACAGGTAACACCAAAAAGATTGAAATACCTCACAAGTAACACCACAAAGATAACCCCACGAAGGTAACACCACAATGTTAAGACCACGAAGTTATGACCATGATGGATGACGTACTACATAGTTAACACTACTAAGATAACACCACAAAGATGACACCATGAAGGTAAAAACCCCACTCACACTAGCATAACTCATGTAAAAAAGTACATATGACGAGTCCTACGATAAATCAACTTATTCTATTAAGAGGCACTGATGCTGACCCACACAGGATTGATAGCTAATAACCCCTGCTAACTGACACAATATCTGAACCACACAGGATCGGTATGTGCTAACCCACACAATATCGATGAGTGCTGACCCACACATGATCTGATAGATGTTGACCGAAATTGGATCGATATATGATTACCCACTTAGGATCAATATTTTTTCTTCACGTTACAGCCAGCCACCGGATTCCTCGAACCCAGTGTGCTAGAGCTCCATAGAATCTTCCCATCAAGATATCTGTTATACCACCACCACCACAATGATCTACAAATTAGTAACCCAATGGACCTCTATGTACTAAGGGTTCCAAAGTGACATACGGTGTGTCAATCAGACACCATGCCTTTGAGTTATATGAAATTTAGATAAGAGGTCCCGGTAGGATTCAGGATCAACCCAACCCATCCATACTCCAACTGTTTCCAAAACTCAATTAGAGTATACCAAAAGGACTATCACACACCAATTTTCTCACTGCCTTATATGGTTCATCAAATGGATGCATGTTTATAATGTTATGGCCCTTTAAGAGAAACTGGTCCTAGTTGGGTGCAAGTCTGCTCCGACCCAGTCCTGGTCCGACCCGGCTAAGTGGGGCCGCACTCTAGCGCGACCGTCAATCAGACATGGCCCACTGGGCTCGTTTGTCCTAGCCCGTGGTAAAGGGCGGCCCATTGGACACGTGCAGCCCTGACCCACAGTGGAGCGGGGCCTGCTGGGCGCGCGCAGCCCGTTGAAGTAGGGACCACATAAGCATTCACAGGAGGGGGGGGGGGTCTTCACCCATTTGTAAGGTGGAGAGAGAGCACCCTTTGGTGCTGCTAGGTCTAATGCAAGAACTACTGTAGGTCTCGCCGCTGCGACGCTATAGCCGCAGCTCCTCAAGTGGTGCACCGTTGTGCACCGCTGCCGCCTCCTATAGTCAGCTGATGTCGGTCACCCTATTCAACCCCACTATGGAAGTGAATTCATAGACCTTCTCCACCGATAGTGTGCGAAGACACACCTCATCACCACCACGCCCGACCAGTTCCAGCTGCTCTGTTGACCAATGGGGCATAGTGTCATGACCTCCCGCTATGGCTCCTGACATCCCGTCACCTCCATCTCAGCCATCCTGTGTCGGCCACCGGCATCATCTATCATTCTGTGTCTTTTTCAACACGAAGATAATTATTGCGAAAAAAACTCACCAAAATTCCAACAAGGGTGGAGGGTCCTCACCTTGTTCGATTGGACCACACCCTCCACATTAGCTTGATGAAAAAAGGGTTGCAAGAAAGCTTCATCAAATCATGGAAATAAAACATGATTAAAACCCTATGTTGAGAATGTTGGAGAATGAAAACTATTGAGGAAGAGTCAATATTCTTCTCCCTTATAACAAGACACTAACGATGCCACTCAATCGTCGTTCTCTAGTTGGTTGTTCGGTGACACTCGCCACTGCTTGCTGAAACCGGTCCCATCCTCTAAGTGGTTGGCATAACAAAACTTTATCATAAATTTGTCTCTTGATGAATTCATGCCAATACCCCTCCCCATGCTCCTTATAAATAGGAGAGGAGGGGGGAAAGTAATGATTGGGGAATTAATGGGGGTTCATTTAATATGATCAATCATAAATTTCCAACGATGTTGTTACACATAATTGGAGGAGTCAATCCATTTAATGGGTTGACATGCTATTGGTCCCACACTACTGCTTCTCCATTTGAGCAAAAGAAATAAATAAATAATATAACTATGATATTTTAGTATTCTTTTATAAATTCATAAATCAATCTTTTTCTCCGGACCTAATGCGGTTGAAGAGAATTACCCTTTAAGAAAATATCAGCACTGTGGATTCATTGCTGCCCTCATATTTTTAATCTGAGCACCGATTCCAAAGATATAAAATGATGCATGCGCATTTTCTTAATGTACCTTTAAAAATTTTAGAAATTCATTCTGGGCACGCCGGGCCTCAGAATCACGTGCCGTCAATTTTCGCAGACTCATAATAATTCTATATAATTAAAAAAATTACATGGAATATCTAAGACATTACAATTTTAACATATTATTTTATTTATATAAATTCCACACAGTGAAAAGGGGATAACTTCGTTTGTGGATGTTTTGGATAGCCTCCTCCTCGAAGAGATGTGATTCTTCATTTTTCATCACCACATCACAAGAAGGATATATATAAGATTATATATATATATATATATAATAATTTATTTATGATATAATGGTTATTATGTAATTATTATCATTACTTACCTTTTTCTATTGAGATCAATGAATATTTAGACTGATACTCATCCATACGTATGACCTACCATCTCCATAATCATAAGGTTGGTTCTTTTTTTTCTAACCACCATTCTTATATGATTTTAAAATTATAATTTATGTGAAAATATTATATTTATTTCTTGGTTATTATTTTATATATGTTTAAATTATCATGTCATTAACCATGGTCGACCAATCAAATTTAGTTTTGAGAAATAAGTCGAATATTGTCAAAACATCTGACTTAAGCATTATTGATTTCATAAAGGTATATAAACTATTTAAAAGTGATATAAAAGAAATGATGAATTTAATTTAGGTTTTTAAGTAATTAAATAACTAACATAAATTTATTATTCAGTAATATAGATGAAAATAATGAAAAATCATACTCAAGCTACGGGATTTCTTAACTCAATTTACATTCCTAGGATTAAGATTATATATCATTTATTATGTAATAGAAAGAATATGTGTGAAATGATATATGGTCATGTTGTTATGTATTTATAATTTTATTTAGTTTGTTTACATTTTTCATGAAAATTTACATCGTTGATTTATTCTCACTTCTATGATATGATCATTGTAAGGGGATTTCTAGTCTTACTTTTATATCTGTTAGACTTAGGCTGCATTCAGGACATAATTTTTTGTTGGTGTTAATAATTTCCATTAATTTATATGGTGATTCTTATATTTAATATTATGGCTTTTTACATATCCATTTTAGGATATGCCTTTTCTGGGGTTCAGGGTTTCAATGTAACCAATGTGGTAATGAATTTTTCTCATAATTTTCTTTCCTTGTGTTGTCTGTTATGTTATACACATATATTCATTTACGAGGTGTATATATTTATCCATTGAAATGGTATATCATGAATCTCCTTATTCGTGTGATATTATAAATTTAATCTATTTTTATTCCATTCATGGGGAATATGATTCAAGAATTTCAATGTGGTATGTAACACATTTAATATTTAAATATTATTAATCTCAATAATCATTTAATGATAAATTTAAACAAACCTTGTAGTTACATATCCTAATATTGGAATATTTTTTATTGATACCATCCTAATTATTTTTATGAATGTATTTAGACTATAAAAATGTGATTTTTATTTAAGCAATTTAATTTTCATGTGTTTATCAGGTTCAGAAGAGATTTTTAGGGAACCCATTTCTTTTACATGGGTTAATCATGTTTCCAAGGGATTATTGTTGGGAAAGATTCTTTTCAAAGTTTAGTCATGTTATTAATGGATAATTTATATACTCCATTTATTACCCATGGTTTAAACAAGTTTCAATGATATTATTATATATCCCCTTTATTTTCCATGGGTTTACCATTTTTCAAAGAGATTGTTATTGAAGCCATTTTTTTCTATGGTTTAATCATGTTTCAAAGAAATTGTTTGTGATCATGTTTCTTTTTGATGGGGTAACCATGTATTAATAATACTATTTTGGAACCCATTAAAAATATATTTTCTAATCTTTTTTGATAAAAATAATGGTTCCATCCAATGAGTTATAATTAAATAAATTCTCTATGTGAATATTTATGTATTTATTTAATGGAAAATTATAAATGATGGATGCCCCCCAATAGAATTGGGAATTCCTGTTACAACTTAACATGGGGAGGCATAGGTATAAACAAGAAATCCCAATACATCTTAATGTAGGGTGTCCCAAATAGCACCATATAATCCCATTATAGCTCTCCAACACATTAGGTAATGAAAATGATGGATCTCAAGTGTATGGTTATTCAAATTTGTAAGGGTTTTGTAATGGTTATGTAAGGGTTTAATTAGACGATGTTACAGTATAGAAATGTATTTTTATTCATATTATGAGTTTATAAGGATTTTAAGTATTGATATTGTTATCACTTGGATTTTGATTATTGATTCTAATGGATCATTCATGTTTTAGGATTTCATATTATAGGACACTAGTATTGATGGGTTTGAGTAATTTTTGGACTCACTCATACACTTTTATTTTTTCAGCATACCTATTTTCAAACTTATTCTCATTGATTACATTCAAATTTTAAGGCATATGATTACCATTACTGATAATTTAAGCACCCACTTATTATTTTTTCTTTTTCCCCATGTTATAAAGAATTAATTTTTATGGGTTAGGCTAGAGGGGATATTATATGGATGATGATAGTCTCATAATGTGAAAAATACGGGTTATGTTGGACAAATTATATTTTAGAGTCTTCTAATTCTTTTAGGAAGGAGTTTTTCTGAATTCACTAAAACTCTATGGAAATATGGTCTTCCGTTTTATATGTGATACTTTTTATCTATTTGAAATTTTTAGGTTTTGATGAAAAAATTAGGACAAAACTATCTTCATAATACCAGAGAATCTAAAGTTATGGATTTCATCATAGGATCTGGGATTGTAGGTTTTGGGATGTTATATCTTGTATTTTTGTCATAAAAAATCCCAAATTGTTTCTAAATAACACTCCATTAATTTTTATATGGAACTATTTTTTACAAATATATCTATGATGACATATCATCCTCCAAATCCATAAATAAAAATTTTAACGATTTAATAATTTAATTCATCTCACATAAAGAGAATTATATATCATTTATGGACCTTGAGGATAGATTCATCTTCAAAATATTTATCAGGTGAAACTTATTTTAACCACATAATTAATATCCCTAAGAGAAAAGGGGTGAATTATAAAGTGGTTTTTTTCTTCATCTTATTTTTTCATATTATTATATTAAAAATAAAATTATGAACCTATCATTATTCCATGCACACATTTCATAGTTTATGCAGGGAAAGAATATTTTGGAAAAAATATATTTCTCTTGGTTCACTCAAAAGGGATATTCCAGGGAGAAAAAATTAATGTTATGTTCATTATATAGTGGTGTAACGCATTATACTAGGGTTTATATATGGATTTAAAAATGATTAACTGTATATATCAAGAATAATTCTTCATACTATCATCTCACTCACTATTCAATACTATGAAATTAATGGTTAATAAAACACATTAATTTCCTATTGTAACATTCAATATAACATCAATACGAAATCTGTTTGTTTCTTAATCTCCATTCATCATCTTATTGAAGAAAATATTCAAAATGAAAACACAACACCCATTAAAATTTTAGATATTTTCAAATATCTTTTTATTCTCATCCCTTTGTGTTATTATCTTCCATTAATTAATAATACACACATCTATTATGATATTACCTTTCTAGGGAATCCAAAAAAACATATTATCAACCCATTATGTCTTAAATTTTGTATTTTAGTTGATGATAAATTATTGTGTTTTAAATAAGTCTAATTTCCCTTTAACGATGCACAAAATTTTCATTTATCATCTAAAATTTTATATTTTAAATTTTTTTAATTGTAATTTCATAATATCTCCATGATCACCTCTATTAATAAAAGACTATAACTTCTCAAATAATAATTTAGGATATTTATATTTAAATAAATATTTTTCTTTTTTATTATATTCAAGTTGCCCTTTTATTTTAAAATAACATGTCTCTTACCACACCTTCTGATATGACATGTATTCTTTCAATATAAAATTTTCTCATCCTAAAATCCCAACATGTTTGAGTTCTCCTCCAATTTGAAATGCATGTCACCCTTGTCTAGTGACACACATCTAATGGGTTTCACCATTTATTGAATGAAAATTTTCAATCCAAAATATCAACATCCATTCAATGGTCACCATTCCCAAACCAATATTATTATCACAATGCTCGTTCAATTTTTCCAGAGTCACTGAAATTTTTATTACTTCTATAATGCTCTATTTTGTCCATTCCAACTCAATAATTCAAAATTAGTTTTAAAAATAAATCCCTGATTATTATAGTTCTAAATATTGAAAATGTGAAACTCTCAGATATGTTGGCCTCTATCACAAATACTTCCACTTCAACACATAAACTCATCCATTTTTACCACTGTACGGTGAACTTCACTATTTTCATAAAAAATATTTTTCATTTCAAATGTCTTCTGGAATGTTAAGGAATAATACACTCTCTCTAGTTCCGCATTCACTATTTAATGTCCAAATTCACTTAAACAATGCACCATAACATAGTGTAAAAAATTTCCTACTCTCATTTAATATTCATTTACACCACCTCTAATGATAAAATCCCGAGTTGTACCAATAATATCTTAACTAAAAAATATCATTGTAGACCTTGGTTCTATAAAAAAGAAAAAAAAATTAAAAATAATCTTACAATTACATATAATATCATCATGTGAAAAGTTTATGGAAATTTTATACTCATTTATTAAATTATAACTGACAAAAAAATTATAATATTGTGTTTAATGAATTAATAAGACTTATATTCATTAAAAGATGCTGAATTTGGTTGACCAAACTTTTTATCAATCTCAATATAGTTGATGAATCATCTCACTCACCCCCATATAATCATCATTTCATTTTTCAAACATATGTTTTAGAGTTATCATTTATATGGGGATTTATGCGGATATGTACCTCTAAATAAGGCTACATTTAATAAAATATTCTATCATATATAATTCAAAATATTTTAGTGAAGATAAAAAATAATATCAATCCTATAAGTGTTTACAAGAATTCATATTTCTCAACCCATTGTCAAAGAAAACATCTTTAGGATTATCATTATTTCATAATCCAAAAATATTCCACTAATATAATAAATTGAATAACTATTATTTTTAGAAGGAACCATCCCTGAAAAACTATAATGGAATTATTAAATATTATAATCATATAGAAAAAGAAAATATCATAACTGATTATATACAATAAAATAGATAGTGAAAAGGACAAACAATGAGGTGTATATGTCTCTTTATGATTAAAATATACCTAATCTGGATGTGTTGAGTTTCTTATAGACCATCAATTAATTATAGATCGGTAATTAAATGTTTTCATAAATAATGTTTGGATTAATAATATTTTTTAAAAAACAATTTCTACTAAATTTGCAAAGCCTTTCTAGGGACCGTATTAATTTTTTAATAGTTTCATTACTCAGAAGTTCCATCCTTATCGAAGTAGATCAGTATATATTATCTACAATATTGATCTTCCTCAATTTTAATTATATTTATTTATTTATTTTATAAATTCCCCATAGTATGTATTACCTAACCATGCATGAAAAATAATTTATTGCAACACCATGTTATTAAAACACCTTTTATTTCTTAATAAGAAAATTTTTTTTAACTAGATTTTTCTATGATCATATGATCATCATATATTAAATTTTAAATAACATTAAAAAACACATCATTATCGTTAAAATATTAAAAAATATATGGAAATTACTAATTATTTTTTTATAAACATATTAAACTTGATGTCTTTTAAATACTCAGGTTTGATCTAGAATTCAGGAATGATTTATTTAAGCGTTAAAATATATTCATTATTAATAGATTTCATGAACATGATCATGACCCATTAATTATTCAAAATATTAAATTACTTCTTTATAAAAAGTAATGATTAGTATAAAACCATTAAAAACAATTATTTTTGAGTTAGAATTTGATCAAAAAAATTATTTGATTAAATTCTTGAATGTGTGTGTTTTTTACTCTTTGGGGATATTTTGAAATCATATTCAACATACTAAAAATTTTGACGATTTTGACATTTTTCGATGATCTAATGTCTAAATATCATAATTATATTGGATATATTTATATTGGTTTTTTGTGATAGTTTTTCGAAGTGCTAACTATGATAGATTGTTCGAAAATGATTTATAAAATTCAATTATGTTTAATAAATCATTAATAAACAGTAATGGAACCAACGAGTTCTAAAATTAACACTGCATTATGTGGAAATAAATTATTATTCATTCAACAGATAATAAATATTCATAATAACATTTTTTTTCAATGAATGTAGTTTTTTTAGATTAATTATTAAACTTTTTCATAACCAAATTGTAAATTAATTATATAAACAGTTTTTACCTTATGGATAAATGAAATATTCAATTTTAAAATTATAGCCATCATAATTTTATATAAAAATTAATTAAATTTTTTATTTAAACTTTATACACTATTTTTCTCAAAATACTTAATTATTTTACCAATAATATTTACGAAAGGTAGGTTTTCCTATGGTAAAATTTCATCAACTAAAAAACAAATAACTTAATAAAACATAATTTAATTTTCATTTAATACTTCATAATAATAAAAATGTGTGAATCAATATTTCCTAAAATTGCAACATCACAATTACATTGAAAATTAATTAGTCAAAATAATACTTTGAAAGATCTCAAACTTTGTTTCTCTAGAAATGATTCAATTTTTATTTCTTTGATTATACCAACATTTTTTATTTTATATCTTCAAATATGATTTTGTATTTGATCACATATAATTCTTTCTATAAATTGATATTTATATGCATCCAGCCATATAGGTAAGTATGATTCATGTTATTTTGTTTCTTTTCAATTAATTTTTAGTTTTAATTTAAACATATTTTGATACTATTAAATTTCTGTTATTCAAATTTTTCATTATGTTGTTTGAAAAATAATATAGTTAAAAGTAAGATATTTTTTCCATATACATGACAATAATTATTTATTATCTAAAATTTAATTAATGACTAAGACTAATATAAAAATAAATTTTGGGTGATTATATTCTTCTTATTGTTTTGGACATCATTTTTAGATATCTATTCCATATTTTAAAAAATAAATTTTTATAAAGAGACCTATGTGTAATGAAATTTAGAGAACCCATAATCATCATTCTGTTTTTATAATTATTTATTCTGATATGTATCACTATGTTCACTCATGATTGATATAATTAAATTTCAATTTTTATTCTATACTATATTTAAATATTTTAATAATATTGTAAAAGTCTCATGAATGTTCGATATAATTTATACCCATGGAAAATGTGTGTGATCATCTATACTGAGAAATATTTATCCTTTCAACCATAACATAAAAATAACTATGAGTTATGAAAATAAATGTGAATATATTTAATATTTTATGAAGATCCAATATAATGTCATGTTTTAGGTACTATCTCAATAGAGTGATATAGGGAAGTATATACTTTAGGGATTCATCCCTATACTCAGATATTGACAACAAGTAGAAAGGTATGTATAATATTTAAGAGGTAGAATATAACCCTAATATAATTATAAAAAATATCAAACAAATAATGTAAACATTAATAATAAAATAAAATATTAGATTGAGTCAAATATAGTTAAGACAGTAAGAAAAGCATAATCCTTATCATAAAAAATGAAATAAAAAAATTAACAACGTCCCATTTCATTCAATCGTATTAAAAAAATATGCCCCCTTCTGTATAAATCATATATATTACATCTAAGACATATTATATAAAATTATAAATGATCAATAAATGTATTTCCTCAACCACACCTTATAAATATCTATACATCCTCACTGAACTACAATAGCTATCTCGCGTATGTGGGTGAAGTAACTAAAAATGACTTGAAAATGTTGGGGAATCAATTATCCATTTTATAAAATTCTTTAAAATTATTTAATCTTCATAAAATACATAATTTCTCTATCCATTCCTCTTATTTTTATTAGATATAATTTAAGGACGTAATAAATTAAATCCCAACAAAATGATTTTTACATGTTTAACCTATAAAACAATACCTTTTCCATGATTGTAAAGATTCGCACATCACATATTCTTCCACTATTAATATAGGTGGTTACATAGAATTATCATGACCCACATTACATAACATCCCATCATGTTCCATTTTATACAATTGGGTTGCATTATATTTCGTCACATAGATCAAATATTCACCCTAGTTCTTGTAGTCTCCCATAGCTTCGTCTCGTCAACCAGTCCTCAATTCCATTCATGTTCATGAATTTTTACATTCAAATAATAGTAATGTGTTTCATAAAATTATATTAATTTTTATATTTAAAATAATATCTATACTCATCAACTCAAACTACTTCAACAATTATATTTTGATCAACTTATATGATATAATTCAATCATAGACACTTTTTTCTAATTACTGGTGTATACCCTTATCTTAATAAAATCCTCATTATTGAAATTTTATGACATGATTATTTCAAATAAATTCCCTTTCATATGATGTTTTATATCATTTATTAGAGAGTTAAAGGTACCTTTTCTTGGGATAAGGATTTTGGTTGTGATGTTTGAGGACATTAAGAAGAGATTAACCCTTGGGTGGTAGGAAAATATCCATCAGCTCAATAGTGAAACACACTAGCCACTCAATGGGGTCATAGTGAGTCTGGTGGATAGAGAACACTCCACCAATGTGGATGTGGATATCATAAAATTACAATCATCATTACGGGACCACATGCCAATATGTGTCTAGCCAATGGAAAACTAGGGAACCCAATTTTTTGGTGTATTAAATTAATCCTATAGGTTTTAGTTGAACACATTTTTAGCTTCATTAATATTCAAATAAAACCCCTTGGTTTGTCTTTATTTTGAGGAATTACCTCATATATAATGTGTACTCCCATCACTCTCACCTAAATCTATTATTATTTTTGCAATGTAGTGGACTTTTAATTACTAGTTATTATTATATAGATTGAAATTTACCCCAATTATTTATAATATAATCATAAATTTATAATGTATCTGGGTTTTACTTTCTGATCTGATAGTGATTTTTTTTATTTTCATATTGGTGATGGATTGTTCATGTTAAATTCATTAATTTATCAATCTGAGATATACCTTCAACAACAACTGTTCAATTAGTATTTGTTATTGAATCATCATCCAATACTTATTCTCAATTGTAGATCAATGATATAACATCAATAAAATTATGAGTTCATGGATGATGGGTGGTGATAACGACATGTCCATGAATACCTCTCTTAACTGGGATAGAATTCTCATTAATGATGGGTATTTTCCTGTAAGTATCATTGAAAAATCATAATCATACACTCTTATTATTTATTATCACATTTAATATATTTTATGATGGTGAATTTATGGTCTATTAATGATCAATGTCTATACCTAAGGATACATTCAATAACTAGTGTTGAATTCCTGATATATTCATTAATTGAAAACTATCACGGAGAATTGGCATCATAATATTCCACATACCATAAAATTTATTATATTCAAAAACACCATAGGTAAGGTAATTCATTATTAACATAATTAACATGATTTAAAGATGGATAGTCATTCGAAAAAACATTCTTGAACCAAAATCTATGTTAAGAATAATTGATGTGTGATCTTTCTCCATATTGTTGAACAATAACATTTGGCCCTAATTCAATGAAGAATATTATATTTCATAATAAATGAATGTGAGGCATTGTATTTCTTACCTATAGGTATTTTTGTTATACATTAATCTGAAATTTTATTTTATACTTGAAAAACCATTCTTGTTATGTGTTTTCATGTGGTTGCATGCATAACATAGAGGAATTTCATGATTACGTTCATATTGTTTTATGAATACTATTGAGAACTGTTCTTTATATGACCTGTAGTTCCATGATTTTATATTTATTTATTGTTTTAATTTATATCCTAATAAAACATGATTCATCTATAAATATTATTAAGTCACTCATCATTGGGTTGATGGATCCTTTGAGTGGTAGTGCGATTAGGTGACGATGGGTATTGACAATGAATTGTTTGATAGTATGGTTTGTTCTATAAATATTTTATTTAAGATGTAGTTAGTACATTCATGGGATGAGAGTTTTTTAGCAATAATAAAATGTGTGATAATTCCATGTAGGGGTTAGGTGTAATTTAATTATGTCAGACGTGGTTGGTTGGAATTTCAAACATCCTAAGATAATGGCCATCATCAGTGTGTAGAAGGTTATTTTAATAAAAATTACCATCATCTAGGTGAGACATGTGGTTTTTTCTTGAACTCAGAACATGGTAATACAAACAATGAAATCCACATAGGAACCATGTGAAAGAAGGTGGGTCCTAGGTTTGTGTTAGGTTTTATAAAACATGATGACTACAAACATTTGTTATTGTATGCTTATTTGAGAATATACTTACTTTATGATAAAAATTGTTATTTTTGGATGTTATGTTAATGATTAATTTGAGTTATTCTTCTAAAATTATCACTCACACACCACTAGGTATTTCAGTGATAATATAGATTTAATTGACAAAGATAAAGTGACTTTAAAGGGTCCAATAATGGGGAGTTAATGATATAGAGTCTTATAGTCATAAGTGATCTCAAGACATACACTTGGATATTTATATTGCAATTTGATTCATGTATTCCTTATATATCCTTGTTTTGAATTCTAATTTGGGTGACTAGTTATTTATTTATTCTATGACATGTATACCAATTGATTTTACAATTATTTAGATTCCATATGTTACTATAACTATTTATTTTTATTTATTTATTTTATTTAGGAAAGGATATGATACATAATGTATAGTCTTCATAGTAATTGTATTCAAATCCAAAATTCTAGTCTAGAGTCTCTTGCATACTAGGAGAAAGGCATGAGTTCTTCTTATTCTCTATCAAGGACCTTGTGGTCTTGTTCGGTGTGTTAAAAAACAATATCAAGCCCAAATTTTCTTATTTTATTTTCGAATAACATGGTATGTGGTACACATGAGATAGTTGTGTTGGAATTAGGTTTGCGAGTTTCAATGTTACAAGAATTTTCACATGCATCATACTTTAGAGTTCCCATTAATGGGTTTCTTGATTGGGATTATATAGATTTTGAGTGCATTAATGCATTAATAATGGTCATGTAAGATCAATTTCAATATATATATATATATATCTTTTGATATTACATTTTTGTTGTTTAATTTAATTCTTTAGTTTTCTTAACAATTATGGATAGATTTTTATTATCTATTCTGCAATATATCAGTTTATCTTATAGTTATGATATATTCATGTCAACATTAATTTCCATAACTGAAATGTACTATTATGGTTTACATGTATATGTATGATTGTTTCTATCATCAAGGGATATTGACCATAGTCAGTGCTATGAGTAACATACATTGGTTATTGGGTAGACTCATAGCACAACCTTTTTGTTATCCAAAATAATGATGATGTTTTTTTCTATTAAAATATGTTTTAAATATTTTCATAATTTATTTTAATTTTAAAAAAATCATACTGTAAAGGCGTTTGATGGTATATATAACTCTAATATACTAGGATTATCGATTTCCACATCTAGATGTGTATTAGGATATACCCTAACATAGTCTTGTATTGTCACTGATGATTTAGAATATAGCACCAGTTAAGTCGGTAATATTTTGATTTATATTCATTAAAAATGGAAACAACAATAACAAAATAAATGATCAAGTTCTAGACTTATAACTCTACAATCCTCTTGCCATTTAGTGTACTGTTGACCCATCAGATTCATAGTAATGGATAGATATTTTCTATTTAATCTTCATGATGGTCTCAACTTATGAGGGTTGAAGTGTGATTTTGGTGACAATAATGACCCAAGAAACTAATATGATATTTTGGAATACTTTTAACCAATCCAGATGTATTGAGTATCTTAATAGGTTGAAATTAGATGATATATGTTTTTAAAGAAATATTTCCTAGACATGTTAAAGCTAGGAGATTCCATTGAGTTCATGGAGTTCCAAACGTGGTATATGAATGTGTCTTTGCATCCTAGTTAATTCAAAGAGTTTCTTCACTTTTAACATCTATTGGATATGAATGATTCATATATTTCTCAATTGTTTGAGATATAAATTCAAAAACAATACCCTATATTAGGTGATGGTCTTTTACATGATGACACACTTGAAAGTGCTTCAGAAGACCCTGAGTATTGAGAAGGGGTTACATAAAGAATGGGTAGCATTCTTAGCTCTAGATCATATAATATTAGTGAGTAATATTCCATTTAGTGAAATGAGAGATTTTTCTAGTATCATGTAGATTATGGATGACCAGGAATAGAAAGGAATCAAATATTTATGATCAAGTAGTAATTACGTAGCATCCTCTACAGTATATGATTCATATCGACTCTTTAATTATAATAAATTGGTATCTATATTAATTCATTAATTAATCCACTAGTGGAGTGTAAATATTTTGGATAGGATATTAATAATTCAATTTTTTCTTATGGTCCTCCCTTAGGAGTTCTTATAGTATTGGTAATCATGGGAATAAATGACCATAGTAGAGGATTCAGGATGTTCAAAAAACTAAGACTCAAGGGCATGTATGATGAGTTGAGGGAGGGCGATTATACATAGTTTATCAACATTATTTAGATGGTGGTTATGGAAAATAAATTTTTTAAGGAACGTTCATGATAAAATCTATATTATATACTAACTTTTTTGATATTGGTTCTTTATATTCCATCATTTCTTTATAAGTTGTTGTTGGACTTGACATAATGGTCAAGTTATCATCTAAGTAACATTATCATGATACACTGTTGGTCTTGAAAGTTGACTACATTAATAAATTAATATGTTATACTATAGAAATTTTTGGTTGTGCACATCTGTGAGACATCATGACTCTGTCGATAAATAGATCTGGTATTGTATTGAACAATAATAGGTTGACAAGATTTTGATATCACATTGATTTCAACTAGAAACGGGTACCATTTTCATAACCCAATGGAAACAAGGATTTTATTAAATGATAATGGGTACTATTCTTGTGTTGGATGGTTTTAATATAACCTAAATTTGTGTTATCATATTGTAGATATAACTCTTGGAACTCCTATAAGTATCAGTAGAATTCCTCTTCTCTTTTCATCAACTTGTTGATCTATATAAGGACATATTTTTATATGCTTTAACAAGACACCCTCATGATAGATGATTTTAATTTCGAATAAATTTCATGTTGGGATTGAGTACCACTTTGAAACCCCCTTATGGTATTCCACCCACCAAGCTACATGAGCTCAATGTGCAACATGAGAACAGGTAGCAAAATGAATTTATCAAGCCATGTACTTCACTGTTGAGTGTGTATATCTTGTTCTTCATGAATTATTATGGTATTATTATATATTTTTATACTTCTATATGATTTAACATATGATTCAAAAAAAATCATTCTCGCCTGATCGATAATCACTTCCATCAGTTCTGGGGTGCCAGATGGCTTACTGAGATTGATCATTAGTCATACAATAAAAAATATTAGTTATAGTGGAGGACATATTGATAATAGTGTTTTGGAATATTTCTAGGATATTCAATTAAATAGTTTTTATTTTTTATGAATAATACACTATATGATTTTCTGGATTCACGTACAAAATTTTCAACACATACCTTAACCATTTCATTGGGTTATTTCTCTGCATCATCCTCATATTCTCACTGACGTAGAGAAAAAAACTACATATCTTATGATATTTTTGAGCAAGCATTGATAACAACAACATTATTTTATATTTTGGAACTATGAAATTTTGATTAATGATGTGAAATTCTTTGGGCATGTACATTTGTGGCCAATATATCCATGGAATCAGAGAAATCTTTGGCAATTATATCCTATATTTTTTTTCCAATATTATATTGAGAACATGATATTCCTTGGTTAATAATGAAACTATAGATATTTTAACAACGAATTCTCCAATTTATCATCACACACAAATGTGATGAATTTTGAGGGAGAAATGTTAATATATTTAGAAAAATGTGAATAGGAATTCAATGAGATGATGTTGAGGTTGACAATAGCTATATTGTGTATCTTACTAGAGACTAAAATCTGCTATACTTTTTAATACTATGATTCTAAAAAAAATTTGTGAAAATTGATGATTTTTTGGAATTAGGTAGTATGTTTTGGGTCCAATTAGTTTTTAACACGGTAGAATATCTACATAATTATTCAATAGTGCTGGTAGATTCAATCTTTTCATTGATGTGGTCATGAAACTACTTATACTATAAGAGTTTTTATTTCTATTGTGAACATATGATAATCCAGTATAACATCATATATATCGACTACAACATTCGACAGACACACTTGTCTTTGTATCTATAGACGTTCATATTTGAGGTGGCATATCAAACAAGTTATTTCAAAATCATTATTTACTATATTATCCATAATATTTAGGTTTATTTTAATATTATTGAATAACCATCTAAGGATCATTAACGCCTGATGAAATTTTTGGATGAGTGAAGAATTGGAGTTTCTGAGGACTAGGGATCATTTAATTTTTATAAATTATTGATGTCCCCTTATCTTGTATACAATTTCATGGTTGGTTAAATTTTTTTCATGGAGTAAACTATGATGAGTGAATAAAGACAAAAAAGTTACTAGGTTCCTAGGTGGTTGATGAAAAAAAATTATGTGATAACAGTTCATGGGATAGTTATAGTCCATTCATTTCCCATGAATGATATGATGAGAAACATTGATTACTCCAAGGGGATGTTATAACCAAGAGTGAAAAATATGTATCAATAAATAATATGATAGTTCTGGTGACCAGTGATGAAAATTGAAATTAATAGATTTTTTTCCAAATGACATACCATCTATAGGAATAAGGTAGACCAATAGTATCCAATTGGTCTACCCAATCCACTAATAGTTCCTACGTTCAAGTGGTAGGACATCAAAATGGAATTTATGATAGGGTTAAATTGGACGCTTTTTATTCATTAAAATATATTGGTTATTATAGAACCCTTGTTAATAGATTGTCATTTATTATAGATCTATAATACATTATTAGTAAAAAAGTAGGAAATTAATTATTTCTATTAGATAATGAGTTTTTGTGGTGTTCCCATGAGTATTATATCAATAATGACACACATTTTATATTACAATTTAAGAAGGACCTATCAAATTCCCTACAAAGACAACTGTGAGTGAGAAAAATGTATCATACTCAAACAAATGTGTTTTCGGAGTTGATGATAAGTATACTGGTGTATATTTTTTGAGATTGTTATTTAAACACTAAAAATATATGGATGATCACCTAAACATGGTTGGGTTAAAATTTAAAAATAGTTAAAACATCAATTCATAGGGTACCAATTGAGTATCTTTATATGGGCTAAGTTTTTCACTTTTTTATGGGAATGAGGTTGGTCAAGAAGTCATTATTAGGCCCAATTTTGTATTATAGACCCCTAAGGGAGGGAATCTGGTATATAAGGGTGTGATTATTTCCTAAAGAACCCTTATATTTTATGGGTACTATTGGATCACACCTCTAAAGTTTTCTATAGGTGACTAATTTTTTTATGAGTGACTCCTTGGTGATACCATTGATGTATGTGGATATAAGGGGAAGTTGTTTCACTCATTGGTATACCTGTTTTTATTACTAATTGGGTTGGTACATTGGTTCACCATATATATATATTCCATATTTATATAAAGGTATGAACGATGTATTTTTGTGTGTGTAATATTTGATGGTACATTCTTTGTCATACACATTTTATAGAATGTGAGTATTTTGTGCTCGAGCATGTCACATCATGAATGGAGTGGCATGTGCATATTGTAGTCTAGTATGAGAAAGCTCTTCCATGGAATAGGGTACTGCCTATCTAGATTCTAGTTCCTCATGGATAACTATAGTAGGGGGCCATTGTGTGGGGGATTTCTTTCAAGATCAGTGGTCTCAATTTATTTATTATAACCATTGATGGTGCTCCTCATTGAAGAAAATTTGTCATAGGGGGGAATGGTAACATCCTAAATATTTTAATGAGATGTTTTATTTAAATAAACTTCCAAATAAATTTTTCACACTATTGAGTGTTATAGGTTGGTTTGAAGTGTCTAATGGTCCATGTTTTGAATGTGTAATACCAAAGAAAGGTCTTAGCCTTAGTGGGGATAGAATATAAACATCAGATAGCCAGTGGGACCCACCATATAAAAAGTGGTGTTTCTATTTGTATTCTAGCTACAACAGATCCCATAGAATATTTGGTGGCCAATGTATTATGCTAATAATTCTTTTAGGCCCACTAGAAAACTGGTGGTTGGCAATTAAGTGGATTCACTTACCTTTGTGTGAGTCCCACCATGTATCTACTGCAACCTGCTCTACAGGGCATTAAATACCCACCACATGTTTTAATTTCGCATATTTTACCTTGTTTAATTATCCAAATCTGACCCCATGGCCTATTTTGAATTTTAGACTTTTAGTTTTAGTTATCCACTCCTCAAATTTGTATATTATTAGTCCATTTACCTTTTTCCAATCTAGAATCATTTGACCCGTTAATTCTTCTTAGATGTATGTTAATTTTATCATCACATTTTCTAGATGAGAATAGATTTTTGTTCGATCAATGTTTTCATTGAAGATTCAGTGGTGGATTTCTCATTTCATATTTTTTCAGTGAATGATATTGAATTATGAGGATATCCATTTTTCAAAAAAATATATACAATTGAAATTGACTAACTAATAGATAATTTCTTTTTATCCTCTTTCAATACACCATTTTTAGTTTATTGATGATTTATTCTTAATTCATCGATGAAGTCAAGGTAGAATTTTGGTGACATATATATTTCAAAAAAGGTTACTCTTGACTGGGATAAAATTCTCACTAATGGTTTCTTTGTTTGGTAATTTTCATTGATCAATCATGTTTGAACACTACACTAAATAATTGTAATATTGATACTCTTTTACAAAGATGATTCATAGAGGGATTAATGACCTATTTCTAGAAAAAAGGATTCCATGATGAATTAATAATTAATTCATGATCTGTTCATTGATTGTGAATAAATATGGTGAAATGGAATCATCTACTTAAATATACCATAAAATTAGTTATGTTCCCCTAAATAAAAATTTATTTAATTCCATAATCACAAAATATAAATTATTACCCCTCTAAATCACATTCTTAACCTCCATCATGAACCATACTCCATGATAGGAATCATTTATGTGCAATCTAGAGCTTCCGTAGTGAAATCATGATATCACCTTCATTTCTTGATTACTGTTATAATTCTTAATCTAATACCTTGAGGTAAAATATTTATTTCCATTTAGTTTCTTGTGTGTTATTAATAATCAGTTTTTTTGTTGACTCAAGATAACCAAATCTTATTATGTGTTGTTATATGGCCGTATTATTGGCCTAGAGACCTAGAATATTTGTGATCATATATTTGTGTGTTCAGTAATTATAATTATTCCTATTAAAAATTAATGTTTCTCAATATGATATGTATTTATTGAGTCATTTCAAATATTACAGAATCGTGATTCAGGTATTAGGATGATCATGTTTTACATCTTTTGTCTAAAATACCCTTGGAGGGGGAACATGATGAGGTGATGAAAGATAATGATGATTAATTCATTTTAGTTGTGGGTTGGATTAAAAACATGCTTGTTGATTGTAGAATATACCAATAATGGGATGAGACACTATTTGATACCATAAAATGTGGGGGAATTACACACAAGGGAGATCTATTATATATGTATGTAAAACATGTCAAGTGGCACATAAAATCATCTAAAGAAGATAACCATTGTTATGGTGGGGAATAATGTGTTACTGATAATGACTACTATCAAGGTGAGGCCATCAGTGCTAACCTAATGGCAGTACATGGTTATAAAGAAATCCAAATACTTATAAGAACCCTTCCAAATCAGGTGAGTTTAGGGTTAAATGTTGATTTAATAATGATTGGTGACTCGTCAAAAGTGAGATTATATATTTATTTTAAAATTTCTATATGTCAAGGCATACACTATTACATATTATGTGAACTTATTCTAATGATTCATTCAAAATTTAATTATGGGATTGTTTATAACAAACCACGTGGGAATATTATTTGGAAGGGAGGATACACATATTTTTAACTAATTTAATTCAAGTAATTGTTTTTATTTTAATTTCTAAAACAATTTGGATTTTTATTCCTATAAATCTGTATGAATATTTTTGAGTTTAAATTAAAATTCAACTTAATTAGGGCATTATTTTCACAATAATTCATTTACAAATATTTCCCCTCCTTCAGAAATGTATATAAACTCCTATTAGTAGATTTTATGTTGATTTAGTTGAATGATAAAGTTGTCAAGTCACTGAAGATTATTACTTACAAAAACTACAAAAATATTATTTTCAAGAATTTTTTGTTAAATAATTATCATATTTACATTCACTAGATGGTTAAATTTTTTCATTAAATGTTATACTCCAATTAAATAAGGCCATGTAAATTTATCCCCTATGAATAAATCACATAGATTCACTTGTTTGAATATTTGGAGTCATGAAACCACTAATACACCATATTAGAAATGAATTATAAGGAGACCTAATTTACTCATATGTAATTCCCATTTGAATCATACATTTAGTTTTTTTAAACTTATTAACATTTAATTTAAATCAAAATGAATTATATAGTGTCTTAAAATTATTCTTTTTTAGTATTAGTGGTGTCAAAATGACTTCTTCTTTCATCCAAATTATTCATACTCAATATTAAATTATGTACTAAAGACTACTATATTGGAAAATTATGATATTCAACCATGAATTATTGAATATCATCAAATATGTATGTAACCTCTTCATCTCACTCTTATTAAAACATAAACACCTAAAATAATCATTTTTTACAGATAACTAATCCTGGGGGAATATATCTTGTCATTAATCCTAAAGAAAAATTCAATATTTTGTACATGTGATGGATCAAATTGAAATGGTCAAGCCATGATATATAAGAAGTTAAAAAATATATTGCCTTTTCATTTATGACTAAACAATATATAATCTAAAGTTATGTGTCCAAATATATTCTTATATAAAATTAATATTATTAAAAGACACTAGTATTGATAAATAAAATATAATTCTAAATTGGGATGTTCAATATCTCCCAGTGAATTTGTAGTTAAAATAATTAAACCTGATTGGAAATATGTATTTTTTGAACTGAATTTTTCATCAAAATTACTGTCAAAATTTTGAAATGACATAATGGGGATTGATCTCACCCATATTTAATTATTATCAATGGTTATTAAACTATTTTTTTATAATTATATTCTTTAATTTATTTTTTTTTAAATTTAATGAAATAAAAATGGTACCACATGTTTCATATCCCTAGAGAATAAATTATCAATACTACGTTTATATATCAAAACCTGTTTTAGAAAAAAGACAGTTAACAAACACTAATAGGATATATATCACTTAATCATATTATTATTTAGTATCTTGTTAATTTTAATACTTGATATTATTTATAACGTGATTTATAAAATAATTTTTCAACATTCACACTTTTTAAAAAAATACTTTCATGTTTCATGTGCAAGAAATAATAATCCCTCATTACTTCATAAACTGTAACTCCCACTTTTTTATCATTTATGATAACGTAAAAAAATATTGATAAATTTTGTGGATTTTATTCTTTATTCATCAATTCCAAATGGATTTTAAAAATTTATAGACCATTAACTACAATATTTGGATGCTTCATTCACATGTATACATCCCATCAAGGGACACACATATAATCTATTTACCTATGGAGTTATAAAAATATGTTATGGAAATTTTTTTATTGTTTTCTATATAATACATCACTTATCCATATCTCTAATTTATTATACCCCATAAATTACCTGAATTGGTGGTGAAAATTTAAAAACCATTGATAATATGGAGTGTTTGTTCTTAATCAACATTTAATTGTAATGTTGATAACAATATGTAAACGTATATCTTAAATTTTTACTTAATATTATATTCAGATATACCTCCATGAGAGATCACATTTTTTTCTACTTTTAATAATCCTTGTTTTGTATATAGTTATTTTCATATTTATTTTTTCTTTTTAGTGAAACACAATTTCACTATGAGTGTTGTAGTAACATAATTTTTGTGTGTATTATGTTTATTAATAAATAGATACCATTTCCCACGTAAAATTGTAATTATATTTCTTTGATAATACCTATATTTTTTTACCCCTTTTACATAATTCATAATCCATCTACATGGTTCCATTAATTGTAAATTTATCCAGCATTTCTTTACAGATTCCATTACCCAAATTAATAATTTTATTCTTCCCTCAAATCAATTCTAATTGGTGATTTAGCTAAAATCTTCCAATTTTAGAATTCATGGAAATCATATAGTGATCTAGGATGTTCCTTATTTTTCCATAATATAATTATATTATAATTTTGGAGATGTAAAAATCATCATTTTTTTATTTATTGTAGTATTTGTTTCTATAATGTTTTGTATTTATACGTCAAGTAAATTTTTTTTATATCATAAATTATAACTTTAAATAGTTATAGAATTATCATCATCATTTCACAAGAGGTTTTATTAGTTGGTTTGAACCCATACAGTTCTTCTCTATAATAACAATCCTATAAAAAATCATATAATCCAACCATTCAATATAATCTTTTAATACAGGAAAAATTATTTAATTTTTTATTTCTACATCGTGTCTGAAAATCACTACATTCCAATTGTATGGATCCCCCTGTTTCAAGACATATCTATTTATAGATGGATGAAAAATAATTATAATCTTATATATCCATATACGTAAACTTCAAAAATAATAAACATTAAAAACTAACAATATTTCACTTTCTTATAAGCATTTTCTAGCAAGAATTAGTTAGATGATATTTTTGATAAAATGATCTCCCTTTATGTGATATAATTTTCATTGGAGTTTAAAAAATCACTATTAAAATGGGTGTGATATAATATATAATTTTAACCACATAAATTTTCGGATTTTTTTCAAAATAACCCCATACTTCTTTTTGAATCCACACTTCTAAAAACAAAAATAACTAAGGTAAAGGTTTACTTATTCATGAAACATGTTATAGTTTCATCAGAGGATATTTTCAATAACATATTTCCGTTTATAGGTATCTCCATAGATACATGGATTTATATTGAGGTTTTTATAGATGTACTCTAGTTTTTAGGCTTTAGGGATTTTTTAGATTATAGTGATTCCAGATTCTTTAATATCACCACTTCATTATGACATAATACGTTATAGGATATCTTCTCTTCCTCGAATATTATTAGGAATATTTCCCAATAATTATTCAACCAACTAACATAGTCCTCATACATTTTCAACTTTACTAAATTGAATTTTCATTTCCATGACCCTTTTAAAATTTATCTCTAAATTGGTTGACTTGAAACAAAATATAGTTTTATGATATTTTTATGTTCATGGATTCTATAATATAATGATTTAACTATATTATCTTTATCAGATATTTTATTTTTCATTAATTATTCTACTAAGGATAACATTTATTTAAAAAAATAGTGCTACCATATCTTTAAAAAATTTAATTTTATATTCTCCCTAATATATTATTTATATCCTATATTCAACCATGATTTAATAATTCTACTCTAGATAAGAATTTTAAACCATTATTATTTTAATAAAATAAAATATTTATAAAATAACATCATTAATAACAAACAAATAATAATAAATAATCTAAAACTATGAAAAATTATGTGATTCACTTTTATATAAATTAATTTATGTAAGAACCTGATTCATTAGAATAATTTCAGTCACCTAGTTTGGTTGAATGCCTACCACATTTTTTAACATAAAAAAGTGGTGGGTTCGTCATCTATTTTGAAATTATCTTCAATTTGATTGCCTATTTTTTTTATTATTTTTATTTAATGTCAATGATAAACCCATTACACTGACTCCAAGATATGTAATTTACATTCTATCTTCCAAAAACATATCTAAATTCCATAACATTAATTTTATATTTTCTTTGGGAATATAAACTATATTTTAGAACAATTAATTGTATCATGTTCTATGATATCGCAGTTACGTGATGGGGATTACTCTGTTATCTTTCTTTAAAAATAATTTCACTTTAATTTATCCACCTTGATGGATTTATGTATCTATCCACTTTTATTTTGTTTCTTTTATTTACCCAAAATAAATTAGAAATAAAGGAACAATACGTAATGATTTTTACATGGTCATGCCTTCAAAGATGAATATTTTATTGATTAGGCATAAAACTCAATCATATATTCTTCTTTTATTTTCTTAAATGGTTACAAAACATAGTCTCTCACCATTCTTACCAGAAATCCCATCATGGGATCCAATATCCCAAAATCTGTTCATTATACTACATCACACAGCTCAATGATTCTAACATTGATAGTTCTCTCCTATGACATTGGAATCATTCCCATACCATATTGTCTCACATAAATCATGACTTTATTCATTCGTGGAAGCATCAAGTATTTCATTAATTTATCTTCTTTCTTATTGTGGAATACATCAGGATAACTCTACCACTCAAACTACTTTACTAGTTCTCATTTTATCGCTATCTATGATACATGTGTATTAGAAGACTTATTTTTCCCATCATCTTCTTATTTAATACACATGAACTTCCATAATGGTGATTTCATGATCTCTTTTTTGCTTACATGGATATTAATATTATATCGAAATAATAATGGTCTATTATTTATTATTTTTCAACTCTCTCTATTTTTATATTCACAAAATCATAAATATTTTTGTTTCTCATATTTTAAATATTTAAATTCATAAAATATAATTTTTATTGTAATAATATCAAATTTCAAACTAATATATTTCTAGACAATGTTATTATTTTGATCTAAAAATTACATAGGTTGTTTTACCATTTTAAATCAACAAAAAATTAACGATATTTAGATTAAATTTTAATTAATTCCTATTATGATGGTATAATGAATCCTTTAAGTGTTCCCAATCTCATTATACATTGTATTTCCTTAAATAATTGTATCTTAAATCATAATCCACATGATTGATAATGATTTTTTATCTATGAAAATAAATAATTTCAACATTATCAAACTTATTCTTATTGTCAATAATTGTTTTGTATAGAAATATCATATTTATATTCATTATAAGGATCAGTATTTCCACTAACTTTAGGCATATAATTGGAAAATAGTTGGTATGATAATGAATTTCTAATTACTACATGGATACACTATTTTAATACATATCTCATAATTAGATCACTTATAAGTAATCTCAATAATTACTTATACAGAGTCTTGATTGACTCATAAGATGTTCCTATATGATTCAATGCCGATTTTGACAGTTTATACAAAACCTTTCCAATACATCAAAATTAATGATAAAAGTTTAGAATGAATTATATATTGTGTTTTTTGAATAAATTTTTTTATATATTTCCATATAACATGTATTGAGTGTATCATTGACTCAAAAACATCTAGATCTTTTAAAATTTCCCATATTAACAAAAAATTGGTATATATTTTTAAATACATACTCAAAATATTCAAATAAAATCAAAATATTCCAATACACCTAAAATTAAATCTATTTTAGATATCATGAATTTTTTTCTAAAATAAATTTATTTAATGTCATAAAACGTTCAAAAATTAGCATAACTAATGATTTCTACATAAATCAATCTAGTAATGTTCTTTAAAACTATAGAAGCATATATTCCATTTCATGTTATGATGGTTATACATAAATATATTTTCATAGATTTTACAAAACATATTAGTATCCCCTTGACATAATGGGAGTCTCCGTTATTGAAAAAAATAGTTATCAATTGTGAACATTAGTTAGAGCCCTTTCTCTAAATGGAATGTGAAAATAAGTTATGAACCTCTACTAAGGACCATGTGTAGGGTATAAGTAGAAAAATCAATATAATACTAAAAATATGTCTCCATATATAAATCATAATACATATGAATGCATGTAAATTGTTAATTGATGTAGTAATAAATCACATGAAAAACACCAGTTATACATTCAGGTTAACAAGAAACCACTTCGATGTATGAACATTACCCACATTAGAGACTAATGGTTATTATGTCTACTATTCATAAATAAAAGTATTTGGATGGGGTTTTTCAAGGTCCACTAAAGGTAATAGGGTGTTCTATATTCATTTAAGGAAAATATATGAGGATAAAATTTACCACATTCCTCTAATCCAATCATAGATACATCTTATAAAAATACACTCCTTTTCATTTGGATGGAAAACCTATATCTATCCAATAAAAATAATTGATATTCATTAATATATTCTAAAATTTTTCATTAAATATTTTAAATTCATTCATTCATCTAATGGAAGTCCTTAATTTTGATGACAAATAATGTTGACTACCAGAGCCTATAAATATATCAAAAAATTATAATTAAACATAAATATTACAATATAGTGTATATCTAGTGATATGATGTCCTTCCCACAAAATTCCTAACATAATACCTATGGAAAAGATAAATTCTATTAAATGAATGTTGCATCATTTTAATTATAAAATATAAAAATGTAATATAGTTCTGGATCTAATGGTTCTGAATCATGGGAAAATTAGGATAAATTATCAAATATACATAATAAAGTATAAACATTTATTTAAAATGATACTTTTTAATCCTTCAAAAATTTCTCACTATCCATAGTACATGTAGTCAAAAGACACCACACATGAAGGAAATGGGTGTTCTAATATCCTAATAATAATATTAATGAGTCACCAAAATCAATATAAAATGTATAATCATCAAGATAATCATTATATCATATTCTTAAGATCACCATCAAAATCAAAGTGGAGGCATTTTATAATGGTGTCGTATATAGAAAAGAATAAAAATTAAACATCTTTTCATTCGGGTAAAATACTACTCATAGGTTTTAACAAAGTGTTAAAACCCATGTAATGATAGAATAAATAATTTTGGTATTTATTAATATTAATTAACTATTTATATTAGTTTTAAAAATATTATGTAATTTTTATTGAAAAAATTATATTTTAATTAAAAACTTTTCATATTAGGTTTTATTTAATAAATTAATTTCTACATATTATAATTTCATTAAATTAAATATCATTTTGTAAAACCAGATATCCAAAATTACATTGGGTGTTATTTTCTGTTTTTTATAAAATAATGATTTTTTAGTGATTACTGAAAAATACTAATTTATATAAGAGTATTTTATTTTTAAAAAATTAAGTAGTTTAGGTACCGAAATATGATTTGAAAATATTTTAATGTATGATAATTATTTCTTAGTAATATTTAATAAACAAAAATACCTTTTAGTCAAAATTATATTTATTATATATTTTTTTCAATATGTGTTTTTCAAAATAAAAATTTTAAAATCCTTAATGATTCACATTTTTATGTAATTAATGGTCATCCTAATTTGGAATTTTACAATTGAAATTTAAATTTTATATATAATTAATTATTAGTTTAGTTTTATATAATTATTATTCTTAATCATAGATTTGATATTGGATCATCTTCTCCTTAAAAAAATAATCTTTTTAAAGTATCACTATATCATAGTGTTTGTGTGATTTATATAAAAATAAAATCTTCCAATGATGAGAATTAAATTTGTTAAAATAGATTAAATATTTTGTATAATAATAGTTGATAATTTATAATAATTCCAAAATAAGATTTTACAAATGTTATTTTTCAAAACAAATACAATTACATATAGTTATTAATGTAAAAAATGATTTCACTTAGTTTTTCAACATTGAATATATTGTGTAAAATGACCCAAATGTAATCCAAAACGAATTTTATTGAAATATTTGGCCATTTACATTATTTTATATATAATGGAAAATTATTGGTCCCTTTTAACATGAAAAAAAACAATGGTATAATTCACTCTTTCAAACAATTAATAGTATTCCAATCACCCTAATAACAAAACACAACCCATACACCTCCTCTCATTGCCCCTTCAAACCAAAATGTGTTAACCAATACGTAAAAAATTTCATCTCTAATTTCCCATATCATCTTTTAATCCATAAATTGAGAATAAATCCATCCATCGAACGAATTGGGTGTAAACCAAATTGATATACTCAAATAAGTGTAACCATTTATGTTTTGTTTCTTTCTCAACCACATTCAATTATTATTATAAAATTATCATATAATAACCTTAATATATCATATATAATGATATTTTCTAAATGTTTTGTTTTTTTATCTAAAACCAATCACACTCCCAAAAAATGGAATATGAAATAATCATTCATATGTAAGGTAGAGTGTAGCCTCATGAAATGATGTCAATTTTTTCCATTACCAAATTTCATGGTTGGGTAAAATTATGGATATAATGTTTATATATATTAATTATAAATTTAATAAACCTCATGATTCATTATTTCATATAACCATTTTTATATTCTAATACATATTATATAGGTTAACGTCGCTTTTATATATAATGGACTATTGTCCCTCAAAGAGATGTGATTCGTTTTTCACTTACATGTTACGTGGAAGGTAATAAGTGTAAATATGATATATTATTTGTGAAATACATGTCATATTTGTGGACTTAATGTCACGTTTTTTTCGTACAATACAACAATATGTAATTTTATTTTCTATTATTTCACTCATAGAAAAAATAATTACGTCGTTCATGGGTGTGGGGACTACGACCTCCTTGAAACAATGTGATTCATTTTTTCAATGAAACATCAAATGAAATATATATATAAAAGAAAATATATAATTAAATAATATGATATATATATATATATATAATTATAATTATTAAATGTTAAATTGTGAAATAAATAATTATATAATGACCCTTTAAAAATTGAATCATCACTCTTGCGTATGTACAGTCTATCATCTCCATGATCGAAACTGTAGTTCATTTTTCAAAATCAAATTTCATTTTTAGTTTTAAAATTATAATTAAATTATAAATATTTCATTTATTTCATTTTCATTAATTTTAATATGCCTAAAAATTTTCTACTTTGACTATAGTCATCCAACCAATGTTGTTTTTGAAAAATAACCCCAATATGGTCAAAACATCCGATAAAATTGATTATGTAATTTTGTACAAAATTTTAGTATGAGACATAAAAGTAATAACATAATATAATATGCTTAACAAATAATTAAATCATTTACATTATTTTATTATTTAGGAAGACAATGACACTTGTGATAATTCCCCAATGTACTTACATAAAATTTATATTCTTACTAATGAGTTCTTATGGAATTCATTAGTTTTTAAAAGATAAAATATATGATATTTTTAATGGAATTATATTTCCCTACATGGGTAAAATGACTGGTTTTCAATAAAGGCTTTTTTATGGATTTTCATTTTTTCAACATATTAATGATTTTATTATTTTTATAAACCATATTGAGCTTATTATTCTTAATAGAAATTTTATGAAAAAAATTCCAAGTATTTAAGGATAGGTATCAGAAAAGATGAATCCATGTTGAAATTCATGAATATTTTCTATGAAAAGAAATCATGTTTCATTTTTATGATTTTTATTGGGTTGGAAAAGAGATTCTAATTATAAGTGTCCAATTTGTATTTTGTCGGGTTTCCATGTGTATGATATGACATAATTCTATAAAACACTAAATCTAAAATTTTCTTCAAAGTTAAATAATTTAAAACACATTAAAAAAACTCATGATTATGTAATGTTTAAGGTCAGTTCCTTATAGTTAGAATCAAATGTAATTTTAGATTACTATATAGGTTAGAATAATGATTACAACATGACCAAGAATGATTTTATCTAATGGAAATGTTAAAATGATATTTTATTAGTATATAAACATGTTTCATTATAAAAAAATGTATATTTGTAATGTATTTCCATAGAATAAACATAGAAGATATACTAGAAGGCACTGAGAAAAAACTATCCTTCCAAATCAGCATCCTGAGAGGGTGGAAATTTTTATAGAGCCTTTTCTGAAGGTAATTCTTAGTTGAAAATGCATATAAATGGTGGTTTTATTCATGATTGAGATGAACTTGATCTTCTATTAAGGAATGTGTCTATTAATGACAATTACATGTTGAAAAATCCCCAATTAATCAGTGGATCATCAGAACCAGTGGTATCCAAATCATTGATTAATTCTTTTGAGATGATATTTGATGTCATGGGATGTTTGGAACATCATGATGTAAATATTATTTTCCTCATTTTTAAGGTGATGTTGACCAATGGTTTTACTTTTTTAAGAATATTACTAGGAATGATGATCCTGATTCCATTTAATGGGAAATAATTAATGATATTTTTCTTATGAAATATTTCCCTACTATATTTAAAATATGATTGGAAAATAATTTCAAAAAATGGGGAGAAATTATATTGATTTTATAGCTACATATGATGAAATTTTAACAATATTGGATAGATATGTGAATGATTTTATTCAATACACTAATATTAAGGTTAATAGATTTTACATAAGATTAAATCCATGTCTACAAGGAGATTTTAACAAAGAATAATCCAGAAGAAATGAAAATGATTTTCACAATTCAGAGAAGGTTGAGATGGATTTTTCTAACTCATATGTTCCCCAAGATAATGAATGTAACAAGTGGTCAGGATGGAAGGTTATATGGAAACGTAGTCAAAATAAATCTTTAAGTAAGAAGATGAAGTTCTCTTATTGTGGTAAGATTGGGAAAATTTACCATCGATAATGTCTTATATAATTTGGGAAATATTGATGATTTGATATGTTTTTTCACATATCCTAAAAATATATGAGTAAAATAATCCTAATGAATCATTGAATGGGATATGAAATATCAATCTAATAGTGATTTTCTTTCCTTGCAATGAGTTGGGTCATTATTATTATGTGTGTCTGATGTTTATTACACAGGATGAAATTTTTCATGTTCGAAAATAGAAATTTGAAGAAATATATTTTTCAACAATATAATTGATTTTGGGTAATCAAAAAATGTGGTGCCATGTATTTTACATGTGTATTGGAGTTAGGCCAGTAACCTTTTTGACTATAGATCATTGCATTATTTAATTTTTTAGAAATTTTCATGTAAATAGGGATTGTAACCTATTGAAATAAACAAAGAAATATTCGTAAAAACATTGATTGGGAGAGTTAAAAAAATTATAATAACCTTCAAATTATTATCAGTGGGATATCCTTTTTTTACAAATCATGTTGAACATAATATATGAAATTCTGATGTAATTCTTGGTGTTGGTTGGATTTTAGTTTACCATCTTAGTATATATTATAGTGTTGAGAATTTTTTGATTGATGTTATGACAGCTTTCATAAATGACCAAGGGGATGAGAAATTGATTAAAGATGGCAGGTAATGTAACATAGCTCATATTTTTTAAAACAATTAAACTGTTTAAATTAGTGATATTCCTCTAATACATGAGTAAATGAATGTATTTTATCATTATTCTCATAGTGATACCCATGATCAGGATGTTATTTTCATTGTTTACTGTTTACCTGATGCAAACACTATTTATGAACACCCTTATCAAATGGATCAATTTGAAAATTTAGAATTGAAAAATTAGTTCCTACAGTTATTAGATAAAAGTTTAATCTAATCTAGAACATCATCATGGGGTGCTAATATTTTTCTAATTAAAAATATATATTATTTGATGAGACATTGAAATGATTATATATCTTTAAATAACATCAAAATTAAGAATAAGTATCATTTTTCCTATATCAAGTGTTTGTTGGATCAGATAATGGAAGATTAGTTTTTTTTTAATGTTTGACCATATGCTGGGGTATGATCAGATGAAACAGATGGAATGAGACATTCTGAAGAGTGAGTTTAAAACTAGATATGGGAACTATGGATTTCTAGTTGCGTAATTTCGATTTTATAATGTACCTATTATATTATTGGTTGGACTCACCTATTCTTATAATCCCAAATCATGTTTTGATAATACCAAATCTTGTTTTGAAAATCCCAAATCATGTTTTGATAATCCCAAATCATATTTCATTTATGTGACAATTATGTTTTTCTTAGAGGATAATCAATTATATGAAAATCATGTTTATATCAAAGAAATATCTATGCACTTTTAATCTCACTACATTCTTGTTTAAGCTAACAGTGAAAAATTTCTAAGTATAAAAGGTCACCTATAGAAGGTCACCGATGAAAGGGTCACCAATGAAAGTTCGCCGATGCAAGGTCACCGATGCAAGGTCAAAGACGTAAGGCCACCGATGCAAAGTGCACATATGCACGGTCACAGATGTAATGTTCACTAATGAAAAGGTCACCGATGCAAGGTCACTGATGCAATGGTCACTAATGCAAAGGTCACCAATGAAAGGTCATCAATAAAAAGGATACTGATGCAAAGGATACTAATGAAAAGTTTACAGATAAAAGGTTATTGCTGACAGCCACCGCTGAAGGTTACCATTGGGTAGGTCACCGATGAAGGCTATCGATGCACACCTACTATTGAAGCCTACCATTGTGAAGACTACCATTATCAGTCTACCATACTCTTCTACTACATACATTTTCAAATTACTAAGATTATACTAATAGACATATTTTGTTAATTTAATGCTTCTGAAATTAATGAATGAAGATTGTGGAAATATCAAAAGACCGTAATTGGGGATAGTATGAGGTATGAGAAAGACCGCACGTTATCTAAATATTCCTATTTTCAGACCTCAAATATAAAAGAGAAGATTGAGTAAGAGAATTTGTGTGGCATGTGATATGTGTGTCTGGTCATGTGAATGAGCTTACTTGCTAGATCAAAAAAGAACCATTCAATGTTTACACTGTGAACCCACGAACCTTGAGAAGATCAATTCAGGAGAACAATTTGAAGGTAGCCTTCTGTGCTTCATCAACTATAAATAAACACAAGAACCAGAACACTCAATTCATGAAAGAAAGAACCTGTAGTTGTGACACTCTGTTTTAAGGACAACATCCATAGAAATACTTGAATAACAAATTCTTCACTCCAATGAGTTAGGATCTGAACTAAAAACTCATATAGTTTTCTAAATTAATTATTATAATATTAACTCTATTGTGTTCCATCATTTTAAATTTCTGGTTAATGTGTGTGTATGTCTGTTTCACACACTATCTCCTGTGCTTGAACTGGAGGATACAGAACATCCTCACATCAAACTTCACATACGTCTTGTTTCCCACATAAAACTGTGGATGAGATTGTGTGCGGTCTATATTATTGGTTATTCCCATGAAGAACTGTGGTAGAGGATGTGATCCCTCGAATATTTTTGAAAACTTTTATAAAGCATGATATAGGTTTTGTATCATTTTTATTGATAATATAAACTCCATGGTCACTGGTGATCAGCAAGTGGAGAGGATAAAATCTCAGCTTGAGACTGAACCTCTTTTTTATCTTCATTGTGCTCTATATTTTTGTTATGATCTATTTTATCTATTTTCCACTACTTATAAGTTCTAGAAGAGAAATCATCATTTCATTGAATTTAATAGTTTGTTTTGGTTACTGTGTGTATATGTTTAATTCAATTAACGTGATTCAAAAGTTGAATAAGTGTTTTACACTGATTCCCCTACGGACTTATCACCCATTGAAAAACTTGTTGACCAACTAGAAATTTATATCTCTACTTCCTTAATTTACCAGGCTGTTTCAGAATTTGGTGGATCATTTTTAGAAAGTTATTAATAGAAATTTTATGTAGGAACTCAATTCACCCCCTCTTGAGATTCCACTCTGACCAACATTTGGTATTAGTGCCTTCTTTTTTTGTTACTATCTGAACTAATATTCAAGTTGTCAAATTCCATTTTAATGTGATTTTAATTATATCTTAAAGATCATAAAATTTATATCATATCTATATTTTTAGTTAATTAGAATTCTAATTAATAATGTGTAATAGATTTGAGGGTTCTACTACTAATAGGCCATCATTATTTACTGGAAATTACAATTCTCAGTGGAAACTAAATATGAAAATGTATCAACAGAGAATGTGTCTTGAAATCTTGAAAACAATTGAAGAACAACATGCATTTCTTGCTACTACAAGAGACACATGGTCTCATTAGAGTAATTCTATAAATAAAAATAGATGTAATGTAAGGAATTCCATGTACTATTCTCTAGGTGATGAATAATTCAATATAATATCTTCTTGTAAAACTGCTTTTGTAATTTGGGATACGTTGGCTATTTCCCATGAGGGAAAAACCAATGATAAATAAATGAGATTGAATACCTATACTCTTATATATGATAATTTTAAAATGAATCATGATGAACTTATCTCTGAAATTTATCTCTAGTTCAATGAAATAGTGAATTCCATGAGTCTTCTTGGGAAACCATTGGATAGCAAGGACCATATTATGAGGTTTCTTCGATTCCTACCTGACAGATGGAGAGGAACTTCTGTTTCTATCTGAGAATCTTTTCACGTAGTTAAGAATACACTAATGAAACTAATTGGAAATATTATGATGTATGAGGAATAGATCAAGTTAAATCAATAAGGTGATTAAGAACTATGAATGAAATCTATAGCATTCAAGACTAGTACCTCAAAGAGAAATTACAAAGAAAACAGACAAGCTCCTATAGACACTTCCACCAGTGAAGACTCAGATTCTGATAGTGATGATGAGATGGATCATCTTGCAAAGGGATTCAAAATGTCTTGCTAGAGGAAGAATTTTATTATAAAGTAAAACTACAATAGAATTAATTATATTAAAGGACAGTGGAAAATGGATTGAAAAATGGAATGACAGCACAAGTGAGATAGTTTTCTATGAGTGTAAACCAAAATTACATTTGCAGGATGATTGACCCAAGATGAAATTTAATAAGAAATATGAAGACAAGACCATGGGATATAACAAGTATATGAAGGATACTTGGAGTGCCTTAGAATATAACTCAAGTGGATCTGACACTTCATATAATGAGAAGAAAAAACATACAAATCTATGTTTCTTGATAGAAACATCTGAGGTAACACCCAATTCTCTTATACCTAATGACTATTATTCATGGAATGAAATTGAATCAATTAATGAAGAGAGTATGACTAAGGATGAAATATTTGAATACTATGGAATGATTGAGAATACATTAATGAAATCAAGGATAAATACAAATTAGTAAAAAGTCAACATGCCTTTAATGAAAATTATAAGTCTAATCTTTTTATTGAAAAAGAAAAATGAGTTCAGTTGTTAAAAGAAAATAATGAACATAAATTATTAAATGAGTAATTAAAAAGGGATCTTGATAATTTTATGGTAGGTAGAGATACCTTTACTCAAGTTCTAGGGAAGCAAATTCTCAAAAATATACAACTGTTCTTGGATATCCACCAGGATAGAGAAGGATTGTTAAAAATAAATTTGTTCCAAAATATGGACAGTTCACTGCCAGTTCGGGTTCTAAACAATCTATTGAAAAACAAATTCTCTAAAGGACCAAATAAATTTTTCATGTATCAAAACATATATGTTAATTATAGGAAACCTTTGAGGCAAGTATGGGTTCCCAATGTTTTTCGTGCTAACCTCTCTGGACCCAAGAAAATCTGGGTACCAATATTATCCAACACTTAATCTATTTTGTAGGAAAATTGCCTGATGAGCTCCTATAAAACTATATGGAACATTGAAGGTGGATGTTCAGAAATATTACAAGAGACTATTTATTCTTTAAGAGCCTAACTAATGTTGATGGTGGACATGTCACATTCATGGATAATGCTAAGCAGTAGATCATCAGATTCAGCCAAATTTGTAACCCTAAAACTATATTTATTTTAAAAGTACTTTTTATTGATGGGTTAAAATACAATTTACTATGAATCTCTCTATTGTGTAATGATTTATTCAATGTAATATTTGAAAACGATTCATTAAATGTTTCTAATTCTAATAATGATTTAATATTTACTTTTATTAGAAATGAAAATGTATATGTTGATGAATTTTACCCTTAGCTAAGAAAAATATTTCATTTTTAAAGGATTTTCATTAGGAATCATGGTTATGACATAGATGATTAGGACACTATAATGTGTTATTATTTAGGAAACTAACTATGAAAGGCTTAGTTATAGACTTACCTAAATTGGAATTCCAACAAAACAATGTTTGTAATCTTTCTCAAAAGGGAAACTACAAAATGTTTCCCTCAAACCAATGAAAATAGTTTCAACTTCTTAATTGCTTGATTTGGTTAACATGGATTGTTTTGGACCATCTAGATTTTCCCATTTAAATGGGAAGCAATATGTTTATGTTATTGTAGATTATTTTTTCTAGATATACTTGGGTATAATTTCTATCTCACAAAATTAAAGTGTGTTATTAATTCATTAAATATTTCAAGTCTATAAATAATCATAGTGCACATAGAATTATGTCCATGAGAAGTGGTCATGGCGATGAGTTTGAAAATCAGGAATTTGAATCTTTCTGCTTACAAAATGGCTATTATCACAATTTCTCTGCTCCTAGAACCCCTCAACTAAATGAATTTATATAAATAATAAATAGAAAAATTCAAGAGATATCTCATACAAATAAAAATGAGTATAATCACCCTATCAATTTTTTGTGTAGAAGTTGTTAATATAGCATGTCACATTACCAATAGAGTCTTCATTAGACCTATTCTTAAGAAGATCCCTTATGAGATATGGAATAATAGGAATTCTAATGTTAATTACTTTATAGTTTTTTGTTGAAAATTATTTATCCTTAACACTATATACAAACTTCTAAAGTTTTCTTCCAAAAGTGGTGAAGGAATTTTCCTAGATTACTCAATCTCTAGTAAAGATTACTGGCTATTCAATAATTGAACCAAATGCGTTGAAGAATAAGCTCATGTAAAATTTCATTAGACTTATCCACATGAACCAAAAACCTATATTGAACACCATGAGGAAGATATGTCAATTCTGGCCCATAATGATAAAGACAGTGAACCCTTATTGAAAACAACCAGATCTGGAAATTTTCCAGAATCTTTTCATGGTGAATCTGAAGATACAGAAAATCATTGGGAGTCTAGTTAAACTCTTTATAGATGTATTATAACTCTAAAGAATCATCCTTTATATGATGTAGTATGTGATTTAAATATAGGGATAGAAACTAGAGATTCTCTGAGAAACCACATTGAACATCAAGACTTTAATTCACAACAAGTGCCTAAAAATACCAATGATTAAATAAATGATGAATTTTGTGTGATTGTTATGCAATAATAATAAAATCATTTTTAAAGAAACAATATTGGGGAATTAGTAGAACTACCTAAAGGAAATTTTACCATAGTCACTAAATGGGTGTTTAAAAATAATGATGATAAATCTGGAAACATAGTTAGAAATAAAGCATGACTAGTTGAACAGGGATATAGTCATGAGGAAATATAAGACTATGAGGAAACCTTTTAACCAATATCTAGATAAGAAGTCGTTAGGATACTACTTTATTATTCATCTCTCTAAATTTAAACATTATTAAATTGATGTCAAAAGTTCATTTTTAAATGGATACATAGTTGAGGATATATTCATTGAACAACCCCCTGGTTTTATAAATCCCCATTTTTTCAATTCCCATCTTCAAATTTTCAAATGATTTATATAGTCTAATACAAAAACCAAGAGTTTGGTATGATATACTTCATTCTTTTCAAATTTTAAAAGGTTTTACTAAAAGAAAAGATGATCCTACTCTTTTTATTAAAACCATTTACAAAGATGTTATAATAGTATAGATTTATGTATATGAAATTATTGTTGGATATTCTAAAAATTATTTATATACTGATTTCTCAGTAATGATGCAAGAATAATTCTAAATGATTATAATGGTGGAGCATAAATATTTCCTTGGATTTTGAATTTTTCAAAATAAAAATATTATTATTTTAAATAATAATAAATATACTAAATATCATTTGAAATGTTATGGTTTGGACTGCAATAAAGGCTGTGATACACCTATGAGTACCACATGTACATTGTATTATGATGAAAATGGTGAACTAGTGGATCAAACCAATTACATAGGTTTGATTGGGAGTATACTCTATCATACTGCTAGCAAACCAGATATTATGTTCAGTGTATGCATGTATGCTCACTTTCAAGCCAATTCCAAAGAGACTCATTTATCTAATGCTAAAATGATTTTTAAATATCTCAAGTGTACTACAATATTAGGACTGTTATATCCAAGAGGACAATCATTTGAATAAATTTGTTATTCAGATGCTAATTTTACTGCTTTCAAGTTAGAGAGAAATAGTATCTTTGGAACATGTCACTTTTAAAGAAAGTAAATAGTATCATGGTGTAGTAAGAAACAGAATTCTATTTCATTTTCTATTGTTTAATATGAATATATAGCTTCTGGTAGTTGTTGTGCTCAAATTTTGTGGATGAAACACAATTTACTAGACAATGGATATCAATTCAAATGTGTCTCTATAAATTTTGATAATAAAAGTGCTTTTAAGATAACTAAAAATACATTATATCATGCTAGGAAAAATCACATTTATTTGAGACATCACTTCTTGATATATCATTATCAAAGAGGGGATATCACACTTGAATTCATTGGCACTAAACATCAATTAGCTGATATATTCAAAAATCCTCAGAATTCTGAGAGGTTAAATTAAATCAAACCTAAGTTAGGTGTGATAAATTGTTAAGGTACAGAACCTCACCATTAGACCCTCAACATTGGTCCTTTATATTGTAACCACACCATTAGAACCTCAATTTTGGAACCTCACAGTTAGAACCTCACCGTTGGAACCTCACCATTAGAGCCTCACCGTTGAACCTCACCGTTAGAACCTCACAGTTTAACCACACCATTAGAACCACACCATTGGAACCTCACCATTGGACCCCCACCATTAGAACCTCAATGTTGGAAGATCACCATAGGAACCTCACCATTATAACCTCTTCGTTCGAACCTCAACGTTGGAACCTCACTGTCGGAACCTCGCCTTTGATCCTCACTGTTAGAACCTCACCGTTAGAACCTCACTGTTGGACCTCACTGATAGACCTCACCAATAAAACTCACTGATAGACCTCACTGATGGACCTCATCGATATACATTTCCATTGGACCTCACTGATAGACCTCACCATTTTCACCTTTCTTATATTTTCACTTTTCAAATAATTACGTTATCTTTTCAGGAATCTAAATTTTTTTTTTGTATTATTATTTATTTTATTGTATTTGTTTTTCAATCCCTAAGTGATAAAATTAATGAACATACCACATTTCAATCCACCTATCTCTTGATCCTCCTTATCTCTAACCTAAGAACCTCACCTTTGTGCCAAAACCGATGAACCACTCTAGAATGAAATGTAAAGATTAAAGTGATTGTTGGTCAGTGATGAAGGAGATGTGCCAAATCCAATGAGACCTAGATCTGAGTTGAATAGTGGAATCCAGGTAGTGGAAAATCTGATCAACCCTCAATTATCGAAGAGGGATATCATTGATGAGAAAGAGTTATGTTATGAGGGGTTTCTGACAAGCAGATCATTAGTGCTGAGGGCACTTGAAGCTCAAGGCTTGGTCGAATGATTTGGAAACAAAAATGGACCCTATTACCTGAAGCTAGTAAATGAGTTATATGATCCTATAAAATTAGAACAATCTAGGGATGAGAATATAATTTTATGATGGGTAAATAATGCAATTGTAAGCTTCTCCTCTATTTAATGGGTTGGGTGTCTTAGAGTACCACATGAAGGGATTTATGATTACTAGTCAAGAGTGGTTCCTCCCACTACTGAGTTTTTTTGTAATAAAGAAGCCTTAGCTGAACTGATAGGGAGTGGGATCCCTAATAATGTCATTGCTGCTGAAATTGATGAATAAGAGAAGTTGTTTTTTATGTTTTTCTAGCATGTATGGAGTCTCAGTAGAGGGTTCACTGCTACATAGATGTATCAGGAGATTTTTCGTTTGTTTTTTTGAAGCATGGACCGATGATAAATCTGTGTAGGCTACTTATGATTCAATTAAAAGATATGAAAAATCCTAGTTCAAAGTATAATTCATTGTTTCCTACTAAATTGATATCCTTGATGTTGAAGGTGAATGGAGTTGCCAAAAATAATGAAAAAACAGTTGTAGTAAGGGATAATTTATGCATTTCAAAGGTGTTTTGCTAGTTGGTGAAGATAAATTAAAACCCTAGTCAAAGAATATAGGTGGATGATGATGCTATGAAATATGGGGAATTCAACCATATTACTCATCCTAATAGGCCTATGGATAAGAGAGATCCTAGTCTAATGCCTGATGAAGTGGATACTGCATATTCAGGTGAAGAACAAGAGGATGTTGTTGTGCAAGAAAGAGAGGATTATCTTATAGATGACAATAGTGATCCTGACCATCCATTAAATCCTTATGCAAAAATTGTATCATTGGGTTAGCCCAGTCCACCAATGATATTTCCAATATGGGAGATAGTCCTAAGGGACAGTGATGATGAAGAGACTAGTGAAGAAGAAGGTAAGAAAATGTCTTAAGAGAAATTAGAGAAACCTCGTATGAGGATGAGGAAAATAAATATTATCGTGATGCCTTTGAGATAGATACTGCTGAAAGTGAAGAAGAATGAATAAGTCTCAGTCAATTGATGGGGCATAAAGAAATGGTTGAGAGTTTAGATGAAGATGATTCTGATTCGGTTGAAGTTAGAATTATTTTGGAAGTGGTCTAAGATTCTATCGTGGAAGTGGCAGTCTACCCTTCTTATTGGACTCACATGTTTTGATAAATCCAAATTATGATTAATTATATTTTCATAATCCCAAATGATGTTTATTAGTTAAACATTTAGCTATTTTAGTTAATGTTTATGCTCTTTAAACCTCAAAATATAAGTATTTTAAAATATGTTAAAATGATATATATTTTGTGATATATTTAAGTCATTCGGTTAATTAAATGTGTATATGCTTCACTATATTATAACATAACTTATTCTGTGAATAGAATGAATAAATAGAAAATTAGTCACTAGTACAGAACAGAGCTACCTGTATGTATAAGTCTACCGGTATGAAAGTCTACCATTACAGAAAGGTTACCGGTATATAGAGTGCTACCGTTACACCAGAGATACCATTAGATTAAGTCTACTAGTAAGAAATAATGCTATCAATACAGAGTGATATCTACAGCTATATAAGTCTACCGTTATGAAGTACACCTATATAAGGAAGTCACCGCTACCAAAGTCTACCAATACAAGGAGCTACCGGTATAAGAATAAAGATCTACAAATATGAGATCACTGCTACACAGAGACCTACCGCTACATAAAGAAACCTGTACAAGGAGCTACCATTACAGAGACAAACAACTACCAATACAAGTCAACTGTTACATGAATTCTGCTGCATGAACTTTTATTCCTTATTTAAATTATACTAACGATCATATTTGGTTAATTTAATGCAACTGATATTAATTAATGATGGTTGTTGGGATGTTAGCGAACCCTACTGCGTACCTTTCATAATGTAATCATTCCCTTTTCTAGATCTCAAGGAATATAAGGAAGATCGAGATGTAGTGAGAAATATATACAATAGATAGGTGACATACATACCCCCTGCTTACTTGAAGAACAATGGACATACACGAGTCCATTCATACAAGAAGAGAACACAAACTGAACCTTAGTCTAAGAGTGAAGAACTACAATGATCACTTTATAAACGCAAGCTAGTCAAACTGATCCTAAAAGTCAAGAAAGTAGACGACTCCTTGTTTTTAGGCAAAAAACTAGGGAAAGAATCAAAAGATTTTATGATTAATCAAAAGGAGTCCAGAGCTGCACATCAAATCACTAGATCATTCTAAACTCATATTTATTATCCTCGAGTGATTATTTTACATACTTTTTGAGAGATGTGTGTACTCTGTATATTCCATACACACACTGACTCCTCTGATAAACTAGATGATTTCTAAATCCTCACACAAAACTTCTATATCTCTCTTGTATCCCACTGTGGATAGTGGTAGAGGTCAAGTAGGACCTGAACAACATGTGTGTTGGTGTTGTTGTTTTCCAATGAAGAACTTTGGTAGAGGACAGAGGACCTGCATAGTCTGAGCACTATTGTAAAACCCAGATCCAAGGTGTGGATCATGTTTATATAAACTGTTTAAGAGGACTAAGTCTCGACTGAGACTGAACCTCTTATTTTAAATTTTTGTGAATTTTACTTTTGTTAAAATTATTTCTTTTGAATATGTGGATGTTAATTACTTTGAAATATAAAATTGTTTTAATGTTACTTTTATAGTTAATCTAGAAAGTTATTTTCACTATTGTAAATCAGTATTTTAGTTTCAAAATCTAGTTTAATATTCTAATTAAATTAACTGAGACCTAATCATTCTTTTGAGAACCTAATTGAACCTCTACAGTTTTATAAACTCACTACAGGTTAACTTATTATCTAAATTGGGGGATATTCGTAGAAAAAATTTTATCAGAAAATTTTAAATTTGAACTCAATTCACCCCCCTCTTGAGTATCCACTCCGACCAACATTTGGTATCAGAGGCTCATTTATTAAAAATGGTTTTCCAAATACTTTTTTTAACTTTGATTTTAGTTGTATCTTAAAGATCTTAAATTTTGGTTACTTCTAAATTTTATCTCTTTAAATATACTTTCTAAAAGATATTTATGTATAATAGACTAGAATGTGCTTCTACCAACATGAAACCTTTCATTAATGGTGTTAATTATTCCCAATGGAATCTGAAAATGAAAATTCATTTATAAAGTATAGGATTCGACATCTGAAATGCTATAGAGATCCAGTATATGATTCCAGAAACTGAAATAACTACTTCAGATGAACCAACTAAAACAGCTTACAATAATAATTTTAAATCAATGAATTCTCTTTATTGTTCTTTAGGAGATGAAGAATAAAACCGAATATCTTCTAGTAAAACTTCATATGAAATCTGGGATACATTGTCTATTTCCTATGTGGGAAAAACTAATGTTAAAAAATGAAATTGAATGTCTACACTATTAAGTATGATAATTTTAAAATGAATCCCAATGTACATATTTCTGACATGTATCTATTGTTCAATTAGATAGTTAATACAATGAGCTCATTAGGGAAGGTTGTTCCAGAAAAAGAGCAAACCATATGGATACTAAGATGTCTTCCAGAGATATGGAGATGCACATCAGTTTCAATAAGAGAATCGTGTGATATAAGTTCACTTCTTGTAAAAGAGATGATTGGTAAGTTAATAATGAATGAAGAAAAAATTAATGTGAATAAGGTAAAAGAATATTAACCAAGGAAGAATTCAGTATCCTTCAAGACATCTGCTTTAAAGAGTAAGGACAAAGAGAAAATTAAAACTGCAAGTGATAGTTCGAGCTGTGATGAGAGTGCATCTGACAGTGCTCTAGAGATGGCTCAAATAGACAAGAGATTCCTGAAAATCTACAAGAAGAACATATTCTTTAGAAAATAAAACTACAATTGAAAACATGACAACAACAGTCATTGGAAGAAGTTTGGAAAATGTTTGATAGGAGTGATGAAATTGTCTACTGTGAATGAAAAAGGAAAGGACATGTAAGAGCAGACTTTCCAAAGTTAAAATTCAAGAAGAAATATGACTACAAGGACAATAAGTACAAGATATCTATGAATGAAACTTGGATTTATTCAGAAGACAGTTCAAGTGATCTTGATTCTACTAAGGATGAAAAATCTCATAAAACTAACATGTGTTTTATGACAAACACATCTCAGTTAACATTTGATAATCTTGCTTTAAATTCATATTATTCTGAAGTTGATTCTCATTCTGAATCTAAAAAATATGTCTAGTGAAGAATTATTTGAATATTTTAATATTCTAGAAGAAACCTGTAATTAATTAAATGAAAAGCATAAGACCTTGAAGAAACAGTATGCTTTGACCAGCTCTGTTAAATCTGCACTTGATATATAAAAGGAAAAGAATGCACAATTACTTAAGGAAAATACTGAACTAAAATTTTCAAATGAGTAATTTAAGGAAGGACTTAGAGAAATTCACAAATAGAAAAGATACACTTACACAAATGTTAGGTAAACAAGTGGCACCAAAATACACCACTGGAATAGGCTATCGGCCTAGACAAAGACATATTACTAAAACATGATTTAATCCTAAATCTAGACAGAACACTGCTAGTTGTAGTTCTGGAAGTTCATATGCTTCAACAAGTTATTAACATGGTTATAGATCAAATAATGTTTATCATTAAAAATATATTGATTCTGTAAATTATATGAGACCTATAATACTAATCTTTTTACCTAAATCTTTGCTTGCTAACTCATCTATACCTAAGAGAATCTGGGTACCAAAATCATTTTCTATCTAAAACTATTTTGTAAGAAACCTTCTTAAAAAGTTCTTATAGGAAGAGTTGGTATTTGGATAGTTTATGTTCAAGGCACATGACATGTGACTTTTCATTTTTTAGAAGATTAGTCTATGTTGATGGAGGTTATGTCACCTTTGGTGATAAATATAAAGGAAATATCATCAGACTAGGCCAGATTGGTAACATTTATTCAATTTTAATTTCTAATGTATTATTCGTTGATGGACTTAAATATAATTTGTTAAGTATTTCCCAGTTTTTTTTATGATGGTTTCAATGTTAAATTTGAAAATGATTCTTGTAATTTTTTTAAAGCTAATTTTTTTTAGTATTTTCTGCTTTGAGAAATGATAATGTTTATATAGTTGATTTGAATTATTTATCTAAAAAAACATTACTTGATTAAATGACTTTCATAAAGATTCTTGGTTGTGTCACAGAAGATTAGGAAATTTCAACATTCATTCACATAGAAAACAGACCCGAAAAAATTTAGTTAGAGACTTAACTCAACTAAAATTCCCATCAGTCAAATTTTGTACTACCATTCAAAAGGGAGGAAAACATAAAGTTTCATTCAAATTAAAGAAAGAATATTCAACTTCTCAACCTCTCGAGTTTGTTCACATGCACTTTTTTGGACCTTCTAGTGTTTCTAGTTTAAATGGGAATCACTATGTCTATGTCCTAGTATATGACATTTCTAGATATACTTGGTTATAATTTCCTACTCACAAAAGTAATGCTTTTTCTTGTTTTATTAAATATTCCAAGTCTATAGGGAACCTTAGTGGACTTAAGATTAAGACCCTGAGAAGTGATCATGGTCATGAGTTTGAAATTCAAGAGTTTGAATCTTACTGCTCACTCAATGGCTATAATCACAACTATTCTTCCCCTAGGACACCTCAACAGAATGGTGTAGTTGAAAGAAGGAATAGAACCCTCCCGGAAAATGCAAGAACTATGCTCAATGAATATGACCTACCTGTTTACTTCTGGTCTGAAGCTGTGAATACAAATTGTTATATTATAAATATAGTCTTGATTAGACCTATTCTTAAGAATACCCCTTATGAGCTATGGAATAATAGGATGCCTAAAGTTAGATACTTCAGATTTTTTGGTTGCAAGGTCTTTATTATTAATACTACGTATAATCTGGAATGTTTTCTTCTAAAAGTGATGAGGGAATATTCCTAGGTTACTCTATAACTATTAAATCTCGTATAGTCATTGACAAAAGAACCAAATGTGTGGAATAATATGTTCACATAATATTTGATGAAACTGGTCCATATGAACCTACGCCTTCTCTCGAAAATCGTGAAGAAGATCTATCTATTCTGGACCTTAATGACAAAAATAGTGAACCTATTGTAAAGACAACCAGTTCTGGAAGTATTCCAGAATCTTTTTACAGGGGACCTGAACATAGAGAAGAACATGAAATTTATAGTCCTACCATTACTAGATCAACTAGTATTCTAGAGAATCATCCTTTAGATAATGGTGATGGTAATCTGGATAGAGGGACATAGGCTAGAGCATCTCTACGTAATCAGGTTGAACATCAATCCTTTATTTCATAGTTAGAACCAAAAAATATCACTGATGCAATCAATGATAAATTTTGGGTAATGGTTATGCAAGAAGAATTAAATCAATTTGAATGAAACAATGTCTGGGAATTAGTTGACAGACCTAAGGACACTTTGACCATAGGAAATAAATGGGTTTTTAGAAACAAAGTTGATGAATTAGGAAATATCATTAGAAACAAAGAAAGGCGAGTTACACAAGGGTATAATCAAAAGCAAGTAATAGAATATGAGGAATCCTTTGCACCTATACCTAGATTATAAGCTATTAGGATTCTACTTGCCTATGCTGCTCATTTGAATTTCAACTTATATCAAATGGATGTTAGATGTGATTTTATAAATGGATTAATAATTGAATATGTTTTTGTTGAACAGCCACATGAATTTACTAATCATCATTTTCCAAATCAATTTTTTAAACTTACTAAATATTTATATGGTTTAAAACAAGCTCCACGATCTTGGTATGATAAAATTAACAATTTTTCTATTTCAAAAGGTTTTTCTAAAGTGATTGTTGATCCAACACTCTTTATTAACTGAATTTATAATGATGTTTTAATAGTAAAAATCTATGTTGTTGATATTATTTTTGGATCTTCAATAAAATATTTATGTACTGATTTTTAAAAAATTATGCAAAATGAATTTGAAATTAGTTTGATGGGAGAACTCAAATATTTTCTTGGTTTTTGAAATTTTCAAAATAAATATGATATTATTTTTAATCAAAGTACTTATTCAAAAGATCTTTTATATTTTTTTGGTTTGAATAATAATAAGGGAGGTGAAACACCCATGAGTACCACCTATAAGTTGGACATTAATGAATCTGGGTGACTAGTCGATCCAAAAAATTATATAGGTATGATTAGAAGTCTACATTACCTTACTGCTAGTCAACCAAACATTATGTTTAGTGTATGTATGTGTGAATGAATTCAAACTAGTCCTAATGAATCCCGTTTTATTTCTGTTAAAATTAATTTCAAATATCTTAATCATACTCCAAATTTAGGTTATTTTTATCCTAAAGTACAATCTTTTGAGTTAATAAGATATTAAGATTCTGATTTTTCTTGTTGTAATTTGGATTGAAAAAGCACATCTGGAACATGACATTTATTGGTAAAATCCTTAGTATCTTGGTGTAGTAAGAAAAAGAATTCAGTTGCATTGTCTACTACTGAAGTAGAGTATATAGCTTCTGGTAGTTGTTGTGCACAAATTCTATGGATGAAACACACTTTGTTAGACTATGGATATTATTTGAAACATGTTTCACTAAATTGTGAAAACAATAGTGCTATTAATATTTCAAATAACCATGTATCTCACTCTCTAACTAAACACATTGATGTTAGGCACCATTTTCTAAGAGATCATTATCAAAAGGGAGATATAACTCTTTAGTTTATAAGAACTGAACATCAACTAGCGGATATTTTCATGAAACCTTTAAATTCAGAGAGGTTATATTACATTAGACACTAGTTAGGAATGATAAACCCTTAGGAATACCACACTATTAGGAAACCTAACCATTAGGAATACCTCACCGTTAGACAACCTCACAGTTAGGAATACCTACCCTTTATACAACCTCGCCATTAGGAATACCTCACCATTAGACAACCTCACCTTAGTAATACCTCACCATTTGACATCCTCACCATTAGGAATACCTCACTGTTAGACAACCTCACCATTATGAATACCACACCATTATACAGACTTGTCGTTTATAATACCTCACCATTAGACAACCTCACTTTTAGTAATACCTCATAGTTACCATTCTCACCAGTAGGGCATACTGTTAAAATTCTCACTGGTATAACATACCACAATGCTTTATTTTTATTTTTTTGTCTTAAAGCCGAATCATTTTAGTGTTTTATTTTTTTTAATTCCTAAATCACATAAAATAAATACTAAACCTTACACAATCCACTGTGAACCCAACCCGTTCAAATTCTCACCATCTTTAAAACCCAAACCTTCAGAATTCTTGTGAACCCTAAGTCTCTGGTTGTAGAAATGGCTCATGTGAAGAGATAGACACTCAGTGAAGGAGATGCGCCGAGTTCTAAGTGGAAAAAAGTCGATTCAGGAACCAGTGGAAGTGGAACTATTAAGGAAAGAAGACAGCATGTGAATGCACATCTTAACAAAAGGAAGATAGTGATTTTAACCGAGATATGCGTTGAATGGTTATTATCTAGAAAATTTCTAATATTGAATATATTTGAGGAGCAGGGCTGGCTCGAGTGTTTTACGAATAACAATGGACTATAGTTCCTAGTTGTAGTGAATGAATTTTATGCGCGTGTTCGTTTTGAGATGTCAGAAGAGGAGAATAGGATGAGTTTGTTTGTGAATGGTAAAGTGATATCATTCTCATCCAGTGAATGGGGTGAAAACCATGCAGTAACTCATGAAGGAGATTATGGATTTTCTTCTAAGTCCATACATGAAGCAAGTGATCATTTTAGATATGAAGCTACACTACATGAGCTAACTTTAAATGGATCTCCAAGGTAAGTGATTGTAGCAGATATTGAAGGTGAGAATAGATTTTTGTTCAAGTTTATCCAACATGTGATTAAAACCAAGAGAGGTGATTTTTCCACCCTACAGTTTCAAGAAATATACCTAATGTATCTTTTTAGGCGTGGAGTGAAGGTCAACCTATGTAGACTAGTGGTGGTGAAGGATAATTTTTTCATTACTCGAACGGTATGAAAGTTTATGAAAGTGAACTGGAATGAATGGAAGAAGTAGTGAGTGAATGATGAAGGAAAGGTATATGAAAAATACCGTCTTATGGACCATGCTAATAGGCCAAAGGAAGAGAGGGATCTAGGTCTATGACCTGATGAGGCCATCCCATTCTATAGTGATTCTTAAGAATATGATACCTCTGTTGAAGAAGGAGGGGATCCTAATATTCTTTCCAACCCTATACCTCATAGTATTTCTTATGGGAATGCTAGTCCTCCAGTTGTTTTTCCCAGAAGGGAACCTATTTTTTCTGAGGATGATGTTGAAGAGTAATAAAGACAGGTTGATGAAAGATCTGTATCCAAGAGCACATATGAGAGCACTGCTCTTTGTTCGAGTCCAATGATTGGATTTTCTTTTATCCCTGTAGAGGTTGATCTAGTTGAAACAGTAGACCCTATACCTGAACTTGCTGATAATCCTATTACTAAGATAGATATAGTTGATGATGATTCTGATGAGGAAGGCCAGCCAGATAATGCTATTTAGGAGGAAGCTCGAGTTTATGGGGAGAATCCCTCCATGTTTTGTTTAGTTTCAGTAGCTCATGGGATTGAGGACTGGGTAGATGACCTAGGTTTTGTAGTTCTTGGAGTAGATTACCCTGAATCTGATGATGAGATACCTCTCAGCAGACCTAATGTCTAATATAATATCCTCTCTGAGACCTCACCTGATGATCTTGTGAAAGAAGATGACTTAGAGGAGTTAAAGTCTAAGATAAAGATCATTTTTTTTGAAGAACTAAAGAGAATGGAAAATTCCTTGATATCTTATGTTCAAAAGGTTTTGAATGAATATGTGTCCAGTGTTATGGATGAACTAAAATATCTGTAATCTTAGTTTTCTAGTCTCTAAGAGTCTATTGATTCTTTGAAATTAACTGGGTCTTATTTGACTATGAGCACATATTCTCAAGCTTTTAAAGATTTAGCATATGTAAAATGTGTTGTGTGCCATATGGTTTTAGTATTTGAGGAATTTAAGACTTCATTGGAACATCATGTCATCACCTAGGACTCTCTTGTGAAAAATCTCATAAGTGGGCTGACTAAATCTTTTAAGTAAATAATTTCCTTTACTATTGCACCTCTAACATCTACCAGGCCCTCTTTGGATATTGATCAGATTAGAGATATGCTCATAGAAGAGATTGGATATTCTTCTTCCAATAGATCTGTAGACGCTTCTGCTTTGACCAATGTGGCGACTACCACTAGGGATATAATGAAAAATTGTTCACAATTTTATGAGAGAATATTCTGCTTCTCAGAAATAGGTAAAGGATAAAGTTGATTGTTATTTTCAGAAAGTGTATACCAATCATCAGTTGATGAACCATTTCAAAATTCTTTTGGAAAAACTGAATACGCCCTCTAAATCAAGCCTTTATAGAACAGTTAAGAAAGCTCAGGGAGCTGACTCTAGCTTTGGGTAATTTTTTAGAAAACTAGGATGACTTTTTGTCTGCAATGGAGAGGGGAGGAGAAATTATCATGGAATTCAAGAATTTTTTGTTGCCTTTATTAAATATTGATGCTCAGCCTGTAATAGTGCCTTCTGTTCTGCCTCCATCTACTTATTGATCTTCATCTTATGCTTCTGCTTTCCAAATGACCCCAGCTCATGCTATTCAAAGTTTAACACCTATGATTCCTCAGAGACATACTCCTTACAGTTCTGATCATGTATCTATTTCTTCTCCACCTATAATCCTTATATGATTTCCACAGTATTCTTCTCAACCTTTTGAGCCTAATTCAACCTCAGATCATAAAGTAAAATCCAATGTGGACATTCAATAAGTGGATTGAGTGGGTCTAGCCGTGTTTGATAGGAATCTTATGTATTTCTTGAACTATTTTTGTATCTTGTACTCTTGATTCATTAATATATATCACTCTTTTAATCTCTTTCTCTGTGTTTTACTTTTCCTGTATAATTCCTTTATTTCTATTTTTACTGTTCTCCATTTTCTCTGATACATTATTTTAACCCTTATTTTTACTAATCACAAAGGGGGGAAAATCCCCACAGAGAAAAGAGAAATTAACAAAGGGTGAAATATCATTAATAAGGAGGAAAAATAATTGAATTTAATTTATCTCTACTATATTTTATTATCTATGATACATTTACAGATCATTATCTCTGATATATATGAAACTATGTTGACACACACTAAGAAAACATAACTATTGTATTTTAAGTCTAATACATTTTGGATTACAATGTCATAATTTGTGATTATCAAAACAGGGGAGATTGTTGTACTCACCTATTTTGATAAATTCCAATTATGATTAATTATGTTTTGATAATCCCAAATGATGTTTATTATTTAAACATTTCATTATTTTAGTTAATGTTTAAGTTCTTTAAAACTCAAAATATAAATACTTTCAAATATGTCCAAATGATAAATCTTTTGTGATATATTTAATTCATTTAGTTAATTGAATGTGTATATGTGTCACTATATTCTATCTTAACTCATTCTGTGAATAGAGTTAATAAACAGACACTTATTCATTGGTACAGAACCGAGCTACCTGTATGTATAAGTCTACCGGATTGCGAGTCTACCATTATAGAAAGGTACCGATACACGGAGAGCTATCGTTACACCAGATCTACCGTTATAGTAAGTCTACTGGTAAGAAAGAATGCTATCAATATAGAGTGACAGCTACAGCTATAGAATTCTATCATTATGAAGTTCACCGATATAAAGAAGGAACCACTACTCAAGTATGCCGATACAAGGAGCTACTGGTAAAATAATAAAGAGATACCAATAGGTGCTCACCGCTACATAGAGACCTACCACTATATAAAGCGACCGGTACAAGGAGCTACTGTTACAGAGACAAACAACTAGAGATACAAGTCGACCGTTACAAGAATTCTACTTCTTATACTTTTATGCCTTATTTAAATTATACTAATGGTCATATTTTGTTAATTTAATGCAACAACTATTAATTAATTATGGTTTTTGGGACGTTAGGTTATCGTAACTCATACCTGCAATAAAGTAATCATTCCCTTTTATAGATCTCATGGAATATAAGTAAGATGTAGCTGTGGTGAGGAATATATGCAATAGAGAGGGGACATCCATACGCCCACTTACTAGAATAATACTGGACATACACGAGGCCATTCATACAAGAAGAGAACACAAACTGAACCATAGTCAGAGAGTGAAGAACTAAAACAATCTATTCATGTACTGAAGATGATCAAACTGAACCTGAAAGTCAAGGAAGCAGATGACTCATTGTTTTCATAAAAATACCAAAGAAAGAATCAGAAGCATTTATGATTAATAAAACGGATTCCATAGTTTCACTTCAAATCACTAGAGCATTCTAAACTCATATTTGATCTATCTCAGGGATTATTTTACTTTATTTTTGAGTAGTGTGTGTACTTTGTATATTCTATACACTCACTGACTCCTGTACTAAACTGGAGGATTTCTAAATCCTATCAAAAAAATTCTATAACTCTCTTGTATCCCACTATGGATAGTGGTAGAGGTCAAGTAGGACCTGGATAGCTTGTGTGCTGTTGTTATTATTATCCCACAAGGAACTGTGGAAGAGGTCTAAGGACCTAGACATTCTGAGCACTGTTGTAAAACCCAGATTCAGGGCGTGGATCAAGTTTATATAAACTATTTGTTAGGACTATGTCTCGGCTTGAATCTAAACCTCTTGTTTTACATTTCCGTGCATTTTACTTTTGTTAAAATTATTTGTTTTGAATATTCCTCTGTTAATTACATTGAAATATAAAATTATTTTAATGTTACTTTAATAGTTAATTTAGATATTTTTTGTAACTATTGTAAATCAGTATGTTAGTTTCAAAAGATAATTTAATCTTCTGATTAAATTCACTGAGACCTAATCAATATTTTTATAACCTAATTGAAACATTTCAGTTTTAAAAATTCACTATAGTTTAACAAAGTATTTGGATTGGGGGATTTTAATAGAAATATTTTTAATATAAATTTTTAAAATGGAACACAATTCACCCCACTCTTGATTATTTACTCTGACCAACACTTCTATTGATATAGTAGATCAAAGAGGTATGGTTGTAGTGAATATGTTTGATCAAGAGATTTCTCCAAATGAGGGGGAGGAATATGTTTCCACATGATTAGTTATAGTTTCTCATGGGATAGAAGACGGGTCTGAAGACCCTGGATTTTTGAATTTAGGTTTAGACTATAGAGATTCTGATGATGAGCATCCTATTAGAAGTATTCCCATCCCTTCAGTTACAGAGACTACTATTGTGTAACCAGTGGTTCTTTTTCCTCAAGACTATGTAAAGATAGATGATTTTGAAACAATAAAATCATATCTGAAGAGCCACTTTTATGAGAGATGTTTGGGATAGATAGGTATATGACTCAAAATCAAGAAATTGTAACTTCTATAGTGGAAAGCCTAGTTTTTTCCTCTCACACTATCCTACTATAGGAAGTAAATGACTTCCAGAATCATATCAAATCCACGACAAACTCTATGGAATCTGTGAAGCATTCTATTTCCTATTTATAATACTATATGGATTTAAGTGCTAAGGTGGACAAAGACCTTTGTTATGTTTATATTCTGGTTCAAAAAATGTTCACTATGATTGAGGAATTTATGATATCCATTGAGACACATGTGAGTGGAAAAAATAATGATGTGACAAGGCGAATCAGTGGGCTAACCATATCATTTAAGGAGACAATGGCTTTCACTATGGTACCTCTCTGTGCATCTGCTTCATCTTTAGTTGCACCTCTTGTAGATCTAAAAAAAATTAGATTAGTTTTCAGAGATGATGTGGAGATGTTCTATGGTTCTAGTACCTTAGACCCTCAGTATATGACTCATGCCATTTCTACTATTAGAGAAATTCATAACCATCTGGGAAATTATTTATGGGAACCTGCTCAAGATCAAAAATCTATTCTAGAGAAAGTTTATTTCTACTACAAAAAGTGTCTATACATAGCATCAGATAGGTGGTCACTTCATGTTGGTAAGCCTAACATTACCATTCTACCATACTCTTCTACTACATACATTGTCAAATTATAAAGATTGTCATAAAGGTAATATTTGGTAAATTTAATGCTTATGACATTAATTCTTGTTGATTATATACATATCAAGAGATAGTATTTGGGGAAAGCACGAGGTATGAGAAATACCACACTTGATCTACCTACTCATATTTTTGGACCTCAAATATAAAAGAGAAGACTGAGGAAGAAAAGTTGTGTGTCATATGAAGCGTGTGTTTTTTCATGTGAAGGAGCGTACATGCTAGATCAAAAAAAGAACCATTAAATACATACACTATAAACCCAAGAAGATCAAGAAGACCTTTTCTGGAGAACAAATTCAAGGCTTCCTTCTGTGCTTCATCAACTCTCGATTAACAGAAAAAGCAGAACACTCTATTCAGGAAAGCTAAAATTGGGATTTGGGACACTCTGTTTGGAGATCAACTTTCAAAGATTGACTTGAACAACAAATACTTCACTCCAAGGACTCAAGAGATTAACTAAAAAAAATATAACTTTATAAACGCAAGCTTATAATCTTAGATATATTTTTTTCCTTCATTTTACATTTCTGAGAAGTGTGTGTGTCTGTCTGTTACCCACATTATCTCTTGTGCTTGAATTTGAGGATACTAAACAACCTCATATCAAATGTCACTTAGATTTTGTTTCCCACGTATAACAATGGAAGAGACCATGTGTGTTCTATATTATTTGTTTTTTCCATGAAGAACTGTGGTAGATTGTGTTAACCATGGACAGTTTGTGGAAACTGTTGTAAATCCTGATATAGACCGTGTGTCATGATTATTGATAGTATAAAATGTTGAGGGGTAGGTGATCACAATGTGGAAAATATTAAGTCTTATCTTGAGACTAAACCACTTGTTTATCTTTATTGTTGACTATATTTTTTTCATACTCAGTTTTATCTACTTTTTGCTTCTTATAATAGCCAGACAAAAATTGTTTTGAATTAACTACGAATGTTATTTTTGGTTAGTGTGTGTATGTGTTTAATTCAGTAAAATTTTCTAAAAATTTGAAGAAGTATTTTACACTAATTCACCTGAGGAATAATCACCATTTGAGAAACCTGTTGACCAACTACACATTTATATCTCTACTTCATTATTTTACTGGGTCATTTCAAAATATAGGGGATTATTATAAGAATGTTTTTAACAAATATTTTATCTAGGAACACAAGTCACCCTCTCTATAGATTCCACACTAACAACATTAATGGATGTTATGAAATAAATATTTCATGAGTACATGTAAAATTTCATGGTTGTGTTTATTTATGAAATTCTAGTATACTAAAAATGATAGTATGAACATAAATAAAATCCTAGGATTGTTTTTGAAACCATATGTAAAAGATATTTTATGATATATTTTACAATATATATATATTTTAAAACAATATCATTAATTTTTCATACAGTTTCAAAATATTTACTACCTATTGACCCTTGTAAAACAAAAGTTGGTGAATAATGGCCATGACCCACAAATATCAATTAGATTCATAATTTTCTTTCATTAGTGGGTTACTACTAGATTTTTTTTGAATATATTACAAGACTAGCTATCTCATTGACTATGTTTACCTGAGAAGGAGATATGTTCATCTAGAAAAAAATGTATTACATTATTGATTTTAAAAACTAAAATACTTATTTTTGAATCCTCGAGTTTTTTCCTTTCCATCCCAAAATACATATTTCACAATATGTGGTGATGCTTTATTGAATGGATTTTTTTGTACTAATACATAATGATCGTGTAATATCTTATCCATCATGTCAGTTGAAACCACATGAGTAAATTAAACTACATATGATTTGGATTGTTTTGTTATTTATGTTAATATTTTTGATGTACCATTTTTATGGAGTATTGTTGGAAATATATATTGGTCGTAAATGTTTTATTTATATATTAACTCTAAAATAATTTTTTATGAGAGATGGAAGATGGCTTCTGTAGTACCCCCAGTTTCTGGTATGTAACCCTTGTTTTATGCCATTTAAGTACATGAATCATATGATAAATGGTTCGGAAGGTTTGGAGACTATTAAATGGTAAAAGGGAAAACAGTGGTGACACACGGGCTGCGCACGGTTTTCCCAAACCGTGCGGAAGCCATGTAGGTGGTTTTCACTTTGGACAGAGGAGACTGCATGGTGTGGGAATGGTTTCGGTAAACCATGTGAGGATGCTGGGCAGAGCGCCCCTTCCAAACGGTGACTACCGCATGGTTAGTGCATGATTTGACTAACCGTGTGGACTAACCATGTGTAGGGTCAACTTAGATCCTATTTTAAAGGATCCTTTCCATATTATCATTAAACCCAATAGTTTTTCCTCTTATACAGCCTTATCCCGAGATTTCTCTCTAGTGATGGTGGTAGAACACTTACCATGCGTTTTGGAAGAGATCCAGAGGTTTTCCTTAGCGTTGAGAGGCCAGTTAATCAAGGTAAGTCTAGTTTCCTTTAGTTTTCTTCAATCATTTTCTTCCCTCTTTATGGATCCTTAGATCTATGCCCTATGTGGGTACATCAAAGGCAGTCGATGACTTTTAAGTTGTGTTTTGGTTTTTTTGGTAATAGTGGAAAGAATCTAAGGATGTTTCCGGGAGTAGTTGACTCGGTTTTGTTGGTGTTCTTCGTCCGTTGGTTGGTTTCACCTAATTTGTTGAGGTAAGATGCTTCACTCTCAAATCCTCTATATTATAACTTGAAGGATTATTTTCAAGTTGTTTTCCTTGATTGAAATGGTTTGTCTATCTGCTGTAAAAGAATGGTGGAAACCCATTTTAAGTAACTGGTGATGGAACTTGTGTGAGTTTGTTGAAGTGAGTTTATAATCGTGATTTTAAACTGGGTATGGTTTTGCTGCTAGAAAGAAATGGTTTTCAATAAAAGGATTGATGCTTTATTGAAAGGTTTTGAACACACTTGGTTTTGGCATGTATTTTCATAGGTTGTGGTGTGTGTTCATATGCATTGTGACGGATAAGGTCAAGAGGTACCCCCCATCAAAAAGTTGGGATGGATAAGGGCGAGAAATACCCCCATAAAAAGGGACGGATAAGGGCGTGAAGTACCCCAGTCATGGTAGTCTACTAAGTTATCTCTTAGTGGAAGGATAACTCACCACTCAAGAGTATAGGGAGGTCCAGGTTACATTCATGTTTGGTTGTGTGGATTTGTGGAATGGAATGAATGTGCCAAAATGGAAATGGGAATTTGATTGGAAACATTACCTGGTTTCTTTTCATGATACATATCATGATTTATTGGAGGATGAAGTATGATGATACCCAGGAGAACTGGTGGGACTCTAATCCTGGGAACAAGTGGAAGAGGCACACCTACTTCTAATGTGGGAGTGCGAATCAGAATCATATGGAAGGATCAATGAATCTTCCACCACGACCCAAGATGAACTCTGGGTGTTGTAAAGACCCGTAGTTGACGTACATGGACATTACATTACTTTTTCGGAATACATAATACATAAAAAAACCAACACTCTAGGATTGTAATGGATTGGTGTCTTTGGAAACTCGGAACAAAGTCTTCTAATCGTTGTGAAAAATCTTCATTATCTCCCTTAAATATCTTCCCCTTTGGTTTTCTTACAGAATACTTTTCATTATATCCTGGGGAAAAGAAAACATATAAAGGGTGAGCTCAAATGCTCAGTAAGTGTAAGAATGGATAATATAAAACAAACCATTTACATTTGAACTTCAAAACAGGAACATAATGTTTACACATCAAAATCCTGAGTTGTGAAATAAATCATGGCAGTACATAAGGCATAGGTCATAAAGGAACATTAATCATGATAAAATAGAATGGGAATAAAAAATTTAATTTTGGAAAACCATTAATCACATTATATTATTTCCATAGTATCCAAGGCATTGCTGCCAAGACTATCTTAGTAGACAAATTCCCATTCTGAATCGAGTTCACTCCTCATTCCAGTCATGTATCACTGAACCGGATTAACTAACCGTTCCAACCATGTCTATATCATGAGATATAAATATTTACCCAATAAATTAGAGGGAGATATAGGTCCCACCCATCTCATAATTAAATCATTCTTTCTTGTCCTACAAATTATGCATAAATCCTTCATCATAACCCAAAGAATAAAATGGGTTTCATAAACATCATCCCATCATAACGTTATCTATATAAAACTAATGGATATAATTTCATAATAAGAATAATCAAACCATGTAAATAATATAGAAATTATACTTTAAACATAAACATATTAAATAATTTCTCCTTATATGAGAAATAGTTTTGACAAATAATTTGAAATGAAATCTTGAGGAAAATATCCTTTCTTCATCAAAATCATTTTCTTTTCAAATAATGCCCTGAAATTTTAAAAGAAAAGGATTTTGTTGAAAATAGTCATTAAATCTTGTAGAGTGTGCTTCATTAAAATAAGGCATTATGAAATTGTAAAATTTTCTTCAGGCCGTATAAGTTAAAAAAAAATTCACCTCATACATTTGTCGGAAAATTCAATGAGTACCTCGTATGGTAAACAAAATAATGATTCCTTCCAAACCTTGTGGTAAAATTCATAAAAGTGTTAAAATTACATTAAACATACATGTAATAATACTAAAAATTTTATGGAAACATATTTAGAAAACATGTACATGGATGATAAACTTAACCCCAGTAACTACTTACAAATAAAAAATCTCGGATAAGAATGAGATTGGAATAATTATCCCTTACCTTAGGTCCGATATGCTTCGTATGTATCCGAACCTCCTGTATAATGATTTATATAATTTCATTGACTTATTAAATAATCATATTCATTGTTATGATATCATATATGGTTCACTTATGAGTTTATATTACCCGTTCTTTTGTAAATTCCATGTTCAAGAAGCATTTTTGGTAAAATCGTTTTATTTATCGTACGTGATTGGAATTGTTGTTCATGATATTATTATTAAATATATCATGATTTAATTACTTCCAGAATTTAAATCATGATTTATATATCATATTTATTCAGTATATATGTATTTATAATAGATATATAAATGAAATGAAATACACCGTTCATGGAGATAGTAGGTCGTACGTACGCATGAACACTGTTTTTTTCCTTATTGACTTGAATGGAATTATGTAGATGAAATATATATATATATACATAAATACAGTAGATTTATCATGTAATATATTTCCTTATTATACATTATATATACTTTATAATCATTCTTGAGTGGTTAACATGGAGAATGAATCTCATCGCGTCGTGGAGATGGTAATCCGTACGTACGCACAAGCGATTATATCATTCCCATAATTATTGAATTGAATTGGAGTGGATGATATAATATATTAGAATAAGTATTATGTTATAATTATCATATATAGTTATTCATTACACCATTATACCCATTCAAGGTAGGTGGTGGTGGAAAAAACTGATTACACCACGGCGTGGAGACGGTATTCCGTACGTACGCACGCGCAGTGATTTCATTTTCTGTAGGATGGATAGAATGTTAAATAGAGTTGTTTAATATTTATAATAACATATAATTATATAATTAATCATTATGTTAATACATTATAATTAAACTATTAAAGTGGATGAAGTAGAATAAGAAAGAATCTTGAAAGAGTCGGTAGAAGAGAATACCTCTTCCTCGACGTACCTCCTTTAAATTTCTTTGTAGGGAACTAGAGTTGGTCTTTTGAAAATAATAGAACATATATTATATAACTGGAGAGGTTTAGAAGATTAATTGGTAGGTGTTGGCCGAGATTCAAGTCTCAAAAGGGTGTTAATAGAAGAGGGAATGGATGCCCTTTTTATAAGGGAGGAGAGGGGCACCTTTGGAAAAACATAAAATATTAATTTATAATAAGTCATGTTCAGTTTATAATAGCTCCAAGTTGATTTATTTCGAAGATAAAGTGGGGATGGGTCGAAATAATCTCAACCAATATGTTTTATACAATTTTAGGTTACTATTTTAACATTATCAGTTAGATTTAACTCTAAGTTAAATAATTTATCTTTTATCATGTCTTCTTTTTTTTATTACACTATATGGTTAATAAACTTACTATAACAATCCAAACGAACCCAAAGTGGTTCATTATTAATATATATATCCTTATCTAAGTCATTTGGCCTAACCGTAGATTTTTATGAATAGAATAACAATTAATAGTATAATATTTTTTTAAAAAACTATTTTATGTCGATTTTGACACTATTTGGTAATTGATTTTTATGAAAATCATAACAGCATGATTATTCGAATAAAATTAATTAAATCAATACTAACATGTCATATTAATTTATAAAATTATTTTAAATCATAAAATGTCTCAAATGACATTTATTTGGGTATTTATAACATCAATTATGTTAATATTTCACTAATAAGGTAATTACTGCATAATCATTGTGTCGTAAATAAATTAAAATATTAAATGTCTAAAAATTATAAATAAAATACCATTATGTACGAAATATTTTTATCTTTCTAATGAAAATTTAATGTCTAATATATCTTATGTATAACCCTATATTAAAAATAATTTAGTTATTATACTTTGATTTTAACTCTTTTAACCCTTCTTTAAATAAATTAATAATGAATGTCCTAATCTAATCCAAGTGGACCTAAATGGTCATATTTTATTCCTAAGGTTGTTTTTGGTCGAATTACAGTTATCCAATAGAATTAGGACATGTGTTAGGGTAATAATAGTATCATTTTTAACCTTAATTACCCAATTTACTTTTAACCATGGTAAATAAAAGTAAAAAGTCCCTATTCACCAAATATTATTTTTATCTTATTGAACCACTTTTTAATCCTTGATATTATCCATGTCTCTCGGATTTTAGAAATTTCACTCACAGATGCAGTAAAATTATGGTTTTTGTAAGTTTGCAAAAAGCTCCTATGTGGTAGGTAAAAGACAGTGAAAAGTTTAATTAAAATTTTATATATCTAAAATTATTATAAAATGACTCAAATTAATTACATTGAACATATATAGGTATTATTTAACAATTTTGACATAAAATAAATTTTAATAAAATAAATTATTATTTAAATAAAAATTCGCTTTTTAAATAGTAACCCAGTGTTTTCACTATTCATAAAAAATTGATAGATTTCAGATCAATACCAAAAAATTCAGCCTAGGATAATTTTGATATTCAGAATCCAAAAATGAAGTCCATTTTGAAAGATAAAATTTATAAAATTTCAAAAAGTGGGTATTACTTTTCATAATGGCTAGTTCATAATAATTTTATAATAATATCTCATTTAGTGAAACTCGGTATTGTGTACAACACACGCTATCGTGGAAGGTTGTGATTGCATGCAATCAAACCAATTAAGGGTTGCGTGTAGTGAAAGATTACTTTTTTGTTGCGTATAATAAAATCCAACCATATTTCATTTATACATTAATATATATATATATATACACTGATTGTTGCGTAGAATAACTTCTATCAAACAAACATGAAATTGTGTGTTTCATGATCCAAGATTAGTGTTACGTATACTGCAAGCTAATACGGTGTTTCATATAGCGCAAGATAATCTTGGTGTAGCGTACAACATAAGATATGAAAAAAAAATATCTCATAAAATCTCAGGGTGTTATATTCTACCCCCCTTAAAATGAATTTCATCCCTGAAATTTGTCAGGGTTATAAATTATTTACTACTTGAAAGTTTTTTTCATGGAAACCCACATCGTAAAACGGAATACCAAAACATAACTTTAAAAACTAATGTAGGAAACGTAACGGTTACCCAAATTAACAATTCACTGGGTTTCCACATAGAAGAAGATAGGTAAAAATATGGATATGGAAGAGAAATTTAACCATCATGTTCTGATGGTGAGTGGTAGAGAACATGGCTATGAAAAACCCAACAATAACAAAGACATAAATTTGTGATGATCTAAGGTACCATCTGATTCAACGGATATAAGGGAATTAGGAAAACATTTTTTTTCAATATCATTTCCCTAATGTTGAATAATTTGAATTAGAAGAAATACTTACATTATTTTGGTATAATCTCACCATTGTTCGTGCCTTGACCAATTTCCACTTCATCTATTATAGAAATAAAGTTGAATTTCTCATTCATGAGGTGTTATAAAATCATGTGATAGAATGATGGGTCATTCCATATGTCTCAAAAAAAAGGTTAGAAAAAGTTATCAAATATACATAAGTCCATCTATGGTGAGGTTATTCGTATATGATTCCAAAAATAGACATATACTTCATCTATCATACCTCTTAATAAAACTAGTTTCTACTAACCAGGGAATTCCTGTAGGCTAGTGGTTGGTGATAAAGGCATGTCCCACTTCAGTTGTGGGTTCGATTTCCACAGCCTTGTCCGATGCGATGGGTTGTCACTCATCCTGCAGGTTGTCCTTTTTCTAAAACAACATTATTATAACATTCCATAAATAATATTGAAAAAAGTTCTACTCTTAAACAATTCGGACTTATGTCCAACATAATCCATTCCAATCTTTAGGCTTATCCAAAATACTCTTGTCCAAGCTCACAGTATAAATAATACAATTACTAGAAATGTCATCTTTTGAGCATGTGAATACCATCATTTATCCCCTATATATCATACGATATATCTTGTTGGTCAAATTACAAACATGTGAAAACCTTAATCATGTATTCTCTTGAAAAATGAATACCCATTGAACCTCAGTGAAAACATGAATGTTGTCAAAGGTTAACTCTTTCCACATACCAAAATCCCAAAAATTCTATATACTCAAAACATAATATAACTTAGTCCTAATATCAGTCATGAGCTCATGAATACTATCAAACAATTTATTTTCTCCTTATCCCTTCATTATGCGCATATCATCTGCTTTCCAAAATATTTGAATCACTTTTCATGGTTACTGGTACCATATTCTTATAGAAACCCACAATTGACCAATACAAAGATATTTAAATATACTATAATATTACCTAAACAAAATTATTATTAAATTCCAATACATAATCCCTTAAATACATCCTCTTCAATGATTTTCATAGACTAGGTCCTTCCTCGATATAGAAGTAACTTCTTATGTCAGTGCATTGAGTTGTGTAATGCCCATGTTTTCCGCAGACAAGACATTGCACTCTATAACAGTCCGTCACTCTATGACCCTTTTCTCCACATAGATAACATCTTCCGCTCCATTTGAGGTATTCCTCAATGTTTTTTCCCTTCTTTAGAAATCTCAATCTTCCTTTCTCAATGCTCCTAACTATGAGAACATGCATAAAATTACATATTCCTCTTAACCGATGACTTTGGAATACAATTAAAGTTCACCATGTTAATCATATATCAAGATGACTGATTCAGCATAATCACAATATCTTTCTCTCCAGGCGTTACATAATTTCGTTTATCATAATCACAAATTTTTCCACTGGAATCAATGTTAACTGAATTCCTTCTCGTTCCCTCCATTGACTATGACCTGAAACTATAGTGTAATAAACATTTAAAATAACAAGGAACCACAAAATCATAAAAATTCACTTATGGGATGTATAACATATCATAAATTATTTAATCCATGACACCTTTGGATTAACCTAGGTCATTCATGATCTCCAACATAATCCTAGAACTCTAACCTATACGTATACTTAACCTTAGGGACATCCCTAGACATACTTGAGAAATATATCTAGGGATTTCACTAAAGTTTTCGCATCCTAGTTTCCAAAGGTTAACTAAACCTTTCCTCTGATGCCAACTTTAGAGACCTGTACTTTACATAAATAGACATTACATTACTTTTTCGGAATACTTAATATATAAAAAAACCAACACTCAAGGATCGTAATGGTTTAGTGTCTTTGGAAACTCGGAACAAAATCTTCTAATCATTGTGAAAGATCTTCAACATCTCCCATAATGATCTTCCCATTTGGTTTTCTTACCTAAAACTTATCTTTATATCCTGGGGAAAAGAAAACATATAAAGGGTGATATCAAATTCTTAGTAAGGGTAAGCATGGAGAAAATAAATCAAATCATATACATTTGAACTTCAAAACATGAACATAAAGTTTACACCTCAAAATCTTGAGTTGTGAAATAAATCTTGGTAGTACATAAGGCATAGGTCATAAAGGAACATTAATCATGATAAAATAGAATGGTAATAAAACATTTAATTGTGGAAAACCATTAAGAATATGATATGATTTCCATAGTACCCAAGGCATTGCTGCCAAGACCATCTTAGTGGACAAAGTCCCATTCTGAATCGAGTTCATTCCTCGTTCCAGTCCTATATGACTGAACCAGATTAAATTATTGTTTCATCCATGTCTATATCATGATATATAAATCATTACCCAATTTATTAGAGGGACATATAGGTCCCAACCATCTCATAATGAAATCATTCTTACTTGTGCCACAAATTAAACATAAATCATTCATCATAACCCAAAGAATAAAATGGGTTTCATAAAAATCATCCCATCATAACATAATCCATATAAAACAAATGGATATCATTTCATCATAAGAATAATCAAACTATGTAAATAATAGAGACATTATACTTGAAACAAAAACATAATAAATAATTTCACCTTATATGGGAAATACTTTTGACAAAACAGTTGAAATGAATTCATGAGGAAAATATCCTTTCTTCTTCAAAATCATTTTCTTTTCACAAAATACAATGAATTTTTAAAAGAAAAGGATTTTTTTGAAAATAGTCATTAAATCTTGTAGAGTAAGCTTTATGAAAATAAGGCTTTATGAAACTGTAAAAATCTGTTCATGTCGTATAAGTTAAAAAAACATTCTCCTCATACTTTTGTTAGAAAAGGGAAAAAGTACCTCCTAAGGTAAAAAAAGAAAGATTCCTTCAAAAACATGTGGTAAAAGTCATAAAAGGGTATAAATGACTTTGAACATACATGGAAGAATACTAAACATTTTATGAAAACATTTTTAGAAAACTTGTACATGGATGATAAACAGAACCCCAGTAAATACTTAAGAATAAACAATCTCTGATAAGAATGAGATTAGAATAATTATCCCATACCATAGGTCTGATATGATTCGTACGTATCCAAACATCCTATATAATGATTTAATAGTGTCATTGACTTATTACCAAATCATATTCATTTTTATGATATCATATATGGTTCACTTATGACTTTATATTACCTGTTCATTTGTAAATTCCATGTTAAAGCAGCGTTTTGGGTAAAATCATTTTATTTATCGTACGTGTTTGGACTTGTTTTTCATGATATTATTTTTACTTATATCATGATATAATTACTTCCAGAATTTAAATCATTACTTATATATCATATATATTCTATATATATATATATATATATATATTAGATAGATAAATGAAATGAAATACACCGTTCATAGAGACGGTAGGCCGTATGTATGCATGAACACTATTTTCTTTTACTTATTGACTTGAATAAAAGTATGTAGATGCCACATATATAAATATACATAAATATAGTAGCTTTATCATGTCATATATTTCATTAATTTTCATTATATATACTTTATAATCATTCTTCAGTGGTTAACATGGAGAATGAATCTCATCGTGTCGTGGAGATGGTAATCCGTACACACACACGAGTGATGATTTCATTCCCATAATTATTGTATTGAATTGAAGTGGATGATATAATATCTCAGAATTAGTTTGATTTTATAATAATAATATATAGTTATTCTTTACACCCTTATACCCATCCATGTAAGGTGGTGGTGGAAAAAACTGATTACACCACGGTGTGGAGACGGTATTCTGTACGTACGCACGCGCGGTGATTTCATTTTCTGTAGGATGGATAGAAGGTGAAATAGGGTTGTTTCATATTTATAATAAAATATCAGTATATAATTAATATTGATGTTATACTTTATAATGAAACAATTAAAGAAGATGAAGTAGAAGAAGAAAGAAACTTGAAATAGTTAGTAGAAGAGATTACCTCTTCCTCGACGCACCTCCATTAAACTTATTCTTAGGGGACTAGAGTTGGTATTTTGAGAAGAAAAGAACCTCTATGATATAACTAGAGAGTTTTAGAAGAAGAATTTTCAGGTTTTGGCCGATATTCAAGGCTCAAAAGGGTGTGAAGTGAAGAGGAAAGGGGTGCCCTTTTTATAATGGAGGAGAGGGGTACCTTTTGAAAAACCTAAAATATTTTTTTATAATAAAGTCATATTCGGTTTATAATAGCTCCAAATTGATTTATTTCGAAGATAAAGTAGGGATGGGTCTAAATAATGTCAACCAATAGGTTTTATCCATGTTTAGTTTACTATTTTAACCTTAACATTTAGATTTAACTCTAAGTTAAATAATTTAACTTTTACTGTGTCTTCTTGTTTTCTTACACTATATGGTTAATAAACTTACTATAATAAGACAAAAGAATCCAAAGTGGGTCATTATTAATATATATATCATTATCTATGTCATTTGGCTGATCCTTATATTTTTATGAATACAATAACAATTAATAGTATAATATTTTTTTAAACTATTTTAGGTCGATTTTAAAACTATTTGATAATTAATTTTTGTGAAAATCATAATAGCATGATTAATTCGAAAAAAGTTAATTAAATTTATTCTAACATGTCATATTTACCTATAAAATTAGTTTAATTTATAAAAAGTCTCAAATTACATTTCTTTTGGTATTTATAAAATCAATTATGTTAATATTTCATTAATAAGGTAATTACTACATCATTATTGTGTCATAAATAAATTATATTTTTTAATGTCTAAAAATTATAAATAAAATACCATTATTTAGAAAATATTATTATATTTCTAATGAATATTTATAGTCTAATTTATCTTATGTATAACCCTATATTAAAAATTATTTGGTTATTAAACTTTAATTTTAACTATTTTAACCTTTTTTAAATAAATTTATAATAAATGTCCTAATCTAATCCAAGTGGACCTAGGTGCTCATATTTTATTCCTAAGGTTGTTTTTGGTCAAATTAAACTTATCCAATATAATTATGACATGTTTTAGGGTAATAATAATTTCATTTTTCCCTTAATTACCCTATTTACTTTTAACCATGGTAAATAAAAGTAAAAAGATACTATTCAGAAAAAATTATTTTTATCTTATTGAACCAAATTTTACTCCTTGATATTAACCGTGTCTCTTGGATTTTCAAAAATTCCACTCACAGAAGTGGTAAAATTATGTTTTATGTAAGTTTTCAAAAATCTCCTAGGAGGTAGGTAAAAGATGGTGAAAAGATCAATTAAAATTTTTTTATATCTAAAATTATTATAAAATGACTCCAATAATTTACATTTAACTTATATGTGGATTATGTATCAATTTTGACCTAAAATATTTTTATATAAAATAAATGATTATTTAAAGAAAAATTCGGTTTTTGAATAGTAACCAAGTGTTTTCACTATTCATAAAAAATTGAATGTTTTCAGAAAAATACCAAAAATTCAATCTAGGATAATTTCGATTTTCCGAATCAAAAAATGAAGTCCATTTTGAAAGATAAAATTTATAAAATTTCAAAAAGTGGGTATTACTATTCATAACGGCTACTTCATAATAATATTATAACAATATCTCGTTTAGTGAAAAATGGTATTGCGTACAACACACTCTATCGTGGAAGGTCGTGATTGCATGTAATGCAAGACATGTCAGGGTTACGTGTAGTGAAAGATTCCTTTATTGTTGCGTATAATAGAATCCAACCATATTTCGATTATACATTGAATATAAATATATATATATACACACACAATGTCACGAAGAATAACTTCTATCAAACAAACTTGAAATTGTGTGTAACATGATCCATGATTAGTGTTACATATACTGAATGCTAATACGGTGTTGCGTATAGTGCAATATAATCTTGCTGTAGCGTACAACACAAGATATGAAAAAAAAAAATATCTCAAGAAATCTCGGGTTGTTACATGTGTTTTCAATGTGGCTCGATTGATCACATGAAATGATAATATACAACTCCACCGAGAGAATTCCACAATTGAAATAAGATGGGGAATAATCAGTGATATTGGCATAGTGCTCCACAGTCAGGTGTTCGTGACACTTCACAGGTGTCAGATGCATCTTATGCTTTGACAGGGCGAGGACATCAAAATCAGTCTTGCCAGTAGAACAGAGCTAGCTATGGTGATTCTAGGAATACCATGACACCTCAGGCAGCACAATCTCAACAAGGAAATATGGAGTAAAGTGCAGTAACAAATAAATTGTATGGAACAGAACAAGTGATTGTGGATGACCAGTTTGGACCTTCTACAGTCAGAGGTACGATTATTTTTAATTCTACCATCATGCAAGTGTTGTACGATATTGTTTCATCACATTCTTTTGTTTCTTCTCGCATTGCTGATTTGCTGAACTTAAAACATGAAATGATGCCTTCTGTAATAAAACATCAAACTCCTCTCGGTGAAAGAAAGCATGGATACTTCGTGTGTAGAGCAGTTTCTGTAACTCTTGATGGAGATAAGATGAAATGGTATGTCTATGTGCTAGAGATGTATTTCTATGATATAGTCCTGGGTATGGATTGGTTGAAAGAGTTCAGAGCTCACATCGACTGTTATAGATGAACAGTCAATTTCACGACTGAGGATGGCGTCGATCATATCTTTAGAGAAGAATGAGCGGTGAAGGAAGGTGAAATGGGCTTTTTGACACCAGTAGTGGCAACAATCCCTTAGCAGTTTTCTATGTTAAACATGTAATCAGTGGACGGGATCACGAATAACAGTTTTCTAGTAGTCGTGGATCAATTTTCTGATGTTTTTCCTTAAAACATCCCAGGGTTACCACCTATAAGAGAAGTGGAATTTACGATTGATATGCTTCCGGGGACAAGTCTTATCTCACTTCCACCTTATAGGATGGAACAAATGGATATAAAGGAATTGAAAGTGTAGTTGGATGAACTGGAAAACAATGGTTTTATTCGGCCAAGCATGTCACTATGGGTAGCACCTGTTTTGTTTTTAAAGAAAGAAGATGGAACTTTGAGGCTATGTGCTGATTATCATAAACTTAACCAAGTTAAGATAAAAAATAGATATCCAATTCCACACATTGATGACCTATTTGATCAATTGAGGGGAGCTCAGTGGTTCTCTGAGATTGACATGGGGTCAAGATATCATCAATTGTGAGTTCGAAAGGAGGATATTCTGAAGACAGCCTTCAGAATCAGATATGGTCACTACGAAAATGTAGTCATGCCTTTTGGTCTTACGAATTCACAAACAATAATTATGGCATTGATGAATCAGATATTTCAGCAATATCTGGATTCTTTTGTTGTGGTGTTTGTGGATGACATATTGGTGTATTCAAGAAAAAGGGTTGAGCATGATAAAAACTTGGCGATAGTGTTGGAAATCTTGAGAGACCTTCAGTTGAATGAAAAATTATCAATGTATGACTTTTGGAAACAAGAGGTACGCTTTCTGGGCCATGTTGTTTCTAAGAAAGGTGTTTTAGTGGTTCTAGAAAAGATACAAGCTATTCGTTCATGGAAATCACTGAATACTGTCTTTAACATATGAATTTTTCTTTGTATAGATGCTTATTACCGATGCTTTGTGCGTGACTTCTCACGACTAGCTTCGCCTATGACAGCATTGATAAAGAAGAACAGTGCATTTCAATGGACTGAGGAATTTCAGAGATCTTTTCAAGAGTTGATTGTTCACCTTACATTAGCACACATCTTTATTTTTCCGGAATCAAGAGATGGGTACTTGGTGTATTATGACGCTTCAGTATCTGGGTTGGGATGTGTTCTCATGTAAGGAGACCTTGTTGTTTCTTATGGTTCAAGGCAGTTGAGAGTGCATGAAAAAAACTACCCAACGCATTATTTAGAATTAGATGCAGTTGCCCATGCTTTGAAGACTTGGCTTCTTTATCTCTATGGTGATAAATTCACTATGTTTACAGATCATAAGAGTTTGAAGCATATTTTCTCGCAAATAGATTTGAATTTGCAGAAGAGGAGATGGATTGAGTATCTTCAAATGTTCTAATTTGACACGATGTATACAACAGGTAAGGGAAATTCGGTGGCCAATTCATTAAGAAAAATTTGAATTCTCATTTGGCGCAAGAAGTATCAGATGAGTGGAAATTGATGTCGGTCCTAGCCAACATGTGTATGGAATGTGAAGAACGAGCTGACATTTCGGTTTTCTTTCCAGTTGCGCTTGTTCCTGATTTGTTCGAGATAGTAAAGGAGGCACAAGCATCCGATTTAGACTGTGTTGTAATGATTTCAAAACTCAATAGTGGGGAGACCCTTAAGGGATGGAAGCTGGATGGGAGTTCAGTTTTTTGGTTTCGAGATTGGATGGTTGTACATTTAACTGCTCAAGAACAACTCCTTCAAGCTTACCACCACTCTAGATGGGATGTTTATCTTGGAATACAGAGGATGTATATGGTGGTAAAGGCACAATTTTGGTGGAGCGGCATGAAACAGAAGATATCTGAATTCGTTTCAAGGTGTTTAACTTGTCAACAAGTTAAAGCAAAACATAAATGGATAGTGGGTATGTTGTAGTCACTACCAATTCCAATGTGGAAATGGGAGCATATAGCTATGGATTTCATTACAATTCTTCCAATAATGGTCCGAAAACACGATTCCATTTGGTTGATAGTGGACCATCTAACCAAGTAGGCCCATTTCATCCCTATTCATGAAAATCACACGTTAGTAGATCTTTCGAAAATCTATATCCGAGAATAGGTAAAGTGACCTGGAATACTAGTTTCAATCGTTTCAGACAGAGATCCGAGGTTCACATCTCGTTTCTGGAAATCCTTATAGAAATATCTGGGAATGTAGTTGGATAGAAGTATGACGTATCTTCCTCAGACGGATGGACACTCCGAAAGGACGATACAGATATTTGAAGACATGTTGCAGGCTTGTGTGATGGATTTTGGTGGCTCGTGGGAAGAGAATGTGCCTTTAGCGGAGTTCTCATATAACAACAATTATCAGGCATCGATACACATTGCTCCATTTGGAGCATTGTATGAGAATATTTGTCATTCTCCACTTTGTTGGGTTGAAATAGGTGAAACTTCACTAGTTGGGCTGAGCCTTGTACAAGAAACAACATAGAAAGATTCAGTTGTTAAAAAAGAGGATGGAGATGACACAGATTCATCATAAATCTTATGTGGATCGTCGCTGAAGACAGTTGTCGTTTGCGGTGAATGATAATGTCTTTTTTAGAATGTCTCCAAGGCTTGGACGTCGTCGTTTTGGGAATAAGGGAAAATTTTCTCCTCGATATATAGACCCCTTTGATACACTGAAATGGGTTGGGGAGGTGGCATATCCGTTGGCATTACCACCATGGTTCAGTGAAGTGCATAATGTGTTCCATGTATCTCAGTTGAAGAAGTTTCAGTCTGATCCTGACCATGTGATCAGATGTGATCATGTTGACCTAGACCCAGATGCTTCATTGGTACATATTCTGTTGTGGGTTGTTGATAGGCAGGAGAAAGTCTTGCATGGAAAAAGCATCGGTCTAGTGCAGGATTTTTGGAAATATAGTCAGATTCAGGAAGAGACTTGGGAACACGAGAAAGAAATGAAAGAGCAATTGCCACAAAACTTTAAGGCAAGCGATGGATTTCTACTTTCCAGAGACGGAAAGGCCAATGGTGGGGAGAATGTAGTACCCCTGGATTCTATTAAGTAGCCTTTTTTATTGATTTTTAAGAACATGGATCATATGAGAAATGGTTTGGAATGTTTGGAGAATTTTAAAGCGTAAAAGGGAAAAAATTGGTGACGCATTGGCTTTGCACGATTTTCCCAAACCGTGAAGAATCCGTGTAGGTGGTGGTCACTTTGGACAGAGGAGACCACAAAGTGTGCACACGGTTTGAGTAAACTGTGCGAGGAGGCCAGGGGGAGCGCCCCTTCCAAGCAGTGACTACCATACGGTAAACAAACGATTTGACTAACTGTGCACATGGTTTACATAGATCCTATTTTTAAGGATCTAATTCGTTTTATCTTTAAACACAATCGTTTTTTCTCCTAGACATCCCTAACTCGATATTTCTTCCTGGTGAAGGTGGGAGAACACATACTAGGTGTTTTGGAATCGATCCGGAGGTTTTCCTTGTCGTTGAGGGTCCGGTTGATCGAGTAACTCTCATTTCCATTAGTTTTCTTAGATCTCCATCTCCCCTCTTGATGGATCCATAGATCTACTCCCTAGTTGGGTAGAGCTAAGGTAGTGGATGACTTTGAAGTCATGTCTTAGTTTTTTTGTAATTGTTGAAGGAATCTAAGGATGTTTCGGGGAGTATTTCACTCGGTTTTGTTGGCGTTCTTCATCCGTTGGATGGTATTGCCTAATTTGTTGAGGTAGGTGGCTTCACGCTTGATTCCTCTTTATTTGAACTTTAAGGCTTAGTTTCAATTTGTTTTCCTTGATTGAAATGGTTTGTCTATCTTTTGTGAAATAATGGTTGAAACCCCTTTTAAGTAATGGGTGATTGAAATTGGGTGTTTTTGGAATGTGTTTGTTGAAGTGAGTTTAAAATGGTTATTTTAAACTGTGTATGGTTTTGCTTCTTGAATGAAATGGTTTTTAATAAATGGTTTGATTCTTTATTGAAAGGTTTATAACACACTTGGTTTTGGCATGGATTTTCATGGGTTGTGGTGTGTGTTCATATGAATTGGGATGGATAAGGGTGAGAAGTACCCCCATCAAAAGGTTGGGATGGATAAGGGCGAGAAGTACCCCCATCAAAAAGGGATTGATAAGGGCGTGAAGTAACCCTGTCATGGTAGTCCACTAAGTGACGGCTTAGTGGAAGGATAAATCACCACTCGTGAGTATAGGGAGGTCTAGGTTTCATGCCTGGTTGGTTGTGTGGATTTGTGAAATGGAATGAATGTGCCAAAATGGAAATGGAAATTTGATTGGAAGCTTTACTTAGTTGATTTTCGTGATAAATATGGTTTCTGTTGGAAAATGGTCTTGACATGGAACATGTTATATTGTGAACTTTTTTGAAATTGTTTTTCATAAATTATTTTATATAAATGTGATAACTTTTTTTAACATAGAGGCATGGGTTGGAAAGTCATGAGGGAAAACCTACTAAGTTTCATTACTCACCACCTAGTTTGGCACGTTGGTGCTTTTGCAGATGTCATATACCGGGACGTTGGCAAAGTTAAAGTATCACATGTTTATAGCACTACTTCATGATACTTGGTTTGGTTCATGATGTTGGAGCTTAGAGCTTGTGGATCATGGAGTTGGGATGTCATCTTGTAGTCTTTTAGTTTGTCTTTTCATTGTTTACTCTGATTTAGTGTTGGTTTTCGCTATGGTACTCTTGGTTGGTTTATGATGAAATAAATGGTTGATTTGTCTTAGCTTTTATCATGTATCATTTAGTTGATTAGTTTGGTTATGGTTGTTAGTTCAGTGGTATGTTCCAAAAGGGTAAATCGTTCCCCACTTGTTTTGAAACCCTTCGAAATTTATTTCCTGCCTTTTGTGCCTTGGGGATGTCGCCTAAGGACTAGTAATGACTAATTGTACTCTCAAGCCAATGAGGATAAGCATGGCATTACAGCTTGAACTGATAAAGGGTTATCATTTGGCCATTTATTTTCATCCATGATAAGAAAAAATGTGTATGATTATTTTATTCTAAATAATAATTCTACATTAACAATTTTTAATTTGGAATTTTACTATTTGTTTAATCATTTAAAAAAAATTTCCTAGGAGTTGTGGATATATATAAATCCTATGGTTTTTTCAGTTTCTTTACAATCATCTATTTTAGAAAAAATTATGCAAGATCAAATGGAGGATAAATATTTTCATAAAAAGGTATAATCTATTATGAAGGGTATGTTTCCTAAATTTAATATTGTTTAAGAAGATGTTTTTTGATTTGTAAAAAACACTTTATGTTTTTTATGATTTCTAATTAAATAAAGAAGTGTTATGTGATGATCATAGTTATTCTTTTCATTTATCCAGGAAATACTATGATGCACATATACATTATGGAGTATTACTGGTGGGATGGAATTTGATGTGATGTTGATGAATTTACAATGATTTTTTTTTTGAATTTTCATTATGTTAAATAAGAATGATAATTTCTGAATTGGATTCTTCATCATATTCTAGTTCCAACATGGTAATATGAAAATATAACCATTAGTTTCAAGGTAGGATACCAATGAGTTCATGTGGTAAAATGGGATTTGATTTAATGTTGATTGATTAACTAAACCGACACATTTCCTTCTCATTCAATATATAATTAATTTTGATTGTATTTCTCGATTATATTTAAAAGAGATATTAATATTACATAGAGTTACTCTCTCTATTGACTCAAACCAAGATCCAATATTTATATCTTGTATTTGGAATGGACAATCGAATTCATTTGGAACTGAAATAGAATTTAGTGCAACTTTTCATCCTTAACCTGATGTACAATATGAGTGAAAAAATTAGGCTATGTAAAATATGAATCACTCTTGTTCAAAGAATCTCTAGGGAAGATTAGATAATCTTAATTATTTTGTGTAATTTCTTATAAGGATATTTTCTATTATAATATAAAGATGAAATCATTTGAATAATTGTATTGAAATAGTTGTTGAACACTAAATTTTTTGGGTGATGTAAGATAAAGAAAGTCGATGAGACAAGAGATGGTATAGGAAATGGGTAATATGGTTTTGTTGATATAGAAACTAGTGGGGTAGTTCAGAGTAGGTAAAAAAATATATGTTCATAATTTCAGGAAATATTTTTATTTCAATGTAGGTGTTCATGTTTTTACCAATGTTTCTCTATGGAAAGGGTGATTAATTATTCAATAAAGGTGAAATTCATTCCATGGGTCATTGGAACATATGAAATCCAAGATAATATTGGATTAGATCCCATACAAGAATCCTTACCTCCTAGTCTATCTCAGGTACACAACATATTTCATGTTTCAATATTAATGGAATATGTTCCTGATTCATCTCATATTTTTATCCATAATGTTGTTTAGTTAAAAGTTATTATTTTTTAATGACTAAGATTTGATTTATATTATTTACCAAAAATATAATTTTTTGTATTATTTGGTGGTTCACCATGTCATGATTTTATGGAAACCATATGGTTGAAGATGCAAAAATGGTAATCTGAACACACTATGAGGTCTATTTATCCCTACTTGTGTAATAAGTGAATAAAATTTCAAGGACACAATTTATAAAATTGGGGAAGGATTTAACATTCAATTTAAATATATTATATATCATTTTCTTAAAAATTAATTTTAATTATATTATATATTATCTTAAAAATATTAAGTAATTATCTTTCAAAAAATGCATTTTTAAATAAATAAATTCCTTAAGTGTTTTTATTTAAAATATTCATTTCTAAATTTTTTAAATTGAATTTTATATAAAAAATATAATTTTTTTAATCAAAATATATAATTTTTTTTGGTTAAATGTTTGTATTTCATGTAAAATATTGTTTTTATGTGAATAATAAAAATACCTATTTTTATAAAGGAATTTTATTTTTAATAAATTAAGTAATTTAAGAGTACCAAAATTTTTAATATTTTTTAATGTAAACTATTTATTATTTAATTATTTTTAATCCACCTAATTAATTTCAAATCAAATTAATATTAATTTTTAAGTAATTTTGGTTTTTGGCTTAACAAAAGTTTTTTATAAAAAACAGCTTCAAAATGCATAATATTTCACCTTTTTAATTAATTAAAAAAATAAATACTACTAAATGTTTAAAGTGAAATTTTTATATAATATATAAGTAAATATAAATTTAATTTTTTACATCATTTTATTATTAGTCATATAGTTAATATTAAATAATCTTTTTCAAAAATATTTGTTGAAAAACCCAATGTCTTGACGCTTCTACTGAATTTATATTAAATTAAAATTTTCTGCTTCTATGAATTGAATTTGAAAAAATGGATTCCATTTATGTGAGAAAATAATTTAAAAATTATAATAATTTTAAAAAAAATAAACAATTAACTAGTCAAAACAATTACATCTATTTGAAACAATTAAGGTAAAAACGTGTTTACTAATCGGTGAAACAGCGAATATAAGGTGTAAAAATTACCCAAAACGTTTACAAAACCCATATTGTGGAAATATTTACATATTATATCTTCTAAATTAGATAACAGACCATCATTGGGTCCTAGATACATGATCTAAACATAGTTGAAATTCAATCATTCAACATTATACAAGTGTGCCGCCAACCACACATATAAAAGGGAACCATTTTTCCTCCTCTATTCACACATTAGAAACATAATTTTAAAGAGAACATAGACTAAATAAATTCTAAAAAACTATAGTCATCCTAGAATCATTATTTTTTGAATAAATACATCGACAGATGTCATTTGGTGAATACTAAATGGAGATACCAGAATAAGATGTAATGTTCATCAAAGAGAATTTTTAATTAATTTTATTTTATTATATCATCAATTATTATTATAAAACTATGAAAAAATATCCTATTTCTATTTCATATAATTATTTGTTTATATGATAAGGATTTTATCTAAAACTACACACACTTTTAACAAATGGGATACAAACTAATCCTTCATGTGTACGGAGGACTACCACCATGTAAAATGAGGTCACCTATTTTTCCATTTCCACAATTCATAAATGTGTAATGTGATGGATATAAAGATTAATTATGATATTACTAACATAATTATGTATATAAATTTTTAATATCGTATATACCTTATTTATATTCCAATAGCTAATGGATGAATAAAACGACACTCGTTTGTATGACGGACTACCCCATCGTGAAGCGATGTGATATGATTTTCACTAACCTCTTACATTGATGGTAATATGTGTATGGATAAAAAATATAATATAAATTAAATAAATTTTTATTATATTAATGAAATATTTATAATTCTAAAAATATAATATATCATTTTATTTTTCCCCATGCACTCATTGACACAAATGAATGGTACATGCATCATAGAGGAAAGGGTTGTGTTTTCCATATCTGTTGAGTCAGTTATCCATATATAGTCATGGTACATATTGTTTCTTTATAGGATGACTCCATGACACATACCCACTAAGATTCAGTATCATGATCACGAGGTTGACCCCCTCAGTGATGAGGCTTTGATGAATGGACCAGTTCCCTAGGCGTAGCCACCAGGTGGTGCACCAGCTATGCCACAACCAGTGGAACAGCCTATGGTACCTATAGTAATGAACAATAAGGAGCTCAGGGTAAGCATGCTCCATGAATTCTAGAGACAAAGACCCCTCAAGATCCGAGGCGAGACTGACCCTCAGGAAGCTGAGGACTGGCTTAAGGTGGTGACTAGAGTTTTCCCTCTAGTAAGGACACCGACAGACCAGATGGTGATCCTAGGAGTGAACCTTCTATTAGGTGGGACTATGGTGGAGTCTTACCGAACATACTCACAATGTCGAGACTCTTTCATGGGTAGAGTTAGAGCGACTCTTTAGGGAGGAATTCTCTCTAGTTACGCTGAGAGGAGTACACATCTTGGAGCTTCTTCAGCTCTAGCTGGGCAGTATGACGGTAGTTGACTATTCATTTAGGTTCACCAACCTCTCCAGGTACTCAATGGATATGGTTAGAGATCAGTACTTTAGAGCTCGGACCTTCGAGAATGGTCTACGATGAGACGACCAAGCAAGTGTCGTGCCTCTATGCATTTCAACTAATGTTGGAGTGCTCGAGTGGGCCATGGTGATCGAGAGCTTCTTGGTGGAGTAGAGACAACTTATGATAGTTAGCAGCAGGAAGAAATGTCCGTAGACCTCTGTAGCAGGGAGACAACGTCCGACACAGAGATCAGGATGTGGGAGACGTCAGATTAGGACCCATGATAGGGGATCAACAGTCCAGGGCTCTCATGGTGGATCCAGTCATCATAGGGTTAAGTGGTGCTACACCTGCCATGATAGGGAACATATCACTAGAGATTGTCTGACCCGTCGAGCTACTGACAGGGAAGCGGTGGATGGACCACTAAGGCAGAGGCATAGAGTGGATCAGACAGACCCTCTAGGTAATAGATGTTGCAGAGAAGCAGGGAGAACTGCAGGTGGGTGCAGATGCTTCGAATTACTTCAACCACCACCCGAAGTAGGTCCACACTAGGCTCAGGGAGTTGGGGGATAGGGGCGGGGACATATGCATGTGGTCGTGGCGTACGACCCTGGGGATCTAGGGATGATATGTGGTATGATATATGTATTCTATACCTAATATTCCATACCAATAAACACAGGTTCTAGTCATTCCTTCATATCCACATGTCCTATATGATACAAGGAGATTCCGGTAGAACCGTTGACCCGATCCTTAGGCTTGGAGACACCTATTGGTGGAGACTCGATGATCACACACCGTTCTAGGAAGTGAAATCTCACCCTTGTAGGTGAGAGTTTCGGTTGGAACCTCTTAGTGTTAGCGTCAAGGCCTTACGACATCAGTCTGGGTTTGGATTGGTTATCTTCAGTCGATGCCAAGTCTGACTGTTTTAGTTTAAGAGTGATGTGTGTCCACAGTGATGGGAGCAGGTTTTCCATTGTCAGAGAAAAGGAGACCCATGCAGCACAGAATAGGTTCATGCGTATGAGGTTCTAGCCGGTTACTCATGATTTTTATAGACTTACCCTCAGAGTAGTAGATGTGATGAGCTCCCAGTTCCCAGCAGTAGTGGCAGAGTATGGTGATTCCTTTCTCAATGATGTTCCAGGACTAACTCCCCACCGGGAAATTTACATCTGAATCAACATAAACCTCAGGACAGTTATTATTTCTTCATCAGCATATCGTATTTCTCCAATAGAGCATCGCAATCTAAGGGTGATGTTGGAGGATTTGTAGAGAAACAGTTTCGTGAGACCCAATGTTTCATCCTGGGCGGCACCAGTCTTGTTTTCTAAGAAGGCAGACATAAGTTTGAGGTTGTGTGTGGATTACCGGCACCTGAACCAGGTGACTATGAAGAACAGGTATCCACTGACAAGAATTTACGACCTCTTTGATCATCTTAGAGGGGTGCAGTGGTTCTCAAAGGTTTAACTTCGATCAAGTTTTCACCAGTTAAAAGTATGGGATGAGGATATACAGAAGACTACATTCAGATGAAACTACAGTCACTATGAATACATGGTGATGCCTTTCAGCGTGACAAATGCCCCCGTAGTGTTCATGGGACACATGAACCATATCTTCTAGCCGTACATGGACAGATTCAGAGTGGTCTTCATAGACGACATCCTCGTGTACTCGACGTCAGAGGAGGACCACGCGAGACCCCTGCGGATAGTTCAAGATGTACTTTGAGAGCACCATCTTTATGGGAAGCTATCGAAGTTCCAGTTCTTGATTCATGAGGTCCACTATTTGTGGCATGTCATATCAACGGATGGAGTAGATGTGGAACAAGACAAGGTGGATGTAGTGTTAGCATGAGAGCCACCTCAGATCATGACGGACTTGCGGAGCTTCGTTGGGTTGGCCGGACATTACTGGAGATTCATTCATGATTGATCTCGAATATCAGTACTTATGAAAGCCTTGACCAGGAAGAGGCATCCCTTTATATGGATGGAGAAGTTCCTGTAGGCTTTCAAGCAGTTGAGACAGAGTTTGACGTGCACCCAAATCTTAATATTGCCTCAGGAGGGTGTCGAGTACATAGTTTTATGAGACACATCAGGGATCGGGCTTGGAAGTGTCCTGATGCAGAGGTAGGCAGTGATTGCTTATGGTTCGCATCATCATAGGCCACATGAGGAGAACTATGTGACCCATGCTCTCAAGATTTCTACAGTTGTATTCGCATTGAATATGTGGAGACACTACCTTATGGGTGAGTGGTTCATCTTCTAATATGACCAAAAGATCCTAAATTACATATTCTCACATAAGGATCTGAATATGAGGTAGAGGTGATTGCTAGAGTTCATTCAGGATTATGATTTCAAGATTATCTACACTCTAGGGAAGGGGAACAAGGTGTCAGATGCTCTTAGCAGAAGGTTGAGCTCACAGCTATTGAGTGAGGCGATAGAGAAGTTATCCATGTTTCAGTTATCCTTCATGGATGGAGAGGATGCAGCTTACCTGCAGTCGGTGGCTGTCACCCCTACACTCTTACAATGAGTAAGGTATGTGCATATTGGGGATGTCGACTGTGAGGATTTACATGCTTAGTTATACACAGGACATGCTGCTGATGGATATTCGCAAGGTGGGGAGCACGTACTTCTTTTTAGAAGATGCATTGTTGTACCAGTATCATTGCATGAAGAGGTCCAGAGGGAGTTTCAAACATCCCCCTTGGCGGTACATCGTATAGTTTAAATGATTTACCAGGATCTCTGATGACAGTTCTGGTGGTCAGGCATGAAGAAGGCAGTAGCATAGTTTGTTTCCTGATGCCTCAATGCCAGTAGGTGAAGGCTGAGCACCAGGTTCCAGCAGAATTACCTAACCTCCAGAAGTTCCGGAGTGGATGTGGGATGGAATATTGATGGGCTTTGTGACAGGATTACCACAGATTTCTAAGGGGCATGATTCTATCTGGGTGATCATTGACCGACTCACCATGTCAGCCCAATTAGCTGCTATCAGGGAGCAGAGTTCCATAGAGAGCTTTGGAAACCTCTTTTTGCAAGGGATATATCGACTTCATGGAGTCCCATCAATTATAGTCTCAGACTAAGACACCCCACTTTACATACCGATTATGGAAGGGACTTCAAGAGGCCTTTGGTACTCAACTACTCTTGAGCACCGCATTCTATCCTCAGACCGATGGTCATACTGAGGGAACCATTCAGGTTTTTTCGGATATGTTGTGGGTCTGTATCATGGACTTTGGTCACAGTTGGGAGGAGCACATACAACTGGAGGAGTTTGTGTACAATAATAGCTACCACTCCACCATTGGAATGGAACCTTTTGAAGCTTTATATTGGAGACCCTGCCAGTCCCCGCTTTTCTAGACAGACCCCGGAGAGTCAGCACTCATAGGTCCAGAGATGGTGCGGGATAGCACAAAAAAAGTACAGATAATCCAGGAGTGAATGATGACTATACAGAGCTGGATGAAGTCTTATGCTGATAGGTGACGGAGACCCATGTATATTGAGGAGGGATACCACGTCTTTATTCGGGTTTCACCTTGATGAGGGTTATTGAGATTTGGCCAAAGCGGCAAGCTATCTATGGGGTTCATCGGACCTTTCCAGATAATGTGTAGAGTTGGTGAGGTGGCATACCGCCTGGATCTTCTTCCATAGTTACATCGGGTACATGATGTCTTCCACATGTTGTAGTTGAGGAGGTACATGCATGACCCATCGCACGTCATTGACTGGGGTGAGAAGGACATCAAGGATGGAGTGACCTTTGCAGATTACCTAGTGGAGATCAAGGATCGGAAGGAGAGGATCCTCAATGGGTGATCGATTGCCTTGCTGTGCATTCGGTGGCGGCATGGGAATCTTCATGAGTTTACGTGGTTGCAGGGGGCTCAAATCTGTGCCCACTACCGACATCTTTTTGAGTTGTCTTTTTTTTTGGATTTTTGGGGACACAAAACCCCAAGGTGGGGAGAATGTGATGTCTTGGATTTTTCATTTATTATTTTTAAATATTATATGTAATTATTACAAGACCAGGCAAAAAGTTGTCATATTATTCAAAGGCCCGGTGATCCCAGAATGGTGGTTTAAAATTTTTTTATGCTAAGTGAGTCGGAACCTGTTAGCAGTAGTGGTAGTTTCCAAACTGATGCCTAGATTAAAAATCTGAGGGAACCATTGCATCCGGGATAAAGAATTTACCTACGAATGGGTCTAACCATGAATGGAACTAGTCGAGAAAAAATTTAATTTTTCGGATGTTTTCAGTAAAATTAAATAAAATAAATTGCATTGTTTATTATATCTTAATTTGGAAACATTCACTACAGCACAACGACAAGGTGGATTTTTAATAATTAACGTCATGTCATAATGACTCAAAAACAACAACTTGACTCATTAATGTCACCGCATGATGGAATTACAAAACGTGCTTCCCCTTTTTAATGGGTTAATCAAACGATGGTCGATGACGGAAAATTTAGAGAAAACTCAGGAGAATCCGTGAGCCTTGGAGAAAACTCTTGGTGATGAACGATGAAAAATCAAAGCAGAGAATTGATACGCCAAAGAGTTGAAGGATATCGAAGACGATAGTAGCACGACCTATTCGTCAATGATGGATACCTTTTGAGGTAAGGGTTTTTTATTTAATTTCATTTTCCCTGTTTTTGATTTAAATGACAAACATAGATCAACCATGAACATGTTGATCTGCGGGTTCATGCGTTCTTGCAGGAGGGTTTCTATTGGGCTGTTTTTGGGGATTGATCCATGATTATTGTTTCTCATTGGATACTACTCTGTTTTATCCTACTGACGGGAGAATATCAACATCGTGACGAACGAATGTGGAGGATAGTTCCTCAATTTCTTTTTTGTATTTCCACCCCATTTATTATCTCTTTCTTTCATCGCATTCTTCGCGTTCTTTGTGGTGGGATGAAAAACGAATCATTGTGCATTCGTTTCATGACGCAATGATCTAAAATTAGAGATCCAACATTGCAATGACCTAAAAGAGGTGCGACGACGATGGAGGCATATGAATCTACACGGTTTATGAAATTCTATTCTTCGACCTTTCTTTGTGCCGGTGGATCAAAACGAATTTTCTGGGCCGATCAGAGGTCCTAAAAACAATGGGAACGACTTCAGGATGTTGGGGAGACCTAGATTCTAGTGTTTCGTGGAAATAAGATGTTCGGATCGATGAATGGGGAATCACGGTAGGTGCGCCGGTGAAGAGCGTCATTTCTGGAAAATTCCGGGATACACGATGTGTACTTCTGACAAATAGGCCATGCCATACAGGCAGTGGAAGGTAGGGTTTCGAGGGTTAGAGAGTAATCACAATGTGCATGACCCTGATCACACAATGTGTTGGACTTTCCCTGATGCTTGGTGTGTATTTTGGAAAGTACACAGACAAGGGATGGACTACACAGCTTCGGAACACTGCGTGTACTCTCTACGTAGCATGGAAGAGGTGGCTACACGGGACTCAGTGTGTATCCAGGGGATACACAAACATGGGTTATAGTACATGGTCGTGTACTACACCACACGACCAAGAGAGTCTAGTAGCGTGGGTCACCCCATGTACCAATTACATGGGTTGGAATACACGAGTAGAGGTCGTGTATGGGCACATGGCCAGTGTACATGGAACTGACCCTAGATACTCGGACATGGCATTTAATTCGTACCACATGCAGTGTACTGGATTTTTATACATGACTAACCTTACGACCCAGGCCAATGTACGTGGGTAGTACCAGAGGGTTGAAGGCATGGCTTGTGACTTTTCAAAACGCCATGTACTTTTTTGGAAATTTACTTCGTCCTCCTTTCCACCTTGTCTTGGGCATGTTTCGTTTGGGTTAGTTCCCCCTCTTATCATTGTCGTTAATGTCATGCATCGTTTCTTTTTACATCAGTATGATCCCTTTAGAAGGACTTTCCGTGATAGAGTCAGGAATCCTTCCTAGAGGCTCAGAGCGAGATCCATTATCCATTCTTTACCCTAGGTACAGTTAGTCATCGATGTGACCAACTCTACCGAGCATTGATCTTATACCTAGCTCATGAATCCGGATGAGTCGCGGTATCCTCCATGTCCCTGGAAGTGATCCTCATCTATGTATCATGATGTTTCCCACTCAAGAGTGTGTATCCTTTAATTATGGTATCTATCTATCGTGATCTTCCCACTCAATAGTGTGTCTCCCGTAATGAGTGTAACTACCTCTTGTGATATTTCCCAATGTACAGTACTTCTCGGAAAGACATCATCAAAGTATCTAGATTTGTGGAGTGTGTTCTCCCTGAACGAGTCCTTTGTGGAATCTTCGAATTGAATCTCTAAATGGGGTTATGTAGTTGTGTGACTTTTCTCTAGACTACGTGTTTGGTTTTTGAGCATATCTAGTTAGTATTTCTTTTCTATATATTCTGTAGACATATACTGTGTAGGGATGAATGTACCATTACTTTGTGTATTGCTTTGTGGTTTTTAAGGGTCCTCTACTGAGTAGTGTTATACTCACCCTTGCATAGGATTTTCCCGCACGTGTCGTCTCTTGTGCAGATGAGAATCCTTTTGACAGGTTCAAGGGAATACTAGGACAAGACCGAGCTTTCTGAGTTCCCTACATGCTGAGGCATTCATATGGCTATGATCATCAATCCTAGTACCTCTTTGTGATTACATGTTGTACCTTTCACTTTTCAGACTCTTGTTTTAGTGGTCTTGTATTCTGGACCAGTTTACTTTAAACACATTATATTACGTTGAATGCTGTTGGTTTGGTTTAGTTGTATGAATGCATTTTGTTCTTTAGTGGTTGTTTTTATATTTCCAAATTTGTGGGCCTCGAGATGTGTGCATGTGAACAGGTTCTTAGGAAATGCCTCTCATATTAGTGATATTCCTACTCGGTGCTAGTCACCATCCCCTGGCCTATTGGGGTGAGCTTGGGGAGTCAAGGCGCGGGCCCTACAGGGACAGGTCGCGATATTTTAAGGGATAAATTTTTATTTTAGGGTATGGAAAATGATTTTTATGTTTGGAAATTATGTTTTTTGTATTTTAATGAATCATTTATGAATTTAAAAATAGTTTGGCAGAAGAATATGTTCTACAGATGATTATATCATTATTAAATAATTAATGGTGTAATTTATGATACATTAGTTGTGTGAAAATATGTATTTTTACTATTCACCTAAAAATATATGTGTTCCAGAAAATTAAAAAAATACTCTTAGAAATTTTCAAATTTATGATTTCCAAAATGATATTCATTTTTAAACAACATCTTTCATATAGTGATTAATTTAATTTATATTAAAAAAAATCTTATTTTTGAAAAATACATTAAAAACATTTTTATTAAAAATGTAACTTTGTTTTCATTGAGTTTTTTAATCATTATATTTATTATCAAATTTATATTTTATTTTGTTACTCATTATGAATAATATTTATATAAAAATTCATTATTTTGGGGTTAAATTACTATTTCCAATGGTCTAGTCACAATTCATTGTGATCATGTAACTATTCTAAAATTCACATCACTTTTCCAACATTCTAATTACCGTCTATAAATACCACACCATTCATTCAATGAATATTCACTAAAATCCCTTTTATGGTTATAAATGTTCATTGTCTAATATTTTTATTTGTTATATATATTTTTCTATATTTTTGGTCTTGGAAATTATGATTCTAGAAGATTGTGGATATCCCTACTTTCACAATTTAGATTTTATATTTTAAATTTTTCAAAATTATATTGTTTTGAATATTCATTGGTTTTAAATATGACTAATGTAATGGTTTTTATTAATGTGATAATATTTTTTAAATTCTTCTCTATCTTTTATGTGTATAATATTATATAATATAAAATAATACAAATTTATCTAGGAAACAATTATTTCTATTAAAAATTAAGACCTTGTATTCGACCCACATTTAGAAATTTCATCACCAAATATTGTTTTTGTATATTTTATGTTGAGAATAGTTGGGGTTACTTCAATTTCATGGTTTCCTTTTTCTCCTGTCACCACTTCATATTTAATGTTGTGAAAAAGAACATTCACACTGTGAGTTGTTTTTTTTGTAGAACATTATCCAGTTGTCCAAGATCACCACCACACATTGTTCATATAAATGGTCTTTCTCATGTTATACAACATCTATATTCAGTACATGTGATTTTTTGGTTATGTACTTTCTCAGGAGAGATGCGTGGAACATATCCTGAAACATGATCCGTATTTAGTGGAAGTGCAAGTCGATAATCAAAAACAATTATGCGATCATGGATCTCAAAGGGGTTAAATTACCTTAGGGTATGGTGGAAATTAAACCCAAATCTCATGAGCATATTCCATGGTGATATTTTAAAGAAAATTTATCACCAACCTCAAATTTCAAGACCCTTCCTTGGTTGTCAGTGTAAAACATGCTTTGACTCTACGCAGCTTTTTTATAATCTTGGGTGGATTTATCATTCTCTATCATATTATTGACAATATATGTCCAAGTAGCTTTTATTTTCCAAATTCAACCTATTAATTTTTTGATCTTAATTTTTCCCATACAAGCTTCATATACATCCACTACAATATTAGAGTTGAAGTTTTTGTTACATTAAAAATCAACAAATGGGAGATGTAGACCCCATCCACCAATGAATTCCAATGAGAAATTATTTATATTTTTTTCATGAATTTTAGTTGTCCTCTCATATTTAAACTTTTATGGGGGTTTATAGAAGACACTAAAATTCAATTTATTATTATAATCTTGTTGATGTATTCTCTAAAATTTATTGGTAAACTATGGATCACTATAAAAATGATTGATAGTGGTACCCCATACATCCCCCACATCAATTACATGTTCCATAGAAAGATATTCATGAAAAAAATATTCATTAATAGAAATGTATTTTTATGTATTGGTGATTCGATCCACCATAACCTATATCACATTGTATCCTTTAGATGACTATATAAACTGGTGAAAAATACAATAGTGGTGTTCTATTTTTTCCACATGGGTATGGGAAATGGTTTCATTATAACATTGGACGTATATATCTTATTTAAATTTCCATCATACCATACATATTTATATAAGATCCAAAATCTACTTCTTCATGTTTTTTCACAATAATTTCTCTTGAATATCATGATACATCATGGTAGTTTCAGTATTGATAGATAATGATGATCTATGTGAATTTTCTAATAGATTCTTCTTTATCTCTTGGGATTAAGAAACATAAATCCTAGATATGTGTTAGATAGAACCCTTATAGTCAATGCAGAACACATGTAGCTTCCCTTTAATTATTTCATCTTCTATTGAAGATCCATATAATCCCATTATGACTCCTTGATATTAACTTGGATATATTTTTGGGAAATCATTTTGAAAATGTAGGATATTTTCCCTACCATTATTATTTGTAGATAAAACCTTCGTAAATCCAAAAATGTAGGGTTTTTCTAAATATGCATTGTAGATATAGTATAAGTATCTTTTGTTATTAGTGGTTTACATACCTTGGTCACCTTTAATGGATGGTAGTGAATAGGGATGTTTTAGTCCGTAATTATCACTAACCATCTTCATCGATTCATGTTGGTATCTTTTTTTATGAATATATTCTTTGGACTCTAATTATTGGTATATATGTCACACATCTCAATATGTTGTGGTAGTTCCACCAAAAATTTATGGAAAATATTATAGTTTCTAACTCGAAATCATGTGTGGGGTTGTTTCGCTGATGGAAATTCAACTATCGTGAAGCATAGTCTATCAACTTCTCATTATTCATTATTATGAAACACAATTATTTTATAGAACAATAATTGAATACCCCAAAACATTCTCCACTTGTTGGTAGTGTGAGTACATGTGTTGTAGTAGACACTACATGAGATCCTTAAATATTTCCTCCAGATTTTCTTTTTAGATAAACTCTACACATTTCTAATTTATCATATATAGTAGGACAAAAATAATGAGAGATTTATTAGAAAATAACATTAGTACCCTTGCGAAGATAATAAAAAATTGGATTTCTATGACACTATTGTGTATGGGAAATTTCTAAATTTTATTCTTCTTTAAAGGTTCAACATAAGTCGCCTCACATGTGATCACTTTCCCTAAAAATGTGATTTGATGCACCAAAAAGTCACACATGAAAAATTTAGTGTAAACTTACTCCTTACATGGTGTTTTTAGTACAATTAATAGATGTCCTACATTTTCCTCCTTGATATTCAAGTCTATTATAATTTATTTGATAAATAATAACAAAACTTTTCCAATGTAGTCTCAAAATACTCACATGATTAAATCCATGAAAATTAAAATGTAATTAGTATGTTTGAAGGGAATCACAATGAACTCATAGTGTCAATAAATTTTAGAAGTGTAGTCTTATGAATGTTATCCTTCGTCACCTTCACTGGATTATATACTGAATGAATATCCACTTATGAGAATTACTAAGATCCTCATTGTGGATCAAACATGTCATAAATCATTTGTAGGGGATACTTTTTTTTAGGGTGATCATATTGAGCTTTTGGTAATCAATATACAGACATGTTTATCTATAAATAATAATGAAAAAGTGCACTAAAACACCCTAGGTGATGCACTATGGTATATGAAACCTTTTTCAAAATAATATTTTAGCATGTTTTTTACTGACTCAAGTTTGCCCATGTCCATATTGTAGGATATTTTGGAGATATGAGTGTCTTTGGGAATGAATATTATTTTGTACTCATCCTCATGATATTGTTTAATTCAGTGTAACTATTTAGGAAATAAATCATTTTTCTCCCTCACAATTTTAATTCCATATAGGTTGACACATTCCTTTTACTCAACCATTTGGGAAAGGTATGTTTCTTCATTGGGTATCATTAAGAACGCCATAGAAGTATTTTCCAAATTCTATTAATTAACATCCTTGAAATTGTAGAGGATCATTAGATGGATCAGAATATGGAATAATATTTCCTTTTCCAGATATTCAATGTGTTCAATATATAATGAGATTCAATTTATACGTTTTACAGTTTTGAATTCCATCAAGTGAAGGATTATGAAATTCTTTTGATGATAATTCACCAAAAATATAAAATGAGTGGATCATAACACTTGGGTTTCAGTGAAAAAACCACTATGATTAATATATATATATATCTATAAATAATTGTATTTGGGATTTGATTCAACATTTCAAGAAAATATTCAACATATAAAATAATGTATAAAACCAGAATAAAATAATTTTTTTCCATTTTTTAGTGATTCAAATGTGTACCATGTATGACTTCATTTTAAATCTCCACATAATTAGTAGTGATGGAATAATAATTACCTTGAACTATTGGGTTTGGTGTTTTCTAACATAGATAAACCTCAAGGAATCATGGAATGATACACTAGAATTCCTATATCACTTTATCCTAACATTTTTTAATTTTAAAATTGATTGTTTATTAAGAGTTTACTCCCTTTACTGCATCATGTATGATGGTTTCTTCATTTCTATTTGGCATTCATCGGATTTGTGGTCTACAATCCCACACAGGAACCACTTCAAAGTCCCTTTGGGGAAATCTAATTAATTCTTCATCCCATAATTTTGACATGTGGGAGGTTGGATCCTTTTTACCTCTTTTTATTTGATCTATCATCATGAAACTCAATTATTCTCTTATTATATCCATAAAAATTGGACCATTCTCCAAACTCCATCTCTACTTTGATAGAAAATCCAACTATATCATCGAAACATCCAAGCTCACAGATAGAAAATAAATTAGATGGTGTGGTTTTATGAAACTATTAAATTTATATATAATTTTCTAATAATGATGATATAAATAATGAATCATATCTTTCATGAAATAATAATTTTACCTTATATGTTTCTATAGATGTTCCTTTAATTTGATTCAGCACTATAAATTCTCTCTCCTTCTTTGTTCAAATTTTTTTAGGGACTGACATTGTAAAAAATATTTTTGTGAAGTCTAACAACTCCATATCTTCCATTTCACCATAAGGATTGGATTTCTATAACAATTTCCACAATTTATCTTTCCGTATATGTAAATGATAGACGGCTAGAGTTACATTCTCTTTATTAGTATAGTGGAGTACAAAATACATCTTCTCCTTTGAGTTCAACAATTATTCAATGACAAGCATATTGGGAGATCCACTAAATGATGGTTTTAATTTCCTCATAATCTAATAAATGGATAGGTTATCTTTAATTAGTGAAGGTGGAAATTATTTATAGTTCATGTTGTTATTTATATCATTAGAATAAAAAATATGCCTCGCAATGATGATTCAAATTCCACTACCTAGGAAACTGGGAATATTTTCTGGGGAAATGTTAAATTGCTTCTCATACATAATTTATGGTTAATTTATCCTTCTTCCCACCATTTTCTAAAATATAAGTGGTTTTAAAAAAATTAAGTCATTAAATTATTAAAAAATATTTTCTTTATTTTTCAATAACAACTGTATAATATTATCTAATGAGATCCCTTTGTTCATATTTATTCTACAAAAGATTCATAGATATTTACCTTCATATAGACTTATACTAATGGTTTTCAATATAATTATCTAATTATAATTACCCAATTAAATAAACCATACCTTTGATACTAACTATATAAACCATACTTTTTATTAAATTGCTATTACATATTTTTTAAAGATAAATAACATAATTTTTATACCTTCGAGGATCAAAATAATTATTATATTTGGAAAATTTGTATCATAAATCAAGTATATAGAATAAAACATATGCACTTATGTATGTCATTCTCCTTTATACATATAAAATATCACAATCTCTTTATTAAATATAGTCACTTGATGATATATATCAATTAAAGTGGAGAGTTAAAAGTATAGTAAGATGATGAATTTGAGACAAGATTCGTTATATCATGGTTGATAATAATCATGAAAATCATTATATTATAATCAAATGGTCTTCATTTTAATCTTGAGTGAGACATTTGACAATGGATTTCTATGTGGAAATGCATAAAAATGATACATCATGTTATAGTGGTTATATACCACACAAATTTATAACCAAACTAGCGTCATAATCACACGTAACATATGTGTATAATAATAGCATCATATTTGTGAAAAAATATGGCAACATGTTAACATATTATACCAATAATTTCATGAGATACATCATATCACCTAATGAATTAATGGCCAATATAATTATAAGACCACCCATAATATCCAATTATTTTTATAATCATGCATGCCACATATAATGTATAACAAAAATATTCTCGAAATATTCCATGGGAATGAGTTAATCTTAAAAGGATTTCATAATGAATTATTTCATGTATAAACCTGTGGTAACCATATAAAAAATGGAAAAAGAATATTTTTTATAAACATTATCATTCATGAAAAAAGTAGAAATAAATAAATATCAGTAAAAGATGTGTCGAGGAAAGAAAGGCCTTTTATGAATAAATTTTAATTTGTATAAAAAGATAGGTGGAAAAACTTATACCCATGAAAATAGAATTTAATAATAGTGAAATGATTTTTAATTAAAATTTTAGGTATATTCACATTGATAATGTGGGATAACCCAAATAAAGGGAGTTTTTTTTTGAGAATCACCTTACTAAAAAACATTCTTTATTTCTTCACCTTTACAACTCATCAATTATAGACATATATTTATTAATGATTTGATATAGATATTAATAGTGATAAATTATTTCACAATTTATCATTTATATACATTGAAATATATTTCTTATTTTTTTACAAAATTAGAACATTTAGATATCTTGTTTTCCTTAAATAAATCATGTTTCACTTTGATTTCTCAATTTTGTTCGAGGTAATATATACATAAGTAAAATAATTTAGATAATATTAAAATAAATGTATTTATAAATATATATATAATATATAATTTCTTTAAAATATACATACTGTTTTTTAAGGAAAGAGGTTTCAAATGTCTTTGTTAGGGTCAACCCAACTATTAACGGAAATGTTGCCCAAATATGAAGAAAATGAAGTTTGAAATTTAAATACATAAAAAATCATAATTTTAAAGTTGGTTAATATCATGAATAAAATGATAAAATTATACCAAATTAAATCTAAGAAGATATTTTCTTGTCATAAATTGCAAAATGACAGAGATACAGAAGAAAACATGAGAATAGTTTGAGCAAAATTACTCTTTCATTAGTGTAGATTCTATCAACATACACTAAAAATACCTTAATAATTGGATATATTTTACTCTATAATGCCTATAGGTGTTATATGTTGGTTGTTAATCAGTATTGAGGTTGATAATTTTCTTTTTATTGTGCTAGAGGAATAGTTTTTCAAGATCATGGATTGTGGTAATTTATATTTGAAGAGAGTTGTATTTTTATAATAAAATAATTAATAAAATAAAATATCAATATTAAATCATGTAATAGTTACTTTTGAATTTTGGTTTTGGAAAATGATATTTATTTCTTGAAATTAATTTCGTTTTATTTTAATGAACTATTTATAAAATTAATTATATTTTGGCCTAACCAAATGTTCTTGAAATTACTATGTCATAATTATATCATGAATGATGCAATTTATGATCCAACATTTTCATGAAATAATGTTATTTTACTACTCACATGAAAACTGATGTGTTTCATAAAATTTTAAAAAAATACACTAGGAAATATAGTTTTTATGATTTCAATATTTATATTAATTTTTTCAAAATAAATTTATAACATTGGTAATTTAAATTTTTAATATAAAATATATGATATTTATGAAAAACATTAAAATGAACTTTATTAATAATATTAATATATATTTTTTAATTTTTTAATCATGATATATATTATATTATGAATAAATATTTACATTACTCATGATTAATAATATTTATATCATAATTTACTATTTTTGGTTTAAATTACTATTCCAATGATTATATTATAGTTCCCAACTATTAGGTTACCTTTTCCAAAGATCATGTTACTATTCTAATGGTCACATTACTACTCCAACATGAACATTACCTCTTACAAATATAAATTAACTATTTAACTCAAAATTTAAAATAATAACCTATAAGGTTTCATATTTTAACTTTATATTATTTTGATAGTTTTATTAATATTTTGTTTCATTTAAATAGTTTCAATCTTGGTGATGATGATTATAAAATTCTAAAGTGATCCATATTTTCACATTTTAAATTTAACTATATTTTTATAACTATAATTTTTTATTTATTATTGGTTTTTAAATGAATAATGAAATGATATTTATTAATGACATAACATTTTTTTGTGTTCCTCTATAATTTGTATAAATATAATATTATATAATATAGTACAACTCATTTAAATAACCGAAACAAATATTAATAATAAAAATTGGGTTGTTACACTCCTTCGTTCAAAATTCATGGGAATATTCCATATATCATGGTATGTGACCAAATTATAGTAATCTTACTGACCCAATTCTCAGCAGACTCCTCACTAGCAGATACCCAGGAATACAACATAAATCACCTTGTTCACCTCTATGATAACTAATAACACTTAGACAGTGGTATCATAACTATGTTTGAAATAATTATCAATCCATATATAGTAGGGAAAATATTTCCTCTTATATTATTAAATGAAATTGATACTCCGTAAAAATAAATGTAACATCTACAATCCCAAGGCATGAAACTTCCATGAACCTAACCCTTAAAATATATCCTATTACAAAAAGTGAATAACATACCCTAAACCCAAATATTTATACAAAAGCTTATATACATATCTTAGATCCATAAATAGTCACCCTATTAATTACATAGGCTCACATATTAACACATATCAATTCCACACACTAAGGTCATGATATCAACCTCAAACTAGACACAATAAAAACAACCTTACCTCAATTAGTTCTCTATTAATAATTTCATGAATGCCATGTTAATGCCTTTCCCATTTAAATAAATGGTTTAAAAATCACTTTCATTAGGATATAATAAAGTACATAATTTTCTACTCTTGATAAAAAAACATATCCTACAAAAGAACCAATGCAAACATACTACTCCAACAACACATAACACAGTTCTCTCTTTAGTGTATCAAATTTTAACAGTTGACGCCTCAGTATGTAACTAAAGGCATTTACCTATGATTGAACCCCTCTATAAGGACATTTACTATTTCATCCCAATCATAATACCATTTAAATATTTTAGAGTGATTAATATTCTATTTGAACCCATGTGACCTCTTTTCGAAGACCATATCATATAATGACTAATTTTACATTATCACCCATTCCCCAAAGAATTTTATATAATTTAGTTGTTACTATTTCACCTCCGCTATCACATCATTAAATTAATGAGTTTATATATAAATACTGTAAAATCATGGTTCATCTACATCTATACAATGTTAGACCCTTTTCAAAAATATATGATAATTCCATTAAATTTCACAACAAATATCCATAAAAAAATATTCATATATATTATCAAAAGAAAATATATAATTAATTATATTCAATTGTAATTATCTCCCACAATTCATTATATGATCGCATAGTCAATAAATACTCATTGATAATCGGTAGTTGGGGTTTGGATTAGTTGTAAGAACCACTTAATCCTATATGAAAAATGGGGGTTTAAAACCCATTGGGATCAGGGACTATAGCAGTACTATAGCACACTGTTGCAGTGGTGACTGTAGAAAAGGTGGGCATTATAGTGGTGGGAGGTCTCTAGAGCGGCGACAGAGTACTGTAGCAGCGGCGGGTACAATGCCAGGCTGTAGAAGCGCGGGTACTGTAGCAGTACTATTCACATAATGGGCCTTGGGCCAAAAAATTGGGCCTACTGGCCATGTAATGGGATAAATTCCCACTAGTCCTTTGGGCTATGTAATGGGTCTCCCTCTACCCATTTAAAGAGGTCATTGCTTTTCTTTAATAATAAATGAGGCTTCGACCCCAATCATTAAAAAACTCATTGAAAATATTACAATGGATTAAATTTTTGAAGCATTGTGATGATTTATTTATATTATATCATATGTTTTATTAATATAATAGTTTTGGTTCATTTTTTCAATAACTTAATTATATTACATAAATAGATTAGTAGTTTAAAATATTGAATTAATATTCATAAAACAACATAATTTACATATTCATAATGGAAAATTCATTATCATGGTTATCCTAAGTAAAAAAAAGTTTGCAACATGTACATCATAGTTACTTATAACATTTGAAGTATAATTTTACAACAATTAGTAGATATGGTCATAGAAGAAGAAAGTTAAAATCATAATGATATTTTATGTAGTATTAAATTTCATAGTTATATTATAGATCATAACTAATACAAAATTGTGCTTACAAATTGTCATAAAATTATATTAGAACAATGATTTTTCAAGTAATGTGGAAATATAGATTGTCAGATATTTTTGAATGGTTTAATCAAATTTATTAATTAATCATAAAAATATATGTTTTTTATTTTATGACAATGATACAGAGTTATCACATATCATTTTTGGATTGAAAAAAATGACATGAATAAATAACTACATCTAGTTGGACAACATCTTATGATAAGTGTATATCATATACTATGGTATTTTGATTCTAATGAAAGGAAGGGTATTAATAAATAATACTTAATGTATATAATATATAAGAAAAAAAATACCCTTTGTAATTGGTTTGTCATGAACAATTTTCAATACCCATTTTATAAGGGTTTTAACAATATTTTTAATTTTATACTAAAAAATTAACAAATTTGTATAAGTGAAGAAATTTTTTTTGGGGTTATAGTTTGTGAAAAAGTAATAAAACAAATCAGGATTTTAGAGAATGGATTTTTTTGACTTATTATTGACTATCATTGGTCGGACATGATGTATTTGGGAAATGGTAAATAAATATTGTAATTACTTAGATGATTTAATAAATATATCATATTTTTGAGGATATGAAACCATAATAATAAAAACAATTCATTAAATGATAAATATTAAATATTAAAAAATACTTCTCAAATAAAAACTAGTTGTAATATTAATCAATGAAATAAAAATTTTGTCTACCGTCAAAAATCTCATAATGTAATGATTAATGTGTTCTAAGTATATGATATAAACCATATGATTTATATTCTATCAAAAGGGAATACATATCAGGATTTGTAGATTATTTCTAGATTAATAGGGGAATATAAAAAAATGAATTATGGGAATCCTTTTTTAAATAATATTTAAATTACGAAATTAAACATTCAAGGACAGGTAAAAATTATTTATGAACTAGTAGAATAAAAAGAATAAAATATTTGAAAAGTTAATGTAGTTGTTTCTATACAAAAAGGAGTTATAAGTGAATTTTAAAGGATATGAAATGTCATATAAAAGAATTCTAGAGTAAAACTCATACATAGTTATATCTGCATAAAATGTAAAATACATGAATAATTATGGATGACCTGAAATTAAGAATAATCATGCAAGTGAAGATGTTCAAATAGGTAGATATTTTAAATATGTATATAAAATTGAGAAGGAGTTTCCATGAATCACAATATAGATACATATTTATCATTGATTTACACTTTTTCATATATTATGATCATGGTAGGAAAAATTATCAATAGGGATAAATTGATAAGTCGTTTGAATTATTTATTGTCTATTATATTTGATGTAAAACAGAAGTGAGTTTTATCTGAGAGTGAACAACTATATATTATTTTTATAGGAAATTTTTTATATAAATTATTGTTATTTGAGAAGTCTAAGAAAGAACAGATATTTTATAGAGCTTCTTTAATAAATAGTAAAATTAATGAGCAATTTTTTAACATATATCTCAATGTGTTAACACATATGGATTTCATTTATGATTTGTCTACTATTAAACATTTTCTAATTTTGTGATATGTATGATACATATCATCTTAAATAAGATTCTTATAAAATATCACACTAAATTTTTTTAAAGGATGAATAAAGATAATTTGTATTGAATCGGCGAATTATATTATCTAGAACAGCTATAAAATTCAAAAATATTGAAGATAAAATTGAATATAAATAACATTCATGATATATGATATATTACTCTGATGTGAATATAGAGAATTGAATGAGTAGATGATACCACCCATATTTTAATAATATTTTATATATAATCTCGAGAAGTGAGAAAATAATACAAAGGGTGGAACAGATTTTTGAATGGAATATATTTGGGACACTAAATATGAATTTTTACTTTTTAATAAATCGAATATAGTTTATACGATATGTGGTGTTAACAATATGAAATGTGGGATATTAATTATCTAATAATTATTTTTACACAAAAAGAAAAATTTGATAGTTTTTTATAATGAATGATATGAGATTTAAAAAATAATATTTTGTATAAAAATTAGAATGGGACAATGATTCCATATTTATTAACTCAATCATACTGATATATTTATCATGTTATGATTTATGTATCGCTTGTGAAATATTAAGAGTGTATCAATTCTCTATTAATATGGATATTTCAATTACATTTATTGGGAAATTTCATTTTACCCCATTTATAAAAATATTGGGTATTTAATTTAAACATATTATCTGATAATATTTATATTTAATTAATTTTAGTGTTTGATCCTTGGGTAATGAATCATGTGAAAAAACCAAATAATGATTCTTATAAAGTGTTTGGGGTAAAAATTAGTTTCTATAATATAAATAAATATGAGTTATTTCATGTAATATATTTTAAAATAATTCTATATAATTTTGAGATACTTGATTAAGGCATAGATATTATATTGGTTTATATGTTGGGAGACAAATATAAATTAATAAAAAATTATATAATTTATTTTATGTGATAAAATATAATATATATATACTATATTCAGTGACTCCTGATAAGGATTCATATTTTGTTGATATGGAATAAATAAGAGTGATCAATTGATTTGGATTCAATATAGAATATCAAAGGTCAAATTTATAATAATTAATGATAAATTCGATATTTTTAATTTAACGTATTGTGGGGAATATCATCACCATTTTGTATTTGAGAAACATATACTCCCTTGTGGTTTTACTCACATATTTATGGAATTTTATATTATTATTAGAAGATAGAATAATTCCAATGGGATTCTGTTTATATTTTTAAAAAATTATAACTAAGAGTAGTACAAAACCATCCTCCTGTAATTAGTAATTCATTATATTGGATGAATTGTTACTTAGTCTCTCACGATCACCATATGGAGGACGTTCCTCTATTGGGACCGAACCTTAAAAATTTTATATGTTCCTTCTAATATATTATATTCCATTTTATGTGAGTTTGGATGATACTTAAATTTAGTGATATTAAATATTAACATTTTAGAAGTGTTAGTTTCTAGATGAAAAATTGTATGATAACCCATCATTGATTCAAAACTCCCTTCTTAGTTCTACTCTCATTACTATGGAACATCAATATGTATCATATCAAAAAATTGAAATGTATAATATAATTTCTTTAAATAGTAGGAATTTCCTCATACATTAGAGATAAACTTTAATGGAAATATGATTATGATGTTACCCTATATTCTTTAACATGGCTTAGAGGTTGTTTCTGATACAGTAGTGGTATTTTTGTTGATTAATAAAAATGATCTGAACTTGTTCTTTTATCTGATATATTTATTTGTATATGTAAAATAACTAAATTGAATTTTCATTTCTCTATATGAAAAATTAAATAAAATTATTTTGTTTATCCAAATAATATATTAAAAATGGGTAAAACTAGAACTAATAAATGAATTAGAAATTACTTTTAATGATTTTAAAATTAAAATATAGTGATTTATATTTGAAGATTTGATGATGGATTGATAATAAACCAATAATTTAGATTTAATATGATTTAATGAAATATATGGTAATTTAATAGTTTATATTGAATAGATAGAGAATACCACAATTTTATAAAATATTATTATAAATTTTCCAAACACGATTTACATTTAAAATATGGAATTATAAGATAATGAAAATATTAATATTGATTAATGTAAATATATTAATATTTCAAAGGATGTGTTATAGGCTAAAATAATTAAAATTAATTTCCATATAGAGATGGTATTTATATCAATGTGAAAACTCAATATCATGGAAGAATAAAGTGAAAATTAACATTTTTACAATGATAAATAAGAGTGTTATGAGAAATATGAGATAATCATGAATATTTTCATAAAACATTCTAAAAATTAATGAGTAAATATAATGGAAAGATCACTTTAAGGTCTTTAAATTGTGGTGTAATTATACACTTTTTTATAAACCTTTTATAGATGAAAAGTGGGGAATATGTATCTTTTGTGAAATTAGACAAACTTCAAAAATATTAATAGTAGATATTATCCAGGTAAGTCATAAATTATACTAAAATAAATAGAATGTTATAAAACATTATGGAACATGTTAAAAGACCTGAAAATCGCCTTGTAATGAATAAAAGGGAGGAGAAATAACATACTTTTATCATATATAATACTCTACAAATTGATAATTTCTCTCGAAAATACTGAACTCAATAATAATGTATGTCTATTTAAAAGGAAAAATGTTTGAAAGAATAAAAGAAATTAATAACTTAAAAATAATTACAAAGGTTATTTTTATGTGATATAAAATTTCATAATGAAAGAGGTCGAACAACATAAAATCTATAAAAACTTATATGAGAAAGTGATATTGAATTTATAAGAGGAATTAAAAACTCAATAAACATTTCTATTAAATGGGAACACACTAAAAAATATGATAGAATATATAAAATTGTTCTATACATTATAGAATAATAATTACAATCTAGGAATCAAATTAACTCAAAATAATAGGTCAAATTTTTTTTCTTCTAAATACAGAAAAATTATCATTTTCATTAATATTTCAAGATCACATTCCAAAAAATATATATTATTGGGATAATAATTCTGATCAGATACCCTCTTTGATATCAATTTCAGTGAATATTATATCAGAAAATAATCATCCCATATACAAATGAATTTATTGTTTTTGATAGTTTAGCAACAAAAAATTCATTAGAACAATTTTAACATTGTGGTAAGACTCTATTAATGGTTTATTTATTTTTCTATATGATTTATTGGATCAAACCTTACTCACACTCATAAAATATATCATTACTATTAATAAGACATGAATCGATGGAACGAATTAATGAGAAAGGATAAATGAATTTTAATTGAAGGAAAAATAGGAATAAATGTTAATCTAAATTTTATACCTACAATATGTATGGTTAATTGAATATAATTTCATCTAGATATGATTTGTCGGGATATTGTTTTGAAAATCATTGAAAAATATTCCCAAATTTCATTCCTATAATGAAAAAGGTATGTTAATTTAGATGGTGATGAATTTGAAAAGTCACTCATTATAAAAGTTTCTATTAATGTATTATAGCATGGTAAATATTGGATTTTAAATAGGGATATCATAATGTAATAAATTTCTAACTAGGATCATTTTATATTTTTCATTGTAAAATAAATTCCAAGATATAGGTTTAATGTGTTAATGGTGAAACATCATTTTTACAATTCCCCTAGCACATGATGCTGTGTGGGAAGGTCCCCCACTAGGATTTGGATACTGGTCTTAAAATTGGAGAATAATTACAAAATTAAATTAGATTAAAAGAATATTATTTATTATTTTATATTAATATCACATAAGGGTTATTATAAATAGTGGATGTTAAATAGCATCATAAAGATTTTGGGAGATCATCAAAGTAACATGGAAGAATATTGATTATAATCGAGTGGTAAATGTCTCTTAAAAAAACTTATTCTATTGTATTTTTAATTCATTGTTTTATTAAATCTATGGATTTAATTACTCTCATTTTTAGTTTCCATTATTGATAAAAAATAAAAATTTGATGATTTTGGAACCCTAGAAATTGTTATATGAATAAATGATTTTTGTAAACCATGATATACAATGATTATAGGAGGGGATGTTAACAGGTTTTTGTTATAAGTTTTATTATAATAATTTAGACTAGATGGAGAAGTCCAAGGAATAATGTAAATGATTTTGGGATGATTGGATTATTTCTTGGAATTATGAGTTTATTGTGAACATCTTTCTAAGTTAGATTATATTTAAATATTTTATTTATATTTTGTTTTATAATAGTAATGTATTTTGATGTGATACATATGATATTTGATTTCATATGTATGTTTTATAGTTGAAAATGAATAAAAATCGAAATGAACATTGACACATATATTATTGAATTTCTGTAAGATAGTATCTAAAACCTCTAAGAAATATTAAAATGAATAATACAACACTGAATTTACTATATTTCTAATAATATGAATTATAATTCTATAAGGTGATGATAAAAAATGGAAAATATATATGGTAATGAAATTTTTTTCATGATATAAAAAAATCACCCATGATGTGATGGAATCAAGAAATATGAACAATCTCCCACAGTATATAAGCTATTTCTCAAAATGGGTGTATAGTTTTTAAATGGTCTATATTATTATATAATATGTCAGATATTTGGTACTCAATTTATGATAATATATCTGTTCATTATCTTCTATTTTTTTACACTTATAGAAAAATGTGACATTTTCTTGGAATTAAATAACTGATATTTCAAGAATAAATATTTTAAATAAAAATTATATTTGAATAATATGGTGTTGTTATTTGACTTAAGAATCAAATTCTATTGATTTGATTGTGATTCCAGAATATTTTGTGAAAATTATTATTCAGAGAACTCAAATTTAATATTATATAATGTTTTGAATGAAATTTTTTGATATTTTAAATGGTTATCAAAAATATGAATTATTAGGTATTTTATTTATATATATTAATAGTTCAAACTAGTATTTATTTAATTTAAATTGTGGATAATTAGTGAGATAAATATATAAATAGTTTAGTGTGTAAAAAATTGGTGAATCGTTCACTACAAATCAGTTGTAGGAAAATTATATGGTTTTAATTAGAGAATTTATTTCTAATTTTATTAATTTTATATTATTCATATATTCTTAATTAAAGAAGATAATATTGGTGTAGTTGATGTTTCATGTGACAAAATTTATTGACAAAATATAAATATGGAATCCATGTGCCTATTGGTGTGAATATTTATTTTATATCCCATGTTTAGAAAAATTAATATTGAAAGGTATATCATTGAAGAAAAATAATTATTGATAAGTGTTGATCGATATGGATTCAATAATGAATATAAAATATCAATGTTCATGGAATGGTTAGAATGTTATTATTATGTTCCACAGTATGCTTAGAATTGGATCATCACCATCAATTTATGTTGTATCATGTACTTTATTGTGACACTACCCACTAAATTTTGAAATGCATTATAACTAGGGGAATCAATAATTCTAGAGGGATAGTGTGTATGTGTAAGAAAAACACACAATAGTTGAGGATGATATCTCCCTAACCCCTTGTAATGGTTGGTTTATTATAGTGCAATAATGATTATTTTGAATCTCTTAATCATAGTGATGAGTATATGTCCACATTGTAACCAATCCTGGTAAAAATTACTTGTTCCTTGATCTATTTCAATTTCACTATTATATGGTTAATGTTATGATTCTTATACAAGTTGATCAGATCCTAAAATATCCCAAATGTGAATTTCTATATGATAAATATTAAATGAAGGTACCAATGACTAAACCGTTCTTTTTTAATGTGGCTCCCACTAATGGGGAACATCATAAGGGATGTTCAGTTGAGGAACACGAATAAATCAATTAAATATTTGAATACTATATATTTTTATAATTTGATCATAAATATGAACTAATAATATCACATTTTGAATAACTAAATGCAGTGGGTATATTTTATATTGTTCAAATATATGACAAGTACATGAGTTAAATCCTCGATACTGTGATGTTATATAGTCATCATGGAGCTCAATGAATAAATAAATTAGAGTATAATTCCCATTCTATATATTATGGGGACCTTTATCCATACATATATATCCTATAATTTTATTCCTAGACAAATAAAAAGATTGGGTGATTGTTTTATTTTGGATTAAAACCATTAATATGAAAATTTGTTTCATCTAATAAAAAGTGACTACACATTCCACTATAATTATTTTCATCCTAAAATGTCTTTCACATATCCTTCCTCACAAAACTACACACAAGATTTAAAGGATTCTATGATCAGTTTTTAATTCAATCCTTGCGAATTAGATATTATACTTACAATTTATATAGGAATGTTGGATAAATTATACCTAAATTAGTTTATCTAATGACATGTTATTGAGATATCTTGTTAATGTACTGCAATGTCCTGTACATTTATAGGGTATTATTCACAAAACAAATCATCAAGGATATTTTCCATTGTTTCTAAGGACTATGAATTTAGAATAGTTATTTTATTTTTTATTCTATATATATATTTAAAAACTAGTATCAATGAATTTATTATAAATACTCAAATGTAAAATAGTTTAATGAAGCGCATACAAATTATTCATACATCTATCAATTTTTTAGGGTTATTGTATAAGGAGATAATTCAGAGTAAATTCATTTCCTTTTAATAATTGATTTTATGTTATTTTTTCACTATATTTTAAAAAGAACAATACAATACACATAAGAGAATAATGTAGTGTCAATACAACATGATATAATACATTTGTTGTTTTTAGATTCCTTTGTGAAAAATGAACATGTTTGAAAAAATCATAGATTTATTCAATTTGAGAAGGTATTTTTAAACTAATATTCATTTATTAACACCCAATTTAATGAAATAAAAATTAATACACAATTATCTTTAGTTCCATTATATATTCAATGGAATACATTCATGAAATTCATGTAAAAAATTTAAATAATTTTGAAAGATTCTTCAATGAATGTCACTATAATTTGTTTTATTGGGTTATTTATTAAAAATAATTTTTTATTTATTTGTCATTTTTTATAGGAATAATCTATTAAATAAACTATTATGCTAATTTGGTTCCTGATAAGATACATCAGTTTTATTATCCATGGTTTTTTAATAGAAAAGTCTATTGATTTGAATGATTCAATTTTTTATTTTATATTGAATGTAAAAAGAAAATTTTATAATGATTGATAAAGTATTTTAGTCCGTTACATTTGATTTATAAACCACTAATATTTAATGTCATTATTTGTGAAATCCATAAATGAAGTATTGAATGTTATGGGACATGTTCAGGTTGACTCAGCAGTAGATGAAAATTATAATGATAAGATTGTTTAGGATATGAAACTAATACTCAACACATTTAATATAGAATCATCATATGCTTCGGTGAGATAATATTGAGATACAGTGAATGACGTCACCTTCACCGATGATATTGTATTTTTAGAAAATTTATCTATAAAATTAGTTGCTATATCATTTCTCGAAAACTATAAATAATAAAAGAGAAATGTTCATATTATGTAATATATGATAATAAAAATATAATGATTGGTTTTTTTTAAATTAGAAAATCTACCTCAAATAAAAAATTAGTGGATTAATGTTTAATATAATATTGAAGATTTAAAATAGTAAGTAATTATTCATTTATATATATATATATTTTTTGATGGAATAATTTTTAAAATATTCATTATATTAAACATGGAATCTGTAAACAACATAGAACTTGGGAATTTTAATTAAAGTATCAATAATTATTTGTGAGATAGAAAATACAACATCCTTCAACATCAATATAATTTAATATGTGATTTGAAGGAATTCATGAGAACATGTCGAAGATTTATAATAATAATTTAAGTATGGAGTGTTTTTTCAAAATATTTTGCCTATTATTTTTACAATTAATCAAATTTTTCAAATTGACAATCTTATTATTTAAAATTTAGAAAATCCAGTTCAGATATAAAAAAATCTATGGAGGGACAATGATAGATTTATGAGTAATACTAAAATTATTCCTAGGAAATGAGTTTTGTAAATCATCACTTACAGTTTTAAAATAGTGAAAATAAAGGATGAAAACAGTTATAAAATTATGATGAATAATTTATTTTACAGTAATAAACACTCTGTAATGGAATAAAATAAGGTAATCAACTATAGATTGATTGATAATCCACTAAATTAATTGATTCCAATAGATAGTGGAATTAATGGACTCTAAAAAGAATGATAGAAATGTTAGATAAATTAGGAGACAATATATATAGAACACATGAACCATTATTAGAGCGAGATAACAAGTTAGAGAGACATATAGTAAAAAAAATTAGTTGTACATTGAAATGTTCTACACAATTATAGTTACTTTTCTATTTATAGTGTCAATGGATACAAAAAATTCTTCTACAATGAATATAAATAATTATTTTATGAAAAATATAGTGTCTTGCATATATTTCTAGAGAGCCACTGACTGCGATATTTAGTTTTATAATAAGATGAAAGATACTGTATAAATTGAGTTATCTAGAGAGGTTAATACTCATTATTAATTTGATGGAAATAATAATTTTACTTAGTTGGAAGATTTGAGTAATGGAATCTACTAAATTCATTTGATAAATTATAAGTATCATGAAATGTGAATCATTAATCCTAAAATTGTAGTTTTATATCATGGAGATGGATTATTAAATTTTCTCACACATCAGATTGATAAGTTGTTAGTGACATTGGTAAGATGATATTACCTATAGAGATCACATTTCTTAACATTCAAAAAAATGTTCTTCAAAAAATAATTGGATAAGTATTCATTGAAAATGGAGGGGATCACATTGATGTTTTATAAGTGAATTTAAAATTATAATTGATTAAATTTAAAGAGATTCTTAATAACTATCATCTTTTGGGATAACTTATCCTCCTCGATGACCATTCATATATAGACATTGGTCATTAAAAAATAAACTATAAAAATAAATATAAATTGCGTCTTTTGAGGAAAAAGGTAGATCAAAATACTTCATACATAGAAACTCATGAATAGGTTATTGAAGATAGAATACTCAATATTCAATGTTAGTTATCAACTTATTGTTATTGTTAGTAATCGATAGATGTGTACTCCAAGATCTAGTGAAAAAAGTACTTATAATTAAATATTATTCACAGATAGAATAAAAAATCATTATTTAAAATAATATTCATAATTTATTGATTAAATATAAAAAAATACCACTATCCTAGGAAAATTGCATAATTTATTCGAGGAACATCTACATATGTGATTTATTTTAAGATTCTTATAAATGTTTCTCTATAATCAAACAACAATATAATACCATATAAACATAGTATTTGTTATATTAACCATTATATTCTGTGAAATTGAATCATAATAAAGCAGAAAGATAAAACAATCATTAATTGTAAAAGTCATCATCATGTTATAAATGGTTATATTATAAGAATATGAGGAAATATGAGAAAAAGGGAACCATTCTATTAAGAAGACAAATTCAAAATAATAATTTTTCAAAAAACATGATTGAATGGAATGTAATATCATGTTAACATACAAATTATTTGCTACATTGGAGTGAGAAAATAATTTTATGGAATTCGGAATAATTATAGGCATATTGAAAATATGGTTGGAAATTAAAATAAAGAAATATATATAATAGTGGATCAAACATAATCATATAAAATCATGTAAAATTGTTTCCCACATCATGACTATTAATGAAAATTTTAATAAAGCTTCCCAAATCATGTTCACACAATATAAATGTGAACAAGTATTCCCAAACCATAGTCACATTATAATCTTCTTACAAAATCTTCACATGTCACGTTGAAACAACAAACTCATGATGAAATATTATGAAATCACATTCACAAAAAGATATAACAAATTATTATCTTATAACATTAACATAATATAAATGAGAACAAAGAATAAAAAATAATGTTCACACAACAAACATCATAAAAATGAATCCTGTATCATCTTCATACAAAAACATGTGAACACTGATTCATATATCATGTTCATGCTACAAATAATTATCTCATTTGGTACGAAACCTTAAAAAATAAATTTTCGGGTAATATAAAAACCAACCAGTCAGTCATATATACATATTAGAGCCACTTGAAACCAATAATTCATAAAATAATAATGAATTAATGAATAGAAAAAATTATTATCATAATATTTCTAGATACATTCCCTAAAATTGATCTCAAGAATTTACGTGGTTAAAAATAAAAATAAAATGAGTCAGAAAGACTAATTTAAAAAAAACGTGTTCATTAAAAAAAATTTATTATGATGTAAATACCTTGATGATAAAGTATAAATTTTCATTAAAATCCAAAATAATTTTGTAGAAAAATAATCTATCATTATTTTATAATATTATTTTATGTGTTACATTAAAAATCAATCATTTTAAAAGGTGAAGTGAACAATTATAGACAAAAATTCATTTAATAGGTTTCCTAAATATTATATTATTATAAAGTATATAGATATTACGAAAAGAAAAATTAATAAATCCTAAAAACTATTATATTTTAAAAATAATCATCCTTATTGATTCTTTAAAAAATGTAAAACTTCTTTTAAAAATGAATTTGAATTGAATGAATAATCAACTGATTATTAAGGGATGGAAAACATTTTAAATATTATCAAATGCATTACATGAAATTCTATTGTATTAATATATTTAATCCTTTTTTGGATGAGTTAATTAAAAATAATAAGATTACATGTGTAAAAAAATATTTGGATTTCAAAATAATAGAGGAAAATAGTTTTGGGAATAATGAATCTAGAAACGGATGAAAAAAATGAATAAAAGATATGTGAATTTTTAAAAAAAATTATGCACTCTTACAAAGAAAAGACTTATAGGGAAAGAATCATTTAGTTAAAAAATATTTTGTCACCTAAAGAAATAATGAAATATATTTTATAATAGAACTAAATGAAATAATCAAACAGATATAAATGATTCTCATAGAATAAAAATTTGAATCAATTAATATATAATTTAGTTTACAAAATCTAATATGAATATCATATTAATTGAATCAATACACTTTTAGAATGTGGATTTAAGTAGTAAAAATATAAATCCCAAGAACAAAAATAGGGAATAACAACTAAAAAATAAAATAATACATTGTACACATCTTATATGAAATATGTTCAATATGTACAATAATAACACAATGACCAATAATTGAGTTAAAATCTATTACATCATTGTTATCATTTGAATTTAAAACATACTTGAGGAGGAAAATTATTTGGAAATTTTAATATAATATATTTAATACAAAATTATAGTAATTTTAATACATATGAAATATATACAACATAAATTACGAAATATTTGATGAACTCACATTATATGTTATTGAAGTAAAATCGTTAAAAAACCCAGATCGTGAGACTTTATTCATTCCATGCCCACACCTATCGTCCTAAAAACAAAATATTTTTAATAAAAAAAGAATTAGTAAAAATTTTCATCATTAATGCAGTTTATATTTTCCATCTATTATCAATTGTTCTTTAGTTATTGAGAAGTTTTTCCTTGTGACAGTTACATGAGTTCATTTGATAAGATTTTTTAAAACATCCATGGTAAATGGAATGTGGGAAAATTTATTATTGAATATAATTTTCACCTCAATAGTTGAATTATTTTATGTATTTTATTATTCCATTTTCCCAAAGTTCATACATTTTAATAATATTTAACAAAATGGACTCAAATTAATAAGTTCCACTTGATATGATTATTTCAGGAGGATAAGTTTACTATTACAATTTATTATTGACATTACTTATTGGATTTAGAAAAATTATCCATTAATAACATTAATTATATCATAAATATTATTATTATATAGTAATTATATTTTCAAATTCATTTTTAGAAGGATAAAAAAATTTGAACATGCCATTCATGACGCCAATACTCTACACGTATGCATGACGATTTATTCATGGGTTGAATGGTTTTGGAGGGAGATATAAAATGGATATTAAATTATTTTAATAACATATAATTATATTTTGAATTCTTATTTTCTAAAAAATTCTTGGATGAAATAAGATTAAAGTGGTAGAATAAGAAAATAATTTATAGAATCAAAAGATCTTGATTGAGTCCCTTTGGATATTCTACTATGGTTAACACCTTAAGACATATTAGACTATTATTTTAGAATGTAAATGGATTTTAGGATGCATAAATATGTATTATGGAAGTCTAGGTATGAGTTTAAGTCAATTAAAATATATTTTAATTGGATTGAGAAGTTGGTGGATGTTATCTCTATTTATAATTGAGGAAAATTGAGATATGAAAATACCCATTACTTTTTTGGTGATGGAAAAAAACTATACAGGGAAAAATGGTATAAATGTGGGAAATAATGAATTTTGTGGTGGAATAATGTTAAAAATACTCTACCATTCATTTTTCACATGTTTAAAAATGTATTGATTCATTTACCATTTGGTTTTTACATTTTACCAATCTGGTTTTTACATTGGTATATAATTTTCACACAATATATATATATTTTAATATAAATATAAGTAAATAATTTTTTGACAAATTTTTATGATATGAAAATAAATTTAATATACTTATATTCTCATTCAAATTATAAATAAGATAAATTGACTTATAATTTAAAATATAAATTATGTAGAAAAACTATTTTGTAGAAAAACAAATTCTCCATTAAATGATTTTTTTAGAATATGGCATAAATTCTATGTTGAAATTGTTATAATATATTTTTAAATATATGAAATATCATATTAAATTAAATATAAAAATATGAATTTAATTTTCTGGAATAAAATTAAACAATTTTAATAAACTATTCTATGAAAATAAATCTATCTTCATTTTCATGATCACTATATTTAATTAAATTACTAATTATTATATACCTAAAACTTATATATATCTTCATAAATACAATGAATATTTAGATATTAAATTTGAAATTAAATTTTTTATATTTAATTTCCGAAAATGATTATAACTAAATTTTAATATTTTTGAAATAAATAATTTTTAATGTAAATTATTACATATGTTTTAAAAACACTAATCATGGGTTTTATAAATTCAAAAAATTAATTTAAATGATTTATTGTACTTTATAAAAATATATTTTTATAGAAAAATTCTCTTAAAAAAAATTAGTATTTTATAATGATAAATTTATAAATATTTGGGTATTAAAAAAAATAGTATTTTTAACTATCAACATAAAAATGAATTATTTTTGTAAAATATAAAACATAAAAAATAGATAAATATGAAATTTTGAATTAAAAATTGAATTTATTATTTAAAAATTTCTATTTATAAATTGAAAATTCTATAAATATATCTTTTAAATTAAAATAAAATATAGTTAATGAATGGGATATTTTATTGAAAATTTCCCTTTTTATAACAATAAGTGTCCTTAATACAATTTTCTATTTATTTATAATTGATTTTGAAATGTTTTTTACTAGGGGTTTATTAATTAATATATATTATTAATCCTGAATATGTAACAACTCATTTGTTGGTCTTTTTTTTAAATCATTATATTCATGAATTTATATTTATTTAATGGAATGATATATACTAAAATTTTGTGGAGTTATAATATGACCTCCTAAATAATATTTTCCTAGTAATTTTATTTTTTACCACAATAATAAATTATTCCTTTAATAGTTCTAAGAATCGCCTCTATAATCACTACATAAATATTGATTATTGGAGAGAGATTAAATACCCTAGTATTTTAAAAACTCTAATAAGTGCTGATAAAGGGGTCCTTTACCGATGCTAAAATGTTCTGATAATTGGTCACTTTGCCAGTGCATTCATTTATCTCTGATAAAGGTATCTGTTTTTGTTCTTTCAGAGGCACTGATAAAAGAACCCTTAATTAGTTCTTGTATAAGCTTTGTTAAAGTTCCCTCTATGGATAATTATAGAATCACAAATTGTGGGCCACTTTATATGTGCTTTTAAAATCACTAATAATGGGGAATATTATTGTACGTTGTAACAGCGCACTATATGTTTAGAAGCACCATCCTGAATCATAAAAATAATGTACCATTATTGAATTTAAATGAAATAAAATTTACAACACAAATATAAAAAACCATATTATAGACATTTCAATTACTAGATTACAAAAATACATAAGTTAAAATTATTACATATTTTAAAAAACATCAATATTCATTTGTCTTTTAAATCTTTAACTAACACATTCTATTACCGAACAAAAAAAATACTAGAACAAAAAAAAGAATTCACCTATATAAGAAAACTATTATAATGTAAGAACTAATATAAATAATTAAATTTTATCTATTATGTGACTTTAAACTATGCATTGAGTCATAGTAGGAACATTGTGTATCAAATTGAGTTTCTCTTGATTCTCTAATGTCACACCATTTATTATTCTTATTTAAGTATTATTTCTATGAAACCTAATGAATTAATTATAAGATAAAAATTATAATGAAATTAATTATGTAATAGCAAAGAGAATGGTGAGAAAACTATATGGACTTGTTTTCTCAGTTTTGGTAATGTGATGTATGTTTTAAACTAAAACGACACTTATATAATGAATAGATGCACTTAGAGTCATAAAATTAAATCATTGTGACAAATTGAAGTTCAAATGATTCGTACATGTCCCAAATGACATATCTGAACATTTTTCTAATGTATCAAATTAATTCGAATGGGTTTTATTGTATTTGAGTGCGTCACATGTATTTTTTACTAAAATAACATTTTCAACTAGAAACATTAACTTTGATTCATAATGGTTACATAATTTACCATTTTAATTTCATAATGATTGATAAATGTCATAAATGTGTTATGAATATTTTCACAAAATAATTAAGAGAATTTGAGTGTGTTTTCTCGATTTTCAGTCACCATCACTTTTTAATCTATACTGTATATTTTAAACTAATGATGGAAATTTTTAGTCATAATAGGTATATCTTTTATAATATTGTATAGAGTATTATTCATACACATTAAAAATTAATCATATATCATTTTCATAAAGTATAAAAACAATCAAAATGAGTTTTCATAGTTTTGAGTATGTCATTTATCATTTTTACTAAAATTAATGTCAATTTTATATTAAAAGATTTACATGGAGTCATATTAGTCATACCATGAATCGTATATTTGTGTGGAGAAGTCCTAAACAAATCAAATGAAATATGGATATTTTTTCTATTGTATCAAAACAAACAAATTATGTTTTCTTTGATTCAATTATAGAAATTATCTTTTGTATTAAAAAATAATCTTAAATTTGAATCACATACTATTGTTTATACATATAACATCATGTGGCTGTTTTAGGTGACAATAAATAATAATTTTCAAAAATTTCTTATGAATCCTTTTCATATTTTATCAAGACCATCCATGTTCATTTTTTGGGTTTTAGTGATTGATGGTTTTTGAACTAAAATGTCAATTTTAAACTGATATCGGAAATATTGAGTAATAGAAGGCACATTGTTTATCATATTAAGGTGTGTCTAATTACTAGACATAAGAAATTTCATAGGGATAATTTTTATAAAGTATAAAATTATTATGAGTGAGTTTTATAATTTGTGAGTATGTCAGTTTTATTTTGTTTACTGAAATTAATGTCATTTTTAAATAAAAAGAAGCACATTGAGTTATATTAGAAACCCACTGTGTCAAATTGAGGTGGTACTGATTCCTACATGACCCCAAAGAAATATGAATCCTTTAATAAATTTATTAAAACAATATTATTCCATTGAATTTTTTTCAGTGCATCACTTTCCTTTTTTAGAAAAATGTCACTTTTATATAGAAACACAGACTTTGAGTCATGTCAGTCACATCATGTGTTGGTTTTAAATGAGGATGATTACTAAACATAAAAATTTAAATATGAATAAGTTAATTAAACTATCAATAATATACGACTATATTTTATTTTTTTCTAGGTGTGAATTTTTTTAACTAAAATAAAAGGATTAATTTGATAACATACACTTTCATTCATATCGGGCCCATCGTGTATCGTATTGAGGTGAGGCTAATTCATACAAACCAAAACATAATTATAGAACTGTTTTCAAAATAATAGAATAAATAATATTGTGTTTTAATTTTTTTAAATTATGTCAATTTTCATTTTTAATAAAATTAATGTCAATTTTAAATAAAAAATACGTACATGTAGCTATACTAGTGAAATTGTGTGTAATATTGTGGTGTGACTTATTACTACATGTACCAAATTAATTATGGATTATTTTTCAAATATATAGATACAATGTTAGAGAGTCTTATAGTTTCTTTATTATATAACTTCTATATTATAATCAAATGTCATTTTATTTAGAAACATGCACTTTGAGTCATACCGCTCGCATCATGTTTAATAATCTATAGTTAATTTGGTACATGTAGTAATAAGTCACACCAAAATATTACACGCGCATCATGTAATGGTTTGATTTGAGACTTATTCCTAACCTTCAAGAATTACATATATAATATTTTCAATAAATTTTATAGATAATAAAAAACATTTTTGGTTTTCAATGAGTGACACTTTTTGAACTAAAATATAAATTTTAAATTTGATAAAAAACACATTGAGTCATACAGGGCACATCGCATATGATATTGATCTGTTAATGGTTCCTGAACATCAAAAATCCCTTAATATCATTATACTAATATATCAAAATAATCAGAATGATTTCCCTATATTTTTAGTATTTTGGTTGTCTTTTTTACTAAAATTAGTGTCAATTTTTATAAAAATAATTGTTTCGACTCTTACCAGTAACATTGTGTGCCCGATTGAGGTGTGCATTATACCTAAAAATATGAATGTCTCAAAAGAAGCCCAACATATAATGTTTACATGCTTTCCATAAATTTTATTTTTTGTGCTTCCAACACTATATATTCGGTCAATATATAATGATGGAAGTTCGATAAAGAAAGGAAATGAAAATCAGGGTAAAATTGGATGAATAAAACATGTATCTCTATTGTGGCTTATAGTAGTTATTTGGAAGAAAAACATGTCCTCCCATAAAATCTATGAAAAAACAAAATAGGTATTTGATGAAAATTATAAAGAAATATAATAACAAATGGCAGATAAAATGGTGAAAAATTAATTAAATATGTAGTATGAATTCAACTTTTCATGGTGGTTTTATACATTCTAATACCATTTCCTTATTAAATTTTTATAATTTTTCTCCTCAAAGTCAAATATCTCATGAGCATGAGAAACTTCAAACAAACATCCCCAACTCAAAGAAACAAATCCATCCTTATATGAAAACAATTCATATGTGAGTGACACTAGAAATAAATAAAATTTTACATAAATATGAAATAATAAAATAATTTTATGTACAACGATTTATTATGAAAAACATAAATATGTCCATTGAAATTTATAATAGGAAACGTCATTTATCTACCTACAAAGGAATTAGTGGTAAGATGGCAGGAAGTGATTAATTTGAACACTGCATTGGCGAAAAGGTTTGAGTAAGAATAATTTTATGAACATTTTGGTGTACAAAGGTATAAAAGATAGACATAAATATTCTATAATAAATGATCTTTGTAAAATAAAATCAATGTTTAATTTTATAATTTTTCGATGAAATTGATAAAGTATATCGTTACATTAAATTTATATCTTGCAAAGGGTTTACTTCTTTATATTCTATTAAAATATATGATTGGTAACATCATCATGTATAGAATACATTTCCAACACGATTAGTGAATCACTTAATTTAGAATTTGTTAATTCATTAGATAATAGATAATATTTTAATTAAATAAATCGTTTATTAAAAACACATTTACATTATTATTGATCTCATATTTTTAATGTTTTAAATGATTAATCTCTTATATGGGAAATCTAAATCCATGTGTTCTGGAAACATCTTACATACGAACCATTTTCTACATTAGGATAAATAAGAACTAATTATGATATCCCAATTAATGGGTCTCCCTTGGTTAAATTTTCATCTAACCCGATTGTTTTTTGGTCACTGACAAGAGATTTAACCAATTCATGTTTTTTGGATCTGAGACATCAAATATATTCACTTTTTATGATGTAATTAAGAATGACTCGTATTTTCCCCATTCAATATATAAATTCACATTCACGAATCCCATTTATCCTATTTCACTTCACACTTATTATCAAACCTTTTGTGATTTAAAATAAAATGTTTAAATATTGTATAATCCCACAAAAATATTTGTTCGTTAATACAAAAATATCAAATATTTTCATAAATTTAATTTATATCCTTTGAACCATATATGTGCATCGCTTCTTCCACAAGCGTGCCACCGTAGTTTTTTATTGTAATGTAGTAAAAAACTTATACTATATAGAATGTATAAACATGAATAGTAAACCAATAAAAGATAAATAATTTTCAATTATTCCTATGGCTATCGATCAAAGTCATTAGACATTTTATAATTTTTAAGATTACTCTTAATAAATATTTTCTCAGAACCTTCCTATATATTATTGACTATGTGTATCTGAAATCCATCCTTTATCCATTGATGTATAAAAATTCCAAATAATTTCTTTTTGGGGTTCATTATTTGATTCAAAATTTTCAATATTATGTAAAATGTAAAGGATCCCTTACTATGTCTCTCTAAAAGTAATTGTAACAACATTTATTTTGGAGATACCTTTACACATAAGGAAACCACTATGATTTGACATTGGGAGAACAATACTATCAACATCATATAGTTAATTGGTACCAAATTCTGCACTATATTCAACAATATATCATTATTCAATACAGCCATCAGGTGGACTTCGATTCATGACACACCATTTCAAAATATTCATAAAATGTTTTATGGGGTACATGAATCTGTAGTGGAAAGGATCACATAGTTGAACCTCTATAACAAAGTGAACCATCTTGTGGGCCATTATATCAAATAATAATTGATCAAATAATATCTATTATTCAAATAACATTGCTTCAACCCACTTATTATGGTTTTTATACTTCCTTAGCCCTATAAAGGTACAACATATCGCCAAAAAATGAAGCAGATTTTGGTGAATGTATAACATATATTTTTTGGGTGAATTTAATGGAAATCAACTTGCATAAAATCATGCATAAAAACATGACTTTTGGGTTATTTTATTCCCTATAACATAAAATTATTCATTAGCATGAAATTATTTATATTTCATTAATTCCCCTTTGACACTTTTAAACTATCGAGGAAAGGGAAAAATGCAATTTTTTATGTTTGGATAGAGTGTAAGATTATGGAGGAAGAAAATTCTTTCCATTTAGCATTCACTAATCCCAATTCTTACCATATCCCCAGGTTAATCATATACAGCCCCTCCTTCATGCCATATTTTTTTAAGAACATTTTTGTAATATTATAATAAAACTATCAAAAACATTTTTTTTCTAAATGGATTAAACCAATAAAATGGATGATATATAAACAATTCTATAATGGTAATTCAAATAAAATTTATCTTTCCATCCAATATGATTTTCTATGGATTTTCAAAATTGGTGTGCTGAAAATAGTGTTAATTTATTTTACATTACTGAATTTTTGATCACCCATTAGTAGAGATTGTGTTGTATGTTTTTTAATATTCCCACCGAATGATCTCTTCCTAGATTGGTATTTATTTCAATTAGGTATATAAATTTGATAGCCAAAAAACACATTTTCTGAGGAATGTATCAACAGAATGGATTATGTGAATTCATCACAAATGGAACTGACCAAAATTCTGTTAATGTTGTATCTTGATAAATTCCTAAAAGTTGTGAATTAATTTATCATATCGAACAACATGAACCATAATGTGAATTATTCACTTTAGTTAGTTTTATAAAATGTAACACCTATATCTGATATCAATTTCAGATCTTCTATTAATTGATCAAAATATCTATCTATATCAATATTAGGTTTATTTTGTTCAGATATAAGTAGAGACAACATAATTTATTTTTTCGTCATGCATAAACATGGTGGTAAGTAATAATTTACCCACATGATGGGAAATATACTATGAGTACTAATCTTTACACCAAAAGGATTTATTCCTTTTGTAGATAATACAATATGAAAGTTTCTCAGCAAATTTCTAAATTTAAAATTCTCATAATACATTTCTTCTTCTGAGGGGAATCTTTTTGATGTCGTAGGTCCGCACATTTAATTTTAGTTTCTATATACAATGGGAATTGTCTCTCATTTTCATAACATCCAAATAGTCTTCAGATAATTGGAATGATAGGAATGCACGATATTGATTTCAAGGGACTTGATACATTTTTATTGTATCTATCCACACCATAATTCAGACATTTTATTTTTGGTTCATTGTCCTTATGACACAATATGATTTCATTTAAAAATTCTTGTATTTTTTTATGATCATTAAAATTGAACATAGAATTAATTTAGAAAAATATGATTGACTTAGTTCATTATTTTCTTCTAGAATAATATCATTCATTCGACCAAATAGATTTTTTAAGATTGGGTCACTCTATCTACTGACAACATTCCAATTTTATAACATTAATGTATATTATAATATTATGTATTAAAACCTAAATATAATAATCTCTGCGAATTTTTATTTAACTTCATAGAAAACATTGTTCAATCATTATCTTCATCTTCAATTTAAAATTTCATTTCTTCAATATGATCTCCATCATCATTTACCTTGTCACTAATAAAAACTACAGATTACCGGGGATTTTTAGAAGGGGTTATGCACAAATCCCTCTAAATTAAACATTTTTGGAATTAAGAACAACAAATACTAATAACCAAATTTAGTGGAGGTTCACAACACCCTCTAAATTATTTAGAATTATTTTTTTACTATTTGTTGGATTTTTTATGCAGTTATGTCAAAATCATCTAAATGTTTTTAATTTTTGGTGCTATATGTTCTGTTGGATTGTATAGGAGTTATATATATATATATATATATTATTCATTTTGATACTAGAGATTATATACATAACCTGGATTTTTTTACAAGGACATACTAGTGGATCAAAACCCCCTCACATATCAAAAATTATCGGGGGTTCAAACCCCCTTCTAATTTGTTAAATTAAAAGGTGTTCAAAACCCCCATTAATGTATTTAATTATAGGGCGTTTTAAAAAACCCTTTAATATCGTACGTTATAGGGTGTTTAAAACCCCTCTAAGGACTTTATTTCATGGGGGGTCAAAACCCTCAATAAATTAAGAGATTTGAGGGGATTGTGATCATCCATTATTTAGAAAAGAAGATCCATAATATATATATACTTAAAACTATAAATCTAAATTTATTTACCTAAATTATATTAATATATTATATAAAATATTTATATTATTGTATTTATATATATAGAGAGAAATATAATTTTGTAATTTTATGTGCATTAATTTAATTTATTTGTATAAATAGTATTATTTAAAATATTAGTTATACCTAATACATAATCATAATCATATTATATATATTTAAATGTAGTTTATAAAAAAATATCATATAAAAACACAAGATTGTAGTTTTTATATTTTATATTATAATAAAAATAAATATTGTTTTGAATAAAAGTATTATGTTGTTATATAATAAATAATTAATATTATATGATATACAATTTATACAAAGGAATATATTTTAATTTACATAATATTATACAATTATATTTACTCAAATACATATATATTAATCTTCATCATATTAAAAAATTATATTTATTGATATACATATATATTAATATTCATAATAATAAATATATTTGTTGAAATTCATAATATAATTATTTATATAAATATAATTTCTAGTAATATTAATTATATATTATTTCTATATGATATTATACAATTTATACAAATAAATATATATTTATTTACATAATAATATATATATATATATATATATTAAAATATGTTATATAAATATATTTTTATATAAATTATAATAATATATAAAATAAACACTTATATATATTATAAATAAACATTTATATGATTTATAAATATGTATGTATATAAATAATTGTCAAAAATATATTTATTAATATATAATTATATGTGTATAAAAATAACATAAATAGAATTATAGATAATATTTACTCAAAATTATGTAAATGTAAATATAAATTATAAAGTTTATATAAAGGTAGAAATTGAGTATAATATAAATCTGTTAAAATACAAATACTTAATATACATAATATAAAAATGTATATATTAATTTAAATAAATATAAATATAAATATATATTATATTTATATTTATTTAAATAAATATTCAAATAATATGTATTGCAATCATCTTCCTAATATATATATATATATATATATTAATGTGTAATTAAAATATAAAAATCTAATTTCCATATTGGTGGGGTAGCGTGAGAGATATAATAGGGCTATCAAGGGTTTAAATCCATCAAGAAACATTTTATAAGGTCTTCTATTTTGTGGCGGGAACCAAATTACATGGTAGGGTGGGGGCCTCCCTGGTGGAGGGGTTGGGAATGGGAATGGGAAGGTGGGGGGATGCTAAGGTAGAGGGGGATGGGTGCATGAATAGGCGGTGTTCAGGGATGGGTGATGGAACGAGAATAATGAAAGGGAAGGAGGGGTGGGAGGGGGAGTGAGTGAACGAGAGGGGGTCATAGGGGGTATATATATTAAATAGAGGGGATTTGAAAACCACCTCTAATACGAGGCTCCATTATAGGGGGATAAAACCCTGTCGAATTTAGTATTAATTTAAGGTGGTTCTTAAAACTGCCTTTAATTATGTAATGTATAACTCAATTACTAGTGGTTTCCATCTACCAATAATATGATATATAAATTAGAAGTGGTTAAATACCCCTCTAAACTGATATTTATGGGGGGAATTTTGAAAGGGTTTTAACCCCCTCCCCACTAATACATCTGTTGCTGAAGTTACCACCATTTTACCAGGGGTTCCTCAAATATATATCTAAAAATTGTTGCTAACCACCTTAGTGGAAGTTCCACATAACTACCAAAAATGTTTTAAGAGGGGGTTATAGCCCCCTCCCATCACCCTATATTTTTCGTAGTGTGGTATTCATATAAAATGACCTATAAAACATAGTATAATCCTAATCGATGTGAATGATCAATTTTTTTCTGCATTTTTTTGTCAAATATTTATAACTCTTATCTATTCTATTATAAATAAAAATCTCTTCTAACTCTTATAGATACAATTTTATTGAATAATGAAAATATTAAAATAGAAAAAGATTTTTAGAGGGTTCGTAGCATGCTATATTTCATACTTGTGGAAATCATTAACTATATCGGCATAATATTTTGCAAAATGATTAGAATAATCCATTTTCAATTCGTATCCATCAAATTGGTTTAAAAAATATATTTTTATAATATTAAAAAAAATCAAATAATATATTAATTATAAAATATTAATGTTATATAAAATTCATAAAATGGAAACCCTTCATTTAGTTATTTCAATGAATTTGGAAATCTTAAGTGAAAACTTATAATATAATATTGGAAAATAATTTCATTACTATGGTATGTGTTACCAACAAAATTAATCCAATAGTGATTATTATAGAAAACATTCAACCTCGTCACTTTATCCCTCGAACAGTTATCATTACATTCTGTTGATTGACCCACATCCTACGTCTATTGTGAACATTAACCTATGTTATTTTATAAACACTATAAGAAGTTTTCATATATGGTATGAATAGAGATCAATATAGTATATGAAACATAATATAGATGGGGATGAGTATAATTAATCATATTTCAATAATAATTTTTTAGGAGATTATGCTGGTGAGGATCACAGTTGTACTCTATAGTGTTCTCTAAAAGGGTTAATGCCTCTCATTGAATCAAATTACACCATTGGGACTAGTTATTAACTCATATAATATTTAAGAGTATATTTTGGGGAATAAATTTTCTTGTGAGTGATTCAAGGGGACCCATTAGAGAAATTTTATGATATATTAATCTTTACGACCTCTATAAATTCTCTATTTATGAGAGAAATTACACATTTAAATATTAAAATCCCTTAAATAAGAATACATATAACATTATTAAAATGATCCACCATGTCTATCATAAAACCACTAAATAAATGAAAATATAAAATAAGAAATTATGAAGTAATAGGGAACCAAAATATAAAAAAACAAGAATAATTAAATATCTTTCAATCAACAAGTATATATACAAAATGTTTTGGGGAAAATTTTAATAAATAAATAGTTAGTTAATAAACATGTATGTTAATCAAATATTCCTTGGGGTGGAACCAATTCATGTAGACGTAAACAGATGAACACGTAAAATTAATTTTTAATATTTTCCCAACATATATTGAATTTGATAATTTTCATTCTATTTTTTTAACATACGATGTAACAACCATATGAATTATTAAATTAAATATTAATGGTATGTGAAATATTTGAAAACAAATAAAAATTTATAATTAAATTTCAATTAAAAAACAATAAATAATGATATAAATTATATACAGAAAATAATATAACTTATATTGATAATGGTTGTAAAAATATCAAAATTCATAGTTGATCAATTGATTCATGAAAAATGTCTAGATAAGTTGAAAATAATAAAAATTTTCAAGAATCATAATTGTAGGCTTTATAATAAAATATCACTTTCAAGGAAATTTTAGGTTTTATGGAGATTTTGGGCCTATAGTACAAAATATTAGTTATAATGAGATAAATAATTTTAATTATGGAAGATTTATAGGTTATATGTAAAATGGGAGATTCCAAACACATACAAAAATAGATTCACCATGAGACAAATATTTATAAGTAAAATTAGATGATGAATTTTAACCATTGAATGAACTCTACTAATCACGTGACAAATTAAATTATTGTATGACGTATTGCCAAGATTTTCTATAAACATAGATAAACGTGAAAAAATAATTATAAATATATTATAAGTAAATGAATGGAATTTACGAGGAAATAATTACAGATGTCATACTAAAGGATTTATAAAATAATTTTTTTAAAATTTTAGATATTAGTTGTTCATATCACATAACAAATAATTTGATTTAATTAAATAGTTTTGACATCTTCAAAGAGTATTTATTATATTATAAATTGTGGATCATGAAGTATATATTTTTTCATTTAAAGGATGTTATAAATAAAAGGAAATTTTAAAGAATGATATAATTTTAGATAGAATAAACTAATACGTACGTAGTGTTATTTAGATATGTGATGAATAATATGAAGTGATTTTTGAAGATGAATTAATGAATGGGATATAATTTCAAATATGTATATATTTTTACAAAGGCATAAAAAAATCCAAGCATAATTATAATTTGGGGTTGTTAAATTTTTTTGGAAATTATGTTTAAAAGTGGAAGTTTATTTTCTTTAAAAAAATTGATCATATTAGGTAATTATAAATTTAAATACTTACATAAAAAGGATGGACTGAGATGTTTTTATGACGATAAGTTAAAATTGGTAAATATTGTTTACTATTTTGACTAGGGAGACTATTATTAATAAAAATAATCAATTAGATATTTAAATGAAACTACCCTTTGAAATTATTCACTATGATATATATACCCTAGAATTATAAATCAATGCATTTTGATAAGTATTTTATTTCACCCATTTATAATTATACTCAGACCAAATGTATCTTATATTATATATATATATATACATATCATGCTCTAATGTGGATGAAAATTTTAATAAGAAGAGTATAAAATGAGTTTCATTATGTGGTAAATAAGTCAATATTTAATTATGGGTTTGAGTATACGACACAACTATTATGTGTTTATAAAAATTCGTATTTGTATTCCTCTTTAATACAACATAAATGTTAGTCCCTATAACATCCAGATATTTTATCTAAACCCAATTCTACATAATTCTTAAATAAACTAAAAATACTATCTGATCATAATAACATTGTGGTTAAACAAAATTTAGTGACTTCTATGAATTGAATTTCAATAAATGGATATACACATTTGTGATGATTATGTTATATGGAGTCTGACAGGACAACCCTAATTTCTTGTGCATAGTAACATACCCTTATGAATAGTAGCTTACCCTTATTAATAGTACATTAAAAAAATTAATTCTAAACTCACCCTTGAATTTATAAACAAAAATACATCTAATAAGCTATAATCTGATCGGTATTTAAGTGTTGGTATTTATCGTAAGTTATAAATATTTATTTTCAAAATTTATGAATAATTAAATCATTTAAATGAATATTTATTTTCTTAAAATGTAATTAGAAATTATTATTTTATTTTATAATTGTTATAAGATTATTTTATGAGACCATGATTAATTTATCAAGGTGTTACAAAATCATTTATAGCATTAAAATTTTTAATTTTCAAATAAATTATTATTTTAATTTAAAATTTAATTTATAATATATATAAAATTACTTGTATAAAATGGAGTTAATTTTTAAATTATACACATTTATAAATGGGTATGGTGAATTGTTTAATTTTTTCTGAAATACCTGATTTTTTTATCAAATCGTGAAATTCAATAATTTAGGAAATATGATAAATAAAAGAATTTATGCATCATGATTGAGTAATAGCTTATGTGAAAGGCCATTGGATTGAAAAAACATACACTTGTTACTTTCTTTGGTATCATTAATCAATACTATTTTTAGTGTTCACATAAAATATTAAAAAATTATTAAAATAATGAAAAACTCCTCCTCTCTTCAACTATAAATACCAACCTCACCCACACTACCACTCACACATCTACATATTTAATAATTCCTTAAATTAGTCCAAATACCTTTACCTAGTCTCTTAAATAAATTCAACACCATCTAGTCTCTCCATAAAGAATAAATTAAAAGGATTTAAGGATCGTCTCAAGGAGAATAGATCAAGAGGTAAAATCCTCTTTCATTTTTTTGATTTCTTTTCAATTCATTCTTTTATTGTAATCTATTATCCTACCCTTGTCCAATACACATGAAAGATCCAAAATATTATATATTATTCATTTTACCATGTCTATGTAAAATTCATCCACTTATTTCTTCTCCTCCCCCCTATTATTCTAAAAATAAAAACACCATCTGCAATGTGCTGAGTAACCAAATCATGGATGATGTGTTTTCAATTTACATTAATTCAATTGAAGATGGTTGTAAACAATTTACATAATTGAAACATATTGAAAATTTCATTATATGAAATCCATTATTTTATTTAACTAATCTATATTCATAATTTTAAAGGTATATGATGAAACAAGTTTGCAATCATCAAAGAGCCTCAAAAATGATCAAAACGGATATCACTAATGATTATTCTAATGATTCATCCTCATGCCATATAACCAAAATACTTCTGGGAAAAGTTTGATATTCTAGATACATATTAATACCATTTCATTCAAAATTGGTAATTTCATTTCCGTACAACAATAAAATTAAATACACACTGGCCATGAAAATCATGAAAAGAATGCACTAGAAATAATGGGGGGAGGAAAATAATAATAATTAAAGGGTAAAATGATTGTAAAAAATGATAATCTAAGTTTTTATAAACATTAAATTGTTTATTTAAGATATTAATAATTCTCTTTTAACCATTATATATGAAATTTAACCTTTTTCAATTAAGAAGAACCTTAGGCAAGGGAATTTTTAACCAAATTTACATTTTTTGGGCTAAGCTTTTAAATCAATAATTATGTGTTATTTAAATTGTATGTGTGAATAATCTTGTTTAAATCATTCTTAATTGTGTGCATTTATATTTTATATAAATATTCCATCCAATAAATTGTGTTTTTCTTCAATTATATGATACTTGTAAGGGTCTTTTCTTTTAAAATCCTATTTTTAAATTTATGTTTTACAGAATTTAAAAGATATGTTTTTGTGAAATAATTCATGTATTATTATTTTGAAAAGGATATTTTGAATGTTTTATTATGAAGGGTGGGACATATATATCCCTCAAATGCATTGGGTATGTGTATGTCGTAGGTCATTTTTTTGGTTACTTTGATTGTAACTATGACTGTTACATAATATCTTAGTCGTGACGGTTACATTGTAATGTAGTCGTGAGGGTTAAAAATTATTAGGTAGATGAGGGGGTTGCAATATTATGTATGTAATTCACCAATAAAAATTTATGGTTCTATATATTTTATCTATTTTTCGTTTAAAAATCATTGAAATCTCAAGTTTCACAATGTAATTATATGTGTGTGAAAAATATATCTCTGTTTAAATGATTACATTTGTTTACATGTATTAATAGATTAATGTTTTCTTCTATTATTTTTATATCCTTTATTATGTTTTTTTAGACCAAACCATGTTTTAAGAAAATCCAAAAAATCCTTAGAAATTCAAAGGATTGTTAAGGTGAAATTGAATATAAATCCCATTAGTTATTTTGTTAATATTTTTGTAAAATATGATTAAATGTATGTTTTATCTAATTCAAAAAAAAAACCTAGATCAAAAAAGGTGTTATATTGTATAATGTACATTGTATTTCCAAATTATCGTTCTTTAAAAAACACATGTCATGTTTTAGTACTGAATCTGGAAGTGTGGGTTCAAAGTTTTACATTTGGTATCAGAGAAACGATCTGGGATACTTCAGAGATTATACGTTTTTTTAAGAAAAACAATTAGTGATAGAATTTAATTTTGAACTTCTATTTAATTAAGTACACATAAAAAAATAGTCTGTTATAATTATCAATATGTAAATCCAGAATTTAAGTACAATGAATGAATCACGAAGGAAAAATTAATTTAAGGGGGAGAATGTAACATCATGATATTTTTAGTAAACAAAATTCAACTTAATTAATAAATAATATACTAAATACTATGTGACCATTATAACATAGTCATTAAACATATGTTTGTCACTTTTATGATATGAATTTTAAAAAACCGACATATATGGTTGTGATGAGTATGTTATTTAGAGTCTGATAAGACCAAATTATTTTATTGTGTTGAAACATACCCTTATAAATAGTAGCATACCCTTATAAATAGTATATAGATAAAAATAATAGTAAACTCACACATGAATTTATTAATAGAAAGACATCTAACAAGTGACAATATGATCATAGTATAAATACTAGTATTTTTTTAAGTCAAACATATTTAACTAAAATTTTTGGATTAATTAAATAATTTTAAATAAAATAAAATTTAATAAAATACAATCATATCTTATTATTTTATAGTCTTATAGTTATAAGATAACTTTATAATACCATTATTAATTTTTCCGGATGTTATAAAATCTGTTATTATTTTAAAATTGTTATTTTCCGAATAAATTATTATTTTATAAAAAAACTAAATATCTTATATTTAGAAAGTTATTTTGATTAAATGGATTACATTTTAAAATTATGCTTGTAAAGAAATGTTTGGTGTGATTTTTCGGGATTTTTATGAAATACTTGAATTTTTACTCAATAGTGAAATTATATAATTTATGAAATTTTATAATCAAATTAATATAAGCATCATGCATGAGTCATGGATGATGTTAATAGCCATTGGATTGAACTCATATGAAATTATTACAGATTGTTTTCAAATCAATCAAGACTATTCATATTCTTTGGAAAAAATAGACAAGTAATTATTAAAATAATGAAAACCCACTCCCCTCCTCCACTATAAAAACCACCCCAATCCCCCACATCCTCTCAAACCTATCACAATTTATGTTTTTCCTAAATTCTACAAAATACACTTCCGAAGACTCTTCCCCACATTTAGAAACAACTGGTCTCACTAGAAGTCCAAAAAAGGCCTTATGGATAATCCCATGGAAAAGAGATCAAAAGGTAAAAATCTTACTTCATTTTCTTGTGTTTTCATTTCAATTATTTCTTTTTTTATACTCACTTCTCCTCCCCTTATCCAAGATGCGTGAAAGCTGAAAAATATTATATATTTTTGATGTTATAATGTTTAGTGAAAATTCATCTACTTACTTCTTGTCTTTACCCATATTATTCTAGAAATTAAAAACACGTCTGTAATGTGTCGATTTACCAAAAGCATGGATGATTTGTTTTAAATTTCCTTTACATAATTCAATTATAGTTTTAAAACCATTTTAATTTTGGAAAAATATTATATAGTGTATTATATGTTGTATCTTATGTTTTTTAATTAACTTATATGCATAATATTAACGGTATATAATGGCATAAGTTTCGGATTATCGAAGAACCTCTAAATGATCTAAATGAATATCCTTAATGATTCATCTAATGATTCTCCCTAATAACTCATAATCGAAATAATAAATGGAAAAATTTAGTATTCTAGAAACATATTAACACCATTTTATTCCACATTAAGAATTTCATTTCCATTCATCCTGAAAATCAAATACAAATGTTCTGTGGAAATCATGTATAGAACGCAACTAAATTAATGGAAGGAACAAAATAATAATAATTAAAGGGTGAAATGATGTTATGAAATGATCATATAATCTGTTTTAGACATCAATGTTACAATATAAAATATTTATAACACTCTTTTAATAGTTATACAGGACGTTTAAACACATTTTAAGTAAGATGAACCTGAGGTAAGGGAATTATTAACATAATTTCCATTCTTAAAGTTAACCTTTTACTACATTAATAATGTGGTATTAAAAATTATTGTGTCATTAATTATGTTTATGTAATGTTTAATTATGTTTATTTATAATGTATGTACAAATTAAAACCACTCTATTAAGTCTCTATTCAATTATATTATATTTTTATGGGGATTTTCTTTTAAAATCCTCTTTTAAAAGTATGTTTAAAAAAATTAAAAAGAAATTTTTTTATTAATTTATTCATATATTATGATTATGTTATGGATCATGGGAATTTTGTATGATGTAGGGTGGTACTTATATCTCCCTCAAATGTATTGGGTATGTGTGCATTGGAGGTAGGTTGTATGTCTAGTCCAATTGTAACTGTGATGGTTAGACAATAAGGTATCCATGAGGATAACATTGTATGGTTTCCATGAGGGTTACAAGATTATTTAATTAATTCCCAAATATATCATTATGTTTCTATTTATGTTAATTATTTTTTTAAATTATCTGGAAATATCATGTTTTACAAAGTAAGTATATATGGTTGAGAAGAATGTCTTTTTGAGAATGAGTTCATATGTTTACATGTATTCATGGACTAATATTTTTCTTCTTTATTTTATATAACTTAATGAGATTATTTTTCATCTCAAGTTTTAAAATTATTTTTCACATTATTCATTATATGTTTTCAAGATATTTAAGGTGAAATTGAATATAAATCAAACTAGTTATCTTGTTATTATTTTTTAAAATATTGATTTCATGTCTGGTTTGTCAAATCCCACAAAATATATAGCTAAAAAGGTCCTGGATTGTATAATTTATTGTGTATTTTTCAATTATTCTATAATTAAAAATAATCAAATGTTTTAGTACTGAATTAGGAAGTGCGCGTTGGGGGTTTTACAGTCCCAATTGGTTAAATATCGTGATAGGGGGTGAACCAGGGAATGAAATATTATAACTAATGCCCCTTCGGATCATGTATCTTTAAAAAATTATAATTCTTCTCCTTATCCCAATGTAATTTATAAAAAAATATGATATAATGAAAAATAATAAATGATTTTACATTGTTCACCCTTAATGGGATACATCCAAGGAGATTAAAATGGTGATGTGTCAATGTAACAAATCCACTAAGGGTCACTGCATGATACATGGTTTGAGAAATATCACCTCTATGTCAAGGATCAATTCCATTACAAGGTTTCAGTTCAACTCAATTATTTATCAGTGGTCACTCCATAGGTCTCGTTCTCTAACTCACTGTTGGTGGAAAGGTTAATCTTCTTCCTCTTCAATTTATCACTACACTTGGAAGGGATCCAGACATTTTTTATAGACCTATAGGTTCTTTCATTATCTCTAATGAATATATCCTCTATTGTAGATGGATGCTCTGTTAAAGTATAAATTTTACCCAGTAGATGAATCTCAGTTTAATACAGATTATAGGTCAATCCTTTTTTATAACTTTTGCAATGCTCATTTCCCTCGCGAAGCTCAACCCTATAACATAGATCAACCATTCATTTAAAAAAACCTTTTTCAAAGCATGTTACTTTTACTAAGAACAAATTTCCTTTATGAAGATCACATATAATAGTTTTATTTTTATATCCTTAACAGACTCCATGAATTTTAGGATGAAAAAATGTTTGGATTGGTTTTTATATCCTTCGTGAACAACCTTTCTTCATGAATATTTTCACAATAACTACCATTGGGAACCACCTTTGAGAATCCACAGTCTTAAGATTTGTATTACATTTCTCTTTTTCTGAAGGGGATAGAGGCCTATTTATAGGTGTTTCCACAAATTCCATAATCTTCTAGCCACATCATCCCCATTTCAGAGAGATCTCCATTTGTTTTGAATTCTTTCTATCTTGCAATGCTCCATGAAATATCATTGTTCATGTTCCTCATCTTAATATAAGATCATACCATCAATTATATAACACCTTCGAAAAAAATTCATGTCATAAAGATTATTATTCTAAAAACTCATTACTTTTACATAATTTCTTATGGCCTTCAAAAAATACAATTTTCTCAATACTATCCGAACTCAAAAAAATTTATCCCACAAATATTTCAAGCACTGGATAATGGATTCGAATTTTGAATTCCATTTTCTATACCAAATAGAGAGATTGTATTTTTTTGTCTTATTTCTTTTTTAACATACAACGTAAAAAAATTCTCTAGAGTTCCAAATCGTTCCATATAAATCTTGTTTATCAACAACCACAATCAAAGTATATTTATTGAAATGTTTCCCTCAGAAATTTTTTCCAACCTTCTCCCCTGTTTATATTTTCACAACGTTTCACATTTTGATACCTCTTTTAAGGTTCATCATTCTTCTACAAAAATTATCTTCATGGGTTAGGTTCATGATCAATGGTTTACTGAACACAAAATATAAGCCCACATGATCCATGATCAGCATTAGATATATGACTATATTGCAATGTTCATCAATGGATCACATCATTACAAAAACTCTCAATTTATATCATCATGAACTCTATATTTTTTAAATATGACCTCTTATAAATCACCCTTAGCATCATATTATTTAATACAACCCACCTTCACTACATAAAACTTCCCCTTCTTCGCTTCTCTCCCTTTCATCTTCTCCCCCTATCTTAATAAAGACATTCAATATAATTTTATAACCAAAATTTCTCACCCATTTTCAATGAAAATTATGGTCATATCATTGTGTTTGGAATTTGAGTAATGAACATAGTTCATTAAATTATGGAGAAACACAATATACATCGGGGAGAGCGTGTTCCACCACCACCCTTTTTCATGTGAGGGGATTTGACTGAACTCCTAGAGCATATAAATGTTTTCCAATATCTTCTTTTGGTATGTCATTTAATATAATTTCTATAATATATAGTTTTTTAGGAATGTTTTTAAACTTCGCAAGACATTACTCTACATTCTCCTTTATAAAATGTTACTTGATTTTAATGTTCCTTATCTGTGAGTTATGGACTATATCTTCTCAATGATTTATGGAACATGAATTATCACAATTGTTCTTGATAGGAGTCTTCACTTCAACTCCAATATCTTCAAGTAGTTTCTTAATCAACAATAACTAAATATAAACTTTATTAGCTGCTATATATTCAATTTTTGGGGTGATCAAGGAAATGAAATATTGTTTCATTCTCATCCAAGAGATAAACAATCTGCTAAGATAGAATGTCCAACATGATCTTGATTTTATATTTTCTCTTGAAAACTCCCAATATACAACTGTATAGACCAATAACTCATGATGATATTTGTCATTATATAGAAATACAAAATCTATTGTGCCCTTAATACACAGATGAATTCATCTTATTGAAATAAAGTGGGTGTTTTTTGGAATTCATTAATAATGTGATGATTGGAATGTGTCAAAAAAATATTACGTATTTTAAATGTCAAGTACAAAATAATTCCATGGATTTATCTAAATTTGGTAACATTAAGTGCATTTAATTAATCATTTTATGATAGTTTCATCTGAGAAGCCACTAGATTCATCATCTCATAGTAATTATTAATTACAAATATTCTTATAACTACCTTGGAATATTTAAATTGTGAAATAAATGTTCCATTATTTCCCTGTATCACGTGTAAAATAAAAAAAATGTCAGTTTACCAACAATTGACATTCCAAACTTACATTCAATGAATTTAGAGAACATTCCTCATGATGTTTCATCTGATCCACCAAAGATTTGGTCGTTTACATAAACTACCATCATCTTCCTTTGATTGTTTTTTTATTAAAAAATATATTATAATCAACTTCACCATGATAGAAATCAATCTTCTTAGAATACTGATATATCCCTGAATATCAGGCTCTTGGTTCTTGTTTTAACCCATTTAGATCCTTCTTTAGTCTACAAACCCTTTTCTCAGCTTCATGAATGAGAAAATGATTTGTCTTTTCAACATAATCATCTGTTTTGGGAACCCAATTCAGAAATGATGAATTAATATACATTTAGAAAACATTTAACATTCGTTTCAATAATATGGAAATGAATAATTTGATTTTCTAAATCCATTAAATTGTGGAATATTTTCGTTAACATCGATACCCTCTATTTTGGAGTACCCTTTTCATACTAGTCGTTCTTTTTTTTGGATCACCGTACCATATTATTTCTTCTTTTAAAAAACAACCCATTTATTCCGAATTACATTCTTATTTGTTGTCCTAGAATGAATACATTGGGTGTGGTTCTTCACAATTTTTTCAAGAACATTATTCATTTCCTAGACCCATTTCTTATCTCTAGATTCTTCATCAAAACATTTTGGATCTTCCTATGATAAAAAAGATTCTTGCTACATAATCACCATCATGCTTGTCTACTCTTGTGTTTTTTGATCACTAATAATGTTATGTATATAAATTTCAAATATTATATTCACTATGTTTCCAGATATCTCATTATTCTCATCCTTCCCATTATCTGAATCTTATTTTCATTCTTCTTATAGTACTAGAATATCACTTTATCTTCTTATCTCAACAACATCATCCTCTTGAGACTGATCTAATGTTTGTTGATGATTATTCTAATTTAATAATATAGTTACATCATTTATCTCAACTACCTTTCCCACCCTCTTATTGAAGAATTTATATTCATTTATTTTCTTTGGGTATGCAAGAAATATCCCTTCATCTCAACATGATTCATACTTCATTTGTTTCTCCATATTAAAAATGAAACACTTTCTTCTGATGAAACAAAAGTAATTCAATGATATATTATTTCCATTCCCAATCTCATAATGATTATTCTGTTATTTTGGACAAAATCAATCTCTCACTACTAGAAAAACAGGTATTTGCGACTGGCTATTTGCGACGGGATCCCGTCGCAACTGGCTTTTTGCGATGGGCCCGTCGCTAAAGCCTTTTTTTGCGACGGTCATTCTCCCCGTCACAAATAGTATTCCGTATTTTTGTAAAAAACTTTTAAAATAGTTTTTGCGACGGGACCCGTCGCAAATACCTTTTGCGACGAGGCCCGTCGCAAATACCTTTTGCGACGGTACCGTCACAAAAACGATTTTAAAAAAAAAATAAAAAACTATTAATAATACTAGTATTTGCGACGGGCATCGTATCCCGTCGCAAATACTATTGATATTATTTACGACGGGACCCGTCGCAAATAATATTTTTTAAAAAAAATTAAAAACTATTAATAATACTAGTATTTGCGACGGGTATAGTATCCCGTCGCAAATACTAAAAAAAATAAAAAAATAAATTATTAATAAATTATTTTAATTAATATAATAATAGAATTATAATTTACAAATGAAAATAATAAATTATTTTAATTACTATAATAATAGTAGAATTATAATTCAAAAATAAAAAATAATAGAATATTAATAAATGATTTAATTAATATAATAATATTACAATTATAATTCATAAATTAAAAAATATTAATAAGTTATTTTAATTAATATAAAAATAATAGAATTATTTTACATATTCAAATATTAAAATAATTCAAGTATTACAAAAAATATAATTAAATTATAATATTATAAAATTTAATATATATATAAAATTTTAATATATATATAAAATTTAATATTATAAAATATAAATAATATTATTATTCATATTAATATTGTTTTTTAAAAATATAATATTATTAATATTTTATAATGAGACAGAAACTACGAATAGAAAAAAAAATATTTTGATTTCACAAATTTTATAACAGAAATACAAACTCTAATCTGAAAGAGGGGGGGGGGGAGGTGGGGGATCTGCAGATGGTGGTGGAGGAAACTCCATCCCTAAAGCATGAGTGAGTCGGCGCATGTACTCCATCTGCTCCTGATGCTGCTGCTGCCACCGACTCGCCTGCTCCTCGTACAGCTGCTGCTGGCGTCGACGCTCCTCCTCATGCTGCTGACGCATCTGCTCCTGCTCCTGTCGGAGACTCTCTATCTGTGCAGTCTAAGATCGCAACTGATCCTCATACTGTGTAGAAGAAGATGCACGAGCTCCTCTCGAGCTGGACGCCGACATCGCAGCACTGCCATAATAATCTCCGGGAGTCATTCGAGAGCCGATACCAACTACCCGGCCCTTCTCGAAGGCATACTGGGTGGCCTGCATCCATGCCGCCTCATCAAACTGACGGGCAGTGGTCTGATCTGATGACTCGGCCTGACTCTCAGGTCGGGCCTGTGACGCTGCGGCCTCATATGACTCCTATAGTTGCAATTTAAAATTAAAATTGTGAATATATTATATGCAGTTAATTTTTAAACTTGAAAACAAATAATACTGACCACGATGTGATGCTGACGATCACCTCTGAGCTCCCCAGTAGCAGGATCACTATACATCCTCCGATATACGTCGTACTCTGTCATATCGGGGTGCTCGACAGCCTATAAGAATAAAAAATAAACTGTTAATATTTATAGTTATATAAAATATTTATAAATAATGTACGTACCAGATGCTGTCTATGAGTACTGAAAGAACGACTCCCAGCTCGATGAGTCACCTCCTGTCTCCCCCGATTCTGCCTCCCCACCGATGATATCCCTTGAAAGGCACCACTCAACCAGTGCGCACATAATCCATCCAATACATGGGATGAAATATACTCTGGTCGGTGTGCTCTACATGACTCCTCAAAATCTGACACTCCTGCTTTCTTCATCGCAGCTTTTCTTAAATTGTGCAAAAACTGACGAAGGCGATCACACATGGCCACCTCCCATGCCTCGTGGATGGCGTCACGCATGGTATCCTCGATCGGATACCATAAACCCTACAAATAAATCAAAATATCAAGTTAGAAATGAAATAATTTTAAAAAAAAAATTATTTATTTACGTACGTACCAACCAATGGCCGAACATGGCCTGCTGCACATCAATGGGAATCTGCTCCCATGTGGTCCACGGCTGAGAGAAATAGTTGCGCAAAATAGCGCTGCCCTGTCCGACTGCTATATGCGGAAAACTGAAAAAAATAATAAACATTTATTATGTGAATAGTTTAATGAAATCTTAGTCAAATCCACAGGTTATCACACAGGTTATCACACCTCCGGGTGCGCAGATCAAACCCAAGACGTGGACGTCGCTCGGGGACGGGGTCAGGAATCATCAATCGTGCAAGACCGCGCCCCCTCCGCGTACTCCCTGGAGAGCCTGCAGGCTGAGGGTCATCTGCCAGCAACTCATCCGCATCGAAAGGCAGGTCAGCCTCCGCCAACTCACGAAATGTGGCCTCATCCATCTGAAACAGAAAATGTTAATGTTAGCAAATAATTGATAATAACTATTATATATACATATATACATATTATGATTGTATATAAATACCATGGAATTCTATAAGTGTTCATCTTCATCATCATCTTCATATATGTCAATGTCATCTTCATATTCCTCCACAACATCATCGATATCCATTCGAGTTGCAGTTGCTTCATCTCTTACCATTTCAAATTCATGTGTGACATCATTAACATCATCGTCACCACCGACTCTTAAATGTGGGGTTTCGTCATCGATACTCATGTCTCTTTGTAAAAAAGATTGATTTTGAGTACTCTCTTGAAAAACTTCAATTCTTTGTACATCAGTGAAAGCACATTCACTTTGACTAAACTGATTGTCTCGAATTTTGATTTTTATTACACTCCACCAATCAGTCAAGTCTCTTGATGTTGTACAGTACTTTGCATAATAAACTTGATATGCCTGTTGAGCCAATAAGAATGGTTCATTTACTACGAGAACACTTTTACTAATTATTGGTAATTATTACTAATTATTCCTAATTATTACTAATTATTCCTAATTATTCCTAATTATTCCTAATTATTCCTAATTATTACTAATTGTTACTAATTATTAGTAATTATTGCTAATTATTAGTAATTATTGCTAATTATTACTAATTATTGCTAATTATTACTAATTATTACTAATTATTAGTAAATATTGGTAATTATTGGTAATTATTACTAATTATAGGTAATTATTACTAATTATTGGTAATTAATAATAATTATTGGTAATTAATACTAATTATTGGTAATTAATACTAATTATTGGTAATTATTACTAATTATTGGTAATTTTTACTAATTATTGGTAATTATTACTAATTATTGGTAATTAATACTAATTATTGGTAATTAATACTAATTATTGGTAATTAATACTAATTATTGGTAATTAATAATAATTATTACTAATTATTGGTAATTATTACTAATTATTCCTAATTATTACTAATTATTCTTAATTAATACTAATTATTCCTAATTAATACTAATTATTACTAATTAATGTTAATTATTACTAATTATTCCTAATTATTACTAATTATTCCTAATTATTAGTAATTATTAGTAATTATTGCTAATTATTAGTAATTATTGCTAATTATTAGTAATTATTGCTAATTATTAGTAATTATTGCTAATTATTACGAATTATTGCTAATTATTATTAATTATTACTAATTATTAGTAATTAGTGATAATTATTAGTAATTATTGATAATTATTAGTAATTATTGATAATTATTGGTAAGTATTACTAATTATTGGTAATTATTACTAATTATTGGTAATTATTACTAATTATTGGTAATTATTACTAATTATTCGTAATTATTACTAATTATTCGTAATTATTCGGAATTATTACTAATTATTCGTAATTATTACTAATTATTGGTAATTATTACTAATTATTGGTAATTATTGGCAATTATTGGTAATTATTGGCAATTATTGGTAATTATTGGAAATTATTGTTAATTATTACTAAATATTGGTAATTATTGGTAATTATTACTAATTATTGTTAATTATTACTAATTATTGTTAATTATTACTAATTATTGTTCATTATTGGTAATTATTACTAATTATTGGTAATTATTCCTAATTATTACTAATTATTGGTAATTAATACTAATTATTGGTAATTAATACTAATTATAGGTAATTATTACTAATTATTGGTAATTAATACTAATTATTGGTAATTATTACTAATTATTGAGAATTTTTCCTAATTTTTCCTAATTTTTCCTAATTTTTCCTAATTTTAGGTATTTATTACTAATTATTGGTAATTATTGGTAATTATTGGTAATTATTGGTAAATATTGATAATTATTGGTAATTATTGGTAATTATTGGTAATTATTGGTAATTATTGGTAATTATTGGTAATTATTGGTAATTATTGGTAATTATTGGTAATTATTGGTAATTATTCCTAATTATTGGTAATTATTGGTAATTATTCCTAATTATTCCTAATTATTCCTAATTATTCCTAATTATTGGTAATTATTCATAATTATCCCTAATTATTGGTAATTATTCCTAATTATTCCTAATTATTCCTAATTATTCCTAATTATTTCTAATTATTCCTAATTATTCCTAATTATTTGTAATTATTGGTAATTATTGGCAATTATTGGCAATTATTGGCAATTATTACTAATTATTACTAATTATTGGTAATTATTGGTAATTATTACTAATTATTACTAATTATTGTTAATTATTGTTAATTATTCCAAATTATAGATAATTATTACTACTTATTGGTAATTATTACTAATTATTACTAATTATTACTAATTATTGGTAATTATTACTAATTATTACTAATTATTGGTAATTATTACTAATTATTACTAAATATTCTTAATTATTGATAATTATTGATAATTGTTCCTAATTATTAGTAATTAAATGAATAATTACCAATAATTAGGAATAATTACCAATAATTACAAATAATAACATTATTAATATATTTTATTATTAATATTAAAATAATATAATTTTCTGATTTATATACAATTCTCCTTTCATCTGTGCGTTTTCTATCTCCACATACAAATAATACATGTGAAGACAGTAAACACACAGATGAAAAGAGAATTGTATATATATAAAAAATTATATTATTTTAATATTAATAATAAAATATACTAATAATGTAATAATGTTATTATTCCTAATTATTGGTATTTATTACTAATTATTAATATTTATTCTTAATTATTAAAAATTATTACTAATTATTCCTAATTACCATTAACTATGATCAATACTAATAATTTAAATTTATTAAGTAAGAAAACAATGTAAACATAATTAAATTACAACTAATTAAGAATAATTGAAACTAATAAAAAATTAAAAATAAATATTAAATTAAAATGAACATAAATACCTTGAAAATTGATCTGCTCTGATCGTTCTTCAAAACATTAATATCTGCTCCGAAGAAAAAAGTTAAACTGAAAAAAAACTCAACTTTAGAAACAGAAGTTTGAGAGCAGGAGATGGTAGAGAATGAGAATGATTTGAAAAAAACGGATGGGGGTATTTATAGGTTAGATTATTTGCGAAGGGTTTATTTGCGACGGGATACCCGTCGCAAATAGTATTATTTGCGACGGGTACCGTCGCAAATACATTAGCCCGCATTAATTACGGTCAACGAGTAAATAGTTATTTGCGACGGGTCACGTCACAAATAACATACTATTAGCGACGGTAATACTTTCCCGTCGCAAATACCTTTTACCGCCGCCGGTTATTTGCGACGGGAAAATTTTCCCGTCGCAAATAGTTTTCCCACGATTTGGCGCGCATCGCGGGAAAACTATTTGCGACGGGGAAAGCAATCCCGTCGCAAAAGCCTATTTATTTGCGACGGGTAAATACCCCCGTCGCAAATACCCATTTTTCCCGTAGTGTCAATATGATGTGTATACTATTTTAATCACTAAATCATTCAGAAACATCTATGTATGATCATTCTCAGTGAGAATTGTTATATACATTTGTTGAAAATTAGATTTCTTCTCTCGAATACTCCATTTTATGTGCATTTCTTGCTGATGAAACTAGGTTCTTAATCCTATGTTTCTCAAGATAGTCCTCCACTTGGCTATTTTTCAACTATTTTCCATTATATATTTGGATCATGTAGATTTTTTTACCAAGCATGTTTCAAACTACCATTCACTGTGTTCGGAAAATGAAAAACTCATATTTGTGGGTAATGATTGATACTCATGCCATTATTCTAAAACCATAAATAAAGATAAAATTGTATCTCCTTCATTCAAATAGAAAATTTAAAAAATATATTTTTATATAAAATAGGCCCAAAATTCATAGGAGAGAAGTAAAAGATCATTGAGTTCTAAAGAAATGGAGGCCAATAGAATCTCTAATAATCATATCATTACATCCTAGGGGAAGGTATCCGAGACTAGATAATTTCATGCAAGGGTTTTCTAGGGATTATTTAAATGCTAGGAATTCCACCACCTAATTCCCCTCTCACCATATGAGAATAAGCTCAACTCCATTCGGAATCGTAGATTTTCATCTTTGGATCAGATAGGTGATGTCCCAAGGAATTGAGGAAGTATTATTCATGGAACTCCTAATTATCATTCAGTCTACCTCAATGGTTGAAACTAAGATTCCTTTGTGATGATAAAATTCAAGTCTATTAACCAATGCATATGCCTGAGCGTGAAGGGTGTATTAGGCTTTATAGACTGAGCTGAATTCCAACACAACCGATCCATGATGGTCCCGGAAAACCCCATGTTTTCTATCCTACCTAGGTTACAAGAACCATCAATGTTGATCCTAAGGCCATGGAGTGGTGGGTATTATCTCACCCATTTACCTCATGTAGTGGATGTAACTCTTTCAAATGTGTTGGGATGAAATATTAGAAGGTAGAGAGTAGCATCTGGAATAGGAAAAAGGTTGTACAATTCAACCCCAAAACCTTTAATACTAACATTGATCATCAAACTAGAGGGAGATTTTTTATAGAGAGAAAGGTCCCTGGAGTCCCAAATATTTTAGCATCACACCAATAATAAGGTCGAGATCTTCCTATAATCGTGTTTTTTTCTACTATAATTGTTGAACCATATTTGGATGAAAACATCAATAAATGTTGGAGCTGAAAAAACGTCCAAGAAATCCACCAATATAGACCAAACACTCCTCACCCAGTTACTACCCAAAAAAATATGTGAGATAGATTTCTCTCTATGGGATTTTCAAAAAACGGAAATAGATTCTAGATGAATCCTTTGGTATTTTATTGATACATCAATCAGAATAGTATGGTTATGAATTCTCTAAACCAGAAAGTGGAAATTACTTGTAAGAGCCTCCTAGAATTGGATATTTCATAATGAGTTTCTTCTTCTCTGTGGTGTGATCATCCATTTATATGTTGCTCCTTTAAAAATAAAAAATGTCATCCCCAATAAAATACATATGTTCGGGAGTCCCCAATCAGGGTCACATTATAATCCTTTTTTTAGAAAGGTTTGAGAACCACCTAGATGAACCAAGATAGCGTAGCAGCATGATTGAATGAAATAGCTGGTACCAGACATCCATTATATCCTAGTGTATCAACGACCTAATTTCAATCCCAATTTATAAACTCTCTATAGCCAACAATCCACTGAGAGCTTTATTTTAGAAAGGTGATGTGATTCTATAAGGTTATCCATAGGGGAGATCATTTACAAAGAGTATGATGTGTTCCAAGGCCATATTTTTCTATGATGACTTTAAACCAAAGGTACTTCCCTGAAATAAACACCCAAAACAACTTACCCTAGTATGCATACATAACCTCCCCACATTCCTCATGCTAATTCCACCAAAATCCACTAGCCATTAGAGTTTGTTCCAAGAAGCCTCATGGATCTTCGCCTCCCCTTTAAGATCCCACAGAATGTGCACATAAGTAGTTCAATTCCTTTAAAGATTGATTTGGGTGCACAGATAACCAAGAGGATGTGCAAGGGAATGAAGATTAGCATGTTGTTGATTAGTTTAATCCTACCTCTAAAAAACAAGTAACATTTTTTCTAGTCTATAATTTGATTGGGGATCTTAAAAACCCACCCCTCATAGTTTCTAACCATGATTATTACCAATGATATGGGAGCTCCTAATTTTTCCATGGGAAATCCCATCATATAAATTATCAATAGAGACTCAATGTTGTCACTACGGATATCTGATTATGAGGGAGGGATGAAAATAGTTCTTTTGATCTAGTTAATTATATTGCCACTCCATTTATTGTATTTTTCCATATTTCTATTGAAACCCTTTTTGATGAGCACCCATCATTCATAAAAAAATCATTTAATCTGTGATGAAATCGTGGGACACCATAATGGTGTATGCTACACGGTGGTAGGGATCGAAAATTACATGTGGCCTACTGAAATTCACAAATATTATAAGGAAATCCTGAACCATTGTATTGTTTTTTTGGGGGGGGGGGTGGGAGAAGATTACCTTGGTGTAGCCCCCAGGTAAATTTAAGGAAACCACATTTCTTACCCATAAATAGGATGTATAAACATGATGAAATGTTGCACCAAAAAAAGGAGGTTAATGTCTCTCTCTGAGATACTCATGGCCCTCTATACCCTAAAAATGAAAATCCATTATAAGTAGTCATAATCATTTTTCATCAATAGATCTTGGTGACATTGGTATGCATACAACAATATGTATAAGAACATGATTTTTTGACATTTTCTTTGTTGCATTATATGTATTTTGAATGGTCATCCCATGTTGAAAATCATTTCACATATCAATAGGATTATATTATAATCTAGGGAGGTATCAAGTACAATCATATTTCACCAGATCAATCATGGACATTTGACTCATGAAGAAAACACATTTATGCCATAACATATTTTCTTCTTCCTTGGAATGAAAGAACATATCTTCTTCTCCACTAACAAGATAAGGAATTCATTTCATAATATTTCCCTACAAAACCAAAACACCATCATTTTCATTAATAACACATAATTTCATTGAAAAACTTATGGCTTGCCCTCAATTACACAATTGACTGAAACTCATTAGGATGTTACTGAGCCTTGAACAACCAATAAATCTTCATGTCTGTTGTCTTTTACCCCAAAATTGCCTTCTCTGGAGCCAATAATATTATGGCCATAATCATTACCAAATATAATAAAATTTTCCTTTTCATACATAATTCATGTCACCAGATCCATATTTCTAGTCATGTGCGAGGTGCATCCATTGTCAATGATCTATATTCCAATGTGATTTGATACCTTAAAATCCATATCTGCAACCACTGGATGTTCTCTTATTTTCATTCTAATCCATGTTTTTTCATTCATACTTGATATGGATTGATACTCTTGACCTTAATTGATGAATAATGGACACGTTTCATACTGAAGTTCTAAAAGTGGATTCTAAATGTTCATCTCATTAGATGATATATTTAGCTACTTCATATGAATATATTTAGTCTACCATGATAAATTATTCTACATAGTTTATATTCAATATCTTCCCATATGTCTGATTACTCTACACCTTAAATAGTGAACATTAAATGATATCCATGAATATTGAGTTTGGTATGGCTGCCTTTATTGACTTGTTACATTTGATACCACTATGCTTTGGAATAAATATTTTTTGAGTATCTCATCAATCCAGAATAATAGAAACTAAAATTAAGTTCATTCTTATGGGTCAAAAATTCTCTAATAATTCTCTAATGGGGTCCCTAAATCTTCTAATTTTTCATCATTCAAAAAAAATCAGTAATCATAGTGTGGGTGCTTATGGTCTGACAGTAATTATAACTACTTTTAATTTTTTATCAGGACCCATTCCATCTATATCGTTCAGATAAATCATTTTACATTCATGTCACTCCCTTTCCAATTTCAACAGAACTATGAATTCTACTTTTACATTTTTTTTTTGTATCTTTATTTTAGGTTATCAAGTGTTTCTCTGAATCATTCTGTTTCCTTTTGATAAAGAGAACTTACATTTTCAGCTCTATGATGCGTTTGATTTGATATCTTCTAATATGAGTCAAACTATTGATCTCTTTTTTCTATAATTAAATTTAATTTTAAGAAAAAAATGATTTATGTGTTCTTTGACATTAAATAATATAGTTTTCCAAAATCCTCATTCATCTTTGAGTTCTCTCCTTCCTACTAGAATATATAATTTTTGGCATTATGAACCACATTGTTGGATTTCATCCTTTTTGAACCCTAAAAATCTATTTTTTCAGGTGTGTCTTCTAATTCAAAAGGAAGGTAAACTATTCCTTCAACATATCCTTCTTCATTGTTTCCTTCTTCTCTTATTATATAATTTCTAACTACATCCACAATAATAAATACTTCATGATCCTTGTAGCCCTCCAATTATTCTACCCCAAATTCTTCTTAACTGTCATCTTCTCAAGAAATCATATTAATCTTTTTGATGATATGTATCTTTGGGTTTTTCGTTATTTTTATATAAACATAAGACTTATTTGTGTTTATTTCAACTTCATTGACTTTATTATATAGAAACATCATGTGAATCCTTGCTGCAAGGTTTCCAACCTTTCCACATCGAAATAATGTAATCATGTGTTTCCATTAGAAATTTGTTTTCCCTCGTTGAATATTTGTGGAAATAAATGACATCACCTCATTCATATAGATATATTCTTATCAATATTAAATGGTATGCTTTTTCATGAACTTAAATTCCACATTCTTATACTTAACCTTTTTAATAAAATGTTTCATCATTTCACTATTAGTTTGTAATAAGAGTATTGAGAATGTTATCCACTGTCATGTCTTTGGGATCATTATCTTCCAATATAGAAACATTCAGATTGAACAAAGGTGGAAGATATATCAATAACTACTTAAAAATCATTATATAATTGATAACTTCTCTGGTACTAAGATTGTATTCCACAATAAAATTCACCATGTCAAATAATTTCTCAAAAGACTCATTCTGATTCATTCTGATTTCCTCTTATTGCTTCCATAAAACCTACAAATTTCTATCTATCACTATTGGGGATCTTTAATAAATATTAAACATGTTTTCTCACAAAAAAATGAGTTGAATTTCAGTAAATACACTTTTTATAAGTCTCATCGGATAGAGATCCAACTAATACATTGATTCCATTTGAGTCGACATGAAATTCACTTCAGTCAGCTTCTGATAAGGATCCACTATATTCATTGGCCAAAATTACATGCATTGATCCGATAAAGACATCAATTCCTATTGATCAGAATTAGTTTTACATCTGAATCTTCCATAAATAATTTTTTCCATCGATGATCAGAATAATTTTTATATTGAAATCCATTATTTCTTTTACTCTGAGAGATCTACTTAAATTTGGCCTTTCCCTATGATACCAATTTTTATTCCTACTAGGTTAAATACCCCTATATGGATGAGGTGAATCAGTGAATGGGTGAATAAAACTATTTCCCCTTCATATAAGGGTTTCTTCAATGAAGAACACTTCACTCATTCTCTTATAGTAATGTATGAATATAAATAAAATCATGCACCAGACACAACAATTTTACATGGTTATCCCTCACTTGTCTACATCAAGGGTACATACAATGGATAAGTTCCAATGTACCAAATCCACTAAGGCTTGCTACCAAAAACAAGGTTCATCCTAGATCACTTCAATTCCCATGCTCACTACGTTGACAACATTTAGGGTTAGAGAAATACATTTCCTAGGGTAAATACAATGGTCTCTTTCTCTGGATCACTTCTAGTGGAACAGATCACCATCTTCCTCTTACTTTTCTCACTACTCTTAGAAGGTATCCTCACACAGTTTATACGCATGTATGTAACTTCATCATCTCTAATTAATTCATCCTCAATTGTAGATGGATGCCCTATTGATTTCCAAATTTCATCCACTTGCTGAATCATATTTGAACACATATTATTGGGAAATACCTTTTTATAAAATTCATTATTCTCACTACCTTCGTGAATCTCAACCCTTTCATGATTATCGACCAATATCCATGATGGAAAAACCATTTTCAAAGCTCAATCCTTTCAATATTCTCTACTAGACTTCACAAAACTCACAACATTCTAGTTTTTTTGTAGCCATCATAAACTCAAACACATTCACAAGGGTCAAATATTTCATTTGGAGATTATAGCCTTCATGAACCACCATTTATTGTGAAAATTTTTCAATAACCTCCAATGTGAACCCCATTTTTTAATCTAGTGCCTTGTTATTTTCATAAAGTCTCGTTTCATTTTTGAGGGAGGTAGGGACCTATTTATTTGTGTTTCCACCGACTCTAAAATCCTCCAGACACTTCATCTCCATTTCCCTAACCCCACTAATTTCTATTATGATGATCTGAGAAAAATTGTTGTTCACAATTCTCATCATAATCTTAGAGGTTACTATCAAAACATTCACCCCACCGTGAAACACTGTTCATGAAGCTTGGTCTTCAAGAGACACTAATAAATGGTGTCACATTCTGTACACAGTTTTTGGTACCACTTTTGAGGCATCCATTCTTTATTCTTGGATGTTTTACAACATACTTTGTTATTAATCTCTTTGGAGATCCGCAAAATTCCTTGGAAAACGAGTTTTTTAACAAAAAAAATCAACACAACAATACTTCAAGGTTTTCATGATTGATTTTTTCCCCACAAAAGTTGGTGGCAATGGTCATTCCCTTAATAATTTTATTTTGGATCACTCAATATTCATAACACTTTATTATATTTAATGTATGTTGGATTGAAATAGAATATGAAGATCTTCAGTTACAAGAGTGGTGAATTTTATTTTTAAAAACATTCACTTTTAATATTAAGTAAATTTATCATTGGCAATGTTAAATAAGGTAAATTCAAGTGGAATCAATGTTACATACTTAAATGGATATTTAGAGGGGTTGTGGTCCAGTTTTATGAAACCTAAACTTAATCAAGTTAAACATAATAATTATGAGAAGGTTTATCTTAGGGGAATATTCTACCTTAAATTTTATAAAATCTTATTTACCTTGTTATGTATGAGTACAAGAATGTATTATAACGTTATACCTTCCTTAATTAAAAAAATAAAGTGGAAATAATACTTGAAACAATAATTATTTAAACAAGTAGGAATTCTTTTAACCTAATGAGAAAGGTATCCAACAACCTTGAAAAAAGGTCCCTTGATTTACACTTTCATGTATGTCTATCTTACCCACAACAGGAAAGTCCTTGATAAAGATATATGAGTATGTATTATTATACCAATAATCCATAGAATATTAATATAGTTTGCACCAATTTCTATCTATCCATAGATACCCTTGATTGTACTTCGAAACAATTAGAGTCGCATAAAGAAAGATGAACAAGATGTTCATAAAACACACAATGAAAGAGGGTTTCACTCTATCTCTAGAAATATATTGACAACATATAATATATTAGATCATATAATGATAATTGGATCATTCAAATAAGTCCCTATTTATATGATAAACTTCAACAATCAGTTCCCTCCTCCTATGGTCATATTTTTCCTTAAATCTCAGAGGGACAAGAACACATGTCACTCGACCAACAGTTATTTAGAAAATAATTGAATGACATTGTTTTATGATGGAAAAAACTTGAGAAAAATTATCTTTCTTAAGAAACAATAATATGTAAGGAAAATAAAGTAGCATAAAAAATAGTGAATAATCAGAATCTAGGAAAAATTCGAAATTTGAGTCTAAATATATGAATAACCGGATTATATTAAAAATGAATATTCTATGTATGAATTCTGATGAATTCTGAATTTGAATTATATGAAATTCAGAGTTACAATTAAAAGAAACTCAGAGTCTTAATTCATAGGAATTTGGAGTATGAATTCTGGGTAATTTAGATACTTAATTATCATGAATTGGGAGTCTGAATATTGATGAATTCATAGTCTATATTATAAAAACTTCAGAGTCTAAATTATGAGGAATTCAGAGCCTAAATTCTACGGAATTGGGAGTCTAAATAATGAGGAATTTAGAGCATGAATTCTGAAGAATATATAGTATGAATTTTAGATAATTTAGAGATTAATTTCAAAGAATTATGATTTTGAATTTCTAAGAATTGAGATTATGAATTTCAAAGAATACTATGTCTGAATTAATAAGAATTCAGAGTCTAAATTTTAGTGATTTTTGAGTCTGAATTTCATAGAATTTAAACACTTAATTTTAGAGAATTTGGAGTCATAATTTTAGTGAATTTAATATCCATGTAACTATATTATTTGGAGATTTTAGATAAATATCCAAATTTTTTACATATTAATTTGTACCTGGTTTTAAGAAGACATTGAATAAGACCTTGAAATCATAGGAAATTATAAGAAATTTCTTAGATAATAATAATTATCCATAAGAAATTATTTCTTAAGGAAAGAAATTTTTTTAATGGAAATGTTTTTGTGATTTTCAAAACTTCTATTAATGAAAAATTCATAAGGAGACCTTATTAACTCAAAAATATCCACCTTATTAGAACACACAAACAACAATTCGAAAAATAATATAAGGAATAATGATTTTTCTTTTTTATCATTAATAGAATTACTTATATCCCTTTACTTATGGCTTATGATGAATATGACTAACTCCCCCCTTAGTTTTTGAAATCCCTATGGATCATATTCTTATCATTCTTAGAGAATTAAATTTTTCTTGTTTTATGAAATATTTTTTTACATAAACTCACACTTAAATAATCTCCCACTTTCATAGGGAATTGTCATCTTTTTAAATAAAATAATTTTGATCACTCTTTTCTCCCCCTTTGTGAATTTCCAAAAAGAATGGAGAGAATGAAAAAAATGTACTAAATTATATGAAATGTAAAAGAAAAAATAATAAAGTCAAAATTACATTATGATAGGTAAACATGTTTCAAGTAAAAAATACTACAAATGATCTGATTATCAAGAAACCATTTCATCCTTATTTTCCTTCTGCATGAGCTTTTTCAAGGTAACCTTTAATTTCATCAGCTCCTGGTGATCATCCTCATTCATTTGGTGCAACTGATCCTGATCATAATTCTTCTTTTTTAGAGCCTTGATTTTTTCTTTTCGAGACATTAGAATTTATGCCTCTTATTTTACTAAATCTTCTTGATGTTGGAACTTTCCTTCCATCAAATACTTTATTTCCCTTTATCACTTTGACTTTAGATTAATAGATAATAGATTTCCATTCAGATCTATTTCTTCATGAATTCGGGCCACTTTCTCAAGATTTAACTTTTCATAAAAACTTATTGTATTGTTTTTTATTATATCATATATCTTATCAAAATCATCCTTTAGGGAATATATGAAGTCATACATGATTTTTATGTCATCATTAATTCTATTAGACCATTTCTTTATTTCCTTACATGATCTCCTATGGTCTTCATAACCAGTTTAAATGTTTTTAAACTATCTTTCAAGTTTGATAAACATTTACCTGATCATGCTTTTTGTATTTATATTTTTACAGATTGAATTTCAAAGCAACTGACATCTCAAATCAATACTTGGAAACAATTTTATTTTGTTTAATAACTTTTTCAAATACTATAAAAAAAATACTGACCCATTAATAAAGATAATTTGGAAGTTGATTATTTTTTTGGTGATGAAACTTTTTCAATCTCTTCTCGTTTCCTCCTCGATGTTACCCCAACATCTTCCATAGCTTTAACAACCACAGATTTCACGGGAAATTTCTCAATCACTTGATTTTCTTTATTAAAATTAGAAATAACCTTCTCAGATGTCATTTATTCATGCTAACTATTAGATACTTGAATTATATTATCTCTATTATCATATACTTTCATAGGATCACCCATATTGTCTTCAGGATTAATGAAATCATGGTTTCTTCTCTCAGCATCAGTCCGTTTATCAAACCCATCATGTCCATCATCATCTTTCCTTTGTAAGATTATTATTTTTTATTCAACCTAATTTGTTCTGATTGACAGATTTCTATCATTACTTTCTTTATCATGATAGTTTTTCACTTGTTTAATAACATATTCACTTTCATCTTATTCCTATTCATCTTCTTCTACCATTCATTGATCTATCTTTTCTTCCACAATTTGTTCCAGAATTGAAATTTTCATTCCCAAGGATTATATTGGAATTTAATCTTGAAATAAATATTATGATACCTGAATCTATTCAGAAACCTTCTCTATATTTTTCAGTAAATATTAGATAATTTCGATATCAGACATTTTCTTATTATTTTTTTCTTCAATATGTTTATCTACATCTTTAGCAGCTTGTGTAATCAGTTATTTTATATAAATTGGGTCTAAACCAATGTTTGTATCTACCTCCATCTTCTTCTTATTTTGGTTACTATTCATTTTTACTAGATTATCATAGTATGTTTTTTACATTTTTGTATTTGTTGGAGATGACTGGGTTTCTGGAATGGTTTCATTTTCATTTACTTCTAGTTATTTCATTTTTCTCTTCTTATGGGTTTTCATGGAATTTCCTCTCACATTTCCAATTTCATAATTAATGCTTGAAAACCACATTCAGTAAGATCATAATTCTCTCTTGATTTGGTACTAAAAAAATTTCATCCTCATAATAGTGTCATCACTCAACAACAGTCTTTAATGTTATGGGTTTTTAAATGAATGTAATTTTGAAGGATAATAAACAAAGAACATTGATCATTGAAAAGATCACCAAATACATGATTATTTGCGACTTGAGGGTTACATTCTTTATGTTAGTGATTTTTAGATGGATTTAATTGATCAGGTTTACCTTTCAAAGATTAACTAAGAATACTTTAATTAAAGTATCTATGTTTATAAGAGATTCCTTGTCTTTTTTTCTTCGAATAATTAAACCCTACATCCACAAAGCTAACTACCTGATTTTTTTATAAAATATGGTTGATCATTGTTGATTTTACTCATTTGGGTCTGAGTTACTAAGTTTTCCTTTACTACTCAAAACTTTCTCCCTTATTGGGTAACTTGTGAGTGAAATGTATTGTTCCAAATTTATAAAGAATACCATGAATGTTTGCAACCATATTAAAGGATGATGACTCGGTTTTTCCACAGATCTTGAATAAAAAAATTGTACTTCCTCCCCATTCATAAAAACTAAATGATTCATAAAATTTATCAGAAGTTTAGGATAAACTATTTCTAGACTCTTCATATTAGATACACATAATATTTCCAATCCATTCTGTTATATATTGATATTAATTAATGAATTATACTTGGAAATGAAATTTTTTTCAACAAACATTTATCTACAGATTTTCAAATACATGATTTACTTGTTTTATGTAATCTAATTCAGCGAGAAAACATAGAGATACCTCCAAAATGTACTGAAACATAAAAAAGTTGAACAGCTGATTTGTGGAGGAGAAGAGCTTCAACGCTAAAATACATGGAAAACAAATGTGGGACATAGATTGGAGGGCCTTTATAGAAGCTTCAAGATGATGTTTCGACATCCCAATTAAATCCAATTGTTGATATAATCTTGATCTGATCTAACTATTGATATTAAATCCTAATAAGGATTTCATATTTCTGATATTTTGTGGTTTTACGGAAAATTAATATTTAAGGAAACTAAATCTGATAGAGTTTTTTTATATCAATATATAAATTCCAATAAGTTAAAAATTAAATTACAATGGTTTATGTATGTAAATATACCATTTTGATTTCAGAGAATGAATTTTTACTATTCGAAAACAATTCATAAAAAACATGGATGTTGGAAATTTTTATTAAATAAATGAAATTATTGGTTCGAAAAAAAATTATAAAGACATAGAAAATTTGGAGAATAATAAAATATGCCCCCTATGAAAAAGAGTTTATTAATGTAAAGATAAAGGTTGTAGAAAACAAATATGTAAGATTACCTTATGGTTATCATTCCTAAATTTTTAATAATGTATTCAAATCTATCAGAGGGTAATGATTTTGTAAAAATATCACCATGTTGTCCTGGTGTTCTGATAAATTAGACAATTATATCTCTTTTATGCATGTGATCCCTATGAAAGTGATTTCTGATATCTTTGAGTTTAGCATGAGAGTTATGGGAATTGTTTTTTGTAACCCCACAACCGCAGTTACCCAGAGTCTGTGCATTATTGCGTAACATTGGCATGATCACAAAAGATCAAGTCTCGAAAGACTGATTAGTTTAGTAGCCTTGGAAACACTAGATACATTCATAAGTCTTAAATTACATCATAAATTGAAAACTCACAATAACATAGTCCCCATTTTCCACACCCATATCCCCTTCAGACTATCCCATGCAGGTCATTCCTAAAATACTTCTTCACATCCTGGAAAAATTAAAACATTGAAATCGGTGAGCTCAGATTCTCAGTAAGGATAACAATATAGCGGAAGCTTTAATAAATAAACATAAACATTTAAGGAAATATATGTCTAAAACAAAATACTTTTATACATGAACTTCAATATAATATGGAAAAAGTAAAATGGGATAATGCCATTTACTTATTCACATGGATATTCTATTGGTCTAATAATCACATGCAATATCAATAACCACTTTCATAATGATGGAATGCATAATGTCATACTATCATAACCATGTATCCAAGGCCTCGTGCCAAGACTACGCATAAGATTTTGTCAAGGCCTCATTCCAAGACACTAGTTTGTCTCATGAGACCTGCCGATTCATCGAGGAGCTATAGCGGGCTCCACCCGTCACTTATTAAGTCCAATGCATTCCTCATAGGAACAGGTTTAAACATATAATAAACCATAACATAAACGTATCGCATAAAACATGCATAAAGGAAACATAACATTTCCACATTTCAATCACAAGATATCAAGACAACACATTGATATAATAAAAACACTTTCAAAACCATTTTCAATACCAAAATAAAAGAAAATTAAATCTTTGTATTTATTTTTCATTTAAAAAAAGTTTTGGCTTGTAGAGGAAGCTGAAACTCAAATACTGGTCATGGCGGCAGAGAAGTCATTTTCGCCGCATACATATGACAAAAAAAACATTCATTTTTGTCGTTTAGTAAAATGATTCATATAAAAAGATTCCTTTTGAATACACGTAAAAGTCAAAGGGGTTTATACACTGTATGCAATAAAGTTATGTATAAAACAAAATATGCCTCAATGAATGGAGATTGAGATGATGTCACTTTAAAGATAATTTTTTAAATAAAATAGACTAATTATGTGTATTCAATATACGTGAACAAAAAGGAAGTACAAATACAAGATAGAACATAATAATATCATGACATAATTTGAAAGTAGGAGATTAACCCAAAGATTGGAAATTTGGTTAAGAAGTTCCCTTACCTTGTGTCCGACTTGACTCGACCGTTCATTAACCTCCTGAATAATAAAATAGAGATAATATATACTTTCTTAAGAACCTTTTTCAAGTTCACTATCCCTTTTATATCACTTATTACAATGTTACGAAAATTATGTTGTCATTTAAGTTAATAACGGTCGTTTTGCCGATCTCTGGTACTTGAGCCAACAATAAACTTCTTATAATTACAAGTTGTTTATGTGGTAGAATATCCAATATCTAAATAAATATATTCATGATGTAGATATTATATATATCATATATATACAGTATATACATTCATTTATAATATTACAAAACATTTAGAGGTATGAAATGAAATGCACCGTTCATGGAGACGGTAAGCCGTACGTACGCATGAACGCTACATTCACTTCTATTTCATATTTAATGGAATGAAATTATAATTATATAAAGGTATACTATAATTCCAGTATAATATAATGTATAATACCATTTACTCCATCCTTTATTCATCCCACATATGGAATTAACGATTCAAATCACTTTGAGGGGGCGGTAGTTTGCACTTCCTAAAATGAAAATATCGCGTTTACCCATAAAAGAAATCATAAAGGTATGAAATAAATGAAAAATACAGAAGATTAAGTAAAACATAAACAAATTATATATAATATATAAATATAGTGACATCTTAATGGCCACCTTTGAAGTTGTTATATGAGTGTTGAACAATCATCGTTTCGTGAGGCAGAAATTCGCCATCCACAGAAACAGTATGTTCTTTTGCAATTAGATGTAGGTGTGTGTAAGTGTAACTCGAATCCTTCTAATAAAAACATATTAGTATATTGAGGATACTGGTTTTGTTACAAAAGAAATTAATAAAAAGATTTTAAGGGGTTGGAGAAGCAAAATAAAACAAAATAACATAAGAGAAGACATTACCTTAATATCGGGTAACTTTTTTTGATTTGAGCCAAAGGCTTCTTTGGGAAGAATTATGCCCAAAGTTAGGCTTCCAGTAGTAATAGAGGAAAGTTTAGAGAGTATTTTGGCAGAGTTTGGCCGAGCCAAAAGGCTTTATGGTGTGAATAAGGTGGTAGATGTGGGGGCCTTTTACTAGAGGAGAGAAGGTACACTCTTGGAAAGATTGAAATGTTACTTTATTATGAAATGATTTTCGGATTCTAAAGGTCCCACAATGATATATTTCGAGGATAAGGTGATAAGGGTTCTAAATATACTCATTCAATAGGTTTTTGACAAGTGTAAGCCTTATATATTAAATTATCATTTCATTTTATTTAAATAGTTAATTAATGAGGTAATCGCTACATCATCATTGTGTCATAAAAATATTAATTTATTTAATGTATAAAAATTATAAAAAAAGTATCATGATGTAGGAAATATTTTTAGTTTTCTAATGAATATTTATAGTCAAATATATGACTTGTATAACCACATTTAAAAATTGTTTTAGTAAAAGAACTCATGTTTCTGACATTTTTATTTTAACAATAAATAAAAAGTTTTTAATGTAATTTTCCTACCAATGTGGCTCCATGGGGTCCCCAAGATGACCCATGGATTTGATGGGTTGTCCATGACTCATCCAATAGGGTTAGGGGAAGTGTAAAAGCATTTTCATATTTTTATAATATCATTTTTACCTTAAATTTCACTAATTACCTTTAATCGCGATTAAATAAACTTAAAAGATAATATTCACCAAAAAAATATTTTAATCCCATTGAACCACATTTTAATTCCTAATGAAAACCATGTATGTAGGATTTTTTAAAATAAAATCACAGAAGTGGTAATGTTTCATTTAATTGAAAAATCAGTTTTTTAACTACCACTTAGGGGTTTCACTATTCATAAAAAATTGATGTTTTTCAGAACAATGCCAAAATTTCACCCTAAGGTATAATTGATATTCCGAATTCAAAAACGATTTCTATTTTAAAAAATTCCAAGCATATAAGTTTAATTAATTAATTTTATAATTAATTCCTGTTGTCACAACAAATAGTGTGTTTTTAAGAAACAATATATATCAAAAGATTGACAATTGTTTATGTCCAATTTCAAAGTGAAATTAATTCTAATGAACACCATTGGATAAAATGGTAAAAATATATTCTAATTATTCTTTAAAACCACTCAATATTATAATTTATCACTATAAATTATTTTGATTAAAAAAGTTGTTTTTATGTATTTTTCACTATTCATAAAAATTTTGAAGTTCTCAGAAAAAATACCAATAATTCAACATAGGATAAGTTTGATATTCCGAATCCAAAAATGAAGTCCATTTTCAAATATAAAATATATTTAATTTCAAAAAGTGGGTATTGCTATTCATAATGGCTATTTTGATTGGTCGTAGTGTGTTAGAATCTCGAACCTGTGTACAATGCAAGCTATTGCATTATTGGAAGAGAACCGTATCATGAAATCTTGGGGTGTTACATTCTCCCCTCCTTCAATAAATATCATCCCCGCAATTTGAAATTTTTCATTGAAAATAAAAGGTTGAAAATAGAAAATACCATTGTGGAAAACCCACATCAAAAATAAGGTTAATAAAATTTAGCCTTAAAAAGAGGGAAAGGGAAATGAAAAAGTCACCACCCAATTATGATCTCAATAAGGAGAAAATTGGTGGCATTTAGAGATATATAATTGGAGGAAAACGTAAATATTTTTAGGGAGTGATTGAGGTCATCAATCAGAAATAAGTGTAAAATTGATGGCTTCAAAGCCTTCAATCTATGCTGATTTAAAATATTATCAGTTGAACATGACATAAGGTATTAGGATAACACCTTTTTTGTTTTAATATCCCTTTTCTAATGATTAAGAATTAATTTTTTCATTGAATAAGAGATAGGTATATATATATTTATACTAGAAAAGTAGAGTTTCAACCTTCAACTAATTTCTACCACAAACTCATCTTTCACTCAAAAAGATAATAGAACTCAAAAATATTATATTTATCCTTGTCGTACAAGGTTCAAAATATTAACACATACCATTTAGATTAGGAAAACTATTTTTTAATAACCATGACTTCTTGTATGCTAGTGGTAGTTAATAAAGGCCTGTCGCACAATGGTTGTGGGTTCGATTCCTACAGCTTTGTCTGACGCGACGGGTTATCCCCCGACCTACAGGTTGTCCTTTTCCTAAAACTATAGTATTATAATATTCCAAAAATAATATTCAGAAATGTTTTAACCTTAAACATTACTATCCATGGTTCAACATAATCCATTCCCAGCTTTATAGTTATCCAAAATACTTCTTTCCAACTCCCATTCCAATTTTTCCAAGGAAGGTAAATATAATGAAGATCCTTTTTTTCACGTAACAACATGTGAACACCTTCATTATGTATTCTTTTAAAACACTGCAAACTCCTGAATTACCATAAATCCTTATTGATTACATTCATGATCCCTTATTCCTTATAGAATACTAGATATACTTCTTCTATAAAAAATTTATACAAATCATTAATCAGTTTCAAGGAAGTTAAGAATATCCAATATAATTTATCCAAATCAATCATGTATTATTCCAAAATCACTATCTCGGTATCAGAACCATATTATGGTTTGTCTTTCTCTCAACCGTATTTTTCCAAAAATTTAACCTGCTATGGAGTCACTTTTCTTGGTTCCACCCAATCTCAAGTCCTTGATGAAGTAGTACTGCAGTACAATCCTTATATACTCCATAATTATTATAACCAGTACATCATTGATACAACACTCATATTTAAAAATTATTTAATAACAACATAAGAACTCTAATCATTCTTCCTCATCTGTGGTAGTATAATAACTTAATTATTATCCAATAACATCATTTGGGGCATACTCTGATGATTTGGACATTGGTTTGCGTAGTGTCCCCACTCCTTGAAAATGAAGCATTGTACATTTGAAACATTTTTCTTACCTTTACAGTCACGCAATTGCTGTCCCTTTTGTCCACACTTATAAAAAACTCTCATTCCCTTCAGGCAAGTTCCAAGGTGTTTCTTCCCACATTTATCACATACTGGAAAATTCTTCTTTTCCCTCGTCCCTTTATCCATCATTCTCTCTTCCATCATTTTCTTCTCTTGCTTCCCTTCAATGCCATAAGACTCAGAGAATTGTTTACTTATATTATGAGCACATGATACTATTTCTTCATATGTTGAGAACACATGGGAGACTATTTCCCTTCTAAATGTTGGCTTAATACCGGGAGATATATGATCCTTCTTACTCTTTGGATCATACGTATTGATGGAGTTCATATTCCTTCTACTGGGCGCCATTTCTATACAATGGAATAAACTAGGTTAGTTTATGAATTGCAATGAATAATTCCAAACATGTAAAATACTTAACGTAAATTGAATGGTTTATGGATGTAATCCATTATCATAAAAGTGTTTTCATTGAGTAAGTATATACTCATAAACCTTCATAGTTTATTGTAATGAAAATGAGAATTATCCTAAGCATATCCCCCGGGAGTGTCGTAACCAAGAGTGCAGCAAGACCCATTATCGTGCACCAGTTCCCGTTCGAGTCTACCTCAAAGCAGTGTTTTTGGGTTTTATCCCTAGGTACATTTGTACCAGAGCATCCTCTACCTACTCATATCCAGACATGGATGTATTTCTCGGAAAACTCACAAAATCACTATAATACAAACATTCTAGGAAGTTATTCTATACTAATCCTCAAATTCTATCTTAGGGCTATGTTCTCTAATCAGAGTTTCTCTAAATCTAGCTTCCAAGGTTAGTACTAAACTACCTCTGATACCAACTGTAACGCCCCGACCCCAGTTACCCAGAGTCGGTGCATTATTGTGTAACATTGGCATGATCAGAAAAGATCATGTCTCGAATGACCGATTAGTTTAGTAGCCTTGGAAACACTAGATACATTCATAAGTCATACATTTCATCATAAAGGTAAAAATCACAATAACTTAGTCTCCATTTTCCACACTCATATCCCCTTCAGACTATCCCTATATGTCATTCCTAAAATACTTCTTCACATCCTGGAAAAATTAAAACATTGAAAGGGGTGAGCTCAGATGCTTAGTAAAGATAACAATATAGCGGAAGCATTCATAAATAAACATAAACTTTTAAGGCAATTTATGACTAAAACAAAAGCCTTTTAAACTTTAACTTCAACATAATATGGCAAAAGTAAAATGAGATAATGCCATTTACTTATTCACATGGATATTCTATAGGTCTAATAATCACATGAAATATCAATAACCACTTTCATAATGATGGAATGCATAATTCCAGATTATCATAACAACGTATCTAAGGCCTCGTGCCTCGACTACAAATACGATTTTGTCAAGGCCTCATTCCAAGACACTAGTTTGTCTCATGAGACCTGCGGATGCATTGAGAAGCTATAGAGGGCTCCACCTGTCACTTATTAATTCCAATGCATTCCTCATATCAACAGGTTTAAACATATCATAAACCATAACATAAACGTATCACATAAAAAATGAATAAAGTAAACATAACATTTCCACATTTCAATCACAAGATATCAATACAACACATTGATATAATAAAAACACTTTCAAACCCATTTTCAATACCAAAATAAAGGAAAATTAAATCTTTGTATTTATTTTCCATTTAAAAAAAGTTATGGCTTGTAGAGGAAGCCGAAACTCAAATAATGGTCACGGCAGTGGAGAAGTCATTGTCGCCACATACGTATGACAAAAAAACATTCCTTTTTGTCATTTAGTAAAACACTTTGTATAAAAATATTCCTTTTGAATAAACATAAAATTGAAATGGGTTTATACACCGTATACAATAAGGTTGTGTATAAAACAAAATATGCCTCAATGAAAGGAAATTGAGACGAAGTCACTTTAAAGATAATTTTTTAAATAAAATAGACCAATTATGTGTATTAACTATTAGTGCAAAAAAGGAAGTAAAAAATACAAGATAGAACATAATAATATCATGACATAATTTGAAAGTAGGAGATTAACCCAAAGAATGGAAATTTGGTTAAGAAGTTCCCTTACCTTGTGTCCGACTTGACTTGACCATTCTTTAACCTCCTGAATAATAAACTAGAGTTAATCTCTACTTGCTTAATAACCTTTTTCAAGTTAATTATTCCTTTTATGTCACTTATTATTGTGTTACGAAAATTATGTAGTCATTTAAGTTAATAACGGTCGTTTTGTCGATCTTTGGTACTTGAGTCAACAATAAACTTCTTATAATTACAAGTTGTCTATGTGGTAGAATATCCATTATCTCCAGAATTATATTCATGATGTATATATCATATATATCATATATATCAAGTATATAAATTCATTTATAATATTACATAACATTTAGAGGTATGAAATGAAATGCACCGTTCATGGAGACGGTAAGCTGTACGTACGCATGAACGCTACTATCATTTCTATTTCTTATTTAATGGAATGAAATTATAATTATATAAAGTTATAATATAATTCCAGTATAATATAATGTATAATAACATTTACTCCATCCTTTATACATCCCACATATGGCATTAACGATTCAAATCACTTTGAGGGGGCGGTAGTCCGCACGTCCTAAAATGAAAATATCACGTTTACCCATGATGGAAACCATAAAGGTATGCAATAAATGAAAAATACATAAACGTAAGTAAAACATAAACATATTATATATCATATATAAATATAGTGACATCTTAATGGCCACCTTTGACGGTGTTATATGAGTGTTGAACAATTATCGTTTCGTGAGGCAGAAATCCGCCATCCACAAAAATAGTATGTTCTTTAACCATTAGATGTAGGTGTGTGTAAGTGTAGCTAGAATCCTTATTATAACAACATCATAGTATATTGAGGATACTGGTGTTGTTACAAAAGAAATTAATAAAAATATTTTAGGGGGTTGGAGAAGCAAAATAAAACAAAATAACATAAGAGAAGACATTATCTTAAAATCGGGTAACTCTTTTTTGATTTGAGCCAAAGGCTTCCTTGGGAAGAATTATGCCCAAATTGAGGCTTCTAGGAGTAATAGAGGGAATTTTAGAGAGTATTTGGGCAGATTTTGGCAGATCCAAAAGGCTTGATGGTGTGAATAAGGTGGTAGAGGTGGGGGCCTTTTATAAGAGGAGAGAAGGGGCACTCTTGTAATGATTGAAATGTTACTTTATTATGAAATTCTTTTCGGATTATAAAGGCCCCAAAATGATATATTTCGAGTATAAGGTGATAAGGGTTCGACATATACTAATCCAATTTGTTTTTGACAAGTTTATGCCTTAGATGTTATATTATCTTTTCATTTTATTTAAATTGTTAATTAATGAGGCAATCACTACATCATCATTGTGTCATAAAAATTTTAATTTATTTAATGCCTAAAAATTATAAAAAAATCATCATGATGTAGGAAATATTTTTATATTTCTAATTAATATTTATAGTCAAAAAATATGACTTGTATAACCCCATTTAAAAATTATTTTAGTAAAATAACTCATGTTTGTGACATTTTTATTTTTACATTAAATAAAAAGTTTTTAATGTCATTTTCCTACCAAAGTGGCTCCATGGGGTCCCCAAGTTGACCCATGGATTGTTTTTGTCGGCCATGACTCATCCAATAGGGGTAGGAAAAGTGTAAAGGAATTTTAATATTTTCATAATATCATTTTTACCTTAAATTTCACTAATTACCTTTAATCACGATTAATTAAACTTAAAAGTTACTATTCACCAAAAAATGATTTTAATGCCATTGAACCAAATTTTACGTCCTAATGACAACCATGAATGTCGGATTTTTAAAAATCAAATCATAGAAGTGGTAATGTTTCATTTAAACGATAAATCAGTTTTTTAACTACCACTTAGTGGTTTCACTATTCATCAAAAATTGAAGTTTTTCAGAACAATGCCAAATTTTCACCCTAAGCTATTATTGATATTCCGAATTAAAAAATGGTGTCTATTTTAAAAAATTACAAATATATACATTTAAATAATTAATTTTATAATTAATTTTCGTTGTCACAACTAATAGCATGTTTTTAAGAAACAAAATATATCAAAAGATTGACAATTGTTTATGTCCAATTTCAAAGTGAAATTAATTCTAATGACCACCATTGGATAAAATGGTAAAAATATATTCTAATTATACTTTAAAACCACTCAATAGTATAATTTATCACTATAAATAATTTTGATTAAAAAAGTTTTTTTATGTATTTTTCACTATTCATAAAAATTTGGAAGTTCTCAGAAAAATACAAAAAATTCAACATAGGATAATATTGATATTCCGAATCCAAAAATGAAGTCCATTTTGAAATATAAATTATATATAATTTCGAAAAGTTGGTATTACTATTCATAATGTAAATTTTGATTGGTCTCGGTGTGTTAGAATCTCGAACCTGCATACAATGCAAGATATTGCATTATTGAAAGAGAAGCGTATTGTGAAAGCTTGGGGTGTTACATTTTTCATAGGGAAATGTTAATTTTATTATAACACAATATAATTGTTTGGGTAAAACTCATTCAATTTTATGTGAGTGTGTGTGACATCCACAACACTTGAGCCCAACAACTTCTAGCTACTACATATTCAGCTTCAACAGTGGAAAGAGATACAGAGTCTCTCCACTTTCCTGACCATGAAACTAACGAATCTATTAATAAATGAATATATATAGATGTAATATTTCTTTCCATTATACATCTACTAAAATTAGTATCTAAAAAATATTTTAGAACAAAATCATTTCCAAAATAATACAAAATCCAAAATTCCATGGTTCCGATTAAATTGTGAAAAAAATATTTTCACTGATTTTAAATGATATTCCTTTGTATTATATTTATATCTATCACAAATTCGTACTAAAAACATAATGTCTGGATGACCAGTTGTTAAGTACAATAATCATTCTATCATAGCTCTAAAAATTGATAGATCTACTTGTTTCCCAACTTCATCAAGATCATGGGAGTTTTAGGTACTGATTGGAGTGAATATACTTTTAGTATTGTCAAATCCATACTTTTTGTGTAGATCTATAATATACTTATGTTGATATATATATGTTCCCAATGGTTTTTGAGATATTTAAAAACCAAGGAAATATGTTAACTCACTCGTTATTATCATTTCAAACTCAAATTTCTAAATATTTTCAATTTACTTAGTTAATTAATGATGATTTTATCAAAATATTATGTCATAAACCTATATTTGAAAAATAAACTAAAAATTCTTATCTTTTATTATAATTGGAGTTGGATAAATAATTCATTTAACAAAATTTTTTTGTTAGAAAAATCATGTAAGTCTATCCCAACGAGATCTAGGGGATTGTTTAATTCTATATAAATATTTGGTATGTCGGAATAGATGTTCTAGATGTTTTGCGTCATAAAATGAAGGAGGTTGTTCATCAAAACATCAAATAGAAAATATCCATTAAGGAAAGAATACATAATGTTCATTTGAATTTTTTTTAATTAATGAATTCTGTAATGTAATTTAAAATACGAATACATTCATGTATTGATTCTGGTGGGTAGGTTACTTCATAGTCAATTCATTCAGGATTATTATATCCTTTAGCAATTAATCATGATTTATTTCTTACTATGACTCCATTTTCATCACATTATTTTCTAAATACCCATTTTACTCTAATTATAGAAGTTTTATTAGGGTTTTCAACCATGGTCTAGACTTTGTTCCATTCGAATTCATTTAGTTCATGTTACATAGATTTAATCCTATTATCATCACTTAATTATTGATCAATGGTTGTTGGTTCTAATAGGTAATGAAATTATTGATGTGATACTTCATTTATTAAAGGCATTATTGTATTTATAAGAAGATTTAAATCACCAATTATATTATCAGATTATTATTCTTAATAAACAACTGATTTGGGTTTTATAAAGCTTATTCATCAACATAAGGTAGAAAGTAGTCTAGGGTAAATATTTTGAAACCAATTTCATGAGTATTTTTTATTATATTAATTTTCAATTAATGGTTAATAATAATATTTTGAAAACACATTTTAAGATGTTATTTGGGGTAGGGTAAAAACAAAATGATCACATTCATTAAATTTAACATGAATTGTTTCTTAAAAAGTACATGATTTTTTATTAAAGGCATTATATACCATAGAATTATGGGAATAGCCTACAAAAATTCCTTCATTGGATTTGGGTGTGAATTTATGAAACATATCATTAGTGTTCAAGATTAACACTTTTGTTCCAAATTTATTTATGTATGATAGTATAATTTTTCAAAAAGTCCACATTTCATAATGTGTTTTATTAATAATTTGTCTGATTAAATCTTTATTTATATTATAACCTGAACATCTAATAGCTTCCACACAAACGTTCTTTTCAATAGAATATTCACTCTTCATAGTTTTTGTTCTCTCTTGAATAATTCGATTTATTATTTCACCAAAACCATTCTGTATAGGAGTTCTTGGGGATGATATTTTATGATTAATTCCCTTTTTACTACATAATGTTTCAAAAAATGAATTTTCAAGTTTTCCTCCATGATCACTGTGAAATTTTTTCAATAGAAAGTTTTTTTAATTTTTAACTTGGGCTCTAAATATTTTTAAATAAGAAAATTCATTAGATTTCTTTGCTAGAAATTTGACCCACATAAATCTGGTGTAATCATCAACTAAAAAAATACCTTGTATTTGCCTCCTATACATCAAATTTGTGTTGGACCAAAAAGATCCATATTCACTAGCTATAATGTATTAGATGTTAACACTTCTCTAATTGATTTAAATATTGATTTATGTTTCTTTCCATATTTCTAAGTATCAAAAACATTTGAAGAATCAAATATAAGCTCTTGTAGATCCTTAACAGGTCTACTCTTCGAGATATTACATAGGTCCCTCAAGTAATAGTTTCCCCATATTCAATTCCATAACAATGATTTATCTTCCATTGCACTAATGAAAGGTATGTCTTGGGTCCTAAGGTCTTCTAAGATACGTGTGTAAACATTCTCATGCCTATATGTGTAATGAATAAAATCTTCCATGGAATTGTGTACCAATCATTTTTCATTCCTAAAATTCCTAAGGTAACCTTCATCAAATAATTGGCTTATACTAATGAGCTTGTTCTTAATGTCATTAATAAATAAAACATTTGAAATTAAATCTTTTCCATGAAAGAAGAATGTTACCTTTACAAACAATTTCCCCCTAAGCATTATCTTCCAAAGTGAAATTTCCTACATTCTTCTTGATAATCTTTTCAATGAAATTGTTATTACTATCCATGTTCTTGGAACATCCAAAATCCCGGTATAATATTTTTTTTATTGGCACAATCATTATATTATTGAAAAATAAAAGCGTTAGACTTTTGGAATTCAAACATTGTTGGATCTAAAAATTTCCAAATGTAAAACTTTAGGAATGCACATTTACATTTAAAATATGATTTCTGAAAACCTAAGGATTGGATTTTATTTAAAGAACAATTTTTCTTATAATGTCCAACACATTGACACTTTCTGAAAAATGGGACACTTTTTGGAACAAAATAAATATTAATAAAAACTGGTTTTGAGTGAGTATAACCAAATCCAAAACTATTCCATAGAGGACTGAGTTGTGAATACATTTTATAAAATTCATTTCATCAGAAAGAAAAATTTTATAATTGTTTATTTAAGGAAAATATTTACGATTTTAGTATGATGAACAAATTATTATCCTCAATATCATTAGTTTTAGATATTAAGTTATTCTCTAAAACATTTCACTTAGAAATAACATCTTTAATATCCTTAGAAATTTTATCCTTCTTTGAATTAACATACATAATGTTTTTAGAAAAAAATTCAATATCAAGAGTTTTTTTATCAAGATCTTTAGAAATATCTGAAAATTATTTTTCTAAATATAGAAATTATAGAATTTGTATTCTCTAACTTTTTCATTATCATACAATTTTCATTTTCATGTAATATAGAAAATATAAAAAAAATCTTCCAATGAAGGTAATTGATTATATTCTGATTAAATAGATTCATCGACTAAAGATCCATAAATATATTTATTAGGAAAATTAGTATTTAAATAAATTTTGGATAAGGATTAAACATTGTGTACCGTAGCCATTAGACAATGATTTTCATTAGTAACTATGGTGATCAGACCAATGTTATTTTAACCATATGATTCATATTTTAAGGATTCATCTGAAGAGTCACCACCACATTCACTCCACATGTCAGTTTCTTTTAAGACTATATTACTGTTAGATCTATAGTACTTCATTTTGTTCCTTTTAGAATGATATTACTTTCTGTGTTTTCTCTTAATCATAGTGCAATCAATTCTAATATGACCTTCCATTTTACATTAAAAAAGTTTACTTCAGAATAATTCTTATCCTTTCTATCTTTCTTATTATATCTGTAGTGAATTTGTTTTTCTGGAATCCCGTTTATCCTTTTAGAAAGATTAGATAAATCATTCATATACTAATCTTTGTCACTTGATTCATGAATAATGACAAATTTTATTGTATTATATGTAGTTTCCTTTTCATGAGTCTTAGATTTAGATTTAGTAGGGAATTCTACACTTCCATTAAAATTCTTCCTCATGTTGATATCATCATTTATATTTATTCTTGTTTCTTGCTGAAGATGATTTCCTAATTACTCATCATGTGTAATATATGATAATTTTCTATTATCATCTATATCTATCCTTTTTTACTCTCATTCATTGGGTATGATATAAATTATTTTCAACACAAGAACATCATCATCAATACCTTTCTCTCCCATAGATTGAAGACTACTGACAATGTTCATAAATCACAATTGTACATTGCAAATAGGTTCACCAAAAGGAAATAAGAATCCATGATATTCAGTTCCTAACATATCTTTTCTAGTTTCAATCATTTTAGAAGTTTCAAAATTTTTAACTACGTGTTTCATCCAAATATAGTTGCCAACTTAACAGGAAGATATTTTACTATATATATTCTTTGTCATAAAAACAAAAAACAAGTTTTTTGTACCTTGTAGTTTAATTGATAATATAGTTTCTTTTGGTTGGTGATAGTTCTTACTTCCTTATCAAAAATATTGCAATCTATAATGAGCACGAAATTTTTATCTAATCTAATTATATCGAAAAGATTCTTCATCCCATATCTACAGTAATCATAATCATTACCATTAAAAATTGATGGTCTGGTAGGAATAATTTTGTCTATAGATCAAACAAGTATACCTTCCATTCATTTTGAAAATACCTTTTTCATATAACATGTTAATAGAAAATGTTTATAAATAATGATATAAATTGTTAGGAAAAAATTTAATAAGAAATGTAAAGCAAGAAGAATTAAAATATTTGAGAAAGGCAAATTATTTTTAAGTATAAGTATATCATAAACCTATCTCTAATACCAATTGTAGGATCCAAATAGGATATGTAGATTCTAAATTAAAAGAGGGGGAGAGTTGTATGATTAAAAACATTCTCTATTATCCTTATAAAAATATTTTTAATAGAGATAAACAATGAAATTTCACAAACCCACTTTTTTCTTAATTAAAGTGATTATTAGTAGGGACATGGACAAATTATAAGAATCCAAAAATTAATCATGTTGAACTGATGAAATCATAAGAAGGTTTATCTTTAGAGAAGATTCTGCCTTAAATAGTACAGAATTATATTTATTAGTGTAATTATAATTTCAATAATGTATAAGAAAGTTATATATACATTCTTTAACAAAATACAACAGAAATAAAACTCAAAACAACAATAAATTAATCAAGATGGAAATATATAAAACCCAAGAGAAGGGTATCCTATATCCATGTATAACGGACCCCTGATTCATAATTTCTAGAATGTTTGTCTTACCCAGACCCGGGTATTCCTTTGATAAAAATATCAGTGTTTGTATTACTATCAATGCAGGCCCTCGAACTTTAAGGTAGTCAATACCTTTGTATTCCTATCCCTGGAAGCCCTCTATTAGACTCTGCAACAATCAGAGTTCCACAATGAAAGATGAAAGACATGTTCACAGCTGAACATGATGTTAATAAAATGTACAATGCATGAGAGTGTTTCTCTCTCTATAAATGAATTCAAAGAATATAAATTCTACGATCCTAGTATGATAATGGGCTAATTAAAATGAGCCCCTATTTTTTGAAAAAACATCAACGGTCAGCTCCCTCCTCTAACTTTCATATTTTTCCATGAATCTCGGAGGGACCTATACACGTGTCAATGAAAAAATGGTTAGTTAGAAACAAATATTATAACATCATTTTATATATTGGAAAAACATGGGAAACAATATCATGAGTAAGAATCAATAATATGTGTGTAAAATAACATAGATTATAAAAAATTGAATAATAATAATCTAGTAAAAAATATAATTCATTGTCTAAATATAAGAAAAATCATATTAAAGAAAAAAAATTCTATTTCAATCCTAAATTTTTAAGGAATTCAGAGTTTGAATTATGATTAATTGGGAGTCCGAATTATAAGGAATTCGAAGTATAAATTCTAAGGAAATTAGTGTCTGAATTCTCAGGATTTGGGAGTATGAATTCTAAGGAATTCAGATTTTGAAATCTGAGGAATTCAGAGTCTAAATTCAAAAAAAAATGGAGTCTGAATTTTGAGGAATCTGGAGTCTGAATTCTAGGCCATTTGGAGCTTGAATTTAAAGTAATTAGAAGTCTAAATTATAATGAATTTGCAGTGTAAATTTTAGAGTATTTGTATTTTGAATATTAGAGAATTTAATGTCCGTATTTCAATGAATTAGAAGACTTAATTTCAATGATTTTGTAGTCTGAATTGCAGTGAATTCAAAGCCTGAATTTCAATGAATATGATATCCATTGAAGTTTAAGATTTCAAGGTTTAAGATAAGGATTCGAATTTTTGACTTAAAAACATTGGACTTTATTTTGAGAAGACAACGAATAAGACCTTAAAAAACAAGGTAATGATAAAACATTTCTTAGAGAAAGAAAACAATCCTTATGAAAATAACTCATGGAGAAAGACAAATTTTTCCTTGTTAAAATGTGCCTGTGATTTTCAAAACAAAGAAGAATAGAAAAGTAAAAAAAGAAACCTTATTGAATAAACATGTTAATTTTTATATAATTATAAAAATAAAAAACATTGGATATATTGAATGAAAAAACTTGAAAAAAGAAAAAATATTTCATTATCAATATAGTATTATCAGAAACAATTATCAATCTGTGGGTGATTTCCCAAATATGCATTTAATTTTATTATTAATGTATTGTCCAACATAATTGTCATTGTATAGAAATGATCAATATCAATCACCAAACTAACCAAATATATTTATCCCATGTTATGATCTAGTGTGATACTATCACATTTGAATTTGGACAAGTATTTCTTATGTCCAATGATAGGAGGCATCTCCTAATTCAGTATAATAACCCATGGATTCCACATCCATCAGGAAAAATTAATAAGGGTAACCCCATTGTACATGTCTTGTGGTCACTAATTTATTCCATATATGTTCACCAATAACCTTTATAGTCAAGATAAATCCTTTAGGGGAATCCTTTATCAGACAATAGTTTGAAAAATAAAAAGTTTTGTAGGGAATAAATCATTGCATTATTATAAAAAAAACACAAACAGATATCACCAAACAAGAAATCAATGGGAATCGATGATGATAAAATAACATAACTAAGATTAATGATTTAAACCATCTATGAGAAAGTAGATATATCACGAAGCTTAGATTTTGTTCAAACCATCGATTTGTTCGATCCTGGAATTGTTTGAGCCTTGGATTCCAGTCTAGGAATTATATGATCCTTGATTTGAGCATTGATTCGAGATTTCATTTGATGAGGAGGAGTGATGAAAACATTTGGATTGTATAAAAATCATCAAATGTTGTGTCTAGTTTATGATTGGTCAGGGTTTATTAAATATATCAGGACAATTTTATTAGAGCTTCCAAAAAAGCATTGATAATGATCCCTCTTATTGACACAAAATTAAAAGGTGTTGCAAAAAGGAATCCTTATATGTTCTTATTTAGTGCTGATAAAGAGAGGGATTTATCAATACTAAAAAATCTCTCATAAATCTCATCTTAATCAGTACTGGACATTTATCATGTATAATATTCTATAATTATCAGTGCAAAAAAATGTAGATAAAAATTATTTTTATCAGTGCAAAAAATATAACAATGATAAATGATTTATAATTATAATTTTAAATACAAAATATTTTAAATTTATTTACTTAATTAAATATATTTAAAAATATAAATAAAAAAATGTAGTAAATGTATTCATTATTTAAATTTATTTATTATAATATTATAATTATTAAAATATATAATTGATTTTTTAAAATTATATAAATAATTTTTTAAATAATATTTCTAAATTTCTATATTTATATAATATATATAAATATAGAAAATATATTCATTATTTAAATATATTTATTATTATTTCATAATTATTTAAATATATATAATTTTTTATTTATAAATATATAAACACTTTTTTAATAAATAATATTTATTTTTTTATATTTATAGACATATAAATGTAGAAATATTGTAAATATACATTTGTAAAAATATTCAATTTAACTATTTGTTTACAAATATATTTTTAACATCTTTAATAAATATTTAATCATAAGTCTAGGCATATTAAAAATGATTGAAATAGAATATTAAAAAATTACTACACATTAACAATATTAAAAAAATGATAAGGTTTATAAATTAATTAAAATTGATAAAAAAGATAATAATACATATTGAAATAAAAATGAATATATATTTAAAATATTCAACCATATTAAATATATATATATAATAGAAATTTTCTAAATTCCAAAAAAAATTAAAAATTATAAACAATTATAAAAAATGAATTAACACTTAAAATTAATAAAATGGAAAAGAAATAAATAAAATTTACTGATAAAGACATGATATAGTAAATGTATCATGTTATAATGAAATTATATAATGAATAATAAAAATTTGATAAATTACATAAATATTATGTGTTTTTATTTCTATATAACATTTCATTAATTATGTATACATTTGTGTCTGTGCATTGAATATAAAAATGAATTAACTATTTATATTTATTTCAAATAAATATGACACACTTTGGATATATGTTAAGCTGAAAAATAATGAGGACTTCAATTATGTTCATTACTCTATCCAATTTGTATGTACTTTAATTTTATATTACTTTTTAATTATAAACCATTATTCACTAAATATATAACTTTATATCGTAGAGCATAAATATTTATTATTAATTAATTCATATTAACATATATATATTTATTTATTTATACATTTAATATTTAATATTTTTAATATTATCAATAATTATTTAATTAATAAAATGATTGATATTTTTTCTAAATTTACATATTTTTTATTTTAATTTGTTTAATTTACTGTTTACATATATCAATATATTAAATATAATCTATTGTCTGTACTTATAATTTTTATATAGTATAATAAATTGATTCATTTTTTTAATAAGTATTTAAATAATAATATTTTTAATACATTTTTTCAATAAACTAATTTATTTTATTAATTTAATTACATAATTTTTTTCGAGACCTTTATTAGTGCTATAAACAATTCACTAATAATGGGTACCTTTTAACAGTGCTATAGAAAAGTGTTTATAAATGTTACACTTTATCAACTCAGGTAATGGGAACCATTTATCAATGCTAGGAATAACACCAATAAAAGCAACCCATTACAAGCGCTTATTTCAGCACTGATATAGTGAACCTTTATTAGTTATTTTTTCCATACACTAATCATTTTTGTCAATGTTTATGTCCTATATTTTAGAAATGTACCTATGATTTTATATATATATTTATATATATGGATGTCTAAAAGATAAACATGACATGTGATATAATTTATTGGGAGATATCAACTTTGTAAACATAATAATTATTTTGTTTTACTATAAAATATGTCAATCCCAATGGAAATATAATATAACATGTATGAATCATAATGCGAATGATTTTTAAGGTCAATATTATACCATGTATATAATAATTTGAACCCCAGGTGTTCTAATATAAAATTAAATAGCTAATAATTGGATAAAACATAAAAGAAATAAGATATCCTCTAATATAGAGTAAAAAATAATTGTTCCTAGAACATAATAATTTTTAATATCTTGATTAATAAATTTCATTGTATAAGATTTCCCATTTTATCATAAACTAGTCAGTGTTTTGGGGTATATTTGTAATGCCCTATCCCCATTTCCCCGAAACCGCATCATTATTTTATTACCTTTGTTTTCTTATCAGAAATTAGTATCCTAAATGACTGAGTAGTTTATTATTTTTGGAGAACCAGATACATATAATGGTTCAACATTACAACTTGAAAGGAAAAAAACATATATTTTTTATTGGTATCATCCAAAAATCCACGTTTAACCTTGAAAGTCATTCATAATATACTTATTCATGTTTTAAGAAAATGAATCATGTGAAAGGTATGAATTTATATGATTATTAAGGGTAAGAAATACACTAGAAGATATCATAAACACAAACATTAAGCATGATTAATAACATAAAAACATTCCTTTAAAAAATAAACATGAAAACATTTTTTAAGGAATAAGAGATGAATAAATAATTCTTTAATAAAGCATTATCATGGGTATTCTACTAACTGAATAACCACATGAACATTCAATTAATAGTTTCTTAATGAGGGAATTCGTAATGCAGGACATGGTAACCATACCATTAAGGCCTCATGCCATGACCATAAATATCAATTTTTTAAGGCCTCATGCCATGACCATAGTTTGTCTCTATAGACCTATTGATGAAATGAGGGTCTATAAAGGGCCCCACCTAACACGTACTAAGTCCAATTGTTTCCTCTTATAAATGGGGATAAACATAATAAACATTTAATTTTATATTGAAACTAATATATGAAATGTAAATATCTTCACCGTATATTAAATATAAACAATAACCACTTGAAGTAAATTGGTGAATGGTATCCATATAGAACATACACACTCAAACTAATCAGAAAGCCTTCAAAAAAATACTATATATTATTTCATATGAAATAATACTCTATGAAATAAATAATTCATCTATGTATGTTGACATAAATAAAGATACTTTTAAATGACACCATTGGAAAATTCTTGAGGATATAATCCTTAAAAATTACAAAGTGTGCCATAACACATTGAAACATTCAAATCATAATCGCTTATAATATAATGACAATAAGGATACTATTTATATTATATATGAAGTGGTAGTACATACAAATCATGCATGGAATAAGTGGTGAATAACACATATATCTCATAAAAGATTAAGTGAGGTGAGATTAATCTATTTTACCTGGGAAAGAAGATTTATATTGGAAAATGATTTTTATTTTTCGTAATTATGGTTTTAAACATGTATATATAAGTAACAAAAATTGAAGGATGTTTTGAATACATTTGAGGAATATAGGATGTATCTCTAAAGTAAAATCATGTATAATGTGTTTTTAAAGAAGCTTTTGAATTAAAATATTCTACTACAGTTAAAATTATTATTTAAATATATTTTAAAAAGAAAAAGAATCTTTTATTTCATAAAACAATAAATGAAACATGATGTATTTCTCTTGTTAAAATGTTATATTTTTTAAAGATAAATCTGGCATAATACATATTATAGAGTGAACATCAAAATAGGAAAGAATTCGAGAAGTTCCTTGAATTGGGATTTAATTTCAGAAAACAATTTGAAAGATTATTTTAAAATATGTAACTAACCATAAAAAAGAAGGATTATTATTGATACACATATATATAACATTAAAATATAATTTATGAGGTGTACATAAGAGTAAATAATAATTTCATATAGGTGAGTAGAGAAGAAGAACAACCAGAATGAAAATGGAGGTTCCGATAGAAAATACATACAACTTTGTAATCAATCAAATAATATTCCCCAAAATAAATAATCATCAACTGTTAGTCTGAATATCCTAAAAATAAATATATTCTTGTTACGATTCATTAAATGGAAAAATACATACACCAAACACAAGTAATATAAGTGAATATGAAATATCTCACAAAAAAGGAAGTGAGATGAAGAAACAGTTACCTTATGTTTGAAGGTGTTATTCACATGATAATAATGAACGGAACAATAAAATTTATGTTGATTCGTAATTAATTAACGAACCTTTTCTCCATTTAATTGAATTAATATAACCTTATTAATTTCATTCAGGGACTTTTTGATGGGTTGAGTGGTTCAATTTCATTGTTCGAGTTTGTTGGTTTCCTAATTGGTATACTTATATAAATTTATAAAGAATCATGTTAAATGAGGATGGTTGTCTATAATTGAAGTTATATGTTATTAGTGAACTTAAATAAGGTTTCATGGTTGTAAATTTAATTTCTATACTTAGAGTGAAGTTGAATTTTCATACAAATTATTTAATGATAATTGTTTGCGTTAATTGGCAGTTTTTGAACACAATGAACTGATTTTGCTTTATAAAGGAAAAAAAATCTGAACAATAAGATTACATTATAATATAAGAATAAAAATACATATATTATAGTCTATTTCAACCATAATAATGGTTTCATGAATATAATTTAATATGGTAATAGAAATTGAAAATCCATTGTCCATGAATGTGGTAAATTAGCACATCTCAGATGTTGCTATTTTTCATCTAGCATAAAATATGGTCAAAGGATATATGATAATAACTAATTAAATAATCATAAAAAAATTAATTCACATTTATGTTAATGTATGCTTCGTAACATTTTGATGAAGAAATGTTCAGATTGAAAGGAAGACAATGGAACATAAAAAGAAAGTAATGAATTAAAAAAAGGATTTTACCCCTTGAATTAAGAATTCTTGAGAACCAAATTAGGGGGAGGATTTGGTATTTTAAAGAGACCATGGGATTTTGTATGGGGTTTATGATATTGCGAGAACATTTGCGTAGGATTTAGACAAGGATTAGGTTATGATAAGAGTGAATAGAATAGGGGATTGTGGGTGGTTTTTATAGTGGAGGAGAGCAACGTTTTCCAAATATTTTAATCATTAGTTAATTATTTTTCTATAAGACAAGAAATATTGATGATTACCTGACCATAAATTGTAATACGTGCATTTGATTTTGAACCACTTTCCATTTAAATCATTTGTGACTCAACAATGATGTAGAAATTCATTAATATAGCAAAATTCTTAATATACCAAATTTCACTATTCAGCAAAAAATCAAGCATTTAAGAAAAATACCAAATATTCACCCAAACCATTATTCGATTTGTAGAATCCAAAAATGAAAATAATTTTATAAAAATAAATTTAAAATTATGAGAAATATAATTTTTAATTAAAATCCTTATTTACATGAAAATTACAGTTTTAAAACCATAACTGATTTTATAATACCTGGAAAAAATATCAAAGGTCTTATTAAATAATATTAAAATCATTGTACAAGAAAATTGAAATTTTATTATTAAATTTAATTTTTTTTAGTAAATTTATTATTTTATAAATTTAATTAAATATTTATTAATCACAAAAATACAAACAATTAATTATTAATTTATAAAATATTCAATTACATTTATAAAGTGCTTAATTTTATTTATGCATACATGAGTATACTTTCTATTAATAAGGGTACAATACTATTGATATGGTTTATGGTGCTATTTATAAGGGCATGTCTCTATTAATAAGGATTATTTACTATTCACCAAAAATTATGTTGGTTCTATCAAACTCCAAATATCAAACTAAACGCAACCGTGTATGTCTATTTTTTGAAATTCAAAACATAGAGGATGAAAAATTAATTTAATTGTCTAGGTTATAACAATGTGTTGTTTCATCAGGACTCAGTGTTTTATGCATTCTATATTAAATTTATTTGTAAATCATTGGTGTGTCATATTAATAGTGAATATATTCACATCATGATTTAGTATATATCCAAATAATTATCATGGATGATATATTTATTGTTACTATTCATTTCAAATATTTTATTTACTAATATATTGGTAAAATAGAACTTTGTAATAAAATAATTAAATTTATATATTAAAATATTGTTCTTCACGATTTTTTTTACCAAATAGTATTTATTTTTAGAAAATTAATTAACATGAAGGTTATAAATTTTCAATATAATTATTTATATGTTTCAGTATTATTAATTAAAACTCATAAAACAATTTATTTCAAACTAGATAAAAATAATTGGGGTGTTACATTCACCCCACATTCAATAAATTGTCCACTAAATTTCAAACTTCACTTCAAAATATAAGGGTGGATAATTTAAAATTCCATTATGGGAATACCTCATTGGAAATATGGTTCAAATATTCTCTTAATAATTTGGAAGGGAAATGCATTAGTACCTTGAAATCTACTCATTCTATGTAGATAATAGGGTTATGGATGAATAGTCAAACCATCATGTTCTTATGGAAAGTGATAGAGGAAAACCTCAGATGAACAATCATCACCACAAAACCATAAACTATAGTTAACGAAATTTACCTTGATATCATTAAAAAATAGTATAATAGAACAACATTTTTTTAAGACTCTATTCCTAGAGTTGAGGATTTATTTTACTCTTTTAAGAGTATAAATATCTGTTTTTATTTTATAAAAGCAATATTATTCTTTTTTGTTCCTTGAACCATCTATACTCTATATATTTTCATAGGTCACATCATGTGGTGACATTAAACTCAAAAATATCATACAATGATCAGAATAAACCATTTCATAAAAGGATAAAAATTCCAAATGATCAGGATACGATACATTATAATAAATACTATATCCATCGTTGCTAAATCAATGTACACAAGGTACTTATAAATCTTTATTTTCATTATAACTCCATGATCAATCATTCTCAATTCATCAGTTACCTAATTTTCCTTTCATCAACACGAAGCAGCCCCAAATTTTTACATTCCCAAAATGTGAATATCTTCATCATGTGTCCTCTTGAAATATAATAAAACTCAAATTACCATAAATCCTTATTTGGAAACATGATTTCATACTTACACATGATATTGGATATATTTTGTATATCCAAAAATGTTTTACATTCCATCAATGATAGCACATACCACTTTAAAGAAAGTCAATAATCATTTTTGAGGTAGTCAGTACTTATCAAAATCAATCATTTCTTCATAGTTATATTAATCGTCAGGAATATTTATAAGGATTTATTTACCTTAACCATATAATTTTCAAAGATATTAACTTTCTATTAATTCACATATCAGTAGTAAAATTCATCATATGACCTCAAATTCTTAATGAAATAGTATTGCAGTACAATCCTCATGTATTTAATAATTCTTATGAATAGTACCTAACTGATAAAATATTCAAATGAAATAATTCGGGGTGAGTCATATTAATCATTCTAATTAATTTATATAAGTATCTTTATTTGATCATTATACAATAACATAACTTCGGGAATATTCCATTGATGCTTGGGACATTGATTCACATAGTGTCCCATCTCCTAGAAGTTGAAGTATTGTAATTTGGAAACCTTTTTCCCCTTCAAATCAGTAAATTGGTGTACTCATTCTCCACAAATTTAACAAACTCCCATTCCCTTCAATCATTTATCAGGGGGATTCATTTCAATGTTTTCACATGGGAGAATATCCTCCATTCCCTTCATCCCTTTATCCCTGTTTTCTCTACCATCCACTTCTTTTTTTCTCGCTTTCAAAGACATAAGTCTTAGAGAATTATTTACATACCTTGTTATCACATGATACTATTTTCCCAAATGACGAGAATTTATTGGAGACCATCTTCCTTCAAAATAATGGCTTAAGGTCATTAGATATATGATCCTTCTTACTCTTTGCATCATGTGCATTAATGATGTTCTCATTCGTTCTACTAGGTGCCATTTCAACTCAATTATATATACTAAATTAGATAAAAAAACTATAAACTCTATAAAACCCTAAACATGGTATAGTACTGAATAGAAATTTATTTTTACAAATCCTCAAACCCTATATTTATTATAATTTAGGGTCATAAATCCTTCATAATGTAATGTAACGAGAATGTTACTTATCTTATGCATTTTTCATTATGTGTGTCCCACCAAGTGCACAGTAAGGCCTATTTTCATATTCCAGGTTACCCTAGGTCAGGCTCGAAACTCCTTGTTAATGTTATTACTCTTAGTTACATATGAGGCAGAACCACTTCCACTTGAAGTATCCAGATAAAGATGCATTGCCTAGAAAGATCCACATAATCTATTCCATGCCAAAATTAAGAGTTGTTCTTTCATGTTTATCCACAAAGACTATCATAGGATATTCTCCCTAATCTATATTTTTTAAATCTAGTTTCCAGGTTTTCTACTAAAATTAACATGATACCAACTCTAACGCTCTGACTCCAGATTCCCAGAGCTGGTGCATTATTTTTTTATATTGGTATGTTTACAAAATAGTCATATCTCGAAGTACTGAGTTGTTTCATAGTTTTCTAAAACTATAAACATACATAGTTTCATCATTACTACTTGAAATGAAAAACAACATATAAATTTTATTGGGAACATCCACAACTCTAGGTTTATCCCTATAGGTCATTCATAATAAACATCTTCATGTCCAGTGAAAATGAAACATATGAAAGGGGTGGTCTCAGATGCTCTGTATGGGTACGAAATATAGTGGAAGATATCATAAATATAAATATTAGTCATGATGAATAACTAAAAATACAATCCTTTAAAAATAAACTTAAACACATAATGGTCAGAATAAGATATGAATAAATAATTTTATAGTAAAGAATAATAATGGTAATTCTACTAATGAAATAACCACATGAAATTTGAATTAATAGTTTTATAATGGGGGAATGTATAATTTGGTACATTATAATCATACCATCAAGGCCTCAATCCCAGACCATAAAATTACTTTTTTGTCAAGATCTCGTTCCAAGACCAAGTTAGTCTCATGAGACCAACTGATCCACCAAAGGGATATAGTGGTCCCCACACAACACTTAATAATTATAATTAATTACACTTATGAATGGGGATAAACATAAACCACATATACATTCATATTTAAACTAACATATGAAATTTAAATAACTTTCCCCATACATAAACCATAAATCCTAACCATTCGAAGTATATTATTGAATGGTATCAAGATAGAGCATCTATATTCAAACTAATAAACAACCCTCCAACAACATATTGTAGAATATATCATAAGAGATAAGTATCTATTTAATACAAAATTCATCAAATGATTTTTACATAAATATAGATTCTTTTAAATGAGACTATTTATAAATACTTGATTAAATAATCCTTAAACGTTCTAAAGTGTACCATACCACCTTGAAACATTCAAATAATATTCACTTATAATATAATGAGAATAAGGAGACTCTAGAAATTATATACCTAGGGTAATTACATACCACACATGCAATGAATAAGTGGTGAACAATGAATATATCTCATAAAAATTAATGTGAGGAGAGAGAAATCTATTTTACTTTTTAAAATAAGAGTACTTTAGGAAATATATTTTTATTGCATAAATCTGGTTTAATAAATGTATATCCCATAATATAATATGGAATGACATTGAGATTATATTTTAGGAATAAATTATTTCCCCCTGAAGTGAAATTAGGTAATAAGTGTATTTAATGATTCTTTAGAATTATAACATTGTAGTACGGTTTAATGATTTCATTTATGATATTTTGAAGTGAAAAGACCTTATTTATTTCATAAAACCACAAATGAAGTATAATATATTTTTCATGAACAATTAGATATTTTAAAAAGATAAATGTGGATTAAATCATTTTCTAGAGGGAACTTCCAAATTGGTAAGAATTCGAGAAGTTCCTTGTATCATGCTTGCATTTCAAAATAAAATTGAAATATTTTTTAAATCATATTACTACCCATAAAATAAAGAAGGATTATTATTGATAAAAATATATAGAAATTTCCAAAAAAAATTGAGGATTACATTATAATAATTAATGATTTCATTGAGGTGAGTAGAGAATAAGTAGAACACGCATGAAAATAGATGTTCAGGTAGATAATACTCACAACCCTGTACTCAATTGAGTGGTATACCCCAAAATTAATAATTATAATAAAGTAAATTAATTATAATTGAAATAGATAGAATAATTATATGGAACATCAATGGCAGTATACATAACAAATTCACAAGTAATAGTATTGATTATGGAATATCTCAAAAAAATGGAAGTGAGATGTAGAGACCCATACCTTAAATCCGAAGGTGTTCTCCACATGATCAAAATGAAATGAATAATAAAATTTAGGTTCATTAATAAATAATTACAGATCCTCAAATCCCTGTAATTGGATTTTTATAACCTTATAATGTTCATTCATGTCTTTTTTGATGGGTTAAAAGGTTCAATTTCATTGTTTGAGATCCTTTGTTTCATGATCGATATACTAATATACATGAAAATAGAATCCTGTAAAATAAAGATTGTTTTCCAGAATTAATGTTATATGTTATTAGTGAAAAAAAAGATGGTTAAATGTTGGTATTTTTCATTTTTTTACTTGAATTGAAGATGAATCATTATATAAATTATTTATTGATAATCGTTTTGGTTAATTGGCGGTTTTTGAACACAACAAAGTCATATTGTTTTATAAATAAAAACCACTTGTAAAAAAGATGACCAAACCATATATGAGAAATAATACATAAAATACAGTATGGATAAAACATAATATGGTTTCATGACCGTAATTGAATATTGTAATATTAATTGAAACCTAGTCGTCCTTGAATGTGGTAAATTAGCACATCTCGGATCGTGGTTTTTATTACTAGCATAAATGATGGGAAAAGGATTCATGATAATAAAATATTAGATAATCATAACAATATTTAATTAAAATAAGGTAATTTATTTTACCTAAGATTTCTATGAGTATATGTGTGGATAGAAAAGAAAAAATTAGAACGTGAAAAAAAGTAAAATAATTGAAAAGAGGAATTTACCTCTTTAATTAATATTCCTTGAGAGCTTCTTTAGGGGAGAGGATATGGAATTTTTATGAGATGAATGGATGTTAGAAGTGGGGTAGGAAATTCGGAGGAGATTTGGGTAGAATTTTTCCAAGGAACAAGGCTTGAGTTGATTGAAAAGAAGAGGGAAGTGTGTGTTGTTTTTGTAGTGGAGTGGGGGGGTTTTCATAATATTTTGATCGTTAGATTATTATTTCTACATAAGTCATAAAGTGGTAATAATTCTACAACCAAAAATAGTAATATGTTCATGTCAGTTCTAAATAATGTACAGTTACATCATTCATGACTCAAGAATGATGCATAAATTCCTTTATTTAGCATATTTTATAATTTATCTAATTTCACTATTCATTGAAAATTCAAGTATTTCTGAAAAATCCCAAAAATTCACTCAAACCATTTCTTGGTGTGAATAATCCGAAAATAAATGAAATTTATAAAAACAATTTTATAAATATGAATATTTTAGTATTTAATCAAAATCATTATTTACTTGAAAAATAGATTTTTAAAACCACAGATGATTATATAATACCATAAAAATAATCTATGGTCTTATTAAATTATATCAAAAGCATAGTCAAACAAAATATTTATTTATGAATATGTTTTATGAAAAATAATGTTGTTTTAAATAAATTTATTAATTTAAAATTTTAGTTGAATATTTATTACTCACAAAAGTACCAATACATACTTATTAATTTATAAACTAATCTATTTAATTTATAAGGGGCCAAAATTTTATTTATACTTACATGGGTGGGGTTATAATTAATAATGGAAAATCAAAAATTATATGGGACATGTTACTATTCATAATGGTAGTCACTATTCATAAGAGTAAGTTATTATTCACCAAATATTATGTTGATTCTATCAGACTTCAAATTACATTATGAATGCAACCATGTATATCAATTTCTTGAAATTTAAAACATAGAAGCAAAAAAACTATTTTTATAGGATAGGTTATAACAAATTTTGTTTCATAGGGACTCATTTGTTCATACATTCTATATTAAATTAATTTTTAAGTCCTTGAGGTGTCATAATAACAGTGAATATATTCATAAAATGATTTAGTAATGTTCAAAATAATTAAAATAGAAAATATATATTGTTCTTATTAATTTAATATAAATAATTTACTAGTTTTTTGGAATAAATGATCCTCATAAAAAAATAATACAATACATATATTAAAATATTCTTTTACACAGAATAATTATCCAAATAGGGTTTATTTTTTGAACATTAACTAATTTTATGGCTATAAATTTGAAATATAATTCATTATAAATTTATTTACTGTTAATTAAATCACATAAATAACTGAATTCTTTTAAAAAATTATAACTAATTATTGGGGTGTTAAAATATTTTCCTTGTCAGAACCTTTCGTGGTGAATCATTTTTCATAATTCCCCATCCCCTTACAATTTCTTCATTTGGAAATATTTACCGATATTTTATTGACCTTCTTCATAACCGAAACATGAATATCAAAATAATGATAGCCAATCCTTCAAAACATTAAATGAATTTCTAATTATTTGGGAAATTTCCATTGGTGAATATTCGCCAATTTTTGAAAAGAATGAAGTTAAATATTCATTCCATCATCATATTAATCACATCATCTATTATTAAACACTATACATTGTTTTATTTGGGGTGTAAAAAATTTCAAGAAGACTGCCATTATTAACTATAACATCTAGTTTTTTGGAAAGGCTAGGAAAACAATTTTCAACACCATCTCCTACTGTATTTGGTTGATCGTTATGAGATTTATTTCATTGTTGATTACATCCATTATTAACGTAGTTACCCATATCTATATATATTATTATTTGAAAATATTAAATGAGGATTAATCAATAAATAAATCATAATATAATTATCATTAATAAACATAGGATAATTTATTCTCAAGATGTATCGCTTTATAAAATAATCATGTGATCCTATAATTCATTTAAATCAAACAAGATCACACTATGTTCAATATATTATTTATGAAATTGGGTTATCTCATACTCCATAACATAATTACCTACCATAATAAATCCATTTTAATGGCTCATAAGTTAATGTTAAGGACCAAAGAATATCACTTGGGAGTATCGATGTAGGTTGGAAATCATTACCCCACTAATCAGGTTTGAAGAGAATATTGGGTTGATACTCAACCATCCATTTTCAATGTGTTTACCTATATTTCCATCTTTTCTATATCTGTATCCACATTCCAGTGTCTAAAAACTAGCATAATTTATAATAAATAACAGAATCTCTATATTACCAAAACATCATACTGTTTTCATATACATAGACTGATACCTTGTGTTTTTTTGTATGTTTTCTCATACTAATACCAAATAAAACTATAGTAATCTAAAAATTATCAAAAAATTTCCAAAAAAAATTACTATGAACTTTATTGGTGCCAACAGATGCACCCCAAACATAGATTATAGGAATCGGTTCTGAAAACATTTTCATTAAAACCTAGTCCTCCTAGAATTTTAATTAAATAATTATTAGTTTACATAATCTCCCTAAGTAAACTATTACATTAAAAAATAATATTATTATCCCATGAATTGATATTATAGTGTCTTGGAGGATTTTATACATTATAGACATATTTTATGATAATTATGAATGCATATCCATAATTAAACCATACTAGACTCTCTTTTAGACTCCTCATATGTTATAATCATCGTCATATTCAAGGGAACGAATACATTATATAGGGGTGATCTAAAACATTCATCAAGGGGAGAAATAACAATATTTTATCAAAGGTTAAATCATAATATTATTATTAATCGTTCGTAGGTGAGGAAATAATAATTAAAAACAGAATGGTATAAAAAGTGTTTTCCAAAATCCATTATAAAGGGGATCTTTAACAAAAATTAACATTCATATTCAGTGGTAAAATAGTGTGAGACAATAATAATAATTCAAGTGGAACAATCCAAGGCTTATGGAAAATATGGAATAACACTGAAATTCAATATATTATGGAATACTGGAATCAAGAAAAGAATTTAAAATCACATGATCCGGGGTACCCACATCACTTTCATACCAATCCTATGAACAATACTTCCCAAATCCAATTTACACAACATTATTAGAATAAATATTCCGGCATCACATTCATAAAAACTAAATTTAAAAAATTATTCTTGAATCACACACTTACCAAAAATATGATAACAAATATTAATGTATTACATTCACATATTAGACTTTTGAAAAAATTATTAATGCATCACATTCACACAAAAACCATGTTTACAAATTATCCCACATCATTTTTTATGCAACAAACTTGTGAACACATCTTCTTGCATCACCTTCACAAAAAAATGTAAACAATGATACCCAAACAATGTTCCCAACATAATTCATCATATAATGTTTTCTATAACCATAATTGATGTATTTGGGGGGGATAGATAACCCTACATATCATTTATCCATACATACCTATTCCACTTAAAAACAATCATTCATCAAATCATAAATAACCCATGGAAATAAAAATGGGTTATGTGACATTTCTAGATGTTGTCACCAAAATTGACTTTATTAATGTAAATGTATGATACTTTGAATTTAATCATCCCAATAGTGTATATTATAAGAATTTTTTTTTGAATATTAAAATTAATTTCCATGAAATAAATTCTTTAATTTTAATGTATAAAATGGATGAAAATTAATAAAAGTGTTTTTTTTGTTATAATTTTTTTATCGTTGTTGAAAAATATGAATGTTTAATAAAATTTAAAAATCCTTTTTAAAAATGGTAAAGTGATTTTTTTAAAAGACAATACAAAAATTTGGAATATTAGATAGTGGATCCATGGATTAATACTAAGTTATTTTAAATAGGTTAAGTTAAAAAATCCTTAATGCTTTTTAAAAAATCATCAGTAATGGATCCTCAAAAAATACATAATAATTCTTAAAAAAGAATTTCTATTATATGATAAATATTTTATTTTTAAAATATTTAAAACAATCTTATTATTTTGAAATTGCATTATTTAAACCCTTTTACATTAAGACATTTTGTAAATCATCCATTTAAAAATAGAACATTGAACATTTGTAGGTCGTATGAGTAAACAAATATAATTATCACAAAGTAATAAAGGAAAACGTTTTTTTTTGGAATAGTGAACATTAAAATAGTAGGAAACCTATCTTTAATGGGGATTATATTTTTTTTCCTCAATAAAATCCCCTCATATGAGAAATAAATTGATTGAGAAATAATATTTGAGTTAAAATTATCCTCCCCACAAGAAAAAATAGAAAATATTTTATGAAATCTGAAATAAATTTTTTTTTCAAACATTTATCAATAATGTTGATTGAATAATATTTTAATTTAATAAAATAATTTTTTTAAATAAAATCCCCTACACATATCATAATATGTGCCCTAAGAGACATTTATAAATGGGTTCTATATGGATTCTATTTAAATAACTATAAAAAATAGAAAATAACACATAGTATAATGATATATCAAAATGTACTTATCTTATAAAAAATAAATTCTATAAGAATAATCATATCTCAAATAAAATGAATTGAGTTAATAAAAAAAATTAAATCATTGTTATATTTTGAATTGAAACTCCGTGAAATGTGGAACAGTAGATGGAATTTTGAATCAAATACATTGAATGAAAAATTTTGATAAGTGAAGACCATAAAAAATAAACACAAAAAAAGTAAAATAGTTGTTAATAGACATCATGTTTTAATAAAAGAAAATTTGGATAGAATCACCCTTACCACAAATCGTAATTCATAATTTGTGTGTTCCAAACATCTTGAATAATAAAATTATGATTATTTAATACTTTATTAAGAATCATTTACATTTATATTCCATCTAGTATGGTATTATTATTATTATATATTATCTATATATTAATTTCCATTAACTTATAATGGTCACATGATGTACCTTGGTCGATTTCTATATTACATTATTTATATATTGAGAGTTTTCAAAAGTATTGTACTGTAGATTAATAATTAACAAAATTTATGATGTTTATTTTTTCCAGTATTCATTTATAAAAAAATCATACATTTAAATATGTTTTCCCATAATATATCTAATTTAGAGAGGTTTCTTACTATTATATTTTATAATATTCTGTTTGTAGTAAGTATTTTATATTAACATTAAAAATAAAATGTCAAAAATATCTTTTAGGAATATTAATATATTAATATATAAAATTATTATATATTATGTTAATTTCATTAATATAAATGTTGAAAAATTATGTTATCATATAATAATAGATAATATATGGGTTTTTCTCTATTAGAAGAAAATAATTAACAAAATGTAGAGCTTCCTGATTGAGAAAATTACCTCTCACTCTGGATGTTCTCTAATGGGTAACATAATTTGGCTCCTAAAAAATTATATTTTCCTTGAGAATATATTTTAGTATGAGGTTGATGTTTTCTGAGAGACTAAGGATGATTTTTTAGAAAGGTAGAGCTAAGGAATTATTAGGAAAATTTAATAGAAGTGATCACCTTTTATATGTGAATAAAATGGAATATTTTGTAAAGAGCACTTACTTATTATATAAATGAATGACACTAATGAAAGATCAACTATTAAAAAGTGGGATATAAGAATGTGTTTTTTGAGATAGGTTTGAGTAATACTATGACATTCATTTTGAAACAAGTTTCCATTATTCAATGATTGGGTTTTTATATTTTAAAATTTGGGATTTTATGTTAGTAATGATTTCGTACCCATATAATCTCTATTTTATTAAAAATATAGTGTAACCCTTATAATATAGTTTTCATTTAATGATCCAATATTTTAACCCCTTATAATATAATTCAATTTCCAAATAATATAAATTAAATTTTATGTAAAAATAAATAATATATTGAAAAATTATTTTGTACGAACATATTATTTTCAATATTTATCATTCTTAACCTTTTATAAAAATAATTACCATTTAAATAATTTATAATATTTGTTAATATTTCCGTGAAAATAATAAATAATTAAATATATAAAGTAAAACAATTTTACTTATTTTTAATTAACAACAAAAAATTTGAGAACAATTCATTGAAAAAAATCTATTCATTGTAATCATATTCATTAACATTAATTTACAAAAATTAATAGGTGTTCACGTATTATGATGATTTTATAAATATTATCCCCTAGCCTTAAACATTACTTAATCATGAGATAAGTAAATAATTTGAATTTAATTTACATTTAAGGTATTATATGGTTTATAGTTTTCGTGAATTAGGCCATAACTATTACATTATATTTAAAAAATTACAAAGTAGAAACTTATACTCTATCTAATTTTTTCACAATAATAAAACACCATAAATAAAAATAAAATTTCTTTCAGGATAAAAATATTCTTGAATTCTTCTAGTGTCTTATTCTCCCTTATACCCTATGAAAGAAATTTCAAAAATATGGGATGATCATAAAAAATCTTATTATGGGATATAAAATAATAAAAGAAAACATTAATCCATGAATACATGAAAATAAATGAAATCATACTTTTCAATCATAAAACATAAGCTCTCTAACAAGACTCATGAAATCATATGATTTATTAATAACAAATTGAAATATTAAATCATAAATGTAACATGTACCATCTATAACATGTTTACACTATATATTTCATAGCAATACAAGAAGATACTTTTGGAAAATCCATCATAGTATATGTCCTAAATCTCTTAGGAAAAACATTAATGTTTATATTCGTCACATTAACCAATGCATTAGAGAGAAATCATGAGCTCACCCTCCCTAGGATTATCATAAAAACACCCTTATTTAGTTTATCACGTAACCACCCATCAAATTTCCAAGTACCATTACATAATCATAACACATAAAATATTGATATTATCGAAATTTAACTCATCTATCTGAGGAAACCAATTCCATATATTGAAATATTCAATCCATTTCCAAAAAAAATTAAAACATTAAATAACGATATGTTTGAATCAATGTGTCACATACCACATTGAAAATTATTAAAGAATAAACATTTTAAAATATTGATTCCCATATAAATAAATATTTTAAACCATTTTGAAATCATGGAAACTAATGAGAAGTATTTAGAAGATTAAATATTTAAAAAATTTAAAACAACATTTTAGTTAAAGAGTCCCTTACCACATGAGTAAATAATTGAATATAAATAATTAATTAATAACATTAAATTATAATTATAATATCATGATAATAACAAGATTCATGATATAATATATCAAAATGTAGTATATAGACGTATAGGATAATAATGGTGAAGAATATCAATATGTGCCTCAATGAAATGAGATTGAGATGTAGTCCCTATCAAATATTATATCATTAGATTAAAGATAAATCCATGAAATAATTATTTGTGAAAAAAATAAAGACACCCAATATAAGTGGATATTAAGTGTAAAAAAATAATATTTCATTCACACGTTTTCATGGAAAAACAAATCCTTGCACATGGATATTTAACTTAATGAATGGAGATTGAGTAATGATTTCTCATGCAATGTTTGTATAACAGACGTAAGAATATATAAATGGGGTGATTATGTATATAAAAAATATATACACACAAATTGAAGTGGAAATTACAACATAAATAACCAAATTGTTATTCCACACAAAATCAATCCCCAATATAATCAATGATGTATACATAAAACCCGAAGTGAGGAAATTGAGTTTAGAAATTCCATTATATAGATCATTTTGTAAGTAAAATTGATCGATTTTTTTTATTCACAATAAGTATAAATAAATAAATTATAAATACAACATACTATATCAAAAACAATTCTCACATAATCATAGCATGACATAGTATATAAGTAGAAGATCAAACCAATGAATAGAAAACATTGTTTACGATGTTCTGTTTACTTGAGTCTGACCTGTCCCGTTCATTATTTATATTCATGAATAATAAACATAGGTTAATATATACTTTTGGAAGAACCCTTTTTATGCTTATTATTAATTTTATATTATTTATCATCATGTTATAAAAATTACGTAATTATTTAGGTTAATATCGGTAGATTTTTCGATATTCAGTACTTTAGTCAAAAATGAACTAGTTTTGATGTTAATTGACTATGTAGAAAAAAGTAAATCATCACTATAATATTATTAATTATTTAAGTATCATATATATATATTACGTATGTAGTTATATCCTTTATATATGTATTTATAATAGTTCATAAATTTTGGAGATAAGGAATGAAATGCACCGTTCATGGAGACACTAAGTCGTATGTATGCATGAATGCTACTTTCATTTCGTTTTCATATTTACAGGATTGAAACCTAATTTATAAATATTTATATTATAATTATATTATAATATATTATTTTATATAAATTACATAATTTCATTAATGTATTCTTTTATACATTCCATGTGTGGGATGAATGAGTCATATCACTTTGAGGGGGTTGTAGCCCACACTTCATCAAATGAAATTATCGTATTTAAACATTATGGAAAGCATAAAGTTATTAAATAAATAAAAAAAATTAGAATCATAATGAAAATATAAATATAATATATATAATATAAAAATATAGTTCCATTATAATGGCTACCATGAGAGGTGGTAAGGCAAAATTTAACAATAATCGTTTCGTGAGCCAGTAGTTCTATGTCCACTGAAATAGTATGTTAATATCCATTAGATGAAGTTGTGTGTAATATTTGTTTGGATAATTATAATCAAAACATACTGGTATATTGAGGATACTGTTTTTGTTATATAATCCAATAATAGGAAGAGAACTGAGAGTGGAGATGGAAAATAAATGAAACGTACATGAGAGAATACATTATCTCTAAATTAGGTAATTTCTTTTGATTTGAGCCTAAATAATTTCCATAATTTCATTATTATCAAGTTAATGACTTTAGGAGAAATTTAGGGATCATTTTATCATATTATATTAGATTTTGGATTATCCAATAGGCATTATAGTTGGTAGTAAGTGGGTATAGTAGATTCCCTTTTATAAGAGGGAGGACAGAAGTTTAGGAATATCTTGAAATATTATTTTATAAAAAAATTATTTTATTATTAAAATGGTCCAAATGTATTTTATTTATAAAATATGATGAATTTAGGTCCAAAAAATCACAACCAATAGGTTTTAGACATGTTTAGGTAATAAATTTAACCTTATCCTTTTCAGTAACCCTTAGTTAAAGGCATTAATTATTTTCATGTCATCTTGCTTTTCTGAAATATATAGTTACTATATTTAATATAACATAACAAGGGAACCATAAGTGGATCATTAATGAAACTTTTTACATTATACAAGTTATTTAGAAAACTATTCTATTTTTAGGATTATTATATCTATTAATAAAATATTATATGTTTTAAAAACTCATTTATGTCGTTTTTTACACAATTAAGTAATTCAATATTTTTAAGTCATAAAAACACGATTCCTTCGAACCAAAGGCATTAAATCAAATATAATATGTCAATATCATCTTTAAATTTAGTTTATGTCATCAAAAGTATCTATTTAAATTTATTTTAACTTTTATAATGTCATTTATTTGAATCATTTATTAATGAAGAAATCACTGTATCATCATTGTGTCATATTTAAATATAATAATTTAATATCAAAAAGGTATAATCCAAATACCATGATTTTGAAAATATTTTTATCTTTCTAATTTTAATTTATAGTGAAATAGATCAGTTATATAACCCCATATAACAATTATTTTATTAAAAGATACTTTTTTATGTTATATTTCTCTTTACTTTAATTTATTCTTATTAAATGTCATTTTCATATCCAAGTGGCCATCTAGGGTCCCAAAGTCTACCCCATGATTCCTACGGTCAGAAATATTTCATCCAATTAGTTTACGACATGTGTTAGAGTAGTTTAATGTTATTATAATATTATTTTTTACCCTTATTTACCATATTTGTCATTTAACCTTGGTAAATGAAATAATTACTGATGTTACTATTCACAAAATTCAAAACAAAAATGTACCTATTCACACAATTTATACCTTATGATTCCTAATATGAATTAAAATTTTCCGATTTCTTAAAACCAAGGCTACAGTAATTAATTTAATATTAATTCTCGTTGTCAAAACCAAAAAACATGTTTTTAAAGAAGTAATAACTATAAAATGATTGACATGTGTTTATATAAAATTTCAAATTAAAATTACATAAAATTAACAAAATTGGATTAAATAATAAAAATTTATTCCATTTATACTTTAATCCCATTATATAATATGACTAAACCATATAAATTATCGCGATAGAAAAGGTTGTTTTCAATTATAATTTAGCTTATTTTTACAATTAATCAAAACATGATAGTTATAAATTTATATTGAAAATTAATGAAAACTAAATTTGACTGACTCTATTCCAATGTAGAAGCTTATTTTTTCCAAGGGAACATATAAAAGTGTCAAAAAATAAATTTAAAAAGGGTCTCCATCAAAAGGTGTTAAAACTACATTTATAGAAAAATATTACTTGAATCGGAAAAATTGTATTTTTTATTATATTGTATCTAGAAAACATATAAGATGAATTTAAAACATTAAATTTTATATATAAGACATATTTTTAATTAAATAAAAATTTATTAATGGTGATATGTTATAATAAACACAATTATTCTCTTTTTCATTGGTTTTTTTAAAACTCATCCTTAATATTAATTTGGATTTTATATTATTTCTAAAAAATTTGATAACCAATAAATCATTATTTTAACCAATTAAAACAATATTTTTATAATTCATTTGAAACTATGTATTCTATCCATTCCAACGGTTATTCTTTAACAACCATTTCAAATAAAAATAATTAGTTTATATTAACTTTCAGAATAACTCAATGTTATGTGCAACGTAATAGTTAGAAAAATCTCGTTATTGCGTGTGGAGAATGATATTAGAAAAAGAATCCCCTTTTATGTAAAATTAATATCACATTCATAAATATTAACAGATATGAAAATTTATTATTCTATAAATACATGGTTCATTAAATCATTACCTCATTTTTCAAATTGTGTCCTCGCAATTTTAAAATTGGCCTCGGAAACATCATTGAAAATCCCACATCAGAAAAAGAGTTAATAAAACTATAACCTTAAAATAAATAAAGATAAGTAAAAAAGGTGTCCCGTGATAAACCATGCAAGGATTCCAAGTAGTAAAACATGGATATGGAAAGAAAATTACTCTCATAAACTAATAAAGTGTGATGGTGTAACGACCCAAAGTTTTTCAATGGAAAATTCCCTTCTTATATTTATGTCATAAAAACACAAAATAATGAACTACTATGTGATAAGTGACTTTTAAACATAATTTTTTCACCCCTATGTTTGGAATTTTAAAAATCCGACATACACGGTTGTGTTCAAGATAGTGTTTGGAGTCTAATGAAACAAAAATAATTTTTGGTGAATAGTAACCTACCCTTATGAATAGTAACCTACCCTTATGAATAGTAATACGACCCTTATGAATAGTAAATAAGAGTAACATTACCTATGAATAATAAAATAAAATTTAGACATCTTAGAAAGTGACAATTTGACCATAGTAAACGTTTTTGGTATTTTATAAGTCATAAATAATTAATTATATTTAATTAATTAATTTAAAATAATATTTATATTCTTGTAATGTATTCATAAATTATTGAACCAATTTCTGATAGTTTTTAGATAATTTTATAAGACCCTACGTAATTTCTGAAAGAAATATAAATTCAGTTTTAATCTTAAAAACTGTTTTTTAAGTAAATTATGATTTTTATTAATTATTAAATTAATAATATTTAGAAAATTATTTTTTAAAAATGGAATTCATTTTTGGATTCTACCCGTAAAAAAATGGTTGGGGTAAAGTTTGGGTATTTTTCTGAGAAACTTGATTTTTTTTTTGTGAATAATAGAATACATTAATTTACCATATAAATACATTTTAATTAAAACCCACTCTTCCTGACATCACAAGTGATGTAAGCACCCAAATCCAGTAATCACATTAATTTTTTACAATTCTTGGTCATCCAAGACTCATTATTCCTTGTCTTATGTGAAATTAATAAACTAATCAATTTTATATTAAGGAAACCCCTCTCCCCTCCACTATAAAGGCCACCCTTCACTCCCTCTTTTCATCACACCTCTCAAGCTCCAAGCCTTCTCTACACTCTTCCCAAACTCCTTCCCTAGCTCATCCCCCATGTCCAAAATATTCTGGTCTCATCAAAAGACCAAGACTAGCTTCCTTAAAGAGGATCTCAAGAGGAGGATTCTAAAGGTAATTTCTCTCTCTCTTCTCCTTTAATTTCCTTTCAAGTTCATGTTCCTTTCTTGATCTCTCCCTACCTATCATCATCCAAATTGTTTTTTAACTCAACTATTATATATATAATTTAATATTATGATTCTAATGGTATATTATATCACCCCACACCCTTTCCCTCTTCCTTTTATTTTATTAAAGAGAACGTTGTTCATGTGGTGTTAATTTATCACCTTGAAAAACAATATGCTCTCTTCTTCCATTTCTACCTTCAAATATGGTAATGAAACCATTTTTATGGTTGAACCAGAATATTTTATATGTATTATGTTCTATTTTATGTTCGGGAAATAACCTATGGCCTTATTACTAAGTTAAATGTTAAAACAAGATCGTTGTGATCCAAAAACCGCCCAAATTAAACCAAATAACCATCATTAAATTTTTATCTAATGATTCGTCCACTGGTATCTAATATAATTAACTATAAAATTATTAAAGCTACTGTAAAATCATTAATAACATGTAGTATCAGTTCTGGATGTTTACCCATGATCTACCCAAACATCAATTTAAGAATACAAGTGGACCGCTCAAGAAAACCAAAAAAACGAACATCCCCGAACAATGTTTTTAAACTCTATAAGTCATCCAAAGGAACATAATATGATATAATGAAACCAGAATGAACCCTATTAATGTATAGAAGGATCTATAATTTCTAATAATTGAATACAATGTCATTATACAGGACATTAAAGAGAAGTAGGCATTCAAGTACAAGGTAAGGGGAAATCTCGAACCCAATTTTCTACCTTCGAGTTCTCCCTCTTTCACTCCATTTTTGATATGGTTACTCCTAAAAGATCATTTTTTCATCATTTCCTATACTTTTATAGGATATACATGTTTGCCGCTGGTTTTTATGAGATGAAACCCATTCATTTCCATGGGTTATTTATGTACATGTTTTATATGTGTTATCTGTGGCAATCATGATAATGATAATGTTATGATGTGACGGATGCGCCCAGAATTATATAGCACAATATGAATGTTTAAATTTGACAGGTGCGCCCGGAATTATACAGCGCTCCAATTCATTGGGTAAAGTGATGAATCTCATGAGTAAATGTGAAATAATGTGTGAAAATGATGCTATCTTTGTTCACAAGTATGTGTGGTAGTTAACCACTAAGACATGATGTTTCATTTTTATGCATTGCCACATTTCAAGTCTTTTACTTATGATCCTCTCCTGATCATGATCTTTTGCCTATGTTATGATTATGCTCACCCCATGATGTATTGTTGTTATCTATCCTCTTACTGGTCTTTTAGCTCACCCCTTTTGATGTATATCCTCAGGTGGATACATGTACTAAGGAGAGGACAAGTGATACTAAGAAGATATATAAGAAGAAATTAAATAAATGTTTATGGTTGATGTTGTATTTATTATGTTTGGTCCTAGTTTTACCAAGACACTAAACCTTTGGATCCTCTATTTGTAAAACTATTATGTTGTTTATCATTGAAATTATGTAAGAGTAATGTAAGAAAAGGCAGGGTCTCTAGAGTTCGTATCAGAGGAATGGTTTAGTTAATTTTGGGATTAGGATTAGTGAACCCTAAAGAAAACCTCTAACATGAGACTATGTATAAAAATGCACACAAGAATATTTACTTTGGGATCCCATATGTTATGTTTTTGGTATAATTGTTTAAATGAATAAGTTATTCATGACTTTTTTACTAATGTTTTGTTCTAACCTTTTCTATTTTAGAAAATGGAGGGAACCAGGAGAGGTAATAAAGGAGAAGTACCCTCACCTGTTTGTGTAAAGTGAAATTTGAGGGAGAAATTTATTAAGGGGTATAAGGCCCCGGCCTTAAACCTTACTTAATATTGAATTAAATGAATAATTCACATTGAGGATCTTTTCAGGTTTATAGTTTTAGAGAATTAGTACATAACTATTACATCTCAAAAGATTACAAAGTAGACACTTCTACTAAGATTCCATAAAATAAAAAAAACTCTTAAAAAGAAACATGTCTAGTTCCATGTTTTATATAGCATTACTTTCCCTTGATCCCATCCTTGACCCTATTACACATTAAGTCCTGTGAAAAACATTTCAAAAAAACATGGGGTGAGCATAAAAAGCTCAGTAAGCGATACACAAATAATGAAAACTGTTAGTTTTTTAAACATGAAGTAAACCATGTATACTTTATCAAAGTAATACCTTCACCTTCATGAAGTAGTAAAAACTCATCACTGAATAAAATATCATTACTTACCTTTTTGTAACCAAAGTATTACCATAAAACCCATAATAAAGAACACATAACATATATAAAGGTAACTTGGGACATAAACATACTTAAGTGGAATAACCATACGGTCGACTTCCACAAATATCACTTAATGGAATAGCCATACGGCCAACTTCCATACAAACTTAATGGAATAGCCATACGGCTGACTTCCATTCCCAATGCATTGGAGGTTATAACATAACCATCCATCCTGGTATTCACAACACCACCCATCATATGGTTCATCACGTAACCACCCGTCAAATGTCCAAGTACCATTATAAAATCATAAGACATAAAGCAAACATAAAGGAAAGAAAACATTTCCACACTTTGATCACAATATATCACTCAAATATATTGACATAACAAATCCATTATAAAACCCATTTTCAATACCAAAATACATAAAATAGTATATGGTATTTATTTCATTTTAAAAAACATTACGGCTTGTTGAGAAAGCCAAAGACAAAATAATACTCGCGGCAGCGGAGAAGTCGTTGTCGCCGCATACGTACGACAAAAACATTCCCTTTTGTCATTTAGTAAAACACTTCGTATAAAAAGATTCCTTTTGAATAAAATTAAACGTCAAAGGGTTTTATACACCGTATAAAAGAAAGTTGTGTATAAAACAAAATATGCCCCAATGAAAGGAGATTGAGACGAAGTCCCTTACCTCGGGTCCAACTTGAGTCGATCGTTCTTTAACGTCCTGAATAATAAACTTGAGTTAATTTATATTTTCTTAAGAACCTTTTTCTAGTTCATTATTCCTTTTATATCACTTATTTCCATGTTATAAACATTATCTAATCATTTAAGTTAATAATGTTTGTTTTGTCGATATTTGGTTCTTAAGTCGAAAGTGGACATCTTACGATTACATGTTGTTCGTGTGGTCAAAGATTCATTATATCCAGAATGAAATTCCTGATTTGGATATCATATATATCTAGCATATACATGTATTTATAATATCACATAATCATTTAGAGGTAAGAAATTAAATTCACCATTCATGGAGACGGTAAGCCGTACGTACGCATGAACACTACTTTCATTTCTATGTCATATTAATGGAATTAAAACTAAATGATAGGTATGTATATTTTAATTCCATAATTATATTAATCATTTAGATATATCATAAATCATATATATCCATTATATATATGTACTTATAATAGTACATTACATTTGGGGATAAGAAATGAAATGCACCGTTCATGGAGACGGTAAGCCGTACGTACGCATGAACGCTACTTTCATTTCAATATCATACTTTAATGGAAAGAAATAATAATTATATAGAGGTATATTATAATTATGGTATAACATAATATATAATAACTTTAAATCCATCCTTTATACATCCCACATATGGCATTAACGAATCAAATAACTTTGAGGGGGCGGTAGTCCGCACTTCCTTAAATGAAGATATCGCGTTTACCCATAATGGAAACCATAAAGGTAAGCCCCAAATTAAAAATACAGAAGCTTAAGGAAAACATAAACATATTATATATCATATATAAATATATTGTCATCTTAATGGCCACATTTAAAGGTTTTAAAAGAATGTTGAACAATCATCGTTTCGGGAGGCAGAAATTCGCCATCCACGGAAACAGTATGTTCTTTAACCAGTAGATGTAGGTGTGTGAAAGTGTAGCTCGAATCCTTATTATAAAAACATCCTATTATATTTATGTTACTGGAGTTGTTACAAAATAAATGAATAAAAAGAGTTTAAGGGGTTGGAGATGAAAAATAAAACAAAAGGACTCAAAAGAAGACATTACCTTAAAATCGGGTAACTCTGTTTGGTTTGAGCTCAAAGGCTTCCTTGGGAAGACTTCTGCACAAAGTGAGGCTTCAAGGAGTAATATAGAGAAGTGGAGAGACAAATGGTGCAAAGTTTGTCCGTGACAAAGACTTTGGGAGTGTGGGTAAGGTGGTAGAGGTGGGGGTCTTTTATAAGAGAAGAGGAGGGGCACTCTTGTAAAGTTACAAAATGTTATTTTTTTTTCAAAAGAGTTTCGAATTTTAAAGGTCCTAAATTTATGTATTTAGAGGATACGGTGATGAGGGTTCTAAATACACTCATCCAATAGGTTTTAGACATGTGTAGGTCTTAGATTTTACATTATCCTTCCATTTTATTTAAATCGTTAAATAATGAGGTCATCACTGTATCATCATATTGGCATATATAATTTAATTTATTTAATGTCTAAAAATTATAAAAAAAATACTATGATGTAGGAAATATTTTTAACTTTACAATGACTATTTATAGTAAAAAATATGACTTGTATAACCCCATGTAAAAATTATTTTAGTAAAACATTTCATGTTTGTGTCATTTTTTACTTTAACATTAAATAAAAGGTATTTATGTTATTTTCCAACCAAAGTGGCTTCATGGGGTCCCCAAGTTGACCCATGGATTTTCTTGGTCGGCCATGACACATCCAATGAGGGTAGGACATGTTTCAATCTCATCTCATATTATTTAAACATTATTTTTACCTTAAACTACACTAATTACCTCTAATCGCGATTACAAACTTAATAAGTTACTATTCACCAAAAAATTTATTTTAATCCAATTGAACCACATTTTACATCTTAATGACAACCATGTATGACGGATTTTTGAAATTAAAAACACAAAAGTGGTAAAATTTCATTTAAACGAAAAATCAGTTTTTATAAGTACCACTTAGTGGTTTCACTATTCATCAAAAATTGAAGTTTTTCAGAAAAATACCAAAAATTCACCCTAAGCTATATTTGATATTCCGAATTCAAAAATGAATTCTATTTTAAAAAATTAAAAACATATAAGTCACATTAATTAATTTAATAATTAATTCCCGCTGTCATAGCAAATAGAGTGTTTTTATGAAACAACAAGTATCAAAATATTGACACTAGTTTAAGTCCAATTTCAAAGTGAAATTGATTCCAATGACCACCATTAGATTAAATGGTAAAAATATATTATAATTTCACTTTAAAACCAATTCAAAAGATAATCTTATCATATAAATAAATTAGATTAAGAATAGGTTTTGAATTAAAATACAACATTTTTCACTATTCATTAAAAAATGAACTTTATCGGAAGAATACCAAAAATTTACACAAAGTAAATTTTGATGTCCCAATTCTAAAAAAAGAGTTATATTTGGTCCAATAGAATGTATAAGAGTGATCAAAACTTTATTTAATGACGGTTCGCCATCAAAAGGCGATAAGTGAACCTTTAGTGAAAATTAGGGTATAAATGCCTAAAATTGAATTCTTTCTGTATTTTAAGCCTTTATCTTTTATTGGATAATTGTAAAAACATTTAAAAAACATATATAATCATATTTTAGTTATTTCTATCCATTCCCGCCAATACAATGGCTACATGTTAACTACCATTTAAAATAATATTATTATATTACTAGTGTGCAACATAAGTTTTCAAAGAAACTCATCATTGCGTATTGAGTGCGCTATTGAACATAGCAACCCCTTTTAATTAAAATTAATATTTAATTCTCAAATATTAATAAATATGAAAAATTATTATTCTTTATTTACTCGGGATGTTAAATCCCTCCCCCCTTTTGGAAATTGTGTCCTCACAATTTTATTCACTTATCAAAATAAGTGGGCGTATTTATCCCTCATAGAATTTTCAGATTCCCACGTTGCCTCTTCAACCATATGGTTTTTCCACACAACCTTTACCTGTTGAATTACCTTATTTCGCAACACTTGCTCTCTTCGGTCAAAAATCTGGACTGGTTGTTCCTCATAGGATAGGTTCTCTTCCAGCTGAACTACCTCTGGACTCAAAACATGAGATGGATCTGGCATATACATTCTCAGCATCAAAACATAAAAAACATTGTGTACCTGAGATAAACTCGGAGGTAATACCACTCTGTATGCAACTGATCCAACTCTCTCCAGAATTTCATATGGTCCAATGAACCTTGGACTCAGCTTTCATTTCTTACCAAATCTCATCACACTTTTCCATAGAGAAACCTTGAGAAAAACATGATCACCTACCTCAAAAGATAGATCCTTCCTCCGATTATCCGCATAACTCTTCTGCCTTATTTGAGATGTTCTCATGTGTTTCTGAATCAACTGAAATTTTTCTTCCAACTCTTCTATCAATTTTGGTCCCATCAACTTCCTTTCACCCACTTCATCCCAAAAAGCTGGAGTTCGACACCGCTTCCCATATAACACCTCAACTGGTTCCATCTGTAAACTGGAATGAAAACTGTTATTATAAGAAAACTCATCCAAAGAATGATGTTGGTCCCAACATCCCTGATAATCCACCGAACAAGCTCGTAGAATATCCTCCAAGGTCTGAATTGTTCGTTCTGACTGCCCATCTGATTGCGGATGAAAAGTTGTACTAAAATTTAATTCAGTATCCAACAATTTCTGAAGGCCTTTCCAAAAGTTAGAAGTGAACCTGGGATCGAGGTCAGATACAATGGAGAGAAGAACTCCATGTAACCTGACTATCTCTATAAGATACAAATGGGAAAGTTGATCTAGGGAAAAAGTATCTCGTATAGCAACGAAATGAGCAGATTTAGTCAAGCGATCAACAATAACCCAGATTGCATTATTACCTTGAGATGTCCTTGGTAATCCCACAACAAAGTCCATGGATATATTTTCCCATTTTCACTCTGGCACTGGTAAAGGCTGAAGCATCCCTTTCGGTAACTGCCGCTCTGCTTTAACCTGCTGACAAGTCAAACACTTCAAAGTAAAATCAGCAATATCTCTTTTCATTCCATCCCACCAGTAATACTCCCACAGATCTCTGTACATCTTAGTACTGCCAGGATGAACTGAAAACGGGGAACTATGAATCTCACATAACAAATTAGTCTTCAACTGTGAATCACAAGGCACACATAATATTTTCCCAAACCTCAAAACATAATCATTATCAATGTTGAATTCTGGAAACTTACCCTTCTGAACCAGCTCAACCGTTTTCTGCAACTCACTATCTTCCCTCTGTGCATGCTTAATTCTGTCTGATAGGGATGATCTCACTGATAGTTGAAACAAAACAGAAGAACTTCCTCCACCAACCACTTCTATGCCAACTTCATCAAATCAAAAACCAAAGGATCTCGTTCCAAATGTAGCATGGTTAATGAAGCATTACTTTTTCGACTCAAAGCATCATCCACTTTATTTGCTTTTCCCGGATGGTAGTGAATTGTACAATAATAATCCTTGATTATTTCCAGCCATCTCCTCTGTCTCATGTTCAATTCTTTCTGAGTGAATATATACTTTAAACTTTTTTCATCAGTATATACATCACACTTTACTCCATACAAATGATACCTCCAAATTTTTAAAGCAAAAACAACAGCATCTAATTCCAAATCATGTGTAGGGTAATTTACCTCATGAGTTTTTAAATGACGTGAAGCATAAGTAATTACCTGATCATTCTGCATAAGGACACAGCCAAATCCCTTCAACGAAGCATCACTGTATATAACAAACTCACCATTCCTGGAAGGAAGTTCCAAAACTAGAGCATTCACCAATCTTCTTTTCAACTCATGAAAACAATCATCACATTCCTTTGTCCAGATAAACTTAACACCCTTCCAAGTTAGCTTAGTCATTGGACTAGATAACCATGAAAAATTTTCAACAAACCTTTGGTAGTAACATGCCAAACCAAGAAAACTATGGATCTCAGTTACATTTGTGGGTCTTGGTCATTCTTCAACAAATTTTGTTTTAGCAGGATCAACAATTTTTCCATCTTTTGAAACAATGCGACCCAGGAAAGAAATTTGTTGTAACCAAAACTCACACTTCCTGAATTTCCCATATAATTTATTTTCTTTTAAGGATTGCAAAATAACCCTTAAATGTCTTTCATGTGCCCTTTTAGAAAACACCAAAATATCATCAATAAAAACAACCCACATTTTTCACCTGATTCAACTAAGCCATCACTGCAGAAAGCTGTTTATTTCTGATTCTGACCATCTCATGATACTAATTTGAAAGGCCATTTCCCACTGTATGCCTTCCTAGAAAATATGTTTTGTTTCCTCAATGAAAAACCATTCTTAACAAGCATGTCTCAGATGAAGCAACATGGTAATCTTCAAAAGCTATATCATTCCAAAAAAAATATTTTTGGATAATAATTTAATAGAATTCTAACTCCTAAATTTATCTAAACCAACCTCTGATACCAACTATAAGGCCCCGGCCTTAAACCTTAATTAATATTGAATTAAATGAATAATTCACATGGAGGATCTTTTCAGGTTTAGGGTTTTAGAGAATTAGGACATAACTATTACATCTCAAAAGATTACAAAGTAGACACTTCTACTAGGATTCCATAAAATAAAATAAAAACTCTTAAAAAGAAACATGTCTAGTTCCATGTTTTATATAGCATTACTTTCCCTTGATCCCATCCTTGACCCTATTCCACATTAAATCATGTGAAAAAAATTTCTAAAAAAACATGGGGTGAGCATAAAAAGCTCAGTAAGGGATACACAATGAATGAAAACTGTTAGTTTTTCAAACATCAAGTAAACCATGTATACTTTATCAAAGTAATACCTTCACCTTCATGAAGTAGTAAAAACTCTTCACTGAATAAAATATCATTACTTACATTTTTGTAACCAATGGATTACCATAAAACCCATAATAAATAGCACATAACATATATAAAAGTAACTTGCACTACTGGAAATCAATCCTTTCCCAACGGTTCTGAACCATTGGGAAAGGATGCAGAACTGTTGGTATATGTTATACCAGCGGTTCTACCAACTGTGGGGAAGTAAGCCATTGGGAAAGGCTTTTCCCAACGGTTTACAAGGAACCGTTGGGATTGGTTAGAAAAAATCAACCTACCCCAACAGTTGTGCAAAACCGTTGGGAAAAGACTTTCCCAATGGTTTGGCCCGTTGGGAATCCCATTAATATTTTCTTTCCCAACGGTTGGTAGAACCGTTGGTAAAAACACAAATTCCAAAAGCTATCCCAATTGTTTGAACCATTGGGATAGTCTGTTTTTACCAACGGTTTAATGAACCGTTGGTAAAAACAGTTCCATATGGGCTATGCCAACGGTTTGAAACCGTTGGCATAGGCTTTGTTGTGCAAATTGCACAGCAGCCTGCAATTTGCACAACAGGTCTGTTTTGGCCTCATTTTGGAACAGCAGGTCTATTTTGGGATCATTTTCAATTCAATTTTCATTTTCAATTCAATTTTCAATCCAATTATTGTAACTGTAACACATATACAATGCATACATATAGAGAGCAAACCAACACATTTAAATAATTCAAACCAACCAACCAACACATATAATGCATCCTGGAAATATACTCATCAATAATAAAATTAGAATTCATAACATAATTATAAACATACATAATTCATTTAGAATTCAATTAAAAATTTAGATGACAATCATATGTGGAATCTGGAATTCAATTCATAATTTGATTGGTTTTTTGTACACCATATATTTTTACTCGAAATCATATACATTTTAAACAAAATACATACACCTGGAATGATACCGGTCACACCGTGCCTCGGATTGAGGCGAGGTTAACTCGTACATGTCACAAATGACTCATTGATCGGTGTCCTAAAGTATCAACATATTCTGAAATCGTTTGGTCAGTTTTCCGTATGCCAGTTGTTGTTTTCACTTAAAATGAAGTGTTTTTTAAATAAAAGAGAGACACTTTGAATGGTGTTGGCCACACCGCGCCTCGGATTGACGCAGGGTTGACTCGTACACATCACACATGACCCATTCATTGTTGTGCTAAAATATAAACACAATCAGAATGCGTTTGGTTGGTTTTCCGTATGTATTTAAAATGAAGTCCATTTTAAAAAAAATAGATACACTTAGAGTGGTCTCGGCCAAACCGCGACTCGTATTGAGGCGCGGTTGACTCGTACACGTATCATATGACCCATGGATCATTCTCCTAAATTTTCAACAGATTCTGAATGCGTTTGGTCGGTTTTTCGTATGTCAGTTGTTTATTTCACTTATAATCTTGTCCCTTTTAAACAATAGAGACGCAGTTAGAGTGGGACCGGCCACATCACATTTCGGATTTAGACGGGGTTTACTCTTACACGTCTCAAATGACCCATGATTCTTTATCCTAAAGTATTAACACAATCGGAATGCGTTCGGTCGGTTATCCGTATGTTAGTTGATGTTTTTCACTTAAAATGACGTCTTTTTGAAACAAAAGACATACACTTTGAGTTGTGCCGGCCACACTGCACCTCAAATTGAGGCAGGGTTGACTTGTACACGTCACATATGACCCATGGATCGTTCTCCTAAAGTTTCAAAAGAAACCGAATGCGTTTGGTCGGTTTTCTGTATGCCAGTTGATGTTTTTCACTTAAAGTGATGTTCTTTTGAAACAAAAGACATACAATTTGAGTTGTGCCGGCCACACCGCGCCTTGGATTGAGGTGGGGTTGACTATTACATGTCACATATGACCCATGGATCATTGTGCTAAAGTATCAACACAATCAGAAACTTTTTGGTCAGTTTTCCGTATGTCATTTGTTGTTTTCACTAAAATTGAAGTCCATTTTAAACAAAATAGAGACACTTTGAGTGGTTTCGGTCACACCGCGCCTCGTATTGAGGTGGCGTTGACTCGTACACGTCACATATGACCCATGGATAGTTCTCCTAAAGTTTCAACAGAAACCGAATGCATTTGGTTGGTTTTTCATATGTACTTAAAATACTGTCCATTTTAAACAAAAGAAAGTCACTTAGAGTGGTCCCGACCACACATCATCTCGGATTTAGGCGGGGTTGACTCGTATACGTCTCAAATGACCCATGGATCGTTTTCTTAAAGTATCAACACAATCCGAATGCGTTTGGCCGGTTTTCCGTATGTCAGTTGATGTTTTTCACTTAAAATGATGTCCTTTTGAAACAAAAGACACACACTTTGAGTTGTTCCGTCCACACCGCGCCTCGGATTGAGGTGGGGTTGATTCGTACACGTCACATATGACCCATGGATCGTTTTCCTAAAGCATCATCACATTTCGAATGCGTTTGGTCAGTTTTTCGTATGTCACTTTTTGTATTCACTTAAAATCTTATGGAAATTCATATAGAATATTTTTATATCATATTTAGTATGGATGAGATTTTAGTTGATCGTGCTATGAAAAATTTCAAATCTAATGAAATTAAGGAAGGTGGAGGGTTTGTCCGGGGGCTGTCCGGGGGGGCTGTCCGGTGGGTGTCCAGGGGGCTGTCCGGGGACCAAGGAGGAGGGTGGGGGGCTGGGCGGGGTCTGTCCGGGGGGTGTTTGGGGGTTGTTCAAGGGGCTGTCCGGGGTTGTTCAGGCGGCTGTCCGGTGGTTGTTTAGGGGGTTGTTCAGGGGTTGTTCAGGGGTTGTTCAGGGGGTTGTCAGGGGTTGTTCAGGGGGCTGTCTGGGGGGCTGTCTGGGGGGTGTTTGGGGGGTTGTCTGGGGTCCAAGGGGGAGGGTGGGGGGGGGGGGGGGGGGTTGTCCGAGGGCTGTCCGGGGGGAAATCCAGGGTCCAGGGTGGAGGGTGGGGGGTTGTACGGGGGCTATCTAGGGGGCTGTTCGCGGGGCTGCCCGGAGGGTGTTTGGGGGGTGTTCGGGGTCCAAGGGTGTAACACCCCAAGATTTCATAGTGTGTTATTTCTTCAAAATAATTCAATAACATGCACTACACGCAACACCGAGTTCAATCACACCATTACTTACCCAAAAAAGAGAAATTAAAAAGAGGTTATGGATAGTATTAACTAAATTTTAAACTTTACATAATCCTTATAATTTTAGAATCCATATTTTGAGTTTCTGAGACATAATGCAAGAACAGATTCATTTTCAGTATTGCAATTTTATTAACTTTAAATTGTGAAACTTTTTTAAAAACAATATTTTAAACTTCTTGGATAAATGGGGAAATCCAAAAATTTAAAATGAAACATCCCAAGCTTCCACGGTACGATTTCCTTTGAATAATACAGTAGTGTGTGTTGTACGCAACTTCGAGTTCTAACACACCACAACCAATCAAACTAGCCGTTATGAATAGTAATACCTACCTTTTAAAATTGTAGAAATTTTGTCTCTCAAAATGGACTATATTTTTTGATTCGGAGTATCGAATTTATCCTAAGGTGAAATTTTGGTACTTTTCGGATAACTTTCATATTTTGAAGAATAGTGAAAATTACTAAATTTTAATTAAAAACAACTTTTTTAATCAAAATAATTACTAGTGATAAATTATGAATTTTAGTGGTCTTAAAGTATATTTATAATATATTTTTACCATTTAATATAATTTTTTCCATTGGACATAATTTTACAATTAAACCAAACATAAACAAGTGTCAATCTTTTGATAGCTATTATCTCTTAAAAACACGCTTTTTGTTTTGACAGCGGGAATTAATTTTAAATTAATTTGTGACACTTCTATGTTTTAAATTTAGAAAAATGGATTCCATATTTGGAATCAGGATTTTAAAATTGTGTAAATAGGTAACTTTTATTTTTAGACATTTTGAATAATTATTGCGGTAAATATTTTATTTACCATGGTTAAGGGTAAATCCGGTAAATAAGGGTTAAAAAATAATATTATAATAATACTAAATTACCCTAAAACGTTTCCTAGCCTAATTGGTTGATACATGTTCGACCATAGGCATCTTTGGGTCGATTTTGGGACCCCATGGTGCCACTTGTAGGTGATAGGGACACTTTATTTTAATTAAGTTAAAATGAATACAAAAATGACACAAGCATATATCGTTTAGAAAAACAATTTTTACATAGGGTTATATATGTTGGATTTTAGATTATAAATATTAATTAGAAAGATAAAAATATTTCCTACATAATGATATTTTATTTATAATTTTTAGACATTAAATAATTTAATTTATATATGACACAGTGATGATGAATTAATTACTATAATAGTGAAAAATTAAAATAATTGATATTATAAATACCCAAAAAATATAATATGAAACTTTTAATGAATTAAAATAATTTTCTATCATAATATGATATATTAGGATTGATTAAATTGACTTTGTTCGAAGTAAAAAATCTGTTATGAGTTTCACAAAAATCAACTATTGAATAGTGTCAAAATTGACATAAAAGAGTTCTTAAAACAAATATTGTATTATTAATTGATATTAAATTCCTAAAAATATAAGGTTCATCCAAGAGACTTATATAATCATATATTCATCATTAATGGACCACTTGGGGGTCGCATAAATGTATAGAGTAATTTTATTAACCATATTATATAAAAATACAAAGAGACATTGTAAAAGTGAAACTAATTAACTTAGAGTTAATAATTAAAGATAAGGTTAATATAAGTACCCAAAACTGTCTAAATTATATTGGTTGAGTTTTTTTTAGACCCATACACACCTTAAAATTTAAATAATCAACTTTGGAGCCATTAGAAACCGAATATGAATTTATTATAAACCAATATTTCTAGCTTTTCCAAAGGGCCCCTCACCCCTCTTATAAAAGGGCAGTCCTCCTCCTCATTTTTTCACACCTTAAAAAACTTTTGGTTTAGAAAAACTCTTCCCAAATACTCTCCCAACTTCCCTCAATATAACCTAGAGGCCTTAGTTTGATCACAAAACCAACCTAATGAGCCCTTTTGATCAAATCAAAAGGAAGAACCTGAAGAAGAGGTAATGATTTCACCACCCTTTTCCAAGTTCCTTTCTTCTTCCACTTCTTCTTCCTTTGTTATTACCATTATAAAATAATAACTCCAGTATCATATATATACTGTGCTGTTATTATAAATATGGTACAACCATATTCAGTATTCAATCCACCCTTTGAATAACATGTCACCATACGTGCGTACGTACAACTTACCGTCTCCACGTCGTGGTGTAATTGTTATTCAATATATTATTATTTGGATGGATATAATAATGATATGTAACTCTTGTAAATAATAAATATAACATGTTAATGATTCTGTATATATGATATAACAACCATTTATATATTATTTCAAAAGAATGATATTGTCGCTCGTGCGTACGTACGGACTACCGTCTCCACGAACGCGATGAGATTCATTCTCCATCGTATCCATTCAAGTATAATTATCATTTGATGATTTAAAAATGATTTTTAAGGACTTTATATAATTCTAGATATGAATAATATACAACCTATCCATTACAAACATGGCTTACGTAACAAAACATATAAAAGAAAACAAGTAAGTTAACACCTGAAACATTGATAATACTAAGATATTATTATCAAATCAATATTAAAAGATCATATATGATATCATATTAATTTATATGATTCTTGTATAATTTAATAAAAATTATTTCACCATTATACAGGAGGTTAACCTACCCCAACCAAGGAAAAGTACAAGGTAAAGGGTTTTCATCTCACTCCTTATTCCCCTGAGATTCATGCCATATTGCCACCATTACCTTTTGTGTGGTGTATGTACTACCCATAATTATATTCTTTGTGTAATACACTCTAATTTATGTGTATTTACATATTCATTGTATGATACCTCTTTCATGGGTTGTAAGTTACCAAATTGGTAAGGGTTATTTCACAATCTCTTCATTATCTGAGGTTGTTTATACGTAATAATCTACTGGGGTCTCTTTATCATCCACATCCATGTTTCTTCAAAATGTATTTCAAAACATTTTTTTACTATTTACTAGAATAGGGGTTAAAGTCATTTATACCCTTGTTTGACTTTTTATAAGAGGTTTATAAAGTAATCTTTCCGTCGTTTTCCAAACACGGTGCTTTTTAACCTTTTTACAAAATTAAGGTAAGAATGTTTTTTTTAACTTATACGGCGGGTGCGGCTATTTTCCGCCGTTATAAAATCGTCGAAGCTTCCCTTAAAATATAATAAGAATATTTTCAAAAAAAAATGTTTTATTTCATAAATATAATACTCTTAAATGATTTCAAAATAGAAAGAGATATTTTTCTAAAATAGTCTTTATTTCATCTATGTCAACATCTTTCGATGGATTTTAAGCTTATTTGAAGTTGATTTATTATGACACAAAACATCCATATTTTATTGAAGGTTTTGTGATATTTTTTACTGTGGATAAGTTATTCTTATGTCACTCATGGTTTTTGTTTAGAGTATTGACATTTCATAAGTTATTTGTAATCCGAATGTTTATGTTATATTTCAACCTTTCATTCAGATGAATGTGTTAGACAAGTATGTTCCGAGTTGGGGACCGGAAAAAGTAATCCCTCCGGTTTGGTCTCCGGTTATTAGAGGAACTCCGGTTTGGTCTCCGGTTATTAGAGGCACTCCGGGTTGGTGTCCGGTTATTAGAGGCACTCCGGGTTGGGTTCCGGTTACATTTAGCCCCTAGGTCTTGGGATGAGGCCTTGACAAAGAAATTAAAGTTCAGTATTATGCATTCCGACATTATGAAAGTGGTTATTGATATTGCATGTGATTATTTTATTAATAGAATATCCATGTGAATAAGTAAATGGAATTATTTCATTTTACTTTTTCCATACTATGTTTAAGTTCATGTTTAAAGGCTTTTGTTTTAGTAATGCATTGCCTTAAATGTTTATGCTTATTTTTGAATGTTCCGCTATATTGTTATCCTTACTGGGCATTTGAGCTCACCCCTTTTCAATGTTTTATTTTTCCCAGGATGTGAAGAAGTAAGTTATGAATGACCTGCAGGGATATTATGAGGGGATAATAGTGTGGACTATGGAGACATTATGTTGTCGTAGCTGTTTTTCACTTTATGATGTAATGTAAAACTTATGAATATATCTAGTGTTTCCAAGGATACTAAACCAATCGGTCTATTGAGATTTGATCTTTCTTGTGATCATGCCAATGTTATGTAATAATGCACCGACTCTGGGTAACTAGGGTCGGGGCATTACAGTTGGTATCAGAGGAAGCTTAGTACAAACCTTGGAAGCTAGATTTAGATAAACTCTGATTATAGCACATATATTTAAGATGAATTTTGAGTATTAGTATAGAAGAACATCCTAGAATTTTGGTATTGTAGCGATTTTGTGTGTTTTCCGAGCAATACATCCCTGTCTGGATACGAGCAGGTAGAGGCGACTCTGGCACAGATGTACCTAGGGGTGAAACCCGAAAACACCGCTTTGAGCTAGACTCGAACAGGAACTGGTGCACGACAATGGGCCTTGCTGTACTCTTGGTTACGACACTCCTGGGGTATATGCTTAGGATAACTCTCATTTTCTTTACAAATCATTATGAAGGGTTTATGATTATATACTTCCTCAAAGGAGACATTTTTTATGATTATGGATTATATCCATAATCTATTTAATTTATGTTACGTGTTTTCCAAGTTTGGGATTAGGTATTGTTATTCATAAACTAATCTAATGTATGCCATTGTTTAGAAATGGCGCCCAGTAGAAGGAATGAGAACTCTAGAAATGCACATGATACAAAGAGAAAGAAGGATCATATATTTTATGGTCTTAAGCTAGAATTTACAAGAGAAATAGTCTCGCTTGTATTATCATCATATGAAGAAATAATATCATGTGTTGATAAGATAAGTAAAGAGTTTACTGAGTCCTATGGCTTTGAAGGGAAGCAAGAGAAGAAAAGGATGGAAGAGAGAAAGATGGATAAAGGGAAGAGGGAAAAGAAGAATTTTCCCATATGTGATAACTGTGGATAGAAACACCCTTGAAGTTGCCTGAAAGGAATGGGAGTTTGTTATAAGTGTGGAAGAAAAGGGCACAAAGTACGTGACTGTAAGGGTAAGAAAATGGTTTCAAATGTACAATGCTTCATTTGCAAGGATTTTGGACACTACACGAACCTATGTCCCAGTCATCAGACTATGCCGCAAATGATGCAATTGGATAATAATCAAGTTATGATACTACCACAGATGAAGAGGAATGATTAGAGTTCTTATGTTGATTATGTAAATTGAGTGTTGTATCAACAATGTACTTGTTAAAATAATTATGGAGTATATAAGGATTGTACTGCAGTACTATTTCATTAAGGAATTGAGATTGTGTGGAACAAAGAAAAGTGACTCAATAACAGGATGAATTTTTGGAAAATACATGGTTGAGAGAATGGTAAACCATAATATAGTTCTGATACCGAGGTAGTGATTTTGGAATAATACATGATTGTTTTGGATAAATTATATTGGATATTCTTGACTACCTTAGAACTGATTAATTATTTGAATATTCCATCATTGTTGGGGTTTAAAACATTTTTGGATTGATAAAGTATATCCAGCATTCTATGTGGAATAAGGGAGCATGAATGTAATCAATAAGGAATATGGTAATTCAGGATGTTTCAATGTATTAAAAGAATACATGATGAAGGTATTCATATGCTATTACGGGGTAAAAAGGATCTACATTATGTTTACCTTCTTTATAAATGTTGGACTGTGAGTTTGGACAGAAGTATTTTGGATTGTTCTAGTTTGGATTATTTTGGATTGCCATAAAAGGACATCCCGGAGGTCAGGCGGCAACCCGTCGCGTCCGGCAAGGATGCGAGATTTGAACCCGCAACCGAAAGGCGACAAGGGTGTATCACCTACCACTGGCCCACGAGATGTCCTGGATTAAATAATGTAGTTTTTTTTGAAAGATCTGGTAGATGAATTATAAATTCATTTATTTTGGAACCCTGTACGAATAGTATAAATAGAAATTTTTTTACGTTCTATTATCTTTTAGAGTGAAAGATGAGTTTGTGGTAGAAATTTATTAATGGATAAAACTCTAATTATAAAGTAAGTATATCTCCTAATGATCTTATCCAATCTCCTAAATAAATTCCTCAACATTAATAAAAGGAACTTAGAACAAAAATGTTGTCCTAGATGGTACCTTAAATCATCACTAATTTATGGCTTTGGGATTGTTGTCCTTTTCATAGCCATGTTCTCTACCACTCTCAATCAGATAATTGATGGTTAGATTTCTCTTCCATATCCATATTTTCCTACATGGAACCCTAGTATGTGTTATTTTCGGTAATCTTCATACTTTCCACTCATTATATTAAATAGAGGCCTCATTAATTCATTTTTCGATATGGTATTTCAACTAAGATATTTTGAAACGTCAAAAATGTGTTATCCCAATACCCTATGTTTTGTTGAACCCATGGTATTTCAAATCATCATAGATTGATGAGTTTAAGGACCTCAATTTTATACTTGTTTGTGATTGATGACCTCAATCACTACCAATAAATATTTATGTTTTCCCTCCAATTATATGTCTCTAATTTCCACCAATGTTATCCTAATCGAGATCATAATTTGGTGGTGACCCTTTCATTTCTCTTTTCCTCATATTAAGACTAAATTTTAGTAACCCAATTTCTGATATGGGTTTTCCCACAAATATATCTTCTATTTTCAACCTTTCATTTTCGAAGAACAATTTCAAATTATGAGGACGCAAGTTATTGAAGGAGGGGATAATGTAACACCCCAAGATTTCATAGTGTGTTATTTCTTCAAAACAATTCAATAACTTGCACTACAAGCAACACCGAGTTCAATCACACCATTACTTACCAAAAAAAGAGTAATTCAAAAGAGGTTATGAATAGTATTAACTAAATTTTAAACTTTATATAATCCTTATTATTTTAGAATCCATATTATGAGTTTCTGAGACATAATGCAAGAACAGATTCATTTTCAGTATTGCACTTTTATTAACTTTTAATAGTGAAACATTTTTAAATAAAATATTTTAAACTTCTTGGATAAATGGGGACATCAAAAAATTTAAAATGAAACATCCCAAGCTTCCACGATACGCTTTCCTTTGAATAATACAGTAGCGTGTGTTGTACGCAACTTCGAGTTCTAACACACCACAACCAATCAAACTAGCCGTTATGAATAGTAATACCTACCTTTTAAAATTGTATAAATTTTAACTCTCAAAATGGACTTCATTTTTGGATTCGGAGTATCGAATTTAGCCTAAGGTGAAATTTTGGTACTTTTCGGATAACTTTCATATTTTGATGAATAGTGAAAATTACTAAATTTTAATTAAAAACAACTATTTTAATCAAAATAATTAATAGTGATAAATTATGAATTTGAGTGGTTTTAAAGTATATTTAGAATATATTTTTACCATTTAATATAATATTGTCCATTGGACATAATTTTACAATTAAACCGAACATAAACAAGTGTCAATCTTTTGATAGTTATTATCTCTTAAAAACACGCTTTTTGTTTTGACAGCGGGAATTAATTTTAAATTAATCTCTGCCACTTATATGTTTTGAATTTAGAAAAATGGATTCCATATTTTGAATCAGGATGTTCAAATTATGTAAATAGGTATCTTTTATTTTTAGACATTTTGAATAATTACTGCGGTAAATATTTTATTTACCATGGTTAAGGGTAAATCCGGTAAATAAGGGTTAAAAATAATATTATAATAATACTAAATTACCCTAAAACGTATCCTAGCCTAATTGGTTGATACATGTTCGACCATAGGCATCTTTGGGTCGATTTTGGGACCCCATGGTGCCACTTGTAGGTGATAGGGACACTTTATTTTAATTAAGTTAAAATGAATACAAAAATGACACAAGCATATATTGTTTAGAAAAACAATTTTTACATAGGGTTTTTATGTTGTATTTTAGATTATAAATATTAATTAGAAAGATAAAAATATTTCCTACATAATGATATTTTATTTATAATTTTTAGACATTAAATAATTTAATTTATATATGACACAATGATGATAAATTAATTACTATAATTGTGAAAAATTAAAATAATTTATATTATAAATACCCAAAAAATATAATATGAAACTTTTAATGAATTAAAATAATTTTATAGGATAATATGATATATTAGGATTGATTTAATTGACTTTTTTCGAAGTAATAAATCTGTTATGAGATTCACAAAAATCAACTATTGAATAGTGTCAAAATTGACATAAAAGAGTTCTTAAAACAAATATTATATTATTAATTGATATTAAATTCCTAAAAATCAATGGTTCGGCCAAGAGACTTATATAATGATATTTTCATCATTAATGGACCACTTGGGGGTCAAATGGATTTATATAGTAAGTTTATTAACCATATTATATAAAAATACAAAGAGACATTGTAAAAGTGAAACTAATTAACTTAGAGTTAATACTTAAAGATAAGGTTAATATAAGTACCCAAAACTATCTAAATTCTATTGGTTGAGTTTTTTTTAGACCCATACCAACCTTAAAATTTAAATAATCAACTTTGGATCCATTAGAAACCGAATATGAATTTATTATAAACTAATATTTCTAGCGTTTCCAAAGGTGCCCCTCACCCCTCTTATAAAAGGGCAGTCCTCCTTCTCATTTTTTCACATCGTAAAAACCTTTTGGGTCAGAAGAACTCTGCCCAAATACTCTCCCAACTTCCCTCAATATAACCTAGAGGCCTAAGTTTGATCACAAAGCCAACCTAAGGAGCCATTTTGATCAAATCAAAAGGAAGAACCCGAAGAAGAGGTAATGATTTCACCACCCTTTTCCAAGTTCCTTTCTTCTTCCACTTCTTCTTCCTTTGTTATTACCATTATAAAAAAATAACTCCAGTATCATATATATACTGTTCTGTTATTATAAATATGGTACAACCATATTCAGTATTCTATCCACCCTTTGAATAACATGTCACCATACGTGCGTACGTACGGCTTACCGTCTCCACGTCGTGGTGTAATTGTTATTCAATATATTATTATTTGGATGGATATAATAATGATATGTAACTCTTGTAAATAATAAATATAACATTTTAATGATTCTGTATATATGATATAACAACCATTTAAATATTATTTCAAAATAATGATATTGTCGCTCATGCGTACGTACGGACTACCGTCTCCACGAACGCGATGAGATTAATTCTCCATCGTATCCATTCAAGTATAATTATCATTTGATGATTTAAAAATGAGGTATAAGGACTTGATATCATTCTGGATATGAATAATATACAACCTATCCATTACAAACATGGCTTAGGTAACAAAACATATAAAAGAAAACAAGTCAGTTAACACCCGAAACATTGATAATACTAAGATATTATTATCAAATCAATATTAAAAGATCATATATGATATAATATTAATGTATATGATTCTTGTATAATTTAATAACAATTATTTAACCATTATACAGGAGGTTAACCTACCCCAACCAAGGAAAAGTACAAGGTAATGGGTTTTCATCTCACTCCTTATTCCCATGAGATTCATGCCATATTGCCACCATTAACTTTTGTGTGGTGTATGTACTGCCCATAATTATATTCTTTGTGTAATACACTCTAATTTATGTGTATTTACATATTAATTTTATGATACCTATTTCATGGGTTGTAAGTTACCAAATTGGTAAGGGTTATTTCACAATCTCTTCATTATCCGAGGTTGTTTATACGTAATAATCTACTGGGATCTCTTCATCATCCACATCCATGTTTCTTCAAAATGTATTTCAAAACATTTTTTACTATTTACTAGAATATGGGTTAAAGTCATTTATACCCTTGTTTGACTTCTTATAAGAGGTTTATAAAGTAATCTTTCCGTCGTTTTCCAAACACGGTGCTTTTTAACCTTTTCGACAAAATTAATATAAGAATGTTTTTTTAACTTATACGGCGGGTGCGGCTATTTTCCGCCGTTATAAAATCGTCGAAGCTTCCCTTACAATATAATAATAATATTTTCAAAAATAAAATGTTTTATTTCATAAATATAAGACTCTTAAATGATTTCAAAATAGAAAGAGATATTTTTCTAAAATAGTCTTTATTTCATCTATGTCAACATCCTTGGATGGATTTTAAGCTTATTTGAAGTTGATTTATTATGATACAAAACATCCATATTTTATTGAAGGTTTTGTGATATTTTTGACTGTGGATAAGTTATTCTAATGTCACTCATGGTTTTTGTATAGAGTATTGACATTTCATAAGTTATTTGTAATCTGAATGTTTATGTTATATTTCAACCTTTCATTCAGATGAATGTGTTAGACAAGTATGTTCCGAGTAGGGGACCGGAAAAAGTAATCCCTCCGGTTTGGTCTCCGGTTATTAGAGGAACTCCGGTTTGGTCTCCGGTTATTAGAGGAACTCCGGTTTGGTGTCTGGTTATTATAGGCACTCCGGGTTGGTGTCCGGTTTTTAGAGGCACTCCGGGTTGGGTTCCAGTTACATTTAGCCCCTAGGTCTTGGGACGAGGCCTTGACAAAGAAATTAAAGTTCAGAATTATGCATTCTGACATTATGAAAGTGGTTATTGATATTGAATGTGATTATTTTATTAGTAGAATATCCATGTGAATAAGTAAATGGCATTATTTCATTTTACTTTTGCCATACTATGTTGAAGTTCAAGTTTAATGGCTTTTGTTTTAGTAATGTATTGCCTTAAATGTTTATGCTTATTTTTGAATGTTCCGCTATATTGTTATCCTTACTGGGAATTTGAGCTCACCCCTTTTCTATGTTTTATTTTTCCCGGGATGTGAAGAAGTATGTTATGAATGACCTGCAGGGATATTATGAGAGGATAATAGTGTGGACTATGGAGACATTATGTTGTCGTAGTAGTTTTTCACTTTATGATGTAATGTAAAACTTATGAATATATCTAGTGTTTCCAAGGATAATAAACCAATCGGTCTTTCGAGATATGATCTTTCTTGTGATCATGCCAATGTTATGTAATAATGCACCGACTCTGGGTAACTAGGGTCGGGGCATTACAAAGGGGGAGGGGGGTTGTCCAGGGTCCAAGAATGAGGGGGGTTGTCCATGGAGTTTTCAAACACACAACCACTAAAAGACAACAACATCCATAAAAACAGACAACATATAAAAATAACTCAACTCCAATACTATACTACGAGTCTAGATAAAACCAACAACTAGAATAGATTAATCATCAAATCTCAGTAATATAAGTCAAAAATGTAACGGATCAATATGTCCCACATCAGCGTCACCATCACCATAGTCATCATCATCACCACCCTCTTCATCGTCCTCCTAATCGTCCTCACCCTCCACAGCGCCCTCCTCCTCACCTTCTCCCTCCTCCTCGCCCTCCTCATCTCCCTCCTCTTCCACATCAGACTCCTCGCCATCATCATCTTCAAGCTGGACATCGGCCTGACCACCACTAGAACTACCACCAGGTGCACCATATATAGAATGTATCGACGACATGTATTCATCAATCGCTGGTCTGGCCTCTGCGGGAAGTGTTGGATGTAGAACTTCAACAAATTTCATAAATGCACTGTTTTCCCTAGCAGACTGTTCTGCCGTCTCTATGGCCCTTTTCTCTACCTGTTCTGAATGTGCCCTAACTTGATGCAGCTCGGTGGCACTACAACTCGTACCTGAGGCAGGCCAATGCCTGGTCGGGGCTATCCTCGGTCGGCAGCGTACTCTGCCAGAATGATCCTCTCCCAACACCTGATGTAAGTGATCAGATGGCCCAAAATTGACTGCTTCTTGGGCATCGAGGGCCTCTAAAGCATCCTGTTACAAATATAAATATATTATTAAGTTACAAAATAGATATTAAAATATAAAATCAACAGATTAAAACTTACAATTTGCTGCTGAGTCGCTTCGTTGACAGCACTTCCATCCTTTTTTCGTCTACTCGAGCAAAACGGTTTTGCTCGAGGCACATGTCCTTCAATATTTTGTACTTTCCTCTACAATGACATTGAAAACAAAAGTTATATAAAAACTTTATCAAATGATTAAATAATTTAGGAAACAAAAGAAAATGTTAGTCGTATAGAAAACTTATAAACAATTGTCATACCTGCTGCCTCTCATGATCCGGCATCGTCGTGCGTCCTAGTGTATGGAGGTATTTTTTTGCATCAATGTTTTTTTTTTATTTTTTCCAGATGATTCCTAAATAAAATTTGATAATGCAAAGGATAATATTAATGCAAAACTTGAATGTTATTATTTAAATACTTCAAATGTAATTCATACCTTAAACTGGGTACTCGTCCAATGAGTAATCATCTGACGATACTGCTCTATAGGACAATCATCCATGACTAGAACCGCCTCTAAATCAGTGCCAACTCTATCACGCCAGCCAATATACAGCTCATGCTTGTAGGCTCTCCAAAGCTCGCCTAAATCCTTTAGACGTTCCAGTCGTGCACCCTCACCATCAGGAAAATTAAATCGAAGCTAAAATCAAAATATTAATTCATATAAATACAAAAATAATTCATGGCATTAAATACTACATATTTTTTTACCCATATCTCTTCCCAAGCTCTATATTTGACCTCATGTGGAAAATGTCTCCACGACAGCGGGCTGACGGGAATGATGTCGGAGTATTTGGCATGCGTCGCCAGAAAACTCCGACATTGCTGCCCTGTTTTCTCAACCATCTGATTGTCTTCATTATATTCCACCATAACCTGTGTGTGACGGTTCCACACCGAACACATGCGTGTACGGCCCCACCCCCGCCTCCTATCAGTAGATGTATCTGTCATGAAAGAAAAACAAATATTTTTTCAAAACATGTTATAATGAAAATAAATATTGCTATAAAAATTTCTTAGGGGATTATAAATATACCTGCGCTAGTCAGATAAATGAGTGGCATCGGATCCACAGAACCTGATGGAAGACCCTCTGGTGGAACAGGAGTCGAAGACGATGGAATATAAAAGCTCGGAGAGATAGAAGTAGAAGGAAAAGAAGATGGAACAGTTGTATGACCTGATGCTGACTGGGGAGTGGGAATCATTATGGGATGTGAAAATGATGGGGCAGAAGATGCAGAAGGTAGCGAAAACATGGGAGGCCTAAATACCCCGTGTGTCCCTAACGACACACAGGGATCAGAATGTGGGAAGGCTGAAATGTCAGTGGGAGGGGAAGGGTCTAGTCGGGCACGCGCAACTCTACATCCACCTCTGGTACGAACCCTCCTCGTACCACCGGCCTGAGTACTAGGACCAGTACTAGGCTCCTCGTCGAATAACTGTCGACGTAACGGTGGATCCTACAAAAAAGTTTACACAAAAATTAATCACATGACATTATATATTCTGTATATATATATATATATTTGAAATAAAGTACTCACTATAGGCACTAATGGGGGAACGCCCAGCTCCTCCATCCGACGATTGTTCTCCGCCATTTTTTTCTTCGTCTCTCTTCAATTGGCTGCATTTCGTGCATTTGAAAACAAATATATAATTAATTAGAAAAATGAAATTAATGTGAAAACCAAAAAACTAAATATATGAGGGAATGAGGGGATTCATTGGTAATTTAGCTATCAATTGTTTTAGAAGAGCTTGAATGAATTTAATTAAACATACAAGTTGTAATGTTCACCAAGTTAGAAATATTGTTTTATTTGGTTTGAATACAGTTCAATTCCAAATTAGAAAATGCAATTCAAATAAAACAGCAACCAATAAACATTGAAAATTCACATAACGGTCAAGTCAGATAAAACATATTTGTGATCAATACTAAATAAATATGAATATTACCAACCTTAACAACCCAACTCGAGGTAAACCAAAAGAATTGAGAACATGGATGAATGATTCTATATATTTCCAACCACAACTTCAGGTTCATAATCAACTCTGAAAATTGAGCTATTGGAGTCATCAAAAGAAATAAATGGATTGGTTCCAATGGCAATAGGGACAGTGTCAATTCCATCATCAGCATCATCAAAAATATGTCTGGGAATTACTTCAACTATGACACCAAATTCAGGTTGAAGTTGATCTTTGACATAAAAAACTTGTTTATCCATTGATGCCAACACATATGGTTCTTCAGTAGCAAGAGTGCGGGTCATATTAATTACTCGAAATCCACAATCATCAATAAATGTGCCATGTCTCGTCATCGAATCAAACCAATGGCATTTCATCATTGTGACTCGTCCATGAGTGTAATAATCCAATATTATTATTTTCTCAACGACTCCATAATAACCCACATTTTCAAGTCGCGGTCTACTATCTGATGCACTAGCATAACAATCTGTTGTGGCAGTAACCATAATACCATCATGTTGTGTTCTCATGTTTTTGGCTCGTTCAGTGATAATAAATCTGTACCCATTGATAACAATTGATTTACAGTCACGAACCACGGTATATGGACCAAAAGCCAAAGCTCTTATTTCCTCAGAGACAGAGTCAGCAGACAAACTCAATACCTGCAATATAAATGACAGTTGAACTTAAGTAAATATTGAAATAATTAATTTAAACAGTAATATTTGTACCTTCAATTTTAACCAAGCAGAAAACACTTTGCTATGCAAAGTCTCTCTCCTTCTCAAAGATAAAGAATGATGCTTCCTATTTATCATTGTTTTATGTTCCCTGTAGATAAAAAAATATGAATAGTTTAACAGATATATATGTAAGATATACATATTCAATTTTGTTACCTGATATAGTCATCGAACAAATCACAGTTGAACAAAACTATGTGATGTGCCATCTCCCGCTCTTCATGGATTAAGGTCTTCAATGTATATGATCCAGGAATTCATCCTGTTTGAGGAAGCGATGGATAACTGGGTTCAATTTGTTCGTATTGTTCTTCTTCATTTCTAATTGGTCTGTTCCTTCTTGTAGTAAGATCAGACAAATACATCGAACAGAAATCCATACATTCTTGAGCTAAGTAACCGTTCACGATAGAACCTTCGGGATGATTCTTGTTTCGAACATAAGTCTTTAATGTGAACATATTTCTTTCAGTTGGATACATCCAACGAAAAGAAACAGGTCCTCCGAGAAGTATTTCAGTTGGAATATGGACAGTCAGATGCAGCATGCATGTGAAAAATGATGGGGGAAATATTTTCTCCAACTCACACAAAATTGATGGGGCATCTGTCAACATTTTTTGCAAGAAAGACTTTGACAACTTCTTAGCACAAAGATCTCTAAACAAATGGCACAACTGAATAACACCCACCCTTACATTATTGGACAAAAGATGACGGATTGATATTGGAAGCAACGCATGCAGTAGAACGTGATAATCACGAGTCTTCAACGATTTTATCTTCAACTCTCTTCTGTTGACCTGTTTAGATATGTTGCTTGAATAGCCATCAGGAACTCTAATAGTCTCTAATACTTCCAGAAATTGTTTTTTTTTTCAGTAGGTGTCATCACATAAGAAGCACATGGAAGTTGCCATTTATTTTCACTGATACGCACAGGATGCAATTCTGTTCTGATGCCCCAATCCACCAAGTCACGTCGAGATCGTAAATCCACTTTTGTCTTCCCCTTGACATTTAGAAGAACTGAAAGCAACATTTCACATATATTCATTTCAATATGCATTACGTCTAAGCATTGACGTAGCAAATTGGTTGACCAATAAGGAAAATCAAAAAAGATACTCCTATTCCTCCAATTGTAACAGGTTTATGTGGAGACATTCTTTCTCTTTCCAGATTTCATTTGACCCTTCCCGAACGAAAAACTGAAATCTTTCAATTAATTAAGCACATCAGTTCCAGAAAATATGCTGAGGTGGATCATCGGTCTCTATAGTATTATCAAATCTTCGACGATTCATTCTATATGGATGATCCTTTGGAAAAAATCATCGATGTCCCATAAAACTGAAACTACAACGATGTTTCAGTCTTCTAGATTGTGTATTCTTCATACAAACTGGACATGACAGTTTTCCCTTCGTGCTCCATCCAGACATCATTGCATAATCTGAGAACATTTTCATTAAAACCTAGTCCTCCTAGAATTTTAATTAAATAATTATTAGTTTACATAATCTCCCTAAGTTAACTATTACATTAAAAAAATAATATTATTATCCCAAGAATGGATATTATAGTGTCTTGGAGGATTTTATACATTATAGACATATTTTATGATAATTATGAATGCATATCCATAATTAAACCATACTAGACTCTCTTTTAGACTCCTCATATGTTATAATCATCGTCATATTCAAGGGAACAGATACATTATATAGGGGTGATCTAAAACATTCATCAAGGGGAGAAATAAAAATATTTTATCAAAGGTTATATCATAATAATATTAATAATCGTCCGTAGGTGAGGAAATAATAATTAAAAACAGAATGGTATAAAAACTGTTTTCCAAAATCCATTATAAAGGGGATCATTAACAAAAATTAACATTCATATTCAGTGGTAAAATAGTGTGAGACAATAATAATAATTCAAGTGGAACAATCCTAGGCTTATGGAAAATATGGAATAACACTGAAATACAATATATTATGGAATATTGGAATCAACAAAAGAATTTAAAATCACATGATCCAGGGTACCCACATCACATTCATACCAATCCTATGAACAATACTTCCCAAATCCAATTTACACAACATTATTAGAATAAATATTCCGGCATCACATTCAAAAAAAAATAAATTTAAAAAATTATTCTTGAATCACACACATACCAAAAACATGATAACAAATATTAATGTATTACATTCACATATTAGACTTGTGAAAAAATTATGAATGCATCACATTCACATAAAAACCATGTTTACAAATTATCCCACATCATTTTTTATGCAACAAACGTGTGAACACATCTTCTTGCATAACCTTCACAAAAAATATGTAAACAATGATACCCAAACAATGTTCCCAACATAGTTCATCATATAATGTTTTCTATAACCATAATTGATGTATTTGGGGGGGATAGATAACCCTATATATCATTTATCCATACATACCTATTCCACTTAAAAACAATCAATCATCAAATCATAAATAACCCATGGAAATAAAAATGGGTTATGTAACATTTCTAGATGTTGTCACCAAAATTGACTTTATTAATGTAAATGTATGATACTTTGAATTTAATCATCCCAATAGTGTATATTATAATAATTTTTTTTGAATATCAAATTTAATTTCCATGAAATAAATTATTTAATTTTAATGTATAAAATGGATGAAAATTAATAAAAGTGTTTTTTTGTTATAATTTGTTTATCGTTGTCGAAAAATATGAATGTTTAATGAACATTAAAAATCCTTTTTAAAAATGGTAAAGTGATTTTTTAAAAGACAATACAATAATTTTGAATATTATATAGTGGATCCATGGATTAATACTAAGTTATTTTAAATAGGTGAAGTTAAAAAATCCTTAATTCTTTTTAAAAAATCATCAGTAACGGATCCACAAAAAATACATAATAATTCTTAAAAAATAATTTCTATTATATGATAAATATTTTATTTTTAAAATATTTAAAACAATCTTATTATTTTGAAATTGCATTATTTAAACCCTTTTACATTAAGACATTTTGTAAATCATCCATTTAAAAATATAACATTGAAAATTTGTAGGTCGTATGAGTAAACAAATATAATTATCACAAAGTAATAAAGGAAAACGTTTTTTTATGGAATAGTGAACATTAAAATAGTAGGAAACCTATCTTTAATGGGGATTATATTTTTTTTCTTAAATAAAATCCCCTCATATGAGAAATAAATTCATTGAGAAATAATATTTGAGTTAAAATTATCCTCCCCACAAGAAAAAATAGAAAATATTTTATGAAATCTGAAATAAATTTTTTTTCAAACATTTATCAATAATGTTGATGGAATAATATTTTAATTTAATAAAATAAATTTTTTAAATAAAATCCCCTACACATATCATAATATGTGCCCTAAGAGACATTTATAAATGGGTTCTATATGGATGATATTTAAATAACTAGAAAAAATAGAAAATAACACATAGTATAATGATATATCAAAATGTACTTATCTTATAAAAAATAAATTCGATAAGAATAATCATATCTCAAATAAAATGAATTGAGTTAATAAAAAAAATTAAATCATTGTTATATTTTGAATTGAAACACCATGAAATGTGGTACAGTAGATGGAATTTTGAATCAAATACATTGAATGAAAAATTTTGATAAGTGAAGACCATAAAAAATAAACACAAAAAAAGTAAAATAGTTGTTAATAAACATCATATTTTAATAAAAGAAAATTTGGATAGAATCACCCTTACCACAAATCGTAATTCATAATTTGTGTGTTCCAAACATCTTAAATAATAAAATTATGATTATTTAATACTTTATTAAGAATCATTTACATTTATATTCCATCTAGTATGGTATTATTATAATTATATATTATCTATATATTAATTTCCATTAACTTATAATGGTCACATGATGTACCTTGGTCGATTTCTATATTACATTATTTATATATTGAGAGTTTTCAAAAGTATTGTACTATAGATTAATAATTAACAAAATTTATGAGGTTTATTTTTTCCAGTATTCATTTATAAAAAAATAATACATTTAAATATGTTTTCCCATAATATATCTAATTGAGAGAGGTTTCTTACTATTATATTTTATAATATTCTGTTTGTAGTAAGTATTTTATATTAACATTAAAAATAAAATGACAAAAATTTCTTTTAGGAATATTAATATATTAATATATAAAATTATTATATATTATATAAATTTCATTAATAAAAAATGTTGAAAAATTATGTTATCATATAATAATGGATAATATATTGGTTTTTCTCTATTAGAAGAAAATAATTAACAAAATGTAGAGCTTCCTGATTGAGAAAATTACCTCTCACTCTGGATGTTCTCTGATTGGTAACATAATTTGGCTCCTAAAAAATTATATTTTCCTTGAGAATATATTTTAGTATGAGGTTGATGTTTTCTGAGAGACTAAGGATGATTTTTTACAAAGGTAGAGCTAAGGAATTATTAGGAAAATTTAATGGAAGTGATCACCTTTTATATGTGAATAAAATGGAATATTTTGTAAAGAGCTCTTACTTATTATATAAAGGAATGAGACTAATGAAGGATCAACTATTAAAAAGTGGGATATAAGAATGTGTTTTTTGAGATGGGTTTGAGTAATACTATGACATTCATTTTGAAACATGTTTCCATTATTCAATGATTGGGTTTTTATATTTTAAAATTTGGGATTTTATGTTAGTAACGATTTCGTACCCATGTAATCTATATTTTATTAAAAATATAGTGTAACCCTTATAATATAGTTTTCATTTAATGATCCTATATTTTAACCCCTTATAATATAATTCAATTTCCAAATAATATAAATTAAATTTTATGTAAAAATAAATAATATATTGAAAAATTATTTTGTACGAACATATTATTTTCAATATTTATCATTCTTAACCTTTTATAAAATTAATTACCATTTAAATAATTTATAATATTTGTTAATATTTCCGTGAAAATAATAAATAATTAAATATATAAAGTAAAACAATTTTACTTATTTTTAATAAACAACAAAAAATTTGAGAACAATTCATCGAAAAAAATCTATTCACTGTAATCATATTCATTAACATTAATTTACAAAAAATCATAGGTGTTCACGTATTATGATGATTTTATAAATATTATCCCCTAGCCTTAAACATTACTTAATCATGATATAAGTAAATAAATTGAATTTAATTCACATTTAGGGTCTTATATGGTTTATAGTTTTCGTGAATTAGGTCATAACTATTACATTATATTTAAAAAATTACAAAGTAGAAACTTATACTCTATCTAATTTTTTCACAATAATAAAACACCATAAATAAAAATAAAATTTCTTTCAGGATAAAAATATTCTTGAATTCTTCTAGTGTCTTATTCTCCCTTATACCCTATGAAATAAATTTCAAAAATATGGGATGATCATAAAAAATCTTATTATGGGATATAAAATAATAAAAGAAAACATTAATCCATGAATACATGAAAATAAATGAAATCATACTTTTCAATCATAAAACATAAGCTCTTTAACAAGACTCATGAAATCATATGATTTATTAATAACAAATTGAAATATTAAATCATAAATGTAACATGTACCATCTATAACATGTTTACACTATATATTTCATAGCAATACAAGAAGATACTTTTGGAAAATCCATCATAGTATATGTCCTAAATCTCTTAGGAAAAACAGTAATGTTTATATTCGTCACGTTAACCAATGCATTAGAGAGCAATCATGAGCTCCCCCTCCCTAGGATTATCATAAAAACACCCTTATTTATTTTATCACGTAACCACCCATCAAATTTCCAAGTACCATTACATAATCATAACACATAAAATATTGATATTATCGAAATTTAACTCATCTATCTGAGGAAACCAATTCCATATATTGAAATATTCAATCCATTTCCAAAAAAAATTAAAACATTAAATAAGGATATGTTTGAATCAATGTGTCACATACCACATTGAAAATTATTAAAGAATAAACATTTTAAAATATTTATTCCCATATAAATAAATATTTTAAACCATTTTGAAATCATGGAAACTAATGAGAAGTATTTAGAAGATTAAATATTTAAAAAGTTTAAAACAACATTTTAGTTAAAGAGTCCCTTACCACATGAGTAAATAATTGAATAAAAATAATTAATTAATAACATTAAATTAAAATTATAATATCATGATAATAACAAGATTCATGATATAATATATCAAAATGTAGTATATAGACGTATAGGATAATAATGGTGCAGAATATCAATATGTGCCTCAATGAAATAAGATTGAGATGTAGTCCCTATCAAATATTATATCAATAGATTAAAGATAAATCCATGAAATAATTATTTGTGAAAAAAATAATGACACCCAATATAAGTGGATATTAAGTGTAAAAAAATAATATTTCATTCACACGTTTTCATGGAAAAAGAAATCCTTGGACATGGATATTTAACTCAATGAATGGAGATTGAGTAATGATTTCTCATGCAATGTTTGTATAACAGACGTAAGAATATATAAATGGGGTGATTATGTATATAAAAAATATATACACACAAATTGAAGTGGAAATTACAACATAAATAACCAAATTGTTATTCCACACAAAATCAATCCCCAATATAATCAATGATGTATACATAAAACCCGAAGTGAGGAAATTGAGTTTAGAAATTCCATTATATAGATCATTTTGTAAGTAAAATTGATCGATTTTTTGTATTCACAATAAGTATAAATAAATAAATTATAAATACAACATATTATATCAAAAACAATTCTCACATAATCATAGCATGACATAGTATATAAGTAGAAGATCAAACCAATGAATAGAAAACATTGTTTACGATGTTCTGTTTACTTGAGTCTGACATGTCCCGTTCATTATTTATATTCATGAATAATAAACATAGGTTAATATATACATTTGGAAGAACCCTTTTTATGCTTATTATTAATTTTATATTATTTATCATCATGTTATAAAAATTACGTAATTATTTAGGTTAATATCGGTAGATTTTTCAGTATTCAGTACTTTAGTAGAAAATGAACTAGTTTTGATGTTAATTGACTATGTAGAAAAAAGTAAATCATCACTATAATATTATTAATTATTTAAGTATCATATATATCTTTTATGTATGTAGTTATATCATTTATATATGTATTTATAATAGTTCATAAATTTTGGAGATAAGGAATGAAATGCACAGTTCATGGAGACACTAAGTCGTATGTATGCATGAATGCTACTTTCAATTCGTTTTCATATTTACGGGATTGAAACCTAAATTATAAATATTTATATTATAATTATATTATAATATATAATTTTATATAAATTACATAATTTCATTAATGTATTCTTTTATACGTTCCATGTATGGGATGAATGAGTCATATCACTTTGAGGGGGTTGTAGCCCACACTTCCTCAAATAAAATTATCGTATTTAAACATTATGGAAAGCATAAAGTTATTAAATAAATAAAAAAATAGAATCATAATGAAAATAAAAATATAATATATATCATATAAAAATATAGTTCCATTATAATGGCTACCATGAGAGGTGGTAAGGCAAAATTTAACAATAATCGTTTCGTGGGCCAGTAGTTCTATGTCCACTGAAATAGTATGTTAATATCCATTAGATGATGTTGTGTGTAATATTTGTTTGGATAATTATAATCAAAACATACTGGTATATTGAGGATACTGTTTTTGTTATATAATCCAATAATAGGAAGAGAACTGAGAGTGGAGATGGAAAATAAATGAAACGTACATGAGAGAATACATTATCTCTAAATTAGGTAATTTCTTTTGATTTGAGCCTAAATAATTTCCATAATTTCATTATTATCAAGTTAATGACTTAAGGAGGAATTTAGGGATCATTTTATCATATTATATTAGATTTTGGATTATCTAATAGGCATTATAGTTGGGACTAAGTGGGTATAGTAGATTCCCTTTTATAAGAGTGAGGAGAGATGTTTAGGAATATCTTGAAATATTATTTTATAAAAAAATTATTTTATTATTAAAATGGTCCAAATGTATTTTATTTATAAAATAATATGAATTTAGGTTCAAAAAATCACAACCAATAGGTTTTAGACATGTTTAGGTAATAAATTTAACCTTATCCTTTTCAGTAACCCTTAGTTAAAGGCATTAATTATTTTCATGTCATCTTGCTTTTCCGAAATATATAGTTACTATATTTAATATAACATAACAAGGGAACCATAAGTGGATCATTAATGAAACTTTTTACATTATACAAGTTATTTAGAAAACTATTCTATTTTTAGGATTATTATATCTATTAATAAAATAGTGTATGTTTAAAAAACTCATTTATGTCATTTTTTACACAATTAAGTAATTTAATATTTTTAAGTCATAAAAACACGATTCCTTCGAACCAAAGGCGTTAAATCAAATATAATATGTCAATATAATCTTTAAATTTAGTTTATGTCATCAAAAGTATCTAATTAAATTTATTTTAACTTTTATAATGTCATTTATTTGAATCATTTATTAATGAAGCAATCACTGCATCATCATTGTGTCATATTTAAATATAATAATTTAATATCAAAAAGGTATAATCCAAATACCATGATTTTGAAAATATTTTTATCTTTCTAATTTTAATTTATAGTGAAATAGATCAGTTATATAACCCCATATAACAATTGTTTTATTTAAAGATACTTTTTCATGTTATATTTCTCTTTACTTTAATTTATTCTTATTAAATGTCATTTTCATATCCAAGTGGCCATCTAGGGTCCCAAAATCTACCCCATGATTCCTACGGTCAGAAATATTTCATCCAATTAGTTTAGGACATGTGTTAGAGTAGTTTAATGTTATTTTAATATTAATTTTTACCCTTATTTAACATATTTGTCATTTAACCATGGTAAATAAAATAATTACTGATGTTACTATTCACAAAATTCAAAACAAAAATGTACCTATTCACAAAATTTATACCTTATGATTCCTAATATGAATTAAAAATTTCTGATTTCTTAAAACCAAGGCTGCAGTAATTAAGTTAATATTAATTCTCGTTGTCAAAACCAAAAAACATGTTTTTAAAGAAGTAATAACTATAAAATGATTGACATGTGTTTATATAAAATTTCAAAGTAAAATTAAATAAAATGAACAAAATTGGATTAAATAATAAAAATTTATTCCATTTATACTTTAATCCCATTATATAATATGATTAAACCATATAAATTATCTCGATAGAAAAGGTTGTTTTCAATTATAATTTAGCTTATTTTTACAATTAATCAAAACATGATAGTTATAAATTTATATTTAAAAATAATCAAAACTACATTTAACTGACTCTATTCCAATGTAGAAGCTTATTTTTTCCAAGGGAACATATAAAAGTGTCAAAAAATAAATTTAAAAAGGGTCTCCATCAAAAGGCGTTAAAACTACATTTATAGAAAAATATTACTTGAATCAGAAAAATTGAATTTTTTATTATATTGTATCTAGAAAACATATAAGATGAATTTTAAACATTAAATTTAATATATAAGACATATTTTTAATTAAATAAAAATCCATTAATGTTGATATGTTATAATAAACACAATTATTCTCTTTTTCATTGGTTTTTTTAAAAACTCATCCTTAATATTAATTTGGATTTTATATTATTTCTAAAAAAATTGATAACCAATAAATCTTTTTTTAACCAATTAAAACAATATTTTTATAATTCATTTGAAACTATGTATTCTAGCCATTCCAACGGTTATACTTTAACAACCATTTAAAATAAAAATAATTAGTTTATATTAACTTTAAGAATAACTCAATGTTATGTGCAACGTAATAGTTAGAAAAATCTCGTTATTGTGTGTGGAGAATGATATTAGAAAAAGAATCCCCTTTTATGTAAAATTAATATCACATTCATAAATATTAACAGATATGAAAATTTATTATTCTATAAATACATGGTTCATTAAATCATTACCTCATTTTTCAAATTGTGTCCTCACAATTTTAAAATTGGCCTCGGAAACATCACTGAAACCCCCACATCAGAAAAAGAGTTAATAAAACTATAACCTTAAAATAAATAATGATAAGTAAAAAAGGTGTCCCGTGATAAACCATGCAAGGATTCCAAGTAGTAAAACATGGATATGGAAAGAAAATTACTCTCATAAATTAATAAAGTGTGATGGTGTAACAACCCAAAGTTTTTCAATGGAAAATTCCCTTCTTATATTTATGTCATAAAAACACAAAATAATGAACTACTATGTGATAAGTGACTTTTAAACATAATTTTTTCACCCCTATGTTTGGAATTTTAAAAATCCGACATACACGGTTGTGTTCAAGATAGTTTTTGGAGTCTAATGAAACAAAAATAATTTTTGGTGAATAGTAACCTACCCTTATGAATAGTAACCTACCCTTATGAATAGTAATACGACCCTTATGAATAGTAAATAAGAGTAACATTACCTATGAATAATAAAATAAAATTTAGACATCTTAGAAAGTGACAATTTGACCATAGTAAACGTTTTTGGTATTTTATAAGTCATAAATAATTAATTATATTTAATTAATTAATTTAAAATAATTTTTATATTTCTGTAATATATTCATAAATTATTGAATCAATTTCTGATAGTTTTTCGATAATTTTATAAGACCCTACGTAATTTTTGTAAGAAATATAAATTCAGTTTTAATCATAAAAACTGTTTTTCTAAGTAAATTATGATTTTTATTAATTATTAAATTAATAATATTTAGAAAATTATTTTTGAAAAATGGAATTCATTTTTGGATTCTACCCGTCAAAAAATGGTTGGGGTAATGTTTTGGAATTTTTTTGAGAAACTTGAATTTTTTTTTTGAACAATAGAATACATTAATTTACCATATAAATACATTTTAATTAAAACCCACTCTTCCTGACATCACAAGTGATGTAAGCACCCAAATCCAGAAATCACATTTCTTTTTTACTATTATTGGTCATCCAAGACTCATTATTCCTTGTCTTATGTGAAATTAATAAACTAATCAATTTTATATTAAGGAAACCCCTCTCCCCTCCACTATAAATGCCACCCTTCACTCCCTCTTTTCATCACACCTCTCAAGCTCCAAGACTTCTCTACACTCTGCCCAAACACCTTCCCTAGCTCATCCCCCATGTCCAAAATATTCTGGTCTCATCAAAAGACCAAGACTAGCTTTTTTAAAGAGGATCTCAAGAGGAGGATTCTAAAGGTAATTTCTCTCTCTCTTCTCCTTTAATTTTCTTTCATGTTCATGTTCCTTTCTTGATATCTCCCTACCTATCATCATCCAAATTGTTTTTTAACACAACTATTATATATATAATGGTATATTATGATTATAATGGTATATTATATCACCCCACACCCTTTCTCTCTTCCTTTTATTTTGTTAAAGAGAACGTTGTTCATGTGGTGTTAATTTATCACCTTGAAAAACAACATGCTCTCTTCTTCCATTTCTACCTTCAAATCTGGTAATGAAACCATTTTTATGGTTGAACCAGAATATTTTATATGTATTATGTTCTATTTTATGTTCGGGAAATAACCTATGGCCTTATTACTAAGTTAAATGTTAAAACAAGATCGTTGTGATCCAAAAACCGCCCAAATTAAACCAAATAACCATCATTAAATTTTTATCTAATGATTCGTCCACTGGGATCTAATATAATTCACTATAATATTATTAAAGATACTGTAATATCATTGATAACATGTAGTATCATTTCTGGATGTTTACCCATGATCTACCCAAACATCAATTTAAGAATACAAGTGGACTGCTCAAGAAAACCATAAAAACGAACATCCCCGAACAATGTTTTTAAACTCTATAAGTCATCCAAAGGAACATAATATGATATAATGAAACCAGAATGAACCCTATTAATGTATAGAAGGATCTCTAATTTCTAATTAATGAATACAATGTCATTATACAGGACATTAAAGAGATGTAGGCATTCAAGTACAAGGTAAGGGGAAATCTCGAACCCAATTTTCTACCTTCGAGTTCTCCCTCTTTAACTCCATTTTTGATATGGTTACTCCTCAAAGATCATTTGTTCATCATTTACTTTACTTTTATAGGATATACATGTTTGCCATTGGTTTTTATGAGATGAAACCCATTCATTTCCATGGGTTATTTATGTATATGTTTTATATGTGTTCTATGTGAAAATCATGATAATGATAATGTTATGATATGACGGATGTGCCCGGAATTATATAGCGCAATATGAATGTTTAAATTTGACAGGTGCGCCCGGAATTATACAGCGCTCCAATGCATTGGGTAAAGTGATGAATCTCATGAGTAAATGTGAAATAATGTGTGAAAATGATGCTATCTTTGTTCACAAGTATGTGTGGTAGTTAACCACTAAGACATGATGTTTCATTTTTATGCATTGCCACATTTCAAGTCTTTTACTTATGATCCTCTCATGATCATGATATTTTGCCTATGTTATGATTATGCTCACCCCATGATGTATTGTTGTTATCTATCCTCTTACTGGTCTTTTATCTCACCCCTTTTGATGTATATCCTCAGGTGGATACATGTACTAAGGAGAGGACAAGTGCTACTAAGAAGATATAGAAGAAGAAATTAAATAAATGTTTATGGTTGATGTTGTATTTATTATGTTTGGTCCTAGTTTTCCCAAGACACTAAACCTTTGGATCCTCTATCTGTAAAACTATTATGTTGTTTATCATTGAAATTATGTAAGAGTAATTTAAGAAAAGGCCGGGTCGCTAGAGTTGGTATCAGAGGAATGGTTTAGTTAATTTGGGGATTAGGATTAGGGAACCCTATTGAAAACCTCTAACATGAGACTAAGTATAAAAATGCACACAAGAATATTTACTTTGGGATCCCATATGTTATGTTTTTGGTATAATTGTTTAAATGAATATGTTATTCATGACTTTTTTACTAATGTTTTGTTCTAACCTTTTCTATTTTAGAAAATGGAGGGAACCAGGAGAGGTAATAAAGGAGAAGTACCCTCACCTGTTTGTGTAAAGTGAAATTTTGAGGGAGAAATTTATTAAGGGGTATAAGGCCCCGACCATAAACCTTACTTAATATTGAATTAAATGAATAATTCACATTGAGGATCTTTTCAGGTTTAGAGTTTAAGATAATTAGTATATAACTATTACATCTAAAAAGATTACAAAGTAGACATTTCTACTAAGATTCAATAAAATAAAAAAAAACTCTTAAAAATAAACATGTCTAGTTCCATGTTTTATATAGCATTAATTTCCCTTGATCCCATCCTTGACCCTATTACACATTAAGTCCTGTGAAAACATTTCAAAAAAAAACTAGGGGTGAGCATAAAAAGCTCAGTAAGCGATACACAAATAATGAAAACTGTTAGTTTTTCAAACATGAAGTAAACCATGTATTCTTTATCAAAGTAATACCTTCACCTAATGAAGTAGTAAAAACTCTTCACTGAATAAAATATCATTACTTACCTTTTTGTAACCAAAGGATTACCATAAAACCCATAATAAAGAACACATAACATATATTGAGGTAACTTGGGACATAAACATACTTAAGTGGAATAACCATACGGTCGACTTCCACAAATATCACTTAATGGAATAGCCATACGGCCAACTTCCATACAAACTTAATGGAATATCCATACGGCCGACATCCATACCCAATGCATTGGAGGTTATAACATAACCACCCATCCTGGTATTCACAACACCACCCATCATATGGTTCATCACGTAACCACCCGTCAAATGTCCAAGTACCATTATAAAATCATAAGACATAAAGCAAACATAAAGGAAAGAAAACATTTCCACACTTTGATCACAATATATCAATCAAATATATTGACATAACAAATCCATTATAAAACCCATTTTCAATACCAAAATACATAAAAGAGTATATGGTATTTATTTCATTTTAAAAAACATTACGGCTTGTTGAGGAAGCCAAAGACCAAATAATACTCGCGGCAGCGGAGAAGTCATTGTCGCTGCATACGTACGACAAAAACATTCCCTTTTCTCATTTAGTAAAACACTTCGTATAAAATGATTCCTTTTGAATAAAAGTAAACGTCAAAGGGTTTTATACACCGTATAAAAGAAAGTTGTGTATAAAACGAAATATGCCCTAATGAAAGGAGATTGAGACGAAGTCCCTTACCTCGGGTCCGACTTGACTCAATCGTTCTTTAACGTCCTGAATAATAAACTTGAGTTAATTTATATTTTCTTAAGAACCTTTTTCAAGTTCATTAATCGTTTTATATCACTTATTTAAATGTTATAAACATTATCTAATCATTTAAGTTAATAATTTTGGTTTTGTCGATATTTGCTTCTTAAGTCGAAAGTGGACATCTTACGATTACATGTTGTTCGTGTGGTCAAAGATTCATTATATCCAGAATGAAATTCCTGATTTGGATATCATATATATCATATATATCTAGCATATACATGTATTTATAATATCACATAATCATTTAGAGGTAAGAAATGAAATTCACCATTCATGGAGACGGTAAGTCGTACGTACGCATGAACGCTACTTTCATTTCTATGTCATATTAATGGAATTAAAACTAAATGATAGGTATGTATATTTTAATTCAAGATTTATATTAATCATTTAGATATATCATAAATCATATATATCCATTATATATATGTACTTATAATAGTACATTACATTTGGGGATAAGAAATGAAATGCACCGTTCATGGAGACGGTAAGCCGTACGTACGCATGAACGCTACTTTTATTTCAATATCATACTTTAATGGAAAGAAATAATAATTATATAGAGGTATATTATAATTCTGGTATAACATCATATATAATAACTTTAAATCCATCCTTTATACATCCCACATATGGCATTAACGAATCAAATCACTTTGAGGGGGCGGTAGTCCGCACTTCCTTAAATGAAGATATCGCGTTTACCCATAATAGAAACCATAAAGGTATGCCCCAAATTAAAAATACAGAAGCTTAAGGAAAACATAAACATATTATATATCATATATAAATATAGTGTAATATTAATGGCCACATTTAAAGGTGTTAAAATAATGTTGAACAATCATCGTTTCGGGAGGCAGAAATTCGCCATCCACAGAAACAGTATGTTATTTAACCATTAGATGTAGGTGTGTGTAAGTGTAGCTCGAATAATTATTATAACAACATCCTAGTATATTTATGTTACTGTATTTGTTACAAAAGAAATGAATAAAAAGAGTTTAAGGTGTTGGAGAAGAAAAATAAAAAAAAGGACTCAAAAAAGACAATACCTTAAAATCGGGTAACTCTGTTTGGTTTGAGCTCAAAGGCTTCCTTGGGAAGACTTATGCACAAAGTGAGGATTCAAGGAGTAATATAGAGAAGTGGAGAGACAAATGGGGCATAGTTTGGACGTGCCAAAGACTTTGGGAGTGTGGGTAAGGTGGTAGAGGTGGGGGCCTTTTATAAGAGAAGAGGAGGGGCACTCTTGTAAAGTTACAAAATGTTACTTTATTTTCAAAAAGAGTTTCGAATTTTAAAGGTCCCACATTGAGGTATTTAGAGGATACGGTGATGAGGGTTAGAAATAAACTCATATAATAGGTTTTAGACATGTGTAGGTCTTAGATTTTACATTATCCTTCCATTTTATTTAAATCGTTAAATACTGAGGTCATCACTGCATCATCATGATGGCATAAATAATTTAATTTATTTAATGTCTAAAAATTATAAAAAAAATACTATGATGTAGGAAATATTATTAAATTTCCAATGACTATTTATAGAAAAGAATATGACTTGTATAACCCCATGTAAAAATTATTTTAGTAAAACATTTCATGTTTGTGTCATTTTTTACTTTAACATTAAATAAAAGGTATTTATGTCATTTTCCAACCAAAGTGGCTTCATGGGGTCCCCAAGTTGACCCATGGATTTTCTTGGTCGGCAATGACACATCCAATGAGGGTAGGACATGTTTCAATCTCATCTCATATTATTTAAACATTATTTTTACCTTAAACTACACTAATGACCTCTAATCGCGATTAAAAACTTAATAAGTTACTATTCACCAAAAAATTTATTTTAATCCCATTGAACCACATTTTACATCTTAATGAGAACCATGTATGACTGATTTTTGAAATTAAAAACACAAAAGTGGTAAACTTTCATTTAAACGAAAAATCAGTTTTTATAAGTACCACTTTGTGGTTTCACTATTAATCAAAAATTGAAGTTTTTCAGAAAAATAGAAAAAATTCACCCTAAGCTATATTTGATATTACGAATTCAAAAATGAAGTCTATTTTAAAAAATTCAAAACATATAAGTCACATTAATTAATTTAATAATTATTTCCCGCTGTCATAGCAAATAGCGTGTTTTTATGAAACAATAAGTATCAAAATATTGACACTAGTTTAAGTCCAATTTCAAAGTGAAATTGATTCCAATGACCACCATTAGATTAAATGGTAAAAATATATTCTAATTTCACTTTAAAACCAATTCAAAATATAATCTTATCATATAAATAAATTAGATTAAGAAGAGGTTTTGAATTAAAATACAACATTTTTCACTATTCATTAAAAAATGAACTTTATCGGAAGAATACCAAAAATTTACACAAAGTAAATTTTGATGTCCTGATTCTATAAAAAGAGTTATATTTGGTCCAATAGAATGTATAAGAGTGATCAAAACTATATTTAATGACGGTTCACCATCAAAAGGCGATAAGTGAACCTTTAGTGAAAATTAGGGTATAAATGCCTAAAATTGAATTCTTTCCGTATTTTAAGCCTTTATCTTTTATTGGATAAATGTAAAAACATTTAAAAAACATATATAATCATATTTTAGTTATTTCTATCCATTCCCGCCAATAAAATGGCTAAATTTTAACTACCATTTAATATAATATTATTATATTACTAGTGTGCAACATAAGTTTTCAAAGAAACTCATCGTTGCGTATTGAGTGCGCTATCGAACATAGCAACCCCTTTTAATTAATATTAATATTTAATTCTAAAATATTAATAAATATGAAAAATTATTATTCTTTATTTACTTGGGATGTTACATCCGTCCCCCCTTTTGGAAATTGTGTCCTCACAATTTTATTCACTTATCAAAATAAGTGGGGGTATTTATCCCTCATAGCATTTTCAGATTCACACGTTGCCTCTTCAACCATATGGTTTTTCCACAAAACCTTTACCCGTTGAATTACCTTATTTCGCAACACTTTCTCTCTTCAGTCAAAAATCTGGACTGGTAGTTCCTCATAGGATAGGTTCTCTTCTAGTTGAACTACCTATTGACTCAAAACATGAGATGGATCTGGCATATACTTTCTCAGCATCAAAACATAAAAAACATTGTGTACCTTAGATAAACTCGGAGGTAATGCCACTCTGTATGCAACTGATCCAACTCTCTCCAGAATTTTATATGGTCCAATGAACCTTGGACTCAGCTTTCATTTCATACCAAATCTCATCACACTTTTCCATAGAGAAACCTTGATAAAAACATGATCACCTACCTCGAAAGATAGATCCTTCCTCCGGTTATCCGCATAACTCTTCTTCCTTCTTTGAGATGTTCTCATTTGTTTCTAAATCAACTAAAATTTTTCTTCCAACTCTTCTATCAATTCTTGTCCCATCAACTTCCTTTCACCCACTTCATCCCAAAAAGCTGGAGTTCGACACCACTTCCCATATAACACCTCAACTGGTGCCATCTGTAAACTGGAATGAAAACTGTTATTATAAGAAAACTCAACCAAAGAATGATGTTGGTCCCAACATCCCTGATAATCCATCGAACAAGCTCATAGAATATCCTCCAGGGTCTGAATTGTTCGTTCTGACTGCCCATCTGATTGCGGATGAAAAGCTGTACTAAAATTTAATTCAGTATCCAACGACTTCTGAAGGCCTTTCCAAAAGTTAGAAGTGAACCTGGGATCACGGTCAGATACAATGGAGAGAAGAACTCCATGTAACCTGACTATATCTCTATGATAAAAATGGGAAAGCTGATCTAGGGAAAAAGTATCTCGTATAGCAACGAAATGAGCAGATTTAGTCAAACGATCAACAATAACCCAGATTGCATTATTACCTTGATATGTCCTTGGTAATCCCACAACAAAGTCCATGGATATATTTTCCCATTTTCACTCTGGCACTGGTAAAGGCTGAAGCATCCCTTTCGGTAACTGCCGCTCTGCTTTAACCTGCTGACAAGTCAAACACATCATAGTAAAATCAGCAATATCTCTTTTCATTCCATCCCACCAGTAATACTCCCGCAGATCTCTGTACATCTTAGTACTGCCAGGATGAACTGAAAACGGGGAATTATGACTCTAACATAACGAATTAGTCTTCAACTGTGAATCACAAGGCACACATAATCTTTTCCCAAACCTCAAAACACAATCATTATCAATGTTGAATTCAGGAAACTTACCCTTCTGAACCAGCTCAGCCGTTTTGTGAAACTCACTATCTTCCCTCTGTGCACGCTTAATTCTGTCTGATAGGGATGATCTCAATGATACTTGAAACAAAACAGAAGAACTTCCTGCAACAACCACTTCTATGCCAACTTCATCAAATCAAAAAACAAAGGATCTTGTTCCAAACGTAGCATGGTTAATGAAGCATTACTTTTTCGACTCAAAGCATCAGCCACTTTATTTGCTTTTCCCAGATGGTAGTAAATTGTACAATAATAATCATTGATTAATTCCAGCCATCTCCTCTGTCTCATGTTCAATTATTTCTGAATGAATATAGACTTTAAACTTTTTTCATCAGTATATACTTCACACTTTACTCCACACAAATGATGCCTCCAAATTTTTAAAGCAAAAACAACAGCAGCTAATTCCAAATCATGTGTAGGGTAATTTACCTCATGAGTTTTTAAATGACGTGAAGCATAAGTAATTACCTGATCATTCTGCATAAGGACACAGCCAAATCCCTTCAACAAAGCGTCACTGTATATAACAAACTCACCATTCCTGGACGGAAGTTCCAAAACTAGAGCATTCACCAATCTTCTTTTCAACTCCTGAAAACAATCATCACATTCCTTTGTCCAGATAAACTTAACACCCTTCAGAGTTAGCTTAGTCATTGCACTAGATAACCATGAACAATTTTCAACAAACCTTTGGTAGTAACATGCCAAACCAAGAAAACTACGGATCTCGGTTACATTTTTGGGTCTTGGCCATTCTTCAACAAATTTTGTTTTAGCAGGATAAACAATTATGCCATCTTTTGAAACAATGTGACCCAGGAAAGAAATTTTTGTAACCATAACTCACACTTACTGAATTTCCCATATAATTTCTTTTCTTTTAAGGATTGAAAAATAACCCTTAAATGTCTTTCATGCGCCCTTTTAGAAAACACAAAAATATCATCAATAAAAACAACCCACATTTTTCACCAGATTCAACTAAGCCATCACTGCAGAAAGCTGTTTATTTCTGATTCTGACCATCTCAGGATACTAATTTGAAAGGCCATTTCCCTCTGTATGCCTTCCCAGAAAATATGTTTTGTTTCCTCTATGAAAAACCATTCTTAACAAACACGTCTCAGATTAAGCAACATGGTTATCTTCAAAAGCTATATCATTCCAAAAAAAATATTTTTGGATAATAATTTAATAGAATTGTAACTCCTAAAGTTATCTAAACCGACCTCTGATACCTACTATAAGGCCCGGCCTTAAACCTTACTTAATATTGAATTAAATGAATAATTCACATGGAGGATCTTTTCAGGTTTAGAGTTTTAGAGAATTAGGACATAACTATTACATCTCAAAAGATTACAAAGTAGACACTTCTACTAGAATTCCATAAAATAAAAAAAACTCTTAAAAAGAAACATTTCTAGTTCCATGTTTTATATAGCATTACTTTCCCTTGATCCCATCCTTGACCCTATTCCACATTAAGTCCTGTGAAAAAAATTTCAAAAAAAACATGGGGTGAGCATAAAAAGCTCAGTAAGGGATACACAAAGAATGAAAACTGTTAGTTTTTCAAACATCAAGTAAACCATGTATACTTTATCAAAGTAATACCTTCACCTTCATGAAGTAGTAAAAACTCTTCACTGAATAAAATATCATTACTTACATTTTTGTAACCAAAGTATTACCATAAAACCCATAATAAATAACACATAACATATATAAAAGTAACTTGGACTACTGGAAATCCAACCTTTCCCAACGGTTCTGAACCATTGGGAAAGGCTGCAGAACTGTTGGTATATGTTATACCAGTGGTTCTGCCAACTGTGGGGAAGTAAGCCGTTGGGAAATTCTTTTCCCAACGGTTTACAAGGAACCGTTGGGATTGGTTAGAAAAAATCAACTTACCCCAATAGTTGTGCAAAACCGTTGGGAAAAGCCTTTCCCAATGGTTTGGCACGTTGGGAATCCCATTAATATTTTCTTTCCCAATGGTTGGTAGAACCGTTGGTAAAAACACAAATTCCAAAAGCTATCCCAATGGTTTGAACCATTGGGATAGTCTGTTTTTACCAACGGTTTAATGAACCGTTGGTAAAAACAGGTCCATATGGGCTATGCCAACGGTTTGAAACCGTTGGCATAGGCTTTGTTGTGCAAATTGCACAGCAGCCTGCAATTTGCACAACAGGTCTGTTTTGGCCTCATTTTGGAACAGCAGGTCTATTTTGGGCTCATTTTCAATTCAATTTTCATTTTCAATTCAATTTTCAATCCAATTATTGTAACTATAACACATATACAATACATACATATAGAGAACAAACCAACACTTTTAAATAATTCAAACCAACCAACCAACACATATAATGCATCCTGGAAATATACTCATCCATAATTAAATTAGAATTCATAACATAATTATAAACATTCATAATTCATTTAGAATTCAATTAAAAATTTATATGACAATCATATGTGGAATCCGGAATTCAATTCATAATTTGATTGGTTTTTGGTACACCATATATTTTTACTCGAAATCATATACATTTTAAACAAAATACAAACACTTGGAATGATACCGGTCACACCGTGCCTCGGATTGAGGCGAGGTTAACTCGTACACGTCACAAATGACTCATTGATCGGTGTCCTAAAGTATCAACATATTCTGAAATCATTTGGTCAGTTTTCCGTATGCCAGTTGTTGTTTTCACTTAAAATGAAGTGTTTTTTAAATAAAAGAGAGACACTTTGAATGGTGTTGGCCACACCGCGCCTCGGATTGATGCATGGTTGACTCGTACACATCACACATGACCCATTCATTGTTGTGCTAAAATATAAACACAATCAGAATATGTTTGGTTGGTTTTCCGTATGTATTTAAAATGAAGTCCATTTTAAAGAAAATAGATACACTTAGAGTGGTATCGGCCAAACCGCGACTCGTATTGAGGCGCGGTTTACTCGTACACGTATCATATGACCCATGGATAATTGTCCTAAATTTTCAACAGATTCTGAATGCGTTTGGTCGGTTTTTCGTATGTCAGTTGTTTATTTCACTTATAATCTTGTCCCTTTTAAACAATAGAGACACAGTTAGAGTGGGACAGGCCACATCACATTTCGGATTTAGACGAGGTTTACTCGTACACGTCTCAAATTACCCATGATTCTTTATCCTAATGTATCAACACAATCTGAATGCGTTCGATCGGTTATCCGTCTGTTAGTTGATGTTTTTCACTTAAAATGACGTCCTTTTGAAACAAAAGACATACACTTTGACTTGTGCTGGACACACCGCGCCTCGAATTGAGGCAGGGTTGACTCGTACACGTCACATATGACCCATGGATCATTCTCCTAATGTTTCAACAGAAACAGAATGCGTTTGGTCGGTTTTCCGTATGCTAGTTGATGTTTTTCACTTAAAATGATCTCCTTTTGAAACAATAGACATACAATTTGAGTTGTGCCAGCCACACCGCGCCTCAGATTGAGGCGGGGTTGACTAGTACACGTCACATATGACCCATGGATCATTGTGCTAAAGTATCAACACAATCAGAATCCTTTTGGTCAGTTTTCCGTATGTCATTTGTTGTTTTCACTAAAAATGAAGTCCATTTTAAACAAAATAGAGACACTTTGAGTGGTTTCGGTCACACCGCGCATCGTATTGAGGTGGCGTTGACTCGTGCACGTCACATATGACCCATGGATCGTTCTCCTAATGTTTCAACAGAAACCGAATGCATTTGGTTGGTTTTCCGTATGTACTTAAAATACTGTCCATTTTAAACAAAAGAAAGTCACTTAGAGTGGTCCCGACCACACATCATCTCGGATTTAGGCGGGGTTGACTTGTATACGTCTCAAATGACCCATGGATCGTTTTCTTAAAGTATCAACACAATACGAATGCGTTTGTCCGGTTTTCCGTATGTCAGTTGATGTTTCTCACTTAAAATGATGTCCTTTTGAAACAAAAGACACAAACATTGAGTTGTTCCGGCCACACCGCGCCTCGGATTTAGGTGGGGTTGATTCATACACGTCACATATGACCCATGGATCGTTGTCCTAAAGCATCAACACATTTCGAATGTGTTTGGTCAGTTTTTCGTATGTCACTTTTTGTTTTCACTTAAAATCTTATGGAAATACATATAGAATATTTTTATATCATATTTAGTATGGATTAGATTTTAGTTGATCGTGCTATGAAACATTTCAGATCTAATGAAATTAAGGAAGGTGGAGGGGTTGTCCAGGGTGCTGTCCGGGGGGGGCTCTCCGGTGGGTGTCTGGGGGGCTGTCCGGGGACCAAGGAGGAGGGTGGGGGGGCTGTGCGGGGTCTGTCTGGGGGGTGTTTGGGGGTTGTTCAAGGGGCTGTCTGGGGTTGTTCAGGGGTTGTTCAGGGGGTTGTTCAGGGGTTGTTCAGGGGTTGTTCAGGGGTTGTTCAGGGGGTTGTCAGGGGTTGTTCAGGGGGCTGTCCGGGGGGCTGTCCGGGGGGTGTTTGGGGGGTTGTCTGGGGTCCAAGGGGGAGGGTGGGGGGGTTGTCCGGGGGCTGTCCTGGGGGCTATCCGGGGTCCAGGGTGGAGGGTGGGGGTTTGTACGGGGGGCTATCTAGGGGGCTGTCCGCGGGGCTGTCCGGAGGGTGTTTGGGGGGTGTTCGGGGTCCAAGGGTGTAACACCCCAAGATTTCATAGTGTGTTATTTCTTCAAAATAATTCAATAACATGCACTACACGCAACACCGAGTTCAATCACACCATTACTTACCAAAAAAAGAGCAATTCAAAAGAGTTTATGAATAGAATTAACTAAATTTTAAACTTTATATAATCCTTATAATTTTAGAATCCATATTTTGAGTTTCTGAGACATAATGCAAGAACAGATTCATTTTCAGTATTGCACTTTTATTAACTTTTAATTGTGAAACCTTTTTAAATACAATATTTTAAACTTCTTGGATAAATGGGGACATCAAAAAATTTAAAATGAAACATCCCAAGCTTCCACAGTACGCTTTCCTTTGAATAATACAGTAGCGTGTGTTGTACGTAACTTCGAGTTCTAACACACCACAACCAATCAAACTAGCTGTTATGAATAGTAATACCTACCTTTTAAAATTGTAGAAATTTTATCTCTCAAAATGGACTTTATTTTTGGATTCGGAGTATCTAATTTAGCCTAAGGTGAAATTTTGGTACTTTTCGGATAACTTTCATATTTTGATGAATAGTGAAAATTACTTAATTTTAATTAAAAACAACTTTTTTAATCAAAATAATTAATAGTGATAAATTATGAATTTGAGTGGTTTTAAAGTATATTTAGAATATATTTTTACCATTTAATATAATTTTGTCCATTGGACATAATTTTACAATTAAACCGAACATAAACAACTGTCATTCTTTTGATAGTTATTATCTCTTAAAAACACGCTTTTTGTTTTGACAGCGGGAATTAATTTTAAATTAATTTGTGCCACTTCTATGTTTTGAATTTAGAAAAATGGATTCCATATTTGGAATCAGGATTTTCAAATTGTGTAAATAGGTAACTTTTATTTTTAGACATTTTGAATAATTACTGCGGTAAATATTTTATTTACCATGGTTAAGGGTAAATCCGGTAAATAAGGGTTAAAAAATAATATTATAATAATAATAAATTACCCTAAAACGTGTCCTAGCCTAATTGGTTGATACATGTTCGACCATAGGCATCTTTGGGTCGATTTTGGGACCCCATGGTGCCACTTGTAGGTGATAGGGACACTTTATTTTAATTAAGTTAAAATGAATACAAAAATGACACAAGCATATATCATTTAGAAAAACAATTTTTACATAGGGTTATATATGTTGGATTTTATATTATAAATATTAATTAGAAAGCTAAAAATATTTCCTACATAATTATATTTTATTTATAATTTTTAGACATTATATAATTTAATTTATATATAACACAATGATGATGAATTAATTACTATAATAGTGAAAAATTAAAATAATTGATATTATAAATACCCAAAAAATATAATATGAAACTTTTAATGAATTAAAATAATTTTCTAGGATAATATGATATATTAGTATTGATTTAATTGACTTTGTTCGAAGTAAAAAATCTGTTATGAGTTTCACAAAAATCAACTATTGAATAGTGTCAAATTGACATAAAAGAGTTCTTAAAACAAATATTATATTATTAAGTGATATTAAATTCCTAAAAATATAAGGGTCGGCCAAGAGACTTATATAATGATATTTTCGTCATTAATGGACCACTTGGGGGTCTCATGGATGTATATAGTAAGTTTATTAACCATATTATATAAAAATACAAAGAGACATTGTAAAAGTGAAACTAATTAACTTAGAGTTAATACTTAAAGATAAGGTTAATATAAGTACCCAAAACTGTCTAAATTATATTGGTTGAGTTTTTTTAGACCCATACCCACCTTAAAATTTAAATAATCAACTTTTGTGCCATTAGAATCCGAATATGAATTTATTATAAACTAATATTTCTAGCTTTTCCAAAGGTGCCCTCACCCCTCTTATAAAAGGGCAGTCCTCCTTCTAATTTTTTCACACCTTAAAAACCTTTTGGTTCAGAAAAACTCTGCACAAATACTCTCCAAACTTCCCTAAATATAACCTAGAGGCCTTAGTTTGATCACAAATCCATCCTATGGAGCCCTTTTGATCAAATCAAAAGGAAGAACCCGAAGAAGAGGTAATGATTTCACCACCCTTTTCCAAGTTCCTTTCTTCTTCCACTTCTTATTACTTTGTTATTACCATTATAAAATAATAACTCCAGTATCATATATATACTGTGCTGTTATTATAAATACGGTACAACCATATTCAGTATTCTATCCACCCTTTGAATAACATGTCACCATACGTGCGTACGTACGGCTTACCGTCTCCACGTCGTGGTGTAATTGTTATTCAATATATTATTATTTGGATGGATATAATAATTATATGTAACTCTTGTAAATAATAAATATAACATGTTAATGATTCTGTATATATGATATAACAACCATTTATATATTATTTCAAAAGAATGATAATGTTGCTCGTGCGTACGTACGGACTACCGTCTCCACGAACGCGATGAGATTCATTCTCCATCGTATCCATTCAAGTATAATTATCATTTGATGATTTAAAAATGATTTTTAAGGACTTGATATCATTATGGATATGAATAATATACAGCCTATCCATTACAAACATGGCTTACGTAACAAAACATATAAAAGAAAACAAGAAAGTTAACACCCGAAACATTGATAATACTAAGATATTATTATCAAATCAATATTAAAAGATCATATATGATATCATATTAATGTATATGATTCTTTTATAATTTAATAACAATTATTTCACCATTATATAGGAGGTTAACCTACCCCAACCAAGGAAAAGTACAAGGTAAAGGGTTTTCATCTCACTCCTTATTCCCGTGAGATTCATGCCATATTGCCACCATTACCTTTTGTGTGGTGTATGTACTGCCCATAATTATATTCTTTGTGTAATACACTCTAATTTATGTGTATTTACATATTCATTGTATGATACCTCTTTCATGGGTTGTAAGTTACCAAATTGGTAAGGGTTATTTCACAATCTCTTCATTATCCGAGGTTGTTTATACGTAATAATCTACTGGGATCTCTTTATCATCCACATCCATGTTTCTCCAAAATGTATTTCAAAACATTTTTTAATATTTACTAGAATATGGGTTCAAGTCATTTATACCCTTGTTTGACTTTTCATAAGAGGTTTATAAAGTAATCTTTCCGTCGTTTTCCAAACACGATGCTTTTTAACCTTTTCGACAAAATTAAGGTAAGAATGTTTTTTTTAACTTATACGGCGGGTGCGGCTATTTTCCGCCGTTATAAAATCATCGAAGCTTCCCTTACAATATAATAAGAATATTTTCAAAAAAAATTTTTTATTTCATAAATACAAGACTCTTAAATTATTTCAAAATAGAAAGAGATATTTTTCTAAAATAGTCTTTATTTCATCTATGTCAACATCCTTTGATGGATTTTAAGCTTATTTGAAGTTGATTTATTATGACACAAAACATCCATATTTTATTGAAGGTTTTGTGATATTTTTGACTGTGGATAAGTTATTCTTATGTCACTCATGGTTTTTGTTTAGAGTATTGACATTTCATAAGTTATTTGTAATCCGAATGTTTATGTTATATTTCAACCTTTCATTCAGATGAATGTATTAGACAAGTATGTTCCAAGTTGGGGACCGGTAAAAGTAATCCCTCCGGTTTGGTCTCCGGTTATTAGAGGAACTCCGGTTTGGTCTCCGGTTATTAGAGGAACTCCGTTTTGGTGTCCGGTTATTAGAGTCACTCCGGGTTGGTGTCCGGTTATTAGAGGCACTCCGGGGTTGGGTTCCGGTTACATTTAACCCCTAGGTCTTGGGATGAGGCCTTGACAAAGAAATTAATGTTCAGCATTATGCATTCCGACATTATGAAAGTGGTTATTGATATTGCATGTGATTATTTTATTAGTATAATATCCATGTGAATAATTAAATGGCATTATTTCATTTTACTTTTTCCATACTATGTTTAAGTTCAAGTTTAAAGGCTTTTGTTTTAGTAATGCATTTCCTTAAATGTATATGCTTATTTTTGAATGTTCCGCTATATTGTTATCCTTACTGGGCATTTGAGCTCACCCCTTTTCAATGTTTTATTTTTCCCAGGATGTGAAGAAGTAAGTTATGAATGACCTGCAGGGATATTATGAGGGGATAATAGTGTGGACTATGGAGACATTATGTTTTCGTAGCAGTTTTTCACTTTATGATGTAATGTAAAACTTATGAATATATCTAGTGTTTCCAAGGATACTAAACCAATCGGTCTTTCGAGATTTGATCTTTCTTGTGATCATGCCAATGTTATGTAATAATGCACCGACTCTGGGTAACTAGGGTCGGGGCATTATAGTTGGTATCAGAGGAAGTTTAGTACAAACCTTGGAAGCTAGATTTAGATAAACTCTGATTAGAGCACATATATTTAAGATGAATTTTGAGGATTAGTATAGAAGAACATCCTAGAATTTTGGTATTGTAGAGATTCTGTGTTTTTTCCAAGCAATAAATCCCTGTCTGGATATGATCAGGTAGAGGCGGCTCTGGAATAGATGTACCTAAGGGTGAAACCCGAAAACACCGCTTTGAGCTAGACTCGAACAGGAACTGGTGCACGACAACGGGCCTTGATGTACTGTTGGTTAGGACGCTCCTGGAGGATATGCTTAGGATAACTCTCATTTTCTTTACAAATCATTATGAAGGGTTTATGATTATATACTTCCTCAAAGGAGACATTTTTTATGATTATGGATTATATCCATAAACTATTTAATTTATGTTACGTGTTTTACAAGTTTGGGATTAGGTATTGTTATTCATAAACTAATCTAATGTATGCCATTGTTTAGAAATGGCGCCCAGTAGAAGGAATGAAAACTCTAGCAATGCACATGATACAAAGAGAAAGAAGGATCATATATTTTATGGTCTTAAGCCAGAATTTACAAGAGAAATAGTCTCGCATGTATTATCATCATATGAAGAAATAATATCATGTGTTGATAAGATAAGTAAAGAGTTTACTGAGTCCTATGGCTTTGAAGGGAAGCAAGAGAAGAAAAGGATGGAAGAGAGAAAGATGGATAAAGGGAAGAGGGAAAAGAAGAATTTTCCCATATGTGATAACTGTGGATAGAAACACCCTTGAAGTTTCCTGAAAGGAATGGGAGTTTTTATATGTGTGGAAGAAAAGGGCACAAAGTACGTGACTGTAAGGGTAAGAAAATGGTTTCAAATGTACAATGCTTCATTTTCAAGGAGATTGGACACTAATGCGAACCTATGTCCCAGTCATCAGACTATGCCGCAAATGATGCTATTGGATAATAATAATGTTATGATACTACCACAGATGAAGAGGAATGATTAGAGTTCTTATGTTGATTATGTCAATTGAGTGTTGTATCAACAATGTACTTGTTATAATAATTATGGAGTATATAAGGATTGTACTGCAGTACTATTTCATTAAGGACTTGAGATTGTGTGGAACAAAGAAAAGTGACTCAATAACAGGATAAATTTTTGGAAAATATATGGTTGAGAGAATGGTAAACCATAATATAGTTCTGATACCGAGGTAGTGATTTTCGAATAATACATGATTGTTTTGGATAAATTATATTGGATATTCTTGACTACCTTAGAACTGATTAATTAGTTGTATATTCCATCATTTTTGGGGTTTAAAACATTTTTGGATTGATGAAGTATATCCAGCATTCTATGTGGAATAAGGGAGCATGAATGTAATCAATAAGGAATATGGTAATTCAGGATGTTTCAGTGTATTAAAAGAATACATGATGAAGGTATTCATATGCTATTACGGGGTAAAAAGGATCTACATTATGTTTACCTTACTTATAAATGTTGGACTGTGAGTTTGGACAGAAGTATTTTGGATAGTTCTAGTTTGGATTATTTTGGATTGCCATAAAAGGACAACCCAGAGGTCGGGCGGTAACCCGTCGTGTCCGACAAGGCTGCGAGAATTGAACCCGCAACCGAATGGCGACAAGGGTGTATCACCTACCACTGGCCCACGAGATGTCCTGGATTAAATAATGTAGTTTTTTTTAAAAGATCTGGTAGATGAATTATAAATTCATTTATTTTGGAACCCTATACGAATAGTATAAATAGAAATTTTTTTACGTTCTATTATCTTTTAGAGTGAAAGATGAGTTTGTGGTAGAAATTTATTAATGGATAAAACTCTAATTATAAAGTAAGTATATATCCTTATGCTCTTATCCAATCTCCTAAATAAATTCCTCAACATTAATAAAAGGAACTTAGAACAAAAATGTTGTCCTAGATGGTACCTTAAATCATCACTAATTTATGGATTTGGGATTGTTGTCCTTTTCATAGCCATGTTCTCTACCACTCTCCATCAGATAATTGATGGTTAGATTTCTCTTCCATATCCATATTTTCCTACATGGAACCCTAGTATGTGTTATTTTCGGTAATCTTCATACTTTCCACTCTTTATATTAAATAGAGGCCTCATTAATTCATTTTTCGATATGGTATTTCAACTAAGATATTTTGAAACGTCAAAAATGTGTTATCCCAATACCCTATGTTTTGTTGAACCGATGGTATTTCAAATCATCATAGATTGATGAGTTTAAGGACCTCAATTTTATACTTGTTTGTGATTGATGACCTCAATCACTACCAATAAATATTTATGTTTTCCCTCCAATTATATGTCTCTAATTGCCACCAATGTTATCCTAATCGAGATCATAATTTGGTGGTGACCCTTTCATTTCTCTTTTCCTCATATTAAGACTAAATTTTAGTAACCCAATTTCCGATGTGGGTTTTCCCACAAATATATTTTCTATTTTCAACCTTTTATTTTCGAAGAACAATTTCAAATTACGAGGACGCAATTTATTGAAGGAGGGGATAATGTAACACCCTAAGATTTCATAGTGTGTTATTTCTTCAAAATAATTCAATAACTTGCACTAAATGCAACACCGAGTTCAATCACACCATTACATACCAAAAAAAGAGTAATTCAAAATAGGTTATGAATAGTATTAACTAAATTTTAAACTTTATATAATCCTTATAATTTTAGAATCCATATTATGAGTTTCTGAGACATAATGCAAGAACAGATTCATTTTCAGTATTGCACTTTTATTAACTTTTAATAGTGAAACCTTTTTAAATACAATATTTTAAACTTCTTGGATAAATGGGGACATCAAAAAATTTAAAATGAAACATCCCAAGCTTCCACGGTACGCTTTCCTTTGAATAATACAGTAGCGTGTGTTGTACGCAACTTCGAGTTCTAACACACCACAACCAATCAAACTAGCCGTTATGAATAGTAATACCTACCTTTTAAAATTGTAGAAATTTTATCTCTCAAAATGGACTTCATTTTTGGATTCGTAGTATCGAATCTATACTAAGGTGAAATTTTGGTGCTTTTCGGATAACTTTCATATTTTGATGAATAGTGAAAATTACTAAATTTTAATTAAAAACAATTTTTTTAATCAAAATAATTAATTGTGATAAATTATGAATTTGAGTGTTTTTAAATTATATTTAGAATATATTTTTACCATTTAATATAATGTTGTCCATTGGACATAATTTTACAATTAAACCGAACATAAACAAGTGTCAATCTTTTGATAGTTATTATCTCTTAAAAACACGCTTTTTGTTTTGACAGCGGGAATTAATTTTAATTTAATTTCTGCCACTTATATGTTTTTAATTTAGAAAAATGGATTCCATATTTGGAATTAGGATGTTAAAATTGTGTAAATAGGTAACTTTTATTTTTATACATTTTGAATAATTACTGCGGTAAATATTTTATTTACCATGGTTAAGGGTAAATCCGGTAAATAAGGGTTAAAAAATTATATTATAATAATAATAAATTACCCTAAAACGTGTCCTAGCCTAATTGGTTGATACATGTTCGACCATAGACATCTTTGGGTCGATTTTGGGACCCCATGGTTCCACTTGTAGGTGATAGGGACACTTTATTTTAATTAAGTTAAAATGAATACAAAAATGACACCAGCATATTTCGTTTAGATAAACAATTTTTACATAGGGTTATATATGTTGGATTTTAGATTATAAATACTAATTAGAAAGCTAAAAATATTTCCTACATAATGATATTTTATTTATAATTTTTAGACATTAAATAATTTAATTTATATATGACACAATGATGATGAATTAAATACTATAATAGTGAAAAATTAAAATAATTGATATTATAAATAACCAAAAAATATAATATGAAACTTTTAATGAATTAAAATAATTTTCTAGGATAATATTATATATTAGGATTGATTTAATTGACTTTGTTCGAAGTAATAAATCTGTTATGAGTTTCACAAAAAACAACTATTGAATAGTGTCAAAATTGACATAAAAGAGTTCTTAAAACAAATATTATATTATTAATTTATATTAAATTCCTAAAAATCTAAGGTTCGGCCAAGAGACTTATATAATGATAGTTTCATCATTAATGGACCACTTGGGGGTCGCATGGATGTATATAGTAAGTTTATTAACCATATTATATAAAAATACAAAGAGACATTGTAAAAGTGAAACTAATTAACTTAGAGTTAATACTTAAAGATAAGGTTAATATAAGTACCCAAAACTGTCTAAATTATATTGGTTGAGTTTTTTAGACCCATACCCACCTTAAAATTTAAATAATAAACTTTGGAGCCATTAGAAACCGAATATGAATTTATTATAAACTAATATTTCTAGCTTTTCCAAAGGTGCCCCTCACCCCTCTTATAAAAGGGCAGTCCTCCTTCTCATTTTTTCACACCTTAAAAACCTTTTGGTTCAGAAAAAATCTGCCCAAATACTCTCCCAACATCCCTCAATATAACCTAGAGGCCTTAGTTTGATCACAAGGCCAACCTAAAGAGCCCTTTTGATCAAATCAAAAGGAAGAACCCGAAGAAGAGGTAATGATTTCACCACCCTTTTCCAAGTTCCTTTCTTCTTCCAATTCTTCTTCCTTTGTTATTACCAATATAAAATAATAACTCCAGTATCATATATATACTGTGCTATTATTATAAATATGGTACAACCATATTCATTATTCTATCCACCCTTTGAATAACATGTCACCATACGTGCGTACATACGGCTTACCGTCTCCACGTCGTGGTGTAATTGTTATTCAATATATTATTATTTGGATGGATATAATAATGATATGTAACTCTTGTAAATAATAAATATAACATGTTAATGATTCTGTATATATGATATAACAACTATTTATATATTATTTCAAAAGAATGATATTGTCGCTCATGCGTACGTACGGACTACCGTCTCCACGAACGCGATGAGATTAATTCTCCATCGTATCCATTCAAGTAAAATTATCATTTGATGATTTAAAAATAATGTTTAAGGACTTTATATCATTCTAGATATGAATAATATACAACCTATCCATTACAAACATGGATTAGGTAACAAAACATATAAAATAAAACAAGTAAGTTAACACCCGAAACATTGATAATACTAAGATATTATTATCAAATCAATATTAAAAGATCATATATGATATCATATTAATGTATATGATTCTTGTATAATTTAATAACAATTATTTTACCATTATATAGGAGTTTAACCTACCCAAACCAAGGAAAAGTACAAGGTAAGGGGTTTTCATCTCACTCCTTATTCCCGTGAGATTCATGCCGTATTGCCACCAATACCTTTTGTGTGGTGTATGTACTGCCCATAATTATATTCTTTGTGTAATACACTGTAATATATGTGTATTTACATATTCATTGTATGATACCTCTTTCATGGGTTGTAAGTTACCAAATTGGTAAGGGTTATTTCACAATCTCTTCATTATCCGAGGTTGTTTATACGTAATAATCTACTGGGATGTCTTTATCATCCACATCCATGTTTCTTCAAAATGTATTTCAAAACATTTTTTACTATTTACTAGAATATGGGTTAAAGTCATTTATACCCTTGTTTTACTTCTTATAAGAGGTTTATAAAGTAATCTTTCCGTCGTTTTCCAAACACGGTGCTTTTTAACCTTTTCGACAAAATTAAGGTAAGAATGTTTTTTTTAACTTATACGGCGGGTGCAACTATTTTCCGCCGTTATAAAATCGTCGAATCTTCCCTTACAATATAATAAGAATATATTCAAAAAAAAATGTTTTATTTCATAAATATAAGACTCTTAAATGATTTCAAAATAGACAGAGATATTTTTCTAAAATAGTCTTTATTTCATCTATGTCAACATTTTTGATGGATTTTAAGCTAATTTGAAGTTGATTTATTATGATACAAAACATCCATATTTTATTGAAGGCTTTGTGATATTTTTGACTGTGGATAAGTTATTCTTATGTCACTCATGGTTTTTGTTTAGAGTATTGGCATTTCATAAGTTATTTGTAATCCGAATGTTTATGTTATATTTCAACCTTTCATTCAGATGAATGTGTTAGACAAGTATGTTCCGAGTTGGGGACCGGTAAAAGTAATCCCTCCGGTTTGGTCTCCGGTTATTAGAGGAACTCCGGTTTGGTCTCCGGTTATTATAGGAACTCCGGTTTGGTGTCCGGTTATTATAGGCACTCCGGGTTGGTGTCCGGTTATTAGAGGCACCCCGGGTTGGGTTCCGGTTACATTTAGCCCCTAGGTCTTGGGACGAGGCCTTGAAAAATAAATTAAAGTTCAGCATTATGCATTCTGACATTATGAAAGTGTTTATTGATATTGCATGTGATTATTTTATTAGTAGAATATCCATGTGAATAAGTAAATGGCATTATTTCATTTTACTTTTGCCATACTATGTTGAAGTTCAAGTTTAATGTCTTTTGTTTTAGTAATTCATTGCCTTAAATGTTTGTGCTAATTTTTGAATGTTCCGATATATTGTTATCCTTACTGGGCATTTGAGCTCACCCCTTTTCTATGATTTATTTTTCCCAGGATGTGAAGAAGTAAGTTATGAATGACCTGCAGTGATATTATGAGGGGATAATAGTGTGGACTATGGAGACATTATGTTGTCGTAGTAGTTTTTCACTTTATGATGTAATGTAAAACTTATGAATATATATAGTGTTTCCAAGGATAATAAACCAATCGGTCTTTTGAGATTTGATCTTTCTTGTGATCATTCCAATGTTATGTAATAATCCACCGACTCTGGGTAACTAGGGTCGGGGCATTACAAAGGGGGAGGGGGGTTGTCCAGGGTCCAGGAATGAGGGGGGTTGTCCAGGGAGTTCTCAAAGACACAACCACTAAAAGACAACAACATCCATAAAAACAGACAACATATAAAAATAACTCAACTCCAATACTATACTACGAGTCTAGATAAAACCAACAACTAGAATAGATTAAACATCAAATCTAAGTAATATAAGTCAAAAATGTAACAGATCAATATGTCCCACATCAGCGTCACCATCACCATCATCATCATCATCACCACCCTCGTCATCGTCCTCCTCATCATCCTCACCCTCCACAGCGCCCTCCTCCTCACCTTCTCCCTCCTCCTCGCCCTCCTCATCTCCCTCCTCTTCCACATTAGACTCCTCTCCATCATCATCTTCAAGATGGACATCGGCCTGACCACCACTGGAACTACCACCTGTTGCACCATATATAGAATGTATCGACGACATGTATTCATCAATCGCTGGTCTGGCCTCTGCTGGAAGTGTTGGACGTAGAACTTCAACAAATTTCATAAATGCACTATTTTCCCTAGCAGACTGTTCTGCCATCTCTATGGCCCTTTTATCTGCCTGTTCTGCATGTGCCCTAACTTGCTGCAGCGCGGTGGCACTACAACTCGTACCTGAGGCAGGCCAATGCCTGGTCGGGGCTATCCTCGGTCGGCAGCGTACTCTGCCAGAATGATCCTCTCCCAACACCTGATGTAAGTGATCAGATAGCCCAAAATTGACTGCTTCTTGGGCATCGAGGGCCTCTAAAGCATCCTGTTACAAATATAAATATATTATTAAGTTAAAAAATAGATATTAAAATATAAAATCAACAGATTAAAACTTACAATTTGCTGCTGAGTCGCTTCGTTGACAGCACTTCCATCCTTTTTTCGTCTACTCGAGCAAAACAGTTTTGCTCGAGGCACACGTCCTTCAATATTTTGTACGTGCCTCTACAATGACATTGAAAACAAAAGTTATATAAAAACTTTATCAAATGATTAAATAATTTAGGAAACAAAATAAAATGTAAGTCGTAAATGAAACTTATAAACAATTGTCATACCTCCTACCTCTCATGATCCGGCATCGTCGTGCGTCCTAGTGTATGGAGGTATTTTTTTTGCATCAATGTTTTTTTTTATTTTTTCCAGATGATTCCTAAATAAAATTCGATAATGCAAAGGATAATATTAATGCAAAACTTGAATGTTATTATTTAAATAATTCAAATGTAATTCATACCTTAAACTGGGTACTCGTCCAATGAGTAATCATCTGACGATACTGCTCTATAGGACAATCATCCACGACTGGTACCACCTCTAACTCAGTGCCAACTCTATCACGCCAGCCAATATACATCTCATGCTTGTAGGCTCTCCAAAGCTCGCCTAAATCCTTTAGACGTTCCAGTCGTGCACCCTCACCATCAGGAAAATTAATTCGAAGCTAAAATCAAAATATTAATTCATATAAATACAAAAATAATTCATGGCATTAAATACAACAAATTTTTTTACCCATATCTCTGCCCAAGCTCTATCTTTGACCTCATGTGGAAAATGTCTCCACGACAGCGGGCTGACGGGAATGATGTCGGAGTATTTGGCATGCGTCGCCAGAAAACTCCGACATTGCTGCCCTGTTTTCTCAACCATCTGATTGTCTTCATTATATTCCACCATAACCTGTGTGCGACGGTTCCACACCGAACGCATGCGTGTACGGCCCCACCCCCGCCTCCTATCAGTAGATGTATCTGTAATGAAAGAAAAACAAATATTTTTTCAATACATGTTATAATGAAAATAAATATTGCTATAAAAATTTGTTAGGGGTTTAGAAATATACCTGCTCTAGTCTGATCAATGAGTGGCGCCAGATCCACAGAATCTGATGGAAGACCCTCTGGTGGAACAGGAGTCGAATACGATGGAATATAAAATCTCGGAGAGACAGAAGTAGAAGGAAAAGAAGATGGAACAGTTGTATGACCTGATGCTGACTGGGGAGTGGGAATCATCATGGGATGTGAAAATGATGGGGCAGAAGATGCAGAAGGTAGCGAAAACATGGGAGGCCTAAATACCCCGTGTGTCCCTAACGACACACAGGGATCAGAATGTGGGAAGGCTGAAATTTCAGTGGGAGGGGCAGGGTCTAGTCGAGCACGCGCAGCTCTACGTCCACCTCTGGTACGAACCCTCCTCGTACCACCGGCCTGAGTAATAGGACCAGTACTAGGCTCCTCGTCGAATAACTGTCGACGTAACGGTGGATCCTACAAAAATGTTTACAAAAAAATTAATCACTTGACATTATATATTCTGTAAATATATATATATATATATATATATTTGAAATAAAGTACTCACTATAGGCACTAATGGTGGAACGCCCATCTCCTCCATCCGACGATTGTTCTCCGCCATTTTTTTTCTTCGTCTCTCTTCAATTGGGCGAATTTCTTGCATTTGAAAAGAAATATGTAATTAATTAGAAAAATGAAATTAATGTGAAAACCAAAAAACTAAATATATGAGGGAATGAGGGGATTCATTGGTAATTTAGCTATCAATTGTTTTAGAAGAGCTTCAATGAATTTAATAAAACATACAAGTTGTAATGTTCACCAAGTTAGAAATATTGTTTTATTTGGTTTGAATACAGTTCAATTCCAAATTAGAAAATGCAATTCAAATAAAACAGCAACCAATAAACATTGAAAATTCACATAACGGTCAAGTCAGCTAAAACATATTTGTGATCAATACTAAATAAATATGAACATTACCAACCTTAACAACCCAACTCGAGGTAAACCAAAAGAATTGAGAACATGGATGAATGATTCTATATATTTCCAAGCACAACTTCAGGTTCATAATCAACTCTTAAAATTGAGCTATTGGAGTCATCAAAAGAAATAAATGGATTGGTTCCAATGGCTATAGGGACAGTGTCAATTCCATCATCAGCATCATCAAAAATATGTCTTGGAATTACTTCAACTATAACACCAAATTCAGGTTGAAGTTGATCTTTGACATAAAAAAAATTGTTTATCCATTGATGCCAACACATATGGTTCTTTAGTAGCAAGAGTGTGGGTCATATTAATTACTCGAAATCCACAATCATCAATAAATGTGCCATGTCTCGTCATCGAATCAAAGCAATGGAATTTCATCATTGTGACTCGTCCATGAGAGTAATAATACAATATTATTATTTTCTAAACAACTCCATAATAACCCACATTTTCAAGTCGCGCTCTACTATCTGATGCACTGGCATAAAAATCTGTTGTGGCAGTAACCATAATACCATCATGTTGTGTTCTGATGTTTTTGGCTCGTTCAGTGACAATAAATTTGTACCCATTGATAACAATTGATTTACAGTCACGAACCACGGTATATGGACCAAAAGCCAAAGCTCTTATTTCCTCAGAGACAGAGTCAGCAGACAAACTCAATACCTGCAATATAAATGACAGTTGAACTTAAGTAAATATTGAAATAATTAATTTAAACAGTAATATTTGTACCTTCAATTTTAACCAAGCAGAAAACTCTTTGCTATGAAAAGTCTCTCTCCTTCTCAAAGATAAAGAATGATGCTTCCTATTTATCATTGTTTTATGTTCCCTTTAGATAAAAAAATATGAATAGTTTAACAGATATATATTTAAGATATACATATTCAATTTTGTTACCTGATATAGTCATCGAACAAATCACAGTTGAACAAAACTATGTGATGTGCCTTCTCCCGCTCTTCATGGATTAATGTCATCAATGTATATGATCCAGGAATTCCTCCTGTTTGAGGAAGTGATGGATAACTGGGTTCAATTTGCTCATATTGTTCTTCTTCATTTCTAATTGGTCTGTTCCTTCTTGTAGTAAGATCAGACAAATACATCGAATAGAAATCCATACATTCTTGAGCTAAGTAACCGTTCACGATAGAACCTTCGGGATGATTCTTGTTTCGAACATAAGTCTTTAATGTGAACATATTTCTTTCAGTTGGATACATCCAACGAAAAGAAACAAGTCCTCTAAGAAGTATTTCAGTTGGAATATGGACAGTCAGATGCAGCATGCATGTGAAAAATGATGGGGGAAATATTTTCTCCAACTCACACAAAATTAATGGGGCATCTGTCAACATTTTTTGCAAGAAAGACTTTGACAACTTCTTAGCACAATGATCTCTAAACAAATGGCACAACTGAATAACACCCACCCTTACATTATTGGAAAAAAGATGATGGATTGATATTGGAAGCAACGCATGCAGTAGAACATGATAATCATGAGTCTTCAAAGATTTTATCTTCAACTCTCTTCTGTTGACCCGTTTAGATATGTTGATTGAATAGCCATCAAGAACTCTAATAGTCTCTAATACTTCCAGAAATTGTTTTTTTTTTCAGTAGGTGTCATCACATAAGAAGCACATGGAAGTGGCCATTTATTTTCACTGATACACACATGATGCAATTCTGGTCTGATGCCCCAATCCACCAAATCACGTCGAGATCGTAAATCAACTTTTGTCTTCCCCTTGACATTTAGAAGAACTGAAAGCAACATTTCACATATATTCTATTCAATATGCATTACGTCTAAGCAATGACGTAGCAAATTGGTTGACCAATAAGGCAAATCAAAAAAGATACTCCTCTTCCTCCAATTGTAACAGGTTTCTGTGGAGACATTCTTTCTCTTTCCAGATTTCATTTGACCCTTCCCGAACGAAAAAATGAAATCTTTCAATTAATTAAGCACATCAGTTCCAGAAATACGCTGAGGTGGATCATCGGTCTCTATAGTATTATCAAATCTTCGACGATTCATTCTATATGGATGATCCTTTGGCAAAAATCATCGATGTCCCATAAAACTTAAACTACAACGATGTTTCAGTCTTCTGGATTGTGTATTCTTCATACAAACTGGACATGACAGTTTTCCCTTCGTGCTCCATCCAGACATCATTGCATAAGCTGAAAAATCATTGATCGTCCACATAAGCGCAGCACGAATCTGAAATATGTCTTTCGAACATGCATCGTATGTGCGCACACCCACATCCCAAAGAAGTTGCAACTCTTTTATTAAAGGTTTCATGTATACATCAATATCAATGCCAGGATCAGAAGGACCAGATATGAGTATACTCATGAAAGTGAATTTTTTTTTCATACACAACCATGGGGGATGATTATAAATGTGTATAAAAACTGGCCATGTGCTGTGCGAAGTAAGCATCTGCCCAAACGGATTAAAACCGTCGCATGAAAGACCCTGCCTCACATTACGCACGTCAGCTGCAAAATAAGGATGTCGAGCATCAAATCTCTACCATGCAAATCCATCTGCAGGATGAACCAACTCATCATTAGTCTTCTTTCTCTCGGTATCATGCCATCTCATTTTTATTGATATTTCATCAGACGTAAAAAGATTCTGGAGTCTGGGGATCAATGGAAAGTGCCACATTACTTTCTGTGGAACGCGGGATGGTGTTCCATCATATTTTGACTTCTAGTGGGATGTGCCACATTTTATACATTCATTTCTTTCAGCGGTTTCTTCCCAGAATAAACTGCAATCTTTTGGGCAAGCATGAATTTTGTTTCTGGAAAATCCAAGTTCTCCAACTAACTTCCATGCCATATAGTGGTTTGAGGGAATATCTGCATCATCTAGAAGTAAATCCTTTAAGAGGGTAAGAATGTAATCAATTGCTGTATTAGAAATCACATACATAGTTTTTCCATGAAACAATCAGATTAAAAATTCAAACTTTTTCATTTTATCGCATTGTCAATATACTGGAGTCGTGGTAGAATCATTCAATTTTTTCACCCTATCAATATCATCATTTTCACTAGATGCATCATTTGTCCTCATATCGACGTCTTCTTGAGTCGAAATCCTTTCTTTTTCATGATGAAGAATAAACAGAAACTGATCATCTAACAAATTCTCCATTCCAGTCCTTTCATTTCGATCATCACCAATTTGAGATTTAATTTTCTCCCATTGTGATTCCACACAAAGTAGTTTGTTTGAAAACCATTTTTTGTTATGTGGTAGCTGACTTCTTCACGACTCAACCAAGGTCTACCAACACAATTGGAACATGGGCAGTGTATGCGACCACTATCTAAAGCATTGTGAAATGCAAAATCTATAATGCTCTCCAAATTGTTTTGAAAATCACTTGAGATACGATCAATTTCATACATCCAACTTCTGTCCATTCTGTAAAAAGAATTCATATAAGTCATTTTGTCATAAACAATTCAATAGGATTTAACTTTAATAGAAAATACATTTAAGTAAACGATAAAGGAAGAAAATAATCATGGTATCAACTACACATGTGAAAAAAAAATACTAATGTGTTATTGAGAAAATGTAAAACCAACAAGAACTTAATGTGTTATCACATCAGATCATGCATCATCCCATAACCATATTAGTAGGGTATCCTCATATGCGATTTACCTTTTTGAATTAATATGCACTTCCTCACCAGGTACCTGAGTAGATTTCATAGATATAATCATCTCACATCCTGTAAGGCTTCCATTATGTATGATCTGCAGAATAATTTGAGTGATCATGAATCATGCAAGGGATCTTCCCATGATCACTATAGATTATGAGAAGGAATTATGATAGGTCACATGAAGAACATCAAACACATATTTTTTATAATTTGAGACATAATATAATAAAATAATGTATAAATCTATGGAATTTTGGAAAAAAGGATGGATGAAATACTAAAATATGGGAGACTAAGGTGAAGGAAATATATGTTGACCCTAATGTTCATAACATGCATCACCTATGAAATTTTATTGCACTAGGAAATTTCATCCTGTTCAAAATACATTCCATTGGAAACCTATTTTTATCATTTGATGTCCCCTTGACATGTCAAATAAAATCAGATGGCACCCATGAATATGCCACCCTTGTAATGAAAAGCCTTTAATTCTCACCATACAGACTACATGTTTTCCAATAGATATGTATCTCATTCTATATAGGGGAATCAATACATATTATCTCAGTCTCATATTAAATGTCAGGAATGTTAGATGGCTCTCTTAACACCCTCTAGGCACACCAACTAGGTCATGTGATGTACTCAAATCATGTCACTATGTACATAAATCACCCTTCAAGACATGTCACACTGACTCTAGAGTTTCCCTCCCAGTGTGTCAAACATGTCTTTTGATGAAAATGGAGAAGATCCCCAAAATAAAGAGATTCCCTATAGGCATTACATCCATTTTCATGAAATTGCTTCTAGGATCAACCAGTCAAGACTTGTGATGTCCTCCAAACATTTCGTCCTTGTTCATTAGAGAAACATCAGAAAATCCATCTAGGTTAGGAAAATTCATCAAAAATTTATAGGATCGTGTATTTTCCATTAGAAATTTCCAAAAGAAACCCTCTATCATGCTAAGTAGATAGTCAAGGCATTCCATGTGGAAAACCAACACATATCCATAAGAGAAGAAATCTAAAAATAATAGAATCTATATGCATTATAAAATTGTCCACCATTGGAATGTAAGGTTCTATAAAAATGGAACCATAGTGTTTATGTTTTAATTAATGGAAAATCAATTCATTAAAACAACTACAACAACTTGATTGACATCAAGTTTTACCTGTTCGGATGGGGGGTGTACCTATTCGGACGGGGGTCGATGATGTTCGGACGGGGGGTTCGCGAGAGCACGGGAGTGAAGGACAGCCCACCCACCCCTCCTTGACAGCCCGACCACCCCCGTGGACAGCCCGCCCACCCCCGTACCCCCCTGGACACCCCGTACCCCCATGGATAGCCCCGCCCACCCACCCAAACAGCCCACACCCCCCATCCCCTGCAACCCCACCACCACCACCTAGATATACCAACCCCCATGGACACCCCACACACCCCTCCCCCACCAGGACACCCCACCCAGACCCCCAGGACATCCCACACCCCTTGGAAAGCCCCGCCCACCCCCATGGACAGCCTTTCCCACCCCCGTGGACAGCCCCGCCCACCCCCGTGGACAACCCACCCACCCCCGTGGATGCCCCTACCCCCTAGACAGCCCAACCACCCCCGTGGACAGCCCACCCACCCTCCTCGACACCCCTACCCCCCGTGGCCAGCACACCCACCCCCCTGGACAGCCCGCCAACCCCTCCTTGACAGCCCGGCCACCTCCGTGGACAGCCCGTCCACCCTTGTGGACAACCCGCCCACCCCCGTACCCCCCTGGACACCCCGTACCCCCCTGGATAGCCCCGCCCACAGTCCCAAACAGCCCACAACCCCCTTCCCCTGCAACCCCACCACCACCACCTAGACATACCACCCCCCCTGGACACCCCCACACACCCCTCCCCCACCAGGACACCCCACCCAGACCCCCAGGACAGCCCACACCCCCTAGACAGCCCCGCCCACCCCCGTGGACAGCCTTTCCCACCCCCGTGTATAGCCCCGCCCACCCCCGAGGACAACCCGCCCACCCCCGTGGACACCCCATACCCCCACAATCCATTATCCAAAACATATCAAATTGGTTTGAACACAATCCATAATTCCCACAATCCATTATCCAAAACATGTAAACGTTCACGATAGCCTCCCCCAACTCTTATTTACATGTTTTGAACACTCTCCTTCCAAACATAGAATATAAAAACATTAGAGAAGTATTCACAAACACAAACAATATCCTATTTAGATATTAATTTCAATAATCAAGTAAACTAAACACCTGGAAAAAATCTATTCATTAAAAAAACTACAACAATATGGTTGAGATCAAATTTTACCTATTCGTATGGGGGTGTACCTGTTGGTATGGGGGGTGCTGGTGTTCGGATTCGCGAGAGTAGTGGAGTCGGATGGGGTTCGCGAGAGCAGCAGAGCGAATAGATTAGGGCTCTGTCCGAATGGGGAGAGGAGATCGTGATCTGGATTTTGGGGAAAACCTTTGCCAACGGTTTATAAAAACCGTTGGCAAAGGAACACATTTCCCAACGGTTCCATTGAACCATTGGTAAATGTGTGAGTTTAGCACCCATTTCCCAACGGTTCCAGTGAACCATTGGGAAAGGGTCCACCAAAATTCCCTTTTCCAATGGTTTGATTAAAATGTTGGAAAAGGCTCACTATACCAACGGTTTATGTAAACCGTTGGTATACTACCGTTGGTAAAAGACCAAATTCCAGTAGTGTTGGGACATAAACATACTTAAGTGGAATAACCATACGGTCGACTTCCACATATATCACTTAATGGAATAGCCATACGGCCAACTTCCATACAAACTTAATGGAATAGCCATACGACCGACTTCCATACCCAATGCATTGGAGGTTATAACGTAACCACTCGTCCTGGTATTCACGGCACCACCTGTCATATGGTTCATCACGTAACCACCCGTCGAATGTCCAAGTACCATTATAAAATCATAAGACATAAAGAAAACATAAAGGAAAGAAAACATTTCCACACTTCGATCACAATATATCACTCAAATATATTGACATAACAAATCCATTATAAAAACCATTTTCAATACCAAAATACATAAAATAGTATACGGTATTTAATTCATTTTAAAAAACATTACGGCTTGTTGAGGAAGCCAAAGACCAAATAATACTCGCGGCGGCGGAGAAGTCGTTGTCGCCGCATACGTACGACAAAGAAATTCCCTTTTGTCGTTTAGTAAAACGCTTCGTATAAAGAGATTCATTTTGAATAAAAGTAAAAGTCAAGGGGGTTTATACACCGTATAAAATAATGTTTTGTATAAAACGAAATATGCCCCAATAAAAGGAGATTGAGACGAAGTCCCTTACCTCGGGTCCGACTTGACTCGATCTTTCTTTAACGTCCTGAATAATAAACTTGAGTTAATTTCTATTTGATTAAGAACATTTTTCGAGTTCATTATTCCTTTTATATCACTTATTTCCATGTTATAAACATTATGTAATCATTTAAGTTAATAATGTTTGTTTTGTCGATATTTGGTCCTTAAGTCGAAAGTGGACTTCTTAGGATTACATGTTGTTCGTGTGGTCAAAGGTTCATTATATCCAGAATGAAATTCCTGATTTGGATATCATATGTATAATATATATCTAGCATATACATGTATTTATAATATCACAAAATCATTTAGAGGTACGAAATGAAATGCACCGTTCATGGAGACGTTAAGCCGTGCGTATGCATGAATGCTACTTTCATTTCTATGTCATATTAATGGAATTAAAACTAAATGAGAGGTATGTATATATTAATTCCAGAATTATATTAATCATTTAGATGTAACATACCTCGTATATATCCATTATATATATGTACGTATAATAGTACATTACATTTGGGGATAAGAAATGAAATGCTCCGTTCATGGAGACGGTAAGCTGTACGTACGCATGAACGCGACTTTCATTTCTATCACATACTTTAATGGAAAGAAATAATAATTTTATAGAGGTATATTATAATTCTGTTATAACATCATATATAATAACTTTAAATCCATCTTTTATACATCCCACATATGGCATTAACGAATCAAATCACTTTGAGGGGGCGGTAGTCCGCACTTCCTTAAATGAAGATATGGCGTTTACCCATAATGGAAACCATAAAGGTATGCCCAAAATGAAAAATACATAAGATTAAGGAAAACATAAACATGTTATATATCATATATAAATATAGAGTCATCTTAATGGCCACCTTTGAAGGTGTTAAAATAATGTTGAACAATCATCGTTTCGGGAGGCAGAAATTCGCCATCCACGGAAACAATATGTTCTTTAACCATTAGATGTAGGTGTGTGTAAGTGTAGCTCGAATCCTTATTATAACAACGTCCTACTATATTTATGATACTGTATTTGTTACAAAAGAAATGAATAAAAAGAGTTTAGGGGGTTGGAGAAGCAAAATAAAACAAAAGGACTCAAAAGAAGACATTACCTTAAAATCGGGTAACTCCGTTGGGTTTGAGCTCAAAGGCTTCCTTGGGAAGACTTCTGCCCAAATTGAGGCTTCAAGGAGTAATAGAGGGAAGTTTAGAGACAAATTGGGAAGATTTTGGCCGAGCCAAAGGCTTTTGGAGTGTGGGTAAGGTGGTAGAGGTGGGGGCCTTTTATAAGAGGAGTGGAGGGGCACTCTTGTAAAGTTACAAAATGTTACATTATTTTCAAAAGAGTATCGAATTTTAAAGGTCCCACATTGATTTATTTTGAGTATAAGGTGATTAGGGTTCTAAATCCACTCATCCAATAGGTTTCTGACATGTGTAGGTCTTAGATTTTACATTATCTTTCCATTTTATTCAAATCTTTAAATAATGAGGTCATCGCTGCATCATCATGATGTCATAAATAATTTAATTTATATAATGTCTAAAAATTATAAAAAAAATACTATGATGTAGGAAATCTATTTATCTTTCCAATGACTTTTTATAGTCAAAAATATTACTTGTATAACCCCAGGTGAAAATTATTTTAGTAAAACATTTCATGTTTGTGTCATTTTTTACTTTAACATTAAATAAAAGGTATTTATGTCATTTTCCAACCAAAGTGGCTCCATGGGGTCCACATGTTGACCCATGGATTGTCTTGGTCGTCCATGAAACATCCAATGAGGGCATGACATGTTTCAATCTCATCTCATATTATGTAAACATTATTTTTACCTTAAACTATACTAATTACCTCTAATCGCGATTAAAAACTTAATAAGTTACTATTCACCAAAAAAATTATTTTAATCCCATTGAACCAAATTTTACTTCTTAATGACAACCATGTATGTCGGATTTTTTAAATTCAAAACACATAAGTGGTAAAATTTCATTTAAATGAAAAATCAGTTTTTGTAAGTACCACTTAGTGGTTTCACTATTCATCAAAAATTGAATTTTTTCAGAAAAATACCAAAAATTCACCCTAAGCTATCGTTGATATTCCGAATTCAAAAATGAAGTATGTTTTACAAAATTCAAAACATATAAGTCACATTAATTAATTTAATAATTATTTACCGCTGTCAGAGCAAATAGCGTGTTTTTATGAAACAATAAGTATCAAAAGATTGACACTAGTTTAAGTCCAATTTCAAAGTGAAATTGAATCCAATGACCACCATTGGATTTAATGGTAAAAATATATTCTAAATTCACTTTAAAACCAATTCAGAAGATAATATAATCATATAAATAAATTATATTAAAAAGTGGTTTTGAATTAATATACAACATTTTTCACTATTCATTAAAAAAATGAACTTTATCGGAAAAATACCAAAAATTTACACAAAGTAAATTTTGATGTCCCGATTCTAAAAAAAGAGTTATATTTGGTCCAATAGAATTTATAAGAGTGATCAAAACTATATTTAATGACGGTTCACCATCAAAAGGCGATAAGTGAACCTTTAGTTAAAATTAGTGTATAAATACCTAAAATTGAATTCTTTTTGTATTTTAAGCCTTTTTCTTTTATTTGATAAATGTAAAAACATTTTAAAAACATATATAATCATATTTTAGTTATTTCTATCCATTCCCTCCAATACAATGGATACATGTTAACTACTATTTAAAATAATATTATTATATTACTAGTGTGCAACGTAAGTTTTCAAAGAAACTCATCGTTGCGTATCGAGTACACTATCGAACATAAAAACCCCTTTAAATTACAATTAATATTTAATTCTCTAATATTAATAAATATGAAAATTTATTATTCTTTATTTACCTGGGATGTTACAAGGGGGGAAGAATGTAACGACCCAAAGTTTTTCAATGGAAAATTTCCTTCTTATATTTATGTCATAAAAACACAAAATAATGAACTACTAAGTGATAAGTGACCTTTACACATAATTTTTTGACCCCTATGTTTGGAATTTTAAAAATCTGACATACACAGTTGTGTTCAAGATAGTTTTTGGAGTCTAATGAAACAAAAATAATTTTTGGTGAATAGTAACCTACCCTTATGAATAGTAACCTACCCTTATGAATAGTAATATGACCCTTATGAATAGTAAATAAGAGTAACATTACCTATTAATAATAAAATAAAATTTAGACATCTTAGAAAGTGACAATTTGACCTTAGTAAACGTGTTTGGTATTTTATAAGTCATAAATAATTAATTATATTTAATTAATTAATTTAAAAGAATATTTATTTTCCTGTAATGTATTCATAAATTATTGAATCAATTTCTAATAATTTTTAGATAATTTTATAAGACCCTACGTAATTTTTAAAAGAACTATAAATTCAGTTTTAATCCTAAAAACTGTTTTTTAAAGTAAATTATGATTTTTATTAATTATTAACATAATAATATTTAGAAAATTATTTTTGAAAAATGGAATTCATTTTTGGATTCTACACATCGAAAAATGGTTGTGGTAATGTTTTGGGATTTTTCTGAGAAACTTGAATTTTTTGTGAATAGTAGAATACATTAATTTACCATATAAATACATTTTAATTAAAACCCACTATTCCTGACATCACAAGTGATGTAAGAACCCAGATACCTAAATCACATGTCTTTTTTACTATTCATGGTCATCCAAGACTCACTATTTCTTGTCTTAGGTGAAATTAATAAACTAATCAATTTTATATTAAGGAAACCACTCTCCCCTCCACTATAAAAGCCACCCTTCACTCCCTCTTTTCCACACACCTCTCAAGCTCCAAGACTTCACTAAACTCTGCCAAACACCATCCCTAGCTCATCCCCCACGTCCAGAAGCTTCTGGTCTCATCAAAAGACCAGGCCTAGATTCCTTAAAGAGGATCTCAAGAGGAGGATTCTAAAGGTAATTTCTCTCTCTCGTCTCCTTTAATTTCCTTTCAAGTTAAAGTTCCTTTCTTGATCTCTCCCTACCTATCTTCGTCCAAATTGTTTTGTAACTCCAGTATTATATATATACTGTAATATTATCATTCTAATGGTATATTATATCACCCCACACCCTTTCCCACTTCATTTTATTTTATTAAAGAGAACGTTGTTCATGTGGTGTTAATTTATCACCTTCAAAAACAACATGCTCTCTTCTTCCATTTCTACCTTCAAATATGGAAATGAAACCATTTTTATGGTTGAACAAGAATATTTTATATGTATTATGTTCTATTTTATGTTCTTGAAATAACCTATGGCCTTATTACTAAGTTAAATGTTAAAACAAGATCGTTGTGATCCAAAAACTGGCCAAATTAACCCAAATAACAATCATTAAATTTTTATCTAATGATTCGTCCACTTGGATATAATATAATTCACTATAAAATTATTAAAGATACTATAATATCATTAATAACATGTAGTATCAGTTCTGTATGTTTACCCATGATCTACCAAAACATCAATTTAAGAATACAAGTGGACTGCTCAAGAAAACCATAAAAACGAACATCCCCGAACAATGTTTTTAAACTCTATAAGTCATCCAAAGGAACATAATATTAAACAATGAAACCCGAATGAACCCTATAAATGTATAAAATGATCTGGAATTTCTAATTATGAATATAATGTCATTATACAGGACATTGAAGAGAAGGAGGCATTCGAGTACAGGGTAAGGGGAAATCTCGAACCCAATTTTCTTCCTTCGGTTCTCCCTCTTTCACTCCATTTTTGATATGGTTACTCCTTAAATAACATTTTTTCATCATTTCCTTTACTTTTCTAGGATATAAATGTTTGTCACTAGTTTTTATATCTATCAAAATGTTTTCCAAAAGAACTCTTATTTCAAGATCTCACCTTTTACCTCTCATTCAAGGTTGATGGTTCTTGTGTCAAGTATGTTGTTCCGTCATTCTTTTGGGAAACCAAAGCTTATGAATGTGTTATTATGAGATGAAACCCATTCCTTTCCATGGGTTATTTATGTACATTTTGTATATGTTTTCTATGTGGAAATCATGATAATGATAATGTTATGATGTGACGGGTGCGCCCAGAATTATACAGCGCTCCAATGCATTGGGTAAAGTGATGAATCTCATGAGTAAATGTGAAATGATGTGTGAACATGATTCTAGCTTTGTTCACAAGTATGTGTGGTATTTAACCACTAAGACATGATGTTTCATTTTTATGCATTGCCACATTTCAAGTCTTTTACTTATGCTCCTATCATGATCATGATATTTTGTCTATGTTATGATTATGCTCACCCCATGATGTATTGTTCTTATCTATCCTCTTATTGGGATTTTATATCACCCATTTTGATGTATATCCTTAGGTGGATACATGTACTAAGGAGAGGACAAGTGCTACTAAGAAGCTATAGAAGAAGAAATTAAATAAATGTTTATGGTTGATGTTGTATTTTTTATATATGGTCCTAGTTTTCCAAAGACACTAAACCTTTGGATCCTCTATGTGTAAAACTATTATTTTTTTTATCTTTGAAATGATGTAATAGTAATGTAAGAAAAAACCGGGTCGCTATAGATGGTGAACTTGATCATAGATGGATAACCATCGAAATACTATAACATTGTGGTTGGGTACAATTCTGATGATAAAAGCAAGACGACAAAAATTTTCTTCAAGATCCCTTTTATAGAGTTGAGGAATTTTATTACTATCTAGACATAGATTATAATAAAATATATGTCACGACCCTTCCCCCGGGGCCTGTGCTGTGACATCCCCAAGCTCGCCTTCCATAGGCCAGGGGCTGGCAACTAGCACCAAAGGCGTAAATCCCTATGCTGGGAAGGCATTGTCTTTATAAAAAGTAAACACACTGGGGGTTGATAGGTTTCCTCTCCCTCCCCATCAATTGTGGGGTTAGGCCTTGTGTGGTCCACACGTCATAACCTCTCAAGGGAGGTTATGCTTAGGGGGGCCCACCATCATAGCCTTCCAAGGGAGGTTAAGGTGTTGTGGTCCCACCTCCAACTCCTATGTGGAGGTTTTAACCACCAAACCTCCACATGGTGGTTTAAAATAAAATAATTTATTAGATCACTTTATTTTATTAAAAATTTATAAAAAACCCAAAAACTAACTTCGACTCTCGACCATCTGTCATTGAGTTGAAAGTATTCTTAAAAGAATTCCAGCACTCTGAGTTCAATGGTGTCCTTAGATTTCAATTTCGGGAACTAGTTCAAAGGTTATTGAATCTTGCCCATACGTTTACTGAACATACCCGAACAAAACTTCATAAATTTATTGTGGGCACACTAGGGCTCATAATCAAGAGCTTTAAAATTTCTCGGATTCGAAAATATTCCATCTATTAAAAAAAAATCCATGGGATTTTCGGGTCCTTAAATTCTACCCACCTCAGGGCATTATGTCCCTGAAAGCTACAACTCGAACTAAGAATCAAAAGGGGGTACTGAGCAGGAATCTGAGCAACCCGCTCCAATGTGCTCTCCTGGAGGTTCTCATGCTACCAGAGAGCGTGCACCAGAGGTATCAACCATCAACGTAGGACCCACTCTTGTCAATCCTAAATCTCTACTAGAACCTCCGTAAAAGTCACCCCGTCTTCGACATCTAGTTCCCCATGGTCGATGATATGTGAAGGTTCATGCACATATCTCCTCAACTAAGATACGTGGAAGATTTCATGCACCCGGTGCAACTAAGGTGGAAGATCCAGGAGTTAATCCATCTCACCTACTCTTCTGAGGACCTAGAAAGGTCTGATGAAACTCGTAGATAACGTTCCACCTCGACCAAATCTATGAAATACTTCTCGGGGTGAGACCCGTAAAAAGATGTGGTCACCATCCTCGAACTCCAGAGGTCTCTGTCTCCTGTCAGCATACGACTTCATCCTGCTCTATTCATTCTTCATCTGCTCCTAGATGATATGCACCTTCTCCATGGTAGCTCATACCATCTCTGGTCCAACTAGTGTTGTCTCCCTATGGTTTGTCCTACACAGTGGTGATCTGTAAGGTCGACCATACAAGGCCTCCAAAGGTGCCACCCCAATGGTGGAGTGATAGCCTTTGTTTTAGGAAAACTCCACCAAAGGTAAGTGATCCTCCCATCTGTGACCAAAGTCGAGGACGCAAGCACGTAGCATGTCCTCGAGGGTCTGAATGATCTCCTTTGTCTGGCCATCCATATGAGGATGGAAGACGTTGCTCAGGATAAGTTGTGTCCCGAAAGCCTCATGCAACCCCTTACATAGTTGAGAAGTAAACCTTGATCACGATTAGAGACAATAGAAGAAGGTACTCCATGTAGCCACACGATACCTTGCACATAGAGGCGTCCCAAGCTCTCTACTGAACACTACTCTCTGATCGGTAGGATGTGGGCCAGCATGGTGAGTTGGCCGATGATAACCCAAATCATGTTGTGTACCCTAGATGTACATTGAAGACCTGTCACAAAGTCCATGGATACCCCATCCCACTTCCACTCTGGGATCTCTATAGTCTGAACCAAGCATGCTGGTACCTGATGCTCCACATTTACTTGCTGGAAAGTGAGTCATCGAGAGACAAACTCCACTATAGCCATCTTCATGCCTGGCCACCAGTGATGTCATTGAAGGTCCAGGTACATCTTCACCACACCTTGATGTACCACTAGAGGGGATGTTTGGAACTCCCTCATCACATCTTCTGAATTTCTATTGGTACTATAGTATGTCCCCTAAAGAGAATGATGTGCTCCCCACCATCCAAAAATCCATCAGGTGCCTGCCCTATGGATATCGGAGCACGTCGTGTCACACAGTTAGCATCCTCAGGTTGTGCCACCCTGACTCGCTGAATAAGTGGGGGAGTGACTATAAGAGACTGTAGAAAACCCGCTCCATATCTATCCACAAAGGATATCTGCAAGGCAGCAAACTGATCTGTCATCTCTCCTAGAAGTAGTATACCAGATCTCCTCCTGAGCACATCAACAACAACATTCCCCTTACCGAGAGTATAGACTCTCTTGAAGTAATAGTCATGTAGTAACTCAATCCAATATCATTATCTCAGGTTCAGGTACTTCTATGAGAAGAAATATTTGAGACTCTTGTGATCAGAGTACATGGTAAAATGCTCTCCAATCAGATATTTTCTCCATATATTCATGGCGAAGTCCAATGCTGCTAACTTCAGGTCATGGGTAGAGTAGTTATTCTCATGATGTATGAGCTACCAAGAACCATACGCGATCACTGCACACTCCTGCATCAGGAAACACCCGAGTCTAGTCCCTAATGCGCCGTAGTAAACTACGTACCCTAGGCCTTCCTCTGGAAGCCTCAAGATGGGGGCACTAGTCAGCCTCTTCCTCAGCTCTTGAAAGCTCTTCTAGCATCTCTCTGACCACATGAAGGGTTTCCCATTCTTTTCCAAGGATGATAGTGGTGATTCAACTCTGGAAAATTCTGGAACCAACCTCCGATAGTAACTAGCCAAACCCAGGAAACATCGTATGTGTTTTACACTCCTGGGTGGCTCCCAAGAAATCACCGCCTCATTCTTTGCTGGATCCACAGCAACTCCAGCCCACTTAGATGATGTGCCCCAAGAAATGAACCTCTCGGATCCTGAACTGGCACTTTGAGAGCTTACTATAAATCTTGTGCTCTCAGAGTGTGTCTAGTACTACTCGAAAATGGTAGGCATGCTCCTCCTCAGTAGTCGGGTACATCAAAATGACTTCAATGAAGACTATGAAAAAGTGATCGAGGTATGGCTCAATGATCATCTTCATGAGTCCCATGAACACTACTGGAGCATTGGATACACCGAAGGGCATAACCAAGAACTCATAGTGTCCATATCGACACCTGACAGCCTTTTTCTACACATCCTTGTCTTGAACTCTGAGCTGGTGATGTCATGATCTGAGGTATATCTTCGAGAACCACTGTGCTCCCTTTAGCTGATCAAAGAGGTCGTAAATCCTCAGAAGTGGGTACGTGTTGTTCACGGTCACCTGGTTCAGGCGACAGTAGTCAACACATAGGCTCAAGCTCCCATCCACCTTCTTGGTGAATAAAATCGGGGCTACCCAGGGAGAAACACCGGGCCGGATGATTCTCTTCCCTTGTAAGTCCTCCAGCTACACCCGAAGCTCACAGAGCTCAGTATGAGCGATCTGCTATGCTAGAGTAGATATCGGTGTTGTCCCAGATTATAGGTCAATGTTGAAGTCCACATCTCTGCGCGGAGGTAGTCCAAGAAGATCATCAGGGAATACATCCACATACTGGTCCACCACTACAGGATAAGTAGGACTCTCCACATCTACTGCTCCGATGGTAAGGCAGGCCAATTGATGAGTGATCGGATGCACCCTCCTCTGAGTAAGTCTTTAATGTGCTGGAAAGGCTCCCTTCTCACCAGTGAAGGTAAACCTGGTCCCATCCATGCAGACACACCGCACCTTGCGCCTAAAATAGTGTATCTGGGAATGAAATGTAGATAGCCAATCCATACCCAAAACAAAGTCATAAGTCCTCGACACCGCTACTATGAGATCTCAGCTGAAGCTCTCGCCTCCAAAAGTAAGCTCAATCTACCGGCACCAGTGTGTAGTCATCGAGTCTACTCCCGTCGGAGTCTCTAGCCGTAAGGTTTGAGCCAATGGCTCCGTTGGAATCTATGTGCTCCGAACAAGGCCAGAGGCAATGAAAGAGTGATTGGAAACTATGTCTATAAGAACTGCAGCTATGGTGGAGTAGGCTGAGATCGTATCTCAAATCATCTCCAGAGTTCCATGGTCATATGCCTCAGCTACCTGGAGTTGAGCTTTTCCCTATCTGCATGCTCCCTGTGGTCAGGGTAGACCTCCTGGTTGTGGTTACGGTAACACCTCAAAATGTATCCCACTCCCAGCTACTCGACCAGCTCCTCTGACACGTCTTCCTACTCCCTATGGACCGCCTCGATCGAATATTTGTCTCTGCCTAGGTGGTCCTTTGACCATCTAATGATCAACCATACAGCGGTTCAGGCAGTCATGAGCCATGGGACCCTCCCCGCCACATGAGAAACACTGCATGTTCCTCACATGACTGGCTCTTTCTCGTGTGCCCCGCACAACCGAACCCGTGTCCTGAGATCGTGCACCAGATGGTCTGGTTCGCTTGGACCTATGTGACATTTTTCTACATCCATCAACAGAAGACTCTACTACATGATGCCCAGTGGTGGGTCTCGCTGCTGGTGACTACTCATCAAGGAAACTCCCCACTAAGGGGGCTCTCTACGACACCCCTGCCTACGTCAGGAAGATAAGGGAGATCATCGAAGCTCTGATCTCTCAGCTAGGCCCATGCACAAAGGTCTGAGCACTGAAGAAAGGGTCCCACACCATTTCTGTTGAGTAACGTGACTTGTCGGTGAACCTCATTGAGTATTTTGCACCATCGTGCTACCCTGATGTAGATGTAGTAGCTCCTGTACCTACACCGCACATAGGGTGGATGGGAAAAACTCTATCCAAAATATTCTCTCAAAGTTAGACTAGTGTATTGTCGCCTCATCATGAACCTGGAGCATCAGGCTCTACTATCTGCCTGCTTCTATTTAATGGATACTCACGGTAAGGATCACCATGAAGTCTATTGGTGTCCCTACTAGCCAAAAGACTCTCACCACAGCCTCCAGCTAATCCTCAGCTTCCTTCAAGTCTATCTCACCCCTAAACTCGGGCGGCCTCTGGCGATGGAACTCGTGTAGCGTGCTCAAGCGGGGTGCATAGTCTGTTGTTGCGGATGGTGGTATCAGTGGCCCAATAGGTAGTGGCACCGCTGGAGCCTCTGTTGTAATGGGGCCCTGCACCGAGGCCTCATCGCTCGGTGGGCTGCCATCTCGTACAATTCTGGGAACCCCAAATGGCTCTCTGCGTGGAGGCATATTGAATGGAAACATGTGCGCCACGGTCAAAAGATTTAACCTGGTGAGATGACATAAATAGTTCACAAATAAAACTATTGAAACACACAAACAATCAGTTTTTCATGTATTGAGTCGGAAATCAGAAGTCAGGGTCTTGGTGAATGGATATATCGGTCGCCGCACCAACACTAGACTCCCTGAACTAAAAACCACACTCAGTACCCTTAACACTATTTCTTTACAAAAAATAAATATCAGATTCCTATGTTCTGTGGTAGAACCGACTCCTATGATACTAATTTTTCACAACCTGTCCCTTGGGGTCTATGCCGTGACTACCCCAAGACCGCCTTCCATAGGCCAGGGGCTGGAAACTAGCACCAAAGGTGTAAATCCCTAAAACAGGGAAGGAATTTCCTTAATAACAGTAACCAAACACAACAAATAACAACTTGAATCAAACACTATGTAAAATCTGTATACAAAAAGAGAGTGTTGGAAAGTAAAAAGGGGATAGAAATAAAAGAACAATTGTAAAGTACGAGTACAACTGAAAAAGAGACAAAACAGATGAAAGTTGAAAATATCTCATGGATCGTCCACCACGAATCCTACCTAATGGGTTAGTATAGATAGGATCCTCAGAACTCCACATCCATCAAACTCCTCGGTGTACTGTCTCATCATAAGGTCCACATCCGGGTACCGCCCAGTTCTGGTGCTCTCAGCCTCCATCAGTGTGGTCTGTCATCTGCATCCAACGTAACGGGGTGCGAGAATGTCTTCTTCATGGGTGAGTATAACGATACTCAGTAGGGACCCCGAGACCCTCAAGGTATCACAAAATCCATCAAGGATAAACCACAAGGTATGAAATTAACTAATAGCCAATACATAGGTATATGCCCATACATATAGCTAAGTTATCAAGTAACCCATCTCATCCATGAGGAAAACATAGGAGTCACTGACTCATCTCACACAGGTATACAACTTTTGTAGTGTGATAGAGATTATCATATGTAGTCACTGATTCATCTATGCTGTCAGACACACATAGGATCCAGGACCAGCAGTCGGAACTGTCGGACCCACACATGATCTAGGAATAGTAGTCAGAGCTGTTTGACCCACACATGATCCTGGACAAGCTAAGCTATTGGACCCACATAGCTTCTAGCACCATCTATTCTGTCAGACCCACACAAGATCCAGGAACAGAAGTCAGAACTGTCAGACCAACACAGGATCTAGGAACAGTCGTTAGAGCACATCCAGCTGTAGGGTTTCTACAAGAGTGCTTGATTCCATGAGGGTACTCTCCTCAAGCCATGATTTGATACATAAACTGCCACAAATACCCATTAATAAGTTTTTGAAAGGTCTGCCACATCATTGGGGTCTCAACGCAACTGACGGCGCGTCAATCGGACGCCCAATATGTTTGTTATTAGCGTTTTTAGTCCCAGGGGCCCAGTTGGATTCATGTACGATCCAACCTGACAGTAACTAAAAAATACCCCAAACTCTGGTAGGGTATACTCATAGGTACCGTCATGATCCATGAATACCAGCACCGCCGACGGTTTGTGAAATGGTCGTCTGGTGCCAATGTTATGTCCCAAGAATGTATGGGGTCAGTAGTGGGCCCGAGTCCGGTCCGACCTGGTCGGACTGACTCGGCCCAACCCCGTCTGGGCCAACCTGGTCTATGTCGACCCTGTCCACCCGCTATGTTTGGCCCGGTACTTTGGACCCAGCCTAGCTGACTACGAGGTCAGTTCGTCCCGGAGGTCTCCACATAGGCGACTCGGCCAAAAGGCCTAGGCCGGTTCGGCCAGTTCTACGAGGGGTGCAGCTCGATTCACTCGACCCGGAATGTCAGGCTTGTCAGGAGGCCAACAGGAAGGCTGCACGGAGCGCGGGGAGGCAGTGGTTAGAGCGCGCGGGGCGCGGGGAGGCCGGCAAGATGCCGAGTAGGCTGTGGGGGCACCGTGCAGGGCACGACAGTGGCCGGGTAGGCCGCGGGGTTCCAGGCAGTGCACGGGGGCGTCGGGTAGGGTGTGGTAGTGGCTAGCAGGCTGTGGGGGCACTGGAAGGGCGTCGAGTAAGGCGCGGGGGCAACGGGCAGTGTGCGGCAGCGGCCGGGAAGGCTGTCTGTGTGCCGGTAGGGCGTCGGGTAGGGCATGGGGGCGCCAAGCACGGCACGGGGGCTGAGGACAGGCTAGAAGTGGGCCAGGCAGGGCGCCGGGAGGCCGCGGGGAGGCGGGCCACGCACCGTGCTGGGTGTCAGGAGGCCGCGGGAGGCTGGCCGTGAAGCAGGCATAGTGCCGAGAGGCCGCGGGCAGGTGGGTTGTGTGCCGGGAGGCCGCAGGCAGGTGGGCCGCGCACTAGGCATGGCGCCGGGAGGCCGCAGGTTGGTGGGCCTGGCATGGCTCGGGTGAGTGGTGTTCGGATGGAAACATTGGTGCGCTATGGGGGTGGCGTGATTGGTGGAGGCCATGGGTAGTGTGGCCTTCGTCGTTGCCACCTTTGTCGTCGTCGCCTCATCGCTATGTCGTAGAACACCAAGAAAGAAAAATCGACGGAGGGTGTCCGGCCATGGTAGGTTGGCCCACACCCTCCGCGTTTAGGGATGTATCAATTGTCCCATCAATAATAGAATATGATCAACAACACATCCGCAACAATCTATTTTTATCCAATGAAGAAGATAAGAAGAAGGGTGTAACATCATCAAGCAATAAACTCCCTACCTTTGATTTGCAGGTCATTGTTCATCGCGTTCGCCTCATTTTTCAAATCCCGAGCTACGTCGTCTTATTGACGATGCTCCACATCGTTTGGATTTGATGAAGGAAGTAGAAGAAGGAAACGTCGCCTGCATTCTGGGCATTCTTTGTATAAGAAGCATTCTTCATTGGAGAGGCTTTCTATCAAAGCTCCTCCCAATTCTCTAAAGAAAATCCTTTCCCCAATTCCACCACCAGGGAAAAGAAATTTCCAAATAACAAAACAATTGGAAAGATTTAATTTTATGTTGACACGTAAAATTAATTGATAGCTATAATTTTATGTTGACACATAAAATTAATTTGACAGAAATTAATTTTATGTTGACACGTAAAAAAATTGGAGGCCATTAATTTTACGTTAACACATAAAATTAATTGAGGGGGATGGGAGGTTTTCTCTCCCTCCCCAATAATTGGGGGGGTTAAGCATTGTGTGGTCCTCGCGTCATAACCTCTCAAGGGAGGTTATGCTCTGGTGGGCCCCACCACCATAACCTACCAATGGAGGTGAAGGTGTGGTGGTCCCACCTCCAACTCCCATGTGGAAGTTTTAACCACCCAACCTCCACATGGCAGTTAAAAATAAAATAAAGTATTAGCTCACTTTTTTTATTAAAATTTTATAAAAAACCCAAAAAATAACATCCACTTTTGACCATCTTTCTTTGAGGTGAAAGTCTTCTTAAGAGAATACCGGTGTTGTGAGTTCAATGGTGTCCTCAGATTTCAATTCTGAGCACCGTTTCAAAAGTTATAAAATCATGCCCGTACATTTAGTGAACATACCCGAACAAAATGTCAGATGATGAATTCGGGCACACCGGGCCTCAGAATCAAGCTCCTTAAATTTTTGCGGACTCGTAAAAATCCTATGTATTAAAAAAAATCCATGGGATTTTTGTGTCTTTACAATATTCTTACATAAAATGTAGTGTTTCATACTTTAATCGATTTTCCCCAAAAGTCATATTATCCTCAAAATGATGTGTATTCAAGATGAATCAACTTTTAGAAAATCACATAAAACAAAAAATATTAACTATCTATTTATCATGTATTGAAATTTATCTAGAAGTAAAATTGTTTGTACAAGATAATATAATCCCCAAAATTAATAATCTTTTAAGAGAATAAATACTACTCTAAATCTCCAAAATTCAGAAATAATACTCAATGTTCAACAAATCCCATTCAATAAAAAATTGCCCTTAAAGTTCCTCAAATAAATACAAACGAATATTGAAACCTAAAATTCAGAAGGAGTTGATCACATCGTCTTCCATGATAAATTCAATCTCCAAATAATATCAATTGCTCTTAAAATATCAAACATAAAAGTAGTTAACCTAATAACTTATTCTCCATGATAGGTTAATCATTTCTACAAATAGCCCAAATCTCCCAATATCCACTATAAAACATAGATTCATCCAAAATAAAATTTAAACCATTACTCCTCAAATGATATCACATAGTACTCTATTTTTCATAGTCATATAGTGTTCCCAAAAGAGAAAACATCTTCCAAAATAAAATTTATCACTTAATCACCAAATCATTTTCCTATAATAAGGAAACCCATTTGATAACAAATAAGTTCCAAAAATCAAATTATTCATAATCCATAAAATCATATAACTAAAAAGAATAATTCAGACTAACCTGGGTCTTCATGTAGGTTAGTCGTATTTGATAAATCGCATTCACACATTGGTTGTGTGATCGATTCCGACACATTTTTTCAACATTATCTGTTGCCACACTGTCTTTGTATTGTCCTTTTTTATAACCTATATAATTATATATCATTCCAAAAAACTGAGATAAATTATATAAAAATAACGATAACATATTTTAACCTCAAAGGATATCTCATACTTCGTATTTTACATCCCAAAAAGTAATAACCCTTAATTTCTTCAAATTCAGAGATCATATAAACCCCAATGGTTATTAATAACTAAATCCACAATAAAAAAGACAATTCTTCCTCAATTAATGTTTTTATATAAAAAACATAAGGGTTACAAATAATAAATGTCTTCCAAAGTAATCCCACCATTAATATATTTAAACATATCATCATCCATTGATCCAATATAACTCTTCAATTCCTAAAATGTAGACATCTATATCATAAAACAATCATTAGGAACCTTTATCCATGATTTTCCATCTTATTCTTTTTATACCTAATTACTACAAACAAAATATTGAATAATGTCATATAATATAAATAATGTCAACACATGACCTATGAAATAATCCATACCTTTCATTGGTCATTTTTTTTCTTCATCTTCAATTAGAATGGTATTTGGTATGGTTAATCATATATTTGTATTGTACATTTAATATCATTCACAAACCATCGTTTTGGGAGATCTATTTGTGTAATGACCATGCAAACTAGATTTAAAACATTCAATTGGTCCATCAGAAAGTCTTTCTTTCCCATTCCTATAATCAACTGAGTGCTTCCTTTTTATATGGATGTGTTTTGATTTAAGTCCTTCATTACCACATCTCTATTATCTTACCATTCCATTAAATAATTTTTTTAGGTGTTTCATTCAACATCCTTGACTCATAAGAATTTGAATTTACTTTTCTTTATGATTATTACCTGAACATCCATAGGGTCACGTTTCTTGCACATAAGATTCCTTATAAAAATCACCAAGATTTTAGTGGTCAATCATGACTCTAGATATTTGGTTAATAATAACCACATGAGTTATCATTGTAACTCCAATTTAAATCAGTTTCTTATTCAAAAATACCCCATAGTCTCCATCACATCCATTATTACTTTAGTGCCTACTAGATCCATCCTTTTACTAAATCCAAAAAGGAGAGAGTGATTATATTATTAAAATCGTCATATATTATCTTATGATGAGGGTAAACAGTATGATATACTTATTGATGTCTTATTAATCTCATTTAATTTGTCAAAAATAAAAATGAATATTTCTTATTTACTAAACATTATGGTTATTTCACTTATTCTTAAATAACACCCTAATCTATTTGGTTAACTAAATTTTCATGTGATACAAACTATATGGTCTTTTCATTAAACATTATTAATCATTAGATAAGTCAATAATTTGAATTTAATTCAAATTATGGATCTTTTTAGGATTAGTGTTTTTGAGAATTAGACCATAACTATTACTTTAAATCTCAAAACTACAATTTAGACACTTCTAATATATCCAATTTTCTAACAATAATAAAACTCTTAAAATAAAATGAGAATAATTTTCTAGATAAAAATGTTATAGAATTATTCCTTTATATTATACTTCTTTATACCCTGTGAAAAAACAATTCCAAAACATGAGATGAACATAAAAATATTAGTAAGGGATATAAAATGTAAAAAAGAAAACATTATTCTATGAATACATACAAATAAAAGAAATCATACTTTTAAATCATGTAACATAATCTTGTTAACATACCTCATGAAATGTTAATATTTATAAATAACATTCATAAATCATAAATCATAAAGGTTAATTGTGGTATCCATAACATACATACAGTATAGAATTCACACCTACATTGTGAGTTAAATTTAAAAACCCCTTCATAATATATTCCATAAATATTTTAGGATAAACAATATCGTTAACCACTATTATGTTACCTAATGCATTAGAGAGCTATCACAGGATCACCAACCCTAGTTTTAGCATGGAACCAACAGTATTTTCTTTATCGTGTAACCCACCATAAAATGTCAAAGTACCATTACATAAACATAACAAATAAAAGATTGAAATTTTCAACATTTCAGAAATCAATAAGCTAAAATCAATTCAATATATTGAAATATTCAATCCATTTCCAAAACCATTTAAAACATTTAATAAATATATTTTTTAATCAAAGTGTCCCATACCAAATTGAAACATTTAGATTAGTTAACATTATAAAACATTAATCTCCATATAAATAAATCATTAAAAACATTTGATAAACAAGGAAATTAATGAGAGTGATTTAGAATATTAAATCGTTAAAACATTAAAAACAATTTTTTTGTTAAAGATTCAGTTACCACTTGAGAAGATACTTGATTAAAAATAATTATAGAATATCATTAAAAGAAACCTATAATATCATGATAATAATGATATTCATGATATAATATTTAATAGGTTAATTTATAAACCGTATAGGATAATAAACGTTCACAGTATCATGATATACCTCAATTAAAAGAGATTGAGATGTAGTCCATTACATAGACTGTATAATTAGATTAAGGATAGATTGATGACATAATTAAGTGTGAAAATATAAAAACAACTAATACCAATGTATATTAATTGTAAAAAATCATAGGTCATTCACATATATTCTTGGAAAAACAAAACCAATTGTATAGATATTTAACATCAAGGAATAGATATTTGGATAAGATTTTTGTTACAGAGTTTTTATAAATGCGAAAGATTTAATCAATGGGGATATTATGTATAGAAATAATATATACACACAAAAGGTTTTGGAAATTACAACATAAATTAATTTATTTCACATATAATCATGTAATTATATAATCAATGATTTATGCATAAAACCCAAATAATGGAAATTTAGTTTAGATATTCCTTTACAAAGATCATTTTGTAAATAAAATAGATCAATTAGGGGTATTAACTATTATTAAACCTAAAAAATTATAAATAAAATAAAGGATATAAAAATTAATTTATCACATAATCATATCATGATATAGAAAATATGTATAAGATCGACCCAAATAATGGGAAAATGGGTTAAGAAGTTCTCTTACCTTGTCTCTAACTTGTCTCGTTCATTCTTTATTTTCCTCAATAATAAAAAAAGGTTAATTTTTAATTGATTTTAAAACTTTTGAAAATATATATTTAATTTAATGTTACATGTCATCGTGTTTAAAAAACAACATCATTATTTGAGTTCATGTCAGTCGATTGGTTGATATTTGGTACTTGAGTCGAAAATAAACTTGTTTTGTTGTAAAATGTACATGTAGTAAAAATACCATCATTACCAGAATATTATTCATAATTTAAGTATCATATATATCTATTATATTTTCATTTATATAAATAATATATTTATTTATAATTGTCCATAATAGTTGGATATAATTAATGAAATGCATCGTTTAGGGAGACAGTAAGTTGTACGTACTCATGAATGCTACTTTAATTTTTTTCATATTTAATGTAATGAAAACAAAATGATACATTGTTATATTATAATTCCAATATAATTTAATATTTTAAATACATTTCATAAGTTTATTTACACCATCCATTATGCGTTCCATGTATGGTATGAATGAGTCATGTCTCATTGAGGGGGAGGTAGTCCGCACTTCCTCAAATGAAATTATCATATTTTCACACTATAAGAAAGCATAAAAGTATATTTTAAATATAATTAAATAATAATATATATTATATAAATATAATATTTAAAATATATAAATATATTTCCATCATAATGGACACCATGATCGGTGTTAGTGTAAAATTGAACAATCATAGTTTTGTGAGCCCGTAGTTCGTCATCCACAGAAACAATATGTTCATATCAATTAAATGGAGGTGTGTGTAACTGTAGTTAGAATACTTATCATTATAACATCTTATTATATTTGTTTTACTATTATTTTATTAGATTTTGGATTATACAAGGGGCTTTATAGGTGTGAGTAAGTGGGTATATGTGATGATTTTTTATACGAGGGAGGAGGGGCATTTTACAAATATTTTAAAATATTATTTTATTATAAATTTATATTCATGTTCAGTTGGTCCCAATGTCATTTTTTAAAATAAAAGACGCTTTGGGGTCAAAAACCTCACAACCAGTAGGTTTTATACATGTTTCGGTCAAAAATTTAACCTTATCTTTTTTTAACGCTTAGTAAAAAACATTTACTCTTGCCATATCTTCATCCATTTTCATAATATATAGTTACTATATTTACTATAAAAAAAAGAAAATAACCTTAATTGTATCATTAATGAAATTTGAAACATTATATAAGTTATTTTTTTGAATCATATATTTTTTGGACTATTATATCATTTAATAAAATAGTATTTTGTTAAAAAAACTCATTTATGTATGTTTTGACACTATTTTGTAATGGATTCTTATTAAATTCATAACAACGTTATTTTTTCAAACCAAATGCATTAAATCAAATATAGTATAACAATATAATCCAAAAAAAATGTTTATGGCATCAATATAATCATATAAAATTTATTTTAATATTTATGATGTCATTTATTTGAATACATTATTAATTAAACAATCACTACATCATCATTCTGTCATAATTAAATTTATTGATTTAATATCTAAAAAATATAATTAAATTACCATGATTTAGGAAATATTTTTAACATTTCAATTAATATTTATATTGGAAGAGATCAGTTCTATAATAACATATAAAAAAATTAGTAAATGATGCATGTTTATGTTATATTTCCCTTTACATTAAATTATTTCTTATAAAGTGTCATTTACACATCCAATTGGCTTTATCGAGTCCCTAAATAGACCCAAGGATGCCCATGGTTAAAAATATCACATCCAATAGGAATAAAAAATCTATTTGTGTAGGTTAATATTATTATAATATTATTTTTTCCTTTATTCTTTCAGATTTACCCTTTAACCATGGTAAATAAAATAATTGCTCAAGTTACTATTCATAATGTTCAAAAATAAAATATTACTATTCACACAATTTTTAACATTGGATTCCAAATGTGGAATCCATTTTTCCAAATTCAAAACATAAGAGTTATAATAATTAATTTATAAATAATTATCATTGTCAAAACAAAAAAGTGGGTTTTTAGGAAGTAATAAATATCAAAATATTAACATGTGTTTCTATCCAATTTAAAAGTGAAATTACATCCTTGGACCAACCTTGGATTAAATAATAAAAACTATATTAAATTTATACTTTAAAACCATTAAATTATATTTTTTAACCATATAAATTATATCGATGGAAAAAATTTGATTTCAATTAAAATTTTGCGTATTTATATTATTCATCAAAAGATGATAATATCAAAACAATATTAAAAATTAATCAAAATTAAATTTTGATATCTATTTTATAAATAAAATTTTTATTTTTTCCTAATGAAACATATTAATCTATCAAAATTTAAATTTAAAAAGTGTTCACCATAAAAAGGAGGTAAAACTGTATTTTTAGAAATATTCTTATTTTATAAGAAAAATTGAATTTATTAGTATATCATATCTAGAAAACATATAAGATAAATTTATTTCTTTACATTGAATATATAACACATATTTTTCTTTAAATATAAATCCATTAAGTGTGATATTATTCTATAAACACAATTATTATTTTTAAAATAGGCTTTCATAAAAATAAACCCTTTATATTGAAGTGGTTTTTATTTCTATTTGTAATATATTTGTTATCCAATTGTTCATTATTTCATCCTATGTAAAAAATATTTTAGAAATTCAGTTGATATTATTTATTCCTTCTAATCCTACTTCTAGGTGTTATCTACAATTTAAGGTAATAATTATATAATTATATTATTTTTTGATATAACTCAATGGTGTGTGCAATGTATGATTTTGGAGAAACCTATTATTTCATGTTGAGTACGCTATCAAACAAAGAGTACCATTTGACATGATTTAATATCTTATTCAAATATATTAATAGATATAAAAATATATTATTCTATAAATACCTAGGTCATTACAATAAATTTTACTATATAATAAAAAACAGTATAATTTCACTAGTCATCAAAAAATTAAATATTGTTGAGAAGTTTCAAAAAAAAACCATAAATGAATTTTAATATTTTGAATTCAAAAATTATTTCCATTTTGAAACAATAAAATTTTATAATTTATAATGTTACCTTTTACGTAAATAGATACTATTTTTATTTCTGAATACCCTTTTTAGATCATTATGTTTTCATAATCCTATTTTATATGAATTTTTAATTTATTACAATATTTTTACCTATTGTATGTTTTACTACTCTTAAATTTTAATAACATCCCATATTTTTCATATCATACTAATTTGGAGTTTTATGTGAAATTAGCAATTAACCATTATAAATTTATTTGAAGGAATGATATATAGTAATATCTAAGAGTGTAAAATTTTTTGTTAGCCATGGGTGGATTTAGATGAAAGAGAAATTTTTATGAACCGATTTTTGTAAGAAACATCTACAATATATTATAATATTTTATCGTCTATATCTAAATATAAAACTATGGTGTTAAAGAATCAATAATTTTCATAACTGACACAGAAAAATAATAGTGATAATCATTGTTGGATATTACAAGGTGACATGCTAATTCGATATAATAGATAATTAATAAAATTTATGGAATTCATTCATCCATATGAATAAAGATAATCATTCTCAAATAATAGGTTTATTAAACTATTTAACTTCATGGAATTTTGAATCCAAATGTGAATTATGTTTTAACGGGTGATATTATCCAACTCATAAATGTTTGGATCGTATACCGAATTTATGACAAAGAATATATTAACCTCACTAATGTGGTTCCAAATAATTTTTGAATATCAATGGTTAAAAATAAAAATATTCAATATATTTCAAAAAATAATGTATCATTATATATGGTGTAGGTATATTATTAAAAATCCATTAAATATTGAGGTTACTAAAGTTTCCTCATTTGTAATTGTCATAAAGATATAGTCATGAGAATACCTCAATTGGAACTTAGTTAATACTATATTTTTAACACCAAATTTAGGAAAACTACAAAGACACTATATATCCAGTAACATGGTGTTTTAATATCTAATATATTAGGACATGTCTATTAATAGTCCATTAGTATGCATTGGTCATGATTTTGTTTATAATTTATTCATTTTTTATTTATATTTAATACTATATTGGATGTGAAATATATTTGTTTGTCCATTATGATATATGGTATATTTTTAATTTTTAATTTTAATATTCATAGAATTTATTTGGTTATTTATAAATTTATTTTGGATGTTATATATGATATAAATAGATGTGTTTAGAGAATGTAGGTGTTTTTTTGAATTATGCTGAAACTTCCCTTTGGTACCTAGGGGTGGTGTAATAGGTGAATTATAAAAAGCACGAGAAGAATGTGTTTTTGAATTATCCACTCAGTGATCGGTAGTAATCTAGTGGGTGGTGGTTACTTGTGAGTTACCAGGTGTGTTTCAAGGAATTTTATTTATATATAATATTCTAAAATTTTCTATAATGGGATTCAGATTAATTCATTTTTTCATCTCTATGTGATCTTTTAATTAAATTCTCTCTCCCTAATCTCTTCATATCCTATTTAAAATCAATTATGGATTTCATATTTTTTATTAAAAATTTATAATCTATTTGTGGTGTTGGATTTCTCTCATTTTATGTGAAGACTCTATGTTTTGGTAATTGGATAATTCGATTTCTCATCCAATACATCTATTTTTCATATATGTTTTTTAAATTTTATTCCTTACAGAGGATCAATGTGTCTATTGTTTGTGTTAATTGTTTATTTAATTTCATGTATGTGACGTCTTACACTCCTTAGTATTTAATTTTATTATTTTTTATGTGTGAAATAATAATATTATTAAATAATTTATATATGTTCAACTATGATTAAATTTACTTGAACTGATTCATAAATATTTACAATGAATTATTATGTTACAATCATATTTTATAGATGTTTTTTTTGATTCAAAGGTAAAATTAATTGTGGTAAATGATGATTTAAAAGAATAAATGATGTAATAACAGTTTAAATGAATATTACCATCATAAGAGGAGTTGATAATGAATTTATGTAGGATTAATGGAATGTTGAAGTTATATTTAGTGGTTTTAAATTGTTATTTTCTTGAATAAAAAACTGTAAATTGTTTAGGAATGGGAGTTAATTGTTGTTAATTAAATGTATAATAATTAATGTATTTGTATTGGGTATTTTTACTATACAAAATATATTATACTTAAAAAAATAAATATAGAATTGGGTAACATATATATTAATTAATTAGTGGAATTAATAATGTGTTTGGGAATTAAATTGTCTTTAATATTTTTTTAAATTACATCAGGGTTAATAAAATGGGTTATATAATCGAATAATTCATGGTTATTGAGTAATTATTTATAAAATAATTTAATTTTTTAAATTTATGATTTGTAATTTAAATAAAATTGTTAAATGTAATGTGTCAATGAATTTAAATAATCTCTTATATCAATGTATTTATATGTGTATTCATTAAATACATGGGTTATTTATATAGAATAAATGTATAATTATTTTATGAAATTGAAATAAGGTTTTTTATGTGTGTAATATAGTAATTATTTATTTTTTGAAGGTGATATGAAATTAAATACTTAATAGGTTTCGTGGGATAGGATTGGGCTTAATACGACGATACTGTGACAATTTTTTTATTTTCCATCTCTTAAACCTCAAGATTATTATACACCACAATATTAACAAGAGATTTATATGATACTTATGTTTGGATACATAGTTCCACAGTGGATATCAGAGATAAACTGATATTATCTAACGTTGGAATGAGGCTATTAAATGAAATAGATTTCATCTCATGCATCATTTTTATACTATAAATGATCTAATTGAATTATTTAGTAATAAAAAACATTTCATATATGATCACGTTAAACCCAAATTGTATTATGTGTTTAATGTAATTTTGTTTTGGATAAATTTCCCACTTGTATTACATGAAAACCATATGGGCCTAAAAATTAAATTCCTAATTTTTCTATTAAAAATCCTTAGTATCTTGGAGGCAATATCAGAAGGTATCATAGAGTATTTTATCATTTAATTTTCAATCATGTGGAGATTTTTCCCCCACATTATTTTCTATGTATAATAGTTTTACTTGTCATTTAATTATAAATGAGTTTTATATCATTTTTATCTTTAGATTCCTAATACATATAGGTATTTAGATAAATATTATTTTGATATATTTCATCAATATATTTCTTATTTCAATTTCTAATAGATATTGTACTATTTCATTTTTCGTATTTTCATAAAATTAACAATTAAAAGGTAATTTTATCCCCAAGGGATTTCTTTAAACTATAAGTGATAATTTGCATCCTTTAGTGATTGTGGAGTACACATGAGGATATCTGAAACTTCACTTTGTTTGTATAGTCAATCCAGCATGTGGAATTATAAAATGGTATCATAGTTGTTTACTAATTGGGGTGTTAATATTATTATATTATTAGTTCAAATAGTATAATATGGGAATTCGAATATAGGATTTGTGAGTATACCTAAGTATAAAATCAATAATATAATTATATCATTTCATTAGAGTATGAGATTTTATTTATTGAATCTATAAAATATATTTTTCTCATATAATACACCTTATAATTTCAGATGTGTATTTGGGTTTTGATAAATAATTTATGTAGACATGAACAAGATATAATTTTTTTTGTGAATTTTATTATGTTTATATAGAGATATTATTTCAAATAAATCATATATTTATTAATAAAATTCCTAGTGTATAATTGAATAAGTAATTGGTAATGGATTAATTTACTAGAATATATTGGATGAATTCTAAATACCCCTACCCTATCACCTAAAATTCAATGTTTATAAAATTGATACTAGATAAAAGTGATTGCATCCTAATATATCAAACTGTTTTGTATTCTTGTAAATATAGATACATATATGAAATTTGTATTAAAATTTTAACCATAAAATACACAATGTATTCTCTTTAATGACACTTATATTCTTGTAACTGTACCCAAGTATATAAATCAAAAAACCACTTCATGGTACTCAAGGGAAAATAAGGCTTATGAAAGGTTATATTATAGGCTCTTAATAAGTGTATTCGTATAGTAGGATATGTCATTAATAAATAAGAATAATAAATATATCATGGTAAATAACTGAAATTTATTCCATTTAAAAAATTATTTTTGAATAATACAACTATAATAAATGATTTCCAAAAAAATCTATCTAAATAGTCAATGAGATTAAAAATTTTATGAGGATATTATAACTAATAAATTAATCATTTTGAATTAAAAAACTAATATCATAATAATGGAATGAATAATTCTATCTATATGAAACATAAAACCAAGAATATATCCAAGAAAATTTAAAATTATGGATAGAAACCCATCAAATTTGGCTAATTGATATGTCTCTTGATACATTTCGATGTATCAAGAGGATATATATAACTGATACCCACCCATAACATATACTATTTGAGGAATTATTCATATGAAAGGGATTAATTATAATTATCATAATCATTATTATGAAAAAACCGTCATTCTAAATGTTAATACATACCCAAATAAAATAAATATAATGATAGAACATCCAGATTAAAATAGTGAATGGTAATAAAATTTTATATCCATAGTCATACTAATCCTACAATATCAAATAATATTATATGGTTAATATAAATATAATATATCATAAGAGTATCCTATTATGTGGTGATGAAAAATGAATCACATCACTCTGTGGTAGTGGTGACACATAGGCGTGAACAATATTATCATTTTTTTGTGCATGAAATGTAAATAATCTAAATGATATATTGTCTATTAAAAATGATAAAAATGTCATTAATATCATATATAAATATTACATACATTAGTATAAACATTCCTAAGATATGGTAATGGAAAAACAATTACCCCAGTTTATGAGGCAGTAGTTTTAAATACACACAAATGATGATTTTTTTTTATTTTTTGGAGTAGGATATGGATATAGGTCAGGATAGTAACATAATAAAGTCAACTTATATATTGGATACTTGTTTAATACATTTATTGTTCATAAAAATTATTTTTATTTGGATCAAACAGAGTTAACATATAAAGTCTTGATTAAAATGATATATATTCTTTGAAAAAATTTCTTTTATTTAACCCCTTAATATAATTGTGGATGACTTTATTCCTAAAAATTACATCTAATATGAGGGGGAGGGTTCTAGTAACCTAATTATATAAATATTTAATGTTACAAAATGGTTTTATTATGGGATGTATTTATATAAATTGGTAACCTTTTATAAGGGGGGTTGGATAACTCTTTGAATTCTTCAAAATATTCAATTAATATAAATTAATTTTCAATAGAAAATTGATTCAAAGTGATTTATTTATAATAAAATATTTTTATAGGTCTATAAACACTCATATAATAACAGTAACCATAAAAAATTTGTTTACAAAATTTTTACCCTTATCTTTTATTTTTAACCTCTATTTAACTCCTTTAACACTTAACATGACAGCATAGATATTTAATTTTTGAGGGTTAGTATATTTACTATAAATGGAAAAATACACAAAAAATAATCATTTTTTATTTTTAAAAGTCTATCCTAACAAAATGATTCAATTTATTATTTTTTGTAATTATATATTATTTTAAAAAAACATTATCTACTATAAAATACCCTAAATGTCAATTTTTATAACCATTCGTTACATTGTCTTTTATAATATAAATAATACATATAAAATTTGATACTGATATTTTATAATATCCCAAACATGTAATGAACATATTAAAATAAATTTATCCCATTATTTTTTCTGGATTAAATTCACATTAATATTTCTATTATTATTTATATTATTTTAACATTAACAAATAATTACATAATCATAGTTGTTAAAGAATTTACAGTAGTTATTCCATTATTAAAAATTAAGAATAAATTACCATGATGAAAGAAAAATATATTATATTTAAAAATAATATTTATATTTTACCATGTCTAGATAAAGATATTTTAAAAATATTATACTTATTAAAAACCAGAGTGAGATATGTTTGACATTTCATTAAATAAAATATGATAAAGGTCATAATCACATCCAAGTTAACTAAATAGATCTTAAATTATACCCTTGTATGATTATGGTCATGATATACTCATTTGATAATATTTTAGAAAATAATTAGGTAATTTTATAGATCTCATCATTTTAATTACAACTTAAATTACCTGATTTACCCATATTCATGCTAATAAAATTATAAATTTAACTATTCATATTGAATAAAAATAGATGGAACTATTTAAAATTTTTTGGAATAGTGATTTTCAATAAGGAATCCAATATTGAAAAGTCAAAACATTTAATTTTAATTTTTAATATTAAAAATAAACATGAAAAATGCAATAAAATAGTTTATTTGAAAGATTTTCCTTTAAAATATTAACATTTTATACTATATTTTAATATAAATCCCATTTAAAAAATATTTTTAATATTTTTAAATAAAAATAATAAAAAAATATAAATATTCAGAAACAAAATTTTACCTTATAAATAATATAAAATAAAATAACTTTTTCAAAAAAAGTAGTTTAGATTTTTCCTTAAAAAGTAATTCTAGATCATTTTAGAAAATTATTCAAAAGATAATTTTAACATACTGAATTTTAAAATGGAATTTAGTTTTATAAACAATGAATAAGTAATTTAAAAATTAAATATTTAAATTATATTATATATTGGATTATTTTATTAAAACCTTTTTCATTTAGATTTTATGAATTACTTATATATTTATAATGAATATACAAACGTAATGCAAAACTAATAATAAATATTAAAATTATTTCTTATATTATTACTTGGGTTATTAAATTCTCCCCACCCATTTATTGAAATTGTGTCCTCATAATTTTGATCTTAGTCTCGAAAACCATGTTTTTTCATTTCAAAATAACTTTGTTGAAATACCACATCATTAAAAGGGTTAATTAACCTTTTTCTTCAAATGTTTAAAATTTAGGTATAAATGTCATATACAATAACAAATAATTGTTTCCCATGTTTGAGATTATAATTGGGAAGTTAAAACCTAGATATAGAAGAGAAAACTAACACCCAAGGAATGATATAGAAAGATTGATAACATGGTCATGAGAATTTTAACCTTCACAAATCCATAAATATATGATAAGTTGAAAGTCCATTTATTTCCCAGTAAAAAATTTAGATTTATGATATTTGTTTTCAATATCATTTTCCAAGAATTGATTAATTACTTTACTATTTAAAATAAGAACATAAGGGAATATAATTTCTTGTAATTTATAAATTCATCCTTTAATGAATTCACACAAAAATATTATTCTTTTATAAAAATGATGAGTACTAAAGATGTATTTTTCATTCATAAAGTTGTAATGTATACATATACATATAAAAAAGGAACAAATATAAATTCCTCATATCTTTAGAATCATAGAAAAAACAAATTGGTTAGTAAATATAAGATAATTCTATAAAAATAATAATCCACTATTTGAGGAAAAGAGACCGTTATTCTATGAAATTCTACTTTAATCCCCAAAGATAGACATGAATCATTTAATAAATAACTATCCTTATAATTATGAAAAAAATAGACTAAGATTAAAATCCAAAAATCTGGGGTATTTGATCACAAATTATTCTAAAATAAATATTTACACTTATCTCTAAATAACACTAATCCCTCTAAATGTCTCAAGTTAAAAATTTACATTCCTAAATCACTGAATCTCCATTTTATGTTATCCATTTCCATAAATAACATGAATCTCTATAAATCGATAATAAAATCAAATATTCATCCAAATATAATTCAACCTTCACACTTAAAATAAAATCTAGTAAAATTATATTTACCTTAATCCCATAATGTTCCCAAAAAATTATCCTGAGTATCATCCAAAATAACATTAATCACTAAATCCGAAAATATATTTCCAATCCAATGGTTATCTATACAATAAAGAATATATTTTAAAAATTTTATTATCCTTCATAAATATAATCTTTTGAATTAATATAAAACTTATTACTCACTTGGAATTTATGGAGACCAGTATTAGGTGATGCACACTAGTTTCCCTTCGGTTTTCGGTTCCAACTTTGAGACCTAACCGAATGTGATCAATTATCAATCAAAAATTGTGTTTTCATTTTTCTAATACATTATTAATATAATCATTTAAAATTGAATTGAAATGTGATAATATCCTAAAAATATCCCTAATATATTAAATTATTTTTTTAACCTCAAAGGTTATCTCATAACATTTATTTTTCATCCCTAAATGTTATAACCCGTAATTAGAACACAAAAAAATGTGTCCAAAAAAATAAATAGCCACCCTAAAATTTTAAAACATAAATCATTAAAGGTTGTTTCTATGATATTTGACATATGATTTACCACAAAATTATACACCCATGTTGATATTCGCAACACATAAGGTTACCACACCTAAAATCTTACAAATAACTAATGTTATCTAAACACTCCTCTAATACCTACAATAAGGACCCATCCTAATGAATTACATTTTATAGTGTCATTTAATTAAAATTTACTTTCTCATAATCTGATATATCTTTTTAGATTATAGTTTTAGATAAATGAGATTTAATCTTACATAGTAAACCAATAAATTATAGGTTTAAACCAACACTCAATATCCATTTTCCCTATAAAATAATAAATGATTTAGGTTCCTAACACATCTACTCATATTTTATTCTTTACCACATCATTTATTTTCATAATAATTAAATTTTTGAAGAAAAAATTTAAATGTGTGATGAGCATAAAACTCTTGGTAAGGGACAAACTGGATGGATAATGTTGGTTTACTGAAAAACATGGAACCCCATGTAAGGACTACATTTATCATCAAATTTCATTTAGAATATCAAATAAAAACATTACACATAAGAAATTTTTTTTCATGTAGATAAAATTTAAAACCAATATAAAGGAAATAGAAACTATTTTTTGGAAACTTAGACCATCGCATTCCAAAAACCCTTTCAAAAACCTTTTAATTTTTGTAACAATTTGGATGAATTCCAATATTTTTTTATATATAATATAATCACTACTAAATTCAATGGAAATATATAATTGATATAACTATTTATATAAAAAATATTGGGATCATCCTTTTTTATGAGCTATAATGCATTTCAACACTTCAAATAAGCTCTATTTGGACCACCCATGGGCAATAATGGGGATCAAACTATCGTATAAGGTGTATTAGGATCACCTATTTTTCATATAATGCTCATGTACAACATATAGAATAATAATAAATTATACTCTTTCCTTAACCTCATAATTTACATTACTCTTCATTAAACCCATGTGAAATATTTTCTACATTATGGGATGATCACATAAGGCCTAGTAAGCGAAAAAACAAAATATTTAATCCCTGGAAAAGAATGAAAACTTATGTAATGTTTAACATTGTCAGAAAACTTCATTGATTGTATGAAATGAAACATTTACACATGAATAACAGACAATCGTTTTTCTAAATTAAAACCATTAAAACCCATTGAAACAAATAAAAAAATATTTTTTTGAAACTTATAAAATAATATTCATTAAACCATTTCCAAACACATTCAACTGGAATAACCATTCGACTAAAATCTAATATAATTATAAAAAAATATAATCAATACCCATTTTATTTTTGATCTACACTAGGTTTCCCCATTCATATAAACTATATCTATATTGAAAATTTTTCATGATCTATAAAGGGGATCAACCCTTTTCATAATAATCTTTGGGATCACCTGTGAGATATAATGAGGAATAACCCTTTACAAAATATATATCGATATCACTTATCTATCAAATAATTTTCATGTCACGTATCCTGAATAAAAAAAGTTATTATTCCATATTTTCATCATAAAACCCATTTTAAAACTCTTTTAAATGATAACTCATTTAGATATCAAAATAACATTTTCTTTAAAAAATAACTATTAAAATTGAAAAACTACACAAATCATAAAAAAATTATCAAAAATAAAAATTGAAACATTTATTAGACACTTAAAATAATTAATTTATCACCATAGTGGTAAAATAAAGTCATTCAATATAATAAGAATAACTTTACATCCGTATTTTTTATTAAAAAAAATTACTTGTTTGGAAGAAGACAAAAATATTCCTCTCAGGCCATTTTATAAAATGTATGATAGTGTAAAATTAAATTAAAAAATGGTTGAAAAGTTGAAATATTTTTCAATATATTTTTATAAAACATAGGAATTCAGTAAAAAGGGAGTATAAAGTGAATCATTAAAAAGATTAATTTTAACGGAAAGTCCCTTACCTTGAGTCTAAATCATAGACTAACATTCATTATATTCAAAAATAATAAACATGGATTAATAAATATATGTATTAATAAAAATTTTAATTTGAATTATTTATTTTATATCACTTATTTCTATGTTATATATAATTACATAATCATTTAGCTTTATGTGAGATGTTTTGATGATATTCAGTTCATAAGTTTAAAATGAGTTATTTATGTTTACTATGGTCAAATTGATCATTATTCATCCGTATAAAAAATAATATTCATGACATAATAATAAATTTTATATATGAATTTTTTTTAAAACAAATTATGAAATATGGTAATGAAAGTTGAAATATATTACAATCATGGAGATAGTAGATCATATGCACTCATGAGTAACATTTCCATTTACCAATTATCATTATGGAAATAAGATAAGTATTATTTTATCTCCAAATAATTATAATAACATTATAACTATCATATTAATTATTTAAATATACTTATATATATTTATATATATCATTCATGTGTTTTGGTGTTGAATAATTAGTTTCATCACATCGTGGAGGTGGTGATCCCCACCTACGCATGAATGACAATATCATTTCTCTTTTCATGGATGGTTAAGAATTTAAATGATATATAATCTTCTAATTTTGATATATAGTTTATTAATATCATATTTAAAAATTAATTCAATTAATCTAAATAATATTTAAAGATCTTGTTGGAAAGCCATTTACATTGGTCTTTGAGGCAGTAGTCCAACTTACACACGAATGATGAATTATTTTATTATTTTATAAAAGTTGAGATGGATATAGGTCATGAAAAACAAAACAATATAATATAACTATATGGAGTATAATTGTTTTATTATTTTATCATGTTTGAAAAATAATTTATCATTGTGGAAGATGATATAAAACATAAGTGTGTCATTAAAAACGATAGCACTACTTCGAAAAACATACTTTTTCCTAACATGTTACAATAATTAATAATAGTGAAATGCCTAAATAAATTCCTATAGACTTAGAGGATGGATTATTGGAAAGTATTTCTTTAGGGATTGGAAAAACCAAATATATTTTGATGTGTGAAGGATGGAGAAGTTGGTGTTACCTTTTATAATGGTGGGGAGGTGAATGGTTGGAATTCCTAAGAATATTAAATTAATATATATTAATTTTCAATTTTATATAGATACCATGTGATATATTTTTTTGATAATAATTTAATGGTTCAAAAACCACTCTTATAATAAAAATTAAATAGGGTTTTATGATATTTCTACCATTATTTGTTGGTTATAACATCTATTTAACCCCTTTAACTCTTACCATCATAACATTATTTTTCACTCACTGAGGTATAATATAGTTACTATAAAATGAAAATATATTCATAAATGGAACATGATTAATATTTTAATCATAGTCCAAATAAAATTAATTAATTAATGTTTTTAGGTGTTTTATATTATTTAATAAAACATTGTTTACTATAAAATATCTATAATGTCAATGTTCAGAACTATTAATTGGGTTGAATATAATAATATAAATATAAAATATAAAATTCAAAAAAAATACTTAACATTTCCTCTTCATATATAAATTTCATAGATCACATTATTTATATCATAATATATTTATTTAAATATTTCCAATATCATTTATCTGATTTATAAACTAATTAAATAATTTCTTCATCAGTGTAGTGTAAACATTTAAGGTAATGATTTCATCAATAAAAATTAAAAAAAAATTAAATTAATGATTTTTAATCTATTATATTTAAAAAAATTCTTTATGGTAAATTATATCCTTTAAATAACATCATATTAATAAAATTACACTTTTTAAAAACATGAGAGGGACAAGTTTGAAATTTCAATAAAAAATATGATAAATATAAAAATATTCAATTAATGACTAATACAAAACATAACATCAAAATTTAAATACTCTAAATTAAAAATAATTTATCAATAAAAGTTATTATTTTCCACAATTCCTTAAAAATTAATATTTTTATAAAATTAATAAAAATTGATCCTATGATAATTTTTACATGCTGAATTTTAGAAATGAAATTTAATTTAGAAAAATTAAACATAATAAATTTTATAATTGAACTTATGAATGAAATGTAATTTTTAATGAGTATAATAAAACAAATTACTTTTTTATTTTATGAATTGATTAATATATTTATTTTTAATATTACTACATAATTTAAGACTATGAGTAAATATTAAAATGATTTCTTCTACTATAACCTAGGTTTTATCATTAAACCATTTTTATAATAAATATATCATTATTAAAAATATATTACATAACCATACTCACACATTTCATAGTATATATTATTTACATATTGTCTATTTTTTCTTCTTGTTGACAATTAATTGTTAAAATCACTTTTTTGGGTGATAATTGCTTCCTTTTAATGTATGTTTATGTTCTGTAATTTTCGACCTTTTAGTTAGATCATGGTTAAATAATTTTAACAATTTTGTCTATCATATATATATATATATTCATTATATATTTATTAACTATACACTATTAAATTTTGGGATAGAAAATGGGTTACGACATTCATGGAGATTTTACATTGTACGTATGAATGAATAATGGTTCCATTTTTTTGGAATCAAAAAAAGTTAAAAAAATATTAGTTAACCCCTAATAAAATTATTATATCACAAATATTATTTAAATTAATCATATACAAACTTATTATCATCCATGTAAAAAATGGGGACTAACCGCATCGCTACGTGATGGTCATAGACCATATACACACACAAGTGACATTATAATTTTCTAGTGGGTTATGGTATAAGAGGTTATAAATGATATTATATTTTAAAAAATGTATAGCTAGATATTAAATATCACATATATTAATTAACATTATTATTTTTACCTTTCACGGAAATCGTATGTTAAAAATGAATCAGATCACTTCATGAAATGGTAGTCCTCTATACACCTGAGAAACATTATTATATACCCATAGAAATAGAAAGTGAGTAGTTATATGGGATATATGAATTATATAATTATATTAATTAAATATTATAAAATAATTATGTTAAATCCAATATTATATATATCCATGAATTTTGGGGATGGAATAAGAATTACATCGGTTATCATGGCGGTAGAATGATGTACACATGACCGATGGTTGTCTTTACACATTAATAAAATTGGTGATAGATATGGGTTATGAGATTAAAATTATATCATTTATTTATATATTATATAACATTTTTTATATTTTCATATTTGAGGAAGTGATTTCAAAGGTGGAAGAATAAATAAAAAATACACATGTTTAATAAGTACACATCTTCTATAGAGAGAACTATTAGGTTTGTAGTTAATGAATTTATAGGAGCAATTACTGAAAATAAAAATCCCCACGAATGTGAGGAGGTATGTAAGAAAGATATTTGGATATTTATTGGATTTTCCAATAATTTTTGGATATGTTATGTGGTGATGAGATTAGGTGGCCAACAAAATTGTGGGGAAAGGACACACATAGATTTTTTCAAGAGGTAATGTGACACCTATATTTATTTCATGCCAAAAACTTCAGAATTTATTAATTATAATAATTTATATATTATATGGTTGAAATATCTCCTTAAAAAAATTTAGAAAAATTTTATCCCAAGTTTTACCCTTATCTTGTTAGATTAACCCTAAGTAAGCTCATTTCTTCCTTATCTGTAGTAATTATTTTTTTTCCATTTCACTATTCATTATTTTCAAAAATTAGGATAATAAAGTTTTATAGAAATATATTAATCATTCCAAATATAGAATATTTTTTCCAAAAATTCAATTCAAAATATTTCCATAAATAAATTTTAAAATTCAGCAGCCAATGTGATGAAGGAGAGGTTTTCCAAAGAAAAAATCTTTATAAGAAAAATATGTTTTAATATAAATTTTCAAAAATTAAAATTTATAAAAATAAATAAATTGTTTAGATTCAAAAATAATCTAAAAAATGTTTCTTTATAACCAATTTAAAATGAAATATATTTTTTTAAAAGTGGTGATGCCTTAGACCAAAACGACGAAATAAAAAATATTATGAAAAGAAATGTTTCAAGAGTCTAAAATATGGGATCATATTAAAATATTTTTCTGGAAAGGAAATAAGAGTACTGGGAAGGTCATCGAACTAAGTAATGTCCTAATTTACTCCTATGTTGTCCAAACCATCTACAACCGTTTTTTCTTCTCGATAAATATGGGAGATGATATAGTTAAGATCGATCAACGAATGGCTACATTCCATCTTATTGGTAGTAATGGGACAAGAAATCTTTGTTATGTCATTCCTAGTCTCTTAAATGATATTCATCAAGTCACTTTCAATCCATAGGTAGTTCTAACTAATGTGCTTGGAAAAGGCAATTGAATGTATCAAACACAACATCTTATGTTAAAGGGAGGTGGCAATGCAACATTTACCCATGAAAAATATAAGTATCTTATTGAGGTGATTCTTGAAAATAGCACCACACCTAGTAGGTCCTATATTCCCCATCAAGGCTCTATAAATATTGATCATGATCCATCTAAGTAGGGGGGATCTATAGAACACCTCCAGAGTGTGATGCATCTTAATAAAAATTGCCTTTAATCCTTAGACCCTTCAAGATCCCTAAGTCATGCATGGTGTTGTGGAAATGTCCCTTTTGAATCAAGGCATCTTCATGTATGGAAATGAGGATCTTCATCCGTCATTAATTTTGATTAAATGAATAATTATAATTAATAATATAATTCCAATAGTACTAGATCACATGGTAGAGCTCATCAACCGCAATAAGGAAAAGGTTCTTGATTTGCTAAGAGCCTTCCACTTCGGTAGATTTTTTATGTTGAGATTTAATAGAATAAAAAATTATCCATATACAGAAAAAAAATGTCAAGAATATAGTACTAAAGATCAGAAGTAGTAGATACTGAGAAAAGAGATGGTCAGAATCTTTCCTGTGTTGATTATAGATTTTTTACTTAGAGCAGATCTAGATGACAAACAATTGGAGGAAAATATAAGTGGGAACTCTGTTGTGAGGAAGACACCAGATTATATAGAATCTAGAAGGATTTATCCAAGTTTTATTTAAAATTTTCAACTAGCTGTAATATCTCTCCAAGTTATTGAAATAATATAGTTTCTAACAAAAATCTTCATTTTTCACTAATCATTAAGAAAATAATGGTTATTTGAAAAATCAAAAATAATTATCCTGATGATATTTTTGATATGTTTATATAAAAAAATTAATATAATTTTATCCAATAAATTTTCTTTATGTTTAAAAGAAATTTATCATAATTGTGTCAGAAGATGAGAAGAAATTTTCATTGAAAAAATATTATTCATTTAGAAAACAAATCATTTACAATAAATTGATTCTTATTTTTATTTATTATCACTAGATAACCCTTGAAAAAGTGTAATATATATATATATTCATAATCTAGATAGTCATGTTTATCCTCCTAATCTAACCGCAAGGTTAAAATGGGTATCTTTATAAATGATTTTAATAGGGTAACATGTTTTGTTTAAACCTTGTGTTTCATGTGTCACAATGTGGGGAAGATATTGAATTAATTTAAAGGTAAATAAATCACAAAGTCTTGTGGTTTTATTTTATTTTTTATTATTGGTTTTTGGTGTCATTCATGGTATCATACTTGATGTTCCTCATTTAAAATATCATATTAATACATTCTACACACTTAAATAAATTGAATCCTCACAATTTAATCATGACCTTAATAATAATGGGTTTGAAATTTTAAAATATATTTATTGGAATCCAATATTTTATAATATGTTAACAAAAAAATTTATTTATTTTCGATAAACTAATGTATAAACTTTATCTAGAGTATCACATTACTTGGTTTGCATGTTGTAGAACAATATTGGGAAACAAAACATTAACATGGATAAGAATAAAAATAATGAAGGATTAATTAAGATTAATATACATAATTTATCATAATAGATTTAATTAAGAAATTTGAACTTAAGGACCACAAAACCATAAACTAATAAGGTTAGAAAAATACCTCCAGTTCATCATAAATTATGATATTATGATGGCATATTCATTTCAAACCCATTTTCATTGAGGTGAGGAATTTCATTACCATCTATACTAAAAAAATAAGAAAATATAATAAATTTAAATGTATCATTTCATTAAATTACATCAATATATATTTTCTTATCAATGAAATGACTTATGAAGGTTACATTTCACTCCTTAAGGATTAAAATATACAATAAATAGAACATAAATTATATAAAAGAATAACAAACTATTCCACGCGTCATTACCAAAATAGAAGTAATTGGAAAGGGTTATTGAATATAATGTATTAATATCAAATACATCAATATAACCTCAATGTTAAATGAAAATCAATTATATAAATATTTAACCATGATAGTAGTCTAAAAAATGTATGACCATATTTAGAAAGATGTTCACCAGGTTTCTAAAACCCTCATAGAAATAGCTTCCTCAAATAGAATATTGTATCTCTTAATATCACAGATCAAATATTTGAATACAATAATAACTATAAAAACATAATTAAAATATGAATTCTTCCCAAAATAAATGTAACACCCCAAGCTTCCACTGTATGTTTCTCTTTAAATATTGCAATAGCATGCGTTCTACGCAACATCACGTTATAGAACACCACAACCTATAAAACTAGCCGTTATGGATACTAATACCCACTTTTTGAAATTTTATCAATTTTTTGGAAAAATAGATTTCATTTCTAGATTATGAATATCAATATTAGCATTGGGAGATTTTTTGTATTTTTTTGAAAGAATTCAATTTATGATGAATATTGAAAAATACCGCGTTATTGTTTAGAACCAAATTTTTATTTAAATAATTATTTATTTTATTTAAATTTATTTTAAGTCACAATTGATATATAATACATATATTAGTTCAATGAAATTAAGTGGAGTAATTCTATAATAAAATTAGATGCATAAAATTTTATTGAAATTTTTAATGTCTTTTACCCAACTTCTATGAACGTTAGAAAATTTGCATAAAATGAAATATTACCTCTTCTTTGAATTGAATAAAAAAATACAAGAGACACATTTGATATCAGTATGTAAAATTTGGTTCAATAAGATGAAAATAATTTTTGTTGAATAGTATATTTTGAGATTTATTTACCATAGTTCAATGTAAATAGGGTAATTAAAGGTAAAAATGGTATTTTTATTACTCAAACACAAGACCTAATTCTATTGGATAATGGTATTTCGAACAAAATAAACCATAGTAATAATATATTAACCTTTTGGTCCTGTAAGATTATATTAGAATGTTTATTATTATTCTTATTTAAAGAAGAGTTAAAAGTGTTAAATTCAATGATTAATAACTAAAACATTCATAATATAAGGTTATACAATAGATAAATTTCCTATAAATATTTATTATAAATATAAAATTATTTCCTACATAATGGTATTTTATTTATAATTTTTATACATAAAATAATTAAATTTATTAATGAATCAATGATGATTCAGTAATTACATATTAATGAATGACAAAAAGAATTTATATTATAAATATCTAAATAAATGTAAATTGGTACTTCTGATGAATTTAACTAATTTTATAGTTTTATATGACATTTTATTGTTTATAAAATAATTTTTTCAATGTAATAAATTAGTTGTCGATTTCACATAAACAAAATACCAAATAGTGTCAAAATTGACTTAAATGAGTTTTTAAAACAAATACAGTATTATTATTTGATATAATATTCCCAAAAATCTAATTTTAGGCCAAATTAATTATTTAAGGTCATATATATTAATAATAAACAACTTGGAGTTTAATTGTCTCTTAATAGTATGTTTATTAACCATTTATTATAATAATACAAGAATACATGGTAAAACTAAAACTATTTCACTATGCTTTAAATCTAAAAGATAAGGTTAATAGGGTGACCTAAACCAATTTAAAACCTATTAGGTGAGAGTTTTTCGACCCGTGAACACCTTATATTCAAAAAAAACATATTTATTGTGGCTTTATAATCCAAATTTGATTCTATAATAAAATAACATTTCATTCTTTTCCTAAAGTCACCCTCACCTCTCCTATAAAAGAGTACTTACCCTCCTCTCTATTTCACACCTCCAAATCTATTTGGCTCAGCCAAACCTGGCTCAAATATCCTCACAACAATCCTAAATTCGACCTAGAGGTCATACATTTATCCAAAAGACAATCTAAGGATCCATTTTGATCAACTCAAAAATAAATATCTGAATAAGAGGTTACAATTTCTCCACCTCTTCCAAAATTCTTTTTTTTTCTTTCACTTCTTATTTATTTTATGTTTCCATAACAAAATAATAAATATAGTACCTTATACATACTTTTATATTATTATAAATTTGGTATAACCATATTCATTATTCTATCCATCCTATGAATGAAAATCAACAAACATGCATATGTACGACTTACCATCTCCACGTCCTAGACCTGGGGTATCCTGTTACACAACAATGGGCCTTACTTCACTCTTGTTGATGACAATCTCAAGGGATATGATTAGGATAATTCACATATTCCTTAAATAATTTTATGGAGGATTTATGAGTATAAACCTCCTCAATGAAATTATTTTTAAGGCTATGGGTTATATCCCTATACTATTAAATTTATATTAAGTGTTTTACATTTTTAGAATTATGTATTCTGATTCATAAATTAATCTAGTGTATGACATTATTGAGAAATGATGCCTAGTGTATGGAATTGAATCCATATAAAAACATTTAATCCATGTAGGTATTTCACTCCAAATAAATATAATTATTTTGAAGCTGGTGATGAAACTGGTGAGAAGCAGCTTATCACCATACTGGAAAAACTCACTCAGGTTATTAATAATAACCTTACCCGTTTGGAGCACCCTGATCCACATCACAGAGGATATATTTTAGATAGCTTCAGGAGGAAAAAACCACCAAAAATCAATGGGAATACAAATACATTTTTAGATGAGCAATAGATAAGTGCCTTAGAGAAAATAATTATTGCTTTTGGGAGTGGCGAAATTGAAAAAGTCGTCAAGGTAGTTTATCGCCGCACATGAGATGCATATAAATGGTGTTGATTAATTCAAAACACAAATGAAGTTGAAGAAGTATCAAATAAGGAATGGAGGGAGTTTAAAGATCTTTTCTTATAAAAATACATTCCTCATTACCATCAAACAGACATGAAAAGAAAATTTCTGAGTCTGAGGAAAAATGAAGATGAGAATGTTGCAAAGTATGAGGCTAACATTACAAGGTTATAAAGGCATGAAATAGATTATATAGCTAACCCAAGGTGTAATATTGATATATTTTTTGATGGTTTAAAACCAATTATATGTCAAGCATTAGTCTTACAATCTTTCTCATCATACGAAGATATTATCTCATGTGGTATAAAGATATAAAAATATTCTCTAAGACATATGACATTAAATCAAAGCGAAAGAAGAAGATTTATGCTGAACACACTGTAAATATAAATAAGGAGAAGATGGTAAAAGTTAAATCTCCATTATTCAGTAAATGCTAGACGAAACACTCGTGTACTTGCCTGAAGGTAATGGGAGTCTGTTACTAGTGTTGAGAAAAAGGCCACCAAGCTCGGGATTGAAAGGGAAAGAAAGAGGCTGTCAATGTTTAATGCTACAATTGTAGAGAAATGGGTCATTATGTAGATGAATGTCCTAAGAGCTAAAGAAACTAACCTCAGAAACATCAAAGGGAGCAAAGACAAGCTTATCTAATCACTACTTGTGAGGTTAAATCTCTGAAAGACGTGGTGGTAGGTAATTTAATGGTTTTCCAAGATTATCCAATACATTATTTGATTCTTAAATCATCACTTTATTTCATATCTTCTAGGTTTTCTAAGAAAATTAGATATTGCAATGTATGCAACTTCGAGTTCTAACACACCAAGAGGAATCAAACTAGCCATTATGAATAGTTATATCCACTTTTGGAAATTTTATAAACTTTATTTGTCAAAATGGACTTCATTTTTTTATTTGGAATATCGAAATTAGCTTAGGGTGATTTTGGGTAATTTTATAAAAACATTTAAATTTTGATGAATAGTGCAAAACACTACATTGTTGTTTAAAACTAAATTTTTATTTAAATAATTATTTATTTAATTTAAATTTATTTTAATTCAAAATATATATATAATAACTATATTAGTTCACATCAATTAATCGAAGTCATTTTATAATAAAATTAGATGTATAAATTTTATTGAAATTGTTAACGTTTTTTACCCACCTTCTAGGCACGTTATCAAATTTGCATAAAACATAATTTTACCACATTTCTGAATTGAATTTAAAAACTCTGATATACATTGATGATATCATTAAGCAAAATGTGGTTTAATAAGATGAAAATAATTTTTTAAGAATATTTACTTTTGACTTTTATTTACCGCGATTAAAATTAAATAGGGTAATTAAAGGTAAAAATGATATTATTATTATCCAAACGCATGTACTAATTCTATTGGATAAGTGTATTTGACCAAAATCAACCATTTTATTAAAATATGATCCTTTTGCTACACTTTTACTATATTTGGACATTTATTATTATTTTATTGAATGAAGAGTTAAAAGTGTTAAATTCAAAGTTTAGTAACTAAATGATTTTTAATAAAGGGTTATAAATAAGATAAATTAGACTATAAATAATAATTATAAAGATAAAAATATTTCTTAAATAACTGTATTTTTATATAATTTTTTGATATTAAATAATGAAATTTATTTATGACACAATGATGATGCGGTATATACCTTATTAATGAAAGACTAAAATAATTGATATTATAAATTTACAAATAATGTAAATTGAGACTTTTGATTAATTATAATAATTTTCTAGGTTAATATAACATGTTAGGGTTTATTAAATATATATTTTTCAGTAATAAAGTTGTTATCAGTTTCAGAAAAACAAAATACCAAATACTGACAAAATTGACAAAATTGAGTATTTAAAACAAATACTATATTATTAATTGATATAATATTCCTAAAAACATATGGTTCAGAAAAAGGACTTATATAAGGTTATATATAGTAATAATTAAGAAAATGGTGTTTCATGGATTTATATATTATTTTTATTAGATATTTATAATAATAATTCTAGAATACATGGTAAAAGTTAAACTATTTATCTAAGAGTTAAATCTAAATGATAATGTCTATATGGTGACCTAAACCTATATGAAACCTATTGGTTGAGTTTTTTTAGACCCATAATCACCTTATCCTAGAGAAAAATTAATTTTCATCCATTATAAACCATGAAATGATTGTATAATAAAATAATATTTCAAACTTTTTCAAAAGTGACCCTCACCTCTCTTATAAAATGTTACTTTCCCTTCTCTTAATTTCACAACTCTTAATCCATTTTATTTTTCCAAAACATAATTAAATATCTTCCTAACTACCCACACTTCGGTATTGAGTCCTTACATTGATCATAAAGAGAATCTAATGAGACCTTTTGATAAACTCAAAATTAAATGCCTGAAGAGGAGGTAATAATTTCTCCACATCTTTGAAAATTATTTTCTTATTCCACTTAGCCATTCATTATTGTTACAATAAAAAAATATTAAATATATTAACTTATAAATTTCATGATTTTATTATAATTATGGTATAACCATATTCATTATTCTATCCATCCTATGAATGACTAGTCCTCATACGTGTTTACGTACATCATACCGTCTCCAGGTCTTGGTGTAGTTATTATTCAAACACTTAATTATTTGGATGGGTATATTAATGAGTATAACTAACGAAAATAATAAATATAAAATTTTAATGATTCTATATATATCATATATCATCCAATTTCAAATGATTTCCACATCGATAGAATGATATTGTCGCTCGTGCGTACGTATGGATTACCATCTCCACGAACGCAACGAAATTAATTCCCCGTCATAACTATTCAAGGAAAATTTTCATTTTATGATAACAATAGTGTTTAAGAAAGTAATATCATTATTAATATGAATCAAACTAATCTTACCCATAAAAAATATGGATTATGTAACCAATAATTTAAAGGAAAATAAATAAGTTAACACCAGAAACAAAGATACTAATAAAATATTATTAACAAAGAAATATTAGAAGATCATATATAATATAATATTTCTGTATGTGGTTCTTATATAATTAAAAAAAATGATTTGACTATTATACATGAGTTTAATTTACCCTCACCTATGTTTCATAAAAATGTATTTTAAAAATTATTACTATTTCCTAGAATATGGGTTAAAGTCATGTATTTCCATGTTTTACATTTTATTAGATGTTTATAAAAGAATATTTTAGTCGTTATCCAAACTAGTTTCTTTACAGCCTTTTCAACTAAATTAAGGACATAATATGTTTTTAACTTATATAGCAGTGTAGATATTTTAAGTTGTTATAACACCTTCAAAGCATCCATTACAATAATAGAATAATATTACCAAAATAAATGATTTCATTTATTATTATGTCACTATTAAATGATTTCAAAATAGAAAGTGATATTTCTATCTAATAGCTTTGATTTCATCTATGTCAACATCCTTGGATGGATTTTACACTTTTTTTAAGTTGATTTATTATGATACAATCTTACATATTGTATTGAAGGTTTTGTGGTATTTTCTATGGTGGATGTGTTATTTTTATAAAATTCATGGTTTACGGATAATGAATTAACATTTCATATGCTAGTTTTAATACGAACGTTTATGTTATGTTTCAACCTTTTCATATGAGGAATCCATTGGACATACTATGTGATGGGTGGAGCCCGCTATAGCTACTTGATGAATCGATAGGTCAAATGAGTAAAACTAGTGTCTTGGAACAAGGCCTTGAAAAAAATCTTATTTATAGTATTTCCATGAGGCATTGACTATGTGGTTATGATGTTCGGTATTATGCATTCCATCATTATGAAATCATCTATTGATATTACATGTGATTATTCGACTAGTAAAATATCCATGTTATTAAGTAAATGGAATTATTTATTTATCTTTTCCATATTTTCATGAAGTTTAAGTTTAAAAGGAATGTGTTTTAGTCTTATATATTTCCATAAATGTTTATGGTTAATTATAAATGTTTCCACTATATTGTTATCCTTACTGAGCATCTAAGCTCGCACATTTCAATGTTTTATTTTTATAGGATGTGAAGATGTATATTAGGACTGAACTGAAGGGATATTCTAAGGGAGATGAATGTTTTCAAAGGAGACACAATGTTTTTTTTTAAATTTCACAATATAATGTAAAACTTCTGTAATTATCCAGTAAATCCAAGGCTACTAAACATATAAGTCTTTTGAGATTTCATCCCTTTTTATCATGACAATGTTATTTAATATTGCACAAAATCTGGGAAACTAGGGTTGGGGAACTACACTAAAATTGCATACTATAAAAAATATTCCATAGATTAAAAAATAGATTAAACTTCATCAATGATGACATACACCACCAAATTCATAACCAATTTCAAGGTCACCAATATTATCACTTAAAAATTTATTTATCATTATTATCTGAAAATTTAGAATATATAATAGTTCATCTTCCCTATATCATCTGTTTTCTATAAATTCAATATTCCATTGAATTAAGTTTACTATTGATTGGTCTTATTAAACATATTCTCTCAAATCCATGAATAAAATGTATTTCATTGAAATACATACACATTTAATAATTATTATAAATAGAATATCATTGAAAAAGAATAATATAACATAATTTAATAGTCCAAAAAATGGAACATTAATTTATCCACTTCATCTATTGTAATAGCATATTATTGAGCAAGATCACTGAGATTATTTTTATGTATATTCCATTTATTCTTTAGAAATTAGTTAACATGAAATTCCATCACCTTATAATTTAATAGATGAATATTGAAAGATTCCTTAATTACCATTAATTTATGACAATATTGACCATTAACTACTCACATATTGAATACTTTCTTTCCATTCAATAATATATAAGTATTTTTCATTCTAATATTATCACATGTGGGAAATAATTGTTTCCAGTCTTCCCTATGTCTATCATTCTCTATGAAATCATATTCTACTATTTCATCCCTTTGATTCCATAATACACTTAAAATTAATTATCTATCATTATATATAATGATACCATGTCCTTATCATATAGAAATTATTGGGAAACTAATTATCTTTCATGTATTTTCTTTATCACATAAAAGAGATTATTAATCATTATCTATAGATTTTATACATAGTCAATATAGTGCTTTTAGACCTTTTAATGTTTTCATCATTAATAGCTACATTTTCATCTTACATTTATAATATACATGGGAATTTTACCTATATATTGTCTCATTTTTCAAGTGGAGAATGATTTTCATTGAAAATTTTATTAAATTCAACAATTCCATGCCTGTTACTCCCTACTAATACACAGTGTAATAAAAAATTATCACCATTTATCGACATGAACTAAGAGAAGATAAAATTGAAGAAAACATTACCACATTTATTACAACATAGAAAAAGAAATATATTTTCAATATAACTTATCCATTTTTTGTTATAAATTAATTTTATCCCAATTATATTATTGAGGTTACTAACACCTGAAGATGATTAACATTGTTTCACCTTATTAGGGATTAGAAGATTGCCCAATTAAATCATGTCTAATTCTAATAACCTTCTTTATCTAACCCAATATGGTTATAATTTTGTTATTTACATCTAAAAATGCATCTATAGCTTCATTATATTTCCCTATATGACAATATCTACATAGTGTACATGCATTTATATCATTCCCATTCCTTCTGTGGGGAACCATTTGAAAAAAATAGAATATATTGGAACATAAATTCATAAAAAATAATTTCTAATCCCAAATAAAGTAAGACACTTTTGATAAATTTATAAATTTATACATGTATAATCTTCTAACAATATGTATTTTGTCTTTATAATGTCTTCAATTTATAAAATATTTTCAAATCCTTTATAATATTTAATAAATAAAAATTTAATTAACCAAATCATATTCCTTTGGTGATTCACACAAATTGAATCATTGAACTAATTTTCTTCTTCCATTTGAGGATTGACCCAATTCCCATTGTGTTGATTTTGGAGTTATAACCCTTAGGACAACATTGCTAGAACCACATCCACTTGTAGTAACCATAATAAGGATTTTTCAATTATACACTCATTTTTATCATTATAAAAGACTCTATATGGTTCATTATCGAACTATAAAAGATATATGGTAAAACTATGTGTATAAAATGAGATTTATAGTCATTTTTAAGTCATTTTACCCATATCTTATTAGTAAACCCCCTAGATAAACCCATATTTATCATAACAATGGTAATTAATATCTAGTAATTTTACTATTCATAATGGCAAAAAATAATGTTGAAATGATTATATAATATAAATTATGATGATTAAAAATATGGAACCCTGTTTTTAAAAAATTTTATGTTAATAATTTCTAAAATATTAATACATTTTTTCTATAAAAATATACATTTTTGAACCCTTCTTTATCATTGCATAATCTGGTTTTTTAAAATAAAATATTCCCAATATTTTTATGAATTTGGTAAAATGGATTAAATTTATCAAGTATTCAAAATTAATATTTTCAAATATGTCCAACATATATTTTCATAATATTGAATAATGAAGTCAGTAAAAATTACTTACCAATGTTGTGGTTAAAATATATTTTCCTAGGGTATAAAATAAAAATAAAATGGATAAAATGACATATGTAATTTTATAAAATATATTATATTGGAATAATGGGACCTTATAATGTATAATTATTTATAATGGTTCATTTGGGAGCCTTATATCATGTTAATAAACATGGGTACACCTTTTTTTGTTCACAAAAATTACAAGTGTGCCACTCATCTCAATAATAAGAGGCCACCCTATCTCATTTCCTATTAACACATTCAAATCGACATATATCACTAATTATCTGACCAAATATGTTTATAAAATAACTCCCCATGACATAAATCCATAATTTTTATCATAAATACATCCAATGACGGCTTTTGGTTCTTACCTAAGGAGTTTTCTCGAAGAGGTGGTATTGTGCATAACTGAGCATATTTATTTTAAATGTTTTTCCAACAACATAAAATCAGAAAGAATTATCATTATATAATAACCACATTATATACCATATTATAATATTTTATGATTCTAATTTCGAAAAGAAAATCTATATCCTATTCTATCAAATGTGATATTAAATCCCCATTCGTGTGTACGATGGACAACCGCCTTGTAAACTGTTGTCATCCATTTTCCATCATCACTTCTCAAGGCCTGTAGTAGTGATAAATTTAATATATATATATATACTATAAATATATTAATTCTTTAGGTGTAATTATATCACATATTCCATCTTACTTTCTATTTTGTGGCCGGTAAAATAATGTTGTTTGTGTGTACGATGGGATACCACCACATGGAGCGATGTGATTTATTTTTCACTAATGTTATATATGGAAGGTAATATAGATAAATTTAAATAAATGTATTTGATATAAATTAAATTTTTATTATAGTCATGACATATTTATCATTTTAATATATCATTATCATTCCTAGACAAAAAAATGATAACATTGTTTGTGTTTGTGTGGATTACCACATCCACAACGTGATGTGATTCTTTCTTCATCACCAAATTAAAATAATGATATATTTATATATATTAAAAAAATTCTATATATGACATTATTATCATTCTGTAATGATAAAATTTTACCTGATTTCAATAATTATCATTGAAAAATGGAAACATTACTCATACATACTTATGGCTTATCATCTCCAAGATCCATAGATATTCCATTTTTCATAACAGTCTTCATTGATTAGTTTTAAAATCAATATTTATATGTAGTGATGATAAATTTATTATTATTATTATTCTGGAGATATTTAAATAATTTCCTCTTACACCAATAACCATCCTACCAAAATCATTTTTACACATAATTCAAATATCATCAATGTATTGTCATGTATTTTCTGTGCATTATTTTAATGTATTATATTGAATTATTACAAGACTCGTCTATGAGATGGAATACAATTCTAATGATAGGGGTTCTAGGATGAAATGATTGAAATATAACAATATTTACAATAGCTTGCGTGAGATGTTTTCCTGAAAAATATGAATAACTAATAAACGGGTACCCATATCAGAAATATGAGGGCATCATTGTGTTCAGAGCAGTAACTTTAACATAGGAGAGGCCTAAGATTGATCGGTGCAGGTCGGCTGAAAATGTTAATATTTGGACGTTTTAAAGGAGTAAAGAATAACTAAAAGTTTATTTAATTTTAACATTCGATATTGTAGCAATGCATTATGTGGTTTTAAATAACAGGAGATTGGGGTTAGGCTCATAACCCTAGTAAAATTCTCTATAATCCTTTGGAACTTTAGAGAGGATTCACCATAAAAAATCCATGACTAATGATGATGAAAGATGATGTGTGGATCAATTCACAGTGAGATTGAATCTCGACCGATGACCTCTCTCCTTCTTCATCAGCAATCATGGTAGGGGTTATTATTTAAATTATTTTCCCTATTATTTGATTTAAATGATAAACATGGATTAATCCATAGATAGGATCACTGGTGGATCATTCAATCTTGCCAAGGGTTTTTATAGAGATAATTTCTCAGAATTAATCGATGCATGATTTGATTATTTTTTATTTTCCTTTTTTGATACTTTTAACGGGAAAATGTCAACTCCATGACAAATTATGGTGGAGTTTTATTCCTCAATTCGTTGTTTGGATTTTTTCTTTCCCTTTTCCCCCATGTTTTTATGTTCATCATGGGGTTATGAACAACGGATCATTGTATGTCCTTATCCCAATGAAACAATCCCAAATTGGACTTCCAACCTCGCAATGACCCAGTGGTGGTGCGATGACAAAGGTGGTGGATGAATTGACTTAGTTCAAGAGTAATCCTTATTCAATGTTTCTTAATGAGGGTGGATTGAAACATTTTTTTGTAGATGATATGAGGAAAAAACACAATAGGATAGGGTTCACGATGTTAGGGAGACCTCAAACCATTAGTTTCCTAGTGATTTTATATCCGAATAAAAGGATATAAAATGACATGAGGATCAGAAATGAAGAATGTTATTTTTCGAAAATTGCATGGAATATGATGTGTTCCACGATGAACGTGGTGTACGGGAATGGATCAATGATGGATAGGGTTTCACAAAGCAAGAAGTGTTGACCGATCATGTGACTACTATCACATGGATGGTGGGTCCTTATGTAGGACTCAGCCTTTATTTTGGATGATACATAGACATGGGTTGGGATACACAAAATGTACACCACCACATAGCTAGTATTAGCCAGTTATGTAGGTTACATCATTTACTGGTACATGGGTTTGCAGAAATGTGTTGAAGCCATGTACCGGCACACAGCCGACATACATGGAGCAGCCCACGGAAAGTAGCACATGATGTGTCACATTCTTGTAGGCCGTGTGTATCTATTTCTAAATGACATGCTCTTCAACATGGTTCATTGTACATAGGTAGTACACAGGGTCATAGGATAGGGTGTGTGACCTTTATACACACATTTTACCTTTCGGTATATGTCTTGATCTTCTTTTCCATCATTCCTTGGACATGTTTCATTTTTCTTAGTTCCCCATTTTCTCGTTCCCCTAAAGATCAGGTATCATTTCCATTTATAGAAGTGTGATACCATCAGCAATACATTATAGATTGAGTATGAATCCCTCTGAGAGGCCCTAAGTGAGATCCTCTATCCATTCTTGGCCCTTGTTAGAGATAGGTATCGATATGACTGATCTTATTGGACACTAATCATATACTTATCAGTTGAGTTCAGATGAGTCGTGGTATACACCATAGCCCTAGTAGTGATCATCATCTATGTATTCTGATATTTCCACACTCAAGAGTTTGTTCTATCAGAATAAGTGAATATATTCTCTCTTAAAATTTATTTTTGCATCGATCTCTATGGTGACACTTCCCAATGAACATTCATATTGTACGGACATCATCATATCTATCAAACTCATGGAGTGAGTTATCCCAGGTGAGTGCTTCGTGGAATCTTTGATGTGAATCCCTAGCATGGGTATGCAGTTGTTCTAACTTATCTCTACACTACAAGTTTGGGTTTCAAGTATATCTATATATGTTACTCTTGTTATAAGTTATGTACACATATACTATGTTGAAGTTACAATAAAATTACTCTTTTTATTTCATTTTAGTTATTGGGGTCCTTAAATGAATATGATTATACTCACCCATGCATGGGCTTTTCCAGCATGTGTTGTGTCTTATGAAAATGAGTTACCTTTAAATTGGTTCTGAGGCGGACCATGACTACTCCAATCTTTGTGAGACTCCATAATGGGTATGGTGTCCCTATGGTTAGGAGAATAATTCCTCGTACCTATTTATTTCTTACAGGTTAGAAATTTTAGTTAGTAGACCCTTTATTTTGGTGGTATTGTATTCTGTCCTAGTTTACATTCCGTATATTAATTTATGTTGTAATATTCTGTTTGGGTTTTAGATTAAGAATTCATTTCATTCCCTTATTTATTTTTAGATATCAACAACTATGGGCTTAGAGATGTGTGTTTGTGTACAATTACTTTGGAAATGCCTCCCATGTTAGTGATATGCATACTCGGTGCCAATCACCATCCCCTATACTATTAGAGGTGGGCTTGTGGAGTTACAGCACTTGACCCACTAGGAAGGGTCATGAAAATGTGGTATCAGAGGATTGGAAGTTCTACCTTAGGACCAAGAGTCTATGAGATTGGTTTTGGGAAATATTTTTAAGTGTTTCTAGCTCATCTTTCAAGCTAGGGACTCCAGCCTTTTTGTGGGTGAAAAAAATATCCATACACAAGAACTCAAAAACCCTTCATTTTTACTCAGTATATTATAACACTTGATGTTGGGAAACAAAAAAGTTGGACATGCATCATATAGGAATGGGTTGTGTTTTTCCTGTCCATTGGCATCAACTATACATATATAATCTTTAACCATGGTATATATTTTTTCTTACATGATTCCTCAGTGGTGCATACTCGATGGGATTCAGTGACTCAATCATGAGGATTACCCCCTCAGTGATGAGACATTGATTCAAGGACATGTTCCCCATGAGTTACCTCCATGTGGTTATCCTTTTATGCCACCACCAATGTAGTATCACATGTTACCTGAAGTACCAGCTGACGAGGAGCATAGGATGAGCGTACTTTGTGTGTTTTAGAGATAGAGACCCCTTAGGTTCGGAGGTGAGTCTAACCCTCAGGTAGTTTCGGACTGGCATGAGGGAGTGACCAGAGATTTATGTCTACTGAGGATTCTAGTATACTAGATAGTGATCCTTGGAGCGATCCTTCTTTAGGGTTCAATGGGATGATGGTAGAGTTTGACCATGCAGACTCGCGATGAGGAGACTCTTTCTTGGATAGAGTTCGAGCGACTCTTTAGGGAGAGGTTCTCTCTGGTTATGCTAAGAGAAGTGCATATCCAGGGGCGTCTTCATCTTCAGTAGAGTAGTTTAGTGGTAGATTTCTATTCATTTAGGTTAACCAACTTCATTAAGTACTCGATGGATATGATAAGGGATCAGTATATCAGAGCTCAGACCTTTGAGATATGATTATAATGGAACAACAAAGATAGTGTCTTGAATCTATGAATTTTCACTTATGTAAGTGTGCTCAAACAATCTCTGGTGGCCGATAGATTCTTGGCTGAATAGAGAAAGATAATGGCATCCAGCAGCAAGCTGACACGTGCAGAGACCTCATCAACAGGGATCTGACATCAAGAATCGGGATTTGGATGTGGGAGATGTCATAAGAGGACCCATGATAGGGGATATATGGTCCATGGATATTAGAATGCATGCAGACATCCTAGGGAGAGGTTATGCTACTCATGTGATGGTAGGGGACATCTCGTTAGATACTACCAAACCCATCGAGCAGCTGACTGGGAAATGGTGGATGAACCACCGAGGTAGAGTGGGAGTCTAGGGTAGGAAGACCTTCTAGGTAGTGGATGTGGAAGTTGATTAGGGGGAGATGTATGAGGGGGAAGACGTTTTGACCTAATTCCACCACCACCCCAAAGAGATCTACAGTAGGCTTAGTGTGATAGGGGATAGGGATGGGGACAACTACATGCAGTCAAGGTGTATAACCCATGGACTATATAAATGATCTGTGGTATGATATTTGTCTTTTATACATTAGTACTCATAATTATAGACATAGGTTCCAATAATTCTTTTCCCACCACTTGTCATATGTGAATCCCTGAGATTCCAGTGGAGTCTTTTACTCAACCCTTAAAATTGGAGACACATATGAGAGGAGTCTATAAGATCATGCATCATTGCAGACTGTGTGATCTTACCCTTATAGGTGACAGTTTTGGTTGTAATCTCTCAGTGTAAGCATCGAGGCCTTACAACATCATTCTCGGTATGGATTAGTTATCTTCGATCCATTCCTAGATAGTCTTCTTTAGGAAAAGACTGTGGTTTGTCAGCAGCGATGGAATGTGGATTTCCGATGTTGGTGAGAAGGAAACCCAGACATCATAGAATGGGATAATGCATAGTAGGGTTTATCCGATCACTCCTTAGTTTGAGATTCATACCCTCAGAGTAGAAGATATGGTGAGATTTCAATTATCAGCAGCAGTGGCGGAGTATGAGGATGTATTTCTAGAATATTATCTTGGATTACCTCCCCACCATGATATTGACTTATACATCGACAAACACCCTAGGATGGCACTAATATCCTCACCGACATAAAAGATTGATCCCACATATCTTCCGAAGATGAGGTTGTGGTTGGATTATGTTCATATAATAGGCTTTGTAAGACCCAATGATCACCCCTGGGTGGCCCTAGTATTGTTTTCCAAGAACAAAAACAAGATTTTTAGTTTATGTGTGAATTACGAGTGCCTGAATCAGGATTCAAGGCTGAAAAAGTATCCACATCTGAGGATCTATGACATATCCAATCATCTGAGAGGGGAGTGATGGTTCTCTAAGGTTGAACATCAATTGGATTAACCACAGTTACAACTACAAGATGATGATATATCAAAGAAAAATTTCCAAATCCTCTACAGTCACTATGAGTACATAGTGATTTATTCTTGCATAATGAATTATGGTACAATGTTCCTCGGACTTATGAACCAGATTATCCAGTTGTACATATACCATTTCTTATTTGTATTCATTGAAGACATCCTTGATTACTCGGAATAAGAGGAGGAGCACGCGAGACACTTGTGGATGGTTCTAGACATACTCTTAGAGAACCAGAATTTTGAGAACATCTTGAGGATCCATTTCTTGATAAAAGAGGTCCAATTCCTAGGACGTTTTATCTCAACTGATGGAGTAGTAGTGGACCCATCCATGGTCAAGGTTTGTTATAATGTGAGCCTCCCCAATGTGTGAAAAGGGATTAGATCTTTCTCAGGTTGGTATTATACTATAAGAGATTTATCCTGAATTTATCCTGAATAACAGCTCTGAAGATAGCTTTGATCAGAAAGGGTAAACCTTTATTTTAGAAATAGAAGTACCATTAATATTTCAAAAACATGAGGTAGAGATTAATGGGTGAACAGATCTTGATATTTCCAAAAGAAGGTTTCTAGTATGTAGTTTTCTACCATACATCAGGGGCCGATCTTGGTTGAGTCTTGATGAAGAGAGAGGTAGTTATTTCTTGTGGTTCATACCAGCTGAGGTCTCATGATAAGAATTATGTGACCCAATATACTGAGTTTTTAGTGGTACTCATCACATTAAATATGTGGTGACACTAAATGATGGGAAAATGTTTTATCGTCTACTCTGACCATAAGATCCTCAAAAATATATTCTCCCAAAATGATCTCAATATGAGGAAGATGAGATGGATGGATTTATTCTAAAATTATTAATCTAAAATGATTGACACTCCAGGGAAATGGAACATAGTAGCTGATGTACTTAGTCAGATGCCAAGTTCACAGTTTCTGAGCGAGGCATCGTAGTAGTTTGCCTCACAATAGTTGTTCTATGTGGATGAAGATTATGCAGCTTATATACTGTTTATGGGTGTCCTCCCTCCACTATTACAACATGTTATGGAGGCACAACTTGGGTATGTCGACTGTGATAATTTATATGCTCTATTATCTACAGTACATTCTCTTGAGGGATATTCTCAAGGTGGGGAGAATGTCATCTTTTTTAGGGGATGCATAGTTGTTCTAGTTGAGTTGTGGGAGGAGGTTCTGAGGGAGTTTCGAACATCCCCCTTTATGGTACATAGTGGAGTGGAAAACATTTACCAAAACATCTGATTTCAGTTCTGGGGGTCAGGTATGAAGAAGGAAGTAGCCGAGTACATTTCGTGATGCCATATGTTCCAGTAGGTCAATGTTGAGAACCAGGTTCTAGTGTGGTTATCCTACCCCTGGATATCCCCGAGTGGAATTGGGATAGAGTATCATATCTATTTGTAATGGGAATACCATGAAAATACATGGGACATGATTCTATCTAGGTGATTTTGTACTAGCTCACCAATTCATCCCACTTCATAGCTCTCAAGGAGAAGAGATACGTAGAGAGAATATGACCCTTCTATGTACTAGAAATAGTTTATATTCATGGTTTCACAATGATGATATTTTCATATCGTCTTTCTTGTTTCAAATCCTGGTGGTGGATGGGATTACAGGAGGTGTTCGGGACCCTTCTACGCTTGAGAACAGTGTTCCATTTGAAAAAATATTATTAAATGGAGAGATCAATTTAGGTTCTGGTGGAGATGTCATTGGCTTGTATCTTGTATTTTGTTCATATTTGGGAGGAACAATCACAACTAGTGTAGTTTTTGTACAAAAATAGATACAACTACATCAATTGTATGGCATCGTTTGAGGCTTTATATGGGAAAACCTCTTGGTCACTACTTTGTTGGACTGACCCAAGAGAGGCAATAGTCATGGGTCCAGAGTTGGTGTTAGCAATGACCGAGAAGGTGTAGATCATATAGGAGTAGATGAAGACTACACAGAGATAGATTAAGTGTTATGATAACAGACAGAGGTGACCTCTGGAGTTTGAAAATAAAGACCATGTATTCCTTTGGGTCTCACCTTGATTAGGGATTTGGAGATTTGGAAGGGGTGGTAATTTGTCTCTGAGGTTCATCATCCCTTTCTAGATACTGTACAGAGTTGGTGAGGTGGCATACCACCTATCTATACATCAGCACTTGAACCAGGTGCATGATGTCTTCCAGGAGTCACAGCTGAGGATGTGTACGCATGATCCATCACACATCATCGACCAGGGTGAGATGGACGTCTAGGATGGAGCGAACCATGTAGAGTAACTAGTGTAGATCATGGGTCAATAAGAGAGGATCCTTTGTGGATGATTTATTCCCTTGGTTTGTGTTTAGTGGCATCATGGGATCATTCAAGAGAGCATTTGGGAGAAAGGGGCATAAATTCGTGCATAGTACCAACATTGTTTTGAGTATCCATTTGTTTTGGATTTTCTGGGACGTAAAATCCCTCTGGGAGAGATAATATAATTTCTTGGGTTTTCATGTATTAATTTTAAATTTCATATGAAATTATTACAAGACCAAAATTTGCGACAATGTGCGATTCTGTGGCCCAGGGTGCCTCGAATAAATGTTTGAAATAAATTAAACTTTTAAACGGCATGAGCAAGATGTTTTGTTAAAGAAGTGGAATAAATTTTAATGATGTGCATGAATCAGAAATATGATGGCAAGGTTGCATTCAGAGCAACAAATTCACCTTATATGAGGCCAAACATAGATCGTCATGTGTCATCTACAAAAGAAAATTTGTTGATGTTTTAAAGGAAATAAAATAAATTTAATAGTTTATTTTATATTAATGTTCCATAATGCTACAATTCATTATGTGGTTATAAATTAACATTAGAACATGTTTCAGCTCATAATCCTAGAATTTTTTCTTTGTATCCATTGGAACTTTCGAGACGATTCACCCCAAAAAATTCCTTTAAAACGACGATAAATGTTGACTTGTGGATCATTACCTGGAGAGACCGAATCACGACAGAGGACCTCTCTAACTCAACCTCAATGATTTATGTAAGGGATTTTATTTCATTTATTTTCCCCTAACATGGATATAAATGATGAACATGGATCAACTGACAAATAGGATTACCCAATGATCATCTGTTTTGGCCAGAGGGATTTTTATCTGTTTATTTCAGGGAATTAACCCACGCATGATTTCATTATTTTTTATTATCTTCATTTGATTATTCTAATGATAGCGGATCAATTCCATGAAAAATAACGGTGGAGGTTCGTTCCTCAATTCATTATGTGTCTTTCCTCTTCCTTTTTTTACCCCACGTTCTTCGTGTTCTTCGCGGGGTTACGAACAATAGAAAATTTCACATCCATTTCAAAACGCAACGACCCAAAATTGGAGATACGACATCACGATGACCTAGTGGAGGTGCACCGACGATGGAGGTGGATGAATCAATGTGTATCCATATAAATAATTCTTCAATGTATCATTCATCATGTGGATAGAAACAGTATTTTTGAAGCAGTAGAAGGTTTGATACCAATGGAATAAGCTTTTATGTGTCGGGGTGACCTCAAACATTGAGTTTCATGGAGATCAGATGACTAGATCGAAGGATAAAAAATCACCCAAGGTGCGATGATGAATGATTTCATTTTTGGAAAATCCCAAAGAAGACAGTGTGTTCTCCGAAGAACATGGAATGTGGGGCCAGCTCAGTTGTGGATAGGGTTTCAGGATGCTATAAGCGATTACATGACTTGTGGAAATTATCACATGGTGTGTGGGTCCTTACATGATACTTGAAATGCATCTCGATCGATACATAGAAACTACATGGGGTACATGGGATTTACTCCACCACATGGTTTGATCATTCCAGTTACATTGGTTACCCCATGTACTGATACCCGGGTTGGAAGACATGGGTTAAATCCATGTACGGGCACACAACCAGAATACATGGAGCGACCACCAGAGAGTAGGATATAATGTTTCTCTTTCTTACATTCCATGTGTATCTCTTACTACATGACATGGCCTTAGAAATGGGTCATTGTATAAGGGCAGTACCAAAAGTCATTGGAAAAGAAGTGTGACCTTTCTACATATCATGTATATTTCTGTACATGGATTGATATTCTTGTCAACTATTTCTTGGACAGGTTTCATTTGAGTTAGTTACACTTTGTTCATTCACCTGAAGGTCAGGTATCATTTTCATTCATAATAGTATGATCCCTTCAGAAGGAAATTATATATAATGTAGCAATCACTCCATGTGGCTTAGAAAAAGATACTCTTCCCATTCATGGCACTATGTAGAGTCAGTTATGAATGTGACCAATCCAATAGGACATCGATCAGATACATAGTTGGTGAATTTGGATGATTCTTTTATACGTAATGGTGTAATAAGTGATCCTCATCTGTTTATCACGAATAGTCCCCACTTAGGAGATAGTTCTCTCAAAATGAGTGTATTTGTTCTCTCTTCATATCTATCACTGCATCTATCTATCTCCTAACACTTCCTAATGAACGTACATCTGGGACAGAAATCATCAAAACTATTAGACTCCAAGAGTGAGTTATCCCTGATGGGTGCTTCATGTATTCTTTGAACTGAACCTCTATCATGGGTATTAATTCAATGGGGCTTACTTATAGACTACAGTTCTATGTTTTGTGTATATATGGATTTGTTTATCTTTCTTTATATTTTATAGACATATATTATGTAGCGATTATGATACCTTTACAATTTGTATTTATAGCACCCCTAGTTTGAGGTATGTGGCCTTTGTTTATTAATAATTATGTATTTAAATTGCAGGGGATGCGTTGGGAAGAGGTTGGGAGAGTTTGGAATGGTTTTGGATGAGTTTGGAAGCTTTTAAAGGGGTACACGGTCTGAGAATAGTTAGTAGAAACCATGCGGGTTCCCCAGGAAACTGTGCAGACCATTTTTCTTGAGAAAGTAGGCCTCACATGGCCTATGCACGGTCTTCCAAACCGTGCGAGGAAACCGTGCGAACCATGGCTCTCGAGGCAATAGTGTGCGCATGATTAGCGCACGGTTTGACAAACCATGTGGGATAACCGTGAGACCACTTAAAGTTGTGGTTATAAGTTCCAGGATCACTCGGGATTGCCTCATTTCACTCATCTCTTCCTCCCACTCGATCCTCAATCAGGTTTTTATGTTCTCAGGGATTATTGGTTCTCTCCCACTCATTTTGGAAGCGATTCAAAGGGGTTTCAAGGTGGATTCAAGGTGGTTTCTCCGGGTTAAGTCTCTCCACTTGCTTCTCTTTTGTTTTCTTCTAGATCAACATCCCTCTCTTTCTTGGTTTTCTAGATCTACTCGTGTTGTGTGAAGATCTATGGTTAGGTTTTCCTTGGATGATGATTTTTTGGCTTGTTATAGTTAGGGATGGGATCTATAGAGGTGTCGGTGGTGTGTTCTCCGGATTTGAGGTGCGGCTGTTCGTGGGTCAATTTCTCTGGAATCCTAAAGTTAGGTGGATTCTATCTCGACTCCACTTAGTTAGAAATAGTGTTTCCTTGCTAAAATTCTTTTTTTGTGCTTGAAATTAATTGTTTTTTGATGTGCGAAATTGGTGTAAAACCCTTTGGGTGATGTTTTGGGGATTTTTGGGAAAAAAAGGATTTTGTGGTGAAATGCTTTTGTTGTGGATTTAAAAATTGGGATTTTAAAATGGGATTCTATAGTTGACTTGTTAAAATGATTGATAGTAATGGTTTTCAATTAAAAAGTTGTTTTATTGAAATAGGGTTTGGCATGGAAAATGGTTTTCAATAAATGGGTGATTTATTGAAGTGAATTGACAAGTAATGGAATTGGTTGATTACATGATGTTGTTTTTACTGTGATGGATTATATTATTGGTTTTGTTTGGTTGAATGGTTGTATGGAAGTGGGTGGGAAGTACCACTATAATAAAGGGGGATGGATAGTGGATGTAAGGGTCGCCATCAATGATAAGTGGATGGGAAGAGCCACTAGTTGTAAATGGATGAAATGGGTTGGACGGAAGCTCTACCGTTAGGATTGTTTTGTTGTGTACTACTTTGCAAATAAAATTTGTGTTCTAATGTGAAAATTTTGGAATGGTTTTGGATTGTCGGTTGGCTTTCATTTGATTTCTTGGGTTGGGTGAGATGGCTCGGTAAGAGCATTATTGGATTATGTTACGTGTTGCACTTGTGATTATTTTATATGAACTATTTTTTATATAAATGTGCTAATGGTTTAATCCTAGTGGCATGTGTAGGGAAGTCATTAGGGGAAATCCTACGGAGTTTTAGTACTCACCCCGCTTCTTTGGTACGTTGGTGTCTTTGCAGATGTTGTGTACCATGATGTGGGAAAAGGTAAAGCATCAACCTCCTATAGTGGTGCATTGTGATGTCTTAGTGGAACTTGGATCTTGGATCTTGGTGTGGAGCTATGGTGGTATCTTGGCTCGTGGTGTTCTTGTTGAGTCTTTTGCATTGTACTCTGATGTTGTATTGGGTTGTGTTGGCATGTCAGATTATGGATTTTCTGGTTGTATTTGGTAATGTATGAGTATGGTTTTGTTGAAATGCATCATTTAGTTGTGGTGGTTTGGTTGGTTTGGTTTCAAGGGAAAATTTTTCCTCAATATTTCTCAAAGACCTCGGCATTTATTTCCAGGATATAGCGCCGTGGGAACGTTTCATAAGGCCATGTAACCCTCACCGCCTCCTCAAGAAAATGAGGTAGGGGTGGGGTGTTACAAGTGGTATCAGTTTGTTCGGTCCCTTGGAGTTGGTTCTCGGATTTGGTGTTGACATTCTTTCTGTTACATTCCTGGAGTCGGGATGGTAGCAAGGCGTAGGATTGTCGGAACATGAAATGTATAGCATAAAATGACGTAGCTAACCATTTTATGATGAAATTCATTTTACCAGGGAGTTGGGTACATAATTGTTTTGGAGACACTTATAGGCATTGGATATCTCATTGTTGTGGGTGTAGCCAATGAGATGAGCATGACATGCATGGTAGAAATGACTTCCCTCTATGATGCATATTTCATTGGGGTATAATGATTTATGATGTGATATGAATAATTGAAATTGTAATGTGAATAAATTGGTTTTTTGAAAATGGATTGGTTTTCAAAATGGTAAAACATGGCACATGTGGAAAAATGAGATCTAGTCGAAAGCCTTGTCATGATGATGTTGTGAAATGGGATTTTATATGGGATTTCATGATGTCTACAAAAGTGAGACTCATGTTTGTTTGTTTCCTATTTATAGAAATGGCACCAGGTAGGCATCATAGAGACCAACCGGAGGAGGCTGCTAAGAATGTGGTTGCACCTGAGCCTTAGGTGAACCTGCAGCTAGTGAAAAGTATAGTGCATGCTTTCCAAGCTGTGGGAAATGGAAATAGAGTGGATGAACCAAGGCATGTGGATCATGCGGTTCAGTTTCAAAAGAAATATCCATCCATATTTAGGGGTGATTTAGAGCCGTAAAGGGCAGAAGCATGGTTGAATAGAATGAACAAGATATTTGAGTTATTCGGAACGCCGATAGAGCTGAAAGTGAGGTTGGACACGTATATGTTGGAAGTTATTGCCCTTCAGTGGTGGGAGTTTTTAGTCCAAGCTGGGACGGACCAGGGTATGATGTGGGAAGGCTTTGAATATTTTTTTAACAAAAAATTCTACCTGCATATGATTAGAATCCAGCATACGACTAATTTCTTCAGTTTGAAGCAAGAGCTTATGTCTGTGACAGAGTATGCGGAAAATTTTATGAACTTAGTGAGGTTTGCACCCGAGGTGGTGGGTAGCACGTCTTTAAAGACAAGGATCTTTTAAGCAGGGTTGAGGTAAGAAATCTGTTAAAATATGACGGTGCTGTGTATAGATGATTACACAGAGATGGTGAATAGAGCCTCTGTGGCTGAGCAGGATCTGTTGGGTGCTCCGGGCCGGGGATGCATGATGGTACCTTTGGGGAATAGTGGTAACTCTAACGCTGGGTTCAAGCGGAAGAGGTACACTTATTCCCATGGCAAGAATATAACATATAATCTGACAGCAGGATTGGTGAATCTTCTCCTGAATCCCCAGAGCAAGCTGGGATGTTTCCAGTGTGGTTATACAGGCTACATCAAGCGGGATTGTATGGCACAACCTCGAGCATGTCATAATTGTAAGCAGATGGGGCATCTGCAGAGTTATTGTCGAAATGCTTCAATATCGGGTGCGCATGACACTAGTCAAGGATCACAGACGTCGTATTCTTCAACGGGACGGGGACAACAGCATACCCCTCTACAGTAGGGTAAAGCGGGTCATAGTGATTCTCAGAACACCATGACACCTCAGCAGGGAAATAAAGAACAGAGTGTGGCGAGCAAACATGTGTTTGGAGCTGAGAATGTTGTGGTGGATGATCAGTCAGGACCATCCACGGTGCGAGGTACTATTCTATTAAATTCTACCTTGATGCATGTGTTGTTTGATACAGGTTCTTCAAACTCTTTTATTATTGCACGTGTGGTTGATTTTTTGGGTTTATGGTAGAAATGATGCCCTTGGTTTTGAAACATCAAACTCCTATGGGTTGAAGGGAGTGTCAAGATTTCTTGTGTAGAGAATGTTGTATCGTTGTGGGCAAGGTTGAGAGAGTGTGGAACTTCTCAATACTTGAGATGGATGGTTATGATGTAATCCTAGGAATGGATTGGCTGGTGGCTTTTAAGGCCCACATTGACTGTGATGCGCGGACAATGGATTATACGACACACGATGGCGTTAGACATCTCATTAGAGGAGAGAACCATGAAAGGCAGGGTGAAACAGGTTTGTTGGCACCCACAGTGGGTATGTTATCGTATCAGTTGGTGGTGTTGTCGTTGGAATCAGTAGAGGGTGTTGAGCAGAGTGTTGCTCCGGTAGTGGTGAATCAGTTCATGGATGTTTTTCCTGATTAATTCTCCAGGTTAACTCCCATAAGAAAAGTGGAGTTTACAATTAATCACCTTCAGGGGACCAGTCCTATCTCACTTCCGTCTTATAGGATTTCACCAGCTGAATGGTGGGAATTGAAACTTCATTAGGAAGAGTTAGAAAACAAAGGGTTTATCCAGCATAGGACGTCTCTATGGGCAGCGCCAATGTTGTTTCTAAAAAAGGTGGATGTAACCTTGAGGATATGTGTTCATTATCATAGACTAAACCAAGTTACGATAAAGAATAGATATCCACTTCCACGAATTGATGATTTGTTCAACCAGTTTAGGGTAGCCCAGTGGTTCTCCAAGATCAACCTGAGGTCGGGATATCATCAATTGTGGGCAAGGACAAATGATATTTCTAAAACAGCTTTCAGAAGTAGATATGGCCATTATGAATATGTGGTTATTCCCTTTGGACTAACAAATTCACCCGCGGTGTTTATGGCATTGATGAATCGAATATTTCAAGGATATCTGGATTCATTTGTGGTAGTGTTTGTCGACGATATTCTGGTTTATTCAAAGACATGCATGGAGCCTGAGCAACACTTGGCGACAGTGTTGGGGATCTTGAGAGATCATCATTTGTATTCCAAATTGTCAAAGTGTGACTTTTGGATACAAGAAGTTTGTTTTCTGGGCCATGTGATTTCATAAAGTAGTGTTTTAGTGGATCCATAAAAGATAGAGGTTGTTATCTCGTGCCAACCGGCAAAGTATGTGTTTGAGATACACAGTTTTATTTGTCTAGCTGGGTATTATCGGCATTTTTTTTGTGATTTTTCATGTTTGGAATTTCCAATGACAGCTTTGACAAGAAAGAATGTTCCATTCCAGTGGAATGAAAAGTTTCAACAGTGATTTGAAGAGCTAAAGGGTCGTCTTACATCAGTACCAATCTTGGTTTTTCCAGAATTAGGAAGAGGGTACGTGGTGTATTGCAATGAATTGGGATCAGGGTTGGGGTGCATTCTCATCAAAGGAAATCATGTGATTGCATATGGCTCCTGGAATATGAGAGTGAATGAGAAGAACTACCCAACTCATGATTTGGTGTTGGCAGCAGTGGTCCATGCATTGAAGGTGTGGTTTCATTATCTATTAAGTGAGAAATTCATGGTTTATATAGATCTTATGAACTTGAAATAGATTACCTCACAAAGGGATTTTAACTTGAGGAAAAGGGGATGGATGTAATATCTCCAGATGTTTGATTTTGACATGATGTACACACCAGGTAAGGGAAATTCAGTGGCAGATGCATTAAGTATAAAATCATATGCTCAGGTGGTGAAACAAGCATCAGACCAGTGGCAGTTGATGTCAGTTACAGTTGATATGATGATGGAATGTGAGGACCAGGGCGTTAGAGCGGTATTTTTTCCGGTTTTGATGATTCCAAACTTGGTGGGCCTTGTTAGAGAGGAACACATATTCGATTCTAAGTGTGTGGCCGTGGGGTCGAGACTCAATGGTGGGGGGACCATTGAGGGTTGGCAACTGAATAGAGATTTGTTTTTTTGTTTTAGGAATCTGATGGTTGTACCAGTGGCTTGTCAGGAGGAAATTCTCAGGGCGTATCATCATTCCAGGTGTATTGTTCATCTTGGAATTCAGAAAATGTATATAGTGCTGAAGGCGCAGTTCTGGTGGGCTGGTATGAAAAGAAGGGTGGCAGAGTTTTTTATGAGATGCTTGACTTGTTAGAAGGTCAAGGCAGAGCACTAGAGGCCAGCAGGAATGTTACAGTCATTACCAATCCTTGTTTGGAAGTGTGAGCAGATATCGATGGATTTTGTCACTGGTCTCTCATGAACGGTCAAGAAGCACGATACCATTTGGGTGATAGTGGATCAACTAACGAAGTCGGCCCATTTCATCCTGATTCGCAAATCTCATACTATAGATACCCAAATCTTAACATACATGGACATTACATTACATTTGTGGAATACTTAATACATAACAAAAATAGACACCAAAGGACCGTAATATTTTAGTATCTTTGGAGGCTTGGAATATAAACTTCTAATCATGTTGAATGATCTTCATCATCTCCCATAATGATCTTCCCCTTTTTGTTTCCTTACCTAAAACCATTCTTTATTTCCTGGGGAATATAAAACACAAAAAGGGTGAGATCAAATGCTCAGTAAGGGAAAACATAGAGAACATAAAACAATCCATAAACATTTGAAAGAAAAAAATTGTACATGAAATTTAAACATCAAAATCTTGAGGAAAGACATAAATCATGGAAGTACGTAAGGCATATATCATAATGGAACATCAACCATGATAAAATATAATTGGAATAAAACATGTAATTTTGGCAACCATTTAGCACATGTTATGATTTCCATAGTAGCCAAGGCATTTCTTCCAATACCATCTTAGTGGACAAAGTCCCTTTCTGAATCGAGTTCACTCCGCGTTTTAGTCCTCTAACACTGAACCAGATTAACTTACCATTCCATCCATGTCTATCTCATGGGATATAAATATTTACCCAAAGCATTGGAGGGATATATAGGTCACACCCATCTCATAATGAAATCATTATTACTTTTTCCACAATATAAACATAAATCATTCATCATAACCCAAGGAATAAAATGTGTTTCATAAACATCATCCCATCATGACATAATCCATATAAAACAAATGGATATCATTTCATCATAATAAAATGGAAACCATGTAAATCATAGAGACAATATATTTGAAACATACGCATATGAAATAATGTCACCTTAGATGGAAAATGGTTTTGATAAAACACTTGAAATGAGTTCTTTTGGAAAATATCCTTTATTTATCAAAATCATTTTCTTTTCACAACATGACATGAAAATTTAAAATAAAATGATTTTGTGAAAACTACTCATGAAATCTTGTTGATTATGCTTCATGAAAATAAGGCATTATGAAACCGTAAAAATCCATTCAAGCCGTATAAGTTAAAAAAAACATTCTCCTCGTACTTTTGTCAGAATAGTCAAAAAGTACCTTATATGGTAAACAAAAGACAGATTCCTTCCAGGCCTTGTGGTAAAATTAATAAGAGGGTAAAAAGGACTTTAAACATACATGAAATTTTTTTTAAAAACATGGACATGGATGATAAATATAACCCTAGTAAATACTTACGTATAAGAAATCTCGGATAGAAAACAATTGAGATTGCAACATTATCTGTTACCTTTGGTCTGATATACTTCATATGTATCCGAACCTCATGTATAATGATTTAAATAATGTCATTGACTTATTACAGAATCATATTCATTGTTATTATTTCATATATGGTTCACTTATGACTTTATATTACCCATCCTTTTGTAAATTTCATGTTAAATTAGCGTTTTTGGTAAAACGTTTTAATTATTGTACATGTTTGAACTTGTTAATCTTGATATTATTACTTATATACTAATTTACATAATTATAGAATGTAAAAAATGATTTATATATAATATATATTTAGCATATACATATATATATGATAGATCGATAAATGGAATGAAATACACCGTTCATGGAGACGATGGGCCATATGTACGCATGCACGCTGTTTTCATTTCCTTATTGAATCGAATGGAATTAAGTAGATGATATATATATACATAAATCTAGTATCATTATTATTTCATATATTTCATTATTATTCATTATATATACTTTATAATCATTCATGAATGGTCAACATGAAGAATGAATCTCATCGCGTCGTGGAGACGGTAGTCTGTACGTACGCACGAGCGATGATATCATTCCCATGATCATGGAATTTTATTTAAGTGTATGTATAATATGTTAGAATCAATATCACTTTAAAATAATCATATATAGTTTTTTATTTAAACCATTATACCTCTCCAAGTAAGGTGGTGGTCGAAAACAGATTACATCACGGCGTGGAGACGATATTCCGTAAGTAGACACACGCAATGATTTCATTTTCCGTAGGATGGATAGAAGGTGAAATAGGGTTGTTTCATAATATATAATAACATATAAGTATATTAGTGATACTGATGTTATTACTTCATAATGAAACAACTAAATAAGAACAAGTAGAAGAGGAAATAAAGTTGAATGAATCTGTAACGGACATTACCTCTTCTTTGAAACGCCTCTTCTTAACCTCATATTTGGGAACTAAATATGGTCTTTGAATAAGACCAGAACCCCTAGGATGTTTCTAGGGAAGTGGAGAAGAGAAATTGGTAGGGGTTGGAAGAGCATGAAGGCTCAAAAGGGTGTGAAGAGAAGTGGGAATGGGTACATTTTTTATAAGGTATGAGAGGGGCACCTTTGAAAATCTTAAAAATATTAATTTATAATAAATCTAACCTCACTTGAAGAACCTCCAAAAATGACTCATATTCCAAAATTAGATGATATAGGGTTGTAATGTCAACAAAAAATAAAATTTAGACATGTAGGGAATTTATTTTAAACATTATCAACTTGATTTATCCTTATTTAATCTATTAAATTTTATTTGTGGTAATAAGATTCTAAATTTTAATTTTTATAAATAATTACTTATGTGCCCTGAATTATCCATAATTAGATAAATTATGACATTGTAGACTATAGAAATTTCAATTTATAATTTTTAAATATTTTTTTCAGTTTTAAAAAATATAATAATATGTTATTTTTATAAAATAACAATAGTGTCAATTTTGACACTATTCATTTATTTGAATTTAAATTAAATCCACACAGAGGATATATTCAAAATAAAATATTTAATAGGTTCCTAACATGTCATAGTAAGCTAGATAATTATTTTATCACATTAAATATTTCATATAATATTTATTTTACTATGTGTAAAACCATTAATGTGATATTTCTCTTAATAAAATAATTACTACAACATTTTTTTATAATTATTAAATATATTTATTTGTTGCATTAAAATTAAAAATAAAATTATAGGATGAAGATAAATCTTATATCTTTCATAAGAATACATTTAGTCGGATGTATCTTCTAAGACACCCAAATTTTAAAATGTTATATTTATTAAATTATGAAGGTGACAACTTTGACATCATATAAAATAAAATAAAATAAGTGTCATAATCACTTTTTGAAGACTCCAAACAGTAATATATTAGGTAATGGAATGATTATGGTGTATATATACACTACTAATAAGTTTTGGTCAGGTTTGTGAGCCTTTTAATATGTATTACTATTTCAATAAAAACAATATTATTGATTTTTTACTAAATATATAATTTATCCATCATTAATGTATAAACTAATAAGGTAATTAAATAACTCTTAAAAATTAAAAATAAATTACCATGATAAAGAAAATCATTTTATGTTTCAAATTAGTTTTTATAACCGATTTTATATTCTGTATAACATTATATTAACAATACTTTAATTATTAAAGTTTGAGTGAGGCGTATTTCACTTTCCTTTAACTAAAATAAACTAAAGGTCTAAATCACCTCCAAGGGGGTTCTAATGGATTCCATTTCGACCGAAATATGACTCAGAACGAAATATAATTATCCAATTGTATTAAGAGAAGTGTTAGGGTAATTTTATAATATTATATTTACGCTTAATTACCCAATTTACCTTTTACTATGGTAAATAAAATTTACCGTAGTTACAATTCATAATGCCCAAAAATAAAAAGTATTATATTAACATAATTTGGACCCACTGATTCCAAATATGGAATCCATTTTTCCAAATTCAATACACAAAAGTTGCAGAAATGAAATTAAAATTAATTCCGTTGTCGAAAGAAAACGGGTTTTTGTTTAAAACATTGCAAAAGATTGAATTGATTTAACCTACGAATTCAATGTAAAATCAATGATAATGAAATAAATTATATTAAATGGTAAAAATATATTCTATTTAGACTTTAAAACCATTCAACATTATAATTTAACTACATAAATTATTAAGATGAAAAAAGTTGTTTTTAATTAAAATATAGCGTGTTTTTACTATTCATTAAAATATGAAAGTTATCAGAATAATATGAAAAATTTATTCAAGGTAAAATTTTGTATCCTGATTCCAAAGAATAATTTTATTTTATTAAATTGAACTTATAAACATTTCCAAAAATAGATTTAATGTGGGTTCCTCATCAAAAGGCTGCAAAACTGCATTTTTTGAAAAATACTTATTTTACCCGAATTTTTTTTTATTCTCATGCCATGTTCTAGAAAATGAATAAGATGAATAATAATGTTATAAAATTAAAAATGTAGTTAATACTATTAATAATGGGTAGTTCTTGATAATATTATCACCATATATCGTTGTTTAGTGAAACATCGTATTGCGTACAACACACGCTATCGAGGAAGGTCGTGATTGTGTGTAATGAATGCTAGGTCAGGGTTGCGTGTAGTGAAATATCCCTTTGGTGTTTCATATAACATAATTCAAAACATATTTCATTTATACATTAAAAAAAATCTATACTTAATGTTGTGTAGAATAGTTTATACAAAACGAACTTGAAATTGTGTGTAACACGAGCCAAGAATAGTGTTGCCTATACTGCAAGCTAATACGGTGTTGCGTATAGTACAAACTAATCTTGGTGTATAATAGAAAAATTTAAAAGAATATATCTCATAAAATCTCGGGGTGTTACATTCTACCCCTTTAAATTGAATTTCACCCTCAAAATTCTATGGGGTTATAAATGGCTTACTACTCGAAAGATTCTTTAATATAAACCCACATCATAAAAAGGAATACCAAAACCAATATTTAAAATCTAAAGTATGAAAGGTAACGGTTACCCAAATTAACTAATCACTGGGTTTCCACATAGGAGAACATTGGTGAAAATATGGATATGGATGAGAAATCTAACCATCATGTTCTGTTGGAGAGTGGTAGAGAATATGGCTATGAAAAATCCAACAAACACAAAGGCATAGATTTGTGATGATCTATGGTACCATCTGATTCATCGGATATAAGGTCACTATGAAAACATTTTTGGTTTTCAAGATCATTTCCCTAAAGATGAAGAAATTGGAATTTGAAGAAATACTTTCGTGATTTTGGTACAGTCTCACTGTTGGTCGTTCATTGGACAATTTCCACTTCATCTCTTAAAAAATGAAGTTGAATTTTTCATTCGTGAAGTTTTAGTAGATCATGTGATAGAATTATGGGACATTCCATCTATCTCAAACAAAAGGTTAGAAAAAGTTATAAAAAATGCATAAGTCCATCTATAGTGAGATTAATCATATATAGTTTTTATAATGGACTTATACTTCATATATCATACTTATTAATATAATAAATCTAGTTTCTACTAAACAGGGACTTCCTTTAGGCCAGTGGTAGGTGATAAAGGCCTACCGCACTTCAGTTGTGGGTTCGATTCCCACAGCCTTGTCTGAGGCGATGGGTTTTCGCTCGTCCTGCAGATTGTACTTTTTCTAAAACTACATCATTATAATATTCCATCAATAATATTGAAAACAGTTCTAGCCTTAAACAATACAGTCTCACGTCCAACAGAAACCATTAAAATCTTTAGGCTTATCCAAAATACTTTTGTTCAAGCTCATAGTATAAAGAAAACAATTACTAGAAAGGTTATCTATCAAGAATGTGAATACAAGCATTTATCCCACATATATCATAAGAGATAACTTGTTGGTTACATTCCAAAAACATGAATACCTTAGTCATGTATCCTCTTGAAAAATAAATTACCATAGAACCTTAGTGAAAACTTGAATGCTGTCAAAAGGTAACTCTTTCCACATACCAAAATCCCAAATATTCTATATACTCAAACCATGATATCACTTTGTCCTTATATCAGACATGAGCTCATGAATACTATCAAACATATTATTTTCTCTATACCCTTTCATCATGCGCATATCTTCTTTTTTCCAATAACATCTGAATAACCTTTCATGGTTACCAGTACCGTTCAACATATACTTTCAAATATATTAGAAAAAACAATAGTTTATCAATACTTAGATGTTTCTTTATTCCATAGTACCATTAAATAACCTATACAACATAACTCTTGATAAACATAAAATCATTCCACTACCTTCATAAAACATTGACCAGGCTTCATCATTTTATTCCTCAACACTTATTTCATCTCACATATCATTTGTAGTCTCTTCATCATCATCAACAAAAATACTACCCATACAACCATGTTGATTCTCTTCATGAGATTTTCCCTTAGGGAATCGATTTTCATAATGCCCGTACATTCCACATTTAAATCATTTAACCATTGTTGATGTATTAGCAATTCCGTTATCCTTGTCCATTGTGTTAACTGATACATTTTCTTCGTAATTACTGGCTTTGTGTCCTTCTTTTCCACACCCAAAGCATATTCCAGTTCCTTTGAAACATTTTCCTTGATGCCTCTTCCCACATGATTTACATATGGGAAATTGAACTTTTTCCCCCTATGATCATCATGAAACTCCATCTTTCTCTTATTAGTTGAGTCAGAAAACATACCAAATTTGAGTTTATTGATCATATTATGAGATTGAGGATTTGGCATAATAATGATGTTTGGACTTCCAAATCCTGTTTCATTTGGATTATCATGAAGAATATCATTCCATTGTCCATCGTATTCTTTATTAACATGAATCCTCCTATTTCCTGCCACTTCATAAAACCCAAAAAGAATGGTATGAGAGGAAAAACACTTACTAGAAAAAAAACATATTCATTGGGGGAGTACATTCAATGTCTAACATCTTTGGTTTAATTCTATGATAGTTACCATAATTCTAGGACTATAACCTATACTTATGCATAACATTAGGGACATCCCTAGACATACCTTATAAATATCTCTAGGGATCTCAATAAAGTTTTCACGTCCTAGTTTCCAAAGGTTAACTAAAACTTTCCTCTGAGACCAACTGTAGAGAACCAAAGAATGATGTACATGGACATTACATTAATTTTGTGGAATAATTAATACATAACAAAAATAGACACTAAAGGACCGTAATAGTTTAGTATCTTTGGAAACTTGAAATTAAACTTCTAATCATGTTGAAAGATCCTCAACATCTCCCATAAAGATCTTCCCTTTTTTGTTTCCATACCTAAAACCTTTATTTATTTCCTGGGGAAAATAAAACATAAAAATGATGAGCTCAAGTGTTCAGTAAGGGAAAACATATAGAACATAAAACAATCCATAAAAATTTGAAAGAAAAAAATTGAACATGAAATTTAAACATCAAAATCTTGAGGAAAGACATAAATCGTGGAAGTACGTAAGGAATATATCATAATGGAACATCAACCATTATAAAATATAATGGGAGTAAAACACATAATTTTGGAAACCATTCAGTACATGATATTATTTCCATAGTAGCCAAGGCATTTCTGCCAAGACCATCTTATTGGACAAAGTCCCTTTCTGAATCGAGTTCACTCCTCGTTTCAGTCCTGTAACACTGAACCAGATTAACATACCATTCCAGCCATGTCTATATAATGAAATATAAATCTTTACCCAATGAATTGGAGGGAGATATATGTCCCACCCATCTCATAATGAAATCATTCTTACTTGTTCCACAACAAAAACATAAATCATTCATCATAACCCAAAGAATAAAATGGGTTTCATAAACATCATCCCATCATGACATGATCCATATAAAATAAATGGATATCATTTCATCATAATAAAATTGAAACCATGTAAATCATAGAAACATTATATTTGAAACATACACATATGAAATAATGTCACCTTAGATGGAAAATGGTTTTGATAAAACACTTGAAATGAGTTCTTGTGGAAAATATCATTTCTTTTTAAAAATCATTTTATTTTCACAAAATGCCATGAAAATTTAAAAGAAAAGGATTTTGTGGAAACTCGTCATGAAATCTTGTAGAGTAATCTTCATGAAAATAAGTCATTATGAAACCGTAAAAATCCATTCATTCCGTATAAGTTAAAAAAACATTCTCCTCGTACTTTTTTTGGAAAAGTCAAAAAGTACCTAGTATGATAAACAAAAGAAAGATTCCTTCCAGGCCTTGTGGTAAAAGTCATAAAATGGAAAAAAGGACTTTAATATTACATGAAAACATTTTTATAAAACATGGATATGGATCATAAATATAACCCAATAAAATACTTACGTATATGCAATCTCAGATAGAAAACAATTGAGATTGCAATATTATCCCTTACCTTAGGTCTGATATAATTCGTACATATCCGATCCTCCAGTATAATAATTTAAATAATGTCATTTACTTATTATATAATCATATTCATTGTTATTATATCATATATGGTTCACTTATGACTTTATATTACACGTCCTTCTTTAAATTTCATGTTAAAGTTGCATTTTTTGTGAAACTTTTTATTTATCTTACATGTTTGGACTTGTTATTTTTGATATTATTAATTATATACAGATTTAAATAATTATAGATTGTAAAACATGATTTATAAATAATATATATTCATAATATACATATATAAAAGATATATCAATAAATGGAATGAAATACACCGTTTATGGAGACGGTAGGCCATTCGTACGCATCAACGTTGTTTTCATTTCTTTATTGAATTTAATGGAATTAAGTAGATGACATATATATATATATATATATAAATCTAGTATCATTATTATGTCATATATTTCATTATTATTCATTATATATACTTTATAATCATTCATTAATGGTTAATATGGAGAATGAATCTCATCACGTCGTGGAGACGGTAGTCCGTACGTACGCACGAGCGATGATATCATTCCTATGATCATGGAATTGTATTGAAGTGTATGTATAATATTTCAGAATCAATATAAATTTACAATAATCATATATAGTTATTTATTTACACTATTATACCCATCCCTGTAAGGTGGTGGTCGAAAACAAATTACACCACGGCGTGGAGACGATATTCTGTATGTACGCACGCGCGGCGATTTCATTTTCCTTACGATGGATAGAAGGTGAAATAGGGTTATTTAATATTTATAATAACATATCAGTATATTAGTGATACTGATGTTATTACTTCATAATGAAACAACTAAAGAAGAAGAAGTAGAAGAAGAAATAACGTTGAAAGAATCGGTAACAGGAATTACCTCTTCTTTGAAGCGCCTCTTCTTAACCTCCTCTTTGGGCACTAAATATGGTCTTTGAAGAAGACCATAACATCTAGGATGTTTCTAGAGAAGTGGATAAGAGCAATTGGCAGGGTTTTGGCCGATCTTGAAGGCTCAAAAGCGTGTGAAGAGAAGTGGGAAGGGGTTTCCTTTTTATAAGGGAGGAGAAGGGCACCTTTGGAAATCTTAAAAATATTTATTTATAATAAATCTAACCTCACATAAAAAACCTCCAAAAATGACTCAAATTAGAAGATTAGATGAGATAGGGTTGTAATCTCATCAACAAATAAAATTTATACATGTAGATAATTTATTTTAAACATTATCAACTTGATTTATCCTTATTTAATCTATTAAATTTTATTTGTGGTAATAAGATTCTAAATTTTAAATTGTCATAAATATTACTTTTGTGCTATGAATTATCCATAATTATATACGTTATGACATTTTATACTATATAAATATCAATTTATAATTTTTAAATATTTTTGTGATTTTTAATCAATTTATTAATATGTTATTTTTATAAAATAACAATAATGTCAATTTTGACACTATTTATTCATTTGAATTTAAATTAAATCCACAGAGAAGATATATTAAAAATAAAATATTTAATAGGTTCCTAACATGTCACAGTAATCTATAATATTAGTGGATCACATTAAATAGTTCATATAATATTTAGTTTACTATTTGTAAAACCATTTATTTGATATTTCTCTTAATAAAATAATTACTACATCATTTTTGAATAATTATTAAATATACTTATATGATGCATAAAAATTAAAACTAAAATACTAGGATGAATATAAATATTATATATTTTAGAAGAATACATTTAGTCAGATTTATCTTCTAAACACCAAAATTTTAAAATGTTATATGTATTAAATTATGAAGGTGACAACTTTGACATCATATAAAATAATATAATATAACTTTCATAATCACTTTTATAAGTCTCCAAACGGTCATATATTCGGTAATTGAATGATTATGGTGTATATATACACAACCAATAAGTTTTGGTCAGGTTTTTGAGCCCTTTAATATGTATTACTATTTCAATAAAAACAATATTATTGATTTTGTTACTAAATAAATAATTTCTGCTTCATTAATGTATAAACTAATAAGGTAATTAAATAATTCTTAAAAATTAAAAATAAATTACCATTATAAAGAAAAACATTTTACCTTTCAAATTAGTATTTATAACCTAATTTATATTCTGTATAACCTTATATTAAATATACATTAATTATTAATGTTTGAGTGAGACATATTTCACTTTCCTTTAAATAAAATAGACTAAAGGTCTTAATCACCTCCAAGTGGGTTCTAATGGATTCCATTTCGACCTAAATATGACTTAGTACGAAATATAATCATCCAATTGTATTAAGTCAAGTGTTAGGGTAATTTTATAATATTATGTTTACCCTTAATTACCAGATTTACCTTTTATTATGGTAAATAAAATTTACCGTAGTTACTATTCATAATGCCCAAAAATAAAGAGTAGTATATTAATATAATTTGGACCCACTGATTCCAAATATGTAATCCATTATAAAGAATTCAATACACAAAAGTTGCTGAAGTTAAATTAAAATTAACCCCGTTGTCGAAAGAAAACGGGTTTTTGATTAAAACATTGCAAAATATTGAATTGATTTAACCTACGAATTCAATGTAATGTCAATGCTAATGACATACATTTTATTAAATGGAAAAAATATATTCCATTTATACTTTAAAAAAATTCAATATTATAATTTAACCACATAAATTATTATGATGAAAAAATGTTGTTTTTAATTAAAATATAGCGTGTTTTTACTATTCATTAAAATATGAAAGTTATCAGAATAATATAAAACATTTATCCAAGGTAAAATATTATATCCTGATTTGAAAGAATAATTTTATATTGTAATATTGAACTTATTAACATGTCAAAAACCAGATTTAATTTGGGTGCGCCATCAAAAGGTGGAAAAACTGCATTTTTTTAAAAATACTTATTTCACCCAAAAATTTTATTTTATTCTCATACCATGTTCTAGAAAATTATTAAGATGAATAATAATGTTATAAAATTTAAAATGTAGTTAATACTATTCATAATGGATAGTTCGTGATAATATTATAACCATATATCGTTGTTTAGTGAAACCTGGTATTGCATAAAACACACGCAATCGAGGAAGGTCGTGATTGCGTGTAATGCAATCCAGATCAGGGTTGCGTGTAGTGAAATATACATTTGGTGTTGCGTATAACATAATTGAAATATTATTTCATTTATACATTAAACAAAATCTATACTTAATTTTGCGTATAATAATTTATACAAAACAAACATGAAATTATGTGTAACACGAGCCAAGAATAGTGTTGCATATACTGCATGCTAATAAGGTGTTGCGTATAGTGAAAACTAATCCTGGGGTACAATAGAAAAATTAAAAATAATATATCTCATAAAATCTTGGGGTGTTACATATAAGGTGGAGAATATATCCAAAATCTATATCCGGGAGGTGGAAAAGAGGCATGGTGTTCCAATTTCGATTGTATCGGATAGAGATCCGAGGTTTACATCTCGTTTCTAGAAATCCTTACAGAAAGCCCTTGGAACGCAGTTGACGAAGAGTACGGTGTATCACCCTCAGATGGATGGTCAATCCAAGAGGATGATACAAACTTTGGGGGATATGTTGCGGGATTGTGTCCTAGATTATGGTGGCTCGTGGGAGAGCACTTGTCATTGGTTGAGTTCCCATACAATAACAGTTAGCAGGAATCCATACATATGGCTCCATTTGAAGCATTGTATGGGCGGCCGTGTTTTTCTCCACATTGTTGGGTGGAAACGAGTGAGTCTTCAATGGTTGGACAAAGTCTTGTCTAGGAGACGACGGAGAATATCAAGTTGATCAAGAAGAGAATGGAGATGGCTTAGAGGTGTCAAAAATCTTTTGCGGATCATCTTCGATAGCCATTGTCATTCAAGGTGAGTGATCATGTGTTCTTGGGGATCTCTCATAGGTTGGGACATCGTCGGTTTGGGATGTAGGGAAATATATCTCCGGGGTATATTGGTCCTTTTGAGGTTATTGAGCAGGTAGGTGAGGTGGATTATCATTGGGCTTTGCCACCATGGTTTAGTGAGGTGAACAATGTGTTTCATGTGTCGAAGTTGAAAAATTATCAGTCAGATCGTGACCATGTGATTTGATGGGATCATGTTGAGCTAGAATTGGATTCTTTGTTGGTGCACGTGCCAGTGTGGGTTGTGGATAGGCAAGATCAATTCTTTCATGGTAAAAGCATCATTTTAGTTCATGTTTTTTGGAATCATGGTCAGATTCAAAGGGAGACTTGGGAGCGGGAGAAAGAGATGGTCTTGCAGTAGCCCAGGCTCTTTCAACATAGGGCGGGTTCACTAATTTCCGAGGACAGAAAGTCCAATGGTAGAGAGAATGTAGCACCCCCAGTTTGAGGTATGTGGCCTTTATTTATGAATTTTTATGTATTTAAAGTGCATGTGATGAGTTGGTAATAGGATGGGAGAGTTTGGAATGGTTTTGGATGAGTTTGGAGGCTTTTAAAGGGGTGCACGGTCTGATCACAGTTAGTGGAAACTGTGCGGGTTCCCCAGGAAACCAAGAGGACCCTTGTTCTCGAGACATTAGGCCTCGCACGTCCTGCACATAGTTTTCGAAACCGTGTTAGGATACTGTGCGTACCCTGGCTCTCGAGGTAGTGGTATGCGCACAGTTTGCGCACGGTTTGACTAACCGTGTGGGAAAACTGTGTGGCCACTTAAAGTTAGGGTTATAAGTTCTAGGCTCACTCGGGATTGCCTCATTTCACTCCTTTGTTCCTCCCACTCGAGCGTCACTCAAATTTTTGGGTTCTCAGGGGTTAGGGGTTCACTCCCACACATTTTGGAAGCGATTCGATGGGATTTTATGGTGGATTCAAGGTGGTTTCTCCTGGGTAAGTCTCCGTTATTTCTTCTCTTGTGTTTTTCTCATGATCTAGATCCCTATATTTCTGGGTTTTCTGGATCTACACTTTTTGTGTGTAGATATAGGGTTAGGGTTTCATTGGATGATGATTTTGAGGCTTTTCATGGTTAGGGTAGGGGATCTAGAGAGGTGACGGTGGTTTGTTTTTCAGATTTGAGACGCGGTTGTTCATGGGTCGATTTCTCGGGAATCCTAATGGGAGGTGCCTTCTCTCTCAACTACACTTGGTTAGAACTAGTGGTTCCTTGCTAAAATTAATTTGTTTTTCTTGAAATTAATTATGTTTTGATTTTCGAAATTGGTGGATAATCCCTTTGATGAAGTTTTGGGGATTTTTGGGAAAAATAGGATTTTGTGGTGAAATGCTTTTGTTGTGAATTTAAAAATTGGGATTTTAAAATGGGATACTATGTTTCATTTTTGAAAATGATTGATGGTAATTGATTTCAATAAAATGTGTGTTTTATTGAAATAGGATTTTTCACGGAAAATGATTTTCAATAAATGGGTGATTTATTGAAGTGAATTGACATGTAATGGAATTGGTTGATTACATGATGTTGTTGTGACCGTGATGGATTATATGCTTGGTTGTGTTTGGTTTAACGGATGTGTGGAAGTGGCCGGGATGTACCACTATAATAAAGGGGGGTGGATGGTGGATGGAAGGGCCACCATCAATGATAAGGGGTTGGGAAGAGCCACTTGTTGTAAATGTATGAAACGGGTTGGACAAAAGCTCCACCGTTTTGATTGTTTTGTTGTGTACAACATTGCAAGATAGAATTTTTGTGATAATGGGTAAATGTTGGAATGGTTTTGGCTTGTCGTTTGGCATTCTTTTGGTTGCTTGGGTTGGGTGTGATGGCTCGGTAAGAGCATGATTGTCTTATGGTAAGTGTTGTACTTGTGATTATTTTATATAAACTATTATATATAATTGTGCTAATGGTTTTATCCTAGTGGAGTGTGTAGGGAAGTATTTTGGGGAAATCCTAATTAGTTATAGTACTCACCCCCTGCTTTGGAACGTTGGAGCCTTTACAGATGTTGTGTACCGTGACGTGTGAAAAGGTAAAGAACCAACCTCCTTTAGTGGTGCGTTGTGATGTCTTAGTGGAACTTGGATCTTGGAGCTTGGTGTGGAGCTGTGGTGGTGTCATGCCTCATGGTGTTCTTGTTGAGTCTTTTACATTGTACTCTAATGTTGTATTGGGTTGTGTTGGTGTGTGAGATTATGGATCATCTGGTTGTCTTTGGTAATGTATGAGTTTGGTTTTGTTGACATTCATCATTTAGTTGTGGTGTTTTGGTTGGTTTTGTCTCAAGGGGAAATCGTTCCCCAATTGTTCTCGGAGCCCTCGGCATTTATTTCCAGCCATTAGCACCTTGGGAACGTCGCTTATGTCCAAGTAACCCTCACCTCCTCCTCAAACCAATAAGGTAGGGGCTGGGTGTTACAATATTTCTTTTTTGGTTTTTAGGGATCTCTATAGAGTATTATTATACTCACCCCTTAATTGGAGTTTCCAACACATGTCATGTCTTTTGAAGATGAGAGGCCTTTTGACAGAGTCTAGGTTAGAGCAGGATGTGACCGAGCATTGTGAGCTTCTATATAGAATAAGGGGATTTTACGCCTATGAGAAGTAGTCCCAATACCTATTTCTTTTTTTACAGGTTGTAATTTTTATTTTGATGACACTTTCATTTGGTGGGCTTCTATTCTGGCCCAGTTAAATTTTTTTTACTTTCAGTCGTACTCTATTGGTTGGGTTTCTGTGTATGCATGCTTTTTTGTTCCTTATTTGTTTTTAATTTTCATAATCTGTGGGCTTGGAGATGTGTGTGTCTATATTGGTACTTATTAAATTTCTCACATGTTAGTGATATTCCTACTCAGTGCTAGTCGCCATCCCCAAGCCTATTTGAGGTGGGCTTGTGGAGTCGCAACATGGGCACCACTGTGACTAGTAGTGACAATCAAATCTTATGATGTAAATTTAATTCATTAGAAAATTTTATATTACATTTTATTAAGTGAAAAAATGAACAGAAAAACTCAAAATGTTTCATATGTAAAAATATCATTAATATATATGTATTACATTTAATGAAAAATAATGAATGTGAAGAATAAAACTCAAGGTAAAAGACTTCATCTTAATTTCAGTAAACATAAGTGTAATTTTATTTTATGCACCAATATTCATTGAAGAGGTGAATATACACCCCAAAATAATTTTATGTCATTGATTTATCTATTCTCTTAGTACATAATTTTTTGTTAAATTTTATTCATTCATGGACCTGTGATTCAAATATTTCCAAACGTGACCTGGGACTTTTCATTAAAAATTCACTTTTAATATTTTTGTTCTAACACTGTTTTTTCCTCGATGACCATGATTTTAAAATGATTCCAATATATATGTAAGAAATTTATAAAAGGATAATTATTTACTGATTTATTTGAATTTGAAAAAAATACACTTTTAACAGATTATTTTTGTTTCTTTACTGGTTATAAAATGAATGTTTTATTTTAACATATATAATGGAAAAAAGTATTCTTAACAATGTAACCATTATTTTATGTTTTTATTCATTTATAATACTTAATGTTTTATTCAATGAAATTAAACAAATCTCTTATAATGTTATTTTTTTATTTAAGATTTTATTGAATAGAAAATTGTATTTCTTCTATTGAAAATGTATTTTTAAAATAAAATGATATTTTGACATGTGAAACTTATTTTTATACGATTTTAAATGTTTTTCCCAAAAGTAAAATTATCAAATGGGGAAATAATAAAACAATTTCATGATTATATGGTTAGTGTAAATTATTTATGAATCTTATATCACTGACATATCTTAAATGTGTTTCTATTATAGATTATTAAATGATGGATCCGTATAGAACAATAATGTATATGATAATCATTATGTTCTCGATAAAATTCTATTTGATGTTAGTCTAATAGTTATTCCAATATGTTTGGGTTTTGAATGCGTTTTGTAAGGGTTCTAAGAGATGATTTCTCAAGGAACCTGCATATATTATAAACGTTTTCTAATGATTTATGATGAAAATTATATTCATTCAAAAGTAAATATAAATATATTTTTAAAGGAATAATTATTCCATTTATGAGAAAAAATTTAGTTTTACTGAATAGTATTTTCATGAGTTTTCATTTCCTCACTGTACTAATAAACATCTTCTTTTTGTTTTCCTTAATGTGTGCATTTTTCTCATCACATATTTTTAAATACTTTGCACAATGTAATGACAGTTAGAGGAAAGGAATAATTTATATATATTTTTTAGAATACTTTTCACGAAAGAAAATTATTTGTTATTTTAAATAATTAATATTATGAGGAAAATGTAAACTGATAATATTTGTCAACTTTTTAATTTAATGTTTTAGTTATTTATTTTGTTTCTAATAATTCAATGATTCTCTTAACCAAAAAAAGATAATTATATGTAAAATATTGAATTATTGACTTAAAACTCATTAATATAATATTTTTAAGGCCCATTCCTTTTTATTGGTCTCAAATGACGATTTACATAACTTTAGAGGTTATGATAATGTTAATATAATTCCCATGATATTTTTTATAGTTAAGTTGAAATGATATATATTTTTTATATATCTATTTTTAATCATATAAACTATTTATACTCAGATTTCTTTTCCAAAGAGGAAATCGAGAAGTTATAGTTGGAAGACATTGAGAGGAAAATATCATTCCGAACCAGCATCCAAAGATGATTAGAATTGGAGAAGAATAGTTTGTTATAGTGTTGGCTCATTTGACATAGGTTATAGATGGTGGGGTTATCCATGATAGAGAGTAACCAGATCTACCATGAAGTAAAATTTATATTATGGAACATCTCATGATGCAACATCGCACACCAATAACGGGATCATCTAACCTTATTGTAGTTGAAGGATGGATAAATTATCTTGAGTAAATATTTAAATTTCGTGGATTTGTGGAATGTTAAAATCAAACTATGCCATTTTATTATTTAGATGGTGATTTTTATTGATAGTGGTATTAGTTTAAAAATACTGGGGAGAAATATAAATATGATGAAATGGAATAAGAAAAATTTAATGATATTTTCATTGAGAAATATTTCCCTTTGGTTGTTCAACTCCGGATACAATAGCAATTCATAAAATTGATAAATATAAGAAGAAGATTATGTTTCTATTTATTAAGACAATTTTATAAGGATTTCAAGATACATTATAGATTTTTTAGGGAATTGATTATAAAATTAGTTTATTTTACTTCAGATTTAAATCTACTATAAAATAATATTTGGACACATGATAATTTAAAAGTAATGGGAATGTTGTTTGTTGTTCTAAAAATATCGATATATTGATTCTTGAAACTTAAGTGCCTCATGATGATTGATTTAATAAGCGTTCAGGATTGTATGTGATTGGGAAACATACATCAAGGTATTATAGAGTGATGAAAATCATGTTCCCATCTTATGGTATGTGTTTTAAAAAGAACAGTTGATAATGTTTTATGAAATCCCGGAAGTGTTATAGATGTAGAATGTTTAGTAATATGTAACTTGACTATATGGAAAATAATATTGAATAATCTTAGAATTGGGTAATATATTTCAATCTAATGGTGAAAAAATTAGTTTACAATGAGTTGTTTCATTATTATAACATGTTCCCAAATTTAGTAACTCGAGATGTAAATCATCAAGATCATAAGAAAAAAGGGCATGCAAAAATAATTTTCAACTACTAAGTTTATATTTGTCAATAAAATAATGTGGTGATAGTTATTTTACTGTTTTATATGAACTATGCCAATAACCTATTTGATTTTTGTTCTACTCATTCTTTAAGTTATGAAAACTTTGGATATTAATTTGGATAATCACCTCAAGAAATTAGGATATAAATTAAAAAAACTAGAGATGGATGTATTAAATAATCCATGATTCATAATAATGCTCTAATTTTCATTATTGTGATGGCCTTTCATAAAAATCTTTTTAAATGTCCCATATTTGAATTTGATATCATTTTGGGTATTTATTTTTTCTAAGTTTACCTTTATAATATAGAATTCATAGCCAATAAATATTTCATCAATTGTATCATAACATTAATATAATATCAAGATGATAAGAAATTAATAATATATATTATTTAATGTTACCTAGATTGTTTATTGAGATGAAATAAACTATTAAAATAAGTGATGTGCAAGTACTAAAAGAATACACGGACGTGTTTCTTAATGATTTTTCTGATTTCATTCATGATTTATATATTGACTTAAATGTTGAAGTCATTCATAATTCTAATTATCTATCTAAACCCCCTTATTGAATGCCTCAATTATAAATTTTAGTAATGAAAAATAAATTACATTAGTATAATGATATAGGTTTTATTTGACCTAGCACTTCACTATGCAGTGAACATTTATTACTAGAAAATAAAGAATGATTGTTCAAATAGACTAAAATTTGATTAATGATCCTTTAATAACATATCTATATGAAAAAATTATTATTCTCGCTATTTTGATGTCTTGTTTTTTTAGCTCGAGGGAGGTAAATATTTTTTCAATGTTGATCTTTGGTTTAGGTACCAACAGTTTTTGGTGAAGGAGGATAACATTCCAAAGAGAGCATTTAAGAATAGATATGGGAATTATGAGTTTATAGTTATTCCATTTTGGGTGTCCAATACACCTTGCTATACTTATAGACACAATCAATATGGATTTCCATGACTTCTCCGATAGGTTAATGGTTGTGTTTATTGGTGACATTTTGGTATATTCTCTATGTTAAGAGGAACATGGTATACAACAAAGGATTTTTTGATCCATAAAGTGAAATAACCATTATTATTTTGATCCTTAAAGTGAAATAACCTTTATTATTAGTAATATACTATTCCAATTCTTTACCGTAGAGAGAAATTGTTTCTGAATAAGGTGACTCACTAGGTTATAATTGTATGAAAAACAACATGGTTTATGAGGAAAAATGGGAATCTAAAAATGTTATGAGGGAAAGATATCCCCCACTTAATTAATAAGACAATAAATTTTTAGGGTTGAAATTTCAATAATCAGGGTTGGGGGTTAACAACACTCAGTAAGAGATAATTAAATTATTTTCGTGATTAATAATATTAATTTTACTTTTTTATTCATTACAAAAATATTATGTAGTTTTTATTGATAAAAAGGAAGTAGTTTCATTTAAACTATTTTTTTATAAGTTTGTATTTAAAAATTAAATTTCTAATTCTTATAATTCTACAAAGAAACAAATAATATAATATTTTTATTCTTAATATCAAAATTTACTTAGGGTCAAATTAATTTTTTTGTGGAGAAATATAGATTTTTCAATAAATAGTGAAAAGCCAATTTTATTAAAAAAGGTCATTTCTTTTTAATAAATTAAAAAAATTTGAATGTAAAAATATGTTTTTTAAAATTATTCAATGTAACATAACTATTATATAGTTATATTTAATCAACATAATTACTTTTTAGTCCATGTTATGGTGGATTTTGTATTATTTTTGTTTCAGTGTTTAAAAATATGTTAATTTTCTAAACATAGTTCAACAATATAAAATATTTCTCTTAATTTATTAATTAAAATATTCTCTAATTATGAACTTCTTAAATGAAATTTTTATATATTATATTAATAATTATTAATTTTTTCTCATTAAATTATTATTATTATTCATGGAGATAATTTAAAATTATCTTTCGATTGAGAATACACTTCTTAAAACCTCTTTTTCATCATATTTATAGGTTAGGTTTTAAATTTAAGTATCCCACTTATACAAATTGAATTTGGAATGATATAATTCATATCATTAATTGGAATAATTTATATTTAATAATGTTGTAATCAAAAGTTTTAATCATAATGAACAGTGAAAATAAGAAAAAATATTTACCGAGGTAAAGTTTAATAAAGATTCTTCGAAGGTTAAACTAAAATGATAACATTTAAAATGACACAAAACAAGGTATAAAATAAATTTCATTATAATATTTAGACCTTATAATATATATTTAGATATTATATTTCATTTTATATCCTTCTAGAATCTTAAGAATATGGCTACACGTTTTTCATTTCAAAAATTAAAATTGTTCCACCAGCAACACTTATAAAATCCTACCACAAAAACAACTCTATTTAAACCATAAAAATATTTTTTGTCAGAAAATAACATCCAATATAACTTCCATAGTTTTATACCCATGACAAAAATTGCTCATTTTATCATAAATTTATCATATAGTGGATTTTAGAGCTTACGAGAGGATGTTTCCCAAATAACATGTATTTTTATTATCCAAATATTTCTTATTTTATCTCCTTAAAAGCATATTAAATTATTAATATAAAATAACAAAATTATCTACTATATATTAATATTTTATAATTTTTTTTAATAATATAAATACACCCCATCTTCCATCAAATGGGATAAGAAATCATCATTCGTTTATAGGGTGAACTACTGCCTCATGAACCTGTGTCATTCTTTTCCATCAATGCCTCTCAAGACATGTTTTAATGTTGGATTTAAAGTCTATATATGATATTTATAAAAAGTTTATACTTATTTGTTTTTTATATCATATATACATTCTTATTTTTCCTTCCATGGGGGATGAATAAACTCTCTCAAGGGTACAAGACTCTTCCACCTCTTGAAGAAATGTGATTTATTTTGAATAATTCATTACCAAAAACGTGATGTGAATAAATTTTATGAATATATGTGATATAAATGACATAATAACTAAATTAATTTCATATTTATATTTATTGAAATATAATATTACATTGTATTATTTACACTAAAAAAATTTCATGCAATTTGTGTATGTGTGGACCAACGCCACCATGAAGCATTATGTTTAATTTTTCCCTCACCCCATCAAAATAATGATATATAAAAATATATTTACATTAATTAATATAGAATATATTATATTATTATATATTATTAATTATAAAACATTACTTAAATCATTTCTATAATGAACATTTCAAATTGAGATGTTTCTCATGCAAACGTATGACCCACTCTCAACAAGATTGTAACATTGTTCATTATTCATAACCATATTTCTGGATTGGATTTAAAAGGGTAATTTATTTATATATATTATAAATATTAAATTATTATTATTATTGATATATTTAAATAATTACCTCTTAGACAAACACCCAACCTAGAAATGTAATTTTGAAATAGAATCCAAATATCATCAACATAGCTGATATAAACATAATTAATTATGTAATTGTATGTGAAATTGTAATAAGTGAAATAAAATTGGTAATAAACATGAAATATTCTCTTAATCAAGTGATTAATTAAAATAATTTTTTTATTCGTGAATATAAATAGTGAACATTTGTAATCAAACTCACGGAAAGGGACTTCGTCTCAATTTCCTTTTGTTAAGGCATATTTTGATTTTATGCACTAGCATTCTTTTAAGAGGTATGTATAAATACCCAATGAAAGTTTGTATCATTAATTTACCTCTTTAAATGGTATTAAAATATTAGATTCTTTTTATTTTTTCCTGGGGATTATGATTAAAATATTTTCAAAGTGGCAAGGGGCTTTTTATTAAAAAATTTGTTTTTAATGTTTTCTTAATAACTGTATTTTATCTTCAATTTTGATTTTTTAATATTATTTTAATATGGGAAATATAATTTAATAATAGAACATTTTATTTTCATTCAATTGTTTTTAAATAAAATGAACCATTTATCAAAAAAAAAATTAAATCCTTTACCCACAACAATAATAATGTTAAATTTTAACCTATATGGAGACGATGTCTTTTTATTACGTAGTAAAAATTATTAGAAGATAGGAATAATTTACAATGTTTTATGATTTATTAAAATAAAACCCCCTTACCCTTATTTGGTGATTTTTTATTAAAAAATGGGTTTCAAAATAAAAGGGTCATTAGTATTTAAAATGGGTTGTTAAAAGTGAAGGGTATTTTGATATCTGAAAGTGATTATCATATGATTTTAAAAGAATATCGTAAAAATTATTGGGATGATAAATTAAAATGATTAAATGTGTTATTTTTGATATGGTCTTTGGATATTGATAATGAGTGGTTAATCCACATTATATCTCATTTGGGATGCTATTATAGCTTACACGATTAGTGTGCCTTGATAGTTGTCAAATTCATTGGGAAATGATTATATTCTTAAAGGAATTATATATCAACTTGGAATAATGATTATTAAATTTGTTATGTGCTTTTAAGTTTTTTGTAGGATGATGTTCCAAGGTGCCTAGATGAATTTTTTATGTTTTCTAATTGTTTTTAATCTAAATAAATTGATTTCAAAAGTAATAATAATGATATTTTTAATGGAAAATGATTCCAATTTTATTAAGTATATATGTTTATATGAAACATTTTAAATTGTTTTTCATGTTTTTCACTAGAATAACAAACATATTTTTTATGACCATGAATAATATTTTTCTACTCATCCCATTTTTTGAAAACGTTCTTCATAGGGTCTTAGGATATGTATCTGAAAGAAATATGTCCATTTGAATTTTTGGAATAATATTCATGAATGTAATTTGTTATTAATTTTTATAGTATTATATTAGGAGAAAGGATAATAATTAGATGTGTAAAATTTTATGTTTATGGTTTTTATGTGTAAGATTTATGGACTAATTATCTAAATTTCTAAACGTAATAAGATCCTAAAAAATAATAGAATAAATTATTGACATAAAACTAAAGATTATGTAGTGTTTAAAGGGATACATATCTGTGAAATGAATAATTATGATATCCTATTTATCTTTAGACATTAAACAAAGTGAAAATGGTAATAAAAACTATATTTTATTTCCTAAAATGAGTAAACATTCATATGAGTAACCCTGTGTCCAAACTAAACCATTACATTAATAAATAACCCTATTTCCCAAATAACCTAAATAAATAAAAATCAACTTATGTTTTATCCTCAAATTTTATCTCATAAATTTTAGGATATATTCCTAGAAATAATATTTATCTTATTTTAAAATAACAATAACCACTTAATCACCAAATGAAAATTTAATGCCATGGATACCTACATGTGAAAAATATAATTACCATAATATGATAAATATCCAACATCATATAAAGCCTAAATGTTATCAATACATTAATATTTTCTTCCAAAACTATAATGAAATACTTAACATTAATCTAAAGATTTATATTTACTTTAACCCAATAAAATTCCTTGGGAAGTGTCATTAGTTAAATTAAAATAAATTCACTTAAAAAAACAAAAGGTATGCCTAATATATTCAATATATGATCGAACTTAATCTTATAAAAATATTTTTTATCCAAAAATCTTAAGAAAACATTGTGATAATGCAACATAATCTCCAATTCTATCTAAGCATTTACATTGTTACCGCCTTTAATAGCCCATGACCCACACTCCCAGATCTGGTCCTAAAAACATATAAATTTAATTTAAATCACTAATATCAATTAAAGTGACATATTTTTCATGATCCAAATCAGAAAATGTCACTAATAAGTACTAGATCACATGAATTTTAAAAGACCTTTTAGGTTTTGAGTATTGAATAAATAGGACATACTCTTACACAATCAATAACAATTTATTTAAAGGATTATTTCTCCCAATTAATGTAGTTTTTCATATTTCACTTATAATTCTTCTTCATAATCAATTTGAAATCATTTTAGACATAATAAATTCTACATAATTCTAGATAACATTAGGAAAAGGAAAAATAAGATTTGTGATCTCAAATTCATAGTATGGGTAAACATATGCATTGAGAATTGAATTTCATACGGGGGCATAAAAATAGAATAATGGAATGAATAAATAATAAATGTGAAGAAGAATAATATATGAATATTTATAACCATCAATACCCAGATTTTCATAAATGAAAACATGGAATTATGCTTCAACAAAGGGAAGGGTCAGTAGAATCTATAATCATGAGCTAAGTGATATCAAGAATCATTTTTATCCTATAGAATTAAAAATTAATTTTTTTGGTATCTTTGTGTGTCCTGCTCATAGAAGCCTTATAATTGGAACAACTACATAGATGACTTATATTATAATTATATAAGGAATATAATCCATATCTTATTTATTGGAGATGTATAATGGGGAACAATACTTATATAATCTATATCAAGATTAACCTCTTTCCCTAAGATATAATGGGGATCAACATTGTATATAAGATATGTCAGGACCACACAATTTCCATGTACTATAATGGGGTAAATCGTTATTATAAGATATATCAGTTTCACCATTGAGATAAAATTGGGGTTAACACTTTGTAAATAATTTTCCATAAACATAATATTAATAAATACCATTTAACATTCATCTTATCTAAACACTCATAAAAATATCCACTATTCCACTATTAATATTATTATACCATGGTTAATAATTATATTCCACAACAACACCTTTGAAACATCATTAACCCATAGAAAATAAACTGATTTCAAGAAAATATATTTGAAAAATTCATAATCCATCCAGATAATGATGGAGTATCATATCATTCCAGTATATTCCTAGTGAATATTATGTATCATAATGTGTTTTTGATATTTATAAAAGTAAATATAATTAAATGATCAATAAATACATTTTTTTTAAAATATATTTTACATTCTGAAAATAAATTTTAAAAAATTAATTCAAAAAATATTATGAAAATCATTTTCAATGAATAAAACATGGAAATATATAATGTAAACATAAATGAAAATAGCATAAATGATATAGGTAAAAAATCATGTCATAAATGATAAAAATAATCATTTTTGAAAATTATTTTGAAAGAGGGATTCAAAAGTGACCCATTTGGTAAATGTTATGAAATTTCCTTATCAATGTTTTTTGAGTAGGTAAAATATCACTTATAATTTATTTAGTAAATAATATATTTTTATAAAAAAATTATTAAAAAATAGAAAATATAGATATTGAAGTGAATAAAACCTAATCTAAAAGAAAATACAACATCGGTATCACTTACTAGTGACATTCTTGGTATTTTGTAAATAAATAACAGATGAAATTGAAATAAAACATGTTAACCAAATTCATTGCCAATTCATAATAAAATATATGTTGTTCATGAAAATAAGAACATATTATATCATCCAAAATAACTATCAATGAAAAATTCTAAAATTAATGGATTGTGTAACATAAATCATTTTCCACTTCTATATAAATGAAAATAATTTCATATAAAAAATGTATGTCTCAAATAAAGAGAATTTGAGATTAATAACCCTTATAAATAACATAATATTGAATTTATTAATTAATATATGAATTTATTAAGTGTATAAAATGTAAATATATATAAATATATTATATAAAAAACATAATAAAATAAAAATTAAATGAAAAAAATTGTATAATATTTAAGACAAAAAAGATGTAATATAACCCAATGAAAATAAATTGAGTTATGCAATTCTTTAACACCTTGTAATGTTCAATTAAAATCCCCTTGGAAGAAATAATTCTAATTGAAACATAAAATAAAATTATTTATGATGTATTAATGTTACTAAATTTAAAAGGATATGGACATAAATCAAACAATATACATAATTTGTGAATATAACATATTTCTCACATAAAGAAAAAGTGGCATGAGAAACTCTTACCACATGTCCAAACATTACATGAATGTCCTTTAACACCGATATAATAATATTAGATAAATTATTTAATTTATTAACAAAATTTTAAATGATTAATACTTTATACATAAATAATTTATTTTATATATTTTAGTTACTTATTCATATACTTAATCGGATATACCATATACATTGTTTTGAGGAAGATATGATCATTGTTTCAAAAAGAATATATTGTGTTGACTGTGGCCAAGGAGTCCATTTTTTTAGAATATATTAAATAATAATAATTTATTATTCATAATATTTTTATATAAATTATACTTCTAAAACTACTTATGAAACATTGATATGAAAACCGAGTAATGTTACAATCTTGGAGACGGAATGTCGTATGTACACTCGAGTAACATTTCCATTTTTCAATGATTACTATATAAACTATGTAAGTAAAGTTTCATCCTTATAAAAATAAAAATATATTATCTATACCATGTAATTTGTATAATTATACTTATATATACCATCCATGAGCTATGATTTTGAAAAAGGAATCACATTGCCTCATGGGGGCGGTAGAACCACTTAAGAACAAACGATGTTCTCATTTTTTATTTTAAGACCAAAAATGCTATATTATATTTTCATAATGATAAATATTTCATGAAAATAAGAATTATTTTATTCATATCACATATATTAATTAAAAATATATATTTTAACTTCCAGGAAAATCATTATTGGAAAATGAATCACTTCTCTTCATGAGGTAGTAGTTTGTCGTATAAACGATCAATTTTATCGTATCCCCACCGAAAGTAAAATAATAAGTTATATATTATATCATATATCGATAAGTACAAATATATTAAAATGTCATATATATATATATATACATTAAATATATCATTATAACAAGTTGTGAGACGTTGTGATGGAAAATGAACGACATCGGATTGCAAGGTGATAATCTATCATACACATGAATGGTGCTTTAGTATCATATTTGATAGAAGAGGGAATGGATTTTGGTATCCAAATTAAAAAAATAAAATATAATTATATTAGATATTATATTTTTTATAGCATAATAATCGATGAATATTTGAAGGAGTTGTAAGTTGAAAAATAATAAACACTCAGTTAAGCATAACACATCTTCTTTAGACAACCTCCTTAATTTGTCACAAATAACATTCCTTGGTCAGATTAATGATCAGACTATGGGTTATAGTATTTAAGTTGGAATGTAAGGAAGACATTTGGGTATGGATTTACTTATAAAAATGGATTTAAATGTGTGTAACAGAGAGGATAGGGGTGTCCTTTTTAAAGTGATGTGAGTGGAAAACTTATAATTCAAAAAAATGTACACTTTTTTCCCATGACACAAGGATCAAAAATTAACCATTAAATAGACTTAGAAAAAAAATGTCTACATATGCACTTAAAATAGATTTTAGACACGTATTAATGTCATTTTTACCATTATATTTTTATTTTATCCCCTGGTAAACAAGTTTTCACCTTTACCACATAAATTAATTTTTAATATTTTTACTATTCATTAAGAAAAAAAATAAGGTGAAACTATTTGATAATAAAAATTATTATTATTCCATATAATTATTATATTTTACAAAATTAAATTAAAATATCTCTAAATTTTATATTTATAAATAATCCCATCGACGTGATGAAAATGGGGATTTCCGTGAAGTGTGTTTTTCAAGAAAAAGATGATTTTATATTAACTCAAGGATGAATAAAAATTATTTTATGTGTAAAAATTAATTTTTATTATTATATTATATATATATATATATATATATATATATATTAATTTTAAACATTTCTCATTTGGTAGTAACTAAATTAATTAATTATTAAAAGTTTTATATACATTAAATTTAATTTAAAAACCCATTTTGACACCCAAAAATAAACTTATACTAAAAACCAATATAAAAATTATTCAAATGTAATCAGTTATATTATATATGAATAATATATACATTTTCTACATGAAATAATATTCCTTAAATAATTTTTCTTTTAAATTAACTAATTTATTGAAATGAAATGTCATTTTTTCAAGGAATGATATTTTTCACAATTAACTGAAATATCAATATTTTCCAAAAAATTAATCAATTTTAACCTATTATAATATATATATGATTATGTAAAAAATATATTTTAATTTTATTTATTATGTTTTATAAAATTTATTGAAAAATAAAATATTATTTCATGAAAAGAAAAACATCATTTTTGAATAAAACATATTTTTTATGAATAAAATTTCATTAAAAAAATATGTATAATTATTTACTAAAACATAATAAATAATTTATACTGAGAAGGAAATATATATATATATATGTCCCAAATTAATATATACTCTTCATTCCAACAAATTTATCATATATGTTATAACTGTATTATATTTCACCATAAATTTATACTCAGTGTCGTGTGTTAAATATGACTTCCAACATAATGATATTATTTTAAAATACTAGTGTGTTAAATTCATGCCCACTATAATAAATTGAAACTTATAATTAGAACATGTACTCAGTAGACAAATATTTAAGATTTTAAAAAATACATATTTTGGAATCCCATATCTAAAAATGGGTTAATAAAATATCCTCTTGATAAGAGAGAAAAGGAAGTATGTGGGTCATCTAGAATAAAACATAATAGGCTCCAAAATAAGAAAACAAAAGTAGGGATTGTTTAAATGGAAATAAAGTAAAATAAAATATTCCAAATAATGATTGAGTATGATATATATCATTGATCACATATTGGAATAACCATAAAATTTATACATATGAGAATATAATCATTGCCCAATAAATATGAGAGATATTTTGGTACACCCATAGTATAATATATAATGGTATTACTCTTGAGATACAATGGGGAATAAACGTTCGTTATAAATATCCATTATCTTTACCATGAATATAAAAATTTACGTTATTCAATTTTTCATTGTATATGATAATCTTTCATCATGACTTTTTTGAATGTAGTTGATATTATACATAATTTATCTTTTAGTTTTTCTCTTAGACTAATATTTTTCACTTGATGGTAATCTATGTAAAAATTAGAACATTTAAAAAGGATTAAACAATGTGAACTAGTGGATTCTTCATATTCTTAGGGAAGCTATATACATGGGCAACATCAGAATGAAAAAATTTGGTGAGGAGATGATAAACACAAAAAAAACATATGAGTGTAAGTTTTTTTCTAAATAATTCTTTACTGTAACTTCTTTTGGTATTTCCTCAATTATATTTTGTCATTTCATTTAATATTATCTTGTTTCATTCTAATTTCACAACATTTAATCATTTACACTATTATGTTTAAAAAAATTATGGGATTTATGTCTTTGGATTCTTATTAAAAATTCAATATTTTCACAAAAATGGTCAAATTACAAAATTCCGGTTTCTTTTTAAAAATATTCCACAAAAATTTCCCATTTATTTTGAAAAAATATACAATACCAAAATAAAGAATAAAATTGGGTAAGGTTTTTTCATTTAAGAAAACATGAAATCTTTTAAAGAATACCAAGGATAAAATAATGGTTATGGTGGAGGGAAAAGTCATTATCACCATATAATTTCAAATAGAAAATTGTTTTTTCATTTTTAAAAGGCATTAAAATAGTATATACAAATATTCCTCTTTCAAAATATTTGATGGAAATAAAAAATTTATTTATTAAAATATCATGTGCATAATAAAATCATTTTATAAACATGGACATGGATAAAAATGATAGTTATAATGAAAACATTAAAAGGGGTGTTTTTAAATAAATTTCCTTATCACTTTTGAAATATTTGAAACATAAGACAATGAATGAATTACATTAAAAAATTAAATACCATGATAATATATAAATTAAGAATATAAAATTTCAATGGTTCTCTTTATACACACCCTAAAATAATAGATATGAATAATATCAAAATATGACTCAGAAAAATTAAATTGAGATGAAGTCCCTACCAATGAGTTTTATTCCTCCTGTTCATTATTTTCGCACATTAAAGATAAATTTATTTCAATTATTTAAACTCTTAATGAAGTTTTTCATGAATATTATTCTAATATAATCTTGATTAAACTATTGAAAAAAGAGGTTCCAAAATAATATCTTTGAAACATGATTATCTTGTGGAATATAAATAGATACCATAACAGTCTCTTTGAAACAATCGTAATCCATAGAGAGAAATAAACATGATGGTATAATTAAACTGTCTCACTAGTTTAGAATATGTATTTTAATGGTTTGTTGATATCAAATATTTTAAATACCATTTGAATATTATTAAAACAATTTTTATGAAACTAATCATTTCATTTGGAAAATAAATTTTAAAAAAATATTCAGAAATATTTCAAAAATAATTTTATTTGAGAAATATCATTGAATTATATAATATAAAATTAATGTAAAACTATTTACATGGTTTCATGAAAATATATTCATCTAGAAAATTTAAAAAATAAACATGTTTTCAAAATGTTTTAAAAAAGATTATCAAAAGTGACACATTTATAATTTGTTAATAAATTTTTTTTAACTCTTGTAAATATAATTTAAAAGTAAAAAATCGATTTAGGAAATAATTTATTTTATGAAATACTAATTTATAAATAATTTTAGAAATCTTGGATATAAAATAGAAATATTCCAGATTAAAAGGAAAATACAAGATCATTATCCCTTAAAATATAATTTCATGATATTTCTTTGATCAATGAGAAATAAAATGGAAGGAAAACATTTTAAAACCATTCATAACTAGTATATAAGAGAATATATGTGGTTACATAAAATATTATCTTATTTTATCTTCCAAATAACCTTCAACATAAACAACCATGAAATGAAATGAAACTGTAACAAAAAGAATTTACCACTTTGGTATTTATTCAATCATATACCCCATGAAAAAATAACAAAAAATTATACTTTTAATATCATGAACATAATTTATTTCATGATATAACATTTAAAAGGGTTTAATATTAACTATATAAAAGAAATTATGTGCATATCATAAAACTATGACTCATATATAGAGAAAATTAGATGCATATAACTAACAAAAATCATACCACTAAATTTGTGATTTAATCAATGATTCGATTATGTGTATCAAATTTAAATCTACATAAAACAAGTGAAAACACAATATTAGATAATGAAAATTCAATAAAAACATAATAATAGAATATATAATAAAATTCATATTCAATATAACCAAAGAAAAAGAAATTGAGGTTTGAAATTCATTAAAACTAGGTAAAATTCAATTCAAATCCCCCTTGTATGAAATTATTCCAATTGAAACGTAAAAAAACACGATTTATGAAGTATTACCATTATAAAATTCTATAGGAGAAGTATATACACAACACAATATAAATATGAAGTGAATAAAACATTTGTCACACAAAAATAAAAAGTGACATGGGAAGCCCTTTCCTTGAGTTCAACCATTACTTATACATTTGTTAAAAGATATATAATAAAATTATTTCATAATTTTATTTCTTCATACATATTTCCATATGTAATACAATTTACATAAATAATTCATTCTAATTCATAATTATAATATATTAAAATACTTAATGTGTTGAGTTTGAATCACGAGTTCTGATGATGTTATGTCCATTATTTAAAAAGGTATTTTCTATGTTGATCATGGTAAAAGAGTCCATTGTTTTAAAATATAAAGAATAATAATCATGAAATATCCATTATATTTTTAAATCTTTTATACTTTTAATACCATTTGTGAAATATTTTTATGAAAAATTAAAAACGTTATAATGATTGAGACGGTAGGTCATATATACCTATGTAACATTTTCTTTTATCAATTATCATTATTGAACTAATTTAAGTAGTATTTTATATTAATGGAATGATCAAACAATTATAAATAAAAAATTATATAATTTATTATACTTATATAATTCATCCATGTTTTGTGTTGAATAAAAAAGGATCACATCACTTCGTGGGGTTAGTAGTCCACACATAGGCATAGATGAAGTTATCATTTTTATTGTCTATAATAAGGAAGAAAATACTATATTTTTAAAATGATAAATAATTAATGAATAAAATATTTTTCTATAATATATAATTTATATTTATTAACTATATCATTTTCTGTTTCCATGTAATACATTAGAAAAAATGAACCAAATTACTTCATGAGACGGTAGTTCCCCATAAAAATGCGACATATTATTGTATCCCCCATAGAATGTAAATACAAAATTTAAATATGATACAATTACTATGAAAGTATTAATTTAATAAAAATATCATATAAATATTTTAAATGCATCATTATTGTAAGACATGATAACATATAAAAGGAAAAATAACAATGGTTCATAAGGAAATAGAGTTTTATACACATTAATGATGATTTAATATCCCATTATATGGAAGAGTAGATAGATATATATTACTAAATTAAAATAATAACACATCATTCTTTTTTAATATATTGGTTTTTTAAATCTTCATTATTTAGTATTATTTGATGCATGTAGAGGATGAAATTAAATAACGATTCTATTTTAAGAATGATGCCGCTTCTTCAAGAAAACACATAAGTTAAGCACCAAAAACCACAATCGGATGGATATGTGATCAAAATAAGGGGTTTAAGTCGTTTTTGGGAAAGTATGGAAGATATTTTTCTGGGTCTTGGTATAAACAATGTGCATTTATGATTTGAAGAGGATAATAGAGTTGATCCCTTTTATAAGTTTGGGGAGTGGAAAACATGTAATTTTTTAAAATAAATAAAAGATCCCACAATATTTACAGGAAAAAAGGAACAATGATTGTACATTATCAATAAATATACATTATAAAGTCTAACTATTCTATTAAAATTCATTTTATACATGTTTTTATCTCATTTTCCCTTGACTATTTTGTTTAATCCTCTGATAAACTAGTTTTCACCATAACCGCAGTAATTAATTTATATTGTCTTCACAGTTCATTATGGGATAAAATTAATTTGGCCATATTTGATAATATAAATTATTTCTATTCGAAATAGATAATAAATTTACCCAATTTAATTAACAAAAGACAAAAACGTTAATTAAAATTTTAACCTACATATGAGATGAAATAGAATGTTTCAAATAAGTGTTCTTTTCATGAAAAATATGGTTTTATGTCCAATATTTGAAAAATAATTACAATTTTTTTATAAAATAAGTTATATATATATATATAATATAAATATAATTTATTACAACCATCATTAGATATATTTTCTTTAATTAAAAAGGTCATACTTTATGCACTTTAAATCAATTTTACAAAAACACCATTTTGAAACTCAAAAATATACTTATAATAAAATAGAAAATAAAATTTGATCATGAGTAATTAGTTGTATTAAATATGAATAAATAATAAATAACTTACATGAAATATTATTAAAAACAAAATTTGTCATTTAAATTACATAATTTATTGAAAATAAATTTCATTTTAACATAATTTATTATTTTTTACTATTCACTAAAAATTAAATATTTTTTGAAAATTCTCAAGATTATACACCATGTTAATTTTTATATTATGATAATACAATTAATTCAATGTTATCAAATAAATTATAATTTATTACATTTTATTCATTAGATATATATATTTTATTCGTCACTTATGTATATTGTGTAGTGTCTTTGATTTTCCATTTACATGTAATAACACGAATCCTTTATATATCAAGGTATTTTAAGATAAAAGTTGAATTATTTAGTAAATGATTATTTTAATTGAAAATTAAAAATTGAAAAATAATTTCATAACGTAACTTATTTTCATTTTGTGATATTACTTCATTAATGTGATTGAAATTATATTATGATGTATGTGTTGACTTTTTATTTTCTTAAGTTATATGTATACATTTTTAACTGGATTTATAGTTTCTAAAAATAATATATTCATTTATTCATTCTCATTTTCAAAGGACAATTTAAGGGTTTTATCTCAAATTATATTTCATTGAGACATACATCTTTAACATGCACCTAATTTCATTTATATGGTGTATATACCTACCATTGATATGTTATATCATAGAACTCATTATTTTCATTATATATAAAGTATAATTTAAAGTTATTATTTTGTGTAGATTATGACTGGATAGTTACCAAAGTGGAAAAGGATTAATGTTTCAATTTGCATTCTTTTCGTGTGTTTCATATTGAAGTTTCTTTTGTAAGAAACAATAAAAAAAATTCATGAACAAAATTTATTTTCTTCTCCATTAGTGATGAATATGTTTGACCTGTTTTATTTCTATTTCTACACATATTGATTGAGTAAATATTATGAATTTTATTTTTATGTGAAAAAGATATCATATTTTATTTTTGATCAAGTATCTTTCTCTTCTATATACATTTTTATAAAAATTATATTTTAAAAAAATGAATGATTTTATAAATATATTTTACATGATATTTAACATTAATTTATAAATTTTATTAAAAAAATATCCAAATTCATTCCATATGGGTCTCTTTTGAACTCCATTTTTAATAATTTTTTAATCAATTCATTTACATTTAACATTCATGTAATGAATTTATTTTAACACTATCATTTTTTCTATTTTCTACTAAATATACTTTATATGATTCGAAATATTATTTTAAATAAAATCATTTTGGTAATAGTTTTTGAATTCTTGTATATTGAAATTTATTTAAATTTTAAAAAAGTTGATTTACTAAAAATAGTTTTAAATTATTTATTAATGGTATTTTTTCACCAAAATCAGTAAACATTATATTATTTATTCTCCACTATGGATATGTCTCAATTATGTTATTTTCATTCATACTCATAGTGTATTTTTATAGTTTCATTGTCCTATTTTGGTACCCTTCATTTTTTCACGGGTAAATCATTTTTCAAGTATATTATCATTTAATACATTTATTTGACATGGTTTAATAAATTTAATAAATTAATAATTCATTTTAATTTTATTTTTATGTTGAGATAAATTTTATATTTAATTTATTCATTTTATGGTTCTTGGACAATTTGTTTGAAGGGTTGTGTCTCATTATAGATCTCAGGTGATCTTTTTATAGCTTATATGAAGGGTTGGTCCCCATTATGGATCATGAAAAATAGGTGAGCACGATATAGTTTATATGAATGGCTGATCCCATTATATGTCATGAAAAATTTATGACCCTAATATATCATGTACAATGGGTGATACCCATTATAGATTACCAATTCATTGGGTAATGATTATATTGTCAAAAAAATTGTATTAGATTCTAGCCATATGTTTCTTCTAATTGTATGGTTTCTGTAAGGGTTTTATGATTACAATGTTTCATGATACCAAAATGTTTTTATATTGATTTATATGGGTTATAAATATTTCCCTTGATCAATATTGATATAACATGACCCATGATTATTTATTTTTATGACTCTTTCCTTTCTAAAATCCTTGGTCTTTGTTTTTATGTTTTATGATCTAGGTATCGATGGGTATGAATTTTCTTATGTTATTATCATGAATTTTTTTTTTCATTATACCATAATTCTCTTCTTATTCTCACTGATGACATTCAATTATTATTTCATATTTTTACCCTTACATATAATTCGATCACAACATTCCTATTTTACCTTTTCACCATGTTATATGGAATGATATTAAATAAATTTTTTAGAGCTTTTTCATATGAATGATGTTTATGGGTTAACATGATAATATAAAATATATTTTTTTAAGTTGGAGAAATTATTATATAAGTATTCGGGTTTTTATGTAATATTTTTTACTAATTATATAAAACTATAAACCTAAAAGGTCGTTGAAAATATATGTGATTCATTATTTCCTATAGATATTGTTTGTTTTTTGATGGTGAGAATTAGGTTACAATCATTAGTATAAAATCATGAAATTTAATTTCTATTTTTTTTGCATTGGATATAGTATTGTGGGTATGTGTCACAACTTTTGTTTCTAATTTATTTATGTTATTAATTTTATTTTCTTCGGGTAGTTCGGGTCCAAACCCGAACTATGTTTTCAAGTGCTTTAGGTTTTGGCCTTGTTTACGTCCAGCGCAACGCAGTCGAAGCTGCGCAGCCTCGCTTGGGTCGACGAGCGGCCCCGCCCAGTTCACCGCACACATTTCTGATGTTTAATTAAGGAAATAAAATGAATTAATTTTTTTTAATAATAATCATCATAACAATGTCATTTGAGATTATTATTATTATTGTTGTTGTTATTTCTATTTTAGTTTATTACAATTATTATTGATTTGTTAATTTTACTAGTATTATTATTATACTAATTATTATCATTAGTATTATTATTATTATTAGCACTTGTTTTTGTTTTGAGTTTTGTTTTATGTTTTTATTTTTTTTTATTTTTAATTGAACTCTTTTTTTCAGTTTTTATTTAGTTTTAGTTTTATTTTATTTTTCTCTCATTTTGTTCCTTTCCCACTTTCGTCGTGACCTAGCCCTCCCCCTTTCTCCATTTTTTTCCTTCATCCCATCGAAACCCCCCCTTCTCCCAGGTTTGCACCGCCTCCCTCTTCCCCTGTCCGGCGGCCCTCCCTCTCGGCCTGGTCGAAGCACGACACCCTGCCCTATCCACTGCAGGCTGCCACCCCAACTCCCAGGCGCCCTGATCCCTCTCCAGCCTGCCCCGCCCTGTCCCGCAAACCACACCCACGGAGCCCCCATGTCGATCCTCCCTCCCTCATCCGGTGCCGCGACCCGCCGCCCCTCCTCCGGCAAGCCTTTGGTTGAACCCTCCTTTCCCCCATTTTCTATCGCACCACACCCCACCCTTTCCCCCTTGTTGTCCGCTCAAGAAGCGCCCCCCCCCCCCCCAGCTCGGAACTGTTGCCTCCTTTTGGAAGCCCGTCGGACCCCCTGTTTCCAGCCCGAAACCCCACCGGACCTCCCCTCCGGTGCCCCCTCCTATGACCAACACTATCCATCGACCTCCCCTCCTTGCGTAGCACCTCGGGCCACTGCTCCGTTGTTTGCGGATCCCCTGGTATCCAGCGTCTCCACTTTTTTGAGGGTGCAACGCTACTCGGATGGATTTTTCCAAGCGCGACATGCCTCCGCACCTCTAAAACGTGCTCGGAAAGCCCCCTATATGCTTATCGCAGGTGCGTTTTACTCAGTTTGGTTGGTTCTTCCTTTGGGAGATTTCTAGGTCAGGTATTATGTGGTTTTTGGTGTGGATTTGATGTTATTTTTGGTCCAATTCATGTTCTAGGGTCTTCTTTGGGATTGTTTGTGGTACGTATTAGGTGCAGATGAAGGTCTGCACAAGTTTTGGGAAAATTTAACACTAAGGTAGGTGTTTCGATGCCCCAACATCATTTGTTTAATTTAATATTTCTATTTAGACTTACTAATGTATTATTTGGTCTAATTATGTGGTTTGTTTGGTATGAAAAGGGGTTTTTTTGAGCATTTCTTCGAGTGATGATGGTTTTTGCACCGTCTCTCTAGATGCGTTTTGGTTTGAGGTAGGTGGTTCCCCGTCTAATTATTATCCGATGAATTAATTTGAAATGTTTATTTTGTTTTGAATATTTTTAATTAATTATTGTTTTGCGAGTGATGTTTTATTTTAAGTTTGATTTGTATTGAAATTTTTTAGTGTATTGTTCATATTATTGGGTATTTTCTGCTGAGAACTCTATTAGTGACTTTCAAATTGTGATGTTATCTTATTAGGTCTTGTAAGTGGTGTGAACTGTTTTTTTACATTGCATCGGATGCGTGTGGTCGTAAAAGATGTTTTTGCGTGAGCTTAGTGGTTAACGTTAAGCGATTTCTTCTAAATTGTTTTACAAGCATTTAATTTTGGCATGTAAAACTATGTAGTTTATACAATGGTGTTTTTGATATGGTGTAAGGGTTTTCTATCAAACCTTTTGGTGGTGCAGGTCACACTTTTTATTGTATTTGTGTGCGTGCGGTGTTGTAATGTGTTTTGGATTTCTAAGTGGTTACATTTGTGCGTGTAAAACCATGTGACACTCCTTTATTATTGTTTTATAAACTTTTTATGTGGTTTATTAGATTATGTCAATAGTTTGAAGCATGTTTTGAAACCGTTTTTAGAGAGTGTATTATTTCAAATGGTTTTCGTGTGTGCAAATGGTTGTTTTGGAATTTGTAGTATCTTATTGGGATTGAGTGTATGACTATGACATGTGGCATGAACTTTGAATTTCTTGAGCACAAATGGAAAGCATGGGTACTAGGTGGGTGGACTAGACTAGCATGCTAGTGATATGGGAGTGGCATCGACCCAGTTTCACATAGCGGGATTGACACTTACAACACTAACTAAACATTGGATGATGACTGGAGACCACTATGGTGGGAGGTGTTTCCCTACCAGTGGCTCGTGCACGGGAATGTGTGATATGGTTCACCGAGATGTGAGGTTCTAGGGTCCAACTTCTCGCTAGTATCGTTAGGGTCTCCCATGTATTGTGCTCTTCCTCTGCTTGCTGCTCACCATCGGCACACGGTGTGATGTTGGGGTTACCATGAAAAGTGTGTGTGCATGTGTATGTGTTTGCGTGTGTCTGTGTGTGTGTGTTCGTTTGTGTGGGTGTGTGTGCGTGTGTGTAAGTTAATTTATGTTTTTCCCTTTAGAGAAGTTTCCCCTTAAAACCCGTTTTCATTAAAAATACTTTAAACACTTATTTATTTATTTTATTCAGTTAAATTTCAAATGTATTTGTCTTTTAAAAATTAAGGGCGGAACCTTTTTCTCGATGGCATCCTACTGGGCTTTTAGCTCACACCCTACATACACCCTTGGGTGTATGTAGATTTTGTTTCTTCTGCATTCCAGGTTGTGACTTCGTGCTCAACAATGGGGGTTCTGGTTGTTGTTGGTCTTCGTGTGCAGGTTGGTGTTAGTAGATTGGGGATGCAACTTCTCATGTCGCATGAGGTTGGTTTTGGAGTTTAGTTCTATATTCTTGTTGTTGTTCATTTTGAGTTTTTAGTTGAGTTGTAGACCTAAACCTGTTTATAGTATTCGAAGTGTGTTTGGTAGCCTGTTTCCAGTTTTAGTTTTTTTATCTTGTTGGTTGTTTTTTTGTCTTTTATTCTGGGTAAAACCGTTCCCACTTGTTAATCTTGATAGTTGGGCACTTGTGCCAGCCAGTGGGGATCGGGAATGCCCTTCGGGCCTTGCTGTGGACCGGGTCGGGCGCCGGGTCGGATGGCGACCCGGCATGGTTCGTGACAAAATGGTATCAAAGGGAAAGGTTTTCTCTCTTCGGTCATGTTATTTTGAGATAGAGTCATTGTAGAGCAAAGTTAAGGGTTTCGGGACTCGATGTCCTGGTTACGACTAAGGTGCTTGGCCACCACACCTCGTGGCGGGACTCATGTTACCAAAGTATGTTGAGGTTTGTCTGTGTTTTTGGTCCTTGCGGTTAATCATTTCTAAGGGAAATGAAAAGTGGTAAGGCCAGTGGTCCTAGTGAGCTCGTAGGGTCTGCCAAGCCATGTGGAGCCAGGGATGCTGTCCTAGAATGCCCTCTGTGCCGGCGGCGTGACTGGAATATGGCCGCCAACCATACGTTCCTGCCACCCGCTGACACAAGTTTTCTCTTGCGTTTTTTCTCGTCTCTTTGTTTTGGATTCGTGGAGATTTATTTTTTAAGTAAAAATGTTTTGGTCCTGGAAAATGTTTTCAAATGAAGAATTTTAAAAATGAAATGGTGTGTGAGGTTTGAAAAGTGTGGGTTGAATGTTTTGGTTCAGAAAAATGGAATGGTATGATTTTGATCCTTGGTGTTCTCATGGGAAACCACATGCATGAGTGTATATGGCAATAGAAAATGGTTAATAGAATGAGTAGATGAGTGCCTTGATGGATATGAGGTGGATTCCAATGAGGCATGAGAACATGCATGTGCGAGTCCCATGGGGCACCATTGGTGTTTTTGCAACCCACCGGCTTTGTTTCTATTCAGAAAAAAGTTTTGTTAAAGGAAAATTTGGTGTTTTTAAATAACCGGTGATTGTGTGGTGTGTCCCTGTATTTTTGAAAGGTTGGATGTGTGGTGTCTTGAGCCGAGGATCCCTTTTGGATGATTTGTGTCCCGAGATTGAATTCTTATTTGTAAGTTGGTACGGAAGCATGTAGCTAGTTAATTCTTTTAAAAGTGCTTCAGGAAGCCCTTGTAGTAGTTCCCCCTGCACGTTTGGTGTTCACCTGCAGTATGTCTCAACCATTAGACCAGTTTGATTTGGGTCTATGTTTTTCTTTCTTGATTAGTATACCCCCCTATAAAGTGTTGACATTTGATTGAACTGTGGCCACAGGCAATTCGCCGTTGGATGACCCTCCTGTTGATCAGAGTAATCTCGCCTTGAATTCTAGAATGGAACCCACCTCTCCTTTTTACAAGTAATCGGATCCCCTCGCAGCAGGATGACATATGCGAGGGGAGCTGAAGGGAGTTTCCATCTCTTTGAGTTGTCTGAGTCGTCGAGTATGAAGTTTGATGTCGTTGCGTCTGAAGGATCCCCCTTGAAATGGTGAAAGGAATTATAGAAGGGAAAGGTGAAGTCGATTCAGAGTTATCAGTTCTTACCGATGTCTTGAATGGTTCTTAGTGTTTTCATTGTATGCAAGGGTCATGTTTGGTGACCTTTTGCAGTGTGATTTCACTTCAAGGTGAAAAGGTGGAAGCATCCTGGATTGGTCAGGGCTGACCACTATTCTAAATGACCTTTGGTCCTTCGCTGGTTTCGTTTACGAAGAAAGGGTCTACGTTAGGCCACTAGAGTGGCAGACCCTGTCACATGGGGATGCTTTGGTCGATTGCAAGAATCATTTATCGTTTAAGACTCAGTTTGAAGTCCCTCTCCATATAATGTTTCTCTCTACAACAGTGGTCATGTTTAGGTGACGATTTGTGGTGTCGTGTTCTCATTCAGTGTGACAAAGGGTGATGCGCATGCACCATTTCAGCTCTTGTGTTGGTGAATGTTTCGTGTATGATTAGTTGGATGTTGTAATGTGTTGTGTTTGATGCTTTTGCCTCGGTTGTAGTGTGGTTGCGTGTGACACTAAAAAGAAAATCATTGCACGAGAGTCCTCAATACCTAACTGCGAGGTAGGAGATTCTTCAAATATCAAGGCTCCAGCCATAGGCCTCGGAGTGAAGCTTGCGCGTGGTCAGGAACCTCAGGAGTGTATGGGACCCCAACTTTATTTCTGTCATCAGTGTTAAAAGTAGAGGCGGTTTAAATTGGTTCTATGGTTGTTCCATTCCGAATGAGCCATCTGGTTGCGTAAGGTTGGTGTGTCCATGAGGAGGTTTGTTCGTCTCGTGCCTTAAAGTCTTGGGGGATGCGTTCCACTGGATGCAATCGCTTTAGTGGTCCTTATAAGAGTCTGTTGGGTAACTCAGTCTCAAATTTGAATGGTTTTCGTCCCAGATATTTCAAGATGTTAGTTTGCGGCCGGCCGTGGTTTTGACGCCTGGTGGTCGGGCCCCCCCTCCCCTCTCCTTATGGTGGGGTGTTTGGTCACCATTGGAAAATTTTCAGAGTTCATTAATCCTCTTTTAATTCTCATGGCGGCGAGACCCACGATGTCTCTCGCACAAAGGTCTCTGGAATAAATCGGTGTTGGATTTTATTTAATGGTGGGGAGTCCGCTCGAACCTCCCCGTATCGGCTTTCCAGTCTCGTACTGGGCGTTGGTAGGTTCTTAATGGTGGGGAGCCCCTCAGGCTTCCCCATGTTAACCCATTAGGTTCTGTTTCGAATGATGGGTTGGTGATAAGTGATAAAAGTGCTCCTTGGACGTGGTTGGTCTCACTTGGTTGTTCAAGACAAACAGTGTGATTCCTGTTTTGTAGTGCTTGAGTTGTTTCAGTTGGTGAAGTTGGTTCTTGCGAGTGCGAGACTCCCTATCCCTGATCAATCAACTGGAGGTGTTCTAGCTCTTTGGGGACGGCGAAACATATCACAAAGTCTTTATATGAGTTTCTCGAAGATGTCTTTGAGTCACTTCCTCTGAGCACGATACTTTTGACTCTCTTTGCTTGGTGTTTGTGGGAATCCCCTTTGAACCTTAAGAGAGTGTGGTTCTCTACTTTGGGGTTTGGTTTTAGTCTGTGGCTTTCCGGGGACGGAAAGCTTTATGGTGGGGAGAATTGTCACACCCATCGTTTCTAATTTATTTATGTTATTAATTTTCTTTGTGTCAGGTAGTTTGGATCCAAACCTGAACTACGTTTTCGAGTTCTTTATGTTTTGTTCTTGTTTGCGTCCATCGAAACACAGTCGAAGATGCGCAGCCTCGCATGGGTCGACACGCGGCCCCACCCAGTTCACCGCACACCTTTTCTGATGTTTAATTAATGAAATAAAATGAATTAACAATTGTTTTAATAATAATAATCATAATAATGTAATTTGAGATTATTATTATTATTGTTGTTGTTGTTGTTGTTGTTGTTATTTCAATTTAGTTTATTACAATTATTATTGATTTGTTAATTTTACTAGTATTATTATTATTCTAATTAATATCATTAGTATTATTATTATTGTTAGAACTCGTTTTGGTTTTGAGTTTTTTCTAATTTTTTAATATTTTTATTTTTAATTTATCATTATTTTAAGTTTTTATTTAGTTTTATTTTTATTCCTTTTTTTCTCTCATTTTTTTCCCTTTCCCTCTTACGTCGTGACCTAGCTCCCCCCTTTCCCCATTTTTTTCCTTCATCCCGTCAAAATCCCCCCTTATCCTAGGTTTGTGCCGCCACCCTCTTCCCTTGTCCGGCAGCCCTCCCTCTCGGCCCGGTCGAAGCGCGACCCCCCGCCCTATTCGCTGCAGGCCGCCACCCCAGCTCCCAGGCGCCCTGATCCCTCTCCAGCCCGGCCCGCCTTGTCCCACAGACCGCACCCTAGGATCCCCCATGTCGAGCCTCCCTCCCTCATTCGGTGCCGTGACCCGCCGCCCCTCCTCCGGTTTCTCCTCTGGAATGCCTTTGGCCGAACCCTCGTTTCCCCCATTTTCTATCGCACCCCACCCCACCCTTTCTCCCTTGTTGTCCCCTCGAGCATCTCCCCCCCCCCCCGGCTCGGAACCGCTGCCTCCTTTTGGAAGCCCTCCGGACACCCTATGTCCATCCCAGAACCCCGCTGGACCTCCCCTCTGGTGCCCCTCCTGTGACCGCCGCTGTCTGGTGACCTCCCCACCTCGCGCAGCACCTCGGGTCGCTGCTGCGTTGGTCGCGGCTCCCCTGGTAGCCACTATCTCCTCCTCTTTGCAAGTTCTCTGCTACTCGGATGGATTTTCCCAAGCGTGACGTGCCTCCTCACCTCTACAACATGCTCGGACAGCCTTCTATATGCTTATCGCTGGTGTGTTTTACTCAGTTTGGTAGGTTCTTCCTTTGGGACATCTACAGGTTAGGGATTATGTGCTTTTTGGTTTCTATTTGATTTTATTTTTGGTCCAATTCATGTTCTAGGGTCTGTTTTGGGTTTGTTTGTGGTACGTATTAGGTGCGGATGAAGGTCCGCACAAGTTTTGGAAAAATTCAACAGCGAGGTAGGTGTTTCGATGCCTCAACATCATTTTTTCAATTTAATATATCTGTTTAGACTTAATAATTTATTATTTGGTCTAATTATGTGGTGTGTTTGGTATGAAAAGGGGTTTGTTTGAGCATGTCTTCGAGTGATGATGGTTTTCGCACCGTCTCTCCGGATGCGTTTTGGTTCGTGGTATGTGGTTCCCCGTCTAATTATTATCTGAGGAATTGATTTTCAATGTTTATTTTGTTTTGAATATTTTTAAATAATTATTGGTTTGGAAATTATGTTTTATTTGAAGTTTTATTTACATTGAAATTGTTTAGTATATTGTTCATATTATTGGGTGTTTTCTTGCTAAGAACTCTATTAGTGACTTTGGAGTTGTGCGGTTATCTTATTAAGTCGTGTTAGTGGTGCGAACTGTTTTTTTACATGTTTTCGGGTGCGTTTGGTCATAAAAGATGTTTTTGCGTGAGCTTAGTGGTTAACATTAATCGATTTCTTTTAAAAAAAATTTATAAGCATTTACTTTTGGCATGTTAAACTATGTGGTTTGGACAATGGTGTTTTTGATATGGTGTAAGGGTTTTCCATCAAACCTTTTGGTGGTGAAGGTCACACTTTTTATTGTATTTGAGTGCGTGTGGTGTTGGAATGTGTTTTGGATTTATAATTGGTCACCTTTTTGTGTGTAAAACCATGTGACACTCCTTTGTTGTTGTTTTATAAACTTTTTAAGTGGTTTATTAGATTAGGTCAATAGTGGGAAGCTTGTTTTGAAAACGTTTTTAGAGAGTGTATTATTTCAAATGGTTTTTGTGTGTGCAAATGGTTGTTTTGGTGTGTGTATTATCTTATTGGGTTTGAGTGTATTACTATGACATGTGGCATGAACTTTGAATTTCATGAGCACAAATGGGAAGCCTGGGTACTAGGTGGGCAGACAAGACTAGAGTGCTAGTGATACGGGAGTGGCATCGGCCCAGTTTCACTCCGCGGGATTGACACATACAACACTTACTAAACATTGGATGATGACGGGAGACCACTATGGTAGGAGGTTTTTCCCTACCAGTGGCTCGTGCACGGGAATGTGTGATATAGTTCACCGAGACGTGAGGTTCTAGGGTCCCACTTCTCACTAGTATCTTTAGGGTCTCCCATGTATTGTGCTCTTCCTCTACTTGCTGCTCACCGTCGGCACACGGTGTGACGTTGGGGTTACCAATATAAGTGTGTGTGCATGTGTACATGTGTGTGTGCTTCTGTGTGTGCGCGTGCATGTGTTTGGGTGTGCATGCTTGTGTGTAAGTTAATTTAAGTAGTTTTCCATTTAGAGAAGTTTTCCCTTAAAAAGTGTTTTCATTAAAAATTCTTTAAACACTTTTTTTTATTCTATTTAATAGAAAATGTGTTTGTCTTTTAATAATTAGGCGTGGAACCTTTTTCTCGGTGGAATCCTACTAGGATTTTAGCTCACACCCTACATACACCCTTGGGTGTATATATATTTTGTTTCTTCTGCATTCCAGTTTGTGACTTCGTGCTCAGCGATGTGGGTTCTGGTTGCTGTTGGTCTTCGTGTGGAGGTTGGTGTTGGTAGATTGGGGATACAACTTCTCATGTCGCATGAGGTTGGTTTTGGATTTTAGTTCTATATTTTTGTTGATGTTCAATCTGGATTTTTAGCTGAGTTATAGACCTAAAACTGTTTATAGTATTAGAAGTGTGTTTGGTAGCCTGTTTCCAGTTTTAGTTTTTTATCTGGTTGGTTGTTTTTCTGTCTTTTATTTTGGGTAAAACCATTCTCACTTTTTAATCATGATACCCGGGCACTTGTGCCATCCCGTGGGGATCGAGAATGCCATTCGGGCCTTACCGAGGACCGGGTCGGGCGCTGGGTTGGATGGCGACCCGGCCTGGTTCGTGACAGTATGGGTCTATATTTAGTTTAAAATGGAAATAATAGATGTGGTGTATAGAGGGTTTTCAAGAACTGTATTTTTTTTAAATATATGACAGTATATTATCTCCGTGAAAAATAATTATTATTGTTTGGATCATAACTAAAATTTAATGATTTATAATACATACATTTTTTAGTAAATTCCTCACTAGGAATTATGTTATTTAATTAAAGAGGGGAAATATTATTTACATTAGAATAGGTTTCATGAAAAATCATGTTATTAAACAAAAAAAATCAAATACCATAATAAAATATAAAAAATATTCCCATTAAATTAAGAGGGTAAAATGTTAATAAAGAATAATTATGTTTGTATAAATAATATTAAACTCATAATTGGACATTAAAATTAAATAATTTATTTAAAAGAAATTACTTTTTTTTTAAATTGATATTTTTACTATTCACTGAAGTCAATATTTTCTGAAAAAATCAAAAAAGTTAACCTAGGTTAATTGTGATATTATTATTTTAAAAATGATGATAAATTTAGAATCAGATTTTAAAATAGTTCATTAAATTATTCCTAATATATTTTCTTCAAAACATATAATTTTATTTAGAAAACGTGTTTTTGTCAAATTACTTTTCTAATAAGTTGTTGATTATTTAGTAAGAATTTATCAACAATTTAAATTCAGTAATTAATATATTTATATATATAATAAATTATTTAACAATATTCATACCCAACATTTTAATGACTATGATATTATAATTATATATTTCTTGGTTCGTTTAGGCATGGTATTGCCTCATGAAGAGGCAACTTGGAAATCTGAAAATGCTTTGAGGGAAAGATATCACCACATGATTAATAATTGAATACTATTATGAGGTAATGTTTTCTAAAATTTGGGAATAATTGAAAAAAAACTTTTTAATAATATAAAAATCATTTTCATTTTTATTAATATATTTTTATTCATTATAAATGTATCATGTAATTTTTTAAATAAAAAATGAAATAGTTTTAATTAAACTCTTTTATTATAAGATTTCATTAAATAGTTTAAATTTTAATTTTTTTTAATTTGAAAATTTTAAATATAATTTTTGATGTTAGAATATAAATATTCAGTTATGGTAGAATTTATTTATTTTTCTAAAATTATTGATTTTTTAGTGAATAGTGACAAATACGTATTTTTTTTAAACAAAATCATGTCTTTCATAGTTATAAATGTTTTAATTTAAATGATTATATTATATAATGATATATATTAATAATTATTACTAAAATAATTTTTATTTTTCAAATATTAATATTAAATAATCTTTTTATCAAAAACATTCACTTCTTGAAAACCTGATTTTTCGTCACCACTATGGGTAATATTTTAAATAAAAATGTGCATATTTAGTAAAATGAATTTCTTTAATTGATTAATTTTTATAAATCATGAAAAATTATATTTTAAATTATTGTAAACATAATTTTTTACGTTAATGAATAGTGAAAATAATTAAAATTAATTTCAGAGATTAAGGTAAAATCAGATTTACTAGTAGTTAATCTAAATTGATAAAGGTTATAAAGACCTAAAAATTATTATATGATCTATTTAATTGACAAATTTGAACCTTATTATGTATAAATGTAAATAATGATCCATTTTTAAGGTCTGTTACATGAGATATACATGGGTATAATTTTTTCTTTTCAAAGATTACAAATGTGCCACTCACCTCGCATATAAACTCCCACCCACTTTTATCTCCTCCTCACTCCTTAAATTCAATTTGTATCGGCCAATACGTCACCAAATATCTCCTTTACTACCGTCCACATGGATTAAATACCTTATTTCTTCATAAATACTTCATTATAAGTCTTTTGGTTCATATCAAAATAGGTTTCCCAATGATGATGTATCATTCTTAACTATGCATCTTTATTTTTTTTTTCTCCCAAATACGTAAAATAATTTTTTCATTATAAATATATAATAACATTATTATCTTACATTTACTTTTATGCTTTTATTTTAATGTGATAACTTCAATCACTCTCCTCTCCCATCAAATGGTATATGAAATCATCATTCATATGTATGATAGAATACCACATTGTAAATCAATATCATTTATTTTCCATCATCAGCCCTCATTTATTATTTAAAATAAGCATTTGTTGTATATAAATTTTATCTGTAACATATTACTACTTTTTTATTTATTATTTAACATATATATTAATAAAAATTATTTCAGGGGGGTACTATAACTTCACATGTGTATGTGGTAGACTATCGACTTATAATGTAATTTGATTTGTTTTTTAAAAACAATTTACATTGATGTTAATAAGGAAAATGTAACAGAATACAAGTGATACAAGTAAAAAAAGAATATTATTCATGTAATAATTATTATTTTATATTGGATAATACATAATTTTCTTTCATACACTACAAAAGGATATCGTCTTTTTTGTACGTGTGGTCTACCGCCTACATGAAGAGATGTGATTTTTTCATCATGACATATAGAAAATGATATTTATAAGTATATTTAATGAAATTATATTATATATATATACGTGATATAATTATCATTTAGGGATGGTAAAATATTACTTATCTCTTTTCCTAAATGATCATTGAAAAATTAAATTGTTACTCATGTGTACGAATGACCTACAGTCTCTAAGATCACAACACATGTCATTTTTCTTAAACAGAATTAATTATTAGTATTAGAAGAATAATTCATGTATAAATATGACAAGTATTTTGGGATTATTATTCTTTAGTTTTTGAAATTATGACCACTTAAACCCATACTAAGTCGTCTGAAGTCATTTTGACACATAATCCAAATATTGTTGAAACATAAAATATATACCTAATTGACTATATAATTGTATATGACTTGGTGATAATTGAAAAAAATATAATAATTAACATGTAAAACTTTTTTATAAAAGAACCTAATTGATATAATTTTTTTATTTATGAATAAAAAGAATGAATACAATGAATTAAACTCAAGGTAAGGGACTTCATCTCAATTTACTTTCATTGAGGCAAATTTCATTTTTATCAACCTATATTGTTTTATAAAGTTTATATATAGACCCTTTAACACGATATATAACTAATTTATCTATTCTATTGTTATTTATGTTCGTTTCTAATCTTATTGTTTCATGTATATTGTCATTTAAATATTTTCAACGTGATAGGGTTCTTCTCTTTTAAAAATCAATTAATAATTTCCTTGTAACTCTATTTTTTTTGATGATGAAGTTATTAAAATTAATTTTTATGGACATCATATTTTTGTAAAATACTTAATTGAATTTATTTTAATTGGTTTTTAAGAAAATTAGTCATTCTATGGAAAAATTTATGTTCTTTAAATATGACTCCAATATGGTACAAGTTTAATTTATTATGTGATAATGACTTTTCTCACTGTCATAACCATTATTTTATGCTTTCAGTCCTTTATAAGATATCATGTTTTATTAAAACTGGTGCCATAAAGCCCATTTTTATGGTAGTCTAGAATTTTAATTTGGTTCAAAAATGAAAATTTCATTTTTTTATTTAAAATGGTATTTTAAAATAAATGATTGTTTTGGCATCTGAATGTGATATTCATAGGAGTTTAGATATCTTTTCAACCGTGTTATGGTGAAAACGTGAATGAATAAATTTTTTAATGAATTATATTTTTCTATGAAATTATTTATTAATTTTTTGTCCCCATTATTTATCACATCTTATCCCATTATAGATTATACTATGGGTGATACCAGATAACACTACAATGAATTGGGTAATGATTGTATTTTTTGTACAATTATATTGGATTTTTTCCATATAGTTATTCCAAATTTTATGGGTTTTGTAAGGGATTTATAAGGGTTCTATAGGATGAATTCACAAGGAATCTATATAAATTTTATAAGTTTACTAATGCATTCTCATAGAGATCACCACACTAATTTTCATAATTCTAAATGATACCCTTTCGGAGGAAAAATGATATGTTAGTAAGAAATGGATTATCATGGGGTTTCATGTTTTCCACTAGACTAATAGTCTTCCAATTTTTTCCTCTACTACTATTTTCATATTATCATGTATTTTTTTTTAAAATTCCCTAGGTCTAGGGATTAGTAAAGGAATGAAAGAAGTCAAGTAAAAATTGGTGAATATTTTTCATCAAGATAAATAAATAATTATTTTAAAGTATTGATATTATTTGTAAGGAATCCATCAACCATGTGTATGGCAGACTACGACCTAAAAAAATAATGCAACTCATTTTCCATCAACAGTTCTTAGTATTAGATATAACGATTGATTTAATGTATATGTATATAAAATATATAATATAATTATACTAACAGAGTTTTATTATATATATATATATAAATATATACATTCTTATGTTTCTTATTTACTAATTGTATATGGTAATGAATTCTTCAACCCTAGGAAAAATATATTGAAACAAAAATTTTCCCTTATCAAATCATTTATAAGGAAATCAATGTCCTTTTTCACACCACATTGTTTAATAGTTTGTGGTGGTTGATTTTCCCATGATCATTCTCATTCTTATGATAAATTATTTATGTCGCTATACATTATTTTTTTCACTTCAGGCATTTTATTACATACCCAAATATTCTCTTCCCACCAATTTTCAACTCTTTAAATACATATTATTGGTTATTCTAGATGACCATCCCACATTTATATCATATCAAGAGGTTGTTTTATTAACCATTTTTATGATGTGGGTTTTTTAAATTAGAATTTCATTGAAAATAAAATACTATGATTTCAAAATTCAAGTTTTATTTCATTTAAAAATATTATAAAAGGGTTTAGTACATAACAACTACAGATTTTAATATTAGATAATTATGTTCGATAAAGTATTTTATAGGGAACACCATGCATAAATGACCCAGAAAATATATTGTCGTTATAACCTAGCTATTAATGTGGTTGGTTTTACTGTTATTAACTAATTTATTATATATATATATATACATATCCATATTTGTATAAATTATTTATAAATTCCTACTAAATATTTTTAAAAACATTAGTTGATTTATTTACTTTTAAAACATATGTTTTCTTTGAAATAAATTTTATTGTTTTTTGTGTAAAATATTATTAAAAATTTATTCTTATATTAGATAATTATATGATAAAATTAAATTCAATTTTTAAATCTATGTTTAAAAAATATGTTATTGAATATATTTTGGGATTTTTTTGAAGATATTGATTTTATAGTGAATAGTGAAAAATATAGTTTTTTGTAAATCTATTATTTATTTTCAATAGATTAAATAATATAAAAGCCTCATTATTATTAAATTATTATTTATAGTAAACTAAATATTATTTTGTAATATATAATCCACTTAATTATAATTTTATTATCATTATATTAGATTTTAGTATATGTTTATCTTTTGGATTGAAGACAAGATTTTTCAGAATGTTTTTTTAAAGTGAATAATGTTTCTCTATTTTGATTAATTTAGATAATCACTAATGATTGTTATATAAATAAAATTTAGAGAATATATTTAAATAAATATCTATATAAATTGAATTAATTATTATTATTATATATTGAGTTAATATGAAAAAATATTTTTCTTAAAAAAGTGTTTTTCCCTTCTATTATTGGGTTTAATTTATAATTATATTTTTTGAATTCTAGGATACAACTATTTAAAATGGACACAAAATTTGGAAGGAAAAATAATTTATGTTATATAATATTGTAAAATTTATTTTTGATCATAAGGAATAGTGAATAAAATAACATGGTTAAGCTAAAAGGGGGTATACATTAGATTAAACTATTATGATGAGTGTTATAATAACCTAAATAAATATTTAAAATATATTGTATGGTCATATATAGACATTATAAGGAATAATTCTCAGTAATTTCTCAATTTTTTATCATTTTTTCATGTGAATAATGTTGGTACACATTTTTCTTTTCATACATTATTAGTATTCCACTCGCCTCACTTTTAAAAAGTCAACCCCTCTCCTCTCTTCTTCACTGCATAGTCTATCTTTTTCATCCAATCCTTACCAAATAAATTAATAAATACCCCCTAAATCCTATAAGACTATTATTATCATAAATTCATCTTAATAATGCATTTTTGTTAACTATATGCAATTTTCTGAAGAAGATGTATCATTCTTAACCAATAATTTATTTTATTTTTTCTTCTACCTCTTTAAAAAATTATTCAAATATAACACTGGTATCTATAATATAATTATATTTTATTATGATAATTTTATTACCAATATCCATATCCCCTTCCATCTAATGGGATACAAAATCATCATTTTTTTATACAGCAGTCTACCTTCTCACGACCTCACATCATTTTTTTAATAAACTCTAAATGAATATTATAATGATATATTTAAATTATATATATGATATATGTCACATATTTTTACGTAATTAGTTATCATATCACATATTTTTTTTAATTTCCAGATCGTGGGGGATTCGATAACCTCTCTCATGTGTACTGTGGACTACAGTCTTACACTATACTGTAATTCATTTTTCACAAAAGCTTAAAGGGATATTAATGAGGATAATTTTAATGAATATATTTTATATAAATAAAATAATTAAGATATTTTGGACAGATTTATCATTCTTGAAACATAAAATATCATTTTATTTATTACGTTGATAAATGATAACATTGTTCGTGTGTACATGTTGACTACCACCTCAACAAGACGATGAGAGTTTTTTCATTAAAGAACACAAGAATGTTATTTATAAGTATATATAATGAATTTATAAGATTTTCATTATATTTTAATAATTTCATAATTATAATATAATATATAAATACTTCCCATAATTATTATTGAAAAATGGATATGTTACTCATGTGTATGTACGACCAACCGTCTCCATGATTGTAACATAGTTCACTTTTCATAAAAATCTTCCATGATTAGAATTAAAAGTATAATTGAATTAAAAATATGATTACATATTTTATTCTTAATATGATGTATATATTTAAACTATAACTTCTTTGACCATAGTCATCACAGAGAAGATTTTTTGGATTGATGATCAAAACATCCTCATAACACCCGATTTGGACTTAACTGATTAATTATTTGAATATGTTAATAAAAATAAAATAAATTATATAATTAGAATTTATTAATCATGGATAAGTTTCTTAATTAATATATTAATTTATATGTGTCTATTATGAATGATTAAAACAATATATAATGAATTTTTTTACTCGAGGGAAGGGTTTTCTAATATAATTTTTTATTTCTATGAGACATATGTGGTATTCACCACTAGTTTTTATGTGTTTTGTATTTATATAAAATTATATATTTAATATCATTATTCATTCCTAAATCAATATATTTTAGGATTTTATTTTAGTTATTTAAACCATGGGGATTTGAATTGAAACATACCATGTTGTAAATAATTTCATAACTCAATTTCTTTTCATTGGGGGTATATTAGTTATTCATTGTATTTGATATTCAATGATTATTTTTTTAATAAATATTTTTTGTATTAAATTGTTTTTATACTCGTTTTATATTGATTAAAATTTGATATAAATAATCTACAGATTTTTTAAATCTCAAATTCAATGGCATATTTTTTAAGGGTTGTTCATCATAAATTATATTAATTAGAGACATTGATTTATAATATTCAACCATATATATTTTTGAGTTGTAAATAATTCCATTTTACATGGAATACCATGAAAATAATTATTATAATGATATTAAATGAATCATTTTATTTTATTAATTCATGGGCCTTATGTTTGAAGAGTTAATATATTGGAAAATACTTTATATTACAATCTCCTTTGTTTAGTAATGGTTTATGTAACACCCTGCTTTTTTATAGACATATTTTTATTGAGTAAATCTAAATTTAAATTTATATATTTCAATGAAATAAGAAAATTTTCTTTTTCACAATAAACAAACTTTTTTTTGTTACACGCTACACTGAGTTTTTGTACGATGCCCCCAACACTAAGTTGGCGTACGTTACATGCTCCACAGAGTTTCAACGAAAAATCCACTTTTTTTGATAAGATAATTATAACATAGACATTAATCATAGTTATAATAATATTAATAAAAAATTTCAAAATATTTTTTATAATTTATTTTTAGAAATAATACATATTGCTCATGAAAGAAGTTATATTTGGTAAAGTCCTATGTTTTAAAACATCATTTTCACGAATGAACCGCTTCTAGTAATCAATGAAATTTTCGAAACATTTGGAAATTTATTATAAACAAATTATATTATATTTCTAATAAACCCTAAAAATTATCCAAGTGTAAATTTTTGGGATTTTTATGAGGAAATTCAATTTTGAAGAATAGTGAAAAATACTAATTTTTTTGATAAAAACTTTTTTTTGCATAATTAATTATTAATGATAAATTATATTATAAATATATTTTAAGTAATAATTAGATTAATATTATATATATATTAATAAAAATTTAATTATTTATAATATGTTTCAATATGAAACTGAATATAAAAATCTTAAAAAACTTTGGACCTTTTTCCTACATTAAAACTCGGTTATTTTGTCCCATCAACTGGATTACCACTAATATTAATTTTTTCGGATTCTGTGATTTAAATATATAAGATATTAAATAAAATATTGTATCAATTTTAATATTTATATTCTAATAATACAATGTTAATTTTTTATTCCAAGAGGATTAGTAAAAGTGATTTAAATTAATCATTATGGTTAAGGCCAAATTAAACTTAATTAGTTAATACACCTTAAAATTAGGAGAACAAATGAATAATAGACTTATCCAACACCCATTTTCTTTCTATATTTATTCCATAAACCTTACATTTTTTGATTTTATTTGCTTTGGTATTACTTTTTTCTTACATGGACAAGTCCACAACTAATTTGTTTCTAAGAATTCAATATGAGTCATTTTCCATTCCTATAAAAGGAAACCACCTCTACATAAACCTCACACCTCATAACCCTCTTATGTTCAGGAAAGACCAACCAAATCCCCTACCAAAAACCATAAGTTTTTATCTTTGATCCCTCCATTTTGGTGTAAACCATATCAAGTAATCTTTTTTGAACAAACCAAGATGTATTACTTGATTAAAATACAATGTTTTCTCTCAATATCCCTTCCTTAATTTTTCATCTCCACCCCAACCACTCAAATTATTCATTTATTGGGTTAAAACACGAGCATCGTTCCTATAAAATGATGTTTCTATGCAATTTATATGACCTACACTAACTCATACCTCTATCTAATGGGTGTTGAATATACTATTTTGGTGTACGCTGAACTACTACCTCACAAAACGATGATTGTTCATTTATCCTTTACCGCCAATCATAGTGGCCATTATGATAAAAAAATTATTTATATATGTGATATATTATATAAATTAATTATTTAAGATTCATTATTCCTTTTACAACACAAAAATATTTACCTTCTATTTGGTGTTAATACGATAATCCCGTTTGAGGATGTATGGACTACCACCCCCTCAAAGTGATGTGATTCATTCAAACACCACATAGAATATAGTAAAGATGGGTTTAATAAACATATATGTTATATATTAGATATTAATTAAAATTTAATATATATATATATATATATATATATTTCATTTATATACCTTCTTTCAATACGGAAATATAAATGGAAACATCATTCATTTGTATGTACGGTTTACTTTCTCTATGAATAGTGTATTCCATTTCAAAATCCAAAAATTTATTGATTATTATTATAAAAATATACTTTATATACCTGATATTTATATCATTTTATAAATCTATGGTCATGATATAAGTATAATGACCAATAATTTAACAAATTAAGAAACACGTGAATAACAAAGTAAATTTTACCCGAAGTGAAACATTACAATATGATCATTAACAAGATAGTAATGTAAGGTAATAATGAAAGAATATATTGTAATAGATATAATAATATTCCCCTATAAAATATTTATATTAAAAATATATTTATTATACATGAATATTTACTGAGTACGAAGATATCCAAGACACAAGGTATGGGTATTTTATCTCACTTCTAATTTGTGCCAGACACATGTTATGTTCACCACTCATTCCCTTTGTGTGGAGTCTGTACTGAAAAAGATTGTATTCTATGTATATTATACATAAATTAATGGGTATTTAGAAACCAATTTTATAATCATTATTTAATGTGGTTTATGTTTGAAAAGATACCAAATTGATAAAATAGTTTTGCCTCAATTTTCCATCTTTGAGACTCATGTTTTGTTAGGCACCTAAACTCTATTTCGAGGAGTATATAAATCAATTTTACATTTTTATCATTAATATACATATTTTAAATGAATATTATGATTAATTTAATTTAATTTTCTTACATTGAGAGTATGATTCCAAGACACCATGTTACAAAAGTTTATTGAGACAATCTCATCGTTTTTCTCGAGATTGTTAATGATTATGTTTCCTCTGAAGAAATATCTTAATCCATTATTCATTAATATTAATTATTTTATTTATCCTATAATTTTTCAAGATATAATCATTATTTAGTACCATTTTTTCACTCTTTGGTATATAATATAATGATTTTAGTAAAATTTGACCACCTCCCTCTTTGGTAGGAGGCCTATTGTATTAAAAAAATAATGTTTTCAAAAATAATTTTAAAAATGTTTTAAACTATGACATTAATGATCATTTGAAATTAAAACGAGATCTTTTAAAATATATTTTCATTAAATAATCCTTTATATGTTTTAAAATCTATTTTCAAAGAAAATGTTTTTCAAAATATTTTGGGTTATAAAAATTATTTTCAGAGAAGAAAGGATATTTTTCTCAAGAAATGTTTGTAAAAGGCCATTCAATAATATTTACCATCAATGATAACATCAATTTGGGATAAAAAAATTATATTGGGATGTTATTCAATGTATTCATTCAGGTTCTTTATCTAAGTGTATTATTTTTTGATAGCATGATGTTCTGAAACCCATGTCTCTTTCACTGGTTATATACTTTTGAAATCATATACATTTCACAGGTTATGTTTATGATAAAGTGATTATGGAACCTATATCCATCCAAAGGTTATGACATGTTTACCTATTTATGAGACCCATTTAATTTCAAGGGTTACGGAATGTCTTTTTTTTGATCTTGTGGAGCTTGTATTTATGATTTCATTATGTGACAGGTGGGACCTATATCTCCTTCCAATACATTGGGTAAAATTTAATATATATGAAAATGGTTATGATGGTATAAGGAGTCAACTACTGCTTCTAGGATGGTATTGGGAGTGAAAATTAAATACTAAGATGGCCATGGTAGTAAACCATGACTACGATGATGCTATGAGGAGTGAACTCATGCTACTGTGAAGGCCATGGTATTCAACAATGACTATTAAGATCATTTTGGTAGTAATGCCTTGGATACTATGGAAATAATTATAATCTTGTGTGTTTCCATAATTCCAAGTATTACTATTATATTATTCTTTCTTTTATTGTGTCCTTTACTTCATTTTGATTCATGTCTTTGAAATTGTCTTTCATTTTATAATGATTCATTTGTCTGATCTTTGATATGATGGGTACAATCATCTAGTTTCATGTTCACGTTCTCATACAATTATGATCATGTTTATTTTTACGTTTCTCCATTGATTTCCCTTACTTAATATTTGAGATCACCTTTTTTTATGTTTCTTTCCCCATGTTATGAAGATATGTATTATGTTTGATGTTTCTAAGAAAGGTTCTGGTCAAGAAGATCCTAGTGGGAGATAATGTAGCTCAGTTTTCCACTAATGATAATATTTCCATGTTTCCAAATGCACTAGACTATTACAATCATATTTTTTCTATTTGTATAATGTTTATGTATTTTGAAAAGGTTATGTAATGTCAATTTTTGTAAATATAGGGTTTATATAGTTGGTATCAAAAGATATGTATAGTTATCCTTTTGAAACTAGGATGAGAAACCCATGGATAGAAAACTAAGGATAGATCTTGGGATAAGTATAGACATGAATCAATGTATCGGAAAATGTCATGGAATTTTGGTGGAGGATATACTGAGTGGTTTTCTATAAATACATCCATTTCTGGATACTATAAGTGGATATGGCTCTGACACAGATGTACCTATGGGTAACAACACAGAAAAGATATTTTGGGATTGACTCTAGGTAATCTAATACATGACAATTGGCCTTGCTTCCCAGGTAGTTTGAAACTACTGAGGGAAATGATTTGGGAATAAAAAAACACTTCTAGAACCATTATTAAGGATTTAAACCAATATTGACTATGAATAACCTAGGATAAGCATAAGGTGTCATAAATTGGGGAATCTGTCATAAGTAAGACTTATTATAAGTGATTTTTCATGATTATTTAGTTCCTCTCTCTTTGATTCTGGTTTTAGTCAATCTATGGGACCCAAATAAACCATTTTATTGACAATTGTGATGAAAAATGAAATGATTATCCTCCTGAGAAACTGAATTATATGGTAGATGGAATGGGAAACCTTATTTATATGAACAAATATCATTATCAAGATATAAATCATGGTGGGAATCCCAATAAGTAAATGGGGGATAAAAAATTTGTTATTCCTTTACTGAGGCAATGACCACCTTTATTCTGAGGTTATTCTAATCCACTTGCTACTGAAAAACAGATTAGTTAAACTAAAAATATATTCTCTGTCATTTAGTGTTTGGAGCATAAGAAATTCATTCTGGATGTTTATTGCTTTGAAAGTGAAGAAAATCAGTGCTGAACTCTACTCATGAATATGAGGTAGCGTGATAATATTAATTCCATAGTTTAGGAATAGTTTATGAAATTATTTTTCAGTAAGTGCATTCCTCTTATTCTTTTTACCGATATGGAAAAAGAGTTCCTTGTGTTGAAGCAATAGAATGATGATTCTGTTGGTACATATGAGGATAATTTCATGAGACTGGTGAGGTACTCTTAAGGAATTTTCATCCAACTAGAAAGTAATGTATATATGTTTATTAGTGTATTAAATACAAATCATAGAAGGGAATATTACATAATAGACTTTAGTAACTACAAAGAGATTATGCATTAGAACTCAGTGTTGAAATTGACATTAGAGTCACATATCAATCTCACGGATTTGACAAAAATATGAATATGGAGTTTAAAGGAAACTCTATGAACTATAAAGAATATGATTTTTCTGTAATTCTATATGTGTGGGAAGAAGCATGGAGTAAATTCCCTTATGGGGTCTAATAAATTTTTTATGAGTCGAAGGGAAGGCCATCCTGAAATTGATTGCCGATGTGATGGGAAGAATTTAACTCAAAATGTCACTGGATAAAAATACAAAGAGAGTAGACCACCCAAAATTTTGTGCATTATTTTTAAGGATAATGGTCATTATTCTAACTATTGTCCAGACCCAAGGGGTTGTGATGACGATCAACAGCAGCAACCTCTTAAGACGAGGGACAAGGTTAAATCTCATGCAATTTCTATATCTGATAAGGGTTGTGATAAAGATGTAATGATAGGTACACATACCATCCACTCAAAAACTGTTAACATATAATTTTATTTTGGATATACCCACTCATTCATTTTTATATAAGTATCTAAGGGTGTTAATATTCCTTCCAAAAAAATTACTGGTGGAATTAGCTGTGCAAACCCATTATGGTACGATGATTGCATCTAAAGTCAATGATTCCTCTCAGATTGAACTTTGTGGGAATATGCTCCATTCAAATCATTTCATTCATCCTTTGGTTGAATTTAAATTAAATTTACTCATGGATTAGAATTCTCTCGATAAATCCGACATCAATTGTCAAGGAACTGAGGCTACATTCGATATTTGAAACCCTCTTTTGATCATCCATAAATGTGATGATAATTCTAAACATCTTTTGGTTATTACATCCAGTTTATGGGTCTTAATACCCTTTTGAAAGGGTTTATCATCTAGAATGGTTAGGGAGAAGATCAACATCGATGATAATCTATTTTCTCTTGACGTTGTTTTTGTATTTTCTAAAATAGTATCGTCATCGTCCACCAAAACGTGAAGTTGAGTTCTCAAAAAAAACTTCAACATAGTTTCATGCCAATTTCAATGACTCCTTATAGAATAGAACTAATTGAGATGTAGTAATCAAAGAAACAAATCTATGAGAACCATGATAATGGAATCATTTGGACAATTGTCTCACCATGTGGTGCACTAGTTCTTTTGTAAAAAAATATGGATCAATGCAACTATGCATTGATTACCAGGAGTTGAACAATATCATAATCAAGAAATAGTATCATTTTCCATGTATTGATGTCATGATTGATCAACTATGAGAAGATTAATACTTTTACAAGATTGAACCTAGTTTTAGATATCATTAATAAAGGGTAAAGAAGGATGATATACCAAAGGTGTTATTACATAAAATGTATATTCACTATGAATATATATTAATGAATTTTGGTCTCAATAATTCCCTTGTTATCTTCATGGATTAAATGAATAGCGTCTTTAGAGATTACGTCAACCATTTTTGGTAGTCATTATAAATTATATTCTAATCTCGTAAAGGATTACAGTAGAGAATTATGATAAAATGAGTGTTTTGGTGAAGGTCTTAATGAAGGGTATGATATATTAAAATTTTGAAAAGTGGGACTTTTTCTTTCAAAAGATTTCATTTTTTGGTCTCATAATCTCATGATATGGTATAACAGTAGGGCCATCAATGATAGAGGCTATTTATAACTAGCCTAGACTAACCATGATGACTGATATTTATAGTTTTCATGGATTAACTGAATATTATTAGTGTTTTCTGTGGAATTTTACACAACTTTCTAATCCTTTGACAAAGTTCTCCCATAAGGGTGTTAATTCCCTCTATACTAATGAATGTGAGGAAAATTTCAAGGAACTAAAGAGGAGGTTGGTCAGTGCAAATGTTCTTATAGTAATCTATAAAAGAGAAGGGTTTTTAATCTACAGAGATGTATCCAAAAATGGATAGGTATTCTTTCTTATGAAAAATAACTTTTTTATATCATATGCCTATCAAATATTGAGGATTCATGAAAAAATTACACAACTCATGATTTGGAGTTAGCAATGGTAACTTTTTCATTACAGATAATGTGGAATTGTCTTTATGGAGAAAAGTGTGACATATATACTAATTATAATGATCTAAAATATATATTCACACAAACTTATTTGAACATGAATCAAAGAAGATGGTTTGGGATGATAAATTATTATGATTTATCAATACATTACCACCCTAGGAAAGCGAACCAGGTGGTTGATTCTTTGGGTTGGAGGGATCTTTCTAGATTTTCCACGATGAGGATCACAAAAGATCTATTACATATGGATTTTTAATGGATGGATCTATAAATATTGAAGGAAGGTGGAAAATCATACCATTCTATAATAAATTTACATCCCTCTATCCATGATTTGATTATGGAGGCAGAGAATCAATATAAAGAGATGAGAAATCTGTTCAGTAATGTTACTAATTTTAACCTTGATCATGATGGAATAAAAAGGTTCAAGAACCATGTATGTGTTTCTTCCATACCTAATTTGAAGAAGATTATATTATTGGAGGCTCATAGTTATTCATTATCCATTCATCATGGAATTGAAAATATGTATAGGGACATGAAATGATACTTCTGGTGGGACAGCATGAAGATACATATTACAGAGTTTGTATCTCAATGTTTCGTATACCATCAGGTTATGGCTGAAAGAAAAAAAGTCTACGTGGATGATGCATCCCATTCCCATACCAGAATGAAAATGGGATAACATCACGGGGGATTTTTTTGTTATAATTCACCAAAATGATAAAGGTTTTAATTCTATATGGGTGGTACTTTATCTCCATAATAATCTATCACACTTCATTGTTAATAGATAAGATTTGTCTCTTGATCGTCTTCATAGGATCAACATTAAGGTAGTGTTAAGGTTTCATGGAGTACCACCTTTTATTGTATTAGTTTGGGATCTGACATTTACCTCAATGTTTTGGAGAAGACATTTGAATACACGTAAAAAAGAATTGATTTTTAGCATGGCTTATCATCCTGAAACCGATGGTCAGTCTAAATGAACAATTAAAACCCTAAAAGATATGTTGAGATATTATTATCTAGATTTCAGAGGTGGTTGAGATAAACAACAAAATATATTTGTGTTTATTTACAAAAATATATTTCACTCATTAATTTAGATGGAACATTATGAGCCCCTATATGGGAAGAAATGATGACCTCCAAAATATTGGGATGAGGATGGATTAGGACATCTATTGGGACCTAAGATCACAAAAGAAATTTTCGAGATGGTTCAAAACATTCAAAATTATATCATGGAATCTCAATGATGGAAGAAACTTTATGATTATAACCATTGATTTGATCTATAATTTGATGTTGGAGAAAAGGTGTTTCTAAGAATCTCACCCTAGAAAACTATTATGATATTCCAGAGGAAAGTGAAACTAACCCCTTGGTATATCAGCCCCACTAAAATTATCGATCATATTAGGATAGTAGCGTATCTCTTGGAACATTATAAAAATATCTCTCAAGTCCATGAAATTTTCCTTGTATATCTCTTAAGGAAGTAAATACTTGACCCTTCACATGTACGGAAATCGTAGGTCATTCCATTAGTGCATGATATTTCTTAAAAGGAACAACCTGTTTAAATTTTGGGCTCATTAGAGAATGTTTTTCGAAATAAGACCACTCCCCTGGTAATTTTTTTGTGGAGAAATCACCAATTTTAGTATGCTATGTGGTAACATGAAGACATTATGAAGTATAAGTATCATAATTTTTTTGCCCAATTGATGAATTTTGAGGGAGAAATTCATTTTAAGGGGGGAGAATTTAACAACCCGAGTTTTATAGACTAGTTCATTTTAATAAATTAATATTTTATTTTTTATCTTGAAATGAACAAAATAAAATAATCCATTCACACACTAACCCATCATTTAATATGTTATACACAACACCTAGTGGGTGTATGATGCACACAACACTGAATTGGCATATGATACAAAAAACACCATATTTCTACAATTCATTACTTTTTATTTTTTTTATTATTGAAATAAAATTACTATAACCTATCCATTAAAACTAAATAATTTCCAAAAAAACTTAGAATTTTTTATATAAATAAAACATATTGATAACGAAAGATATGATTTTTAATAGACCATATATGTTTAATAACAACTTTTTCTTGAAAGAATAATTTATAATAATGAAAGTAATTTTAGAAACATTTATTAATATAATTTGATAAAATAGAATTTATTTTTTAATTTAGAATGATTAAATTATCATAGAGTGAATTTTTTGGATATTTCTTAGAATGTATATTTCTTTAAGATTAGTGAAAAATACAGTTTTTTAGTTAAAAACTAACTTTTTACCTAATTATTTAATAATTAAGAAAGATATTATAAATATAATTTATGTTAAAATTAAATTAGTACTTCACCTATTAATTCAATTCAATTCATTATAATAAATTTTATTTTGAAACTGAATATAAAATCACATCAAACTTTTGAACAATTTCCTACTTTAATTCCCGGTTATTCCATCTCATCTGCGAGACTATAACAAATCTTATTTTTTATGATTATGTGTTTAGAATTTCTAAAATCCAATATGAACCATCATATTCTTACAAATATTTATATTCAAATAATACCATGTTAATTTTTTTCCAAAATGATTTGTAAAAGTGATTAAATTTAGTCCCAGTGGTAAAGGACAAATTAATCTTAATTAGGGACTAAACCATAAAATTAAGGGTCCAAATGAACTAGACACATTTCAAAAACACAATTTATGTTTATATTTAGGCCATTATCCTTCCATTATAATTTTTTGTTGGTTTTGTATGAATTGTTTTATGTAATAACATGTGCACACCTAATTTGTTTCTAAAAAATTTATGAGAGTCATTTTCCATCCCTATAAAAGGACACCACCTCTACCCATTCCTCACACATCTCAAACCATTTATGTATGGCAAAGACATACCGAATATACTATGAAAAAATTCTCCCTTAATCATTGAACCTTCTATTTTGGCAGAAACTCTTTCAAGGAAACCTTTTTTCACAAACCAATAGGAGTTACCCTATTAAAATGAAACATCTTCTCTCAAGCTCCATGTTGTTATTTTCCTCCTCCACCCACTCCCCTATCCTTATTACATTATTCTGTGAAAACACCAATATCATAAATAAACTATGATTTTTTTATTCAGTTTTTTTGACCTTCACTTACACACACCTCCATCTAATGGATGTTCAACATGTTGTTTCTGCGTACGATGAACTACTTCCCCACAAAACGATGATTGTTTATTTATCCTTTGCCACCAATCATGTTGGAAATTATGATGGATACTTTTTTATATATTTAATATATTATATTTACTATTTATTTAACTTTCTGTATTCTATTTACAAAACACCTATTTTACCTTCAATTTGGTGTTAATATGATAATATCATTTGAGAAAGCATGGTGAACCGCACCCACAAATTGACGTGATTCGTTCACACAACACATATAATGTATTAAGGATGGGTCTAATGAACATATATGATATAATATATATATATATATATTATAATTTAATATTTATATAGATATATATCCATACATATATATACATATATCATTTACATACCTTCATTTAATAAGACAACAAAAATGGAAACAACATTCATGTGTACTTACTGTTTATCGTCTTCATTAATAGTGTATTCCATTTCATAGTCTTATATTTTATAGATTAATATAATATAAATATTATGGATATACCTTATATTTGTATCATGTTCTAGATTCTGGAATCCTAGTATAAGAATAAGGACAAACAATTTACCAAATTAAGACACATGCAAAGAACATTGTAATTTTTACCCGAAGTGAAACTTTAACATTGGGTCGTTAAAATTAGGGTAATATAATTTCTTAATTAAACAGTATATGGTAATAGATATAATTATATTATTCTACAAAATATTTATAATAAAATTATATTTATTATAAAGTAATATTGTACGACTATAGAGAGAGTCAATACAAAAGGTAAGGGTATTTCATCTCATATTTAGTTTCTATGAGTTATATGTTATGTTCGCCACTCTTTACCACTGTGTGGGGTATATAATTGACATTATTGTTTTTGATGTATACTATATTAAAATTTATTATTATTCACATATCCCTTTTATTATACTTCTTTAATGGGGTTTATGTTCCAAAAGTAACCAAACTGATAAAACTGTATTGCCTCAATTTTCCTACAATGAGACTCATGTTTTGTTATGCATATATACTCTATTTCAATGTGTATATACATAAATATTATATTTTCTATCATAAATATACTTATTTTCATGATATATTAAACGTAAATTTATTATATTCTATTAAATGGAGTGTTGACCCCAAGTCACCAAGTTATAAGAGATTATGGAGACAATCACCTCGTTTTTTTAGATTATTTATGTTTATGCATCCATTGATGAAATATTATGATCCATAATTTGAGAATATTTATTAGTTTCTTTATACTATGTTTATTTAAATAAATAATCATTTTTATAGCAATTTTTACTCATTAGTACATAATATAATGTTTTTTGTAAAATCTGACCACCTCTCATTTTTGGTCGAAAATCTCTTATACTCAAAAACCATGATTTAAAAAATGTTTTCATTAATGTTTTTAAAAAATAATTGAGGATCATTTTACAGGAAAAATGAATTTGAAAATTATTTTATAATTTTCAAATATTTATTTATATTTTTTCATATTTATATTAAAATAAATTGTTTTTTTAAAATATTTTACGTAATCGAAATAATTATTCAATGAATAAGAGATATTTTACTCAAGAAAAGTTTTTAAAATATATTTTTAAAATATTTCCCATACAAGATAACATCCACTTATTTTAATAATTCATTTATTGGTAAATTATTCAATGTATTCATTAATATTCATTCCTTGAATCGATTATGTTTTGAGGGCATGATGTTATGAAACCCATTTCGCTTTCATGGGTTATATGATTTTGAAACCCGATTCTTTTCACGGGTTATGTTATTGATGAAACGATTATAGAACATATATCCCTCTATATGTTATGATATTTTTATATGTTTTTGACCCTCATTTCATTTTTTGGGTAAAGAAATTTCAATTTGTTATCTTATGGGACATGTTTGTATGATTTTGTTATGTGATGGGTGGGACCTATATCTACATTCAATGCATTGAAAAATGTTTTATATCCTATGAGAATGAGTATGATGGTATGAGGAGTGAACTCATGCTACTAAGACAGTCTTGGGAGAGAACGTTGACTACTATGATGTCCATGGGAGTGAACCAAGAATATTATGATGGTTTTATGAGTGAGCCCATACCACTATGATGGCCATAGAAATTAACCATGATAACTAAGATGGTCTTGGTAGAAATACCATGGATATTATGGAAATTATTATATGCTTATTGTTTTCCACAATACCATGTATTACTCATATGTTATTGTTTCATAGGTTATGTCATATACGTACTTTTTATTCATGTCTTACGAACTGTCTATATTTTACCATTATTTAGGTATATGATATCCCATGTTTACCCTTAATGAACATTTTTGCTCCCCCTTTTTATTTTTCTTTCCCCCAGTTATGTAGATATATAAGTTGTTTGATAATACTATTAATTTTTCGGTAAAGAAGAATCTAGTTGGAGATAATATAGTTCATTTGTATACTAATGGTTATGTTTCCATGTTTCCAGAGGCACTATACTCGTACAGTGTTCTTGCACATCTTTGTATAATGTTTATCTATTCTTCAAAAGTTATGTAATGTTAAGGTTTTTAATATGAGGGTCACTATATTTTATTATATAGGATCCTTTAATGGAAATAATGTGATGATATTTACATGAAACATATCTATTTTTTTATCCTCTAGTTGGGAATTAAGATCACTTGTTTAATTTCCATTTTCCCCTTAATAATTTAATAAATATCTAGAACTGTATTTGTAGGTGTTACTGATAATGTATTATATTTTATATTTGGTATCATTCTCTAATATATCCATTTTTTCTAAAATCTTTTAAAAATGATAATTTCTAAAAATAAATTGTTTTATTAATAAAATTTCTAGGATATTTGACCTTTATTTAAAATGATTTAAATATGAAATTTCAAAAAATTATCTAAATGAGTATCTTTTGATTCCCTTTTTCTAAATGATTGGAAAAGAATATTTATTCTCAACATTTATGAAATGAAGATATTTTCCTGTAATCAAGTCCATATTTTTTCTTTAATTTTACATAATATAATATTTGGGATATTTTCAATGAAAACTATTTTAAAATTTTTTTGGAATTTTTTTTTCAAAAATAATTTTCAAAATAAAAAGGTAGTCTTACTCAAAATGAGCTTTATAATATTTTAATGGTATATACATTCATCTATAAAAACAAGTGTTCTTGTTACTTATGATCCAATGAGGAAATTTTTTAATGATACCATACTCATTATTTCTCTACATTAATTAATATTGTAACAAATCAATTTACTTGGAACTTATTACTTTTCCCTAGGTTATTCATGTTTCAATGTGATTTTTGTTGAACCAATTTATTTTCTATCATGACCATCTCCCTCCTTTGATGCCCCTCCTAGGCTAGAAATGGAGAAAGAAGGATAATGACCTCTAAGCCCTACCTCCAATAGGACCTGGTTGGAGACTAGCACCAAGGGTATACATATCTCACAATATGGAAGATATTATTCTTTTTGTTGAAACAAGATTGGGAGACATCATGGATCATACAAAAAACAACTCCATGAAAAATGTATAAAAAAAGTTTAAACATACCCATAGGTATGTTTTAAATATGAATGATTCAAATAAAAAATGTCTCCAACGTAATTTACCATAAGTAAATCTAAGAAACAATATATAAACTGTCATGATCTGATCTAGTAGTGTTCATCACTGTCCATGTAATCCTCCAAAAAACCCAAAAAGATTTTATATACATATTCTGATCATACAAGTATACACAGTATGAAAGCCAAATTATCTCATGAAAATATAAATGATTTATACTAATGCACTTGTGGGAAAATATTATATCCAAATAGCACTAAAGTAAGTATACTAACCATCCCTAATTAACTAAGGAACCCTCCCAAAATAATGCACTTTAGGTAGTATAATATAAGGCACATCTATTATGGGGTACCCCACACAACATTCCCAAATATTAGCTACTCTCACACCCTAACAAAAAAATGTCTGGGTGCTCCCACCTCTTCGGAACATAACACATCACCTCGCACCCACACACACCTTGGTCTCACAACCACATAACATCCTTCCTGAACACACCTGGGCATCACAACCACAACCCATTCCACCCACACACACCTTGGCCAAAAAACAACATATCTCTCTCTTATAGACACATATAATGAAAACTACTTCTCATCTCAATGACACATGGGAATGAATAAATTGACTGCATAGATCTGTCCCCCGTATACCATAACCATCCCATATAATATTAGGATATCCTGGCATGGAAGAAGCAGTAGGGAATAGTCGGTGGCCATCCATCCATCCTCCAACTATGATTATTGTGAAAGACACCCTCCCTCATGGGAATGGTGGGTTTGACATATAGTGATCTACCAGGGTAGGGTGCATATAGAAATAATAAGATCATACATTATAGGTATAAATAGTATCAATAAACAAATCCCAACCTATGGGATTAAAAATAAGAACTAGACAACATAAAAAACAAGATTTTCTACTACCTCTATATTAATTTATTAGTGTCGGAAATGATCACAAAGGATGTTGATAAATATAAGAATATTTATCAATCTTATTCTCTTAACACCCATTCATTTCTTTATTTAGGTTTAACCATAGTTAATTACACATCCCATTTTTATCTTTTCATTAAAAAACACCATCCAATTACCCAAAAGAACTCATTTCATCTCAATATTTTTAAGCATTCATTTATTCCCTCACTACCTGGGAAACTTTTAATAGAAAAGAACAATATGTAGCACATCAAAAGTCACATAAAGGAATAAGAAAGAAGGTAAATCAACCCACTTCGCAATTACAATCCATTTATCACCCATTCATGACATAACATATACAGATCTTAAGACAATGGGTGAAGACTTATGTATGTTATTAATGGTGAATCACCCATACCAACCACTACGATCATCACTCTTCAAATTCATTCTTCCCAATACATACACTGAATAGAGAAAAACCACAAAACATAGATTCACCCAGAAACACATCCCATTACACCCATTTTCGACTACCCTATTTCACAACAACACACTCATCACACCCCCACTTTGTAACCCCATCCATACAATTCCCCCACACACAAAACCGATGGAAAACCACACATAACAAAACTTATTTAGATTTAAAAATTGGGATATTATTCAAATTTTACTTTATAAATTGAGTGTGTGATCACAAAATCCATAAGAGCATAGTGAAGCTATTTAATTAACTGAGTATACCTAGTTAATTAATTTCATATAATGTTTCAATCAATAGAAAATCAACTACAAGAATTAAAAATCCATAACATGTGCACAAACAAAGATCCCCAACAGACATGATTTCTAGTGGGTTGTTAACCCAAATAGATTAAACTATCAAAAGGGAATGACTTAATGAAATAAAATGCATCAATTTTCTACATCCATTGGTATATTAATTTTGAGCAGATTCAATTAAAATTATTTTTTTTTTATTCAAGCATATTCTTAATGGAAAACATTTATCATCCCACCTCTCCTAATACAAAATTGTGATGGACGAAGGAAAACCTAGTTGGAAGAAGAACCAATATATACTTCTTGATTGCACCAAGATAGGGGTGCATATAAGTAGCAGGAAAACACAATGGGAATATGATCTAGAATTAATATCCAGATCTATTGACTACTACTAAATAATAACTTTGGGCATCTCATACTAAGGGAAACATGAAGGAAGAATAATGGAATGTTATAATTTAGTATAAGAAATATCTAAATAGAGACTCAATTTAGATATTTTTTCAATTGTTCATTAAAGTCAGATCAGGTAATGAAAATGCATTTTGACCAAGTAAATCCCTGAGAGACTTTTGAATTTGGGTTCACATTTATAGGCTTTGAATCAGACTCAAATACATTCAAATCCGAAATTAAAGTCATTTTACATCAAAGGAGACGTCAAAAGGGGGAAATGGGAACTAGGAACTCCATTCATGAGGCCCCACAAGATGAACCACCACTGGATGAGGCACTACTAATGAGGAACCTTTTCATGAAGTACCACTAGATGAGGCACTATTGGACATGTGACTGCTAGCGAGTAACCACCAGGGCGATCCACCGCCAACAAGCGGCAATCATGTTGATACTACAAGGGTTAAACCACCAAGGTTAGACCGCGAGGGCTACAAATTTGTCATGAGGCATCGTTGGAAATCTTGAAAAATGGGAATTTTTTGAAAAATGTCCAAATGAGTCACCATTTCCTACCAAAACACCAAAAACACCAGATTCTCACAAAGGATGTTACCATATAGGTATGAGTCATTACATTAGATAACTCTCAAATGATTCCCTCCATCAATAATTCAAAACCAAGCCCATAAGAAAGAGGGGACCAAATAACCACCCCACCAGATGCCCCATAAAGGTCTCTCTACACATGAAACATCGTTAACATCCAAACACATCAATGTCAAAAAATAAACTACCTTGTGTTGTCTGAAATATGGAATCCTCTACTTCCAATAACACATATCCTAACATATACTAACACAAACGACCACATGATACACCATAGAAGCACAATAACATATTATCCAAGAACCCATACAAGGGAATTCTATCCTCCACGTCAATATACTATCTACTAAGGTAAGAAATGACTCACCCAGATTGCTTTAAACATATAAAAATTAATTAATATTGATTGGTAATTGTGTTATACCCTAAACACATATCACGAAATTATCTCCCAGTGTATCAAAAATAAAACTACCAAGGTAAAACATATCATCTAATATAAAATGAGTTTTAAGCATTACATTTCAAACCAAAACAAAACTTGTCAAAATTGAAAACCACCATGGGTAATGGGAATGAATATATGCTTCTAGCACTTACATACACTCCACCAGGCCCCCTGCATTCACATCAAGTGAATCATTGTAATGGTCTATCCACATATCACCTTCTCCCAATGATCATGAATCTCAACTGGTAACTCCAAAAACGTCATGTTATCCTTGATATCAGAAACGCCCTTGTCATGGACATTGGAATTTCGTGAATATACTGAAGAATTTTAGAGATTTGAATGAATTCATGGATCCTCTCCAATTGTGGTGGCATTTATAACTAGTATTCCACCTTACCGACATTCCCTAATACCTCAAATGGTCCATCAAACTTGGGAGAAATCTTTCCCCCTTTACCAAACATCAATATCTCACCTCAAGGGGAAAACATCAATATCATGTGGACCCCAACCTCAAAGTCCCTAGGACTCCTCATGTGATCAGTATAGGACTTATTACACTTCTATTCCACTTTCATCCTCAAATGAATGAGCTAAACCATCTCTATAGTGCTCTGTACTACCTCATGACAAAGAATAGATACCTCCCCAACCTCTATCCAACACAATGGGGAATGAAAAAGACTGCCATTCAATGCCTACAATGGGTCCATGCTTATAAAAGAGTAATATATATTACTATAAGTGAACTCCACCAAGGTAAAGATTCATACCAATGATCAATCATAGTCCAAGACACATGCTCACAACATATCCTCCAATGTTTATATATTCTTCTCTATTTTCCCATATTTATGAGGTTGGGAGGCAGGGATGAGGGGAAATTGGGTTCTAAAAACACAATGAAATCCCCTCAAGACTTGTGAGGTAAACTACGCATCCTGATAAAATATAGTTTTTCTATGAAATCCATGTAACTGCACCACCTCATCCATGTCCCTTCTGGTCAAGGCTTCAATTGCACCTGACTCCTTGATCATTAAGATATTGGCCGATTTTGTTAACCAATCCACTATCACATGTATAACATCATAGAACCCTTTGATTTATTGCTAAAACTGTGAATAAATCCATCAATATGTCATCCCACTTCCACTCAGGGACATCCAAGGGCTGTAATAAACAACCAGGGACATAGTGTTTGGCTTTTAACTGCTCTAAAACTAGAGGCATTTCCAAAAATTTCGCAACATCACATTTCATCATAGGACACAAAAAATACATCATTATTCTATGTTACATGATGAAAAATATTGGGTGAAACACTAAAGGTGAGAAATGAAACTCATGGATTACTCCCTCATACACTTCCACTAGAATAAATAACATCCCATGAAACAACATTCGGTCCTGACTATCCTCCGACCATCCCTTTGGGGCATGACCACGACCAACATGATTTCACATAACCTCGCCTAATGATTCTCCCCACTGAGAATATTAAACTTGATATATCAGATAAGACTAAACTACCATCCCAAACTGACATCCTCTATCACATCCTATTTTTTTATCTAATTTCATGGCTTCCTACTCCTCGATCGCCTTCTAAGAAACTACAAACTCCCAAAAAAACTCCTTCAATAACATCCAACTATATGTACCAGCCACTATATTCCCACTTCCTAGGGTGTAGTATAACTCAATTCCATTATACGGAAAAAACTCCATCCACCTCTATTGTCGTCATTTCTGATCGCATTGGGAATATATATACCTTAATCTCTTGGGATCTGTGAAGACCATAAAGTGCTCCCCAATGAGATAATATCGCCAAAAAATCATAAAAAACATGCCCACTGTTATCTCTAGATCATAGGTGGAATATATATGATCTTAGGAGAATAAATGTATTGGCTGATAAGATTTCACTACCCACAAATGCATCAGCACACATCCCAAACCCAGATAGGATGCATCAAAATACACTTCAAGCATCACCCCTTCATCTAGAATCGGAAGCACTAGGGAACAAACCAACTTCTCATTATGGTAACTAAATTCTTATTTGAACTACTCACTCTACAAAATATCTTATCCCCTAATAGTAAAATATATTAAAAAAGTCACAAATTGAGAGAAATGGAACAAAAACCATTTATAATAGCATACAATATCAAGGAAACATAATAACTCTACTACATTCTTGAGCCCTTCCTAAGGAACAATTTCTTCATCCTTCAATGGGTCTAATGAAACACCCTTATGATACACAAAATTCATATGAATATCCACATACCATGTCTAAAACTTATAATTTGACAAATTTCCTTAGAACTGGTGACGTCGTAGGACTAGTACCAAAGTCCAACGATGCTCGGTATGCTCCCCCTATGAATTCGAGTAGATCATGTTTTCAATGAAGAATATGATTAAGAACGTTTCCAAGTACACAAAAAAGGAATTTATAATCCCCATGAACATAGATGGCACGTTTGTAACTCCAAATGGAATGACTAGGAACTCAAAATGCCCATAAATGCATATGAAAGCAGCCTTTGGGATATCGCCCACCTTCACCCTCAACTACTGTTATCCAAACAACATATTGGTCTTAAAAACCCCACATACCCTCTAATCTGGTTGAAAAGATCATATATCCTTAGAAGGTGGTAATGTTTCTTGATCATCACCTGATTATACCTCTATTAGTTTATACATAGCCTCAAACTATCGTCTTCCTTCTTTGTGAACATCACTAGGGAACCACACGATGACCCACTAGACAAAATAAATAACTTTTGAATAATATCATAAATATAAATAATAAACCCCTTTTCTTCCCTCGGTGTCATCTGATAATGATCCATCAATATTAGAGAAGAACATGGTTGCAAGTATATCTTGTACTCAACATCACATCGAGTGGGTAACCTCACAACCTCTTAGTGGAAAACCTCGAGGAACTCCCCAATGAATATGGGAACCTCTACCATTACAACATCCACAAATTATACTGATGGATTAGCTGGCATGTATTGAAATGCATCCATACACCAACTACATATCTGAAAACCCCGTTATCTAATAAAAACCATTAGTTGGCCATCAACATCAGAAAACATGACTCTCCTCCAAAGTCAGTTGATAACAGCACATAAGAAGTAAAACTACTTGATGTTGAAGATTACATAATATGGCTATAGTTGTAACAAAAATAGATCCACATGGGACTGATGTGGTCCCATCATCAGCTGACACCCCCATCAAACATCAAACAAGGAGGTATGGCCTCTGACTCACGTACTCGACACCAGGGGAATGAGAAGCCTCTCTATGTCTTGTTCCAAAACATGGGCTATAGCGAGTACACAAATGGTTTGTGAAGCTCCTGAATCTAACAATTCCTAAGAAATTGTAATGAACAAATTTATCATACCTCTAATGATATTTTTCCCTACCAGAACAAATGCCTCTTCTGTTTGCAACTGACCATTCCCAGATCACCATATACTATGCTAATGAATACCTCCATGAAAATTTCTGGTTCAAGGTACATAAGGAACATCAAAAGTTTGGAACCTACCTTCTCCATATCACCTCAATTGAGCATGATCATGCTCTACTGAATACTAAAATTTCATAGCGGGAAACTATAGATGAGGAAGACACTTAACCTATCCACCTCCACTAAAATAGGCACGGGTAGCCACTAGAAACTGAGTCTAAAGATGGTCATAAATCCCATTGAAGAAACACATTGGCCCCAAGCTCAACGGAATGTCACGGGGACAACCATCCCTAGAAGGCCATAAAGGAAGCTACTAAGGTTGTCTCCTAGTTGATTGAAACCTCAATGGCCCTAGCACCTGAGACCTACCAATGACTACCAGACCTCTCAACAAGCTCTACTGAATACCCTATTGAGGTGGACCTCCTCACTAGGTCATATGTTCGATCACATATACCTTCTTCTGAACCTCCATATATGTTGGTATTGCAAAGGGAGTAATAGTATACTGGATTGAAATATGTAGTGCCTTCTTGAGACGTAATGCATGAGACTCTCCATCCTGAAAGAGATCTTGTGCAAAATGAAGGATGTCCTCAAACTTGATCTCGAGCGCCAATACTGAGATACTACATTTCTGGAGGAATATTAGCTTCTTGCATATTCTATGTATTCATAGTCAATGAATAGAACTCCACATAGAATTTCTTCTCAAATATCACCGACAATGTGTCTGCTTCTTTTCATTCCCCCAGATAAATCATCCATAATGGATGCACATCATGCTACATCTAGCTGGCTTCCAAGGGATCTCGGTACTCTATGGGGGTATAGATCAAACTAAAGGTGATATAAAGCTTCTCGAGCCATCTTTACTTCTCTAGGTGCAAAACACTACCCTAGTTCTTTTCGTAATCTAGTGGCTGGAATGCACCCAAAAGCATCTACCACTTGTCATCCTCCTAAACTTGAACAATCCTATAGTGATCAACCAGATCACCCACTTAATTATCCACCACTTCATCCACATGCAGATGTCATCGGGGATCCGTTGTTGAAAAGTAATCAATTTGTGACCAATCCCGATTAGTAGATAATTTTACTTAAAATTTATTTTTAACTCATTTATATCATTTTTTTATTCATTTAAAATTTCCTCAAACAACCCAATTTGAACAAGAGTACCAGTCACTATGAAGAATTTAACATTCCTAGGGTATCTTCCCTACAAATGGTGTAGCTTAACTTGGTTGTTCTGTAGGCTCGAATTTGTTTAATTGGATCACAGGGGGGCCTAAAATCCCTTGTTCTAGCTGGTCTTCCCTAGCCTATGTCATGCACCAAGATCACATACCTCAATTTCCCTATAGACCCATGCGACTATCACTATTATTAACTCCAAACTACATCCTATCTCTAAACCATTACCTACCTATTATACCATTCTGTCCTGACCCCATCCCTCTAATGAATCCCCATATGGGCTATAAATGAAAAAATAAAGATAATGACCCCTAAGTCCTGCCTCTAGTCGGCCCCTGGATGGTGACAACAACCAATGGTAAACATATATAATAATATAGGGTACACTACCATTTTTGTTTAAAACAGATATGGAGATACGATGGATCATCCAAAAAAAACAACTCCAACAAATGTATATAAATAAATCCAAAACCATACCATAAGCATTATTAAAATATAATCGATGAAAATTCAAAAACTCTCAAATGTAATATACAGAATGTAAAGCTAAGAATCTACATAGAAACTATCACTTTCCAAGCTAGTAGGGTCTCGTGTTGTCTACATAATCATCTTGGAAACTGGAAGAAAAAAATATATATATATAGGGTGAGAAATCAAGTATAATATGTTGGAAAATAAAATTTGATTGTGAACATCTGAAGGATGGATAATAATTCTCTCATAAGAAACCAGAAGAAAGAAAGTGAACCTAAGAAGGTATACTAAGAATCCCAACCACACCAAGGCACACTCACAAAATAATGTAGTTTTGGTAGTATAATATTAATAAAATCAAGGATGGGGTACCCAACACCACTTTTCCATTTATTGGAAACTCTCACACCCTAACAGAAAATGTCTCAATGCCCCCACATCTTCGGAACCAAATACATTACATCCCGCCCACACACACATGGGCCACATAACATCATCACATCCTACCCGCACACACATATTTCTCACAACATCATCACATCCCTCCTACACACACCTAGCACAGAACCAACATATCATTCTACCCACATACACGTGGTCAACAAACCACTTCTTATCTCGAAGACACCTGGGAAATCACAAGTCACCTGCAGTCATCTGGGCTACACATACCCCAACCAACCAAAATAATGTTAAGCTACTTCCACCTAGAATAAGGATTAGGGAGTATCAGGTGTCCAACCATCTATCCTCTCATCATTATGTTTGGGAAAGACACCAACCCTTGTGAAAATGGGGTAGTTTGGCATATAGTTCTAAATTCGGGTGAGGTTTATATATAAATCACAAGAATATACAGTGTATGTATGTATAGTATCAATAACTCCTTACAATCATATGATAATCAAAAAATTAACATTCCAACTCCCAAAAGAATCAAAATATTAACTACCTATATATAAATAAATAAATATTTAAATCATTCACTTTAGAAGATGATAAATTTAAGTAACTTCACAAAACGTCTTTTCTGAACTCCCATTTATCTCATTATTTATATTTAACAATTATTAATAACCCAAAACATAATTTAACGTTCATTAAGAAACATCATCCCTTAAACCAACCCAAATCATTTCAAATAAACAATATTAAGAATTAATATATTTCATCACAACCTGGGAAACTACTAATCCCAAAGCACCACAAGAAGAACACAAAAATTCATACAGAGGAAGAAGAACTAGGGTAAATCAACCCACTTCATACTTATTCTCCCTTTAATACCCATTCATGAAATAACATATAATGAATCAAAACGACGGGGTGAAGCCTTATGCATGTTAGTAATGGTGAAGCACCCAAATCAGCCACTACCTTCATCTTTATTCAACGTCACCTTCGAAATCCATCCTCTCAACAAGGAAAACCCCCAAATCGCTACCACACCCAACAACACATATCATTACAACCATTTTACACAGCCTTACTACACCACACCACACTCATTATAGCCTCATTGCACAACCACATATATCAACTTCCCCACACACAAAACCCATGAAAACCCACACATAACACAACCTATTTTGTTTTAAAAAAGGCTCTATTATTCAAATTCCACTTCATAAATTGAGGGTGTGATCATAGGATCCATAAGATCCTAGGGCATCAATTTAATTAACTGAATATACATGGTTAATGAATTTCATATAAATATCTGTTAAATAGTAAACAAAAACATGAATTCACAAGTCATCATAGGTGCACAAACAAAGATCCCCAATATCGATGATTTTTAGTTGGTGGTTAGCCTGTATAGATCAAGTTAAAAAATTGGGATGATGAACTTAAAAATAATGCATCAATTTTCCCCAACCCCTTGTAATATAATACTAAAATTAATGAATTATATTTATTTATATTGTATTCAAACATTTTCATTATGGATGTAAATTCATACACCCACCCTATTAGACACACACTTGACAGGGATGAAGAAAAACCTACATGGAAGAAGAGGTGATATGCACTTCCTGATTGCACCAAGATAGGGGTGCAGATATGCAGTATGAAAAAATTAGGGGGACACAATCAAAAAGCCACAACTCGATCACATGACTCATATAGAAGAAGAACACTCAACATCCCATACCAAGGGAAAACAAGAATTAAGAACAAGGTAGAATTGTATCTCATCTTGGGAAATATCTAAACATATCATAGGTTTATATATGTTATTGATTCTACACTAAAGATGCATATGGTCAAGATAAAATTTTTCAACCGAGTGAATCCCCTAGACCCATAATATTTTAAGATAACATTTATGGTATTATAATTGGCCTCAATGCCTTCCAAATATGACATTAAATTATTTTTACATCAAAGGAGACATCAAAAGGAGGAAATTGGAACTTGAAACAATATTCACAAGACACTTCGGGATGAGCCACTAGTTGACGAGGAAATACCAGTGAGGACCCTCTAGATAAAGTACTACTAGAATGGGAACCACTAGAAGAGGCATCATTAGATGAGGTACCACCAACAAGCCACTGCCATCTATCGACCTCCAGTGTGTGAACGACAGCAACTGACTGAAAGCGTGCAACTGTGAGTAAGTGACCAACAGTGAGAGACAACTAGTGTGGGTGACCGCCAATGAGTCACTGTAAGGGTGTGCCACCCCCCAAAAAAGACCCCTAGGGTGATACAGGTAGGGTGACACTACTAGGGAGACACAACCAGGGTGAAACTACCATGGTGACACTATGAGGGTGACAATGCCAGGGTGACACCATTGGCATGCAGCAATGTTGGAAAACTAGGAATTTTTTGAAATTGTCCAAATGAGTCACCTTTCCCTACCATAACACCTCAAACACCATATTCTCATAATGGAAGAGATGGGGGAGGTCCAGTCCATTACATTTTTCATGGGTTAATCACGTTTGTAAGAGATTTTTATGGATTAAATTCATTTTTTGTGGATTAATAATGATTAAAAGACTTTGGTAAGGAACATTTTTCTCTTCAATGGGATAATAAAATTTCAAATAGATTTCCATAAATCCATTTTTTTCACAGCATAATCATGCTATCAAAGGAATCATGATTTTGTTTATGAATTTTATGATGTGACAAAATATATATGTAATTTATTTATGTTATTGATCTAATAAATTGTTTGTGATGGTTGGATCCCCCTTATATCTCATGGATGACCCTGATATAAAATATAAAAATGAATGATCCCAATTATACCTCATAAAAAATAAATGATCATGAATTAGTTTCTATAAAATTAGAGCACCATTATAGCTCTCTAATGCATTGGGTAATGATTGTTTCTCCAGATAATTATATTTTATGATGAATATATGTTTATTCCAAATTTGAGGGTTTTATAAGTGTTATATGATGATGATATTCCAAGACACTGAATCAATTTCCAAATTTATTCTATGTTTATAAATGTTTCCTAGGATAAATATTGATATCAAGAGGCTAATGTTTAATAAATATGATAACTATTTACTTTTTTATATCCTTATTCCTATTTTCATGTTTTATGCTCAAGGTATTTATGGGTATGAATGTTCTTATTTTATTCCCCTTCACTTTTATTCTGTCATTATACCCTCATTATTCTCTTATTCTCTATGATGACATTTATTTATTAATAAATATGATTTACCATACTATGAATATAAGATAATAATTATTATGTTTCTTTTTTCCCAGCTCTTTAAGGAATATATTCAAAGAATTATGTGTAGAACTGTTAAATATGGATGATGACGATGAAACAATTTGAAATAAGAAAATTCAGGTTTAACATCCATAGATGGTTGGAATAGGACTAGAAACTTTCATTACAGTGATGGCATAGTTGAAATATTGTATAAATAGTGGATGTATCCATGCTACAGAAATACCTAATATGCCATGAAGGTACATGTCTATATTGAAATAATTTATGAGGAAAATACCTCATAATTAAATGGATCCTAAGACCCTATGGAATATGTGGGTGGATAAATTATTTAGAAAGGATATTTGAATTAATGGGATGTTTGGAATGTCAATAGTTAACTCTATTCATTTTTTTTTGGGAAGCAGGTCAATGGTTATATTTGGTTATTAATATCAGAGAGACAAATTATTTTGATTTCATGTAATGGGAACCATTTAAGAATATTTTCCTTGATAAATATTTCCCTATAGTTGTTCAAATCTATATTGAAAAATATTTATTAGAAATAAATAAAAGAGATAATGATTATGTGGCCATGTATGAATCCAATTTTATAATATTTTATTTGTACGTACCAAATTATATTCATTAAATTTAAATTACAATTAATAGGTTCTACCCAAGAATGAAACCTAGTATGTGTTGTTCTGTGGTTTTATGAGAAATTAAAATCTATGGGTATTTTCTTCACTATGATGAAAAGGATGAGATTTATTTTTTTGACACATAAGTTCTTTTTGATTATGAAATTAAAAAGTTATTGTTATGGATATAAATAGGGAATCGTACATCACATAAATATGGGGGTAATAAAATTATGTTCTCATATTGTGGTATGTGTGGTAAAAAACACCCCAGTTAATGTCTATTGAAATTATGGTAATATTAAAAATGTGAAATGATTATTCATAACTCCCATGATTGAATGGAAAAAAATTTAGGAATCCAAAAATGGGATAACAGATTGCCATCTAATGGCGAGTTTTTTTAGTTGCATTGAGTCTTGTCATTATACTAACATATTCCCATAGTTTGTTACACATGCTAGAAATCATCAAGATTAAATGGACAATGGTGTGGAAAAATAATTTGATACTACTATGACTAATGTTATCCCTTCAAGTAAAGTGGTGATAGGTATGTTACATTAGTATTTAAACAATTCCAATTCCTTTTCTGAATCTAGATTTCACATTCCTTCGTTGCCCATAAATTTTTAAATATTTAAAAATATCACCACATTCATGTATGATAAAACTATTTCTAAAAACTATAAGAGGAATTATCAATGAAACAAATATTTATAGTAATATTCCAATTATAATTATTGGGATTTTCTTTAATAAAAACATTTTTTAACTTCCCATAGTGAAGATTGATATCATTTTGGGCATGGATTGGATTTGAATTTATTGGGATAATATATATTTTAGAGCAAAGATATATTTTTCATTGATTTCATAGAATTAATATCATATTAAAATTTTCATAAATTGTTAAGATATGGGAATTTAATTTAACAAGAATATGTTTTTGAAAAGAAAGAAAATTATAAAATTAGTAATTCTGTGATTGTCCTATATGAAAACAAGAATGTTTATCTTAGTGACTTACTTGGTTTTATTCATGATCTAGAGGTTGAGTTGACTATTAAATTATTTACTAATGCTAAATTTATTTCAAAACACCCTAATCAAATGAATCATGTATATATTTTATAATTTTAAAATAAATATCATGTGTTTATAGGTAAATGTTTCATTAGACATAACAGTTCACTATGTGGTGTTAATATATATTTTTTTTGTTAAAAACAAATGTTACTAAATAATAAATTTCATTTATTATAGATCCTTGAGTTACATACATTTTAATAACAAGTTTCCCTTACCTCATAACAATTTTTTTAGCTATAGGGAGTCTAATATTTTTCATCGCATTGTATGAGGTCCATGTACCCTGAGATAAAGGTGAAGGAGGATGAGATTATGAGTATAGTATTTCAGAATTGATATGGTTATTATGAGATTTTAGTTATTCTATTTGGGTTCTCCAATAATCCATTTTTATTTTTGAACCTCAACAATATATTTTCCCATGTGTTTATGGATAATACCTATGTTTTTTATGAAAATTTGGAAAATGTTATTGAAGAAATTTTCACATTCTCCTGAATCATCCACCACCTGGTGGAATTCAATACTCCAAGAGTTGACACTGTCAAGGGGGCTCATCAACCCGATTCCTCTAACCAACATAGAAGGTCTCAAAATCTCTAGTGAGATTATCCCAATCATCACATGGGAATCAACACCTCTCCTACGACCGATCTAATTTTCAATTATTCTCTTGTACAATAGACCCATGCTTCTATATCTCAGCATGGATATACCACCTAAACCGAGATCCTGTTAGTTTTCATCTGATAGATCATACAGATAAAACAGTCTTGTTACCACTGTTTTAGGTGACAACCACCAATTCTTTAGTCATGAAACATTCCACCACTAGAGCTCACTACTACACTCCAGAATATATGGGAATGCACAATAGAATCACATAAGCTCTGCTCTCCTGAAACAAGCCATACTCGAAGGCCTGTTCACTGAAAAATCAATATTGAACCAAAAATAAGGGTAATTGCTACAAGTCAATGAACATAACTAAAATTCAACCATTATCATACTACCGTTATGAACATTTATAATCTACTCTATACAAATTGATCTTAATGTGGCTAGCTAAACTCGTCGATGAAGAGTTACTTAAACTCCTACCATGTAAAAATAGACTCATCATGAGACTAATCACGAGACTCATCCACAGTCTTGCTGAACTCTACAAGGGGATCATCTATAGGACTCCCATATTACCGAGAGGGCCCTCACTAAGTGGAAAACTCATGTGACTACCTTGAGCCATTCATCTTCTACCTATATGTCTGGATCATAGCCATACCATAGAGGTCGCTGCCTATAGTACTCATGAAGCACACTTCGTATGGATTCAACCTCATCCGAAATTTCTAATAAAACATGATTCTCAACATGTTGTGGAACTAAAGGAGGAATATAGAAAGGTAACACATCTAAATCAGTTCCCTTTATAGAAGCCTCATCACTAGGTTGATTTTCATCACAACCATGCTCAATAATATTGTCATTTTGCCTTCTGGAGGAATCTTTGAATAGAATCAAGATGTTCCACAATCATAGAGTATATTTTGGGAGATGTATCAAGAAAGAAAAGAAATAATCCAAAACCCCATACTATATGATTCATGTACCATTTCTTTCTCAAAGACCAATTTACTAATGTACCGAGTTGAAATTCAGGTTACCACAATCATTAGGAATGGATACATTGGTCGCAACACCAACACACGAACTTCTGACCTAAGAGATAAACTCAAAACAGCCTAACACTGTTTCTATGAAACCCAAACCAAGATGAAGTCATTATGGCCTAATATGGAACTTACCAGATCTAATACTACTCTATCATAACAAAACTCGATGGGGTCTAAGATGTAACTCTCCATGACTACCTTTAATTGGCAAGGGGCTAGCGACTATTGTCGAGTATGAATGAAACTATCATGTGAGAATTTTTATTCATTCATGTATGAAGGCATGCATATCCACGATCAAAAAATGTGGAAATTTATAAAAAAAGAATCCAATGAATGCATATATTTATATCCCACAACCATAGTACCATAGTAGTTTTCAAAGTGAAGGAAGGAAAAAACAATGCCCGTCAAATAATTTTATAAAATAATCCAACATGTTTTGATGGAGGGGATTATTGTCAACTTCCAATGCCGTAATGATCCTTGGCCAAGCTCTGGTAAACAACCTGGTCTATCCATCTCACTAAACTCTGCCTTCCTTGGGTCCTCTATGGACTCTAATGAAAGGCATGTGGTCTTTAAAATAGGAAAAATGTGATGGAAAAGAACGTGTAGGGGTGTGTATACAAATATGTACTAGTAACCAAAAAATTCCCAGAATAAAAAGGGAGATAATGAATGGAAATAGTCCACTTGACCTACCCAGATCGAACCCCAATCGATAGAGAAACTCCATCTCTAAAAATAATTACATATACATGACAAGTCATATCGGTCTACCCAGGGTGTTAACCCCAACTTGTGACAACACCATAACAACTCCCTGAAATCACACAGATATACTTGTCTCTAACACTACGTATAATGAGGTTCCAACATCATAGATAACAATAGGATTCACTTCGTAGGTTCAAAATATAACATAAAACTAGGAGAACATGCCCCATGGGCTCATCCATCCCTGACGGAACCTGTCTGACAGATGCACTCAATCAGGGAAAACTCTACCATTTCTGATGGAATTTATAAGAGAATGTGCTCCATAGTGACCATATTACTAGTTCCATATGTAGTGTCTAACACTAGTGGTACTGTTATCATTACCTTGTTCCCAACTCAATATAAGAGAACCCATGTGAGGAGTGCCACCCCTAACCACTAGAAATTGTTGAGGGATCACTGATTTAGAAAATGCACTACAGGAATTCTCTCTACCAAGGCAGAATAGAGGGACTCACACCTTACTATTACCCTATTGTCAAGGGAGTACTACTCCTAACTAACACACAAAATCTCTATCATCATGTATAGGGTTGCCTGAACATCAGTCCATTGAGTGAGAACTGACTCTTATATAGGCATCATTCATATAAAGGGGAGGGGATCACTACTTGTAATTGTATCCCTATGTTGAGTATAAGGCCCCAGCCTTAAAACTTACCTAAAATTGAATTTAATGAATAATTCACATTGAGGAACTTTTCAGGTTTAGAGTTTTAGAGAATTAGATCATGAAACTTGCATTACATTCCACATTTAAACAAATTGGTTACATAAAAGAAAGTATTCATTCTTCCCATAAACGGGAACATATTTAAAATAAAACACGGATTCTTTCTTGACACATCCTTGACATTATCGTCACATCATGTACCTTTCCCTTGACTTGTGAAAAGCATTTCAAAAACTTGGTATGAGCATAAAAAGCTCAGTAAGGGTTATAAAAATATGGAAAGGAAACATGAGTTCATATATACATAATAATGAAATCATACTTTACCCATAAAACAAAGGCACTTTAACATACCTCATCAAACCATGAATAAATCATAGAAATCATAAGACATAAAGGTAACTTGAGGCATTCATAACATTCTTACGTAGGGAGTAACCCTCTTGGTTATGTTTAGAATACCCATCACAGTATATTCCCTATATCTCTTCGGAGAAACCTTAACGTTTCACTCCTTTGCGTTACCCAATGCATTGGAGAGCTATATCGGGCTCACCCGCCCTTAGTTTATCACGGAACCACCCGTTTTCATAACAATGCCCAAGAACCATAACATAAATGTACCACATAAAACATGCATAAAGGAAACATAACATTTCCACATTTCAATCACAATATAACATTTTAGTATATTGAAATAATGAATCCATTCAAAAAGAAACCATTTCCAAAACCATTTAAAACATTTAATAAGGAGATTTTTGAATCAAAGTGTCCCATACCACCTTGAAGCTTTTAACATTTTAAACCATTAATATACATATAAATAAATCCGTAAAACCATTTTGAAAACATGGATATTAATAAGAACAAATCATTAAAACATTTAAAGCGATATTTTGGTTAAAGGGGTTTTACCAAAATTAGAGACACTTGAATACAATAATTGAGGAATAACATTTAGTCAGAAATTTATAATATCATGAGAATAAATGGATTCATGATATAATACTCCAAAGGACAGTATATACACCATATAAGAGTGAATTGGTGCATAACAACAATGAACCCTCAATAGAAATGTCAAATGTGATGAAGTCCCTTATAAAGAATGTATCCTTAAATTAAGGACAAATCAATCCCAAAAATATGTGTTACAAATATAAATACACCCAATATAAGTGGATATTAAGTGTAAAACAATAAAATTTCATTCACACATATTCAATGGATGACATATTCAATGACTACATCTCGAACCCAAAGAAATCGAAATTGGGTTAAAAAGTTCCCTTGACAGCCTAACAGCATCACATCAAAATGAGTTGATAAGAGATAAAAAGTGTATCTCATCACTTGGACATAAAATTTAAATCAATAAGGATATATTAGAACATATCCCAACATAACAATATTTAAATTAAAAGACCCAACAAAAGAAGTCTTTTAAAAAAAAAGAGGGTGAAAGGTTCCCTTACCGACTTGGGTATCTTTCAAATCATACACCCCATGAAAGAAGGAAAATAGATCATTGATGTAAATACTCATAAACGAAAGTATATTACACAAAGAGTAGAATAATGGGCAGTACATACACCACTCAAGGGAATTTCTGGCAAATGTAGCATAAATCTCACGAGAATAAAAGTGAGATGAAAAATCCCTTACGAAAACTCGGCAGCCTAACGGCGCCACATAAAACTTCCGAATATGAATTGATGAGATCAAATAGGGTATCTCATAAAATTAAAATATAATTTACAGAAAAAGGAATATAAAATAACATCCCCCAACATTACAAAGAGGAGCTTAAAATAAGTGACATAAAGGAGAGTACTTAAAAATAAAGAGAGAGGTTAGATCTCTTACGAAAGTTCGGCAGCCTAACGGTGCCACTCAAAACTTCCAAAATGGATTGATGAGAGAGAATAGGGTCTCTCATCACATGAACATAAAAATTATAGTAAGTGTAATATAAAAGAACATCCCAATCATAAGAAATATGAGCTTAAAAGAAATGACATAAAAGAGTGTACTTATAAAGAAAGAGAGTTGTAGGATCCCTTACCTCGGGTCCGACTTGACTCGATCATTCTTTAATCTCCTGAATAATAAACTTGAGTTAATTTCTAATTCCTTAAGAACCTTTTTCAAGTTCATTATTACTTTTATACCACTTATTACCATGTCATAAACATTATGTAATCATTTAAGTTAATAATATTTGTTTTGCGGATATTTGGTTCTTAAGTCGAAAGTGGACTTCTTACAATTACATGTTGTTCGGGTGGCCAAATGTTTATTATATCCAGAATTGTATTCATTATGTAGATATCATATATGTAATATATATCCAGTACATGCATGAATTTATAACATTACATAATCATTTAGAGGTAAGAAATGAAATGCACCGTTCATGGAGACGGTAAGCCGTACGTACGCATGAACGCTGCTTTCATTTCTATTTCATATTTTATAGAATGGAATAATAATGATATAAAGGTATATTATAATTCCAGTATAATATCATATATAATATCATATTTCCATCCTTTATACATCCCACATATGGTATTTAACGAATCAAATCACTTTGAGGGGGCGGTAGTCCGCACTTCCTTAAATGAAGATATCGCGTATAACCATAATGGAAGCCATAAAGGTAAGACAAAAAAGAAAAATACAGAAGCATAAATAAAACATAAACATATTGTATATCATATATAAAAATAGTGACATCATAATGGCCACCTTTGAAGGTGTTAAATGAGTATTGAACAATCATCGTTTCGGGAGGCAGAATTTCACCATCCACGGAAACCGTATGTTCTTTAACCATTTGATGTAGTTGTGTGAGAGTGTAGCTAGAATAAATCTTATAAAAACATCCTAGTATATTGAATATACTGGTGTTGTTACAAAAGAAGTAAATAAAAAGAGTTTAGTGGGTTGGAGAATAAAAATAAAACAAATGAACATGAGAGAATGAATTACCTTTAAAAGTGTAACTCCTTTTGATTTGAGCCTAAAGGCTTCTTTTGAAAGGATTATGCCCAAAGAGAATCCTCTAGGATGAGGAGAGGGATGTGGAGAGAGTAAATGGGCAGGGGTTGGCCGAGCCAATGGCTTGAGGAGTGTGTTAAATGAGGTAGAGGTGGGGGCCTTTTATAAGAGGAGAGGAGGGGAACTTTTGGAAAGTAAAGAAATATTACTTTATTTGAAAATGTGTTTCGGTTTCAAAAGGTCCCACATTTATATAATTACTGGATAAGGTTATAAAGATTCTAAATCCACTCATCCAATAAGTTTTGGACATGTGTAGTTCATAGATTTTACTTTATCTTTCCATTTTATTTAAATCGTCAAATAATGATGTCATCGCTGCATCATTATTATGTCATAAATAATTTAATTTATTTAATGTCTAAAAATTATAAAAAAAATTCTATGATGTAGGAAATATTTTTAGCTTTCCAATGACTACTTATAATCAAAAATATGACTTGTATAACCCCACATAAAAATTATTTAAGTAAAACATATCATGTTTGTGTCATTTTTACTTTTACATTAAATTAAAAGTTATTTATGTCATTTCCCAACCCAAATGTCTCCATGGGGTCCCCAAGTTGACCCATGGCTTGTCTTGGTCGTCCATGACACAACCAATAAGGTGGGGACATGTTTCTAGGTCATTTAATATTATTAAAGCATTATTTATACCTTAAACTACACTAATTACCACTAATCGCGATTAAAAACTTAATAAGTTACTATTCACCAAAAAATTATATTTATCCCATTGAACCACATTTTACTTCTTAATGACAACCATGTATGTCGGATTTTTGAAATTCAAAACACATAAGTGGTAAAATTTCATTTAAACGAAAAATCAGCTTTTATAAGTACCACTTAGTGGTTTCACTATTCATCAAAAAATGATGTTTTTCAGAAAAATCCCAAAAATTCACTCTAAGATATATTTGATATTCCGAATTCAAAAATAAATTCCGTTTTACAAAATTAAAAACATATTAGTCACATTAATTAATTTAATAATTAATTCCCGCTGTCAGAGCAAATAGCGTGTTTTTATAAAACAATAAGTATCAAAAGATTGACACTAGTTTAAGTCTGATTTCAAAGTGAAATTAATTCCAACGACCACTATTGGATTTAATGGTAAAAATATTTTCTAATTTCACTTTAAAACCAATTCAAAATATTATATAATCATATAAATAAATTATATTAAAAAAAGGTTTTGAATTAAAATACAACATTTTACACTATTCATTAAAAAATGAACTTTATCAGAAAGATACCAAAAAATTACACAAAGTAAAATTTGATGTCCCGATTCATAATAAGAGTTTTATTTGATCCAAAATAATGTATAAGAGTGATCAAAACTATATTTAATGACAGTTCTCCATTAAAAGGCGATAAGTGAACCTTTAGTGAAAACTAGGGCATATACGCCTAAAATTGAATTTTTTCCGTATTTTAAGCCTTTAGATTTTATTGGATAAATGTAAAAACATTAAAAAACATATATAATAATATTTTAGTTATTTCGGTCCATTCCCGCCAATACAACAGCTACATGTTAACTACCATTTGAAATAATATTATTTTATTATTAGAGTGCAACGTAAGATTCCCAAGAAACTCGTTGTTGCGTGTTGGGTACGCCATCGAACATAGCGTCCCCTTTAAAGTCATATTAATATTTTATTCACAATTATGGATAAATATGAAATTTCATATTCTTTATTTACTTGGGGTGTTACATCCTTCCCCCCTTTTGGGAATTGCGTCCTCGCAATTTTAAAATTGCGCTTGGAAACATCCTTGAAAGTCCCACATCGGAACAAAAGTCGGTAAAACAAACACTTTAAAATAAAGAAAGATAAGTACAAAGGTCACCTGAGTTAACCAATACTAGGATTCCAAGTATGAAAATATGGACATGGAGGAGAAAACATAGGGTCATGTTCTAATGGAGAGTGATAGAAAACATGTTTAGGAGAAAGTTAACAATAAGAAAATCACAAACTTGTGATGAGTTAAACGGTGTTGGGTTCCCCAGTAGGAAAAGTTATTAGACAACATTTTTTTTAAGTTAATTTTTATCGAGGAATTTATTCATAAGGAAACATGATCACTTATCATGTTGTCTTTCAACTTTTACTAGATTCCATAATCAAGCTCATATTTTTTTTCAAAAGATGAGTATTTAGGGAGACTTTTTCGCATTAAGAGTACTATAATCAACTTCTAGAGAATCACCTAATACACAAAATAGAACTATATACTTCCCATGTCTTTAGACTTTAACCAAAAGCAAAACCAAAAAGGCTAGTACAAGATCAGATAATCCAGAAATGGATAACCCTTTATAAAAAGAAAATCTATTCTTAACCTCCAAAATTTGTCCAACAAAACCCAAAGTTCAACGAGGACCATTCTATAATCAAATATGTCCATAAAAATTCCTCAAAGTAAACCAATCTAATATTGAAAACCAATAATTATAAGGATTTAGTCACATAGTCTTCCAAGTTAAATCGTTACATTTATCTCCAAACAACATCAGTTGCTCCTAAAGTCTCGTATTGAAAAGTAATTAACCTAGTCACATATCCTCCATGATAGGTTAATAATTTTCATAAATAACCCAAAATCAACTTACTCTTAATTCATAAAATCATATAACTAAAAAGAATCAGTCATACTAACCAGGGACTTCATGTAGTCCAGTGGTAGGCGATAAATACCAGTCGCACTTTGGTTGTGGGTTCGATTCCCGCAGCTTTGTCCGACGCGACGGGTTGTCACACGGTCTGCGTGTTGTCCTTTTTCCAAAACTATATAATTCTCAAAACATTTCCCAAAACGAGGTAGAATCTTCAAAAATAAACATAATATATTTTAACCTCAAGATTATCTCATGCCTTTCACTTCCATCATAACATATGGTAACCCATAATTACCTCAAATGTAAGGATCATATAAACCCAAATGGCTAGCTTTATAATTATTACCTGAACTTCCACATCGATTGGCCATCTCGTACATGATGCATTATAGGACATACCAAGGTTCAAGTGGTTGATCATTACTTCTTGATAGTTGGTTGAGGATAAACACAAGAGTTTTTATTGAAGCTTCCATATCATTCAGTTGCTCGCTCAGAAAACTGTCACAGTTTCCTTCACATCCACCGTTACCTTGGTGCCTGCTAGATCCAGCCATGTACTAAAACCAAAAATGGTCAGTGTGAGTATATCAACAAAACCATCATGTACTAATGAGGGAGATAACCACTAATATACACATACTCATTCACTTTATCTAAAACTGGGACTCTTTCTGAAATCCTAACCATTATGGTAATTTTCACTCATGCTTAAAGAATACCCTAACCTCTAAAGTTATCTAAACCGACCTTTGATACCAACTATAAGGCCCCAGCCTTAAACCTTACTTAAAATTGAATTTAATGAATAACTCACATTGAGGATCTTTTCAGGTTTAGAGTTTTAGAGAATTAGATCATGAAACTTGCATTACATTCCACATTTAAACAAAGTGGTTACATAAAAGATAGTATTCATTCTTCCCATCAACGGGAACATATTTAAAATAAAACACGGATTCTTTCTTGACACATCCTTGACACTATCGTCACATCATGTACCTTTCCCTTGACCTGTGAAAAGCATTTCAAAAACTTGGGATGAGCATAAAAAGCTCAGTAAGGGTTATAAAAATATGGAAAGGAAACATGAGTTCATATATACATAAGAATGAAATCATACTTTACCCATAAAACAAAGTCACTTTAACATACCTCATCAAACCATGAATAAATCATAGAAATAATAAGACATAAAGGTAACTTGAGGCATTCATAACATTCTTATGTAGGGAGTAACCCTCTTGGTTACGTTTGGAATACCCATCACAGTATATTCCCTATATCTCTTCGGAGAAACCTTAACGCTTCACTCCTTCGCGTTACCCAATGCATTGGAGAGCTATATCGGGCTCACCCGCCCTTAGTTTATCACGGAACCACTCGTTTTCATAACAATGCCCAAGAACCATAACATAAATTTATCACATAAAACATGCATAAAGGAAACATAACATTTCCACATTTCAATCACAATATAACATTTTAGTATATTGAAATAATGAATCCATTCAAAAAGAAACCATTTCCAAAACCATTTAAAACATTTAATAAATAGATTTTTGAATCAAAGTGTCCCATACCACCTTGAATCTTTTAACATTTTAAACCATTAATATCCATATAATTAAATCCTTAAAACCATTTTGAAAACATGAATATTAATAAGAACAAATCATTAAAACATTTAAAGCGATATTTTGGTTAAAGGGGTTTTACCAAAATTAGAGACACTTGAATACAATAATTGAGGAATAACATTTAGTCAGAACTTTATAATATCATGAGAATAAATGGATTCATGATATAATACTCCAAAGGACAGTATATACACCATATAAGAGTGAATTGGTTCATAACAACAATGAACCCTCAATAGAAATGTCAAATGTGATGAAGTCCCTTATAAAGAAGGTATCCTTAAATTAAGGACAAATCAATCTCAAAAATATGTGTTACAAATATAAATACACCCAATATAAGTGGATATTAAGTGTAAAACAATAAAATGTCATTAACACATATTCAATGGATGACATATTCAATGACTACATGTTGAACCCAAAGAAATCGAAATTGGGTTAAAAAGTTCCCTTGACAGCCTAACAACATCACATCAAAATGAGTTGATGAGAGATAAAAAGTGTATCTCATCACTTGGACATAAAATTTACATCAATAAGGATATATTAGAACATATCCCAACATAAAAATATGTAAATTAAACGACCCAACAAAAGATGTCTTTTAAAAAAAAGAGGGTGAAAGGTTCCCTTACCGACTTGGGTATCTTTCAAAACATACACCACCAGAAAGAAGGACAATAGATCATTGATGTAAATACTCATAAACGAAATTATATTACACAAATAGTAGAATAATGGGCAGTACATACACCACTCAATGGAATTTGTGGAAAATGTAGCATAAATCTCACGAGAATAAAAGTGAGATGAAAAATCCCTTACGAAAACTCGGCAGACTAACAGCGCCACATAAAACTTCCGAATATGAATTGATGAGATCAAATAGGGTATCTCGTCACATTACAATAAAATGTACAGCAAGAGGAATATAAAATAACATCCCCCAACATTACAAAGAGGATCTTAAAAGAAGTGACATAAAGGAGAGTACTTAAAAATAAAGAGAGAGGTTAGATCTCTTACGAAAGTTCGGCAGCCTAACGGCGCCACTCAAAACTTCCAAAATGGATTGATGAGAGAGAATATGGTCTCTCATCACATGAACATAAAAATTACAGTAAGTGTAATATAAAAGAACATCCCAATCATAAGAAATATGAGCTTAAAAGAAATGACATAAAAGAGTGTACTTATAAAGAAAGCGAGTTGTAGGATCCCTTACCTCGGGTCCGACTTGACTCGACCGTTCTTTAATCTCCTGAATAATAAACTTGAGTTAATTTCTAATTCCATAAGAACCTTTTTCAAGTTCATTATTACTTTTATACCACTTATTACCATGTCATAAACATTATTTAATCATTTAAGTTAATAATATTTGTTTTACCGATATTTGGTTCTTAAGTCGAAAGTGGACTTCTTACAATTACATGTTGTTCGTGTGGCCAAATGTTTATTATATACAGAATTTTATTCATTATGTAGATATCATATATTTAATATATATCCAGTACATTCATGCATTTATAACATTACATAATCATTTAGAGGTAAGAAATGAAATGCACCGTTCATGGAGACGGTAAGCCGTACGTATGCATGAACACTACTTTCATTTCTATTTCGTATTTTATAGAATGGAATAATAATGATATAAAGGTATATTATAATTCCAGTATAATATCATATATAATATCATATTTCCATCCTTTATACATCCCACATATGGTATTTAACGAATCAAATCACTTTGAGGGGGCAGTAGTCCGCACTTCCTTAAATGAAGATATCGCGTATACCCATAATGGAAGCCATAAAGGTAAGACAAAAAAGAAAAATACAGAAGCCTAAATAAAACATAAACATATTATATATCATATATAAAAATAGTGACATCATAATGGCCACCTTTGAAGGTGTTAAATGAGTATTGAACAATCATCGTTTTGGGAGGCAGAATTTCACCATCCAAGGAAACCTTATGTTCTTTAACGATTTGATGTAGTTGTGTGAGAGTGTAGCTCGAATAAATCTTATAACAACATCCTATTATATTTAATATACTGTTTTTGTTACAAAATAAGTAAATAAAAAGAGTTTAGGGGGTTGGAGAAGCAAAATAAAACAAATTAACATGAGAGAATGAATTACCTTTAAAAGTGTAACTCCTTTTGATTTGAGCCTAAAGGCTTCCTTTGAAAGGATTCTGCCCAAAGGGATTCCTCTAGAATGAGGAGAGGTATGTGTAGAGAGTAAATGGGTAGGGGTTGGCCGAGCCAATGGCTTGAGGAGTGTGTTAAATGAGGTATAGGTGGGGTCCTTTTATAAGAGGAGAGGAGGGGCACTTTTGGAAAGTAAAGAAATATTACTTTATTTGAAAATGTGTTTCGGTTTCAAAAGGTCCCACATTTATATAATTCGTGGATAAGGTTATAAGGCTTCTAAATACACTCATACAATAAGTTTTGGACATGTGTAGTGTATAGATTTTACTTTATCTTTCCATTTTATTTAAATCATCAAATAATAATTTCATCGCTGCATCATTATTATGTCATAAATAATTTAATTTATTTAATGTCTAAAAATTATAAAACAAATACTATGATGTAGGAAATATTTTTATCTTTCCAATGACTATTTATAATAAAAAATATGACTTGTATAACCCCACATAAAAATTATTTAAGTAAAACATATCATGTTTGTGTCATTTTTACTTTTACATTAAATAAAAAGTTATTTATGTCATTTCCCAACCAAAATGTCTCCATGGGGTCCCCAAGTTGACCCATGGCTTGTCTTGGTCGGCCATGACACAACCAATAAGGTTGGGACATGTGTCTATGTCATTTCATATTATTAAATCATTATTTATACCTTAAACTACACTAATTACCACTAATCGCGATTAAAAACTTAATAAGTTACTATTCACCAAAAAATTATTTTTATCCCATTGAACCACATTTTACTTCTTAATGACAACCATGTATGTCGGATTTTTGAAATTCAAAACACATAAGTTGTAAAATTTCATTTAAACGAAAAATCAACTTTTATAAGTACCACTTAGTGGTTTCACTATTCATCAAAAATTGAAGTTTTTCAGAAAAATCCCAAAAATTCACCCTAAGCTATATTTGATATTCCGAATTCAAAAATGAAGTCTGTTTTACAAAATTCAAAACATATTAGTCACATTAATTAATTTAATAATTAATTCCCGCTGTCAGAGCAAATAGCATGTTTTTATAAAACAATAAGTATCAAAAGATTGACACTAGTTTAAGTCTGATTTCAATGTGAAATTAATTCCAATGACCACTATTGGATTTAATGGTAAAAATATTTTCTAATTTCACTTTAAAACCAATTAAAAATATTATCTAATCATATAAATAAATTAGATTAAAAAGAGGTTTTGAATTAAAATACAACATTTTACACTATTCATTAAAAAAATGAACTTTATCGGAAAGATACCAAAAAATTACACAAAGTAAAATTTGATGTCCCGATTCATAATAAGAGTTTTATTTGGTCCAAAAGAATGTATAAGAGTGATCAAAACTATATTTAATGACAGTTATCCATTAAAAGGCGATAAGTGAACCTTTAGTGAAAACTAGGGCATACACGCCTAAAATTGAATTTTTTCCGTATTTTAAGCCTTTAGATTTTATTGGATAAATGTAAAAACATTAAAAAACATATATAATCATATTTTAGTTATTTTTGTCCATTCCCACGAATACAACAGCTACATGTTAACTACCATTTGAAATAATATTATTTCATTATTAGAGTGCAACGTAAGATTCCCAAGAAACTCGTTGTTGCGTGTTGGGTACGCCATCGAGCATAGCGTCCCCTTTAAAGTCATATTAATATTTTATTCACAATTATGGATAAATATGAAATGTCATATTCTTTATTTACCTGGGGTGTTACATTGAGGGAGCCCCAACATGAATGGAGGACCCAATCCTTGCTACTACTTGGATATAGGAGAGTAAAAAACCATAAGTGAGGACTCATGACCTAATCCAACAGGGGAGTACTACTCAAGGTATAGAGAACACACACCCTAATATGAAAGTGGATGACCACTTCACGGATCAAGGACTCATACCCTAACCTAGTAAGGGTGTACCACTCAGTGGCTAGAGAACTCGCACCCTAGTAGGACAGGGGATTACAAACTCTACCATCTCGTTCACTATGGGGGACCCCTTCTGTTACAAAAAAGGGGAGTACCTACCCCAAGCTAGAGTACCCACTCCCTGAAATGGTGGGGGAGTACTGACTCTATTAGAACAAAACGTATGGAGGACCCACACCCTGATCTAACATGGGATTACACACTCCTATAATAGAGGAACCACTCCCTAAAATTGAAGGTGAGTACCAATCTTACATATATTTGTTATTTGGAGGATTTTTTCGCTAGAATGATAGGGGAGCGATCTGCATTGTCAAAAAAATCAAGGGGAAATTGATACTCTGTTCTATCAGGGGAGTAACACCACCATGAGAAACAATCCAAAGGTAACAAACCCTCACCAATGATTTTGATATTATAGTATCTACCTAAGAAGATTGGTAAGGAAAACCCTACCTGAGTCTATTAGGGGAGTAATAGTCATATGTCATCTTTGTATGAACAAAACTAATCGGCCAAATCATCTCAGTATAACTCCATAAATATCTTACTTGATTCACGCAACCTTGTATCTCGTAATACGTAACAGAGGCCACCATTTCGACTTACATAGAAAACCCCTCAGGATAGAATACTCACAAACCTGGATTTGCGTCCCATAGAAGAAGATACAGAAGGAAGAAGATACCTAGAGGATCTCCTAGTGTTACACTGCATGCACCAGGGCACACACGGTGTGTGAGCCTGCCCGAGTAGATGCTCTTGTACATGTTCCACAAGGGTTCCAACACATATAGGGCTACACGATGTGTAAAGCAGATACACACCATCTCCATCCCCACCCAACCCCTAGAAACATTCCCCTTCTACCCAGACTAGCCGACCATGTCCCTCACATGCCATGTATCCCATAATACGCAGAATATTCAGATAAACAACCACCTTCCCTTGTAGTTTACCAATTTCCATGTATTGAACCCTATGTCAATATACTGTTGTCATGTTTTAGTGTGCGTCCTTGTAGTTACACATGACTAACCCTATCCATGTCCATAGATTATATGATTTATGTCACTACACGACCTATATACACTATACAAAGCATGTAGTCCCGAAATCACATCTTCCCGAAAATGGAAGAACTACACAACATGTTTCACCGAACTAAACACCATGTAGATTGAGATTCCAATTTTGAATTGCCTCAGAAATAACCAGATTCATCCAATTGTTCCCGAAACATAAATATCTACCTAGAAGGGTTCTCTTGAAATTGTATTTGGGATCTTGAACCTTAAAAAAGCATAATGAAATGATTCAAGACCAAATCTACAATCCACCTACCTCATTGGCGAAACACCAATGATTTGGAAGAAGATCAATGCCCAGATCATTCTGGTTCTCGATCAAATTACAATTTTCTTTAGAAACGGTGATTAAAAGCACCTCGTTGCATGGATTTACCTCTTTTTCATTCATTTCATAAAGGGGAGAGGAGAGGAAGATTTAATCTTCCTTGTTTCATGTGGATCAAATATTGGGAGGAGGAGAAGTTTGGGTTGATTTTTATTAATTATTAAATTAATTAATCTAATCCACCTCCTGATACTCCGTCAACAAAACACTCCAAAATAAAAATCCTAAAGTGGATGACCATAAGTCTCTCCTAGGATAATCACATTTTTATATACATAACTGTGATCTCAAAAATATGATTTGAGGCCCCACTCAAGAATTATTCAATATTGCAAGTGAAACATCACACGCATGGAGATATATATTTAATATTTCCAATGTCACCGCACCGAGGTTCCCAAGGCCTCAAATTCCCACGCCAACTCAGTGCCCAACTCCAAATATATTCTTTAAAATATTCAGAATTCTTACAGTCAAAACCAGACTCATTACATGGTAAAATTGTTTTTTACTTTAACATCAATTATTTAATCTTACTACTTTCACAATTCATTATTGTACAAAATTTAGTCTAAATTATTAGATAATTTAAAATTTTCATAATCAATATGTTTAAATATATTTTGAAAAAATAAAATAGTCACAATGGAAAAATTTTAATTTATATTTAAACAAGTAGATGTGATGAAAATGCATGTTTTCATAAAATGTATTTTTTAGGAAAAAGATGATTATATATTGAATCTATAACCATTAATAATTTATTTATATGTCTTCATTATTATTTATTGATATATAATATATAAATGTCATTTAAAAAATTCCCCTTTATAGGTTATTTTAGTTAATTAAAAAGTAGACAAATTATGCACTTTAAAATAATTTTTAGAAAAATAATATTTTGATATCCAAAATTAAACCTATACTAAAATCCAAAATGAAAATTCATAAAATTTTATTAGTGGTATTAAATATGTAAAAATAATACATCTATTACTATAAATAACTATCACAAAATAATTGGTCTAATAGATTAATAAATCTATTGAAAATAAATTACAAGTTTTCAAATATCCATATTTTTCATTGTTTACTGAAACATTCAATATTTTCGGAAAATTCCTAAAATTTCATCCCATGTAAATTAATATATTATGATATAAAAAATTATTCAAATATAATAAAATAAATTTTCTATAATTCGAAATAAATTATTTATAATATTTTTTCATGAAAAAAATCATTAAAAAATATTTTGATGAATAAAATTACATTACTAATAAATGAATGAATATTTACTAATAACCAATCAAAAATAGAATTGATGCACATGAATAAATATAGACTACCTTATCCAAGATGGCATGAGTTTTCATTTTTTATAACCATATTTCCTGATTTTTTAAAAGTATAATTTATTTATAAATATGAAAAATATGTTATGATTATTATTCTTTAGATATTAAAATCATGACCTCTTAAAAAAATATTCATCCTATAAAATTCAGGTCAAAAAGTAATGCAAATATAATTTCATATTTTAATGTAAACTTAATTGAGTATGTAATTTTATATGAAATGGTAATATGTGGAAAAAATAATAACAAACTTGGAAAAGTTTCTTAGGTAAGTAAATATTTAACATAAGTTCGTTGTTCTAGAAGATAAAGAACCAAAATGATGAATCAATCACAAAGTATGGTACATTATCTAAATTTCATTTCATTGAGACATATATTTATGTGAGGCACCTAAATTCTTTTACGAGGTTTATATATATCCCCTTTGACATGTTATATAGGTAATTTCTCCATTTTAAAATAATTTAATGTTTTTTTTGTTATTATATCATGGGTATTATGATTCAAGTATTTTAAAATTATTAAGGGTCATTAAATTAATAAAAAATATTTTACTATTTTCATTCCAACACCCTTTTTCTTCAATGTCCATTCCATTAAAATGATTTTATTCACGATATGTCTACTTTATAATCTACATTTTTTCCTTTTTTCAATATTTTTGTAAATAATTTTCCTATATAATGAACACATTTCTTTAAAACTGAAAAAATGAATGTAATATTTTAATTTATGTGGTGACAGAAACGTTTCACACATCCATAACCATTATTTTATGATTGGATTCCTTTATATGATTTCATTTATTCTTCATTTAAAACACATCTTTCCCTTTTTCAAAGTATTTTGATATTGTTTATGGGTATCTAAATGAAATGTTTATTTTGATATGGTAAATGGTTTTTTAAAAGAAATGTGTAATTTGGTATCTGAAATTTATTTTCATATGAGTTTTGAATATTTCATCGGCTATTTTTGATAAAAATTGAAAGTATAAATTTTTTTATTCAAGATAAGGTCCATTGAAATTATTTACGATGGGTATAGCCTCCATTAACGATCACATGTGATCTCGTTATAGCTTATATGTTGTGTATTACTAGATATCTTTTCAATGCACATGGTAATGATTATTTTTTCCGGAGTACTATACTGGAAGTTGGTCATATGTTTATTCCAATTTGTAAGGGTTTGATGAGATGATGTCAAAAAAAACCTACATGGATTTTATATTTTTTATAATAAATTTTCATGAAAATTTTGTGACTTTAAAAGGAAATATAATGAATTATTTTTTTTTGGAAAATGAGTTTACTTTCTAGAAAAATGTATGTTTTTATGAAAATGTATTTCATAGGTTTCATTTTTTATTGGACTGAAATTCTTCTTCTATTTTGGTCTCATAATAATATTTTGGAGCTCATCCCGTGTTTTTTAAATTTTTTTAACATGGTTGAAGGATTGGAGAATGAGATGAAGAATTCAAGTTAAAAGTCATAATAAATTTTTAAAAAAAGAAATCATATTATGTATAAAAAATTATATTAATGTAAAAATGGATTCTATTAATAAAATGTCCACTTTTTAATTTATGTTTTCTATGTATGAGTTATGAATTAAATGGTCCAATAAATGAACACAAATAAGACCATAACCTGGAAAATTATCCAGGGATATTTTAATTAACCACATAATGACATGTAGATTAATAACCAATCAAATTATGAAGGAATTAATAATAATGGACATATGAATCATTTTTATAAGTCCTTTAAGAAGATTGTTTAAATCTATGTGTATAGAACCATCTAATTTTGTAAACCAATTTCTCTCATGAGGAATGTTAATTCACTGAGTGGAAATCGATAATCAATCCCACTAACTGATAACTTAGTCCAATTTATTCCATATAAAAAAGGGGAGATATGTAATCAACATAACGAATCATACATAGAAACTAACTAATGAAATTTTAATACTTAACTTCATAAAATAAATGTATTTATTAATAATCTGGAGTAATATGGTGAATGGTAATAAACTTATACATCCTTAGTAAAACTGATCATAAACCATCAAAAAATAATAACTTTAATGTAATATAATGTATCTGTATTTTATTATAAGTATACTAAATGTGTGTTGTCATTGATGAATAGAAATCCCAATAAAATATTATTAAAATGTATTTGGGGAAAATATCTTTTTCACTTTGATAATAATTTTAAAAAAATAAAAAAAAAATTTAAAATACAATTCTTTTGAAATAACATTTCTATATATATTTAACGTTATCTTTAAAACATTTAGAGGTCATGGTGGTGTAAAATTACATTCACGTTGTACATCTTAAAACAAATATTCATAGTAAATTTTCCATAAAATAAAAATGAGCATTGTTTGGAAAATTATAAGAATATTATTTTAAAAACATTTTATAAAAAGGGAAAAAAGGGTCAAATTTTCATTAAAAATAAATTTTGATAGCGATTACAAACAATTTTAAAAAAATTTAATAATGGTATTAGAAAATAATATTTTCAACTCAAGAGGGAAATAATTTCAGATTTTACTTAAAATAATTTATCAATATTTTTAAGTAATAAATAGAATAAAAACAGTGCTATTAATTGAAAACATTATGAATAACCATAGTACAATAATAAATTCTAATTTTATAAAATATAAAAAAATTCCCCCCATTGGAGATATAAACATAAACAATTATGAATAATGATGATACTATGATACACACCCTTTCCATATTGATAACCTTTGAATAATAATCCACATGAACGGAATAACATGATATAAAACTAAATAATATCTAAATGGAAATATATTCAGGACAATAAAAATAAAAAAAAGGAATTATATAGATCACACAAATTAATAAGTGGTGAATATAGTGCTTGTATCACTGAATTAAAAGTGATACAAAAAACTCATACCTCATGTTCTACTTCCATCATATGTGTCCAAAGATATCATATAATAAATATTTTATTATTAGAAATATATTATAGAACAATATCCATATATATAATTCAACAAATTATTTACTTATAAACGTTTTTCACTTATTTATTAACAATTATTTCTTAAAATAACAATTTCATGTGAAAATTACTTTTTATACATGATTTAATTCATTAATTTGTGTATTTCTAATTTGATCATTGTAAAATAATTTTAAAAATTATAAACCTGATATAATTTTACATATTTATATATTCATTATATAATAATTTATAGTTATCTATTAATGTTATAGATGTAAAATGTAATGCACCGTTCAAGAATATGGTAGGTGGAAGGATCACAAGAACATTATTTTTACTTTATATCAACCAATAGAATATAATTAAAACAAATCTTAATTAAAATTTAAAGAATCATTATTATTTAAATTAATTAATTTAATTTAATAAAAAACATCTTTATCATCTTCCACTACCAACAAAATAAAAAATATTTCACATATCGGTGTGGAAGATGTATTCTACATGTAGGCACTAATGATGTTATTGTTATCTAATAGATTGAAAGGTAAGAATTTAGATGTGATATTATATTTCAAAAAGTATTTTTATATCATAAATATCTCATATATTCATTAAATTTTACATCACTACATTTAATTTAGTGTATAATAAAAAAATGAATTACATCACTTCATGAGGTGGTACATCATCGTACACAAGAGCGATGTTATCATATCCCCCATTGAATAGATATTCATAACATATATCTGAGGTAATAATTCAAGAACTATAATAATTTCATAAATATCATACAAATATGATAAATCAAACATTATATATAATCCTTTAAATGATGTGAAGGAAAACAAATTAGGTTCTTTTCGCGGTTTGGTAGTCTTCTGTACACCCGATTGACATTTTTATTTCCCATTTTAGTGAATTAGATAAGGATATAGGTTACATAATTACATAATCACATATAAGTATATAGGATACACTAGTGTAATTTTATTATAATAAATTATTATTTTTATTAGTATGTTGAAAAATAAATAAAAAATACATACGTTTAAGAATTTTATCTATTCTTCAAAGAGACTCTTTAGGATTAAACATAATTCCTTCTTTATAAGAGTCACTAATCAATATATCTTCTATATGTTATTTGAAATGAATAAATTAAGTTATTTGGAATTGTATCAGCTGAAACAAGGTGGTTGGGAAGTGTGAAGAGGGGAGGAGAGGGGGTGGAATTTTATATGTGGGGGAGAAGACCCATAAGTAATTTTTAGAAAGAGTCAACTACAAACAAATTTTTATCATTCTAATATCCTAAAAAGTGGGTCATCGTAGAAAATTATAGGTTATAAGGTCAATATATGTCCTTAAAATTTTTTTTACTAGTTGGTACATCATTTTAACACTTATACTTTGATATTATCCATCATTAAATTAGTTTTTCCTATAACCCTAGTAATTAATTTTTACATCTTTTACTATTCATAATGGTAAAAAATTAATTTGAAATTTTTAAAAAACATAAAATATGAATTTTCCCATTATTAAATCATTTTTTTAATATTTAACCCATTTAATTAGAATAATATAATTAAAAATTATATCTACATACATGAAGAAAAGGCAGGTTTCCAAGGAGAAAATTCTTTTAAGAATATTTTCTATTAATATCATTATTAAATATGAATTTTTTTCCCCTGACCTAATATGTATTTAATATAATATCATTTAAATTCTTTTACATTGAAGTATTATTATAATATAATTTCAATTTGAAAAAAATTAAAATTAATAAGGTAATTTTTAATCAAAAATTTTATTTTTCACTATCCATAAAAACATATTATTTGAAAAATCATAATAAGTTACTGCAATATAATTAATATTAGGTGATTTAAAAAAATAATTTAATTTTATTAAAAAAAATTATAAATTTTTTTAAAAAAAAAATTATCATACATGTGCATGAGGCGATGAAAACATTTTCGTTGAACAAATACTATTTTTCAAAAAACATTTCTTTCAGATAAAAATAAATTTATTTTGGTTTATAATTCTTATATAGCCAATGAATTTGAGTAAACCATATATATTATATAATTTTTAAATCCTAATTACACCCTATATTTTAATGGGCTAGGTTATAATGTTTATGTTTAAATAATATTTTAATTGTGTATCATGCTATATTTAAACATGGTGTTGCTTACATCGCATATAGTCAAACAGATTGAATTTAATTAAAAATAAATATATCATAAAGTCTCTTGCTAGTATATTCACATATATGATTGGTATTCCATGCCATTCATGCTATCATCCAAGATGTTCCTCTTTTAAAATATATGGGTCTTATATTCTATCCACTTTAAATAAATTGAATCTTCGTAATTTAAACTTGAACTTAACAATCTGCTAGTTAAAATTTGAAAATACCTTTTTTGAAAACCCATATTATTAAAATGCTTAAAAATATTCATATTTATAGGAGAGAAATTTATGTATGAATGTCATATTGAAAAAAAATACAAGGTTTCCAAAAATAGAAAATTGTTGGGATGTAAAGATATTGACATTGAAAAAAAGCATAAATAAATATCTTTATTAATAGAGATAATAGATCATAAGAATGTGAGGGATCTATAAAATGTAATGATGAAAAATAAATTAATATGTGATGATTTAAGAGACAATTTAATTCATAAAAAATGGATAATATGGGTTAATAATTTCATTTCAAGATCCATTTCCTATAATTGAGGAATTACTTTACAAGTAAGAGGGAGAAAAACAAAAAATATAAATACTTGATCCATTTTTATTTTAATATAACGTTTTCATAATGTAGTTTATCTTTAATAAATTCAAAAATCTTATCTTTCTCCACGAAATGAATATCTAGTAGGATTTTAAATTCTCGAATCTCTAAAAAAATAAATTAATATATCATTATATCAATAAACTAATTACATGTAATTCCTCCTATCTATAGATATTTTTCAAAAATAAATTTTTTATCACAACTTATAAAAATATAATAAAATAATCTATAGGACAATATTAGTATCTCAAAAAATTAAACATAGTCCATTTCATTAATAGTTAACCTTAATACCCATCCAAAATATTTCTTACTAATTTCAATGTCATAAAATAAGAAGGGAGGTCACTAAATAAAAAATATATCACCAGGATAATTTATAGTGGCTCTTAAGGAAACAATAAAATTATGTGAATAACTTGAAAAATAGGAAAAAATTAATGAAAATATTAATTCTTCCAAAAGTGAAATCATAGGTTGTCAAATATATTCAAAAAATCAAAACATCCAGTAAACAGTTGGAATGATAACATAAACTATAAAATAACTAAAAAATTTCAAGGAGATAAAAACAATCCCATATTCATTTCATCATCATTATTATAACCACATAATTCCCATATCAAGCCTTTTCTTCCCTCGATCAAGTGTTTTTTGAGAAGTATAGTTTTCAACTAAATCACTTTTCTCAATCATATATACCATTCAACATATGCTCCAAAATCTATAAAGAAAGAGTAATATTGTACAATAATTTAAATTTAATAATTATTATAACAATAAAATAATTGATAAAATACTCATATAACATAATCAATGAATCCAAAAACACAATCACGTTAATCATTCCACTTGATCCATAGAAATAGTACAAGGTTTTTCTTGATCCCTTTACTTCTTCTATGGGGTATTCATTTGTGTCGTGTCTCATCTTCTTATAGTTGAAAAATTGAACACAAAAGGGTTAATTCAAACATTTTAAATCACAATCAGGGTGGTAATTCTGTATATAATGATAAAAAACTCTCATTATATTCATGCATGTACTAGGGTATTACATTCCACAATTATCACACGGGGAAAATAATTTCTTCCATTTGTCCCTTTATCTCTTTTTTATCTTTTAAATTATTCTTCTCTTACATCCCTAAAAACCCATAATACATTTAGAATTATTTCTTTTTCAATATAGAACATGATAAAATATCCTTGTTTAATGAGAATGATTGGTAGACTAATTCCATTGAAAGGATTTTCTTATACCCCTCCAATAAAGGATCATTTTTACTCTTTGGATTATGTGAATTGATAAGGGTCCCATTACTTTTTATATACAACATTTCTAAACAATGGAATACCTGATATTAGATTATAACATTTTCTAAATAATTTATCACCCCAAAAATAGAAACAATATCATAAATTTAAAAATTTATGCATGTGTAATCACATAATCATAAACATGGTATCTTCAACATTATTTTTAAATCCTAAATTTATTTTCAAATCATTCATAATGGTTTGTAAAGAAAATGTGAATTAACCATAGAATATACCCAGGAGCATCAATCCTAGTTCATATTAAGGATATTTTCATGTATGAGGATATGATCGAGTCAAGACTATTAATCCATTTTTTGGATTTAATACCCCGAGGTACATATGTTTCAGAACTGAATCCACTTTTAGTATCTAGGAATGGATTTATTTTTAGTAAAACTAAAAAATATATTACATAAAAACATTAGTATGTTTTCCTATAATTATATGTTCCCTTAAAGTAGTTTATATGGATGTATTCCCTAATATACGTTTTCCTGAATCTTATTCTTAATGTTTGTAATAGTCATGCTCTAATAACAACTATAAAGACCATGACTATTGTAACTTGGAGCCAGTTTCTAAACTATTAGAGTTGCACCATATACAAGTGTTCACATCCTAGAAGACTGAATAGTTGAGTATTTTTTAATATACATACACCTAAATTATACCCATTTTACATTATGAATATAATATAGAACATAATACATAACAAAAGTGAATGATTGGAATCCCTTAAAATCATTTAAATATTAATTTATTATTTCCTAGGGAAAATAAGTAATATGAATTGGGTGATCTCATATGTTTAATAAGGGTAATAATATATTAAAATGTATCATGAGAAAATAAACATAATCTTTATAAAAAAGTAAATAACTCAAAAACATTCCATTTAATCAATAAGTTGATCATAATATGGAATAAATAAATGATGATAAAATAAATCCTTATAAATAATCACATAATCTTCTATATTATCAAGGGATATTCTAATTAATTAAATATTCTCTTTGACATTAGTAAAGGATATCATAATATGGGAATTTATAATGAATATATAAACTTAATCTTATCATATATGGATATTTCATTATTTTAGATTAATACATAGTACTTTAAAAAAATACATGCATGAAGAACGAAATAGTTTAGAATCCCTATAAACATAGAAACAAAATCATCTATCCTAGTGAAATATCTTTAACATCTAGTAAAAATATATCAACATTATTAATTCTCCCTAAAAACTTTCTGCACGACCTGGGGAAATAAAAAATAAGAAAGGGGTGATCTCAGATACTCAGTACAAGTAAATAAAAAAAATATATAATAATAATGTGAAAAAATGTTATGGAACATGAGTACAATATTTGAAGATAATACCCTATACATTAGAGATCATAGTAAAGACTGGAATTTTATAATGCATAGATCATAATAGGATTCGGAAAAAAATCCATGAAATAATAACATTGCAATAAGACATGGAATTTGTGTGATGATCATATTTTTTTATTGTTGTGAAAATGAATATGTAGAAACAGGTACACTCATTAAGAAATGGACATGAAATTATGAACCCACATAAACTTATAAACATGCTAATAGGTCCTCGCAAAACTTTTTAAATGTTTTATCTAGTTCACACATAAACTTATGGACATGAAACTAGGTCCATTCATAACTTTTTGAACATGTAATCAGGTTCACACATAACGTTGTTAACATATAATAATATTCATGAATAAACTTATAAAGATTCCACCAGTTCTATACATAACATATGAACATGTAATAGGGTTCACTGATAACATTTTGACCATGTAATCAGGATCACACCTAAACATATGGACATTAAACCAGGACCATGCATACATTTGGAACATGTAATTTGGTTCATGCATTACATTTATATTCTTGATTAATCCATCATTTCCAAATTAATTAAAGGGAGATATATGTTATAGCCATCTTATAATAAAATCATCCCTACATGTGGCACAAGATAATACAACTGTCATCATATCGTAACCCATAAAATTAGATAGGATTTATAAAAATCAAATGATAACCCATGAAATGAAATGGGTGTCATTAACATAAAATCCAATCATAACCTATGAAAGGAGGTAGGTTTTATAATCAAATCTTGAAATCATAAACAATGAAAATAATATGGTTTCAAAAGCATAAGACCCTCATAATAGAAATGGGCATTATAAGAAGTATCCCATAAAAAAATAACCATTCAATAAAATATATGAATTATACCTTTGGATAATTTCCTAGAATGTTCAATGTAACATCAATGGATGTTATCTTTGATGAATAATTTATTATAAAGATATTTTTAATACATTTAATGAGGTAAATATCTTTTCTTATTAGGAAAGGATATTTAAAACATAAAACACATTTAAAACCATTATCTTAAAAAAGATTAAATATTATAAATATTTATTTTAAAACCATTTGGAATAATTTTTAATTCAATTCATATAATGATACCTTGAAAACATTCAAGAAACTAATTTTTTTTGAAAACATATAAATTGATCTTGATAATAATTTGAAAACCATTTTCCTTAAAAAAATTATAAAAAGAGCATGAAAACATTTTGAAATAATTTTATTTTAAAATTTATTTTTTAAAAATTATAATAAAAATAAACCTTTAAAGATGATAATAAAGATTCAAATAATTTTTGTCGGATAAATTCATACATGTCATAGGATGTCAAAAAAATCATTTTTTATGGTAAAAAGGATCCATTGATTCTTCACTCGGAATGTGATAGGAAAATTCCACTGACATAATTGATGTAATTAAAAAATGGTAAAACATTATTTTAATGGTCATAAGAGAATATAAGGTTATACATTTAATATTTTTTTAGAAAACATGGTTTTGAAAGAATAGTTATTTTCTACTATGGAGAGGGTAAAGTTAGGATTTTGTAAAAACAATTTATTAACTATATTATCTACCAAACAGTAGAAAACTGGAACCTAAACATGATTATATTATCAATATATTAGATAATAAATGTCTCTAATTTCTTGAGATATGGATAATAATAATTCATTAAATAAAACATAAAGATAAATAATCCTAAAAATTGATGAGATTGTTTCAATAACTAGTATAACATTGTAGCTTGGGATCATAAACTCCAGTTAAAAAAATGAAATAAAATTAATGTTAAAATATAATTACAATTATTATATTCATGATATAATGTTTAAAATTTAAGTATATTCACCTTGAAAATTAATTTAGGCACATAATAAAGCAAGAGACTCAAATGATGGAAATTGATACAAAAGTATTTTAGCAATTTGGTAACTTTTGAGAATTAATCTCACTGAAAGAAAGGTAATAAAATGGATATGTGAATAACCATAAATTTAATTATAAGATAAATAGAATACAATCATTGGTAGTACATACACCTCACAAAAGGAAATATTGTCGAACATATCATGTATCTCCTAGAAAAAAATGAGATTAAATCCCCTCACCTTGTGTCTTAACTCTCATCGTACTCATTCAAACCACTTATATAATAAATATTAAATTATTTTTAATATTTTCTATAATAAAATTATTTTATATAATACTACATATTGAATTACTACATCCATATATTACCCTGCCTAAAAATAATCTTATGTTAAGGTTTCACTTCAGGTAATATTCCTTTTATTTATCACATGTTTCTTAATTTGTTATATCATTGGTATTTATAATTTATATCATGATTTAAAGAATATAAATCATGATATATTTATATAAATTATATTTTTATTATAATAATATATATAATACATATGTATGAAATGCAATACATGAGTAATAGAGACCTTTGGTAGTAAATACAGATGAACACTATTTTCGTTTAATTTTCATGTTGAATGTTGGAATGTTAAAGCCATATATGTATATATATGTATATATAAATATATATAATCATTAAATACGATTTATTATCTCATATATATTTTATATATTCACTGAAACCACAATTAATACACTCGATGTAGTGTATGAATGAACCTTATCGCTTTTAGGGGCGATTGTCCACACTTTCTCAAATGAAATTATCATAGTAATACCAAATGTAATGTAAATAAGATATTTGTTAAAGAAAGGAATAAATAAGATCAAATAAATTATTCATATATTATATAACATATATAAACAGTTTTTCCACCATGATAGGTGGCATGTAAAATTGTACAATCATTGTTTTGTGAGGTGGTAGTTCATAATATACATAAATAGTATGTTTGTCATTTATTAGATTGAAGTGTGTGTAAGTATTGGTTGAAACCATAGAATAAAAAAACTATCTTATTTTTGATAATTTTTCTCTTAAACAATATTTTAAAACAATATAATTTAAGTGTTGAGAAAGAATATAAAATAAATAACTTGATAGAAGATGTTACCTCATAATTTAGTAACTTCTTATGGTTTGTGAAAAAAAGACTCCTTACACTGCCTTCTACACAAGGGAAGACTTCTACAAATAAGGGAGGACTTATGGTAAGTTCATTGGTCAGGTATTGGATGAACATAAGTGGTTTTATTGGTGTGAAGAAAAGGGAGTGCTGCTGGCATTTTATAAAGAAGGAAAAGACTCATATTGAATTTTTTAAAACAAAATTGGTGTGAACATTTTCATACCTAAAAAAATTCATAAAATATATCCTAAATCAATAATGTATGTTTTATGGCCGATTCATGTTTATAAATTGTGTTTTTTACATGTTTATGGTTCATTTGGGCCCTTAATATTAATCTTTAGTTCCTAATTTAGCTTAATTTGACCTTAATCGATGTGATTAATTTTAATCACATTTACTAATATTTAGTAAAAAATTAAATCAATATTATTACTTTATAAATATTATATTGATTAAAATGGTTTATTTCAATTTTTCTTAAATCAATTTATAAATTTACAAAAATTAATATTAATGTTAATCCCACAAATGAGACTAAATTGTTGGTTATTTAGGTACAAAGAAGATCAGATGTTTATTATGTTTTTTATTCAATTTTAAAGTGAAATTGATTCTAGTGACTTTAATTTTACTAATATATTTATATATTATATAATGTGACCAAATAAATTTAATATATAATTTTAAATTAATAATTATTTAAGCAAAAGGGCATTTTTCGAAAAATAAGTATTTTCATTATTTATCAATAAATGATGTTTCTCAGAAAAATCCCAAAAATTGACCCTAATATAATTTCAACAATTTAAATTTAAAAATTATGTCTATTTTATCAAAATAAATTTAAAATTTTTTCTAAGATTAATTTTATTATTAAAAATTGTTCAATCTATAAAATAGTATATTTAACTGTAAAAAGGACATTAGTAAAAATTGTATCTTTTATTATAAATATGTTTTATTTCTATAAAACCATTATAAAAATATTTGAAAATTATTTATTAATATTAATATAAGTACATTTAATATCTACGTTATACTTATATTATTTAAAAAATATATAATAAAATGATACTTCATATAAACATAATGTTGTCTATAGCATAGGCTAAGTCAGTGTTTCACATAGCGCCAAATAAGTTAGTTTGTGTGTAGTGAATTACATGTAGCCATTTTGTTTTAAATGAATGTTTAAATTAGTGTTTTAATTTATATATAAATACACACACAAACACACATATATATATAACTGTTTCCACTATCTAGTGAAATAAAAAATAACAAAAAGATAGATTAATTCAAAAAAAATAACTAAATCTTTGGGTGTTACATTCTACCCCCATTAAAATGAATTTATCCTTAAAAATTAATCTGGGTTATTTAAGATTTTATACTTTAATGTTTCAATCATTTAAACTCACATAATGGAAATTAATACTAAAACTTCCCTTAAAAGGGACAGTTGGGACCATAACAGTTTCCCAAAGTAACATATAACTGGGTTTCCATAGAGTAGAACATAGGTTGGGAGTAATGTTTGGACATGGAGAAAAAACATAAATATTTATATCATGTGATTGATGTTAATAAAGAAAAACAGTTGTATAATCAATGAAAATATACGTTCCTCAAATTCATAAATTTTTTATGATTTATAAGGTCATCGGTTCAACAAAAATTAATGTATTGTGAAAAAAATTGATCCTTATCTTATCATTGATTAATTCTTTTATTGACCAAGAATATACTTACTTGATATATTTATTAAATTAAAATTATATTCATTATTTTTTCTTTTATAAATTTCTTATTTATCTATTACTTCATGTAATGGACATCCAAAAACTATCTTTGATGTGTGATGTTCTAAAATACACATTCATCATATCTTAAGGCCCATAAAATAATGAAATGTAAAACTATTTATCTATAAATATTCTTAAAATACAATATGGTGATTATATTAATCTCTAAATATAAAAAAACTACTATTTTTTCATAAATATTTAGTCATAAAAAAATTATAAATTAACTAAGAAATAATGTAGGGAAGTGGTAGGAATGAAAACTTTATCATCCATTGGTAATGGATTCAATACCTATGACATTTCAAGACATGATTGGTTTTCACCAGATATGCATAGTGTCCATTTATAAAACCATTCAAATATAATTTCAATTATATGATGGGTATCTTGGTAATGAGGTTAATCTCTTAATATCCTTTTAGCCAAGGTTTTCAATAAAATATCAATACATAAATACTTACTTTAATTTTTAAAATAATATTTTCCTAATTGGTTAACCTTATAACCCTTATAAAAGATGAAAATCCAAAATATTTGAATGATTTACATGAAATTAGCATGACATTGATTCCCATATATTATAGAAATAAGATCTCAGTTGTCACATTCCCAACAAGTTAATAGACCCATTATATATTCTATTGAAACATTTTAGTAATCTGAATTACCATAATATATGGTTGAAAAAATGAATTCTTCCTTTTTCTAAGTATATTAGATATATTCCATAAATTTAAAAATGTTGTAAACTTCTCAAATGATAGCATAAACCACCTATCAATAACTCCTTAATTGGTCTGAAGGTAGTTAGTACCGACTAATTTGATTATTCATATCCCACATATAATTATCCACAAAATATTATCTGATCATAAGAACATATAAAGGGTTATACTTACCTTAATCATGTGTTTTTCATCACCTTTTCATTAAATCCTCTCTCTATTCTATCTGAACCATTCAACATATTATTTTAAATATATATAGATATACATAAACTAAAAAATACAAATATATTTCACCTTTCATATAACATACTTAATTAATAAAATACATAATTGATTTTTTTATACCACTTCATAGTTATTAAATTATCAAGGAAACCTCATTATATTTCACGGTACCTCTTTCCATTCACATTTCATCTGTTGTCTCCTCATCATCACCAATGTAACCATTACACAAGAACCATTGTTTATTATCTTCAGGGTCTTTCTTATTGGAATATTGAGTTGCATAATGACCAATTAATCCACACATAAAATAATTTTCCATAAATAAGGATATAAGGAGTCCAATATTTTCGTCTAATTTTTTAACCGAACTCTTATTTTTTTATTTTCATTCACTTATTTTGTGCCCTTATTCTATACAGTCAATAAACCTTCATATTCCTCAAATTTTTTCATGTAGGTTAGTATTTTCACATTTTTGATAGGAAGGATACTGAATATTCTTTCCTCTAGGGAATCCATTGCCTAGACTCTCAACAAACTCTTTATTTCTCATCCTTGATGAGTCCAAGAGTTGGTTAAGGTACATGTTGTTAAGCATGTTCCCTAAAAACTATGTTGGAATGATCATAACATCTTTAACTCCATTAATCATCCATCTTGACATATCATCATAATATAGTCCACAATATTCAACACTAAACAAATCCCTTTTGGTTCCCTCTATCGTCTTTACCCATAGGCACAGTGTGACCATTATTTATAATAGATGAAAACCCCATAGTCTTGAAAATAATTACTTATAGGATGTATAAATAATGAAAAATTGTTTATTCTATTAATCCCTAGGTTCATACAAGGGATTTTATAGAAAAATTATATTTAAATGTATCATAATGGTTTGTGAAGATTTTTTGAATTCCCAATGAATATCCCCCATGAGTGTCAAACTAGTTTTGTAGCATGGACCATTGTCAAGAACGATATTACCTTGAGTTAGTCCTAGAAAATCTTGTCCGAGTTGTTATCCCTATGATTATTTATACGTGATCCACATAAAATTGTATTATCTAGACAGGAATGAATAGCTATGAAATCACTCACTCTATCCTTTAACAAAATTCCAAGATATTTTCCAAAACATTGATTTATCCTTATATTTATCCATAGACACGTCCCTAGACATAACCATAGATATATACATAGGGATATCACTAAATATTTCTCATCCTAGTTTCCAAAAGTTGACTAAACATTTCTTTTCATACAAATTATATCAACATAAGATTAACATACATAGAAACTACATTATTTTACCTAAATAACTAGTAAATTAGCAAAATATATGCTCAAGGACTGTAATAGTTTTTTGTCCTTAGAAACATGGGAAAAAAATTATATCCTTATAAAATAACTTCAACATCTCCGCTAAAGAACTATATATTTAGTTATTCTACCTAATAACTTTATTTGTAACCTAGGGAAATGAAAAATAAGAAAAGGGTGACCTCAGAAGCTCATTAAGGGTAAATAAAGTAAATTAATAAGTATAATGTGAAAAAAATGGTACGGAACATTAGAATAAAAATGTAAGATCATAACATTCGTATTTGAGATAAAAAAATAGTGTAAGTTCAAAAGACATAATTCATATGAGGATTAAGAGAATAATTCATGAAAATTAAACATAGGAATATGACATGGAATTTGTGGAAACAACTTCTTTTAATGTTATGAACATGTATATATAGAAATATGCTCACTCAATAAGTTATATACATGAAATAAGGCCCCGTATCGACCTATATACATACAAACAGGTCCTAAAATAACTTTGTGAATGTGTAATCAACTTCACACATAATATTATTGACATAAAACAATTCCCATTCATAACATTGTTAACATGTAATCGGGATCATTCATAACATTGTGAACATTTAATCCGGATCACACCTAAAATTATGGACATGAAACCAGGTCCATTCATAACATTGTGAACACGTAATAAGGATAACACATAACATAGATTACATGTAATCAGGTTCTTGGATAAACTTATAGACATGCAAACAAGTCCTTGTATACATTGTGGACATGTAATCTATTTCACAAGTTACATTTATACTATTGAGTAATCTATTATAACCCAATGAATTTTATGGAGATATAGGTCCAAACCATCTCATAATAAAATCATTCATACATCTTCCACAAGATAATAAAACCTTCATTATATCATGACCCATAAAAAGAGATAGGTTTTATAGATATAATTTAATAACCCATAAAATGAAATGAGTATCATTAAAATTTCACCAAAACATATCCTTTGAAAACATATTTTCATAATCACTTCCTGAAATCATAAACAGTGAAAAGAAGTGTGTTTCAAAAGCATAAAACCCATGTAATACAAATGGGGGTCATAAACTCCATTCAATCAAAACATTAACCATTAAAGAAATAAAATGAATTGAAAGATTGGATATTTATCTAAAAGGATTTATTAACATCAATATATTTCATCTTATATAGAAAATAACTTGGAATGGTATTTTAAAAACATTCCATGTGGTAAATATCCTTTCATATTTGAAAAGGATCTTTAAAACAGAAAACCTTTTGAAACCTATTTCTGTAAAATAAACATGAAATATTATAAATAAATAATTGAATGAATTTAGGATTACTTTTTTTTAAAGATTAATAAAGGTATATTGAAATTTTTTTGAAATACATTTTCCTTAAAAACTTAAAATATATCTTGAAAAAGGATTAAAAACTCATTTTCCCTAAAAACATATAAATGGACATTGAAAATATTTTAAAAAAAATAACATTGAAAATATATTTTAAAGAATATTTCTTAAAAATTATCCTTTAAACCTGAAAATATATCTCTAAATTATTTATAGAAGATAAATAAATACATTTCATGCACGGTAAAAATAACATTCCATTTTCTTGGTAATATTTTCTGAAATATGTAATGTTCAAAAAGTGACATTAAAGATTAATTCAAAAGAATTGGTGAAAGAAAAAAATGACAAATGTTTATTTTAATGATTTTATGAAATTTTTATAATATACTAAATATAATTTTTTATAAAACATGGCTTTGAAAGGGCACAGATTTTCGACCGATGATACAGCAATGCCAAAATTTCCTAAAAAACTTTCTTAAATATATTTTGTATGAATGAGTAAAAAAATGGTACCAATTCATGATTATATTAAGAATAATCATAGGATAACAAATTTAATTATCTTTATTGATATATGTATTATTAAATTTTATCAAAAAATCATAAACATAAACAATCTCAAAAAGTGATGAGATTGTTTCACTAAACACTTATAACATGGTAACATGGGATCATACTCTACATGTAAGAAAATAAAATTAAATGAATGATAAAATATCTTTAAAATTATTATATTAGTTATATAACATAAATAATGTAATTATATATACCATTAAAAATAATATTGGTTTATAACAAAACATGAGTCTCAAAGAAGGAAAATTGAGACAAAACTATTTAACCGATTTGGAAACATTTGAAACATAATCCCCTTAAAATAATGGTCATAAAATTCATATTTTAATACCAATAAATTTAATATTAATATATATATAATGATATCATGGTTATTATATACACCTATCAAATGGAAGGATTGGTGATCATAGGACATATGTAACTGAAATAAAAAGTGATAGGAAATCTCCTCACATTGTGTCTTGACTCTAATCGTACTCATTAAAGCCAAATGTATAATAAATATAAATTTTTTATAAATGTTTTATATAACCATATTATTTTATATAATCTTATATATTATTTTATAAAAATAATATATTACCCACTTCCTTACAATCCTATGTTATTATTTCACTTCGGTTAATATTATCTTTATTCTTTGCTTGTGTCCTAATTTGTTATATAATCAGTATTTGTACATTATATAAGTATTTATGTAATATAAAACATTCTATAAATATAATTTATTTAAATTATACGTTTATTTTAATAATATTTATAATATATTATTATGGAATGGAATACATTACTAATGGATATGGTAGGTTGTACGTACGCATGAACACTATTTCTATTTAGTTGTCTTGCTGAAAAAGAGAAATTAAAATACATATATGTATTTTTGTATATATATCATCATTAAATTATATTTATGGTTTCTTATATATCTTATATATACACTAAAACCATACATAATACAACCAATGTAGTGTACAAAATAATCATATCGCTTTTAGGGGTGGTTGTCCACACTTCTTCCAAAGAAATTATCATATTAACACCAAATGAAAATAAAAAAATATATGTTTAAAAACATTAATACCAAATCTTAATTAAATAATAAATATAACATATACCATAAATAAATATTTTTTTTCATCAAAATATCCACCATGATGGGCAGTATAGAAAATTGAAGAGTCATCTTTTAGTGAGGTGGTATTTCACTGTACATATAAATTGTATAATCGTTAACCATTAGATGACGGTTTCTTTAAATGTAGTTGGAAGCCACTGAATGAAAAAATCATAGTATATTTATAATATTTATTGATATAATAATGGGAAACAATTGGATGTTCTTGAGAATGAAAATAAAAGAAATGACTAGAGGAAGATCGTAGATTTTAATCAGGTAAATCCTTTTGGTTTCTTCCAAAAATGTTCCTTAGATTTCCTTCTGCCCAAGGGAAGGATTTTAAGATGAAGGATGGATTTATTGTAATTATGTTGGGAAGGTATTAGACTAAAATGAGAGGTTTTAAATTTGGGATGAAGAGGGAGAGGTTGTGGCCTTTTATATGGAAGGAAAAGGACTCACCTGGAATTTTTTAAAACAGGTTACCTGTACACATGTTCATACTGAACAAGGTCATCAAAACCCCAAATAAATTGATAATAGTTGGATTATGATCGCTTAATGACCATAAAATGGGATTTTTAAAAATTGATAGTTCATTTGGCCCCCATATATTGTGGTTTAAACCTTAATTAATCTTAATTTGACAATAGTCGTTGTGATTAATTTGAATCACATTTACTTATATTTTTCATCAAAAATTAAGTTGATATTATTAGAATATAATTATTATAGTGATTAAAATGTGTTATGTTATTTTTAAAAATTCAGTTCATAGAAGTGGAAAAATTAATATGAATGATAATCCCATAGACTGGACGAAATTATGGGTTTTTAAGGTAGAAAAAAGATCAAATGTTTATTATGTTTTTAAATTCAATTTCAAGGTGAAATTGATTCTAATGACCTAAATTTTATTAATAAATTTATATATTTTTTTAATTTTACCTTAACAATATTGAAAATTTAATTTAACATTAATTATTATTTAAATTATAAGGTATTTTTTAACTAAAAAAATGGTATTTTTCCCTATTCATCAAAATTGATGTTTCTCGTAAAAAAATTACCCTAAGATGATTTAGAAATTATAAATTTGAAATTGATTTTTTTTATCAAATTATGTTTCTAAATGTGTATACAATTAATTTTATTGTTTTAATAGGTTCATTCGAGAAAATGGTATTTGTAAACATAAAAATGTCTTTAACAAAAACTATATCTTTCTTTATCAATATGTTTTCTTTCTATCAAATCATTATAAAAATAATAGAAAATTAATTGATAATATTGATATCACAAAGTTTAATAGATAAGGTATACTTATTTTATCTTAAAAATATTAAAATGATACTTCGTAGAAACGCAGTGTTGCATGTAATGTACTCCATCTAAGTGTTATGTATAGCGCAAGAAAAGTCGGTATTGTGTGTTGGGAAAGCCAAGTATGTATTACATGTGAAAGAAATGATTCTATTAGGTTTTTAATATATATATATATACATACAAATATATATATATATATATATATATATTTCCAAGGTCATATGAAATACAAATTATCAAAAAATACATTAATTCAAGAAAACAATTAAAAAAAATTGGTCTGTTACAATGAATGTAATTTAAGACATACTATAAAGACCATTCATAAGAGAGTTTAAATATTTTGTGTACAAACCCCAAAATTTTTCTCAACTAATTTGTCCCATTAGACCTATTGATGAAATGATTTTATATCTATAACTCCGCCACACCCAATACATAATAAGTCCAATGCATTCCCGATATAAAAGTGTTGAATCATAATCAACATAAAAATCAATAAACAAAAAACTAACATATGAAATTTTAAATCAAACCCCTTTAATAATGAATAATCATAAACCATAAATTGTTATATGGTTAATGGTAATAAAATTTCTCAACCATATCCAAACTGATCATAAATCATACAAAGAATGAATATAGATGATATGAATATGATATATCCCCAGGGGATCATATTTATAATAATGATTTTATTTTATTGATGAATAGAAATACCATAATAATATAATTAAAACATTTTTGTGGAAAATAACATTTTTACGGTAAACCTTTTTTTAGAAACAACTCATGATATATTCGTAATATATTTATGGGAAAAGTTCCTTTGAAAATATGTAAAATTTATGTTAAAAATGAGTGGCCATGATGGTGGATGATTCTATTCTTGTCATACAAATTAAAATAATCATTCCAATAATATTTTCAATAAATTCTAAAATTTTATTTTTTAGAAAATGACATTAATAATAATGTCAAAAAAAAAATTTTTAAATTATATCATTGGTAAAAAAATTCTAATAAATAATTTTAAATATATTATAAATAGATCGAAAACATTTTTAGATAACTTGTATTTGGGAAAATTTATCTTCAACTGAAGGGATAACTAATGTAAAGTGTTGTTTAAAAAATTATCAATAATTTTTTGTACCAAAGAGAGGAGAAACGGTACCTCTACATGAAAAATTTCATGTACAATAATAGAATTTGAATATATAATGATATTATATAGTATAAAATAATTCAATCATGGGAGACATAATAATAAAAAATCTAAAATAATTTTGATATTGGGAAATAAACCCTTAACATTTTGGTAATAATGATTCAAAATCCCCAATAATAGAAAAAATTAAAATCAAATGTTAAATAAAATAAATAGAATATATTCATGATATGAAATATAAAAAAGGGAATTATATAATCCAAAAACTAATCTAATTTGTGATTATGGAATATATCTCACAAAAGTAAAGGTGAGTTGAGAGGGCCGTACCTCAGGTTAGACTTCATGTTTCTATGTCTAATCAATCAGTATAACAAATATTGGTATAACAAACCTATATTATAGAATTATAATCATATATATCATACAATATTTTATATGGAACATTAATTATAAACATAATTGTATTATATCCAATAAAATGAATACATAACACAAGAAAATTAATTAAAATGAGTAATGTAAATCTATACCACCGTTTAACTATCATGTAAAATCCCTTTGCAAGAAATTATTAAATTTATACTTAAAATAGTATGAATAATTCCCAATATTACATGTATAAAGGGGAATTATATACACCACACAATTTAAATAAATTGTGAATATAATATATGTCTTGAAGAAATATAAAATGAGATGATAATCCCATTATATGTGTCCAAATATTCAATATATAATCTTAAAATCATGTATAATAATATAAAAAAATATTTTATCTATTAACAACCCTTTATAGGTTTTATAACTTATACTTCAATTAATTATTCTATTTCCTTTTAATTACATATTCAAATACTTAATCAGTTATTTCCATGAAGGTTGTTTTGATGATGTTCGGTCCATTTTTTAGAATCATATTCTATTTTATGTGTATATACTACCATTTTTAAATGTTACCCCATTAATCTTTTTTATTTTCATGATATTTAATGTTTCATTTGAATTTATTCTTTTATAGGGCTTATAATTGAAGAGTTACCAAATTGAGGAAGGAGTTTTATTACAATATCCCTTTTTTTGAATTATTTTTAATAATATATCAAATAAATTTATTTATTTATTTTTAATCAACATAAGTTTTTTTAATAAAATTTATATTTAATTTTTTTATACCTTTTTTGGATTAAAAATATGATTTTTCTGATAACTATTTTAATGTGAAAAATGTTTCTCATTCATAATTAATTTAAATAATCAATAATGGGGATTATTTTAAATTAAAATTATATTTTTTTATATAAATAAATATTAATTTACATTAATAAAAATAATATTATTGGTCATAGAGTTAATATAAAATCATCTTCTACTCAAAAAAAAATACACTTCATGAAAACCGTCTTTTTTATCACGTATGTGGATTTTGATTTTAATTATAAATATTCAATTCTCTAAAGTAAATTTTGTAAAATAGATTAAAAATTTTGAATCAAAATAATTAATATTATATAATAATATAAACTTAATTTTTAACAATAATGAATAGTAAATTTAGTAAAAATTACATATCATGGTAAATGAAAAAATAGGTTTACCATGTGTCACACTAAAAATATATGGTTTATAATTGCCTATATAATGTTTTAAAAAATTATTATATTTATATATTGACCATATAATATCAATGTATCTGTAATGATCTATTTTTAATCTTTTTTCATGTGTAAAATGTGTTTATAAGTTTTTGTTTTCAAAATTTACAAGTGTATGACTCGCCTCACTTATAAAATTCCTCCTACTCTCCATTCATGTTAATACCTTCTAATACAATTGGTTCATACAATAACTTCCCAAATATATTTCTTAAATCCCTCTAAATTAACTAAAACCTTTATATTTATCATAAATAAATCCTAATAAGTATTTTGGGGCTTACCTATAGAGGTTTCTTGAAGAAGAGGTATTCTTTTAAACTGGGCATCTTTATTTTATTTTTTCTTCCTCACTCTTAAAATTTTCATATATAATTATTTTCTAATAAAAAAATATCAATACATATAGAGATAAGTTATTATTTTAATAGAATAATATAAATCCATACCCTCTTCCATAAAATGTGATACGAAATCTTTATTCATGTGTATAGCAGACTACCGTCTCGTAGACCAGTGTCATTCGTTTTCCAGCATCACCTCTAACTGATAAATATAGTGAAAGATTCAATTTGAATATATTATATTATAAAAATATATATACTTCTTTACTAGTTGTATACCATATATTTTATTCATTTCCATTATGTGAGTGATAGGATAACGTTGCAAGAGTGTATAGTGGAATACAACCTTGCAATGTGATGTGTTTTATTTTTTATTAATTCCATACATGGAAGGTAATATTGATAATGTTGATGAATATATGTGAAATACATGACATAATAATTATATTAGTGATGAATTTTTCATTCTTAAATTTTAATATATCATGTTACTTCTTACACAGAAAAATTAGAACTTCGTTTATTTATGTGTGGACTACCACTTCCACAAAGCGATCTAATTATTTTTTTATCACCACATAACAAGAATGATATATAAAAGTATATTTAAATAAAATTCATCATATAATGATAATATGACCATACATGAAATAAAAAATATTTCATATAAAATTTCCTTAATTATGATTGAAAAATGAAAACGTTTCCTATGCATCCTACCATCTACATGATTGTAACAGTTGTTCATTTTTCATAGACATATTTAATGAATGTATTTTAAAGAATAATTGATATATAAAAATGATATATAACTCAATATTATTATTCTAGATATGATTAAATAATGACCTCTTAAAATAATAGTCATCATTCAAATTTCATTTTGAAAGAGAAGCCTAATATCATCAAATCATAGAATGTAAACATAATTTATTAGGTAATTTTATATGAAATAGTAATAACTAAAATAAAAGAAAAAATAAACCTGGAATTTTTTATTTAGAAAGTAAATTGTTGTCAAAATTTTATTATTCAGAAAAATAATTAACGAACGTGATGAATCAAACATAAGGAAAGGGACTTCATCTCAATTTCCTTTAATTAATGCATATTTTCATGTCATAAACCTATATTCTTTTACAATGTATATATATAGAAGCATTCAAATGTTATATCATTAATTTTTATATAATAATGGTATTTATGGTTTTTGTAATGTCATTCTATCTTTTGGAATATGATCAAAATATTTACAGAGGGATAATGGACTTTTTTATAAAACATTCTTATTTTTATAATTGTATCACTCTATTTTTCTTCCATGTCCATGTTTCTGAACTAATTTAATTATAGAAATGAGAGATTTAATAATTATATTTTCCAATATGATAATTTTTTTCAAAAAATAAGAACCATTTAATAGAATTTTTGACTTTCATGATAATAATAGAATTTCATATTTTAATGTTCACATCGACAAGAAATTTTATCCCCACTGTAACAATTAAATAAATATGGGATTCATTTATAATTTCCATTTTTTCATTAATAAGAAAACCATTCTTCACCTTTTCTGGGTATATTGGTATTGAAATTTTTATTTTTTTAATCCAAAGGGTATTTATTTTTGAAAAATGATTTTTTAACAGAATATTGTATTTCGGATTCTAAAAGTGATTTACATGAGAGATTAAAATAGTTTTTTAAAAATATTAATATGAAAAGGTGAAATAATAAAAAATTTATTCATGATATCTTCCTTAAACATTTTACATGATGTTTTGATCACCATTATAGATCATTGGTGATCATGTTAAATCTTATCTGATGGTTGAAAAATGATAGTGGTAGAATGTATTAGTTAATTACTATTTTATCAGGAGGATTATATTGGAACATGTAGATATAATTATTCCAGTTTTAAGGGGATTTATGTGTTTTTTCAGGGGTATATGAGATTATATTCCAAGGAACCTCAATAAATATTCTATATTTTATCTCTATATTTCAAGGAAATTCTTTTACTTCAAAAGGATAGAAAATGTTATTTTTTAATCGAAATATTATAACCTTTATGTGAAAAAGGGCATATTTTTATCAAAAATAAATTCATTAGTTATCTTGTTTATAATTATATTAACATTTTACTTCTTTTATAAATCCCCAAATGAGGTTTTTGTACTCATCCCACATTTATAAAAAATCACATGGTTTAAGGATGGTAAAACAAGTTTTTTTTTGTAGATTATGATGGGATTGAAAATTAATCTAGTGACTATGTGATTATTTTTATTTCAAATTAAACTCTCTCCTAGTTTTGTGAATATAATATGAAAGGATTGTGATAAATAATGATGTTAAAAAAGTATTTAACATTAAAGTTATTGAGGTTATTTGTGATATAGGGTTTTTTATTTATGGAATGATTCTGTATGAACATTTTGTATTACTGTTGAATTTTGTAGATTAATTTATTATTTCATCATATGAAGGATTATTAATTTTTAATGAAAACAATACCTATGAAGAAATTGTTTTTTGTAAATGTCGATAGATAGGTGTAATAACCTTATTATTCATTTTAAATTTATTTGGTCCTTAAAATTTTTATTTTAGTGCCTCGGGAAAATAACATATGAACAACTCATTATTTGGAGAAATATATGGATTTTGGATTGAAATTGATAAAATGATTGAATTTAAACATATCAAGCATGTATATTTCTAAATTTAGGTATTATATCTGGTATGAAATTATTTAACCCATGGAAAAGGATATAGAAATAATATATTTTAAGATTACCATAATGTATTATGATTTCAATGACCTTTTTTATAAGGCCCCATCCTTAAACCTTACTTAATATTGAATTAAAAGAATAATTCACGTTGAGGATCTTTTTAGTTTTAGAGTTTTATAGAATTAGAACATAACTATTACATCTCAAAAGAATACAAAGTAGACACTTCTACTAAGTTTCCATAATAAAAAAAAACTCTTAAAAAGAAACATGTCTAGTTCCATGTTTTATAAAGCATGACATTCCCTTGATCCCATCCTTGACCTTATTCCTCTATAAGTCCTGTGAAAAACATTTTGAAAAACTTGGGGTGAGCATAAAAAGCTCAGTAAGGGATACAGAAAGAATGAAAACTGTTAGTTTTTCAAACATCAAATAAACCATATATACTCTATCAAAGTAATACCTTCACCTTCATGAAGTAGTAAAAACTCTTCACTAAATAAAGTATCATTAATTACCTTTATGTAACCAAAGTATTACCATAAAATCCATATAAAGAACACATAACATATATAAAGGTAACTTGGGACATAAACATACTTAAGTGGAATAACCATACGGTCGACTTCCACACATATCACTTAATGGAATAGCCATACGGCCAATTTCCATACATACTTAATGGAATAGCCATACGGCCGACTTCCATACATACTTAATGGAATATCCATACGGACGACTTCCATACCCAATGCATTGGAGGTTATAGCGTAACCACCCGTCCTGTTATTCACGGCACCACCCGTCATATGGTTTATAATGTAACCACCCGTTAAAATGTCCAAGTACCAATATAAAATCATAAAACATAAAACCAATATAAAGGAATGATAACATTTCCAAATTTCAATCACAATATATCATAAATATATTGAAATAGTAGAATCCTTTTTCAAAACCATTTTCAATACCAAAATACATAAAAGATTATATGGTATTTTTTTTATTCTAAAAACGTTACGGCTTGTTGATAAAGCCAAAGACCAAATAATACTCGCGGCGGCGGAAAAGGTCATTGTCACCGCGTACGTTAAAAACAAACATTCCTTTTTGTCGTTTTGTAAAACGCTTCGTAGAAAAAGATTACTTTTGTATAAAATTAAAATTAAAAGGGTTTTATACACCGTATAAAAGAAAGTTGTGTATAAAATAAAATATGCCTCAATGAAAGGATATTGAGATGAAGTCCCTTACCTCGGGTCCGACTTGACTTGATCATTCTTTAACGTCCTGAATAATAAACTTGAGTTAATTTATAATTGATTAAGAACCTTTTTAAAGTTCATTATTCCTTTTATATCACTTATTGCCATGTTATAAACATTATGTAACCATTTAAGTTAATAATGTCTGTTTTGTCAATATTTGGTTCTTAAGTCGAAAGTGGACTTCTTACAATTACATGTTGTTCGTGGGGTCAAAAGTTCTTTATATCCAGAATGAAAATATTGATTTGGATATCATATATATAATATATATCCAGAATATACATGTATTTATAATATTACATAATCATTTAGAGGTAAGAAATGAAATGCACCGTTCATGGAGACGGTAAGCCGTACGCACGCATGAACGCTACTTTCATTTCTTTGTCATATTAATGGAATTAAAAATAAATGAGAGGTATGTATATTTTAATTCCAGAATTATATTCCTCATTTAGATATATCATTAATTACATATATACATTATATACATGTACTTTTAATAGTACATTACATTTGGGGATAAGAAATGAAATTCACCGTTCATGGAAACGGTAAGCCGTACGTACGCATGAACGCTACTTTCATTTCTATATCATACTTTAATTGAAAGAAATAATAATGATATAGAGGTATATAATAATTCCAGTATAACATCATATATAATAACATTAAATCCATCCCTTATATGTCCCACATATGGTATTAACGAATCAAATCACTTTCAGGGGGCGGTAGTCTGCACTTCCTAAAATGAAGATATCTTGTTTACCCATAATGGAAACCATAAAGGTATTCCCAAAATGAAAACAACATAAGCTTAAGGAAACCATAAACATATTATATATCATATATAAAAATAGTGACATCATAATGGCCACCTTTGAAGGTGTTAAATGAGTATTGAACAATCATCGTTTCGGGAGGCAGAATTTCGCCATCCACGGAAACCGTATGTTCTTTAACCATTTGATGTAGTTTTGTGAGAGTGTACCTCAAATAAATCTTATAACAACATCCTAGTATATTTAAGATACTTGTTTTGTTACAAAAGAAGTAAATAAAAAGATTTTAGAGGGTTGGAGAAGAAAAATAAAACAAATGAACAAGAGAGAATGAATTACCTTTAAAAGTGTAACTCCTTTTGATTTGAGCCTAAAGGCTTCCTTTGAAAGGATTATGCCCAAAGTAAATACTCTAGGATGAGGAGAGGGATGTGGAGATATTAATTGGGCAGGGTTTGGCCGAGCCAAAGGCTTGAGGAGTGTGTAAAATGAGGTAGAGGTGGGGGCCTTTTATAAGAGGAGAGGAGGGGCACTTTTGGAAAGTAAAGAAATATTACTTTATTTGAAAATGTGTTTCGGTTTCAAAAGGTCCCACATTGATATAATTCGTGGATAAGGTGATAAGGGTTCGACATCCACTCATACAATTGGTTTTGGACATGTGTAGTTCATAGATTTTACATTAGCTTTCCATTTTATTTAAATCGTCAAATAATGATGTCATCGCTGCATCATTATTATGTCATAAATAATTTAATTTATTTAATGTCTAAAAATCATACAAAAAATACTATGATGTAGGAAATCTTTTTAGCTTTCCAATGACTATTTATAATCAAACATCTGATCTTTATAACCCCATGTAAAAATTGTTTTCGTAAAACATATTATGATTGTGTCATTTTTACTTTTACATTAAATAAAAAGTTATTTATGTCATTTCCCAACCAAAATGTCTCCATGGGGTCCCCAAGTTGACCCATGGATTTTTTTGGTCGGCCATGACACAACCAATAAGGTTGGGACATGTGTCTAGGTCATTTCATATTATTAAAAAATTATTTATACCTTAAACTACACTAATTACCACTAATCGCGATTAAAAACTTAATAAGTTACTATTCACCAAAAAATTATTAATACTCATTGAACCACATTTTACTTCTTAATGACAACCATGTATGTCGGATTTTCAAAATTCAATACACATTAGTGGTAAACTTCCATTTAACTAAAAAATCAGGTTACTTGATTACCACTTAGTGGTTTCACTATTCATCAAAAATTGAAGTTTTTCAGAAAATTACCAAAAATTCACCCTAAGCTATATTTGATATTACGAATTCAAAAAAGAAGTCTATTTTAAAAAATTCAAATAATATAAGTCACATTAATTAATTTAATAATTAATTCCCGCTGCAAGAGAAAATAGCGTGTTTTTACAAAAGAATAAGTATCAAACGATTGACACCAGTTTAAGTCTAATTTCAAAGTGAAATTGATTCCAATGACCACCATTGGATAAAATGGTAAAAATATATTCTAATTCAACTTCAAAACCAATTCAAAACATAATATAATCATATAAATAAATTAGATTAAAAAGCAGTTTTGATGTAAAATGCAGTATTTTTCAATATTCATTAAAAAATGAACATTGTCAGAAAAATACCCAAATTTCACACAAGGTAAATTTTGATGTCCCAATCATAAAGGATAAGTTTATTTTGACAAACATAGTTTATAAAATTTTCAAAATATAGATTCAAAAATGGTTTGCCATCAAAAGGCAGTAAAACAATCTTTTAAGAATATTAGTGTATTCCATGCATAAGATTGTATTTATTTTCATTTTAAGTCTCTATAACACTATCTTAATCATTAATAGACATAGATAAAAATATCTATTATTCATTACTTACTTGGGATGTTACATCCTTCCCCCCTTTAGAAAATTGCGTCCCCGTAATTTATTTACTTATCGAATAAATGGGGGTACTTGTCCCTCATTGCATTTTCAGATTCCCATGTTTCCTCTTCAATCATGTGGTTTTTCAACAAAACCTTTACCTGATGAATCACCTTATTCTGTAACACTAGCTCCATGTGGTCAAGAATCTGGACTAGTTGTTCCTCATAAGATAGGTTCTCTTCCAGCTGAACTACCTCTGGACTCAAAACATGAGATGGATCTGGCATATACTTTCTCAACATCGAAATATGAAAAACATTGTGTACCTGAGATAAACTCGGAGGTAAATCCCCTCGGTATGCCACTGATCCAACTCTCTCTAGAATTTCATATGGTCCAATGAAACTTGGACTTAGCTTTCCTTTCTTACCAAATCTCATCACACTTTTCCAAGGAGAAACCTTGATAAAAACATGATCACCTACCTCGAAAGATAGATCCTTCATCCGGTTATCCGCATAACTCTTCTGCCTGCTCTGAGCTATTCTCATGTGCTTCTGAATCAACTGAACTTTTTTTTCCATCTCTTCTACCAATTCTAGTCCCATCAACTTCCTTTCACCCACTTCATTCCAAAATGCTGGAGTTCGACACCGCTTCCCATATAATGTCTCAAATCGTGCCTTCTGTATACTGGAATGAAAACTATTATTATAAGAGAACTCAACCAAAGAAAGATGTTGGTCCCAACTTCCCTGATAATCCAACGAACAAGCTCGTAGCATATCCTCTAAGGTCTGAATTGTTCGTTCTGACTGCCCATCTGATTGAGGATGAAAATTTGTACTAAAATTTAATTCAGTACCCAATGACTTCTGAATGCCTTTCCAAAAGTTAGAAGTAAACCTGTGATCACGATCCGATACAATGGAGAGAGGAACTCCATGTAACCTGACTATCTCTTTAAGATACAAACGGGAAAGTTGATCAAGAGAGAAAGTATCTCATATAGCAAGGAAATGAGCAGATTTGGTCAAGTGATCAACAATAACCCAGATTGCATTATTACCTCGAGATGTCTTCGGTAATCCAATAACAAAGTCCATGGATATATTCTCCCATTTCCACTCTGGCACTGGTAAAGGCTGAAGCATCCCTGCCTCTCTTCTTTAACCTGTTGACATGTCAAACACTTCACAGTAAAATCAGCAATATCTCTTTTCATTCCATCCCACCAGTAATATTCCCGCAGATCTCTATACATCTTAGTACTGCCCGGATGAACTGAAAATGGGGAACTATGACCCTCACATAACAACTCATTCTTCAACTGTGTATCAAAAGGCACACATAATCTCTTCCCAAATCTCAAAACACAAACACAAACTTATCCAATAACTCATGGAAAATTTGATTCATAAGGTCCATCAATACAGCAGGTGCATTGGTTAACCCAAAAGGCATAACTACAAATTCATAATGTCCATATCTAGTACAGAACGCAGTCTTCGGAACGTCTGCTTATTTTAATTTCAACTGATGGTACCCCGACCTCAAGTCAATCTTTGAAAAATACTGAGCTCCCTGGAGCTGATACCACTTCATTCGATGGCCCAACATCTGCTGAAGTTGTTGCAAAGGATTTCACCACCCCTTTCTCTTTGTAGTCTGGCTGCATTCCCCCATTTGAGTTCTTACTTGGACACTCGTTTGCACAATGACCCATTTCATTACACTTAAAACATCTTACCGTTGGCTTTTCATTTCCTGCTTGATCATCTTCCTTACAGTTACAAGCAATATGACATGACTTACCACACCGAAAGCACTTACCAGACTTCAAAAGACATTCCCCAGCATGCCTTTTTCCACATTTATCACAAACTGGAAACTTAGTTCTCTTACCATCAGACTTTTTTGAAGAATTCTTACCTTTCTCCTGCCACCTCGGTCTCTTCTTCTACTGGTTGTTATAGAAAACTTGGTCATCGGCAAACTCCATTTCCACCTTCTCAGCACATCGAACAAGCTTTTCATAACTTTTAAACTCACGAGAAGCTAATTCCCATCGATATTTTGGCTTTAATCCTAAGTAAAAATGATTGATTTTACTATCAAGGTCCCGGATAAAATTTGGAGCATACCTTGCCAATCGAGTGAAATTTTCTTCATAAGCAGCCACTGAATCATCTTCCTGCCTCAATTCTAGGAACTGTTTTTCCATCCTAAGACGAACCACCTTAGGAAAATATTTCTCAAGAAACATACCTTTGAATTCGTCCCAGTGAAGATCCTCAATCTCATCACTATCTGTTATATTTTTCACCATCGACCACCACAGATCAGCTTCACCTTCAAAACGGTAAACAGCAAGACTAACCTTTTGATGTTCTGAACACCCCATGACATCAAAAATCTTCTCCAGTGCTTTAATCCACCCTTCAGCTTGCATAGGGTCAGATGATCCTCTGAATGATGGGGGATGTTGCCTCATGAATTGTTCCACCACTGACATGTTCCTCTGCGCTTGTTCTGGCTGATCTCGTGCATAGATACCACCGCCATTTATCGCTTGATTCAACTGCGCCATTACTGCAACAAACTGTTCAGTTCCAATTCCGACCATTTCTGGATGCTGATTCGGAAGGTTATTTCCTTCTGTATGCCTTCCTAGCACTGCTTCCCTGTTTCCTCTGCAAAAAACCATTCTGAACAAACATGTCTTAGATGAAGCAACATGGTAATCTTTAAATGCTATATCATTTCGAAAAAAAATATTTTTGGATAATCATTTAATAGAATTCTAACTCCTAAAGTTATCTAAACTGACCTTTGATACCAACTATAAGGCCCCAGCCTTAAACCATACTTAATCTTGAGTTATTACAAGATTACACGTTGAGGATATTTTCAGGTTTAGAGTTTTAGAGAATTAGATCATAAAACATGCATTACATTCCACATATAAACAAAGTGGTTACATAAAGATAGTATTTTTCATTCCCATCAATGAAAACACATTTAAAATAAAACATGGATTATTTCTTGACACATCCTTGACTCTATCATCTTATCATGTACCTTTCCCTTGACCTGTGAAAAACATTTCAAAAACTTGGGATGAGCATAAAAACTCAGTATGGGTTATAAAAAAATCATGGAAAGGAAACATGAGTTCATATATACATAAGAATGAAATCATACTTTACCCATAAAACATAGGCACTTTAACATACCTCATAAGATCATGAATAAATCATAGAAATCATAAGACATAAAGGTAATTTGAGGCATTCATAACATTCTTACGTAGGGAGTAACCATCTTGGTTACGTTTGGAATACCCATCACAGTATATTCCCTAAAATCTCTTCGGAGAAACCCTAATGTTTCACTCCTTCGCGTTACCCAATGCATTGGAGAGCTATAACGGGCTCACCCGCCCTTAGTTTATCACGGAACCACTCGTCTTCATAATAATGCCCAAGAACTATAACATAATCATATCACATAAAACATGCATAGAGGAAATATAAAATTTACACATTTCAATCACGAGATATCAATACAACACATTGATATAATAAAAACATTATGAAAACCATTTTCAATACCAAAGTAAAACATGGTATTTATTTTTCTTTTAAAAAAAGAAGGTATGGCTTGTAGGGGAAGCCGAAACTCAAATAACGGTTACGACGGCAGAGAAGTCGTTTTCGCCGCATACGTACGATAAAAACATACCCTTTTGTCATTTAGTAAACGCTTCATATAAAAAATATTCCTTTTGAATTAACGTAAAAGTAAAAGGGGTTTATACACCAAATAAAAGAAAGTTGTGTATAAAATAAAATATGCCTCAACGAAAGGAGATTGAGACGAAGTCCAATACCTCGGGTCCGACTTGACTCGATCATTCTTTAACGTCCTGAATAATAAACTTGAGTTAATTTATAATTGATTAAGAACCTTTTTAATGTTCATTATTCCTTTTATATCACTTATTGCCATGTTATAAACATTATGTAACCATTTAAGTTAATAATGTTTGTTTTGTCAATATTTGGTTCTTAAGTCGAAAGTGGATTTCTTACAATTACATGTTGTTCGTGGGGTCAAAAGTTCTTTATATCCAGAATGAAATTCCTGATTTCGATATCATATATATAATATATATCCAGCATATACATGTATTTATAATATTACATAATCATTTAGAGGTAAGAAATGAAATGCACCGTTCATGGAGACGGTAAGCCGTACGTACGCACGAACGCTACTTTCATTTCTTTGTCATATTAATGGAATTAAAACTAAATGAGAGGTATTTAAATTTTAATTCCAGAATTATATTCATCATTTAGATATATCATTAATTACATATATCCATTATATACATGTTCTTTTAATAGTACATTACATTTGGGGATAAGAAATGAAATGCACCGTTCATAGAGACGGTAAGCCGTACGTACGCATGAACGCTACTTTCATTTCTATCTCATACTTTAATTGAAAGAAATAATAATGATATAGAGGTATATAATAATTCCAGTATAACATCATATATAATAACATTAAATTCATCCCTTATACGTCCCACGAATGGCATTAACGAATCACATCACTTTGAGGGGGCGGTAGTCCGCACTTCCTTAAATGAAGATATCGTGTTTACCCATAATGGAAACCATAACGGTATGCCATAAATGAAAAATACAGAAGCTTAAGGAAAGAATAACCATATTATATATCATATATAAAAATAGTGACATCATAATGGCCACCTTTGAAGGTGTTAAATGAGTATTGAACAATAATCGTTTCGGGAGGCAGAATTTTTCCATCCACGGAAACCGTATGTTCTTTAACCATGTGATGTAGTTGTGTGAGAGTTTAGCTTGAATAAATCTTATAACAACATCCTTGTATATTGAAGATACTGGTGTTGTTACAAAAGAAGTAAATAAAAAGAATTTATGGGGTTGGAGAAGCAAACTAAAACAAATGAACAAGAGAGAATGAATTACCGTTAAAAGTGTAACTACTTTTGATTTGAGCCTAAAGGCTTCCTTTGAAAGGATTCTGCCCAAAGTGAATCCTCTAGGATGAGAAGAGGGATTTGGAGAGAGTAAATGGTCAGGGTTTAGCCGAGCCAAAGGCTTGAGGAGTGTGTGAAATGAGGTAGAGGTGGGGGCCTTTTATAAGAGGAGAGGAGGGGCACTTTTGGAATGTAAAGAAATATTACTTTATTTGAAAATGTGTTTCGGTTTTAAAAGGTCCCACATTGATATAATTCGTGGATAAGGTAATAAGGGTTCGAAATCCACCCATCCAATAAGTTTTGGACATGTGTAGTTCATAGATTTTATATTATCTTTCCATTTTATTTAAATCGTCGAATAATGATGTCATCGATGTATCATTATTATGTCATAAATAATTTAATTTATTTAATGTCTAAAAATTATAAAAAAACTACTATGATGTAGGAAATCTTTTTAGCTTTCCAATGACTATCTATAATAAAAAATATGATCTTTATAACCCCATATAAAAATTGTTTTCGTAAAACATATGATGTTTGTGTCATTTTGACTTTTACATTAAATAAAAAGTTATTTATGTCATTTCCCAACCAAAGTGTATCCATGGGGTCCCCAAGTTGACCCATGGCTTGTCTTGGTCGGCCATGACACAACCAATGAAGGTAGGACATGTTTCAAGCTCATCTTATTTTATTAAAGCATTATTTTTACCTTAAACTACACTAATTACCACTAATCGTGATTAATGAAAAAAAAGTTACTATTCACCAAAAAATTATTTTCATCCCATTGAACCACATTTTACATACTAATGACAACCATGTATGTCGGATTTTCAAAATTCAATACACATTAGTGGTAAACTTTCATTTAACTGAAAAATCAGTTTGCTTGACTCTATCATCTTATCATGTACCTTTCCCTTGACCTATCAAAAACATTTCAAAAAATTGGGATGAGCATAAAAACTCGGTATGGGTAATAAAAAAACATGGAAAGGAAACATGAGTTCATATATACATAATAATGAAATCATACTTTACCCATAAAACATAGGCACTTTAACATACCTCATAAAATCATGAATATATCATAGAAATCATAAGACATAAAGGTAACTTGAGGCATTCATAACATTCTTACGTAGGGAGTAACCCTCTTGGTTACGTTTGGAATACCCATCACAGTATATTCCCTAAAATATCTTCGGAGAAACCTTAACGTTTCACTCCTTCACGTTACCCAATGCATTGGAGAGCTATATCGGGCTCACCCGCCCTTAGTTTATCACGGAACCACCCGTCTTCATAATAATGCCCAAGAACCATAACATAATCATATCACATAAAACATGCATAAAGGAAACATAAAATTTCCACATTTCAATCACAAGATATCAATACAACACATTTATCTAAAAACATTATGAAAACCATTTTCAATACCAAAATAAAAGAAAAGTAAAACATGGTATTTATTTTTCTTTTAAAAAGAAGGTATGGCTTGTAGAAGAAGCCGAAACTCAAATAACGGTCACGGCGGCGGAGAAGTCGTTGTCTCTGCATACGTACGACAAAAACATTGCCTTTTGTAGTTTAGTAAACGGTTCGTATAAAAAGATTCCTTTTGACTAAACATAAAAGTCAAAGTGGTTTATACACCGTATAAAAGAAAGTTGTGTATAAAATAAAATATGCCTCAACGAAAGGAGATTGAGACGAAGTCCCATACCTCGTATCCGACTTGACCTGACCGTTCTTTAATATCCTGAATAATAAACTTGAGTTAATATATACTTGCTTATGAACCTTTTTCAAGTTCATTATTCATTTTTTTACCATGTTATGAACATCATGTAATCATTTAAGTTAATAATGTTCATTTTGTCGGTATTTGGTTCTTACGTCAAAAATGGACTTCTTACACTTACATGTTGTTAATTTGGTCAAAGTTTTTTAATATCCAGAATGGTATTCATGATGTAGATATCATATATGTCATATATATCCAGTACATACATGCATTTATAATATTACATATTCATTTAGAGGTAAGAAATGAAATGCACCGTTCATGGAGACGGTAAGCCGTACGTACGCATGAACGCTACTTCCATTTCTATTTCATATTTTATGGAATGGAATCATAATGATATAAGAGTATATTATAATTACAGTATAATAACATATATAATATCATTAACTTTATCCTTTACACATCCCACATATGGTATTAACGAATCAAATCACTTTCAGGGGGCGGTAGTCTGCACTTCCTAAAATGAAGATATCTTGTTTACCCATAATGGAAACCATAAAGGTATTCCCAAAATGAAAACAACATAAGCTTAAGGAAACCATAAACATATTATATATCATATATAAAAATAGTGACATCATAATGGCCACCTTTGAAGGTGTTAAATGAGTATTGAACAATCATCGTTTCGGGAGGCAGAATTTCTCCATCCACAGAAACCGTATGTTCTTTAACCATTTTATGTAGTTGTGTGAGAATTTAGCTCAAATAAATCTTATAACAAAATCCTAGTATATTGAAGATACTGGTTTTGTTACAAAGGAAGTAAATAAAAAGAGTTTAGGGGGTTGGAGAAACAAAATAAAACAAATGAACATGAGAGAATGAATTACCTTAAAAAGTGTAACTCCTTTTGATTTGAGCCTAAAGGCTTCCTTTGAAAGGATTCTTCCCAAAGGGAATCCTCTAGGATGAGGAGAGGGATGTGGAGAGAGTAAATGGGCAGGGGTTGGCCGATCCAAAGGCTTTAGTAATGTGTGAAATGAGGTAGAGGTGGGGGCCTTTTATAAGAGGAGAGGAGGGGCACTTTTGGAAAGTAAAGAAATATTACATTATTTGAAAATGTGTTTCGGTTTTAAAAGGTCCCACATTGATAGAATTCGTTGATAAGGTGATAAGGGTTCTAAATCCACCCATCCAATAAGTTTTGGACATGTGTAGTTCATAGGTTTTACATTGTCTTTCCATTTTATTGAAATCGCCAAATAATGATGTCATCACTGCATCATTATTATGTCATAGATAATTTAATTTATTTAATGTCTAAAAATCAAAAAAAAAATACTATGATGTAGAAAATCGTTTTAGCTTTCCAATGACTATTTATAATCAAAAATATAATCTTTATAACCCCATGTAAAAATTGTTTTCGTAAAACATATTATGTTTGTGTCATTTTTACTTTTACATTAAATAAAAAGTTATTTATGTCATTTCAAATCCAAAATGTCTCCATGGGGTCCCCAAGTTGACCCATGGCTTGTCTTGGTCGGCCATGACAGAACCAATAAGGTTGTGACATGTGTCTAGGTCATTTCATATTATTAAAGCATTATTTATACCTTAAACTACACTAATTACCACTAATCGCGATTAAAACGTAATAAGTTACTATTCACCACAAAATTATTTTAATCTCATTCAACCACATTTTACTTCTTAATGACAACCATGTATGTCGGATTTTCTAAATTCAAAACACAATGATGGCGAAATTTCATTTAAACGGAAAATCAGTCTTTATAAGTACCACTTAGTGGTTTCACTATTCATCAAAAATTGATGTTTTTCAGAAAATTACCAAAAATTCACCCTAAGCTATATTTGATATTCCGAATTCAAAAATGAAGTATATTTTACAGAATTAAAAACATATAAGTCACATTAATTAATTTAATAATTAATTCCCGCTGTCAGAGCAAATAGCGTGTTTTTATGAAACAATAAGTATGTGACTAAATCCTTCAAATATTTGGGTTTCAATCTTAGTTTAGTTTACTTTGAAGAATTTTATGGACAAATTGATTATAGAATGGTCCTCGTTGAACTTTGGGTTTTGTTGGACAAATTTTGGAGGTTAAGAATAGATTTTCTTTTAATAAAGGGTTATCCTTTTCTGGATTATCTGATCTTGTACTAACCTTTTTGGTTTTGGTTATGGTTAAGGTATAAAGATATGGGAAGTATATAGTTCTCTTTTGTGTATTAGGTGATTCTCTAGAAGTTGATTATAGTACTCTTAATGCGAACAAGTCTCCCTAAATACTCGTCTTTTGGAAAAAATATGAGTTTGATTAAGGAATCTAGTAAAAGTTGAAAGTCAACATTATAAGTGATTATGTTTCCTTATGAATAAATTCCTAAATAAAAAGTAACGTAAAGCAAAAATGTTGTCTATTAACTTTTCCTACTGGGGAATCGAATACCGTTTAACCCATCACAAGTTTGTGATTTTCTTGTGGTTAACTTTCTCCTAAACATGTTTTCTATCACTCTCCATCAGAACATGACCCTATGTTTTCTCCTCCATGTCCATATTTTCATACTTATAATCCTAGTATGGGTTAACTCGGGTGACCTCTGTGCTTGTCTTTCTTTATTTTAAAGTGATTGTTTTACCGACTCTTGTTCCAATGTGGGACGTTCAAGGATGTTTCCAAGCGCAATTTTAAAATTGCGAGGACGTAATTCCCAAAAGGGGGGAAGGATGTAACACCCCAGGTAAATAAGGAATATGAAGTTTTCATATTTATCCATATTTGTGAATAAAATATAAATATGACTTTAAAGGGGACGCTATGCTCGATGGCGTACCCAACACGCAACAACAAGTTTCTTGTGAATCTTACGTTGCACTCTAATTACAAAATAATATTATTTTAAATGGTAGTTAACATGTAGCCGTTGTAATGGAGGGAATGGATAGAAATAACTAAAATATGATTATATATGTTCTTAATTATTTTTACATTTATACAATAAAAGATAAAGGCTTAAAAATACGGAAAGAACTCAATTTTAGGCGTATATGCCCTAGTTTTCACAAAAGGTTCACTTATCACCTTTTGATGGAGAACCGTCATTAAATATAGTTTTGTTCACTCTTAAACATTCTTTTGGACCAAATAAAACTCTTATTAAGAATCGGGACATCAAAATTTACTTTGTGTAAATTTTTGGTATCTTTCCGATAAAGTTCATTTTTTAATGAATAGTGTAAAATGTTGTATTTTAATTCAAATCAACTTTTTAATCTAATCATATAAATAAATATACAAGGATGTTGTTATAATATTTATTTGAGCTACACTCTCACACAACTACATCAAATGGTTAAAGAACATACGGTTTCCGTGGATGGCGAAATTCTGCCTCCCGAAACGATGATTGTTCAACACTCATTTAACACCTTCAAAGGTGGCCATTATGCTGTCACTATTTTTATATATGATATATAATATGTTTATGTTTTCCTTAAGCTTCTTTTTTTTCATTTTGGGCATACCATTATGGTTTCCATTATGGGTAAACACGATATCTTCATTTTAGGAAGTGCGGACTACCGCCCCCTCAAAGTGATTTGATTCGTTAAATACCATATGTGGGACATATAAAGGATGGAACTATGATATTATATATGATATTATACTGGAATTATAATATACCTTTATATCATTATGATTCCATTCTATAAAATACGAAATAGAAATGAAAGTAGCGTTCATGCGTACGTACGGCTTACCGTCTCCATGAACGGTGCATTTCATTTCTTACCTCTAAATGATTATGTAATGTTATAAATGCATGCATGTACTGGATATATATGACATATATGATATCTACATAATGAATACAATTCTGGATATAATAAACATTTGGCCACACGAACAACATGTAATTGTAAGAAGTCCACTTTCGACTAAAGAACCAAATATCGGCAAAACAAATATTATTAACTTAAATGATTAAATAATGTTTATGACATGGTAATAAGTGGTATAAAAGTAATAATGAACTTGAAAAAGGTTCTTAAGGAATTAGAAATTAACTCAAGTTTATTATTTAGGAGATTAAAGAACGATCGAGTCAAGTCGGACCCGAGGTAAGGGATCCTACTCCTCTCTTTCTTTTCAAGTACACACTTTTATGTCATTCCTTTTAAGGATCATATTTCTTGTTATTGGGATGATCATTTATATTACACTTACTGTAATTTTTATGTTCATGTGATGAGAGACACATCAATGGAAACACATTTAAAATAAAACATGGTTAATTTCTTGACACATCCTTGACTCTATCATCTTATCATGTACCTTTCCCATGACCTGTGAAAAACATTTCAAAAACATGGGATTAGCATAAAAACTCAGTATGGGTTTAAAAAAACATGGAAATGAATCATGAGTTCATATAAACATAAGAATTAAATCATACTTTACCCATAAAACATAGGCACTTTAACATACCTCATAAAATCATGAATAAATCATAGAAATCATAAGACATAAAGGTAACTTGAGGCATTCATAACATTCTTACGTAGGGAGTAACCCTCTTGGTTACGTTTGGAATACCCATCACAGTATATTCCCAAAAATCTCTTCGGAGAAACCTTAACGTTTCACTCCTTCGCGTTACCCAATGCATTGGAGAGCTATAACGGGCTCACCCGCCCTTAGTTTATCACGGAACCACCCGTCTTCATAATAATGCCCAAGAACCATAACATAATCATATCACATAAAACATGCATAAAGGAAAGATAACATTTCCACATTTCAATCACAATATAACATTTTAGGATATTGAAATAATGAATCCATTCAAAAAGAAACCATTTCCAAAACCATTTAAAAGATTTAATAAAGAGATTTTTGAATCAAAGTGTCCCATACCACCTTGAAGCTTTTAACATTTTAAACCATTAATATCCATATAAATAAATCCTTAAAACCATTTTGAAAACATGGATATTAATAAGAACAAATAATTAAAACATTTAAAACGTTATTTTTGTTAAAGGGATTTTACCAAAATTAGAGACACTTGAATACAATAATCGAGGAATAACATTTTGTCAGAACTTTATAATATCATGAGAACAAAAGTATTTATGATATAATACTCCAAATGATAGTATATACACCATATAAGAGTGAATTGGTGCATAACAACAATGAACCCTCAATAGAAATGTCAAATGTGATGAAATCCCTTATAAAGAAGGTATCCTTAAATTAAGGACAAATAAATCTCAAAAATATGTGTGAAAAATATATATACACCCAATATAAGTGGATATTAAGTGTAAAACAATAAAATTTCATTCACACATATTCAATGGATGACATATTCAATGAATACAAGTTGAACCCAAAGAAATCGAAATTGGGTTAAAAAGTTCCCTTGACAGCCTAACGGCATCACATCAAAATGAGTTGATGAGAGATAAAAAGTGTATCTCATCACTTGGACATAAAATTTACATCAATAATGATGTATGAGAACATATCCCAACATAAAAATATGTAAATTAAAAGACCCAATAAAATAAGTCTTTTAAAAAAGAGGAGGGTGAATGGTTCCCTTACCGATTTGGGTATCTTTCAAAACATACACCCCATGAAAGAAGGACAATAGATCATTGATGTAAATACTCATAAACGAAATTATATTACACAAAGAGTAGAATAATGGGCAGTACATACCCCACTCAATGGAATTTGTGGCAAATGTAGCATAAATCTCACGGGAATAAAAGTGAGATGAAAAATCCCTTACGAAAACTCAGCAGCCTAACGGCGCCACATAAAACCTCTTGAATATGGATTGATGAGATCAAATAGGGTATCTCATCACATTACAGTAAAATTTACAGAAAGAGGAATATAAAAGAACATCCCCCAACATTACAAAGAGGAAAAAGAAGTGACATAAAGGAGAGTACTTAAAAAGAAAGAGAGAGGTTAGATCTCTTACGAATGTTCGGCAGCCTAACGGCGCCACTCAAAACTTCCAAAATGGATTGATGAGAGAGAATAGGGTCTCTCATCACATGAACATAAAAATTACAGTAAGTGTAATATAAAAGATCATCCCAATAACAAGAAATATTAACTTTAAAAGGAATGACAAAAAAGTGTGGACTTAAAAAGAAAGAGAGGAGTAGGATCCCTTACCTCGGGTCCGACTTGACTCGATCATTCTTTAACGTCCTGAATAATAAACATGAGTTAATTTCTACTTCCTTAAGAACCTTTTTCAAGTTCATTAATCCTTTTATATCACTTATTACCGTGTCCTAAACATTATGTAATCATTTAAGTTAATAATATTTGTTTTCCCGATATTTGGTTCTTAACTCGAATGTGGACTTCTTACAATTACATGTTGTTCATGTGGCCAAATGTTTATTATATCCATAATTGTATTCATGATGTAGATATCATATATGTCATATATATACAGTACATGCATTCATTTATAACATTACATAATCATTTAGAGGTAAGAAATGAAATGCACCGTTCATGGAGACGGTAAGCCGTACGTACGCATGAACGCTACTTTTATTTCTATTTCGTATTTTATAGAATGGAATAATAATGATATAAAGGTATTTTATAATTCCAGTATAATATAATATATAATATCATAGTTCCATCCTTTATACGTCCCACATATGGTATTTAACGAATCAAATCACTGTGAGGGGGCGGTACTCCGCACTTCCTTAAACGAAGATATCGCGTTTACCCATAATGGAAACCATAAAGGTATGCCCAAAATGAAAATAAAACAGAATCTTAAGTTAAACATAAACATATTATATATCATATATAAAAATAGTGACATCATAATGGCCACCTTTGAAGGTGTGAAATGAGTATTGAACAATCATCATTTCGGGAGGCAGAATTTCGCCATCCACAGAAACCGTATGTTCTTTAACCATTTGATGTAGTTGTGTGAGAGTGTAGCTCGAATAAATCTTATAACAACATCATATTATATTGAAGATACTGGTGTTGTTACAGAAGGTGTAAATAAAAACATTTTAGGGGGTTGGAGAAGCAAAATAAAACAAATGAACATGAGAGAATGAATTACCTTTAAAAGTGTAACTCCTTTTGATTTGAGCCTAAAGGCTTCCTTTGAAAGGATTCTGCCAAAAGGGAATCCTCTAGAATGAGGATAGGTATGTGGAGAGAGTAAATGGGCAGGTTTTGGCCGAGCCAAAGGCTTGAGGAGTGTGTTAAATGAGGTAGAGGTGGGGGCCTTTTATAAGAGGAGAGGAGGGGCACTTTTGGAAAGTAATGAAATATTACTTTATTTGAAAATGTGTTTCGGTTTCAAAAGGTCCCACATCGATATAATTCGTGGATAAGGTGATAAGGCTTCGAAATCCACTCATCCAATAAGTTTTGGACATGTGTATTTCATAGATTTTACATTATCTTTCCATTTTATTTAAATCATCAAATAATGATGTCATCGCTGCATCATTATTATTTCATAAATAATTTAATTTATTTAATAAAAAAAATACTATGATGTAGGAAATCTTTTTATCTTTTCAATGAATATTTATAATCAAAAATATGACTTTTATAACCCCACTTAAAAATTGTTTTAGTAAAACATATCATGTTTGTGTCAATTTTACTTTTACATTAAATAAAATGTTATTTATGTCATTTCCCAACCAAAGTGGATCCATGGGGTCCCCAAGTTGACCCATGGCTTGTCTTGGTCGGCCATGACACAACCAATGAGGGTAAGACATGTGTCAAGCTCATCTCATTTTATTAAAGCATTATTTTTACCTTAAACTCTGGTAATTACCACTAATCGCGATTAAAAACATAATAAGTTACTATTCACCAAAAAAATATATTAATCTCATTGAACCACATTTTACTTCTTAATGACAACCATGTATGTCAGATTTTTGAAAATCAAAACACAATGATGGAAAAATTTCATTTAAACGGAAAATCAGTTTTTATAAGTACCACTTAGTGGTTTCACTATTCATCAAAAATTGATGTTTTTCAGAAAAATCCCAAAAATTCACCCTAAGCTATATTTGATATTCTGAATTCAAAAATGAAGTCTGTTTTACAAAATTCAAAACATATAAGTCACATTAATTAATTTAATAATTAATTCCCGTTGTCATGACAAATAGCGTGTTTTATGAAACAATAAGTATCAAAAGATTGACACTAGTTTAAGTCTGATTTCAAAGTGAAATTGATTCCAACGACCACTATTGGATTTAATGGTAAAAATATTTTCTAATTTCACTTTAAAACCAACTCAAAATATAATCTAATCATATAAATAAATTATATTAAAAAGTGTTTTTGAATTAAAATACAACATTTTACACTATTCATTAAAAAAATGAACTTTATCGGAAAGATACCAAAAATTTACACAAAGTAAATTTTGATGTCCCGATTCTTAATAAGAGTTTTATTTGGTCCAAAAGAATTTTTAAGAGTGAACAAACTCTATTTAATGATGGTTCAACATCAAAAGGTGATAAGTGAACCTTTAGTGAAACTAGGGCATATACGCTTAAAATTGAATTCTTTCCGTATTTTAATCCTCTATCCTTTATTGGATAAATGTAAAAACATTTAAAAACATATATAATCATATTTTAGTTATTTCTATCCATTCCCTCCATTACAACGGCTACATGTTAACTACCATTTAAAATAATATTATTTTATTATGAGAGTGCAGCGTAAGATTCCCAAGAAACTCGTTGTGGCGTGTTGGGTACGCCATTGAGCATAGCGTCCCCTTTAAAGTCATATTAATATTTTATTCACAAATGTGGATAAATATGAAAATGTCATATTCTTTATTTACTTGGGGTGTTACATCCTTCCCCCCTTTTGGGAATTGTGTCCTCGCAATTTTAAAATTGTGCTTGGAAACATCCTTGAAAGCCCCACATCGGAACAAGAGTCGGTAAAACAATCACTTTAAAAATTAAGAAAGATAAGCATAGAGGTCACCCGAGTTAACCATATACTCTTTTATGTATTTTGGTATTGAAAATGGTTTTGAAAAAGGATTCTATTATGTCAATATATTTATGATATATTGTGATTGAAATGTGGAAATGTTATCATTCCTTTATATTCGTTTTATGTTTTATTATTTTACACTGGTACTTGGACATTTTAACGGGTGGTTACGTTATAAACCATATGACGGGTGGTGTCGTGAATACCAGGACGGGTGGTTACGTTATAACCTCCAATGCATTGGGTATGGAAGTCGGTCGTATGGCTATTCCATTAAGTATGTATGGAAATTGGCCGTATGGCTATTCCATTAACTCGGGTGACCTCTGTAATTATCTTTATTTATTTTAAAGTGATTGTTTTACCGACTCTTGTTCCGATGTGGGACTTTCAAGGATGTTTCCAAGCGCAATTTTAAAATTGCGAGGACGCAATTCCCAAAAGGGGGGAAGGATGTAACACCCCAGGTAAATTAAGAATATGAAATTTTCATATTTATCCATATTTGTGAATAAAATATTGATATGACTTTAAAGGGGATGTTATGCTCGATGGCGTACCCAACACGCAACAACGAGTTACTTGGGAATCTTACGTTTCACTCTAATAATAAAATAATATTATTTTAAATGGTAGTTAACATGTAGACGTTGTTTTGGCGGGAATGGATAGAAATAACTAAAATATGATTATATATGTTTTTTAAATGTTTTTTCATTTATCCAATAAATGATAATGGCTTAAAATACGGAAAGAATTCAATTTTAGGCTTTTATACCCTAATTTTCACTAAAGGTTCACTTATCACCTTTTGATGACGAACTGTCATTAAATATAGTTTTGATCACACTTATACATTATTTTGGACCAAATAAAACTCTTATTTAGAATTGGGACATCAAAATTTACTTTGTGTAAATTTTTTGTATCTTTCCGATAAAGTTCACTTTTTCAATGAATAGTGTAAAATGCTGTATTTTAATTCAAAACCACTTTTTAATCTTATTTATTTATATTATTAGATTATATTTTGAATTTGTTTTAAAGTTAAATTAGAATATATTTTTACCATTAAATCCAATAGTGGTCGTTGGAATTAATTTCACTTTGAAATCAGACATAAACTAGTGTCAATCTTTTGATACTTATTGTTTCATAAAAACACGCTATTTGCTTTGACAGCGGGAATTAATTATTAAATTAATTAATCTGACTTATATGTTTTCAATTTTGTAAAATAGACTTCATTTTTGAATTTGGAGTATCAAATATAGCTTATGGTGAATTTTTGGTATTTTTCTGAAAAACTTCAATTTTTGATGAATAGTGAAACCACTAAATGGTACTTATAAAAACTGATTTTTCTGTTTAAATGAAATTTTGTCATCTTTGTGTTTTGATTTTCAAAAATCCGACATACATGGTTGTCATTAAGAAGTAAAACGTGGTTCAATGGGATAAAAATAATTTTTTGGTGAATAGTAACTTATTAAGTTTTAATCGCGATTAGTGGTAATTAGTGTAGTTTAAGTTATAAATAATGCTTTAATAATATGAAATGACCTAGACACATGTCCCACCCTTATTGGTTGTGTCATGGCCGACCAAGACAAGCCATGGGTCAAATTGGGGACCCCATGGAGACATTTTGGTTGGGAAATGACATAAATAACTTTTTATTTAATGTAAAAGTAAAAATGACACAAACATAATATGTTTTACGAAAACAATTTTTACATGGGTTATAAAGATCAGATTTTTGATTATAAATAGTAATTGGAAATATAAAAAGATTTCCTACATCATAGTATTTTTTTTATAATTTTTAGACATTAAATAAATTAAATTATTTATGACATAATAATGATGCAGCGATGACATCATTATTTGACGATTTAAATAAAATGGAAAGATAATGTAAAATATATGAACTACACATGTCCAAAACTTATTGGATGGGTGGATTTAGAAACCTTATCACCTTATCCACTAAATATATCAATGTGGGACCTTTTAAAACCGAAACACATTTTCAAATAAAGTAATATTTCTTTACTTTCCAAAGATGCCCCTCCTCTCCTCTTATAAAAGGCCCCCACCTCTACCTCATTTCACACACTCCTAAAGCCTTTGGATCGGCCAACCCCTGCCCATTTACTCTCTCCACATACCTATCCTCATCCTAGAGGATTCCCTTTGGGAAGAATCCTTTCAAAGGAAGCCTTTAGGCTGAAATCAAAAGGAGTTACACTTTTAAAGGTAATTCATTCTCTCTTGTTCATTTGTTTTATTTTGTTTCTCCAACCCCCTAAACTCTTTTTATTTACTTCTTTTTTAAAAAAAACAGTATCTTAAATATACTAGGATGTTGTTATAAGATATATTTGAGCTACACTCTCACACAACTACATCAAATGGTTAAAGAACATACGGTTTCCGTGGATGGCAAAATTGTGCCTCCCGAAACGATGATTGTTCAATACTCATTTAACACCTTCAAAGGTGGCCATTATGATGTCACTATTCTTATATATGATATATAATATGTTTATGTTTTACTTATGCTTCTTTATTTTTCATTTGTGTCTTACCTTTATGGCTTCCATTATGGGTATACGCGATATCTTCATTTTAGGAAGTGCGGACTACCGCCCCCTCAAAGTGATGTGATTCGTTAATGCCATACGTGGGACGTATAAAGGATGGATTTAATGTTATTATATATGATTTTATACTGGAATTATTATTTATCTCTATATCATTATTATTTCTTTCCATTAAAGTATGATATAGAAATGAAAGTAGCGTTCATGCGTCCGTACGGCTTACCGTCTCCATGAACGGTGCATTTCATTTCTTATCCCCAAATGTAATGTACTATAAAAGTACATATATATAATGGATATATATGATTTATGATACATCTAAATGATTAATATAATTCTGGAACTAAAATATACATACCTCTCATATAGTTTTAATTCCATTAATACGACATAGAAATGAAAGTAGCGTTCATGCGTACGTACGACTTACCGTCTCCATGAACGGTGCATTTCATTTCTTTCCTCTAAATGATTATGTGATTTTATAAATACATGTATATGCTGGATATATATGATATATATGATATCCAAATCAGGAATGTCCTTTCTGGATATAAAGAACCTTTGACCACACGAACAACATGTAATTGTAAGAAGTCCACTTTCGACTTAAGAACCAAATATCGACAAAACAAACATGATTAACTTAAATGATTAAATAATGTTTATAACATGGTAATAAGTGATATGAAAGGAATAATGAACTTTAAAAAGGTTCTTAAGGAATTATAAATTAACTATAGTTTATTATTCAGGAGATTAAAGAACGATCGAGGCAAGTCGGACCCATGGTAAGGGATCCTACTCCTCTCTTTCTTTTTAAGTACACTCTTTTATGTCATTACTTTTAAAGCTAATATTTATTGTAATTGGGATGTTCTTTTATATTACACTTACTGTAATTTGTATGTTCATGTGATGAGAGACCCTATTCTCTCTCATCAATCCATTTTGGTAGTTTTGAGTGGCGCCGTTAGGCTGCCGAATTTTCGTAAGGGGTTTTTCATCTCACTTTTATTCCCGTGAGATTTATGCTACATTTGCCACAAATTCCATTGAGTTGTGTATGTACTGCCCATTATTCTACTCTTTGTGTAATATACTTTCATTTATGAGTATTTACATCAATTATCTATTGTCTTTCTTTCATGGGGTGTATGTTTTGAAAGATACCCAAGTCGGTAAGGGAACCTTTCACCCTCCTTTTTTTTAAAAGACTTCTTTTGTTTGGTCTTTTAATTTACATATTATTGTGTTGAGATATGTTCTCATATATCCTTAGTGATGTAAATTTTATGTCCAAGTGATGAGATACACTTTTATCTCTCTTCAACTCATTTTGATGTGACGCCATTAGGCTGTCAAGGGAACTTCTTAACCCAATTTCGATTTCTTTGGGATCAACATGTAGTTACTGAATATGTCATCCTTTGAATATGTGTGAATGACCTTTGATTATTTTACACTTAATATCCACTCATATTTGGTGTATTCGTTTGTCACACATAATTATGTAATTGAGTTATCCTTAAACCAAGGATACCGTCTTTGTAAGGGACTTCGTCTCAATCTCCTTTCATTGAAGCATATTTTGTTTTATATAGAACTTTCTTTTATACGGTGTATAAACCCTTTGACATTTACTTTTATAAAAAAGGAATCTTTTTCTACGAAGCGTTTTACAAAACGACAAAAATAAATGTTTCTTTTAACGTACGCGGCGACAACGATCTTTTCCACCACCGCGAGTATTATTTGGTCTTTGGATTTCTCAACAAGCCGTAATGTTTTTAGAATAAAACAAATACCATATAATCTTTTATGTATTTTGGTATTGAAAATGGTTTTGAAAAAGGATTCTATTATTTCAATATATTTATGATATATTGTGATTGGAATGTGGAAATGTTATCATTCTTTTATATTGGTTTTATGTTTTATGATTTTATATTGGTACTTGGACATTTTTACGGGTGGTTACGTTATAAACCATATGAAGGGTGGTGTCGTGAATACCAGGACGGGTGGTTACGTTATAACCTCCAATGCATTGGGTATGGAAGTCGGCCGTAGGGCTATTCCATTAACTATGTATGGAAATTGGCCTTATGGCTATTCCATTAAGTGATATGTGTGGAAGTCAACCGTATGGTTATTCCACTTAAGTATGTTTATGTCCCAAGTTACCTTTATATATGTTATGTGTTCTTTATATGAATTTTATGGTAATACTTTGGTTAGACTAGCAGAAAGGGGTGGTGAAATCCTTTGCAACTACTTCAGTAGATGTCGGGCCATCAAATGAAGTTGTATCAGGTACATTGTTTGTTTTTTCAGATTATGCCAGTGTGTTGTTTGATTCGGGGTCTACAAATTCTTTCATCTCTGAAACCTTTTCTAGTAAAATGGGAATACCATCTCAAGAAATGACTCCTGAACTTCTGGTAAAAACACCTGGGGGAATTGTTGAGGCAAAAAGAATTTATAAGAATCTTCCTATCCTTATCTGTGGAAAGAACCTACTTGCAAACCTTATTGTTCTACCTCTAGTAGAGTTTGATGTTATCCTGGATATGGATTGGCTCTCTATTTACCATGCTAAGATTGACTGTAGAGCTAAAGAAGTTTCTTTTCAGAAAGACTTTCAGTTTGTTTACAAGAATGAACCCTTACTTTTTATAACATATCAAGAGGCCGAGAAACTTGTAAAAGATGGAAATGATTGTTACCTTGCACACGTCGTTGAAAATAAAGGAACTATTCAGATTAATGATGTGCCAGTGGTAAATGAGTATCCTGATGTTTTTCCTGATGAGTTGCCTGGAATAATACCTGATCGGGAAGTTGAGTTTACTGTTGACTTAGTTCCTGATGCTAAGCCAATTTCAAAACCCCTTATCGAATGGCACAAATTGAACTTTTAGAGTTGAAGGAGCAATTGCAAGATTTATTAGAGAAAGGTTTCATTAGACCTAGGACATCACCATGGGGTGCTCCTGTTTTATTTGTTAAAAATAAAGATGGTTCTATGAGACTTTGCATTGATTATAGAGCCTTGGATAATATCACTGTTAAGAACAAATATCCTTTGCCTCATATCGATGATTTGTTTGATCAGCTCCAGGGAGCTCAGTTTTTTTCAAAGATTGACTTGAGATTGGGGTACCATCAGCTGAAGGTAAAGGAGGTAGATATTCCGAAGAAAGCGTTCCGTACGAGATATGGCCATTATGAATTTGTATTAATGCCTTTTGGGCTAACCAATGCACCTGCTGTATTCATGGACTTAATGAATAGAATTTTCCATGAGTTCTTGGATAAGTTTGTGGTGGTTTTCATTGATGATATTTTGGTGTTTTCTAAAAGTAAATAGGAGCATGAAAAACATTTAAGGGTTATCTTGCAAACCTTAAAAGAAAAGAAATTGTATAGGAAATTCATCAAGTGTGAGTTTTGGTTGCAAAAAATTTCTTTCCTTGGTCACATTGTTTCTAAAGATGGAATAACTGTTGATCCCGCAAAAACAAAAGTTGTGGAAGAATGGCCAAGACCCACAAATGTAACCGAGATTCGTAGCTTCCTTGGTTTGGAGGGCTATTACCGAAGGTTTGTTAGAAATTTTTCACGGTTATCTAGTCCAATGACTATGCTAACTCGGAAGGGTGTTATGTTTATCTAGACAAAAGAATGCGATGATTGTTTTCAGGAATTGAAAAGAAGATGTGTGAATGCTCCAGTTTTGGCACTACCTTCCAAGAATGGTGAGTTTATTATATACAGTGATGCTTCATTGAAAGGACATGGTTGCGTCCTAATGCAGAATGATCAGGTAATTGCGTATGCTTCACGACAGTTGAAAACTCATGAGGTAAATTACCCTACACATGATTTGGAACTAGCTGCTGTTGTTTTCGCTTTAAAAATTTGGAGGCATCATTTGTATGGAGTAAAGTGTGAAATATATACCGATCACAAAAGTTTAAAGTATATATTCACTCAGAAAGAGTTAAACATGAGACAAAGGAGATGGCTGGAATTAATCAAGGATTATGATTGTACAATTCATTACCATCCGGGAAAATCAAATAAAGTGGCTAATGCTTTGAGTCGAAAAAGTAATGCTTCATTAACAATGTTGCATTTGGAACGTGATCCTTTGGTTAAGGATTTGATGAACTTTGGAATAGAAGTTGTTGGTGCAGGAAGTCCTTCTGTTTTGTTTCAGGTATCAGTGAGATCTTCTCTATCAGATAGAATCAAGCAAGCACAGAAGCAAGACAGTGAGTTGTAGAAAAATGTAGAGCTGGTTCAGAAAGGTAAGTTGCCTGAATTCAACATTGATAGTGTTTGTGTTTTGAGATTTGGGAAGAGATTGTGTGTGCCTTGTGATTCACAGTTGAAGAGATAGCTATTATGTGAAGCTCATAGTTCTCCGTTTTAAGTTCATCCGGGCAGTACTAAGATGTATAGAGATCTGCGGGAGTTTTACTGGTGGGATGGAATGAAAAGAGACATTGCTGATTTTACTGTGAAGTGTTTGACATGTCAACAGGTTAAAGCAGAGCGGCAGTTACCGAAAGGGATGCTTCATCCTTTACCAGTGCCAGAGTGGAAATGGGAGAATATATCCATGGAATTTGTTGTTGGATTACAGAAGACATCTCGAGGTAATAATGCAATCTAGGTTATTGTTGATCGCTTGACCAAATCTGCTCATTTCCTTGCTATACGAGATACTTTCTCTCTTGATCAACTTTCCCATTTGTATCTTAAAGAGATAGTCAGGTTACATGGAGTTCCTCTCTACAATGTATCGGATCGTGATCCCAGGTTTACTTCTAACTTTTGGGAAGGCCTTCAGAAGTCGTTGGGTACTGAATTAAATTTTAGTACAACTTTTCATCCTCAATCAGATGGGCAGTCAGAACGAACAATTCAGACAATGGAGGATATGCTACGAGCTTGTTCTATGGATTATCAGGGAAGTTGGGACCAACATCTTTCTTTGGTTGAGTTTTCATATAATAATAGTTTTCATTCCAGTATACAGATGGCACCATTTCAGGCATTATATGGGAAGTGGTGTCGAACTCCAGCTTTCTAGGATGAAGTGGGTGAAAGGAAGTTGATGGGACCAGAATTGGTAGAAGAGATGGCAGAAAAAGTTCAGCTGATTCAGAAACACATGAGAAGAGCTCAGAGCAGGCAGAAGAGTTATGCGGATAACCGGAGGAAGGATCTATCTTTCGAGGTAGGTGATCATGTTTTTCTCAAGGTTTCTCCTTGGAAAAACGTGATGAGATTTGGTAAGAAAGGAAAGTTGAGTCCAAGGTTTGTTGGACCATACGAAATTCTGGAGAGAGTTGGATCAGTTGCATACCGAGTGGATTTACCTCCGAGTTTATCTCAGGTACACAATGTTTTTCATGTTTCGATGTTGAGAAAGTATATGCCAGATCTATCTCATGTTTTGAGTCCAGAGGTAGTTCAGCTGGAAGAGAACCTATCTTCTGAGGAATAACCAGTCCAGATTCTTGACCACAGGGAGAAAGTGTTACGGAATAAGGTGATTAAGCAGGTAAAGGTTTTGTGGAAAAACCACTTGATGGAAGAGGCAACATGGGAATCTGAAAATGCAATGAGGGATAAGTACCCCCATTTATTTGATAAGTAAATAAATTGCGGGGATGTAATTTTCTAAAGGGGGGAAGGATGTAACATCCCAAGTAAGTAATAAATAATAGATATTTTTATCTATGTCTATTAATGATTAAGATAGTGTTATAGAGGCTTAAAATGAAAATAAATACAATCTTATGCATGGAATACACTAATATTCTTAAAAGATTGTTTTACTGCCTTTTGATGGAAAACCATTTTTGAATCTATATTTTGACAATTTTATAAACTATTTTTGTTAAATAAACTTATTCTTTATGATTGGGACATCAAAATTTACCTTGTGTGAATTTTTGGTATTTTTCTGACAATGTTCATTTTTTAATGAATAGTGAAAAATACTGCATTTTACATCAAAACTGTTTTTTAATATAATTTATTTATATGATTAGATTATGTTTTGAATTGGTTTTGAAGTGAAATTAGAATATATTTTTACCATTTTATCCAATGGTGATCATTGGAATCAATTTCTCTTTGAAATTAGACTTAAACTGGTGTCAATCTTTTGATACTTATTGTTTTGTAAAAACACACTATTTGCTCTGGCAGTGGGAATTAATTATTAAATTAATTAATATGACTATATGATTTGAATTTTGTAAAATAGACTTCATTTTTGAATTCATAATATCAAATATAGCTTAGGGTGAATTTTTGGTAATTTTCTGAAAAACTTCAATTTTTGATGAATAGTGAAACCACTAAGTGGTAATCAAGCAAACTGATTTTTCAGTTAAATGAAAGTTTACCACTAATGTGTATTGAATTTTGAAAATCCGACATACATGGTTGTCATTAAAAAGTAAAATGTAGTTTAATGAGATTATAATAATTTTTTGGTGAATAGTAACTTATTAAGTTCTTAATCGCGATTAGTGGTAATTAGGGTAGTTTAATGTATAAATAATGCTTTAATAATAGAAAATGATCTAGAAAAATGTCCCAACCTTATTGGTTGTGTCATGTCCGACCAAAACAAGCCATGGGTCAACTTGGGGACCCCATGGGGACATTTTGGTTGGGAAATGACATAAATAACTTTTTATTTAGTGTAAAAGTAAAAATGACACAAACATAATATGTTTGACGAAAACAATTTTTACATGGGGTTATAAAGATCATCTATTTGATTATAAATGGTCATTGGAAAGATAAAAAAATTTCCTACATCATAGTATTTTTTTTATGATTTTTAGACATTAAATAAATTAAATTATTTATGACATAATAATGATGCAGCGATGACATCATTATTTGACGATTTAAATAAAATGGAAAGATAATGTAAAATCTATGAACTACACATGGTCAAAACCAATTGGATGAGTGGATTTCGAACCCTTATCACCTCATCCACGAATTATATCAATGTGGGACCTTTTAAAACCGAAACACATTTTCAAATAAAGTAATATTTCTTTACTTTTCAAAAGTGCCCCTCCTCTCCTCTTATAAAAGGCCCCCACATCTACCTCATTTCACACACTCCGCAAGCCTTTGGCTCGGCCAACCCCTGCCCATTTACTCTCTCAACATCAATCTCCTCATCCTAGAGGATTCCCTTTGGGCATAATCCTTTCAAAGGAAGCCTTTAGGCTCAAATCAAAAAGAGTTACACTTTTTAAAGGTAATTCATTCTATCATGTTCATTTGTTTTATTTTGCTTCTCCAACCCCCTAAACTATTTGTATTTACTTATTTTGTAACAAAACCAGTATCTTCAATATACAAGGATGTTGTTATAATATTTATTTGAGCTGCACTCTCACACAACTATATCAAATGGTTAAAGAATATACGGTTTCCGTGGATGGCGAAATTCTGCCTCCCGAAACGATGATTGGTCAATACTCATTTAACACCTTCAATGGTGGCCATTATGATGTCACTATTTTTATATATGATATATAATATGTTTATGTTTTCTTTAAGCTGCTGTTTTTTTTATTTTGGGCATACCTTTATGGTTTCCATTATGGGTAAACACGATATCTTCATTTTAGGAAGTGCGGACTACCGCCCCCTGAAAGTGATTTGATTCGTTAAATACCATATGTGGGACATATAAAGGATGGAAATATGATATTATATATGTTATTATACTGGAATTACAATATAATCTTATATCATTATGATTCCATTCCAGAAATACGAAATAGAAATGGAAGTAGCGTTCATGCGTACGTACGGCTTACCGTCTCCATGAACGGTGCATTTCATTTCTTACCTCTAAATGTGATGTAATATTATAAATACATGTATATGATGAATATATATGATATATATGTTATCCAAATCATTAATATCATTCTGGATATAATGAACCTTTGACCAAATTAACAACATGTAAGTGTAAGAAGTCTATTTTTGACTTAAGAACCAAATACCGACAAAATGAACATTATTAACTTAACTGATTACATGATGTTCATAACATGGTATAAAAGGAATAATGAACTTGAAAATGATTCATAAGAAATTAGAGATTAACTCAAGTTTATTATTCAGGAGATTAAAGAACGGTCGGGTCAAGTCGGATACGAGGTATGGGATTTCGTCTCAATCTCCTTTCATTGAGGCATATTTTATTTATACAGAACTTTCTTTTATACGGTGTATAAACCCCTTTGACTTTTAAGTTTATTCAAAAGGAATATTTTTTATACGAAGCGTTTACTAAACGACAAAAGTGGATGTTTTTGTCGTACGTATACGGCGACAACGACTTCTCCGCCGTCGTGACCGTTATTTGAGTTTCGGATTCCTCTACATGCCATACCTTTTTTTTAAATGAAAAATAAATACCATGTTTTACTTTGGTATTGAAAATGGTTTTCATAATGTTTTTATTATATCAATGTGTTGTATTGATATCTCGTGATTGAAATGTGTAAAGGTTATGTTTCCTTTATGCATGTTTTATGTGATATGATTATGTTATGGTTCTTGGGCATTATTATGAAGATGGGTGGTTCCGTGATAAAATAAGGGCGGGTGAGCCCGTTATAGCTCTCCAATGCATTGGGTAACGCGAAGGAGTGAAACGTTAAGGTTTCTCCAAAGAGATTTTAGGGAATATACTGTGATGGGTATTCCAAACGTAACCAAGAGGGTTACTCCCTACGTAAGAATGTTATGAATGCCTCAAGTTACCTTTATGTCTTATGATTTCTATGATTTATTCATGATTTTATGAGGTATGTTAAAGTGCCTATGTTTTATGGGTAAAGTATGATTTCATTCTTATGTATATATGAACTCATGTTTCCTTTACATGTTTTTTTTATAACCCATACTGAGTTTTTATGCTCATCCCATGTTTTTGAAATGTTTTTCATAGGTCAAGGGAAAGGTACATGATAAGATGATAGAGTCAAGGATGTGTCAAGAAATAATCCATGTTTTATTTTAAATGTGTTTCCATTGATGGGAATGAAAAATACTATCTTTATGTAACCACTTTGTTTATATGTGGAATGTAATGCATGTTTTATGATCTAATTCTCTAAAACTCTAAACCTGAAAAGATCCTCAACGTGTAATCTTGTATTAACTCAAGATTAAGTATGGTTTAACGCCCCGACCCCGGTAGCCCAGAGCCGGTGATATGGTTATGGTGTGAAATTTATTTCACACAAATGAAACAAATAAGTCACACATCATAACCCATCAGGGGGAACTTTCTGGTTTAGATCCTGGAGAATCAGATACAACAGCTTTGCTTCTTTACTTTCTGATCTAGGAACAAACATCCAAGTCTAGGAAAGGCTATATCAACCTGTAAAAATTTAACATAAAACATAGGGTGAGCATTGAAATACTCAGTAAGGGGTTTTTGAAAATACTTAAATACAGCTTTTGAAAACTACGTTGAAAAAAAAATACTTTTCCATACTTAGAAAGTTTAAAAAGAAAAACTTCAAGTCTAAACAAAGGTTGATATATCAGAGTTAAAGTACTTCATACGTATGCACTAAAACACTTAGTGTCAACTCAATTAGTAAACAAGATAAGCATAATAATAAAAAGGCATGGGTTGCATGAAGTAAAGTGTCCATAAACAAGAAAGGTGTGCATGGACAACAAGGGGTAAACATTATCAGAGTCACGCACAAGCGCATTATCTAAAAAAACACATCATGACATGATAAATGTAATGCAACATTTGTAATAAAAATCCTGAGAAGAAACTGGACATGCATAAACATTTCCATATCATATGTCTTGTATATTTTCTTTAAATCTGATACTCATAGGTAAGGTTCTATAACCAAGCTCATTCCTCTAATCAGAATAATCACTAGGTTGGTCATAATCAAAGAAATGTATGCTGAAGGACTCATGATCTCTGTGTTAAGGCCTTGTGCCATGACCTAAGGGTAAAAACCCAATCTGACTGTCTCGAGAACTATCGATGCATCGAGGAGCTTACTTTTACCGGTCTCCAACCCGGAGGGCAAACTTTAACCAGTCCCCAACCTGGAGGGTTTTCTTCTTACCGGACCCCATTCCGGGTAGTCCCATACATTTCTCAAATGTTGATAGGGTCAGATATTCAAGGTGTCCCATACCACTTTGATTATTTAATTTTCATCTCATATTACCCAAGGTGTCCCATACCACTTTGGGTAATACCATTTTCATTTCTCATTACCCAAGGTGTCCCATTCCACTTTGGGTAATTTTAGTTCTTAGTTCATTATCATGTTGAGTCATATGCATGAACAATATGAATAAGGCAACAATTATATAATTGGTTTACAAATACATGTTACGGCAGATAAAATGGAAAATATGGAATAAAAGCAGGCATGGTTAAGCAAGCATACTATGTGGATAGAACAGTTATTTAAGCACATATAATGATGAATGTGTGAGACTTGATCCCAAGGGGTATTAAATGATGAGTTTCTAAAATTCAAGTACATGGAAAAGAACTACTCGACATTAACTTTTGTACATCACAGGTCACAGTACTTGCAACAAATCTCCATCCACTAATAAATACTACGGCATACTTGGTATAAAAATAATAAACACTTGCAATCTTTAAAATTCCGACACTTGGAAACGCTTCGTATAAAAAAGATTCCTTTTGAATAAATGTAAAAGTCAAAGGGGTTTATACACCGTATAAAAGAAAGTTGTGTATAAAATAAAATATGCCTCAATGAATGGAGATTGAGACGAATTCCCATACCACCTTGAAGCTTAAAATTTTAAAACATTAATATCCATATAAATAAATCCTTAAAACCATTTTTAAAACATGGATATTAATAATAACAAATCATTAAAACATTTAAAGTGATATTTTTGGTTAAAGGGTTTTTACCAAAATTAGAGACACTTGAATACAATAATTGAGGAATAACGTTTAATCAGAACTTTATAATATCATGAGAATAAATGGATTCATGATATAATATTCCAAAGGACAGTATATACACCATATAAGAGTGAATTGGTGAATAACAATAATGAAGTCTCAATAGAGATGTAAAATGTGATGAAATCCCTTATAAAGAAGGTATCCTTAAATTAAGGACAAATCAATCTCAAAAATATGTGTGAAAAATATAAATACACCCAATATAAGTGTATATAAAGTGTAAAACAATAAAAGGTAATTCACACATATTCAATGGATGACATATTCAATGACTACATGTTGAACCCAAAGAAATCGGAATTGGGTTAAAGAGTTCCCTTGACAGCCTAACGGCATCACATCAAAATGAGTTGGGGAGAGATAAAAAGTGTATCTCATCACTTGTACATAAAATTTACATCAATAATAATATATGAGAACATATCCCAACATAACAATATGTAAACTAAAAGACCCAACAAAAGAAGTCTTTTAAAAAAAAGAGGAGGGTGAAAGGTTCCCTTACCGACTTGGGTATCTTTCAAGACATACACCCCATGAAAGAAGGAAAATAGATCATTGTTGTAAATACTCATAAACGAAAGTATATTACACAAAGAGTAGAATAATGGGCAGTACATACACCCCTCAATGGAATTTGTGGCAAATTTAGCATAAATCTCACGGGAATAAAAGTGAGATGAAAAATCCCTTACGAAAACTCGGCAGCCTAACGGTGCCACATAAAACTTCCGAATATGGATTGATGAGATCAAATAGGGTATCTCATCACATTAAAATAAAATTTAAAGCATGAGGAATATAAAAGAACATCCCCCAACATTACAAAGAGGATCTTAAAAGAAGTGACATAAAGGAGAGTACTTAAAAAGAAAGAGAGAGGTTAGATCTCTTACGAAAGTTCGGCAGCCTAACGGCGCAAATCAAAACGTCCAAAATGGATTGATGAGAGAGAATAGGGTCTCTCATCACATGACCATAAAAATTACAGTAGAATTAATATAAAAGATCATCCCAATGACAAAAAGATGAGCTTTAAAAGGAATGACATAAAACAGTGTACTTAAAAAGAAAGAGAGGAGTAAGATCCCTTACCTCGGGTCCGACTTGACTCGATCGTTCTTTAATCTCCTGAATAATAAACTTGAGTTAATTTCTACTTCCTTAAGAACCTTTTTCAATTTCATTATTCCTTTTATATCAATATGTAATCATTAAGTTAATAATGATTGTTTTGTCGATATTTGGTTCTTAAGTCGAAAGTGGACTTCTTACAATTATATGTTTGTTCGTGTGGCCAAATGTTTATTATATCCAGTATTGTATTCATTATTTAGATATAATATATGTCATATATATCCAGTACATGCATGCATTTATAATATTACATAATCATTTAGAGGTAAGAAATGAAATGCACCGTTCATGGAGACGGTAAGCCGTACGTACGCATGAACGCTACTTTCATTTATATTTCGTATTTTATAGAATGGAATCATAATTATATAAAGGTATATTATAATTCCAGTATAATATAATATATAATATCATAGTTCCATCCTTTATATGTCCCACATATGGTATTTAACGAATCAAATCACTTTGAGGGGGCGGTAGTCCGCACTTCCTAAAATGAAGATATCGTGTTTACCCATAATGGAAACCATAAAGGTATGCCCAAAATGAAAAAAACAGAAGCTTAAGGAAAACATAAACATATTATATATCATATATAAAAATAGTGACATCATAATGGCCACCTTTGAAGGTGTTAAATGAGTTTTGAACAATCATCGTTTCGGGAGGCAGAATTTCGCCATCCACGGAAACCGTATGTTCTTTAACCATTTGATGTAGTTGTGTGAGTGTGTATCTAAAATATATCTTATAACAACATCCTAGTATATTTAAGATACTGGTGTTGTTACAAAATAAGTAAATAAAAAGATTTTAGGGGGTTGGAGAAGCAAAATAAAAAAAATGAACATGAGAGAATGAATTACCTTTAAAAGTGTACCTCCTTTTGATTTTAGCCTAAAGGATTCCTTTGAAAGGATTCTTCCCAAAGGGAATCTCCTAGGATGAGTAGAGGTATGTGGAGAGAGTAAATGGGCAGGGTTTGGCCGAGCCAAAGGCTTGAGGAGTGTGTGAAATGAGGTAGAGGTGGGGGCCTTTTATAAGAGGAGAGGAGGGGCACTTTTGGAAAGTAAAGAAATATTACTTTATTTGAAAATGTGTTTCGGTTTCAAAAGGTCCCACATTGATATAATTCGTGGATAAGGTGATAATTGTTCGAAATACACTCATCCAATTGGTTTTGAACATGTGTAGTTCATATATTTTACATTATCTTTCCATTTTATTTAAATCGTCAAATAATGATGTCATCGCTGCATCATGATTATGTCATAAATAATTTAATTTATTTAATGTCTAAAAATCATAAAACAAATACTATTATGTAGGAAATCTTTTTAGATTTCTAATGACTATTTATAATCAAATATCTGATCTTTATAACCCCATGTAAAAATTGTTTTCGTAAAACATATTATGTTTGTGTCATTTTTACTTTTACATTAAATAAAAAGTTATTTATGTCATTTCCCAACCAAAATGTCTCCATGGGGTCCCCAAGTTGACCCATGGCTTTTCTTGGTCGGCCATGACACAACCAATAAGGTTGGGACATGTGTATAGGTCATTTCATATTATTAACGCATTATTTATACCATAAACTACACTAATTACCACTAATCGCGATTAAAAACATAATAAGTTACTATTCACCAAAAAATTATTTTTAACTCATTGAACCACATTTTACTTATTAATGAAATCCATGTATGTCGGATTTTCAAAATTCAATACACATTAGTGGTAAACTTTCATTTAACTAAAATATCAGTTTGCTTGATTACCACTTAGTGGTTTCACTATTCATCAAAAATTGAAGTTTTTCAGAAAATTACCAAAAATTCACCCTAAGCTATATTTGATATTCCGAATTCAAAAATGAAGTCTATTTTACAAAATTCAAATCATATAAGTCACATTAATTAATTTAATAATTAATTCCCGCTGCCAGAGCAAATAGCGTGTTTTTACAAAACAATAAGTATCAAAAGATTGACACCAGTTTAAGTCTAATTTCAAAGTGAAATTGATTCCAATGACCACCATTGGATAAAATGGTAAAAATATATTCTAATTTCACTTCAAAACCAATTCAAAACATAATATAATCATATAAATAAATTAGATTAAAAAGCTGTTTTGATGTAAAATGCAGTATTTTTTACTATTCATTAAAAAAATGATCATTGTCAGAAAAATACCAAAAATTCACACAAGGTAAATATTGATGTCCCAATCATAAAGGATAAGTTTATTTTGACAAACATAGTTTATAAAATTGTCAAAATATAGATTCAAAAATGGTTTGCCATCAAAAGGCAGTAAAACAATCATTTAAGAATATTAGTGTATTCCATGCAGAAGATTGTATTTATTTTCATTTTAAGCCTCTATAACACTATCTTAATCATTAATAGACATAGATAAAAATATCTATTATTCATTACTTACTTGGGATGTTACATCCTTCCCCCCTTTAGAAAATTGCGTCCCCGCAATTTATTCACTTATCGAATAAATGGGGGTACTTATCCCTCATTGCATTTTCAGATTCCCATGTTGCCTCTTCAATCATGTGGTTTTTCCACAAAACCATTACCTGCTTAATCACCTTATTCCGTAACACTTGCTCCCTGTGGTCAAGAATCTGGATCGGTTGTTCCTTATAAGATAGGTTCTCTTCTAACTGAACTACCTCTGGACTCAAAACATGAGATGGATCTGGCATATACTTTCTCAACATCGAAATGTGAAAAAAATTGTGTACCTGAGATAAAATCGGAGGTAAAGCCACTCGGTATGAAACTATAAGGCCCCAGCCTTAAACCTTACTTAATCTTGAGTTATTACAAGATTACACATTGAGGATCTTTTCAGGTTTAGAGTTTTAGAGAATTAGATCATGAAACGTGCATTACATTCCACATTTAAACAAGGTGGTTACATAAAACACAATATTCATTCTTCCCATAAATGGAAACCTATTTAAAATAAAACAAGGATTCTTTCTTGACACATCCTTGACACTATCGTCACATCATGTACCTTTCCCTTGACATGTGAAAAGCATTTCAAAAACTTGGGATGGGCATAAAAAGCTCAGTAAGGCTTATAAAAATATGGAAAGGAAACATGAGTTCATATATACATAAGAATGAAATCATACTTTACCCATAAAACATAGGCATATCAAATCATGAATAAATCATAGAAAACATAAGACATAAAGGTAACTTGAGGCATTCATAACATTCTTACGTAGGGATTAACCCTCTGGGTTACATTTGGAATACCCATCACAGTATATTCCCTAAATCTCTTCGGAGAAACCTTAACGTTTCACTCCTTCGCGTTACCCAATGCATTGGAGAGCTATATCGGGCTCACCCGCCCTTAGTTTATCACGGAACCACCCGTTCTTCACAACAATGCCCATGAACCATAACATAATCATATCACATAAACATGAATAAAGGAAACATAACATTTCCACATTTCAATCACAATATAACATTTTAGGATATTGAAATAATGAATCCATTCAAAAAGAAACCATTTCCAAAACCATTTAAAACATTTAATAAAGAGATTTTTGAATCAAAGTGTCCCATACCACCTTGAAGCTTTTAACATTTTAAACCATTAATATCCATATAAATAAATCCTTAAAACCATTTTGAAAACATGGATATTAATAAGAACAAATAATTAAAACATTTAAAATGATATTTTGGTTAAAGGGGTTTTACCAAAATTGAGACACTTGAATACAATAATCGAGGAATAACATTTAGTCAGAACTTTATAATATCATGAGAATAAAAGTATTCATGATATAATACTCCAAACGACAGTATATACACCATATAAGAGTGAATTGGTGCATAACAACAATGAACCCTCAATAGAAATGTCAAATGTGATGAAATCCCTTATAAAGAAGGTATCCATAAATCAAGGACAAATAAATCTCAAAAATACGTGTGACAAATATATATACACCCAATATAAGTGGATATTAAGTGTAAAACAATAAAATTTCATTCACACATATTCAATGGATGACATATTCAATGACTACAAGTTGAACCCAAAGAAATCGAAATTGGGTTAAAAAGTTCCCTTGACAGCCTAACGGCATCACATCAAAATGAGGTGATGAGAGATAAAAAGTGTATCTCATAACTTGGACATAAAATTTACATCAATAAGGATGTATGAGAACATATCCCAACATAAAAATATGCAAATTAAAAGACCCAAATAAAGAAGTCTTTTAAAAAAGAGGAGGGTGAAAGGTTCCCTTACCGACTTGGGTATCTTTCAAAACATACACCCCATGAAAGAAAGACAATAGGTCATTGATGTAAATACTCATAAACGAAATTATATTACACAAAGAGTATAATAATGGGCAGTACATACACCAATCAATGGAATTTGTGGTAAATGTAGCATAAATCTCACGGGAATAAAAGTGAGATAAAAAAATCCCTTACGAAAACTCGGTAGCCTAACGGCGCCACATAAAACTTCCGAATGTGGATTGATGAGATCAAATAGAGTATCCCATAATAATAAAATAGAATTTACAGCAAGTTTAATATAAAATAAAATCCCCCAACATTGCAAGGAGGAGTTTAAAAGAAGTTACATAAAGGAGAGTACTTAAAAAGAAAGAGAGAGGTTAGATCTCTTACGAAAGTTCGGCAGCCTAACGGCACCACTCAAAACTTCCAAAATGGATTGATGAGAGAGAATAGGGTCTCTCATCACATGAACATAGAAATTACAGTAAATGTAATATAAAATAACATCCCAATCATAATAAATATGAGCTTAAAATAAATGACAGAAAAGAGTGTACTTAAAAAGAAAGAGAGTTGTAGGATCCCTTACCTCGGGTCCGACTTGACTCGATCGTTCTTTAATCTCCTGAATAATAAACTTGAGTTAATTTCTAATTCCTTAAGAACCTTTTTCAAGTTCATTATTACTTTTATAACACTTATTACCATGTCATAAACATTATGTAATCATTTAAGTTAATAATATTTGTTTTGCCGATATTTGGTTCTTAAGTCGAAAGTGGACTTCTTACAATTACATGTTGTTCGTGTGGAAAAATGTTCATTATATCCCGAATTGTATTCATTATGTAGATATAATATATGTCATATATATCCAGTACATTCATGCATTTATAAAATTACATAATCATTTAGAGGTAAGAAATGAAATGCATCGTTCATGGAGACGGTAAGCCGTACGTACGCATGAACGCTACTTTCATTTCTATTTCGTATTTTATAGAATGGAATAATAATGATATAAAGGTATATTATAATTCCAGTATAATATCATATATAATATCATATTTCCATCCTTTATACATCCCACATATGGTATTTAACGAATCAAATCACTTTGAGGGGGCGGTAGTCCGCACTTCCTTAAATGAAGATATCGCGTATACCCATAATGGAAGCCATAAAGGTAAGACAAAAATGAAAAATACAGAAGCATAAATAAAACATAAACATATTATATATCATATATAAAAATAGTGACATCATAATGGCCACCTTTGAAGGTGTTAAATGAGTATTGAACAATCATCGTTTCGGGAGGCAGAATTTCACCATCCACGGAAACCGTATGTTCTTTAACCATTTGATGTAGTTGTGTGAGGGTGTAGCTCGAATAAATCTTATAAAAACATCCTAGTATATTGAAGATACTGGTGTTGTTACAAAAGAAGTAAATAAAAAGAGTTTAGGGGGTTGGAGAAGCAAAATAAAACAAATGAACATGAGAGAGTGAATTACCTTTAAAAGTGTAACTCCTTTTGATTTGAGCCTAAAGGCTTCCTTTGAAAGGATTATGCCCAAAGGGAATCCGCTAAGATGAGGATAGGGATGTGGAGAGAGTAAATGGGCAGGGGTTGGCTGAGCCAAAGGCTTGAAGAGTGTGTTAAATGAGGTAGAGGTGGGGGCCTTTTATAAGAGGAGAGGAGGGGTACTTTTGGAAAGTAAAGAAATATTACTTTATTTGAAACTGTGTTTCGGTTTCAAAAGGTCCCACATTGATATAATTCGGGGATAAGGTGATAGGGCTTATAAATCCACTCATCCAATATGTTTTGGACATGTGTAGTTCATATATTTTACATTATCTTTCCATTTTATTTAAATCGTCAAATAATGATGTCATCGCTACATCATTATTATTTCATAAATAATTTAATTTATTTAATAAAAAAAATACTATGATGTAGGAAATCTTTTTATCTTTCCAATTAATATTTATAATCAAAAATATGACTTGTATAACCCCACTTAAAAATTGTTTTAGTAAAACATATCATGTTTGTGTCAATTTTACTTTTACATTGAATAAAATGTTATTTATGTCATTTCCCAACCAAAGTGGATCCATGGGGTCCCCAAGTTGACCCATGGCTTTTCTTGGTCGTCCATGACACAAACAATGAGGGTAAGACATGTTTCAAGCTCATCTCATTTTATTAAAGCATTATTTTTACCTTAAACTACACTAATTACCACTAATCGCGATTAAAAACTTAATAAGTTACTATTCACCAAAAAATTATTTTAATCTCATTGAACCACATTTTACATCTTAATGACAACCATGTATGTCGGATTTTTGAAAATCAAAACACAATGATGGAAAAATTTCATTTAAACGGAAAATCATTTTTTATAAGTACCACTTAGTGGTTTCACTATTCATCAAAAATTGAAGTTTTTCAGAAAAATCCCAAAAAATCACCCTAAGCTATATTTGATATTCTGAATTCAAAAATGAAGTCCGTTTTAAAAAATTCACAACATATAAGTCACATTAATTAATTTAATAATTAATTCCCGCTGTCATGACAAATAGCGTGTGTTTATGAAACAATAAGTATCAAAAGATTGACACTAGTTTAAGTCCGATTTCAAAGTGAAATTAATTCCAACGACCACTATTGGATTTAATGGTAAAAAATATTTTCTAATTTCACTTTAAAACCAATTCAAAATATTATCTAATCATATAAAAAAATTAGATTAAAAAGATGTTTTGAATTAAAACACAACATTTTACCCTATTCATTAAAAAATGAACATTATCGGAAAAATACCAAAAAATTACACAAAGTAAAATTTGATGTCCCGATTCTTAATAAGAGTTTTATGGGGTACAAAATAATGTATAAGAGTGATCAAAACAATATTTAATGATGGTTCTCCATCACTTATTACCATGTTATAAACATTATTTAATCATTTAAGTTAATCATGTTTGTTTTGTCGATATTTGGTTCTTAAGTCGAAAGTGGACTTCTTACAATTGCATGTTGTTCGTGTGGTCAAAGGTTCATCATCTCCAAATATGACATTCCTCATTTGGATAACATATATATCATATATATCCAGCATATACATGTATTTATAAAATCACATAATAATTTAGATGAAAGAAATGAAATGCACCATTCATGGAGACGGTAAGCCGTACGTACGCATGAACGCTACTTTCATTTCTATGTCGTATTAATGGAATTAAAACTATATGAGAGGTATGTATATTTTAATTCCAGAATTATATTAATAACTTATATGTATCATACATCATATATATCCATTATATATATGTACTTATAATAGTACATTACATTTGGGGATAAGAAATGAAATGCACCGTTCATGGAGACGGTAAGCAGTACGTACGCATGAACGCTACATTTATTTCTATCTTATACATTAATGGAAAGAAATAATAATGATATAGAGGTAAATAATAATTCCAGTATAACATCATATATAATAACATTAAATCCATCCTTTATACGTCCCATGTATGGCATTAACGAATCACATCACTTTGAGGGGACGGTAGTCCGCACTTCCTAAAATGAAGATATCGCGTATACCCATAATGGAAGCCATAAAGGTAAGACACAAATGAAAAATAAAGAAGCATAAGTAAAACATAAACATATTATATATCATATATAAAAATAGTGACATCATAATGGCCACCTTTGAAGGTGTTAAATGAGTATTGAACAATCATCGTTTCGGGAGGCACAATTTCGCCATCCACGGAAACCGTATGTTCTTTAACCATTTGATGTAGTTGTGTGAGAGTGTAGCTCGAATAAATCTTATAAAAACATCCTAGTATATTGAAGATACTGGTGTTGTTACAAAAGAAATAAATAAAAAGAGTTTAGGGGGTTGGAGAAGCAAAATAAAACAAATGAACATGAGAGAATGAATTACCTTTAAAAGTGTAACTCCTTTTGATTTGAGCCTAAAGGCTTCCTTGGAAAGGATTCTGCCCAAAGGGAATCCTCTAGGATGAGGATAGGGATGTGGAGGGAGTAAATGGGAAGGGGTTGGCCGAGACAAAGGCTTGATGAGTGTGTGAAATGAGGTAGAGGTGGGGGCCTTTTATAAGAGGAGAGGAGGGGCACTTTTGGAAAGTAAGAAATATTACTTTATTTTAAAATGTGTTTCGGTTTTAAAAGGTCCCACATTGATATAATTCGTGGTTAAGGTCATAAGGGTTAGATATCCACCCATCCAATAAGTTTTGGACATTTGTAGTTTATATATTTTACATTATCTTTCCATTTTATTTAAATCGTCAAATAATGATGTCATCGCTGCATCATTATTATGTCATAAATAATTTAATTTATTTAATGTCTAAAAATAAAAAAAAATACTATGATGTAGGAAATATATTAGCCTTCCAATGAATATTTATAATCAAAAATCCGATGTTTATAACCCCATGTAAAAATTGTTTTCGTAAAACATATTATGTTTGTGTCATTTTTACTTTTACATTAAATAAAAAGTTATTTATTTCATTTCCCAACCAAAATGTCTCCATGGGGTCCCCAAGTTGACCCATGGCTTGTCTTGGTCGGCCATGACACAACAAATAAGGTTGGTACATGTGCCTAGGTCATTTCATATTATTAAAGCATTATTTATACCTTAAACTACACTAATTACCACTAATCGCGATTAAAAACTTAATAAGTTACTATTCACCAAAAAATTATTATAATCTCATTGAACCACATTTTACTTCATAATGACAACCATGTATGTCGGATTTTCAAAATTCAATACACATTAGTGGTAAACTTTCATTTAACTGAAAAATCAGTTTGCTTGATTACCACTTAGTGGTTTCACTATTCATCAAAAATTGAAGTTTTTCAGAAAATTACCAAATATTCACCCTAAGCTATATTTGATATTCCGAATTCAAAAATGAAGTCTATTTTACAAAATTCAAATCATATAAGTCACATTAATTAATTTAATAATTAATTCCCGCTGCTAGAGTAAATAGCGTGTTTTTACAAAACAATAAGTATCAAAAGATTGACACCAGTTTAAGTCTAATTTCAAAGTGAAATTGATTCCAATGACCACCATTGGATAAAATGGTAAAAATATATTCTAATTTCACTTCAAAAACAATTCAAAACATAATCTAATCATATAAATAAATTATATTAAAAAGCATTTTTTATGTAAAATGCAGTATTTTTCACCATTCATTAAAAAATGAACATTGTCCGAAAAATACCAAAAATTCACACAAGGTAAATTTTGATGTCCCAATCACAAAGGATAAGTTTATTTTGACAAACATAGTTTATAAAATTGTCAAAATATAGATTCAAAAATGGTTTGCCATCAAAAGGAAGTAAAACAATCTTTTAAGAATATTAGTGTATTCCATGCATAAGATTGTATTTATTTTCATTTTAAGCCTCTATAACACTATCTTAATCATTAATAGACATAGATAAAAATATCTATTATTCATTACTTACTTGGGATGTTACATTTTTCCTAAGTCTATATATTATTGTTTTGTGGTTAATGATTTTCTCATGATCATTCACTTTCTTTTGGTCGATGATCTGTATATTTATCCATCATTATTTTTACTCCAAGATTTTATACCAAGTTAAAATATTTACTTCCCACCCATGTTGTATTATTTAAAAACCATGTATGTGTTATTCTTGAAGATCCACATACTTTTTTCTTTATTATAAAGAGGATATTTTATTATCCATTTTTAAGTGGGTTTCCTACATAGGTATTTTTTCTAAAAAGTAACGAATTTGAATAAAAATTTCAACATTAAATTGTAATTATCCAATTTATTAAAACGGTGGGAGGATATAACAACCTAATATTTTAAATGAAGAGTATTATCTTCAATAACATATTCAACATGAAACACCAATCTTAAATGAACGATGAAATACATACCTATTGTAAAATTGTTGTAAAATTTGTGGTTATGAATAGTATTGACTAATTTATTAACTATATATATTTTAAAATAAATATAGTTTATTGATAAATTATTATTAAATAATAAATCAATTTCTATAAAATTAATTTTATTATAAAAAAACTGGCTTTCGTTAAAACTAATTTTAATTACTTTTCATGGAAAACATATAAATACTAAATTTCATAAATTTTAAAAAATTACTTTTATACATTAAAATAATTTTTCAAATAATAATATTTTAATTAATTTTGTGTGAAATATTTTTTCTTTTTAGAAAACAATAATTGATTAGTGAAAATTCGAAACTAATGATTTTTGCAAAAATGTCATTTATTTTCAATAAAATCAGTAATTTAATTGTTCCATATCGTTTTTAATATGATTTAAGATAACATAAGTATTCATTATTAAAAATAATTTCACATAATTAAATTTTAATAATTCATATATTTTATTTTAGTATATGTTTATTTTTTGGGTTTAAGTTGAATATATTAGAATCTTATTTTAATGTTCACATTGTTTCTCTTTTATAATTAATTAGAATTATTTCTAATGAAGAATGTTTTAAAATAAATATATTTTTTATATTTAAAAAATTTAATTTTTATTCATACAATAATTACTATCATTCATAGAATTAGTTTAATATCATATTTTCCTAAAAAATTCACATCTTGATTACCTTCTTTTTCGTCACATCTACTGGTTTGAATTTATATTAAAATTTCCCAATTCTATGATTTTAAATTTATAAAATTAACTCCATAAGTTATATTATCATAAGCTGTATTATCTAATATGTTCGAAATAATTTTTTACCATAATTAATATTGTAAATAATAAAATTTAATTAGTACGGTTATGGTGAAAACAACTTTACCGTGGGTTAAACTAAATATATAAGGCTCTAACTAAAAAAATCTTATAAAAATATATTTTATGAACATATTTCGATCATATAATATTTTAGAGTCTATATTGGACCATTTTGGATCCTTGTAGAAGATGAAAAATATGGGTACACTTTTCTCTTTTCAAAACGGCAAGTATGGAACTCACTTCATTTATAAAAGGACACCAACTGTCCTCACCTATTTACACCAAGAAAATCATTTTTATTGGCCAATAAATAATCACATATCTCAGTTAATTCAATACCCATAAACTATAACCCTTTGTTTTATTATAAATCTATCTTATAAAGGCTTTGTCAAAATCCTAAGGAGGTTTCATGAAGAAGACGTATCATTGTTAATCGAGAATCATTATTATATTTCCATTCCACCTCTTTCGAATATTATATAATTATGATTATATAATAACACTATTATTTAAAATTTATTAAAACATTATTATTTTAATTTCGTTACCTAAATCCATATATTCTTTCATCAAATGGGATACAAAATCATCTTTCACATGTACGGAGGACTACCACCTTGTGAACTGATGTCATATGTCTTCCTCTATAGCATCTCGGGGATTGGTATAATAATGGAGTAACTATATATATTTATAATATTTGTAACATATTTATACTTATATAGTTTCTATATCATATATAACGTATTACATTCCAATTGGGGGGATAATATTACATCAATCATGTGTACGATGGACTATCACCTGGCGAAGTAATGTGATTATTTTTTCCAAAGCGCTTCATGTGGAAGGTGATAATGAAAAATTTCATGACGATATATTATTTTAAGGAAATTAAAAATATTGTGTTTTCATATTTATCATTCATAAATGAAAATATATCATTTTCCTCTTATAATGAATAATGGTAACCAATCCGTGTACAATTGGACTAGCACCTCCACAATATGATGTGATTATTTTTCACCACCTGATCACAAAAATGATATATATAAATATATGTATGTTTAAAGAAAAATTATTGTTTATTTGAAATTATGGTCATTATTTAATGACAGAATTTTACATGCCTCATTTCCATAATGATCATTGAAAAATAGAAGTCTTACTCATGCATACATAGGGCATGCCGTCTCCATGATCATACTGTAGTAAAATTTTCATAACCATAATGTTTGTTTTATTTCATAAAGTATGATTGGTTAATAAATAAGATAATTATTTGATTATTATTGACCTGGAAATGATAAAATAATTTCATCTTAAGACAATAGTCAACATACAAAAGTCTTTTTGACATATAATATAAATATAATCAAAACATCTAACATAAACAAAATTGATTAATTAATTATATATGATATCATAATAAGTGAAATGAAATGAATAATAAACATGAAAGTGGTTCATAAAAAATTTAATAACTAATATAAATTAATTATTAAAGAAGATACTAATCAAATGTGACCAATCAATCTCAAGGTAAGGTACTTCATCTCAATTTCATTTTTAATAATATTTTGAAATTCAGAAACTGTATTATTTCACAATGTATATATATAGCTCCTTAGACATGTTATATAATGAATTTATCATTTTATCATGGAATTTATTGTTTTTTTAAATATAACTTTTTCATTGGGATTATGATTCAAATAATTTAAATGTGATTGGGGACTCTTCTTATAAAATTTATCTTTTAATGTTATTCATTGAACCATATTTTTAGTCAATTTATTCATTTTTTAAATAGGTTTATAGTAGAAATTATTGTTTTATTAAGGTAATTTTTCTTTGATTTAATTTTCTTTAAAATTATAATTTTTATGAAATAATTTACTTTTTTTAGAAATGATGGTAGGAATTTTTTTAACGTATATGGTGCCAATGACTTTTCATGCCACCATTACCATTAATTGATTAGCAGATTCCTTTAAAAGAATTCACGGTTTCATCAATGAAACCCCATCATTCCATTTTTTAATGTATTTTGGTATTAAACATTTAATTTTAAAGGAAAGTGGTATTTCAGTTTTGATAATTGGTTTTTGGAAAAGAAACAGGTATCTTAGTATTTATCAGTGATTTTTATATGAGTTTAGAATGGGTATTCATGTGTTTTATGATAAAAACATGAATAAATTAAATGTTTTATTTATGATATGTTCCTTTTAAATTGATTATAAATTTTTGATACACATTATAGCTCATTTGTGATCCTATTTTTTCATATATAGTGGGTGTTCCATGATAGTCATCCAATACATTGAGTGATTACTTAGTTTCAACAAAAACAAAAGCTACATTAAAATATTATAATTTAAAAATGAACATAATAACCTAGACCTTATGATTTTAGGGATGAATAATAATAACTGAATTATGAAAATAATATGGTTTACACAAGTATAATATAAATTCAATTCTTATTGATTGGTTATAAATAAAATAAAAAACAATTTAAACTAAAAGAAATGTTTTCTAAAAAGTTATATTTTTAAAATAAAATGGTATCGTATCTACCTTCATATATATTATAAAAATAATTTTTCACATTTCTTGAAATTTTATGTTTCCAAATGATGTTCATTTTTAAATTCATTGATTCAAAATTATATTAGGATTATTTTTTGAGATTTTTGTAAAAATTTTAATTTTCTGTTGAATAGAGAAAAATGCCAATTTTTATTGAAAGATGAATTTTCATTTAAATTTTTAAAAAATTTAGGTTATATGTTAAATTTCATTAATTTTTAATTAGTTAAAATATATTATTATCCAAAAAAATTTGGTCATTTTAATTAATTTTATATTAAATTTTTATATTAACAAATTATATACTTATGTAAGTATTCACTTTAGAAAACTTCTCTTTCACCTTATTTGTAGTTTAATTTTAAATTTAATTTTACCACATATATGGACTAAATTTTAAAAAATGGCTTCAATGTTTTGAATCATCAAAATTTATATTATCTAATAAGTTAAAATTAATTTTTTACCATAATTAATACTGAAAATAGTAAAAATTAGTTTCCATGGTTAATATAAAATGTGTTTTTGGTGGTTAAACTTAGTTGATAAGGGTTAAAAATTACATTAAACTTATCAAAAACTCATTTAATCAATATATGTATACACTAAAATCTCTAAGGTTTCATAATGCCCCATTTTGAGGATTTTTCATGGAAAAAACATGGGTATCACTTTATCATTCCAAAAGCTCATGGTGTGTCCCCCCCTATAAAGGCCACCCCCTCTAATACCTTTTCACTCATAAAAAAAACATTGGTTTGGAAAATCCCATATCAGATCCCTCAATTAATTATCTTCTCTCATCCTAGTGTCTATATTATATTTAGGGAGCCCTCTTAATAAAAATATAGCTACTAACCTAAATATGATCTCTGATGAAGACGTAAAATTATTAAACATGTGAATTTTCTTACTTCTTCATTCACCTCCTTAAAACATTTAATGACAATTATAATATTTTAGAAACATTATTTTATATATAAAAATATGTTATTATGTTAATATAATAGCATAGGATCGTCTCCACATCCCTCAAATGGGTAACGAAACTATTGATCACGTGCACGATGAACTACAGCCTCACGAACCAATGTATTTCATTTTCCATAACCGCCATTAAAGGATGGGTATAAGGATTGATTTAAAATTTAAATATTATATTTATACAAATAATATATTTCTTTAATTTTTATATCACATCTATCATCTTACATTCAATTCTATTGGGGTTATAGTGATGTCGCTTGTTTTTATGGTGGGATACCACCTCATGAAGTGATGCGATTCATTTAGCAGTTAGAATTTACATGATTGGTATCAAGTTAAATGATAATGTATATTTTTTATATTTATAATATATAGATACTTCTAGAAATATAACACCACATCTAACTTCTTATCTTCTAACCTTTTCCAATCCAATAACACTGCTTGTATGTATGTATTGACTAACACCTCCACGTTGTGGCATCAAATGTGTTTAATTTAATTTTTACACTGATTTTAATAATTATTTATTTGATTAAATTATATTACATATAATAAATAAAAATTATTTTAAATGGTTTAATTAATAATTAATTTTCCTTTTTCTAATCCCATGAGAAAAAATATAATAATTTCCATGTGTACGTATGACATTGTGTCTCTATGAATGGTGCAATACATTTTCATACTCTAACTTTAATTAACATGTATAAATTAATATATAATTAATATATATTATATTTATATCATTTTCCTCTTTTTTTATATTATCTAACCATGATCAAATTAAATGGACTGAAATTAATGAACTAACACATACATGAAAAGTTAAGCAATTATAACATAAAATAGTCATTTTACAAAGAATTATTTGTAAATTGGTGATAAAAGTGTACAAGTAAATAATATATGTTATTAGATATTTTTATAGTTATTTATTATATGAATTATAAAAAAATATTTAATATACTAGATATTTAGAAACATAAAAGAGAATTCAAACCAGAGGTAAGGGTTTCTCATCTCACTTTTACATCCATGATATAGATTTTATATTCACTCCTTATTTATTTTTTATTATAGATATACTACACCTTTTGATATTTTATATCTTTAATGTTTTTCTATTTATTTTTTTCATAGTTTAAAAAGATTTTATTTGCATCCTATGGCTTTGAATTCAATAATTACCAAAATGGTAAGGTTGTATTTCACAATAATATCATTATTTAGGATTTTTTATGTTTATGTCTCCCTTGGGTGAATTATTTGAAATTTATTAAACTAAATATATTTTATTCTCTTATAGTCATTCATGAAAGTTTTCATGTAATAGTAATATTTTTTATATCTTGGTTATTTAATGTTATTGAGAAATGTTTTTTAAAAAATTACAACATTATTTATCTCTTCAATCAAAAATTAAAATTTCATCAAAATCCATGTTTTACAATAATGTTTTAAAAATTTAGATAAAACATTTCCAAATGATTTATTAAAAACAAATTAAAAATTATATAATCTTTTAAAAAAATTAATATAATTTTCATGAGAGTTTCCAAATATGTCTCTTTGGAATTTTACTAAAAATTTTAAAGACATATTTATTTTAATTTTTACGACATGAAGGAAATTTTCTAATATCCTGAAAAATTAATGTATAATTTTTTAGTTGTTTCCAAGTTTATTTTATTTGAAAATTCTTTTTAAAATTTTTATTAGTTTTTAATGGGTATTTTCTAAATTCATAGGTTATTTTTTCCAAATGGTTTTTAAGGGTCTTTTAATGACATTTCTAATCCTAAAAAAGTAAAGACTTTGTTGTACTTTTGACACAATAGGTATATTTTGTATTAATATTAAAATAATTATTTATTAGTTTATTTTCTAATAATATTTTATATAGATGTAAAATTTTATTACCATTCATTGTATTACTCTGGATGGTTTTGATTTATGTAAATACTATTATGGTAAGTATTAATATTTCAAAGGTTAGTATTTCTATATCAATGTTTTTGTTGATAATTATTCACCCCATTCATATGATAAATTTCTTAGAGTTTGTCAGTTATTGGTGGTTCCTAGTTATATATAACCCCTTGATACATCAACAAGTCTCAGGATATTTTCTGCTAAATTAAATAGGTTTCTACGAACATACCTAAACTATCTTGGGAATGGTTTTGATAGTATTTTTCAAATGTATAGAATTTTTAATTCCCTACATTTGATATATATTATTCATATCGATTTATTAATTTATTATAAAGAATATATATAGATACATTTCATGTGTATAAGATTATTTGTATATATTTGTTAGATCATCAATTGTTTCTTTGATATTATTATTATTTTTGGATATAATAGAATATGTTTTAGAAAGTTACCATTCCATATTGATTATTCTTATTTATATATGATATATTCTACAATAAACACAACGTTACAAATTCCAATGTATTCCTCATATGAAATAGGTGAAACATAATCAATATAAACATATGTATTCAAAAAATTACATTTAATATTTTAATACTTACCCCAGTCAAGTAAATATTATCCTAAACCATCTTGACTAATATGGTAAATGGTAATAAAATTTCACATAATCAGTCAAATTGATCATAAACCATCGAAATAAATATTTGGATGAAATAAATAAAATATATTCCTAGGGGAATATAGTTAAAATAAAAATTTATGTGGCTAATGAAAATAAATACCATGAAAATATTCTTAATCATTTTCTTGAGTAAAATAACCTTTACAATTGGAAATTCACCATTTAAAATAAGATATTATTAAAGAATTTTAAAAATTATTTTTTTTTGAAAATAATGGTGGAAAATTTTAAATTATGATTTAAAATATTTATTTTTCATGAGGGTATAACATTCCATTAATGTGATAACTGATAAAACAACAAATACTTCTACATTTATAGTGAAATTCAACAAGAATTTTTTTGAAAATGACATGAATATTCACTTAAAAATGATTTATAAAAAATAATGGGTAAAATTTTATTTAATAATTAATTTTGAGAATCTAAAAAAATAGAATTTTTTTAGAAAATATTTTTTTGAAAGATAAATAGATTCCTTCTAAAGAGTGAAATAAAGTAGACTTTTTTATCAAAAAAATCTCAATCATTTTAATCAAAAGGAAGAAGAAAAAAAAAGTACCATTACGTGAAAAATATAATGAATAAATATATTATAAGAATATAGATTCATTTTATGATATAAATATCAAATATTTCCCCCAAATGATACTTAAATATAAAAAATAATAAATGATGATTTTATTGTGAAATAAATCTACTCCACCTTCTTAAAATTTGAAATATATGCACTATAAAAGGAAGAAATTAAAATGTGTCCCAAATAAAGTTAATTGGAATATATTCATGATATAAAAAATGTAGAATATTTAACAAATAAAGGAATTAATAGTTAATATGGAATATGTCTCGTGGAAGTAAAAGTGAGACAAGAAACCCTTACCTTAGGTTCGACTACCATCATAAGTGTCTGAACAGACTATATATTATATATAGTTTTATTTTCAGTATATTTAAGACATATACCCACATATATCATACTATATATGGTTTTCATATAGTCTTTTATCACCTATTTATTAACCATTATTTGTAAAATTATTGTTCTACGTTATAATTCCATTATTTTTCAGGAATGATTTGGTTTTATAATTTCATTATTTTTAATTTGACTATGGTTACATAATATAAATTATATTACCAAAAATATATATAAGTATTATATATTATTTTTATATATTCTTTATAGTAATCAATTAATGTTATTGATATAAAAGGGATTATACTCCTCATTGTGACGGTATGTCATATAAATGCATGAGTGTTGTTTTCATTTTTCAAGATAGATGAAAGGAAAGGAAATTAAATTTTCATTCAGCCCAATTAAATGATTATTATTTCATATATATAATTTATATTAATCAAATACATCTTTATTATCATCCATGTAAGAATTAATTGAAAATCATTTCACATCGATATGTGGACATGGTAGTCCCGTGTATAAATGTGCGCCACAATTATTTTCCAATATAGTAGAAGATAAAAAATAAATATATTATATTATATTTACATAAGTATGGTTATATCTTAAATATATCACATATTTAAAAAATTTATCCTTAATAAACGTCATGTAAACCATAAGAGAAAATTGAATCACATCACCTCGTGAGTTCGTAGTCAACCATAGACATGAGTGACGTTATTATATCCCCCAAGGAGTGGTATGTAATAAGGAATATATGATATAATAATTTCATAAGTATAATATAAACTTGTAAAATATTTCATTATATCCATCCTTGAATTGGGTTGATGTAAAATTAATTACATCTTCTTATTAGGCGATAGTCCGCCATACACATGATTGATAGTGTAGTTTCCCATTTTTTGGAAGTGGAGATAGATTTGGGTAATTAAATTAACATATTAACATATCATTATATATTGTATATTTTTATATTATATTATCATAGTTTAACATCGTTTTATGTATGTTAAAGAAGAAATTAATGAAATACTTTGGTATAAGAATTTTGTCTCTTCATCATAAAGGCACATTAGGATTATACCTAAATCATTCTTTTGATGCCATAATTAATAAAAATAATTCCTCTAGGATAGTTGGAGGGAATTTAAGAATTTATTTTAGTAGTTCTTCACTAAACCATATAGTCATGAAAATGTGAAGATAATAGGATAGGGGTGGCATTTTATAAATGTGGTTGAGGAAACACATGGGATTTTTTAAATGATAAAGTGATCCAAACATTTTTATGAGGAACAAAGCTTCTCAAATTGATCATTATTTATCTTCGGATATTATATGGTTTAAATATGTCCATATAATGTAATTTTGTTCTTGTTTTAGGCCATTTAAAACCTTATCTTCTCAGTTTACCCACGGTAAACCCATATTTTGCAATTACTGTGGTAATTATTTTTTATCTATTTTTTTATAATTATTGTAAAAAAAATTTAGAATAATTGATAAAAAATATTTTTATTCAAAATATTTATTCCATTATTCCATATTAAAGTGGCATAATTTTGATAAAACAATATGAAAATTAATTGTACTTGTGACGAACGAGTAGTTATCTGAAGAGAACATTCTCATAAGTATATAATGATTTCATATCAAAATTCATTATAAAATTAATTTCAATAAAACAAATTTTAAAATTTTAATATAATTAATCAAATTTTACACTAAACACAATTTAAAATATAATTTTATTTCTTGAATAATTTAAATGTTAATATAGTTTTCAATAAAATCAATATATTTCACTATTCTCCAAAAATTTATTTTTCTAAGAAAAATCCAAAACAAGTCACCCTTAAATAATTTTTATATGATGATTTCAAATATTATGTTAATATTTTCAAATAAAATTTCTTATTGTTTCAAAAATTATATTTATAAAATTCTATAAGTAGGAATGAAATTGTTTTTCCTGATAAAATATTTTTATTTGCAAAACTATTCTTTTACTTCATTATATTCATATTTATATTTATAATAAATAGATAAAACATTAATAATTTTAAACAATAAAGTTTTCATAATTTATTTAATCACATTTTTGCAATCTAATTTAAATGATAGGTTAAAATGGTTGTATTTAAATTATATTTTAATAGAGTATCAAGAATTATTTAAACATTGTGTAGTGTGCATAGAAATCAATCAAAGAGATTAAAAACATATAAAATATATATATCTTAAAGTCTTAGTTTGTTATATTCTCATCAGCTCCTTTTTTCAAAGACATAAATTCAATCAAAAATGAAGTTCCTCTTTTACAATTCAGGGGTGTTATATGAATTTAACTATGTGATTTCAAAAGGTTAGTGTAAATTATTTTTTTATAAACATATATATGTTGTGATGCATGATGAGCTAATTTATTTAAAATACTTATGTAAAACAAATAAATGGGGATTTCAATTTAATTTTTTGGAATATTTATTACACTAGTGTGAATCATCGATAGGCGGTTGAGTGTGATAAGTATGATATGGGGAATATGTATTGGGATAAAATGTAATTTCTTATTGTGGAAATTATTGAATGGTTAGTAGAATAATGAAATTAATTGAATCTTAAAATTCATTGATTCGTCGTACATGGAAAAATTTAATCTTGATGTATTTATGGTGGTGGGATAGCTTGGCACTAGTGGTATATCATAGAAAATTCAAATAAGACTAATTGGTAGTCATGGAATTTATTCCAAAATCCTTTCATCGGGTTTTTATCCCTGAAAATGATAATGAGGGATATATATCAAGAGTCCATAAAGAAAAATAAAAGTTTTTTTTATTTATGACCATGCCTCAGAATTTTTAGAATTGGTCTAATTTTCTCAAACCATGGGATGAAAAGTTACATTTAGGTTTTAATGATATGATTATTTGATGATGTTACTTGTTTTATCCGAATACTATATATTTTAACTTCTTACATTTATTGAAATGATTAAAAAAACTCCTACGTATGAGAATAATATTAAATATGAAAATGGATCTTCATTGAGAGAAAATGTATTGGGAGAAACACAAATATTAAATGACATGTTTATCACCAAATTATAAAGTAATTGGGTAGTTGAAGGAGGAAATAATATACTCATTCATATATAGTTTGAACAAAATTAAAATTCTATCATTTTAGTAAAATGGGTGATACTCATTCACTACTACTATATTGGGCTTTGAAGACCCCTGACACGGGCGACCAACTCCAGCGGTCGGTGAGCTTCACCAAAAAAAGGGGGGCTACAGCGCCCCCTGCCCCTCACAAGCCCTCCTCTCTCACCCTTGACCTCGATGCATGCCCTCCTCCGTCGCTGCCCCCCGCCCTCCCCTGCGCACCCTCCCACGTCGTTGCACGCCCTCACCGCCCTCCACCGCTCGTCACCCTCGCAGCCCTCCACCCTTCACTCGCCCTCTTCCATCTGCCCTCTGGCTCCACCCTCTCTCCGTCCCCTCTAGTGTCCCACCGCCCTCTGGCCTCTTCCATCAGGCCTCCTGCCTCTTCCCCCTCCGATCTCCGACCCCTCTTTCCACTTCCCTTTGGCCTCCACTCTCCGGCCTCCACCCTAGGCCCTCTCCCCCCTCGCCCCTCACCGCCCCCCCCCCACGGCACCCCGGACAGCCGACCCGCATCCCAGACAACCCCCCCCCCCACTCTGGACACACCCCCCCCCCCCACTCCGAACAACCCCCCTTCACCTCGGATAGACCCCCTGCACCTCAGGCAGGCCCCTCGCACCCCAGATTGCACCCCCCCCCCCACCCCGGATAGGCAATCCCCCCACCCACACACCCTGGACAGGCCCCCCACACCCTGGACAACCCTCCCCACAACCCGGACAGCCCCCCCCCCAGCCCAGACAACCCCCCCCCCCACTTTCTATCCCATGTCCCCTCACCGCCCTCCACTCCGACTCCCCGCCAGCCCCTATCCCCTCCCTCTTCATCCCCCTCCCTCGCCGCACCACCGTCACCCATCCCCTCCCTCACTGTCCCCTCCCTTATCACACTGTCATCACCCGGTCCCCTCCCTCTCTACACAATATCCACTCATCCCCTCGACCCTGTCGCCCATCCACTTCGGCTCCTCGCTATCCTTGGTCCCCTCCCTCATAATCCCACCCTTGCTACACCATCGCCACCTCACCACCTCCTCTCCATTGGCTCCCCACCAACACCGCTTCCCATACCCTCCCTCGCCGCACCACCTCTGGCTCCCGCTCCCCTTCGCTTCCTCTCCTCTCCCTCGCAGCACTTCCTTCGGCTCCCCTCCCTTCTAGGCTTGTAGCCCAATAAATTATGATATGGGATTTCACATACATTATTAATTTATCAATGGATCACAAACAATTGATTAGTATTTATTTTAAATATATTTGATTTGTAAAATTCAAATGTAATAAGTATTGTTTAAATTTTTTTTATACATATATTATTATGGATAAGAGTTAGATTGATCTTCCAAATAAAATGTCATGAGAATATTTCAATGGAATTATACAGTTTATTGACTTCACCAGAGGATTTTAAAGTGACTATATTATTTTTCCACGTAGAAAATGTGCTAACAGATATAAATTCACATGAGATACTAGGGGGAGCACCTATTATTTAATGGTTTTCTGAATAATTATAAGATTTGGACTCATCATGGAGATGAATATGTTCACTGTCAAAATACTGATGTACTTTAGATGGATGTTGATTCAAGGTTGAATGATAAAATGCATGAAATTCTTACTAAAATGGTATGTGGGTTGGATCATAAAGGCCTTGACATCTAGAATCTTGAGGCTGGTGAGATAAATATTCACTCTGGTGAATATCTTGATTCGAGGACGTTTTATGAATCACTTGATGATGAAAAAACATAATTATATCCTGTATGTAATTCTTACAATGAATTATCGTTTATGATAAAGTGTTTGTATTTGAAGACTTTGAATCATTGGTCAGACAAATCATTCGACATGCTTTTGGTGTTATTGAAAAAAGTTATTCCTGTTGACGCTAGGATTCACGAGTCGTATTACCATGCTCGTAAGTTGACAGAGAAGTTAGGATTTACATATGATACCATAGATGCATTTGAAAACAACTATATGTTTTTTATAAAGTAAACATCCCATTTGGATATTTGTAAAGTTTGTGTTACATCCATGTGGAAAGAGAACAGGGGAAATCAGACTCATCAAAGTCAGATTGTGATACAGGGAAAACTGATTGTTATAAAGAAAATGTGTAACTTTCACCTTAAACTGGGGTTGAAAGGAATTTTCATTTCATCTAATGTTTTTAATTTAATGAGGTGGCATGCAGAAACAGTTCATGAAAGGGATATGTAAACCCACCTGGCAGACTCTCATGCATGGAATGATTTTGATAAGAGACATCCCGACTTTGCTAAATATGTTTGTAATATCTAATTGGGATTAGTAGCAGATGGTTTCAATCCGTTCAATTCTATAGTTGGTGCAACTCATAGCACATGGACCATGGTGTTTGTTTCCTATAATCTTCCTCTGTGGCTTTGTATAAAGAAACAATTTATATTCATTTCCACTCTGATTGATGGACCTAAAAGTCTGGGGGATAAGATAGATGTTTACCTTCCGGCATTTATTGATGAGTTGAATGAATTTTGGGGTGATGGTGTGATGGCCTATGACTGTGAAATGAATGAAATGTTCAAACTGCAGGCTGCTTTATTGTGTACAATCAATGACTTCCCAACATATGCAAATTTATTAGGCAGGAGTACAAAAGGGGAATTTTCTTTACCTTCTTGCAATAAAAGTAAAAAATCTGTATGTCTTAAACATTCCAAAAAATAGTCATACATGGGTCACATAAGTTTTCTCCACCCTTAGCACAGGTTTAGAAAGGAAAAAGTGGCATTTGATGGTTCTAGGGAGTTCAGCCCAGCACCAAAGATCTTGAAAGGAGTCGAAATGTTATCACAGATTGAGGAAGAAAACATCCACATAGTATATGAAATTCACGATTTGGTGGCTCCTCCGGTAAATAATATTTGTGCTGCGGGTAGGCAGTGTAGTAACAATTGGAAAAAGAAAATTATTTTATAGTCTTCCGTATTAGAAAACTAACATACTGAGGCATAATTTGGATGTCATGCTCATTGAAAAAAAAATGATTGTGATACCAAATTGTGTACCATTTTAGGTGTCAGTTGAAAATCAAAGGACCATGTTAATACACGATGTGATTCGGAAGAAATGTTTTTAAGTAAATAGTTGCATTTATAGTTAGCTGAAGGAAATAAGGAATATATGCCTGAAATTTCGTATACAATGACTACAAAGGAGAAAGAGACATTTCAATCCATTTTGAAGATGCGCAAGGTTCTTGATGGTTACTCTTCTAATTTTGTCAGGTACGGGAATCTGACGAGCAATACATTGCAAGGGTTGAAAATTCATGACAATCACATACTACTTAAACAGTTGATTCCAATCGCAATTTTTGATTGTTTATCCCCCAATGATTTTCTACCATTGATTGAGATGAGTAATTTTTTTAGACATCTTTGTTTAAGAAATCAATGAATGAGTTATTTAAAAAATTTACAGGACCTAATTTTACATATGCTTTGTCACTTTGAGAAACTATTTTCCCCCTCATTTTTTGATGATATGGTCCACTTGATAGTGCACCTAACTGATGAAGTAATGGCTGCTGGTCCAGTTCAATTCAGGTGGATGTATCCTATTGAGTAGTATTTTAGTACATTTAAACGATTTGTACGCAGCAGATCTCGTCTGGAGGCATCAATAGCCAATTGCTATTTGATGGATGAGTGTATAACCTTCTGTGCATAATTTCATATTAATGGTGAAACAAAATTATATATTCCCTCTCGGATTCATGATAGTCCAGTTGGATAAGGAACCATATTTGATATGGACAACATCGAGTGGATACAATCACATCGATATATCATTCTCAATACTCCATCAGTTGCACCATTAATGCTCTTTGTGTATTATCAATTTTATTGTTAAATATTTCATGTTTGGTTTTCAGAAGTTGATCATTTAAACATCGCATTATCATTTGTAGGAAACACGTTAATGAGATAATAGAAGAGATGTATCCTGCGACTGAGTTGCAAATTCAAGAATCTAATTATGCGTCATTTCATGATTGGTTCAAATATTATGTATGTATAAATTGATTTTCATTATGAGTGAAGTAGTATAATAATTTCTTTCTGCATATATTTGTATTGAATTTAATGAATTATGTAGGTTCATAAGCTGAAGGAGTTAGGGGAACCCATGCTAACTGATGAATTTATCCAACAGGATGAGGGTCCATCTATAACGGCTCATCGTTATAAAGTTATTGATTCTAATGGTTTTCGATTTCTCATTAAAATGTTTATGAAAAACAAGAAACACAAAATAGTGGCATCGGTTTTCCATTTTTCAATTCTGGTTATTATTATGGTCAATTGATAGACATCATTGAAGTTGTAGACACACCCACAGGTTGAAGTGCATATTGTTAAAGTGTAATTGGGTTGATCCAGTGCGTGGATGTAAAGTCAATAAATATCATTTTTCATTGGAGAATTTTAACTATATGTTATTGAGAGATGAACAAGTTGAAAATGAACCTTTCATTTTGACATCAGAAGCAGAACAAGTATTCTTCGTAACTTTTCCATCGAATCCAAGTTGGCAAGTTGTTGTCAAAATGTATCAGCGAGGATTGTTTTTATTTGAAGAAGATGAACCCGATATGGTTTTGTTTGTTTCCCAAAAGCATGATCAATATAACTTAGTTCAACATGAAGATGATATTTATTGGGTTAGAGATGATGTTGAAGGAGAAACGGTCTATTTTCATGATTAATTAAAGGTATAATTGTTTCCCCGCTATTCAATATTAAATGTTCTAGGATATCATAAATTATCTAACCATTTTATAAATACATGTATGTTTTAATCCTCACTTTTGTATGTTTATTTAGTTATAAATATTTAGGGTGATTTAACTCTGGGTATATTGATGTTATTGTCGGTGTATCTTCCCATTGAGGTATTCTTAATCTGGTTCATGTGTGGCTTGAATTTTTATTAATTCAATCTGAAATTTGTCTATGCATTGATTGGTTTTGTACATAATTTGTAAATCTGATTTGGTAAATTTCTGATTTTTAAAAATTCATTTGCAACTAATTATTCAATCCCTTTTAGTTTGATTAACAACTCTACAGGTTTTATTTTTTTTAAGAACAATACAATTTATCTTTTGGACACTTTGGATAGTCCCGTTAAAAATGTTTTATATGACTGTAGGCATGTCAGGGGAAGATGCATCAGGTCCACATCATCTATCTGAGCCATCTATGTCTCAGAGTCTATGTATGTTTGAATATCATTATCTCTATTTTTTATGTATTTTATAATCATATATATTTATAACATATATCAAATTATATATAAAATTTTTTTCAACAGGATCAGACTCGATTGATTCTTCCTCTCGCAAGAGAGGCCCTGGTCATGGCATTTTATCATGGAAATCCGACATGACATTTGATGTTTCTTTCAATGAGGTATTTCATCCTATTGGACTGGATTCCCTTGCATTTATTCATCGGTTGGGTCATATCATACATGAACCACATCGATTTCTATTGACCACGCATGACCGGGCTTCTATCCCTCAGGACACATTAGATCGTCTTTGGAGGGAGGTTTAGGAAATAAGACCATTATACATTATTCCCTATGTATAAAAAATACTAATATGTGTGATTTTTTTCTTTAATAGAAAAATTTGAATGTATGCCTCGATGAGTTTCGGCCTATGTGTTTGTGAAAATGCGATAAGTTGCGGAAATACTATAAAGGCAATGTGAAGAGGGACCACTGGGTACCAAATGTGGGTGCCCCGAAAATTATGGAAAAAGTCCCAAAAGGTTTTCACCCGGCTCGGTGGCGTGAGTTAGATATATATTGTTCTACTGAGGTTTTTTTGTTTTGTATATTTATTTTCGTAAATATATTTTCAAGAATGTGTGATTTTTTTGAAATTTGAATAAATTGAATGTAGGAGGTGTCAGCACGCCATTCTGAGAATCAAGCATTGTAGGTACCACCTCACAGGCTCGGGACTCGTCACGTGTCTCATATCCGACATGAGGTATTTATTTTTCATTTTTTAATTTATTAATTATTTTGGTTTGGGGTTTATATTTTATTCATATATAGTTTCAGGAGTAAGGATCATCGACTGATAAAATATCGGTGTGGATGAGGACTCATGATCGCAATGAACCAGAGGATACAGCATTGATAGTAAGTTCATTTACTTACCAATACTTACATAAATCTGTATATTAACATATATATATGTATATATATTTAAATATTTTAGAGGATCAATTTAAAGCTGAGTTAGAACATATTCTAGAGGACCAACGATATCTTCCCATGCGAAGCGATGAGATATTTCATCGCATTATTCTTCGGGACAGGCATGGATATAGTTTGACCTATGGAAAAGGGATTCATCGTTCTATAGTGTCACGCACTGTGGTTGTCGGTCCTGCTATTCCTCAGATGACACAGAACTTGTCATATTTAGAGGCACGGTTGCGCGCTTCCGAGGAGGTAAATGCGTAATTGATCACAGAGGATAGAGCACTGCGAGAATATGTGTGTCCAGGTAATGGTGCAGGGGATCATACAATGCAAGTTTATACTATATTTTTTTATATATTTTATATTATTTTTGTTATGAAAATATTCATAATGTTTATTTATTGTAGGCCCCTGGCCCAACTGGATGGATGTAGCAGTCAAGACCACGCATGACACATCACATTCATGAGGTGTGTTTCTATTTTTACTGGTGGGGTTTTTATAGATTTTTAGGTTGGGTTTCAAGTGATATTTTTTGTGAGTTGGGGGTATCATGTGTGTTTTGGCCTAATGCAATGTTTGTGTGCACGAATTGAGAAGTAACCATGAAACTGATTAATGATTTGGATATTTTTTGTTCATTTAATTCTTTAATGTTTTAAATTGCAAGTTCTATAGTAGTTTTGAAAAAAACAAGTGATTATTAATATAAACCATGACACTTGTTTTTTATGACTAAGCTCAGGTTTACTATTTGCAGTCCCCGGACAACCCCCCCCCCCCCCCCACTCCAGGATAGCCCACCCCCCCCCCCCTCAATTGTGAAACTATACAATAGACCATTTGTCCGTTAGGATATTAGGCCATTAGGAAAGTTTTCTAGTTGTCCAATTTTTCAATTGTATGTTAGAACGAATTGCCATTAGGCCATTATGTCATTATTCCAATTGTAAAACTATACAATAGGCCAATTGGCCATTAGGCCAATTAGTCGTTATTCCATTATCCCCTTTTGATCAAATGTGCTTCAAATGACTTGAAACCACACGAAAACAGTATAAAGGTTATTATTGACATGTAGGAGGAGACGACATGTCCATCGGACGTGCGGTTCATGATGTACGATCGAATGTGTCATTTTCAGCAGTTCAACGCACTCTAAAAGGGCTTGTTGGGTGGTCAAAACAACCTTAAAGACCTTAGAATGCCATGAAATCATACAATAAAATCCGTGTTGTGAATTGTGAAATGGTCGGGCAGACGGCACATCAATCAGTGAGGTCATTTGACCGTGGTGACCAGAAACGCATTTCCGGAGTCATAAAAGACCAAAACGGCGTGTGACGGTCGAATTCAGAGAAAATATGGTACTAATGACCTGAAACAACATGAAAAAAATATAAATATTACTAATGAGAAGTAGGATGAGACGACATGTCCATTGGATGTGTGGTGTGTGCGGTACAACCGAATTTTTCATTTTCAGCAGTTCGGTGCACTCTAAAAAGGCGAGTTGGGTGGTCAAAAACATCTGAACAACCTCAGAATGCCATACAATAATATGACAACAACCATGGTGTGAATTTTGAAATTTTCGGGCAGACAACACATCAATAAGAGGTGTCGTTTGACCGCGGTGACCAGAAACGCGTTTCTGGAGTCATAAAAGACCAAAATGGTGTGTGACGGTTGAATTCCAAGAAAACATGCTCCAAATGACCTGAAACAACACAAAAAAAAGTTATATTATTCGTGACATGTAGGAGAATACGGAACGTCCATTGGACGTGCAGTGGTCATTGTATGACCGAATGTTTCTTTTTCACCAGTTCGGCGTGCTCTAAAAGGGCGTGTTGGGTTGTCAAAACCACCCGAAAAACCTTGGAATGCCATGAAATCATACAACAATAACAGTAGTTTGTATTGTGAAATGGTCGGGTAGACGACACGTCAATCGGAGGTGTCGTTTGACCACAGTGACCAGAAACACATTTCTGGAGTCACAAAAGAGCAAAACGGCATGTGACAATCGAATTCATAGAAAATGTTCTCCGAATGAACTGAAACTACGCGAAAACAATAGAAATATTATCTCTGACATGTATGAGGAGACAGAACATCAATCAGATGTGCATTGCGCACGGTACGATAGAATGTGTCATTTTCAGCAGTTTGGCATGCTCTAAAAGGGCACGTAGGGTAGTCAAAACCAAACAAATGACATCAGAATGACATGAAATCATACGACAACAATCGTGGTGTGAGTTGTGAAATGGTCAGATAGACGGAACGTTAATTGAAGGTTTTTTTTGACCGCGGTGATCGGAAACACGTTTCCGAAGACATAAAATTCCAAAACAGCGTGTGACTGTCGAATTTAGAGAAAACGTGATCCAAATGACCTGAAACAATATGAAAACAATAGTAATGTTTTTTGTGACAAGTAGGAGGAGAAGGAACGTCCATCGGACTATCGGTGCGCACTGTACGACCGAATATGTCGTTATAAAAGGGAACGCTGGGTGGTAAAAACCACCCAAATGACCTCAGATTGACATGAAGTCCTATGACAACAACCGTGGTGTGAATTGTGAAATGGTCGGGTATACGACATGTCAATCGGAGGTGTCATTTGACCACGGTGAACGGAAACTCGTTTCCGGAGTCATAAAAGGCCAAAACAGTGTGGCACGGTCAAATTGAGAGAAAATATGCTCCGAATGACTTGAAACCACATGAAAACAATAGGAATAATATAAGTGACATGTAAGAGGAGACGACACATCCATCGGACGTGTGATGCGTGCGGTACGACCGAATGTGTCATTTTAAGAAGTTTAGCCCGATCTAAAAGGACGTTTTGGGTGATCAAAACCACTAGAACGAACTTGGAATGCCATGAAATATTACAAAAACAACTGAGGTGTGAATTTTAAAATGGTCAGGTAGACGACACATCAATCAGAGGTTTTCGTTTGACCGCGGTAACCAGAAACGCGTTTCTGGAGTCCTAAAAGACCAAAACGGCGTGTTACGGTCGAATTCAAAGCAAACATGCTCCGAATGACCTGAAACCACAAAAAAAGGATAGCAATATTATTCGTGACATGTAGGAGGAGCCGTCACATCCATCGGACGTGCAGTGCATATGGTACGACCGAATGTGACATTTTCAACAGTTCGGCGTGCTCAAAAAGGGCCTGTTGGGAGGTCAAAACCACATGAACAACCTCAGAATGCCATGAAATCATATGAAAACAACAGTGGTGTGAAGTTTAAAATTTTCAGGTAGAAGGAACATCAATCAGAGGTTTCGTTTGACCGCAGAGATCGAAAACGCATTTTCAGAGTCAAAAAAGACCAAAATGGCGTGTAACAGTCAAATTAAGAGAAAACGTGATCCAAATGACCTAGAACCACAATATAACAATAGAAATATTTTTCCTGACATGTAGGAGGAGACGGCACATCCATCAGACGTGCGTGCGCATGGTACTACCGAATGTTTCATTTTCAGCAGTTTAGCGTGCTCTAAAAGGGCACGTTGGGTGGTCAAACCCACTCGAACGGCCTTGGAATGCCGTGAAAACATTCGAATAAAACCGTAGAGTGAATTGAGAAATTTTTATGTAGACATCATGTCAATCAGAGGTGGCTTTTGACGGCGGTGACTGGAAACATGTTTCTGGAGTCCAAAAAGACCAAAACGGTGGGTCACCGTCGAATTCAGAGCAAACGTGCATCGAATGACTTGAAACTACATGAAACAATAGTAATATAATTCGTGACATGTAGGAGGAGATGACACATCCATAGGATGTGTGGTTCACGTGGTACAACTGAATGTATCGTTTTCAGTAGTTCTTCGCGCTTTAAAAGGGCACGTTGGGTTGTCAAAACCACCCGAACGGCCTATGAATTCCATGAAATCATACGACAACAACCGTGCTGTGAATTTTGAAATTTTCCGAGAGATATCACATCAATTGGATATGTCCTTTCACCATGGTGACTGGAAACATGTTTCCGGAGTCATAAAAGACCCAAACAGCGTGTGACAGTCGAATTCAGAAAAAAAAATGTGCTCTGAATGACCATAAACCAAATTAAAACAATAGGAATATTATTCTTGACATGTAGGAGGAGACAGAATTTCCATCGGACATGAAGTGCTCGTGGTACGACAGAATGTGTTGTCTTTCGCAGTTTGGCGTGGTCTAAAAGGGCGCTTTGGGTGGTCAAAACCACCCGAACGACCTCATAATTCCATGAAATCATACGACAACAATCGTGGTATGAATTGTGAAATGTTTGGGCAGACGGAACGTTAATCGTAGGTGTCGTTTGAGCGCGGTGATAAGAAATGTGTTTCTGGAATCATTAAAACCCAAAATGGCGTGTCACGGTCAAATTCAGAGAAAACGTGTTCTAAATGACTTGAAACCACACAAAAACAATATAAATATCATTCTTGACATGTAGGATGAGACGTCACATCCATCGGATGTGCGGTGCCCGTGGTACGACCGAATGTTTCTTTTCAGTAGTTCGGCGCATTCTAAAAGGGTGTGTTTGGTGGCCAAAACCACCCGAAGTACCATGGAATTCCAAAAAATCATACAACAAAAACTATGGTGTGAATTATAAAAAAGTTGGGCAGACAGCTCGTCAATCAGAGGTGTCTTTTGATAGCGGTGACTGAAACACGTTTCTAGAGTCATAAAAGACCAAAACGGCGTGTGACGGTCGAATTCAGAGAAAACACACTCCAAATGACCAGAAACCACATGAAACAAATAGAAATATTATTCGAGACAAGTAGGAGGAGACGACACGTCCATCGGACGTGCGGTGCGCGCGGTATGACCGAAAGTGTTGTTTTCGGCAGTTCGGCACGCTCTAAAAGGGCGTGTTGGGTGGTCAAAACCACCCGAACGACCTTGGAATGCAATGAAATCATACGACAACAATTGTGGTGTGAACTGTGAAATGGTCGGATAGACAGAACATCAATCAGAGGTTTCATATGACCGAGGTGTCGGGAAACGCATTTCTAGAGTCCTAAAAGTCCAAAACGGCGAGTGACGGTCGAATTCAGGGAAAACGTGCTCCGAATGATCTGAAACCACATGAAAAAAATAGGATTATTATTCGTGACATGTAGGCAGAGACGGAACGTCCATCTAACGTTCAGTGCACGCGGTACGACCGAATGTGTTTTTAGCAGTTCGGCGCACTCTAAAAGGGCGCGTTGGGTGGTCAAAACCACCCAAACGACCTAGGAATGCCATGAAATCATACGAAAAAAATCGTTCTATGAATTTTTAAATGTTTGGGTAGACGAAAAGACAATCAGAGGTGTCGTTTGAGCACGGTGAGCGGAAACACGTTTTCTGAGTCATAAAAGACCAAAAGAGTGTGTCACGGTCGAATTCAGAGAAGACATGCTCTGAATGAACTTAAACCACACGAAAACAATAAAATTATTATTTATGACATGTATAAAGATACTTATCATACATCGGATGTGCGGTGCACGCAATACGACCGAATGTGACATTTTCTGCAGTTCGGCGTGCTCTAAAAGGGCGCATTGGGTGGTCAAACCCACACGAACCACCTTGTAATGCCATAAAATCGTACGAAAACAACCGTGGAGTGAATTGTGAAATGGTTGGGCAGACAACACATCAATCTTAGGTGTCGTTCGACATCGGTGTCCAAAACGTGTTTCCGGAGTCATAAAAGACCAAAATGGTGTGTGACGGTCAAATTCAGAGAAAATGTGCTCTGAATGACTTGAAACAACACGAAAACAATAGGAATATTATTTGAGACATGTAGGATCATATGGAACGTCCATCGAATGTACGGTGCACATGGTACGACCGAATGTGTAATTTTTAGTAGTTTGGTGCACTCTGAAAGGGTGTGTTGGGTGGTCAAAACCACCCGAACGGCCTCTGAATGCCACAAAATCATATGACAACAACCATGGTGTGAATTTTGAAATGTTCGGGGAGACGAAACGTCAATCAGAGGTGTTTTTTGACTATGGTGACTGGAAGCGCCTTTCCAAAGTAATAAAAGACCAAAACGGCGTACCACGGTCAAATTCAGAGCAAACGTTCTTTGAATGACTTGAAACAACACAAAAAAAATAGGAATTATATTTGTGACATTAGGAGGATAGGGATTGTCCAACAGACGTGTGGTGTGTGCGGTACGACTGAATGTGTCATTTTCAGCAGTTCGGCGTGCTCTAAAAGGGTGCGTTGGGTGGTCAAAACCACCCGAAAGACCTCGGAATGCCGTGAAATATTACTACAACAACCGTGATGTGAATTGTGAAATGTTCAGATAGACGGAAAGTCAATCGGAGGTATCGTTTGACCACGGTGACTGGAAATGCGTTTTGGGTGTCATAAAAGACCAAATCGGAGTGTGGCGGTTGAATTCAGAGAAAACATGATCCGAACGACCTGAAACCACACGGAAGCAATAGGAATATTATTCGTGACATGTATGAGTTGACGACACGTTCATCGGATGTGTGGTGTGCATGATACAATTGAATGAGTCGTGTTTAGTAGTTCGGCGTGCTATAAAAGGGCACGCGGGGTGGTCAAAACCACCCTAACAACCTTGGAATGCCATGAAATCATACACCAACAACTTTGGTGCGAATTGTGAAATTTTCAGGTAAAAGGAACGTCAATCAGTGGAGTCTTTGGACCAAACTGACCGGAAACGTGTTTTCGGAGTCATAAAAGACAAAAATGGTGTGTCACGATCGAATTCAGAGAAAACGTGTTCCGAATGACCTGAAACCACAAGAAAACAATAGGAATATTATTCGTGACATGTAGGAGAAGATGGCACGTCCATCAGACGTGGTGTGTGCGCGGTACGACCGAATGTGTCATTTTCTACAGTTCGATGCCCTCTAAAAGGGCGCGTTGGGTTGTCAAAACCACCCGAACGACCTCATAATTCAATGAAATCATACAAAAAAACAATGATGTGAATTTTGAAATGGTCGAGATGATGGAATTTCAATTAGAGGTGTCATTTGACCGTGGTGACCAAAAACACATTCATGGAGTCAAAAAAGACCAAAACGGCATGTGGCGATCGAATTCAGAGAAAACATGCCCCAAATGAACTGAAACCACATGAAAACAATTGGAATATTTTTCATGACATGTAAGAGGAGGCGGCACGCCCATCAGACGTGCGGTGCACGCGGTACGACCGAATGAGTCGTTTTCAGCAGTTCAGTGTGCTCTAAAAGGGAGCATTGGCTAGTCAAAACCACCTGAATGTCCTCAGAATGACGTTAACTCATATGAAAACAACTGTGGTGTGAATTTTGAAATGTTCCGGGAGACGGCACATCAATCAGAGGTGTCGTTTGCCCGTGGTGACCAAAAATTCGTTTCTGTAGTCATAAAAGACCAAAATGGATTATGACGGTCAGATTCAGAGAAAAACTTATCCGAATGATCTGAAACCACAGGAAAAAAATAGGAATATTATTTTTGACATGTAGGAGGAGACGGAATGTCTATCGGACATGCTGTGCATGCGTTAAGACCGAATGTGTCGTTTTCAGCAGTTTGGCGCGCTCTAAAAGGAAACGTTGGGTGGTCAAAACCTCCCGAATGAACACGGAATGCCATGAAATAATAGGAAAATAATAGTGGTGTAAATTTTGAAATGGTCAAGCAGGCGACACGTCAATCGTAGGTGTCATTTGACCGCGGTGATCGGAAACGCGTTTACGGAGACATAAAAGACCAAAACGGCATGAGACCGTCGAATTCAGATCAAACATGATCTGAATAACCTGAAACCACATGAAAACAATATTAATATTATTCGTGACATGTATGAGGATACGACACATCCATAGGACATGTGGTGCGTGTGGTAGGACCGAATTGTCATTTTCAGTAGTTCGGTGTTCTTTAAAAGGTCGTGTTGGGTGGTAAAAACATACCGAACGACCTCAGAATGCCATGAAATCATACGACAAAAAACGTGGTGTGAATTTTGAAATGGTCGTGTAGACGACATGTTAGTCAAAGGTGTCTTTTGACCATGGTGACCGGAAACACGTTTTCAGAGTCATAAAAGACAAAAACAGTGTGTTATGGTCGAATTGAAAGAAAACATGTTCCGAATGACCTGAAACCACGAAAAAACATTAGGAGTAATATTCGTGACATGTAAGAGGAGACGGAACATCCCTAAGACTTGCGGTGCATGCGGTATGACCAAATGTGTCATTTTCAGCAGTTCGGCGCGATCTAAAAGGCCGCGTTGGGTGATCAAAACCACCCGAACGACCTCGGAATGCCATTAAATCATATGACAACAACCGTGGTCTGAATTGTAAAATTTTCAGGTAGACGGAACATCAATCGTAGGTTTTCTCTGACCGTGGTGACTGGAAACGCGTTTCAGTAGTCATAAAATTCCAAAACGGCGTGTGATGGTAGAATTCAGATCAGACGTGCTTCGAATGACTTGAAACCACATGAGAAAAATAGTAATATTATTTTTGACAAGTAGAAGGAGATGAAACGTCCATCAAATGTGCGGTGCGCGCGGTACGACCGAATGTGTCATTTTCAGTAGTTTGGCGCGCTCTAAAAGGGCGCGTTGGGTGGTCAAAACCACCTAAACTGCCTTGGAATTCCATGTAATCATACAACAACAACCATGGTGTAAATTGTGAATGGTTTGGGCAAGTGGAACATCAATGGGAGGTGTCTTTTGACTGGGGAGACCAGAAACACGTTTCAGGAATCATAAAAGATCAAAACGGCGTGTGACGGATGAATTCCTAGAAAACGTGTGCTGAATGACCTGAAACCACACGAAAACAATAGAAATATTTTTCATGACATGTAGGAGGAGAAGGCATATCCATCAGACATGTAGTGCGTGTGGTACGACCGAATTGTCATTTTTAGTAGTTCGGGGCGCTCTAAAAAGGGGCGTTGGGTGTTCAAAACCACCTGAACGACCTGGGAATGCCATGAAATCATACTACAACAACCATGGTGTGAATTTCGAAATTTTCGGGAAGATGACACATCAATTGGAGGAGTCGTTAGACCACAGTGACCAGAATCTCGTTTCCTGAGTCAAAAAAGACCAAAACGGTGTGTCACGATCGAATTCAAGGAAAACATGCATCGAATGACCTAAAACCACACAAAAACAATAGGAATATTATTCGTGACATGTATGAGTAGATGGCACATCTATCAGACGAGAGGTGTCTGCGGTACGACTGAATGTGTCATTTTCAGCAGTTCATCACTCTCTAAAAGGGTGCGTTGGGTGGTCAAAACCACCCGAACGACATCAGAATGCCATGAAATCATATGACAACAACCGTGGAGTGAATTGTGAAATGGTCGGATATATGGAATGTCAATCAGAGGTTTATTTTGACCGCGGTGACAAGAAACATGTTTCCAGAGTCATAAAAGACCAAAACAGTGTGTGATGGTCGAATTTAGAGAAAAAGTGCTCCGAATGACATGAAACCACATGAAAGAAATATTAATATTGTTTGTGACATGTAGGAGGAGACGAAACGTCCATCAAACATGTGGTGTGCGTTGTACAACTGAATGTGTCATTTTCAATGGTTCAGCGCGCTCTAAAATGGAGCATTGGGTGGTCAAAACCACCCGAACGGCAACAGAATGCCATGAAATCATACGACAACAATTGTACTATGAATTTTGATATGTTTGGGTAGACATAATGTCATTTGGTGGTGTCGTTTGAGCATGGTGACTGGAAATGTGTTCCGGAGTCATAAAAGACAACAACGGCATGTCACGGTCGAATTCATAGAAATCCGGATCTGAATGACCTGAAACAACACAAAAACAATAAAAATATTATTCGTTACATTTTGGAGGAGACATCACATCCATCGGATGTGCGGTGCACGCGGTACGATGGAATTTGTCGTTTTCAGCAGTTCGGCGTGCTCTAAAAGGGCGCGTTGGGTGGTCAAAAACACCAGAAAGACCTTGTAATTCCATATAATCATATGAAAACAACCATGGTGGGAATTGTGAAATGGTTGGGTAGACGGCACGTCAATCGGAGGAATCGCTTGACAGTAGTGACCAGAAACACGTTTTCAGAGTCATAAAAGACCAAAACGGTGTGTGATGGTTGAATTCAGAGAAAACATTCTCTGAATAACCTAAAACCACAAGAATACAATGGGAATATTATTCGAGACATGTAGGATGAGATGGAACATCCATCGGACATGAGGTGTGCGCAGTACGATAGAATGTGTCAGTTTCAGTAATTTGGTGCACTCTAAAATGGCATGTGGGGTGGACAAAACCACTCAAACGACCTCATAATTCCATGAAAGCATACGAAAACAACTGTGGTATGAATTTTGAAATGTTTGGGTAGACGGAATATCAATCAAAGGTGTTGTCTGGCCGCGGTGACCAGAAACGCATTTCAAGAGTCATAAAAGACAAAAACTGTGTGTCATGGTCAAATTCCGAGAAAACGTGCTCTGAATGACCTGAAACCACATGAAAACAATAGAAATATTATTCGTGACATGTATGAGGATATAGAATGTCCATCGGATGTGCGGTGCGTGCAGTACGATCAAATGTGTCGTTTTCATCTATTTGGGAACTCTAAAAGGGCGCGTTGGGTGGTCAAAACCACTCAAACGAACTCGGAATGCCATGAAATCATATGAAAACAACCATGGTGTGAATTTTGAAATGGTTGGGTAGACAACACATCAATCGGTGGTGCCTTTTGACTGTAGTGACTAGAAATGTGTTTCCAAAGTCATAAAAATCCAAAACAATGTGTGATTGTCGAATTCAGAGAAAACATGATTAGACTGACCTAAAAACACATGAAAACAATAGGAATATTATTCGTGACATTTATGAGGAGACATAACGTCCATCAGACGTGTGGTGCGCACGGTAGGACCGAATGTATCGTTTTCAGCGGTTCGGCGCGCTCTAAAAGGGTGTGTTTTGGTGGTCAAAACCACCTGAACAACCTCAGAATGCCAGGAAATCATACGACAACAACCGTGGTGTGAATTGTGAAATGGCCGGGTAGACGGCACATCAATCATTGGTGTCGTTTTACCGTGGTGACCAGTAACGCATTTCTGGAGTCAAAAAAGACCAATACGGCGTGTGATGGTTGAATTCAAAGAAAACATTCTCCAAATGACCTGAAACCACATGAAAACAATAGGAATATTATTCATGACATTTTCGGAGGATACGGCACATCCATCAGACATGGGGTGCGCGGTACGACTGAATATGTCATTTTCAGTAGTTCGGTGCGCTCTAAAAGGGCGTGTTGGGTGGTCAAAACCACCCGAATGACCTCATAATTCCATGAAATAATATGACAACAACTGTGGTGTTAATTTTGAAATGGTCGGGTAGAAGGCACGTCAATCAAAGATGTCGTTTGACTGTGGTGACTGGAAATGAGTTTTCAGAGTCAAAAAAGCCCAAAACAGAATGTGACGGTCGAATTCAAAGAAAACGGGAATCGAATGACCTGAAACTACAAAAAACAATAGTAATATTATTAGTGACATGTAGGAGGAGATGACATGTGCATAGGACATGCGGTGCACGCAGTACGACCGAATGTGTCGTTTTCAGCAGTTCAGCGCGCTCTAAAAGAGAGCGTTGGGTGGTCAAAACCATCTGAACAACTTGGGAATGCCATTAAATCATACGACAACAACTGTGGTGTGATTTGTGAGATGGTCAGGTAGACGGAACATCAATTAGAGGTGACATTTGACCGCGGTGACCAAAAACATTTTTCCGGAATAAAAAAAGACCAAAACCGCATGTGACTGTCAAATTCAGTGTAAACATGCTCAGAATGACCTGAAACCACATGAAAGAAATATGAATATTATTCATTACATGTATGAGGAGATGAAACATCCATCGGATGCACAATGTACGCGGTATGACCGAATGTGTCGTTTTGAGAAGTTCGGCGCGCACTAAAAGGGCACATTGGGGGGTCAAACCCACCCGATCTTCCTCAGAATTCCATGAAATCATTGGAAAACAACTGTGGTGTGAATTTTGAAATGGTTGGGTAGACATCATGCCAATCGGAGGTGTTGATTGACTGTGATGAACGAAAACATGTTTCTAGAGTCATAAAAGACCAAAATGGTGTGTCACGATCGAATTCAAAGAAAACGTGTTCTGAATGACCTGAAACCACACAAAAACAATAGTAATTTTATTTGTGACATGTAGGAGGAGACGACATGTCCATCAGAAATGTGGTGCATGCGGTAAGATCAAATGTGTAGTTTTCAGCAGTTCAGCGTGCTCTAAAGGGGCGTGTTGGGTGTTCAAAACCATCCGAACGACCTCAAAATTCCATGAAATCATACGAAAACAACTTTGGTTTGAATTGTAAAATTTCTGGGTATACGGAACATCAATCAGAGGTGTCGTTTGACCGCGGTGACCGGAAACGCGTTTCCAGAGTCACAAAAGACCAAAACGGCGTGTGGTAGTCGAATTCAGGGAAGATGTGTTCTGAATGACCTGAAATCACCCAAAAAAATAGGAATATTATATGTGACATGTACAAGGGGACATCACGTCCATCAGATTTGCGGTACGTGTGGTACGATGGAATGTGTTGTTTTCAGCAGTTCGGCGCACTCTAAAAGGGCGCGTTGGGTGGTCAAAACCACCCGAACGACCTCTGAATTCCATTAAATCATATGACAACAAACATGGTGTGAATTTTGAAATGTTCGTGCAGACAGCATGTCAATATGAGGTGTCGTTTGACCGCGGTGACAAGAACTGTGTTTACGGAATCATAAAAGACCAAAACTGTGTGTGATGGTTGAATTCAGTGAAAACGTACTCCGAATTACCTAAAACCACACGAAAAAAATAGGAATATTATTCATGACATATAATAGGATACAGATGGTCCATCAGACGTGTGGTGCGTGCGGTAGACTGAATGTGTCGTTTTTAGCAGTTCGGCGCACACTAAAAGGGCACGTTGGGTGGTCAAAGCCACTCGAATGACCTCATAATTCCATGAAATCATACAAAAACAACTGTGGTGTGAATTTTGAAATTCTTAGGTAGACGGTATGTCAATTTGTGCTTTCATTTGACCGCGGTTACCGGAAATGCATTTTCGAAGTCATAAAAGTCCAAAACGGCGTGGGATAGTCAAATTCAAAGAAAAAATGTTCCGAATGTCCTGAAACCACACGAAAACAATAGGAATATTATTCTTGACATGTAGGAGGAGACGTAAAGTCCTTCAAACGTGCGGTGCGTGCGGTACGACCGAATTTGTCGTTTTTAGCAGTTCGACGCGCTCTAATGTTCAAAACCACCTGAACGACCTCGGAATGCCATGAAATCATAGGAAAACAACCGTGGTGTGAATTGTGAAATGTTCGAGGATACGTTGCATCAATCGGAGGTTTCGTTTGACATTGGAGACCAGAAACGCGTTTTCGGAGTCAAAAAATACCAAAACGTCGTGTCACGATCGAATTCAGAGAAAATGTGCTCTGAATGACCTGAAACCACACAAAAACAATATGAATATTATTCATGACATGTATGAGGAGACGACACATCCATAATATGTGCAATGTTCGTGGTATGACTGAATGTGTCGTTTTCAGCAGTTCGACGTGCTCTAAAAGGGCACATAGGTTGGTCATAGCTGCCAGAATGACCTCGGAATTCCATGAAATCATATGAGCACAACCCTGGTGTGAATTGTGAAATTTCCAGGTAGACAGAACATCAATTAGTTGTGTCTTTTGACTGTGGTGACCGGAAACGCGTTTCTGAAGTCATTAAAGACAAAAATGGCATATGACGGTCAAATTTCAAGAAAACATGGTCCAAATGACCTGAAACCACATGAATGGAATTGGAATATTATCCATGAAATGTATGATGAGACATCATGTTCATCGAACATGTGGTATGCATGGTACGACCGAATGTGTCATTTTCTGCAGTTCAGTGCACTCTAAAAGTGCTCGTTGGGTGGTCAAAACCACCCGAACGACCTCAGAATGCCATGAAATCATAGGAAAACAACCGTGGTGTAAATTGTGAAATGTTTGGTCATACATACAATAAATCAGAGCTGTCGTTTGACCACAGTGACCAGAAATGAGTTTCTAGAGTCATAAAAGACCAAAACGGTGTGTCACGATCGAATTCAGAACAAGCGTGCTCCAAATGACCTGAAACCACAGGAAAACAATAGGAATATTATTTGTGAAATTTAGGTGGAGACAGAACTTCCATCATACATGTGGAAAAAATTCCTTTTTATACAATAAAATTTTTTCAGAATCTAAAGAAAAGACTCCAAAACAAGAAAACAAATCCTAAAATGATAACATTTCTTAAATTGGGGGTTTAAAATTATTATAGCACCCATGGGATGTCAGATTTAATTTTACTATATGTATATAATAACTGAATAAATATGTCAAATTTATTTTTTATGTAGTTTTATTTTTTATCTTATTGTAGGTTTCTAAAGCTGATGGTTGTGTATCATTGAAGCACGTTTATCATTTATTGTTAATGATGATCTTGATGTTTATGGTGTTTGGATTTTTTTTCCATTTTTAATGATTTATATGATGTTTTTTTATTCTGTACCATGAAATATTTTTAGAAAAAAATATTTCTAGTTTAGAGACCGCCGTAGGCGATCACTTTAGGTTGCCTTCTAACCTCAACAGCGACCGCCATTGGCGTTCGCTGTAGACCGTCATTTCGGTCAGCTTTAAGGACCGCTAATGGTGGTCATTATAGGCTGGAATTTCAGCCTTCTTCATTGACTTCCAATTGCGGTTGCAGTAGCCCTACAACATCGGGCCTAATGTGGCCTCCATTGGCGGTCTCTGGAGGCCTAGAGCGACCTCCATTGGCGGTCTCTATAGCCCGAATGTTTAGTAGTGATTCTATTTTCATTTGTCAGTCTAAGAGTGTTTGAATTATGGTAAAATGTGATACTTTCATATGTTTTTTAGAAGGTATCCCATTGGGGTGGGAGAAATTATTAAACTTCATTAGGAAAATCATGTTTGTTATATGGTGTATTATTTAAGATTACGATCCAAATGTTTTCTAAGTTGCCTGGTGATTGGAGAGGAAGGGATTCATAGGGATAGGTTCAATAGACTGATGTTGTGTTAGGGTTCTAAGAAACCATGGTGCTAATTATATTTTCAATTTATTGAATGTTTTTATTATTGAGTTGGTAGAATGGGAACTTAGTGAGGGTATTCCATAGTCATAGGTATGTTTTTAGTTACCTATATCGTGGTTTCTATATTGTTAAATTTCAGATCATCATATTATTTTATTTCTACTTATATAATTTTTGATAAGGATTGGTTTTTATAGAATATAACTAGAGTTGTTTTAATGAATACTCTACTATGAAGAATGAATAAATTCAATAGGATATCCACATAATGATTCATTTTTATCAATAGGTTTTGAACACCATGGGAATTCTTAAATATGAAGATAAAAGTAATTTATAAGATTATTACAATGAATTGATTTTCACATTTCAAGGAACCTATCATTATTTTTATGTGAAAAGTGGTCTTTTTTACAATCTTTTAATAATTTTATGTATTTATACAATGGGGTAATTAAATAATTAGATACAACTATGATTTTGGGAGTTATAGAAGATCACCTACCAAGAAGTTGGAAATTTCTTCATATCAAATGATGGAATTTTAATTTTTGGTTTCTCTCATATGGTAGAAATATATTAGATTGAGTTAGATAAATATTTTATAGGATCTACTAGATATAATGTTATAGTGTTCATAATTTACATTGTAGTAGGTTTCAAGCATATATTCATAACTCCGTATAATAAGATTCCGGCTAATAATAGATATTTGTAAATTTAGTTGGATGATATTAGGTTTAGATGATAGATTATATATATTGTGTCTTTATGGGGTACTATAGTTATTTTATCCAAAAATGTATTCAAAATCATAATGTTTTGTGTTTATTAATGTTTCATGACCAATGATTCCATTAATAATTATTATAATTTACCAAATATAAATAACTAATTAAATTAGATTAGGGGATATCATTGGATCTTAAAAATCATTGTATTCCTGACTTATTAATGATTTGAAAAATAAAACGATTGAAAAAATATCTAGCCATTTTTAATTCCTGTTGAATTCGTTTAGGGTGATGAATTCACCAATAGAGTTTATAGATTTTTAAATAATGTATTCTATCATTTTTTATTTAATTTCTACTATATTTATAAATTATATATTGATATACTCATAATCCTATTAAAATTATTGGAAACATTTGGCCATTTTTTTAATTCATTGACATCTTATTATTTATATTATAGGATGAAAATGCTTAACATTTGGATATGGGATGTATTGTTCTATCTGAATGTTGTCTCTAAATTTTATAAATAAATTGATCTAGAGAAGGTGTATGGTGTGATGTTTTGGGATAATCTTAATAAATTCATTGAGATTCATAGTTTCTTGGGACATGATGGGTTTTAACATTGATTCAACTAGATATCACTCTCCTTGAATTATCGAAAATTAAATTGTTTATACAATTATATAAATCATAGTTAGATGATTAGAGTGAGGATGTCTTCTCTAATGAAAATAAAAAATTTATTTCAATACATGTTTTCATGACATCAGATATAGGTATTAATTGTGGGGCACGTTTTGATACATTCGGTGTTGGATTTTTTTTTGAGAATATTCGGTGTTCCATTGGTAGTATATGGTTCCTGATTACTGAGCCTATAGGGTAAAAATTACCCTACACTTCACAACCTAGTATAAGTGTGAATGAGATAAAATATAGTGGTATAATCTATATGTGGAGAGACTTTTTATATAATAATCATAGGGTCTTAAACTATATATTTTCTAAAGGGGATTGAAATTTATAATTAGAATATGGGATAAATGAAATTATTAATTTTACATTTTCATTATATATTATCCTAAGGAATGAAATTTAATTATCCATTCTCTATGTAAGAAATGTAAAATAGATATGGTTTGGGAATAAATGTTTGAGTGGACATCTATGTCACATTTCTTAGTGTTGTGTCATGTTGTTTCTAAAGAGGAGGGTTATATTGTGTTAGAAATACATACCATTACATCTTCATTTATACAGGTGATGAAATAAGTCCTTGGTTCATATTCTTATTAATATGGTTTTTATAATAAAATATTTGGTGGGAATAAGATATATCAATAAATTATTGATGTTAATTCTATTTTGTATTAACTTAGATGGTTTTTTGTTTTGTCATCTTAGAGAGTAGAGGTGATGAGTGATATTAACATTTATGATTGTGTATTTCCTCCTTCTTTCACTTTGATTAACATTACATCTTCTTTTATACAGATGATTTTTTATATACATTAACTACCAAAGGATAAAAGTTGAGCATCTGATTCTCATAAAAATTATACTATAATTACTCATTATGGACTAGAAATGTGATGATATTCCGATGGATATAAATATGGGTTTCCGAATATCACTGAATGGAAAAGATGTAGTTTGAGTTATTAATGAACTACTAACTATACATTTTTTCAATAAATGTAGAAATTTGAAATTGTCATGTTTGAGTGATAGCGAGTTTTAACTAAATATCAGTAAAAAAATCATTTGTACTAATGTGATGATTATATGAAAAAAAATCAACGTACAAGAAATACATTGATATATCTTGTGAAATGAATAATTACTAATAATCTCTGATTAAATGACAAATATAAGAGATCTATCCAAATTATTGTGGATATTTTTCAAGAATTTATTGCTAACTTTAGTGATTATAGGGAATATCATGTGTCTTTGGTAGATTTTTTTAAAATAAAAAATTGAGAATCTAGTTAAACAGATCCAGATAAGGCTTTATATGGAAGCTCAAGTTATTCTCCCTAATATTAGATATAATTTATTTATTTTTTTTCTTGGGGATTTTTATAGTATTCTAGACTTACGGATATATGTATATGATGAGGAATATAATTTCAATATATCAAATTTTAATGAAATCATTTTATAATAATAAAATAAATTCTATATTTTTTATTCTAGAGAAAAATAATTTACTTTTATATTACATTTGTTTTGATATAAATGATCTTGAATGAAATAAAAGTGGGATCATTATATTTTTAAAACATTTAAAATTATTGATTGGGTTGGGTGGTTTCTTATATTTCATCATGATGTTAAAAGTATAGTGAAATAAATTATTTTTTAGGTGTCATATATGAGAATGAATTAATCATGTAAATTATATTTTATTAAAAATGATAATGTAATGTCTAAGTCATATACATGTTCATATTGATGACCATTGAGAGAATATATTTTTTGGAATCATTTTTCCAATTATACATGTTTTATATAACCATGGATGTGTGAAATATGATATTTTGGATATAAATGTGGAAATGTGGTCTTGATGGATGGTGTTTTCAATGGGGAAACATAATGAAACTTCTCTAGAATGAGAACCCCCATTTTTATAATTCATTAACAAATCAATACTTGTGGATTTTTAAATTTATGTTTTTATGTTCTTGGGCATATAAATGTCTATTTTGAATCAATTTTTAATGGGTTTGTATTAGGGAATGGGAATATAATGTTAGATAGAGGGGTACATTGGAGATATTATATCATTAAAACCATTGTATACCCAGTTATAGGGTATTGGGTACCCATAAGAAGGAAAAAAGAATAATATTCTTTTACAAAAACCATTTAGGTGTGTTTTTTAGTCACCAGGCACCGAATGTGTTTTTGGGATTTTTTTAATATGGAAATTATTTGATGCATCAAATGATAAATTAGGATTAAATTAAATTTTTTCATTTCTATTTGGATCATTGGATTATATTATATCTCTTCGTCTCCCTCTATCACTCTATAACGACAGTTGATGATTTAGCTATAATTTGTTGTCTGAATTAACATTTCTTGGGATCATTATCCTTGAATCTTTTTATATAAATTTTGTGAGGTCTAGTTTCTTAAATATTCTAATCCTACTCAATTTTTTTTACCTTTTTGATTATATATAGTCTTAGTTTTTAAAGAATGATTATCTGTCTATTTGTGGTGAAGATATTTTCACTATTTTTATATTCCATTTTAATAATTCATTTACAATTTCTCCAATCCTCATGTAATTTAGAATTTTTAGACTATCAATGGAATTGGAATGGGGGCCCAATGGTTGGATTTATAGATGTGGTATTACCGTTGGGATTTCAATATTCAATATATATACATTCAAGTACCTTGAGGGATGGTACATGATATATGATTACTCTACGTGGAAGGGAATAGTTCATGAATCGACACTATGCAGCTAGAAACCCTATATTGTCACCCAAGGAGTACTAGATACCATATGGATAATAGGAGGGTAAAAGTGAGAAGATGGTTTTATTTTAAAAAAATATATAATTAAATAAAATATTCTATGAAAATATTAAATCCCCATATAATTTTCTTACCCAACCACACATCTTCTTCCTTTTATCCACCTCTATATCCATCATTAAGTTTGGGGTCACCCTCATTCATAGCCTGAAAATTGTGCCTTTTATTCTGGGGTATTACGAAGAATGTGGTTAAAAATTAATATCTCTTTATTCGTTAGTTTGTTCATTATTTCATCATCCCTTTCTATAAATACCTAACGCTAGGGTTTTGTCCAATTTATTTTAATATACAAATTAAATATTAATCTAGTAATGAGATTTGTCAAGTGAGGACCCATTTAGATGCAGAATGTGGTTATAATGATCCCCTGTCATTTTTTATGATCTTCGCATGCGTGGAACAAAATTGATGAATATATGATCATATTCACATTCCATTAATTTTATTATAAAACTATTTTATAGTATTATATGTTTTTGGTATCATTAAATGGATGTTTTAGTGTTCTTTTTGGAGTTAAATGTAAGTCAGAGTGTTTACAAGTGATATATGTTTACTGAATAATTGTGTATTATATTATATCAGACATAGTATTATAAACATACATCACATATAGAAACCAACAACACAAAATTCTATAAATGAATATTGTTACACAAGGTACAAGTAAAGAAATAAAATTATGAAAAATTACAATGGGACCAAAAATATAATACAAGATATGTATAATGGGAAAATTTTGGTTCTTCCAATATTCTTGAATCACCACCCCATGAAATACACTATAAAAAAATATTTATAAACAAATTGACATCATATAAAATTAAAATAGATAATTATGAGATTAATTTTATTGAATTATTAATGAAATAATAAATAAGTATTTATAAGTGGTTTAATGACAATCATAATTTTAATTAAGTTATTGGAATACTAACCAAAACACTATGAATAGTATCCTGACTATTTGAAATGGAATTATGACATCAAAATTATAAAATTTAATATAAAAAATATTTATCATGATCAATATAACTATATAATGGAATTAAAACTTGATAAAAAATATAAAGAATAATAACTCAAACCAAATATAAGCATAATTTTAAAAAAGTATGTTTTAATGTGCTTTAAAAATTTCATGGTTCTATATTGAAAAATAAAAGTATATATGTGAAAAAAAAAATTCATAAAAATTATTATCATTATTTTAATTATAATGTTATAATTTCTAAATGTGTTTTTTTAGTAATTCTCTGGAATACATTACTATTTTTATGACTAATAAAAAAATATTTCTCCAATACTGCATTTTTATGACATAATAATGTTATAATAATTAATTGATAAATTAAAAGTTGTTTACATTAGCCCAAAATTAATTTTATAATATATATAATGGTCATTTAGAAATAAAAAAATTCCATACCAAAAAACATGTTTCCAAATCCAAAAAGTCAAAATTGTTCCTTTGAATAAACATTTTTTCATTTTTTCACTGACATTTTCAGTATAATAATAAGTCAAAAAATATTGTTATTAAATGTCATAAAATAATGTTATTTTACTAAAATATAATTAATAATGTCAAAATTGTTACTAATCAATGGATTAACATGGGTATTGTATTTTATTAATTATTTTATACATAAAATACCCCTCACCTCAAGAATAAATAATCCACCTCCTTCCACATATAAATACACTCATCCATCACATAAAAAATCCAATATTCTATAAAAATCCATTCCATATATCTTCTCAAAATCCATAGGGAGATTTTGGAGTTATTCAAATCAATTCATACCAGGATATTAGTGCTCCCGAAAATAATCATCATTGAGAATAATGTAATTTCTCATCAATTTTTCTTCTCATTCTCTTATTGTTTTCTCTGTTACTTTCATTCCAGAATCATATAATATTTACTAAGAAGTCTGTTAACATTATTTTAATGATTTCAAATTATTTTTGACATTATATTTATAGTGTATTTATATTTAATTCCCCTTTTTATTCTTCTTTAGAAAATTATTTTTAGGATTTTTTCAACCATTAATGAGGGAATTTTCATCTCATTTATTTTCACCAAAATTATGGGGGATATAAAATATTTTTTTTGAAATATAAAAGTATGAATATTTTTATTTTAATCTTTTTTAATTAATAATAATTATGAATATATGAACTTCAACCTAAATAATAAAATTTAATAAAATAGGATATTTTTAAGGAAAAATATGATTTTGAAATGAATCACTTTTAACAAAAAAATATAATGAATATAATCCAATTATTGCAATTGATAAATAGTGAGAAAGTGAAAAACTTTAATTTCCCTTTTTTATTAATAAGCCTATATTTTTTATTTTTGAGGTGTAAATTTATTGAAAAAATTTATTATCTAATGTAATGTGACACTAGAACCCAGCTCTTTCTTTTGGGGTTGTCCCTATATGAATTTATTTTTAGTATGGATATTCACATAATTTCCATAAAATGAAGTTTCATTCTCTTTCCATTTTATTTCAGGCATATTAATGATCATACCCTATGAAAACTATTTCTAGTTCCATTTTGGATAACCACTAAAATAACACAATTTATAATAAAGATCACATTGTCTCCTCTTGAGTTCTTCTTTTCCAATACTTTTTAATTATGCTTTATTCCAAAACATGACTTGCATCATTTATTTTGGAAGAATTTATTTATTCCATTTATTAATATATATGGTATTATTTTTATACTCATTTAATTTTATGGTTTTATTATATAATTAAATATATTATACATAATGTGTGAAATTCTTGATTATGATATTTTTTTTGGTGTGATTGGTGGGAAAGAAGTTATATAGCCCTCTAATGTATTAGGTAATGTGATATATCTCTTAAGATTATATCTAATTTTTTAAAACATGAATCGATATTTATTTACAATTAATATCATATAATTTATTCACATATGTTATCATTGAACACAATGGTTTATATTTTCAAAACCATGTGTGGTATTTGTTGACTATGTTATGATGTCACATTATTATACATTTAACACATTCTATTCCTTTTGTAAATTTTTCCCTCATGAATGTGATAATAATCCTATTCTTTTTATTTGAGGATGATGATTATTGTCACTCATATATTATTGATTCACGTCCCTTATTCCTCCCCTCAAAAGTAAATTTTATTTCCCCCCTTCATTAATGTATATCCACATGTGTTTAAATGTACTAACAAGATAGTAATATAATTTATAAGGTTATAAACGTAGGATTTAAATAATTTTTATGTTTTTTTATGTAACAGTTATGTATGAGTCACATGTTCCAAAGATACTAAACCTTTAAATCCTTGAATATAGTAATATTAGTTTATATATTTAAATTTTTGTAATTGTTACATAAGAAAAAAATTCGGCCGTTAGAGGTGGTATCAGAGAATTGTTTAGTTAATTTGTGAATTAGGATTATAAAATACAAGTGATAACCATTAAAAAAGTGTAAGAATAAGTATAAACAATTGTTATGTAATGTTTTAAAATTTTCTGGTTTCTGAGTACTGAAATCCCCAAATATATAATTCATGTGGATATAGATATTTAAAATTTGTTCCTTTATGTAAGAACACTAAAAATTGTGCAATGGGAATTGACTCAAAATTTACAATGTTCATGGAAAAGAGTACGTTTTATATAACTGGTTGGAAACTCCCAACAGATATTTTTTATTTAATCTCAAATTCTATACAAACCATTATAAAAGATAAATAACTAAAGAAATTATTCATCTTAAATTGAGAAAGTTAATTATATAAATGATCCATGAGGTATGTTTTTCGAAAAAAGTCTAAACAAAGGGATCTCATAAGATATGAATTAAGAATTTATTTCTATGTAGTAATACATTTTTTATTCATTTATTTTAACATATGTTTTTCTCAAAACATTAATTTTTTAGAAAATAGTTTTGACCTTGATAAAATAGATAAACAAACAATGTTTTGGGAAAAATGATTTCCCAAATTACAACCCTTATTCCATGGTTGGTGGAGTTAAAAACATCATGGTGATGCTCACCCAGTTATCTTAGGCGTTCAAAAATATCCCTAACTAGATGCAATTTCTTCCTTATCCTAAGAAAAATAATCTATCCATTGAGTCCTTAAGCCATATAATGTGCACTTCTAATTATCCCAATAAAGGAAAATGATTTTACTTTATTACAGTTCCACATAGTTATTTATATCCTAAATTTCTTCTTGAGAAATTAATCACAACCTCAATACCTTAAAGTATATTTTTTTGTAAACACATAGTTGTGTGATTAATGAATCCCATGTATTGAACAATTCTTCTATTAAGATATATTGTAGGTTTCATCAAGATAATCACATAATCCATCATAATGATGAATTTTATGATATACTGGGCACATATTGGATCTCATTATATAGAGCTCACATAAACTACTAAGAAAATGAAATCTACTTCTATATACTAAACTAGTCCATCATCTTATATAAATTCAATATAAAAAATAAATCACATATGGAAAATAAATAAATTTTGTGGGTGTTGATACCCATAAAAGAATCATACCCTATCCAAATGGTTGATTCTATGGAAGGTATCAACCTTTAGGAAATTCACAATGGAAGCGGATATATTATTGTACTCCCTAAAGAGTTATTTGTTGTAAACACTGATCATGAGGTATAGTTATAATTATATATTATACCAAAATCCACTCTTATCTCTAAATTACCCTATAAGAGTTCCCCCACTCAAACAGGAGGAGGTAAATAAGAAACTAAAAGGGTAATTGCACAATGTGTTCAAACACACTTGTGCATCACCATGGGGTGCGCCAATGATCAACTTCATGATAATGGATGGATAAATGTGGATGTCTATCGATTATTGGGATATCGACAAGATCAACATAAAGAACAAGTATCACATACCAAGGATTAATGACACATTAGATCAACTATGAGGATATCAATACTTCTCAAATATGGATCTTCATTATAAATATAATTATATAGAGGAAAATAAGTAATATATTTAGAAGGAAACATTTTTTACAATGTATGCACACAATGATTTCATAGTAATTCCCTTCAAACATACTAATTCACCTATAATCATCAGAGTTAGATAAATATAGTGTTTAAATACTACCTTAAAAAAATGGTAGTCTCTTTTGATAAAATTTTCATTTCATCAAAGTGTGAGGAGGAAAATTATGATTATCTAAGGATTTTTCTAGTTCAATTATGAAATGATAAAATTTATTTTATGTTTAGAAAGTGTGACATTTAGATCTTTTATGTCACATTATTATTGAATTTGACCATAAGTGATGGAATATTTTTGTATCATTCAAATAAAATGGAAATTTAACGATGGAAAAATTCTCAAATGTTAATGAAATACATTGATTTCATGCCTTAGAAAGCTACCACTAGACATTTGTTAGAAACATCAAACAATTTTAAATCTTGATTACCATTTTAATACAAATATGTATAAATTATATCAAACTAAATAATGTTAGTAATGATTTAAGAAGATCAATAAGATGATATTCACTATTCCTTTAATAAAACCACTTTTAGGTGGACAAGGTTTTTGGATAAATAGTGATCCTTTTTAAAAATTATTTTGTTGTGTACACTTGTATAATGGTAAGGTGATAGCCTATTACTCTCCACATTTAAATATAACTCAAAATAAATACATGACACTTAAATTGTAGTTATCATTTGTGATATTCATCATGATGATTTGGAAACAATACCACTATGGTGAGATGTGGGACATGAATTCATATCACAACATGATAAAATATATATTCATACAAAAATATCATAAAACACATCAATGAAGTTATTTAGAGTTATAAAATAATATTATTACACAATTCAACACCATTTTAGAAAGGTTACCAATGTTGAATAAGTTCAATATATAACATAACTTGATACTCTATCAATGATTTACATTAATAAAGAACCTATATTAGTCGATATGGAAATGATGTATATGGAAATCATAATGACATATAATACATCTTACCATTCCCAAAAAAGTTCCAAACCATCTATCCAATATATGATCAATGAATCATAAATGGATTGTGTGAATATTCAAAACATTGTGAATTTTTTAATAGAAGGGAATATTTATAAATTCTACATTGATTAATAAGACCTAATTATATTTGGAATTATGCATTTGTTTCCATCATCACCTGAGATAAATAATTATTTATTTGATAATTCACATGGATCATCTTTATCTATCTATCTTGAATGTGAATATATTACCAAGATCTTCATGATATGTTTCGGTCAGACAACATGAAGAAGAATATTTTAGAGTACACCTCAATGTGTTTTAAAATGAATCAATGTAAATAAGAGTGATAGTTTTATAAGGGGGATAAAAACATTTTCAAAAACCACATGGATACAGGAGACCATCACCAAAATATGTTTCATTGGTCTCTAAAAGACATCTATGTGATGAAATTTAATGTGGGTTTTAGTGGATAGAATAACCATTAATTCCTTCTTCATCACAATTTAGGAAGGTTTCTTGCTTAAACAACTTGTTATAATATATATAAAGGAATTGTTGAGGCTATATGGGGATCCAAATTCAACATCTCTTATCATGACCAATGTTTCTCTTTTATTTTCTAGAGAATGCCTCAACATGCTCTTAATACTAAAATTAATTTCAGCACAACATGTCATATATAAACTAAGTTTCAATTTTAAAGACCTTTATAAAACTCAATGAAAAGATAAAATTCGGGTTAATTGAATTTAATGCTATATGGGATCAACATATCCCATTAAATGAGTTCTAAGACAACAAAATCATCCACACTAATGTACCCAGGGTCATGTTACACTGATGAGATAGTTGGGGGATTAATCTACTATTATTTTTATAGTTTATCGTTATTTTGAAATTAACATATATTGTACTATTAGAATTGGGTGCAATAAAGTTAATTAATGACCTTTTATGAATGTAGTAAAATATAATATAATAGGAAAACAAAATTATTTATAATGATTACTCTCAAAATTATCCTACTCTTTATTGTGATCTTTCAGACTCCCCAATCAGTGATTATTCACTATAATCACAATATGATACAACATGAAATTTTCCAATTGTATAGAATCACAATATGATTCCTAGATTCCCACTGGAATAAAACATTTATTCTTATTAAGATAGATAAAAAAAATAACAATAGAATGACCACTTAGGAATATTTCCTTCTCCTTTAACTGTTGATGAAGATATTTATTTTGAGACCTTATGATAATTCTATTAGAAAATTATCATATTATATATATATATATATATATATTATACACAATATTATTGATCACTATCATTCTAAATATCTCACAATACATAATGAAACATTCAATTTCTACCCACTTCATGAAATAATTAACTTCCTCATGCAAAGCATGTAATTTATCAATGGTTGTGAGATTTAATGATCAAATAAATCATTAGTCACTATTATAGTCAAAAGATTCATTTTTTATTATAAACCATTTATGTTTAATACAGACGATATGTTGGGTGTGCAGATTTCATGAGTTCCATGCATGTCTTGTAAAAATCCCCCTTTGTCTGACCAGGAAGGGTTAATGCAAACTTTATTCCTTTAATAAAACTATTCTCACAAAATTCAAGAAATGATAGTGAGTGTCAATACACAAAATCATAAATATATCATTATATTTAAACTATTGTTTTAAAAAATACTTTTCAATATTTCCTGATACTATGAACAGTTCTTTCACATGAGTGTGGTTTGTCTACAGATTACTTCAAGTGAACAAGAGGTGATGACAGTGAGCTGGATTCACATGATTAAATCATGAAAACCTATTATTCTAATAAGTGTACAATATGGACTTCGGGTTCCTTCCTAATACAGTTACATGATAAGCTAGTGTTTCTATAAGTACCTCTGTGTGATGAAATCATGAATGATTCTTCTCCCTTAGGGTATTTAATCAATAAAACCTATGTTTTTACAGGAGTTCAATATTGTTTTCTCACATACTATTGGAGGTTACATAGTTTATATTAGTGTATTAAAACTATGAATATTTTATTTTTATGGAGCTTATAGGAATCATTAAAACACCAAAATATATCAATATATCATTAATTCTAAAACTTTCAAACTTTGTAATCCTTTTTCATCACATGAATGATTATGTGGTTAAAACGATGGATTCGTATGATCACTTCGTTGATCATTAGATGCGTTGGTGACTGATAGTTGTTCTTATATTGTCTTATCACTAGGTAGTTTATTGCAAAATATAAAACAATTCATGTTAAAATATCTATAAACGTGGTGGATTTTCCTTACCATTTGTCTCTATATGACAACGTCGTGTTTGTCTTCCAATTATCTCATTATCCATGAACCTCACATGATGAAATGGATATTTTCAACATTCCATAATGTGATGTCACGTTTATTTTTTCCCTTCTTCGGTATTATCTTGATATCATCATGTGGCGACATAATGTGATTCAATAGTCAGATATTTTTATGATATATTTCTCTTTAAAAGACTTTATTTCTTTGATATATTGTGTTGGATGCAACATTGAGTTTAAATGATCCCTAACAGACTATTAATATAGAATTTCACTCATTACATAATTGTTAAGTTTGATAGAATAAATATGATTAAATAATTCATCAAATAAAAATAATCATCCAACTCAATATGAATGAATTGGTATGTTCTTAGTAACAAATCACATTATTTTTAGTAAACTCAACTTATTCATCAGAAATACATTTTATTCAAAAATTATTTTGTCTTTCTTAATGAATGGGTATTAATTTTTAGAAGTTATATTAAATTTATTTGAAAAAAATTATTTTAATTTATGAATTTATGGTGTAAAAATTAACATAGAATTAATTTTTTTTTATTTTCTTAAAATAATTATTATTTCTAGATTATTGAAAATACTTATTTTTATTGAAAACTGTATTTTCTTTACTGAATTTACAAGGTCATATTATTATTTTTATTAGTTTTCAATTTGAATTATGTCATTTTTAAATAAATTTATTCTCTTTTGTTTTTTGATATGGATTTTATACATCAATTTATTATAAAAAAATTTATGTTTTAAATGGGGATTTTTATTTAAAAAACTATTTTAATGGAATTTTTTTTAAAGTATATTTTAAAAGTTATTTATTTTGATTTATTAAAAATGGATTCCATATTTATAATCATATGGTCGAAATTTAGTTAATTGATCGTTTTTATTTTATTTTTTAATATGAATATTAACCTTGTTAAATTTTGTTCACATTGTAAAGGGTAAATTAAGTAATTTGTGTAAACAATAAAATGATAATGAATATAAAATGACCCTAGAACATACCCAAATTTTATTCGGTGAATATAATTAGACCCTTAACACATATGCATCTAAATTAAGAAGCTTAATGGACACTTTTCCATTATAATGACTTGTATAATGTTTAAATGTAAGAATGTCACAAATTTTGACTTTATTTTTCTTGAATATTAATTTTCTATTCACATGGGGACAATCATATGTTATGAGTTAATATATATGTAAATTATTAAGATAAAAACATATGCTCATTATCTAACTGTATTTTTAACATTTTTCCACTTATAAGAGATTATTATAATTATAATATTTTATTTAATAAAAATTTAATGATTTCACAATCATGTTTTATATAATATATCATTTTTAATATAGGAATAAAAAAAATTATTTTCAAATGTAAATACTATTATAAAATATAGAAAATTTATTTTTATCATGTTATTTTATTTTTATTTTTTTTGTTGAGAACATTAAATTTAATAATTACAAAATAATAATGTGGTAATTATTTTATTAATGGAAATATCAGAAAAATCATTAAAATTTTTAAAATAAAACTAATTTCACATAATTAATGTCATAAAAGAATGTTCTATATTACAATGTACTCTTATGGAAAAAATAAAATATATCTTTTAGATAAATTATAATATTAATATTTTTAAAATTCTATATAATTAAAAGCATCTGATTACACACTATTGATATTTTTATCAAAATAATATGTTATTAATTTATTTAATAATAATAAAACATTTTTAAAAGTAAAAAATTATTTTTGTCTGATCTAAAATGATAAAAATTATTCATTTACGGTCTAATTGACATTAAATATGTTAAAATTAAATCCTTTTAATATTGAATAAGTCGTTACCTTAGTTAAAATTGAAATAGGTAAACTATGTATTAATCAAAATGATAAGGTTTAAAATGATACTGAAACTGATCAAAAATCTATTGGTTTATTATATTAAAAATTATATTAATTTTCTTTTGAATCCATGGCCTTTTAATGTATTTATATTGGTATTTAATTTATTATAAATTAAATTTGTTTAAAATTCCAAATGATTCCCTCACTTAAATAAAAAAAGGGCACCATCTCCCTCAATTATTCACGTCATATTGAGACATAATTCTCAACCATAACCTATAAATTTTTATTGTAATATTACCAATCCACATTATAAAGTTTCCTATTTTCTCAAAATACCAGCCCTAGTGTCCCTAACAGAAGATCTAAAGAATGTTCACTGAAGAGGACATAATTGTCTTTACCAACTCTTTCAATATTACTTCTTCTTATTCATCATATTCTTGTGTTTTAAAATAATAATGATATAATTCTATAAAAAAATTATTAGAGTTTATTATGATTATGGAACAACTCTATTCCACCTTTAATCCATCCTAATAAAGTTGAAATCATCCCATGTGTATATGTAAGACTTACCATCTCTATCCCTTGGTGTAATATGTTTTTTTCATCACAACATTATTTATATGGGTAGAATGATGTAAATAATTAAAATATTTTAATATATTTTAACTTTAAAATTATATTAACATACCATCCACTTCATTTCCCTTTCACCATTAATTTAATGATTCTATCTTTCATGCGCATGCATGGCCAACCATTTCCACAACATTACATGATTAAATTTTCCATGATTATAATTAAAGAATGAGTATATAAAAATATATCATGAATAAATATCATATTTATTATCTTAATATAACTTTTTATATTAAGTACTTATTTCTTATGAAAAATAAATGAGGCTTATATGAAGAAACATGCATTAGAAGACGAAGCAGTTCACACACACACAAAATGGTAATAATAAAATAATATTAACTAATGGGTGATAAGATCATATAAGAGGATCGTATATGATATCATAAATATGAATATTGTTATGTTATAAATTTATAATTTTTTTGAAACAATTATACATGGTTTTTAGAAACATACAATGGAAATCATGCCTCAGGCTAGTGTTAATTTTACAATATCATTTTACTTGGGATTGTTTATAAGAAAATATCTACTGGGTAATATTTCGATTCCATGTACATGTTTCCTATAAATATTTTTTTAATTATTTTAACAATAATTATATAGTTTTCTAAATTAATTTTTACCCAACTGTTAAATTTTAACAAAATTTTTGAAAGTATTATTAATTTTTATTTTCCAAATGATAAACTTTCTATCATTTTTGGAAAAAATATGAAAAGAATATTTAATATCTTATACCGAATGAATATATTTTTAAAATTGCATGAATCCTTAATGACTTGAAACATCCTTTATTATATTATAAGTTTCTTTTCAATTATAATGTTTTTTATAGTTGCATATCTTTTAAAAAAATTTCTTCCAAATGAAAAGGATATTTTCCTCAATAATTATTTCTTGTCATCATTCAAAATCATTTTCTAGATAAGACAACATTATTTGATGTCATTACTGATTTATAGAATATATGATACAAGGATTCCATTATTATTATTTTTTAAAATGGTTTATTTTTTTGATGAAATGAATTTCCAAAATTCAATTTCATTTCCATAAGTTATATTAGGATGAAATATTTATGAATCCCAATTATTTTTATTGTTTCTCATATAATTAAAGAATTGTGTTGTTATTGATCACATATGTGAAGACAACATTATGTTACAGCTGACACATATATCTCGAAGAAATTCATTGAGTAAATATTTATATCTCATGATATATATTTGAATGGAATATGATGTTTACTCAGTTTCAAAATACATTGTTAGAATGATGAGTAAACACGGTTCAATATGGGACTTTGATTTCTATGATGGCCTTCAGAGTGATCTTCAACTAATATGAAAATGATTTTATATGCTTATGTGTGTTCCAATATTTCCTAAATTTTGTTATACTCCCACAAATTATGTTTTTTTATAATTCATGTCTTATGAACAACTACAATTTATTCCATGTCATAAAATCATGATCTTTGATACGTAAGATATAATTTTAAAAAGTAATTTTCATATTCATACATCTTTATTATTAAGTAATATCTGTTTATTACTCATACTAATCTTGTAATATCACCTTTTATTGTTTTATTTTCCCAAGGATTCAAATTTATTTATTAATTATAATGTCTAAAAAAGGTTTCTAGTTATGAAGAAACAAGCATGAGATCATTTAGATGTATTATAGATAATTTTTTGATGTTTACATGTCTCCAATGAAACTAAACCTATATAGTTCTACAATGGTTTATTTAGTTTATGTAATGAATATTCTTATATTTATATGTAATATCTTTGTATTAAATGTATGTTTCATTATATTTTTTTATTATAGAAAGGTCTAGTTATCATTTGGATACTACGATGATAAAACCATAGTAGAAACCCTAAAGTTATGTCTAAGTATATGATACAATCCTAATGATTTGGTGATCATAATTAATAACCTAAGATGAAACCTTTCATTTCATTAATTGATATTTAATAAGTAATTTTCCATGATTATGTGGTCCTCCCACTTTAAATAGTGTTGCTCAAATTATGATTTTTTGTTTTAGTTAATTGTTGGAACTAAAATAACAACATTAATGCTGAACGCAATGAGTAATGCAATGATTTTACTCATTTTCAATTTAATATTATGAGATATGGATAGAAAACAATTATTTTGATGCTCACAAAATATTCACCAGATCTGGTTCAATTTGGACTTCCAAACAAGTATAAAAGGAAAAAACATTCTATTACGTCTTTTATGAGGAAGTATCCCCCTACTTTTAGTGGGTATTTTAATCCAATAGTATCTGCATTATGGATTATTACATCTAAAAATAGATTTTATGTTCCATGTTGTTAATAACTCGACAATGTCAATTTGGCACTCAACGGTTTGAAAGATGAAGCACATTAATGTTGGACAAACATCAAGAATATGAGGGAATGAGATGAAATTGACTTCATGGAAAGGGAAGAGTTCGAGAAAATATTTTACAATTAGTACATAATTATATTGTAATAAAAAATTGATGGAGGTGTTTCTTGACCTTAATCATAACAATGATAAATTTGTTCGTACCTATGGGGAAATTTTTACAATACTTTTGAGGATAGCTTCTGGATTTATCATCTAACCTAAAACTAATGTTTATAGATTATTTAGTTGTATAAAACTAAGTACCTAAAGGGAATTATCCATAAGGGACTCCACTAGTTATGGAGAAATCATTTGATTTTAACTCATTATTGAGATAGATATTGGAGTTACCCTTCAATCATATGGGTTCGATAAGAAGATAAAATGGAATTAAAGAGAAAAATCAAAAAACCAGGATGAAAAAAAATTCGCTTTGCATTATGCTCAAAGTGTGGAAAGAAATATGGAGGAAACAATATTTATGGGTCATGTAATTTTTTTTTCATAAAGATGTCTATTAAGAAATTTACTACAGAAATGATGGGAAAAAGATATATAATGACGTGAATAGAGAAAAGGCTGCACCGAATTCACCTCTCACACTTCAATACTTCATGTTCATGGAAAATGGGCACTATACTAACCAATTCCCAAATATGAGTGTGTCGACGATGATCGGCGTGAAAAACCACTTTTCAATAAAGTAAAACTCAAATATCATGTTATCAATATTGTTGACGTGGATTACAATAATGATGTGGTAAAGGCTACCCATACAATCCATTCAAAAGAAGCTAATGTTTTATTTGATTCTGTATCCACCCACTAATTTATTTAAAAATAAATTTCTAAGAGTATATCTAAATTACCACAAAAATTAAAAATTTATTTAGATATTAAAACTCATAATGGTGCAATGGTTTCCCCACAAGTTTAATATTCTTCTCTTGTACAAGTTTATGATAAATCACATATTTTAAATCTTGTAATCATGACTTTATTTAAATTCTAGGTGATTATTTTCATTAATTGTATTTATCTATTCGGATGTTATATCATTTTGGGGGTAAGAGAACTCATGTTTTATATTCTGGATGAATCTATGATCATAAATTTATTAAAGTATTAATATGAACATACAATTGAAATTACATATGTCTTTGGAGTCTTAATTCCTATAAATAAAGGTTATCTATTTTAGCTATTTGGGGGATAAAGTCACCATTTAGGACACACCTATTATATGATGGTTTTTTATGTTTTTCCAAAATAATTATAAGGTCATTCACTAAATCATGGAGTTTATTTTTCAACAGAACTTATACTGGGTGATACGATTATTTAAAAGGCTCCTTATAGAATGGACCTGATTAGTTGCATGAATTGAAGAAGTAACTCCAAGAGAATTTTGAAACGAGATTCATATTCCATAGTGTGTGACATTTTAATTCACCTGTTCTATTTTTCAAAAATAAATATGGATAAATGATACTTTGTATTGATTATCAATTACTTAATAATATCACTATCAAGAAAAATACCATATCCCACATTTTTATGAATTATTTTATCAACTACGTAGATATCAATGAATTTTTAATATTGAAATTCCTTTTGGATTTTATTAAATGACATACTAGAAGGTGGATATACCCAATAAAACATTTTATATAAGGAATTGATAATAAGATTTATAGTGATGCCTCTTGGTCCTACTAATTCTCCCACTATATTCATGGATTTAATTAATATGGTCTTTTAATAATATCATGATCCATTTTTAAAGTCTTCAAATATGATATGATAGTATTTTCTATGATAAATTAAGAACTTGAATATAACATGGGGACACTACAATAGAATCGCCATTTAACGGCGGTTTTGATTGCGTTTAGCGGCGGTTTAAACCACTACGACATTGTTTGGCGGCGGTTTACAAAAACCGTCGTCTAATAGGGTGTCGAAAATCTATTAGTGGTGGTTATTTACGTTTTGCGGTGGTTTCAGGAAAGCGCCGTCGCTCCCTCATTTTGCGGCGGTTTCCCTGAATATAAAGGCGGTTTTACGAGTCATGGATATCAATTTATTCGCGGCGGTTATAACCGCTGCTAAAGTCACAGGAACCGCCGCAGAATGAGGCTTCAATGATGCTACGATTTAGTGGTGGTTATAACTGCTGCTAAAAGTAAATTTTATTTTACGTTTAGTGACGGTTTAAACCGCCGCCAGTATACAATTCGTGACGATTAAAACTGCCGCGAAAAGTTTACCAGAATAAAAAAAATAATTCTTTGCTTATGCTGCACCACTGCCCTGAAAAACAAATAAAACTAGAAAACCCCATCCCTGGCCTACCACCAATGACCAAGAGCTGAATATCCAGAATAAATACCCACATCGAAAAAACATTTTTTTCTCTCAATGAGAAATAATATACAACTTTGATATTTAAAAATAGAACAAAAATCTGAAACTCTGGAAAATAAGACTTTCTATTAGAGAATGTTTTATTAACACAGCAGATAGATATCCATCAAAGGTTCCAACACATTCCTCATACTCATGTATACAATATCATAAATAGTAAATACTAGGAAGATAAAACACCATTGATACAACATTGTAACATCCCAAACTGGATTCCACTAAATTTTATAACTTCACTTTCATAGGATAGATCACCCAAAGAGATTCCACTCTACTTATAAAAATTGATAATTGATGAAATAGTAGTTATATTAGTACCAACCCATTTATATAATGATTTTTTTGGTTTAGTGGCCTAGAAACCATCCTTAATACTTATAATAAATTTGAACTGATGAAATAGCTTAAATAACACGTTAGAAATATATTGTTATAAAAAATATTATTGCGGGAATAGTTTTAGAGTTATATTGGGATATAGGTTTTATAGGAATGTGGATATTTCCAGTGAGACTTAGTTGGCATCTTTTTCTGTTGGAATATAGGGTAGGTGGGAGATTCTAATGACCTTTTATAAATAAACCTAGAATTAGAGTTTATTCCTCTTGTTATGTGAGGGGTTAGCCTAGTTTTTCTAGCATCCTTGGAGATATTAAGCATCATTGGATGCATCTTTTTAGTTTTTGGTCATAGAATGTGTTTTTTATGTATTTTGGGATTGAGTAGGACTCTAGTTGTGGAATGATTCCCCAAGATGGTAGGCGATCATGAGATAAGTAAAACTTCTAGGTGTTGTGAGCATCTTTAATGCTTGAGATTAGATGGAAAAACATGCCAATCAAATTTTATTTAGTTTAGTTAGTTGTGTGAGTTTAATTTCAAAGGTGTATGACTCAAGAGGTCATCATCCATGTTAAATGGTTATGTAGGATAACGTGACCCTTGGGTTTGATTTTTTGAGTAGGCTAGAAAATACCAAGAATGCACAATGTCATTGGACCTATGAATTATATGAAATGGGTGTTCCCATTTCATTGATGTTTCATCAATTTAGTATTCATTATCCTATTAATTTCATATTTAACTAAGGTTTGGTGGAGATAGTTTTTTGGTGTTTTGTGAAAAAATTCTAGTCTTTGAGGGTTTGAGGGATGAAATCCAACGTAACACCTTGAGGGGTATTATCACATAACTACTTGGTTTAGTGTTTTCAGATCTAAAAAGTTTGTGTTAACCAATCACTCCCTGAGTGAGGTTACATAGGTATTAACTATGTTGTGGTGAGTGATGTAGACCATATGTTTTTGTAGAAAAGCTAAATTATCCTAGTTCTATGGACGACTATATAAGAGGATCGAGTTTTATAACATCATCAATCTGGGTTAAAGTTCTAGATGTAGTTATTGATGTTGATTGAATGTGTGCACATGGAATGAGGATTTCATAATGCATGTGATTATGAATAGACCATTTCTATTTATTATTAAGTGGATGATGTAAATCTATGTGGTAGGAAGTGAACCACAGGTTTTTCAAGGATGGAATATTAGTTCCATATGAGGCTTCAGCGTATGCCAAGGATGGATTGTCGTGTTGGAACATGGTATAATTATGTTGACTCACATCCAAAATCCATTTTTAATGGTGGACAAAGTTTTTTTCATGGGAATTAGATTCCTATTTTTATTAAAATGATGAATATTAAAATCCTATGGTGGGGAGAATCACAAAGGTCAGGGAAAATGTAACCTTTGGGAGAGTGGTTGTAGAAAGAATAGTCATGAATGGTAAAGATGAAAGTTATAGAATTCCAGTAATTAAAGTTTCATGACCGGATAGCTTGTAATGAATTTAAAAATGGAATTAAGAAACATAATATAAATAATTCAGGGATATAATGATAGGTAATAATTACCAGACAGACCATTATTAAGTGGAAATTGTGTTGGGAATGCAGTTCAAGTCATGTAGTAACAGTTCAGTGATCAAAACAGTTATAGTTTGAAATGGTCCATTGTAACCATCCTAATATTGATGTATTTGGTAGAAGTTATTTCCTTAAAATTTATGTTTTTATAATACATACCAATTGTGTGTCAAGTCGACATCCATCTTCGAGATTATATTTTAACTTATAAAGTATTCTTGCCTATATTCATGGAATTATGCTAATTTATCACCCCTCAATCACACCTATATCTTAGTGAAACACCCTTGATTTAGAACATTCTCATGACATTTTAGAAGAGCTATATCATGTTTAGATACTTTAGACGCTTAAATCAGTCATTTTCAACAAATGGGCCTCACCAAAGTGTCCACAACACAATCCACTTGATCACTATGAAATGACCCAATTTGTTCAACACATCAACAATTGGTTTAACTCCTAGTCATCCAAAATCTCAACTACCAATTCAAACACAGACCTAAATGAAATGATGTATACCACACTCGAGAAATGAAGACATAAAAAGAAACATCAGAAATCAATAAAATGAATAAAAAGAATCCTGAGAAATCAAGGAAATTTTAGGTAATGAAAATGTGTAGCGGCAACTATGTGCAACAAATGTTACATATACAAACCAATTGTTTCCATTTTTGTTCATCACATCAACAGTACAACTACTTAGAGTCTGATCATGCATCATTACCCCCGCCACCTTGATTTCCACTTTATGCTGTCACCTGTAAGAACATTATATTGAAAATTAAATACTCTTACATATTTATATTAAAACACAAAACAAATGAAAGTTAGACAACTAAATGATTTTGATTTTCTATGATTTTCCTGCATACCACCAATCGATGCACTCCCACTGGAGACATATCTGCTCATCTGTTGACATAGTTCAGTCAATTCTTTCTGCAATGTAGATATCTGATCCCCCTGCTAGTAAATTGTGTTTCATAAAGAAAAAATCACTTTCTTAGTATCTCTAGGAAGAATAAAGTCAGGAGTAGATGCAGTAGCTATCCTCGGTGGCCTGCTAAAAACCTCAGATGGCCCGGGTCCCAAACCCATCCCGTGCACTCTCCCAGGATGCTCCGTCCCAAGGACTTTAGCAACTGGGTCATCCTGGGATACATAGTAGAAATGCGTAGGATTGGCATCCCATAGTTCATTAATTTTGAACTATAAATCAAATATAAATATATATTAACACATAAAAAATTGATAAGAAGTTATTATGATAAAAAATTGACTTCATACCCAAACTTCTTTAGCAGGCACATTAACAAAACATCCATCTGATTTCTTGTGAACATCCAACCACAGTTCAGTTCTGGATGCTTTATGGCCTAAACTCTATGACTGCATTAATCAAAGATAAATAAAAAATTCAATATATTAAACAAATCATATTGTCTTATAAATATTTAAACTAATTAAATGATTACCAATGTACTTTGATTTCTAGAAAAACTGTTTGAGCCTGTAGTGTGCGGGAAGACTTTGTTTGCTCGGTTTGACGCATTCTGTCTTGATAGATCCTGAAATAAATTAAATGCAATTTAATACTATGGTATTGAATGTAATTTCCGTTTCATATACATGTATAAATGTAAAATTAGGATAATATAAAAATATATATATTTCAATACCATCCGCTTCTGATCCCAATGCCTGTAAACAAACACATTCCACTGCTCTTTCGGTACCCCACTGGGTAGCTTCTCATACATTTGCAGCGTGGTCAACGAAGCATCGTTGACATCACACCACAATATCCATTTAAAATCATTCCACTTCTTACCTATATTTTTCAACGTCCACTTCGATGCTATCACATCAGCAACGGTAAAGTGGAAGATCATCTGTATACAGAAATTAATTTTGAACATACTAGTAACATGAAATTATATTAAACCATAATGTAATAAATTTACCTTGCTTTTAGAATCAAACACTTCATTTTTCCTGCTTGGATGCATATGTCTCCAATCATCATATGAAATGGGAAGGGAAATGGGAACCGCTACCAGCTGGCCTAGAATCTGGCCAAGAAACCCCGCAGAATCATCCGTAGGGACCCCATAAGAATCAAATGGCACAAAAATATTCTCGTCATTTAGATTCCAAAAATCTGAACTTTTTATTTTTTTCTCCATGGTTGCATTTTTGTCATCTTCAATGAGAAAACAATTATTATAAACAAAATTCCATAAATTTATTTAATTAAAATTTGTACCTATGAAAGTGACACTCTAGTATGTCCAGGATGAATTGGAAGGGGTGCGTCGATGCCCCACTGTTGAGACTCTTGAAGGTGGAGTCGACGACTCATACACTACTGGGACATCCATAGATGGTGTGAGAGATGGTGCAGGGGGAGATGGTGCATGGGTGTCGGCATCTGGTGCATCAGATGTCTTGGGGAGGGATCCAGATGGATAGTCATCTATCACAGAACTGGATGAAATAATGTAATGCTTCTTCCTTGGTATTCCTGTCATTTAATCAAAAAAAATTAAGTTCAGAATATATATTTCAAAAAAATAATGCAGTAAAAAAAATTAAAAATGATAACAGAGGGAGTACTAACAGACAAAATCTATATAACAATGATAATGAATGACTGATGAAATGAAACAAGTGGTTTCTGAATAAATAAATAATTGTACATACAATCATTTTCCCCTTCAATCATATCAGTTTCCTGCTCCATTGCTTCATCCACTTCATTCATCTTTGCTAGACTAATATTTTAAATATCATGATGGACAAATAATTCTGCTTCCTGTTGCAGATTAAATTCAATTTCAGAGGTCAAATTTTCAACTTATCACCCATATCATACAAATCTCTTTGTATTACAAGAGAAACTACACTCCACCCTTCATCAACAACATCATTCACATAATATACCATTTTTTCTTGCGATGCTAAGATATATGGATCATGCAGTTCATGATCACCAACATCCATCAAGCGAGAAAAGTTCACAGAAGTAAATTGCAAGGAATCTCTTTTAACGCCTTTGATAATATCGACCCATTTGCATTTGAATAAAACAACCGAAAATGTCCATGGTAGATTAATTCAATAATATCATGCAACATTCCATAGTATTCCACTTCAGCAAATGTAAATATACCACTATTCTGTGTTCTCAAACCCACTTCTCGATCGACTGTATGAAATCTAAATCCATTCACATTATAAGTGTCGAACTTTCTAATTTCTTTTAGAGGACCTCTAGCAAGAAACATCAAATCTTTTGATACCTCTACTCGAGTATCAGTATTCATGATATGAAAAAAGAAATATACTTTATTATATTTACAACATGTATGTGTCAAACTAATATTCGTATTTATTGCAATATTTATGAAGTTACATGTCGTGCAAAACATTCTACAAGATCTTTATTAACAGCTTTCGTTATATCTTTCTCATTTAGTGTTTGTCCTCTCATTCGTCTCTTTGTTTGTATCCTAAACTCTTCAATAACTGTATCTGCAATTTCACTATTCAGCAGCACATATCTATGTACCTGTAATAATTTCAATTCAGTTAGTGTCACATTTGAGGTCCCCCCAACTGATCAGCCAATAGCAGGAAATATTTTGTATTTCTGATGTATTTGTGATTGAGTCGATGTGTCGTCAACATATCCAAATCGATTAAATCTTGTCTCAATATCATCCATGTATCGAGAACAAAAGGTAAGACACTCCTTAGCCACATAGCCTTCAGCAATTGAGCCTTCTGGTTTATCTTTATTTCTCACGTATGATTTCAAATGCCCAAGATATCTATGAAATAAAATAAACATAATTATTCATTTAATTAAGTACCAAAAACTATTTACTTAACTAGAAAACATATATATAAATTAGCTCTCAATTGGATACATCCATCGATAATGAACGAGGCCTCCTAATTTAGCTTCCTCAACCAAATGCATAGTTAAATGCATCATTACAGTAAAAAAGAACGGAGGAAAGATCATCTCTATTGTGCAAAGGGTCAATACAAACATGTCCTGGAGGTTGTCAAGCTGAAATGTATATAGATATTTCTCACATAGTTTTCTGAAAAATGTGCAGAACTGGAGTACAACAACAGTAATTTTTTCAGGTAATAATGTACGCAATGCCAATAGTAGTAACTGTTGTAACAAAATATGTGAATCATGGCTTTTCAATACATGTAACTTACGATTCTTCAAGTCAACACACATCAAGATGTTACTTGAATACCCATCATATTCCTTAACATTCTTTAACATTCGAAGGAATGTATCTTTATCCCTATTTTTCATTGCAAAAAAATGCTAGAGGATACTTTCCATTCTCATCTGGCCAGAGATCGCGTTTTATGTTCATTGCTTGTAAGTCTTTGCGAGAATTGAGATGATCCTTCGACTTTCCATGCTCATTAAGAAATGTGAAAATCAAATTGTCACAGACATTATTTTCAATATGCATCACATCAAGATTATGCCGCAACAAATTAAATTCCCAACACGGATGTTTTAAGAATAAACTTTTTTCTTCGATTGTTTCATTTCGGTTTCGTTGGACGATGCACTTCAGACCCATTTTCCGCTATCATTGGAATGATAAACCTTCCCAAATTATGTTTCAGCATTTTCATACTATTCTAATATTTCAAAACCATTTAACAACTTTGGAGGTATTCTACAATCAATGGAACCTTTAAATTTTGCTCTGTTCAGCTGAAATCTATGAGATGCATCGAGAAATCTTCGATGACACAAGATGCACCATTTTCTACAGTGAGGTAGTCATTTGGGCTCAAAATAAAAGTTACAAACAGGACAAACCAAACACCTTTATGTGTTCTAACCAGATAAATTCCCAAGCCCAGGGAAGTCACTAATGGTCCACATTAAGGCAACATGCATTTTAAACATTTTTTTAGAAGAAGCATCAAATGTCCTAACACCGTTGCTCCATAACTCCTGCAATTCTTTAATCAAAGGCTGCAAGTGTACATCAATATCATTTCCAGGCATTTGTTTTCCAGGAATAATCATTAAAAGCATAAAATATGTTTGTTGCATACACATCCTTGGAGGCAGATTGTAAGGGATCAAAATAACTGGCCAAATGCTATAATTGGTACTCAAAGTCCCAAATGGGTGGAATCTATCGGCAGCCAATCCCAATCGAACATTCCTAGGATCAGCTGAGAAATCAAGATTGAATGAATCAAATGTCTTCCAAGATTGGGAATCTCGTGGATGTCTCATTAACCCATCATTGTTATTATCTACAGAATGCCACTTCATGTGTTCGATGGTTTTCGATGACATGAATAATCGTTGCAATCGAGGCTTCAAAGTAAAGTAACACAAAACCTTTGCAGGTGTGCTCTTTTTCTTCTTCTCCATGAAATTATATTCATTCAGACTTCCAACATCTCCATTTTCCTGCCATCTAGAAGAAACACATTTCTTGAAATTATTTCTACTTGAATCCTCTCCCCAATAAATCATACAATCATTGGGACATGCATGTATTTTTTTATAATTCATACCAAGCTTGTTAACAACTTTTTTCATATCATAAAAAGATTCTGATATTTTTGCTTCAGGAAATGCATCACGATTCAATTCCAATATCATGGAAATTTCCTTATTTGTAATTCCACATAGACATTTGATATGGTACAACTTCAAGAAAAATGAAAGATTTGAATATTTCAAACACCCACTATACGACTCTTGATTTCCTTCATCAACTAAATCATGAAACACATTTTCCTCAGTGAAGTTTTCTCTTACATTTGGCTCCATAGATTCAAGAGGAGGATCCAATGATATGTGACAATCTTGATCTTCCTATGTTACAGTCTCAAAAACATCACTTGTCACGTTGCAATTTGTATCACCCTCTTCTGGTTTTTCTGATATGTTTTGATGCTGGTAGTGGTGTCTTGCAGTGTCTAAAGCATCATTTATTAGGTTTTTCATTTCATTTTCCATTGTCAATGAACTTGGGACCGCATTATACAGATTAACATCAGTGCTCAATATTTCTGTAACGTTCGATTCTCCATGCCAAATCCAACAAAAATATTGAGCAGGGAATTGCTTCAATATTAAATGTTCATAAACCTCATCTCACATCAACCATGTTCTAAATTTACATTTAGGACGTGGACATTTTATTCTCCCTTCAATGGATTTATTTGAAATTGAAAAATCTAAAAACTCATTCACACCCTTAACATACTGAGGTGTGTTCCTTGGTAATGTGATCCAACTTTTATCCATGTATATCACAATGTTCCTACACAAAAAACAAGGAATCAAAAATAAGACATCTTTTATAACCCCATCATCAAAAACAAATAATGATGAACAAAATTTCCATAATAGAGAAAAATTCAAGGATATATCAGGAAATGTTTCTAAAAATTCCTCAAAGTCCCTAAACTGGAAGCACAAAATGGATGAAGTCTTTCTATAAGAATGGGCCTTTTCATCATGTTATGGTTCATCCTTCCTCTACTCCTTGCTCATTGGATTCTCTTCATTCCGAATATTAATTTGTTGTATACCTGATAAAACTAAGGAATGAACAACCATCGATTTCTAAGAATATTTAGCTTCCATTCACATGTCCCTAGTGACAACCTCCAAAATGGATGTTATGCACAATGAAAGTAGAGATGTACCAAGGTCTGGGTGAAGACCATCACCAAAGAAATGATCTTTCTCATAATTGATGACCCCTATCTTTGGAGAATATATAACAAACCTTGAAAGGTTATTGACATACTCTCATACTGATCTTTCACCAATAAAAAGTCTCATGAGCTCAGTCTATTTCCATACATTCATTCCCTTAGGAAATAACAATTAAAAAATCAATCTTGATGAGATTACAATTCATACATTCAGGAAGTTAAGAAGGTACCACAGACTCCCACAATACTCTACTGATACTATAAATCGAGTTCTAAACAATTCTCACACACAAAGTGATTCAAGAATCCTATGATTGTGTCTGAGATTGAAAATGATTTAACATCGAAAAATCCACACATAATCTAGGTCGGAATAAGAACTAAATAATACTTTTTGAAAATTACAGTGGAAAACAATAACATCTAAATGAACTATATCAATTAAATACTTAAATTACATTTATAGGTTGATACAAGATAGGATATCTATATTTATCTACGTACACTATAAGAGTAGGAATCATACTCTTTGTACTTCTGATAAAGGGACTACTATATAGATCTTGCTCAATCATTAAAGGACTGAATTTTAAATATATGTACATTGATGAATAAGCCTCTGGTGAAATATATCATGTAGAAATATATCCTATATATGATAGGGGATATCATTAACATAACATGGATTCATGGGTAGGGGAACATGTTTATATTGAGATATTTTATTTATCTGACTCTCATGTACATATTTATAGCTAATGAAGTTATTATAAAATTACCAGATTGAAGTCATGTAGAATTTACTACATATCAAGCAATTTTTACCCATGCATTGAGGAAACAGTACCCTTAGGTTGTTCATGAGTATAAAATTTGTGATCTAACACTATCCATGTTTGAGTGGCCTAGTGACTATATCCCTATTTTTTCTTATGGTTGAATGGTTGTCCCTATGTGATTTTTATTATTTATTTTCACCGTAAATTTTTCCTGAGACATTAAATGTGGGTTCTAGTGGGAATAAAAATGAATTTTTTAGAAAGATACACTTTTTATGGGTTTAACTTGAAACTTTCTATGGATTTACCATTTTTATTGAATTATCATACTTTTCATATGTTTTTTAATGTGCATTCATATCAGGGGGGACTCAAATATTTCCCTCCGTTATTATTGTATTTTTATAACATAGTAATTTCTATATATCTTTCAATTAGTATTTTAAAATATTTAATGTTACACCAATTTTTATATTTTTATGGAAATTCATTTTTAATCGAATGTGAGGTGGTTGGAATTTTGAAATGTGTTGAATAAAATAATGTGAGTTTGGTGCCTAATTTCATTATTATAGAAAACCATGAGGTGTTGTGCACATATTTTAATGTAAAAAAAATAAAAATATTTTTATCCTATTTTAGGATTAGATGTATTGAAAAAATTAGGGGTTTCCATGGGTCTGGTTGGGTTGGGTCGGGGGCCTTTCTTGACCCGACCCGATCGAAAAAGGTCGGGTCGGGATGGGTCGGGTCGCATGCTTTGTGAGCAGCTAACCCAACCCATCCCAACCCGTTGGGGTTGGCTTACCCGACGCATGGACAAAACCAACCCAACCCGCTATGGTTTGGGTCAGTTCAGGTTGGGTTATATGTGTAAAACTCGACCCGACCTGACCCAACCTGATGGGCCCATACTCGGACCCGTGACCCAGCCCCCCAGACCCATCCCCCCACCCCCATACCCACTTACAGCAGCCTTCCCTCCCCCTAGCCCCATCCTACAGTATACCCTCAACCCCCTGCAGCACCCCAACCCCTCCCCATAGCCCCATGCACCACCCACCCCCCAGCCCCTACAGCAGCCCCTTCCACCACGGTGTGACCCAGCCCCCCAGACTCAGCCCCCCCCCCCCCCCATCCCCACATGCAGCAGCCGTCCCTCCCCCTGCCTACAGCAGCCCCCTCCCATACCCTCCCAGCCCCCTGCTTACAGCAGGTCCCCTACCCTACTTGTAGCATCCCCCAGACCCCAGCCCCATACTTGCATGCCCCCAGACCCCATCCCCCTGCTGCAGGCCCCCAGACCCCAGCCCCCTGCTTGCAGCAGCCCCCCTACCCTCCCCTCCCCCAGCCCCGGCTTACAGTATCCCCCTCCCATCCCATCCCCCTAGCCCCTTGCCTACAACAGAACCAGTACCCCCTACAGTAGCCTCCCACATCCCCTCATCCCCCTATAGTGTCTCTGTCCACCCCCTACAGGAGGACCCCAGCTAGCAGCAGGACCCCAGCCAGCAGCAGCCTCCCCTCCCCCAGGTGAATTTTACTAACATGAAAAATTAGAAAATCAAAATTCAATTATCTCCAATTACCAATTCAAAGGTTAATTATCATTTGAACATGCCAATGTGCCATTAATCTAATTCCAGTCGCATGCCAATATTCCATTATATCATGTTTTTATTACATACCAAGTGATTGTGACAAAATCCAAATTCAAAATTCAATCCGTTTATAAAAAACAATTCATAATACCTATGGTGGAAACATTTCATAGGTTCAACAAATCAGTTTTGAATATGGTGGTTTTTTCTATCATCAGAAACACATCATAATGGTAAAAATAATAAGAATTTAAGAAGGAACATGATACAAAAACTAACTACTTACCAGTCACTACCATGCCAGACCATACCGCACACAAAGTACAACAAGTAGGAGGGGAGGCGAGGTGAGCCAGGAGGGATTTCTCCCGAATCCTAATTTATCTTGAGGAAAGTTGTATGTCGGGGGAGGAGGCGAGCGAAGAGGTATTTTCTGGGTGGTTTCGGAGGTGAAAAACAAGGGAAGAGGAGGAAAGGATGAAAGGAGTGTTTTTCGCGAGAGAATGAGAAGAGAGAACCGAAGGAGATCAAGGGGTTGGGATGTTTGAGGAATGAGGAGGAAGGAATAGATGGAGAAGGTAGGGTTTCGTTTCTTGATAATTGTGAGGGTCTGGGAAGGAGGAGGGAGTAGGGTTTCTTTCTTCTCTATGCGAGGAAAGAGTCGGGGTCGGTAGGAGAGGAGCTGGAGAGAGCATGAGGGAGGGAGAGAATGACCAGTTGGGCCGTGACTTCGTGAGGCGAGGGGATGTTTTTTTTTTGGCAGACACCCATGGGCCACGTGTCGGGTTGGGTCTAAATGTCTCCAACCCGAGACCCGACCCATCCCATGCACGGGTCGACCCGACATAAACCCAACCCGAACTTTTTTCTACGTAACCCGACCCAACCAGACCCAACCCGATTGGGTCGGGTTAAACCCATCAGGTTGGGCTGGGTCTGAACACCCCTAGAAAAAATATTATTGTATTTTAATCTCGTATATCATGGATATAATAGGTGGGTGTGGAATATTATAAAACAATGGAAATTAGAGAATTACATGAATTATGATCCCAGTGATCATATAAACAATCTCATGGATATTCACACTATGTTTAATTTCATTGTTCATAGACCAATATATGTATAGAGTTTAAGGGAATGTATCCTTGAAAAAACATTATGTGATATATATAGCGATATAAGAGAGGAATAAAAATATGATATGGATGTAGAGCTTGACACACATATGCATATATCCTTAGGGGATGACTCAAATATTTTATGGACATGGTTCTCAGACCTGTAGTTGCTAACATTTTTATATGTAAAAACATAGAACCAATGATTGGTTAGTCTTCATAAATATTCCAAAACACAACCTGATGTGAATTAAGGATTATTATTATCAAATAATACCTTGGAGGGGGACATTAATTTTATGGTCATGATGTTTAGACCATTGTGTCACAAAGTTTAATATCCTATGAAATGGACCATGGTTTTGATAAGACATTACAAAAGGAGAATCTAATGATATGTATTTGGGGTATCCAAAAGATATTAATACCCAAATTGGAAGGTGCAGAAGAATATAATTTCATAATTTATTTAAATGTTAAAATGATTCTAAAATGTTTAAACTTCTGGGTACAACAATCACATTGAATAGAATGATTTTTGAAGGTTTAAAATATACATTATGAATGCTTGAGTCAATAAGAAATAGCGACCAACTGGTGAAGAATGACCATTGAAAATAGTGGATTAATAATACCATTATAATTCAATAGAATCTAATGGTAGTATGTTGGATATTTTCTCAATCATTCCATTGATTGATTATGTGGTTTAGGTAGAACTATCTTCCATGACTAAAATATCCCATAGGGATAACATTATACGATTCTAGGAAAGGTGTGATATTCAGTATCATATCCTAATAGGTTATCTCCAAATAAATCAACATCCACAAGCAATTTTTATATGAATATAGAAAACAAAAATTGATTAAATCAATTTTAAGGGATCCTAAGAGTAGTATATCAACTTGGGAAATTTATCAGTGTTGAATCACACATTAGAGATATGAACTGGCTTCATAGAGAAAAAAATATTCAAAAAGAATTTTAAAACATTATATGTTATTCCACCATGTACTGAAATTGTATCTTGTGTCATGTATTGCAACATGAGACTCATGTGTATTAAATCACTTAATGTAGTGATATATTCGATTTGAAGAGGTAGTATTTTAATTGAAGAGAATGTACTATTAAAATTTCCTAAGTCTAGTTGAAAATGTAATGGGATATCCAATATAACTTTTTCCAAGAGGAAACTTTTATGGGGAATAGGAATAAATTATCAAGGATCACATAGTGAACCCCATGATATTTTTATGATATTATTCTTATAAGAAATATTTTTCCTAATCCATAAAAGGGAACAGATTAGTGGGAGTGAAACATTACACCTCTAATGATTTCTTTAAGAGGGTTTAGACCTAACAAATAGTTGTGACTATTTTGATTTTTAGTTTGTATAATTTTAATTAGGAAAAGGGTTAAAATTTAAGGTCATACAGATTTGAAAAAATGTTTTTGAGGTTCAACGTCACTTAACATAGACATGGAAGGTAGAACAACTAGTACATCGATGGGGAGGACATATCCAACTTCAGTTGGGATCCCAATTGATGTATATTTTTCCCATTTGTAAATTCAAAATGTTTATGTTTGTTGTATATGTACTATGTATTTGTGGTCATGCCTATGAAAATAAATATCATTGTCATCATGTAATTCATTAGAATGAGAATAAATCCACACATAGTTCTTGAAATGAAAATCCCTCTGTCAAATATATGAATCATATAAAAGGAAAGGGAAATTTTATTCTTATCATGTGTCTATATATAAGATAACCCATTTAAAAATCTACTACATAGAGTCACCACATATGTAGGTGATAGTAATTATAATATTTTGACAAGGAATATGGTAGTTGGTTCCATGGTAGGGTGCCTAGATATCACTACATATCCTAATGTGATGGGAGTCAATCCAACTTGTAGTTATACTTATAGAGGATTCATTGCATAGATTTATATCACATGTGAGGAATATGTGCATTAATTCTCTAATATACTTGTCAACTATGTGGAAAATACTTCTATATTGATCAAGATCTCATTTAGTGGGGTTTGGATTTTAATTTCTCATCCTTGTTTGGGATTATAAAAAGGTGATGATCTATATCTAATACCAAATAGATAAGATACATTTTTCTATAGAAATAAAATATGAAACTATACAATTAGTATATAGTTTGGAATAATCTAAATTATACCATTACATGGATGAAGATCTCATATTGGTAATGGGTCACATAGAAAGGAAAAATTGTCTTGCATTTTATTTTAGCAATACAAGTACTCATGTGATGAGGGGTGATTTTTATGATGTTTAACTGAATGAAATTATGAAAAATGTCATACAGTTTAAAATAATGAGACTAGGAGACTGTAAACTAATGTGGAGATTATACCAAACTATATACTAAAAACCTACCTACTGGAAAACCAAAAAACCTAATGAAGGAGAAACAAAACCCTACCTAGATGGGAAGACGGTGCAGCATTCGGGGTCGTGGGGGGCCGGGGGTCGTGGGGTCGCGGGGTTTCCGGGGTCACCGGGGTCGCTGGGGTCGGGGTTGCAGGGTCGCCAGGGGAAGCGGGGGGCCAGGGTCACGGGGGAAGCGGGGGGCTGGGGGAAGCGTGGGAAGGAGGGTTGGGGTGGGGGAAGGGTCGGGTGTTAAAAAACCAATGTTTCGCGGTAGTTCCTAGAACCACCGCTAAACAGTGGTTTTGTTTTAGTGGGATTTAACTAAATACCCTGAGAAAGAATGATATTTACTAAAAATTTCCATATGTGAATTTGGGGTTCAAAAATTTTCATTTTTTTGTCGCATAATCTGAAAAGAAGGGATATTTCAGGATCAAGTAAAGAAGGATGTTATTTAATGTTGGCCTATAACAAAAAAAATAAATTAGATACATTGTTTTCTTGGTTTTTATAGATGTTACGTTTTTCTTTGGGAAATATATCTCATGATTGTCCAATCCACTCACAAAGTTCACTTGGAAAGGAATTAGGTTCATATGGACAGAATAATTTCAATATCATTTCCCAGATCTAAAAAGAAGGTTAGTTGGTGAACATGTGATCACAGTACCAAATAGTAGAGAATGTTTTTTGATGAGTAGAGATGCATCTATAAAGGTATTGGTATTTTTTTCGAGTAAAATGATGTAGTGATAGCTTATGCCTTGTGAAAATTGAAAAACCTTGAGCAAAATTACACAACTCAAGATTTGGAGTTAACTACGGTAATTTTTTAATTAATGATATGAATGAATTATCATTACAGAGTGAGGTGTGCCATATATACTGCTCATAAATGTTTAAATTATATTTTTACTCAAAAATATAAGAATATGAAATGAGGAATATGGTTGAGATTTTTTAATGATTACAACATATCAATATATTTCCACCATGGAAAAAGGGAACAAGGTGGAAGATTCGTTGAGTCGAAATAATCATGCTAGCCCATCTATGATATGTATCAAAAGAGATCCAATATTTATGGATTTAAAAAGAATGGAACTATAAATTATAATGGAAGGGGGGAAATATTATCTTTCTCAAATAAATTTGAAACTGTATATTCAAGTGATGATTAAGGAGTCACAAAATAAAGATGTATAACTATAAAAGAGGGTGAGAAATGTTTATATGTTCAACATCAGTTGTGATGGAATAATAATCTTCAGGAACAATTTTTTGTCCCTCCTAAACTATATTTAAAGATGGGGCTATTGGATGAAGCTCATTTTTCATCATTCTATATTCATCCTAGAAACACTATGATGTATAGAGACTATAAATAGTATTTCTGGTTGGATGGAATGAAGATTGATATTGATGACTATGTTTCTCTGTGATTATTTTGTTATAAAGTTACAAATAATAGATAAAAATATAAGGGTATATTATAACTATTTACCACACATGAATGGATATAGGAAAAGATAACTGCGGATTTTTCAGTAGACTTCCCAAAACATCTTAAAACAATAATTCTATGTTGGTTATAGTTGATCACCTTATAATATCCACACAGATCATTTATATAAGGGAATTTTTCTATTTTGAAAACATTTCCCGAATATATATTAATGATGTTTTCATATTTCATAGAGTACTATATTTCAATATATCTTATTTATATCCAAGTTTTACTTTAATGTTCCTGATAATTCTTCAGCTAGATCTGGTTACATAGTTATGTTTCATCACTGCTTATCATCCTTAGAAAAATAGTCAATTTTATAGCATAATTAAAACTCTAGAATATACGGTAGGATATTACTCTATGAATTTCATAGTTATTTGGGATAAACACATACCTTTGGTAAATTGTTTGTAGAATAATAAAACTTACTTCAGTATTCAGATGGATCCATATGAAGTGCTATATGATAAGAAGGCTAGAACACCAACATGATGTAATGAAGTTGTGTAAAGAAATATATTTGGACCTAGTATAGTAGAAGAAATGTTAGAGAGTGATAGATCTATTCAATGAAATATGATATATTCTTAGATTATATAAAAAATTTATGCTGACAACAGAGGAAAATACCTAGAGTTTGAAATATATGATAAGGTACTTCTTCAAAATATCTCCCTAGATGAATGTAATTAGATTTGGAAATAAATTAAAGCTAATACCTAGGTATATCATCCCTTATGAAATTAATTATCATTTTTTGAAAGTATATTATAGATTGTCATTTCCAAAAAATATCTCTCAAGTTCATGATGTGTTCTATGTATCTTTCTGGAGAAAGTACATTTTTTAAACATAACATGTAATAAACATAGATGTTATACCAATAAAGGAGGATATTTCTAATGAAGAACAACCAATCATGATTTTGGATCCGAGATAAAAAATTCTACAAAACAATACAACTCACCTAGGTAATGTTTTATGGTGAAACCATCAATTTGAGGAGGCTATGTGGGAACCCCAGGATGTGTTGTGGCAAAGGCAGATTAATCTATTTTAATTATAGTGGTGAATTTTTAAGTTAAAATTAATTAAAATGGGGTATAATGTTACACCCATTAATTTTTTTGAATTATTTCTCATTAAATAATATTATTTATTTTATAGATTCTGTTGTAGGGAACAATGAGTTTAAACGATCCGTGAGACACTATTAGTATAAAATAACAATTATAACATACTAATTAAATTGGTGGGAATAAATATAAATAAAAAATTTAAGATATTAATATAAATTTTCAACTAAATATGAATGAATGATAAGGTTCTTTGAAAAAAATCACACCATTTTTAGTAAAATATCATTATTCTTCAAAAATATGTTTTCAGAAAAAATGGGTTAACCTCTTTTTATGAGTGAATATTGATTTTTATAATTTACATAAAATTTATATGATAAAATGAATTTAATTTTTTAATTTTTAATTTCCAAAAAATATTAATATTATTTTTTTTATAATTTTCTAAAAATAGTTATTTTTTCTGGAATAGTGAAAGTACTGATAATTATAGAAAATTTTATTTTCATTTATAGTATTTATAAGGTAATATTATATTTTGGTTTATTTTTAAATATTTATTATTTCACTCTCATTTAAAATAATCCAATTCGGTTTTTTGTAATGGATTGTACACACAAATTTACAATAGAAAAAATTATATTTAAAATGGTAAATTTTTCTAAAAATAACTCATAGTCATGGTGTTTTTATTTTACATTATATTATGAAAATTTTCTATTTTGAATTTTTAAAAATAGATTCTAAATTTATAATTATAAGAAAAAAACTTATTCAATATATCACTTTTATTTTTGGCCAATATGAATTGCAAAATTGCAAAATTGTTTTACCGCAGTAAAGGTTAAATTGTGTAACTTAGGTTAAAAATAAATTGAAAAAGACTATAAAATGAACCTAAGACAGGGCCAACTTTTATTTTATGTATCTATTTCGACCCTAAAGACCTATGGATCGAAATTGACATTTTCAATGCACAATTATCCACTAAAATGACTTATAAAATATTTATGTTAAAGAATGTCACTAAATGTCACTTTCTTTGTCCTAAATATCATATATGTATACACATGAAAAAAAGGTATGTTATAAATAAATATAAATTTAATATTTTTAATTAATAAACGTATCTCCATTATATAAGTTTATCTTTGACTTTTTGGGATTATAATATGATATTATGGTATTTATAATACTTTATGTGTAACGCCCCGACCCCAGCTACCCAGAGTCGGTGCATTACTTCGTAACATTGTCATGATCACAAGAAAGATCAAATCTCGAAAGACCGATTGGTTTAGTAGCCTTGGAAACACCAGATATATTCATAAGTTTTACATTACATCATAAAATGAAAAACTACTACAACAACATAATGTCTCCACAGTCCACACTATTATCCCCTCATAATATCCCTACAGGTCATTCATAATTTACTTTTCACTTCCTGGGAAAAATAAAACATAGAAAACGTGTGAGCTCAAATGCCCAGTAAGGATAACAATATAGCGGAAACTTTCATAAATAAGAATAAACATTTAAGGCAATTTATAACTAAAACAAAATCCTTTTAAACTTGAACATCAACATAATATGGCAAAAGTAAAATGAAATAATGCCATTTACTCATTCACATGGATATTCTACTAATCGAATAATCACATGCAAAATCACTAACCACTTTCATAATGTTGGAATGCATAATGCCAGACTATCATAACCACAAATCCAAGGCCTCGTGCCAAGACTAAAAATAAGATTTTGTCAAGGCCTTGTGCCAAGACAATAGTTTGTCTCATGAGACCTACCGATGCATCGAGGAGCTATAGCGGGCTCCACCCGTCACATATTAAGTCCAATGCATTCCCATATGAAAAGGTTTAAACATAACATAAAAATTCGTATTAAAACTAGCATACGAAATGACAATAAATTCACCATAAACTATGAATGGTATAAAAATAGCACATCCACAGTCAAACATATCACAAAACCTTCAATACAATATAGATGTTTTGTATTATAATAAATCAACTTCAAATAAGTGTAAAATCCATCAAAGGATGTTGACCTAGATAAAATCAAAACACTTTTTAGAGAAATATCTCTTTCTATTTTTGAAATAATTTAAGAGCCATATAAAACAAAACATTTTCTTGAAAATATTCTTATAATCTTGTAAGGAAAGCTTTGAAGATTTTATAACGGCGGAAAATAACTGCACCTGCCGTATAAGTTAAAAAAACATTCTTACCTTAATTCTGTCGAAAAGGTTAAAAAGGACCTTGTTTTGAAAACGACGGAAAGATTCCTCTTATAAAAAGTCAAAAAAGGGTACAAATGACTTTAACCAATATTCTTGTAAATAATAAAAATGTTTTGAAATACATTTTGAAGAAACATGGATGTGGATGATAAAGATATCCCAGTAGATTATTACGTATAAACAACCTCAGATAAAGAAGAGATTGTGAAATAACCCTTACCTTGTACTTTTCCTTGGTTGGGGTAGGTTAAACTCCTGCATAATGGGGAAATAATTGTTATTAAATTATAAAAGAATCATATACATTCATATGATATCATATATGATCTTTTAACATTGGTTTGTTAACAATATCATAGATTTATCGTTGTTTCGGGTGTTAACTTACTCGTTTTCTTTTATATGTTTTGTTACGTAAATCGTGTTTTTCATTGATAGGTTGTATCTTATTTATATCCAGAATGATATCATGTCCTTAAACATTATTTTTAAATCATCAAATGATAATTATACTTGAATGGATACAACGGAGAATGAATCTCATCACGTTCGTGGAGACGGTAGTCCGTACGTACGCACGAGCGACAATATCATTATTTTGATATTAAAATAATATATAATTGGATAGTATATCATATATACAGAATCATTATCATGTCATATTTATTATTTACATGAATTAAATATCATTATTATACCCACCTAAATAATAATATATTGAATAACAATTACACCACGACGTGGAGACGGTAAGCTGTACGTACGCACGTATGGTGACATGTCATTCAAATTATAGGTAGAATACTGAATATGGTTGTTCCATATTTATAATAACATAACAGTATATAGAAGATACTGGAGTTATAATTTTAGAATTGAAATAATAAACAAAGAGGGAGTGGAAGAAGAATGAAACATGAAAGAAGGTGATGAAAATGTTACCTCTTCTTCGGGTTCTTCCTTTTGATTTGATCAAAAGGACTCCTTAGGATGGCTTTCTGACTAAAGTAAAGCTTCTAGGATGAAGGGATAGAAGTTGGGAGAGTATTTGGGCAGAGTTTGGACGATCCAAAAGGCTTGAAAGTGTGAATAAGGTGGTAGAGGTGGGGGCCTTTTATAAGAGGAGAGGAGGGCTCTTTTGGAAAGATTGAAATGTTACATTATTATAAAATGCTTTTTTCGGATTCTAAAGGTCCCACACTTATATAATTCGTGGATAAGGTGATAAGGGTTCGAAATCCTCTCATCCAATAGGCTTTGGACAAGTGTAAACCTTGGATTTTGCATTATCTTCTCATTTTATTTAAATCGTTAAATAATGAGGTCATCACTGCATCATAATGATGTCATAAATAATTTAATTTATTTAATGTCTAAAAATTATAAAAAAAATACTATGATGTAGGAAATCTTTTTATATTTCTAATGAATATTTATAGTCAAAATTTGTACTTGTGTAACCCCACTTAAAAACTGTTTTAGTAAAACAACTCCTGTTTGTGTCAATTTAATTTTAACATTAAATAAATATATATTAATGTCATTTTCCAACTAATGTGGCTCCATGGGGTCCTCAAGTTGACACATGGGTTGTCTTGGTCGGCCATGACTCATCCAATAGGAGTAGGACAAGTGTCATGCTCATCTCATATTATTAAAACATTATTTGTACCTTAAACAACACTAATTACCTCTAATCGCGATTAAGAACTTAAAAGTTATTATTCACCAAAAAAATATTTTAATCTCATTGAACCACATTTTACTTCTTAATGACAACCATGTATGTCGGATTTTTGAAAATCAAATCACATAAGTGGTAATATTTCATTTAAACGAAAAATCAGTTATTTAACTACCACTTAGTGGTTTCACTATTCATCAAAAATTGAAGTTTTTCTAAACAATGCCAAAATTTCACCCTAAGCTATAATTGATATTCCGAATCCAAAAATGAAGACCATTTTGATAAATAAAATTTATAAAATTTCAAAAAGTAGGTATTACTATTCACAACAGCTAGTTTAATTAGTTGTGGTGTGTGTTAGAGCTCGAGGTTGCGTACAACACACGCTATTGCATTATTCGAAGGGAAACGTACCGTGGAAGCTTGGGGTGTTACATTCTCCCCTCCTTCAAATAATTGTGTCCTCGCAATTTCTAGGGTATTACTGCATAAAAAGACTCGGGTGGTTCTTCATCATAAGTTCCTCAGGTTCCCACGTTGCCTCTTCCATTTTATGATTTCCCTACAAAACATTTACCAGACGAGTCGTCCGGTTTCTCAGCACCAGCTCCCTCACATCAAGAATCCTGACGGGCTCTTCACAATAGGAAAGATCGGGTTCCAATTCTAATTCCTCATAGGTGAGTACATGCGTTGGGTCAGGCATGTATTTCCTCAACAGAGATACGTGGAACACATCGTGAACTTTGGAGAGACTTGGCGGCATTACCAATCGGTAAGCTACAACCCCAATTCGTTCTAGAATTTCGAAAGGTACGATGTACCTAGGACTCAATTTTCCTTTCTTACCAAAACGTATGACTCCCTTCCACGGAGATACCTTTCGGAAAACATGATCACCGACTTGAAATTCCAAATCCTTCCTTCGATTATCGGCATAGCTCTTCTGCATACTTTGAGCTGCTTTGATGTGATTTTGGATTACTTTCACCTTTTCCACCGTTTCCTCCACCAGTTCTGGGCCTACAAGTTTTCTTTCACCAACGTCATCCCAACAGGTTGGTGTACAACATCTCTTTCCATATAACGCTTCATATGGTGCCATCTGAATACTCGAATGGAAGCTACTGTTATAAGAAAATTCTACTAGTGGTAAATATTGATCCCACATACCCTAAAAGTCAAGTGAGAAAGATCTCAACATATCTTCTAAGGTCTGAATAGTCCGTTCTGATTGTCCGTCTGTCTGAGGGTGGTAAGCAGTGCTCAAATGAAGTTCAGTATCCAAGGATTTCTGAAGGCTTTTCCAAAATCCTGAAGTAAAACAGGGATCACGATCAGAAACGATCGATAGGGGTACTCCATGAAGTCTCACAACTTCATTAATATATAGTCTTGCTAGACGTTCTAGGGGTAGATCTTCTCTTATAGCAAGAAAATGTGCTGATTTGGTAAGACGATCAACAATAACCCATATTGCATCGTTCCTTCTAGGAGTCTTTGGTATCCCCATGACAAAGTCCATCGTAATATTGTCTCATTTCCACTCCGGTATGGGAAGAGGTTGCATGACTCCTCCAGGCTGTTTCCTTCCAGCTTTCACTTGTTGACAAACCATACATCTTGACACAAAATCAGCAATCTCCCTCTTCATGTTGTCCCACCATAAATGTTCCGTAAAATCTCTATACATTTTGGTGCTCCAAGGGTGTATAGAGAAATTGGAACTATGAGCATCATCCAGCAATTCCCTTTTTAGATCAGGTATATCGGGAACACAAAGTCTCTTCCCAAATTTCAAAATTCCATCTTTATACACAAAGTCCCTCAATCTTCCATCATTCACATCTTTAATCTTCTTCTGAAATTCTTCATCATTGGTCTGAGAAATCTTAATCCTTTATAGTAATGATGGTTTGGCAACCATTTGAAAAAGCATTGATGTTTCACCTTCCCTAGTTATTCCCATGTCAATCTTCACTAGATCCATGAAAATTGGATCCCTTCAAATTCTCATCACATTCAAAACTCCATGGTCTTTTCTACTCAAAGCATCTGCCACCTTGTTTGCCTTCCCCGGGTTGTAATGTATCATACAATCATAATCCTTGAGTAGTTCAAGCCATCGCCTTTGCCTCATGTTGAGTTATTTTTGTGAGAAAATATACTTCAAACTCTTGTGATCAGTATAAATATCACATTTTTCACCTTAGAGGTAATGTCTCCATATATTTAAAGTGAAAATCACAGCTGCTAACTCAAGATCATGAGTAGGATAGTTTTTCTCATGAATTTTTAGCTGTCGTGATGCATAGGCAATAACCTTATCATTCTGCATAAGGACACAACCAAGTCCTTTCTTCGATGCATCACTATAAATAACAAACCCATCATTCCCCGATGGTAGAGTCAATACAGGGGCATTGACTAATCTTCTCTTCAGTTCTTCAAAACATTCCTCACACTCTTTTGTCCAGAAAAATTTAATCCCTTTACGTGTGAGCTTTGTCAATGGGTTAGCCAATCTGGCAAAATTCTTGACGAAACGTCGATAATAACCTGCTAAACCAATAAAACTATGTACCTCAGTTATACTCGTAGGTGCTGGACATTCTTGGATTGCCTTGGTCTTAGAAGGATCAACAGAGATTCCATCTTTAGAGACAATATGGCCATGAAAAGAAATCTCATGAAGCCAGAATTCACACTTGCTAAACTTCCCATGTAATTCATGCCTTCTCAGAGTCTTCAAGATAATGCGCAAGTGATTTTCATGATCTTCATAGGTTTTGGAGTATACCAAGATATCATCAATAAATACCACCATAAATTCATCGAGATACTCCTTGAAAACTGTATTCATCAGATCCATGAATACAGAGGGTGCATTAGTCAAACCAAACGGCATTACAATAAACTCGTAATGCCCGTACCTGGTTCGAAATGCTGTCTTCGGAATGTCTTCCTTCTTCACACAAAACTGATGGTATCCAGATCGAAGGTCAATCTTTGAAAAGTATTGAGCTCCATGCATTTGGTCAAATAAATCATCAATGCGAGGTAGGGGATACTTGTTCTTTATTGTTATAGCATTGATCTCCCTATAGTCAATGCACAACCTCATAGATTCATCTTTCTTCTTAACAAAAAGAACAGGGGCTCCCCAAGGAGAAACACTAGGGCGAATAAATCCCTTATTACTCAATTCCTCTAGTTGTTTCTTTAGTTCAACTAATTCCACAGTGGCCATTCTATAAGGGGTCTTCGATATGGGCCTTGATCCAGGAATTAAATCAATGGAAAACTCAACTTCTCGTTCTGGAGGATGTCCAGGTAAATCTTCCGGAAACACATCAACATATTCTCTCACAATAGGTACATCCTCTATTTGAATCTTCCTTTCCTCACCCTCAGTAATTTCCTTCTCTTCCTCCCCAATAATTGAATTTAGTTGAGCTACTGGGGGTGGATCTAGATAAGAATTATGTGGCGACGATTCGACTCTAAAGATAAGGTGTTCCTTATCATCATTATCAAGAATCGTAACCTCTTTCCTCTTACAATAAATTTTTGCATCATGGTCTGAAAGCCAATCCATACAGAGGATTATATCAAATTCAATCATGGGTATGACGAAGAGATCAGCAGGTAAAGAACATTTAGGTGCTCTAATGGGAACTAATCGACAAAACTTTGTTGCAATAATACTTCCCTTAGGGGTTTTGACCGACAACTCCCTTGTTAAATCAAATTGGAAATATCTAATTTTCTTAGCAAACTGGGAAGATATGAAACAATGCGATGATCCAGAATCAAATAATTCATTTTCTAATCTTGAGGAGACCATTAGATTACCTGCCACCACGTCTTTCGGAGCTTCTACCTCAGCAGTAGTGATAGCATAAGCCTGGCCTTGATCCCTTGGCCTTTTTTGAGGTAAGTTCTCCTGATGCTTAGGACATTCATTTGCATAATGCCCCATCTCCCTGCAATTGTAGCACTGAACGTTGGTAGCTTCCTTCTTCCCCTTGCAATCATGAGCTTGGTGGCCTTTTTCACCACATAAGTAACAGACTCCCATTCCCTTCAAGCAAGTACCAGGATGTTTCTTCCCGCATTTACCACAAGATGGATATTCAACCTTTCCCTTCTTCCCTTTATTTCCATTCCCAGATTGATCAGCAGGTCTCTTCTTCTCTTGCTTCGCTTTAATGTCATAAGACTTAGAGAATTCCTTTTCTGTCTTGATAGCACATGAGACAATGTCTTCGTATGATGAAAAGGATTGTGAGACTAATGCTCGACGAAGAAATGGTTTTAACCCATCAAAGAAACGATCAATCTTACTTCCTGGGTTACGTATATAATCTCCAGCATACCTTTCTAACATTGTAAAGTTAGCCTCATACTTTGTGACATTCTCATCCTCCTTTTGTCTCAGACTCAGAAATTGCCTTTCCATATCTGATCGATGGTCGTGAGGAAAGTATTTTTCTAAAAACATATCTTTTAACTCCCTCCATTCCATATTTGATACTTCATCATCTTCCTTCATGTTTTGAATCAATGACCACCATTGATCAGCATCTCCAGTGAGTCGGTAAACTGCCATGATATTTTTTTCCCTTTCACTGCTCCCCAAAACCTGAAATATTTTCTCTAGAGAATTTATCCATTGCTCGGCTACTAAGGGATTTTTACTCCCATTGAACGTTGGTGGTTTTTTCCTCATGAATCTATCTAACATTGATCCTCCACGCCGTGGATCAGGGTGCTCTATATGGGTAAGGTTATTATTCATAACCTGAGTAAGTTGTCCCAGTATGGTGATTAGCTGATCGGCACCAGTTGCATCACCAGCCCCACTATAATTATCTTGAGCAGGAGGGAAATCCCTACATGGAGTGTGTGCATTGATACGGCTTCCATTTCTTCCACTAGGCACCATTTCTAAACAATGGCATAAACTAGATTAGTTTATGAATCAAAATACATAATCCCATACTTATAAAACACTTAACATAAATTGAACTATTTATGCATATAATCCATAATCATAAAAATGTTTTCATTGAGAAAGTATATACTCATAAACCCTTAATAATGATTTATAAAGAAAATGAGAGTTATCCTAAGCATATCCCCCGGGAGTGTTGTAACCAAGAGTGCAGCAAGGCCCGTTGTCGTGCACCAGTTCCCGTTCGAGTCTAGCTCAAAGCGGTGTTTTCGGGTTTCACCCCTAGGAACATCTGTTCCAGAGCCGCCTCTACTTGCTCGTATCCAGACAGGGATGTATTTCTCGGAAAACTCACAAAATCTCTACAATACCAAAATTCTAGGAAGTTCTTCTATACTAATCCTGAAAGTTCATCTTAGGTCTACGTGCTCTAATCAGAGTTTATCTAAATCTATCTTCTAAGGTTTGTACTAAACTTCCTCTGATACCAACTGTAACGCCCCGACCCCAGCTACCCAGAGTCGGTGCATTACTTCGTAACATTGGCATGATCACAAGAAAGATCAAATCTCGAAAGACCGATTGGATTAGTAGCCTTGGAAACACCAGATATATTCATAAGTTTTACATTACATCATAAAATGAAAAACTACTACAACAACATAATGTCTCCACAGTCTACACTATTATCCCCTCATAATATCCCTGCAGGTCATTCATAATTTACTTCTTCACTTCCTGGGAAAAATAAAACATAGAAAAGGGGTGAGCTCAAATGCCCAGTAAGGATAACAATATAGCGGAAACTTTCATAAATAAGAATAAACATTTAAGGCAATGTATTACTAAAACAAAAGCCTTTTAAACTTGAACATAAACATAATATGGAAAAAGTAAAATGAAATAATGCCATTTACTCATTCACATGGATATTCTACTAATCGAATAATCACATGCAAAATCACTAACCACTTTCATAATGTTGGAATGCATAATGCCAGACTATCATAACCACATTGCCAAGGCCTCGTGCCAAGACAAAAAATAAGATTTTGTCAAGGCCTTGTTCCAAGACACTAGTTTTTCTCATGAGACCTACTGATGCATCGAGGACCTATAGCGGGCTCCACCCGTCACATATTAAGTCAAATGCATTCCCATATGAAAAGGTTTAAACATAACATAAAAATTCGTATTAAAACTAGCATACGAAATGTCAATAAATTCACCATAAACTATGAATGGTATAAAAATAGGACATCCACAGTCAAACATATCACAAAACCATCAATCCAATATAGAAGTTTTTTATTATAATAAATCAACTTCAAATAAGCATAAAATCCATCAAAGGATGTTGACATAGATGAAATCAAAAAACATTTTTACCTTAATTCTGTCGAAAAGGTTAAAAAGGACCTTGTTTTGAAAACAACGGAAATATTCCTCTTATAAAAAGTCAAAAAAGGGTATAAATGACTTTAACCCATATTCTTGTAAATAATAAAAATGTTTTGAAATACATTTTTAAGAAACATGGATGGGGATGATAAAGAGATCCCAGTAGATTATTACGTATAAACAACCTCGGATAATGAGGAGATTGTGAAATAACCCTTACCTTGAACTTTTACTTGGTTGGGGTAGGTTAAACTCATGTATAATGGTGAAATATTTGTTATTAAATTATACAAGAATCATATACATTCATATGATATCATATATGATCTTTTAACATTGCTTTGTTAACAATATCTTAGATTTATCTTTGTCTCGGGTGTTAACTTACTCGTTTTCTTTTGTATGTTTTGTTACGTAAGTCATGTTTTTCATGGATAGGTTTTATCTTATTAATATCCAGAATGATATCATGTCCTTAAACATTATTTTTAAATCATCAAATGATAATTATACTTGAATGGATACGATGGAGAATGAATCTCATCGCGTTCGTGGAGACGGTAGTCCGTACGTACGCACGAGCGACAATATCATTATTTTGATATTAAAATAATATATAATTGGATAGTATATCATATATACAGAATCATTATCATTTTATATTTATTATTTACATGAATTACATATCATTATTATACCCACCTAAATAATAATATATTGAATAACAATTACACCACGACGTGGAGACGGTAAGCCGTACGTACGCACGTATGGTGACATGTCATTCAAATGATGGGTAGAATACTGAATATGGTTGTTCCATATTTATAATAAAATCACAGTATATAGAAGATACTGGAGTTATAATTTTAGAATTGAAATAATAAACAAAGAGGGAGTGGAAGAAGAAAGAAACATGAAAGAGGGTGATGAAAATGTTACCTCTTCTTCGGGTTCTTCCTTTTGATTTGTTCAAAAGGACTCCTTAGGATGGCTTTCTGACTAAAGTAATGCTTCTAGGTTGAAGGTAGAGAAGTTGGGAGAGTATTTGGGCAGAGGTTGGCCGAACCAAAAGGCTTGAAAGTGTGAATAAGGTGGTAGAGGTGGGGGCCTTTTATAAGAGGAGAGGAGGGCTCTTTTGGAAAGATTGAAATTTTACATTATTATACAATGCTTTTTTCGGATTCTAAAGGTCCCACACTTATATAATTCGTGGATAAGGTGATACGGGATCGAAACCGTCTCATCCAATAGGCTTTGGACAAGTGTAAGCCTTGGATTTTGCATTATCTTCTCATTTTATTTAAATTGTTAAATAATGAGGTCATCGCTGCATCATAATGATGACATAAATAATTTAATTTATTTAATGTCTAAAAATTATAAAAAAATACTATGATGTAGGAAATATTTTTAGCTTTCTAATGAATATTTATAGTCAAAATTTGGACTTGTGTAACCCCACTTAAAAACTGTTTTAGTAAAACAACTCATGTTTGTGTCAATTTAATTTTAACATTAAATAAATATATATTAATGTCATTTTCCAACTAAAGTGGCTCCATGGGGTCCCCAAGATGACCCATGGGCTGTATTGGTCGGCCATGACTCATCCAATAGTAGTAGGACAAGTTTCATGCTCATCTCATATTATTAAAACATTATTTGTACCTTAAACTACACTAATTACCTCTAATCGCGATTAGGAACTTAAAAGTTACTAGTCACCAAAAAATTATTTTAATCTCATTGAACCACATTTTACGTCTTAATGACAACCATGTATGTTAGATTTTTGAAAATCAAATCACAGAAGTGGTAATATTTCATTTAAATGAAAAATCAGTTATTTAACTACCACTTAGTGGTTTCACTATTCATCAAAAATTGAAGTTTTTCAGAACAATGCCAAAATTTCACCCTAAGCTATAATTGATATTCCGAATCCAAAAATGAAGTCCATTTTGATAAATAAAATTTAAAAAATTTCAAAAAGTAGGTATTACTATTCATAACGGGTAGTTTAATTAGTTGTGGTGTGTGTTAGAGCTCGAGGTTGCGTACAACACACGCTATTGCATTATTCGAAGGAAAATGTACCGTGGAAGCTTGGGGTGTTACATTATGTCAAATAAATTTAAATATTTCACATTCATGTTTTAAATGCATTATCATTTTTAATATTTGGTTACCAAAAATATATATTCAGCTATAAATATTATTCTTAGATATAAAATATTTAGCTTTATCATTGTATTTTATTTTTTATTTTTAATATAGAAATATTTAAATTAAATAATTACACGACATTGATGTGGAAATTATTTTACTAATGGAAATATCAAATGAATGTTATTAAAAATATTAAAATAAATATACATTGATATAAATAATGTGATAAATGAATTTTATAGATTTATTTTACCTTTTATATACACAATAACATACTTTTTTGAATATAAATTATTATGTGGATATTTTTAAAAGACTATGTAATAAATAATGTCATAATTCAATAATAATATTTTATCAAAATAATATTTTACTAAATTTTCTAAAAACCATAATATATATTTAAAAATAGAAAATAATTATAATATGGTTTAAAATGTTATTAATTTTTTCTTTTCTGTCTAACTCACATCACATAGGTAAAAATTACAACCTTTTATTTTTGAAAAGCTTATGACCCAAGTTAAATTTAATATAGGTTAACTAAGATTTAATCAAAATGATATGGTTTAATGTAAAATAATTTTTTTAACAAAATACCAGATGATTATATTCCAATTTTATTTCATTTAATTTTATAATAAATGTAATTTTTCAGGTATTTGGATCGATATTTTCTTTATTATAAATTAATATTTCTAGAAATTTCAATAGTTCCCCTCACATCAATTATAAAAGGGAACCATGTCCCTCCCTTATTCACATAACATTGACCCATTAAGATTGACCATATCCAAAAAAATCCATTAAAATTTTACAAATAAAAATTATATAGGTGTTCTACTCCTCAAAATTCAAACCCTAGTGTCCCTAAGAGGAGATCGAAAGAAAGTATGTCGAAGAAGAGGTAATTTTCTTTACCGAATCATTCAAGATTATTTCTTATTATACATCCTATTTATATTTTTTCCATTATAATGTAGCATATCTAGAATCAAATATATGGTGATGTGTTATTATTATTATTTAATCTCCACATTACACCTTTAATCTCTCATTCAAAAAACGAAATCACCATGTGTGTACATACGTATGACTTACCATCTCCATGTCACGATGTAATCAATTTTTTCATCACCACTTTACATGGATTGGTCTAATGGTAGAAAAAGTATATATATAGATATATATATATATATTATAATTATAAAATAATATTTAAATAAAATCCACTTACTCACTTATTCACAATTATGGAAATGATATCTTCGCTCGTGTGTTCAAATGGCCTACCGTCTCCACGATGTGTTACGATTAATTTTCCATGTTAACAATACAATAATTGTTATAAAAATATATATAATGAATAAATATGATATATATTACTTTAATATTATTCTTTTGATGATGGTAATATATCCTATTCACAATAACAGGGACTTATATGACAAAACATGCCAAAAAAACTGAATTAGTTACCCCCCAAAAAAGTGTAATAATGAAATATTATAAACAAATGGGTGATAGGTTGATATAAGAGGATCATATATGATATAATAAATATGAATAGGGTTTTTTTATAAAATAATATCATTCTTTAAACCAATATGTATTATTTTGAGATATAGAGGAAGGAAATTAGACCTAAGGCACAGTTCAATTTCACAATCTTGTTTTATTCAAGATTGTTTACATATAAGTATCTATTGGGGAATATTTCTTTTCCATGTAAATATTTCATAAATATATATTAAAATTATTATAACTATTCATCTAAAAAATATTAATTCCATTTTTACCCATATGTAAATTTTTACTAAATGTATTACAGGGAAAAATATTCTCATTTTCCAAATGAGGTAATTTGTGCCTTTTTCAGAAAAAATATGAAAAGAAATTTTTTTAAAAATAATTATATGGAATGAAAGGATTGTTCACTTTCATGACACCATTATAAAATTAAATGATATTTATAATCATACAAGGTTCTTTTCAAAGTAAAATTTTTCTTCTATAATTGCATGGATTATAAAAAAATGATTTAAAAATGAAAGAATATTTTCCATTAGAATTTTTTCATGTGGTCTTTCAAAATAATTTTCCATATAATACAAAATTATCATATGATATTTATGTTTAACTTGGTATATGATAAATGTATACCATTATAAATCATTAATTTAATGTTTTATGTTTATGATGGAATGAGGTTTTTGAATTCTCTTTCTTTTCAATAAGTTTTGTAGTCAAAAAATGTTTATAAAACCCATTTCTTTTTCTGGGTTCTGATACGACGAATGAAACATGTTCTTATAGAACACACATATATATGTTTTTCATTATTTTATGGTTGATAACTACATATAACTCTAATTAATTAGGTAAAAATTTATATCTCACAAGATGGATATGAATGTAATGGGAAGTATACTTAGTTCAGTAATAAATGGTTGGAACGAGGATTGAAATGAGTTCAGTAAAGTTCTTTTTCCACTATGATGGTATTGAAAGTGATCATTGACTAATATGATAATAATATTCTATGATTATGTGTTTTCTATAGTTTCATGTTTTATATTATGCTACCACAAATTATTTCCATTGATTCTTTTAGATTTCATTTCTTTTGAAGTTATATGAGTTATTCCATGTCTTACTATCATGATACCTCTTATACATGAGATAATTTTAAAATGATATTTTCATTTTTTATGCCCTTATTATTATGTTATCTCTCTTAATAACCCATAGTTATCATTTTAGATCCACCTTTTCCTTTTTATTTTCCACAGGATATAAACTATGGTATTAAATAAAATTTTTCCAAAGGGGTTATATGTGTGAAGGAATAAGTGGGATATGATGTAGATGTTTTATGAATAAGTTGGTTCTATTTACAAGTTTCAGAGAAAATAATCCTATAACATTATTCTATGGTTATGTAATGTTATTTTATAAACATTCATCAATTTAGATTAAATATCTATTTATAAAAATTACGGTATGTTGTATGTGGACTTTTATATTTCTTTTTATAGCTTACTACGATAGCCTCTGCTCTTAAAATTCATGCAAGAAAATGATACATGGGTTTACCAGATCAATCTACCTAATATCAATCCATTAAAATTTTTCCTTGAAAAATAATGGTGGTTTTATGTCTACATTCATGTGGGAAGAACCCTCAGCGATATGTAGGATAAATCGGGTGAAATCAAGTATACGTTGTGTGTGAAATCGGTCTGTGGAGATCTCTCCAGACAAGACAACACACATTATTTACTTCTTTTTCATAGATAGTTGAACAGAATCTATGGGAGTGCATCCAATATAATATATCCAAATATTATTATCTCCACTTTTTAATAATTTTTGTGACTCTTAATTGTTAGAGATGGTTATGGTGGGCATCGCCTATTATATAAGAAAACAACATCAAGCATTGACCCTATAGTATTCTAGAACAAACAATGCATGCCTTTGGGAATTTTCATTTCTATGGACTTACACACAATCCTAAACACCCTTCATTCCTTAGACATGGTCCCTCTAAGTATATTTTACCACATTCCACTATGTGTAGCCCCCTATAGAAGGATATCTCACATGGTTTTACCCTCATCCCCCCTATATGTGTTTAAAGGATGGACTTGGTGGCTTCCCTTGTGTTTTATCATTTTTTTTTATTATGAATACTACTCATATATATAGAAATAATATAATTATAAAAAATAAATTCCAATACTACCTTAAATAATATTCGAATCCAACCATTATAAAATGAAATATCTCAAAATTGATTCTTCATATATATTTTACAACATTGAAATACTCAAACATCTATTTCACATAGAATAGTAAATATGAAGTGTTTAATGATCATCATACATAAAACATAGAGGACAAATAAAGAGTAAAAAATACAATGTCATTATAAGAATACACCAATATTTTCCAACCATCACCACATTGTCCACCAACAAATTTTAACTTACTGATAATAAATACATCTGAAGTCTAAAAATATCCACCATTGAATTGTTTTTATCAGTATCACCACATATTAATCATGTCATTATATAATTCTATCTTTATTCACCACATTTTCATTCAAATTTAAAGGGTATTTGGGATTTTCTGAGATCATGTTTCTTCTAAAAACAAGCTCTCCTCCCTTTAAAGATTATTTCTTGAACACTTCTAGGAATCGAAAGATATCACATGGTTCCCTTAATAAAGTGACATTTGTTAATAAACTCTCAGTTAATGTTGGATAAACGAATTTAAGAGATATAGAAACAAGGAGGTCAATAAAATACATAAAAAACATGTATTTTAGATCATTTTTTAAGAATATCAATTTGTATTATAGTGTTTTAAAATAATCAGATTCATCAATGATATTATAAGTCCAACACATACATAAATAAACACATTGGAATCCTTAGGTACAAAATATGTACTTTTCCATTTTTCTCATCCTTGTATCATAAAATCTTCACTTTATGGGGTACAAAAAAATTTTCATCGTGGAACATAATGAAATCCATGATGAATAACACAACTCCTTCAATTCCCTACATGTCAAATCGTGTAATTTAAAATTAGTGAATAAGTATGAACATATTTGAGGTCATAAAGTTGTCGGAGAATGTGAAAATAGATGTTTTATCCTATGTTTGACAAACCCATCCATTGGAATAGATTTAGTGGAAATATCTATAACATAATATTTTAGAGAAATGTATTCTTGATTGATATCTTCACATGGTAAATTTTCTTTGATAAAGTGAAATTGGGTATCAATATTATTGGATCTTGAATATTGAACATGGTTTTTTGATAACCCTATTCCACTATGATTTTCAAAATAAATTTTCAATGCTTTCTCATTTTCAATATTAATATCTTCTAACTACACTTTCATCCAAATCATCTATGTACATGATTTTATAGCTTTTATATAATCTTCCTCAACCATGCTAGTATAAACGAATTTTGTATCTTACTATACCAACTAACACAACCCTCCCCCATAATTATGGTTCCACCTTAAGTTGTTCTTTAGTACATACAATCACCTTCCCAATCTCAATTAGTAGAACATGATAGTTTCAAATTTGTATAGTGAACTTACAGTAGCCCATAGTTTAAAGTACCTCTTATATATCGTATAAATCACTTATAATCCAACAAGTGATACTCTTTAGGGGGATTTGGAAATCTGTAACATAATGTAATAGAATACATTATATTTGGCACTAAATCCATTAGAAAGAGGTGACATCTAATTATTCCTCTTAATTATTTTGGTTTTGCGCTACCGCTACTATCATATTTGTACAATTTATTTCTAAGAGTAATGATAGAAAGAACATATTTATCATTTTCGATTCTGAATTTTTAAAGAAACATATTGGGAAAATATCCCTCAAGGTGTTTCTTTGGTATGTTTTCAGTGGGTTTGTGTTTGTTGAAAAAGTTAAATGACTACAAATGAGTACGGTTGGTGTTTTTTGAAGACATGTTTTTAAGGTGGTGTATTTTCCCAGTGTTTTCCATATTATTAGGCCTCAAAATTGTGATTTTGATGTTGGAAATGGAAGTATTTATTCATTTTAGTGAGTGGAATGATGAACGTTGATGAAAATTAACAATGGATGAGAACCACATACCTCAATTCATGGATCGCATACCATATTCGAGGAATGGTATGTGGAGTGGCGGGAATGGTACACCAGAGCGGTTCTCCAAACCAAAAACAGTTCATGGTGGAAGGTGATGTGGTATGTGGATTTCATGTCATTGATGGAGGAGATCAACCATGTGAGAGCAAGGGCAGTACAAGGACCGTGTATGAAAAATGGTTCATAGGTGGCTTGTAGTTCGTGGAGGCAGAAGGATCGGTATGCGATGAAGGCTGGATTTAAGATTTGATAAATCTTAGATTAGTGGATTTTGTGGGTATCATTTCCCATATAGGAATTTCTAATCTCACCGATCACTATTAAAACTAAATATCATTAAAGAAAATATTTTTTCCGAGATTTTTTTAAAGTCAAAAGGTGGTTTGCGAGGATAAATTTTGTGAATGCTAAAGTGGTTTGCATGGATGAAATTCCATCAAAGGATTTATGCAGAGAGTTGTAACCCTCATAAGACATGATACATAGAGGTAGAAGGCATGGTACGTGGCCGGATAGTGAAGGCAGTCTGCGAAAAAAGAACAGTTCACTGATATAGGGTGAATCGTAGAGGAAATCTATGAACAATGAACGGTTTGTGGATATGAGGGGTTTTTCATAGGAGGTTAGCAGGACCGATAGGCATAGGAGTTACATTTTATCGAAGGTAGAGGCATTCGGAGAACAAAGGGAGGTTTGTAGATGCAGCAGAGGTATGTGAAGAAGGAGTTCGGAAAACCAAACTCAGAGCTTTGTACGTGAGAGAGTAGGTGGTTCATGATTTGCACCATGAAGCTCGTGAAGGATTCAAGTCGTTTTTTAATGTATTTCTCAGTACCTTGCAGTACTCAAATAGGTGGACTTCATCTATGGGTGAAAACGGAACCCTAAAAAATAATATACCTAAAGTTGAGGATGCAGTAATTCATGAAAATGAAGGGACCTACATGTCTATAAATTGTGTTTGAACTACAAGTCCATAAACTGTATGTGGATTCCATTCCAAGAGAATTCTGTGAAAGAAGTGGAAGATGGTGTCCCTTTCTACCATAAGTGATCCAGAGAAAAAGGCATAGACAGTGACTCTTTGGAATGTCATGAAATGAACCTGATCCTTTTAAAGATAGTAATCCTGGGCACAGAAGATCTATCCCAAATATTGTACTCATTAGTGGTAATGAGCCTTAGTGAATTTGGTACATTGGTATATCATCGTTGTATGCTCCTTGAACGTAGCCCTATTTGGGTGAATGAAGATAAAAAAAATTATTCTGCATAATTTCCTATCTATTCGTATATTTCTATGGGAGTTAAAGATAATTGATTTTTTTATAACAGTGAAAGAAGATCTAAAGAGGTAGAAGTTTTAACCTGTCATACCCTGATTCCCCCCCTAGGGTATTCAACCTTATGGACCTAAAAAATGGTATTAGAGGTGAAGATTGAATGTTAATGGTAATTTCTTAAGAAGAAGAAATTGAGGTGGTCAATAAGAAAGGAATTTTGATCTTTGACTTAAATACTTTTCAACTATTGAAGAATCGTATGCAGCACTAGTTTTGATCTGTATGGATGGATGTCATCACTGTAACTACGCTGGGAATATCATCTCACATTAATGATGGTGCTTTATCATAAAATGAAAGATGAGAAATAGATGTTGATGCTAAAGGGATCAATTATTTAGGGGGATCCCTATCAAATGAAATTTATACAAAGGTGATTTCCAATAAAACATTACATGCAATATGGTAAAAATTGAAGAATACTTATGAGGGAGACACAAAAGTCTAAGAAGAAATGCTCCAATTTAAATGGAACAATTATGAGGATCTCAGAATGAATCATTATGAGACTTTTGATGCATTATTTGATAGGATAAATATTATTTTGGATGAAATGTGGGGTCTTGGTGAAGTCATAGAAGATGTACAGACTGTGAAATGTATCTTGAGGAAACATCGACCACAGTTCAATCTGAATGTTTCAGTTTCGGAAGACAAAGACCCAACAGAGCTGACAGTGGATAACCTGCATAGTACCCTACTAGTATATGAAATAATAAATGATGATAATGATTTCGTGGAAAACAAGAAGTATAAATAAGAGGAATTCAAGGCCACGAAAAATATATCTATAAAAAATAATTTAGAAGAGGACAATATGGATAATGTCATGTCATTTATCTCCTAGAATATACAAAGGGGGAAAGGGATGTTCAAAGGTAAACTTTTATTTAAATTATTTTGATGGGGAATGATTGGGAATTTTGTAGAAATGTGTCCTAAGAAGTTTTATGATGAAAATGAATAGAATTATGAAATTACCCAAAAAATTATTCAACAAATGAGAAAGGTAGAAGAAGTACTATGAGAACATTATTCAAAAATAATAATTTGATTTCCCTATACTATAAAAGTTTAGAAAAATATGAGGCATGGGATTTGGAGGAATGTAAGGATCATAAAATTTATGCTTTTGTGGAAGTAGTCATAAATTCATTAACAGGGAATGAAAGTGACAGTGAAGAAGAATAAATTGACAGAAGAGTTGTTATTCAGGCTAAATTGAAATCTTTACATGAAGAGGTAGATATTTTGAGAGCCCAAACAAAGAAAGATAGAAAATTTGTTCATAATTAAAAACTCTTTATGTAGTATTATATAGAATAGAATTATGAGTTGAATGATTAAATTTAAAATATTACGTCCTCACTGCAAGAAAGCTCAGAAAAGGTGGTTGAGTACTAAATCAAAATTTGAGAATTGAAAATAGAAATTGATAGTTTGACTAAAACTGGAAAAGATCAAATCAAACATATCGAACAACTAAAATAAGAAGTAATCAGTCTACGATGAAAAATTGATCATCAAGATAAACTATTAACTCTCGATTCGACATCAGAAATGAAGAACATAGAAGAAACACATATGATGATATTTGATCATAGTGCTTCATCAGAATAGAAGAAACAATCAATTCTGAATGATAAGGATAGTATGGGGCTTGATCTAAAACAAAAAGAATTTATGGTTCAGGTAAGACCACAGGCACCCACTCCCTGGTTGAAGACTAATTTGGGTACGAAGCGGAATCTGAATATTTATAGGATATGAGGAACAACTATCGGTGCATCATTTCCACATAATAATGTACCTCAAAAAATATTCTATTGTTGTTGTAATATGGGACACTCTCAATTTGTATGTTCCATAGAAAAGAGGGGAAAAAGCGAAAAAAACCAACAACGGTGTTCATAAAATGCTCAAAATTCTAGGTCATCGTTTGATGGTAATTATTTTACGTGTCAATGAATTGGACATATGGAAAGATATTTTACGTCACCAATGTAGAGGAATTCCCTGAGGCAAACTGAATATGTTCATCATAAGAAGCCAAATGAATTTTCAAGTGTGCTGAAAATTCAAAATCAATTTGTAGCACTACAGGATGAAGCTGGATCCTCATATACTGAGACAGATCAAGATTATCATTCCATGTTATATATGAAGTCAAATACTAGGGTCAAAAATAAAAGGATAGAGAAGGCATTACTTGTAGAAATTTCATTCAAGGAAACATATTTCACTTGGATATTGATCGTTGATAGTGTATGAACTTCCTATATGATGGGAAATAAATATTTTGTAACTGGAATCTGATATGAGAAAGAGGTTATTATAATATTATCTATCTGAGAGGGATTTAAAATTACTGGTTTAGGAAATTCCATGTTTGGAGGAAAAGATATGAGATGAGCAGATGTCTTGGTTATTGAGGGGCTTACCAAAACATTCTTAGTGATAGTCATTTATGTGACTTAGGGAATGCCATAAGCTTTTCTAAGAAATTATGTATCATCAAGGAAAATGATGGAGCTATCGTGTATCAAGGAAATTATACAAAAGGGAATCTATACCTCATGTGTGGAGAAGAATATATGTTCATTCTATCCAAGGATGAAGAAAATTTTTTATGAAATATGTATCTTGGCTATATAAGCCAAGAATCCTTGGATGATTTGGTAAAATGTGATGCTTCTCAAAATATCCTTAGATTATCATGTAATTTTATTCATAAATGGGATGTCTACCATGAAAGGGAATATCATCCAAAATACATATAAGACAAAGGAGAAAAATTCAACAATATTTCATGAGTTGGTGCATATTGATGTGTGTGGGTAAATTTCTTCAAGGGAAATTGATGGGGGGAGATATTATGTTCTATTAATTAATGACTATAAAATAATGGAACTTTTTTCAATAATAACACACAAATATGAAGTGTTCAATTGCATTACAAGATATCAATGGGAATGTGAAATGTTTCTTCATTAGAAAATATGGACGTTTCGAATAGATAATGGAACAAAGTTCACAAATAGCCAAGTGGAAGATTATCTTGAGAAAAATGGGACCAGGCATCAAATTTCACTTGTAAGAACTCCACAGCAAAATGGAGTAGTTAAGAGAATAAATAAAATTTTGAACAACATGGCTAGAACAATTCTAATTGAGAAATATCATCCAGATAAGTTTTGGAAAGAGGTACTGATGAATGGAGTCTACACATCATATGGATCCTTATTGTGCCCAAAATAAGATAAGAATCCATATGTGCTATAGTATGGAAAGAATACATCATTGAAATACTTTTTAATTTTAGGATTTAAGTGCTTCATTATTAATAAGGAGAAACATTTGAATTTTGAATCTCATGGATATGAATGAATATTTCTTGGCTACTCAAGAAAGCGAAATGAAAACAATTGCTTCAACAAAGGTCTAGGAAATAGTTGAAAATCATGATGTGACATTAGTGAGGAATGAAAAAAATCTTTAGTAGATACATGATCAGACTTAGGAGGACAGTTATGAAGAGATGATATGGTCAGGAGACGCTCTAGATCCATTTGTTGATTCAGGAGAATACTCGGATGATGAGAAAAAATCAGTGTCTTCTTAGAGACCAGTGAGGAGAGCCGGAATTGATAGGTAGATCATAATTGGTGATCAAACAACAGAAGTTCAGATAAGGAGAATAAATAATCTACAGAAAGAATCATACGTATTAGAATTTGAGCCTTAATGATTTAATGAAGTAGTTCGAGATGATAATTGGGTTCAGGTAATGAACGAAGAGCTTTACCAAATTGATAAGAATTAGACATGCGAAATTGTTTCAAATCCATAAGACAAGAATGTCATAGGGACACAATGAGTCTTTCGAAACAAAATAAATGAAGATGGTGTTTTGATTAAAAAATCCACACTTGGGGTGCCAAGGGTTCTCTCAGATAGAGTTTATTGAATTTGATGAGATACATTCACCTATTGCAAGTCTAAAGACAACCAGATTATTCTTGGTCGTAGTTGTGAAATGAATGTTTAAGGTTTTCCAAATAGATGTCAAGTTTTCATTTCTAAATTGGGATCTAGAAAAATAATTTTACATTGATCAACCTAATGGTTTTTTCAATAATAAATATGATAATAGTGTCTTTCAAGTGAAGAAGGTTTTATATGGTCTAAAGAAAGCACCAAGAAAATGGTATTAAAGGCTTGATCATTTTCTAAAGAAGCTAGGTTTTTAGTATGGTGGAGTTGATTAAAATTTGTATGTCAACAATTACAATAGTCAAAGGATGATTATGCTAGTTTACGTCGATGAAAAAATATTTGGTCGAGCAGATTAAGAACAATGCAGAAAAATTTTTGAATACATGAAAAGATAGTTTGAACTGTTGTTGATTGGTGAGTTGATGTTTTTTCATGTCTTACAGGTTACACAAGGAAGGAATAGAATTTTTATTTCTCAATATAAATATTCTATGGAATTTTTGAGAAAGTTTGGAATGGGTAATCCAATAGAGAAGAAGAATCTAGTTGCAACCTAGATTAAACCATCCCAAGATGATGATGGAAAGGTAGTTAACAACACAGAATATAGAAAAATCATTGAAAGTTTTCTATACTTGATCACGACATGGCCTAAAATTGTATTCGCCATATTCCAATAAGAAATATATCAAATAAATATCAAGTAAAATAACATGCTTGCAGTCAAAAGGATATATTAGTATATTAAAGGAATTGTTGAAATTTGGTTTTAGGTATAATAAAAAAACTCAGCTAGAGTTGTTGGGATATACAAGTGCAGATTGGGAAGGTTCAACGGATGATAGTAAATCAACAATAGGATATGCTTTCTATAATGGTGGATTGTATGTTTTTTGGTTAACCAAGAAACAATATTGCATTTCATTTATAAATATATAAGATTGATATATTGTGGCTACTCAAACTAACATAAAACTATTGTGGATAAAGCTACAACTTGAGGATATAGGAATTAAAGTGAAATATTCGATCAGAATACATTCTAATTATTCAAGTGCGGTAAATATTATCAATGATCTAGTTCAACACTCAAGTAAAATGAAAATTAAAATCAAATATCATTTTTTCAAGGAGAATGTGGAGTAAGGTCTTGAGAAGTTGGTATATCTGTCTACAGAATAACAGGTTATAGATATTTTTACAAAGGACTTATCAAACGAAGAATTTGAAATGCATCAGCTAGATTTAAGAGTCAATTTGGCTTCCCTTATATGAAAAACTATGGATGTCCAACCCCCTCTCCACGAGGAATAATTTGTTTTCCCTAAATGTAATGATATGTTTTAATTACCCTGTTGCTGATAACCTTGAAGTGACCTTAAGGTTCATTCACAAAGGGGTAGAATGTGTGAATATTCAAGGGAAGAAAAGACATGGGGAGATTTTGTTAAGTGGAGTAGTGAGATAAGGGGAGTTGAAGTTTAGCAGAATCTTGTTAGAGGGGCTATAACAAGGGGATATTAAAACTAATGATGCTAGAAGTGACCAATCAATGATTAGATATCACCATAGCTATGGATCATGATGAAAGTAGTTAATTGGTATCAGTGTATCTATATGGTATCAGTAATTGATGATTAGCAATGAAGTGATTAATTTATGAACATTTTATTATACTTTTTATCTCAAACTGAGCATATATTATAGGGGATTAGAGTATGTCTTGATTAAATCCTTGATCTTTTTCTAAATCGGGTGATGTGAATGGTTGTTGAATTTGGAAGGGGTATTAATAAAGTATCAAAATGTCCAGAATTATTATGAGAAGAGTTATCAAAAAACCCAAAGGGGAGATTGTTGGAAAAAAATCCTTCAAGGTGTTGTCTCAGTGTGTTTTGAGTGTGGTTGTGTTTGTTGAAAATTCCAAATGACTGAAAATGAGTATTATTGTTGGGAAAAATCTCTCATGGATTCCTCTTGGTATGTTTTGAGTGTGGTTTAGTTTTTTTGACAATTCAAGGACTATGTACCATGTTTCAGGAATAGTACGTGAAGCAGCAGGAATGGTATGTCGGAGCAGTTCATGAAACCAAAAATGGTTTGTGGCACAAGGGGATGCGATACACGGATGACATGTTATTGGAATAGGATGTTGACCATTTTGGAGCAAAGGAATTACGTAGACCACATATGAAAAATGGTTTTCAGGTGGATTGTGGTTCGTAACGGCAGAAGGATCAGTATGTAATGATTGATGTACCGAATATTTGGTAAATCTTAGATTAGTGTATTTTGTCGGTATCTTTTCTTATATATGAATATCTAATCCCACTAATCACTACTGAGATAGAATATCGTTAGAGAACATATTTTTGGTCTGAGATTTTGGAAATGTACGAGAGAGTTTCATGGGGATGAATTCCACAAAAGAAAAAGTGGTTCGCGCTAAATAAATTATATAAAAGGATTTATGAAGAGAGTTATAACCTGAATAAGAAACGGTATGTAGATAAGGAAGTCTTAGTATGCGGACGGTTAGTGAATGTAATTCATGAACAAGGAACAGTTCGAGAACATAGGTCAATTTGAAAAGGTAGTTTGCAAACAAAGCACAGTTCGTGGGCAAGAGGGGTTTCACATAAGAGGTTTGTAGGATCGGTACGTAGATGTGGTATGTGGTAGTGAAGGCATGGGAAATCAGACAACAAAGGAAGGATTACAGATGTGTAAGTGGTACAAAAAGGACTTGTTTTGTATAATAATCCCAATACTCAGTACACGGGAGAGCGGGCGGTTCATGATTTGCATAAGGAAGCTTCTGAAAGCATCAAATTAGTTTATAAAAGTATTTTTTGGTACCTAGAATTACTATAGAAGGTGGAATTCATCTACAAGTGATAAAGTATCTTCAATAGAGTATATACCTAAATTTAAGGATATTGGAATTGCTGGAAATGAAGGGACATGCATGTCTATAAGTCATGTTTAACCTACAAGTCCATAAATTATTTATGGATTTCTTTCCAAGAGCAGTGAGTGATGGAAGAGGAACATAATGACCCTTTCCACCAGATGTGTGCTAGATAAAGAGGCATTGGATTCGACCCTTGGGAATGTAGTGAGAAGACCCTAAACATTGTAAAGGTAGCGATCCTAGGCATAGAAGATCTAACCCGAACATTGTACTCATTATTGCCAGTGAACCTTAGTGAATTTGGTAGATCGGTAAATCACCATTGTATACTCCTTGGACATAGCCAATTTAGGGTGAACCATGTAAAAAATAATTATTCCATGTGAATGATTTCATGACTTTTCATATATATCTATGGGAGGTAGAGAGAATTGAGTATTTTTAACAATGAAACAAGATCCAAATTGGAATATTTTTTTAATCTATCATACCCTGATTCACCCCCCTCAAGGTATTAGACTTTATAGACCTAAAAAAATGACTATCCATAAAATTATTGGGATAGGAATATTATATTTTGTTTCTTCTCAATATGAAATCGTATAAAGTATTTAATATGATCCATCATGGAAAAATCAAAATTATTTTTCATCCACTCTAAAAATATTCACATATACATTTCATGTCACCAACAAATATGATTTCATCATCATACACAATTATTATGAGTTTTGCTTTGGACATTTCTTGCACATAATGGCTATAATAAAATTTACCTTTTATAAATTTAATAACCCTTAATCATCCATATAGTTTGTAATAACAGGCTCTATGGGAATGTTTCATACAACATAAGTATTTCTTCAGTACAGATACAATGTTTCCATAATTTTCTATGACAAAAACATCAGGTCGTTGAACATATAATTCTTCATCATGGTAAATATTTTAGAAAGGAATACTTTATATCAATTTAATAAATGTTATAATGATTGTGTTCTTCCACTACCATGAAAATACAAACAGTTTCTAGTCTTTCTACCAGAAAAAAACTCTTCAACATCAATTAATTTAATTTGAGATTAGCATTTCCACTCCATCCTTAGTTTTTTCCTTTATACCTAAATCTTTTCATTAAAGTTATTTTTGAATCCCCACATGGTGATAATAATATTTCAATTTTTAGGTCTTGGATTATGATATCAAGTGTATTTTTTCTAAATATGATCAAGTTCCTCACTCATATCAAATATCCATTCCTCGGGCTCATCTAATTATTGAATTGCAAGAGGTTCTATTTGAAAAATCAGTAAATTTTCATTTTTAATTATACATAATATTCTAGTTTTAATAGGATTATGTTAACTTTAAATGATATTTTAGTTTCAACATGATTCCTATGTTTGATGTAACTTTTTCGCTTATTTCCATAAGATTAATCTTCATCACCTGTCTAATTTGAATCAATATCTTTATTATTTTCCTCTATTAGTGGATTCATCATTTTTATATTCTATTTACATACCATTTTATACCAAGTCATCATAATTTTTGTTAAATTCGGTATCTTATTTTTTTCTATTTTCAATAATTTTTACAACACTAGAGTCAAATTGATTATCCAAGAGTTTATCCCAAAAATTTTATCCACTTCTATTTAATAGATATGCCAATCAAATTATTTCATAAACTTTTTCTTCAAATTCTACAAGATTTATTTTATGGAACATTATAATTTAATGGATTCCAAAAACTCAAAAGTATTTTTCTGTCTAAATTTTTCTTAAACCACATTTCATATGTTTTCTTTGGTGTTTTTTATCTCAGTAGACATATCTTTTGTATATGTATGGTATTGCAAAACATCTTCTCTCCAGAACTAATTTTAAATGCTCTGTTCAGATAATACAGTCTTTCATATATCTACTATTCATCTATTATTTCCTTTAGATACCCCATTGTTTCGGGTATATGGTGTGTTATCTTGAATCATGATTCCATGTTTTTAAATATAATGTTCAAAAACATCAAAATTAATCTCTTTACTGTTGGAAAAATATCTTTACACTTAATTAAACAAATACTCACACTAAAGACACAAGAAATACCCGTTATGAATATTTCATACTCCAAAATTTTTTGAGGGAGATCTATCTTTTGGTCTGTCAAGATAATTCAATTACAACATTACCACCATATCAATATAGATTTTTTATTGTAAACATAATTTTTTCTCCCTTTCTTCCAAAATTCACATAATCCACAATATTGCTTTCACAATCTATCCCCTTCATGCAAGAATTCCCTTCCCCGTGAGAAGAATATGATCTTTCAATAGTTATGTGAACAAATGATTATAAAAATTATCAATAAACCTTTTAGTATTTGTATTTGTCTTTTATTAAAAACATTTTATGTTCAACATATATGGTGAATAGAGTGTATGTCTTCTCATTAGTTTCACGAACAACTTGTCAACAACTCTCTTCACATGGAAAAGAAGGATTTACATGAACATTCATCCTTTAATCACACTATTATCATAAAATATTAGAAGGTATTTCTAGTGCTACTCCTGCATCATGTGAAGTGATCACATAATGTACCCTATTATTTAAAAAAAATCTTTTATAATGTCTCAAGACACTGTGTATGAGTCCTTTTCATGACCTTAGTTTGTCTGCAGATGATTCCTTGGAATGAGAGATGTTGCCTATGAGATGGCTTCATGTGATATAATCACAAGAACCTCTCCTTCCTTTACAATAACTAAAATTACTACAAGTTACATCCTAACACCTTAACATGAAAATGTTGTGTTTCTATATGTTCTTTTCCATGTTGAAATCAAATTTTATTTTTCTCCATCATGGGAATGAATAATGACAACCACTTTTTTCAAAGAATTTTAATTTTATCAGCAATCAAAATCTTAATGGTTCGTCAATGTGTATAGATATATATATCTGTGTGTGTGTGTGAGTGAGTTAACACCATGTATCCTTGATTTTTATGGTGAGTCGATGAATCCATAAAACCCCATAAAATCTTTTTCTATCATTAATTAGAATGATCATGTACTCTTCAATATTCTTTCTTCATTGTATTGATAACGCAATTCATGTGATATCTTAACATGATAACATTGTTGATCATGAAATGCCTCATTGATTATTAGTTTTTCATGTAGTCAATTCTCACTGGACAGTTGCATGACAAACATAAGATTATTCATGTTAAAATATCTATAATTATGTATAATTCTTAGGCTCTTTGATCATTATGTGATAGAATCTAGGTTTTATTCATTCTAATATGAAATTTGTTGTCATCATGAGATAATATGTTGATTACAGGAATTCCTTTATGTGATGCATCGTTGATCATGTAACATGATATGATTTAATACATATATTTTTTAATATAAATTTCAATTATTGTATATCTTCTGTTACATGAACTATATAGTTCAACTTCTTTTGTATGAATAAATAATTTTATCTCACGTTGCATGCAACATTGAGTTCCTTTGATGACTTATGTTTCACATAAGCCCATGTTTTACCATGAAACTGTATAATATTAATATTTACTATTATATTAATCACCTACCCATTGAAATGGTGTGAATTAATATGAGTAAAAAATATGTATATATAGTTTAAATATTTTTATATAATTATTTGTTTTCTGACCAAGTAATTGTAAATTAAAATAAGAATCAATCCAATATAATGGATGTGTTTTATGAAAGAACGATTTTTATCACCATAATAGAATTTTATATTAATAAATTTAATTAATAACTATTATTAAAATATATTAATGAAGTTTATATTTTATAAATTCAATAAAAATATTTTTCAAATCATCAAATAATTTTGATAGGATTAAGAAAATAATAGATCCAATTTTATGAAAAAATTTTGTATATTTTTATAAATCGGTTTTTCAACTATTTAGAGGAATACATGTTTAAAATATATAAAAATTAATAATTTTAATTTGAAAAAATAAATCTCAATTTTGAAAATAGAATACGAATATTTACTTTGGGATAATTTCTGATATTTTCTTGAGAACATTCATATTTTGAGGGATAGTGAATTATACCAAATTTAAATTGAAAATAGATTTTTGATCTAATTAATACAGTGTTAAATTATATTTTTAATTGGTGTTAAAGTATAATTAGAACAATTTTAAATCACATAAAAAAAATTAGGACATTTTAATCATTTTAAAATTGAAATTTGATACAAAATAATTTCAAACTTGTGATCATTTATCTTAAAAAACATATTGTCTCATCCCATCTGTGAGATTAATTTTAAATTAATTTATATAAATTATATTATCAGAATTTAAAAAAATGAATAATTTTTTTGAATCATAATAAATTATAATATCTTTTATTGTCATCATAGTTTTTGAAAAAAAAATATTAGTGATTTTAAATAAAATTAATTAGATTGCTTAAGGAAAAAATCAGTTTACTTAGTAGTTAAACATTATTTGTAAGTGTCCAAATGACCAATAAACATTTCCAAAACAAATATTATGGTGATAACTCTTCCATATACCCTATTTTATATAATTATGGTCATTATTGGAGGCATATTATGTAAGGGAGACCTCCTAATAGTGGTTACCATTTTATAATTACAAGATTGACACTCCCTCTTTACTAGAAAAAGTCACTAACCCTCCACACTTCATTAAACCGATAAACCCCATTGTCTAATCCAAAAACATATATAATCATCTCCAAAAAACCCAACACTTTTCTTTGAGTCCTCACTTTGTGAATAAATAAATATAAGGATGTAATTTGGTGTATATCACAATGACCTACATGAAAAATAAGTAACATTCTTCAATGATCACTTTTATTTTAATTCATTATCAGACAACATAAATTATTATTATTACACAATTATATAATATCCTTAGTATCCTAAATATACTGAGGTTTTTTATGTACAGGTTTCCATGTAGACATTCACACAAATACATCAATTAGAATATTTAATATTTTTTTGTACGGCAGACTACCGCCTCATTAACTGATGTCATTCGTTCTTCCATTACAACCATTTGAAGATAGTCATAATGAAGTAATTACTAAATTTATATTATATATATATTATATTAATAATTTTTTAATACTTCTATTATTATTATAAAACATATTACTTCATGATTTACATTTTTCTTGGAACACTATAACGCCATTTGTGTATGTGTGGACTACTGCCTCCTCAAAGTGTTGTGATTCATCCACAGATTATATGGAATGTATTATAGATTTATTTAATTAAAATTTATTATATAATGAAATATTTATGATATACAGTTCATAATTCTCTATATATTCATATATCATATTTTTTTTAACATTTTACACACTAAAAAATTTATAGCGTTATTCATGAACGTGAGGACTACCTCTTCCTTAAAGCAATGTGATTCTTCCTTTTCCATGACCACATCCCAATAATGATATATATAAGTATATATAATTAGATAATAAGTTATTTATGATATAAAATTCATTATGGAATGATAAATTTTACCTTCAATCTTTCTATAGAGATCATTGAAAAATTAGAATATTACTTATACGTATATATGGGCTACCATCTCCATGATCGTAATATTGGTTCAATCTTCATAACAATATTTATTTTTTAATTATAATAGTATAATTTAAGTAAAAATTTGATAATTATTTCAGGATTATTATTCTGTATATGTTAAAATAATGAACTCATTGACCGTAGTCGACCTATCAATGTCGGTTTTGATACACAAACTGAATACTGTCAAAACATCCATCAAATGTATTATTGACTAATCAATTATATATATATATATATATATATATATATATATTATAAGTGAAATACAAGTAACAATAAACTTGTAAATGGTTGTTAATGAGGAAAATAATTAACGTAATATAATTTTATAGGAATATATATGATAATCATGAAAAATCAAACTCAAGGTAGGGTATTTCTTAACTCAATTTTTATTCATTAGGTTAAGATTATTTTCCATGGGTTATATTCTTACAAGAAAATGTGTGAAATGACCTATGATTGTATTATTATGTATTTACCCTTTTATTTTGTGGGATTAAATTTTTATAACATAATTATTTGATTGATTTATCCTTACTCCAATGATAAAATCTTTGTAAGGGGTTTTATCATCTCACATTTATTTCTCTAAGATATATTCTATATTTATAAATTATTTTTTTGTGAGGTGTATACAGAAATCATAAAGGTATTTTTTTCTTATCCATAAATTTATGGGGATTTGAAAATATTTTTTATTATCTTTCTTTCATGGGGTTTACAGTTTCAACGTTACCAAAGTGGTAATGGATTTTTGTCACGATATCCATTATTTGAGAGGGTTTTTATTTTATATACCTATATTATTTTATGAGGTGTGTATACTTATAATTTGAAATTATATGCCAAGAATATAATTATTATCATCATACTATATTCTTCATTTAATATTATTATTTAATGAGGATTATGATTACAATTTCTTAAGGTGTAATAGGACACTTTGGAATGTTTAATGTTTATTTTCCTCATGAATGTTTTTAATGATATTTTAATGTTATTTACTTTCAAAAATGTCATAAAACATTTTTTATAATTAAACATGATTTGTATATTGTGTTTTGATAAAATTATCATTCTTCTATGGATGGATTAATATTCTTTCATGGAGATTGATTTGGATCCCATTTCTTTTCCATATGTTAATCAAGTTCTAAAGATATTTCTATGGAAAATATTTCTTTTCTTTTTATTAATCTTTTTTCAAAGGGTTTTTATTAAACCCATTTGTTTTCTATTGTTTAATCATGTTTCAAAGTGATTTAAATTTAGACCATTTCATTTTCATGGGTTAATATTGTTTCAAATAGATTTTTATCGATCCCATTTCATTTCAATGGGTTAATCTTGTTTCAAAGAGAATATTATTAGACCTATTTCTTCTCCATGGTTAATCATGATTTGTAGAAATTTTTATTGGTCCCATTTCTCTTCAATTTTTTAAAAATGATTCGAAGATATTGTTATTATGCCCATTTATCTCTTGTGGGCTAATCTTGTTACAAAGTGACTAATAGGAAACCCATTTATTTTCCATCGGTTTATCGAGTTATAAAAGAGAAGATAATTATTCCTACTATATTATGAATAAATTAAATATGTTATGTGTTATATAATTGTATATAAAATTTTTATGGGTGATACATTATAAACTAATGATGGGTGGTTCCTTGATAATCCTGTGATGTGTGGTTCTATGATAAACCAATGATGGGTTGTAATGTGATAAACCAATGATCGATGGCTCCATTATATACTTTTAGTGCATTGGTTAAATAAGTCATCCATAGTAACATTCCATTTTTAATAGATTAATATAAATAATTAAACCATATTTTTATTACGTTTAAAATAATAAAAAGTAACATATTTTCCAAAGATACCATTATGTGGTTTATGCTTGTTATGGGTTTACAATGTTAATAATGATTGGTATTGATATCACTTTGCTTCTGATTATTTATTACAATGAATTTTAAATTTTACATGTTTTCATTTTTGATGATCCATGTATTCATGTGTATAAGTTATTTTATGACTCTCTCATTCAATTTTATTATGTCATTATACCCTTCTACACTCTTTTTCTCATTGAAAAAATTCAATTGTTAATGCTCATGTTTGTAGGATTGAAATGATATTGATTATAGTATCGGAATAATGATGTAGATGCTCAATATAAAATAGTGGGGGTGAATTGTATATTTTAAAAAATTCTTTTGTAACTTTTATATATGGAAATCTTTAACAAAGTTAAACAAGGTAAATTTACAAAACATCTTTGTTCAATAAGCATGCTTGATTCGGGAAATGTGGTTCCAGAATTAATACTTATGAAAAGTTTACAATGATAAGATTATACCATAAATAGTATAGAATCTTACTAATCAGAGTACTACTTTATGAAAGTATAAGGTAGTTATACTTTCCTCAAAAACTAAAATGCAGCAGAAGACATGAACCAATACAAGTAACAAGTATTAAATCTTTTAACCCAAAGAGAATGGTCTCCAACAACCTAGGATAAATATCCCTTGATTTATACTTTCAAAAAAGTATGTCTTATCCACACCAGGGTAAGCTCTAGATACTAATATCGAAGTATGTATTGATATCCCCGCAAGCTGTCGAACTCCATGGTAGTTGGTACCTCTATCTTTCTATCCCCTAAAGCCCTCAAATGTACTTATCAACATTCGGAGTCGCACAAAGCAATTCTGAACAAGATGTTCAGTACGCAAAACACATTAAAGCCTCTCTCTCTAGAAATCACTTCAGTATCATGTAATCTCAAGATTGACCAACCTCAGTCAAAGTTTTAAGCTATTTCAAATGAGATATTATTCATTATCACATCTTCATAGGTCAGCTCACTCCTCTAATGGTCATATTTTTCCTTGAATCTAAGAGTGACATGTACACGTGTCACTTAAAAAATAGTTAGTTAGTAACTGAATGCACGACATCAATTTATAACTAAAATATAAGTAAGAAAAAATATTCTTTCTTAACCAAAAACATTTTTCAGAATGTAAGGAAAAATAAATGTTCAGAGTCTAAAAAAACCAAAAGGTTTCTATGATACATGAATATATGGATTCTGTCATCAAAAGAATTTGGAACATGAATTCTATAGAATTAAGGAGTCTGAACTCAGAATGTTCAGAGATTTAATTCAGAAAATTCGTAGTCTGAATTCAGAATGTTCGAAGTCTAAATTCAGAGAATTTGGAGTCCAAATTCAAGAATGTTCGGTGTCTGAATTCAGAGAATTTTGAACCTGAATTCAGATCCTGAAAATAGAATTCACTATATCTATGTATTTATAAGATTCCAAGGTTTTAGATACGAAATTGAATTTTTTTTCTTAGAAAGAAAATGAGTTAGGTTTAGAGAAATTATTCCATGAACAATGAAAACAATGTAAGGATAAATATCCTTGGGGAATGAAAATTTCCCTTATGAAAGAAAAACTGGGTAAGGATAATATTTTCATGAGGAAGGAAAATTTTCTTATGGAAGGAAAATTTTCTTTATCAAGATAAAACCTAAGGGAAAAGAAATTTTCCTTAGATAGAGTGTTTTTTATTTTCAAAATAAGAAGGAATGTAAAATTCATATGTAAACTTTATTGACTTAACAATATCCCCATTTTTGGAAAGCACAATCATCCTTATGAAAAAGAATATAAGGACTTGGAAAATATTTTTCTAGACATTGAAAATAAAACTTCTCTCCCTTAACTCATGGGAAAATGTTAATATGACTATCTCCCCTTTAGTATTTGCAAACACTAAAGATCATATTCCTGATTTCCTGATTGAGACATAGCATTTTATTGCATATGAAATTCTTCTGGGATAAGAACTCCCCCTTAAATGAGATCCCACATACATACGGGAATTTTCTTATTTTAATTTTCATTCTTTTTTATCATCCCATTCTCCCCCTTTGTGATTTTGAAAAATGATTAAAGGGAATTGAAAATAAAATATGGTACATGAAATATTAGTACTATAAAACCAAAATTATAAAGAGAAACCCAAAATTTCATTATAATTGGAAAAATTTTATACAATGAGGATATACAACAAAAGATCGAAATTGAACAATATCATCTTTCCTTCTCCTTCGACATCAACGTCATTACTATGAATTTGAGCTTCTTGAGTTATTTGTGATCCTCCTCTACATGTTTGAGATGTTGATCCTGGTATTTTGTTTTCTTCTGTAAGGATTTTATTTTTTCTTCCTGAGCCTTAAAAGATTATTCCTACCCCTTTAGAACTTCTTCTTGTATAGAAAATTTTTCATCAAGTTTGATTCTAAGATCTCTTTCCCTCTTCCAACTATGAGAACTGAATATAACATACCATTCAGGAATTTCACTTCTTGTATCTGAAAATTTTGTTCCAGAGTTAGCTTTTCCTCAAAACTATTTGTGAGATCCTTGATTTTCACATTTTCAGTGCGAAATGCATCCTTGACAGTTTCTTAGAAGTCATCATGTATTCTCATGTCTTCTATAGTTTTCTTTGACCATCTGGTCATTTTCTTGCAAGATAATTTTTGGGATTTATAGTTTATGAAAAAGTTTATGAAATAGGCCTCAAGTTTTATGCACTTCTCCATCACCATGGATACTGAATCTGATTTCTGATTTAAGGAATTTTGAAGCATCTATTATCTCAAGTCTATACTAGTAAAAATTGGTATAGTCCCAACAATCATCTTTAAAGACTATAATACAAAATCATATCCAAGGGAGGATGATTCTGAATCATATATTTTTCTAGGTGAGGTTTCTTTTTCTAACTCAGCAGCTTTCCTCATTAACGAACCGCCAACATCATTCTTCAGTACCACAACCTTGGTAGGTGTATCCACTACTACAAGTTTTCCCTTATTAACCTTCGGAATGAATTCCTCTTGATCAGGATATTCATTTTCACAATCATATAGCTAAATGATTTTGTCTTCATCAAAATATTCCTTTTTTGCTCGTACCTCAGTATCCTCTAGGTGAATAAAATCTTTATTGATGCTTTCTTCTCCAGATTGTTTGTTTACGTCGTCTTCGACCTTCTCTTCATCCTTCCCAGTAGTAGCAAGCTTTGATGATTCATATTGAGAGGTATGGAATGATAATTTCTTAGAAGGGATTTCATTCTCATGAAAATCCTCAACTAGATTTATCAGATCTTCGGTATCACGACTCCCTTATTCTTCTTCCACTACTTTTTCATGGACTTTTTCTGAATTTAAATACTTCTTTCCCGAAGTCTCTAGTAGTGATTCTATCAAGATAGATTCTGGTACCGGAATATTCTAGGATACTTTTTCAGAAACCTTTAGAAGGGATTTCACTATTTTATCCTCAGACAACTATATCTTTTTCTTCTCCTTCTCTTGCTTTTCAAACTCTTCAGATTCCTTTTCATTCAAAGATTTTGCTTTAGTAGGGTCCAAGCCAACCTTAGGCTCCCATTCTTTCTGAATTCTCTTATATTCTCTCTATTCTTCCACAACCTCATCAAGATAGGATTTTTGATTCTTTGGATTCGGTGGTGAAGATCAGGTTTCCTAATCCATTGGGGTATTTTCCTTCTCTTCCACATCCTTCAACTTTCTCTTCATTCCACCTTTTTAGAGGTCTCAGCCACCTCTTGTTTCTCCAAAATAGCTTCAACTTTATTTTCATGAAAGTCATATAATTCTTCAGATTCTATAGAAAATCAAACTTTCATTCTTCTAAATGTTTCATCACTTAACAACATAACATTTCAATTTCATGACTTAGATCTGTAAGGAATTTTGAAGGATTATAGACACCGAACAATCATCTTTGAAAGAATGGATAGATATATAATAATCTAGGCCTTCATATTTCTATTCTTTATGTTCTCAGCTGTAACAAAGATATAATTAACCAATTTTATCTTCCTTAGGTTAACTATGAAATCCAGAATGTATATATCACTTTTCATCAAAGTATCATTTTCTCCTTTTCTCGGTATGATGAATCCATGAACCCACAATTCAAGAATCCAATAATTTGTTGTCAGGTGAAAAAATTTTGGAGTCTTTACTTCTGAGATACCAAGGTAATCCATGGACTTCACCTTATAAAAACTTCTTTGAACATCAGGAAACTTATGAGAACAAAACTCAGCTTTCCCTTTATAAAAAATACCAACCATGCTTACAGCCTTATTGTAAGAAAGAGAATATGTCTTTCCATAACACTTGAACGAAAAATTACTCCACCCTTCTTCCTGGAAAAAAATTACTGACTCATATAATTCTATTAACAAATCTAGATATACCAAATCTTAAGCTTTCGGTTTTTAAAGGAAAACAATTTCCCACCTATTAAGCTTTATATTAATAGAGATAATATAATCATACATTGCAAAAAACATTGGATCAACTAACCTCTCATTGTATATATAGCATTCAGAGATTGATTTTACAGTTGACTTATCATTCTAAGAGGATACTTCAGCACTCATTCGGAAGTAAGAAGGATCTGAGACGTTCGGAACAAGATTTTGTTGGAGGGCAGAGCTTCCACACGCAATGGCTTGAGTTTCGATGTGGGACAACCATCGGGGGGTCCTTTATATAAGAAATTGAGGGGATAGTTCAACTTATATACTTAATACAATGGTTAGAAATACATCTAATCAGATCTGATGGTTGAGATGATATCCAGAAATAAATTTTGATAGAATACAATCTTTTGAGTAATTTTTAAGGAAAACGTTCGGATCTAAGAAAAATTGAATATGAAAATTTAAAAATAGTTGAAAATACCAACAATTAAAATATTATTTCAAAAATTTACGAAAGGAAACATAGTTTTGGATTGCTAGGAAGATTATTAGTATTGAGGAAAATTCTTCTTGAAGAACATTAGATTCCGAAAAGTTTGATTATGAAACTTTTCAATATGAAAATCACCATTACAAAAATTTTAAGTACCAAAATATTCATTATGAAAAGTTTAAGTATGAAAATATTCATTATGAATATTTTATGTATGTAAACCTTCATTACAAAAATCTTAAGTATGGAATTCTTCATTATGAAAATTTTATGTTCCAAAATTTTCATTATGAAAATTTTAAGTATGAAAATCATCATTACAAAAAAATTTAGTATGAAAATAAAATTTATAATATGACTATGAAAAAATTTACTGTACAAAAAGAAAAATTTTGACTACCAAAATATTTATTACGAACAAAAAAATTGATTACCTAATAAGAAAATTTACTCTCACTATGAAAAAGATATTTTTAGTGTAATGAGATAGGTTTCAACAAGAATATAACATGGAAGATTACCTTACAGAGTCATTACTATCTTCTATTTAATGTATTCTAATCTATTAGAGGGTAAAGATTTTGTGAAAATATCATTATGTTGATCTTGTGTTCCGATAAACTGATGACTGATATCTCCTTTTTGTGCGTGATCCCTAAGAAAGTGATGCCAAATATCTATGTGTGTTGTAAAAGAGTGTTGTGCAAGGTTTTTACTTAAGGAAATGGCACCATTATTATCACACAAAATTTATGTTTTGGTAAAACTCACACCATAGTCTGTGAGTGTGTGTTACATCCACAACACTTGAGCACATCAAATTACAGCTGCTACATATTCAGCTTCAGTAGTGGAAAGTGCTACTGAGTGTTGCTTTTGGCATGACCAAGAAACTAATGAATCTTTTAAGAAATCACAAGTTTCAGATGTACTTTTTCTATCCATTCTGCATCCACCAAAATCATCATCCAAAACTTTTTAATACAAAATCATTTGTAGAAGTGTAAAATAGTTTAAGATATGTGGTTCCATTTAGGTAGTGAAAAATCCTTTTCACTGCCATGAAAAGATATTTTTAGGATTCAATTGATATCTGTCACATAAGCATACTGAAAAAATTAAATCAATATGACTAGCTATCAAGTAATGTAGACTTCGTAACATACCTTTAAAATATGTTTGATCTACTGGTTTCCTAGCTTCATTATGATCAAGTGAATTTGAGGGGCCAATGGGAGTACTTATACTGTTAGTGGTGTCATATCCATACTTTTTATGTAGATATTTAATATACTTATGTTGGGATATATAGATTCCTTCTGGTTTTTTAGAAATTTGAAAACTAAGGTAAAATGTTAACTCACCCATCATACTCATTTCAAACTCAAATTTCATTAGATCTGGAGAGGAATCGGTTAAAAATTGATGTGTTGAACCAAATATAATGTCATAAACATAAATCTGAACAATCAAAACATTTTTCTTATCTTTCTTTATAAAAAGGGTTGGATTATCATTTCTTTTAACATAATTATTTTGAATAAAAAATTTTGTAAGTCAATCATAACAATCTAGAGGTGCTTTCTTAATTATATAAAATGTTTTGGTATGTTTGTAAACATGTTCAGCGTGTTTTTAATCTTAAAAACTATGAGTTTGATAAAAAAACAACCTCTTCAACAAAACCATTAAGTAAAACACATTTAACATCCATTTGAAAATGTTTGAAATTGAAGAATGATGCGAAGGAAAGTAGAATACGAATAGATTCATGTGTAGCTACTGAAGCATAGGTTTCTTCATTTTCTATTCCTTCTAGTTGATTTTATCCTTTAGAAAAAAAAAATATATCTATTTATTACTATGATTTCATTTTCATCACATTTATTTCTGAAGACCCGGTTTACTTCAATAATAGATGTTTCCTTAGGTCTTTTAACAAAGGTCCAGACTTTATTCCTTTCAAATTCATTTAGCTCATTTTGCATATCTTTTTTCCAATCATCATGACCTAAAGCTTCATCATTTCTTTTTGGTTCTAATTGGGAAATTAATTCTTGATGTTCAACATCGTTTCATAAAAAAATTCTAGTTCTTACAGGTTGGTTTACATCACCAATGATACCATCACTAGGATGATTCTTTAGAAAAAAAATTTGGGTTTTATAAAACCTTTTCACCGACATTGCGTAAGAAGTATTATGGGGTAAATTCTTTATAATTATTTTCTTGAACATTTTCATTATCAGAAGGATATTCTAACAAAGGCTGATAATCATTTTTTGAAAACACATATGAAGATATAGGTTGAGGTTGTCTAAAAAAGGATCAATTTCAACAAATTTTCCATGTACGATTTCTTCAATAGTACAAGTATTTTTATTTAAACATTTATATGCCTTAGAAGTTGTGGAGTAGCCTAAGAAAATTCCTTCATCATATTTTGGTGCGAATTTGTGTAGATTAACTTTAGTATTCAGAATGAATACCTTGAAACGAAAAATCTTGAAGTATGAAAGTCTATATTTTCTACTATTCCTTAACTCATAATGAGTTTTATTAAGAAAAGGTCTAATAAAAACAAGATTTTTAGTATAAAAAGAAGTACATACAGCTTCAGCCAAAAGTTTTTGATACTGAATATTCACTCAACTTGGTTCTTGTTATCTCTTGAATAATTCTATTTCATCTCTCAACAACACCATTTTTTTTAGGTGTTCTGGGTGCTGAGAAGTTATGAGTAATGCCTTTTCTACTAAAAAAAGTTTCAAAATGAGAATTTATAAATTCACCTCCATGATCACTATGAATATTTATCAAAGGATGGTTTTTATCATTTTTAACATGGGATCTAAAAATTTGGAAATATGAAAAAGCGTCAGATTTCATTGCTAGAAAATAGTCCCAGGTAAACCTAGTGTAATCATCAACTAAGAAAAATACCTAATATTTGCCTCTAATGCTTCCAGTTTGTGTTGGACCAAAAATATCCATATGCACCAACTGTAATGGATAAATGGTTGAGACTTCACCAACTGATTTAAAACTGGATATATGTTCCTTTCCATATTGACAAGGATCACAAACTTTTGAAGAATCAAATCTATGCTCTGGTATATCATTAACTAGTCTTTATTTAGAGAGTTTGAATAGGTTCCTAAGGTTACATGGTCCTAACCTTATATTCCACAACCAAGAATGATCTTCCATTGCACTAAGACAATGTAGGACTTGGATCTTAAGATCTTCTAGGATTAGTGTGTATATATTCTCTTTCCTATTGGCATAAAGAATAAACTCTTCCGTGGAATTGTGTTCTAAGCACTTGTTATTTCTAAAATTCAAAATCAAACCACATCACATAATTAACTAATTCTAATGTGGTTGTTCCTAAGACACTTAACAAATAAAAATTTGAAATCAATGTTCTTCCAAGAAGAACAATGTTACCTATACCAAAAATTTCTCCCTTAGAATTATCTCCGAAAGTAACTTTTCCTCCTTTCATCTTGGTAATCTTTTCAATGATTTTTTTTAATAGTCATGTGCTGGGAACATCAATTATCCATGTACCATGTATTTATACTGATATTATCCTTATTTTCATGAAAATAAGAGTGTTAGTCTTTCATAACCCAAGCTTTATTGGATACGAAAACATCAGAAAGAAAAATTTTAGGTATCCCCATTTTCTTTAGAAAATATGCTTTATGAAAACCTAACGACTGAGTATTGGTTATGTAACAATTTTCCCCAATTCCCACCACACTTACACTTAGTGAAAAATGGGGCACTTTGAGAAATGAAATAATTGTTACTAAAAATCAGTTCTGAACAAGAATAACGAAATCCAGAATTATTCCTTAGAGGTCGAATTTTAGAATACATATTATCAAAGTTTTCCTTCTCTAAGGTAACGATTGACAAGAACTTCATCCAGGAAAATATTTTAGACATTAGTCTAATAAATATGATCTTATCTTCAAAAACATCAGTTTTATCTCTAGAGTTAGGTTTGAAAACATTTTTCATAGAAATTACTTTATCGAGATCCTTAGAAAGTTTCTCCTTCATAGAATGAACTTCCTCAAGGTTTTTTAGAACTACATTAAAAATCAATGGATTTATTATCATGAAATTTAGAAAGATCTAATATTTCTTTAGAAATAATAGAAATCCTATAATTTTCATTATCAATATTTTTCTTCACTTTAGAATTTTCATTCTCAAGGATCTTAGCAAACCTAGAAAATTTTTCATAGGTAGGTAAAGTATTATCTTCATCAGAAGAAGATTATTCATCCTAGGATTCATAATATTTATTATTAATAGAATTAGAATTCAAGGATACATTGGTGATGGATTCAGCATTGTGTACCTTTTCCATTAAACAATGATTTTTAAAATGTATTCTGGCTATTAGACCAAGATTCTTCTGTTAAGAATATTTGTAATCTCAGGATTCTTCTGAAGAGTCTCCACCACTAGAACTCTAATTTTTATTATCTTGAAAAAATTCCTTAGCTTTAGATTTTTATTACATATTTCTATTTATCTCATAATTATTTTCTTTTCTATGTTTTCTCTTAAGCATAGGAAAATATGACCTTATATGTCCAACTCTTTTGCATTCATAATAAGTGACTTCAGAGTCTTTTTTATCCTTTCTTTTTTTCCCATGTATCTATACTGAAAGTATTTCTTCCCAACTATCTTATCCATCATTCGATTAAGATTAGATAGTTCATTCTTATAATGTTCACTTTCACTTGATTCAGATAAAACTGTAACCTTATTAGACATAGATCATGTAACTCTCTTAGGAGAATTGGCTTTCATATGATTTGACATAGTTATAAAAGAAACACTTCCATTACCATTCTTCTTATTAACATTATCAGCATCTCTATACATTCTTTTCTCACGTTGAAGAAGATTTCCAAAATTCTCATCAAGATTGATCTGTGAGACTTTTCTATTCTCATCTATAGCTGTTCTCTTGGATTCCCACTCATTAGCCATGATGTCTATACTCTTCTCTAAAGGTGCCTTGTCATCCAAACCTTTTGCAGCCAGGGATTGTAAGCTACTGATAATAGTCATAAATATCTGGTGTACCTTACATATAGGTTCTCTATATGGAATTGAAAAACCATGGTACTCATCTCTAAGCATATCTCTTCACTTTTCAATAACTTTGGAAGTACCAAAATGTGTAACTTCAAGCTTCTTACAAATACAATTTACGGCTTCACAAGCTGAAATATGGCTATATATATTCTTGTTCATGGAACACAAAAAAGTATTGCATACCTTATAGTTTATTTTTTATTCTGACTTCTCTTGATTAGTAAAAGTTCTAGCTTCTTTAGCAGGAATATTGTAATCTCCAGTATGTATAACAATGTTTTCCACTCCAGTATTAATGAAAGAAGTCTTCATATGATCTCTCCAATATTCATAATAATTTTAATAAAAAATAGTTGGTCCAGTAGGATTATGATCTCCAATTGAACCAGCATTCATTCCTAAAATATTAAATAAAATCTTTCCACACAAAAATTTCAGTAATAAATGTTTGTAAACAAGGATGAATATATCCTAAGCAAGTAAAATATTGAAAAATGAAAAACTTGATCAAGAAAACATATATGTGAATATAAGTATTTCAGAGACATGCTCTGATACCAATTATAGGATTAAAATGACACAGATTGTAGTATCTGAATAATGATGTAGATTCTCAGTATTCAATAGGGGTGAATTGTATACAGTAAAACATTCTTCTGGAACTGTTAAATATGGTAATGTTGAAAAAAGTTAAACTAGGTAAATTCACAAAAACGTTTAGTTCAATAATATTTCTTGATTCTGGAAATGTGGTCAGAAAATGAAACATAAGAAAATATTACAATGATAATATTCTAACTTAAATCATATAGAATTTTACTAATCAGAGTATAAGTATAAGAAAGTATAAGATACATAGACTTTACTCAACATCCAAAATGTTGCAAAAAAATGAAACAATACAAGTAACAAGTAGTAAATCTTTTAACCCAATGAGAAGGGCATCGAACAAAATTGGATAAGGGTCCCTTGATTTATAATTTCAAGAAACTCTATCTTACCAACACCAGGGTCATCCCTCTATATGAATATCGGAGTTTGGGTTTTTATCCCTACAAGACCTCAAACTTCAAGGTAGTTGGTACCTCTGTCTTCCTATCCCCAGAAGCCCTCGAATGTACTCATCAACATTCAGAGTCACATGAAGCAATTATGGAGAATATCTTTAGTATACACAAAACATTGAATTATATCTCTCTAGAAGTCACTTCAGATGCATGTAATCTCTAGACTGATCATCCTCAGTCAAAGTTGTGAGATATTTCAAATGAGCTCATATTTATAGGCACATCTTCAACAGTTGTCCCCCTCCTCCAACGACCATATTTTACCCTAAATTTTGGAGGGACCTATACACGTGTCGCTCAAACAATGGTTAGTTAGTAACTGAATTCATGAAATTGTTTTATAACTAAAACAAGAGAATGCAAAAATATGGTTTTTTAACAAGAAACCATTTTGCGGAATGTAAGGAAAAATAAAAGTTCAGAGTCTAAAAACGGTGTCTCTAATACATGAATATTCTGATTCTATCTTCAAAAGAATTTGTAGCCTAAATTCTATAAAATATCGATGTTTGAACTCAGAAAGTTCAGAGTCTGAATTCAGAAAATTCGAAGTCTGAACTCTGAAAGTTCAGAGTATGAATTCTGAGAATTTGGATTCTGAGCTCTAAAAGTTCAAATTCTAAATTCAGAGAATTCATAACCTGAATTCAGATCATAAACACTAAATTCTCCATGTCTTAGTATTTATAAGATTCTGATGTTTTAGATACAAAACTGGATTTTATGCTTAGAAATAATATGATTTTGGTTTAGAGAAATTATTCCATGAATAATGAAAACAATGTAGGGATAAATTTTCTTAGGAAGGAAAATTTACCTTTTGAAATAAAAACTAGGTAAGGATAAAATTTTCATGAGGAAAGAAAATTTCCATAAGGAAGGAAAATTTTCCTAATCTAGATAAAACATAGGAGAAAAAAAATTTCCTTAATATAGAGTGTTTGTGATTTTCAAAATAAGAAGGAATGGTAAAATCATAAGGAATCCTTATTGACTCAATGATGTTTACCCTTACTCAGCATCTTATCTCTCCCATATTATGTTTTTTTCACTCTATTTTTTTAACAACTTTGTTGAACATTAAATTTTTAGATGGTATTTCATATGTATGATGAAGATGTATTAATGTGACATATAAAATATGGTTTTATCAGTAGAAATTCCCATTTAATGTAATGTGAATGGTTTAAGTAGACGTTTTTCCAAATTCACTAAAACAATAAACCTAAAAAATAATGTTCATATATAAGTGATCCATTTTTTCATTTGGATGTTTTTGAAGTTTAGATGAATAATTTAGTTCACAATTATTGCACCATATCCAAAAATGTAATGTTATGGATTTCATCACAGGATTTGGGATTGTTGACTCCAGGTTGTTATAGTTTTTCTTAAATGGGGTATAGTTACCTTCGTAGATTAATATATATTTTTTTCAAGGTAATATTTAGAATTATGGATACCATTATAAGAATATAATAGAATTTTTTATCATAAGTTCTAATTTTTAAGTCACCCCACCTGTGGTTTCTAAGTTGTAATAATTTTTTAGGTTGTTAATGAAGTTATCAGAGTCATTTTTATGGGTTAAGGTATTTGTAACCCCTATAGACAACCTTAATTATTTGTCGGTATGATTTATTATCAGTATTTGAGAAAAAACAGATATACTAAATTTTGGGTGAGAACCCTTCGCATTTAGTAAATTCAAGGGTCTTGAACCAACAACCAAAGGGTGACAAGGGAGAAACACCTACCACTAGCCTACAAGTTTTCCTAGTTTGTATGAAAAATTTTATACGTCATGATTAATTTTAACATCTAAAACATAAGATATTTATTTGATGAATAATTGTCAACATATATTATAATAATATATAATAAAATCCGTATAATATTTCAGCTTCAAACTTATTAAGGACATGTTTGATAAATTTTAAGAATAGTTTTAAGGGATAATTTAGTTTGAACTTTAGATATCGCTATTTAACCTTGAATATTCTTGTGTAATTTTATATTTTAAACATTTTGGGAATTATTATACAATTTTTTAAACATTTTCATCTTCTTTAATGTTTAATTATAGGTGGAATTCCTTGAATATCCCTTTTATGGTTTTGTGGTCTTTAAAATTTGACTTTAGTGATTCCGGAATTTAAATTCATCTTGAATACTAATATTCTGAAGAAAAAATGAGATTTTGTGGAAATTGATTAAAGGATTTAATTATATCCATCACGTAAGTATATTTTTTTCATTTTCTATTGATCTAAATGGTAATAGGATTCTCTAAATATAGTAATATGATATTGAAACGTAGTTATTATCCTCGTACCATTAATTATGATCACGCAAAAGAATTTTTAATCATCACAAATTTATTTTCTTATGGACTTAGAATTTCTATGTAGCATTTCATTTTTTATTATTATTGGAATCAATAAATATATATAATTTTTTACTCTTTTTGTTTATTCCTACCTTCACCCACCTATGTGAAATCCTAGATATGTGTAACTTCTAGTGATATTTATTCTTTCCAATTTCTCTTTTAAGAGGATATTTAATTTACACTTTTTACAATATGGGTTTTAGTATAGGTATTATAAAAATGTAAATCTATTGATGAAAAAAACTAATTTGAGGAAAAAATTCATTTTAAGGTGGTAGGACGTATAATCCCAAGACATAAGAAATATATTATTTAAAATTAAATTAAATTATTTGATAGATTATGTTACATAAAATAAAAATTTTATCTATCATTTTATGGAACACATTTTGTTTTCATTTCCTACACACAACATCGATTTCCTTTGATGACTTATGTTATAAATATGCCCGACTCTTACCAGAAAATAATAAAATATTAATAATTAATATTATAGTAATCAGCTAATAGTTGGAATGGAATTATTGAATATGATTAAATAAATTATGAATATATTTTTTTCATATGATTATATAATTAATTCTTTTTTTAAAAATTAATTATAGATGAAAATAAAAATCAATTTAATATAAAGGATGTGTTTTATGAAAACCCGTTTCTATAACTAGAATGGATTTTAATATTAATAAATTAAATTAGGCACTATTATTGAATGATAATAATTAAATATATATGTTATATATTCAATACAATATTTTTAAAATCATCCAATATATTTTATAGATTTAATATATTAGTAATTCCATTTTTATTCATAAAAAGTAGTATATTTTTAAAAGGAATTTTTACCACCTTTTAATGGCGAGATTATTTTAAAAATAATATTTGACACATTAGTAATTTTTATTTAAATAAAATCATCATATAAAAATAGATATAATTTTTAAGGAGGAATATAAAAATTAATTCTATGTTTAATTTTTGTATTTTTCTAAGGACTTTCATATTTTGATCAATAGTTAAGGACATCGAATTTTAATTAAAGATTTATTTTCATCGTAATAATTTTGAGTTATAAATTATATTTTTAATTTGTTTAAAAGTATAATTAGATAAATTTAATTTTAGTAAAATAAAATTAGGCCATTATAATTTATTTCACATTGAAATTTGATTTCTAAACATTTAAAAATTGTTAACTTTTCTATTTAAAAAACCTATTCTTGTGTACCTTATGTGGGATTAATTTTAAATTAAAATTTTCCACTTATATGATTGAAATTTTAAAATTGGATTTTTTATTTGGTTTAAACATAATTTTTAATGACAATAAATGTAAAATTATGTTTTCTACAAAAAAATAATTAAAATTAATTATATGGATTAAGGTAAATTGAGTTTTCTTAGTGTTTAACCATTAATTATAAAGGGGGAATGACCTAAACACTCATTAAATGCCAATTTTATTTTCATGATTCATCGGTATCCTATCCTTTATCAAAATTTTATAATTATTGAGGACACATGTTGTTATTAATACCACCCAATAGTATTTACCTTTTTTATTTTCAAGAATTACACTCCTTCTCCACTATAAAAGGCACTCCTCCTCTAAACCACATCACACCTCCCAAGAACTTTGGAACATCCCAAACCAGCCCAAATAATATCCAAACATCCCAAATCTTATCCTATAAGCCTCAATTTTGGAATAAAGGAATCCAAGAATGTCATTTTTTTTAAACCAAAAGAAGTTACATAAAAAAGTGGTAACATTATTCAACAGTCTCTTTTCTATTATTTCTATCTAAAACCACTCCAATTATTCTTATACCATGATTATATAATAACATTAGTATCACAAATATTCAAATATGTTTTTATGTTAATGATTTTAACCACACCTTCACACACTTCTATCATATGGGATACACATTCATCATTCATTTGTTTGACGAACTACTGCCTCGCAAACCAATGTCGTACGTTCTTCCATTACTAATTTTAACAGATGGGAATAATGATGGAATTAATGATTGTATATAATATATATAGTATATTTATAATTTTTCCACACTTATTAAATTTTTATATAACATATACCTTCATTATTTACATTTTATAGGAATATGATAACAACAATTATGGACATGTGGACTACCACCACCACAGAGCAAAGTCATCTGTTCACACTTTACATAGAATGTATTAATAAGATATTTAATAAAAATATATGACATAATTAAATATTTATGATATTAAGTACATAATTATATATCTTTTCATTTAAAATATCATTTTATTTTTTACATTTCACACACGTAAAAATTGATAACGTTGTTTGTGAACTTATGGACTACCGCCTCCTCGAAGCAATGTGATTCTTTATTTTTCATGCCCACTTCATAGGAATTATAAATATATAAATATATATATATATATAATTAAATAATATGGTATTTATGATATAATTTTCATTATATAAAGAAAAACATTACATACCTTCTTTCTATAATTATCATCAAAAAATGAGAACGTTGTTCTTGGATATATATGACCTACCTTCTCCTTGATCCTAACATTCATATTTCCTAGCCTTATTTATTAAATTATTTTAAAAGTTTAATTTTTTTTCAAATTCAATAATAATTTCATTATTATTATTATTCCTCGTATGTTTAAATAATTACCTTGGCGACCGTAGTGGACCTATCAAAGTCAGTTTTGACAAATATGTTGAATATGGTCAAAACACCTGACCAAAATATTGGGGATTAATATATTTTATATAAATTATTTATAATATAAATCAAAATAAAAATTTAATTGTAAATTTTTATGAATAATGTAATTAATTAAAAGTATTTTATTATTTAGTAATATATAAGAGTAGCATGATAAATCAAACTCATGGTAAGGGATTTCTTAACTCAAGTTCCATTCATTGGGTTCACATTCTATGTCATTTGTTATGTTAGACATATAAAATATATTAAATTTCATATTATTACATTATAATGTATTTTAATATTTATTTATTGTATTTATTTTTTTCAAACATAATTACTTCATTGATTTATTCTCAATCCAATGATGTGATCTTTGTAAGTGTTTTTCTCATCTCACATTTGTTTCTATGAGATATATTCCAAATTCACCAATTATTTTGGTTTTCTGTTTTATTTAGTTCCCATGAATTTATTTTACTGTACATATACTTATATTTATGGGTTTTATCGTATCATTTTTATAATCTTGCTTTTATGGGATTTATAATTTCAATGTTACCAAACTAGTAGTATATTTTTTTTCACAATTTTCCATCTTTGAGTTGTTTGTTAGGTTATATAAAAATATTCATTTATGTGGTTTGTATACCTATACATTGAAATTATATTACATGAATACCATTATTCCTGTGATATTATATGTTTCATTTAATTTTATTCCATCATATAGATTTTGATTCAAATTTTTCTAGGTTGTATGAGAAACATTGGACTATTTAAAGGTTAATTTTTCATGATTTTTTTTAATGATATTGTAATGGTATTCCATGAAAACACCCTCATTGTTACTTATCCTACACTATGGATATTTTTTATTGATATAATCCTCTTTATTTAATGGTTTAATTAATATTGTTTCACATAGATTTATTTGGAACGTGTTTCTCTTTCATGGGTTTATCTTTCTCTAAAAATATTGATATGGAACCCATTTTCTTTTCCTGGTTTAATCTGGTTTCAACTTGATTTTTATTGAACCAGTTTTTTAGGGGATAGTCATGTTTCAATTATATTTTTATTGGTCTCATTTATTTTCCATGGTTTAATATTATTCCAAATATATTGTTATTGAACACCTTTATTTCATGGGTTAATCATGTTTTAAAGAGATTGTTTTTGAACCCATTTCTTTTATATGGGTTAATCAGGATTCAAAGAGATTTTTTTGAACCCATTTTTTTCTATGGGTTAATAATGTTTCAAAGAAATTGATAGGAACCCCATATATTTTCCAAGGGTTATTCGGGTTATAAAAAAGGTAATGGTTTCCCCTATGATATTATGATTAAATGAAAGATTTTATTTGTTCTGTAATTGTACATGTAAATTTGATTTGCGGTTATGTGATAAAATAAATATGGGTAATTTTGTGACAAACCATTTTTTGGGTTCAATGATATACCGATGTTAGGTATTTATGTGATAAATGAATGACTAGTGGTTCCATGATATCCCACCAATGTATTAAGTATACAATTAATCCATATAGATATTCCATTTTTAAGAGTGACATGTTTGGAATTTGATTTTATGGTTATTTCATTTATAAGAATGAAAATTATAATAATGTACCAAGATACATTTATATGTTTTATATTCTTTCAATCTTTTTAACATGTTTATAATGATTGAGATACTGATCCCATGGATTTTTATTATTTATTCCTATAACTATTTCATTTTCCATGTTTTCCAATTTTATGATCCAAGTATTCATCGATATATTTTATTCTATGACTCACTCATTAACATTGGTTATGTAATGATACCCTTGTGAACACTTATTCTCATTTATGACATTCAATTGTTAATAATAATGTTTAACCTTACTATGAATTTGAGATCCCCCTTCTTAAATTTCCATCTCTATAGGATTTAAATAATGATGACGAAGATATATTATCTTGAAGGTATTTCATTTGGATTATGGTGATGTATTAATGAAAAAAATAAAACCTGGGTTATGTGGGAGAAATTACCAATTTTATTATTTTGAACTATTTATGTAAGAGATTTTTCTAATTCTCTAAAACTCTAAACATAAAATTTCCTCTAGTATGAATGTGATATATGTTTTCCATTTGATTTTATAAATTCTAGATGAAAAATTTGGGACAAAATAATTGATAACAAAGTTGGGAATATAAATATAATGATTTACGCATAGGATCTAGATGTGTGGGTTCTGGGTTGTTATATATCATCTTCATTCTTTCCCATGATCATAAAATCATCACACAATGACATCATGAGATCATCACTGGTTTATGTGACAAATTCATGTGATGACCTCTATTCTTAAAAAGAATTTAATATAAAGTTTCATACCATTCCTTATTTTTTGGATTATATAAATAAATAAATGTGTTTCTTTAAAAAGTAATAGTTCCCATCTATCTATGTTCATAGAGGTAGAAACCTGATCGAGAGGTAGGACATGATGAGTAAAATCAAATATATGTGACATGGGAAATCAAATGATGAATATCCTTATAATCAAACATCAATTTTTCTTTCAATTTTTAAATATGTGGGATAACAGTATCTATGTTAGTGAATATTAAATAAAATCTCTAAAGAAGCTTATCTCTGCATTATAAGGAAATTGAATATTTTTTATTGGTTTAGCCAACAATGGGGTCCAACACCCGTCACACCTACGCACACCACCAGGCTTCAGCCATGCGGACATCTACACAAAGCTATTCATGTCATCGGTCATATGATTATATTTATCCTTACACATGGCCTCATCCATACTGTGGCCCTTATATATTATCCCTATCAAGGGTTTTATGATATTCCTTTTGGTGTGTATTCTTATTGCAGGCTCTCCTAAGGCGGTTGACCCTCGAGCCCCCTATATGTGGTAGATGGATAGACTTGGGGAGTTCCCATGGTTTAATACATTTTTTAATATGAGGTATAAACATATATACCTAAATTATTCGACATATAAAAATTAAATTACAATTCTTCTTTAATAATATTCCAATACAGCCATTACATAATGAAATCCCTCAATATATCATCTACAAATATCTTAACATCGTGCAATTTTCAATCGTCTATTACATATAGCTTTTGAAATAAGATGGGTTCAACAATCATTATACATTAAACATAAATACTTTTCTAAGTGTAAAAAATCCATTTCCATAACAAGAATCGTTATCACTTTTTGAGGAATCAACACATCATCCACAAATATGTATTGACTAACTAAAAATAAATTCAACCAAATATCGACATAAATGAGTAATCAAAATTTATGATATGTATCTCTATATGGGGTGAGATATAGAAATCATACTTGTTGGGATGGTTTGGCTAAAAAAACTACATAGACCCAATCATCTATATGAGATGAGATAAAAGGATTAAGTGATGTATAATTATATAAAAGATTTACATAGTGGAAAGAAGTGCTATAATGACAACCATTGATTGGAAATAAATTTTGAAGTTTGAGACATGTTTTTTACATTTAATATCAAAATGAAAGAGATTTATGTGGTTTATAAAGAAAGGAAATACAATCCTTAGGAACATTGACTCCTTTTATATCCATGATCACATTGGATCTATTGCCTATAAGATATCACTTCCACCAAATGTGGATCATGTTCATGAATAGTTCTATGTATCTCTATAGATTAAGTATATAACTGATCCATCACACATACTAAATATATAGGTGGTGAAATTTAAGAATAACCTCTATTATGAGGAGCATCTGGTAGGGATGTTAGAACAAAGAGACAAATGTCTACATAATAAGAGAGCTCACATTTTTAAAGTGATGTGGAAGGAACCTAAATATAAAGAGGAAATGTGGGAACCAAACGAAACAATGAAATTAAATTACCCTCATCTATTAGAAAATAAGATTTTGTGTTGAAATTTCATGGAAAAATTTTATAAATAGGGGAATAATATTGTGACCTAAATTTTATAAGTGATAATTTTGTCCAAAATAAACGTGTCTTTAATAATATCATATATTGTATTATACACATCAATCAGATAGAGAAACCAAAATAATTTCATTTCATAAGATAATTTCATTATGTTAATCCACATCCAAACCCATAAAAACTCCCAAAATTACAATTCATTATAAAATGTAGAATAATAAATATATAATGGTAATTGTATTGTTTTTTCCAATCTATAAAAATAATCTCTCATGAATTACACTTTAGAAATGAAATCGAATATTAGTAAATTAATATACATTTTAAAAAATGAAAATATATTAACAAGGAAATATTCGTAGTTAATGTTCAATGAAATTGTTATGTGGTATTTATTTGTGGCAACATGAATGCCGGAATAGTATTTTTTTCCATTATAATAGTAACCTAGCCATTATGAATAGTAACATAAAAATTAGGAATAGTAATTGAGTCGTTATAATAGAGATATGAACTCAATATAATAAAATATAATATAAATAATATTAAAAAAATTTAATTTAATAAAATATAAATATTACCATTCTATAAATAGATGTAAATGTTAAAAACATGAAGAAAATAAAATAAAATTTTTAATGAACTGTATTTTAATACATTTCATAAAAATCATAATCTATTTATTAAATTTTTTTAATATTATAGAAAATTATTTTCATAAAATTAATATCATTTTTTTAATTATCATGATGAATTTTTCCAAAGGTTGTTTTTTAGAAAATTTTCTAAATTACTATAATTTTTTCTAAATTTTAAAACTAATATTTTTAAAATAATACATGTTTAATGACATAATGATAATTAAAAATGAATTTATAAATGATAAATTGGTAATTTATGGTAAAAATAAACATATTTGGATATATGGGTCATTTAAAAATGTTAATCTTATTTTCTGAAACTAAAAATTAATTTCCAAGGAAAATGTCTAATGTCTCCATTTAAATGATGTTTTTTTATTTCTTGAATTTACATTTGAGTAAAACAATAAATTAAATATAAAAAGTGACTAAAATAACTAAAATAATGTTATTTAATTAAAATAAATTACTTCTTTTAATATATTCTACTATTCAATGGTTTATCTTTGATATTATTTTTTATTTATTATTTTTTCATTAAAATACTCCTCTCCTCAAGTACAAATACCCCCTCCCCATCCACTTGGAAATCTACTACTCCCTCACATAAAAAAGAAAAAACATAAGATAAATTCATTCCCTTAAGGACCATATAATCAATATGGATATTTTGGATTCATTCATCTCCATCCATCCAAGGATTTTAGTGTTACATAGAAGAAGAATAACTATTATGAGTGTAATTTTCATCATCTCTTTTTCAAATTTTCTGCTTCTCTTCCTCTTTTTCTTTACTCCTTTCAAAACCAAATCCCATAATACTGGATTAATATTATTTTATAATTATGTTTATAATTTTAAAATACATTAAAATTTTATTTTTTAATTATTTAAATTTCATACCAATATTTCTTCTCTATTGGATAATGTCCCATTAATAGTTGGTTAAACCCTAATTTAGACATTGTTTACTCCTTTCATAACACCACACTTATGATTGGTTTAAATAAATTATTTATTATATATATGTATAAATATATTTATTTCTATAATTTTTAATTAATTCCTCTTGTCAATTAATTACTTTGAACCAAAATAGAAATATCAAAACATAATTAGATATTTTTAAGGTAAGTACAATACCAAAATGATTCACTTATAAAAATGAAATTATGGAATATAATCCAACTATTGCACTAAATTTATAGTGAAAATATTAATATAATCCAAATTAAGTACAATTTTTTGTTAAAAATAAATTTTTCATTCATGAAGTGTAAAATCATAGACATAAAGCTAGATTTAAGATAACAGGATTACAGAACACAACTCCTTGTTTTTTTGGGAAATCCCCCATTCACATCATTTTCATTATAGAAATTTGGGTAATTTTCCTAAAATACCTTTACATTATCCATCCAAACTTCTTGTTGGGATATACATGTTCTTACCCTATTGAAATGATTTTAATAAAATATATTATATTCCTCAAAATAAATTTATTTTCAAAAAACATCACATTGTCTCCAATTGAGTACTCCTCCACCTAAGAATAATTATTAATTATTCCAAAACATTATTTCCCTTATTATTTTTGTAATTAATGAGTATATTCTATAAATTATAATATAGGAAATATTTATGAATCCCATTCCTTTCAATGGTTTTATTTAATTATTATGGTTTTTATACATTCTATGTGGCATGCCTGGTATTTAAAATTTTATTATGTGACAAGTGGGCCAAAAATTAGAAAGAAATATACTGTATTGGGTAATGTGATATATCTCATGATATTATGTGTATTATGTGTTAACATGATGCTTTATTTTTCATAATTATTATGTCACCATTTATGTAAATATATTATGCATGAAAATTATATTAATTGTATTCAAAACTATGTGCGGGTTTGACCATAAGGTTTTGAAGTTTCATTATTATTCATATGCCCCATTCTGTGCATTTTTAATTGATTCGATAAATATTATGATAATAATTATATTCTTATGATATGATGATGTTATTTATCCTCACCAAAATATTATTGATTTATATCCCTCATTCCTCCTTGTATTGGGATTTCATCTCACCCCCTTCTTTGATGTATATCATTAGGTGATATCATATACTAAGGAGGTCATGAAAAATTATATAAACATATTGAATATGTATTTAAATAAATGTATATGTTTTATTATATAAAAGGTATGTATGATCCATGTTTTCCCAATATATTTTACATTTATAGCCTTGAATGTGTTACTATTATGATGTTTATCATAAAAATGATGTCATAATAATGAAATAAAACGTTGTATAAATGTATAAAAATATTTTATCTGGTATCTAATGACCATATATATTATATAAATAGATAATTTAATTATTTTTTGAGATTATGTAGTGTCAAAATAGTTAGGATGGGTGACCTTAAGAAACTTGTGAGGTGTTAGAGACCATGATAAATGGAAATATATGAAATAAGGTTAATCTAAGGGTTATTTGGTCATACAATGAAATATTTTTTTAACAAATAATATATCATTCAATTAGATGGTTGGTAAGAGATACATCACTCACATTTGGTAGTTTATTTTCAGAATAATAATTTATATCAGTGTTGTATCATCTACAAATAATTTTATAACATTGGCGGGTCATTCCTCATGTGGTTGGTATTTTGTTTCCTTGTTCAATTGGTTGTTTTGAGGTAATAATGTATTTTTTACCATATAAAATTAATATGACGATATATCATTCGTCATGGAATTGAAAAATGTTGATACATTGTTCATCCAGAGATACCATGTTTTCTAGTTTCTTTGAACATACGATGGATCATTTACATTAGTATTTTTTTGGAGTGGTACATCATTTACAAGGACATACCTCATTTACCAATATTTTTTGGTTATTGAAGTGTCATTATATAGAGATATACATGATATAGAATTATTATTCATCCAGCCTATGTGATATTAATTTTTTAATCAAAATATAAAATTATTGATGATTTTTCATTCAACAAGACATTGTTATAGTTAATAATCATTCACATGGGATCTGTAGTTGTTATTGAACATTCACAGTGTGGGGATATATTATTCATTGATGGTTTATGGAATTGTGATAAATCATTCAATATGACTTATGAGATGAGGTTAGATAGATCATTCTTCCTAATGGAGTTTTTAGACTATAGGCAAATAATAAAATTCTAGTACTGGATAAAGCTGGTAGGGTCGAACAGGGTTTTGTTTGCAAGAACTCCATGTTTTGAATAGTTTATTTGACTTCTCAGTTTATTAGTATATCATATTTTGAATTGACATTATTTTACAATATTTATTTTTTGAAGTAATTAGTGGTGGTGTATTTATTTATAGTCACAACCTATATAAGAGTTACAGTGCACGAAAACATCTCTTAATTCGTAAAAAATGGTATAGAAAGGACCTCACATTTGATAGTGGACAAGGTTTAGTGGGTTAGGAGTCAAGATATGTGGCTGGATAGGGACACATGAACAAGTTTTTTTATATTATAAATGTTTGCGAATAATTTTTATCAATATGGATATGATCATCCCCTGGGATATCTATTGTTGGGTGTATGTTAGTGTGAAACTAAATTCTATCTCATTTTTTATAGCATGTGTTGATTACTTATCCTTCTCATAGTTTTAATGTCTCTCTTTAGATTTTCAATACAGTTGCTATTTATTAATATGTATCATGTCATTTATGGTCCTCTAAAAGTGGGTACACTCTCCTAATGATTTTCTTTTTAACAACTATTTCTATTCAACACCCTTTAAGGTATAAGGTGGTGCAATTTGGGTCATGTGGAACCCTCCAATAAAGAGTCATTAAGGACAAGGACCTAAAATATTTCTATAAGAACCATGTTTTGTATAGAAAAAATAATTTTAAATTGAAAATAAAATATATAAAAAAATCCAGAAATAAGATAGACCATATAAAAAAGAGTGTGTGACCTATATATTAGTAAATTATAGGTTGGTAGTGATGGTATTTTTGGTCATTGTTTAAATATGTTGCAATTTTTGATTTATAAGAAATAAGATGTGTGATTTATGATTAATTTTCTTACTACTGGATAGCGTATGGGTGAGATTTTAAATTCATGTATAACATTTTCTAAATTGGAATGAAATAAAATTAGTAACATTTCATTTTATAGGTATTCAAATTATGATGTATCAAATGGTAATTTAAGTTGCCAACAATAATATAAGTATTATTTTATTATATAAATTTATAGTGTAATTCCACTTAAATATCCCTTATTTACTAGTCCATATATATAATATTTATTTATTATTAATGTCATTATATGAGTTACTACACCTAAATCTAAGGTGGGTAAGTTCGGCTAGACTTACACCAGAATGTGCCAAATCCTATTTTCATTTCATGTGTAATTATATATTATCATTTTGTGTTTTATGGTATTTTTTTCCATAAAAAATGATATCAAGATATTTGATAGATATCTATTCAGACGTGTATTTAGAATTATTTTGATATTAAATCCTGATAGGCCCTAGTAAGAATCTAAGTGGGTGGTGTTGCGAATGAGACATAGACTACATAGATAGAGGAAACTATCATGCCCTCTCATCTAATTGATTAGCTGCTTTGATATATTTTTCAGTTGGTCTTGTAGTTTATGGGTTATGGGGTGTTAGGAGGTAGGATGACCATGTTAGATTTGAATTTAGAGTTTCATCCTAAACATATACCAATCTTAATTGGTAAGGATGGAATATAAGCTATTGAGTTTTGTATAGAGTTTATTCTTACTATCACTGATCATATTAAAAAACCTATCTAGATAATGGATAATATCGAATATTATATACTCTTGGAACTGTTCATGTGATGGTTTGATGCATTTTTTAGTCTGATCATCGTGTGGGGTTTACCTAAAAGAACTATTAGACATTCTTCTTCAATAATTTCCTTCATGGAACCCAATAAACTAATAAGGACATAGAGGTTGTGTACATTATTCAAGAGGTTATTTAGGTGATATATTATGTTACCTCTCTCCAATCATTTAAGGTTCATGATAATTTTGACAATATATGAGATCAGTATAGTCAATGTATTTTAGGATATTCTGAAAAAACCTATTCATTATTTGATGAATATGTTAATGTTGGACTCATTTTCTATGTTATTTCTTCAGGAAATCTCTAATGTGATGAACTTGATAGAGTATACACCACTTGAGAAGATTTCACCTTCTTTGGGGTCTAGTTTAGAATTATCTAAAAACATAAATAATTGTTATAAAAAATTTTAGTAGGGTAGTGACCAACAGACCAACCAAGAAAGAGTTTTCTCACCTCCTATAATGAGGATAAATTGCTTTCAGATTTACCATTTTTTGTATCTATTGAAGGTTTTATTGAATGTTGTAAGTGTCTATCTTGATATTTTTAATGATTTGTTATTGGTTTTAATAGATAATTTATTAATAAATGGACTTGGTAAACCCTAAAAATTTTATGGAGGATATTAAAAATAACATTTATATTCAATTGAAATGAAAATTACAAAAATGATAATTCTACATGAATATTTAAAATAAAATTCTGGTCATGTTTCTAATTTGTTAGGTATTACAAATGTGGATTCCTTCAGCAGTATCTATACATGTTCTATTAATATTTGAACAATGATATTCGTATTATGGTTTATAGCATGAAGTGACATATTACATTGAAATTTTATCTATTGATCATAACAAGAGGATTGGATTATTATCACTTTTAACATTGAGGGGAGGTAGAATTATGTTTTCTCTATCAATTCATATAATATCGAGAGTCTTTCTATTGTGTATAAGAACTAAATTTCACAAAGATGATATAAAATGTAATATATATTTTGGTTTAATTTATGATAATTAAATAAAGGCTCATTTATGCAATACTCTAAATATATTATTCCCCCAATATAATAATAATAATAATATTATTATTATTATTATATCACTACATATGTTAATATTTAAATACCATTTGATAAAAATCAATCAATATTTATTAAAAATATTTTAAATTATATACCACTTTCGATGGTACCTTACTTATTTCTATCAATACTCCTTAGTATTTATCAAACATTAAATAATAAAATATTTATTAAAATAAATTAATAATACCTTCACTAATCTCATGAACTAAAAGTTAATTAAATATTAATCAAAGTAAATAAATATTTATATAACTCTCTTCACTAAATTTGTGCATAATGAAAAAAATATTGGTTAACTCCTGAATAATAGTGATAAAATTCTTCTCTCATATTCTCACATTGAATATCTAGTGATTTAATTTCTGTGATTAAATTATCTTGGATAATTAATATTCATAAATGTTAGAATAACATTTATTATTAATATTTAATTCACTATAATTAACTGTGAATCTAGATAATCTTAGTGTTTAACCCTCTAGTCCTCTATCTAAATGGAATTTTTTAAATTAAACTAATTTCCATGTTCACCTTCTAACAACTCATTAAAAACCCAATATAAAGTGATGTTAATTTTGAAATGTAAATAACCCTGCAAAAATACAACTTTGATATTTAAAAACCTTTTTCAATATACAATAAACTATGATGTACAATTTTCCATCATGTTATATTCTTGATTTAGGATTATTTTACCACCTGAAATGGACATGTTGGTGATATTCTATGGGAATTAATTTAATCAGGTTTTTAAATTTTAATAAATGGGCCAAAGATATCATCCTTTAAGGATACTAAAGTGACAAATAAAATATCTCTAACATTTAGCTAATATCATATCACTTATGATTCACCAAACATATTTTACCTCATAATGATAAAATATCATCACAATTTTAATTTTTACATTAATGTTCAAAAATCATGATATATATTAATAGTAATATCAGTATAAAGAACAATACATGTGTCCATAGATTAAAATATCTAATGGCACATATAACATGTGGAATTATTATTTTTGTGTATATTTTAATATCCGTATATCTTAGAGAACTAAAATGATAATTTTATTAGATAAGACTTGTTATATTCGGATACTCCACTACCAAATAGTCAAACATTATCTATTTCCCATCAAATTGATTTCATAAAGACCACAACATATGAGTTAGGATTATTATCATAACATTTATACATTATAATTATAATGGGGAACTACTTTAACATATTCTTTTTATAAATATTATATATAAATTATCACATTAATGTAATATAAAATAAAAATATTCACATGATGCGATATATATTGATATTCAGGTAATCCAAAGTACAAATTCTTTTAGTTCTTGGTCAGTAACTACAACAAATGATCACATACACTAAAACCATCTACTATCTCACAAATCGTTATCCCTAACATGCTAAATATTCATATACAATTGTATTGAAATGGATTTAGTCCCGAAAAAAAACACACAGAACTATTCATCATGTTTTGAATTCACTCTTTCGTGCTAATACCTTAATTAGTGATATAATAGAGTATTTAGATTTTTCCCCATTTTATTGAAATAAAATTAGAAATAATACCATAGTCTTAAATTTATAATAAAATATTTATTATTATAATAAATTATTATAACATTGGAATGCTGGAATATTGAAAACCTAAATTTTTAATCTGTTTTTTATGTAGCACCAAAAAACAAAACATATCATGCCTATATAGAAATGGATACCACAGTAATTAACTTGATTCTATTGCTGACTTACTTATCCTTAATATGATATATAAGATAAAATTGTTCTATACATAAAAAATTTATTCTAACCCCTTGATGACTAGTATTCCATCTTCATTATATACTAGGTACATATCCTTTTTCACATTCATAACAACTATTGAAAATTTATGATTTATAACTTATGTAGTTATCTTGGTTATATTTGTTATTTTATCACTATGATTCATGTATAAGAAATATATATTCATAGAAAATATCATCAAATATATGATAGATTCCATTCAACCAATAATATGTAATTCTATTCATTATATTGATATCATCATATTCCAATAGATGTCATCTTGGAGAGATTTTTTCACTTTGTGACATAAGAAACAATTCCATCTTGAATTATTCAATGTTTTCCTATTCAATTCATTATTAATATATATATTTTTAACTGATATAACAGATCATTTTGATTTATGTCAGATGATATTTTCTACCAAAACCTTATATGAATAAATAATTAATTCATGTAGAAATTGTTTTATCTTATTTTAGCTCACTAAAATACATAATATCTATTTTTATGTTTTATTGATATATCAAACATATAAAACTAATGAGCTCCCACTATACTCTTATAGACACATGAATTAAATTAATTCATTATAATTATAATTTCTGTTATATCATCATTAAAATGCACATTTTGTGATCATAATGCTAGATTCAAGTTGTAAATTAGTCTACAAAACATGAATGCCTTGTTAGATTTTTTGGTGTCACAAACCCTTCTTTTTGTAGTGCATATACATCTTGATCAACGTTTATGTTTGGGAATATGGTCTTACAATCCATTTCTCAAATTACAATGCAATGAAAGATTTCTATTTCAAGTTGAATAGTAATTTATTTTCTCATAATGAAGGATAAAAATATTTCATCTTTTATTATATCAAGACATGTTTATAAGCATTTAGTAATCAATAATACCTTATATGCATAAAAATTAACATATATGTCTTGTTTTTTCTTGAATAGCTTTCAATATATTTACAATTACAAGGGAAACCCCTAAAATATATAACTCATTTTATATTCGTAGATTCCATTTTATATCTAATATGAAAATTCATATCATGTTTTGTATTAACATAATTCATCCATATAAGATTTATTATTTTTATTGAATAAAATATCACATAATAAGTGGAATAAAAACAACTACATTGGTTTTAACATTGCTTTAAAATACGGGACACTAGAATAACTCCTCCACAAAAATCTTCAAGTGTTTTTGTCCCTATGTTGTCTTATATGCGTATAGAGCTTTGAATTCATTTATGTTTTATTTATTTCAAAACCTAATAATATAATTAGTTCTATAAAACATAAATATAGTCAATAATTCTACAAATATGTTTATATCCAAGTGATTTAAAAATAAAAATTTTAATTTAAGATAATTTACTATAATCCACTTACAGTTTTTATGTATGTTTGATGCTAAAATATTCATTAACAAAATTTTCACATAAAAACACATGTAACTCAGGAATAATGGATAATTTATCATATTCTATATTATATGAAATTCATTAGTGAATGTAGTCAGTATATAGTTATATTTTATTCTTATATTTCTAAAACATGTCTAAAATGGTGTTATGGAAGACATAAAATATATATATTTATATCACCCATCTATGATCCTCATTTTACAATGATCAAAACAGTGATTTGTATAAGTAAATTAATCTGTTTAAATACCTCCAATGAATATTTTAATTAACAATAAATTCTTCATTGTTATGTTATCTATATAGATTGTCTAATGTTTCTAATTTATTTTACAAATTATATTCATCACAACCACTTTACATTCTGAAGACCACATTAATTAATCTCCTAAACTAAGCGAACATAAATCTCTATTCTTTATAGAATAGATTGCATATAATGTTTTTAGAAAATAATAGATGAATTATTACATATTGAATTTAATTTTAATTGTTTATCTGTGTAAAATCTAATTTTTAAATAAATTAACAAAAATTTTAAGCTCCAATGTGTAAAAAAATCCCACTGGGTGTAAGCATGAAATAAATTTCAGTTTTTCTTTAACAATAATTATCTTTCAACCATGGGACATTATTTGAGTATGATATTTTTACAGTCATAATTAATTACTTTTGTTTGATACTTATGAATCATTAATTATTAAACGATTAATGTGTATGAAATATGATAACAACATTCATTTAAAAATGATATAATATCACATTGTGCTACAAAATGGGCACTATGATAACTGTTTTGGCAGCACATAATAAAAAAAATTGCGAATAAATTTATTACACAATGTGACATTGTTTAATCATCTTAACTAACTTATGAACCACCCCTCCTCATGATATATAAATATTTTAACTTTATTATCTTAATTTTTATATTAAAAAATTGTTATTGTGTATTTATAAAAATATGTAGTGTATTATGTTTAGTACCCAAGATGAAAGAAAAAAAATATTACTTACATTAATAAAAGTACATATACTATATGTTTCTTCATTTATTATCATTTTTTATAGTGTCTCTACCTATGACATTTTTTCCCACATTTCAAGAATATTTCCTCTAGTTCATTACAATATCTCTGAATGTTTTGTCTCTATGAAAAAAATGTCAACAAAATCATTGAGTCTAAACATGTCATAAGCTTTGAAAAATTTATTTTCACTTCATTAACCATTATTGGTTGTGGAACCATATTCCAAGAAATCCATATAGGCTTAATATAATATTTTCAAAATGTTTTTGAGTAGCTTCCTCGTACTATTTATTTTTTAATTATTAATTAATATAGAGAATCGATGTGGTATAAATGATAATATTATATCAATGAAAAATTTCATATCCATATTAATGACCAAAATTACTAATGGGTTTCTATAATTAAACATTATTAAGTAAAAATCAATAGATTGGTGCTCATTTTTTAGTTTACATTCTTATAGTTTATTGAAAATATCATTGATCTTAGGCCTATATTTCTAATTTTTTAATTATAAACGATTTGTTTTCAAGGAATATGAATCCATGTATTTATCATTCATGTTAGTCTCTCAATATTTATCAAATAACAATATTCAATGATAATTTAAATCATCCTCTATGTATCTTTTATATATTCCATTTTTACCATCAGTTTCACACAAACATGCCTCATCATGAATAGTGGCATCCAATACTTAATACAAATTTTTCAATAGTACTGTAGTGTACAAGAGACTATTTTACATTGGGAATTTTTTTCCAGAATATATCTTTTCTATTCCTAGAATCATTGTAGTATTCAAAATTTTTAGATTTTTATTTTATTCAATGTACAGAATTCTATATTTTTATATTATCGTGATAATAAATTCTAACATGATAATTTTTTTATCAGTATCACACTATTTTATCCAATCCCAATACCCCTAATCATTAGATTTAGAATGCCTTGTTACTTGATTATTATATTTTAAAGGATCCATAATCCCCTTATATAAACCTAGACATAGGGCTTCTCAAAATATTCAATATTATTTTGGTAGGATTTTTCTATCATCCAAATTGACTCATTGTTCACCAATTTTTTGAGGGCCCCCAACATTGAAATCTAATAATCATATATAATCAAAATTTTCCACTATTTTATATAATGTTATATATATGTATATACTCTTGATTATAAATAGGAAAACTAATCACGATACATTCATTATAAATCTCAAATAAATGAATGCATCCTAATAAAGACTAGCATAATAAATGGATATATGGTTGTTTTCCAAATCTTGTTATGGAATGTGATTTTCACATTTATACATTCATTAATGGATTTTTTATATCCTTTCAAAGAATCTTATTATCTTTATTCTCCAATGGATTTTGAATATGATTTAGAAATTTCCAAATTAACTAGATAGTTCGTCAAATCTAATTTACAAATAATATTCTTATTATTTTTCATTTTTGTAGGATTTATATTTTATTACCTTTATGTGATCATTATTAATCTACCAAGTAAGCGTTTCATAACCTAAATTCATATATTACTATAAAATAATAAATAAAAAAAATTGGTCATATGATCATGGTCATTTAACAGTTTCTTGGTTTCTTAAGTGTAGAGAAACTATTATTATCCAATAAGGAAAAACTCTTTAAATTGATGTTTCACAAGAGATAGAATATCCCTTGGTCAACATGTGCATATCCTTGGTAGTTTCAAACTAAACATGAGTTATAAAACATCTCCTCTCACAAGTACCTTGGTTATTTACAAATTCTTACTCACCTATAGATAAGGGGTACCCGAGGTGGAGGGATGCACAAAATGAACGTTGGAAACAGTCATCCATATATAATATGGTAGGAAGGGATGAAACATATATGATCAAATTTAATTCAATAATAAATTATAATAAAACACTCAGGTAATAAATAATTAAACTAAATAAACCCAACACATACATAGATCTGGAAATCCCATGATTAATCAAATCATGTGATTAAAATACATTTAGACTTACTAACATTCATTTAAATTTATTCCTTTTATGAAAAAATTACACAAATTGGAAAATTAATATTCTAATTAATAAAATAAAACTTTTATCTTATTATCATTTAAATTCTATCCTTGACATAATAACCCTTTATTATTTTTAATAAATTCAGTTATTTTATATTTTCAATTAAAAATAATGATGTCCACAAAATGTACATCTAATACTACCTGACATATACCTCTATATGTTATATTGAGTTCATTACTAGAATTTAAAATATTTTGGGAAGATGTTATAGGATATAATGTATATACCATTCTTTATAATATTAAAATAATTTATAGAATTTAATATTTAAATTATATTTTATATAACCAAATAGATTGTGGGACTTTTGATTTGAATGAAAATTATCATATATTTTTTACTTGTTCATCATGTATTCCCCAATTTATTATCATGGATTACACAACATGTGATTCCATGGGTCCAGCAACATAGTCTACGCAACATGAATGACCACATGGCTCCGAATATATATATATATATATATATATATATATATATATATATATAGGAATAGTGTATTATTTCTAATGCACATGAAGTAAAAAAAATTAAAAGTAATATTACATGTTGTGTAGTCTAGATTTCAAAATTATTCTATTTATTCAGAATTTAAATCCACACAACACCCTAAAAAAGCACTCGATGTGTACCTAGTGTGGAAATACACCTATTAAACAAAGTGTGTATCTAACAATACTCCATATAGTTTATTTCAGGATTGAATTATTCATGTGATGACTCATATGACATTACTATCTCAATTTTTACCTTAAGAGAGTTTTAATATGTAACCCAAAAAATATAATCATCAATATTTCATGTAAGGAATTTTTATCAACCCACACGATAATCGTAAACACTAAAGTTTTACCTTACATGAGCTGTAACTGTTATAAAACATATACATCAAGGTATACTCTATGTAATTATATTCTGGTCAAATTGCTCTGTAGAAAGTGAATAAGAAGTGTGTAATTCAAAATACTATTTGAAAATATTATTTTCAGTAAATAATTGTACTCAAATATAAGTATGGTTATATGACATTTACACCAGCTACACATCATGTAGTCCCTCTCAAATAATGGGTTTTCCTATTTAAAATATATGATATGTGGTGATAATGCATAATGATTCATATGGAATTCCTTGATTTCCATATCACATTCCTCGTGTGACGGACCGAGGGTATGCAAAGTGTAATATATCATTACATGTTGTTCACTTATATCTTGAATCTATTGAACTTGAAACCCCAAGATTGCATTTTTGATATTATTCTTGTGTTATTGTCCTATTCATGGTTATATAGATTCAAACCAATTATTTATCCCATCATTTGTACTAAGAATTAGTCATTATAAAAGAAAATATATAATTTGAAAAAGGAAACTGATCAAAAAAATAATAAATATTTATAAATTCTAATGTTAACACATTATTATCACATGAAGGTTCTAGGGAAATATAGAAGCACCGAGATGGTGCATAATAAAGGTTTCTCATCATTTTCAATGGATAATATTTTAAGATATTGATGACTAAAACCCCTTAATATTATAGATGTGATCTATAAATTTTGATTTATAATTATACTAAAACATGAATTACCCCAAATGTTATAATTAATTGTGATAAATTCGAAAATATCTCCCGTTATTTCATCAATATGTATGTGAATCTAAAAAATATTTGTATGGTTATATCCATGTGTGATTAGATAATCTTTCAAAAATGATCTCTTTATTTAATTTTCTAGCACAAATGAACAAAATATTTTATTTTCTTATGCATTTATCATGTCAAGAGGTTTCATTTTTTCTCTCTAGATCATAAAATGGGGACGGATGATGAACTCCTTCAGAATTGAATCAATCTCAAGAGTCTTCTTATTTCAAATAAACACTATTTCTCTAAAATTACATGAATTGGAATGTATAATTTGTGATAATGTTTTATAATTTCAAAAATTCCCTTTGTTCAATATTTTATCAATGATTTTTTCCATTTTTATTAATAATAATTATATTGTAATTATATCTCATAATATATTCATAACTAAATATAATTTATTGTATAAAAAAAATATTTATTTATTTAGATGTTGTTATATAAAATATCATTTCTAATTGTCCCACAACTCAACCAAAAAGTCATCTTTAGCATTTACCAAACCATGACTTATAAAATATAAATTTAATAAAATAGATATTATTACTTCAATAAAAATGAATATTATATTCCCAAAACTCATGAATAAATATATATTCTAATTTTCTCGTGTCTAAATAAATATTTATATTAATCTATTACATAAACTAATGAATAAATAAATATTGTTTTATTAAATTTTAGTAATTAAGAAGAGATAAAATTCAACTCAAATATTCTAATCTTGAATATCTAGTAGTTTGATTTATATGATTAATATTTATTGAATGACTATTATTCTAGCTTTCTATAATGGAAGATAATTTTAATATTAAATTATATATAAATTAATGATATTTTATATATTATTAGTGTGTGAACCTTTAAATATCTTTCTCAGGGGAATTAGATAAACATACGCAAATTCTAATACTAACATCTAACAACAAATCATAGAACCCCTAGAAAATGATGTTAATGTCATAATGAAAGAACAATTTCAAATTATGTTAATGTGTAATATAATCCATTTTTATAAATATATCATTAATTAGGGTTCATAATTCTTCAATCACCTAATATTTATACATTATAATTCTTTTAATCCCAGAAATAAACTCAACGATATACTACAATAGCCTTGTATTTTAGCATATAATTCAATTTAAATAAAAAGGTTAGATATATCATATTTTGTAAACTCATTAGGGATAAATAATTTATTGTTATATTTATTTAATTTCATATAACTTATGATACTCACAATGTATTCAACATCACCATGATAACATGTCATAATATTTTTTATTGATAAATCAATGTACACAATTCAGGATATATATTAATAATAATGTCAACTCAAGTGATTAATACAAAAGTCAATAAATAGGAATATCCAATGACACATATTAATTTTGGAATTAATATATAGGTTTTATCATCATATCAACATTTAATAGGGATTATGATGTTCCAAATTTATCATCAGAATTCTCAATATCTTCTGATCATATAACACCTAATATTCAATCAACATCACTTTTCATTATAAATTGCATTCTAGGCCTAGTACGCAATGGAATTACAATATTTTTATTTCTTTTCTAGTTTATCATTAATATGGGTAACTTATATAATGTTAATATGTGAAAATACTATAAAGATATTATAAAATTAATTTTATAAGAATTAATAATCCTTAATATGATAAGATATTTATTAATATTTATAAAATATGAAAATCAAATTCTACCAGTTCTTGGGAAACAACTCCAACATCCATGGTGTATATGGTCTGACTTCTATTTACTACCTAAGAAATTCCATTATTGTAGAGATATAGTACACATCTAAAAATGATTTATAGTACTCCACCATAATCAGCTAGAGGGATTGGTTTGGGATATATTCAAGCACACAAAGTATGGCCAAGTGAACTATAGTTTTATAGTAGTTAGGGTTACTCTATCTTTTTGGATAATATAAGATGATGTGTCTATTGATGGTAGAGTAAAAATTAAAATAGGGTGATAAACCTTAGGGTTTTCTGGTGATGGGAACCTAGGGTCGAGGCCTTAGTTATTTTAATGTAATTGGACAAAATACAACTGATCGGGGTGAGGGGGAATCCAATTTATTTGGTATAATCTTAGTACAAACAACCCATTATTTTATATTATTTTATATGGATGTGTATCACTCATTTATGTACACATAGTGTTAGATAGATATTGTGATATTTCTTAAGATTTTTATTGGTAAATATTTTTTAATAAATCCCTAGAGGTGTGATCTACGATGTTTTGAGTGAGGTATTATGATAATATTATATAAAACCCATTTATATTTCTTTGAGTAAGAGTATTCATGTTTTTAAGTGATCCTCGGAATGGGTTTCTTAGATCAGTATCAATAACACATCGATTATTTGGAAAAATGTGTCTAATTTAATTTTGATAAGTTTCATATTTTTATAGATGTTAGGGAATTTTAGTTTTTAAGAGGATATTTCGGATTTAAAAACTATAAACTGAGGGTGCTATAAACCGATCATTCTTGAGTTTTCTATGATATTATAAGATATTTAAACCAATCAATCCTTTTATTGTTTACTAGTTTCTTGGTGTTTTTCCAAAATATTTCCCTATGTTAACACTTGTGAGAGAGATATAGTCTATATTTAAATGGATTCCATGATGGTAGGAAACTAATAACCATTTATTTATAAAATTCATATAAACTGTATACAATATGAGGACCATCTATAGGACCCCAAGGAGAAGGAATGTTTATTCCCGAGAACATCGACTTATGGTGATCCCAAATAATTCTTTGAAAAGTTCAATCGATCATTGATCATTTTAGTCGATTACTATAGATTGAACTAGATTACAGAGAAGAACTAAAATTATATTTACTATAAATTATATATTCGACTACATGATGGGATCCAAGTGTATTCTATAATAACGATCTGGGATCTAGATATCACCATTTGTATTTAAATCCATCTAATATTACTTAAAGTGATTTTAGGTGTTGTTACAGTTTATATGAGTATGTTTTGAAGGCATTCACATTAGAAATATCTCCAGATATATTAATTTCCTTATTAAATAAGGTCTTCCACCAAAATCAGGACCCATTCATGGTTGTGTTTGTCAATGAAATTTTGGTACAAACCTTATAATATAAAGATTATAATCATCATTTGATGATCATATCAAGTACTCTGAGATAGAATAAACATTATACTTTGATCATGAAGGGTTAGATCATGATCAGGGTTATTTTATTCCTGGAAAATATGAGATTTGAGGTTGAGATAACAATGGACTCAAGAATACAATGGTTTTGATTACAGATGAGTTACCCTGAAACATCTTCAAGTCCTATAGTTTCCTAAGATTAGAATGTTAATACATGATATTCATCCTGCACTTACCTAAGATTGAAGCACCAATGATGGATATAACCATGAATGGTGTGATTATTTATTGATTATAGTATTTTAAAATAACTTTACTTGAATTAAAGGGGATATTTAAGTTTACATAGATCCTAACCATACCTGATATGGGTAAATAATATACACTATATTTTGATGAACCAATAAATGGATATTGATATGTTCTAAAGAAATATAATAAATTATTCACTTATTTTTCCAGTCATATAATGTTATTTTAGTTGAATGACTCATCGTAAGATCTACGTATGGCTATGATTGGTGAGGTGTTGGGATGCTGACATCATAACATATTTGGATTGTGCTTCATAATATATATTGACCATAATATATAGATGTATATTTTCAATTTGTGTGACATGATCCTCCATTAGAAAATATTGGTTAAATATCTCTTATTTTCAACCTATAGATGGAAAATTCTATTATAAAGGGTATTGTTGTAGCTGAATCATTAAGTATGAATACTTAATATTACATTGTGTATGCCACACCCAACCCTGGTAATTATTTTATTTAATTAATTTGTATGATTTGGATGGTTGTTTCAGGGTTTCGGTCAAAGCTTGGTTAAATTAATTGTGTTTTTATTGAAAAATGAGATTTTATAGGATTAGCAGCATCTAACACGCGTATAGAAGACAGTTTGCAAACCGTACAGCTTAACTCGGGTCACCATGCAACATGCGTGATATTTAAAATAAATACAAAATTAAGTGAATAATAAAATAATTTTATAATGAAAATATAATTAATTAAAAAAATCAAAAATAAAATTTTATAAATTGTTTTAATAATATTGTTATGGTTATTAGAGAATATTAATATTATTAGTTGTGTAAGAATATAATATTATTAATCGTATTATTGTTGTTATTGATATTATTATGAAGATTATGGTTATTATAATTATTATAATTATTATTTTTATTATAATTTTTTTTATAATTATTTTTTAGTGTTTTTCTCCCACCCCCTTCTCCCCATTGCGCCTTACCCCCATCCCCTCCTATTCTTCCTGTAATGCCCCTCCTGTTCGACCCACCTCATGGGTCATGGCCCTAGATGTCCTCCCTTCTAGAGAACCTCTGGCGCCCTCCTCTTCTCAAATCACCTGACCTCCACTGTCTATATAGTGAACACCCTTGTTTGACTTTCTTTTAACCTCCCTCTTCCCTGCGTAGTGTAGCGAACCCAATGTCCTCCCTCCCTTGCCAACCATGAAGCTGTTGACCTCCGCACTTCTGATTGTGTCCTCACTGATTTCATCCTCCTCTATTGTATCCCCCTCTAATAGTTTCTTCCTCCACTGGGATTGGTGTTTCCATTTTCAGTGACTATGGTTTCCTTTTAGTGGGTTGATCTTCAGTATTTTGTTTTAATTATTTTTATTATGGTTTGTTTTGGTTTTTTTGTGGTGTTATCGAGGTGCGTTTGGGATTCAAATCATTTCCATCATGTTCTTCACCTGAGGTAGGTGATTTTTTGTGTATACATTATTTGATGACTTAATTATTCATTCATTTTTAATTTGGTATGTTTTATGAAATATATATGGTGTGTGTGATTGGAATTTGAATAATTTTTCCATGATTTTGAATTGAAAAATTGTTTTTGACATGTGAAAATGGGTGTGTATTTTGTGGAAACCCCTACTGCGTGTCTTCAAAAAAAATTTCAATTGTGAAGATGGTTTATTAAATTGAATTGATTATTTTTTTGATTGTATAAATGAAGTCAATGGAATTTTTAAATTGCATTAGTGTGTGTAAAATTTTAATATGAAGAAATGGAGTGTATTTTTTAGGTAATGACTTGATGTTTTTGGGTAAAAATACCTCATGTTTTCCTCTCCGTATTCTTTTGTTTTGATTTTTTTTTGACCCATGTGTCTGGAAATGATTTTGGTTGGTGTTATCCAAAGTAGGTGTTTAAGGTGGTATAGATTTCCCAGTATTTTCCAAATTTTTGGGCCTCAAAATCAAGAGTTTGGATTTTGGAAAAGGGTGATTTTTACATAGGGTAACATAGTACATGGACTATGAATCATAGTTCAAGGAATTTATACGGTCATGTGTGGATCATTGAAGAGAATAGACGAAGGAATGGAACAGCACAACACTAGATGCAAATCTTGAATGACTACAGTTTGTAAGAAAAAACGGTTCGCAAGGAATTCATATGGTGTAAGGAAAGATTGGAGTACATGGGATGGCTTGTTATTTCTAGAAACAAGGCAATTATTTGAGAAGCTGGGAAGGGCATCGTTCGGGGAAATGGGATGGTGATTTCAGACACCTAGTATGAAGAGAGGTAGTAAGAAAACCGTGTAAGGAATAACATTGTGTTGAAGAAGAGATACACAGTGATGGTTTTACCACATTAAAGATTTGGGTAATCCAAAATTATCGGATTTTGTGGATTTATTTTCCTATATAATAATTTCTAATAACATTATTAAACATATAAACATATATTATATAAAATCATCATTGCGGTAATTTGGTGATCATCGAAGGAAGTTTTTGAGGGATAATTCTATTAATGGTGAAGATTTTTGTGTGGGAGAAACTCTAATTATGGTTTTGTGGGAAATTATAGCCTAAAAACACGGTATGTAGAGGAAGAAGATGAAGTATGTGGGAGAGGAAAACCTGGTACATGGAGAAGAGTCTTTCTGTAGATGAAAATATTGTCCGCAGATGAGAGATAGTTCACAGAAGTAGATACAATTTGTGAAGCAGGGACAATACATATAGGAGAGACTGTTCACAGAGGATATATGATCTACAAAACATATCCCCAACAAAATAGATAGAATAAGAAAGGTGGTACATGGAGAAACCAATGTGGTTTTCCGAGGACTAAATGAATCTTGAAAAAGCTCTAAAACAATTGGAGATAACAATTTCTGCTAACATAATAGTACGTAGAAGTTGATTTGATATACAAGAAAATAATGAAATTCAACAGAGAATCTACCTATAGTTGATTATCCATTCTTTCATACAAATTAAGGGGATTACATGTCCATAAACTAGGAGTGGGTCCCTTGTAGGAGTGGTGAGAAATTGAAGAGGAAGAAAATTTTCATTCCCACAATCAATGGTCTAGATGAAGAGACATAGGGAGTGACCCTTAAGAAAGCACTGAGTATACCCTAAACCTTGTAAAGGTAGTGGGTCTGGGCATAAAAGATTTTGATCGAACCTTTTAATTGGATGTGAGCATTAGTGAATTTGGTACATCATCACATCATCATTGTATGCTCCTTAGATATAGTTTAGTGAGGTGATCAAAGTAAAAATGGATGTGGCATGTGCATGATTTCATTTCTATTCATATTTTGATATGGGAGAAAGGGAGATGACTATTTTTTTAATGAAAACCCAAGATAAAAATGTGAAATTGTTTTAATCATTAATACCCAGATCCCCCCCCCCTCAGGGTCCTTGAACTATTGGACCCTATAGTATATCATCTTAAAAATTATTCATTAAGTATTTATGTGATTTATCAATTTGTATGAGTGATACAAATCTTGTAATCAAATGGTTTTATAGTGAATCGATTTTAAAGTTTATTTTCACATATAAAATTTGGCATATTTTTTTTTTAAACTTGTGTTTTGATAATTTTCTGGGTTTATACATTAATTAATTGGTTTTCTACAGTATATAAGATAAGAACAATTATTTTTGAATAGAGTTAAAGGAAACTGATTTTAAAATGGACTTTACAAATGGAATTGGCTTGTCCTTGATGTACTTCCATGTTTTTACCTTTTTAAATATTTTATTAATTGGGGAAATGATTTATTAAATAAAATTGGCGTGAATCAGGATTGAAAATAGTTTTGTTTTATGTTAAGGTTTAAAGAGAGGATGTTGGGTGTATATTAGGGGTAAATCCTTATGGGGTTTTATTAAATGATTATTCTTATATCTAGTTAAATGATTTATTGAATCATTAATGTGGTGTGTATCAGGTTTTGAAAATTATTTGGCTTGGATTTGGTATTAAATAAAGGATTCAAGTTTTTAAATGGTGACTTTGGTTTGTGTAGTGTATTATTTTTCCTAAAAAATGCTGATATATTTTCTGAACATCAAAATTGAATGAACTCTAAGGGAAGAAAGAGTAACTAGTTGGGTGGACTAGGAATACTGTGCTAGTGATTCGAGGAGGCTTCGTCCTGGTATCACTTAGAGGGATTGATGAAAACAACACTAACTAAATATATAGATGATGATTGGAGACTACTAGGGTTATAGGGATGGCCCCTACTAGTGTCTCATGTATGAAAATTCAGGTTATCATTCTTTTTATAAAACTCTTCACCAAGAGGCGAGGTTCTAAGGTCCCTTTATTTACTAGTACCTATAGGCCCCATCCCATGTTTAGTCTTCTTTGGCTATTTAGCGCTCACCGTCAGCATGTGGTGTAGTAGTTGGGCTACCTCAAAAACAAATGTGATTTGATTTAAATTTTATTTAATTTAAATTAGTTATCTTTTGATGTTTATTTCTATGAAACTGATTTCCCCTTAAATTTTCATTCATTTTAAGAAATTTTGGTTTAATTCTATTTTCCATATAATTCTTCAAGCATTTTCAATCATTTATTATAATTCCTTGTTTATTTGTATTTTAATTTTTAGAGAATGGAATCATTTTTTGGCGGAATCCTAATGGGCTTTTCCACACACACTACATACACCCTTTGGTATATGTATATCCTATTAAATGTGTATAATAAGTACATGTTGGATATTTCATGTTGGAAATTTGAGTTCTTAGTGGTATCTATTTCTGGATCTTGTTGGTGGGGGATTTAGAATGTACTCCTCCTGTTATACAGAGGTTTTGTGTGATGTCTTAGATTTACCATTTCTGTCATTGTCCCTTTTGGGTTGTTTTAGTTTGTAATCATTAAATTTAGTAATTGATAAGGGTGTGGTTGGTTGAATTTTTCATATCTGAATTTTTATTTTACTATTTATGAATTTTAATATAATTAATTCAGGTAAATCATTCCCTTTAACTTTATTTTATACCTAGGAACTTGTGCTGGCATGTGGGGATCGAGAATCTCCTTTTAGACTTGCCTTAGATTGGGTCAGGCACTAGGTTGGATGGATACCCATTATGGATCATGTGAAAATGTTATTAGATAGAGGTTTTCTCTTTTGGGTCATGTTCCTTGGGATAGAGTCTTGGTTGACAAAAGCTAAGAATGTCAGAACATAACATTATGGTTAGAATTATGGTTCCTTTCCAGCACACCTCATTATATGACTCACTTTACTAGGGAATGTTGGGTTTTATTGGAGTCTTTTAGCCCTTATGGTTGCTTTTTGTTTGTAGAAATGAAAAGGGAGTTGGGTTAATGATCTCATTGAGCTCATAGGTCCTGGAAATCAATGTAGACCAATGGATATTACCCAAGAAAACTCCCTTGGATAGTGGTGTGACTAGCATATAGTCACTAACTATATGTATGAGTCACCCATTTACCCTAGTTTACTCGTGAATTTTCTTGTGTATCCTTTGGTTCTAAGAATTATTTTCGAAAACTGTTGTTTCAAAATAATTGTGAAAATGGATTTAAAAGTAGAGGTGTTTTGATTTTCAGATGGTGAATATAAGGCCCCAGCCTTAAACCTTACTTAATCTTTAGTTATTACAATATTACACATTGAGGATCTTTTCGGGTTTAGAGTTTTAGAGAATTAGATCATAAAACTTTCATTACATTCCACATATAAACAAAGTTGTTACATAAAGATAGTATTCTTGTTTCCCATCAATGGAAACATATTTAAAATAAAACATGGATTCTTTTTTGACACTTCTTGACATTATCATCATATCATGTACCTTTCCCTTGACCTGTGAAAAACATTTCAAAAAACTTGGGATGGGCATAAAAAGCTCATTAACGGATATAAAAATATGGAAAGGAAACATGGGTACATATATACATAAGAATGAAATCATACTTTACCCATAAAACATAACCACTTTAACATACCTCATAAAATCATGAATAAATCATAGAAATCATAAGACATAAAGGTAACTTGAGGCATTCATAACATTCTTACATAGGGAGTAACCCTCTTGGTTACGTTTGGAATACTCATCACAGTATATTCCCTAAATCTCTTCAGAGAAACCTTAATGTTTCTCTCCTTCACGTTACCCAATGCATTGGAGAACTATATCGGGCTCACCCGCCCTTAGTTTATCACGGAACCACCCGTCTTCATAATAATGCCCAAGAACCTCAACATAATCGTATCACATAAAACATGCATAAAGGAAACATAACATTTCCACCTTTCAATCACAAGATATCAATAAAACACATTGATATAAAAACATTATGAAAACCATTTTCAATACCAAAATAAAAGAAAAGTAAAACATGGTATTTATTTTTCTTTTAAAAAAAAGGTAGGGCTTGTAGAGGAAGCCGAAACTCAAATAATGGTCACGGCGGCGGAGAAGTCGTTGTCGCCACATACGTACGACAAAAACATTCTCTTTTGTCATTTAGTAAATGCTTCATATAAAAATGATTCCTTTTGAATAAATTTAAAAGTCAAATGGGTTCATACACCGTATAAAAGAAGGTTGTGTATAAAACAAAATATGCCTCAATGAAAGGAGATTGAGACGAAGTCCCATACCTCGGGTCCGACTTGACTCGATCGTTCTTTAATGTACTGAATAATAATCTTGAGTTAATTTTTACTTGCTTAAGAACCTTTTTCAAGTTCATTATTCCTTTTATATCACTTATTTCCCTGTCATGAACACTATGTAATTATTTAAGTTAATAACGGTCGTTTTAACGATCAATGGTACTTGAGTAAAAAATAAACCCTTTATAATTACAAGTTGTTCATGTATCCATTATATCCAGAATTATAATCATGATGTATATATCATATATATCCAGTATATACATGCATTTATAATATTACATAATCATTTAGAGGTAAGAAATGAAATGCACCGTTCAGGAAGACGGTAAGCTGTACGTACGCATGAACGCTACATTCATTTCTATTTCGTATTTTATAGAATTGAATCATAATGATATAAAGGTATATTATAATTCCAGTATAATATCATATATAATATCATAGTTCCATCCTTTATACGTCCCACATATGGTATTTAACGAATCAAATCACTTTGAGGGGGTGGTAGTCCGCACTTCCTTAAATGAAGATATCGCGTTTACCCATAATGGAAACCATAAAGGTATGCCCAAAATGAAAAATACAGAATCTTAAGGAAAACATAAACATATTATATATCATATATAAATATAGTGACATCTTAATGGCCACCTTTTAATGTGTTAAAAGAATGTTGAACAATCATCATTTCGGGAGGGATAAATTCACCATCCACAGAAACAGTATGTCCTTTAACCATTATATGTAGGCATGTGTAAGTGTAGCTCAAATCCTTCTTATAAAAACATCCTAGTATATTTAAGATACTGGAGTTGTTACAAAAGAAATGAATAAAAATACTTTAGTGGGTTGGAGAAGCAAAATAAAACAAAAGGACTCAAGTGAAGACATTACCTTAAAATCGGGTAACTCCCTTTGGTTTGAGCTAAAAGGCTTCCTTGGGAAGACTTCTGCCCAAAGTGAGGCTTCAAGGAGTAATAGAGGGATGTGGAGAGACAAAATGGGCAGGTGTTGTCCGAGCCAAAGGCTTTGGTATTGTGGGTAAGGAGGTAGAGGTGGGGGCCTTTTATAAGAGGAGAGGAGAGGCACTCTTGGAAAGTAAAGAAATGTTACTTTATTTGAAAATGATTTTAGGATTCAAAAGGTCCCAAATTGATATAATTAGAGTTTAGGGTGATAAGGGTTCGAAATACACCCATACAATAGGTTTTGGACATGTGTAGCTCATAGATTTCACATTATCATTTCATTTTATTTAAATCCTTTATTAATGAGGTAATCACTGCATCATCATGATTTCATAAATAATTTAATAAATTTAATGTCTAAAAATTATAAAAAAATATCATGATGTAGGAAATCCTTTTATCTTTATAATGAATATTTATAGTCCAAAAGAGCATTTATGTATACAAAATTAAAAATATTTTACTTAGGTGATACATTCTTTGTCACATTTAACATTCTTTAAAAATAAAAAGATAAAAAGTCACTTTCTCACAAAAGTGATTCCATGGGGCCCCCAAGTTTGGCACAAGGAATCACATGGTCGTCCATGAGACAACCAGTAGCCTTAGGACACATTTTGTGGTATTTTTTTATTATTATGATATCATTTTATTATCCTTAACTACCTGATTACTCATTAATCAAGATAATTAATGATAATTACCATCGTTACTATTCATAATGTCCAAAAACAAAAGAGTCTTGATTACATGATTTGGACCTTCTGATTCCAAATATGTAATCCATTTTACCAAATTCCAAAAACATAAATTGAAATAATTGTTTTAAAAATAATTCTCGTTGTCAAAACAAATAGCGGGTTTTTTTAACAATATCCATGAAAAGTTTGGCATTAGTTTATGCCCAATTCCAAAGTGAAAGTAATCCTAATGACCACCATTGGATTAAATGGTAAAAATATATTCTAATTTAACTTTGAAACCAATTCAAAAGGTAATCTAAGCATATAAATAATGTATATTAAAAAGTAGTTTTGATGTAAAATACAGTATTTTTCACTATTCATAAAAAATGAACATTGTCAGAAAAATACCAAAAATTCACACAATGTAAATTCTAATGTCCCAACAATAAAAAATAAGTTTATTTTGAAAAAAATATATTATAAAATTTTCAAAAGATATATTTAAAAATGGTTTTCCATCAAAAGGCAGTAAAACAATCCTTTAAAAAAAATTAGGGTATTCCATGCTTAAGATTGGATTTATTTTCATTTTAAGCCTCCAAAACATTGTCTAATTCATTAATAGACATAGATAAAAATATCTATTATTCGTTACTTACTTGGGATGTTACAGTGAAAAATTGGATTTTTTGTGTGACCTAATGAGATTTCAATGGGATTTTTTAAACTTTTGAAAGAACTTTTGAATGTGATAAGTTGGTCTTCGAAGAATAGTTTGAATGGGATGAAATGTGTTAGTATTTATGAGTGGGATTTAAAAATGTATTTTGATTTTGTAATTAGTTATTTTTTTGAATGTTTTTGAATTTATAGAAACATGTTTTAAATAAGGTTGGATTATTTTTTAAGTAATTGTGTTTTGATGAAATGTATATTGACGTAAAACCATGTGTTTTTTAAATAGAAATGAAGTGAAATAAAATTGATGTCTGAGGGATGAAAAAGATTTTTTTGAATGATAATTTTTTCCTAGAAAGGTTTCAAAAGATTTAAAATGGGTTTAATAGTGTGGATAGTGGTTTAAAGAGAATGAGGTGTGGGTTGTTTGTTTTTTTGAAAAATATAGTGGTTTGTTTGAAACATGGGTGTTCTCATAGGTGACCACATGAATGGGTTATATAATAAAAATTGGATGAGTTCCTTGGTGGCATGTGAACATTAATTTTTGGGGCACATGGTATACCATTGGAGAATGTGAATCCCACCATCCTTGTTAATTTTCACAAATGATGTTTAAGGAAAACTTGGGCACTTCGATATCGGTGTTTTGTGGGTATCTTTCATACTTTTGTGGAATGTTATTGTGAGGATTATGGATTTTTAAAATACTTTATTTGAATGATGTATTTGTTTTGTGTAACATAGATATGTTGGTTTGAAATAATGTTTTATGGTATCTTTTGAGAATTTTTTTGTTATCCTTTGTGGTGGCTTCCCTTGTGGGTTTGGTTTTGGTTTGGAGCATTTTTGGCTAATGGACCTGTTTAATTAGGTCCTTGGAATTTTTCCTCTTTCACGAGTGTATTCCCTCATAAAGAGTTAATGTGAAACATGTGAGTCCACGGGTAATTCTCCGTTGGAAGATCCTCCAGTTGATCAAAGTGAGAACTTTCTTCTTGAGTTTAGGTTTGATTCAACCCCACTTATTTTTGAAATACCAGAATCCTCTCATAGTGGGGAAGAGTATGTAGGAGGATTTAAAGGACGTATTATATTCATTTAGTCATTTTGGTTGTCAAAGGTTGTTTTTGACATCCGTTATCTTGAATGTCTTGCCTGGAAGTGGTGAAAGGAAATCTAGTGGGGAAAATAGGAAGTGGTCAGGGTTGTTCACGTGATGTTGTCCTAAAAAGGTATTTGGATCATTCTTTGGTTTGTTATTAAGTATAGGTTCTTGTTAGGACACTAATGTGGAAATATGGTTGTATGAAGCCATTATGGACATTTTATATATTTGGGTGTTTTTAAAGACTCATTTTAAATTCCTTTTCATTGTAAGGTCTCCAATATTATAGGTTTTAGGTTCAATGGAATTTAGTAGTGTCATGTTCATGCCCAAATGATAATGCGGATGTTATGGGACCTTTAGAGAGCCCATGTTTTACCCAAATCATGTGTTCAATTATGGGGATTTTGAGATTTTATGTTTCCAGTTTGTTCATATAATTATGTGCCCCTCCTTTTAATGTTTTTCATTTGAAATCGAAAGGGATGATGCATGGTCATCTTGTAACTTCATATCCCGATTAAGTTTCTTGTTGAAAAAGGGTGGGTTGTATGCTATGTTGTGTTCTGTTTATGATATTAGATCATGGTTTGGTTACTCGTGGCACTAGAAGAAGTTTTGATCATGGGTTTCTAGTTTCTGGATATGAGGTAGGAGATTGTTCAATCATTAGAGCTCTAACCATTGGACTCGAAGTGAAGCTTGTGTGTGGTTAAGAACCCATGAGGTAGTATGGAACTTTAGTCAAATGTATGTCTTCTGTTTGGGAAATAGAGAGATTATATGCTTTCTATGTTGTTGTTCTATTATGAACGGTCTCATTAGGTGGAGGGATCATGAAGAACCTATTTCTGGTGGGGTATTAGGTTGTGTGGGGTGGTCCCAGGTTATCTCTTTTCAGGCATTCTGTGTCAGTCCATAATAGTTAGTTAAGATAGTTGGTATTTTTTGTGGTGAAACCCACCATGGGTCTCACTGTAATTCCACTGAAATGATTTTATTTCGTCTATCCCTTACTGTGGGGAGTCTGTTCGGGCCTCCCCCTATTGGTGTTCTGGATCGGTAGCATGGAATAAGTTGTTTCTTATAGTGGGGAGTCCACTTGGGCCTCCCCATGTCAATAATTTGGTTTTGTTCTGGGTGATTGGATTGGTGGTGGGTGGTATCTTTCGAGGCCATCTAATCCCAAGATCTTCTCAAGAGTAAAAATTGGGATTACAACATGCCCAACGTTTTCAATAAATTAAGATTATGGGATTGTCTATCAGTTATGGCTTGATTTTTTTTGTTGTTTCGGGCAATTGGTTCAGATTCCTTATGGTAAGGTATGTGGGGTTTTGACTTTTGTGGTTATATTGTGCATTGTGGGAATATCTTCTAATTTTAATGATCAATTGGTGGTGTTTTCACTTTTGGGGGTGGGTGGAACACAACAAGAAATCCATTTCGGTCTTCTTAGATTAATTTTTACGCCCCTTCCCCTGTTGGTAGTGTTTTAATCTCATCTTGCTCGTCTTATGTTGGGGATCTCATTGAACTATGAAGGATCATAAGTTTTTGTCTTCTGTCTAGAAGTTTTTGTATATTTATAGGGAGAGGAAATCATTATTGTTGTGATAATTATTACACCTAACCCCAGTAATGATTTAATTTAATTAATTTATTGGAATTGGATGGTTTTTTGGGGGTTTGAGCTGAATCTTGGTTGGAATTTTTGTGTTTTTATTGAATAATTTTTATTTTTAACATGGCAGCTTCTAATGCATGGGTAGATCATAGTTTGGAAATTAGGTAGCTTCACTCAGGTCATCTTCTAGCATGCCATGTATTCAAGAAAAGGACGAAATTAAATGGAAAATAAAATATTGTTAAAATGAAAATAAAATAAAATAAGAAAAGAAATAGAAAAAAATGAAATTCAAAAAATAATTTTAATAAAATTACTATTATTATTATTTGAGAATATTATTATTATTATAAGTGTTATAATATTATTTTTATTAATCTTATTATTATAAATATCATTATTGTTGTTGTTATTATTATAAAATTATGGTTATTATAATTATTATAATTATTGTTGTTATTATTTATTTATTGTTATTTTCATTATTAGTTTTTTTAGGGTTTGGCTTCTCCCCCCCCCCCCATTCACCCCATTGCTCACCATCCCCTACCCCTCCCCGTATTCCCATCATGCCCCTCATGTTCCACCAACCTGATGTGCAACGCCCCTACCTGACCTCCCTCCCAACGAACCTCTGACTCCCTACTCATCTCGAATTGACATACCACCTTAGTCTATCTGGTAAACCACCCTTGCATGATCTTCTTCCATCCTCCCTCATAATAGCATGGTGCACCAAACCTACCATCCTCCCTTCTATAGTGACTGAAAACCCTCTGGCCTCCCCATTGGTGGTTGTACCCTCACCGAAGTCCTCCTCTTCTGATGGCTCCCCCTCCATTAGTTTCTTCATCCTCATAGATTGGGGATTCCTTTTTCAGTGAATAGGGATTAATTTTATTCGTTCCTTCTTTAGTATTTCAGTTTAATCATTGTGATTATGGTTGATTTTGGTCTTTTAGTGGTGTGATTGATGTGAGAATGGGATTCACATAGTTTGTATCATGTTCTTCACATGAGGTAGGTTATTCTATGCATCGAAAGTATTTGAATAGTTAATTATACATTTTTGTTTAATTTGGAATCATTTATGAAATATATGGGTGGTGAATGAGAGGTATTTGATGAATATTTTCTTGTATTTTAATTGAAAAATGGATTTTTACATGTGAAATTGGGTATGTTTTTAGTTTAAACCCACATTGTGTATCATGAAATGTTTTTGGATTCAAATGATCGATGAAATTAAATTGGTGATTTTTTTCAGTATATAAATGATACGAATTTCATTTTGAAAATTATTTTATGTGTCTTGTATTTTAAAGGGAACAATTGGATTGTATTTTTGCAGTAAATTCTTGTTGCGCATCTTATAATTGTTTTATCAAGTGTTAATTGAATTATAAAATTGTATGAGTGGTGTGAATCATGTCTTTATATGGTTTTATTGTGAATTGGTTTTAATGTTGATTTTCCCATTTGAAAATAGATGTTAATTGTGGAAACATGTTTTTATCTAATTTTATGGGTTTATAATTAATTTAATTAGTTTGTCAAATTATATAAGTGGTGAAAAAGTGGTTTTGATGAGATTTGATAGGCAATTGATTTTAGAATGGACTTTATATATGGAATTAGTGTATCATTGGTGTATATCTATGTTTTTCCATTTTTAAAATTTTTATTAATTGAGGAAAAAATTTATTATATTTTTTTATGATAGGAATAATGATTGAAAAGAGTTCTGGTGTGAATTTGGGTTTAAAGAGAAGATTTTGGGTGTATATTGGGTGTAATACCTTATAAGGATTCTTGTTAAGATTTTTTCATCACTAGTTTAAATGAGTTATTGAATCATTGAGGTAGTGTGTATCAGGTATTGAAATGGATTTTGATAGGAGTTAGGTTTCAAAGAAATGATTCAGGTTTGAAAATGGTGACTTTAGTGTGTGTAGAAATTTTTTTCTCTTGAATAATTTGTAAGTGATATATTATGAGAAATTGTAACTCGAATGTGGACTAAGGTAATCCTAGGTAACTAGGTTGGAAGATTAGGACTAGTGTTCTAGTCATTCCTGGTAGATTCAGCCTGGTATCACTGAGCAGGATTGACAACTACAACACTAACCAAATATAGGGATGATTATTGGAGACCATTAGGGTAATAGGGATGTCCCCTACAAGTGGCGCATGCACAAGAACACAAGTTGTCATGGTTTTCATACCACTATTAACCAAGACATGAGGTTATAGGTTCCCATTACTTCCTAGTACCTATGGGTCCCCTCCCATGTTTTGTGATATTTGGCTATTTTTCTATCACTATCGGCATACATTTGAAAATTTGGGTTACTCAAACTGAAAAGGTTATTTGATTTAAAGTTTCATTCTATGAAACTGTTTTCCATTTAATAATTCGTTCTTTGAAAAAAATTTCCCATTAATTTTTCATTCATATTATTTATTTTACTTTGATGTTATTTTCTATAAAATTGTTCAATATTTTACATTCATTTATTAAACATGCAAGTTTATTTATCTTATAATGTTTAGAGTAGGGAATCATTTTTGTGTGGCATTTGACTATGATTTAGATCACAGCCTAAAAACACCCTTGGGTGTATATAGGTTACGATCTATGTGTCTTCCAGATAAAGATCGGATACGTCATGTTGGTGGTTCGAGTTACTACTGGTATCTCCTAGTAGATCCTATTGATAGTGGCTTAAGTATGTCCTCCTTTTTTTACACTGTTTTTTGGGGTGATGTCCCATTTCTCCCCTTTTTTTAATTCGTCATTTTTGGTTTGTTTTAGTTTATAAACAATTTTTTTAATGGTGTGGTAAGTTGAATTTTTTGGATCATGATTTTAAGTTTTTTTCATTTTAATACAATGAATTTGGGTAAATCATTCACTCTTGTTTTATTTGCACTCTGGAACTTGTTCCAGCCCATGGGGATCAAGAATGCCCTTACGGCCATTCCACAATCTGGGTTGGGCACTGAGTTATTTGGAGACCCAATTTATTTCAAAGAAATATAGCAGGATCATAGATATAAGAATTTCTTGAGCCTCCTTGAAGTGATATTCCACAATATTAATTAATACCCAAGAAGTTCTATTTTCACTACATTGAATATTCCCTCTAAAATCCTAGTTATGGAAAAAGAGATTTAGATGTATGGTTTGAATTTCATGGTGATGTGGGTATCAATATATGGTTCTGATCAACTAATAAGTTTTCTTCTGTAATATTGATGGAATTTTATAAATTTAATGATAGATTTTGGTTCCAATGGGAATGAGTGTGAGTTGATTCTAGATTCACATTCCCAGAGATGGGATATACACTCATAGATTACCAGATATGTACCAAGATATCTGGTGCTATTATTATTTTCCAATGATATAGAAGGACATCATGGTATATCTCAGAATGTTTTGTCTGTTAGAATTTGAAGGTAGAGCCATAGTGATTCACAATACATCATCAACAACTGATAAATCTTGATTAGAAGTTGGATGGTTTCATGATAGACATTATAATGGGATTTTTGACATCACCTAATGATCAAGATATAGTATGGGAAATTATGGATTGTTTTATGAATGTTTCATACTTCCTTCCATAGAAAATGCTCATTATAATTAAGCGATGAGAATGGTGTATATTTTATATGTAGTAATGCTTTATTATGTTTTGAATAGTATCATATTATAACAGTATACCTGAATCTTGTCATGCTTATATGAATGAAATTCTATCCTCATACTATTGCATTGTCATATTATACCATCCATGTAACTGGGGATATATTGTGGAATAATATCATTTATTTTTTTGGATTAATATTTTCTTTTGTGGTTTTCAATGAAAATATTTATAAAGCATTTATTCAGATAGAAACCATTAAGGCCCCGTATGGAAGGCTATGTAGACTGCCTATATGTTTAATAGAGGAGGCAGAATCAAATATTATTATTTCTGGTCTTATTTGGTACATTCTAGAGAATATTTGAAAGATTTATATGTTTTATGAGATCACTAATAGTATGTTGTGATTGTACGAAAACTAGATATGAAATAATATTGGTATTTAGATGAGCGATATATTATTTCTGTGAGTATTACCTAGGTTGGTACATATAAGGATTCATAGGTAGGGAAATATGGAACCAAAATTCACAGGACCATTTTTTTTGCTGGTATAATTGGTATAATAGAATAAAAATTATTACTTCCCCAAATATATATTTCAATTAATGTTGTGTTCTATGAATCTCATCTTTATAAATACCTTTATAATCATTCCCATGAGATCAAGATCAACATTATCGACAAATATTTGGATGATTCATTTATGGAATTACCCATTTTTATAGAGGAAAAAGTGAAAAGATCCTTTAATGGAATATATTACCTATGGTACATGTGTTGTGGACACCTAGGTGCATACAAGAGAATATGTGGGAGTATGAAAAAAATATTTTGGTATCATGGCTAGATATTCTAATCCTTAAAGAAAGGAGAGGAATCTCATGGATGACAATCCATGAACTCAACATACTCACCAGATTCCCACATTAGCTGGAAGCAATCCAATTGAGCCTCTGTAGACCTACCTCTAACAGGACTATAGATGTAAACTAGAACCAATAAGTCATAAACACATATGGGAAGATGTATCCTATAAAATTCTATGATATAATACATCATTAACAAAAAATTATATCAAAAAATAATAGGAAATATTTAAAATACACTAAACTATTCACAATATATGTGCAAGATATAAAATGTAAGTTGAAACTCTACCAAGGAAACCCCTAAATTGTAAATACAAATGTAATAGATAGAAGTAAAAAAGAAAAAATAACTCTTGGAATAACAAGACACATTCCCAATATATGATATCTCTTCAATACACTTGAAATAATTATCTCCCACAACAAAACAAAATCATATAAAATTTATCATCTCCAATGGATTCACCTTTACCACTCTCAAGTAAATATTTTAAACATATTAATAGAAAAAATATGCGTGGGCATAAATCTTATGCATGGGTGAGTATACCTATTCCATGTAGTACTTATTGAAAACATAATATAATGATATAATTAAATTTCAACTAAAAATTCATTTCCAAATGAATCATTAATTTTTCAATTAAGAAAATAGATATGATCTTAAATATATAATTTCTTGCGAAAATAATAATTTCAAAAGATCATATTTACATTACAAGAAGGATATTATATTGTAACTATCAATATTTTTAGATAACAATGATCTCACAAAACCAAAATTCATCATCCCATATATATGTCAAATATTTTGAGGAAATGAATATACCATTCATATGAATGGACTAATAGTCATAATTTCATGTTGCTTCATCAACGAATACTATAACACCATGTTATTTTAGAATATATTTCTCTATAATAAATTACATGTGTTTGATATCATGTGATGTAAACAACACAGAATATATGTGAATAAAAATTAAAAAAATATATATATATAATTAAAATATTAACTAGGTAGTTGAATGAAATTTACAAAATAAAAGACTTTTAAACATTGAACAAATTAAATTAAAAGATAACAACTGATTCTAAAGACTCTATTTTAAATTATTTTGTTGAATTTTTAATTTATGTTAAAATTAATACATTTGGGGAATGATATAGATAATCATACTGAAAATTTTAATTTATAAATAATTAAATAAATTAATATCATATATGGAATTATTTTTTAAAGATAAATAATACTACAATAATAACTCTTGGATAAGATGAAATGTTTTATTTGTAGAAAATGTTTTATTTTATATGTTTTTATTAAAAAAAATCCACTTTCAATAGTATTAAACATTTGGGAAAACATTTTTTATAACATTAAAAAATTTAATAGTCATTCGTAACTTGATTATCAAATGGTTATAAATAATCATAGATTCAATTGAAAGTAAAAAATGAGTTATTTTTCATAAAACATGTTTTTATGTGACTACTGTGTTTTTATCATAATAAATTAATTTATTCACTATAGAAAAATGAATTTTATAAATTATATTTGTAATATATTTTATCAATAAAATATTATTCAAATAATGGATTTTATTCTATAAGTTTTGATAATTAAATCATTTACATGCTTAAATATACGTTAATTATAAAAATGGATTTTACATATTTTTTGACAGATATAAGAATTTGATTCAACCAAAAATATAAACTAAATTAACAAAAAATTGGTTATTTATTTGGAATAATCATAATAATTATTTGTTAATAAGGTTATCTAAATTTTTATTAAAGAAATTAATTTTCATGGAAAATATTTTTCTCAATGTTAAGAGTTCAAAGTGTTTTGGTAGCCTAAGAGATATGGCCACATGTATCAATAACAGATGAACCAAATTGACTAGAAGATTATATTCTAATTTTATCTTAAAATATAATTTAAAATTATCAATGTTTCTTCCACTTTTCCATAAAATGACTATATTAGTTTACATTTTTTGTTATTTACAATGGTGATACTCCTCTCACATTTACTAGGGAACCTCTTCTTCTAGTATTTATACACACATTATGAACAACATATCAATGAATATATAACCATATAAATTTTAAAATATCCTACTCACATCCTTTAGGTTTTGTTCTCTTCACAACACTAACCTATAAAGTCTTATGGTGTAAGCCAAAATAGGATATGCAAAGAAGAAATAATTGTTTTAACTGACTTCTTTTTGTGTTATTTCTTCTTCCACCTTAGCCAAATATTTTATAACCAAGTCAACATAAAATAATAGTGATCATTATTAGATCTTGATGTAATCATTGTTATGTAAAAAATGTAATTTACATCATTTCAATTCAATGAAAAATTAAAAATGATGCTCATGTGTATGTGTGGACTACAACCTCCATAAATGAATTCTTTGTCACCATATATCTTGAATAGTTATATAGATGTGTTTATTGAATATTTTTGATATAATTATTATTATATAATTTAAAATTATTACTTACCTTCCTTTCTATTTATCCATTGAAAAAATCAAAACATCACCCATGTGTACATTTTGTCTACAACCTCCACGAAATGATGTAAATTACTTTTCCCCACTTCCTTAAGTGAATGGTTCTAAATGTTTTTATAAGGAATAAATTTTATTTTTATCTCATTTTTACTATTATAAAATCTTGAATATGGTATAAGGACTAGAATCACTGAACTGAAATGTGTGTGGAAAACAAAATAGTTGACACTGAATTATTGGTTTTATTCTTGAATTATTAAAAAATAAGTAATTGAAACATTTATGGGAATGATATATAGTAATATTGGTATAAATAAATTTCATATATAGATTAATAATATGTTTAAAATTATTATATTGTGGGTTATATCATGTATGAACCAATTCAGGACTTGATCTAAGGATTTATGTTAAAATCACTATTTTTCAAGATTGTTTTGTGTTTCAATAACTGTTGTAGTGAATTGTTTATCCTTTATATATTAACCATAATATATTTTACTCTATAATAGTTATTTATATTGGTTTCATTTACTTTTTCCATTTTACCCATGTTTAGTACTTAAAATTTTTGAGTGAATGTTTTTAAGAAATATTGATTTTATTCATATACCTTGGTTGGGAATATTATTCCCCCATAAAAGTTTTTCCATAATAGTTTCATAAAAAGTAAACAAATCCTTATAAATTGTTGATAATGTTATTTTTTTAAAATATTTTTTTTGTTATTCCTTTTAGTGGAATCTTATAATTATTTTTAAAATAAGTTATTTTTAACATTCATTACAAAATTGTGAAAATAATATTATATTAATGTATACTACATAAATATATTTTTCATCTATCATTTTATTTCTTAATAATTAATTTTAATTTAATATTTTAGTTATTTTTTAAAAAAAATCTCATTCAAATTATTGTATGAACTTTATTTTCTAAAATTTATCCAATGAATAGTTTATTTTCTCTTATTTTTCAAAATATATTATGTGTATGCCACAATCCTATGTCATATTATTTCGATATGATACCATGGTTAATGTTTTATTATTTATTATTCCACACCATTATGACTAATGAATTTATGTATGACAAATACATTTTCTATAACTCAGCATATATGGTATATGACTTACTGGGTATGTTTTAATAATTTATGATATTTTTCATGTCTCTTTATTCTTATCAAATTCATAATTATAAACATAAATTAATATCATTCATGTTTAAAATTATAAATTATCTTAGAAGATCTTTTTTTATGTTTCCATTTCCTAGGTAATAAAAAAAATTGTATAATATTTTTGAATGGTGTACTTTATAAGAAGACTGTTTTGGGATATTTTTATGATATTTATTAAAAACAATATTATTATGTATGTAGTCTTGTAACACCAAAAACATGTATTTAATGGATGGTTTTAATATCTAGATATGTATTCAATATTTATAAATAAAATATTTAATATTTATGGAAGTAATTCTCAGGTTACCATAGTTGGTACCAAGGTAAAGTTTAGTTTTCTTGAGAAGTGGATTTGGAAAATAAGTGAGAACCCTCCAGGATAAGACTAAATATATTATATTTCATAAATTTTTAGTAAAATATTAATTTTTTGGATTACTATCAATGTCCTACATATGTTCAAGAAAAAAATTGGATATAGGCTCTATCATATATACACTTATGAGTAATAAACTTGAAAATAAAGGTTTCATATTTTCATGACCTTCACCGAGTTCTTGATGAATAGTACTAACTACAAACCTAGATTGACATTCATGAGTGGTGTGATTTGGTTCAATCACATTCTATTTTTGAACCCTTATGAGGTATTTGAATAAATATATATATATAAAAATTATAAATACAAATAAGAAATGATCAAGGAATATATAGATTGATACCTTTAATGTCATGGTTTAAATGAAGGTGGCATAATTTAGGACATATTTGGAATGGATTTCCTTATCATGTGATTTATTACTCTAATTAATTTTCAAATATTATCACATGACCATTTTTTCAGTATATAATGGTCCCATAATAATTCATTTAATGATGAATGTACCATGAAATATAAATTCCATCCTGAAGAGAAACCAAACCGAATGTCAGATATGATAAAATTTTAGTTGATATTCACTCCTAATTAAATAATAATATTAATAGTAACATGAGTCATGATTAATATTCAATTTTCAAAAGTATAGAACAACACAACATTGATTATTTTATGCAAAAACATCAATTTTCCTTCAGTGGACCCTTTTATACACTTATTGTTTAGTAATTGATCAATTAAAAAGAAATGAAATTTTGGGATTTCACATTCATGGAAAATGAAAATTTTATTTTACTATTATATATTTTAAAAGGTAAAGATAATCAATGGGTTGTTTTTATCAATTATAAGAGTAAAGAATAATAAATTGATTCTGGAAAATGGAAATAGTTTAAGAATGTAATTTCAATAAAAAATTTCATGTAATTGTTGACACTAATGTGGATAGTAAACTAATATAATATAGTTATAAGGAAGATTAATCTAATGGTAACTAGGGGAAAAATTTCATTAGACATTCATGTTATGATTATGGTTTTATCATTCACCTTGAAAATAAAATTGATCAATTAATTAGTGTATTAATAACTAGTTTTCAAATGTAAATTGTTATAACATAATTTAATACCATTTTTTAAAATATTAGAGAATATATCTAAGTAAAAAAATGGAGATTGGAGACTCCAATTTTAAATATAGTTTTAGGAACAATAAATGGAAAAAAATGAAAAAAAAAATATTATAATTAAACCCATTTAGGATAGAAAATTAATCATACTTCATGCCAAAATTATATAAACAATCATGTGTGAAATTTCTATAAGGGGATTGGATATCACATTGAGTGTGCAAATGAAGTATTTATAGAAATTAAATATCATAGAAATTTGACATGGTTGATCAATAATGAGATGAAAGATCAACCAAAATCATCACCAACATTATAATGTTAAAATTTTAAATACAATAGATAATATTAAAATAAATTCAAAAATCTAGGTGTTAATTATTAAAATAAGAATGAATAACCTACTAAGACAATGGATATACAGACAGATTATGTGGTTATGGCTAATGAAGTAGGTAATGATAATGAAGTAGTGAAGGTAACCAATATCACCCACTATAGAAATGTAAATTTATTATTTGATTTAGGTTCTACCCATTTTTTTATGTCTCATTAATTTTATTAGAGTCTTCCATCACAACCTCAAGGTTCAAAATTGATTTTTCTGTAAATACATCTAATTATATTGATGTTCATCAAAATATGTTGCATTTTTTTTCAATATATAGAATTTTCAATATGTTATTTAGAGAACTGATTCGATTATAAATGGAAAATGAAATTGATTCTATAACATGAAAATATTACATTAAATTATTAATAAACGTTAAATTCATTGGAATATTTAGATATAATTATTGTTTAACAATTATTCACTAAAAAATGTAATATATTATAACTGTGATTTTAGGTGGACATATGTTTACAACATGTAGTAAACATCATTTAATATGTTTAAATAATTAATTATCTAAAATTTATGATGGAATTGGAATTTATTTGATGGTTTTTCATAAATATATAATTTTTGTATAAATATTAATTACTGTAATTAAATGATGTATTTTTAAGAGTTTGTAATGGGAATTATAAGTTGATATTTATGTAACTCTTTTAATTAGTGATAGATAAAAAATTCACATCCCTGAACCATCCATGTTAAGCATGCTCAATGTCACTTTTGTGATGATACATAACCAAATATGAGGCAGCTTGGATGGACTATATCAAAGCAGCAAAGGATTAAATTGAATGTAGAGTTCCAACACATAAAGACAATATGATAAAAAGGGGACAAATATAATGATTGTACAACCCATGGAAATATAGAGCATGTTCGACTGGGATTCACTTAATATGTATGTGTTTTATGTGTGTCATGAAGATCACCTTGATTCTATGGTCAAGAGATCAATTCAGAATCAAGGAATGTTAGAATGTAGAAAAAAACTGAGCCTTCATTGTGGTTTTAATTGTAATGAACTATTGACCAGTTTTTATAAATAATGAGAAAAAATTATTTCATTTGATATGTATTAACTACACTATCTGATCACCCTAGGATTTTATCATCTTCCTCTCGATGTTTTATTCCCCTATTTGTCTACAATATGATGATGTTAGGATCCATGACCACTAATGAATCTCAGGACACCATGATCGAAGATCTTTTATCCTCGTCATTTAACTACATGGTTGAATCCATTTGTATGGACATAATTCAATCAGTAATAATGAGAAACTCGACACTATATGATATCCTTTCTTCCATGAGAATGAACAGAGGTTTTGTGCGTATAATAATCGATGAGTAAATTATTTTTTCCTTATGAAGAAAAAATGAACCATTTTTTCATGATGATATTCAATTTTTATGATCTCTAGAGGGATCACAATGTATCTTATATGAAATAGAGGATGTCTCATTATATTTTTTGATTGACTACATAACATGGTGATCAATTGCATAAAGAAAAAAATTTCCTTTATTCGATCTTTTGTGATTTCAATATCATATATCCATGCGAAAGAGCATAGATATTATATGTGATGATATTTATTCTTGTATTTTTTTTATTCCTTAATTGATCTAACATGGTTTTATGGAGATAACATGGGAAATATGATCGTAGGTGTGATCAGCTACAACAAATTTTCATTGATCAATAGTTTTTCTATATTTGTGAAAAATAAATTATTTTCTAATAAACTGATAAATGAATAAGTTGGAGGATATCATGACACATATTCATACTAGGTGTTCATATGGTTATAAAAATAGATTTATGCACCAATGGTTAAGAAATGGTATATTATAGAATATTTTCATTTCATTAATCTTCACTAAATGAGTAAAGAAGGAGGGTGCATGGGATGTTTTACTTCTTGAAGAATATAGAGTATCCTAGGTTTATAAAAATGAATTTTTGATTAATATTTAGTTTAATATAATGATTCATATTTTCCAAGATTTTTAGAGTTCTAGTTATTGTAATTTTAAAATTGATATGATCATATAATGGAGTTTTAATTCAATTTATTATGAATAGTGATCCATGAAATAATCACACTATATGAGTGTTCCATGTCATATTGATAAAGTATCACCTTCATGTGAGTGCATGTAAATGAATATCATTTTTTAGGTCATTAATTAATTGAGAACATGCATGAATGATATATTCATGAATATTTTTAAGGTGTTTAATCCATGGTATTTGATGTTAGTGTTAATGAAAAACTATGTATAAAATACACAAAAATTGTTAAAGATAAGATATATATCACTTTACACAAGAAAATTTTAATCTAATATCAACGTATACAAATTTTATACTTCCTCGATGTTATATAGAACATGATATACTTTTTCCGGGATATCATCATTTAAAATAAAAAAAATCTATATAGAATAGATGAAAAATGACAGGATTGAAAATGGAGGAAGAACTTGTGAGACTAGATAATATGAATCAATAATTCTAGAACTTTCATGATTTTTTGAATGTTATTAAAAAATTACAGTTATTGGGGGAGTTATGAGTCATATAGTAAATTAATATTTAAATGATGATTAAAAGCATGAGTTTTATTTAGGAAATGATTACATGGTATTCAAATACCACAGGTAATTTTCAACCAAATATTTAGATTTTAATGAAAATATTATCTTATATTTAATTAAGATTAAAGGGAAATTAATCAAGATATATTTACCGAAAAATATTGACAGAATAATTAATGTGAATCAATATAAATGATATAATTTTTTGTATATATTATTTCAGGTTTTGTAAATTTTTTATTGGGGTATTCGAAATATTAAGAACACGTAAACATTTAATGTATTATAATAAGTACCAATAAATAAATAATTGACCCTAATGAATTAATTAGTTCACTTGTTGGATGAGTAGATGATGATATAGTAGGACAAGAGACCAGTGATGCTATTTTATTTTATATAATTTCCTCAAAACACTAAAAGATTAATGTCTATTTTGTTTCTATGTCAATAATAGACTGAGTGGAGAAAAATTTCAACATTCATGAACTATTCATGTACATATCCTATAATTTGAAATCATATTCATTGGTTCAATGAATTATTATGATCTAGTGGTTCTAATATAATATTTGTTTTACCTAGTAAAAGATGAAGATGTTCTTAGGTCTTATATGTTAATTAGACTATAACACCCCGAGATTTTATGAGAAATATTCTTTTTAATTTCTTTTATATCTTCTATTATACACTACACCAAGATTAACTTATACTACATGAAACACCATATTAGCTTGTAGTATACGCAACACTATTCTTGACTCGTGTTACACACAAATTCATGTTTTTTTCGGGAAATTATTCAACGCAACATTATGAATAGATTTTGTTTAATATATAAATGAAATAAGTTTTTATTATGTTATACGCAACATCAAATGGAGTTTTCACTATAAGTAGCCCTAACTTGTCTTACATTACAAGCAATCAAGACCTTCTTTGATAGCATGTGTACAACACAATACCATGTTTTACTAAACGAGATATTGTTATAATATTATTTTGAACTAGCAGTTATGAATAGTAATACCCAATTTTTTAAATTTTATAAATTTTATATTTCAGAATGGGCTTCATTTTTGGATTCATAATGTCAAAATTACCCTAGGGTGAATTTTTGGTATTTTTCTGAAAACATTATATTTTTTATGAATAGTGAATACACTAGGCTACTATTTAAAAACCGACTTTTTATTTAAATAATTATTTATTTTATTTAAATTTATTTTAGTTAATAATTGATACATAATAGCTATATAAGATAAATTTAATTCATTGGAGTCATTTTATAATAATTTTATATATATATAAAATTTATTGAACTTTTCACCATCTTTTACCTACCTCCTATGAGCTTTTTACAAACTTACATAAAACATAATTTTACCACTTCTGTGAGTGGAATTTTGAACATCTGAGAGTCTATATTAATATCAAGGATTAAAATGTGGTTCAATAAGATAAAAATAATTTTTTGTGAATAGTAACTTTTTACATTTATTTACCACGGTTAAATGTAAATTGGGTAATTATGGGTAAAAATGATATTATTATTTCCCTAAGACTTGTACTAATTCTATTGGATAAGTATAGTTCAACCCAAAACAACCTTAGGAATATAATATTATCATTTAGGTCCACTTGGATTAGATTAGGACATTTATTATTATTTTATTTAAAATAAGAGTTAAAATAGTTAAAATCAAAGTTTAATAACTAAAACATTTTTAATATAGGGTTATACATAAGATAAATTCGACTATAATTATTCATTAGAAAGATAAAATAATTTCCTACCTAGTGTTAGTTTATTTATAATTTTAAAACATTAAATAATTTAATTTATTAATGACTCAATGGTGATGCAGTAATTACCCAAATAATGAAATATTAAAATAATTGATATTATAAATACCCAAATAAATGTAATTTGAGACTTTTTAGGAATTACACTAATTTTATAGGTTAATATTACATGTTAGAATTTATTTAATTAACTATTTTCGAACTAATTATGCTGTTACGAGTTTCACAAAAATAAAATACCAAATAGTGTCAAAATTGACATAAAATAGAATTTAAAACAAATATTATATTATTAATTGTTATTTTTTCCTTAAAATCTAAGGTTTGGACAAATGAATCATATAAGGAGATATATATATTAATAATGAACCAATTGGGGTTCGTTTGGCTTTTTATAGTATGTTTATTTACCATATAGTGTAAGTAAACAAAAAGACACGGTAATAGTTAAATTATTTAACTTAGAGTTAAATCTAAATGATAAGGTTAAAATAATAACCTATACTTTTCAAAAACATACTGGTTGAGATTATTTCGACCCATCCCCACATTATCTTCAAAATAAATCAATTTCGAGCTATTATAAATCGAATATGACTTTATTATAAAATAATATTTTATGTTTTTCCAAAGGTGCCCCTCTCCTCCCTTATAAAAGGGGCACCCCTTCCCTCTTTTATTCTCCCCCTTTTTAGCCTTGAAGATCGGCCAAACCCTTACAATTACACTTCTCAACCTCTCTAGTTATATCATAGAGGTTCTGGACTTCTCAAAAGACCAACTCTAGTGTCCTATGAAGAATTTTAATGGAGGTGTGTCGAGGAAGAGGTAATCTCTTCTACCGACTCTTTCAAGTTTCATTCTTATTATAGTTCTTATTATTTAGTTGTTTCATTATAATGTAATGAAATTAGTGTTAAGTATATACTGATATGTTATTATAAATATGAAACAACCATATTTCACTTTCTATCCATCCTACGGAAAATTAAATCACCGCACATGCATACGTACGGAATACCGTCTCCATGCCATGGTGTAATCAGTTTTTCCACCACCACCTTACTTGGATGTGTATAATGATGTAAAGAAAAACTAAATATGATTATAACATCATACTGATTCTATGATATTATATCATGCACTACAATTCCATTCAATAAATATGGGAATGATATCATCGCTCGTGCGTACATACGAATTACCGTCTCCATGTCACGATGATATTCATTTTCCATGTTAACAATTCAAGAATGATTATAAAGTATATATAATAAGTAATCAAGAAATATATGACATAATAATGATACTGGATTTATTTACATATATATATTTTTGTCATATACTTAATTCCATTCAATTCAATAAGGAAACGAAAAACAGCGTTCATGCGTATGTACAGCCTACCGTCTCCATGAACGGTGTATTTCATTCCATTTATCGATCTATTATATATATGTATATATTGAATATATATGATATATAAATAATGGTTTACATTCTGGAATTAAGTAAATCATGATATAATTAATAATAATATCAAGAACAACAAGCCCAAACACATACGATAAATAAAATGATTTTACCCAAAACATTGTTTTAACATAGAATTTACAAAAGAATGGGTAATATAAAGACATGATTGAACCATGTATGATATCATAACAATGAATATGATTTTTTATTAAGTAAATGACATTATTTATATCATTATACAAGAGGTTCAGATACGTACGAAGCATATTGGACATAAGTTAAGGGATAAGTATTCCAGTCTCATTCTTATCTGAGATTGTATTCGTAAGTATTTACTAAGGTTATATTTGTCATCCATGTACATGTTTTCTCAGAAAAATTTCATAAAATGTTTACTATTCATACATATATGTTTAAAGTAATTTTACCCCTTTTTGACTTTTACTACGATGAATGGAAGGAATCTTTCTTTTGTTTACCATACGATGCACCTTTTGACTTTTTTGACAAAAGTACGAGGAAAACATGAATAGATTTTTACGGTTTTCATAATGCCTTATTTTCATGAAGCTTAATCTACATGTTTTAATGATTATTTTCAACAAAAATCATTTTATGGCATTTTGTGAAAATAAAATGATTTTGAAAAGAAATGATATTTTCCTCAAGAATTCATTTCAAGGGTGTTATCAAAACCAATTTCTATCTAGGATCACATTATTTCATATGTGTATGTTTCAAGTATAATATCTCTATGATTTACATGGTTTCAAATTTCTTATCATGAAATGATATCCATTTGTTTTATATGGATTATATTATGATGGGATTATGTTTGTGAAACCCATTTTATTCTTTGGGTTTTGATGAATGATTTATGTTTATATTGTGGCACACGTAAGAATTATTTCATTATGAGATGGGTGGGACCTATATCTCCCTCCAATGCATTGGGTAACGATTTAAATCTCATTAGATAGACATGGCTGAAAGGGTAAGTTAATCTGGTTCAGTGATACAGGACTGGAATGATGAGTGAACTCGATTCTGAAAGGGACTTTGTCTACTAAGATGGTCTTGGCAGCAATGCCTTGGCTACTATGGAAATCATATCATATGCTTAATGTTTTTCCACAGTTACCAGTTTTATTTCCAAGATATTTTATCATGATTGACGTTCCATTATGATATATGCCTTACATACTTCCATGTTTTTTTGTAATTGCTCAAGATTTCGATGTTTAAACATTATGTTCATGTTTTTATGTTCAAATTAATATGGTTTATTTAATTTTCTATCTGCTTAACCTTACTAAGAATTTGTGTTCACCCTTTATATGTTTTATTTTCCATAGGATATAAATAAAGGTTTTAGGTAAGAAAACAGAAGGGGAATATCTTTATAGGATATGTTGAAGATCTTTCTCCACGATTAGAAGATTATGTTCCGAGTTTCCAAAGACACTAAACTATTATGGTCCTTCGGTGTTTCTTTTTGTTATGCATTAAGTATTCTGAAAAAGTAATGTAATGTCCATATACGTCAAGTATGGGTCTTTACAGTTGGTATCAGAGGTTTGGTTCAGTAAACCTTTGGAAACTAGGATGCAATAACTTTAGTGAAATCCCTAGAGATATTTCTAAGGAATGTCTAGGGATGTCCCTAAGGATAAGTATACGTATAGGATAGAGTCCTATAATTTTGTTGAGGATCATGAATTACCTATGGTTAACATAAGGTGTCGTGGATTAAATAATTTTTGATAAGTTAGAAATCCCATAAGTGACTTTTTAGGATGATGTGGTTCCTTGTTGTTTTAACTATTTCTTACACTATGGTTTTTGGTCTTATTCGGTGGAGGGAACAAGAAGGAATTCAGTTAACATTGATTTCAATGGACAAATTTGTGACTATGATCAACCAAATTATGTAACTCCTGGAGATAAAGATATTGTTATTATGCTGAACCAGTCATCTCGATATATGATTAACAAGGTGAACTTTAGTTGTATTCCTAAGTCATCATATAAGAAGAAGACGGAATTTTTTGCAAGTTCTCATGATGAGAAGAATAGAGAAATGAAGATTGAGAATTCTAAAGAAGTGAAGAATAACCTTGAGGAATACCAAAAATGGAGGGGAAGATGTTATCAATGTGGAGAAAAGGGTCATAGAGTGAAAGACTATTATGGAGTCCAATGTCTTATCTGTAGAGAACATGGGCATTACCCAACTTAATGCCCTAACCAAAGATGTTAATTCTAAATCAAGGAAGGACCTATTTCATGCCAATAATTTAAGAGGATGGTTTGAAGGGCTTATGTATTGGAATTCAATAATAATTTTGTTGAGGTACTTTTATAGTATATTAAAATATATGTTTATTGGTCCATTGTGGTTTTCTATAAGAATATGGTATCGATAACCATGAAAATTGATTCAAATATTTTGGAAATCAGATGATATAAGAATAATAAAGGGATTAATAGAAAATAAATTGTTTGATAGTATTCATGAGCTCATGATTGATATAAGGACTAAGTGATATTATGGTTTCAGTATATAGAATTTTTGGGATTTTGGTATGTGGAAAGAGTTAACTTTTGACAGCACTCATGTTTTAACTACGGTTCTATAGTAATTCATGTTTCAAAAGAATACATGATTTAGGTATTCCCGTGTTTGTAATCTGACAAACAAGATATATATTATGATATATGGGGGATAAATGATGCCATTCTATGCTTGTTATGTGACATTTCAAGAAATAATTTTCTTTATACTATGATATTGGACATATGTATTTTGGATAAGCCTAAATATTGGAATGGATTATGTTGGACATCAGATAGTATTGTTTAAGGATAGAACTTTTTTTCGATATTATTTCTGGAATGTTATAATATTGTAGTTTTAGAAAAAGGGTCAACCTGCAAGAAGGGCGAAAACCCATCGTGTCAGACAAGGCTGTAGGAATCAAACCCACAACCAAAGTACGACAAGCCTTTATCGCCTACCACTAGCCTACAAGAAGTCCCTGGTTAGTAGAAACTATTTTTAATATATTAAGCAGTATGAAAGATGAAGTATAAGTCCATTATAGGAACTATATAGGATTAATCTCACTATAGATGGACTAATGTATATTTGATATCTTTTGTTAGCCTTTTATTTGAGACAGATGGAATGACCCATCATTCAATCACATGGTCTACTAACACTTCAAGAATTAAAAATTCAACTTCATTTATTTAAGAGATGAAGTGGAAATTGTTCAAGGTATGAACAATGGTGAGATTGTATCGAAAAAATTAAGTATTTATTATAATTCAAATTCTTCAATTTTAGGGAAATAATCTTGAAAACAAAAACTGTTTTCCAAGTGCCCTTATATCTGATGAATCAGATGGTACCTTAGATCATCACAAATTTATGGCTTCGTGATTGTTGGATTTTTCATAGCCATGTTCTCTACCACTCTCCATCAGAACATGATGGTTAGATTTCTCATCCATATCCATATTTTCACCTATGTTCTCCTATGTGGAAACCCAGTGATTAGTTAATTTGGGTAACTATTACGTTTCATACTTTAGTTTTTAAAGATAAGTTTTGGTATTCCTATTTACGATGTGGATTTCTATTAAAGAAACTTTCGAGTAGTAAACCATTTATAACCTCGACAAATTTCGAGGGCGAAATTCATTTTAAGGGGGGTAATATATAACACCCCAAGATTTTATGTGATATGTTCTTTTTAATTTCTTTCATATCTTCTATTATAAACTACACCAAGAATAGTGTGTACTATACGCAACACCGTATTATCTTACAGTATACACAACACTATTCGTGGCTCGTGTTACACACAAATTCATGTTCGTTTTGTGGAAATTATTCAACGCAACATTAAGTATAGATTTTGTTTAATGTATAAATGAAATAAGTTTTGATTATGTTATACAGAACACCAAATGGAGCCTTCACTACACACATCCCTGACATGGCTTGCATTACGCGCAATCAAGACCTTCTTCAATAGCGTGTGTAGTACGCAATACCAAGTTTCACTAAACGATATATTGTTATAATATTATTATGAACTACCCATTATTAATAGTAATATCAACTTTTTGAAATTTTATATATTTTATTTTTCATAATTGACTTCATTTTTGGATTCAGAATATCGAAATTAGCCTCAGGTGAATTTTTTCTTTTTTTCTGAAAACATTAAATTTTTTATGAATAGTGAAAACACTAGGTTACTATTTAAAAAATGAATTTTTATTTAAATAATTATTTATTTTATTTAATTTTTTTAAGATAAAAATTGATACATAATACCTATATAATTTCAATGTAATTCATTAGAGTCATTTTATAATAATTTTAGTTATATAAAAATTTTATTGATCTTTTCACCGTCTTTTACCTACCTCCTAGGAGCTTTTTGTAAACTTACATAGAACATAATTTTACTGCTTTTGTGAGTAAAATTAAAAAAATCCAAGAGACACGGTTAATATTAGGGAGTAAAATGTGGTTTAATAAGATAAAAATAGTTTTTGGTGAATAGTAACTTTTTTCTTTTATTTACCACGGTTAAAAGTAAATAGCGTAATTAAGGGTAAAATGATATTATTATTACCCTAACACTTGTCCTAATTCTATTGGATAAGTGTAGTTCGACTAAAAAAACCTTAGGAATATAATATTATCATTTAATTCTACATGGATTAGATTTGGACATTTATTATTATTTTATTTAAAAAAGAGTTAAAATAGTTAAAATCAAAGTTTAATAACTAAAACATTTTTAATATAGGGTAATACATAAGATAAATTAGACTATAAATATTCATTAGAAAGATAATGAGATTTCATACCTAATGGTGTTTTATTTTTATTTTTTAGACATTAAATAATTTAATTTATTTATGACATAATGGTGATGTAGTAATTACCTAAATAATAAAATATTAAAATAATTGATATTATAAATACCCAAATAAATGTAATTTGGGACTTTTTATGAATTCAGATAATTTTATAGGTTAATAAGACATGTTAGGATTGATGTAATTAATCTTTTTGAACTAATCATGCTGTTATGATTTTCACAAAAATCAAGTACCAAATAATGTCCAAATTGACATAAAATAGTTTTTAAAACAAATATTATATTATTAATTGTTATTTAATTTTTAAAAATATATGGTTCGACAAATAGACTTAGATAAGGATATATATATTAATAATTAACCACTTTGTGTTATTTTGTCTTATTATAGTATGTTTATTAGCCATATAGTGTAAGAAAACAAAAAGACACTGTAAAAGTTAAATTATTTATCTTAGAGTTAAATCTAAATGATAAGATTAAAATAGTAACCTAAACTTGTCTAAAACTTATTGGTTGAGAGGAGTTAGACCCATACAAACTTTAGCTTCTAAATAAATCAATTTGGAGCAATTATAAATCGAATATGGCTTTATTATAAAATAATATTTTAAGTTTTTCCAAAGGTGCCCCTCTCCTCCCTTAAAAAAAGGGCACCCCTTCCCTCTTCTCTTCACCCCATTTTGAGCCTTGAAGCTGAGAAAACCCCTAAAAAATCCCCTTATAAACCTCTCTAGTTATATCATAGAGGTTCTGGTATACTCAAAAGACTAACTCTAGTTCCCTAAGAATAATTTTAAAGGAGGTGTGTCGAGGAAGAGGTAATCTCTTCTACCGACTCCTTCAAGTTTCATTCTTCTTCTACTTCCTCTTATGTAGTTTTTTGATTATAATGTAATAACATAAGTATTAATTATATACTTATATGTTATTATAAATATGAAACAACCCTATTTCACATTCTATACATCCTACGGAAAATGAAATCACCGCGCGTGCGTACGTACGGAATACCATCTCCACGCCGTGGTGTAATCAGTTTTTCCACCACCACCTTACTTGGATGGGTATAATGGTGTAAAGAATAACTATATATGATTAAAAAATCATACTTATTCTATGATATTATATCATCCACTACAATTACATTCAATAAATATGGGAACGATATCATTGCTCGTGTGTACGTACGGATTACCGTCTCCATGACGCGATGAGATTCATTTTCCATGTTAACAATTCAAGAATGATTATAAAGTATATATAATAAGTAATCATGAAATATATGAAATAATAATTCTACTAGATTTATTTATTTGTATATATTTATGAAATATACTTAATTCAATTCAATTCAATAAGGAAACGAAAAAGAGCGTTCATGTGTACGTACAGCCTACCGTCTCCATGAACGGTGTATTTCTTCCCATTTATCGATCTATAATATATATGTATATACTGAATATATATGATATATAAATAATGATTCAAATTCTGTAATTATGTAAATCATTATATAATTAATAATAATATCAATAACAACAGGTCCAAACACATACGATAAATAAAACGACTTTACCCAAAACGCTGCTTTAATATGGAATTTACAAAAGAATGGGTAATATAAAGTCATAATGGAACCATATAAGATATCATAAAAATGAATATGATTCTATAATAAGTAAATTACATTATTTAAATCATTATACAGGAGTTTCGGATACGTATGAAGCATATCAGACATAAGGTAAGGGATAATTATTCCAATCTGATTCTTATCCGAGATTATTTATTCTTAAGTATTTACTGGGGTTATATTTATCATCCATGTCCGTGTTTTCTCAAAAAAATTTCATAAAATCTATACTATTCTTTCATATATGTTTAATTTCATTTTTACCCCTTTTGATTTTTACTACGATGAATGGAAGGAATCTTTCATTTGTTTACCATACGATGTACTTTTTGACTTTTCCGAAAAAAAGTACGAGGAGAAAATGAACTGATTTTTACAGTTTTCATAACGCATTATTTTCATGAAGCTTAATCTACATTATTTCATGATTATTTTCAACAAAAATCCTTTTATGGAATTTTGTGAGAATAAAATGATTTTGAAAAGAAAGGATATTTTCCTCAAGAATTCATTTCAAGTGTTGTATCAAAACCAATTTCCATCTAAGATGACATTATTTCATAGGTGTATGTTTCAAGTATAATATCTCAATGATTTACATGGTTTCCATTTTCTTATGATGAAATGATATCTATTTGTTTTATACGGAATATATTATGATGAGATGATGTTTATGAAACCCGTTTTATTCTTTGGGTTATGATGAATGATTTATGTTTATGTTGTGTAACATATAGGAATGATTTCATTATGAGATGGGTGGGACATATATATCCCTCCAATGAATTGGATAATGATTTATATCTCATGAGATAGACATGGCTGGAATGGTAAGTTAATCTGGTTCAGTGATACAGGATTGGAATGAGGAGTGAACTCGATTCAGAAAGGGACTTTAGCCACTGAGATGGTCTTGGAAGCAATGCCTTGGCTACTATGGAGATAATATCATCTGCTTAATGTATTCCCACAATTAAAATTTATATTTCCAAGTTATTTTATCATGATTTATGTTCCATTATGACCTATGCCTTACCTACTACCATGTTTTATGTAATTTCCCAAGATTTTGATGTTTAAACATTATGTTCATGTTTTTATGTTCAAATGTATATGGTTTGTTTTATTTTTTCCATGTTTACCCTTACTGAGCATTTGAGCTCACCCTTTATATGTTTTCTTTTCCCCATGATATAAATAATGGTTTTAGTTAAGAAAACAAAAGTGGAAGATCTTTATGGGTGATGTTGAAGATCTTTCACCACGATTTGAATATTATGTTCCGACATTCCAAAGACACTAAACTATTACGGTCCTTTGGTGTTTGTTTTTTGTTCTGTATTATGTATTCCACAAAAGTAATGGAATTTCCATGTACATCAAGTAAGGGTCTCTACATAGACGACTCCTACCCAAAAATAATTTTTCACATATAACTACACATGCAATCATTAAAAATTATATAGATAATTTTTGTTGAATAAACGGGATATGAGGATGTAAATGAGTGGGCTTTCCAAATGATCGTGAATATTGTAATATCCTAGCATGATTTTTAATTACATAGTCTAAATATCATACATAGGTATGTCTCACACATGCATAAATAGATACATATATCTAACATGGGATGGGGGTTCATTAATTAGAGTTGGTAATTTAAAATGACAAAAATCATGGAAAATTGGGTGCCCCCAATTCACACCACCCTCTAAGATGCCTACATGACCCTGCAGGGTTGTATAAGTTTTCATAGAGTGAAGGCCCACCATAAATGGTTCAATTTTTCTACAGTTGTTTTTATAAGTTCTATATGATGATCAAATTTTAATATGTCTTTTTAATTTCATAATATTGATGATGTGGTATCTACTCATGTTAAATAATACATGATGGTTTATATTAGAAATCTATAAAATATAAAGGAGATAAGGATAATAATTTGAGAAATATCTCAAAATATGTGAAAAACCAATCAATTATTGAATCTGTTCGAGGTGATAAAATATCATTTATATCATGTGTTGAAAAATATGTTTTTGAAGAAATAATTTCAATCATTTATGTGTATGATAAATATGAGTGTATTAAAATAATTATACTTTTTTACATTCAAATCACCAAGTATTTGAATAGTGCTCTTGATGACGTTGTTTTCTTATAGATTTTTTTATCAATGATCTACTTGACTAAAAAGCACAACATTAAGTGTTGATTAATAAAATGGAGTTCTCAATGGGATGTAAATTCTAAAGATTAAGTTATCTCATAGATCCCATATAAGAAAAGAGTGATTCTCTGTATCTTTAAAAAGAAAATATTTTTATTATTAAACAAAAATTACAAAGATGTATCTTTGAAAAAGAAATAAAATAAACTTTCTTGAAAAGTGATCCATCCTATAAAATCTATATAATATCTATAAAAATTTAAAAGATTCCCCATTTGAGATAAAATATAAAATAATTAAATAACATGAGACAAGATTACATCAGGTAAGTAAAAAATCGTGAGGATAAGATATGAAAGTGGAATAAAGTTTTGGAAGGAAAGATGTGATCATTGGAGGATAATAAGTTCACTCTCAACATGATATTTCTTAATATGTAAGTCAATTTAAAAATAGATTATATGAAAGATTAAATTTTATAGTTTATTAATAAAAATAGATTTTATTACACACAAAAAATAGAAATTAGTTTTACATCTAAGATGATTCAAAGTGATGGTATGATGATCTTACAATTTTCTAGAGATTCATTCATCTCAAGATTATACAAAATGGTTTCCCGCAATGTTGAAAATTTAGATAACAATAAATATTTTTTAAAATATTGGATAGATCATAAATTCAATAAAAATATAAAAAAAATTAGAATAAAAAAAATTATATAAGGGTGTTAGAATGTATAATAAAAACTACATCAAAAAAATTGTGTTAAAAAGGATGGTACTCCATCCCAATATAATAAAGATCTAAAATCAGGGAAACATGCACTAAAAAAGAAAATAACTATACTGCTGGTTCAGTGTTGCTGTTGCTAGAATTGTTTCCATTAGGAAAATTAAATTTGCAACAGCATGTAAATTTATTAACACTTCAAAATCCCTATATTTATAGGTAGTATAGCTAAAGTGATGAAAACCGAAAATGAAAATTAATTGACTCCACTAAAAAGTATAAGTATGTACATTTAAAATAAATTTTAATGTCTTGATAATTCTTGTTACTATTATAATATAAGATGTCAATAATAAGATTATGTTTTCTATACAATAGATAGTTTAAATATATTAACACACACTACTGGAAAATTTTGATGTGTTTCTAGAGGATTTACCTAGACATCCTCCAAAATGAGAAATTTAATTTTCCATTGTTTTAATTCCTAGTTAAAGTCCCACATATAATACCCCTTATATAATAGACACCATGGAATTAGTTAAACTAAAGAAACAACTAGAGGAATTGAGTAATAAAAGATTTATTCACCCTAGTGTCTCTCCATGGGGAGCCCCTATTGTTTTTTATGACGAAATATGGATCTATGATGTTGTGCATTGACTTTAGAGAGATCATTGATATAACAATAAAGAAAAAGTATCATGTACCTTGCATTGATGATTTATTCGATCAACTTCATAAAGCCCACTATTTATCAAAGATTGAGCTTCGATCTAGATATCATTAGTTCTATGTGAAGAAGGAAGACATTCCAAAGACAACATTTTGTACCAGGTATAGGCATTACAAATTTAGAGTAATGCTATTTAGATTGACTAATGCACCCTCTATCTCCAAGGACCTAATGAATTAGGTTTTCAAAGAATATATTGATGAATTTGTATTGGAATATATTTATAATATATTGGTATACTCAAAAAGCTACAACGATCATGAAAATAACTTCCACACTATTCTGAAAACCCTAAGAAGAATTGAATTATATGGGTTGTTTAGAAAGTGTGAATTCTGGCTTTAGGATATTTCATTTCTTGGCCATATTGTCTCTAACGATGGAATTTTTGTCGATCCTTCGTATACCAAGGAAATCCAAGAATGGCATTCACTAATGATTAAAACTGAGGTACGTAATTGTTTTGGTTTATCATGTTTTTTTCAATGTTTTGTCCCAAATTTTTCCTGATTGGCTAACCTATTTACCAAGCTTAAACGTAAAGGGGTTAAATTTGTTTGGAAAAAAAGATTGAAAAGTGTTTTTAAAAACTAAAAAGAAGATTAGTCAATGATATTATATTGATTCTACCATTGGGGAATGATGGGTTTGTTATTTATAGTGATGCTTCAAAAAAAGGACTTGGTTGTGTGCTTATGCAGAATGATAGTGTTGTTGCATATGAATCACAACAACCAAAAATTCATGAACAAAACTATCCACTAATGATCTTCAGTTAGCACTTGTAATATTTTCTTTGAATATATGGAGTCACTATCTTTATGGTGAAAAGATGAGATATATACAGATCAAAATAGTTTGAAGTATATTTTCTCACACAAAGAACTCAACATGAGGAAAATAAGAAGGCTTGAACTACTCAAAGATTATGATTTTACTATACACTAGTACCTGGGGAAGGAAAATAAGGTGGAAGATTCTTTGAGCAGAAAGGATCATTGTGTTTTGAACAAGATGAGAGTTAAAATGGATCCCATGTTCATCGGTCTAGTAAAGATGGACATGGTAATAATCATGGAAGGTGAAACATCAATACTTTTTCAAATGGTTGCTAATCCATCTTTTCTATAAAGAATAAAAACCACTCAAACTAATGATGAGGTGTTTCATAAGAAAATTAATGCTCTGAATAAAGATAGATTGATTGACATCGTATATGAAGATAGAATTTCGAAATTTGGGAAGAGACTTTGTGTTCATGAGTTACCTAATCTAAAAAGATAATTCTTGGATTATGCTCATAGCTCCAATTTCTCTATACACACTGGTAAGACTAAGATGTATAGATATTTTATGGAAATTGTTTTGAGGGACAACATGAAGAGATAGATTTTTGATTATGTGTCAGGATGTATGGTTTTTCCACAAGTGAAAGCTGGAAGAAACCATCCTAGAAGAACAATGCAACCTCTTACCATACCTAAGTGGAAATGGGATGATATTGCGATGGACTTTGTCATGGGAATACCAAAGACTCCTTTGATGAAATGATGCAATATGGGTCATTGTTGATCTTCTTACAAAGTTAACACATTTTCATGCTATAAGAGATGATTTACCACTTTAACTCTTAGAAAAAATATATATTAATGAAGTTGTAAGACTTTATAGAGTACCCCTATCGATTGTTTTTGATCGAAATCCCCATTTTACATCATGATTTTGGAATATTCTTCAAAAGGCCTTGGATACTGATCTTCATTTGAGCACTGCCTACCACACTCAAGCTGATGGACAATAAAAATGGACTATAAAAACCATAGAACACATGTTCAGATCTTGTTCACTTGACTTTCGAGATATGTGGTATCAATATTTACCTCTGGTATAATTCTCCTATAACATTATCTTCTATTCAAGTATTCATATGGAACCATATGATGCATTATACGGAAAGATATGTCACAAACCAACTTGTTGGAATGATTTTGGTGAAATAAAACTCATAATCCTAGAACTTGTGGAGGAAACAATGAAAAATGTGAAGATTATCCAAACCCACATCAAAGCAGCTCAAACTAGGAAACAGAGCTATCTCGATAACCGATGGAATGATTTGGGATTTCATGTATGAGATCATATTTTCTTGAAGGTATCTCTATGGAAGGGTGTTATACAATTTATTATGAAGGATAAATGAAGTCCTAGGTACATCGGACCTCTAGAAATTCTAGATCAAATTGAATTTATAGCTTACTGTTTGGAAATTCATTCAAGTCTCACCATAGTTGATGATGTGTTCCAGGTATCACTTCTAAGAAAATACATGCATGACACAATTCAGATACTCACTTATGAATAAATAGAACTAGAACCCGACTTGTCTTATTGCGAAGAGCCGATAAGATTTATTGATACCTAATAACTAGTGTTGAGAAACCGAACGACTCGTGTGGTGAATGTTCAATGGAAAAATCATAAGATGGAAGAGGAAACGTGGGAACCCAAGGAACATAATATGAAGAACCACCTGTATCTTCTTAGGCAGAAATATTTTAGAAATTTATTGTATAAAAATATTTGAAGGTGGGGAGAATATAACACACAAATATTCCATGGTATGTTTCTCTTTAAGTAACACAATAACTTTTGTTATATGCAACATCGAGTTCTAGCACACAACAACCAAAAACACTAACCATTATGAATAGTAATATACACATTTTAAAATATAATAAATTATATTTTTCAAAATGGACTTCAATTTTGGATTTAGAATATCAAAATTAGCTTACGGTGAATTTTTGGTATTTTTCTGAAAACATTCACTTTTTGATGAGCAATGAAAAACACAAAGTTATTGTTTAAAACAGGTTTTCTTAAATAATATTTTATTTTATTTTATTTTATTTTATGAAAAAAATAGATACATAATATCTATATTAGTTTAATGTAATTTATATGAGTCATTTTATATTAAAATTAGATGTATAAAATTTTATTGAATGTTTAAACGTCTTTTACGCACCATCTTTGTCCATTAGAAAATTGGCATAAAATGTAATTTAACCGCTTTTGTGGATTGAATTTCAAAAATCCAAGATACACAATTGATATCATTATGTAAAATTTGGTTCCATAAGATGAAAATAATTTTTTATAAATAGTAACTTTTGACTTGTATATACCACGGTTAAAAGTAAATTGGGTAACTAAAGGTAAGAATGATATTATTATTACACTAACACATGTCCTAATTCTATTGGATAAGTTTATTTTGACAAAAATCAACCTTATAAATGAAATATGATCCTTTTTGATTACAAGGATTATATTAGTACATTTACAATTATTTTATTTAAAGAAGAGTAAAAAGTGTTAAATTCAAAGTTTAATAACTAAACCATTTTTAATATAGGGTTATTCAAAAGATATATTCAACTAAAAATATTCATTAGAAATCTAAATAGAGTTCCTATATAATGGGTTTTTATTTATTATTTTTATATATTAAATATTTATATTTTTTTATGACACAATGTTGATGTCGTAATTACGTTATTAATGAAAGACTAAAATAATTGATAATATAAATAATGATATAAATGTAAATTGAGGCTTCTAATGAATTAAACTAATTTTATAGGTTAATATTACATGTAAGGGATTATTAAATAAATTTTATTTATGTAATAAAGTTTTTATGACTTTCAAAAAAAATTACCAAATAGTTTCAAAATTGACATAAATGTGTTTTTAAAGAAAATACAATTTTAATAATTGGTATAATATTCCCAAAAATCTAACCTTCAGCCCAAGGTAAAATATTATTATAGATATATTAATAATAAACCACTTGGGTTTTTCTTGTATTTTATAGTAATATTATTAACCATTTATTATAATAATACACTAATACATGGTAAAAGTTAAATTATTTAACTTAGAGTAAAATATAAAAGATAAGGTCAATATTGTGACCTAAAACTATATAAAACCTATTGGATTAGTGGCTTTCAACCCATCCCCACCTTATCCTCAAAATGAATCATTTTTGAGCCATTAAACACAAAATATTATTATTTAATAAAATAATATTTCATGTTCTTCCTAAAGTAACCCTCACCACTCTTATAAAAAGGTACTTACCATTATCCTAATTTCACTCCGACGAAGCCATTTGGATCAGCCAAACCCTGCTAAAATATCATTCCAACTACTCTCTCTTAGATCTAGTGGATTTAATTTGATCATAAAGCTAACCTAATGAGCCCTTTTTGTCAACTTAAAAGGAAACACCCAAAGAAGTGGTAATAATTTCAAGACATCTTTCAAAATTCTTTTCTTCTTCTACTTCATATTTCTTTGTTGTTGCAATAAAAAATTAATAAATACAGTACCTTATACATACTATGATGTTATTATAAAAATTTTATAACCATATTCACAATTCTATCTATCCTATGAATGACAAGTCACCATACGTGTGTGCGTACGGATAATCGTCTCTATGTCATGGTGTAGTTGTTATTTATACACATCATTATTTGGATGGATATAATAATGAGTATAACTGATTTAAATAATAAATATAACATTTTAATGACTCTTTATATATGATATACTATCCAAATTAATATTATTTCACCATCAACAGAATGATATTGTCGCTCGTGCGTACATACAGATTACCGTCTCCACGAACATGATGAAATTCATTCTCCATCATAACCATTCAAGAATAATTTTCATTTTATAATTCAAAATAATTTTTAAGAACCTAATATAATTATTTATATGAATCAAATACATCCTACCCATTACAAACATGGCTTATTTAACAAATCATATAAAGGGAAACCAATCAATTAACACCAGAAACAATGATACTAATAAAATATATTAACAAAGAAATATTAGAAGATGATATATGATATCATATTTATTTTTTTGGTTATTTTATAATTTAATAAAAATTATTTAATTATTATAAAAGAGTTTATCATAAACTTAACCAAAGAAAAATTACAAGGGAAGGGTTAATTCTACAATCTCTTCATTATCTGAGTTTGTTTATACGTGAGTATCTATTGGGACCTCTTTATCATCCAAATATGTGTTTCATAAAAATGTAATTCAAAACATTTTTACTATTTCCTGGACATTGGGTTAAAGTAATTTATACCCTTTTTAGTTTTTATAAGATTTTTATAAAGGAATATTTATTTTGTTTTCCAAACAAGGTCCTTTATTTCCTTTTTGACAAAATTAAGGAAAGAATATTTTTTTAACTTATACAGCGGGTGCCTCTATTTTCCACTGTTATAACACCTTTAAAGCTTCCATTAAAATCTTATAATAATATTTTCTAAATAAATGTTATCTTTTATAATTATGTTACTTTTTAATGATTTTAAAATAAAACAAGATATTTCTCTTAAATTGATTTTCTTTCATTTAAGTCAACATCATTTGATGGATATTACACATTTTCTATGTTGATTTATTATGATAAAATCTTTCATATTGTATTGAATGTTTTGTGGTATGTTTTATTGTGGATGTGCTATTTTTATACCATTTATGGTTTATGGATTAGGTGTTAACATTTCTTATACTAGTTTTAATACAAACGTTTATGTTATGTTTCAAACTTTTCATACGGGGAATGCATTGGACTTTTTAAGTGATGGGTGGAGCCTGTTATAGCTCCTCGATGCATCAGAAGGTCTCATGAGACCATCTAGTGTCTTGGCAGAAGGTCGTGAAAAATTATTATTTATATTCTTGGCACGAGGCCTTGACTATGTGGTTATGATGCCCGGAATTATGCATTCCATCATTATGAAATTGGCTATTAATATTACTTGTGATTATTCGACAACTAGAATATCCATGTGAATAAGTAAATGGAATTATTTGATTTATCTTTTCCATATTATGTGGAAGTTTACGTTCAAAAGGCTTGTGTTTTATTCTTATACATTTACTTAAATGATTTTTCTTATTTATGAATGCTTCTAATATGTTTTTAACTTTACTAAACATCTGAGCTCACCCTTTCTATGTTATATTTTATCCAGGATGTGAGGAACTATATTATTGCTGACCTGGTGAGATATTCCAAGGGAGATCAACCTGTCAAAGGAGACACAATGTTTTTGTTTTTAATTTCATAATTTAATGTAAAACTTATGTATGTATCTAGTACTTTCAAGGATACTAAGCTAATCGGTCTTTCTGGATTTGATCCCTTGTGATCGTGCCAATGTTTTTTAATAATGAACTGACTCTGATTAACTAGGGTTGAGTTGTTACATCCATTGAAATTTTTATTGACAATCGTTAGTCAGTATGTGTTACCTTTAATGTGTCATGAACATCTGCTATCAAGAATCCAGGTACTTTTGTTCTTTGTAGCTTTGAGGGATACTTCTAAACAGTTGGACTTTTCAATTTGCCTCTTTTTTCCATGAGATATTAGATTGAGTGTAGGGTGATGATGGCCTTTCAACTCTTTTTTCAGTATATATGGGTTCTTCATTTTCAAATTCTTAATCTAGATGAGAAAACTTATTGCAAATAGGAATACCATCTGGTAGATGTGTATTGACTCATCTCTGAGTTTTGAAAGACATTCTCCTATCATACCTCTGCCTCTGATGCACATCTTTATGGACAATGTAATAACAGTAAAAACAACATATTGAGAAATTATTTCTTCTATAAGAAGTATGATATGAATATTTTCTCCTTTGTTGAACACCTAACTCTTTCCCATTAATATATCTTTTTACCTCGTCGCGTTATGACATGGTATGTTATATATATCCACAAAACTGACACATCATGAAAGTAAATGTCTTCTCACTTCTATTTATCCTCATGCCTTCTTCCTCAAAAAATAGTTTGACCACCTAGAATTTCTGTAAACTAGAGGATAATATTCATTTTAGCTTTCAACTTGATTTAAGGATTTCTTTTTCAGCACTTTTGGAGGCTTTTCAACACAATAAACTTTTATCTTGACTTTATTCTGGTTCACTTTATTTAAAGCATTAGACATTTTGACCTCACAATCATGTACACTATTTCCAATGATTTTGGATCTTTGATCACTCATGTGCTCTTAAACCCCATTATAACCACGTTTTTTCCACTCTAGCAGCTCAACATCTGAGAACATTCAAAATTGTATTTTCTTCTTTTCTTCATTTGAAATTGATTCACTTTCTATTTTACTTCTTAAAGTAACAACTTCTTCTTCAAGTCCTTCAATGGTGTTGGATTTATCTTCCAGTCTCCAGGTAAAGTCATTGATGAACTTTTCTTGTTCATAAATTCTGAGTTTTAGTTCCCCAATATCATCAGTGCTTTCAAGGATTGATGATTGAACATTCACCAGTTTTTCCAGTCATTCAATTTCTGCTTCTAGTTGATCAATACATTCTAACGATTCCTCCAACATTGTCTTCCACATATTATATCTCTTAAATTTTATGTCATGCATTCCAAATGCATTCTTAATTTTCAACATGGGATCGACATTAGTATCCAACTAATTATCACCACATTTAACTATAAATGGTTCTGAATTTTCAATGGTATTCATCATGGAGGCATGGTTTCCATTCATAAATTCCAGTTCATATTTCTCACATAATTTATTATCATCATATTCCTCCTAACAGAAAAAACTCTACTTCTATTATTTATTTTAAAATTTGATGTTTCCCTTTTGGAAGAATGTTTTCTGAGGTTTCTTCTTCTTTTCAACTTCTCTCTATTCATCATCAAATTTTCTAGATCACTGAGATGCAATGTGCCCAACTCTTCCATAGTGAAAGAAAGCCCGAGGTAGCTTTCCTTCAAATTTACATGTTCCCTTATTCAGATTCATGGCAATGAGAGATAATGTTTTGTCTTCCTCATCATCCACATCACTCGTATCTCATGAAACATTTAGTTTTTCATCTCTTTGAATTACATTTCCTTTCTCACACGAGTTGTAGCTTCTTCTGGTTTGATTCTCATCTCATAAGTTGATAGATTGTTTAGAATGTCATCCACTGAGAGTTTTAATAGATCTCCTTCCTCCAAGGCTGACACCATTTCATTGCAAAGTGGTGGAATTGTTCTCAAGATTTTTTTCACAATTTCAATGTCTTGGATATCTTCTCCCAAACCTTGTATAGCTACTACAACATCAGTAATTTGATGGAAAAAGGAGTTTGCATTCTCATCAGGGTGCATCTTCAGATCATCAAACCTGTTGTGTAGAACATGATGTTTGGACTCCTTCAGTTTTCTATCTCCTTCATAAATATTATCCAGTTTATCCCACATTGACTTGGAAGATGTGAAACTCATTACCATTAGATAAATATGATCAGAAAGGGCTGTAGTGATACCATTTTGTGATTTTTCATCTGCCACTAGCAATTTCATGTCTGTATATATCATTGACAGTCCTGTAGGATCAATGAATTGTATTCTATGTGCAGTTAAAAATAATACTTCCATTCAAAGAGATGTTAGGTGAGATCTCATCCTGTTTTTCTATATTTGAAAATTACATCCATTGAAGAGGGGAACTCCCCTGACATTTAATGGATTCTCCATGACAGTAAAAGATAGATTTACCACAAGAAAACTTCACGCTCTGATACCACTTTAAAGACCACAAAACACCATTAGAGGCGAGGGGTGTATCAGGGTGTCAACATTTTCTTTAAAACTAATGGATCTTGCTCCCACATTGGTAGGAACCAATTAAACATGTCTAATGATGAGTATCAGAAAATAAACAATAACATTTAAAACAATGACACGTCAATTTTACATGGTTCAACACTCAGGGATATATCCAAGGAGAATACGCCGACAGTGTTTCAGTCTTCCAAAAAACACTAATCATCACAATTTGGGGAATACAAAATTTTAGAACAATCAGTTTGTGCTAGGTGTACTTCCTTTACAAGGTTCGGGGATAGCACACTGCCTCAATCGGATCACTTCTGTTGACTCTCACTTTCTCACTGCATTGGATGAATCTTCACTTAGTTTATTGATGTGAAGGTCGCTTAAATGGTTTGGAATCAAATAATGAATCCTTAACTATAAATGGATGCTCTGTAGATGTTCCTTTTTCACTCATAGATAAAATCAACCATCTCGTGTAATGTTAGGTACCTGAAAATACATTCGCAAACTAAATTAATGATTTCTAAAGCTTCCTTGAACAAACTATGAACCACCTTCCTCTCCCACATAATAAGTATGGGGTTTGGAATGTGGGACTAATTCTTCACGAACCACCATCACTACGACAAACTTCCATTCATCCACAGACTGCCTCCGCCTTCGTGATTCTCTACTGCTATCGTGTATCGATTCTGCGAACCACCTTTATGAAAACCCTCTAATACACAAACTATTCTATATTCATGGTCCGCCTTCACTTCTGTGTACAGTACATACATTGTCAGATATGGAAACCCACAATCACCTTTGGTAGAATTCCTTGCATGCGAACCACTTCAGCCTTTGCGAACCACTTTAGCCTTCGCGAACCACTTCATCCTTCGTAAACCACTTTGCGCTTCATGAACTTTTTTCCGCCTTTTCTAAAATCTTGGATCCAAAAAACATTTTAATGATGCTCCATCTCCCACATAATCGTTGAGGTTAGCGATTATTGTATTTGAAAAGATATCTGCTTAATCCGCAAAACCAAGATTTACCGAATATTCAACAGATCTTTTACCGATTCTCATGCCACCGTGAACCTCAATCCATCAGTGAACTATTTTCCTACACACTCTGCATACCGTCTTTTCTCATATGTGGTCGACATACTTTGATAAAGTCAAACCATCCGTCTACCGCACCGCCATCCACTGTGAACAATTTTCTTGTTTTGCTAACCACATCTGTATACTGCTTCCACCGCTCAGCATATCATTCCTGGAACATGTTATGCAGCCCATGTATTATGGTACATGGTTCTAACCCTTTGCCGATTTTATTTGACATTCTTCATAAAATTCACTCTTATGAAAAAAATAATTTCTTTTCAAACATAAAAATTTTGATTTTAAGGCCCTAAAATTTGGAAAACACTGGGAAACTGCCCCACCTTCAATAATCCTTGTATCCTCAATCATATGACCTTAGTCCCTGTAAAATCCCTAATTATCAATGTGTCTATTGACAACAAACACAATCCAAATTCCATTATTATCAATGAACAACCATGGTTCTAACATTACGACCATGCCAACCACAACCATATCACCAAGGTAAAATAACCTCCCTCAGTTCCATTCCATAATATATATAATTATATATAAATACCATTCCAATTAAATCCATATAAAAATTTTATAGTCGCAATAATACAAGTCAAATAATTATATGCATTATAACATTTGGGCCATTTCCCTATAAGAATTATATTACGAGACTAGGAATATCCCACTCTCTATAAGAATTACAACATGGGAGTGGGCCAAGACCACTAAATATCATCATTATAGCTTATATGTTTCCATGTTCTAGGGTTAATCTAGATATATAATCATTACAGCATGGAAGATATTCCATGTCATATATCATGGATACCAAAATATCACATCACAATTCTCTATAGTTAATTTTGTGAATTACCATTATTAATTCATATTCTAGTTACAATTCAATTCTTAATTGAATAACAATTATATAAATAAAAAATAATTCAAAATTTTTGGAAATCTAAAAAAATAAATAACCCTAGGTCACATTCTGTGCTAAGCGAACATTAATCCATTTCCCATTTCAATTAAAAGTGTTGTTTTCTCACCCAATGGGATTCCATGAGCTAGTTAATATCCTTTAGATACAAGCTAACATCATGTAATAATCACATTTGTTTATTTAATTAATTTGGGTGCACAAAATGGAGGATAATTCACAATATTTAATAAATGTGGAATTTATCAACTATAGGGTTAATATTTACCCCTACCTTTAACTGAAGATCCAAGAATGCTTTTAACATCCAATTCCCATGAGGTGTAAGGTGTGTTTGATTTCAAAGTGTATTCTAGATCAAAACTAATCAATATTAAAACAAAAAAAATTTGGTAAAATAATTTAACCACAATGGTTGGAGAATATGGAATATGTGTAAAAACCTAACTAAAAAGACTTACAACAGTTCATTCACATGAACGGTACATCTAGAAGGGATGTTGGTACACCAAAATCACCTGTAGAAAGCTCTAGGGTATATTTGAGAATATATACGACTAAAAAAATTATAATCCATCCACACAACATGTTTAAAATACCAGTTCTTGAATTTACATTTCGTGTAATTTGATTACACATCATATGATTTTTTTAATGGAATGCTCCAAAAAAACATTATCCCCAAATTTATTGTATTTAAACCATTGCAAAAATTAAATTATATGTAAAAAATTTTAGTTGATTTTTCATATCATTTCCCTTTTAAAAAATACAAAACTCGTTTAATTTTTATCATCTCATCATGAACCCATAAAACCCTTCAACATTTTATACTCGAACACCATTAATTAAAATAATCATACATCCCCAAACATTGGATCATTTTCCCAAAAAAAGGATCTCCTTAGGGATACTCCCTATTAATTCTCATGTTTCCATACACCAAAAAATGGAAAATATACATTCATGATGAAAACAAAACTAAAGGAGATGATTAATGGAAAAAACATGGAGAGGTACATACTCAAAAAACAGACGGGTTCTCATGACCTCTCCATCATATAACAGCTCATCATCATGATACTCCAATTGTCACTGTGAGGTCTCAATGTACTAGTTCAGCCATGGGGTTCACATATTAGCTCCCTCTCTTAGGTATCCTCCAAAACTCTCCCAATCATCAATAGCACCAGAACTGATGGTATAGTACAATGCTAAAAATATTTCTCATTATGATTCACAACCTTTATTGGATGCCCCTCAATGGATTAATCAACACAAAGATCGATGTCTACTACTTCTATCCTAGGGGAAGGTTCTAGATGATATCCTCATATTTAAAACCCATGGAAAACATCAGGAATGGGTATATAGTGTTGTGGAAGGGATAAATTATACGCCACTGGACTAACCTTGGACAATATTTCAAATGGCCCGACCAACCAGGGAACTAGATTTTCTTTTTTCCTCACATGGTTTTTCCCAAAATAGAATACACCCAAAGAAAATCTTGTTGACCAACCTAAAATTTCAAAGGACATATTTAATGTGAGCATATGATTTCTTCCATCTCTATGATTTCATCAAATACTATCTGATCAACTGAACCAATTTAGATGTCTTCTACATAAGGAAGGACCCATCAACCGATAACTCACCTACCTCCATCTAACAACTGATATAATGGCATCACATTCAATAAAAATCCTACAAAGGTTCCATTTGGTTAAATTCCTTGAATTTTTTATTATATTAAAACACAAAAACGTCAAATTGTTTCTCCCTTGAACAACCGAAATCCAAAACATATACTCATTACATATCCTAAATATATTAAATAGTCTGACCAGATTGACTAGGAGTCTATGTTTGATAGAGTTTTCTAAAATAAATCATGATCCCATGTATTTTTGAAGACCCATCCATAAACATGTTTTGAAAAAAGGATCATTATCTAAAATGATACTCCTCTGAATAAGGAGCAACTGAGAAACCACCTAATGATTTCCCATATTCTTGATTATGAGGATTCCCAAATAGGTAAGAAGTGATATACCATAGTGATTTAATCCCAAAAAACCCTTACAAAATCATTCTTATTAGCCTTCCTAGGTAGAGAAGTTTCAAAACACATTGTGACATCACCTCATTCCACTCAGGAATGGGTAAAGGATGAAAAATACCAACAGGAATATCATGCTCATATTTCACCTACAGAAAATTTATGAATATAACCATGAAACATTCCTCCTCCTTCTTCAAACCTGACCACCATTAATATCTATAGAAATCATAACACATATTCATTAAATTGGGATTGAATTCTTATCTAGATGCATGAAAATCTCTCATCGTCTCCTCATACAAGCCTGTATGAACCCATACTCAACCATGGAGAAGAAGATAATTTTCATAACCAAGATACCATACTGATTTTGTATCCCTAAAATATAATTTCTCTCTCAAAAATAATCCCTCCAGATCATAAAAATGATCATTATTAATCCAATAAAATAGAATGGGTATAATATATGTCAAATTTAAATCAACCCCTATGATTCCTAAACAACCAGATGTGTATTTATAAGGAGGTCAGTTATCTTCCACTCATCATGAGACTCTTGTACTTCCTCTGTTTATTTATTTCTACTCAATGTGTCAGCAATGATGTTACCCTTCCATGTTTTTTAAGATAATTCAATCTTAAAATAGTACAGATACTCAACCCACCTCCTCTACTGAAGGTTCTATTCTCACTGAGAAAAATGTACTTGAGGCTCTTGTGATCCTTGTACACCATAAGCCTCTCCCCCATGAGATAGTGCCTCCAATGTCTTATGTCATGTAACATTTTCGCTAACTCTATATCATGAGTAAGGTAATTCCTCATATATTGTCTCAGTTTCATGGATCCATAACAAACCACATGATCCTCCTTCATTAGAACTAATCTGAGTCTAACTATATATGTGTCACAATACATATTATATGATTTATCTGACACAGGTAAAGTAAGGATAGGTTTTCAGGACATCCTGCCTTTCAACATAAGAAAATCACTCTTAAAAGCATTTGTTCAAACATTATTGACCCCATTATTGGTCAGCCTATATATTTGTGCTACAAAATTGGATAATTATTGGACGAAACACCATTAATAACCTGATAATCCCAAAAATATATGAATTTTAAAGATTTTATTTGGATGTTCCAAATATATCATGGTTGTGACATTCTCTATGTCCACTGACACTCCTACCTCTATGATTTCATGGACCATGAAGTTCACTTCCTTAATCTACACACTAAATTTAGATAGCTTGGAATAAATATGATTCACTATCAATGTACTCTAGATTATTTCAAGATATTAGGAAATATCATCCACCAAAAGGGACTACAATAAGATATAATCATCAAAAACTACCCCAAACTGATCAAAAAATGGATGAAATATCTTTTTAATTAAGTCTATGAATAAATTAGGTGCATTATTCAAGCCAAACGGAATCACTGCAAATTTTCACAAGCAATACCATCTCTTAAAAAATATCTAGGCGATGTCTAATAGTATCAACCTTATATATTTATTTTATGATCTCAATTAAATCTTCAAAAAGATCATAGCACCTCTAAACTAATCGAAAATATTAATAAGTGTGGAAGAAGATACATATTATTGACTATCATCTACTTCAACTTCCAATAATCCACACATAAGTGCAAAGATCCAACATCCTTTTTTGAAAAGAGAACAGGATAACCCCAAGAAGATGTTCTGGGACCTATAAATCATTTAGACACCAAATCTTCCAGCTTAAAATTCAACACTCGAAACTCTTCTATTTTGATTTGGGTAGGATGGATAGACAGTAGTTCTACTCCAAACACCAAATCCATCATGAACTCAATCTCTCACTCGGGTTATTATCCATAGAAGATTTCTGGGAAAACATCTAGAAAATAGTCTACCATGAGAGTAAAATAATACTAATTAATTCCACTATTATCAAGAAAAAGTCCAGAAATTTGAGCTATGAGACAATACAATCTTTACTGAATTGTCCCCATATGACCAACATTATGATCCCACCCACCCTAGTGAGAATAGATACTTCCCTCTATAGATAGGAAACTAACTCTCGCCTTATAATAATCGATATTATCCTTGTAAAGAACTAATCAATACATACCAAAAATGAAGACTAAGCCTATAATTTCCAACATGAACAGTTCCATAAAAAAATTGTAACCACCAATATCTATAGAACACACCTTGCAGAATTTTAAATTCCTTGAATTCAATCCTAATGGGTTTTAAATGTGTAAAAAATAATCTAATATTTCCATATCCAATCCAAGATCATTTTCAAAAATAGAAGATAGAAAAAAATGTGATGCTCAAGTATCAAATACAAGACAATCTAAGGGAGAAGATACAATAATTGTACCTCTGATGGTATGTTTTCCTACATCCACATTTGTCAGAGTAGTGTGTATAACATGAAATAGAATTGTCCCTATTACAAGGACTCTAGTCTGGATAACCTGAGCTATTTCTATTTCCTTGTACTCATACTCATGAACCATGGAACAACATCACATGACTCATTATGAATGACCTCAAGAACCACAGCTACTAACCTGATCAGGGGTGATTGAGTCCCTTCCCTATTTTTGTTCCAATCATGATCCTCTACCACAATTTTTCGAGATAAATTTTACATAGAACATATTAATAGGACCCATTCTACCACAAATACAACACATGACTACGGGGAATGGAAGAGGCTGGTTCTTATGGGAAATCATTCCAGACTGATGGCACTATATTGAAACATGATCTTGAGATGGTTTTCCAATTCCTTGAAAACTCTTCCCACTAATGTTTTGAGGGTAACTATCATAACAAAACATCTTACCACTCAAATGATAACACCCAAATCAACCTGCAGAAATAGCATGACTGTTGCTCAGGGCCACTCTCAAATTACCTTTCATGATGAGTGTTTGATTCATCACATCTACAAATATGCATAAATAATTTTTTTACCTATAGAATTATATCATAATGAATCTTGTCCTCTAAATTTATCTCCCAAGAGATATCATGATCTTCCAAAGACAGTGGAAATTGTTTTAGGTCAGTAAAACATCCATCGTATTCTATCACAGAAAAACCAACCTATGTCAGATTCCTGAACTCATTAGATTTTTCAGCCCTCAAGGTTTCAGGATATAGATGGATCATGAACTTCATATTTAATCCCTTCCAAGATTGCTCATCATGCTTCGCAACTTCCTCAAAAACATTCCACCAATGCTTGGCAGATCCACAAAGCATATACTCAGAAAACATTACCCTATTATCTGAGAGTCTCTAGAGATGCTTGAAGATCATCTGGACTGACTCAATCCCAAACTCTTCTTCCTAGGAATCCCCTTATCCTATGAACAGAGGTAGATTCTATATCCGAGAGAGTATCATATATTTAAGGAATGATATAAAAGTCTCACATTCCATGGAACATATGCCCTTTATTAAGCAATCATAATTATGAACATCAAACATATCCTTCAAAATTATAGGAATAACTTGTTTAGTTGCATTAGAAGCATACTAATTACCACTCTCCAAACTTCCAAGTCAAATATGATGATGATTTATTTCCTTTACAAGACTATGCCACACCATAGAAAAATTTCTACCAACAAGTTCAACCCAACATGTGGAAAAAATAGAGTACCACTAACTCTTGGTCTATCTAGAAATAGATTATAATTATTTTATCCTGACTTAACAAATTTTTCAATTATCTAGTAAAATATACATCTAATGTCATAGTTCTAAAGAAAATTACATATCACATGAAAAAAAGATATTCCCCAATATTGAAAAATGCATGTCAATATAACCGTATGTGCCTATTATGATGCATGAATTCTCATCTCTTTCTATAATGGTACATAAGTAAAAAAGACATAAATAAATAAAATCATTATAAAATAATAATCACACACATCATGTGAATCACCCAAGGTGAAATAACATCAACTATAATAAGCACACAACATAGCACCAATCCAATATATGTGAACTTGGATTTTTTTCCTCTACATGAGTTAGATACTCACATGAAAATTCTTATTACCACATCTTAACACATCCTAGTTTTCTTTTTACATTTCCTAGATAGTAAATCATAAGAAAATTAAACTGCTTATTTGATACCACTTTGTATGATCCTCTAATCTAACACTCTCTCATGTGGAAGAAAAGGGATGGTTATGAGACATCAAGCACGCCTCCTTGAATGACAGAGGCTACTGACAAGCAGTGATTGTGTGAAAAGTATATTGGAGATATTGCACACCATAGTATAAAGTTTCATAATATTTTAAACAATTCATAATAAAATTGAAATGATCAATGTAAATATATAGAAGATGACAAAAACAAAAGAAAATGGAATAATATAACAAACAGTAAGTTATAATGTAGTGATGGGCTTGAATGTAACCAAATTCCTGCTATAATAATACAATAAAAATACTAGATGACTCTAATAAAATACTCAAATTCCCAGGTCCCAAACCCCATGTTGGTCCCATCTCCAAACTCCATATCAACCGCACACATGAAATCATCATCAAGGTCCTCTCCCCTTGTCCAAACTTATATCCACAAAATAAATTTCGGTACCAAATAGTGGCCAAAATATTGTGTGAGTCTGAATCAGTAGGTTAACACCATCACATCTAAATAAACGAGTCTGGTAAAAAATTTATAAAATAGAACAATAATCAAGTGTATTAATTAATGTAACAATTAATAAAATACGTCAAAAGCCTACTTTGGATTCATTCTAGAATATCTATGAGCATGTCTTATGAACATTTCATCCTCAACCATATAACCAAGTTAAAATAACCTACTTATGTGTGATGTCGGAATATCTATGTGATCCTATTAGGATCAATCCAACCAATACTATAAAATTAAGGTAAGATAACATGCTTCAATGAAATTTCATACTATCTATGAGAATTTATTATGACCATTCCAACCACAACCACATAACCATGGTATATTCAAAACAATCTTAGTGAAATCCCTATATTAATTATAGAATACAGGTTATATACCTATAATAATTTTAGTGTGTGAAGAGTCATATCATGCTTTATATAAGAATTACATCATGTGACCATGGTGATTCTACTAAATATATTCATTAGAGCATATAAGTTTCCATGTTCCCATGCAGATATTGGTATATCAGAATTACATCATGGAAAAAATCCTTTTCATACAGCATGGATATCACAATATCACATCATTGTTCTAAACGGTTAACTTTGTGAATTTCCATTATTATTTTCTATTCCATGTACAATTTAACACAAAATCAATTAGAAAATATATCAATATGAAATAAATGACAATTTAGGGATTAAATAAAATGAATTCCCCCTAGGTCACATACCCATCTAAACATACTTTAATCCTTTTTCGAATTCAATTATAATCATGATTTTCTCGCCCTGTAGGAATCTATGAGCTAGTTAAATTCCATCTTAAACCAATAGACTCAATGAAATAATTCCATTTGTTTATTTAATTAATTTGGTTTCACTAAAATATTGAACAATCACAATATTTAATACACATGTAAATTATCAAACCATAAGGTTAATATTTTGACACCATACCTTTAACTAATGTTCCAATAAAGCATCCAATGGTCAACTCTATGAAGAACCAGGTGAGGATGATTGAAAAGGGGTTCCAAGTTCAAAACTGATCACGATTAAAACCATAAACTCAATTCATCAATGTTTTTCACTACAATGGTAAGAGAAGATGGAAGAGAGGAATAAACCTAATCGAAAAGAATTACAAGGAACTCTTCACACAAACGAGACATCTAGAAGGGAATTTTTCCACCTAATATCACATGGAGAAATCCCTAGTCTTGAGAGGAGAAGAGATGCTACTGAAAAAAATGATAATTCATCCAAACTACATGTTTAAAATAGTATTTCCAAAATTTACATGGAATAAAATGTGATTACATGTTGTGTAAATTTTTTTAATAGAATATGCTGAAAAACCCTTCGCCTTATATTGATTTTATTAAAAACCTTGAACAATTACACAATGTGTTATCCCTTTACATTCCATTTAAATGTTGTGCAGTAGATTTTTCTTCCCATTTTACTTTTAAAATATTAATCCTCTTTTAATGTTTCTCACCACACCATGAACCCATGAACCACTTAACCCATTCATACATGGACTCTGTTAAATCAATCGAGAATAAATCCCCAAGGATTAGGACATTATCTCCAACAAAGATATCACCATGGATACTCTCTGATATTTCTCAAGTTTCCTTTCACCCCAATACTCTATTTATTCAAATGATAGACTTTCATAGTGACATAAATGAATGATAATATTAAGGAAAAAATCAGAGGGTGACATACCCCATAAAATACAGGATCTTACACATGATGTTTTATTGCATGTATACTATGGAGAAACTTGAGTATACTTAAATGATTTATTAATTATAAGGAAATAAATATAATGCTTCATATGTGATTAAATTTATGGTATTGACATTACAATATTGTGATACTTGATGTGATACATTCATGGTGTTTCTATTGATGAAAAGTAGGAGAATGATCCATGTAGTCATGGAACTATAGTATAGTTCCACACCATAGTGATGAGGTTTTTCTTTAAATTAAAAGCATATATAAAAATTATTATTGATTAATTAGGTCATTCATATATTAATAACTCTTGTTTAAGAGACATTCTTTCATGTTTTTGAGGAGTGCAGAAGTTATGATAGTGTTGTTAGTTTTAATAATGAACATAGTGTGAAATACACATGCAAGGTTATAGTTAATATATTTATCATAGAAATTGTGAAAATTATATTATATAATAATACAATGAAAATTTTTCATTCATAGAAATTATATACATGATGATATAAAGATAACATGATATTTTCAAATAGAATATGGATGTTCTCTGTGAAATAGTGGAAGAATTACAATACTGAATAAAGAATAAGAATTTATGAGCCTCATGAATCTAAATCCTTGACACAAGAGCATTCATGATTTAATAAATGTAATTATGGTATCATATATAGTTATGAAATCAGTTATAAATCCTAAAGTAAAAAAATATCTAAATATTGATTAAACCCATCATACATATTAAGGAAATTACTTTGAGGTATTAAAATTCCACATTTGTTTTTTAAAGGAGCCTTTAAGTTTTAATGGAGTATTGTATCATATTTAAATTTCATTGAAGGTAAATGACTCATGAGATATCTACCTAGATATATAAAAATAATAATTATTGTGAGTCAATAAAAGGAATTTCTACTATATTTATATTTTCTTTAGGTTTGTGAAGATTATGTGTCAGAGGTATTGGAAATATTGAAGCATGTTTGGCACTGAAAGTTTTGTAGAAACCAAAGTCCAATCAATGAAAGTGAGATCCCAATTCCTTATAGAGATCCTATGTCATGGAGATATATATGATGATTGAGAAAAAGATGAGACCAATGTTTTCCTTATTATATATAATTTCATCGATTATTTTGAATATTGAGATCCACTTTGTCTTTAATTTTTAACGAGATTGAGCAGAGAATAAGACCAATGTGCATGATGTATTATTGATCATATCTTTTAAGTTGAATAATTTTTCATAATTTCTATGCATTATCAAAAACTATAGGTTCTATTATAGACAATGTGTTACCCAATAAGAGAAAAAATAATGGGAATTCGATATAAGGGAAGTGGATGAGACCTACCAGAACATTTGTTTTGATTTATAAATACATTTTTGATCATTGAAAATTTATATTTATTACATTATACATGAACCAATAATATATTATCATTGAAAAGAGTATGTTTTCTGAAAAAAACAATTCATAGAACATTCATGTGATTTTTAATTTCTTACTCAACATTTCATACATTCTGAAGTTTGTACATGAATTAAATGTTTGATATATACTACCTATGAAAAATGATCATGTATTAGAAAAGTTAACTTAAATGAAGTGAAAACATAGTAAAAATGAGACACAAGATTCACCCCCTCTTAGGTTTCTACATGATCCTCTTGGGATCTACTATTATAATTATTTTGTCTTATTCCTATTTTTCCTCTTCGATATATATTTTATGGAATGTTCTTATTTAAAATATTTTTATTATAACAATAGTCTAATTTGATGTGATTTTTCGCATGGATTGGATCTTTCTATTAAGATACCATATCAATTTATGGGGGTGGAAATTATCATTTTATATTAAAAATCTAAATATGACCATCTATTGGTGTGAGGATAAATAAAAAACTCCAATGGAAATTACCTCCATTTTATGCGTCTTTATAAAAATTCCTGAGTTGTATTTATCTCAATGGTTGGGGAGAAAATAAACAAATAAATATATAATTATTAATCACAAATAAGCTAATGTAAATTTTTAGGTCATTCATAGTCAAATGTAAATCATAATGTTCAGTTTAAAATATAACTTATACTTTATACTATGCATATTTCAAGGGATCCTTATAGAAAAACACTAATTACGTTGCAAAAAGTGAAGAAAAAATACAGTAGAACCTAAAAAAGGTAATCATATTACCTATTGTATCACTATGGGGTTCACCTAAAATTTTTATAAGAAAAAAATAAGTTTAAATGTGTCATTACATTGATTATAAAGAACATAACACTATCGTGATCAAGAAAAACAATCGTATACACCACATAGAAATATTATTTGATCGAATATATAAAGATGAATACTTATTCTAATATTGAACCCTAATTTTATATCATTAGTTATGATTAAAATTGACGAAATACCTAAAAAACCTTCTATATGTGGTATAGAAACTATGATATTATAGTATTTTTATTCAGACATACAAATTCCCACATGATATTTAGGGATCTAATGAATAAACTCTTTAAAGGTTACCATTATCATTTAGTGGAAATCTTTATAAATGTTATTTTCATTAATTTTAATAGTAATGAATAGAAAAATATCATTTATATATTTTTTTATTCCATAAACAAGTATAAGTCTCATTTTAGAAATATCAAGTGTGAATTACAACTAAATTAATTATCTTTTATGATCATATAATGGCATGTAAGGGTATATGATTATATCTCTAGTGATGGAAGGTATTGAAAATGGGCTAGACTAATTATGGTGACCAAGATACATAGTATTACTATATTGTTTGGATACTACAAATTTTTTTGAGAAATGTTCCAAAACAATAAAATCTATTAACCAAGTTGATATAGAGGGGATCTAAATTCCATTAGATATATGAATGTGAATAAAATTTGAATTATCTAACAAGAATTCTTTTTTTTTTTGAACATATGCTCACACTACCCAAAAAAGTATTATGGTTTGTGATATATAGTGATATGTCAAATAATAGAATATTATTTTTTATCATTAAGAATTATATGGTAGTATAATATGTGTTACACCAATTTATGGTTCATGAGAAATATTTTCCAACTCCTGATTTATATTTAGTAAAAGTAAATTCTTTTACATGAAAATATGGTGACATTATATTTTTTGTGAAATTATTGATATATATATATATATATATATATTGATCATAAAATATTGATGTATATATTCATAGAGATAGTGTTCAACATGAATAAAAAAATTATTATAGTTTATTAAGGATTATGAATCCTCAAAATCACCACCACGGTATGGTGAATAAGTTGGATGATGGTTTAATATTAAGAAAGATGCTAGTTTGTCATTGATGTTGACTTAGGTGAATATGTTACCTATGGATATTTATATGATGGAACATTAAATCATGAATGGAGGGGATAAATATTTAATTTATTAAATTATTGTTCAACCCTCCTTCCATGGGATGATTAAAGAGGAAACAAATGATGATTTTGAAGTGAAAAAGAATGTATGGATTCTTTTTTAGTTAAACATTGACATTAATAATCCAACCTGCCAAGGACTACCTGGAAAGTGGAACGTTTGGTGTGACACCCCAAGCTCACTTCCAAATGGATAAGGGTTGAAAACAAGCACCATAAAGGCATAAAAAGAAATGGTATGTGTTGGCCTAAAGTGCCTATATGCCTGAACACAACCATATCCATGAAATACTGAAGAGGTTAGATAAATGGATACAACATCTATAGTATTGAGAAGTAGAAAATGAACTTTATGGAATATATCATAGTATAAAAATAAAAACAAAAGCATAATGGGTAAAAATACATGCCCAAGAAAAAATGAAGTCCTAAACAGAAATAACTAGATAAAGGTGAAACTGAAGATATCCCAACTCCTCATCTCTGTGTCAGAACATTGAATTTATTAAATACACCTAAGGTACCACAATGATCAAGATATGTCACCAATAAACTGATAGTAATCTTTATAAGACAAAACATGTGCGGTTGAAGCCCATAGAGGAATGAGTATATACATACTAATTTAGATGCCCTAAATACCAAAAATGAAGAAAAAGAAGGAAAGAAATATAGTAGTCTCAAAACAATAAATATATATTATCATAATGAAGCCAATATGAGAGATAAATGGTATCTCCATATTCCCAACCTGGATTAGAATGATTGGTTAGTTTACAGCTCCAAAATACCACCATTGATTCCCAATATCTCATTTTTCTATACAGGGAAACCATGTGGAGGACCTAAGAATCATAACTGCAATCCACAACCTAAGGGGTAACTATATCTAATAGAGGACATACTCCTTGGTGTGGTATGTTTGTTCCACTAAGTGTATAGGTGTCCCATGCCCTAGTGGGTCAAGGGGTTAAGCTCGTTTGATAAAGGAACTACCCCCAAGTATGTCCTAGGGGTAAAAATCATTAAATAGTGGATTCATTCCCTAATTATATAATGGGGTTCCACTCAGATTATAGAGGAACCATTCCCTGGTGAGTTACTATTTTGACACCCATAAGATAGAGGACCCATACCTGGGTTCATTAGGGGTCCACTAGGTAGATAGAGGACATTTTCCCTAGTGTGACTTTGGGGTTTCACTCAGTATGTGTGAAAAGTCTGTACGACATTGACCATATTGTGACAAGGGGGCTTCCATCCCCATCATATCCCTAATTATCCTACGTAATCATTATTATTCGTAAAGTATCACTTGAAGTAGTGTCATAATTGAAACACCACTTGATGTATCCCTAATTCCCCATGAATGATACCATTGTTCCCCATGTTTAAAAATTACATAGGATAGGATACTCATGACAAAAAATATAAATCATGAAGAGGGATATACTAAAGGTAGAAGATACCAAAGGGGGTACACGACATGTACCTTGGGTCACATAGCATGGGTCCTTGCTTTCACACCTTATTATGTCCTGGACTACATATGGATTCATGGTACGTGTGTTTTTAGATGACGTGGGAATATGATACATGGTATGTCTAAGCTACATGAGGTCTACCCATGTCCTTCCGGCATATGCCTATGTAATTTGGCCTTGTGCATGTAAACAGGTTGTGTTTAGGTACCTTGGTCATGTCCGAATACATGTTCATTCCAATATATCCCACAATTCCTATGTGTCTAGACATTTCTATTCCCATATACTCTAGGAGTACACTTCGATCAACCAATACTGGTCCACACGACATATATTGATCCAAACAAGGTGTGTAATGTTATAGTCCTCTATAAACACTACCTGGAAAATCCATGGAACTGCACAGCTTGTGTTCCTCTAGGATACACGGTGTTTATTCAAGAATTTTATAGAATACATGTTTCTTCATGTGGATATAATATTCACCATCTTTACCAAATTCCATTCCCATTTGACTTCTTTTATCTTCTGAAACCATAAGAAACATTATTTTCCCTCACTTCCCTATATTTATTAGTTGGAAATCGGATGTCTGATCACCCATGTGGCAATCCACTGTGTGTCGTCCACTGTTTGGGGTCCTGAATCCTATAACCACCACTCTCAAATCCATAAATCCATCATTATTTTTCACAAAACTCTTATCCAAATGTAATGAACACATACCCCTGGAATCTTAGGTTATGAAAAAGATCTAACCAACCTCATTAATGTCAAACCCTGACCCCATGTTCTAATGATGATGAATAGGAAGAATAGTGGGGTAAATTCACATGAATGGAGTAAATCTATCATTTAAAATGATATATCATCCAAAAATAACATAATAAATTAACACATGGGAAATAAAAATTAATATAAGTCATAAACCATGTTAAAAACCCAATTTATAATCTAGATCATGTCAATAATTAAAAATCATGAGGAAAAAGAATGAATATAATTGAATACATTCTAAAATATTAATAAAAGGATGGATAACTCAAATAATAATATCATCCTTTATTATTGATTGATAATTGGTCTAGAGTGACTCCAATAGTGATATAGAATAAGATACTTTGGATTCATCTATAATCTCATGATCTACCTTGACATGTTATTCATCATCCTATGAACCCTACCACCAATGAAGAATGTTTCCTCCTCCTCTATAAATTTCCCTAGTTCTGAAGATAAACCTAGGAAAGGTTCATAATGATTTTCTTTATTAATTAGTATTAGTTTTATGATTATTAAATAAATTAATTATTTAACTTAAAAAATTCACTTAATGTACACGTCAACTACCTCATTGACTTAATACCCAATGCCTAACTATTTTATATTATTCTTAGGGTAAAAACTACTCTCTAGAAACAGTCATTGTCTTAGATTTTTTATTTCATGTTTTAAAAAAAGATAAATCCAAATATTCCAAAAAAATATGTATTCATGTTATAAATTATATTTTTTAATGTTTTAATATATCTTTAACCAGCCCCTCTAAGACATGGAAACTCACACTAACTCTGTGCCTGGATTCAATAATAATTCTTAAAATATTCTAATTTAATACAAGAAAAAAACAATGTTGTTAAATTTTACCCTCATTCATTTATTTTCTCCTCAAAAAGAGAATGATCTAAAACAAATGTGGGGGATCTGATCCTCGATATTGCTATAACATTTCTATGTTTTCTCCTTGATGCTCTATTGATTCCAAAGAATCAAGACCAAAGGGATGGTCCATCCAAGTAGGAAAGAAACCATTTTTAACAATTAATACATGAACATAGTTTCCCATCATCATGATTTTTATCAATCATGATGATTAATTTACAAGTTTAAATGTTTTTTTCAAATAAAATAATATACCCATTTTCTAAGAATTTTTAGTTTTTATTGGTTACTAAAATAAAAGGATGGTTTGTCTTGTTTTTATAGAATATTTATAAATATTTAATAAAATTATTTTTCATCTACATCAATATCATATAGAAAATTGTTATGATTAACTAGTGATATGATCTTCAGAAAAAAATAAAATTATTTTCATGGATGTCTTATGATGAGGATATATTAATGTGGTTTTCATGAACATGTCTTTTTATAACATGTTAATTGTGCTATGGTGAAGTTATTGTGGTTTATAGGCGTTTTGGACAACTTATATATTGTTTTCATTATATTAATGGTAGGTCCCAAATTATATAGAAATCAAATTCATTGGTAAAATCCTAATATATCATGAGATAATATAAAACATAATAAGGAGAGAACCCAATCCAATATAGGACACTATCCACTATTTTCATTTTAATGGGGAGTGAACTTAATCTATTGTGGGACACTATCCAATGGTATTTTTACACTAATCCTGAACAAAGGAAATGTTGTTTTTGATTATGTGAATTACACAAACTTATTCCTTATGGTTATGATTTTCTCTCATGTCTCATGATTGGATATGGATTATTCAACAGTATTCTGACTCATTTATTTTTTATAAAAAATATTTATACCTTGGAGATTTATTTATGGTCTATGAATTGTTATTTGTGATTTCATAAGTTATTATATTCTTTTCACACCATTTTATATATCTTTTTCAAACATAATATCATCAATTGATATGTCCCATGTTAACCCTCTTCGATTATGATATCTCACCCCTTAATATATTTCCATTTCCCTAGGTTTTGAATAACGATTTTAAGTAGAATATTTTATTGATGGTACTATGTAAAAAAAATTGTGGATACGTTAAAGGTACTTCACGAAATAAGAATATTATATATCCATTTTTCAAAGTCATTGAAACAATACAATTTAAGGATTTTTATTATTTGGAGATGTATTGAGTATTTACCCAAAATAATATAATATTTATGTAAATAATGCTCATATCACCTCAAATACCTCAAAACATTCAAAAAAATATTATATTAACTATAATAGGGGTCTAAAAGATTGTTAAGGGGTTCATATCAATTGAGTTGGTATAAACCCATAATAGAATGAGTCCCTTAATATATACCATAGGAAAAAACTTATGTATATACGTGGATAACTTAGGACCCATCGTGTGGGGGAATACTGATCAAGCCATGTATTTTAAATTATTTTTATACAATTTATATATATTTGAAATTTATATTAATTTAATTCAAAATAATTAGCCTAAAATTTTTATTGTATTTCACTCTAGAATTAAAATTTAAATATATTTATATTCATTATTTAAAATAATTTAATCACTTAAATCATAATTTCAAAATGAATATACAAATTTGTGTTATTTTACAAAACTTATGTTAATTTTGATAGATAGAGTAGTTAAATGATGTTTTAAGTCTGGAAGATACAATTTTTTTTATGTTCAAGAAAATTCACAAGAGGTATTGGGTAAGTAATTTCTTTTTTTTATTGTTATATAATGTGTAATTTGAAAAATAATCTGTGTTAGGTCACATGTTAGAAACATTCCACACATTATTTCCCAAATATGTTAATTTAAATATTAATATTTGTAAAATTCATAAATTAATTAAATACATAAGATACATTGGAGGAGTCATGTATGTATATAAAATATTGTCCATTTAAAAATATAGAATAGTTAATATGTAATTTGGTTTCTTAGGGGATAGTGATGCATAATATCTTTATAAATGAATTCATGATTTTGGAAACATCCAACCATTTAAAAAAATTTAAGATAATACTGATATGTAGTATATTTTTAAAGGTAGAAAGATATATATTGTGTTGGAATTTTCCATAATATATAATAGTTGATATGTCATATGTTTCTCCCAGTAAAGCGGATTTGTGAGATTTTGTTTCTTTTAGAGTAAAACTTAAGATGTTCCCTAAATGTGAATATTTGGAGGAAATAATATGAATTATTATATTCATTAATAAAATTTATTATGTAATATGTTGGGTAATTTCATGTTCAACCCAAGGGGATACTAACTTCTGAAACTCCAATAATTATTTACAGATTAACTAAAAGACAAATCTGATTACTATACTCTACACTAATCAGGTAAAATGATCTCAATATTTCATGTGGAAACTATCCAATAATTTATAAAGGTGAAGATAATGGTAATTTATTTAATTAAATGAAATATTATAGAAATAGAATTAATAGGATCTTCACCTATTGATTAGTACATGTGGAACCGGCCAAAGAAGATGCAGAGATTAGCAATGAGTCACAATAGTATTTTTATTCCCTAAAATGAACTATTCCTTCAATGAATTATGAGAAGGAATTATATTTTATACATGTGTGATGATCGTTCCAAACAGATCATGTAAGTGTTATACCAGCTTCATAAATTATTCTTACATATTATCTTTCCCCTTCTAAAAAAGAAAAAGACTCATTGAAATTGTGTTTCATATTTTTTTTAGATGAAAATATTTTCTACTTTATTATACAATATGCTCTCTAGTGATGAAACACTAGAACCTTTATGGAAAATCCAATTAGATTATACCCTCCCTAATAAATGATTAATTTACATTAGATTATTAAATTTTCACTTCTTTTATATTTTAGGAAATATCGAACAATTATAGATAGTAAAGTATTTATATATTTTATTTTATTTTCATTCATTTTAATTTGTATTCCATAAATTTTCCCCAATAGGATCCTTGGGTATTCCTAATTACCCATATGATTATATTAAGTGGGTATTGATTTTGGATTGATTGAAGATAATTGATTACGTCTCTATGAATGTGTGGGGAGTTAAATGGTCATTTAAGTACACTATTTTAATTGAAATCACCAAGGAATGGAATTTTTTTGATGTTTCCTCCAATTTTATAGTGAGAAATTTATTTGATCTTAATTAATCATTATTTTTCAATATATGTGTGGGAATATACATAGTTCCATTAAGGGTTGGTAAAATTAATTCCAAAAACCTCTTCAATTACCTTGAAAACAAACAAAAAATTATTGTTATTTTATTTTATTGATCTTAATCCACTCACAATTAGAAAAGAACACTGAAAATATAATCTCCCCATACACAACATTATCTACACCTCGGATAATTATTACTTGGATTCAAAATTATTTGATATGAGGCATTAAAAATTTGTTTCATCATCATGGCCCTCTTGTTGAGGATCCAATGTTATTGTGCTTTCTATTTTTTCCCAATTATATATTTTTTTTGATTTAGGATTTTACAAATAACATCAATGGTTTTTATATAGAGTTTGGTAAAATATTTTTGGAAAAGTTATTTAATCCTAGGAAAACTGATAATGTGTACATATCATTTTTCACAAACCCGTTGATAAAATCTTTGTGGCCCTATTCAAATTAATGTAATGTTTCATTAAGAAGTGAAAACATAGAATAAATTTTGGATAAATTATATATAATATTGATATAAATCTATGAAGTTAATTTCCTTAAAAATAATAATTTATTTCAATAACATAATAATCAATTATATTTTTTACATAAGAATAATTTCAGAACTACCTATGTTCAAGGTATTTCTTAGAGAATACTAAAACTATAACTTGTTGAACATTTTAGATTTTTGAAAAAACACAAACCCCCACTAATTCATAGAATATGAGATAATTTGGAAGGACTTCCAATTCTTCCTAGAAGAATACCCCATAAATATATTTATAACCTACAACATAGATATGTCATCTCTGAATATTTACTCTATAAATCCCTTCTATAAAACATTTTCCTACATCAATATGTACCCAACTATTTAAGAAAATATAGGAAATTATAAAATATTATGGAGATGTTATATATTATTTTTTAGAGTTTAATTAAGATAACTTCATCATTACCACATTAAGCCTTATAGAATCACTATTTTTTGGTGTTTTTTATCAGGTAAATCTCCCAAATTACATGATTCTTTTAAATTATTCCTAGAGAACAACAATTATTTGAAAAAACAATAAGTGAACCCATCAGTTGATAGTGATGATCATTCTGAACACAAAATAATTCAGTACAGGGTATACTACTCTAGTTGTTAATGTGCTAAATAGTTCATACTCTACATTGTATAAAAACTAAATTTGAACATATATAATTTACTATGACACGACTATCACTAAAAAAGTTTCATGAAACATCATTATTTACTCCTCATTTAATTTATAAAGTATGTAATTCAATAGGGAGTTTTATAGACTACTTCCCTAAAGTAAAGGAAACTGAATACTATATTTCATTATACCAGAGGTTAAAAATTAACATGAAACCCACAAAGGGTAGAAAAAACACTAAACACAAAAATTGTAATCTATAATTCAAAAACAATATAAATTTTAATTCTATCAAAACATATTAATATAATACAATGAAAACCATATTTAGAGGAATAAATCATAATACACCAAATGTTACTAACTCCATGGAATGATCCAAGATCCCACTATGAATGTTATACTATGATGTATTCCAGAATATCATGATAACTAATATCCCTAATAGGAAATTATTATTTTGAACATGAGTATATTAATAGATAGCATGGACAGATTATCCCTATTTTGAACATTTTGGTAAATCATGGATCATATAAACTTATTTCTCAATCAGTCTCTATCAACAAAATTAATGTCAGATATATTCCTTTTAGATGTGATAGGAAATTTCAAATCAAGGATCTAACACTACTAGGGGCAAATCATAATACTAAAAAACCCATGGAGAATAGATTTACAACTATGGAATAGGAAATAGATTTCCCTTTAGTGACTTAACTAGTGGTAAAGGATAAGGGAAAATCTATGATATAGGCTCTAACTTAAACCCACGCTACCTTCCCTTTATGAATGACCCCATAAAAAACTAGTTAATAATAACTAATATATAATGTTTTGGGCACCATTAGGAACATGGAAATCAATATCCCTCTTCTATAAAAAATCCGTAATATTTTCATGTTTAAAACAAATCTCAAGTGCATGTGTATTAAGAATAGAAATCCACAAGGATAAGAAAAATTAAGTGTTTATAAAAATGTTTTTATAATAATAACTCTACAATTAAAAATAAAATATTATGATCTGGGTACTTTTATTATCCCTTTAACTATTGGGAACCTCATATTCAGTAATGCCTTATTTCATTTTTGGGTACCATTAAATTTCATACCTAATTCAAATTGTTCTTCCTTAAATATAGCATAACACATGATATAGATACCCTAAACCCTTTTTACCAAATATTGTGCCTTACATTATTTTATTTTCATAATAAACAAGTAATTATTATCTCAAATGACTGGATATTTTAGTAGTTTTGTAAAACCAGATAAGAACATACGTTTTAAATTACAATTTGAAGGGAAATACTATATATAAATTCTAATTGAATCATCAATACCTCCTATAATTTACTGGTATTAATAGATGTGATATATATATCTATAATTTACCTATTAAAAACAAATTCATTGATTAATTCTTATAAAATATGTACTCAAATTTTAGTAAAGTTAATTCATTCTTCAAAAAGAAACTTTCTTCAAAAATAGGATTTATTTTTTTTGGATCTTATATATATATTATTCTTTAAAACAAATATTATTTTTTATATAATTATATTAAAATTATCTGAGGGTGAGTGTTTGGTTTTTTTTTGAAAAAATATATTTTCTAGTGAATAGTACAATAATACCTATTTTTATAAAACTATCATTTATTTTATATTAAAGAGTACCTTAATAATTTTAATTTTATATAAAAGATAAATTTATAAAATTTAGTTATATATAATCAATTTAATTAAATTTTAATCATCATAATACCATATTTTTTTATATGTTTATTTTTTGGCATAAAAACAAATTTTACAAGAAAATTGTTTTTCACAACATTTTGCTCAATTAATTATAAATTTAATTAATCAAAATATGTGGATTCAATAATGATATATTTCATAAATATATAAAATAATTTGGTCCATATTTATAAAATATTAAACTTTTGTTTTTTATCATTATAAATAGTAACTATAGTAATTTTATTACCATAGTAAGGGTGAATCGGGTGGTATAGTTGACCAATAAAATTATAAGTACTATGAAATAAGCCTAAAAGTTTCCATGATCATATTAGATGAGTCCTTATCTTGCATAATAATCCAATATTAGTTTTTATTGAATTTTAATGTCATTTAGATGATATTATGACCATTATAGTACATTATTTAAGGAATCCCCAAACATGTCCTTCTCTAGTTCTTAATAACTATAATATTTTAAATAATTTTGTGTAAAAAAAGGTATGCTTGAATATAAATATTATTTGGAAATATAATAGATTTATTTAAATAATGGTTATTTATTTTTAATTATTAAAGATGAACTAATTACCTAATAATTATACACAATGTTAGTGTAGTAATTGTTCTACAAATGGAAAAATCGAAAAATTTATATTAAATATATTAAAATAAATATAATTTGAGATAATTAATGTGATTAAACAATTTATATATGATCATTTAATTTTAGGGATGAATTAATGTATTTTTTCTAATTTTTATTGTTTTTGTGATGTTATTAGATTTAATGTAATCAATAGTTTCATTATTGAGAATAATTATATATTATAGAAAAAGTATTTTATTAAATTATTTAAAAAACATATAAAACATAAATAAAGAAATATATTATAAAATATGGTTTATAAATTAACTCCCTAGGTGTTTATTTTCCATTTGAAATCATTTTTCTCTAGAATAGTATTATTATATTTCAATAGTTTGAAATATTAAAAAAGTTCCCCTCCCATAAATTATTAAAGGGATCCCATTACATCAATTATTTACACCAAATTAATCCACATAACTTCACCATAATTGATGAATTACAATATATAAATCCTCATATGGGGTTTTTAGGTTATTTTCCTTTCATAATATAAATATTATATCCACTACAAATAGATCTAATGGGAGTCCATCAAAGAAGATACATTAATCTTTACCAAATCATTCAAGTTAATTTATTATTTTACTTCCTATTAACGTGTAATAAAAATCATAAAATAATAAATATTATATTATAAATATATTGATATGTTATTATGATTATGTTAAATCTATATTTCATCTAGTTTCCATCCAATAGAAAGTTAAAACTCTACTCGTATGTACGTACGACTTGTAGTCTCTAAGTAGCGGTGTAATTTATTTTTCATCACCAATTAAATTGAATAGTTATAAATTTGAAAAAAAAATTGAATATATATAATATATATGACTTAATAATGATTCGTATGTGGATAATTATTCTTTAACATTTATTCATTCCATCAATCTATAAATGAAATAGCAATAATTTGTACGTACAACTTGTCATTTCCATGAATAATGTAATTAAATTTTTACCATGATCATTATGGATGACTCTATATATATATATAATGTCTAAAATATATAAATCATAATTAATATTATATATATTATTTTATTATGATAATTTTATAATGACCGTAATTACTGAATCAAAACATACATGAAAAAAGAAGCAATTACAACCTGAAACAGTGATTTTAATAATGAATTGACAATAAAAAAGTGGTAAAATAATATCTTTATGGTATGACATATAAGAGTATAAATATGGAATAAATTTTTAATAATTATATATTTATTATTGAGTAATTTCGAACATGTAAAAAATAAATCTAACATAAGGTAAGGGTTTATCATCTCACTTTTACTTCTGTGAGACATTTTCCATATTCACTACTTTTTTTGTTTGCTATATATACTACCCAATTAATCTATTATAAAATCAATATATTTATCATGATGATATTTAATGTTTTATTTAAATTTTTTTATTTCATTGGTATTATGATACAAAAGTTACTAAAGTGGTAAGGGTGTATTTCACAATGTCATCATTATTCGAGATTTTTTATGATAATATTTCCACTGGGAAATATTTCTCTCCCTAACACATATTTTATAAAAAAAAATTCAGAAATAATTTCTACTACTCTCTAATGATTTAAAAAATATATGTTCACCCATGTATTACTCTTTATAAAATAAATTTAAATGAGTAATTTTTTTGTTTTTAGAATGAAGTACTTTTTAAATAGTATGAAAGGAATATTATTTTAGGTTTTAAGAGATGAGTATAATATCACATTTTCATGATGTATTAATGATTCTAATTATCCTTTACATATTTACAAGTTTCCCTTCAAGGAAATATTTTTCTTTTATAATTGAATATCAGTTTAAAAAAAATATTTCAAATTGATAATGATATATCCGTCAAGAAATTTTTAATGATATTTTTAAGGTTTTTCTACTTTTTGATGAAAAAAATACTTTGTTTAACTTATAATCCACTAGGGGAATGTTTTACTGATTCCATATTAATTTTTCATAGTTATGTTTTATGATTTTTTTCCAAGGATAGTATTTATATTCACTTCCTTAATAAATTTTTTTACTAATTAACATTACCTTAAATTAATCTCTTTATTATTATCGTTGGACCCTAAATTTACCCTAAATATACTTATTATATTGCATAGATATGATTATTTCTTAAGACATATATGATTTTAATATACAGTTTTCCTTATTTAAATTTATTTTCTTATCTAGTGGAACTTTAATAAATATATATTATTTACTTAATACTAATATTTTTTGATATGGAATATTATTCATGAATTAAATATGTTATTTGATATCTGAGGAATACTTTGGGCATGGAGCGATGGTTGGGGATCAAAATTTTTTAACATCTTTATGAATTGGTATCCCCCTGAGGAAAATCTTTAAAAAATCATTAAATGGGTTTTTACCCATATTTTTAAATTTTATTATGAGAGGTCTTGAATGATGAGGTTGTATGATGCTTGAGAGCATAACGTACTATAATTAAGTATTTACTTCATCATGAATTTGTAAATTATTTCCAATGTTATTTTCACTATGATATTATTTGTGGATTAATTGTTTCCCAAAAAACTTAATTAAATGAAATTTGTGTTTATTTATTTACCTCTATATATATATTATTCATTATCAATTCATGATAGAAATTTTATTTAAACATAATTTTTTCTTTATTTATTTAACATTACATTTTTATTATTCCTTATTTGTTCTTGTTATTAATTTTATTTGAAGAGAATTTGTTTATAGTAATTTTCCATTACATATTAATCATTCATTATTTATCCATGATAGCTAATATTGTGCACATACCATTACTAAGCATTATAACTCACCCCATTCCTATGATTTCTTTTATATAGGATTCTAAAAAGTGTATTATGAATGTTATGACGGGATATAATAATGGGAAAATGGTGTACTCAAATAAAATTTTATGTTGTATATTTTATTTTCCGTTGTAATGAGACATTCAAGTATGTATCTACTTTACCATGGTATTAAATTGTTATGTCCATCAGGATGTGATTACATGAATTTAGTGACACTTTAAAAAAGTAAAAACCAACACTAGGCTACTATGTGGGTTATTTAAAGGTGGTACTATTTGAAGTTTAATATAAACCTTGGAAACTAGATTTTGGAAATCATAGATTAGGGAACACAACCCTATGACGGACAATGAGGATAAGTATAGAATAAGAATCAAATGATATGATAAGATAGAGATTATGTGGTCTTTCATAACAATACATCCTTCTCTAGAAACTACACATGGATTTTGTTATGGAACAGATATTCCTAGGGGTAATAAATCTAAAAAATGTGTGTCATTCGTGAATCGAGCAATGAATAGTACATGAAAATTGGCCTTTTTGTGAACCAGGTTTGACACTCTCAGGGGATATTCTTGGTTTATTTCACAATTTTTTATGAACCATCATGATTGACTTGAATAGATTATGACCATGAATAACATAGGTTAAAACTAAGGTGATATATAATAAAAATTCCTTTTCATGATTTATATAATGAACTAGTATTTACATACACATACATTAAATCACTTTTAAGTAATACTTTAAACGTTACAAAAACTCATTCCCAAACATCGTGTTAGATTAGTGACTTTAGAAACATGGAAAAAAATTATAATTTTTTGAAAGATCATAGACATTATACATAAACATATCCACATTAGTACCCCTAACTAAAAAATTTCATTATTAACTAAGGAAAATAAAACATAATAAAAAGTGTGGGATCAGATTATATGTATGGGTAAACAATAGAGACGTGTAAAAAAATCATGAACCTAAGGGTATGTGAAAAAGGTTGTGAAAATATAATATCATACCCTGTATATCAGAGATCATAAACATGAATCATGGATTAAATTTTAAACTTCATAAAACATCTCTGAAAGACCCAAAGGCCTTCATTTTTATTGATTTTTTATAACCCCCTTTTATGGGATGAGGTGGATCCCTTACAAGGCCTGTCGTCTTAGTGATTACATGGACCATAGGATTAAGAGACATTACATTACCTGAAAGTCTTAGAGAATTTAATGAGACTATAACTACAAGGAACTGCCACTCCCCAGCATCTTCATTGTGATGGTTGATCTCTACCTTCACATGGAGGTCTGGTTAAGCTTCTCATGCAAGTACAGAAATCTCCCGATGGCATATCCATACCCTCTTGTTCTTCCAAATCCATTTGTTCTGCTCAGGTGAGTTTCCCTGCTCTGAATACTCCACTAGGGCTGATCTGTTTTTGTAGAGTCCGTCTCAGGACACTACATGTGGACTGAAGGCCTTAAAGGTTTCCTTAAATCCCTACAGACCTGAAGGCCGAGGTGGCTCAAAGGCCTTAAGGACTACGAGCCCAAACCGGTGGCCAAAGGTCTGTCTTGGTAGTCCTGGTTCACTCCCATAACCATCATGGGGTACAAGGTCAGTCATGTCTGTCTCATGAGATATAAATCATTACCCAATGAATTGGAGGGAGATATAGGTCACACCTATCTTATAATTAAATCATTAATACATGTTCCATAGGATCATAAAAAATTAAATGTAAAGGGTTTCATAAACATGTAATCATATCATAACAACTGGAAAACATATAGGTTTCATAATCATTTCATAAAAATTATAACCCATGAAAATAATTGATTTTATTAAACATCCTTCAACAAAAACGAATAGATTTCAGAGAATCAATTTGAATGGTATTATTTAACCATAACAAAGTATTACATCATAGGTGGGGAAGGATTTTTAATGATCATGTGGAACATGAATTTTATATAAAATCACTTTTTAAAACATATGATTTATTAAAAAACCATTTCTTTGAAACTAATTATTACTAATATAATGGAATCATGAAAATCATTTAAAATAGATCTTTATATAAAATATTCTTTCTTCGTTGAAATATTTTTTTTTTCTTAAAATTATATTCAGTTTCAAAATAGAACATTTTATTTGAAAAAAATCCTTGTAATATTGTAAGGGAATCTGCATGGTTATAAGGCATCATGAAAGTGTAAAATTCTATTCATTCTGTAAAAGTTTAAAAGCATTATTCTCTTACTTTTACCTGAAAATCAAAATATACATCGTTTGAAAAATAAATGAAATATTCCTTTCAAACCATGCAGTAATAAAGTAAAACATGGATAAAAATGACATTAAATATCCACAGGAAAATTATAAAACATTTTATGAAACCATATTTATAATACATGTATGTGGATGATTAATATTCCCCAAGAGAGACATAAAACAAAATAATCCAAAATATAGAAGAGATTTTGAAATCAATACGCAACACATTATAATCAATAGAATCATATTCCCCATTTATTAATTAAAATTAAGTGAAAATTTAAATATCAAAATATTATATATAATACCCATAAAATATGTTAATTGTTATTTTATTCACCACTTATAAGAAACAAGTATTGTAAAATACATGTGTCTCACAAAAATAATGGTGAGACATAAATCTCATACCATACATCATATCCCATCTATATGTATATGAAACACCTGTATATTGGTTTTATACATATTATTAACTTATACCAAAGTCATAATAATATTTATGATATCTTATATGATTCATTTATGACTTTAAATTTCCCTTTTATTTATAATTACATGTTAAAGCAATGTTATTGGTAAAATTCATTTTTTTATCGTACATGTTGTCACTTATTATTGATCTTATTAAATAGATCATGATTTAATTACTTAAATAATTTAAACCATGATTTATTTATCATATATATTCAGTATATAAATATATATAATATATTGATATATGAAATGGAATAAACTATTCATGGGGACAAAAGGCCATAGGTTTTCATGAACGTTGTTTCTATATTCTTATAATATTGAATGAAAGAAAGTAAATGACATATATATATAATTTATATAGAATTATTATGTCATGTAATTTATTATGATTTATTATATACACTTTATAATCATTCTTTAATGGTTAACATGTACAATTAATATCATCGCATCGTTGAGATGGTAAGTCATACAAAGACACAAGCGATGATATCATTCCCTTAGTAGTTAAATGGTATGAAATTGGATGGTATATTAATTGTAAATAATAATTATATTGTCATATTCATTATTTAAGACATTTATATTCATTTTTATGTCAATCTAGATAATGTATATATATAAAACATTTACACAATGTCATGGAGACGACAAGACATATGTACACAAGCATGGTGATATTGTTTTTTGTAGGATGGGTAAAAGAAGTAACATGGTTGTACCATAATAATAATAAATATATAAGAATATATTAGATGTTGTACTTATTTATATATCTTGGAAACAACTTAGGAAATTGTAGTATAATAATGAATGAAGTTTGAAAGAGTTCGTAAAATAATTACCTCATCTTCGAGTGTATCCTTTTGATTTTCACAAAAGGACACTTAGGTTGACCTTCGCCCCAAATTATGGCATCTAAGATGAATATCATGGAGATGGTAGCTGAAATTGGTTTGTTTTGGCTGGTCTAAAATTCTTTAGTGGTGTGAATAAAAGGGAAGGAGCAGTGCCATTTTATAAGAGGGGGGCAATTTAGGAAACTCAAAAACTATTAATTTATTATAAATTGGTTTTATATTTTCAATATCCCCAAAGTAAATTATTTAGAATATATGATGAATATTTGTATAAATATTCTCCACCAATGAAATTTTATACGTGTTTAGCTCTTAAAATTAACCTTATTTATTCGATTTTACCCTTAGATAAACAACTTGACTCTTATCGTGACGACATATCTTTTTTACACTATAAGGTTAATCTAGTTACAATAAAATTCCAAAAAACCCAATTGGATAACTTATAACATATTTAACATTATACTGGTTATTTGGATGAAATATTGATTTTATGAATTTTTTATAATTTAATAAAATAAAATTTATTTGAAAAAACATTTTTATAATTTTGACACTATTTATTACATGACTTTTTGTGAAATTGTAAATACATAATTAATTCAAAAAACCAACATTACCTCATCCATAATATGTCATAATCATCAAAAAAATTAATTTATTGCATCAAATATCTAATATGAAATTTATTTTAATATTATAAATATAATTTATTATATTTTTCGATTAAAAAATATATTACTACATAACCATTGTGTCACAATTAAATTTAATTATTTAATGTGAAAAAATTATAAATAAATTTTCATGATGTAGTTAATATATGATATATTTTAATGAGTATTTTTAGTTGACCATATCACTTATATAACCTCATATAAAAAAGTCATATTTATTAAATATTTAATATGTCATTTTCAACTCTCATTTAAATAAATATAATAAAGATCCAAATCTGAAACAATTACCTTAAAAGGGATCATATTTTTTAAATAAGTTTTATTTTAGCCAAATAAAACACTTATCCAATGAAAATAGGAAAATATTTAGTGGAATTTTATGTTGTTATAATATTATTATTAACTTTAATTCCCTATTTAAAATTAATCATGGTAAATAAAATTCAAGAGATATTATTTACCAAAAAGTATTTTGATCCTATTAAAAATAAATTTCATAATGATTACAACCATGTATTTATATTTTTTGAAATTAAATTCATAGAAGTGATAAATCTATATTTAATGTTAATCTTGAAAATGTGGTTAGAAGGCGGGTGAAAGAGACATTCCAAATTTCAATAATTTTTTATAAATAATTATATAATAAGAATGATTCCAATGACCTAAACTGGATTAATATATTTATTATTAATCTATTATGACATTAAAATCATTTTAAATTGAAAAAAATAATTAAATGAAATCATTGGTTTCAACAACATTGCAGTATTTTTTACTATTTATTAGAAATTGAAACATTTCTATAAAATACCAAATATTCACCCTAAGTTGAATTTTTCTTTATAAATTGAGAAATAATGTTTATTTATCAAAATAAATTTCGATGACTGTCTAATTAAATTATGATTATTTTTCATTTAGTAACATGAAAAGTGGTTCATTTGAGAAAATAGAAATTTTAAACATATAAATACTTTAACAAAGATTTTATTTTTCATCATAAAAATAACTATAACTAAAATTTAGAGATTATTTATTACTCTTCATATTACATTTTTAATTGGTAGGTAATAACTATTTTTTCAAATATTTATAAAAAATAAAGTGTGGTTTCGCAAAAACTATGTGTTGCATGTAACATAAGCCATGTCTGTGTTTTGTGCAGTGAAAGCATCCGTTGGTGTTGGGTATAACATATTCCAAACATAGTAATATTCTATAATAACAAAAATTTATATTTGTTGAATTGAAAATATCAAAATATTAACATAATTTGAAAAAAATAAATTCAAAAAATCTGGAGGACTTGCATTCTACCACATTAACATGAATTTATCCCTCAAAATTATTTGAGGTTATCAAAGGACTAATACTTGAATTTTACATTCCTATAAACCCACCTCATAAAAATTAATTCTAATCATTACATTTAAAAAAAGAAAATTTGGAAAACAACATTTACCCAAACTAACTCATAACTAGGTTTACATATAGGAGAATATATGTGATTATTTGGGCATGGAGGAAAAGCGTAAATAATCATTGTGATTGATAAAGATTACTGATCACAAGAAATTGGGTGATCCATAAAAAGTTGACAATCACAAAACTAAAATCTAAATAAACATTAAAATGGTAATTGATACCATAAAAACGATGATAAGAGCACACCCTTTTACATCATGATTATTTTTCTAATATTGATTAATGTTCAAGAGAAAATATAGTTAATTGATTTCCACAAAACTTCCCCATTTTGTGTTACTAGATAAATTTACACTTCATCTCATATTCTAAGGAATGAAGTTGAATTTTTTATTTCAAAAGCATTCGCAGATCATGATATCCATAAATATAATGATGGTTCATTTTATCTATCTTTATCAAAAAAATTGTTATCACAAGTTATCAATTATGAATAAATCAACATATGGTGATATAATTCTTCAATATCACTAAAATATCTTAAATTTAACTTAAACATCTCATAAATGAATAATTACACAATCCTTCTAAAAGATGAAATTTAAAAGATTTAGAAAGAAGTCCACCAAATCTGATTAACATTTATCTCTCATATATCATAAGGTTGTTCATGGTTCTGACATTTCAATCATGTGAATACCATAATCATGTGTTCTCTTGAAACATAGTAATAACCCTAATTACCACACATCCTTTTTTAAAACATGAATACTTCCTTATTCCAAATTATATAATATCAATTCCTTAACTCCAAAAATGTTTTAAACATCATCCATGATATCATAAACCACCTATCAAATAGTCTTTAATTAGTTTCAATGTAATCAATGACTTATAATTTACTAATCCATATCCTATATGTCTTAATCCAAAAAACATTACCATAACATAAGGAAAATAATAAGGCTTATCTTTCCCTTAATCATAATTTTACCATCACATATCTAGTCTATAAAACCCATTCAACATATTCATGTAAATCCTTAGTAAAAAACAAATAAATTGAATAATCCTTATATATTTCATAATTCTTTATTTTAAATTCAAAAACATTTTAATCTATCCTCTTCAATTATTGGCATGGAATAGTTCCTTCCATGATTTAGATGTATATTTTGAGGTCATAGAATTGAGTTGGGTAATTCAGGTGTTCTCCATATATAAGACATTGAACTCTATGATAGTTCATCACTCTATAATCCTTTTTCCTAAAAAAATAACTTATTCTCCTCTATTTTAGGTATTCTTAAAGTTTATTCTCCACTTATTAAAAACATGTGGGAAGCTAAATATTATTTTCTCTATGTTCTTCACTATGTGAACATTCATAAAAGTCAATAATACTCTATTTTTATTACTTGGGAATACCACTAAAGTTCACCTTGTTAATCATATATCATGGTAAAATATTCAGAATAATCACAATATCTTTCCCTCTAATGATTATAAAATTCCATTTCTTATAGTCACCAATTTTTCGTTAGATTCAATGTTTACCCAATTCCTTCTAGGTCCATACTTTGTCTAAAACCAAAATGCATTGTGCTGGAAATATTTATCATAATAGAAAACTAAATAATCATGAAAAATTACTTATAAGATATCTAAATTATAAAACCATCTATATTATATGAGACCATAGCTTTATCCAAGGTTATTTATAGACAAATATTATTTAAATCATTCATGATGGTTCATGAAGAGTTTTTGAATTTCCAAAGCATATCCCTTGGGAGTGTCAAACCAGGTGTGCTGTAAGGCTCATTGATGTGTACCTAGTTATGAAAATCTAGTCCTTACCCACCTTGTCAATGGTGCTACCCATTTGTACATCTATTCCATAATCACATCAACATGTATTACCCAATCAAGGTTGTATTATTAGGAAACCACATGTTCAATCCATTAAAAAATTCATGGAAATTTTCATATACTTGTCTTTATCCTTTTAATTATCCTTAGGTACATCCCTGGATGTATCTTTATAAATACACTAGGGATCTCACTATGGATTCCTTATCCTAGTTTCAAAAGGTTAATAAACCCTTCACACTGATACCAACTATAACGACTCATGATTGACAAACATTTACATTGCATCACTTTTTTCGAATACATAAAACATTACAAAAATACACTCCCAAAGACCAAATTAGTTGAGTTCGTTTGGAAACATAGAACAATTTATTCTTATTTGGTAAAGGATATTCAATATATCCCTTAAATATCATCCCCATTAGTACCCACAACTAAACCATTTCTTTATAACCTAAGGAAATTAATAAATAATAAAAAGGGTGAGCTCATATTCTCAGTAAATGTAAACAATGGAGTCATGTAAAAAAATAATGAACAAATTGGTTTGATAACTTGTTCATAAGAATAAAAGATCAAACCCTACATATCGAATATCATAAACAGGAATCACAACATAAATATTTAAAGTTCATAAAATAAGAATCATGGGGAAATAAAGAACATGAGCCATGGAAGAATAACATAATAATAAAACATTGCACTGTGTCATAGACATAAGCACGTAATAATGATTTCCATAGTAATCAAGACATTGCTGCCAAGGAAATCTTGGTTGTATTAGTTAACACCCAAAATCATCTTGGTTTTCATGGTACACTCTTATAACCATCTCTATATAGATTTTCACTCCTATAACCATCTAGGTAATCACAGTTCACTCCCATAACAGTCATGGTAGTCATGGTTCATTCCCATAACCATATTGGTAGAAAACGACCATAATTTCTATCTCATAAGATATAAATCATTTCCCAAGGGATTAGAGAGAGATATCAGTCCCACTCATCTCATTATGAATTATGCGTACCTATTCCACAAGATCATAAACAATCATACCATAAATAATATAATGGAAAGGGTGTTATAATCATGTAATAGTATCATAAAGTGTGGAAAATTTAAATGTTTTATAGCCATTTAATAAAAATTATAATCAACGAAAATAAAAAAGTTTGTTAAAAAACATTCAATATAAGAATAAAACATTTATATATTGAACGTGAATGGTATTCTTGAACAATTACAATGCATGTCATCATATGTGGGGAGAGATTTTGAAAGATCACTTGGAATATGAGTTTTCCTTAAAATCAATTTTTAAAAAATATAACATTTTTCAAACTATTCTAATTAAAATTAAATTTAAAACATATAAATAAATCCTGAAAATCAATTAAAATGGTTCATTGAAAAAATAATCATTTCTTCATTAAAATAGTTTTCATTTTATAAAATGTTAAGAAATTTTAAAAGAAAAAAACATAATTTGAAAATAATTGTGTAATCTTATAGGGGAATCTTCCAGGTGACAAGGCATCCTTAAAGAGAAAAAATCCTTTCATTCTATATAAGATAAAAAACATTCTTCTCATACTTCTTCCAAAAAAGACTAAAAATAATTCATTTTAAAAATGAAAAAAATATCCATTTCAAACCACAAAGTAGAATGTTTGAAATGGGTAAAAATGACTTTCAACATCCATATGAGAATAAAAAAATCATGAAAACGTTTTTAGAATAATCTATGTGGATGATAAATATTCCTCAATAGAGAATTAAAAAAAATAGTAGAGCAATGTCACTACTACTTAGCGTAAGCACGTAGATTGATCTCATTACCATAAACAGAAAGAGGATAGCAATGTCACTACTACTTCCACAAAGCCTGCCATCCCAATATAATCAATCAATATAATAAATGAGAATAATAAAGTTTATTATACATCATTCAATATAATCATAAACCATTTATAGATTAAATGTGAATGGTATTCTTGAATTATTATAATGCATGTCATCATATGTGGGGAACGATTTTGAAAGATCACTTGGAACATGTGTTTTACTTAAAATCAATTTTTAAAACATAGAAAATTTTCAAAACTATTTTTATTAAAACCACTTTGAAAACATATAAATAATTCTTGAAAATCAATTAAAATGTTTCTCTGAAGAAAACATCTTTTCTTCATTACAATAGTTTTCATTTCGTAAAATGTCAGTCAATTTTAGAAGAAACAAATTTAATTTGAAAATAACTGTGTAATATTTTATGGGAATCTTCTAGGTAACAGGGCATCCTTAAAGAGAAAAACTAATTTCATTATGTATAATATAAAAAAAATTCTTCTCGTACTTCTTCCAAAAAAGAAAAAATGAATCATTTACAAAATGAAAAAAATATCCATTTCAAACCACCTAGTAGAATGTTTGAAATAGGTAAAAATGACTTTCAACATCCATATGAGAATAAAATATTCATGAATTCGTTTTTAGAATAATTGATGTGGAATAAAAATATTCCACAATGGAGAATTAAAACGAAATAATCAAAAATATAGAAGATATTGTGGATTCAATACTCATCACATTATAATCAATAGAATCTTATACACTATGTAAGAATCAAAATTATGAGAAAGTAAAAATATAATAATATTTTGGTTACGACCCATTATATATATTCCTAGAATATATATACACCTCTTATAAGAAACAAGTAATGTATAGGACATATGTCTCACCAAAATAAATGTGAGACATAAATCCATTATCGTCAGTCTTGTTCCCTCCGTACATGTTTGAATATCTAGTAAAGTGGTTTTAAACATGTTATTAACTTATTATATAATCATAAAAATGTTTTTTATATCTTATATGATTCATTTATGACATAAAAATACATGTTTATTGACTATTCCAAGTTAATGCAACGTTAAGGGTAATAATAGCTTTGTTTATTGTATGTGTTTGGACTGGTTATTATTGGCATTGTTACATAGATAACAATTTAATTACATAAAAATGTAAAAATTGATTTATATATCATATATATTTAGTGTATAAATATATATAATAGATAGATATATTAAAAGGAATACATATTTTAGGGAGACGGTAGGTCGAACGTACGCATGAACGTTGTTTCTGTTTTATTATCATATTAAATGTCAGAAATTAATTGAAATTTTTATATATATATATATACAGTAACATTATAATGTCATATATTTCATTATTAGTTATTATATATTATTTTTAATCATTCTTAAATAGTTAACGTGGATAATGAATCTCATCGCATCGTGGAGACGGTAAGTCGTATGTACGCACGAGCGGAAATATCATTCCCTTAATGGTTATATAGTTTTGAATTGGATGGTATATTAATTATAAATAATCATTATCATGTCAGGTTCATTATTAACATCCTTTATATTTATCGTTATATGCATTGAAATAATGTATAAATGAAAAAATGTTTACACCATGACATGGAGACGGTAAGTCGTACATATGCATCCATGGTGTTATTGTTTTTTTGTAGGATAGGTAAAAGGAGTAATATGGTATTAACATAATAATAAAATCATTTCATAATATAATATACACTATATTTACTACTTCATTATAGAAACATCTTAATAAAAGGAAGTAGAAGAAGGAAAGAACTTTGAATGAGTTGGTAAAAAAATTACCTCATCTTCGAGTGTATACTTTTTATTTTCACAAGAGGACTTCATAGGTTATACTTATACCCAAATTATGGAATCTTTTTTGAATTGAGGGAAGTTAGGAGGATAAATGGTAAGGTTTTTTTCAAGACAAAAGGCTTTATATGTGTGAATAAAAGAGAAGGAGATGTGCCGTTTTATAAGAGGGGGAACTTTAGGAAACTCCAAAACTATAAAATTATTATAAATTTATTTTCAAGTTATAATAAAAAAAATTGTATTATTTCAACATTAAGATGTATATAAATTTAAATATTATCATCCAATGAATTTTAGAAATATTTAGGTCACCAAATAAACTATATCGTTTGGCTTTAACCCTTTGTTAGACTATTTAACTCTTACTATGACAACATGTATTTTTACACTATAGGATTAAAATAACACCAATTAGATCATTCATAAAATAGTTAACAGTATCCTTATTATTTTCCCTAAATATATATTTTTATGAAATTTTAAAATTTAATAAAATATTATTTATTTTAAAATATCGTTTCTGTTAATTTTGACACTACTTATTACATTCCTTTTTATAAAATCATAATAACTTTATTCCTTCAAAAATAATAGATTAAATCATCTTTCAAATTCCATATTCCTTCAAAAAAATATTTAATGGAATCAAATATATTATATGATATTTATTTTAATATTATTAATATCATTTATTGGTTCTTCATTTAATAAATTTATTACTACATCATCATTGGGTCACAATTAAATGTAATTATTTAATATTTAAAATTTTTGTTAAAATTATAATGATGTATATAATCATTTTATATTTCTAATTAATATTTATATATTACCATATCACATACATATACTCATATAAAAAATGATATATTTATTAAAATTTTTATATGACATTTTCAACTTTCCTTTGAATAATATATAATAATGGTCTTAATCTAACACAAGTAGCTTAAAAAAGATAATATTTTCGACCTAAGGTTGATTTTTGTCGAAAAACAATTATCCAATGAAATGAGGATGAGTGTTAGGGTAATTTAATATTATTATAATATTATTTTTACATTTAATTACCTGATTTATCGTGGTAAATAAAATTCAAATGTTACTATTCACCAAAATTTATTGGACCTTATTTGACAAAATTTTTCATACAGTTTAGAATGATGTTTCACTATTTTTATATATTCAATTCACAGAAGTGGAAAAATACATTTAATGTTAATCCCGGAAATATGGCTAGAAAGCCTGTAAAAGAGATGTTCAAAAGTAAATATATTTTTTATATCTAATTCGATTATAATAATGATTCCAATTAACTAAATTGGATTCATATTGTTATTATTTATCTATTGTGATATTAAAATAAATTTAAATTAAAAAATAAATGAAAAGTCAGTTTTTAACAACATTGATGTATTTTTCACTAATCATCAAAAATTGAAACATTTCAAAATAAACTCAAAAATTTACCCTAAGTTAATTTTTTAATCTAAATTAAAAAATAATAATTATATTATCGAGTTAAATTTAAGGATTATTTTAATTTATTTTTTATTATTTTTCATAGATGGACATGAAAAGTAGTTTAGATGTGAAAGTAGTAATTTTTAATATTTAATGACTTTACCAAAAATTATATTTTTCATTATCAAAATCATTATAACTAATATTAAAAAATAGATATTACTTTTCATATTTAAAGTTTAATGGCAGGTTTATAACTATATCATTTAAATAATTATAATAATAAAGTATTATTTTGCAGAAACTCGTTGTTGTGTGTAACCCAAGCTAAGTCGGTGTTTCATGTAGTCTAAGTTTCACATGGTGTTTCCTATAACATAATCCAAACTTAGTTCTATTATATAACAAAAAAAATCTATATTTGGTGTTGAGTTAAGTGAAAATATCAAAATATTAAAATAATTTGAAAAAATATACTCACAAAATCTTAGGGTGTTATAATTTATACGTCTTATAAATGATTCTTCATGTTTTTATGATGTAACACTATGATTAGTGTTGGTCACACTGTGCTTTTTGGTTTTAGTAAATGGATGGAACCATAATGAACTGGGTACATATTGAATATGTTATACAGTTTATTAATGACCAACAAAATGGTATGATTAATGGATTGAATAATATTTTGATTATTCCAAAGTAGTTACCAAGATATATGATTAGAAACATGAAACCCAACCAACTCTTAGACTCGCCAAAGAAGATAAGGATGGAGTTTGATAATAGATTAAATAGTAGAGGCAATGAAATAATGAAATCATTGTTACCCTCAAGTAATAAATTTTGAAAGAGACACATATTTTAGTATCTTAATGTAATGGTTAAATGTCTTATATGTGGAATAGAATTACACAATACATGTAATTTCTAAATAAAAATGAAAAGCTTAGTTGACGTAATTGATAACAATAATAGTATTCATATGGTATCATTGATTTATGAATGTTTTAAATGTGTTAATTATGGTAAATATTAAATTTTATGTCATAAGATAAAATCCCATTGAGATAATCACAACTTCTATATGATTAATGGTTATATTTATTTTGATGTTGATACTAAAACTGACATGTGAAAGGATATTGGTGTTAATGAATATGATGAGGAATACTATATAATAGTTCAAAATGAATACGAATGATTGATGTAATTTTTCTTGGTTTCAATAATTATGTTATATGGATATTTTATCAATGATATTGTAGTTATAAAAATTTTAAAATGTATAAGGATAGTACAATAGTACTATTTTTTTAAGTATTTGAAAGCATGTTTTTAATGGTACTGATTAAAAGGAAAAGCGATTCAGTGGTAAGTTGGTATTTTGTAAAATACATGTTTGAGGGAAGATAACCAATAATATTTTTTATATGTAGATATAATAATGATAAATATATTTTTATGGAATTGCATTTATGGCCATGATATATGTTAGTGATTCGAGGTTTTATGTTTTCTTTAGTAGAGTTTTCTACATGTTAGATATAAGAAATGTCTTCAAAATTATATGACATTATTTTTGGAATCATGAATTTTTCCATTAATGATTTATGTTGATCGAAGTAATCATATATTTTTTATGTGACATTAATATATAAATTATTATATTTGGGGAATATAACACTATGTTAAATTTGTAAAATTAGTCACCTTCCTTCTAACTTTTTGGACATTGAATGTGGAAAGGTGTATTTTGGAAGTGTCTTAAGGAAATCTATTTATGTAATTGATTAATTGTAATATTGGTTGTTTCTAAATAACATGTGTTAACCAATTTCATCATTAAAAATTTACAGAGAGAGGTGGAAAGACTTTTTATTATTTTATTGATCTAATGATCTCTTAAATGTTAATTTTAGTGCTTTAGGAAAAAAATCATATAGGATATTAAATTTTTATAGTAAGAGATAAAGTTCGAATTGATAAAAACACATCCAAAGAAATAAATTATTCATATGAAATATAATGATATAATGTAAATATATGTACTTATATTCTATGTATAAATGGTAAAAGAATTCCAAAACTCTAGGAAAAGGACTTTGAAATAAAAACGTAACATATTGCCTTAAAATTTGATAAATCAATAATCTTTTGACTCGTCACGTTTTTTTAATTTCTCTTGATCATTTAATTTCTTTTGATAAATTACATCTTTCACCATGAATAATTAACTATTAATTAACCTTTACTTCCTTGTCTATATCGTCATCTTCCCCATATGTTCTCTAACTCTGAAATCTAGTTATGTGATTATTCTAGATGACCTTCGTATATCTCTTTCTGTCTTATCAAGAGGATGATCTAGTAACCCTTATTATGATGTGGGTTTTTACAAAAAGGTATTTCCGATTATCAAACCCTTGATTACCCATCAAAAGATTAAATTACGATATAGTTTACTAATTGAGGGGATAATGTAACATCCCATTATTTTAAAAGAACATTGTGTTTGATTTCATATACAATATGAAAACCTGAGATTAAAAAAACACCAAAATATTACTTTTTGAAAATGCCACTTATAACCCAACTGTTGAATTGGATGGTATGAATAGTATTAATAATATTATTATATATATATAAAGAACCTTCTCATTAAAAATGCATTGATTAGTTCTTCTGAAATATATACTCAATTTTTAGTTAATTATTTTTTTCTTTAGAAATATTATTTTAGGAAATATTTATTATAAATATTTTTATCAAAAATATAAAAATTATATTCTAAGAAAAATAATAATATATTTTAATTCAACATATATAAATAATATTTGAGTTAATTCTTGGTATTTTTTTCCAAATATTGAGTTTCCATTCAATAGAAGAAAATATAATTTTTTATAAAATATCACTTTCTTTATACTAAAAAGTCCCATTGTGAAATGAATCTGATATCAAAGTAACATAAATAATAATTAGTAATATGTAATCTAGTTATTATCATATTTATCATCCTTATATAGATTATTTCCATATCATCATTTTTCATATAAAAAAGGATTTTTCATGAGAAATATTTTTCTCTATGCATTTTCATACTGATTTTAAATTAAATATATCAAATATGAGTGTTTAATCATGAAAATTTTAATCCATAATTGTAATCATCGGTTCCAAATTTGGGAAATACATAGATTTTATTTTTTTATTATTAATATAAATAGTAGTAATTTTATTATCACGGTATAGGTAAATCATGTAATATATGTTAATAATAAATTAATAAGCACTATAAAATGACCCTATAACATAACATGATTTTATTTTATCAAACAATCTCATCCATAATCCCCTAGTATTTGGTAATATGGAATTATATGTCCATTTGGATGAGATTATGGCCATTACAGTACTTTATTTAAAATAAATAAATCACATTTCACACTAGTTCTGAATAAATATAATATTTTTTATATGGGGTTATCAAAATTATATATTCAACTATAAATTGTGTTTAAAAATATAAAATACATATCTACATCATGATGAGTTACTTTTAATTTTAATGAATAAATATTTACTTTTTGTTCTTACACAACATTGTTTCTATAATTATTCAATTAAAATAAAAGATATTAATCATATTAAAATTATTAAAATTTTATATAATTAATGTTGTCCAGGATATTTTTAGATTAAGATGACATTTTAGGGATGAATTAAATTTTTTTTCTGAATTTATATATAAGAATAAAATTTTTTTTGGAGATGTATCAAGATTTTTTTCATGTACTCTTTTTTTCTTGTTTTGGGTTAAATTTGTTTGGATTTTATCTTGAGTGTGTTTGGGTAAAATTTTGAAAACATTGGAGGGATTTTGGTAGTTAAAGATTGGTGCACATTTTTCACAAACTATTCTCTAGGTCCTAGTAAACCCTGTAACCCCATGCATAGGATACATACACGAAAAGTGCATGGTCTTGGAAATTGTGTGCCCTGTTAGTAGTAACCCATCAATCCCTTTAGTGGTGGTGTGTAGTTAGTCACATAATTACCAGAAATTGTACACCCCAAGAAAGGAACAATGTTTGAACTACTTTAAACCCATTAAAATTACATTAAAAATTACTGAATACCCATATTATACCCCTAAACGCACTAGCATGTCCCTAAACTAATTTATATCAATTTTTGAGGATCCTAGATGGATTAAAAGTCCTTCTAACCTCTATTCATGATGAATCGAATCCCGAATTGAAGGTATAAACCATTCTCTGAAAGAGAATCATATCTAAGGGGAAAGCATCCCTCTCTCTCATCATTATTTCTTCCATTGAATAGATTTTTTCCTCTAGGATAATGGATATAGCTATAGTTTTAGATATATATAATCTATTTGATCTTTGATATAGGCTTCATATCTAGAACTTACTCTCTATCATGGTTTTCATCCTTCTTATTCAATTAATGATTTTTATTACCGATTTTCAATCAATGATCATTAAATAGGTGGTCTAAATTCAATTCTCATAGTCCTAAATTCAAATTATGTGTATGTTTTATGAAATTTCAATTCTCAATATTGGAACTTGAGTTTTTAATTAAGTAAATTAATTTTTTATTTTATTTATAGAATCGTGGAACTGATTTATTGTAATTTACCTATGATGATTATTTGGGATAAATTTAGGATAACTAGGATTGGTTGAACATGATTAATAAATTGGTTAACTAATTAATGGAAATTTTTGTGATATAGAAATTGGTGAATTTATTTAAGTAATTAGTTAATTAGTTAATGGAATGTTGTGATTGTGGAATTTATGGGGAATTGGGATTGTGTATTTGATTTAATTAAAGTGAACATGAATTAATTGAAAAGGTTAATTTTGATATGGTTAAATTTTCTATAATTGGTTAATGGGTTAATGAATTCAATAGTATAAATTGGATTAATAGTGAATTATTCATATTATTCAATGTGATTAAATTAATGAACTTTGTTTGTTATGATAAATTGTAATGGTATATCATGATGTGAAATGGTGATAAAATGTTAAATGATGATTTACCTAAAATGATATAAAATAAGTGACATATATGTGATTGATTGATACATTAATTTAGGGTAGAGACTGAGGCTCTAAATACTTATATGTGATTGTGAGTGTGGGATAGAGAATGAGTCTCAACATACCCATATGTGACAAATGAGTGTGGGATAGGGAATGTGGCTCCAAATGCCAAATTGAGATCACAATTATGGGACATGGGTTTAGGATTCAATTACTCATGTGATATATAGGTGTGGGATTGGGATAGAGGCTCCAAATACCCAAAAGGTATTAGTCACGATGTTCTACAACCGTGAGAATAGCATTCGACTTTGGTTTCAATTGGTCATGATATAGATTTTGATGATGAATGTTAACCATGGTATTGTCATATGTGATATCTATTGGGGATATTTAAGACTCCTTCATGGGACAAGGTATGTATTGAGGGTTTGGGTGACCTCGGGATCCTAGTGGTTTATGTGGATAATTAAATATTAATAAGATGTGAAATTTTTTTTATGTATTGTAAATTATTATATATACTACCGCATACACTATTATTCAATAGATATTATTTTAGACACCGTAGGTGGTGGACTACTATGTTTTATTCACAACATTCTTGGGCTTCTTGATCGGTAGAAAAATAGAATTTATGTTTGCAAGAGTGGATAAGCGAATGAGTCCTATGTATGATGTCTAACTTTGAATGGATCATTGATTAGGTAACCATATTTGATTTGAGAAACTTTTGGGATCATTCAATGTTTTTATTTATTTTGGCTTTTTCATATTGACACTTGACATGTATTTTCAATGACATATCTACTATTTATATTTTGATATTGTATTTCCAATTTTGGTCATCATGTGATACTCATTTGGTATGGTTATTGGTTATATATCATTTAGTAATTCTTGCATATTTTATATGTTGTGATACATTGAAAAAAAGGTTATAGTACCCCCATTAATGATATTAGACCCTCACTACTATTCATTAACCTCTGGAATATAGAGATTCAAGCCCGAGGTCATGTGGCTGACCAGCTCAGGGAACTAGTGTATGTAATCTTTTTCGGGATGTTACAATGTGGCATCATATGAATTTTATTTTATTTTTGTCTATATTACTATTTGGGAAAGTTATATTAGAGAATAGGGTGATTAATTACTAAGTTATTCTCTCATTCATGAGAGTATCTAACCAATGAATGAGTGTAAAATCCAAGTACCCAATGTGGTATTGTTGTTAATAATGTGTGTTGATAAAGTTGGTTGTTATTTCCCCTCGAGATATGAACTTGTTGGGTGATGTGATAATTTTTTTGAGAGTTTATTATATTTTAATTGGTTCCCAGTATAGAATGATATTTGAGTATTCGTGCATCTTTATAGGTGCTTAGGATTATTATGTGTCATGAGTCAGTTTAGTCATTCACAGGGGAAAATCATGTTTTGAAATGATATTTTATGAGAATGTTATTTTATTTCATTTGTTAATTTTAAATGAAAAGAGTTATTAATGTGAAATTGAATGTTTGAGAATGAATGAAAATTTAAATAATTTGGTTTCAAAGGTGAAATTTGAAATAAGAATTCATTTTCACTTTTTATCCATGACCTAGATGTAGGATGGTTAAGGGTACTGATACTACCTCCATTTTGACCATGTGGGAAAATGTGGGAGAGACTAGTTGTGGCTTTTTTTGAATCCCATATATTAACTTTGATAATGTTGGGAAATTTTTCCTAATATATCTATTTAGGATTTTAGAGATATTCCTCCATGAAGACATTTTTTTAAAGGAAGACATGTGTATGTGGCAGAAAACTATCCTCCATCAATTAAACTGGATGAACAGATAGTGTCAGGTAATGAAATGATAGTGTTTTTTCATGAGAACTTTTCTTGGTTCATGAATTTTAGGGAGAAATTCCTAGAGTGATTGGTGAAGATTATGTCTGACTAGATATGATAGTTTCAGTTACAGTACCATTTAACATTCCCTATAGAAGGTGGACCAGAGGTAGTAGAGTTCTATATTGATTCCATCTAGACTATACTTGATCATTTAGAGACTCATTAGAAGTAGGTGAAGTTATATGATTATATATTCCAATGATCAGCAAAGCACTAGTGATGTGTTTAGGCTTATATTGGGAAGGAAGATGGTATGGTATAAAAGTAGTTATTCGATAATCTCTTGAAGTACCTTTATCCAGAGACACTGAGAGAAGAGAGAGTAGTTGAGTTCAATTTCATAGACATTTCCCCCAACCACCAATTGAGTGATGATCTTCCAAAAGTATGGGACATCTATAGAGGTTCCTCAGGATCCCATGACTAATGGGTAGTAATGGGGAATCAAGGTAGAACTAGTGTGTTGGAACGGGATCTTAAAAACTATACCATACTAGTAGTTGGTGTTCTACTAGATATGGAAGTTGAGCCATCAGATGAGGTGCTTCTGGGAAAGAACATCCATATCAATGAAGTGTTGCAACTTAGTAGAATTAGAATACATCACAGCAAATCGGGGTAGAATAGTTTCATTTAGTCATCATAAACTTGATGACAGAGATTTTTGACTATCGATAGTAAGAGGTGCTATTCTTGAAACTTCTATGATTTCTAGTTCATTATTTGATACGGGTACCTCTCATCCTTTAATATCTTCACATGTTTTTAATCGGTAAAGTCAGGTAGTGGAGTTTGTGAGTGGGGTAATAATGATCGACAAACAACTGAAAGTATGGTCTAGGGACATCTATTTTTTCTTAGGGTGTTCCCTTGAGGTTGGGTAGTATCATTGATTATTGGGATATTAATATAGTAGATAATTCAGGATATTAAAAATGACTATGGACTGGTACGTAGCTTACTAAGACCAAATATATTGTTACTGTAGGAGATTGATTTTATGTCTATTAAAAGTGATAATTATATTCACTATGGAGAGATATATATATAAATGTAGACCATATAGGTCTAGTTCTTTAGAAACTATTGGATATTTCCACCCAAGTATCTAATTTATTGTTATATGGTGGATGTGTAAAGAATAGTGTAATTTCACCCATGGTATATAGGTTTGAGGATGTTTTTTCTAAAGACATCTAAAGAATTCTTCTTGAGAGAGATGTTGAACTTACTATGGATATCTTCATATGGGATAAGCCTATTTTTATTCCACCATAAAAAATTGAACCAAAAATATTTAAGAGATCAAGACATAGTTGGAAGAGTTGTAGAATAAGGGGTTTGTCCATATGAGTATGTCAACGTGGGGTTCTCCATCCTTTTTTCAATTAATTTTGATGATACATTATGATTGTGTGTTGATTAACAGAAGTTAATACAAATGATTATTAAGAACTATTATCCTCCTCTGCATATCGATGATATTTTTTACTAGTAGAGGGGAGATTATGTCTTCTCTAAGATTGGTTTGAGATCAGGATACCATCAGTTGAGATTTTAAACATCTGATATATTAAGGACTATTTTCATAAGTATTTATGTTCTTTAAGTGTTCATCATAATTCTATTTGGTATAATGAATTATCTAGTAGTTTTTATGGTCATGATGAGTAGAATCTTCCACCCCTACCTAGAACCATTTGTGGTAGTGTTTGTAGATGAAGTATTTGTGTACTCCAAGACTTTTGAGGATCATTCCTTACATATTGAGATAATCATGAGTACACTAAAAAATCATCATAAAAACTTTATTATAACTATGATTATATTTCGGATTGATCAAGTACACCTCATGGGTCACTTCATCTCAATGGATAGTATTTCAGTATACCCAAAGAAGGTACATGATTTGGTTTCATGGGAAAAACCGATGAATGTTTTCAATATACGGAATTTTCTTGGATTTGAGAGTAATTATCATAGGTTCATACAAGACTTTTTTCATTTAAAATGACCAAATTAAGGCAAGAAAAAAATTATTGTTGTTTGAATGGGAGGAAAAATGTTGTAATTCCATCCATTATCTAAAAACGCACTTGAAAATAGATCCACTACTTAACATAAAGACACCTAATGTGCAGTATATGGTGTTTCTTAGGCTTCTAGGATTGGCCATGGAGTATTTTTGATTCATGGAGATTTAGTTTTTGTGAATGGGTCTTTGTAGTTGGGGAGACATGAATATAATTACCCTATGCATAACCTCTAGTTGTATGTAGTGAACTATTCTTTGAAGTGTTGGTTGCATTATCTGGTGGAAGAAACATTTATGGTGTATACTGAACATAAGAGCATAAAGTATATCATTCTTCAGTGAGATTTCAATTTCAATTAGTGGATGTGGGTAGAGTATATAAATTCATTTCAATTTGATCTAGCATTTGAGCTTAGAAAGGGAAATGATTTTGTTGATTCTTTAAGATGAAAACACAATCTTCGACAGTTTAGGAGACTAGTGATTGGTGGAAAATGACGAACTTAATGGATGAGACGCATGTTGCAGTATAGGAGGGTCAAGAGAATATGACTATCATATCTATAGTAGTTGAGTCACCCCTTTTGAGATGGATCAGGGATAGCCAGTATGAGGATATATAATGTTGATCCTTGAGGTAAATCCTTGATAGTGGATAGTCACCTTCATATTTAACCATAGATAAGGATGAGATCATCAAAGCTCGAAATAGAGTTGTTTTACCTACGAGTATGCAGGGGAGATGATGGGTTACTTTCATGCCTCAATGTGGGAGGTATATCTGGGTGTTACGAAAATGTACAATGACCAAAGATAATAATATTGGTTCACATGCATTAAAAACTAAATTGTAGGGTTCATAAAAGGATGATAGACCTCCCAATAGGTGAAGGTTGATCATTAATGACCTAGTGGTTTTCTACATCTATTACCCATTCTAAAATAGAAGTGGGGCGAAACTTCTGTGGACATTATGGTGGTCCTTCAATGGAATCAATAGATGAATAAAGCTATTTGTGTAATTGTGAACTGCCTAATAAAAGTAGTGCATTTCTTGCCTCTACAGGAAACATTCTTTGTGAATCTTTAGTGAAATTTGTACCATTAGTAAATATTCCTTCTTCATAGAGTTCCATGAAGTATTGTTTTAGATCGTGACTCATGTTTTACTTCGTGCTTCAAGAAGGGATTGAATGAGTTCTCTGGTACACATGTTTTATTAAGTACAACATTAAACCCATAGACTGATGGGATGTCAGAACAAACTATACAAGTGCTTGAGGATATGCTTTGAGTACTTTTCCTATACATTGGTGGTTCTGGGAAGGGGAACCTAGCTTCTACTACAAAAATTTCAGACTATTTGCAACAGTACCACTTCCCAAATACCCCATTGGATAAAATGGCATTGCGAATATATATTCTTTTATTTTTTTAAAACCCTATTATGATGGGCCGGTCAAAAATAAATTTAAAAATTTAATAAAAATAATAAAATTGAATAAAATTGAAATAATAATAATAATAATAATAAATAAAAATTATAATATAATATTATCAATATAATATTAATTAAATAATTAATATTATTAAAATTAATAATAGTGGTAATATAAATAAATAAAAAATAGTATAAACCTCGATATTTGAAAATATAAAAATAATTATAATAATAATAAACCAATAATAATTTATTAATAATTCTAATTAAATGATAAATAATTAATTAAAATTATAAAAAATAAATAAATAAAAATGTAATAAAAAAAATTAATTAAATTAATAATAAAAAAATGAAATATTCAAAACAATATAAATATATTGCATATATAAATATAAATATATAATATTACAAAAAAATACATTCAAAATTTTTACCATAAAAATAAAACACATTATCACTAAGTGGGTGGGTCGTCTGAGGGTGGTGGAAGAGGTGGAAGATATGGGGGAGGGAACTCCAACCTTAAACCATGAGTCATTCATTGCTTGTACTCTATTGTCTGCATGTGCTACTACTACTTCTATCACTTCTCCTCCTCCTCCCACCGCTACTATTGATGGAGCTCTTTGTTCTCCCAACGCATACTCTCAATAAGTTCACTGTGAGCTCACAGATGCTCCTAATATTGTTAATAATATGATTTTGACTCTCCATGAGCTCCTCTTATGCTACACATCAACATCACTACAATACCATAATCACTCACATGTATCAAACAATAGTGGATACAAACCACACAACCATTCTTGAAGGAATATTTTTTCCCTACATCAATAATGCCTCATCAAATCCTGCTTCACTACTCTGATCCTTGGTCTCAGTCAGATTATCAGTTCATGTAGGATATTTCATGACATCATATGCCTCTGTTAATTGAAATTTAAAATTAAAATCATTAAAATATTACTTATAGTTAATTTTAATAATGAAAAAGAAACTATACTGACCATAATTTGACACTAGCAATCACCTAAAATTTCTCGAGTGATAGGATCGATTTACATTCTTCTATAAAAGTCTAACTCTGTAATATTTGGTTGTTCTACTACCCATATGAATATAAAATAAACAGCTTACATTTAAATTTATATAAATTAACTATAAAATGAACTTACCATATGTTCCCTATGCGTACTAAATGTATGACTACTAGCTCGATGTGTCACCTCCTATCTCCTCTGGTTTTGTCAACCTTCTGATGATATCCTCTGAAAACGACCACAAATCCAGTGTGAACATAATATATCCCAAACATGAGATGAAATGTAATCTGGTCATTGGTCATAGTAAGACTCATCAAACTCTGTGACTCCTTCATTTCTCATTGTGGTCCTCCAAAAATTGTGCAATAATTGATGGCAATAATCGTGTATACAACCCTCCCAAGCCTTCCGTATATAGTTATGTATCCTCTCACTGATGGGATACACTAAAACTTACAACAATTAATAATATCAAATTATTAATTAAATATATTTCAACATAAATAATATTTATTTACATACCAACCAATTATCAAACAAGTGATGTTGAACATCTATAGAAATCTGATCCCATGTATCCCATGCTCCAGAAATATAATTTCACACTTTTTCACTCCCCTATACAATATCAATATGCAAAAATCTGTGAAAATAGAAAAAATATTCAAACAATTATTATATAAATAAATTAATGATAATTAATGAAATATAACTAAAATACATAGGTAAACATACCACTTCAATGCCGGATCAAATCTAAGACGTGGATGTCACTCGAGGATAAGTTCATGAATCATAAATTGTACAAGACCACGGATCCTCTAAGTCCTCCTTGAATGGCTAGTAGTATGAGGGTAAGATGATCCAATATCATAATAATCATCATGTAGACCAGCCCCCTTGATCTCATGAAATATATCTAAGTCCATATGAAACATGTAATGGTTTTTTCTAGAAAACAATTGAAAACAACTATTATATATAGTTATATACTATATATGATTATTACTAACATTTAACAATATTAATATTCATCTTGATCCTCATCTTCATATCTGAATGTGTCAATATTTTCATATTCCTCCCTAGCATCATCAATTTCCTTATGATTTTTAATTTTATTATCTCTTTTCATTTAAAATTCACTAGTTACATCATTAACATCATCATCACCATTAAACCTTTGTTGTGGTGTTTCATCATCAATATTCGTGTCTCGATGTGAAAAAGTTGAATTAGGAGTACTCTGTTGAAAAAATATAATTCATTTCATTTTAGTGGAACCATATTCACTTTGAACAAAATAATATTCCCAGGATTTCATTTTTATTATTCTCCACCAATCACACAACTATCTTCAAGTAGCATAGTAATTTTCATAATAAATTTTATGTTTCTAATGATCCAATAAAAATGGTTCATTTACTTCATGAACGATTTTGTATTTAATATCAATTATTCCATGGAATGGATGAACATTCATTCCTCTCTCAATATCCAGCCACTGAAATTTAAACATCATTATGTAATTTTGTCTCATGTAACACAATTTAATAATTTCTTCCAGCATGTCGTTGAAGTCAACATCAATTTCTCAATGATGATATCCACTCAAGAAAAGACTACCATTACTTTTTCTTGTTCCCCATATTCATGTTTATGAAATTGAAAACCATTCACCGCATATACATTATATGATTTAACCATTTTGGTTGGTTGGTTACCTAATAAACACAATCCATTATAAATTTATCATCATGTTGAGATGTCTATGAATTTAGAAAACTATTATCAATATAATAAGTAATAAATTAATTTTATATGTTATGTCATAAATAATTTATGATACCAGTTTTTAAAACCAAAAGTAAATATTATTTTTCCAAGGTAGTTAAATAGTAGTGGTTGTAATTTCTGGAAGTTGTTTCTAGATATGATTATCAAATAAAATATAAATTGAATAATTTAAATTCATTGTTACAAATATTATTGAATAAGTGATATGAGCACTAACATTATAAATAGTGTCATTTCTTGACTACTTAGAAAAACGTATGTATGTGCTCTTGGTAATTTGTTATCTAAAATCCATCATTCATGAACTCCAACAAAGCCAAGTTCTAGATGATCAAAAAATGATAATAGATTTCTCATTTCATTATTAAAATTTCTCGCATTACAACCCATGCGATTTTGTTTTGAGGTGTATTCAAATTGAAAATAATGAGAGAAAGAATTATAAATTTCCTCCTGCAAATAATATTTTAGTAATTTATCCTTAAAATGATGCTTCGTTATGTAATAGTTTCTCCTATTTCTTCATGATTCCCCTGAATGGGTACATCCATATGAACTTTACTGGACCACCATATTTTTATGTGAAAAATTTAATTTCAAATGTTCCATTATGTCCCAGAATGTTGGTGGGGATATTTTTTATTATTTACATAAAACTAAAACAATATATTCTTATAGTCTTCTTAGTGCGTCATAGTATGTTGTCATAACATAAATTTCTTGAAAAAAATATGATCTGTTTGTTAGCACATCCCAAGTCATAGATTTCAGAAAACATCTTAATACAATCATCATAATTATTTCCATTATAAAAAGTGAGTCATGACATTATAATATGGTAATATGACCATTTATAAAACATATTCCCAAATTGAAACCATAACCATCTAAAACTATCAAATATTCCATCCTCAGAAAGATAATTATTGATTTTCATTGAAAAAGTTATAAGATGATTTTGGCTTCATTAACTTCTGAGATCTAACATTTTCAAATCGTTCAAGTTCTGGTCACCTAAAAATTTGGGCAAGATATAATTATTCCTTTACATTATCTTTGTCCATACCCAGTGTATGAAAAACTATATAAAATATATTATAAAAATATTTATTATCAATATTCATGACATCCAACATGTGATAGGCTAACAAATTAGACCAATATGGAAGATCCTAAAAAATTTAGGTTTTATCCAATTTTGTTCTTTCATAATGCCATAAATTTTTTACTGGTTTATAGTTGGTCTAAATTTAATGAGAGGAAACGAAGAGATAATTGATTTTAACTCCTTAACTAAGATCATACGAGTTTAGACATGATTTTGGATCTTATGTAATACATTCATATAACATTTCATATGTTGGTAAGTCACAAATTGTACACATAAATGATGCATTTAGTAAGAAATTTTTTCCGCATCAACATCATATGTACAAATACCATTATTCCACAATTAATTTAACCCCTCAATCAATGGTTTCAAATAAACATCAATATTCTTTTTTGGATGTCCTGAAATTAATTGAGTCAAAATGATATATGGATCATTCATCAACATCCTAGGATGTAAATTGTAAAAGGTGATAAAAATAATCTAACATGAATACTAACTACCATAAACACCAATTGGATATAAACTATTAGTGAAAATTCTTAATCGCTCATTTCATGATTCTAAAAAAAAGAATAATGTACATGGAAAAAATGTTTCCATGAATCACCATGAGAGGAATGATTTAATATTTTACCAATTTAAATATTGGAATTGTGCCTTGACATCAATGTCGTTGTCTTCTAAGACATAAATAAACTCTACAATATGGTTGTAAGTTGTAAATACCTCAACTGTTTTATAGGAATAAATCCAGACATCTCTAATTGAGCCTCTTTATACCGCAATTCTCTATATATCATACAACTATCCAATGACTCGTTTTTACCATAATATTTGATGTAGTCACTTGAATATACATGATTACTCTGATAATAATGTCCCAGATTATGAACTAGCCCCATACTCTAATATAAATTTATTGGAAGCGTATTTTCTTCATGTAATATTGTTTTAACCGAAGAGAATATATGATAAAAATAGTTATTTGAAATTCCATATTTGATTTAATAGCTTTAAATTTTTCAATTGCTTCAAATTTTCTAAGCTTGTAACCAGGATATAAGGCATCCCCGGCAGACCTCAACAATTTATAAAATATATATGGTTCCAAATTAGTATTTAAATCGATAACATTTTTCATTTCATTTTGTTGGAAAGATGGACCTTATACATCATGTATGGAATTTTAAAACATTTATGGATCCATAACCAAATTATTAGCATCTTCTATGGAACTACATTCACCATGTCGATACAAAAAAAAGATTAATCTATTTGATATCCAAAACGACATAGATAACCCCCAATGTGGTCAAATGTGTCAAAAATCCTTAGAACGCATTTTTTATATGGAAATATAATTATCCCTTCTGAAAAAAAAAATATTCTTTAGATGATGAAAATGATATTAATGTTTCACCACCCCCAATATACACAAGTCTTATACCAAAACTGTTTCAATTCTTGTGTTGATTTATCTGAGAATGATCATTGATGTTATTAATATTTTCATGACTTATTATATTCCCCATTTACTGATTTTATATGAAATGTGCATAATTTGTGTGAAATATTAATGTTTTAATATTAAATATAATTTTTGAGCATTTTTAGAAGTAGTCCAATTGAGTCAGTTTAATATATTAATAATAACTGTCACTATACTGATCCAAATTGTGTGGTTCTTGTTATTTAGGATTATAAATTAAATATACAACATTTCATTAGAAGGTACCATGATCCAATTCTGCCATTTGAAGGGCCATATGGTCCTCACAAACAAGATTAAAGAATCTATGAACAAACTGGACCAGCGTTGAATGTTGATTTACTGGGCTCAATACAGAATTCCAAAAACATTAACTCTCCACCATAATTCGGGGGACACTACATTTCATCTTGGATAAAAATTTCAAGGCCCAAATCCAAGTACAAGGGGCCCAAATAAAGCATTGAAGTCCAGCCCACCATTCTGGACGAGAATTAAAATTAGTATAGTATGCATGAGATATCTCCTGATTTAACCATCAAATCGAGCTGTTATTTTGCAGTGTGAAAGAGGGGATATAGACGGCCGACTTTGTTGAAGAAACCATTCGTATTTGGAGGCATATTCATATTCACAAACCCTTTCACATTATGTACTTCAAAAAGACTGGATTGAAATGGATAGTTTAACATTGTTTAATCAACTGGCCATAACTTTTTATCCTTAAGTCCAGATGACTCCAAATTTTGAGAGTAGTCGACCAACATTATTTTCTACAACTTTTAAGAAGAAGATATTTGATTATTCTGCTGTCTGAATAGCCAAATTGGCGATGCAAATGGAGGGACATATTGGGAATGGAAATAGTCCACTCATTGGGCTATAAATACATCTCTCTCCTCTCCTTCCAAGAGGTTGGCATTTTAGAAGAGAGAAGATCATATTGGGACGACCAAAGATTTTCCAAAGGCTTGGGAGGACCTTAAATACTCATTTTTCACTTTAGAGACCTTTCCTCCTCTCTTTGTTATCACTTACTTTCATGTTCTTCGTTTTTGTGATTTTGTAAGTCCTTTCTTTTGTAATTCTGTTTTAATGCAAGTTTATTCGTCAATATCTCTTATTCTCATCCACATTCTGTAGTTTAATATTTATGTTCTTAAAATAGTTTAAATTCATTTGAATCCCCTTCCCTTCTTTTGCTTCCTCATTCATTCAAAAATCTTTTTTTAATTATCATCATCGTTCGTGTGTGTGTGTCAACGTACCACTCTTTTCTAATCCCTTTCTTTTTCTTCTATTATTAATTTATCATCATAATTATTATAACCAGAAAATTAAACACCCAAATGGTTGAGTAAATATCTCATTTGGGTGAGTTATAATTTAGGGATGTTAAGTGATTGAGAGTATTTTCCCGATGAGTATTCGTTAATTGAACATTGTGTATGTTGGACTTAATTTTTCATGGATTAATGACATATTTTGTTTAGCATGTGGTTTCCATGGATTATTGGAACTAAAAATACACAACCATAAACATGTACTTATTGAGATTAAAATCCTAATTATGTTACGGTTTGGATTAAAGCTTTAACACGTAGGAATTCTAATCGATGTCAACTTGTGAAGTGGGTGTTAATTTAAATGAAATATAAAGCAAATCTCAAGGATATCACAATCTTAACTCCCTAATAATGAACTCACCCCAATATTTATCAATTTTTTGAATCAAACATCATCCATAAATTATTTCATATGCTCTGCAAACAAACCCCCTAATCAGAATACAATTAACTAAAAATAAACGACTATTTCAAAGTATCATCGCCGAGGATTCGACCCGAGTGCTGCTATACACATTAGAAGAGCACTGGAACTTTGACCGGTCGATAGGCGACAATCGGCCGCGCATTTCAATCATCATATAATAACTTTTGTCGACTACCTTATACCATATTTCTCAAAAAATATAAAACAATTATTTTTTATTAATAATTATTTATAAATAACACAATTCAAAAAACAAAAATTAATCTTATTTTTTCCTAAGTATTCCTAAGTAAAAGTAATTACCCCAAGTTTTTACTAAATGTTACTAATTATTACTAACTATTACAAATTGTGACTAATTATTACTAATTATTAAAAATTATTACTAATTATTACTAATTATTACCAATTATACTTAATTGTACCTAATTAAACCTAATTATCCATTTTTATATTTAATTATACCTAATTATACCTATTTTTAATAATTTTTACTAATTTTTTCTATTTTTTATGATTTTTAATAATTTTTACCATTTCATACAAATATTTAGTAATTAATACTAATTAATAGAAATTATTACTAATTTTACCTAATTGTAAGTAATTATATCTAATTATTACTCATTATACCTAATTATTACTCATTGTGCCTAATTATTACTAATTTTACCTAATTAATACAATTTATTACAAATTATTCCTATTTATTGCTATTTATTTTCAATTATTCCTATTTATGCTTATATATTACTATTTACCACTGATTAGTGCTAATTAGAACTAATTATTACTATTTACCACTAATTACTGCTAATTATTACAAATTATTTCCTATTATTACTGATTATTACAAAATATGACAATTTATTACAATTTATCACTAATTATACCAAATTATTAGTAATTATTATTAATTATTATGGATTATTACTAATTTTTACTAAGTATTACTAAAAATTACTAAATATTACTAAATATCCATATTTATTACTAATGATTACTATTTGTTACTAACTATTCATATTTATAACTACTCATTACTAATTATTTATATTTATTAATAATTATATTAATTTTTCATACTTATTACTAATTATTCATATTTGTTACAAATTATTTTTATATATTACTAATTATTCATATTTATTACTATTTATTCCTATTTATTACTACTTATTCTAATTAATTACTTGTTGTTCCTAATTATTACTAATTATTCCTATTTATTACTAATTATTACTATTTACCACTATTTATTACTTGTTCTTAATATTTACTATTAATGAGCACTAATTACCTTTAATTATTAATAATTATTACTCATTATTACAATTTCAAACTTAATTGTTACTAATTATTAATAATTACACCAAATTATTACAAATTAAAACTAATTATAGTTAATTATTACAAATCATACATAATTATTAAAATTATAACTAATTATTACAATTTATTAAAAATTATTTCTAATTATTACTAATTACTAATTATTACTACTTATTACTATTTATTAATATTTAATTCTAATTAATAAATATTTTTACTAATTATTACGAATTAATAGAAATTAATAATAATTATTCAAAAATATTACAAATTATTACAAATTATTTCTAATTATTCAAATTTGTTACTAATTATTCTTATTTATTTCTAATTATTGATTATTCTTCATATTTATTCATCTTTACAGCTAATTATTACAAATTATTGTTAATTATTAAAAATTATTCATATTTATTTATATTTACTACTGATTATTTCTAATTATTTCTAATTATTACTAATTATTACTGATTATTAGTAAGTATTACTCATTATAACTAATTATTACTTATTATTTCTAATTATTGCTAATTACTCATATTTATTACTAATTATTACAACTTATTAATAATTATTCAAATTTATTCCTATTTATTACAATTCTATTTATTACTAATTACTCTTATATATTATTAATTATTCTAATTATTACTAATTATTACCAATTATTACTATTTATTCTTAATTATTGTGAATTATTACAAATTATACCTATTACTCATTATTACTAATTATTACTAATTATCACTAATTATGACTAATTATTCTTATTTATTATTATTTTTTATTATTTATTACTTTTTTTACTATTTTTTACTATTCGTTACGATTTATTCCGATTTATTTCTATTTATTCAAATTTATTACAATTTATTGTTATATATTAATTACTATTTTCTAATTATTATGATTTATTCTTTTCTATTCTTATTTACAACTAATTATTCATATTTATAGAATTTTATCACTGATTACTACTAATTGTTACAATTTGTTAGTATTTATTACTAATGATAAAACATATTTAAAGAAATAAATAATTCTGAATAAAACAATCTAATTCTAATTTAATATAATTATCACTAATTATAATTAATTATAAATGGAATAAAATTAAATGAACTAACTAAAAACTAAAATCAACAGGTAAATACATTTAAACAACAACTTTTGTATGATGAAAGGAATGAAAATCGCTCTGATATGAAATTTTAAATGTTTGAAAAAAAATTCCGAGAGAAATATGAGAGTTTAGACAGAGAGTGAGGAGTTTATAGAAGTGTGAAATGAAAAAAATTGGATGGGGTATATATTTGATAGATTTTTCACGATGGAAGTATTTTTTATGGGTCCCGACGTAAATGCTAACCCCCCCCCCCCCCCCCAATAATTAGAGGTGGCAATTAAAAAGGTATTTTTGATGGGTCCCATCGCAAATACCTACCTACCGACATTGGATTTGCGACGGGCAATAAATCCCATTGAAAATTGCATTATTTGTGACGGTAACCGTTGCAAATTATAATCCCCTAATAATATAGGGCGACGGTTTAACAGGGTATTAGCGACGAGACTCGTCGAAAATAACAAAACGAACGAAGGGTATTTGTGACAGGTCTCGTTGCAAATACTAAAATCCTCGGATGGTTATTTGATCCATGTGAAAACCACCTGTTGCAAATGACCTTCCCTTTGTTTGGTGCGCATTGCACGCCAAACCATTTGCAATGGGATATCTATTCACATAGCAAATAGTTAGTTGATTGCGACGGGACCCATCCCCATCAAAAAATGGTGGGTTTATCGATAGTGTTTTATGGAGTTCCCCTATAACAATATTTATCATGAAACTATTCAGATGGCATGATACAAGCTCTTTATGGAAGGCTCTGCATAACACCTCTATGTAGGATGGAGGTGGGTGAGTCAGATCTGTTGGGACTAAGTCTCATGCAGGGGATATTTGAGCAGGGTCAACTAATTTAGAAGTGTATGGTTATGACTCAGAGTATACAGATGTTATATGCCGATAGACCTAAACAACATGTACCGTTTGTAGAGGGTGATCGTTTATTCCTTCAAGTTTCTCTAAGATTGTGTCACCGCAAGATACCGAGATAGGGGAAGTTATAGCACAGGTTTGTTATAAAATTTGAGTTCATGGAGAGAATCTTGAATGTGGCATATCAATTAGCTCTCGTATAAAGGTAATGTTCTATACATGATATTTTTCATGTGTCACAACATCATGGGTATTACCCCAACCCTTCTCATGTGATCTATATAGACGGTGTTGATCTTGAGACTGAGGCAACCTTTTAGGACTATTTGATATGTGTGATGGATCACAGTGATAATGTTTTACAAGGAAAGATAATTCTCATAGTTCATGTATTAGGGAAATATGGCCATGTTCTAGCGGGAAATTAGGTGAGGCAAACAGATTTGAGGGATCAATGACCAATCATTTTTTACTTAGAATCTTAGATATGATTAGGAGTACTTCTCTAGGATGAGTTGTTAAAATGTTTTGGGGTTGTGAGAACCAAACCTATTCTGAAGATGTCTCTAGCTTATTTTCATGTATTCTTTTTCCTTATTTTGGGTATATATTTTTTGGATTTTATCTTGGGTATTTTGGGATAAATTTTGGAAGTATTGGAGATATTTATAACAGTGTACAGTTGGCGTGTAGTTTGACTCAACCATGCTCCATGACCCAACAAACCATGCAACCGTAGGCATAGACGAATTGGATGGCAGGACCATATTTTATAAAACTATGTTCCCTCTTAGAAATAATTGTGTGGCCCCATGAGATGAGGTGCACAATTAGACGCATGGGTAGGGGAAACTATGTGCCCCGAGTAGGAAACTGTGTGCATGAAATTTTAAACAACTAAAAAGTATATTAAAATATTTCAAAACCCCATATTTTATCCCTAACAACATAGATCATCCCTAAACTAATTTCTATCATTTTTATAGGTTCTCGGATGGATTTCAATGTCTTAAAACCTTTGTTCTTGATTATTCAAAGCTCAGGTTGAAGATCTTCACCTCTCTCGGTAAAAGAATCTATTCATGGGTGGTATCCTCCCTCTCTCAATTATTTCTCTCATCCTTTGGATTGATTTTTTCTTATGTTCTAGTGTATCTAGATATAGGTTTAAATAGATCTAAAATGATTGACCATGGATCTAGTTATTGGATCTTGATCTTGTTCTTCATCATGGTTATTTCATTTTCACTTTAATATGGGATTTTTGTTGGTCAGTGTCTATCAATGATGTTGATGTATGTGGTATAACTTTAATTCCCATAGTCTTGAATCCCATGTTCATGTATGTTTTCTGATATTTTAATTGGAATGATTGGAAATTTAATCTTGAATTGAGTAAATTAATTGATTAATTAATTTATGGAATCATTAAATTGATTTAATGTAATTTTCAAGTGATGATGAATTGTGTTAAATTTCGGAAAATTGGAATTGGTTGAATTGTATTATTTATTTTATAAATTCGTTTACATAAATTTGTATTGATTATGAAATTTGTGGATTTGTTTTAATTAATTTGATATTTAATTAAAAGAATGTCGGGATTGTGAAATTGATTGGAAATTGGGATTGTGTATTTGGTTTAATTAATGTGATCATGAATTAATTGACTGGGGGAATTATTAGATGGTTGACATGACTATAATGGTTTGATGTGATTATGATTTAAATAATGAAAATTGATTTAACGATGAATTGTTCACATTATTACATGTGATTAATGTGAGGAACCATGTTTTGTTATGATAAATTTTAATAGTATATAATGATTTAAAATGATGATAACAAGATTAATTGTGATTTACCTTGACTGGTGTGAAATATGTGATACATGTGTGATTGATTGATACATTATGTGTGGTACATGGAAAGGGGATCCAAATAAAAATATGTGATATTGAGTGTAGGATATGGACATAGTCTCCAAATAACCATATGTGATGAATGAGTGTGGGTAATGATCTAAGCCTCTAAAAACCAATATGAGATAGCGAGTACGGGATAAAGACTGAGAATCAAAATACCCATGTGATATTGTGGTGTGAGATTGGGATAGAGTTTCTCAAAATGAATGGGGTTTTAGTCATATTTTCAATGCACATGATATTTTCATTGATCTATATTTACAATTTTCTTTAATATGTATCAAGATGATGAATGGTAACCATTGTATTTTGATATGTGATATCCCTTGGGGATAGTTAATATTTTCTCTCAAGAAAAATTACGAACTCAGGGTTCGAGTGTACTTAAGAACCTTGGAGTTTATGTGTTTAATTAAAGAATAATTTAATGTGATAAATGATTACTTTAGACATTGTACTTTATTCTTTATACTACTGCATACAAAGTTATTGAATGGATATTGGTAAAGACGTCATTGGTGGTGGCTTACTGATTTTTACTCACACCATAAATTGGATGCCTAATAGGTAATCAAATAGACTTTATGTTTGCAGGACGGGATGAGGGAAAGATTCCTATGTTACATGGTAGTGTTTGTAAAGAGTATGGATGAGGTAACTAGATGTGATTTAAAACCCTCATGGGTTTTTTCAGTGTATTTATTAGTTTTTGGTTTTTCATTTTAGCACTTGACACATATTTGAAATAAAATATCCACTATTTAGTTTTGTTTATTTTATTTCATGTTTTGGCCATCATGTGATAATGGTTTGGTTTGGTTGTTGTCTATATATTGTTTTTTATAATTTTTTATTTTTGTTGGTGTGTTACATTGACAAAGAGGGTATACTCTCCCCATCATTGATATTTGACCCTCGCTTCTAGTCAAAAACCTCTAGCACACGGAAATCCATGCCTAAGGTCATGTGACTAACTAGATTGGGGTAATAGTGTGTGTAACCTCGGTCGGGATGTTACATTCTATTTTTGTATTGGTGTTATTGACTTACAAGAAACGAATAGTTAAAAAGATGATAATAATGGTATTTTATGAAAATAATATTTTATTAAATTATTTAATAAAATTAATATAATAAATAATGGAAACAAGGATATTATGTGGTCCAAATGTCACCCCTATGACTTTATCATCCATTTGGATGCATTGTCTCTAGAATAGTCTAATTATATTTTAGTAATTTAAGAAATTCAAAAATTTCCCCTCACCCCAATAATGAAAGGGAACCAATTCCTTCACTTCTTTAAACCAAATTAATCCTTTTAGCTAGACCAATACGATAAAATTTCTTTTTTGAACATCTATATATATGTTTTTGAGGTTATATTCCTTAAAAATTGTTATTCCTTGGCCCCTTATGAAGAGGTCTAAAGGGAGTCCAACAAAGAAGAGGAAATTATATTTAATGTATATTTGAAGTTTATTTCTTCTAATAAATTTTATTTAGGTATTGTACCTACCCAAAAATAATAAATCTACTATCATGAAAATGCTAAGATTTTATTTTGGTTATGGGACAACCAAATTCAATCTCATTTCCATCCTATGAAAAGCGAAAAAATCTCTTGTGCATACATACGACTTACGGTCTGAACATAGAGGTGTAAATTAATTTTCTTAAAAACATTACATGGATGGTAATAAATAAGTGAATAATGAATATATATTATATGTTTTAAATAATAATTATTTTAAAAAGGTTAACTATTAGTTACTTCTGGAAATTTTATCCATTAAATAAAAAAAAGTGTATATGTGTACACATGGCCTACCATCTTGATGAATAATTTAATTATTTTTTCTATGTCTATATTTATGGATGGATCTAAATATATATATATAAATAAAATATATGATATTTTATCCATATATAATATTATGGATATGTTGTACAAATTATAAAATTATTAGGACTAAAACTACATAATCCAAATATACATCAAAACGAAGGATTTAGCACCTAAATAATTGATTTTAATGATGATCTGATAATATATGGGTGATAATATTTTTTAATATACGGTATGATATATATGAGTGTGGTTCTAGAATATATTTATAATAAATCTGTATTTATTATACATGAGGTTCAAACACATACAATTGAAATCAAACATGAGGTAAGAGTTTCTCATCTCACGTTTACTTCTATGAAACATAATCCATATTCACCATTTATTTATTTATTTATTTTATATAATACATCTAAGATATACTATATCATGAATATATTTTTATTCCTAGTCCACATTTTCTAAAAAAATCAAAACAGTTTTTACTATACTCCATTGATCTTTAAATTTCATTTTCACCGAATATTTACTTTTGGGAAAATGTTGTAAAAGGAATATTTTATTCATTATCTAAATGAGGTACTTTTTAAACAGTATGAATTGAATATTTTTCAAATATATAAGGCATGAATTTAATTTGAAACCATCATAATGCCTAAAATTATTTTATTATTAATTTACTTGTTAATAATTATATTTTAAATTAAATTTTTTTCTTTTATAACATTACAAATTTTTGAAATTAACTGATTCCATTGTGAAAAAAGAAATTTTCCTCAGGAATGTTTTTAAATTTCTTTTTATGGTATTTATATTCATTAATGACAACAGCCATTTCTTTAAAATATGCATCAAAAGGGATATGTTGAATTGATTCCATACTTATTCTTCCTTAGTACAATTTATCATTATTTTGAACAAGGATAGTATTAAATTCACTTCCCTGATTCATTCATGTAGTTAGTAACATTCCCTTGAAATAATAACATTCCTATGATAATGGGAAAATAAATTTAAGATTAATATCCATATTATTAATCATAGAAATTTTTATTTCTTAAACCATATATCATTTTTCCTATGGTATTCTATATTTGAAGTAATTTATTTATCTAGTAAAATGTTGATAAATCTATATTCTTTATTTAATACAGGTATTTGATGATATGGAAAAATTTTCATGAATTAAATTAATTATTTTGTATATGAGTAATGATTTTTATAGGAAGTGATGGGTGTGGCCAATAATTATATTTCCCCTTAATTCATAAATAGCTTTATGTGGTGAATTAGTAAGAAGTATTATATTTGGTTTTACCTATTTTTTTAAAACTTTATTTGAATGGTCTTGATTATAGAGGTATCGTAATACTTGAGATCATGGAATCCAATAGTAAATTGTTTCCTTCATCAAAGATTGAGTTATTATTGTTCATGATATTTTTATAATGGTATTATATATGTATTCATTTTTTTCTCATGATATAAATTAAACGGTATGGGTGTTCAATTATTTACCTTTCCATATTGATTATTGCTTATCTATTAATACTTGTTAAGTTATTAAAATGGAATGTATTTTCAGTTATTTTCTTTTCCATATTGATTATGGATAATATATTCATGATATTTAAGTTATTTAAGTGGATTGTTTTTTAGTTATATAAATTTCCATGTGGATTATGATTTAATTATTCATGATAGACTCTAATATACACATACCCTTAATAAGCATTAGAGAACACTCCATTTTTATGTTTATTTTCTCTTGGATTCCAGAAAGATTATTATTATTATTATGTAGGGTTTTTATTAATTTGATAATGGTGTACTGAATCAAAACATTATTCTGTATTTTATGTTATCAATCGTTGTTTGATATTCCAGTTTGAATTCAGTTTTCCAAGACTACTCAACAATTCAGTCCTTCAATATGTGATTCCTTATATTCAGTGCCAATGTAATAAAGTAAACACTAAAAATTGGGAAACTTGGGTTAATGTATTTAGAATTAGTATGAATTTTATTCTCTCAATGGTGGAAAAGTAAATACCTAAGGTTTGGTATGATCATTAAATGTAGGATGGGGTATGAGGAAATACACTCAAATATTTACCATCATCAATGTAATTTTTTACTAAATATAAGAAATTGGAATGTTTTAATGGGATATAATTTCAAAATGAATTGAACAATAGTAATGAGATATAATAATAGAGGTTGAATTAAATTAATATTTAAAATTTTTATGATTTTTTCTGCATTCCTCAAAAATAAGGGTTGGTGAAATATTTTCCCAACAGGGTCTTAAAAAGGATGATGGTTATTCCATGAGAACATTTTGATGAATTAAATGTAAAAATATATCAAAATGAAGAAAATTATTCCTAAATATGTCTTGAAAAGACTTATGAATTAGGTAACCTTGATGGTATATATGTTCATGTTCATTTTATTCCATGAAATATTATATTTAAATGACCATATCATCAAATAATAACAGATTCTATGATAAACTTGGACTACTAGTAGACACAATTTCTTATATAAAAGGAATTTCATGATATTAGTCTATTAAATAAATATAAAATTATTATTTTTTAGGATATTTTTATAGATATAAAATAATGTTGAAATATTCAAGTTAAGGGTGCTGAAAATAGTGGGTTGTCTTTCAAGGATGCCTCATCAAAATGGAATATCATAATTGATAGTGAAGGCTTCACAACATTTCCATAAAAAATAATGAATTACAATAATTAGTTATACCTTTATTGGAATATAACAAATAGATATTATAGAATATACAATGAAAACAATAATTCTAAGACAACTTCATAAAATTAAAGGGACATTGAAAAATTATTTACTGATGGTTATGATGAAAACCATTCTAAAGGATAGTTTCATATTGATTATATAATGGATTATTATTTAGATGGATAAATGGGTTAATAGGGAATACATAAGATATTATCCATTCATTAAAGTTTTTGTAAACCTTGATATGTTCCATTATTTTATGTGTTTTGTTTTTTAAGTCTAAGGCTTCTCAAAAATTTATATTTCATTCTTGGTGGAGGATTTGTTCAATGTTGGTAGGACTTTAATAATATTTGTTTCCTTTTTATCTATTCATGTAAACAATTGTTTTTGGTTTCCTTGTCCTTATACTGTCTCTTTAATTAATTTAATTTGGGTCGGGGTAATGGATTCTATCATATTTGTTCAAATTAAATATCCAAAAGAATATAGCCAAATTCTGCCAAAATTCAACCCTTAGGGTAGACACTATGCTTTGAGATAAATATAACCATTATACCATTTTCCTACATCAATTAATTAGGGAAAAAATTTCATTTTATCCCTTTACTTGAACAAAGTCTCTGAAACTCAATAATCAATTAATTATTTATAAGGAATTGTTTCCCCAATATCTTCCCAACATTTAATCATTGTTATCAATGAAAATTGAACAACCATAAATGGTAAATATCTATTTTTATTAAACATTGTCATATGATAAATATTTATTTCATATAATTTTATTCATCTTATGTGGTATAAGATCTTATAAAACCTAGGACACAACCATACCAAATTGAATCATTCTATACTACTACATCAAACATTCTAACATATGGAAATGACCATGAACTAACAATAATAAACTCATAATGGTTACTAACTTGGGGTACTTGATATAGGAGTTTCATTATCCCTATATTTAAGGAAAAAATCATATTTTATAACATATAAAACATATATATATATATATATCAATAATTTTCATAGGATTATCCAAATAAGCATTCCACACTGATCCTAGAAGATCTCACTTAGAGGATTTATATGGTATTTTACAACTAGAATGCATACTAATGTCACCAACACCAAGAATAAGAACATACCCCCCCCCCCCATTTATTTTTAATTTTTATTCCTAAGTTTATAATCTAAAAATTTATTTTTATTTCAATGTTTTTTCATGAAACACGGTTACCTAAAATTGTCAGGAAAATCGTGTAGGGCCTATGTAGATGGGTCTAAAAATGTTACAAAAGTATTCTTCTGGACTAGAGAATTTTTTTTGTAACCATAAATCTAAAATTTACTAGTTCCATAGAATGTCTAGTGAAGGATTCATGGTTGACCATAGTTTTTTAAACTCTATTACAACCATTTCATTTTCCCATATTTAAAAAAACTCTATATCATTTCAATAATAAAATGAAAACCATCCATTTCTCTTATCCCATCTCCCTAGTCATGAAATCCACATCCCACCTTCCCTTATCACTATTATGATGCATGAACAATTTCCTCCTTTTAAATATTGAGAACCAGGATTATCATACATAGGTATTACATCTTTATATACAAATATTCACTATGTTACACAAACACACAACTTAGTATAATAATATTTTAGTGTCTTTAGAGACTAGGTACACAATCATATAATTATATTAAAGTTAATCAATGCGTCCCATATATATCTTCCCATTCATTACTCTTAAAATATATACCCTACATCAAAAAATTCATCATAACTCAGGGAAATGAAACATAAGAATTTGTGAGCTTAGATGTGTGGTAATAGTAAACAAGGGAAATATATAAGAATAACATAAACATAAGGGTATTGGATCATGGAATAAAAATTGAAAACCAAACATTTTATATAAAATATCATAATATTAATTCATTGAATATATATTTTATGTTCATAATACATTAATCATATAAAAATCATGTAAAATGATCCATAGGAACACACCATTAGCACAACAGATAGAATTGTGGTGTAGACATAAGCATATAAAACCATTTCCATAACAGTCAAGGATCAATACCAAGGCTTAAATTGTGGAAATATTTCACTCATGAACCCTCATAGTAGTCAAGTTACATTCCCAAGATCATCATAGAAGAAAATTTTTATTAGTAAACCAAGTACACTCCCCATTCTAGTACTATCAATATTGTAAGACTTAAATCATAAACCAAATCATTGGATGAAGATATATGTCCCCTACATCACATAAAGAAAATAATTCATATGTTTTCCACAAGATCATAAAAAAATTAAGAGTATCATATCCCAATAAAATAAATTAGTTTCATAAACATTTCTTCATATCAGAAACTATGGAACAACGATAATTTTTATAATCATTAAAAAAATTTATCATAGCATAACCCAGGGAAAAGGAAGTGGGTTTTTTAATATTTTTATTATATAATAAAACATGGAAGATAAATTGGTATCATAAACGTCTTTTCATTATTAACCATCCATATAAATAATATGAATGATATCCTTGGATTAAATCCCAATACAATCATAAGATACCTCAAAGGATCACATCTTAGATAGATAATTATTATGAAAATTATCTTAGAAATTTTATTAAGTAAAAGAAAATTTCCTTGATTTTTTTTAAATATATAACCTTTTTAAAAAAATTTATTTGAAAATAAAATTTTTAACTTATAATGGAATATTTAAAAAAAGATTAAAATATTTTGTGAGAAATATAGTCTTTCTACATTGAATATTTTTTGAAAAATAGTAAAACATATTAAAAATACTTTACTTATAAAATAATATTTTAAACATAAAATTTAATCATTAAAAAAATTTAGTTCATGATGTTTGATAATTTTGTACATTACATACATGATAAAACCAAGGTTTTTTTAAAATTTTTCGTAAAAGAAAAATAGGAATTATTTAGAAAATGAAATGGAAATTCATATCAAAAAATTTAGTAAAAAATAAAAAATGGTTATAAGTTTCGTTATCAATTAATTTCATGAATTATAGAAACTAAAATTAATAAATATTTAGAAAAAATGGTTATGAATGAAAAGTGGGGTTTCAATTAAAGATAAATAAAGGTAATTTTTCTTAAAAACATTCTTAAAAACTATTGAGTACATAGGTTGAGGAAAATGAAGAAAAAAAATGTGTATTATCATGAAATAAACATAGGATAATAAAATTCATGAGTTTATAGAGAGAGGGATCATAATATTATATCATTATAAATATAATAAAAATAAACCACATAAATAATGAGATTGTAACAAGAATTATGTACCAGTTCGCTAACATAGAATTTTAAGACCCAAGAGGGGATAAAATTAAATGAAACTTATAATATCTGGAGAATAAATAAATTAATTTTATTTCATTTAAATAGATATTTATATACTCCTCAAAAAATTATATAGGTTAATAACATAACATTTCACACAAGGAAAGTATATTAGGATAAAAATCTCGTACTGCTTTTGTAACTATTAAACTATAAACCCGGTGATAGAGATATTATCAAATGGGTATGTAAATCTACATAATTTTCATTATAATAAATATAATATAAATTCCTATGTATTATATATACCACAAAATAAAAATAGATTATTACTATGGAATTTTTCTAACAAAATTAAATAGTGAGACTGAAATCCTTTACCGCTTTAGTAATAAATTGAATCATAATCACCAATAAAGAATAAAATCAAATGAAACTTTAAATATCATTAATAATATAATATTAATGATATAACAATTAAAATGGGTAATATATATGAAACACAAAAGAAATGTGTGGTGAATTTGCATATCTCCCATAAATAATAGAGAGATAAGAAATCCCTTAATTTATGTCTCGAATTCCCTTGTACACATTCAATCCACATGTATAATAAGTAAAATTTATTATAAATTTATTATAGAATAGTAAATATATATATTGTACCATATATTAATTAAATATGAACATTAATTACCCATTATTTACTAATTACATGTTAAAATCACGTTTCAGGTAATAATAACTTTATTTTTTCTTATGTGTTTTGATTTGTTATTTTCAGTCCTCTTTTACTGATCACGGTGACATCATATATAGAATAATAATAATGACATAATTTTTATAATTATACATTAATTAAACATTTAAAACGAATCATTAGATATTGTTTTAAGAAATTAAGTATGTTATGATCATGGAGGGGGCAGGTCATACATGTGTATGAGTAACATTTTTTATAACAATCATAATTGAAAAGAGGTTTGTATTATTTTATCATTAATAGATTATAATAATATCATAAATAACATAATATTTATTTTAATATACGTATACAAATAATACATTTTGTTTCTTTAAAAAAATATTGATTTAAATTGCAATGTGATGGCAGTAGTTCACACGTACATGAACAATGTTATCATCATTCCATGAGTCAAAAATAAGAAATAAAATGATATATTATATTTAATAAATCATAAATATGTCATTAATATCATAAATATTTCATTAATATCATAATTATGTCATTTATATCATATATATTCATCAACATTATCATTATTATCTTCTATTTAAAGGGTTAGTGAAAAAAATAACCACATCGCTTCACAAGGCGGTACTCTGTCGTACACACATGTGACATTATTGTTTCCCCTATGTAATTGAAATTAAAAAAGGATAAATAGGTTATAATGACTCCATAGGCATAAATATAATATAAATAGCATATATATTTATACATTAAATCCATAATATTAAAAAATGGTTATATGTTGTAATGAAAATAACTAATGACATTTTTTCTCTAGGTAATAGTTTTACTGACACATGAATGATGATTTCATAACCCATTTAATGTAAGTAAAGAATGAACTAATTATTTAAATTAACATAAAAACATATTTTTATATAGAATATACTGAGTTTATTATATAATAATTTTTTAATAAGAATTTAATGAGGTGGTGGAAGAAATTAAACAAAAACAGTTGCTGAATAATGTAACCTCTTCTTTGGGAAACCTCCTTAATATTAAACCAAAAGGAATAATAGGTTGTATTTATGACCTCAATAAGAATTATAGTATAATTTAATGTAATTTTTTAATTTATTTTCATAGGTATTTTCCGAACTAAATGGGTATGTAGTTTTGAATATGAGAGGATAGGGGATGGCCTTTCATAAGTTAGGTGGGGGTACAGTTGTAATTTTTTTTGAATAGACAAAGGTGTTCATTTTTTTTCTCATTACAAAAGTCACAAAATAGATTATTATATATTATTATACACTATAAAGTATAAATATGTCAGTAAAATATATTTTATACACATTTTTATTTCATTTTAACCCTTATCTTTTTAGTTTAACCCCACCAGTAACCCCATTTTTAACTTAATTTCAATAAATAGTTTTTACTATTTTTACCAATAATTATGACCAATGATTAATTCCAACATATAATATAATATATATTATGTTATTATATATTTGGAATTCATTTTTCTAAATTCCATTCACCTACATGGAAAAATTAATTTAAAACTAATCTCACAAACGTGACTGTAAAGCGGGTTTTCAAAGAGAAGGTCAAAATATTAAAAGTTTTTTATATAAATATTTTTCATTAAAAAAATTAAAATGGAATAAGTTAGGTAAATATATATATATATATATAATTTATCTTAATATATAATTTATACAAAAAAATTATTATTCAATTAAATTTAAATATTTTTCTATATTTATCAAAAAATTAATCTTTCTAAAAATTCCCAAAAATTTGTCCTATGATAATTTTAAAATTATTATTTCATAAATTTAATTTATTTTTAAAATAAATTTTCCTAAATTTTTAAAAATTCGTCTAAAATATATTCATAAAAATGATACGAAGCAGCTTTTTAGAAAAAAATATATATATTTTAAACATAAAACTAGATTTATTCTCATCTCTTGCCTATAAAACAAAAAATATTAATGTTAAATGGGTTATTTAATATTTACTAAAATCTTTTAATTAAGAAAATTTCAAAAAAAATTAAATTTTTTAGTTAAAAAATATTTGTGTGTGTAAAATAGTTTTTTAGAAAATGATTTCTTTATTTTCAAATAGATTTTATTTGAATTTATAATTAATTGGACTATAAATAATTAAATTTATATACATGTTTAGACCATATTTTTTTCATAATTTAGTTAATATTATTCATACCCTCAATTTGAATTTCTAGGTGATAATTATCATATTAAAAGATAATATTTTAATAAAATGTCTTATTTCATTTAAACATAGTTTTTCATACAACAAAAGCTAAAATCAGTGTTGTGTACAACCTAAAATATCAAAATGATTAAATTTATTGAAAAAATATATATTTCACAAAATCTTGGGTTATTATATTCTACCCCCCTTAATATGAATTTCATCCTTGAAATTTATAATGGTTTAATATTAGAAATTTACTTACAAGAAATCCACTTTTGAACAAATGAATAATTAAAATTTCATTAAAAAGGGAAAGTTATAAACATAAAAGTTACATAATGTAACTCATAACGAGGCTCCCACATGTGAAAATATAGGTGGGAAGTGAAAACATGGACATAGAAATAAAAACTAGCAACTAGACTCTGATGGATGAAGATAGAGAACATAGTCAGGATAATGTTAATGAAAACAAATCCCTAAACCAAAACGGCCTAAAAAGGTCATTGATATCATAAAAATGATGATAAAAAAGCTAAACTTATGTTTCAATATCATTTTCCTAATATTGGGGAATTCATTTTCCATTAACACTAAGAACATATGAAGATTCATGTACTTAGATTCATTTTATTTCATAGGAAAAATTTCATGCTTTTGATGTGCCTTGATAAATTTACCATTAATCTCTTAATCAAGGAGATTTATTTTTCTGGTACTAATCACTAAATAATATCAATAAAATAATGATAAGTTATTAATTATATATCTAGTTAAAAAATGGTAACACTAGTTATCCAATATGGATAAATCATTATATGGTGATGTAATATAATAATATCAAAAACTCCCTCCAATGATCAACATAAACCATTCTACAAATTTTTACCTTATGGACCTTCCAAATTTAATTTTTTTTGAAAGGTCAACAAATTTTCCAAAATCAACAAAACATTATTCCTCGAAATATAATTAAGCAACTCTTAGAGGTCACATTACTAACATGTGAATACCTTGGTCATATATTCTCTTAAATCTTTATGATTACTAAAATAACCATAAACCCTCCATTAAAAATTTTATTCATCCACATTAGTTGAATAAAACCATATAATATTGAACATATTATATATTTCCAATAATTTTGTAATTTACATTAATGATAACATAAACCACTTTGTCATAAAATCCTTTATCAATTTTGGGGTCATAAGTAATATCCAAATTACATAATACATATTAATCATATGTTTAACCAAAAAAATATTTGTATCAAAATCAATAAAACATTAACGATTATTTTCCATTAATAATGTATTTTCATAAAATAAAAACTTTTCATTGAATCACTTTTATAGGCCGTTAGTGATATTTAATGAATTGTTGTATAGGCTTAATAAAAACAATTACTGAACAATTCTTATATATATCATTACTCATATAACATAATATGATAATTCCAATAAACAATAACTTCAATAATCACACTTCCTTCTCAAACATTAACTAGGATTCATTATCTTATTACTTTACACTTTTTTCCACTCATATGTCATTTATAGCCTTTTGTAATTATAAATATAACCATTACTTTTAAACCCCTATTGACTCTAATTATGAGATTCCCCCTAAGAACATAAATTTTCATAATTCAGATAATTTCCCCATTTAAAACATTCAAAAGTTTATGATCCCTTTGGTAAACCATTATTCTAATCCATTTAATTATATAAATATGTAACTTTTACTTTGTATTTTCATGCCTTGTATCCTTATTTATACATCCAAAAAATCTTCTCATCACTCTCATAAATTTGATTGCATTATTTGTTCCACATTATTTACATGTATAAAATCAAATATTATTTCATTTATGGTCTATACTACCATAACTCTCAATGAACAATATTCTTATTTACTTTCCTGAGTCCAATAGTTATATAACATGATCATTGTTAATCATGTTCTATGATAACTAATTAGTCATAATAATAATACCCTTCACTCTATTCAGCATCCCAATTTGAATTCTCATTAGAAAATTTACCTTCACATTCAATGTAAACATGGTTACTTCATATTCCCTCCATTGAATAAAACAAAAAAGCATAGCTTTATCAATCCATCCCAAAATGGGAGACAAAATATTCATGAAAATCGCTTATTGCTATCAAAATCATGACACATGTTTAATCAATGACACATTATTTTTATCAAATTTCATTTTTAGTAAACATATATTTAAATCCATCATGATGGTTCATCAAAATTTTGGGAAATTTTAAAAAATATGTCATAAGTGTGTCAAACTTGGTGAGCAGCAAGGCCCATTCTTGGTAACCATGTGATGATTGAGTCCAAATCAATGCATCCTTTTCAATGTTATTACCCCTAGGTATCTCTATGACAAATACATATTAACATTTCACATTAAAACTGGGATATAATTTTGTAGAAACCACATTCTCTATCTTTTTCCAACATTCCATGTCATTTTCCAATATGTTGATTCTTCTTAGAATTTTCCTTAATAATATACTTATACATATCTGTAGAAATTTGCCAAGGTATCTCACTAATGTTTTCTCATCCAAATTTATAAATGTAAAATAAACCTTTCCACATATAACAACTATAATGACCCAAGCATTTCATACATATATATTTCTTCTTTTTAGATGAATATTAAATATATTACACGAACACATCCCTGATGACTCTAAGCTTGTTGTGCCTTTATAGACTAGGTACACAATCATCTAATTTAGTGAAATTCCTTTAATGTCACCCATAAATATCTTACCATCATATAATATTAATATATATATACAGTAATAAAGTCATTATTTATAACCTAAATTCATGAATCATAATAAAAGGTGATATTATATTGCTTGTAAGGTTAAAAATCAAATATATAAGCATAACATGAACATAAGGGTATGAGAACATGAAAATAACATTTGAAAATCATACCCTGCATATCAATGATCATAATATTGATATATTACTTACTGATTTCTAGTTCATTATACAAGATTCATAAGAGAATCAAAGAACAATATCCATGATAGCATAACATTGGCATAAGGAATAAAAAAATTTCATAGATAAAATCCTTAAAAATCAATTCTATAGTACACAAGGTTGACTTAAAATTCCCCAATAGTTTAAATGGTTCACACTCAAAACATCACATTAGTCATGGTTTACTCCCAATACCATCATATTTGAAAAATTACTTTACTCGACTGGATACACAATCCATTTTATTCCTTTCAATCTCATGTGAACTTAATATTTACCCAATTCATTGAAGAAAATATTTTTCCCACACATAATATAATTAAAATCAAGTTTATGTGCACCACAGGATCATAAAACATTAATCATATAATAACCCATGAAATTAAATGGGTTTCATGAAAATTTAATCATATCAGAACTTACAGAATAGATATTGGTTTGATACACATTTAATCAATTTGTCAAAGAATAACTCAGGGAAAAAAGAAGTGGGTTTAATAAAATTATTATCATGGTTTAACCCGTAAAGAATAAATGTGTTTTATAAAAATATCTTCATCATAATACGTTTGTACAAAGAAATATAATGGTATCATTTTTTATCATGAATCATTTATAAAAATAATAATAATGGTAACCTTGGTTCATATCCCTAGAAAATTATAAGTTACATACAAAAATGTAATCTTAGATGGATAATGGTTTTTAGAAATAAAATAGAATATTTATTGAGGAGATCAAATTTCATTGAAAAACACTTTTTCAGACAAAAAACATTTTGGGAATCCTTTTCTTTGAAAATAAAATTGAATACTTATAGTGGAAACATTAAAAATCATTTAAATCAATTCTTGCTAAAAAACCATTCCACATTGAAATTATTTAAAAAAACCTAAATTGTTTTCAAAATTAATTAATTTTAAAAAAATATTCTAAAATTATAAATAATATTTTAAAATATATGATGTAATTGTGGTTGAAAATTTCATACATGGTATGCATGTTAAAAAACTAATTCCTTACACATTGTCAATAAAATCAAAAAAGACAAGCTTTAGGAAATTAAATGAATATTACTTTCAAGAATATATAAATAGTAAAACCTGCGTAAAAATTTATTTAATATATAATTCTAATAATGTTAAAAAAATTAAAATGTTTATTGAAATAAACGCTTGGAAATAAAAATGATTTTTCAACCGAATAGAGAAATAAAGATTATTTTTATTAAAAACATTATTTTGAACTATTTATTACATAAAGAGATGAAAATAATGGGAAAATTTTATTCTAATGACAAAATATAGTATAATTACTTTTATTTTATTCTTGGGAGATGATTATTTTATATTACCATAGAAAACATAAAAATCAATCTTGATAAATGATGAGATTGCAACATAAAAACATTACCACTTTGGTAACATTAAATTATTTTCCCCATTAAGAGATAAAATTAAATGAATCTTAAAATATAATTATAATAAGTTAATTCATGATAGGAAATTTAAATAATTCTATATATAAACTTCATAAAATAATAGTTGTTCATAACATAACATATCTCTCAATGGAATCAAATTGATATAAAAACTCATTATGGAATTGGTACCATTTGAATTGTAAACCCCATTATAGTGAGATACTAAAATTTTTATGTAATTAAAAATAATTTATAATATGATGGTCAAAAAATATATCCATGGGTACTATATACCCCACATAAAAGAAACAGGTGGTGATTTTTGCATGTGTCTCGCAGAAGTTAAATGTGGTACGAAGATCCATTACCTCTTTATAAATATTTAGAATAATAATCCCAAATAAAGAATAAAATAAAATTATGATTTAAATACAATTAAAATTATTATATTCATGAAATAATTGGGATTTAAATGCACCATATAAAATAAATTAGTGGTAAATTTTCATATGTCTCTCAAAAATAATAGAGAGACTAGAAATCCCTTAATTTAAGTCTTGACATCCTTCATACATGTTCGATCCTGTTGAAAAATAAACATATGTTTATTAAAAATATATTATAGAAACATAATTACATATATTATACCTTATTTTATTTACTTATAACTATTAAATGTCATTTTATTATCAATTATATATTAAAATCATGATTTGGGTAATAACTGTATTGTTTTTTCACATATGTTTTCAATTGTTATTTTTTGTCCTCTTACGTTACATACAGTTCCATCATATCCCAAATAATTATCATATTTATACATAAATTACTATTTTTATATGATTAATTGTATATCGGTTTGAGTAATGAAATATGTTATGATCTTGGATACAATAGTTCATACGTATGCATGAGTAATATTTCCATTTTTCAATGATCATTTTTGAAATGTGTAAAGTAATAATTTATCATTATAAAATTATCATAATTTAATAAATATAATAATATTTATTTGAATATACTTATAAATATCATCTATGTGGTGTGGTGATGAACAGAGAGAGTCATATTGCTTCGTGAATGTGGTAGTCCACAATAGCATTAATGAATTTATCATCCTTCAGTGAGTGTAAATGTAAGAAAGAGAATGGTAGATTGTATTTTAATAATTATAAATATTTCATTAATATCCTAATTTTTCCATTTATATCCCATATATTCAGTAAATTTATCCTTATTATATTCTAAGTAAAGCGTTAGGGAAAACAGATCACATCGATTCACGAAGTGGTAGTCCGACACACATAAGAGTAATGTTATCGTACCCCCTACGAAATAGAATTAAAAAACATAAAAATAATATATTGAAAATAGTCATGGATTTATGTTATAAATATAATATCCCTACTTTATTTCGTCATTATACCCAACTATGAGAGGTAATAATGGAAAAATGAATGAAATCGGTTAGCGAGTCAGTAGTCCGCCAACCATTTGAATGACGATTTCATAAAATATTTGATGGGATTCGGGATGGTTATAGGTAATTAACTTGATATTACAAAATATTATTATATATAAGAGACTAATTTTTTTATATAATCATTTTTTAATAACAATTGAAGTTGTTGGGAGAAGAAGAAAAATAAAAATGCTCTTTGAAGAATGTAATCTATTCTTCTGGTAACCTACTTGGGTTTGCACAAAAATCTTTCCTAGGTTTCATTTAAGTAAAAATGTGTCCTATAAGATAAGATTATGGAATTTAGGAAGTATTATTTTATTTATTAAACAAAACAAAGTGTTATGAAGTTGTGAATAGGAGGGTAAATGTGTAACCTTTTATAAGTGAGGTGAGTGGTCGACTTGTGATTTTTTGAAACGAAAATAGTGTACCCATTTTTTTATCCTTAAAAAAGGCATAAAAATTGATTATTTTAGATAATTATAAATTATAGGGTCCTAATAGTTATTGAAAATATATTTTATACATGTTTTGCATTATTTTAACCGTTATCTCTTTAGTTTAACCCCTGGTAAACCAGTTTTTACCTTAACCGTAGTACATAATTTTCAATGTTTCTAGTTTTCATTATGATAAAAAATTAATTTCACCTTGTTAGATGTTATAAATTATTTTTATTCCATATATTTAATCCATTTTTCCAAATTTCATTGACTTAAGTATTAAATTTTAATTTAAAATAAATCTCTCAGACGAAATGAGAAAGCTTGTTTTCAAATATTTTAATTATAATTTACTAGTTTTTATATACAAATTCGTTTGGAAAAGGATTAAAATTAACATAATTGTATTAATAGATATAATTTTTATCTAATTATAATTTAAAATTTTTTAAAATATAATTTAAATTCAAAAATAATATAAATGAAAATGCATTTTTTTTCTAAAATACAGTATTTTTCTTTATTCATGCAAAAATTAATCAATTTAGAAAATTCACAAAACATTACCCAAATATAATTTCTAAATGATGATTTATGTCTTTAAAATTATTATTTATTCTATAAATTTTATAATATATTCAATAATTATTTTGAAAAAATGTGTACACAAATGTTAAAAATTGTTTTTTACAGAAAAAGACACCTTTTAATCATAAAATTGATTTATTATTATCTCTTTTCTACAAAACAAATAATATGATTTTTAACTATCTAATTAATTATATAAAAAAATTAATGTAATTCACCAAAATTATTTTGTCAAATTTATTGAGGTAAAACACATTTTTGTGCATAAATACATTTTTTTCATAAAAAGATTTCTGTTATTTTCAAATGTTTTTTATTTTAATTTATATTTAATCAGACACCAAATAATTCATTTTATATACTTTTGTAGACCATATATTTTCATAATGTTGTTAATTATTTTAATATCCTCTATTCCAATGGATGAGTCATATCCATCATATTAAATAATAATATTTTAATAGTATGCCATGTCTCGTCTAAACATGATGTTTCATGTAACTAATTATAAAAGAATTGTTTTGTGTAATAAAAGATTTTAAAAAAAAGTAAAATTATTTGGAAAACATATTTCAAAAAATAACAGGGTGTTATATTACTTCACTACTCTTCTTCTCGCTTTCTATTTCAATCATTTTTCACATCTATTTTAGGTGAGCTCTCTCTCCTGTTACTATTCCTTCTTCACAGTCTATTTCATCCCCTATTTTCTTCCATCCATTTCATATCCCTCTCAATGTGCTTAAAAATCCAGATATTTTAGAATATATTTCTCCAAAAATTAATTATATTTTTATAAATATTATTTTTCATGAAATACCAAACTAAAATAAGATGAAAAATATTTGACGAATGATATTAAAAAAATATCATAAAAAAACCTCTAGTAAATTAACATATATTACTAAAATAAAATTTACTAAATTTATAGGATAAATAATTAATATAATCTAATACTAAAAAGGATTATTCTTTATTAAATAACTTCTTTCACAATTTATATATTTTAACCAAAATAAATAAATTTTTTAATATTATAATATTTTTCTATATGAACGCATATATTATCATTATTCAAATTATAAATTTATATGAGTTAATATTATTTATTATTATTTTTTATAAACATTATTTTTGAAAAAAATGGTTCTTATTCATATTATGTATTTAAATTTTAAATCTAATTTCTCAAATTTATGTATTTTAATTTCAAAAAATGGACTTTATTTTTGAATTTGGAATGTCAATATTAGCACGGATAATTTTTTAATTTTTCTAAAATAATTGATTTTTAGGTTTATTGTGAAAACTATGGTTTTTATTAAAAACATAGTGTTTATGACTTTATCATGAAAAATGAATGACAATTTTTTTATGAATTTCTTGGAAATGAGTATATTAAGGTGTAAAATAAACCATTTAAAAAGTATTATGTTTAATTTATAAAAATCTTCCATCACATTTTGAAATTTATGTAATCATTTATTCTAATAAAAATGTGTTCTCAAATGTTTTTATTTTTATTCTAATTTCACAATGTGGTATTATTTTTTTTGACTACTTTTAATGTTACAAAAATATCAAATTGTTAATAATAAACTAATTAATGTCATATAAATAATGAAATTTATAATTTTATCTTATTTGTAATTTTTAAGAATAAAAAACACAATTTGTATTATAATGGTTTTTAAACTTTATATGTACAAATATGAAAATTAATTTTTTAATCCTTGGATTTAAAAAAATAGGTTTCATATTTAGAATCATTAACCAAAAATTATTTAATAAGGCCATTTTATTTTTAGGAATTAGAATTAAAATACTCACTAAAACATTAGATACCACAGTAAAACCCAAAAAATGTAAATATGAAAAATCTAAGAGTTACAGATATAAAAACATATTAAAAATCAATGTAAAAATGTTTTGTTGAGGCATTATTTACAAACCATTCCCCCTCTCAATTATTTTCATGATGTATCTAAGAAAACTCATCTAAATATCCATTCAACTGTACCACAAAAAGACCCTAAGAGAATTCATGATCTCTAATGTCTAAAGACAAGCACTCAAGAATCAAACAATGAATAGAGGGAATGATTTCCAAACATGAGATAAGATATAAGGTTTAAATATAGATACAGATAAATATATTAGAAATATTTCATTTTAAAAAAAATAATAGTGGTAGAGATACAAAAAATATTATTCGAAAAAAATAGGGTGCATCTCCAATAAAACCAAAAAGTACAACTCAAACTTTCAACATAAACCTCTGTGATATGTGGGAAACATCCCATGGTCTCACTACCAATTACATATGACTAGTTAAAATAAACCTAACTACCTCACTACACCACTTTTCCGTTTCATTTATTAAAAAAATTATTTTCTACACATCCCCTAGGGAGTGTATATAGTGTGAACTAAACATGATCAGAAAGATCTTACCAAAGTGTTCTCTAAAAATTCTCTATCAACTAATAAATATATTCTAAAAATAATAAAAACATGGAATGATAGTGTATTTTAAACATTTATAACAAAATAATGGTAAATTATTATGATTTTTCATTTATCTTCGACAAAAGATGATATTATTATTATAAATTGATTTTAAAATAAACAATCATAAAATAATAAAATAATATTTAATATTTCAATTAAATCCAAAATAATTAAAGGCAATTTAAAATATAGATCACTCCTAGGAAGAGATATGTCTAGTCTAGTTAGGTCATTAATACCCTAGTAATAAATAAAGGCTGATGGGTACTATACAAGCTCCCCAGAACAATATGGCATAGAGAATAGAGAAACACCCCATGGGTGAACCTATAGTGATGATCGATAATTATTTCCCTATGACATAGTTCATAGGTAAAATAGGAACACCCCATGAGGGATCCACATATGGAAAATTAGATAAGTACCAATACCAAACCCACTCCTAGGAACCTAAGGCTCTCATAATCATTATATGTCAAAACATTTCAATAGGGTTAATCTCATTTCATAATAAGTTTCTAAAATCCTTTTATAATCTAAAACTAAACTTTTTAAAAAATTCACAAATGGTTTCTAATGATTTTAAAACCTCTTTCCTTTACAAATTAAAAGCAAAAAATCCATATTTTATTAAAAACTCATTTTATTCATGCTTACCATCAAAGTAAAGAATCATGTCGAAAATAATTTTGAAATCAATTTAAATAACCAAGATCATTTACATTTCAAGAATCATAAGGGAGATACAGAACCACTTACCTCACACTTAGGTCAAATTACAACTAAAACGGTATCCACGCACTAGAAGTATGGCTCGAACACTAATAGGAGGAGGCCCTAAATATCAATTCCCAAACCATAGAATCTAATTTCAACAAGAACATGGTTGGTGTATAATTGAAGAGGCCAAATTTCTTGTATAACACATGATCCACACCCAAACAATACAATTTAGTCTCTAAGAATAGATGCACAATGTGATGAAACTGAAGATGGCCACATGATTTAGGATAATATTCAAAAATAAGATCAACCATGGTAGAATTGATGCCCAAATATATGTCTATATATCCTCCCTAAACACCTGACTCAAACAAATATTATAAAAGTTATTAGATGGATTTATTGAGGTGAATAACGATTCAAAATCATATTAAAACACTTTCAATAAGATCCCAGAATCATCCATAAACAAATAAAATTGATACAACCAAATAATAAATATGATTTGGCCATTTAAATTTATAAAATTAATTACACAATGGAATGGTTTAATTTAACCACATCCATGGAGGCATAGAAATAACCTCTCCAATGTGCTTCATATGCCATGCGGCCACTCCCTTTCACAAAGAGGGTAGGAATATTTCACCAACCAGGATCTCTACCATGCCCGTGGTGGGGAATTTTAGTCATGGTAGCTACGGTGACCACCTAAGTCCATCCCTAAACAACATCCTACTATTTTGTGATGTTTATAATAGTATTTAACCATATTAACATAAGGGGAAAATGTTTTGGACCACATCATGGACAAAACCATTTTTTCTCTGGAAGACTCCCAGCATTATTTTCAAACAACCAATCCACTCTAAAACTCATAACCCCACAAAAGACTAACTATATGCTAAAAATAGTGTACCTCAATATGGGATGTTCCAATCTTTTGACCATAAAACATTATATCCCTATAAATTCACATTGATGGTGGGTTATTTATAAAAAAATGTGACCACTTCTCCTTTTTCGATGACTCACACTTCCTTGTATTATGATAATCTAATCAATTCCACCATAAATATTTTATAGATGAAATAAAAAACCACAGAGAACTTTCATTTGTGAGTTAGTTATCTCCACTAGCTATTCCAAACTTGAACATCTAGTTTTAACTCAACATCATCCCAATTCATAACATTTGAGGGATTAGTAAGAAACTTATTATGCCGATATATATGTAAGACATCATGAATAGTGTTTAACTATTTTTTTATTCTATGTGATATGAAAATATCTATCCCAATTAGTTATATTAGGTGGTCTAACATATCTTGGATCTAACTCCCACTATTTCTCATTTCTATGGTGACCTAAATAAAGGGGATCCTTTAAACTGGCCCTATCAGAAAAAAGAAACTCCAAAGGATGGCATATATAATCTACATAAGATTTATAAAAACTATGAATTAAAAATAATCATTGACATACATCCAAAATCATCAATAACATGTCCAGAATAATACACAGTTGCATGAGAGAGGACTCAACCACCACTCACAAACAAATAGGTGACCTATAGAGGTAGACATATAGAGACTTTAAAGGGTCCATTTTGATTAATGAATGGTAATGATTAATATAATAAACCTCGTTCAGTCCAAGATAGATATCTAAATATCGACCAAAGTTCAAGACACATGTATGATGAGTATCCTGCAGGATCTGAATATCATACTCTCTATGGACTTCTAACAATTTTTAATAAGTTTTAATGAATCTAACCTAAGTCCCCATCAATTTTTGGATACTTATCAAGATCATAGAAGTAAAAATGAGATCCCCATTATAGACAATAGTAGTGGGGACCACATTAAACGGTATAACATTCTACATATATTTATTTTATAGTTAACAAACCATGGTGATTTCCCTATACAAAATCAAATGATCTAATTTCATCAACTGATAAATGAACTCTAAGAAAGAATAATTTACTATATTATTATTTTTAAATCCCACTATAAAAAACACATATTCCTTTTTCCAAATCTATACAGGAACTAGAAGTGGATAGAGTAGACAAAAGGATTTAGGTGTGATTCTTTGATCTACTTCTAGTTATAATAATGAGATGCATAATCTGTAATGCCACACATCATACTCAGCCATAATAAAAATTGTCACAATTAAAAATTTATCATTAGAGTGCTAGGATGAACCTCCCAAGATGACCTATAAAAATATTTCACCATTTAATTTATAATAGATTATGGGATTATGAATCGACTCCTTTGGTGAACAATTCTATCAGAGGGGAGAGACTAACTAGGAACAGTGCCCCTGTCATATAAGGATTCTATCATTCCTCTAAACTCAACATCTTCCTACTAGTCCTACTGAATAAACACATGGATAGACGATAATAACCGAAAACTATTTAGAACCATACCTAAATAAATATCTAGTACACCCAGATGAAACTATAAAAAATTCCCATTAAGGTTTCACTGTTATTTCACTTTTGATACTTCATGAGAAACTAATTTCCTACAATGATCATCCATGATGACATCACTCTTACCAGGGATATTAGTGATGTCAAATTCATGTTTCATGAGGTACTCCACAAATCACCTATACATAAAATTTATATCCATCCAATAAGATATACAAATTAAAATCTTATGATAATAATAGACTATAAATCACCCGCACAAAAACTAATTCCACCAACACATAAGTGTGTTCATTATAATGACTATTTTTACATCTAGAGTAAGAAAACTCATTGCATTCCACTAATGCTATAAAAAAATTTATTCCATAAAATGATCACACTGTATATGAATGCATCCCTTTCATTACTAGAATAATTAAATCAAGCCACATACCCCATACCTAGTTCTATAATGATCATAATAGGAGCTGGTGTCAGTCACCATTTCAACACATATAAAGTGTCATGACACTTATAATATCATCTGTATCTTACTCCTTTCATTAAAATAGAAACCAATGGTGATTATAATTTTTTTTTTAAAATATGTACCACTGATAATTCTCATTTATACCTTGGATTATATATATCTCAATGATGTTGGTGGTTCTTCCCATCACAAAATATCCTTCACCATTTCAGAATTTACTGTGAGACCATGTTCTGAAATAATGTGCTCAGCTAACATCACCTATCTGATGTAGAAATTAAATTTTGATAGCTTTGATAAAGGTGATGACTCTAGATGATTTCAAAAATAAAATTCATATTTTTCTTTTTCTCTTTATTAGTTCTCAAATCAACCATGATATCATCCACCAAATAACCAAAAAAATTATTGAGATTCTAGTGGAATATCTAGTTTATCAAACACATAGAAAATGTTGGAGTGATTATTTGGACAAAAGGAATCACATTATGTTCATAATTCCCATACCTGATCCTAAAAAAGTATTTAGGATATCTGATTTCTTAACACAAAGATGATTATAACCTAATAGAATATAAATTTTTTAAAATCACTCCCGAATATTAACTAATTAAACAAGTTATATAGAAAAGGTAATTGATTCTTTTTTAAATATTATCGAATTCATCTTCAAATAAGCTATGTAGATACTAAGATAACCATAATATTGTATGGAAAATACAAATGGGGCCTCCTATGGTAAAACATGAGAGAGGGAAAATTCCATCTCTAACCGGTCCCACAAAAGGATCTTGATCTCATCTAAACTTGTGTGTTCCATATTATTGGAGGGTATAAAAAACAACTGATTACTAAGAACTATATTGATGGAGAATTATACCTCCATATTTAGATGAATAATGTAAAATTCATCTAGTAAAACCAATGGGAATCCTAAATAATAAATGGAATATCAATATAAGGGAAAACATCATCTGGAAAAACCACAACATATGATAATAGACTCCTACGCTCTGGATGAAAAGGACCTTTACAAAATAGACCTCAGGCCCCACTATCCCATAAACATCTAGGAGATCCCATAAATAGTATATAATGAAAAAAAAACTTATGATAAAAGTAAATAACATCTCTCTGAGATACCAAACAATCCATTTCAACATCAATTTTGAAAATATCTTCATCAAAACCCAAAATTTTTAAGAATAAATATACATCTAATATCCAATGGGAACATGAAGGATAGTGAAACCGCTACAATTTATTCTTTACAAGTGGTTTTTTTCATCTCAATAAAATGTAAATAAGCTATTTCATATGTTTTAACATATACAAATAATTCATAGATATGAAATAGTGCAAGAAACTAGTATTAAAAACAATTTCTATAGAAGATGCAAAAAAATGATACCTCTATCATTAGTTGGTCTTGTATCAACTTACATCAGAAACTCTTCCAATACATGAAATCGATTCACTCTAAAAAGGCTAAGGATAGATCCCTAATAATTATTAAAATTCATTGTGAAACTTACTATTATTTACTTCTACTTATCCCAAACTACAATGAGGTGGTGACAGATGATATCAGAATATCTATAGATAACCTCGGTGACCACATGCACTCAAGTTGTTATGAGGTACAAGGAATTATTATCTAGTGTTACCTTCATTGAAACACTATTAACGGTTCATGGGTACACTATTATACACTATTGATATAGTAGTAAAAATCCATATTCTAAGAACAACCCCCCCTGTAAATATCATTCTAGTTTCACTTATATCTGTGTATGAAATTTGATCTTTAATGGATAAAAAATAAATGTTAATTCCCCCCCCCCCCCATATCAATCTCTGACATCATATCTCTATAGACCACTTTAGTATAGGTGGTCATATTTAGCATATAATCCCATAATATGATATATATTCGTAAGACATGTAGTTGTTTCTTATCCATCATCTTATCATTCATCACATCCTCCATAGGAACATGAACCAACTTAATGAAATGGTTGGTGTAATATTTTATTGAACACTCTATCTTCTAAAAATAAAGAAACACCATAGACATTTCCATCGTCGAGGATTATGGATAGAACTTATTATGGAAAAAGTTATTTAAATCTTTACACTCCAACCCACATATCGATTCTCTTAATAAATATAGTTATACTACCTATTTTTGAGATCCACATAGTTTATAGTCATGCAATTCTCCTTGATATTTTCATATACCACCTGTAATCCATAGACCAGGTCCATTTTATATACGAAGCCTTTTACCTCATTATTTTTATTAATACTAATATAATAAGGGGGATTTTGTAATTAGAACTTTTTTTCCTAATATTTTCTCTTGTAGATCCTACTTAAACGTGTCCTAATTTGTTATGAATCGGTAGTTCATTATTGACTAGGACTCAAATTTCCTACATGATAGCTTTGAGGAGATTCTGATTATTAAGATTATTCAATTAAAAATTATTCCCCACTTCACCCTCGTGAATTAACCTTCAAGGATGTCTTAAAGGATTGTTTTTACATACAAAAATATAGTGGTAAATGACTACACAATGAACAAATATCATTGTAAACTCAAAATAAAAAAATATAAACTGATATCTAGAGAAAAAACCCCACATAAGAGACACACATCTTAATGTTTTATAGTGACTTAAGGATTGTTATGATAATATCTATCTTGGAACTCACTAACCATAAACCCTATAAGTCCCACAAATACTATATCATGTTAATAAACATCTAGAGAAATAGAAAAACCTCTAAATGATACCAAACATTCATTACCATTCTGAAAAAAACCCATCCTACTAGGCTTCAAATAAGGCCACAATTAGACCTGAATGTAATTTCCAATCCCAATGGGTTAGATACAAGCACACCTTCACCTAAAAAAGAATAAAAAGATTTATTTTCCCAACATAATTCATGATAAATGGAACCCTCATAGATAAATATAACCACATAGGAGATATTCTATAGTCAAAAGAACAATGGTGGTAGCGATACAAACAAGATTACAATAAAAAATTTCACATGTCCAAAACCAATCAAAAAGTGAAACAAAAACTATAAACAACTAATTTCTAGGATATATGGGAAAAACATCACTATTTCATGACATGATACCCATACTAAGCTAACATAAAACTCATAACCTCATTTCACAACCTTAAAATTTCATCATAAAACAATCTTTACAAACCCCTGAGAGAGTGTGCATTGTGTGAGATAAACAATCCCATTAGTATTTCACCCTCGTGTTCTAATAAAATTCTCTATCAAATAATCCTAAGATTCCCAAAATAAGAAAAACATTGAATGATAATTAAATTTTCACATTTATATCAAAATAATGGTAAAATAATCATTTTTCGAATTTATTACAAAAAATATTTATATTACATATTTAAATTATGATTCAAATAAACCATATTAAATTTATCATATCTTCGGTTAAATATCATATAAATATAGGACAATAAAAGTTAATGAAAATAGAGATCACCCCAAGGATAAAGTAATTATAGGTTAGATATGTTTCTCGTAGCTTTGTAATAAATCAATACTAGTGAAAAATATTAAATTCTTAAATTTTACAATTCCTTGGTAATAGAGGAACATCCCATGAGTGAACCCCTATGATGTTACATAACTTTTCCCCTATTAATGAGGTCCTTATGAACAAAGGAACATCCCATGAGTGAACCCCCTATGTAAAAAAGGACATTGCCAAATAATAAATCCCCTCTTATATATACATGGATCCCATGTAACGCATATGTCAAAACATATTAAAATATATTATCAAATTTTAAAAAAACAACCCTTTTTAATCGAAAATCGTGTTTTTAAAACTAATTTCACAAAGAGTTTCTTATTTCGTAAAAACCTATCTATTTTACCAAAATAAGTGGAAAATAATTATTTTAATCCCTTTTCTAATGTCATATCATGAAAACAAGTATTCATGAAAAAAAATTAGAAAAACATTTATAAAACCAAAAATAAATATATTATTCACCATACATATGTTAGAGAAGTAGCCGCCAACCTCAAACATGGGTCGCTGACAAAATAAAATTGGATTTAAAAATCCAAATGAGGGTTTTAATAGAAGTATGAAGAGGAAATAAATAACTATTATCACATAATTGAATTAAATTTATCTCATAATATAGTTGGTGGATAAGAAAATAGATCATGTGCCTCATAGAAAAAATATCTACACACGACGAAAAAGATTCAGCCTATTGGGACCAACACAAAGTTAGACCAAACTGAATATTACCAAAGTATCAAGGATAAAATTTTAAAATGATATCAAACATATATAAAGTCCACCAAAATATATTTAAAATGGTTTTCCCAAATCCTGAATCAAAACCATAGATCTGAAATGCGGATTGAGGGTTTAATAGAGTCTAAAATTTAGTCAAACCCACATTTAAAACACCCTCATTAAGATCTCATATGATTCCATAAAGAAAATAAATACATTCTATATAATTTTGATTCTAATATGCATAGTTAAATTTATAATAAAAATTACACCATGGTATGGTGGTAGTTCCCCATTTTTGTGGTGTCCCTGGTGGCACCTCACCAAGGCACCTGATACAACTAATGGCCACACACTAGCCCAAATAGGTCGGGTATTCTACACTGACAAAGGCATCCACTACACATGTGGTGGGGGATTTTGTCTATGGTTTGCAATGTGAACATCCATGACCATACCCTATACTACACCCTACTCTTCGCATGGAGACTATTTATCTAGTTCATAGAAGAACCACAAGGGTGAAATGCATTATAACATGTCGTGGTCCATCCAGTTTTCCTTAAATAACACCTAACACTGTTTTTAAGCCAAAAATACACTACAAAACATCCTAAACCCATAAGTTACCAATCCAAATATCTAATAGAACATACCTCAATACAATATTTTATAATATTTCTTATTATTGGATCAATTTTACCTTCGAGAAGTGACTTTTACTTTTATATATTATAAATATTCCATACATCTTACTTATGAAAGAATACATAAAAACCCAATTTCTATTAACACCAATAGGTTCTTTTATTAATCTATAATATACCTAAATATATCACTATAAGTTAAATAATTTTTTTAGTTTCTATTATTCTCAAAATTACACCACCCAAATCCTTATTCCATTTTGAGAAGGAGCTCTTCCTAGGAGTAATGTAACATTATTAATTACTCCTCTTCTTTAAATTTAGATTATTCTATTCTTATAACCTCTAAAACCTATTTTATACGAGATTTTATTATAAAATAAATATTAATAAATTTACATAATTTTATTATAATAAATTAATTTCACTTTAATACCTTCCTACAAAATAATTCATAAAATAAAGATGGTGTCATGTGTACATGAGGACTTCTACCTCTATGAATGACATGAAATATTTTTCATCTCTATCTACACATGGATTGTTATAAATGTATATTTAATGAAATAATAATATATTTATAATGATATTAAGATTATGAAAATAAAATCAATTTCATATCTTTTCCTAGATCTGTGGAATGTGATTGTGTATTATGTGTGTACATATGAACTACCTCCCCCATAAAAGTGACATTTTTTCACTCTAGTATTTTAATAATTATCCATGTCTATTATAACCTATATAAAAATATAGAAAATTATAAATAATATAATTATTATTTTTTATTAGTTATACTATAGAAAAATAATAATTACTTTATCATTTTGTAATTACATAAATGTAACTAATCACACTTATTAAGGGAACCATCCACACCCCACTTCTCTATATAGAAAATCCTCTTTTATTTTTCCTAAAATATACCCAAGTAACTCTCCAAAACATATAAAATTACCAGAGGATCTATTATTCTCAAAAGAAAACATCAAAAATACAGAATAATTTTTGCAAAGAATATATTCGATGTAGTAAGGTAACAATCTAAATTACTATTTTTTTCTCTCCTTTTCCATTATTTTCATCATATACCAAATCAAACATATTATATTAAAAAATTTATCTTACATAATGATTAATAATATTTATAAATTTTATTATATAGATGGAATATCATTTCTCTACCTTCAACCCAACCCATTTGAAAAATGAAGATGTCGTCAAATGCATGGACAGATTACGGCCTCCAAGAATGGCCTTCCTTATATTTCATCACCGACTTACATAGATTGTTATAAAATTATTTTAAAATTATCAATATTTTATTTAAAATGTTATAATTTTTTTATATTATAAACAACTCCCGGTATTCCTCTTAATATTTGAAAAACCAATATATTGTCCATATGTACATGCGCACAACCACCTCTATGAAAGTAAATCATTTCATTTTTCATTGTAGTATTTTCCATTTATCAAACTCTCATGTAATGTGATCCTATATATTTAGAAAATATAAAAATATAATTGTTATTAAAAATATTTATTTTTTCAAATTTATTCACTTTCTTAATAATATTTTCCCTTATATTATGTCTTGTTCTTATTTGGGTTAGTCCAACCACATACATGAACAATGATAAATATTTATCTTAAGGGTTACTGTAGAAAAATATATACTAGTGATATAAGAAATAAATAATTCAAATAACGTAATTTTGTTCTCATGGTATGATAATAGTTATTTCTAACTCATTATTATGATATCTCTTCACATTCCTTAATATTAATGCAACAAAATCGTCAATGACTTCATCATCGTGAATAAAAAATAAAAATTCTTATGAAATTTAATTAGAATATTTTATATCCTTATAAAATAACTATTATAGTACCCATATTTATATATAAATTATGAGATTTTATTCTTTAAATAATAATTGACACAACCATTATAATTCTAGTACTAGGAATGAAATAAATGATGGTAACATAAAATGATCAAAATTATATATAACTTACTAATATATTTTTAATAAATGAATATAAATGATATTTATAAAGTTATTTATGTATTATTAATATTATTAAATTGATTATTAAGATTTTTTTTCTTATTGTGATGTTAGTTATCATTCATGGAATTTTTGAATTAGGGTCCAGGTGTCTGTATCTCTAGTTTTCTTCATTGAGATGTGGTGTCTTTTTATAACTTGTTTAATTTTTATGATGAATTTATTTTATATGAATTTATTTTTTCTCAATTTCTCATAAATATAATGGATTTAAAAATCCATAAAATGTTTTACATTTTGTGGGTTTTCTATTTCCATAAAAATGATGATGTAATGGTTTCTTTGTCAAAAATTTTAATTTTTTGTGGCATGTTTCATATTAAACACCATGTTTTATATTACATAGTGTATTCATAACTGTATTGATTTCATTTAGGATAAATAAATTCCATTTCTTAATATTTTAATTTATATTTCATGATATACCTATTATTGTCTTTTTATTCGTACATTACTAAATCTGTATGGAATTATGATAAGCCAAATATTAGTCATCAGTTTAAAATTCATCTTCAAGAACATATTTATTTTATTATCGGTTTCTTCTACCAAAATAATTAATTTAATGGTACATTTTGTTCCACTTTAAGGAGAGTGACTTTTAAATTCAAATAACTTACCTTGAATAATTTTATTTTCAAAAATTATATCATTGTTAAGAGTTATTATCATCATCTAAAATAATAGCTTCTAATATATTCCATATTTTGCCCTTCCCACCAATGTTATCATTTATATTTATAAACCCAATCATGTTTCATCTCACATTACCATCATGTTTCTCATTTTCTATTCTCAAATCAAAAGTTTTGTTATCTATTTTTTTATGGGGGTTTCAATAATGATATTTTATTTATTAAAATTAATTTCCTTCCATGATCATTTGTTTTAACATCCACTACTTATTTCCTTGAAAAAATATTGATAAATGTTCAATCATCCATTATTAGAGAATTTTCTAAATTAATTTGTTTTTAAAATATTAACATCACAATATTGAAAATGGAATTTAACTTATTCTACAATAGTGTTAATCTTTTTTTCTCTAAATCATATTTTACATTATTTATTCTATTGTATACTTTATATAAAAATAATTTATTTATTATAATTTAATTTTCATGAATTATCCTCTAAGTTATGTTGTACTATTTTTTGGTATTAAAAACATGGAAATATATTACTTATTTCAAAATACATAATAATCCACTATATATAAATATGATTTTTATTATAATTTATTTTGTTTATAAATACTCTATATTTACTTCTTTTTGGTTGAATGGTGTTCATCTTGATTCTATATGTTGATTTATTGGTGAAGTTACTGACTAAATCATATATGTTTTACCAATGTTGTGTAGTTAACATATACATCACCATCTTAATTGAAGTGTATAAACCTATAATGTAATTTAACATCACTCAATACCCAATTATTTTCCATGGAATTATCATGTTATGATTATTGAAGTAATTATGAATGATTTATTTATAATATTCCTTTTTTAAAATAACATGAAATCCATTTTCATTCAATGTTGTCTATATGATTTGATGAATCATTGATTCCATGTGTCACATATTTGTATGGATGATTTTTAGATGGGGTCATGTATCTACCTTCAATACATTCGTTGTAATTTTATATCTCATGATATATGTATATTTTTTTCTGATAAAAATGACGAATGGTGTGAAAAAAATACTCCAACCCAAAACTAGGAAGTCTATCCTCTTCATCTTGTGGATGAGATGTCATAGTTAAATGATTTCACATCAAGTTCACCATTTTTGTTTCAAAAGATAATTGTAAAATTGTTAGAAAAAAATTGTCTGAGCATAACTGGACAGAATATCATTTTTAACCTATGATTAATATTCCATAATTATGTTACTTCATATCGAGTTCACCATTTTTTTCAGAGAAAAACCTTGTGAGGTTTCCCAAGGTGATTGATTTGGGGGGTTAAATTTCAATAAAATTATTCACATCTGTTTCACCATTTTTTCCCTTAATGAAAACTCCCAAAAGATCCCACAATCGTTACTAAGTATAGACCATCATTCCAAAGAAAGGAGGTTCTTTGGCGTTTCAGAGTCAGTAGTGATTATGAACTCACATTGGATGAGATGATGGGATTTCGGAATAATAACTCCTTTTTGGTTTTAAATTTTTACATCTTTGGGAATCTATAATATATTTTGGATATATTTTTAAATCATATTCTAATCCATATACGTGACTGGTTACCCTAACAAAATGATCATGTGTGGAATGACTCCATTTGAATATAGGGGTCCATTAATGATCCCATATGTATATATCATAGTATATTCATCCATTTCCCATTATTTCTTAGTTATGGGAATTTGATTATGTTTAGAAGATATATCACCAACCACTCTAGATTTTACTTCTATCCATGGAGGTGATTAATATTTTGAGGAGGGTATTGTACCTTTATGAGGAATCCTATGTATCATATTTTTTATAGGAATAAAATCCCACATAGTTCATTATAATCATGATGTTTTTTTTCATGTGGAAATATAAATATATGAGGACACCCAGGAAATGATTATTAAGATTGATCCTTATCAAGGTTTACTATGTATCCTTCACATAATAGGAATATGATTATGTATAGTTCGATCATGCCCTTGGGACTTACCCCAAGGTAGATTCACTTGTACAGGTTTTCCATATTATGTTGTTGGACGGATCTTACACATTGAGGTCTCCCTAGAGGGGGGAACTCATGATGAAAATGATATGATTATTTCAATCCCTAATTCCACTTTATTCCTGTTGGGTGTGAGAAAAAAGTAATTGAAAATGATTATTCACATCTCATTTTGGATGTGAGACTTATAAACTAAGGTATCCTAGATGGGATGTATGATATAGAGCTCAGAACTTATGAAGGAGTTTTATGTATGATGGTTATAATAGTAATTAGTGTAATTATATTTTGGTTGCTGATTTATCTACTAATGGATGTGGAAAAAAAGGTGAACCCATATGAGATTTTGGGTCCCCTAGGTTATAATGATTGAAATCTAGATAGACTCCCACAGAGGTAGATTCTCATTTGAACTCAGGTTATAGGAATGCATCTTACATATCCCAGTTATATATGGATTCAAGTTATCATACTTCTTCTAGGGGTATGAAAAAATATGGCAAATAGAAAGGATATCATGCATCGGGATATCTTCCTCATATTCCTTGATTGTCTTACTAACATGTCATATTTGTCTACATGATATTTCTACGGTGCATGTATGACATGTCTGAAAATATTTGTACATGTAATAAGATGATTGGACATGGCCTAGTTGCCTCACAGACTTGTCTAAATACAATCTCATGATCTAGTTAATTTTTTTACAATATTTCATGTGATCTAGATTAAATATTTTGGAGGTTGTCACGAAATCAATTATTACATGTCTGGAGGTTTCCACATGAGTTGGGTGACCTTTTTATAGGACATCTCATGATTTCGATAATTTTTCTGGGATTTTGTCCCATAATCAAGGGTAGAATGTCTAGAAGGTATCACATGATCTATGTGACTTTTTATAAGGTTATAACATGATCTATATGACTTTTCCGGAGGGCTGCGTACAACTTGGGGGTGCATTCATTAATGTTGTCTCATTAATTTTGTGACAGGTCTTGGTACTACTACATGACATGGGTGACATGTCTGGAGGACTTTGCAAGACCTAGATGAAAAGTCTAGATGACTTCATAAGAATTAGGTGGAATTCTTGGAGTGCATTGTATAACTTTTTTGACATGTCCAAGGGACACTGTATGATGTAAGATGACATTTTGATAGAGTTCCTCATGACTTGGGAAACATGGCATGGGGTTTTTGTATGATCTAGGTATGTCATGTTAAGCATAGTAATGTTAGAATATCCATCTTAAAATAACTCTCCCTTGTTTTTTAGTCGTTTCTTCCATATGTTCCTCATGCTTTATCAATCATTTTTATATTTATGTTTCGTTTAACCAAATAGACATGTGGGACCTCTTTCTCATAATCTCTTTGAATTTTTTGAAGACTTTCACATGATGTATAATGTGGTCACATGAATCAGATATTCTGGAAGAATTATTTGTTAGGTCATTACAAATATTTTACCTATTAGAAGAAATTTATGATCTTGTTCATTGCTACTCTAAAATTTCCACTCTTACTCTCTTATTACCTTACTTATATCTATGTATATGTGTTTGTGTTTTATAAGGGGAGGATTTATATTCATTTATACCATGGTTATATTTTTCCTTGTGTGGAACATATCTCACAAATATGATCTAGAGTTTGTGAAGAGGTTTTGGTATCAAACACATCACATGATCCTCTCTTGGGTCATCCATGGAGCTTCATGATGATTGTGATTGTGGAAATGTTCTAATATACCCATGTTTATTAAACCCTAGAAGATCAATGGTATTTCACCTAACCATACAGTTATGTAAAATAACTTTCAAAATTTTAGGAATACATGTCTATGAGTCCTCACTAGATCATTTTGATCATGGAAAGTATTTAATTTGATTGAAGATGGATTGTATAGTGTCTGATGTGAGACTAAAGTGACTTGTTAAGGGGTCTCTATCAGATCTGAATGAAATATCAATGGTCCCTTGCGGGATCATGTGGGATATTAATGGGGCTTCTCTTGATAGAGTTATAATTTCAAAGGACCTTCACATGATCATTGGTGATCCCCCAATATATATAACCCATATCAAGTGAACATCAATGTATGTTCCCCTCACAAGAATCTTCCACCTTTTCAATTTTTATTTCCTTCCTTATTTTACAAGGAAAGTATATCTTGTCATATCATGCGAGTATTGTCGATAAAACCACTTTTCTTGCCTTTATTGCATCTCATGATCAATGTTGTTACTCACAACGATATGTGATCATTGTCATAGACAATCCTTCCATTTTCCCATGGTTTCAAAGGTGTATTTTAAAATTGAATCGAAATTTCAAGGTCCTTTTCATAATGGAGGTGGCATCCCAACACTCTCTCACATGGAAAACCCAACATAACTCTAGGGGATTCTTGAAATCTTGCGGATGTATAGACATGTTTCAAGAAGATCAATATAACTCTCTTTTGAATAAAGATTCTTCCTTTCTCCACCATTATTTTATAATGGTTTTTGATTATTGTGAGGGTCCTTTCAATTTAAAATTCCCATGATCATTGGAATTATTTAGTTATCCTCCACATGATTAGTTATTATCAGTATTCCCTCGCAACAACCAAAGGCCTTGTCAAATAAGCTTCATGTGATCATTAACAGATCATGTGTTGTGTATGATCAAATCGCGTGAAGATTATATGATCATGAAATCTCATGTACCTGTATGGTTTACGTGTTTTTTGTAATTCTTATTCCTTACCTTCCATTCTTTTGTAGAGAAAATAATATCCATTCTTTAGGTATTTATTTCTCTATAGATTTATTGATTCTCATTTGGTAGTACCCCCATGTTTCTGGTATGTAACCCTTTCTTGATTCTTTTCATGGTTTTAAAGTTAAGGGTGTTGAATGGGAGAGTCAGGAGAACTTGGAATGATGTTTTCAGGCAATGGGGAAGTCGCACGGTCAGCGCACGGTTTTTCTAACAGTGCGGCCAAACCGTGCGCAGTGGGTCTTGGAGGTAGTGGCTTCCGCACAGCTGGTGCATGGTTTTTCTAATTGTGAGGCCAAACCATTCATGAAGGATGTCCAAGGCAGAAGCTGACGCATGATTAGTGCGTGGTTTTTCAAATCATGTGAACAAACCGTTCGGTCACTTAAAGATAGATCCTAAAATTGTGGATCTAACTCTTTTTGCCTTTAATTTACTTGTTTAAACCTCCTATGTGGACCTAACTTGGCATTACTCTCCCTAGAAGGTTGGAAGACTTCTCCCAAGCCTTCCAAAGGCGATCTGAAGGCTTCTTTTCACGAATCGATGCCATATTCTTAAGGTATATGATTGTTCTTGATCGGTTTCTTAGATCTACTTAGATCTACTTATCCTCTTCCCTCATTTTCATAGAACTATGCCCGTTATGGGTAGATCTAAGGGTTTGGATGCCTTATATGATTAGTTTTGGTCTTGGTTGTGTTAGGATAAGAGATCTAAAGAGGGGTTTTGGAGTTTTGACCCGGTGTTCTTGGCCTTCTTCGTCCGTTGGTTGGTTTCGCTCAATTTGTTGAGGTAGGTGGCTTCACTCTCGATTCCTCTTTCTTAGAACTTGAAGGCTTAGTTCAAATTGATTTAATCGCTTGGTTTTGATTGTGAACTTGTGGTGAAAAACATGTTATAAATCATCTTTAGTGATGAATGATGGGGTTTGAGGAAATTGTGGAAATTGAAAGCATGGTTGTGCAAAGTGTTTTGGTTTCTTTATTTTAAAATAGTTATTTTAAAATATGGTTTTTCTGTATTTGGAAAAAAAATTCGGAAAAAGTGTTTTCAATAAAAGTGGTGATGCTTTATTGAAAGGTTTGGAACACACTTGGTTCTGGGCATGGATTGCATGGGTTGTGGTGGGTGTTCGTATGCATTGGGATGGATAAGGGAAAGAAGTCCCACCATCGATAGGTTGGGACAGATAAGGTCGTGAAGTACCCCTATCAAGGTAGTACACTAAGTGAAGGCTTAGTGGAAGGATAACTCAACACTCGTGATTATAGGGAGGTCCAGGTTGCATGCATGGTTGGTTGTGTGTATTGGTGAAATGGAACGAATGTGCCAGATGGAAATGTGAATGGAAATGGGGAACTTTTCTTGATTGCTTTTCTTAATAAAGATTGGTTTTGTTGGAAAATGGTTGTGATGTAGAACTTGTTATATTGTGAACTGTTTTTGGAATTGTTTTATATAAATTGTTTTATATAAATGTGCTAACATGTTTTATCCTACAGGCATGGGTTGGGAAGTCATCGGGGAAACCCTACTGAGTGTCATTACTCACCCCCTGCTTTGGAATCTTGGTGCTTTTTTAGATGTCATGTACCGGGACGTTGGAAAAGGTAAAGTTTCACATATTTAGAGTGTTGCTTCGTGATACTTGGGCTGGTTCATGATGTTGGATCTTGGAGCATGTGGAGCATAGAGTTGGGTTGTTGTCTTGTCGTCTTTGAGTTGTCTTTCCACTATTTACTCTGATTTTTAGTTTTGGTTTTCACTGTGGTACCTTTGGTTGGTTTTTTATAAAATTAATGGTTGAGTTGTTTTGGTTTTAAATAATGCATCATATAGTGGTTTCTTGGAGATGTTTATCTAGTTTGATCTGTTTGTTGGGTGTCTTCAGTTAAAGGTTAAATCGTCCCCCATGTATTTTGAAACCCTTTGGCATTTATTTCCATCCTTTGGCACCTTTTGTATGTCGCTTAAGGACAATTAATGACTCGTTAAACTCTCAAGCCATTGAGAATTGGCGGGTCATTACAAATGGTATCATCTTGTTTGGTCCTTGCCTAAAAAGTGGTCATCGATGTTCTTGGTCTTGGAGTTGAAATTCCTTCTTGTCTATTCCTTATGTGGTCATCTTAGATAGGAGTAGGATTGTCGGAACTTGAAATGTATAGCATAAAAGGACGTACCTAACCCGTTTATGTTGAACTTCAAGTTACCAGGGAGTTGGGTAGATAAGTGTGTTGGAGACACTTATAGGATAAAAAATCTCATTGTCATGGGTTTAGCCAATGAGATGAGCATGACATGCATTAGAGGAATGACTTCCCACTAGGATGGAATATCTCATTTTGAAGAATGATTTATCATTTTTTTCAAGGTGAAAATTATTGAAAAATTACAGGAATTGATTTTCAAATGAAAGATTTTGAAAAGCAGATATTTGGTATATTTTGAAAATGGGTGGATTTTCAAAAAGTATGAGGGATGTTTTAAAAAATGGTTGAACATGTGGAAAATATTGATAGATGGAAAACAATGATGTGATAGTTGATGTGATATAGATTGAAATGCTAAGTCTTTAGTTGCTAGGAATTGAGACTAACGGCATGCATTGTTTGTATAGAAAATGGCACATGTTAGGCGTCGTAGAAACCAACCCGAAGAAGCTGTGGAGAATGTAGTTGCACCTGAACCACGTGTCAACCGTGAGATGGTTTAGAGTATCGTTTAAGTGTTCCAGGTTGTGGACACAGGGAATCGAAGGGATGAGTCAAGTCATATAGACCATAACATCCAGTTCCAGAAGCAGAATCCACCCATCTTTCATGGTGATGCAGAACCCGAGAAGGCAGAGGAGTGGCTAAGCAAGATGAATTGTATATTTGATTTCATTGTCACACCAGTGGAGATGAATGTAAAGCTGGCGAAGTTTATGCTCGAGGATCTTGCACATCCGTGGTGGGAGTTTGCGGTGCAGGTTAAATTGGATGAATGCCTTACATGGGAGGATTTTGAAGAATTTTTTAACAAACAATTCTATCCTCACACATTCAAGATCGAGAAAATGATGTAATACTTCAGCTTGAAAAAAGAGAGCCTCTCTGTCACAGAGTATGCATCTAATTTCATGAATTTAGTCTATTTTTCACCAGAGGTTGCAGCAAGTGCTTCTTTGACGTCACGCATCTTTGAATCGAGGCTAAGGTGGGAGATTTGATTGAAGATTGTGGTGCTCTGTATGACCGATTATACAGAGATGGTGAATAGAGTAATGGTTGATGAACGTGATATCTTGGTATCGATAGAATGAAGCATGATGATACCCATGAGAAATAGTGGGAACTTTAATGCTGGAAACAAGCGGAAGAGCGACACCTACTTCCAAGGTGGGAGTGCGAATCAGAACCAGACAGCAGGATCAATCAACCTTCCTCCACGACCCCAGAGCAAAGCTGGTTGCTTTCAATGTGGTTCGACTGATCACATCAAATGAGAATGTACAGCACCACCGAGAGAATGCCACAATTGCAAGTAGATGGGGAATCTTCAGCGATATTGTCGCAGTGCTCCATGGTCAAGTGTTCATGACACTTCTCAAGTGTTGCAAGAATCGTATGCTTAGACAGGGCGAGGATAGAAAAATCAGTCTCACCAGCAGATCAAAGCTAGTTATGGAGATTCCAATAATACCATGACCCCTCAACCAGGGTAATCTCAATAAGGCAACAATGAGAACAGTGCAGTGATGAAACAATTTTATGAACTTGATAAAATGATGGTCGATGATCAGGCTGGAACATCTACGGTGAGAGGTACGGTTTTTTTGAATTCTACCCTCATGCAAGTGTTGTTTGATACTGAAGCATCTCATACCTTTCTTGATTCTTGTATTGATGAATTGCTGAACTTAAAACTAGAAATTATTCCTTATTTCTTGAAACTGCAAACTCTTCTTGGTGAAAGAGAATGTCAAGCCTTCGTGTGTAGATCATGTGCTATAATTGTTGACAGAGCTGAGCTGAAATGGGATTTCTCTCTATTGGACATGGATGTCTATGATATAATCCTGGGTATGGATTAGTTTACAATGTTTAGGGCTCACATCGACTGTTATAGTAGAATGGTTAGTTTCAAGACTGAGGACGGCATAGAGCATCTCTTCAAAGGATAGAAGATAGTAAAGAAAGGCACAAAGAGATTTTTGAAACCAATGGTGGGATCAATTTATTACCAATTGGCAGCATTGACTTTGGCATCATTGGAAGTGATCTCGGAAAATAATTTTTTAGCTGTGGTGGATCAATTTCCTGATGTTTCTCCTAAAAAAATCTCAGGATTACCACCTGTAAGAGAAGTGGATTTTACGATTGATCTCCTTCCGAGGACTAGTCCTATCTCACTTCCATCTTATAGGATGGCACCAATGGAGTTAAAGGAATTGATGGTTCAGTTAGAGGAGATGAAAAGAAAAGGTTTTATTCAGCCAAACGTGTCTCTGTGGGCAACACCAGTTTTGTTTGTAAAGAAAGAAGATGGAACATTGAGGCTATGCGTGGATTATCTTATACTTAACCATGTTACGATAAAGAATAGATATCCACTTCCACGCATTGATGACCTGTTTGATCAATTAATGGGAGCTCAATGGTTCTCCAAAATTGACTTATGGTCAGGATATCACCAGTTGCAAGTTCAGAAGGAGGATATTCCAAAGACAGCCATAAAAAGTAGATATAGCCACTACGAATATGTAGTCATGCCTTTTGGTCTTACGAATGCACCAGCGGTCTTCATGGATTTGATGAATCGGATATTTCAGCCGTATCTGGATTCTTTTGTTGTGGTGTTAGTGGATAACATATTGGTGTATTCGAGAACAAGGTATGATCATGAGAAACACTTAATGATAGTGTTGGAAATCTTGAGGGACCATCAATTGTATGTCAAATTATCAATGTGCGATTTTTGGATACAAGAGGAACGTTTTCTAGGCCATGTCATTTTGGAGAAAGGTGTTTCAGTGGATCCAAAAAAGATAAAAGCTGTTATTTCTTGGAAACCTCTAAAGAATGTCATTGAAATACCGATCATTCTTGGTCTAGCTGGTTATTAATGACACTTTTTCCATGAATTCTCATGACTAGCTTCACCTATGATAGCATTGACAAAGAATACCTGTGAATTTCAATGGACTTAGGAATTTCAGAGATCTTTTAAAGAGTTGAATGTTATCCTTACATTAGCACCCATCTTGATTTTTCCGGAATTAGGACAGGGGTATGTGGTTTATTGTGATGCTCCGGGAACAGGGTTGGGTTTTGTTCTCATGAAAGAAGACCGTGTGGTTGTTTATGGATCAAGTAATTTGAGATTGCCTGAGACGAATTATCCAACACACGATTTGGAGTTAGCTACAGTTGTCCATGCCATGAAGACTTGGCGTCATTATCTATTTGGTGAGAAGTTCACTGTGTTTACAGATCAAAAAAATCATGAAACACATTTTCTCACAATGAGATTTGAATCTGAGGAAGAGGAGATGGATGGAGTACCTTCAAATATTCGACTTTGACTTGATGTATACACCGGGAATGGGAAATTCGGTGGCCGATCGTATGCTCAGTTTTCAAAAGAAGCTTCAGATGAATGGCAGTTGATGTTGGTCTTATCTGACATGCATTTGGAATGTGAAAGTCGAGGTGATGTTGTTGTTTTCATTTCAGCTACACTTGTTCCTAATTTGTTGGAGATGGTAAGAGAGGCACAAACATCTGATGCAGAATGTTTGACAATGAGTTCAAAACTCAATGGTGGGGAGACCATTGATGGCTGGAAACTGGAAGCAGGTTCAGTTTTGTGTTTTAGATATCGGATGGTTGTACCTATGGTTTTTCAGGAACAATTCCTTCATGTTTACCACCATTCGAGATGGGATGTACATCCGGGTACATAGAAGATGTATACGGCATTAAAGGGGCAGTGTTGGTGGAGCGGCAAGAAAAGGAAGGTGGTCAAATTCATCTCACAATGCTTAACTTGTCAGAAGGTAAAAGCAGAGCATCAGAGACCATCTGTTATGTAAGAGTCTTTACTTATCCCTGTGTGGAAATGGGAGCAGATAACAATAGATTTTGTTACAGGTCTTCCAAGAACGTTCTGGAAACACGATGCCATTTGGGTGATAGTGGATCGTCTAACCAAATCGGCCCATTTCATCCCAATTTGTGAAACCCATATGGTGGAAGATCTTTCAATAATCTATATCTTGGAATTGGTAAAGAGAGATGGTGTACCAGTGTCTATCGTCTTAGATAGAGATCCGAATTTCACATCTCGTTTCTGGAAATCCTTACAACAATCCCTTGGGACTCAGTTGACTATGAACACGGCGTATCATCCACAGATAGATTGGAACTCCGAGAGGACCATACAGACGTTGGAAGACATGTTTTGGGCTTGTGTAATGGATTTTGGAGGATCATGGGAGGAGCATATACCATTACTGTAGTTCTTATACAATAACAGTTATTAGGCCTCCATACGCAAGGCTCCGTTTGAAGCATTGTATGGGTGTCCTTGTCGCTCTCCACTTTGTTGGGTGGAATCATGTAAGGCGTCACTATTTGGGCCGAGCCTTGTCCAAGAAACAACGGAGAAGATCTAGTTGATTAGAAAGAGGATGGAGACGGCTCAGAGTTTTCATAAATCTTATGCGGATCATCGTCGAAGACCGTTGTCGTTTGCAGTAAATGATCATATCTTTTTGAGAATCTCTCCAAGGCTTGGAAAACGTCATTTTGAGAAGTAGGAAAAGTTATATTCTTGATATATAGCCCCTTTTGATATAATATAAATGGTTTCCAAGATGGCGTATCAGTTGTCATTACCACCACGGTTCAGTGTAGTGCATAATGTGTTCCATGTATCTCAGTTGAAGAAGTATCAACCTGATCCTAACCATGTGATCAGATGGGATCACATTGACCTAGAGCTGGATGCTTTGTTGATACATATCCTGGTATGGATAGTGGATAGAAAAGATATATTCTTTCATGGGAAAATCATTGGTTTAGGGTGGGTTTTATTATAGCATGGTCAGATTCAGGAAGAGACTTGGGAACGTGAGAAAGAAATGAAGGAGCAGTGGGCAGAACTCTTTCAGTCAAGCTATGGTTTTATACTTTCTAGGGACGGAAAGTCCAATGGAAAGGAGAATTTAGTACCCCCAGTTTTTCTTATGTAACACTTTCTTGATTCTTTTCATGTTTTTAAAGTTAAGGGCATTGAATGAGAGAATCGGGAGAACTTGGAATGTTGTTTTGAGGCAAAGGGGATGTAGCACGGTCGGTGCATAGTTTATCTAACTGTGCGGCCAAATCATGCGCAGTGGGTCTTAGAGGAAGTGTCTTCTGCATGGTCGGTGCTTATTTTGTCGAACCCTTCGGCCAAACCGTGCGTGAAGGATGGCAGACGCAGAAGCTAATGCACGGTTAGCGCACGGTTTGTCAAATCGTGGGGACTAACCGTGCAGTCACTTAAAGTTAGATACTAAAATTTTGGATCTAAATCATTTTGCCTTTAATTTCCTTGTTTAAACCTCCTATGCGGCCCTAACTTGGGATTACTCTACCTTGAAGGTTGGAAGACTTCTCCCAAGCCCTCCAGAGGTGATCCGAAGGGTTCTCTTCACAAATCGAAGCCAGATTCTTATGGTATGTGATCGTTCTTGATCGGTTTCTTAGATCTACTTAGATCTACTTCTCCTCTTCTCTAGTTTAAATAGATATACGCCTGTTATGGGTAGATCTAAGGGTGTGGATGACTTATATGATAATTTTTTTTCTTGGTTGTATTAGGAGAAGAGATCTAAGGAGGTTTTTTGGAGTTTTAACCTAGTTTTCTTGGTGTTCTTCATCCATTGTTTGGTTTCGCTCAATTTGTCGAGGTATGTGGCTTCACTCTCGATTTCTCTTTCTTAAAACATGAAATCTTAGTTCAAGTTGATTTAATCACATGGTTTTGATTTTGAACTTGTGCTGAAAAACATTTCATAAATCTTCTTTAGGGATGATTTATGGGTTTTGAATAAGTTATGGAAATTGAAAGCATGGTTGTTCAAAGAGTTTTGGTTTCTTGATTTTAAAATATGGTTTTTCTGGATTTTGAAAATGGTTTGTGGAAAATGGGTTTTCAATAAAAGGGGCGATGCTTCATTGAAAGGTTTTGAACACACTAGGTTCTGGGCATGGATTGCATGGGTTGTGGTGTGTGGTCATATGCATTGGGATAGATAAGGGAGAGAAGTCCCCCCATCGATTGGTTGGGATGGATGAGGTCATGAAGTACCCCCGTCAAGGTATTCCACTAAGTAACAGCTTAGTGGAAGGATAACTCACCACTCGTGAGTATAGGGAGGTCTAGGTTGCATGCATGGTTGGTTGTGTGGATTGGTGAAATGGAATGAATGTGCCAGATGGAAATGTTAATGGAAATGGGGAACTTTTCTTGATTTCATTTCATAAGAAAGATGGCTTTTGTTGTAAAATGGTTGCGACATTGAACTTGTTATATTGTGAACTGTTTTTGGAATTGTTTTATATAAATTGTTTTATATAAATGTGCTAACATGTTTTATCCTAGAGGAATGGGTTGGGAAGGAATCGGGGAAAACCTACTGAGTTTCATTACTCACCCCCTTCTTTGGCACGTTGGTGCTTTTGCAGATTTCATATACCAGGACCTTGGAAAAGGTAAAGTTTCAAATGTTTAGAGCGCTGCTTCGTGATACTTGGTCTGGTTCGTGATGTTGGAGCTTGGAGCTTGTGGGGCATAGATTTGGGTTGTTGTCTTGTCGTCTTTGAGTTGGATTTCAGCTGTTTGCTCTATTTTTTAGTGTTGGTTTTCACTGTGGTACCTTTGGTTGGGTTTTGATAAAATTAATGGTTGAGTTGTTTTGGTTTTAAATCATGCATCATATAGTGGTTTCTTGGATATGTTTATCTAGTTTGCTCTGTTTTTTGGTTGTCTTCAGTTATAGGGTAAATCGTCCCACATGTATTTTGAAACCCTTCGGCATTTATTTCCAGCCTTTGGCACCTTGGGTATGTCTCTTAAGGCCAAGTAATGACTCGTTACACTCTCAAGCCAATGATAATTGGTGGGTCATTACACATTTTTAAGGCTTCAATAAAAATTCCATCCCCTTAGGAGAGATGTCTTCCGAGATAAGAAAATAGTTTTAATAAATGTAAATTCCTACATAATTAATTTGGGATTTCACAAATTATTATCTCAGATGATGTTTTGTCTCTTGCTTACCTTTTTTATTTCATAGGGCACACTATAAATAATGGTGAAGGCATGTCTCATTTCACTGGTGACTCAAAATCTCCAGAGCTATTGTTATTTCTTCTATTTTGTGATATCTTCACTAGATATCATCAAAATATCCCTTTAATAAGACCTTATATGAAATAATCATGGGACATGTTTATTATGATTATTTCATGAGAACTATTTCGTGAAATATCATTGTGTGTTGACACAACTTGGCTACTTTTTACCATCACTTGATCAAACCAATCACAAGTCAGTTCTTATTAATTTCTTGAATTGTGACCTTGGTCTATGGACATACTATTATCTTGTAAGCTTTTCATTTTATTTTTTCTTGTTCGTGTGATCACATGATCATTTTGTTATTTTCATCACCATCTCATGGTCTAGAAATTGTGAGTTTCATAACAGAATACATGATCATATGATGCTTTTCAAGTTATTAAATTTTTTAGGCTATCATGGGTCATGTCGTTAAAAATTCCTATATCAAGTCATGAAATCATGAATCCCTTTATGGTTCATGAAATTATCATGATGTTTCTGGAGTTATGAGTCACTTTTGATGAGATTTGATTCTTTTCTGGTATGTGTTCTTTTTTTTTGTGTGTATTCCATTTCCCATCACATTTTTTATAAGTCTTCAAAGAATAATTCCACAATAGTGGTGGATCATAGGAACACCATTTTTCAATATTGGATGAAGGATGTAGTCATTTTTAGATTCATCATAGATATTTTGAAAATCCTAATGGGGATTCACCTTACAGAATATCCTCTCTCAGAGTTATAGCCTATATACAGGTTTTTTCTTACCAATAACTCTCCCATACTTCCTATAAAGTAATAAATTGTGCATCCTTCATTGATTATGGAAGACCAGAATACCTTATTGGAAAAGATCTCTCATATAGTTCATTTAAATTATAAGGAGAGATGTATAGATTAATATCTGCTGAAATTTATGCCCATATACTTTGATGAGAATCTTCATGAGCCTGATTCATAGATCTACATGTATCTCTTGATAATTAGGAAATCAACCCCAATCTATAGGTTCAAGTGGTCACCCAACTGGGACCTTTAATCATGGGGGAGTTTCTAAATGGATTAGGGATGGCCCTTCTATGTAAAATATATTTCCTATGAATTTCCGAGAGAGCTAAAACATATCGAAATGTATGAGTACATATAGATCTCTTAAACGTTTTCCTAATATAACAAGGGGTTGATGGTAGACTTGGTCAGTCACTAGTGTCTATATAAAAACACATTATATCTGATGCATGGTGAGTTAGGTATCATTATCTTGTACATCGAGAATTGTTTCGAAACACCCATATTAGGAGAGAGGTATGATGTGTTCCACCCACAACCACCACCACCCCCATATGCATGGGACAATTTGGAAAAGACCCCTCTTATTTTATGGGATATGACTAGTTTGGCTGATAAATACCTTAAGAATGACCCTCTTTTTAAGAAATACATCCCATTCATGTAATGGAAGACATAATGCATTAAGAAAGTATATTTTGAGTTTGATTCCAATAACCCAAAGGCATTCCCCACTGAGTAATATCATAGTACTGAGGATGACTTTTGGCTGACATTTGAAGATATTTTATCCACAAGCTGTGGTTGGGTGGTTCTTTTCAATGTTGACTATACGGTTTAGTTGTATGAGTTTCTTAACATTTACCAAAGTGGGTACTTTCTCCAGATGAAGGAAAATGGTGGAGTCAGAGTCTCCACCTTTATTATGGAAACCTATATTGTTGGAGGGATATGAATTCGGTTATTTATTCCCATGTTGGCCAAATTATATCAATTATTTCCCCACATTTATAGGGGAAGATCCCATAAATAATATTAGGTCCTTTCATGTATTATGGGGTTGGGTAGGGGCTCCATTGGGTGGTTATGATTACCTAAGCATCCAGAACCTCACCAAAAGTCTCATTAAATAGTTTTTTGTAATGCATCATGAGTGTAAGGCCTATTTTACCAAAGGATTGGGAGGTAAAGGCCTTTATGATCCTCTATGAATGCTTCTCATTAAAACATTTTTGGACAGTGACCCTAGTAATATTTTTTACAATGGAGGGGTATCCTTGAGGCTCGAGCATACATGATATCACTTAGAGAGGAATCTTTTATTCCTATATTGATTGGTCCTTTATCTCTGAATGGTATGAACCCTATCAGTTAAGACATCACTTTTATTGTGTATAGAAATTATTTCCTCCCCCTATGTACATTGATCCAAGAGTCATCTAAAGGTAGATCTCCCATTCTGGATAATGTTCACCTAGGAGGAGACTCTGGTCTACATATACACTCTTCATAGTTATGATAATATTGTTTTGTCCCAAAATTATGATGATATTTAGTTTTACTCATATCTATAATGGAAAGTATCTACATTAGTATGAAAGGATACAGAATTTTCACTAATTATTGAAGCCAATATGAGTCCTAGAAAACATTTCGATTCAAGTAGACGAACAACCTTAACAATACCTCATAAGTAAGTGAGATTATTACCATTAATCATGTTTCAAATATAAGTGTCAACTAGAATAGGGGAAGTATGTGTGCATCACATGAGTGAAGATCTCCCATGTTATTATTTCCGATATCATTTCAGAAATAGATTACTATGAGAATGGAGAACTCATAGGCTGAGCTCTGAGGAATACTATGTTAGTTAGATATATCTTTAGAAGACATCACTCATTTTACCATTCTGATAGGAATTATTCTCAATGACCAACCTATGGATATCAACAATTTCGTTTGAGACCTTAACTCAATGATGTAAAGCATGAAGGGTTAGGTCTACTACTTGATTTTGGTAAAGCAAATAGTGGTTTGGAGAACACATAAGTACTTCATGGATGAATAATGGTATCCTATAATCAAGTTAGTGGCATATATGATCATTCCACTGTATTAAGATACAAATGGTGTTATTGAAACTGTACTGGTATATTTTTGTGTTTTTGTTAACATAGTAGGAAGTTGTAGAATACTGAATGCTACCACCATCTAATGTTTATTCTATTGAGGGTATGGAAAATTAGAGATGAATTGATCCATGGTCATGGGACCAATTATACAGGTTACCTAGATAAAATTTTTCTAATGAGGGAAGTTATTACCATCTCAATAGAAATACCCTCAGAATCAACACCTTTTGGGTGGCCTTCCATAACAAATTCAGTGTTGGATTCTTCTGGAGACCCTTCCTTAGAGGGTAAAGGGAAAAAGAAGCACTCCAAACTATCAGTGTATTCTCTCCCAAAATCCTCATATAAGTGTTGTATTATACTCTTTCACAATTTTACACTATTTTTATAACACAGCCTAATTTTTCAAATATGTACATGTCCCTAACGAGTCCACATGGGGTAGCATTTACCTGATCCTGAGGATATAGGTGATCATTCTATTACTTTAGTATAAAATTCAATATTAATACCAGTCATCCATGCAATAGAGAGGGTTGAAGTGACAAATAAATTAGGCTTGATTCTTGTTGATGATATTCCAATGGTCATTCTATTTGACTCATCATATGAGAACACATTCATATAGTTTATTGTTATTGATAGATGGAGGCATTTTTTGGATAAGGCGATAACTTCTGGTGACATGGGTCACCTTACTCAATGTCATCTAAAATTTATTGTGCTCTTGAAACCCTTGAATATGGTGAGAAATTTAGGAATTCAGATAATGAATAAGTGGTTCCACTAAGTCACTCATCGCAAGAGGGTGTATCCACTTTGCAGGATGATCGGGTCAGTGCGATAGAATTTTCCAGTGATGCAATTGATGAAGTTATGCTTACAACATCTGTCATATCTATTGTTAAATGGGTGATATCATACCACCTATACTATAAATGGTAAAAATTATGCCTCTTGTTTTAGTTCCTCCTCCCCAGAGCTCGAGACTTCCAGTTCCTTCTTCCATAGATATTCCTCCAACTTAGTCAACCAATGCAGTGGCAGGATCCCTGCACAATTCATCAAAGTCCAAGAGCATGAATCCATCACTTAGTGACTTAGTCCTAGAATATATCCATGTCCCCAGGATGGGATTGAGTCACATTTTGGTTTCCACATCACTTTATTATATATTGGGGAGGAATGTGTGGAAGGATATTTGGACCTTAATTTTGGAGGCCCCTATGGATGGGATAATTGACTAGCTATAACTTCTATTGTTCATGTTTAGTGCCCTTGGTTTTGAAGTATTTTATTATTCATCTATTCACTCCTTGGTGAATGAATTGATGTCTATGAGAGAACAGAGGACCATTTAATTAAGTGTAATAGTATATGAGGCTTCCAATTTATTAAATAAATGATGGGATGTGACCTTAAACAAATATTCCTAGCATGCAATGGAGGTGAAAGTTTACCAAGACATGCTCAAAACTATGAGGGTTTAAATTGGCCATTTACACATTGACGTCAGCCATATCCAAGAAGATCTATCTCTATTTTTACTTGCACTTAAAATATTATAGAAACTATAATGAATAATAAGGGGATCCTTGAAATAGCATAGTAGGACAGGCTTGTTGTAGTTTCTAGGGAGGTGACATTACCATGAATTGATGATTTAGAAAAATATTATATTGATCAATTGTGCCAATACATTACAACCCTATAGAAAAATTATATAGACTTATAGATTCCTTTAACAATAAGTTTTGACTATATTTTAATTTCATGACTGTTAATTTACTTGTGTATTCAATGAACAGATTCTCCTAAGTGGATATTTGTCCCTCTATATTTTATCCGTTAATTGATCTTATAAACTTAATATATTATTTTCTAATTTTATTTTATTCTTTATGTTTAATATGATGTTTTATAGATCTCTAATGACACCCATCCATTTTATAATATCATGTTACCTTAATCTCCTTGATTTGAATGTTGAAATCCCAAAACAATTTCTTCAATAAATGACCATGAATTCCCACAATCTTGAGATTACTTATTGTTGTATCTACTCCAGCTTTCGTGATATTACATGAATCACAAAACAATAATTTTGGAAAAATACATGTCTTGGAGGGAGAATGATCTATGTTTTTCTAAATTTAGTGGACTAGTAAGAGTTGGTTGTTTTTTTAAAGGGGAATATGATGATACCTACAAGAGTTATATATTTTTATTAAAGCTAAATAAATTTTTTAATATTCTTCATATAGGAGAAGTCTTATTGGGCATGGAATCTTATTTTTCTTTGGCCACCATATTATGGGTTTTTATACTGAAACGTTCTATAAAATCTGAATTTATGAGTGCTCAATATTACATAGAACATGAAAATATGATATACAGTGATCTGAGAATTGATTTTTTCACAAGCTTCCATTTTCAGGTTTTAAACCTATAAAGTATTGTGTCTCTTTTAATCATCCAATATAATGTATTCCAAACATGAATATTACTATAGTTTCAGGAATTTTATCTCAGTCCTTCAATTTTTATAGTTTAGGGTCTTTTAGGTCGGGCCTTCTGTTAATGGGAATATACCATATGTGAGGTAATCATATCTATGAATTTTATTGTCATGATGTAAGTACATAATCAATGGAATTTTACTTAATTTGGTAATGATGTCTTCTATGCAGTTTAATTTCATACAGTAAGACATCTGCAATGCATTTTAACGTTATGCGATATGGATATAAATATGCTATGCAGCTTAAATAATTACTAAGATGACATAAGTATGATATGTATTTTAATGTATTTCTTCTAGGACATGGTTGATGAATATATAAAATTAATTGGACAATCCAAGTATGACCCAAAACACCCTAAGGTGTGGAGTTATACCATGGTGTTTCCAAGGCTCATGAGGATTGTAGTTTCATTCCTTCAAGAAGGAGATTTCCTTACATGGTGGCTAATGAGAGGGTCTCTCATCCCCCGTCAGGGGAGTGACCTCCGACATCCTTCATGGGAGAGACAGATCAATCCTTCTCCCCTTTCTCTATCCCCAACATTCTTATATCTTCCCCCTACATTAATCTTATCCCTAATGTATTAGATCTTGATTATGGCATTCTGAATCTTCTGATTTTGACATTGGATTTCAAGGAGGATTTGGTCCTTTGGAGTCATTCGTTGATTGCTTAGTTCATGAATAGGCACCCAGCAGTGGATTTGTTCTATATATTTATCTTTGGGGAATGAAGTTTACTGGATAGAGTGATAGTGGGCTTAATTGATTCCAGACATATATTGATTCTCTTCGCTGCGGAGGAAGAAATAGTCAGTTCATGGTCCAATTCACACTGTAGCAGAAATCATCTATGATTCTACCTATTTAGATGGTCCTATAAATTCCATATGAAGTGTGAATCCCATAAGGCCATGATTTTGGTTAGTTTCCTATAACATTCTCTACCATTTCAGAATCCATAGATTTTAGGAATGTTAGGGAATCTAGTTGGTAGATTTTTTTTCGCTGACTGTAGAAATGGAGACCTTTGTCACCCTGTTTGTCCCCGAATCTGTGTGGATGTCGATTTCTAAAGAGTACCACTCAATTTTGTGTGGATTATAGTGGGGGAAGAATTTTTCCTCAAGAAACCAATTTTTTATGATACAGGGATCTATTATTGTTCCTCTTGCAACAAACTGGGCCATTCAATAGCAACTTGTAGGCATGAGAATAAGGATGTGGTCTCAAGAGGTAGAATGAAGGGTCTGGGGGTTGATGAAGGTTTGTCTGGTCCAAGTCAATTAGCTGATATAGATGGTGTTAGGCATGTTCATTGTGGGTCACTAGGGGTAAACCCATTGGTGGCTGATATTTTCAACTACTAGCATTTGGACCTAGGTGTTCCTAAGGTTTTTTTTGAATTCTGCTTTGAAAAAGGATGGTGGAACATTGGAAGGTGGTGTTTTACCCTCTTTAGTGGGTAAACCACTAGACAATCCTCTAGGTGGGGTTGGGCAATGCACTGGTACAATGCTGGAAGTAGAGTCTTTTAAGGTAGAAGATGGAGGTTCAAAGACTTCCCTGGCTTCATTTTATGTTAAGGTGGTTCACATAGGGATAATCCCTAGTGGAAGAGGTGGGTCACAAATAATATAAAGGTAGGTAGACTTATTAGGTGGTGAGGGTTAGGAGTATGATATAGGGGTCGGCTTTTGTCTAGGTCAATCCCTAAAAGGGTGGTGTCATCTATTAATCTTGACAACCGCTTTGTTGGACTGGCGAATAAAGATCTGATTCAGGAGTCTATTGCAACATGGATAGATGTGCAGGGGGTCCATGGGTCTGACTCTAGTGATGAATATGCGGATTTTTATTCTTCTGAAATTACTTAAGATCTTCAATATTGAAGGCCATCCTGTCCAAGGATGAAGAAAAGTACAAATGGTAGTTGGAATGTTCTAAGAGACAATTCATATTTACCACTTCCAATGGAAACAATATACACCAAAAAGTAGATATATTATATGATTAAAGGTGATTCCAGGGCCGCTGTTGTCTGGGTTGAGCCTAAAGATCATGGAACCACACCTCTCTAAGATTTCAAGTAGTTTGAGTCAGGTGCATCCCATAAGAAACCTTTGGAGATGCTTTTTCATTTAGATGAAGAGATGGGGGAAACGTTTTTGGTGATTAATTCCAATGATGAAGAATCTAATAAAATGATGGGAAGGCTGCTAAAAGTGACTAACAATGAAGATAAGATTGTGTGGATTGAAAATAAATATCTCATATTGATAAGGGGATTCAAAAAACGAGAAGATCAATCATGAAGAGTACATGTAGGCTTGGGAAAAGTTGACATTTAGTATTGAAGACCGTTTAAAAAATGTTCAAGACACTCAGGTATCCTCTATCTCCTAGAAACTTTTTAGAGATAATTTTTCTGGGAGTATTAAGTTCTTTTTCAAAAGTTATGTTATCTCTTTTTGTGTTTGAACTGTATGGTTTCTCACTTTTTCCCTCAATAGTGTTCTGAAAATAAGAAATTTAGTTTTCATTCTGAAAATTGTTTGGAAGTAGAATTTGTGTGTGCAGACAAGAGCTATACAAGAAGGGTACTTGAACCCAAGAAAAATTTAGCTTTTAAATGAAAAAGTCGGGCCCTACTCAATATGGTTTTGACCTATAGGGTGTGGGCCATCAAAAGGTTCCTGGATGGATTTTTTTATCCCTTCTTTAATAAAGGTTATAAAACATCGTAATGTAATGTTGAGGATGTTGATTATTCATGAATAATTTGGTTATTGTGATTGTAAGTCATGGTTTAAAGTGATTAGTTCATAAGAATGATATGGGACAATCATGTCAAGGATAAACCAAATCTCCATGAGGGGTTGTATTCCACCATAGTGATTTTAGGGATTAAAAGGATCGGGAAGTCCTTTTTAAAGTTAATGACATATTATTTATGTTAGTGAGATCGTATGTAGAAGCCACAATCATACATGCACAGTCAAACAAAGGGTCTCTGGAAGTTTGTTATCCTTTTCCTATGGCCATGAAAGGTATTTGGAAACCCAATGATCTCAAATATTGATGTGTTATTAATGGAAATCATAACATTCATGAAGGCTTTCAGGACCCTAAATGATTTTTCATTACCTAGTGAACATGTTATTATGGTGAGAAGGTGTGTATAATCAATTCTCTATATTTTTCTTTGACTAGGTGATCCAGTGAGAATAGATTAACTATTACTAGGGACACCAATCGGTCCCTGTGAGCTTAATCCATAATTAATGTGTGCTCTAACAATTGTCTAATCTCTAGAGATAAATATTTTATGAAGGAAAGACTTCATATTTTCTCATACCTCCCTTTGATGGTTAACAACATAAAAATATATATGTCTCTTTTACTTGAAATATTAGGGTATTGTGATTTATACCATCAAAGGATAAAGTTTAATGTCATGAAGCTTCAACCAAAGATGACACAGTTTAAGATTGTGACACATATAGACCCGGTATGAGGGGAATGTTTCACAATTACATAATTAGTATACACAAGATCAACATTACTCAAATGTCTTTATGAGTGGGTCAAGAAGATGTTATAAATCATTTATCATGTTTATGAGGACATGGGAAATGATAAGAGAACATCATAATAGGAATGTACCATTACACCCTAAAGTGCATATTTTTTCAAAAGTGATGTCAGGATCACAAGGATTTTAAATCCCTTCCATCATAGAAAAGATATCATTGGATTGTATATCATATACATAATCCAACATTATAATGGTCCAATAGAGAGATATATTTTCCATTCCTAGGGCCATGAATGGTTTTTAGACACCTGAGAAGCTTGAAAAATGAATTTTTATTTAATATATGAGGGGTCTAAAAGATAATGGAAGTACCCCATTATATGTTTGACTCGGGTCAAAATTATGTAGTCTTTTGATAAGGGATGATGATGGATGATGGAATTAACATTTTAGCAGCATATAGTGTGGATAGAGATATCAATTAGTTTAACATCATGTAGCACATAATTTTTCCTATCCTTTCAGTTTAACATCATTTGGTAAGGACCTGGGAACTGACATGAAATTTTTAAAAGATATCCATGGAGAAAATTTTCACATGTTGGGGGAATTTCGATGTAGGGATATTGTTTTATCCGTAAAAAGGATTATTGTTGGGTATCTATATGTAAAATCCCTCAATCTTTATGTTAACCAGGTGTGTAATAAATCCATATATAGATCTGACTCATGCATAAAAAATAAGAATGTATGACTTTTCCCTCTTTAAAAGGAGTTATATTTTAAGTTTATGTTCCTTCAATTGTGGAGATATCTTATCATATAGTAGTACATCTTAAACCAAGTAAATGGATCCAAATATATGGTATTCCTCTATCATATAGGTTATAGTATCTTTCAAGGTTCCGTAAGATAACATGATCCATCCTCAGTGTGAGAAATAAAGGATAAATGGGTAGTCAACTAGTCCATGTGAGATTAGGACATAAAGGTCTAGTTGTATAGGCCCATCACGTGTGTGGTTAGGAATTCATTAATTCATTTTATATATGGTGGCTAAACCCATGATTGGAGTTATGGGTGTCACTATGTATCATGTGATGTAGGAATCAATCCATTCATTATTCTTGCATGAATGTTCCTTATAAAGGTATGACACATATGCGTGGAGGGGGAATTTTTTTAAATGTTGTGGTTGGACCCAAGATTAGAGATGTAGGTGTCACTATATATCATGTAATGATATGGGTCAATCCACATGTTTTTCTAGAATGGGAAACACTACATTCATATCTGACCTATGAAAAAAGGGGTAATAGTTCCCTTTGACTATTGTAGCTAGACCTAGGATTGGATATCCTTGCATTAATTCATATCTTTAGATAAAAATAATCAAGACACGAATTTTTCAAGAACAAAAACTATCCATGTAGTTATGAACCATATGCAGAGGGGGAGAATTTTTCTTGTTAACTATTATAGCTAGACCTAGGATTGGAGATCTAGGCCCCACTATGAATATTCTGATGATAGAAATCAATCCACACATCTCTCTTTCTTGAGAAACACTCCACACATGTCTCAACCATATGCAAGGTGGAATTATTCAGGTTTATTGTTGCAATTGGACCTAGGATAAAAGAGATGGGTTTCTCTATATATCGTGTGATGACCGTAATAATTCCAGATATATTTGATGAGAAACAATGTAGTTTAATTCCTTGGAGTAATGATGTATATTCCCTGGAATGAGAAATAAATATTTCAGTTGGACTGAAGACTATAGATCTTAGTGTCTCTATTTATCATAAATTGTAGGAATCAAACCACAAATAGCTCTTGAATAGAGGTGTGGTAGGGAAAAACACCAATGATAATGTTTATCTTGGGTTTGGTACAAAGTAATGTGTATTTGTTTTCATGTAAGAGACATTAGCCATGGTGTTTAACATCATGAGATAGGGACATGTTTTCTTCCTTTTATTTTCATTCATCCAAGACCATGTTAACCTTACCATGGATGGATATGTCTTGATCATGCATGGAATCCCATACCAAAATTCATGATCCCATGTGAGATATACACAGTGTGAGAAACAAGGAATGTAAAAGAGTTCTCTCACCAAACACTTGTAGTTAATGGAATGAATATCAGAATTTTTTATCATCCGGTTGTTGGGAGATGGTATAGGATCAACAAAAACTTATATATCTTATTGGAATAAGAATTAAGATGTAAGTAATTCTACAAAACTGAGTAGATTAAAGTCACGTGTTAAAGATTTCATCTTTTCAATTTAATGTCACTTAGTAAGGATGAAAGTGATTCAATGTGAAAAAGAGGGCTTGATCATTGTAGCATAGTATGATATCTTGTGGGAAACATAGATTTTTACTGGACCGAGGATTTGGGATCTGGGTGTTTCTAATTATCCTATGATTTATGGAATAAAACCACATGTAGTTCTTGAATTAGGGGACTCCCTATGTGGATCTGATTCTGTCATATGGATGAGGGCACTTAATTTTGTAATTTTCATATATCTAGCTCATGTACAGTGAATATTCATTTAAATTATGATTATTATGTAGTTAAAAACATTCTATGAGGACATTTTCTTTTCACTTTATCATCATGTGATAAGGAAATTTTCCTTATAGTTTAATGTCATATAGTCAGTACATAATGTTTAGTTTAATGTTGTGTGACCTGGATGAAAATAATGATTGATGGATGTTATGTAGAGCATTTATTTTGAAAGGTCACATTAGCAGGGGCATGAAACATTCCTCATCCGTTGTGTCTAAAAATTAATATCCATTGGATTAGACATTATGTATGATGTGAGGACCTTCCCATTTAGGTTCCAACAGTAGAGGCCTCTTCCCTGTTATCATTGGGGTCCTAAGAGCTAATAATAGTTCTCCTTGAAGGAAAAAATTTAAGGAAAACCTTTTTATTTAAGGCTTCATCTATATGATTCTAATGTAATTTGAGGTTGGGAAGGGTACACAAACCTTTATCATCGAGCCACTCTAATTCATCCATAAACATTGAAAAAACTAATCATCAAACAGTTTAATATAGATATCTATTCATAGTGATTTAAACTAGAATTTTATTTAAAATACTACATAGGTTTTAAACCCCAATGAATATTGAGTTTCTTTTGTAGTAGTGCACGTGATGGTATGATATACCCATAAAGTAGGAATGAGCATGTTCGACTAGGACTTGTTTTATTTATTCACCATCATCTAAAATATATTTGATAGAGTCTTATTGAAGGACTCAATTTTTACATTTTTTATTTCATAATAGCATTATTAATTATAGGACTCAATGTTGTACCCCTAATAAAATTTATTCAACTCAATAAAACATAATTTGGTGTTTTGGTTTATCAATATCTTGTAAGGTACTTTGAATTTTGTGATGATATTGGATATCCGTAAGTTTATGATATTATCCATCCAAACTTCTTGAGGGGTATTTCCTCAATCCATTTGGAAAATAAGTTAGTATTAGTAAGTATTTACATAAACTAGTTATCTATGGAAAGAGAATATGGCCCTAGAACATCCATTCCCCATACAAAAAATGGACAAGAATATTTACCTATATGTAGAAATTCTAGGGGTTGATGGCAGAATTTTTCATGATTCTAGTAAGAAATAAATTTCCTGGTGAACTCCACATAATATAGTGACATTTTTTCTACTAGTAACATATCATTATGATTTGGTGGGAGAGTCTAGTCCCATATAGATGAGCATCGCAATATCCTCCATGTAATTATTCTTTTACTTTGTGAATCTCTCATTATGTTATAATTTTTATGAGGATTGCATCAAAGCCTAAATTTTATAGTTCTTTTTTCTCATTCAGATCATCTCAAAGAGTAATATTCACAACTCATCCTTGTGATATTTCCCTTCAGGATTTGTCTTTCAAGAGAGTCCAATTTTGGAGATAAAAAATTATTGTCTCCATCCTTCGAGGGGTGTATATTGATTCATCACAAATTGGGGTGTTGTTTATCGAATTCATTTCATCCATGTCATAGATGATGACCTATAAGACCATCCTTCAGTCCATAATTTGGAAGACCACCCAATCTTGATCATGGTCCTTCAGAGCTCTGGCTATGTCAGCTATTTCCTTAGCACAAGTATTCTATGATTGGGGTATATGATTCAATGTGTGTTCAAAATGTAACTCTATCATTAGACCTCCAAAAAAATCTAGTGAGAGTGTCCAATTATTACTTTTTTATGTAATATTATCCATTAATCAACTCTATCCATGATTATAAATCCCCTTTGATGTTTAGGTAGGATATTTTTTAGGGATTGTTTGAAGAAAGTGATGAGGGCTTGGTATTCGGTCTCATTATTCATTCACCCTAAAAATAGTGAGAATGTGCATAGTGACTTTATTTATCTAGAGAAACAAATATAACCCCTAAGACAAACCGATTGATCCTCAGTTATTTAATAATCTTTCTAATACTATGTTGTGAGGAACTATGAAAATACATCTCATGTGTTCAATGTGTTTCATGGGCATAGAAAACCTCATCTTCTTGATGTTTGGTGTCCCATTGTTTACTTTCTAGGGCTAGATGTGCCAAAAATAAATAATCTCGGGCCTGCCCTTTCAATTAATTATATTAGATGATCTGGAAGTCATATTTCTATAGAATAACTACGACTTAGGGAAAATTCACAGTCATTATTGGACGACCAAGGATATACTTGAGCAGGTTGATATGAGAGATAAAATGGGGTTCGTGGGGATCCATGATTTACCTTATCTTTTTAACATCCAAGATGAGCATGATGTATTTATTATTAAAATCAAAATATTGATCTATATATCCTAGATTCATTTGGCTAAGGTAGTGGAGACTTTCCTCATTCCAAAAGTCATTTTTCTATGCGAGGAGGGCCCCAAGTGACCATTCCATGGTGACCACATATAATATGTGTGGATTTCATTCCATCAATGGAATCAATAACTATTGGTGTAGAAGGTAATTATTGAGACTCTCAAATGATTCTTGGTTGTACTAATCTCATTTTTAGGTGACTCCCTTATTCATCAACTTAGTTAAAGGGAGAGTTTTTCGGTTAGGTTTTCTATAAAACAAAGAATGTATGTGAAGTTCCCTCGGGAGAGGCTCGATGCTCCACTCCTCATCATTCGATAGCGTAGTGTATCAATGCCTTGTGGTCGTCCCTCCCTGTGACTTAGCCAGGGAGGGTGGATTTTGAATCTCACTATCTTCAACAACCTCTCCTCAGCTCCACTTCTCCAGTTTCTGAGCCCTCCCTCCTACCCGACCATCCTGAGATCGTGATCTTCCCTAAGGTTCAGCAATGGTTCAATGGTGAGATTTCTATTCCGATCTCCCGGATATAGTTCAAAAGGGCGTCGTCGTGGCTGGATCTGAAGTTGGTAGCTCGCTTTGGGAGGAATCGACCATCAGTTTCATCTTTTGACAGGTATGACACCTGTTTCTAAATGATTTGTAAAGAACTGGTGATAGGGATTTTGTATGCGATACATTATCAAATCTGTTTTAGAAATGAAGATGATCTGGTCTATGTCTGGTATGTTTCCCCACTTTTAGTGGAGGGTCATCATTTTTCTCTCTTTCATTGTAATTTCTAGTTTCATTTTCATTGCAACCCTCCAATAACGGTGCTTTGGATCACCCTCCTGGGTCTTCCACTACCTTTTCAAAATTTTGTGATCTTGTATTTCATCAGGAATATGATTGGTTAATTTTTATGCATGGACCCTCGCACTCATGCACTCTACCATCCCATTGCTCTAAATATTTTCATTGATTTTCATGTGTCTAAGGCTCCTATTGAGTCCATCTATGTCGAGGTTAAAGGTGAGATTCGGTGGAATCAATTGGTTTACTTTGAATCCTAGGTCCCTTTTGTGAAAAATGTTATCGGTTGGGGCATTCATCTTTGCTATTTAATCATGGAAGGAATTCCATGTGGCACTCTGGTGGAGTCTTAGCCCCTGATGGGGAGCAGAAATGCTATGGAGAATGATCCCATACCTGCTCTAAAATAAAGGAGAATGGTGAAGCTGAGAGGGCTGGTCATGGATATCTAAAGAAGTATACTGATACACCCTCAAATCGGAGTGTGGATTAGGTTTTCAAAAGGATTCATCGTGATCTGGGTGTGGTGTCTACTGCGGGGGTAGAGGTAGTAGTGGATATTCTGCATTTGGGCCTTGAAAATTGGGACGCTATGAATCCACAAGTCATCTCTACAAATGGTTGTAGTGGAGGTTGTAGTGGAGGAATGGGAATGAATTCCAGGGGTGTGATGGTTTTAATGAAGGAGGCTCTGGGTATTGAAATTGGTAACCATTTTGACGTGAAAAAGAATGAGGAGGTTGTTCCAGGAAAGGAAGTATCTTGGGAGATGGCTTCATATGGATAGAAGGTTATGGAGCATGAGGAGTTACCTACTGAGAAGTCAGGATTACAGCAGATTTACAGTGCTAGAGTGGAACAAAAGGATTATGGGAATCTAGGTCTTATTTAATGGCAGGCTAATAGGGATCATGTTCAATTACTGTCATTGATAGACAATAACATGCAATCCTCATAGATAGAAAATGGTTTGGTTTAAGAGGATCATCGGAAGGAGAGTGGATCCTTGGATGTACCAAGTAAGTGGGCGGGATGCCTCCAATGAGAATAAGGGAAATTATAGTCACTCTCCCAATATCTATTTCAAGGTATCCTTTAGTAATAAACCCGTTAATGGAAGGAGGAAAGGAAATGATAATGTGTGGGCTTTCACTGCTCCACCAAAGATAAAGCCAAGAAAAGGCTACTCTAATAGGCCAAAGACGGTGTCTACCAAATCCTCCTTCAAGAACTCCAAATGGAATGAAATGGACCATAAATGGGGGTGGGTTAACAAGAAATTTTCGAGGCGGCCACTGACTTCAGAGAAATTACGACTAAGGGAGAAATACGTTAAAATTCTCAATTCCTATAATTCAAAATCTGAGTGGGAATGGGCTGATCTAGAGGTGGCCTCAGATGTTGGAAATGGTGATGATTATGAATCATTCTTATTTGGTTCTTGTGGGGCCTATTATCTTGTTCTGTACTTTGTAATTTTCTCTCTTTTTTTCATCAATACATTTGGAGGACTAGGCATTTTTTCTTGGCCTGCAACTTTTTATCTATGTGAAGTTTCCTCGGAGACCTCATAGTAATTTTAGATTATGAGAGGTCGAAATTTACAATATTTCACTGGTATTTTCGGGGTTAAACTCAATTACATAAGGGAATACCAAAAATCTAGGGAATTTCTCTAATGTTACCACAAATTTTACATTAGTGGGTTCATCTTAAAACTATTCAACTACAACTTATAGAATATTTGTAACACCCGAGACTTTTATGGGAAATATTTTGCTTTTATGTTATATAAATCATCAAAGGAATCTTTCACTACACACAACACTAGCTTGGCTTTCTTTACACACAACTTCCTCCTTCCTCGATAGCTTGCGTCGTACGCAATACCGAGTTTCACTAAACAACGATATGCTATTAAAATATTACTAAAACTAGCTGTTTTGAATAGTAATACCCACTTTTTTAAATTTTTTAAATTTTATTTTTTTAAATGGAATTCATTTTTGGATTTGGAATATCGAAATTAGCCTAGGGTGAAATTTTGGTATTTTTCTGAAAACTTTCAATTTTTGATGAATAGTGAAAACACCGGGTTACTATTTAAAAACCGACTTTTTATTTAAATAATTATTTATTTTATTTAAATTTCTATTTGGTCAAAATTGATATATAATACCTATATAAGTTCAATGAAATTCATTAGAGTCATTTTATAATAATTTTATATATATATAAAATTTATTGAACTTTTCACTCTCTTTTACCCATCTCCTAGGAGAATTTCCAAATTCACATAAAACATAATTTTACCCCTTCTGTGAGTGGAATTTTGAAAATCTGAAAGACACGGTTAATATTAAGGACTAAAATGTGGTTCAATGAGATGAAAATAATTTTTGGTGAATAGTAACTTTTTGCTTTTTTTTACCACTGATAAAACTAAATAGGGTAATTAAGGGTAAAAGTGATATTATTATTACCCTAAGACATGTCCTAATTCTATTGGATAAGTTTAATTAGACCAAAAACAACCTTAGGAATACAATATTACCATTTAGGCCCACTTGGATTAGATTAGGACAATTATTATTAATTTATTTAAAGAAGGGTTAAAATAGCTAAAATCAAAGTTTAATAATTAAATAATTTTTAATATAGGTTTATACAAAAGATAAATTCTACTATAAATATTCATTACAAAGATAAAACGATTTCCTACATAATGGTATATTATTTGTAATTTTTAGACAATAAATAATTTAATTTATTTATGACACAATGATTATGCAGTAATTATCTTATTAATGAAATATTGACATAATTGCTGTTATAAATACCCAAATAAATGTAATTGGAGACTTTTTAGGAATTAAAATACTTTTATATGTTAATATGATATGTGAGTATTGATTTAATTAACTTTTTTCTAACTAATCATTCTGTTATGATTTTCACAAAAATCAATTACCAAATAGTGTCAAAATTGACATAAAATAGTTTTTAAAACTAATATTATATTATTAATTGTTATTATATTCCTAAAAATCTAAGGTTTGGCCAAGATACATATATCATGATATTTGTATCATTAATGGACCACTTTGGGGTAGCTTTTATGTATATGGTAAATTTATTAACTATATAATATAAAAATACAAAGTGACATGGTAAATGTCAATCTAATTAACTAAGAGTTAAAACTAAAAGATAAGGTTAATAGAATGACCTAAACTTGTCTAAATTCTATTGGATGAGATTATTTCGACCCATACCCACCATATCTTCTAAATAAATCAATTTGGAGCAATTAAAAACCGAATAAGACATTATAATAAAATAATATTTTTAGTTTTTCCAAAGGTGCCCCTCTCCTCCCTTATAAAAGGGAACCTCCTCCCTCTCTTCCTCACACCACTTTGAGCCTTCAAGCTCGGCCAACCCCTGAGAAATTCTCTTCTACACTTCTCTAGAAACATCTTAGAGGTCTTGGTCTTCTTCAAAGACCAATTTTAGTTCCCTACGAGGAGGTATCAAAGAGGCGCTTCAAAGAAGTGGTAATGTTCGTTACCGATTCTTTCAACTTTATTTCTTCTTCCACTTCTTCTTCATTAGTTGTTTCATGATGAAGTAATAACATCAGTATCACTCATATACTGATATGTTATTATAAGTATTAAACAACCCTATTTCACCATCTATTCATCCTACGGAAAACGAAATCACCGCGCATGCGTACATACGGATTACCGTCTCCACGCCGTGGTGTAATCTATTTTCCACCACCATCTTACTTGGATGGGTATAATGGTGTAAATAATAACTATATATTATTATTGTAAAATGATATTGATTCTGAAATATTATACATACATTCCAATACAATTTCACGATCATGGGAACGATATCATCTCTCGTGCGTACGTACGGAATACTGTCTCCATGATGTGATGCAACTCATTCTACATGATCTTCATTTCATAATGATTATATAAATGAATTGAATGAATGAATATGATATATATTACACTAATACCATTCTGGAAATGAGGTATCTATAACTTAAAGAGAAGAATAAGAATTTATTCGACAAAACACGGATATGAACAAAAAGTAATAAACACCCGAATAACAAGTAGCAATGAAATATTACTAATAAGAAGCTAAGAATATGGACATATATGATATCATAAAAATGAGTATGATTCTGTAATAAGTCAATTACATTATTTAAACCATTATACAGGAGGTTCGGACACTTACGAAGAAAATCGGACCTAAGGTAAGGGACAATCTCGCAATCTCAATTTTTATCCGAGATTGTTTATACATCAGAATTTACTGGCGAATATTTATCATCCACATCTATGTTTCCTCAATATGTAATATTATTTATGTCCTCCTACAATTTTTTAAATCCAATTTTAACCTTCAGTGAGTTTTTAGTAAAATATATGAAAGGAATCTTTTGTTGTTTTTCGTACGAGGTACTTTTTGACTTTTCCGATATAAGTACGAGAAGAATGTTTTTTTAACATATACATCATGAATGGATTTTTAAAACATTATTTCCATGAAGATTCCTTTACAGGTTTTCAATTTTATTTTTAATCAACTTATTTTAGTTTAAAATTGTATGACATGTTAAGAAAGGAATAATGTTTTTGAAGTAGAAAGGATATTTTCCTCAAGAATGGAGTTCAAGTGTTTTATCAAAATTATTTTCCATCTAAGATAATATAGGGTTCTGTTTATATCCCTATTATTACATTGATTTGATTATGTTGTGATGGAATTATTTTCCTTTATCTTATATGAATTGTTTTATGATGTCACGATGTTTAAGAATCCCATTTTTATTACATGGGTTATGCTATGTTGTATGATTTATGATATTGTGGCACACATAAGAATGGTATCCTTATGAGATGGGTGGGCCATATATCTCCTTCCAATGCATTGGGTAAAGGTTTATATCTCATGAGATAGACATGGTTGGAACGGCAGGTTAAACTGGTTCAGTGAAACAGGACTGAAATGAGGAGTGAACTCGGTTCAGAAATGGACTTTGTCTGCTAAGATAGTCTTGGATATGAGTCTGGACTACTAAGAAATTATTCTCTATGACTATGTGTGTATACCACAAAGTTTCATGTTTTATGTTATGATTATTGGTATTAAATTTCACTAGTATGCTTATCCCATGATTATGAAATTATGATCTCTTTTTCCGGTTAAGATTTCCAAAATGTTATGTTCTTATGAATATGATGTGATTGATATTTCTTTTGTTTACACTTACTGAGCATTTGAGCTCACCCTTTTTTTATTTTTTCTTTCCCCAGGTCAGGAAAAAGGTTATTAAGTAGGATATGCCAAAAGGGACTCTAGATATGATGAAATATATGGGAGACAATGTAGATTCATTATGAACATGTTGTTTATGTTTCTCAGTTTCTAAAGACACTATACCTATACCGTCCTTTCATGGTTTTTTTATATGTTGTAATAAGTGTACTTCAATTTTGAAGTAACAACCATGTGTGTAAAGTATGGTTCGTTATAGTTGGTATCAGAGGAAAGGTATAGTCATCCTTTGGAAACTAGGATTTTAAAGCCTTAGTAAGAACCCTAAGGATAAGTCTAAGCATAGAACACAATATTAGTGTTTTAGAAATGGCCATGAACACCCTATTATAGGACCTTAAGTGTGAAATTTTATTCTTGATTATGTGTTTTTTCTATTATAATTAGTGTTTCTCACACTATTCTTATTGGTTTTAGTCAATGGATGGAACCCGAAGGAATCGTGTTAATGCGGAATGCGACGGGAAATGCAATGATTGTCCCCCTGAGCAACCAAACGTTATGGGAGCTGGAATGAAAAATATTGTAGCCATGCTCACACAAATTTCTCAAGCTATGAATCATGCAGGACTTCCAAACAAGAAAAGGAATGAGAAACATTCTATTGAATCTTTCATGAGGCTGCATCCACCCTCATTCAGCGGGTCTACTGATCCATTAGTGGCTGAACAATGGATCAGTACTGCTGAAAAGATATTCTCAGTTCTTCAATGTTCTGAACATGATAAATTCATCTTAGCAGTGTATCGTTTAGAAGAAGATACTAACCAATGGTGGAATCTTATCAAAAATACGAGGCAAAGGGATGAAATTGAGTCCATGGAATGGGACGAGTTTAAGAACTTATTTTTCAATAAGTAATTCCCTCGTATTCTCCGAACAAAGATGGAGAAGGAATTTCTTGAACTAAAGAAAAAGGATGATGAATCTGTTGGTACCTATGAAGAAAATTTTACAAGACTGGAAGGTACACTTCTGGTATTATTATCCAACCTGAAAGTAAGATCGATCGATTCTTTAGTGGCCTAAAACCAAGTCTTCGAAGGGCGTTATCCATAAGGGAATTCAATAGATATGAGGAAATCATTCGATGTGCTCTCAAAGTTGAGATAGAGATTGGAGTAACCCATCAGGCATATGGGTTTGATAAGAAGAGGAAAATGGAATTCAAAGGAAATTCTAAATAGAACACTGAAAAGAAGATGAGTTTTCCCTTATGCTCAAAGTGTGGAATGAAACATGGAGTAAATTGTATTAAGAGGACATGAAAATGTTAAAAGTGTCGAAAATAAGGTCATCGGGAAATTGAATATCGAAATAATGGGAAGAATATGTCTAATGATGCAAAAAAAGGAAGGGATACACATAATGAACCTACTTCACTTCAATGTTTCAAGTGCAAGGAAAGGGGGCAGTATTCTAATCAATTCCCTAATCCAAGGGTTGATGATGATGATCGGCGTCAACAAACTCTTAAGGCCAAAGACAAAGGAAAGTCGCATGAAATTACTATCGTCGATGTAGAGTACGATAATGAAGTGGTGAAAGGTACACTTACCATCCACTCTAAAGTATAAAATGTTTTATTTGATTCTGGATCCACCCACTCTTTTATTTCTGAATAATTTTCTAAGGGTATCACCGTATTACCTCAACAATTAGATGTTGAGTTAGCTGTGACAACCCCTAATGGCACAACAGTCGCATCAAAAGTTTATAATTCTTCTCTGATTGAAGTTTGTGGGAAAGTGCTTCCTGAAAATCTTTTGATCCTTCTTATAGTGGAATTTGATGTGATTCTTGGCATGGATTCACATTCTCTATATGGAGATCATATCAATTTCCAAAGAATGGAAGTCACATTTCACATTCCAGATCAATCTATGATCTCCTATCGATGCAAGGATGAACATAACCTTCCAGTGGAAATTTCTTCCATCTTATGGGTCTTGATTCCACTAAATGAAGGTTATTTATCTCAAATGGTTGGCGAGAAACTCACAATTAAGAATATGCCCATTGTACGGGAGTTTGATGATGTCCTTCCGAAGGAATTGCCGAGTCTTCCACCAAATCGTGAAGTCGAGTTTTCAATAAAACTCGTACCATGTGCTTTGCCTATTTCAAAGACACCTTATAGAATGGCCCCAATTGAGTTGCAAGAATTGAAGAAGCAACTCCAAGAGAATATTGATAATGGATTCATACGCCCTAGTGCGTCACCATACGGAGCACCTATTCTGATTGTTAAGAAGAAAGATGGATCAATGAGACTCTGTATTGATTATCGAGAACTTAACAAGATCACTATCAAGAACAAATATCCTCTCATGCGCATTGATGACTTATCTGACCAACTACGTGGAGCTCAATACTTTTCCAAGATTGATCTTGGTTCTGGGTATCATCAATTAAGGGTCAAAAGGGAGGATATACCAAAGACGGCTTTCTGTACAAGGTATGGACACTATAAATTTATAGTGATGCCATTTGGTCTTACTAATTCCCCTGATATCTTCATGGATCTGATGAATAGAGACTTTCGAGACTATCATGATCAGCTTGTGGTAATCTTTATAGATGATATTATTGTATATTCAAAGAGCAAGGAAGAACCTGAATATCACTTGAGAATTGTATTGAAGACCCTACGAAAGGAGAATATTTATGACAAATTTACAAAGTGTGAATTTTGGCTTAAAAAGGTTCCATTTTTGGGTCACATAATATCAAAAGAGGGGATATATGTAGATCCAGTAAAAACAGAGGTTATCAAAAGATGGTCGAGACCAACAACAGTAACCGAGATCCGAAGTTTTCTTGGTTTGGCTGAATATTATCAACGTTTTGTGAAATATTTTTCGCGATTATCTAATCCACTCACCAAGTTGACTCGAAAAGGAGTTAAGTTCATGTGGACGGAGGAATGCGAAGAGAATTTCAAGGAGTTGAAAAGAAGGTTATCCCATGCACATGTGCTCACACTGCCTTATAGTGGAGAAAGGTTTGTGATCTACACCGATGCATCCAAGAAGGGGTTGGGGTGTGTTCTTATGCAAAATGATATGGTGATAGCTTATGCCTCACGACAGTTTAAAATCCATGAGAAAAATTACCCAACTCATGATTTGGAGTTAGCTGTGGTAATCTTTTCATTAAAGATTTGGAGGCATTACCTTTATGTTGAAAGTTGTGATATTTATACTGATCATAAAAGTTTAAAGTATATTTTCACACAAAAGGAGATGAATATGCACCAAAGAAGATGGTTGGAGCTGATTAAAGATTATGACTGCTCAATTCATTACCACCCTGGGAAATCAAACAAGGTAGCAGACGCATTAAGTCACCAAGACCATGCTAGCTTATCCATGATTAGGATCACAAAAGATCAAATATTTATGGATTTACAATGGATAGATCTTGGAAATATAATGAAAGGGGAAAATTGTATATTTATCAATTGAATGTTCAACCATCTATACATGTGAAGATTATAGAGGCGCAGAAAGAATATGTAGAGTTACAAAAGAAGGTGAGAAATATTCCTGAATTCAACCTTGATTGTGATGGGATAATGAAGTTCAGGAATCGGGTTTGTGTTCCTCCCATCCCAGAATTAAAGGAGGTGTTGGATGAGGCTCATAGTTCTTCATTCTCTATTCATCCTCGAAGCATGAAGATGTATAGGGACCTGAAATAGTGCTTCTAGTGGGATGGCATGAAAACAGATGTTGCTAAGTATGTCTTTCGATGCTTGGTTTCTCAGCAAGTTAATGCTGAGAGACAGAATTCTAAGGGGATGTTACAACCATTACCCATACCCGAATGGAAATGGGAAAACATCATTATGGACATTGTCACCAGACTTCCTAAAACATCCCAAGGCAATAATGCTATCTGGTTCATAGTTAATCGTCTTAGAAAGTCTGCACACTTCATTGCTATTAGAGAGGATTTATCTCTAGATCAGCTTGCCATGATATATGTAAAGGAAGTGGTAATATTGCATAGAGTAACACATTCCATTATATATGATCGGGATCCGATATTTACCTCAATGTTCTGGAGAAGTCTTCAGCATACTCTGGATACATAGTTGAGTTTCATCACTGCTTATCATCCTCAGACAGATGGTCAGTCTGAGAGGACAATTCAAAATCTAAAAGATATGTTGAGAGCTTCCTCTATGGATTTAAAAGGTGGTTGGGATCAACACCAAACTTTGGTGGAATTTTATTATAATAATATCTTTCACTCCAGTATTTAGATTCTCCTTATGAATATCTCTATGTAAAGAAATGCAGGACTCCAACTTGCTGGGATGAAGTTGGGGAAAGAAAGCTATTAGGACCTGATCTTGTTGATGAGATGGCAGAAAAGGTCAGATCTATTCAACAACACATTAAACCAGCTAAGAGTCGACAAAAAAGTTATGTCGTCAACCGAAGAAAAGACCTAGAGTTTGAAGTGGGTGATAAAGTGTTCTTACGAATATCTCCCTGGAAGAGGGTCATGAGATTTGGGAAGAAGGGAAAGTTGAGCCCTAGATATATCGGTCCTTTCGAAATACTGGATCGTGTTGGGAAGGTAGCTTACCGATTGGCGCTTCCACCAAATCTCTCCCAAGTTCATGATGTGTTATATGTATCTCTCCTGAGAAAGTACATTCCTGATCCTTCACATGTACTCAGCTCATAAGTTGTACCGCTGGAGCAAGATCATTCTTATGAAGAACAGCCAATACAGATTCTTGATCATAGAGAAAAAGTCCTACGGAACAAGACCACTCGCTTGGTGAATGATTTATGGAGGAACCACCAATTAGAAGAAGCTAAATGGGATCTTGATTATATGATAAGGGAGATGTATCCTCGTCTGTTTGTTACAAAGTGACGAATTTCGAGGGCGAAATTCATTTTAAGGGGGGTAGAATGTAACACCCGAGACTTTTATGAGAAATATTTTGTTTTTATGTTATATAAATCATCAAAGGAATCTTTCACTACACAAAACCTTATCTTGTCTTGGTTTACACACAACCACGACTTTCCTCGATAGCTTGCGTCGTACGCAATACTGAGTTTCACTAAACAACGATATGCTATTAAAATATTATTAAAACTAGCCGTTGTGAATAGTAATACCCACTTTTTGAAATTTTTTAAATTTTATTTTTCAAAATGGACTTAATTTTTGGATTCGTAATATCGAAATTAGCCTAGGGTTAAATTTTGGTATTTTTCTGAAAACTTTCAATTTTTGATGAATAGTGAAAACACCGGGTTACTATTTAAAAACCGAATTTTTATTTAAATAATTATTTATTTTATTTAAATTTATTTTAGGTCAAAATTGATAGATAATACCTATATAAGTTCAGTGAAATTCATTGGAGTCATTTTATAATAATTTTATATATATAAAAATTTTATTGAACTTTTCACCGTCTTTTACCCACCTCCTAGGAGAATTTTCAAATTCACATTAAACTTAATTTTACCGCTTCTGTGAGTGGAATTTCGAAAATCCGAGAGACATGGTTAATATCAAGGACTAAAATGTGGTTCAATGAGTTGAAAATAATTTTTGGTGAATAGTAACTTTTTACTTTTTTTACCACGATTAAAAGTATATAGGGTAATTAAGGGTAAAAATGATATTATTATTACCCTAACACATGTCCTAATTCTATTGGATAAGTCTAATTCGACCAAAAACAACCTTAGGAATAAATTATTACCATTTAGGCCCACTAGGAGTAGATTATGACATTTATTATTAATTTATTTTAAAGAAGGGTTAAAATAGTTAAAATCAATGTCTAATAACTAAATCATTTTTAATATGGGGTTATACATAAGATAAATTAGACTATAAATAATCATTAGAAAGATAAAATTATTTCATACATAATGGTATTTTATTTGTAATTTTTAGACAATAACGAATTTAATTTATTTATGACATAATGATGATGCAGTAATTATCTTATTAATGAAATATTGACATAATTGATGTTATAAATACACAAATTATTGTAATTTGTGACTTTTTTATGAATTAGAACAATTTTATAGGTTAATATGACATGTTAGTAGTTATTTAAATAACTTTTTTCTAACTAATATTTCTGTTATGATTTTCACAAAAATCAATTACCAAATAGTGTCAAAATTGACATAAAATAGTTTTTAATACTAATATTATATTATTAATTGTTATTATATTCCTTAAAATCTAAGGTTAGGTCAAGATACTTATATCATGATAAGTGTATAATTAATGGACCACTTGGGGGTCTCTTGGATTTATATGGTTATTTTATTAACTATATAATATAAAAATACAAAGTGACATGGTAAATGTCAATCTAATTAACTAAGAGTTAAAACTAAAAGATAAAGTTAATATAATGACCCAAACATGTCTAAATTATATTGGATGAGAGTATTTTTACCCATACCCACCTTATCTTCTAAATAAATCAATTTTGAGCTATTAAAAACCGAATATGACTTTATAATAAAATAATATTTTTTGTTTTTCCAAAGGTGCCCCTCTCCTCCCTTATAAAAGGGCACCTCCTCCCTCTCTTCCTCACACCACTTTGAGCCATCAAGATCGGCCAAAACCTTCCATATTCTCTTCTCCACTTCCCTAGAAACATCCTAGAGGTCATGGTTTTCTTCAAAGACCAATTTTAGTGCCCTAAGAGGAGGTCTCAAAGAGGTGCTTCAAAGAAGAGGTAATGTCTGTTACCGATTCTTTCAACTTTATTTCTTCTTCCACTTCTTCTTCTTTAGTTGTTTCATATTAAAGTAATAACATTAGTATCACTCATATAATGATATGTTATTATAAGTATGAAACAAACCTATTTCACCATCTATCCATCCTACAGAAAATGAAATCATCGTGCGTGCGTACGTACGGAATACCATCTCCACGCCGTGGTGTAATCTATTTTCCACCACCACCTTACTTGGAAGGGTATAATTGTGCAAATAATAACTATATATGATTATTGTAAAGTGATATTGATTCTGAAATAGTATACATAAACTCGAATACAATTCCACGATCATGGGAATGATATCATCCCCCGTGCGTGCGTACGGAATACCATCTCCACGATGTGATGCGACTCGTTCTACATGATCTTCATTGCATAATGATTATATAAAAGAATTGAATGAATGAATATGATATATATTACACTAATACCATTATGTAAATGATGTATCTATAACCTAAAGAGAAGAATAAGAATTTATTCGACAAAACACGCATAAGAACAAGAAGTAATAAACACACGAATAACAAGTATCAATGAAATATTACTAATACGAAGCTAAGAATATGGCCATATATGATATCATATGTAACACCCCGATCTCCCACGATACACTTCTCATTCAATAATGCAATAGCTTGCATTGCATGCAACTTCGAGTTCTAAAACACCGCGACTAATCAAAGTAGCCGTTATGAATAGTAATAACCACTTTTTAAAATTATTGAAATTTTATATTTCAAAATGGACTTCATTTTTGTATTTGTAATATCGAAATTATCCTTAGTTGAATTTTTGTAACTTTCTGAGAACTTCCAATTTTTTTATGAATAGTGAAAAATACTTAAAAACAACTTTTTTAATAAAAATAATTTATAGTGATAAATTATACTATATAGTGGTTTTAAAGTATAATTAGAATATATTTTTACAATTTTATCCAATGGTGGTCATTAGAATTAATTTAACATTGAAATTGGACATAAACAATTGCCAATCTTTTGATATAAATTGTTTCTTAAAAACACGTTATTTGTTGTGACAGCGGGAATTAATTATAAAATTAATCAATGCAACTTATATGTTTGGAATTTTTTAAAATAGACAACATTTTTGAATTCGGAATATCAATTATAGCTTAGGGTGAAATTTTGGCATTGTTCCTGAAAAACTTCAATTTTTGATGAATAGTGAAACCACTAAGTGGTAGTTAAATAACTGATTTTTCGTTTAAATGAAATATTACCACTTCTGTGATTTGATTTTCAAAAATCCGACATACATGTTTTTCATAAAGAAGTAAAATGTGGTTCAATGAGATTAAAATAATTTTTTTGGTGAATAGTAACTTTTAAGTTCTTAATCGCGATTAGAGGTAATTAGTGTAGTTTAAGGTACAAATAATGTTTTAATAATATGAGATGAGCATGAAACTTGTCCTACTCCTATTTTATGAGTAATGGCCGACCAAGACAACCCATGGGTTAACTTGGGGACCCCATGGAGCCACTTTAGTTGGAAAATGACATTAATATATATTTATTTAATGTTAAAATTAAATTGACACAAACATGAGTTGTTTTACTAAAAAAGTTTTTAAGTGGGGTTACACATGTCCAAATTTTGACTATAAATATTCCTTAGAAAGATAAAAATATTTCCTACATCATATTATGTTTTTTATAATTTTTATACATTATATAAATTAAATTATTTATGACATAATTATGATGCAGCGATGACCTCATTATTTAACGATTTAAATAAAATGAGAAGATAATGAAAAATACAATGCTTACACTTGTCCAAAGCCAATTGGATGAGGAGATTTAGAACCCTTATCACCTTATCCACGAATTATATAAGTGTGGGATCTTTATAATCCGAAAATCATTGTATAATAAAGTAACATTTCAATCTTTCCAAAAGAGCCCCTCCTCTCCTCTTATAAAAGGCCCCCACCTCTCCCACCTTATTCACACCTTCAAGCCATTTGGCTCGGAAAACCTCTTCCCAAATACTCTCCCAACATACCCCTATTACTCTTAGAAGCCTCACTTTGGGTAGAACTCTTCCGAAGGAAGCCTTTGGCTCAAATCAAAAAGAGTTACCCGATTTTGAGGTAATGTCTTCTCTAATGTTGTTTTGTTTTATTTTTCTTCTCCAACCCCATAATCTCATTTTATTCATTTCTTTTGTAACAACACCAGTATCATCAATATACTATGATGTTTTTATAAGAAGGATTCGAGCTACACTTACACACAACTACATCTAATGGTTATAGAACATACGGGTTCTGTGGATAGCGAATTTCTGCCTCACGAAACGATGATTGTTCAACACTCATATAACACCTTCAAAGGTGGCCATTAAGATGTCACTATTTTTATATATGATATATAATATGTTTATGTTTTACTTATGCTTCTGTATTTCTCATTTATGGCATACTTTATGATTTCCATTATGGGTAAAACGGGAAAATTTCATTTTAGGAAGTGCGGACTACCGCCCCCTCAAAGTGATTTGAATCGTTAATTCCATATGTGGGATGTATAAAGGATGGAGTAAATGGTATTATACACTATATTATACTGGAATTATATTATACATTTATATCATTATGATTTAATTCCATTAAATATGAAATAGAAATGAAAGTAGCGTTCAAGCGTACGTACGGCTTACCGTCTCCATGAACGGTGCATTTCATTTCTTACCTCTAAATGTTAAGTAATATTATAAATGAATGTATATAATGGATATATATGATATATATGACATATAAATCATGAATATAATTCTGGATATAATGGATATTCTACCACATAAACAACTTGTAATTATAAGAAGTTTATTGTTGACTCAAGTACCAAAGATCGACAAAACGACCGTTATTAACTTAAATAATTACATAATGTTCATATCATTGTAATAAGTTATATAAAAAGGATAATGAAATTGAAAATGGTTCTTAATAAGGTATATATTAACTCTAGTTTATTATTCAGTAGGTTAAAGAACGGTTGAGTCAAGTCAGACACGAGGTAAGGGAATTTCTTAACCCAACTTCCATTATTTGGGTTAATCTCCTACTTTCAAATTATGTCATGATATTATTATTTATTATTTTGTATTATTTATGTGTACCTATAGTGAATACACATAATAGATCTATTTTATTTTAAAAACGATCTTTTTACGGACTTCGTCTCAATCCCCTTATATTGCGGCATATTTGGTTTTATACAAAACTTTATTTTATACGGTGTATAAACCCCTTTGACTTTTACGTTTATTCAAAAGGAATATTTTTATACGAAGCGTTTTACTAAACGAAAAAAAGGAATGTTTTCTTGACGTACATATGCGGCGACAACGACTTCTCTGCCGCCGTTACTATTATTTGATTTTCGGCTTCCTCTACAAGCCGTAACTTTTTTTTAATGAAAAATAAATAAAAAGTTTTAACATTCATGTATTTTGGTATTGAAAATGGTTTTGAAAGTGTTTTTATTATGTCAATGTGTTGTATTGACATCTTGTGATTGAAATGTCGAAATTTTATGTTTCCTTTATGCATGTTTTATGTGATACGATTATGTTATGGTTTATGATATGTTTAAACCTGTTCATATGAGGAATGCATTGGACTTAATAAGTGACGGGTGGAGCCCGCTATAGCTCCTCGATGCATCGGCAGGTCTCATGAGACAAACTAGTGTCTTGGCACGAGGCCTTGACAAAATCTTATTTGTGGTCTTGGCACGAGGCCTTGACTACGTGGTTATGATAGTCTGGCATTATGAATTCCATCATTATGAAAGTGGTTATTGATATTTCATGTGATTATTCGTCTAGTAGAATATCCATGTGTGTAAGTAAGTGGAATTATTTGATTTTACTTTTTCCATATTATGCTGAAGTTCAAGTTTAATAAGGCTTTTGTTTTAGTTATACATTTCCTTAAATTTTTATGTTTATTTATGAAATCTTCCACAATATTGATATCCTTACTGAGCATCTGAGCTCACCCCTTTCAATGTTTTAATATTTTCCAGGATGTGAAGAAGTATTTTATGAATGACCTGCAGAGATTTTCAGAAGAGGATATGAGAGTAGACTATGGAGACTTTGTTATTGTAGTTTTTCACTTTATGATGTAATGTAACGTTTATGAATGTATCTAGTGTTTCCAAGGCTACTAAACTAATCGGTCTTTCGAGACTTGATCTTTTGTGATCATGCCAATGATACGAAGTAATGCACCGACTCTGGGTAGCTGGGGTCGGGGCGTTACAGTTGGTATTAGAGGCAGTTTAGTACTAACCTTGGAAGCTAGATTTAGATAAACTCTGATTAGAGAACATAGCCCAAAGATAGACATTGAGGATTAGTATAGAAGAACTTCCTAGAATTTTTTTATTGTAGAGATTTTGTGAGTTTTCAGAGCAATACATCCCTGTCTGGATACGAGCAGGTAGAGGTAGCTCTGGCACAGATGTACCTAGGGGTAAAACCTGAAAACACCGCTTTGAGCTAGACTCGAACGGGAACTGGTGCACGACAACGGGCCTTGCTGCACTCTTGGTTACGACACTCCCGGGGGATATGCTTAGGATAATTACCATTTTCTTTACAAACCACTATGAACGGTTATGAGTATATACATCCTCAAATAAAACCTTTTTATGATTATGGATTATATCAATAAATAGTTCAATTTATGTTAAGTATTTTACAAGTATGGAATTATTTATTTTGATTCATAAACTAATCAAGTTTATGCCATTGATTAGAAATGGCGCCTAGTGGAAGGAATGTAAACCGTATCAATGCACGCACTCCGTGTAGGGATTTCCCTCCAGCTCAAGATAATTATTGTGGATCTGGAGATACAACTGGTGCTGATCAACTTAATACCATACTGGGACAACTCACTCTGGTTATGAATAATAACCTTACTCGTATGGAGAACCCTGATCCGCAACGTGGAGGATCAATGTTAGATCGATTCATGAGGCAACAACCACCAACATTCAATGGGAGTACAAATCCCTTAGTAGCCGAGCAATGGATAAATTCCCTAGAGAAAATATTTCAGGCTTTGGGAGGCAGTGAAAGGGAAAAAGTTATCATGGCAGTTTACCACCTCACTGGATATGCTGATCAATGGTGGTCATTGATTCAAAACATAAAGGAAGATGATGAAGTATCAAATATGGAATGGAGGGAGTTCAAAGATCTGTTTTTAGAAAAATACTTTCCTCACGACCATCGAGCAGATATGGAAAGGCAATTTCTGAGTTTGAGGCAGAAGGAGGATGAGAATGTCGCAAAGTATGAGGCTAACATTACAAGGTTAGTGAGGAATGATTCAGATTATATACGTAACCCAAGGAGTAAGATTGATCGTTTCTTTGATGGGTTAAAACCATTTCTCCGTCGAGCTTTAGTATCACAATCCTTCTCATCATACGAAGATATTGTCTCGTGTGCTATCAAGACAGAAAAAGAATTCTCTAAGTCTTATGACAACAAAGTAAAGGAAGAGAAGAAGAGAACGGTGGAACAAGAGACAGATAAAGGGAAAAAGGGAAAGAAGGATTTTCCATTATGTGATAATTGTGGGAAGAATCACCCTGGTACTTGCCTAAAAGGAATGGGAGTTTGTTATAAATGTGGAGAAAAGGGTCACCAGGCTCGTGATTGCAAGGGAAAGAAAGAGGCTGTCAAAGTTGAATGCTACAATTGTAGGGAAATGGGGCATTATGCAAATGAATGTCCTAAGCATCAAGGAAACTTACCTCAGAAAAGGCCAAGGGATCAAGACCAATCTTATGTTGTGACTATAGTTGAAGCGGAATAATTAATGTATTGGTGCTTTTGGACTCAAGGATTATATTCTGGTTATAAGAATAATGTGATATATATAAGGATTGTACTGCAGTACTTGTTGATTTCAGTAAGGTTTTAATATGATGAAGGTAATTATATTTTTAGTATGTGACAATAAGAGAAACATTACTTTGTTTGGGGAATCTGATAATTTGATTTTGGAATTTAGAGACCTTTTAGAGAAAGTCTGGACGGAGGTATTTTGGATAACTATTAAGGTTGGAATGGATTAAGTTGAACCATGGATAGTATTGTTTAAGGTTAAATCATTTCTGAAGATTATTTTTGGAATATTATAATACTATAGTTTTAGGAAAAGGACAACCTGCAGGGTGGGGCATAACCCGTCGTGTCGGACAAAGCTGCAGGAATCGAACCCACAATCATAGTGCGACAGGCCTTTATTTCCTACCACTAGCCTACAGGAAGTCCCTGGTTATTACAAAATAATTTTACTAATCTAAATGGTATGTGTTAACATTTGGAACCTTATACAATTAGGATAATAATAATATTTTTGAGTTCTATTATCTTTTTGAGTGAAAGATGAGTTGAAGGTTGAAACTCTAATTGTCAACCATAAATATATTTATACCTATCTCTTATTCAATGAATAAATTAATTATTAAACTTTATTAAAGGGATATTAAAACAAAAAATGTGTTATCCTAATACCTTATGTCTTGTTGAACTGATGATATTTTAAATCAACATAGATTGAAGGCTTTGAGGCCCTCAATTTGACAGTTGATTGTGATTGATGATCTCAATCACTCTCTACGAATATTTACGTTTTTCCTCCAATTATATGTCTCTAATTGCCACCAATGTTCTCCTAATCGAGATCATAATTGGGTGGTGACTTTTTCATTTCCCTTTCCCTCTTATTAAGGCTAAATTTTATTAATCTTATTTCCTATGTGGGTTTTCCTCAAAGGTATGTTCTCTTTTCAACCTTTTATTTTCAAAGAAAAATTTCAAATTGCGAGGATGCAATTTATTGAAGGAGGGGAGAAAGTAACACCCCGAGCTTCCACGATACGCTTCTCATTCAATAATGTAATAGCTTGCATTGTACGCAACTTCGAGTTCTAAAACACCGCAACTAATCAAAGTAGCTGTTATGAATAGTAATAACCACTTTTTAAAATTATAGAAATTTTATATTTCAAAATGTACTTCATTTTTGTATTCGTAATATCGAAATTATCCTAAGTTGAATTTTTGTAACTTTCTGAGAACTTCCAATTTTTTTATGAATAGTGAAAAATACTTAAAAACAACTTTTTTAATCAAAATAATTTATAGTGATAAATTATAATATTTAGTGGTTTTAAATTATAATTAGAATATATTTTTACAATTTTATCCAATGGTGGTCATTAGAATTAATTTAACATTGAAATTGGACATAAACAATTGCCAATCTTTTGATATAAATTGTTTCTTAAAAACACGCTATTTGTTGTGACAGCGGGAATTAATTATAAAATTAATTAATGAAACTTATATGTTTGGAATTTTGTAAAATAGACATCATTTTTGAATTCGGAATATCAATTATAGCTTAGGGTGAAATTTTGGCATTGTTCCTGAAAAACTTCAATTTTTGATGAATAGTGAAACCACTAAGTGGTAGTTAAATAACTGATTTTTCGTTTAAATGAAATATTACCACTTCTGTGATTTGATTTTCAAAAATCTGACATACATGGTTTTTATTAAGAAGTAAAATTTGGTTGAATGAGATTAAAATAATTTTTTGGTGAATAGTAACTTTTAAGTTCTTAATCGCGATTAGAGGTAATTAGTGTAGTTTAAGGTACAAATAATGTTTTAATAATATGAGATGAGCATGAAACTTGTCCTACTCCTATTGGATGAGTCATGGCCGACCAAGAAAACTCATGGGTTAACTTTGGGACCCCATGGATCCACTTTAATTGGAAAATGACATTAATATATATTTATTTAATGTTAAAATTAAATTGACACAAACATGAGTTTTTTTACTAAAACAGTTTTTAAGTGGGGTTAAACAAGTCCAAATTTTGACTATAAATATTTTTTAGAAAGCTAAAAAGATTTCCTACATAATAGTATTTTTTTTATAATTTTTATACATTATATAAATTAAATTTATTATGACATAATTATGATACAGCGATGACCTCATTATTTAACGATTTAAATAAAATGAGAAGATAATGAAAAATACAAGGCTTACACTTGTCCAAAGCCTATTTGATGAGGAGATTTAGAACCCTTATCACCTTATCCACGAATTATATAAGTGTGGGACCTTTAGAATCCGAAAAGCATTGTATAATAAGGTAACATTTCAATCTTTCCAAAAGAGCCCCTCCTCTCCTCTTATAAAAGGCCCCCACCTCTCCCACCTTATTCACACCTTAAAGCCATTTGGCTCGGCCAACCTCTGCCCAAATACTCTCCCAACTTACCCCTCTTACTCTTAGAAGAATCACTTTGGGCAGAACTCTTCCCAAGAAATCCTTTGGCTCAAATCAAAAATAGTTACCCGATTTTGAGGTAATGTCTTCTCTAATGTTGTTTTGTTTTATTTCTCTTCTCCAACCCCCTAAACTCTTTTTATTCATTTCTTTTGTAACAACAACAGTATCCTCAATATACTAGGATATTGTTATAAGAAGGATTCTAGCTACACTTACACACAACTACATCTAATGGTTAAAGAACATACGGGTTCTGTGGATGGCGAATTTCTGCCTCACGAAACGATGATTGTTCAACACTCATATAACACCTTCAAAGGTGGCCATTAAGATGTCTCTATTTTTATATATGATATATAATATGTTTATGTTTTACTTATGCTTCGGTATTTCTCATTTATGGAATACTTTATGATTTCCATTATGGGTAAAACGGGAAAATTTCATTTTAGGAAGTGCGGACTACCGCCCCCTCAAAGAGATTTGAATCGTTAATTCCATATGTGGGATGTATAAAGGATGGATTAAATGGTATTATACACTATATTATACTGGAATTATATTATACATTTATATCATTATGATTTCATTCCATTAAATACGAAATAGAAATGAAAGTAGCGTTCAAGCGTACGTACGGCTTACCGTCTCCATGAACGGTGCATTTCATTTCTTACCTCTAACTGTTACGTAATATTATAAATGAATGTATATACTGGATATATATGATATATATGACATATAAATCATGAATATAATTCTGGAGATAATGGATATTCTACCACATAAACAACTTGTAATTATAAGAAGTTTATTGTTGACTCAAGTACCAAAGATCGACAAAACGACCGTTATTAACTTAAATAATTACATAATGTTCATATCATTGTAATAAGTGATATAAAAAGGATAATGAAATTGAAAATGGTTCTTAATAAGTTATATATTAACTCTAGTTTATTATTCAGGAGGTTAAAGAACAGTTGAGTCAAGTCAGACACGAGGTAAGGGAATTTCTTAACCCAACATCCATTATTTGGGTTAATCTCCTACTTTCAAATTATGTCATGATATTATTATTTATTATTTTTGTAAAGACCCGTAAAATTCAAGGGAAATTTTTTCTTAATTTTCTTTAGAATTTTACAAGAGCGCGGTTTCAGACGGCACCTGATTCCGAGGCCCGGAGTGCCCGGAATTAATTTCCGAAGTTTGGCTCGGGTACGTTCAGTGAACGAACGAGCGGGAATTCCTAACTTTTGATCCGGTGCTCGGAATTGAAATCCGAGGGCACCGATGAACTCGCAGCGCCGATATTCGCTTAAAGATACCTTTTCGGGAGTTGCGTTTGTTGCGGGTTGAAAGTTAGTTTTAGGGGTTTTTAGTTTGAGTTAAATAAAATTGTGTAGAACAATTTTATTTTTAACTTGTTAAAACCTATCAAAGGAGGTTGGGAGTGGGACCCACACCCACTTAACCTCCCTTGGGAGGATTAAGTGTGGTGGGGCCCACACGAGCCCCTAAACCTTTCAAATTCTCCCAACTCCCTTAACGCCTCATTTAATGGCTTAAGTTACTTAATTAATTATGGGAGTTAAACCTTTTTGAATTTCAAACTTTTGAAATTCTTGTGTGTTTTGTAATAATAAAATAAGATGTTATCTTATTTTATTATGGGTTGTTTGTTTGTCACCTGGAGAGCTTTTGAGAGCTTCTTCTTCATCTTCAAGCTCTGACGAAGAACGAAGAACGCCCAGACTCCGACGAAGAACGACGCCTCTCTTCTTCGTCCTCAGTGTCAACAAGAGGGAACGCCGCTTCCTCCTCGGACCTTCTTCGTCGGCATACGAAGATTCGCCAACGACGTATCTCTTCGGGCATATCTTTTCGTCAACGGATTTGAAGAACGACGACCGCGACGCCCGACCTCCGCGACGCCGTCTTCCGCGGAACGTAGACGAATCTTCGAATCTTAAACCCGAGGTAGGGGTTGTTGATTCATTATTTATTTATTCCATTTCTTGAACGTGGATCTCGCATGTCAAACTTGAGGCTTGAATGTTTAAGTTGAGTTACTTATTTAACGTGAGGGGGGCCGGACTGCATGAACACGGCTGAACCCCCCTCCATCGTTCATGTTAATTATTCTTGCGTGAGGAAGCAAGTGGCGTGGTGCCGTCGCACCACGCGGATGATCGTGAAAATATTTTACGCAGCGCCGTCGCGCTACGTCGAGGAAGAATCTTCAAGAACGCGACGCTGTCGCGCCGCGTTGAAAAGAATCATGGCACGGCGAAAGGGGCGCGGTGCCGTCGCACCGCGCCGGACGACGAACACCGCGGCCGGTTCCGGGCCGCGGCGGGACGAGGAGACCGCGGCGGGATGTGAAGACCGGCGGCCGGGCCGCCGGCGTCGGAAGTCGAAGGCGGGACCGGAATTTCCTGTCCCGTTGGTAAAAACCGGCCGGCCAGCTGGCCGGCCGGATGACATCAAACCGGGGGATTAAATCCCCCGGCCGGTTCAACAAAACCCCCCCTTAATGAGGGGGGGCGGTTCCTTGAAGGAGGGGGGGCAGCCGGCCCCCCGGTTGCGCTCCAGCAGGCCCCCCACGTGAGGGGGGGGGGGCCGTTTTTTTACTTAGGCGCGACACAAAGGCCGCGCCACCTTGAAGAAGCGGGGGCTGAGCCCCCCGCGTGCCACCCTCGTGCGGGGTCAGGCGCCCGCCGCCGCGGCCCGCCGCCGCAGCCGCCGCCGCGCCACCGTGCCGCCGCCGCCGCGCCGCCGCCGCGCCGCCGCCGCGCCGCCCCAGGGGGGGGGTCGGGCCGGGTCGGCCCGGACCGGGACCCCCCCGTTTCGAACCAGATTTGGTTTTTGGCCCATAACTTGAGCCTCGGACCTCCGAATGACGAACCGTCTGCGGCAACGCGATCCTTGGATCGAGACGGTCGTTTCGGTATATCGCACTCAAGGTTTCGGGTTACTTTGAGTTCGGTCGGGTTGGTTCGTTCACGAAACCAACCGGACCTTCGAAGCGGAAACGCTCATATCTTGAGCTACGGATGTCTGATTGACGCTCCGTCAGTCGCGTTGTGTTCCTCTTAGTGAGACGGATCTTTTGGCATACTCCGCCCGAGGTTTGGACGCAGGTGGAGTACGGTCGGGTTGGTTTTTCCTTAGAAACCAACCGGGCCCCGGAGACGAAAATGCCAATAACTCTCAGACCGGGCGTCCGATCGACGCGCCGTCTGTTGCGTTGAGTTCCTGTTGACGATACGGAACTTTTGGATACATCAACTCTGGTCTTTGTGACAGTTGATGTATCAGCCTCTCGGCTCGTGGAGCGGACCCTCCGAACGAGCTAGCTGTGTGCGGGAACCCTAGTGCTGGCTGCGACTGCTACTACTGCTACAGTGACTGCGACGACGACAGTACAAAGATCCTGTGTGGTTTCGACGACGATGACTACAACACTCAGCGATCCTACGTGGAACAGTGCTACCGAACCTGTGTGAGCTGAATCTTCTTTTTACCTTGAGCGGTGGAGCACTTGGGTGTAGCGGCGGACCCGTGGTACTTGACAGAGGTGGTGCGCTTGGATGCAGCAGCAGACCCTTGGCGGTGGAGTGCTTGGTTGTAGCGGCGGACCCGCGATACTCTACGGAGTGTGTGCGCTTGGTTGTAGTGACAGACCCGCGACGGTGGAGACGTGTGTGCGGAGTACGGAGACCGTGTAGATGACTGAGACCTGACGACTGCTTGACCGACTCGACTTGGAGTGAGTCGACTAGCCCAGTGGACGGAGCGCCCAGTAGTTGGCAGCAGACCCACGGTGGACGGAGCGCCTGGTAGTTGGCGGCAAACCTGCGGTACTCGACAGGAGGAGTACCTCAGTAGGCTATCTGGGTGAGCGCCCAGTATTTGGCAGCAGACCCTCAGCGGACGGAGCGCCCGGTAGTTGGCAGCAGACCCGCGGTACTCGACAGGAGGAGTACTTCAGCAGTCTTTGGTTAGTGAGCAGTACCTCGGAGTCGTGACAGGACCACTGTACACTTCAGAGTTGGGGCTCTTCAACTTTTACGGTTTCGATAATGAAAATCCTGGTTTGAGCTGAGTCTATGATCTTTGTGATTTCCTCATGATTGAGATGGGTCGCTTGATAACTTAGGTATATGTATGGGCATATACCTGGGTAATGGTTATCCGTTGATTTCATAAACTTGTTATTTCTGTGTGGATTTACTGTTTACTCTTCTTTGTGGATTGGGTTGTTCTTGGGCTCGGTGTTGGAGCCGAACGGAAATTGATGACTTAGGTATATGTATGGGCATATACCTAAGCAGTGTCAGTTGTTACTTCGTGATTGTTACTTTTCTTCGTGGTTTAACCATTGTGGATTTGAGAGACCTTCAGGGGTCTCGGGGTCCCTACTGAGTAGCTTATACTCACCCCTACACGGGCTTCGCCCGCACTATGTTGTGTTGGTTGCAGACGACGGACAGCGTTGACCTTAGCTGAGGCTTGTAGAGCGGGACGGTACCCGGAGGTGGACCACTGGGTGGGACGTGCACGGAGCGGACGGCGGGACCCGTGGAGCAGAGGAGCTATCTGTACCCACCCTTCAGGTGGGATTTCCAGTGGACAGCTCGGAGTAGCGGCTTTTACTTTTCAGTTGCTGTTTTTCCTTTTTGAGTTGTACTTTACTTTCAGTTTGGGTTTGTATACTGGCCCATTTACTTTTCCGCACTTTCAGTAGTACTCTGCTTTTGTTTAGTGTTTACTTTCCGCTTGTTTACTCTGTGGTGTGTGTTTACTTTTCAAAGGCAATGCCTTCCCTTTTTACTGGGATTTACGCCTTGGTGCTAGTCGCCAGCCCCTGGCCTATGGAAGGCGGGCTTGGGGTAGTCACGGCACGGACCCCGAGGGCGGGTCGTGACAATTTTGTATTATTTATGTGTACCTATAGTGAATACACATAATAGATCTATTTTATTTTAAAAATGATCTTTTTAAGGACTTCGTCTCAATCCCCTTTCATTGCGGAATATTTGGTTTTATACAAAACTTTCTTTTATACGGTGTATAAACCCCTTTGACTTTTACGTTTATTCAAAAGGAATATTTTTATACGAAGCATTTTACTAAACGACAAAAAGGAATGTTTTCTTGCCGTACGTATGCGGCGACAATGACTTCTCCGCCGCCGTGACTATTATTTGATTTTCGGCTTCCTCTACAAGCCGTAACTTTTTTTTAATGAAAAATAAATACAAAGTTTTAACATTCTTGTATTTTGGTATTGAAAATGGTTTTGAAAGTGTTTTTATTATATCAATGTGTTGTATTGACATCTTGTGATTGAAATGTGGAAATTTTATGTTTCCTTTATGCATGTTTTATGTGATACGATTATGTTATGGTTTATGATATGTTTAAACCTGTTCATATGAGGAATGCATTGGACTTAATAAGTGACGGGTGGAGCCCGCTATAGCTCCTCGATGCATCAGCAGGTCTCATGAGACAAACTAGTGTCTTGGCACGAGGCCTTGACAAAATCTTATTTTTGGTCTTGGCACGAGGCCTTGACTACGTGGTTATGATAGTCTGGAATTATGCATTCCATCATTATAAAAGTGGTTATTGATATTTCATGTGATTATTCGTCTAGTAGAATATCCATGTGAGTAAGTAAGTGGAATTATTTGATTTTATTTTTTCCATATTATGCTGAAGTTCAAGTTTAATAAGGCTTTTGTTCTAGTTATACATTTTCTTAAATTTTTATGTTTATTTATGAAATCTTCCGCAATATTGTTATCCTTACTGAGCATCTGAGCTCACCCCTTTCAATGTTTTAATATTTTCCAGGATGTGAAGAAGTATTTTATGAATGACCTGAAGAGATTATCAGAAGAGGATATGAGAGTAGACTATGGAGAATCTTTTATTGTAGTTTTTCACTTTATGATGTAATGTAACGTTTACGAATGTATCTAGTGTTTCCAAGGCTACTAAACTAATCGGTCTTTCGAGACATGATCTTTTGTGATCATGCCAATGTTACGAAGTAATGCACCGAATCTGGGTAGCTGGGGTCGGGGCGTTACATCATAACAATGAGTATGATTCTGGAAAAAGTAAATTACATTATTTAAATCATTATACAGGAGGTTTGGACACTTACGAAGCAAATCAGACCTAAGGTAAGGGACAATCTCGCAATCTCAATTTTTATCCGAGATTTTTTATACTTCAGAATTTTCTAGGGAATATTTTTCATCCACATCCATGTTTCCTCAATATTTAATATTATTTATATCCTATTACAATTTTTAAATCCAATTTTAACCTTCGGTGAGTTTTTTGTAAAAGATATGAAAGGAATCTTTTGTTTTTTTCGTACGCGGTACTTTTTGACTTTTCCGACATAAGTACAAGAAGAATGTTTTTTTAACTTATATGGAATGAATAGATTTTTAAAACATTATTTCCAAGAAGATTACTTTACAAGTTTTCATGTCTATTTTTAATTTACTTAATTTAGTTTAATATTGTATGAAATGTTAAGAAAGGAAAAATGTTTTTGAAGTAGAGTTGATATTTTCCTCAAGAATGGAGTTCAAGTGTTTTATCAAAATTATTTTCCATCTAAGATAATATAGGGTTCTGTTTCTATCCCTATTATTATATTGATTTGATTATGTTGTGATGGAATTATTTTCCTTTATCTTATATGAATTGTTTTATGATGTCACGATGTTTAAGAATCCCATTTTTATTACATGGGTTATGCTATGTTGTATGATTTATGATATTGTGGCACACATAACAATGGTATCATTATGAGAAGGGTGTGACCTATATCTCCCTCCAATTCATTGGGTAAAGATTTATATCTCAAGATATAGACATGGATGGAATGGCAGGTTAAACCGGTTCAGTGAAACAGGACTGAAACGAGGACTGAACTCGGTTCAGAAATGGACTTTGTCTACTAAGATAGTCTTGGCTATGCATCTTGACTACTAGGAAATGATTATCTATGATTATGTGTGTATGCCACAAAGTTTCATGTTTTATGTTATGATTATTGGGATTACATTTCACTACTATGTTTATCCCATGATTATGAAATTATGATCTCTTTTGTAGGTTAAGATTTCCAAAATGTTATGTTCTTATGAATATGATGTGATTGATATTTCTTTTGTTTACCCTTACTGAGCATTTGAGCTCACCCTTTTTTTATATATTCTTTTCCTCGGGTCAGGAAGAAGTTTATTAAGTAGGATATTCCAAAAGGGACTCTAGATATAATGAAATAGATGTGAGACAATGTAGATTCTTTACGAACAAGCTGTTTATGTTTCCCATTTTCTAAAGACACTATACCTATACGGTCCTTTCATGGTTTTTTTATATGTTGTAATAAGTGTACTTCAATTTTGAAGTAACAACCATGTATGTAAAGTATGGGTCGTTATAATATTGATTGATGATCTGTGAGATGATCACATCACTATAAATATTTGAAAACCAGGTTTTCAAGAAATCATTATTTTATTATTCAGAAAAATACATATTAAATATATCATGCATGGAACGTTAAAAATTAGTGACAACATTATTTAGTACAGATGACATGAATTGGTAGAAAAGGACACCTAGGCTGCTTTAAATGTTGTGTATTCCTCATCTTTAGGGAAATATTTATTTTATTGTTCACATAGTAATAATCCTTGATTGAAAGGTCATGGAATCTATTAGTTTCATTCATCAATAGTTTTTTTATCGTTAATTTAAAAAAATTCATTCTGTTGTGTTGATTAAGGTCTCTGAAATTGATGAAGACCTAATCTTCATATTATTTTTCTTTATAAGGATGATGTTGGAAATCCATCTTAGGAATTTCACCTCCCATATAAAATTAGATTTGAATGATTTTTCATCATCATACTATAAATTAGTATCATGATAGGCGTTCATCCTCTTGTTTTCCTTCTAGAAACCTTTATGGTAATCGGGTATTCCTAAATGGTGTGTAGACACATTTGGGTTTCATTCGAGCATGTATATATAATTCCTAGAGAACAAATATAGATTTTTCTTTAAAAATAAAGTGTAAAAATATTGATATATGAGTGGAATGGAATAAATAATAAATTAGGTTTGTAAGACATATTTTTTTCCCTGGTTTACCTATCTAAAAACATCAATTGTGGTGGATACACCCTCCTCCAATACCGGACCAGCATTTCTGTGGTTATCCTCTTCTTTCTCCAAATCTAAATAATTGGAATAATTTTGTGTTGAGGTAGGAAATATAAGGTAATATCTATCACGTTAATTATTGGAGAGTCCATGGGAAGAGACAAAGTCATCCCCTATAAGAAATGTCATTATAAAGAGGTTCCAGATTTGATTTTCTTTTACACTATTACTTGAGATAGGTAGAGCTTGGGAATCTTGGATTAAGTCTACTTATTCAATCAGGTTTATCAATAGCACATAATTTTTGTTGATCATACTCTAGGGATTTTTAGGGGATGTTCCCAAGAAATTAGGGGAAGAAACCTATATATTTTCCTACACCATTTGTTGTTTGCATTCCATTTTGTAGAAACCAGCATCAGTATATGTGGCCTCTCATGATTCTAAGGGGGGAATTGTCATCATGTAATATTCCAACCTTCCCATAGATCTGTTATTTCAAGCATTGATAGAATATTGAAGGTACCACTAGGTGGCTATGAATCCAAATCCTTCATAGAAAGACATTATATTATTTCCCTTGAAATATAGACATGAATTCATCATTAGATGTGACATCCTAGAACTCCACCAAGAGATTCATCTTCCCTAAGGGTCTTTCCTTGATTTTATTTGGTCTTCTTTCTTGGAGATAAATCTTCCTCACTATATCCCAGACATCAAATTTGTTGAACATGAATGAGTTGGATTCAAGAACCATTTTCAATCACATCCCTTCAAATTTTTACATCATTGAGTTTTACTGAACTATATATGGGATGATATGTATTTTAATGGTCTCTTATTGATCCTTATCCAAAAATTAGACAGATATACAGAATTCTAATAGAGTGGTATTCCATCAATAAACATCAGCTGTAGATACTAATTTCTCAAAATTTTATGGATTCGAGAGGGATTCAGGGATGTTATATTTTATTTCTTTTGAAATATGGAGAGCATCTGATATTTAGTGTTTAGATGGGAAAACAGTGAAATATTTCAAAATTACATACTTTTCTAAAATTGGTATGCACGTCATTATGTAGTTATGGTCTTTATTTTATGATTCATGAGCTGAGGTGTTGGATTTGGATGTGTCTTGTGCTTATGTAGAGGTATTGGGAGCCTCTTCTCTCATTGGTGTAGGTCATGTCGGCCTTCTCCTTTTTCTCGAAAGATCAGAAAATCATACCCCTACTTGTTGATCTGGTAAGATGACTGGGTTTGGATGACTAGTGGAGGGATCCGGGACACCTCTGTGTATATAATGGATCACTAGAGTGATTTCCCTTGGGTCACAACTACATATATGTCCTTTTTGGGGACGTGACTAAGATATTGGTTGTGACTGCACCTGAGCTATCACTTGTACACTTCTCTCTTACATAAATGGCCTCCATCTCCTGGATCAAATATGGAAAACTCATAATTGAAGGTATATTAATCAATAGAGATTGGGTATTCCATGTGTATTAAATTAATAGAATAAAAATGAATTCTGCATCTGATGAGGGTTTTGTTTAGTGGGGTGGTTATCATGCTTTATTTTTTGCAGGAATAAAGTTTACATGTGAAATAGCATGTATAGGAAATGGATATGAATCTTTATATTTTTTCTCTTCCTATGTATGAGGGTTATGTCCTCTTAATGGAGGCATAGTTTATCATACCTCCCTAGGTGATGGTATCATTATGGGTTTATCAATCTATACTCTAAGGGTGGCATGACATACATCAATTTTCATTCAAGTCATCCTATCATCGAACTATTTTCCATCCCTGGATATAACTTTTTTCAATTCACTATACTCTTCTGATTAAGATATGATTATACAAGTCTCATGTGTTAGGGAATATTCAATCATTACCTACATATAATCAACCTTGCTTTGTAGGAATTCATTGAAGGTGAAACAATCATGGATGGTGTGACCTAGCCTTCTAAAGAAAGGTTAGTAATTGAGACGATTAGTGAGGTTGACCTCATTGGGTTTCAATGGTTGTGGTTTCCTATGTAGGTAATCATATGTGGCTATTAGAAAATAATTTTGAACCTTCTAATTTTGGAAGAGTATTATTTATTCTTCTATTCCTTAAATATTGAGAGACCCCAAACTATTTCACATTGCAGCCAAGGATTATTTTGTTGTTTTTGTCACTCGATATGAGACATTAGGCTGTTTGGGAGTTGCCTAGGTTCTTTAATGTGGACTAATACTTGTTTAAGGGTAATAGCCTCAGAATCTTCATTGGTCATACTTTTTACATTTTCTAGGGGCACGAGATGATATTTAGTTTCGGTCTGCTGAATGGAATCATCAAAATATTCTATCATTTTAGCAATTTCATAAAATATACCTAGATATTTCATCAGCATCAGGGGTGTATGCATCTCATCCCAAATATTTTTAGCACTGATTTTGAGAAATATATTTTTTGGGAGAGTGATGATGAGTGAATAGGTTAAACCTTCCTAGTGAGATATGAAGTCTAACCCCCTCTCGATTTTTTTATTACATCTAGTTTTTTATGTTTAAAATTTACATTTTAAATAGAATGTAGATAAACTAATAATGTAATTGATAATTAATGTATTAACATCCTATAAAAGATCCATTTGGAAGTCTACAATACTAAACAAAGGTTGTCTCTATTGGTGTTTTTGAAAAATACATCATGTAGTTCACCTCCTACTGATGTTGAAGTCCCATCATCGGACTACATTAGGAGATGAAGTGTGTGAGATGTTGTTCTAGATCTTCCACACTGTAAAACGTTGAGAAATTAAAATTTTCGAAATTGGGTGGGAAACACATTTCATACACTCATTTGGGATATGAATTATTTTAGAGCTTCACAGGTGTATGCCTCCCTTCAAAAGATTCTATTAGAGAATCCATGGACTCAATAGAATTAAAAAATTATGGATGTTCTGATGTTTAGGGTGCCTACCTCCTATAGGGAGTGGGTGGGGTTTGATGTGGTGGCCCCATTTTAACTCCCACTGATTTATAGTCTATGTTATGACTGAATGGTCACCTTGTAAGGGGATAGGATTTCTCAATAATGGAGGTAAGTTACTATCATCTTCAACTAAATCATTTATGTAGACTAAATTCGTTGATCCATCTCTAGTCTGACACCCATGAACTTCCCTTACAAGAAAATCAGATCTTTCCTAATTTGTTGGAGGAGGGATATTTATCTCATATTGAAGATGATTCCAAATGGGAATGTTTCCCTTGAGTAGCTCCTCATTGTGTTTTATGATATTTTGTGTCTCATTCTCATATTCTTCCAACTGCTCCTCCGGGGAAATAATTTTGAATTTTTTAGGTGGTGATTTCTATATGACTACTTTTTTCCCAATATCATTGGTAGTGTTCCTCTATAGATGTGGAAACATAATATTTAGAGGTTCCTAGTTTTGGATTCTCTTCTGGTTCCGCATGAATATTACCTTAGTAGGTTCATCCAAATCACCCTCCTTTCTAGATTTTTTTCCATATTGTATCCCTCGGTATTTGTGTCTTGATTCATATCATTTTTCTTATTGATGGTGATGTAATTAACTAAGGTGTGTTAGGAAATGGTACATGTACCATTACTATCAATGTAATAAGGTGATTATGAACTTCTTTCATGGGGGTCGTTTTTCTAACAAATGGGAATAATGGACCTTTTTCATCTTTCGACCCCTATGGGGTTTTATTGACTTCAATTTACATTCATCTGGTCTTTCTCAATGAGTTGTTCCCATCAGGGAGATTTATTTCATTATCGCCGAACAAGATATGAATAGAAAAGGTTCTTTTTATGGTGAGAGAAATGTATGGGGTACAGACCATCGATATTTATCTCCGAACATGGAGAAGACTGATTACCCTTGTGTTGATGATGATGATAAAATTCCACCATCCATGTGGGTTGGGGATTATTTGAGGCCTTCATTGGCACTTGTTGACCCTTCTATTGAGGATGTAATGATTTCAATCATTTATTTGATAAATCCCAAGTCTAATATTGATATATACAGGCCCCCATCCCTATGGTATAGGGTTGATCTAGAATTGTCTCTGATTTGTCCAATACGCTCTCAGGGTGTGATGAAACTAGTGATACCAATTGAGATAAAAATTCACCCAACCCTGTGGGATAGGGTTGGTGTTCAGCTGATATTGATATTTCTTGAATCTTATGATACATTGATGATCTGAGGGGTGGAGGAGGTTGTAATTATTCTCCCATCCCAGTGGATTGGGTTTTCTCTTGGATAACCTCTATGGTAGCTGATATTGTGACCTATTTGGTTTTGGATAGTTGTTCTCATGTATGAGCTGGGTGAAATAAAAGCCCATGATGGGAGTCATTTTTATCGGATGTTTTTTGGTTGGGAAAAAACATTACATTCCTTGATTGAAATTATTTCCCATGGGTTTGAGGGGCCTAGTGCAAGGATCTGTTTGCATCCCTCTACATACTTTTTTGATGTCTTTCCATCATTAACGTTGGGTAATTCTTTTATAGTGACCAACTATCTTGTGCGTTACATAATCCCATTATCTCATAAGAGTCTATGACCTTAAAAGATTACATATTAATGGGGATAAACTATTCTAGTTGTGTGGTGAAGTCAAAATACCCCATAATTTATTCTTCCTTAGATACAGATACATTATGAAGCTTTTGTTATTAATTTTTTAAGGGTTTTGAAACAATTATCATAAGCATATTGTATATTTTCACTATAATTTTCTGGTTTCATTTCCTAGGCCATGGAGATTTCATATATGTCTAGATTAGAATAAGTTATATTGATCGTTTAATGGTGACCTTAATACCCTAGATATAGGAGGTGTCTATACCTTAGTCACCGATGACATTCCCATATATTTTGGTATAGGTTATGCATTCACTCCATCCCTATCTCATTTTAGATCTCATAGTCAGAAGTGGTGAGGGGCTAGAACATGGTATTGGGGTTGTTTTTAATGAAATATCTATATATATAAATGTTGGATTCCTCTTTATTAGGCTTACATGCCTCCACTAGGTTAGACCATAGATTTCGCTTCTTTTATTTTCCTACTGATGATAGTGATGTTTTTCATGTATTTTATGGGGAACTATATATGATTGACCTCGATGTTTCATGAACCTATTTATATGATGATTTTTGAGTTTTTAGAACCTCTATTTATAGAGAATTATGATCATTGAGAGTATTTCCTTGTATGGTGGAGATATCAAAATGGGGAGGTTGACCATAGAAGATATCAGGAGTATAGTCCATGTGATACATAACTACAATATCACAAGGATTAATATCGAGGTAATGAACTCCTTCTTATTTGGTTGAATAGGTAAAGAATCATTGATGTGTTTCATACATTTTTTGAATAGCCTCAAGGAATCTGGAATTGAAAATGATAGGGATATGAGCCTCATTATGCACGATGGGTGGAATCTATCTAGAATCATTTTTGGGGTTTATAAGGATATGAGCATGTAATATGATGACTACATAAATATGTTGACTACTATTTGGTTATTGGGGAATAATCCCACTATTAAGAACTTTCTTGAGTATGCCAATGAGATTCTCCATTTCCCGCAAGACTATAAGGCTGGATGTGGGAGGTTTCTAGAATATGTTGGTCAACCTAGGATGATGTGGGGATATAAACCTATCCCAAATATAAAATCCCAATACAAATATGTTGATGGACCTCAGGAATGGGAGATGTTATATGATAATCCTCTATTATAGCCTCTCAAGTATATTGGTGTCATTATTTTTTTTGTGGAAGTAGGGTTATGAGGTTGGCTTCGGTGAGCTACTAGAATATCCTGAGCAACTTCACTAATTGGAGTTTGATCCTATATTATGGTTTGTGCCTCTATCACCTAGTGAGCACTAGAATGAGTGGGGATATGAGACCAGTCTTATGCCTTTTGGGTGTGTAGTCAGTTTCTTTTTATGGGGATATGATCATTTCTTGAAGCATGTGCCTCCCTCACATGGTCAGCCCCTTTTGGAAAAGGAATATGAGCCCGATCTAATGCCTTTGAAGTATGATGCTAGTTTTTTTAGGAATGTTTTCTTTTCATGAGGAATGTTCTACTCTCACTTGGTGAGACACATTGGGAATGGGAATATGATCTCAATTCGGTGCCTCATCCTATATCAGAATATTTTGATAATCCTTAGAGACTTGACCAAGAATGTTATCTTGCCCTAGAAAGACAACATTTTCTTAATGATTAGAGTGTTGTGTTGCTCTAGATATAGGGGAAGTAATAAGATCATTTCCATGAATTTTTACAAGTGATAGAATATTCTAAATGATTTCTTCATCTATTTCTAAAATGTAGTGACAGTTTATAAATGTGTGCACATGAATGTAGGCCTGCACATTTTTAATATCCAATATAAACTAGAAAATATCATCAATTGAAATGAGAATATTATCCCACTCATGTCCTCCTTTTTCCATTGGAATATGTCAATGAGATTCATTTGTTGTGGTAGGGATATACACCTCCCCCAATCATGATGTTAGAATGTTCGTACAAACTTTCTTTGAGTTACTAGGGATATGAGTCTGCTCATTGGCTACATCGAAAATATTTTGGTGATCGTCGTTATTATAAGTGAGGATATGATTCCACTCCCAGTTACCAAAATATTTTTGTGCTTGATATGACGTCCTTAGTTCCCTTTCATATGCTCTATAGTTGGAAATGTTTTGGTTGGTTCCCTCTCCAGAAGACTGAGGGGCACCAATAGGATAACATTAGCGATGGTTGTTGATTGCGGCCATTATTAGTGGATCCTAAACTGAAATAGTGCCATATATGACTTCATCATCCACCATAATCAAATAATAATGGTTTTGATTTTTTTATATGGGTATAATATTAGGAAGATATTGGCAGTAGAAATGAGTACCCCTTTCTTTACCACAATGTTTTTGGATAATTTGGACCCATTAGTTTCAATATCTAGAGTCCCTTACATTGAATCACCCTATTTTTATATTATGTAACCCTTTATTTATAATATTAAGTATATAAAATTTATGGGTGATTTTTTAAAGATTTGGTACAACATTAAATGTTATTTTGGGGCTAAATTGAAGGCGCACAGGTTGCGCATGGTTTGTCCAAACCATGGGACGAGCTAGGAGAAATTGTACTCTTTGAAAACGGTTTTGGCAGTTTGAGGCAGTGGCTTCGACATGGTTGAAATACAGTTTTAGAGATTTTGTGAGGAGATCATGTGCAGGATCATCTTTAGGGTGGTGTCGAATGCACAATTTGTGCATGGTTTTGCTAACCATGTGACTAAACCATGCGCGTGGAAAAATCACCTCCTTAAAAAGTATATATGAGTTGACCTTAATGTTTAATGCCTCATTATTTCTCTTATAAATCCCTAACTTGGTAAATTTCTTCTCCAAAGGATAGGGAAGGTTCTTCCATCAATCTGATGGAAATCCAAAGGCTTCACATGGTGATATGAAGCTGATTTCTCACGGAATGTCATTGATCTTGATTTTTTCCTTAGATCTACTTAACCATTCCTCTTGTTTTCTGAAATCTATACCTGAGGTGGGTAGATATAAGTTTTTAGATTCCAAATACATTTATTTTAGGTCTTCAGACACTTAGGGGAAGATATCTTATGTGGTTTTGTAGAGATTTAACCCTCTTTCATCAGTGTTCTTCATCCTTTTATTGTTTTTCCAAAATATTTGAGGAGGGTGGCTTCACTCTGAACTCCACTTTCTATAATTGATTCTATTAGTTTCAAATTGGTTTATTTGAATTAAATTGAATGTGATATCTTGGTGGAAATAATGATATAAATTTTCTTAAGTGATGATTTATGTATTTTCGTGACATTGTGGAATTATAGTGAATTGTTGTGAAAAGTGATTTTCTGTCTTTATTTTAAAATGGAAATTTTAAAAAATGTCTTTGTTTGAATTTTAAAATTTATTATTGGAGAAATGTTTTCCAATAGAAATATTGTTTTTTTGAAATGATTTTGGTATATTTGTGTTGACATGGTTTTTTAGCACACTTCTTGAGTTTCTTCATATTACATTTATGAGGATTTGTTGAAATATCACCTAGTTCATGGTTATGAAGGTGTAATGGATGAAGTGAAATAATTACCTAGTGACATCATGGTAGATTGATGAGAAACCACTCATGAGTGTGGAACTTTCATAATGAGGAATGCATAGTTGGTATTGTGGTTTTGTGGAATAAAATTGTTATGGAAAATGGAGTTGTGGAATGGTTTTAAAAGTATGGTTTGGTTTCTCTATTGAACAATGGTTTTTTTGGATAATTAGTTATTATGGTCCTTATTTAAATTTAGTTGTAAATTTTTTTGACATTTATTTTACAAAAACTATTTTATAATTTGTTTATATTTAGTTATAAATTTTTTGGGAAACTATTTTATATAAAATATTTTATTTAAAATTTGTTAACTCTTCTATCCTAGTGGAGTGAGTAGGGACTTCATAATAGAAAACCTACTGATTTTTAAAACTCACCCCTTCCTTGTCTCTTTATTGTTTTTTTAGATTTCATCTACATGGACGTGGTTAAAGGTAAATCATCACATGTATTTAGCACTGCTTAGTGATACTGGGTTCTTTGGTGATGTTGGAGCATAGATCTTGTGAAGCATGGATCTTATAGATCATGGAGTCTTATGGTATTCTTCGTGTTTTATTATAAATATTATGTTATATACTTTGATGTTGGTTTGGATTTCATTGTAGTACACCTTGGTTCATTTTGATATCGAATATTTGGTTGAGTTTTTTTCTTTTTATCATGCATCATATATTGTTTGTTTGAATTGGTTTTATTGAATTTTTTGTATTATTCTTAAAGTGTAAATCATCCCCAATATGTGTGGAAACCCTTTAGAATTTATTTCCATCCATTGGAATCAGCGGGATGATTCTTAAGGAATAATAGAGTCATCCCACCTTCTCAAGCCCATGAGGAGAAGGAGGGATATTGTAAATGTAATCAATTTTGATCATTCCAAAAGCTTGTTTAACATAAGTGGTATCAACTTATTCTTTTCCACGTGGAAAAGTATTAATCTATTTTCTTGGTCCTGGTGTTGAATTTATTCTAGCCTATCCATTTGGTTTTGATATTATCAAGTATTAGGATTGTTAAGACTTGAAATATATAGAATAAAAATAATTAATTATCAATTTTATGCTAATCTCCAAGTTATAGGGGAGTTGGGTAAATATGTTTTTTCATATACTTATATAATATTGGAATCTCATTGTCTTGTGTTTAGACAATGAGACAAGAATGAAATTCATTCGAGGAATTTATTCCCAATAGGATTTTATATTTCATATTTGGTTATGATATATGATTTTATGCATTCTGTTGGTTTTTTAAAATGATTATTTTTTTTAAATGAATGACTTTGAAAAAAGAATGTGTGGTCTATTTTAAAAATGGTTTTAATTTTAAAATCGAGTAGAAAATTTTTCAAAGATGGTTGAATGTGAAAATTTTGATTTTGGAATTCCATGTTGTGATAGCTGATGTGATATGATTTGAAATATTAAAATTTCAGTTTCTAGAGAGTGAGACTTATGATTCTTGTTGTTTGTTTAGAAAATGTAAACTATTAGGAATTATAGAAACCAACTAGAAGAAGCTACATAGAATGTGGTTACGCATGAGAAATAGGTGAACCAAAAACTGATTCAGAGTATCATCCAAGAATTGTAGGTTGTGGACACAGATAATCATAGGGATGATCCAAGACATGTGGATCATTTAATCAAGTTCCTGAAATAGAATCCACCCATCTTCTAGGATGATTCTATACCAGAAAGGAAAGAAGTGTAGCTAAATATAATTAATCATATATTTAATTTCATCAGCACACCAATGGAGATGAAATTCAATCTAGAGATGTATATTCTAGATGATCTTAAAAAATAGCGGTTGGATCTAGTAGTACATGATAAATTGAATTGAGTCCTTGGTTGAAATGATTTTGAGGAATTGTTCAAAAAGAAATTTTATCCTCATATGTTGAAGATTTAGATAATAATGAACTTCATTATCATGAAATAGGAAAATCTCTTTATCACAAAATATGTTCCTAAATTTATGAATTTAATGTGTTTTTTTTTTACCAGAGGCTATGATTAGTGAGGCCATGGAAGCACACATATTTGAATCAGGGTTATGGAAGGAGATTCGATTGAATATTTTCATCCTCAGTATTACGGATTATACAGATATGGTGAATAGAGAAACAATGGCTGAACGAGACATATAATTAGATATTTGATGAGGAATTATCAAGAAATCTATGGGAAATGGTGGGAACTCTAATGATGGGCGCAGACGGAAGAGGTACACCAACTTACAGGGTGGGACTGGGAATTAGAATCAAACAGCTAGATCAATGAATATTCCTTAGAGACCCATGAAAAAGGTGGGATGTTTCCAATGTAGTTCCTTCGATCACATGAAGTGATAGTTTACATCACCACAAATAGAATTCCATAATTGAAACAATATGGGATGTTTGATGTTCTATTAGCACATTACACTGAGGTCAGGTGCTCAAGAAAATAATCAGGTATCACAAGCATCATATGATTTGACAGGGGAAGGAAAATAGAATCTGTCTCATCAGTAGAGAAGATCTAGCCATGGTGATTTTAAGGAATAACATGACTACCCAGAAACAGAAATCTCGGCAAGGCAACAAGGAGGAAAATGTAATAATGAAGAAATTATATGAAGCTAAGGATATGATTGTGGATGATCAGGCTTGGCCATCGACGGTGAGAGATAAGATTCTTATGAATTCTACCTTTATAAAAGTGTTTTTTGATATGGATTTACCACATTCCTTAATTGATTCTTGCAATGCTTATTTTTTAAGTTTAAAACATTAAATTATCCCATCTATAATAAAACATTACAACACCTCCTAGTCAAATAGAATGTTGAGAATTTGTGTGTATATTATTGATAAATCTATGTTAAAATGAAATTTCTTGGTTTTGGAGAGGGATATTTATGATATAATCCTAGGTATGTATTGGTTGAAAACATTCAAGGATCACATAGACTATTATAGACAGACACTTTGTTTTCTGACAGATGATGGTGTTTAAATTCTCTACAAAGGAGAGAGGGTTGCAAAGACAAGTGCAACCTGATTGTTGGCACTTGTTGTGGAAACAATCTCTTACTAGTTGGTGGCATTTACTTTGGCATTGATTAAAGAGATCCAAGATCAATGTTTTCCATTAGTCGGGAATCAACTTCTATATTTTTCTAAAAATATATTCTCAGCTTTTTTCCAATAAGGGATGTGGATTTTCGGATTGACCTCCTTATGGGAACTAGTATGATATCTCTTATATCATATAGGATCGTAACAATAGAACTAAGGGAGGAAAAAGTGTAGTTGGATGAGCTGGAAAGAAAGGGTATCATTTGGAAAAGCACATCTCTGTGGGTAGCACTAATCTGGTTCATAAAAAATCATATGGAACTCTTTGATTTTGTTTCTATTATTGTAAGATTAACCTATTTATGATAAATAATAAATATACACTTCCTTAAATTGATGATATATTTGATCAATTCAAGGGAGCTCAGTGGTTCTCTAAAATTTACTTGCTATTATGATGTCCCTAATTGCAAGTTTCTAAGGATGATATTCTGAAAACAGCATTCATAAGTAGATATGTCCATTTTGAATACATGGTAATGCCTTGTTCTCTTATGAATTCCCTAGAATTATATATGTAATTGATGAATCAAATATTTCACAGGTATTTAGATTCATTTTTGTGGTATTTTTGGAATTCATATTTGAGTATTCAAGGACAAGTCTTGAGCATGAACAAGACTTAGAGACAATGTTTCAAATATTCAAAGACCATCACTTGTATGCCAAATTGTCAAAGTGTGTTTTTAGGATATAGGAGGTACACATTCCAGGACATGTAATCTCTAAAGGAGGTGTTTTAGTAGATCTGCAGAAGATAAATGTTTTTATCCCTTAGAAACTATCAAATAATTTCTTTAAGATACAAATTTTTCTTGGTCTAGGTGATTATTACAAATGTTTTGTGCATGAATATTCATATCTATATTCGACTAAGATAGATTTTAAAAAGAAAAGGTCCCATTTAAATAGATTTAAGAATGTCATAAATCTTTTTAAGAGCTGAACTTTCATCTTACATCAGCACCTATCTAGATTTTTCTAGAATTGGGAAAGGGGTACATTGTGTACAATGATTCTTCAGGATCTGGGTTGGGGTTCATTCTCATGAAATGTGATCATGTTGTGGCATATAAATTAAGGTAGTTGAGTGTGAATTAGACGAATTACCCAACTCAAAGTTTTGATTTAGCTATAGATTTCCATTCCTTTATTACTAGGAGTCATTATCTCTTTGGTGAGAAATTTAATGTGTTCATATATCCTAATAGTTTGAAACATATCTTCTCACAATGAGATTTGAATCTGATCCAAAGAATTTTGATGGTGTATCTCTTGATGTTTATCTTTTACTTGATGTATACACCATGTAAAGGTAATATGGTGGAAGATGAATTATGTAGAAAGTTTCATGCTCAATTGGTAAAAGAAGATTTAGATGAATGAATGTTGATGTTGGACTTAGGAAATATACATGTGGAATGTGTAAAATGAGGCAGTGTTGATTTTTTCTCCTCAGTTTCAGTAGTTCATGATTTAGTAAATATGGTTAAGTAGGTGCAAAGATCTGATGCAGAATGTCTGACTATGAGTACAAAACACAATGGTTGGGTGACGACCAGGGGTTATAATATTAGTGGGATTTTAGTTTTGTGGTTTCAATATGGGATGGTTGTACCTAAGGATTTTTCAGAAAAACATCTATATACTTACAACCATTCTAGAAGTATAGTTTTTCTAGGAATAAAAAAGATGTACAAGGTGTTGAAAGAACAATTATTGTTGGGTCGGAATGAAATAGAATATGGTTGAGTTTCTTAAATTGACTAACTTAACAGAAAGTTAATGAAAAACATCATCCACTAGTCGGTATGTTTCAGTCTTTACCTATATGAGTATGGAAATAGGAGTAGATAATTATAAATTTTTTCATAGGTCTCTCAAGAATGGTTCAGAAACACAATGAGATATGGGTGATTGTGTATGAGCATACCAAGTCGGCTAATTTCCTCCCTATTCATGAAAATCAAACATTGGAGGATCTATCCAAAATATATATCCAAGAAGTGGTAATGATACATGGTATAGTAGTCTAAATCATATCACACAGGGATCTGAGGTTCACATCTCATTTCTAGAAATCATTACAGAATGTCTTTGGGAATCAATGGACTATGAGTACAACATATCATCCCCAGATGGATGTGCAATAAAAATGTATGATACAGACATTGTAATACATATTATGATCTTGTGTATGGATTTTGGTGGATCGTGGGAACATCAGGTTCCATTGGTTGATTTCTCATATAATAAGAGCTACTGAGTCTTGATACATATGCCTCCTTTTAAAGAAATCTATGGGTGTCCCTATCATTATCCACTTTGTTTGGTGGAGACATATTAAAATTCACTATTTGGGTCGAGCCTTGTCCAAGAAACAATGGAGGAGATTCATTTGATCAAAAAGAGAATGGAGACATTTCAGATTCATTGGAAATCATATGGGGATCATCATCGATAGCCATTGATGTTTTTAGTAAGTGATCATGTGTTCATAATAATTTTTCTAAGGCTTTCACATCACTGTTTGGGGAAGCAGAGTAAGTTATCTCCCTAATAAATAGGCCCTTTTGAGGTATTGGAAAGGGTTGGAGAGTTGAATTTCATTTTTTGTTACCACCATGGTTCAATGTAGTACATAATGTGTTCCACGTATCTCATTTGAAAATCTATTATCCATATCCTAACCATTTGATTAGATGGGATAACATCGACCTAGAGTCGGTCTCATCATTGGTACATATCTTGGTGTAGATTGTGGATAGGTTTGAGAATGTCTTGCATGGAAATAGAATAATTCTAGTATGTGTTCTGTGGAAACATGGTCAGATTTAGTAATATACATGGGATTCTCAGAAGGAAGTGAAAGAGCAATGGATGGAACTCTTTTGGGGAAATGATGGTTTTATATATTTCAGGGATTGAAAACCGAATGGTGGGGAGAATGTAATACCCTTAGTTTCTCTTATGTAACACTTTATTAAAATTTTTAGTATATAAAATTTATGGGTGATGTTTGGAATAGTTGGTAGAAATATAAATGTGTTTTGGGGCGAAAGGGAAGGTACATAGACTACACATGGTTGGTTCAAACAGTTTGTAAACCTAAGAGAACCTATACACAATGAAAATGATTTTGGTAGTTTGAGGTAGTGGATTTAGCATAGTTGGTGAATAGATTTGGATACCATGTGAGTTGAATTTGTGAAGGGTCATATTTATGGTATTGTCTAACGCATGGTGAGCACATGGTTTCTCTAACCATGGGACTAAACAATGTGTGCGTCAAAACCACCTCCTTAAAAAGTGGATATTGGTCACCTTAATGTTTAATGATGCATTCATCCTCTTATGTGGCCCTAACATGGGATTCTACTTCTCAAAGGTCAAGGAAGGTTCTTCCATAGATTCGGAGGCAATCCAGAAGCTTCACTTGGTCATTAGAAGCCAATTTCTTTTGGTAGGTCATCTTTCTTGATCGTTCTTCATGTTTTCCTTAGATCTACTTATCCCTTCTTCCCTTTTTCTATGTTCTATGCTTGAGGTGTGTAGATATAAGTCTGTAGAGGCCAAAGAGGTTTAATTTTTTTCTTGAATTTTTTATGGAATGATATCTATGTTAGTTTTGTGGAGATTTAACCCACTATCATTGGAATTCTTCATCAGTTTATCATTTCTGAAAAAACTCTCGAGGTAGTTGGCTTCACCATCGACTCCTATTTTTAGATATTATTGGATTATTGTCAAATAGATTTATTTTATTTTATTTGATTGTGAAATATTGTATCAAATCATGATATAAATCGTTTGGATTGATGATTTATGGTTTTTTATGAAATTTTTGAATTGTGGTTAATTGTTGTGCAAAGGGATTTAGTTGCATGATTTTAAATGGAAATTTTAAAATATATCATTACTTGAATTTCAAAATGGATTATTGGAAAAAAAGTCAATAAAGATATTGTTTTATTAAAATGGTTTTGGAATATTAGTATTTCCATGGATTTGGTCAAACTTTGTGTGTGTGTTCATATTGTATTTATGAGGCTTGGTTGAAATGTGGCCTTATTATCGGTGCCAAAGATATAAAGGAAGATGGGAAATAATTAGCTTGTGATGACATGGTAGATCATAAAGATACTTCTCATGAGTATTAAACTATCATAATGACGCATTCATAGTTGGTGTTGTATTTTTTTGGAATAAAATGGTTATGCCAAATGGATTTGTAGATTGGTTTTAAAAGTATTATTTGGTTTCATTATTGAACAATGTATTTCTTTAAAAAAACTGGTTATTATCATACTTGTTTATATTTAGTTATAAACTATTTTGGATGTATTTTTATATAAATAGTTTTATAATTTTTTTATACTTAGTTATAAACTATTTTGGAAACTATTTTATATAAACTTATTTATATAAATGTTGTTAACTCTTTTATCCTAATGGAGTGAGTGTGGAAGTTATTAGGAAAAACCTACTGAGTTTTGGTAATCACCCATTACTTGTAACACTGGTTCTATTGTATATGTCACCAACCGAGACATGGTAAAAGGTAAATCATCACATGTATTTAGCACAACTTCATGTTACATGAATATTTGGTGTTGTTGGATCATGGAGCTTGTGGAGCATGTAGTCTTGGGGTTGTCTTGGAGTTTTATTATTCATAATCTTCTATTTTCATTGATGTTGGTTTTTATTCCTTTATAGTACACCTTGTTGGGTTTTGATATAAAATATCATGTTATTTTTTCATTTTTTTTATCAAGCATCATATAGTGTTTTTTTGGTTTGGTTTTATTGGATTTTTTTTTATTATTAAAGGGTAAATTGTCCCCCAAATGTATTGAAACCCTTTTGCATTTATTGACACCCTTTTGCATCTTGGGGATGTTTCTTAAGGACTATTTGCATCCTCCCACCTTCTCAATTCCCTGAGGTGAAGGATGGATTTTAAATACATGCAGCCTCATGGGTTGAGATTATGCTATGTCAATGGTATTCTTGGACTATTCTGTTTTCTCCCTGATGCTAATGGTTTCTGAAGAGTTAGGTATTTATGTTATTTTTAGAGGTTTTATCCATAAATAATTTTCTTGAATATTCACTAGATGAATACATGATCTTGGATCACGGTTTTATTTTTGATAGTAATATCATCAGTCATAAAGTAAACAAGGAATAGGTCGTCGATCAGTGTATCATTATAGACATGATACATGCTCAATAAAATATTTCATTTTTTACTCCTATTCCATAAATTATTCTCATGTAGAATGTTCATAGTGAAGATATACCTAGTTAATTAGGACCTCAGTTAAATTTTCTCAACATATTTTTTTTATCATTTTGGATATTTACATAGGGTTAACCATTACCATTTTCATCAAAAATAATGAATGGTAGGAATCAAATTCTCTAATATGAACTATGCAGTCTATCCTCTTTAACCTATGGAATAGATGTCATAGTTAAATGATTTTACATTACGTTCACCATTTCTATTTCAGATGAAAATAGAAAAAATGTTTGAAAAAATGGTCTAATGTGAACTGGGAAGTCTATCCTTTTTAACCCCTGAAGGGGATTCCATAATTATTTTATTTCACATGGGGTTAACCATTTATGTTTCGCTAAAATAACTTACATGAATTTTTCCTATGAATGATTTTGGGGGTTTAATTTCTATGCAATCATTAATTTCTGGTTCTCCATTTTCATCCTCAATGGAAACTCGCAATGGCCCCCACATCCATAACTTATTATGGATTTACTTTTTAAAGGTAATAGGTTCCTTAGGGTTTCAAAGCCAATGATGCTTCAGAACTCACACTATTCGAAATTATGGGAGGTTAGGCTCATCACACCCTTTTGGGGGGGACATTGTTTTCTATTCCAGGACTCTCTTATAAATTTAAGATATTTTCATGAATCTATTCTTAATCCTGATACAGGACTGGTTACCATAACAAATTGATCATGTGCTAAGTCCTTCCAAGTGTAAATAGTGTTATATTAATGATTCCATCTATATGTATCTGATTTTATTCATTTATTACCCATTATTTCTTATATATGGGTATCTACATATTCTTTAAATCTATATCACCTAGAACATTGGATTATATTTCTATTCAGGGAGAGGACTTTTTATTCCGATGAGGGGATTCAACCTTTATGAGGGGTACTATGAATCCTGTTTGAAATTGTAATAAAAACGTAAAAATTCATTCAAACCATGTATTTTATCATCAAGTGGAAAGGAAAATATGAGGGATCTTGGGAACCAGTTATCTTAATCAAGAATCTTAAAGGAATGCAACGTATCTTTCTTATGATTGGAATCAGATTCATCGTAGTTTGATTAAGCCATTATAAGTTACCCCGAGTTGGATACCCTATTATGGGGGTAGTCATATTATGTCGTTGGATGGGGATTACTCACTGAGGATTCCATGGATGGTGTAAATTCATCATGCGAATTAAATGATTATTTCAAACCCCTAAGCCCCTGTGATTCATTCTCAGTGTGAGAAACAATAGATAATAAATGATCTATTTCATTGCATATGGATGCAAGACATATACACTAAGGAATATCTAAGGGGATATTTGATATGGAGATTGAACCTTAAGAAGAAATACAATTTGTCCTCGTTATATAAGGAATCAGATTCATCATATTTTGGTTTCTTTTCAATCCACCGATAGATGAGAAAGGGATGTGAACCCATATGAGTGGTTGGTTCCCATGGCTTTGAACATTATAAATATGGAGGGAATCACACTAAGTTTGATGTCTATTTGAGCTTGGTTCAAAGTAAGGTCTCTTATATATGATTATTTTAGCATGAATCAATGTTATCATAGTTTAGTTTGGGGTATTCTCAAATATATCCACTGGAGAGGATTATCATGTCCAATGACATTTTCCTAACATGCCCTGATTGTCTTCCTAATATGTCCTGATTATCTTCCTGACATTCCTAGGATGAATATATGACATGAATGAGGATGTCCAAAAATGCCCTAAAATGTATGTACATGTCCTGGTTTCCTCGTGGACAGGCCTACATACTATCATATGATCCAGTTGACTTTTTAGAAGATGTCTCGTGATTTTAATGAAATTTCTAGTAGGCATTCACATTATCCATGATGAAATGTTTGGAGAGTTCTATCTGACCTCAGTAACTAGTCTAGAAGGAATTTCATGATTCGGATGAAATTTCTGGTAGGTTGTTGTGTGGTCAAGGATGACATGTCTAGAGGGTATCACATTATTTGTGTGATGTGTCTAAAGGACATCGCATGATCTGACTAAATTGTATAGAGGACTCTTCAAGGAATGGGGGGAAATCATCAAATGTTTGCTGAATGACTTGGGTGACATGTCTTGGTACCTCCTCATGACATGGGATATATGTCATGAGAATGTCATGAGACCATATAAAAAATCCCACATAGATTTTTAATACTTGATTGGCATGTCTAGAGGACATCATATGACTTTATTAATATTACCAATGGATATCACATGATCCAAATGACATGTTTAGAGTGTATACCATGGCTAAGAAAACATTTCATAGTGCCTTCACCTGATCGTGGTTGGTTATTCAAAGGGATTAGTGATTAGTGTATCCATATTCACATAAGTATTACAAATTTTATAGTATTTTATTTATTATGTGCCTCAATGTTTATTAATAGTTATCTTTTTTAGTTTTCACATGATCCAGTCAACATGCAGGACCTCCATTACATAATCTAGCTGACATGCCAGAAGACTATTGTGTGATCTATAAGGTGATCACACGAATAACATATTCATGTTCCATGATCCCTTAGGTTTTTCCAAAATTTCTACCTAGAAGAATACCATTTAGACCACATGAATTACCTCTTAGAGAATACCCCTCCTACACTATGTTCATTGTCCCTGTGTGTCTATGTGGGTTTTTTGTAGGGGATGGATTTTTAAACCACTTCACCGTAGTTATATGCTGCTCTGCATGAAACATATATCTCAAATGTGAGATTGAGTCAGTGGGGATATTTTGTATCACTTGTATAATATAATCTTATCATTTATCATACTTTCCATCACATGATGAAAATTATTTTGAGAATGATTCACCATCTCCTTGTTTATTAGACACTGACTAGTCAAATGGATTTCTCCTAACCATGTTGATATATCAAAGATCATTTGGAAGGCCCGGAAAAAATGGATTTGAGTCTTTACAAGTTATAGATTCCAGTGGAAAGTATTTTTCATGATCTAAGATGGATTGTATAGGGTTTTCTGTGATATTGAGGTGAATTTTCAATGGGGCCTCTACAGGATCAACCTGACATTTCTAAGGCCCCTCAGAAGATCATTTTGGCTTATCGAGGGGGATTCACTTGGCCAGTCTTGCTTGTCAAAGGGCCTCCATATGATCAATTGTGATCACATGAGGGACATAAACCCCCTCTAAAAATGATATAATATCTCCCCCTCATGAGAATCTTATTAATATTCCCTTTATAATTTCCTTCTTTATTTTGCAAGGATATGAGATCTTGGGATATCATGAGAGTGTTGTTAGGGATAACCATTATTCTTATGCATGGTGTGTCATTTGATATATGTTGGGCCTCGTTATTCTATGCAAGCTTTTTATTGATAAATACATACCTCTTCCAATGGTACTGATGGTGCATCACATAATCAAATAGACATGTTGATTTCATATTCATAATAGAGATTTCATGCCAACATGATCTTGTGTGGAATGGATGATATATATTTAAGGGATTCATGAGGTCTTCTATATCAAATGATAATGTTATATGAAGATCAACATAACTTCCTTTGGAAAGAGGCTTATAACTCTATCCAAATTTATTTTATAACATATTTTTTATGATTATTGGGAATCTATCAATTGAAAAGATTCATGATCAGAGGAACTCATCTAGCAGCCTCTGCATGATTAGTGCTCCCCAAGATGACCTCACAAGAACATGAGGGATTTTCAAAAGGGATTCATATGATAATTATAATATCATTAATTGTGAATGATCCTCTCACATTACTTTCTAATGGTTATGTGATTTTTTCCCTTGTGAGGTTGGTGTGATCTTTATAACTCAGTGGCATTCCCTTCCTTTTTTGAAGAAAAAATACTACCCATGCTTTGGGTATTTCCTCTTATCTATATTTCAGATGTTTATTTGAAAATCATTTACAAAATGGATGATATTATGTTTTTCACCATAAATGATTGTGGGTAGTGACTTCTGAAATCATGAGTAGGAGTTTTGACAGATGAATGTTATGATACCTTGTTCTTATATTTGTTCCAATGTTTATTATTATTCTATGATTCCAGCGATTTTTTACATTTCAATTCCATTTGGAAATGATTATACTTTTTGTATCATGTTTATTATCTCATAGGTACACACTATTATTCCATGGTATATTATTTTTAATTTGATATTAAATATAGTTATTAAATTATTTAGGGAAAACAATTCATGTTTTCTATTTTTTAATAACATATTTACTCCCTGAACATGTTTTTTTATTATTATGATCTAATATTTTATTATATATTGGTATGTTTCACATACCAAGAATTTGATGTCACACATTTCCTATATTTACATTCCTAACGTTATATAGATGATTATAACTTATGAGAAGTATATAATGGAGTCTTGTGTGGCCCAATTATAGGGAAATTTTCACAAGTGTTTCTATATAATTTTCTTTCTTAGATGATCCTCAAACACCATAATCCTTCCATTATAGGGAATATATGTTTTTATGAGATACAATGTTTATATTATGGAAATCAATTAAAAGAAAGATATTTTTAGCTTTGGTCACCTAATTTTTTATCTAATGTGGTGTTTAAAGAAATAGTTATTAGAACCAAATCTGAGAGTGTGAGTCTGGGGAGCCTCAGTACATTCTCTTGGAAAAAATGTAGCAGGTTTCATGCACTATTTCCCCATCCCTTCAAATTTGTGGTTTTGTTATATTATCTTGGGACCTTACTCTTTATGTTCATCAATATTTTTCAACATCCTCACTTACCCTAGGATGGTGCTTCCATGACTTTATTTTTCTATAAACTTTTATCCATGCATTGGTGTTCCAAAACTACATTACATAAATTTTTACATACATAAGATGTTCTAAAAGATTTAAATATTTATTTAAATAATATTTTTCTTTAGATTTTATTTGACTTTGAAAGGTTTTCTTATGGATTTCCTATATTAATAGTCTTTTCTTCCACAATTTATTATATTTTTAACTTTAAAAATATATATTATAGTTTTCATATAATAATTATGAGGTTCAATATTATTGAAATAGTTTATATATTTGTATGGGTTAACAAATGAGTCTAAAGGGATTATTTAATTGGGATTTGTTGGTTATGTAATGTTGTTGTTTTTAAATTTTCAAAACTCATGTTATTTTTATTTTGTAATTATACACATATATGTGAGAATATATATATATATATTTATTAATTTAGTTTTTTATAAATTCATAGGAGAATTTGTGAATTTGGACATTTATAGACTTATGTGTGTGTGTATTTTTTTGTTTAAATTTATATGAGTATAATGAAAAAGGAAAATATTTAAAATCTAAATGTAATACTCAAATAAATAATAATTTCTTCGTTTTTTTCATGTATTGATTTGAAATATATCTACAAATATTTTTACTAATAGGCACTGAGACAATGTGAGATTCTGAGACCCGATGAGCTCGGAATTGATATTTGACTAATATTAAATATTATAATATTACATGAAAGCAGTTTTTATAGAAAATTTGAATAATTCATAAATAGAGTCTTGAAAATTAGATTGATATTTTTTCTAGAGAATGGGTTTTACAATAGGTGTTACATAATTTTTTTCAGCATGATGAGTTTTTTCAAAATTCATCATGGCTGCAAATAATTAATTAATTAACTAATTAATTTTTAAACAGGATGATGTAAAAACCAAAAAAATACTACATGAACACTATTATAATAAATATTTTGGGCTGGCCTCATATCCATGGAATTTAAGAGAGGGACTAATGGAGGATCTTCCATGAACGAACATCGACGGATCGAGTTTTGGTGTTCGGTGTGCCAACAGAACCTATGGATCCCATTTATAGCAACATCCATGAAATTTTCTTCATCAATTATAGATCCAATAATGGGGTAAGAAATTGTTTTTATATATTTATCCCCATTTCCGTATCTTATGAGTAACCCAAATAAATCTTCTAACAGATTGATTTGATGATTGATCGTATAGCGGGTATGGGATTAATTTTTAAGTGAATTTGGGGATTTATCATTATTTTTAATTTCTATATATTTTTTCATCATTCTAATAGAAATTAATGAAGTCCTACATTGAAAATTGATGAGTTCCATTCATCATGTTTCTTTTGTTCATGTATCCCCGCGTTCATTGTTCATTCTTTGACAGTGTTCATTTCGGATGGTGGTTCAACAAATACATGATAATCATGATTTTTGAACACATTTATTAGTGAAACATATTTATACTATATATCTAGGTTCATATTGATGATTTTTTGAGAAACAATGGTATTGAAAGTGGATCAGGTTTGGATTTTGGGAAATTTAGTTGTAGTTTGATCATGTGAAAATGGAATAGGTCGATACTGAATGTCTCCGGATTTAGATGTCCATAAATCATATCTCTAGTGGAGATCAAGATTGGATTTTTTAGATTAATGGTTTTTGAAAGATTCATTAATAAAATTGTTGTAGTAGTAGTGGAGTAGTAATCTTCATGAAGATCTATGGATTCTGTAAAAATATTCACTACACAACATGTAATAGAATAACACATGACGTTTGTGGGGCTCGGGTTGTGGCCCAATTCTTCCAAATGAAATTGAATATCAAATTTTGTGTGACACATGTCACGTTCCATGTGAACCTTACATGGTATCTTGGTAGCTTGGTATGTATCTTAGAGGATGGACATCTGTAGACACAACTATGTATAGGACATAGAAGGATTACATATGTTGGTCTTGTACTTGGACATAGCCTAGAAAAAACACACGTCTAGGTACACAGGCATGACCAAGTATAGATGGTCACAAACGCAAACATTGGTTGTGATACATGGGTAGACTCAATACAGATGTTTCTTGTCATGTAATTATAGTATATGACATGTAATTCTTTAATGATGACATGGAACCCTTGTTCCCCTCAAAAAGGGATAGTTTTCTTTAGTGTGTGCTCCCTTGATACATTCCTATGAGGGTATAGTATGGAATTACATCCTCCGAAAATGATTGTGATCAAATTGAAGGTATTTTTTTAGATATATTATTGAAAATACCTCATAGAGGATGATATGGGATCCTCTTTCATGTTTTCCCAAAGGTTTGTTCTTAGAATCAGCGTGACCGAATGTACACTGTCATCAATCCACTACATAGCAAGTTAATCCAATTTGGGTTGTTGGTATACCCAATGGCCCTAGGTTTAATCCCCATATATTTGTAGATAACAATGGAATTCAAGGGTGTAAGCCATTATAGAGATACCTCATGATCAATAAATCTTTAATGGACATCATTAGTTTCATATGACTAGTAGTGTGAGTTCATCTAGGAGAGTGTGGTTACAAACTCTAGAGCAGAATCATAGGCTATAAATGTGATTGTGACCTTACCTTGAGACTTATCATAAAATATAATTATATATATTTATCTTATTGTATGTATAATATTATTATATATATAACATATGATGATATGACAAAACATAATGTTTTTATGCTTAGGGATTTTCGGTGTCCTACACTGAATTGTTATACTCACCCCTACATGGGATCTTCTAACAAGTGTCATGTCTTATGAATATGATCAGTTGTTTAAAAGGTTTCTTAGTAGAAATATATTATATGGATCTTATATTTGGTCAAGATATAATTTTGGTCATACCAATAATCACATTTAACTATTTCCCCTCTTTCTAGTAGGTTTTAATTCATTAATATTTTTAGTGGGATTTTATTTTCCCCCTTATGTTATCCAGTATTATTGAAGTAGTCTAATTGTGGGATTTAGATGTATGCATGAATTTTTTATCATTTTTATTTAAGATTTAAACATTTTATGTGATTGGATATGTGTGTGATAATATAGTTACCTTACGTTATGGCCTCCCATATGAGTGTAACACATACTTGGGGATAGTCGTCCGCCTCTGGCCTATTGGTGGTAGTATATGGGTAGTCACACTTTGATTGCTGCAAGAGATGAGGGCCATGTGGTTCTTGATGTGATAGAGTTATATTATATGAATGTCAATATTAGGAATGGAGTTTCTTGTTTTCCGAATCTATGAGATTGGTTGGGGTTTTATGTAAATAGGTTTTTGTTTATCGAGTTCGAACTTCTGGTCAAGAAATCTAATATTAGTTTGGTAGTGATATATTCATATGCTAGGACATTGATCACCTTATTTTCAAATAATTATATGTATACATTGGTTATAGTGAGAAACATTGGTACATGCATCAAATAAAGAAGGGGTTGTGTTTCCATGTCCTTCTTAAGCCAGCTCCATGGATACACTCATTAATTTTTCTATATCATGTCTATTTCAATATGCCTAAATAGTAATTTCCAAATAGTTTTTATCAATAAAATCATGAGGATGATCACTTAGTGAAGAGGATTCGACACATGGACCATTTTGGAGATAGTTCCTCCATGTGGATTTCTAGTCATACCTCCACCCATCAAATTACATATGGTACCCACAGTACAAGTAGATGAGGTTATTAGGTTGAGTGAGTGAAATGATATTCATCATCATCAACCCCTCAAGTTCAATTGTAAGCCTAATCCATAGGCAACTGAGGATTGTAATGATGTGGTTATTTTATCCCTTCATCTCATTTGGACACTTATATAGTAGATGGTGTTCGAGGCACTAAGACTTCTTAATGGTTCTACATGGCATTGGTGGAGCCTTGTGGTTCTATCATATTATGAAGAGACTCTTTCATAGACATAGATTGGATGTCTCTTCATTGAGGAGTTACCTTCATCTATGATGTGAGCAGTGTGAATCAAATATGTTTTATTTCTAAAGAAAGGTATTATATCTATGGATGAGTACTCAATGAGGATTACCAAACTCTCTTGATAATCGATGGATATGGTTCAAGGTCTATTCTTTTATAATAGGACCATTGAGAGAGGTATACATATGGACATATGATCTAGTGTGATACTGATTTTCATTCGAACATATGCTAGAGATCTAGATATTTCTTGGTAATATACGGATATCTGGAATAGAAGACACTGGAAGTAGGTTCCAGTAGTGGATACACATGGGCTGAAACATTGGTAGTTGGTATATGACATTAAAGACATTGATTTTGAAGTAGGTTCCAGTAGTGGTCACACATGGGATGAGACATCGGTATTAGGTATACGATGTAAACCACATTGATATAGATGTGTTATAAAATTTAGTAGGTGATATCTATAATGAGGGTATACTTTTCAGGGAACTTGGTATGGGTATAGTCATCCTAGTGATAGGTGGTGATACTCTTGTGATAGTTGACGAAATATCATGTAGGATTTTCCAACCCATCCTATAGTTGATAGAGAGATATTGGATGGGTTGCCTATTTAGAGGTAATAGTAGGAGCGGGGAGGTCCACATGATGGTGGAAATGGTATAGGTGTAAGTATAACAAGGGGAGGTGAAAGACTCTCTAACGTGTTTCTACTAGACCCCAATGTGGTCCTCACTCGCCTCAACGAGTTGTTGGATAGGGAGTGGGATAATTCAAGTCCGCCAAAGGCTTAGGTGATTATTATAGGTACAATCTTTGCCTTTTATACCTTGTATGTGGTTTTTATTGAAACTAGAATGATAAACTCTTTTCATTTTACATCCCTAGTTCAAGAACTTGTTGTTTTGGTTGATCCCTTAGCTCATCCCTTCCTCCTGGAGAATCCTACTGGAGGTGATTCTGAAATCACACACTTTTTTTCAATGTGTGGTTTCATTCTTAGAGAATATATTCTCTCATGGAACCTTCTTGTGGTAATGATGTGTCATTATGATGTCATATTAGTCATGGACTATCTATACACCATTCATTCTTAGATTCACTACATTAGTAGTATGATGTAGTGTTTCTTCATTGATGGGATGAGGTCTCCCTTCGTATGTGAGAAGGAGACCCAAGAAAAGTAGGATGGACTCATAAAAATGATTTTCCCTCTAATTACATACCAATTAGCTGTCATGAATCAAGGAATAGTGGATTATATGGACTATAAGTTTCTTACTATTGTGGATGAGTATGAGATTTCCTTTCCTAAGAATATTCTAGAATTACCTCACCACCAATAGATGAAATTATATATTGAATTAATAATATTTATTCCATGAATATATGTTGTAATATATCATATAGATCCTGCAGATCTTCATGAGATGAGGGTGAAATTGGATGATTTATAGAGGAAGTTATTTGTGAGACCCAATGTTCCCCTTGGTTTTCTCCGGTGTTGTTATCTAAAAATGAATGGGATATTGAGATAATGTTATGATTTTTGGTGCTTAAACCAGTTGAAACTAGATAATAAGATTCCACTACCAAGTATTAGAGACATTTTTGATCAGTTGAGAGGGGAATGATGTATCTTGAATATTGGCCTCATATAAAGCAACCATGAGCTAAAAGTACTTGTTCATTACATACAAACGACAACATTCAGATGCCTCTATGCTCATTATGAGTACTTGGTTATTCCCTTCAGCATTACTAATTCCCTAAAAATGAACATGAGTCTCATGATCCATAACATTCATCATTTATTAGACAATTTTTTGGTTGTCTTCATCGATTATATCCTAGTGTATTCAGCATATGTAGAGGAGCATAGGTTCCACTTGAGGATGGTTTTGGACATGCTCCCTGAGAAAAATTCTTATGGGAAGAAATTATTGGTTCATTTCTATATTCAGGAATTCCACTTTCTAGGACATGTTATCACTATCTATGGTATATAAGCGGACCCAATAAAATATAACATAGTTTTTTGTGGGGTCCACATAAAAAGTGTGAAAGAGGTACGGAGCATCCTTGGGTGAAAAGTATAAAATAATATATTTGTACCTAATTTTTCTATTATTTAAAACCTTGGACTATAATGAATCTGAAGGGGAGTAATTTTGGGTGGATGGATAAGTGAAAATTGGATTTCCAAAATTTGAGGAAGATATTTATGATTATACTCTATTGATACCTCTAGTGGTGGTTTTTGAGAATGTTGTGTTATGTAATGCTTAGGGGAATAGACTTGGATATGTACTGATGAAAAGTAAGGTTGTTATTTCTTATGGGTCTTAGAAGTTGATAACAAATGAGAATAACTACATGAACTACGATATTGATTTGGTATTTTATTATTCACCCTGAACATTTGGTGACAATATATTATGGGTGAGTGGATTATCATATACTATGACCACAAGACACTCAAGTATATCTTCTCTCGCAATGACCTAAATTTTTGAAATATATGATGTATACAATTTTTATAGGATTATGACTTGGAGATAAACTATACTCATGGGAATGGTAATTTGGTGGAATATTCTCTATATTTATGATATTATTCTTACTCGATTGTGTAGGCATCAGAGTAGTTAGACTAATTTAATTTTCCTTAGTTGCTAAGGATGGTGCTGGATATATTCAATCAAAGGCTATTACCCCACAAAATTTTTAGTGTTTTAGGGATGAAAAACATGTAGATAATGACTGTCAGAGTATATGCACTCAGATATCCACTACGAATTCTCATGATGTATTTTTTGAAGGTGTGTAACATGTTATCCGGTTCAAGGGATGGATGATGGTACCAAGGATGTTCTGGGATGACATGATGTGGGATCTTCATAAATCCCATTTAGAGGAACTTTTAGTCATAGAGATGATGTACCTAAATTTATGATGTCAGTTTTGGTTTCCAGGCATAAAGCATCATTTAGAAGACTTTTTCTCTTGATGCCACACTTTTCAACAACAATAGGATGAGCACCATGATCCAATGGGTTTGGATAATCCCCTTGAGGTGACATAGTGTAAGTGGGATGGGATATCTATTGGAATTGTAAAAGGGTTACAACATATTTCTAGAGAAAAAAATAACATCAGGGTTATCTTATACCAACTCAAAATGTTTTCCCACCACCTGGATATTTGATAGAAGAGTTTGGTATATTTCATTGGATGCCTTTATGTTTAGGAGATAGTCCTACTCCATGGGGTTCCCTCAACAATCATTTTTGTTTGTGATTCTATTTTCACATCACAATTATGGAGGAGATTTTAGGAGTCATTTAGAAGTCCATTTTGTTTAGGAATAAAATTACACCACTAAAATGATTGCTGGAAGGAGTGGACCATTTAGGATTTGGAGGACATTCAATAGGAATAAATGTTGGACTTTATCCATAGATGATATGATCGCCAAACTTTGGTAGAGTTTTAGTAAAATAACATTTATCCTTACACCATTATTATGGGACCATTTGATAGCTTTTACAGGATACCATTTAGGTCACCAAATAGTTGGAATGATCTTGGTGACTTATCTCACATGGTACTATAGTTGGTGTGCACTTTTACAGATTACGTTTCGATCATCTAGGATCAGATAAAGATTGTATAGTGTCGTTAAAACTCATATGCAGATCATTGAAAAAGGCATTTGGAGTTTTAGGAAGGATATTCTGTTCCCATTAAGGTCTCAGATCAATGTGTATTATGATGATTATTATGGGAAAGAAATCCATCTCAAAGACTCATTATCCCTTTCTAAATATTTCATATAGTCGACAAGATGGTATCCCATCTGAATATATCATAGTAGTTAGAATGGGGACATGATTTCTTCCCTACATCATAGATGACGAGATATGTGAAAACCCCAATTCATTATATCGATTGGGGAAATATTGAAATTATGATGGATATACCTATGAAGAATACATGGTGGAGACCAAGGATCAGTAGGTGAAGATCCTTAATAGGTGACTGATTCCATTCATGCTTATCTAAGGGAAACACATGAATCTCTTGGATAGAACCTAGGAGTGGGATACCTAGATGCGAGCTTAGTACCCACACCTTTTTTAGTAGTCCTTTATAATTATCAATAAAAAAATCCATTAGGAGGGGGAATGTAATTCCATGTTTTTTCGATGAAATTATTTGGAATATGTGTATTAATGTTTTTATAGCTAATAGATAAGATGGTGTGAGATTACAAGGCCCTATGATCCAATAATAGATATTTGAAAATTATAAAATATTTTAATACTATGAATGATTTTTTTTCTTGGAAAAGATTAAAAATTCCTAAATGTATTCTAGGATAAAAAACATAAACTGTTGTTGAGTACGGAGCATAGATTTTACCCTAGGTGTGACGTAATTTCAAACAACATTGGGAGTTTTTAGAAAAGTTATCAAGGGAATAAATATAAAATTAATTAATTAGATAATTAATTTTTATTTGGTATGATACAAAAAACGGGTGAACATATATATAAACCAAGTTATACCAATATTTTAATTATCGCCTCATAAACTTGGAATTTTATAGAGGTGGCGGTGTAGAATCATCTATGGTTGAACATAGATAGATCAACCTATGAAGATCGGTTTTACAATAAAACCAATGGATATCATCAAAAAAATATAACATAAGAATTCATCATCAATGATCAATCCAATCTTTATATAAATGTTTTTTTATATGTATTTATCTACTTTTTCTTACCATGGTAAAAATACAATCAATCAACTAACAGATTGATTCCCAAATCAATCATATTGTGGGTGTGGGATTATTTTTTGTGGGAATTTGGGTATTTATGTTAGTGTCAAATTCATATCTATTCATTATTTTTTCGAATGATATTAATAGAAATTTAACTAAACATTTTCCAAGGCGCATTCCACTGGTTTGTTTTGTGCATTTTCCCCCTGTTATACATTTGTTCATTACCAATCTTTGTTTTGGATGGTGGTTTGACAAATACCTAGTAATTAATCATTGCTCGTCTGTTTCATGGTGAAATAGATTGATACCATAGATCTAGGTTCATATTGGTGAATGTATCATGATATTATAGAATCAACAGTAGATCGAATTTAATTTTCGGGACCTCTGGTATCATTTTTGGGGTGAGTCGGTGGAACAACTCGATGGTGAAGGTTTACTAGTCAATTTAAAAGGATGGAATCAGATATATAGTGGTGATCAAGCTTAGTTGATTTGGATCCACAGTTTGTTTCAAGATTTACTAAGAAAATTTTTACAATAGCAGTGGAGGATGAATCCACTTGATGATCCATGGATGCTTGAAATTTTAACACTACAAGCTGTATAATATAAGAACACATGTTGTGTATGGGGACCAAGCTGTGACTCTAGAGTGCCATGGGAAAATACATATCATACATTGTATGGCATGTGTCATACACCATGTGACCCTTACCTAATGGCTCGTCATGTATATAGAAGGATATATTGGTGCAAACATTGTTGAAGTACGTAGGATGAGTTGTGTATATGGACATGACATGGTTCACAGACACGGGAATGTACACGGGCATGGCCATGTGTACATGGGTATGAACATGAGCACATGTTTTGATACATAAGTAGTCCAAATGTCAAAGGAAAATCACAACTACTTACAATAAAAACCATTTACTTCTTCAAATATGACTTGAAACCCATGTTCTTCTTAGTATGGACTAGTTTCCTTAAGGGTGTGTTCCCTCAATCAATCCCTCTATGGTTATAGTATGGAATATCATCCTGAGAAAAGGATTATGATCTTATTTATGTTATTAGTTTTAGATAGAGTAATAGGAATCCATATAAGAGGTTGATATAAAATCTTTTCTCATGTTTTCCATTTGCTGGGATCTCAGAATTAGCATGACCTACTATAAAAAGGTTTTTATCTCCAACATAGTGATTTAATTTAGTTTGGGTTTTTGTTATACCCCATGGACATCGGTCTGATCATAATATATGTATAAAAACATTATAATTCCATTGTGTAATTACTCATGGATATACCTAAAAAGAAAGACACCTCAGATAGATTCCATCAATGTTATTAGACTCGTGAAGTGAGTTTTCTTGAGTGAGTGTGGTTATAGGATCTCTAGAATAATCTATGTTTGGCAGTATAGTTATGAATTTACCTTTATACATAGCCTAAACTATGATTTAATTTGGATTTTTTATTCTATGCCTTGAAATTATTGTTAACATATCACGTGATAATATGACTAATCTGGATGCTTTATGCTTAGTGATTTCAGGGTGTCTTTTTGGGTGATGTTATACTCATCCATACATGTAATCTACCCATACATGTCACATCCCATACAAATTATCATCCATTTGATATGGTTCTTGGTGGACCATGATTAGACAGAGATTATATTTGGTCTATATAGACTATGTTTCCCACCATGAGTATTGTTTTCCTATTTTCTACACTTTTTAGAAGGTTGGGCTTCTTTACAATTTTTGGTGGGCTTGTATTTGAACCTTTAGGCTTTCCAGTATTACTAATATACTCTAATTATGGTATAAAGTTATATAGATACATTTAGTATCACATTTATTTTACATTTTAGTATTTTATGGAATTTTATATGTGTGTGTGTGAATATTGGTACCTTAGGCTAAGGCATCCCGTGTGATTGTAATACCTACACTATGGTAGTCTCCACCCCTGGCCTATTGGAGGTGGGAATGGGGTAGTCACACATGGCTCGTCACTGGCTATGATGGTCCCTATCGGTCATCTTGTGACATTGTATTTAATAAAAATTAATTCATATTTCCAATGTAAATTATAATGTCCTAGTGGGGATGATTTACATTTCATATTCTTTTTTATAAAGGTTTTTTTGATTAAATAAAATAATGGTATGATAGTTTTTATCGTTAATTATTTTCCTCATTATGTTTTAAAGGTTTTTACTCCATTATTTTAGAAATTAAATTGATTAAATAAACGTGTGATATTTGATGAATTAAATTTCTTGAGATGGGTTGATATAAACACCCCTTTCTTGAATTGAAATTTTACCTATTTATATGGGTAAAACAAATTGGAATTTGAGTATCAAATATGGGAAGTATAGTTTAGGTATATTAATGGGTTTATCACACTTACAAAACATCTTATACTTTAATAAATGTCATGTTGGAGAGTATATAATACACCAAATTTCAAAGACATGATATATACTCATTATTGGTTGTTTGGATATAGGGTAGTGGATGGACATCACCATGCCACAGACCCAAGGAGTGTTATCCTTAGTGGTTATCATATAAATTAGATTTGAATGACTATATGATAAACCAATACAAGGTTCATGAATACCAAGTTTAGTAGATGACTTAATTTTATTCCTGTATTTCATGATTATGAAAAAGGCTAATATTATGGAACCTATTTTCTTATATAAACCATTAGAGTATATTACCTATTTTATTTTATAAATTATTATTTTATGTTACCTATTTTATTTTAGAATTAATTAAAATATTTTACATGATATTTTTCTATTAAATTTTAATGTATTTCATTTTATTTTTACTTCATTAAAAAATGTAATTCAATATAGAAGGTAATTATAAAAAATTGTTCCAAATCTGGTTTCAAATGTGGTTTTTCAAAACAATAACATATGATATTGAAATATTTCTTATGTGAATATATTCATTTAAAATAAATTTAAAAGAAAGTTATAATTTTTTTATTTGACATTAGCATAAATAAGGACAATAAAAAAACATTTTTATTTTTTTATTTTTCAGACATGAAATAATGGAATGTTTTTGGAAAGTACTATCATGGAGTCTATAGTTCATACCTACATGTCTCTTTTTTCTCACACCCAACATACACCACTTGGTTTCAATAAATAGTTTTACTTTAAAATGTTTATATTTTTTTTAGGTCACTCATAGAGTTGGTTGGTTTTGATGATGGAGTGTGTATTGGGGTCTATGGAGTTCTTTATCTAAGTAGGTTAGTTTTTTTTTGCGCTTTGTATGTACTATCCAAATTAGTTAAACCTATTATTATTACCGTATTTAATTAGTGGTGTAATATATATATGTCTGTGTGTGTGTGTGTGTGTGATTTTTTTTTGTGTGTGTTTATGTGGAGTGGATTATGGATCTTAGGGGTTGTTATTATGGAAAGAGATATAGGTGAGTTTAGGAAATTTATTTTTCTTTATATATATGTTGTCCAGATTTTGTTATTTAATGTTTTAATTTATCTTGTAATCTTATTTTAGGAATAGATTTCTATTATATAGAATGGTCATGCTGGAATTTCCAAAACAAATTACTAGTTATTACATATTAATTTTGGGAAAAATCATCACATATGTTTACTTGTGATGCCTTTGATGCTTATTCTCAGATTGAGAGGATTGGGGATCCCTATTGAGTATGTCTAAGGTTGTTTCATGTGTCCAGTAAAATGATAACCCATGTTGGTTTATGAATAATTGTAAGATATCCTATTTTTCTAATAGGTACTAGGATTCAAATTTCATTTTTTATCTTGGTAGTAAAATGATACAAGAGATATGAATGTTGTCATTTGATATATAGTAGTGGAAAGAGTCGAGATAGCTTTTTTTTATTATAAATTGAGTAACCATTAAATATTGAGCTATAAATAATTAATTTCACATTTTAATTATCGATTCCTTTTACATATTGATATAAGTTTTTATTACTATAATGTCATTGGTGTTTATTTGGTTTATTTTATGATTCTAATTTTGGGTGAAAATGTGATTGAATCCTAAGGCAATCGTAATCTCACTTAGCCAGAAAACACATGGGGATATTAAACACAATTTTCCAAGAAACACTCAGTATTTGTGGCATGGTGGGAGCATGGTCCATCAAAATGGGTAGATAAACAATGAACTACAACTATCCCATATGTAATTTTATTCATAGGTTCTTTTGTGTTTGGAATTTTTTTGATTACCATGTTGATTTCATTCAATTTGATATAAAATTGTTTTAAAAAGTATTGTATTTTTATGTGGAAAAAGTGTGTTTTGAAATAAATAACATGGTTTTGTAAATTGAATTTATATGGGTTTTTTTGTTTTAATACACATTAAGTTATAAAAACAGAATTTTAAATGATTTAAAACTATATTAAAATGGTATTCGATGTTTTAGAAAAAAATGGTTATAGTTTCAAAGGGATTTTTTGATTAAATTTTGTAATTTTATGATTTTAAATGTAGAGATAAAAGGTGTTTGAGAAGGAAAGATTGATTGACAAATATTTAATGAATTGATTTTTTTGATTTTTTTATTTGAAGAACATTGTTCTAAGAAAAATGAGATTTTGGTTTTGTAATTTGTTATGTGTACATCCAAGAAAATTAAAATCAATTAATTTTTTTATATTTATAAATGTTTTCATGTGAACATTTATAATATCAAATAGGTTAAACATTGATAAATAAAAATTTCATGGATTAAATATGTGTTTTTGAAACAGTTAAAGAGGGAAATTTCGGTTTTCTTTGTTGTAATCCCCTTTGGAATGTTGTTCATGATCAATTTTCATAAAAAGTATTTTTGAGTGGATTTTTAATTTTTTATAGGGGTGATAATTATTTTTTGATTTGAATTACTAAGTCTTATATTCTCTTTGAGGTTTTGGATATGCTTCCTAGGAAGGTCCTGTTATTTTTTGAATTTATTTTCTTATCTAATTTGGGGATTTAGTTAATTGAGTTTTGAGGTAATTCATGTATAGGTGTGTGCCCTTGGGATTATTCTCTATAGTTTCATATGAAATATGAAAATTGAGTTTTTAAAAATTCTATATTAATGTTAGAAGGTTCTTGTAGTTCAACGTGGGTGTGGTTGCAGAGGGATTTCTTTTGGGATCTCTATGTATTGAGTAAAAATTGGTGTGTTTTCTATGCGACAGGGATAGATGTTGAACAAGTTAAGACCATGAATTAGATGGTATTAATTTTATTTCATTGGTATCACCATGATCAATGTCTCAGTAATGTGTTCCAACATCACCTCTTTTTATTCATTAACCTGATATGGGAACCCATATTTTTTTGATATGTAATATTCATATCTAATTCCTCCCTCCCATATGAAAACCAAAATATTTTGTTCACATTATTTCATGATTTATCAAATAATGATACAAATAATACAATAACAATAGATTGATAGTCCTACTATAATTGGGTAACAAGATACATGTCATAATAATGTGAAACAAGGATAAGATAATATTATTTTAAAAACCTCTACCATCTACATAAATTGCATTGATCATCTAATAATTCACGTGATATCCTAGGGATGTACATAAGAAAGGGGTGAGCTATAAAGCCTGGTAAAGGAGTAATAAAATCACAGCATGAGGTGAAACAATACATGTGACTCATTGTACATAATATGGTGGAATTATAAGGTTATAATAATAATCATGAATATTGAATCAAGATATTAGATTATGACATCAAGGGTTTATAGGAATGTGGAAAAAACATAAAACATGACATTATAATCATAACTTAAGTATAATTATCGATACATCATGACATAGTTTGATTATAATAATATCACATGAACCATACATGGTATCTTATGTGAAAAACATATTACCCAATGCATTGGATGGATATATTTTTCTAGTATCACCTGTCACATTCATGTAATGTACATTAATTTTCATGCTACGTAGATCATATTACATAATAATTTATCTTATCACTTTTAATCAAATATATAAGTAGTATTGGGTATATAAATAGAATTCCCCAATAAATGAATGATAGTTACATCTAGGTGAGTACCTTTGGGTGAAAATGGATATTGGTATTCACAACACAAATATTTAGCATGAAAAACCATGATATAATTTAGGTAGCATAAATGGTATATGAAAAAACATAAGATGTTTTAATGAGATTGAATGATGGTATATAATTATTTGGGAATCATAATGATAGTAAGTGGATATCTAAAAACCAATGTAAATAATAATAATTGGAAATAAAGTGGCATAATAGAAAACAAATTATAAATAGGAGGAGGAAAATAATCCCTTTCCTTGATAGGGTTCTCTAAAATCTTGGGAGGGGATTATTAATATATTTGAAATAGGTTGGTAGATATTAATATAGTGATGATATTATGCAATTCACGATAATTGGGTTTTTAGTGAAGATTAAAGAGTGGTTTGGGGTATTTATAGCAAAAGGGTGGGTAATTGTTTATTAATTTCTAAACATGTGTTTTGGATTCTATATGATATTGTAATAAAAACCACCTAGCTTACCAAGGATTATTTTAAATGGTTTCATCCATATTTGATTGTTACATAACATTTTATTAGGATATAAAACAAACACATTAATATAATACCACCCAAGTTGTGCACGTGAGTCATGTTCATAATCAATTAATTTTAAAACCATAAAATATAATATAGGTTTTGGGAAATTCATTATATGTCTGTAAAATTACTTAAATAACATTAAAAAAATTATTATAAATGTGAAATATATGTATGGCTTTTTATTCCGTTTATAACATTTACTAAATCTCCATTGTTATATTATGATGTCATAATACATGTTATGTGGTTATACTATATTGATTTTTTACCCAAAAATTCAACTATCATAGAAAATTATAAAAAAATAACCAATTACATACTTAAATGTGATGATTTCCAAAAATATTATATATTATTTTAAAATAAATTTATATATAAATAAATATAAACTTTTAAAAAAACATTATTTAATATAAAATACAAGTTTTCATAACACTAAGAACTTCATGACTCATAAAAAAATTACGTTGGACATCATTAAATTATATTATAATATATTTTAAAATAAATATTATTTAATAAGTATTTTTCATGAAAATAATATTCATTTAAAATATTATTGAATTTATCAAAATGTGTGTTTTAATTCAAATTAAATATTTTAAAATAATAAAATTTTGGTTTCTTCATATCAAAATATTATATTTATCAAAATAAATTAATAATATTGTATACATATGAAGTAATAAGGAAAATATATCAAAAAATAGTTATTTTACTAAAAATTAATTATAAAAATCTTTTCTATTAGGGTATAGATACATAAACCCATATTATTCTAGCACAAACCTAAGGGTAAGGTGTGTTATAATAGAATTTTCTTATGGTGGTTGGACAACCATGGTTTGGGTCATAATCTTAAATATCATGATATTATACCATTAATATTTTCACATAAGTTTCTGTTATGGAATATCAGCTAGGTATTTTTCATTGGATAGGCCCTATGACATGATCTCTCTTGGAAGTTTCTATAAATGGACTCTATATAGTATGATCCTTTTAGTTGAGGACATGGAATTATCCATCTATGTAAATCTGACTTTATCATAACCCTTAATAAATATTAATCTTAACATTCATTTTACAATGACAATGTTATCAATGGTTATATTGGTTGTCTTTTTATTGAGGTCATCAAAAAATTATCTCAATATTTTATAATTTTCGAAATAATAAATGAACTATAATATATGTTTTTAAATAAAAAAATAGTTAATAAGATATTTATTCTTTTATAAGTTAACTTCATTTATAAAACTTCAATACACTACATTATCCCCCCTACTAAAAATTTTCCATAGAAATTTCATTTTATACACTAAACTGATTAGGCTAATTCTGTTTCATCATGTTTTTTTTGTTACTATGTTTCTTCCTTAATCATTTGGTTCTACCATACTACTTTGACAAGATGAGTTGCCTTATTTTTTATATTTCTATTTCTATGATCTATGATCTTCACACGACACTCTAAGTATGAAATATAATTCTATAAAGGTACATCATTTGGATTCATTACATGGTAGGGGTTTGTAATGTACTTCTTTATGAGGGATACATGGAAAAAATATTTTAATTAAGATATTCTATGTGGGAGTGATAGTTGAAAGAAAAAATCATCGATGTGATCGAGGATATCCAAGGGGATGACGTATATTGGACTAAACTTTTCCTTCTTATCAACACTTATGAATTTCTTCCATAGTGATAAATAAAGTAATCCCATATCTATGATCTCAAACTCTAGGTCTCATTGATGATTTTTTGTGTAGAATTTATATCATAATTATATGTATTTTATTTGATGAATATTGTTTTGAAACATATCTATCATCACTTTGATAAGATCATGTCCTATTAGCTTACACACTCCTACTTCATCAGAACATGAAAAACTCTGAAAATTCATAACGTACTGAGCCTCATAAGGTTATATTTGAATTATACAATTCAATCTTCTATTATTTGAGAAATCCAATTGGGTATGGTTTTGATCACAAAATCCTTGTAAATTCAATGAATTATATCCTAGCATATACTCTAGAGTTTGAATGGTTCTTCTAGACAAGCCATTCATCTGAGGTCGATAAGATGGGATGAAACCCGGCTATGTATCTACCTCTTTCTAAAGTATTCTAAAAAACCATTGGGAAAACATTTAATCTTAATCATATACAATGGAGAGTGTAACTTCAAGTATTATTACCACATCTCTTATATATATATATTAGTAAGTTTTACAAGGGATAAATCTTCCTTGATATCAATGAAATACATAGACTTTATAAGTAGATAAACTACAACTCAAATTGGGTTATCTCCATCATATGTCTTTGGGAGTTATAGGACAAAATCTATGTCTATGTTTTCCTATTTCCATTATTTTATTGGATATTTTTTCATCATAACATCAGTATTCTAATTTTCATCCTTAACTTGTTGGTATTTTAAGAAAAAGGATGCAAATTTGACAATATCCCTCTTCACGCTAAAAGAGTATAAATTTTTCTTTTTAAAACTATACATCATAATTCTTTCTGGGTAAATAGAGAATGTTAAGATATGTGCATCATCTATTTAATATCAATTCATTTTTAGTTTTAATAGGATGAATATCTCAGTTCGAATGAATATAGAACTATCTTAATAAAAGATAAACATTGTAATGTTTTCAGAATTTATCTATAGCTTCTCAAATTATTTATGGTCTTATTAATAATGTATGCTTAAGTAGTTATTTGAGAAATTTATGATTGATGTTATATTTATGATTCTCATGTACGCACTTTTGATGTATAAGAATGTTCGATCTTTTTCAATCTTCTCCATGGACAGTGTTGTGGGATCTTTTTCACATAGATCATCTTCCATTTTCTTCAACTTCCAAAAATAGTAATTGATTGAATTTTCATAATCCTTAATTATCACTAACCATATTCATTAGAACATATTGAGTTCTTATTATGTGAATATATACCTAAGCATTTTAAATTCAATATATATGTTACAATTTGTCTCATATTGGGAATGTCACTAAATATATATTTTAAATATTACTATACATAATTCTAGATCACGTGTTAAGTAGATCTCTACCAGGATATTTAATTGGTGGGAGGAATATGTTAACACTTTTTCGTTTTGATTGAGTACAAATCCCAATAAATTTTTTTATCAATCATTGTAGATCCAAATTAATTCCTTAAAAGTATGTAATATTACTATAGGTAGATTGATTAATATTTTATATCAAAATTTAAAACCCTCCCCATATTCATCAGTTCAGAAAAACATTAACCCCATCGAAGTTAGCTTAATTAGACGGATTGAATATCATGAGATGCTTATCACAAATCAATGATATTTATAATATAATCCATGGAAACAATATATCTATATCATAGATATTTTTCTATGTTATTATTCAATTTCATATGTATTTGTTGGAACCATATATTTCCCTTTATTAGTGATAACATGCCTCATGAATGTCACTTGATACATATAAAACTCTCTTTTACTATAATTCACATATTTATTTTCCTTTCACAAGGTCTTAAGTATAAAAATAAAATGTTCCACATGTTCCTAATTTATTTTAGAGATGATCATAATATCATTTATAAAAACTACCACAAATTTATTGAGGTAATCACTAAGGACTCTATTCACTATATCCATGAAGATAGATAGATTATAACTGATTCCCAATATATTCACATTTATCATGTAGTTCTCATAACATGTATGATAAGTATCCTTGGTGATATACTATTTCACATTGACAAGATAGTTTCTCAACCAAAGATCCACCATAGAAAATTATTGGTATCCATGTAGTTGATTAAACAAGTAATCAATCCATGGTATATGATACTTGTTCTTTATTATGGTCTTATTGAGAACATTATAATTATTTAGAAGTGAATTTAATCATCATTAACTTGAATAAAATGAAAAATGCACCTCATAATGGATAATATAGATATATAAACCCTCTATCCATATTATCTCATTATATCTTCTTTATCTCTTCATTGTCAATAGTGGAAATTATATTTGGAGTATTGGATATTAGAAAAACTCTAAGTATATGTTCAATTCAAAATCCACAACTCGAAATAAATTAAATGCCAAAAATTCTTCATGGAACGCATATTATTATTACCTTATAATGGGAATATCATCTAGGATGATCATTTCCTTATTCAAAATCATTTGATCAAAATAATTTTGTTGAAAAGAAAATAAAATCAATACTTGAGATGATGATTCCAAAGGTTATCCATCCTCCTTTTTATACTTTTATAAAATGTCAGGGTGATTTCTGATATGAATGATAATTTACTTCTTCTAGATATTTATATAGTAACTATTCAAAGAAACCTCATGCATACCCTAGATAACAATGATTTATACTAAAGAAATATCACAAGGTACTCTAGGAAATTCATACTGAAAATATTGACGGGGGAGAAGTTTTTTCCCTTAGGTTGAAAGGATTTTCCCATTTTTCATTTTCACTGATAACACAACAACAATTTTTTAGGTAGAGTTTGAGTAGTTATAATAAAAATGTGGGATTCTAATTATTCCATAGAACCATAGTTACATAAGTAATTTAAAGTTTATAAATGGACAAAAAACATACCATTCGCTATTTCATTTTTGATTAAATTATATAATTCATCCAAAAAATACACAGGGAAAGAATTTTTACAACTATTAACCATATAAAAGAGAAACTATGAATATTGAAGGTAGAGTCCATAAATGGCATGTATTAATTAATTTATGAATTTTAATGTTTCAATTTAGGTTATTCACAATATATTTCCTAATAATTAATTTCATATCAATTTTAAAATCACATAATCATCTAATGTATATCCCCTAGGAGTGTCCCACAAGAGGTATGGTCTTTAGACTCTTTTTCATACACCTGGTATAGGTCGACTTAATACACAGTGATCCCTTTTGGTTTCATTACCTCTGGGTATATATTTTCTTGTTGTTGTATCTACTTTATAGTTTTTATAGTGGGATTCAATTTCAAAGAAAACAAATAACATTATACTTTACCAAATATAATGAATGTTTTACAATGTTTAATCTTATCCTAATGGTTTTTAATAATTTTTTCTAATCCTAATATCCCAAAATAACTATACCTTTCTCTGATACCATCTTTTACAAACCATATCTTTTGTAAAATTATTTCATGATTTATTATATAATGATAAACATAATACATTATAAAAATATATATCGGCCTAGTGTTTTGGGGTAATTATATACATATAATGAAAACCTAAAATTCATAAAACAACATTATTTAAAAATATATATATAATGACCTTATATGTTATTTATCTTCTAATATTTCATAGGATAACATTGGGAAGTACATAAGAAATGGGAGATCTATAAGGATCAATAATGCAATAATTAGAGAATATAATAACTTAAAATAGTGAATGTGAGTTAAGGGAAATAACATGGGGATATAATATGGTTAGAATAATAATCATGAACATATAATTTTGATATAAGAAGATATCATCAAAGTACCATAGGAATGTGGAAACAATATAAAACATGACATCATAAGAACATGTCAAGGATAAAAACTAAGAAATTATAACAGAACATTCTTATTCAAATCATCCATGAACCATAAATTTTATATAATGAGATAAAATCACTATAGGATCCATGGGAATTATATATATTTTTGGTCCCACCCATTAAATTCATATTATGTACATGCACTTATCTACCATATAGATCATAAAACATGTGAACATATTTTTTCAATTTGAATTACATTGTTATCGAGTGTGGGATATGTAATAGAATTATCCAATAGATAAAGTATACTTACATATAGTATAATACTGTTAATTGGATAAGTGTATGGGTATTCACAATATAAATGTTTTTTATGGAAAATAATGAGATAATTTTTTCAATATAACAGGTGTACATAGTGATTAACAGAGGGGTTTAACTAAAGTGAAAGATGGGATCTTACTTTTTAGACGTATTAAATACAACAAATGTATGTGTAAAACATATTCAAATAAATTAATTGAAAAAATAGGTATATGAAGATAATCACTTTCCTTGAGTGGTTTCTTCTAAAGGTTTGGTTGGGGAATCATAATTGAGTTAGAACACACTTTGATGGATTTAGTTAGGGAATAAGAGTGGAACAGAGTTCTCAATGTATTTTTAGTGAAGAGGAGTTAGGTTTTGGGTGGATACTAATAGAAAAATGGAGGGGGATATTTATTAATTTCTAAAATTAGGTTTCAGAACATTTGTGATAAAATAAGGAAAACTATAAACCTTCCCATTTTTCTACCAAAGATAATAACTTTTCAATATTTTATTAGGATAATAAATAAACTTATTAATATAATACCATCCATAATATGGATATGAGTTATGTTCCTAATGAAATGATTTTAGAACCATAAAATATGATATATATTATTGAGAATACATTATAGGATTGTAGAATTAATCAAATAACATAAAAAGATTATATTAAACGGAAATTTTTTTATTTACATGGATTCACTTTATATTATTTATTATATCACATTTGGGTTATCATGATGTAATAGTACATAACAAGACATTATATCAATTTTAATTTTTACAAAAACATTTCATTGTCTATGAAAATATAAAAAAATAAAAAATAGAAAATTTCAACATGATGATTTACAAAATAATATTTATTGTTTCATAATAAATTTCTAAATATAATAATTTATTATTTTAAATAATAATCCCTATTTAATTAAATGTACTAGTATTTTTAACAAAAAAAACATCCCTACTCTTATAAAAATTACAATGGACTTCATTAAATTAGATTATAACATATATTTAGAAAAACATTATTTTATTATAATATTTAATCCAAATTATATTTATTTCAAAAATTATTGAATTTATAGAAAATTGTGTTTTAAGTGAATGTAATTATTTTCCAAATAAATTTTTTTTTGTTTCCTCATGAAAAATAAAATTTTTATCAAAGTATTTATATAATAGTATATTTATGAAAAGTAATAATGATAGGGATCAATATATACATTAATTTATTATAATTAAAATATTGAAATGAATAGAATTATGGTCTAGATACATAACCCCTTGTTAGCCTAGTGTACACCCAAAGGGTAATGCATTTGATCATAGTACTTCCTTGGGATGGTTCGGTGAACATGGTTCGAATCATGATCTCGATAAGATTGAACATCCCCTAGAAATGGTTTTTGACATGTTTTAAAGGTTTATTCATGGTTTGGTCTTTATCATGGTAAAATCCTAGTGATGCTTTCTCCCAAAAATGCTCTGATAAAAGGGATTCCTAGGGTAGGATCCCATTGGATGTGGTCATTGATTTCCAATACTCTATAAATTAGACTTTATCACAAACCATAGTATATATTAATAATAATTGTCACTATAGAATAGATATATAATCAATGATTATGATGATTAATGGAATTTTAAGATCTTCATAAAATAATTTCATTAATTAATTAATAAGGGAATTTCATTTATAAATGATTGGGTCATTAAATCCCATTTCATTCATTGTTAGATTAATTTTTATGGTTAGTTTGTGCCTCCATAATTTTAGATTTTTATATCATCCATATGATTATATTTAACCTAAATACAGGTCATGAATTTTTTAGACAATTTTATTCCTTCGCATTCCTTTAAATCATTAATTATCTCTCTTGGTTGGTTGTATTATGTTATTCCATGACTTGTAATTTGATATTTTTGAGGTTTTTTTAATTTTAAAATGTATAGATAGTTTTTATGGGAATTAATGATTTTGTTGTAGTTCTCCTTATGTTCATCTCATTATAAGATTTAGGGAGTACCTCATAGAGTTGACATGGTGATTCCGTTGTCTAAGGGATCCACTATGCATTGGGAATTCATAAATGGTGGCGATTGGAACTATGGGTCTATGATTATTAAATAAATCTTTGGGATACTAGTTAGTGATGTGTTATTGGATATAGGTAATTTATTTAGGAGATAAATTCATTCTTGAAGGACTCAATGTTCATCCCTCGATTTTTTATTTTTTAATCTCTTGAAATCATATTGATATATCCTTCTTCTATGACTTGATTGCTTTTTAGGGGATGAATAGTTTATAGTGGGGCGTTTTATCACACCATAACCCTTATTCATTAAATATTTAATTTTTTTATCATACCTAATTTATAATCTGGTGTTTTAGACCCATTATGTTGTAGAAAATTTTGAAATTATCAATTCATGGCTTAAGGAATGGTTATCTCTCCTTTTTGGGAAAACCATGCAGTGACTATGAAAATGGGTCATCAATTTTAACAACAAATTTTTCATATTTCATGAGTTGTTTTTTAAACCATGGAAGAAACAATTGTGGGTTCCCCAATTTTTCTTATGAATCATATATGGTTAGTAAAAGGATTGGTAAACCATACAGAAAATATGTGTTGTAACCATGTTAAGAAAATTTTAAATTTAAAAATTATGTCCTTAATGAAATTAAAAACCTCTATTTTTACTCTACCCATCTCCTATGTAATGTATTATTTATACCTTAAGAACCTATACATGTCACGAATCATGGATATTTCCTTTTATGAACACTTGGACTCCTCATCCACCCCTCTAATTTTTAGCATTTCTCTATCAGTTATTAAGTGAGAGTTCTGATGGTTATTGTTCCTTAATCTTTTTCAACTTCCTCTTCTCGTTTATTCTTATAATTTATTATCCTTATATTTTTATGTGACCTAGGAGGAATAATATGGGGTATTGATCTATAATTTTATGTGGCTAGGGTTTGTATGGTTTGTGACCTTCTCTTGGGAAATTACTCTCTCTATTTATAATTATTTTTCTTCATATTTTTTTCCATATGTAATTATTTCATGATTTGATTTTCCAATGGAATTTTATATGTCCTTTGGTGTTCCAAAATTACATTTCATAAATTTATACCTGATTATTGAGTTTAAATGAAATTAATTATTCATTAAACTCATGTTTTTTTATATTTTCAGCTTATTTAAAATGTGTTCTTATGAATTTTCCCTTGTTTCTTATCCTAACAGAATGAGTTAATATAATATTTAATTTAAGATATTAAAGTGATTATTAAATAAAATATGTGGATTAGTATTGTTGAAATTATTAATATAATTTTATCTCTTAAGAAATGAGTTTAAATAGGGTTTTTTAATTCGGATTTTTGTTTTTGTAATAATATTATTTTTTCAAGTTTCAACCTTATGTTATTTTTATTTTTTTATTAAACACTTATACATAAATATAAAATAAAAAAATTATATATATACATATTCACATGAGAATATAATAATTTTTTATTTAAGGGAGGTATATATATATTTTTGTATAAATGAATATGACAATAAAAATAATGTAATCCTTATATATTTTAAATTTGATAATAAAACTCATATACAAAAAAACAATTTTAAGGTTGATTTACAAAGTAAATTATAAAAGTCCAATTGTCATTATTTAAAGTTCTTATTGCATTATATTGAGGGTGATTTGATTAATAAAAATAATGGTATTATGGTTTTTAAAGATAATTATATACCTCAAGGATGTTTTAAATGATTTTTCTCTTTGATTTGAGAAATAATATGGTTTAAAGAAGAATGTTGTATTTAATGAATTCAACTGCATGTGATGGGTTGATGTAAAGACCCCCTTCTGAAATTCAAATACGACCACATGAAAAGCTTATATAATAATAGATGCCTAATATCTAAGAGATAAAGTCTTGGTTAAGTTTCTTTATGGATTTTGCCTCATTGAAAAAACATCTTAGACTTGGATAAAGGTTTTGGTGATGTGGAAAGGTGTAACCAAATATCTAGGACAGGACATGTACTCCTATGCATTCAATTATAAATTGTATCATGGATCGATGTCTGTATTAATTTAGGTAAATTTCATTTTATTCCTTGCTGTTTGAATGAAAAATGGATTTTGAAAGAATATATCCCAACTTGATGCAAAAAAACACCATTTAGTGGAAGTTTTTGGGAATTTAACAATTATTTAAACCATCGCTAAATATTTTCCAACAGTTTATTCAAACACCCAAGTATACAAATGTCGTGAAATATTTCGTTTCACTTTTTTGAACAATGATAGATATTTTAGAAAATGTTTTTATGGAGATTTTTTATTTCATTTTATTTTTATTTTATTTCTATATTATCAAGTTTTTAGAAATTGTTAATATATTTATATATTATTTTACTTATTTTATTTATTTTAGTTATTGTTTTTTTTTAATTTATTATTATTTAATTATTATGTATTTCTCATTACTTATTATATATTATTGTTATTATTATTAAAATTATTTTTTATTTTATATTTAATAAAAATCACATATTACTAATTATTTAGTTGTTATCTATTTATCATGCCATTCATAAATTGAACATGTGTATGTGTTGGGTTGTATTTTAACCCCTTACCTCTTTGTTATTCTACAATGTCTTTACCACTCTTGTACTCTCAAATGTGGTGACTAAATAGTCATCAATATACCTAAATATATCTATATATAAATATATGTGAATATATAATAAATATTAAATAAATAAAATAATAATAATAAATGATAAGAAAATAATTACTACTTAATAAATGTTAAACGATGATAATAATTAATAATTAATAAATAATTATTTTTAATTAATAAATTTTTTATATTTTATATTTTATATTCAATAATAAATTATATAAAAATATATATCTATCTCTCTTATAAAAATACATAAATAATAATAAATTTATATAAACCTATATATAAACAAATAAATAGAGAAATATAAGTATTTATACCAACATAATATATATAAATATATAAGAATGTATATAAATATACCTAAATAGACATATATCTATAAATATTAATATATATAGAAAAATTTACATCAAATTATTATAAAAATTTAAATATATATCAAAAATATGTATAAACACACACATATACATATATAATTAAATATGATTATGTGCGAGTCTTTGTGTGTCTATATTAATATACATAAGCACATCTGAAAATAAATAAATATAACTATACACAAATACATAAAAATATAAATGCATATTAATGCATATAAATATCTACTCATAGATTACCCATATAACATATATAAATATATATAAACAAAAATACCTAAGAAAATTTATAAATATATATAAATTTAATCAAATATACATAAATACTGAAAATATCTACAAATATATTCAATTATACATAATTAAAAATGAATATTGATAAATATATTTATATTTATATTTATATTTAATAAATATGCATAAAAATATAGAAATAAACACATAAATACTTATAAAATAAATAGTTAATCACTAAATGAGGGAATACCACTCCAATATCAACACTATTATATCGATAAGAATGTGAGACCAGGAATTAAAATCTTATGAATTCTAAATATTATAAGAGTACCCTCCTACATAAAGTTGAAATTCCATAAAAAATTTAAAAATGAAGTTATCTAAACTAAAAAAATCGGTTTTCGGGGCCTTCTGATCTGTTTTTACTAAGAAAAAAATAGAGACCAATGTAACACTTAGTTTAGGATGATTTAGATCACCTCACAAGATATGATTTTATATATCATGGATCCCAAATAGACACCTAGATAAAAGGTTATATTTTTCTGAATTTGTTGTTTTATTTTAAACTTATCTTAGATTTATAATAAATTATTTAATATTTGTTTGTTTTAAATTATTATATAATATTTTTTTATATTATTTGATCTTAAAGGTTGTGGATCATAAATGAAATCCCGATTCAAAATTTATTTTCATTTTATGTTAGATTCCAGTAATTCAACTTCTTTTAAAACATTATTCATAGAGGACGATTTTCTCTATTATATGAATATATATACATATATATACATATATTTTTTGTGTGTGTTTATATATATTCATGTGAGTATGTATATAAATTATGAATTAGTAAGTATTAATTTTTAAATAAAATTAACGTTTTCATATTAATAATTTCTAATTATTATCAATTATTTTATCAAATATATATAATTTAATGAATAGATTACTATTTTTATTAATAATAATTGTTTAAAATAAATTTTAATAAATTTATCTGTTTTTTTAATAAAAACTACCACTAATTTAAATTTAAAAATTTACTAAATTAATTTTCATTTAGTTTAGTGGATGTCTTTTTAGAATTACTCCTAAAATATTATAAATTTTTTATTATTTACTTGTAATTTAAAACAAAGCTAAAAAACCTCTATATAATGATCACTTTTATAAAAAATAATCACCTATTATTATTAGTATCGAAAACCTCCTCTAAAGTTATATTATCCTATAGTGCATGTAACCTAGGACTTCATCTTACCATTAGACCATGGAATGATATCCTTAGTTGTTAACACATAAATTTTATTTTGACTGATCAGATTGTGAGTTGATATAATGTTTTAGAGTATGAATAAACTTATATGATATAGGTATTTTTCCAAAGTTCATGTTTATGAAAATGGTTTTTTGTGGTACTTTTTAATAAGTTTCTGAATAATTTTATTGTGTTTCTAATATAAATTATCAATGAATGTTACATATTTTTTTTATAAAATTTTAAAAAATGATACTACCTTAGATTTAATAGATTGTTCAACTATATAATTTATTTCTTGGTTCCTTAAAATATAATAAGATATAATAAAATGTTGATTTAATATTATTCAGAAAGCAGTTTCAAAAGGGGATTTTCAGTAAAATTTATTTAGGCTGATGAAATGTTTATTATGTAAATATTTTAGGTTGATTAAAATCCAAATAAAATTTATAAATGGTTATGCTTTTCTACTAGCTTCATTTATGAATTGAAAATAAATCTTATTTTCTTTTTATATTTTTAAAAATTGCATCTATAAAAGTTTTTTGGAAAGAAGACTCGAGGAATCTATGATTCTTACCCACGGGTCAATTTGTGAACTCATCCTACATACACCACTTGATGTTAGTATATAAGTTTGATTTCATAGGTTTTGACTTAGTTCATGGTCACTCAAGTAGAGTATTACATTTTTGGTTAGTTTTTGATGATATGTTTCTTAGAGTTCTTCATTTGGGTATGTCAATATTTATCTTTCACTTTGTATGTCCCTGTAAAGTTACTTGTCCTTTTATTTTGTTCTTTCTTTAATACGTATTTTAATATATATATATATATATATGTGTGTGTGTGTGTGTGTGTGTGTGGTGACTAGGTGATGGGTCATAGAGTTTGTTTCTATGAAAGTATTTAGAGTTGAGCTATGGGAATTTAATTAACAATATATCATTTTTTCTTACTTCTTATATCTAATGATTTAATTGTTCATTTTATCAGATTCTTGGAATGCACATCCAATGTATGGATGGGTTATGTAGGAATATCCTAGTATGTTATTCTAGATATTGAACAATATTTATTGGGAATAAACATCCCTAACTATTACCTATACTTCCTTCAATACATTTTTTCAATCTAGGGGGTTTTGGATTCCGCTCAGGTATTTCATAGACATGTCCAGGTGTGAAGTATATGTATAACATATATTTGTTCATGACAATTCATCTTTAAGATACAATATGAACACTTATTTCCTTATCTATAAAACCACACCAACAAATCTCAAACATAAACTAGAATAAATTTCACTTTGATGGAACACAATTAGGCTGTGTTAGCTCTTAACTAAAAGGAATAGTGAGAACGTCCACTACAAACACTAAACTCATCAAGACAAATAAAACCAACCATGATCTCATCGATGAATCTTTCAACTATCATCCAATGTGTAAAGTCAAAAACTCAAATAACCCTACTATATTGGTGTTGTACCACATGATATGCCTACTAAAATATGAGTGAAAAAACAATAAGCCTATGGGAAACATCCCATGGTGCATAGAAAGATTCACGACATAATGAAAAAAAATTAACATTGCATACAACACTAAGCTCCCATAAACTAAAGAGTTCCCTTAGTTTAATAAATAATCATCGTACTATAGAGGGGTCTTTTTAAAACATTCACTATCCGATATTAAAGAAAAAATTTATGTACTCCCTAAAATTAGAGAATTCAGTAATGTAAATTTATTTCAAATATCAAACAAAACATCTTCCCGCACTCAATGCCAGCATATAAAACATCATACACTCATTGAAGGCTTCACCAACCTAAACACATGTTAAATTATTAATTCAAGACTGATATAGGTCAGAATATTTTATAAAATCATTCCATTATAATTAATCACTCTCATCATAATCTCATACAAAAAACCCCCACTATATGAATGGTATTACTATGGTAAACCTAATAAACCCTATAATTCCCAAGGAGGTTATCCCATCAATTTAGTTTACTTTGGGTGATATTAATGATAGTCAACTTAGAAAGCCATATGTCTTAAAAAATAGTAGGGGCATTCATTATTCCTAGAATCATCAATAGAATTTCATATACTCTTTAGGGATACCTAAATTCTATCCATGGAATGTCTATTAGAAATTCCCAAATATATTACCTAGGAAACATATATACAACCTTTAGGGATCCCTTTTTCCTCCATAGAGGTAAAATAATGTAGAACTTCTCTTATAATAACCTTTCTTCAATTATTCTACTAGTTATGCCATCATCTCTCTAATATTGATTATGTTACTGGATAGACTATAGATTATATTAGTAAAACTTATAGATAAACACAATATGAAGTTCAATAAACTAAAAAATAACCTGTAAGTATTCACTATGAAATTCATAAGTCTAAAAAACAATAGATTAAATTTCTATATAGTTTACATAGTGCACCAAACTATACTAGATTATTGAGGAAAAATGGGCCCCAATCCTTGTACACTTATCCCAACTCACCTATACAAACCTTAAAATTATTATGAGCCGTCCAGTCCACAATTTTGATGTTTAAATACATCCTCATCAAAAAATGATATAATTATAAAAACTTTCATCCTTACATTAGGGAACATAAACTCACAAATGTTGTGAGTAAAATATTATCATCATTTGTATGAGTCTATGAGCATAACTATAGTTATTAACTCTAATAGAATATTGAAATATATAAAAAACAAAATAACGTAATTTATATTGTATATTTTAAGGATGACGTGTTTCGGTGTATAAGAAATAAAAAATTCCATAAACATTTCCAATTACTGAATGCTCAGATAAATCCATCATTTGAAACCATTAATTTCCCAGAGACTAATACTTTGGGGATGACAAGGTTTTCATTAGGGTTGTAGATGGAGATAATCCAAAGTTTTATTGGTCTTTATCGTCTCCAACACCAAAAACACTTCTTCTAGTGTCACTAACTAATAAGGGAGAAAATTCTGATAGTAAAAAGATGTATAATCCTAGAATTACATTCAATATGAATTTATATACATAGAACTTTTATATATATCTAGATATAAATCACCATCTAATAGAAATCCTTGGTTTACTAATTAAAAAATTATTTATTCTAGGGTCATTGATTTAAGAGTGCAATGAAAAAATAATAATAAACTCAATTACTCACTCTATAGGCCTTTCTTGAACCCTCTAGAAAAGAATAAATTAAATCTCATATTCTTTTTATGGTTTACCTCACCTACAACCTCAACCCAACCATAGTAATGGTCATGCTACCCTGAATAGAATACATCACACAATTATGATTTTGAATAAAATAACCTAAACATGTATCAAACTCCACCCGTGGTAGTTTAGTACTATTGTTAGTTTGGTTAAAAATAAATCAATTACTCAATACTTAAAATATCATAAATTAAATAAATTAATAAATATATAATTATCAGATGACTAAACTGGATAGGAAATGTCAATATCACATTCCAAAAAATCATATACAATATAATAATTTGTATTTCCTCATAAAAATTGAGGCATATATCACAAGAATGTATATAATGAATTCAAACTATATCTAATCCATTCGAAAAAAGAAGTTAAAATCTTCTAATATAAAAATATATTTATTAGAAGAAAAATCCTTAAAACAGTTTCCCTCTTCTAGTTTAGATAAATTACATCTCAACCATCCTTTATATTGATTCCTCACAACTAAAATTATTAGTGGAAAGGGGCTCAATAATTGACATTAACAAGTTATGAACCAAACTCGAAATCTAAGATAGTTATTCATGGGTGGAATCCTCATTTATACTAGATGAACACACCATTACTAGAGAATATTTGCGTGAGATGAAATAGGATTCACATGAAAAAATATCAAAACTAACAATCGAATTTTGTGCGTACAAATATACTTATACACTATAAATGATTCAGGGAAGGTCTATATGAACTAAAATTTTACCAAAAACCATGTGATAAGATATTTCAGCTATCACACCTATGTTGGTCTCCCTTATTTGATAACTAAACTCAATGCCACATTACCATCACTTCCCAATATTTCCAAATCAATCCTTATAAAATAAGTAACTGAAAACTCTATCCCTAAGGATTAAAACTCTATTATACTATTTATAAATGAACCAACCCATTAAAGTTACACATCAAATAATAGTAGGAAGAGTGTTCCATCCTATTCCCATGTCTAATTGTCTAGGGCATAGAGAATTGAACCCAAAATATTTAAACATTCAAGGAAAGAGACAAATTTAAACAAATTATAAAGTAATAAATCAAAAATACACCCTAATATATAAAAAAACCAAAAAATCTATAATAAAAATAACTATATGTAATGTATTAATGATAAATATAATGATAAATATAATTCCATAGTATAAAAACTAGAATAAGTAGTAGAAATTGAGTAAATATAAACCACAAAAAAATAACTCTAAGAGTGGGATGAAGACACTACACTATATTGTCTCCCTAAAAAACTCCATGAGTAACTATCTCTCATTATGATGCACTATTAAGTATTATATATTAGTTAATTCAGCTCTAATTCTACTAATAAAAACTTAGTTTAGGGAATTTTCATAATGATAAAAATATATTTAGGTATAAATATCATGTTGCGGTGAGTATGAACATAAATAGTATGATGATTTAGAAATAAAAAGATAATATAATATAATTTCCCATCATAAAATATTATACTATGGGAAACATGATGTAGAATCCTAATTAAATTGATATACTCTAAAATAAATACAACCATGTGAAATGATGAATTTTATATGTTCACATATCAACTATGTTAAAGATTATATCTTTTAATAGACAATAGTTCTAGATAGTTTGGACTAAAAATTACAAAATTTCATAGAAAAACAACATGAAATAAATTATACCTTTCATATTTCAAGATTCAAAATTTTAATAATGTACTTACCCATATACCCATAACTCATAATCTCTATAAAATCATATAGTAACTTAATAGGGGACCCAAACCACACCAAGGGGAACATTTTGGTCAACGGGAAAAGAAATAATAATTTAACAAAACCCAAAAACTATCCAATATGAAAAAATTGACCTATATTTTTGGGGGAACCATGCACCATAATGTGGGGGAGTATTGACTCTACCTATATTGTTGGGTACCTACACCTCATCAGAATTTAAAGTTACTAAAAAAACACCCAAATACAGGTCCCAAAAACTACTGACAAAACACCTAAACTCAAAATTTAACTGGGGATTAACAACTCAAAAATAAATATGGGGGAACCAAAACATGTCTAAATAAGATATATATGGGGATATAGACCCCATTCCAACACCAAATGAATCACTGATGCACTAGCGACATCTTAACAAATCTAGGGAATGCCATTTGACCTTGTCACCTTTGAAACAACCCCACCAATCAGTGAAACCTGCACCATCATGTCATACATTTAAAATATCCTAAAATAGATAATTAATTTCTCATATTATTAAACATGGGTGAGATGATATAAAAAATATAATAAATTATCTACTGTATGAATTGTATTTATTGTTTACATGAGTTATATTCTTTGAATGTATACTAGGTGTGAGAAATAGATGTCTAGTATAAATGGAGTCATCCTACATGGTGTTTCCAATATGGTACATGTTGTGTGTAACCCCCTACTCCAACGTGGAATGTATCTCTAGTACACATTGAGTTGTATGACATAATACTTGACATATAATTTTAATATAAGAAGAATATAACCACATGAGTTGGTCGACATGTATGTTGGATACATACTTAGTTATATCGCCACATGTACATGGATATTAGCTCAAAATAAATCAATATAAGACCATGTGGTTAATTGGTGTGTACCCCTAATACATGCCAACAAAATCATTCTAATATACAGAGCATTTTTCATAGGACACATGACGTTTGTGTCCAAAAGTTTAGTCAGAAATTACATATCGGGAACAATCAACTTATATGGACCATAATATAAGATATTTGACATAAATTCACGCCATATAGAATATTTATAAAATAGGGAATCCCAATCCATTGTGGACGGTGACATGCGTGGAGTGTAACTCAATGTAATAAATGTCATGTAGACTTGAAATTTAATCTATCTGAAATTCATTATTGGAATACATATCTAGATTAATCAACCATGATTTACATCACAATATATCACCTTGAATTACATCAAACCATCTCTTAAACATATTGTCACCTCTCAATGACCATAATTATTCTAGAATCACCTTCAGACATCTTTACAGTTCAATTTTTGGTTGTCAAACATTTTCATTATTCCCATATCAAAGAGACATCCAACACAAGACAAAACCCATTATGCATCTTCAAGTATTCCCATATTCCTACCCTTGATCACTGCTACATCATTTATTAGTAATACAAAATATGTGAAAATCAAAGGAATTAAGAATAACAATGAAAATTACAGTAACATGATTTAATGGAGTAGTCAAATACTTTGGATAAATTTAGGCCGACTTATAGCGGATAATATTTCACACTAGACCACAACCCTCATGTTATGAACTCTATGGTGAGGTAATTGTTGATTGAAGGGGGCATAGATCTTCATCTAATGGTTTTTTGGGTCAAATATCCCCAAAATGTTTTGGTAACTATAGAAATTATAACTAAAATATAAAAAAGATGACTAGTGACACTAACAAGATGATGTAACAATACATAAATACTATATAATCATCAAAAAAGATGTGTATTAGAGTGTAATTTGACGTAGACTAATAGAAACACATGACTATTGACACAAAAATTCCACATTATATTTATAAAAATCCTTCCACTTGATACTGTAGAACATGGGATTTACTATTTAGTTGGAGGAATTGTTTCATCATCTTCATTAATAGTTCATTAGAAATGGGGTTTGATATACTCTAAAATCTTCTTGTAATTATTCTCTTCAAATAAATTAGTTATTATTCCACTCCATATATGCTGGTATTCTTCCTGAACCATGTAAATCATTTCCCCAATGATAATATTCTTATTTTTCTTTTTTATCTTTATTTTTTCATCAGTAAATCATTCTATCTCTTCAAATCTCAGTTTTTCCACAATAAAATGATAGGTTTTGGGATGTTCTACCACTAAAAGTTCATATCATGCACACATACATAGAATTTCATGAGAACACAATAATTGAATGAATTATTTAGCAGTAAAAAATTTCTTTGAAATAAATCATTGTCTGTCACGTGATAATCAAGTTTCCTCAAATTAATAAGAATAATATTATAACTATTTTCCTTAAACTGTAAATTCAAATACATTATATCCAGAAGTATCTATTAGTCAATATATAAGTTGAAATTTATTTTATCATTTAATAAAATATATAATTCTAATCCATTGTAATTTATATCATTAGTCATACATATTAAATTTTATTAAAAAAACTACATTCGTCAATTAAAAATAAATTCTAAATAAAGGAACAAATTACTTAATCACTAAAAATATATATATATAATTAAATATTATTTTCCCTTGAAATAATTTAATGAGTTTTTATCATAACTAAATTAATAATTCTGTATATTTTTTGAAAGTTATCATAAATCCCATTCAAGATCATATAGTTTCGAAAAATTTATTAATCAAAAACCCATCGACTAAATTACCTTCAATTATTTTGTAACTATTAATATTTGAAATATTTGAAAATATTCATCATTTAAAATACAATGAAATTTAATTGATTATATCATGATCAAAAGATCATTGAATAACCAAAAATATGTGTGGTGTGAGGAATAGAACATGGACATCCAAACTTGATGGTCAATACATGAAGCTTTGATGGTAATGTTAAAATTCTTGATCATCACTGATTCAATCATATAATGTGTATCTAAATCCACTAAAAATAGTATAATAATATATATTTTTTTGATTTGTTTTTTATTTAAAATCCAATAGAGGATATATAACTTCAAATTTATAGTGGTTCAATAGATTGAGGCATCAAAACTAGGTACTTTATGAACAACCATACAAATAATTTGTCTAAAACCCAAAAAATATGTACAAAACTTATTTCTCACCTATATCAAAATACATATCTTAGAAATAAAAATGATTATAAAATTTCCAACAGAACGCCCCTTGATGAGATGTTAAAATTATCTCCCATGGGATAACTGTTTTTTACATAATAAATAATTAATATCTCTAAAAATATGACTAACATATAAGTAAATCAAAATGGAGAAAAAGGGTACATGCCTCATTCTAAGATGAACATAATAATAATAATAATCCACCAAAAACAATAAATTTTCTATTATACACTATTTATTGACCATATCCATTGAAACTCAAAAATAAATTATGTCTCATTGTGCAAAACTCCAGGTACCTATATGGAATACATAATGATTTTTTAACACCTAGATATTATAATTTGTAAATTAATATAAAGTTTCATTTAATATCATCTAATTTTATGTTTTATGGAATTTATATGTGTTATTTGGGGCCTAGATGGGTAGTTTGGGGAACTTGGTTCCAGTGTTAAGACATTACTCTAGAAAATAGAGGGCATCAGGTTACTGGTGGACTAGTTGTGGGTTCTCAGTGTTTCTTGGTGGATGGGGATAGTTTTTTAAGGGAAATTGATAGGATAGTTCCTCTTTAATTGGTATACAATGATTACTAAGTATATAGTGGATTCTATATGGTGAACTAGTGAGTAACTTGATGTTTTATATTTATAATTGATTAATTAAATATTAAATTATGTAAAAAACCTAACACCCCCACCATCAGTTTTTTAGTCGTACTCTTGTTCACAATTACTCCACTCCTTCAACATCAAGTGTGGTATGCCCCTTGTTTGTAGCCTAATCATTTTTCCATCTATTATTAGGGACCATTTCGTATAATATTTATCATCACATTATCACTATTCTTGGTTTACTATAATATCAAGTCATTAATCAATATAAATTCTTAAATATATAATTTTATATATTTTAAGGAATCTATTTATTTGAACTAAATTAGTAAAAATATTCACCAAATATGATCCCACAATGTTGTGGAAGGTGGTCCTTATGTTGTCCTATTTCTTTTTACAAGATTCGCATTTGTTGTATAAAATAGGCAATCATCAGCATTGTGTGTGTGAAAATAAATTATTTTTAAACTACTTTTTGATATTCTATTGTATGGATAAATTTAATTAAGTCCATGATTTTTCCATTGGGAGTTATAATTTTTTCATTTCTATTGATGATAATGTGCCTTATATAAGGATTTATTGTCATATATCTATGTTTATACAAAGAAGTTAAATTCTTTAGATGAGTAGGCTTTGAAATATTTTGAATATTTATAAACCATGTTTATTGGATATAATTGATATAAGTTTATTTCATAGGTCATTCCACCTCATCATCAATGCTAAAATATTATTTCAAATAGGGTAGGGAAAATTTAGGAATAGATTTAGGTCAGTCTAATATAGTAGAGACTAAATTCATATACTATAAAAATAATAAAAAACATAGGGGGGATCCCATAATAGAAAATAAAAACCATTATTAATCATGGGCCACCCAAGAAGAGAAGAAATATGAATCTGTATTCCCCTCCCAATAATAATTATATGGGGAGACCCGTGAATCTTGAAGCCTTTAGAATTTTTGTATGGGGTATGTGATGGTACATTAAATTCTAAGCATCTCCTATAAAGAGCCATGAATAATAGTCGATTCGGTTTCTACTAACTCTATAGTGATATTTTCAGTGTTTCACAACTCAATACATTTCTGTATCACATGGGCCTCCTCTATAAGAGAATCACCTTGGACACCATCGTCAGTGAAGGTCGAAACAACCAAGCCATAATGATCGTGGATGAAACTACCTCCCCACATGAAATTTTTCATAAATGGTTTTTCCAATTCAAGTTTATATCCACAGTTTAAAGGATTCCATCTCACCCATCTTCTTAGTATGATAAGATCCTGAGAGGATGTCAGTGCACATTTTCCAACCATAAATATTCTTAAAAAGGGTGAAAACTCCCATCATCTAAATACTAGATCCATGTCATCCACCAGACTTCTTATTTTTACCACGATGCACAGACGTGAACTAGGAATGCCTTTGTGGTGACTTATTTCTTGCACTCCTGAAGCTCTAAAATCACTCCACCGAGATCAATGCTCTCGCCATACATTCCTATAAATTATTAATAATCTCAAGGAACCATGTTTTTGGGAAATTACCATGATTAATGGCTTAATCTACAATCTTGATATGATCGCGCATAACTCTCCAAACATCATCATCCCACTCACTCTAGAAGAATTTATGAGAAAATTATTCTTCATTGGATTCCCGACAACATGGAAAAATTGATGTGATTTTGATACCATTCCTCTTATTTCACTCATCAGTAGTAATGGCATGGTTAAGAATACACCACACTTAGAAGTTGAAAATCATGGGTATGTCATTGCACCATAGCTTAACTCCACACTCATCCCGTTATCCATTCTCCTGAGTAATGCTTCAGTATCCTTTTTCCAATTAAATACCTCACACATATCCTTTGATAATGAAATTATCATGATCAAAATTCCAAGAAATATTGTTCAAAATATTCTCTTAGTGTTTATTGATAATGGTGTGACTAAAAGACATGAACCTGCTATCCTGATAGAAAGTGATACTTTCGGTTGGAAAACCTATAAATCTATGCACAAAACCAAACCATTTTCATTCCATTAATTAATCTCTCAAAATACTACAACCCATATCTAGTGGATCCACAGAACTAGTATATGGTGATTGACTAAGATACCTAACTAGTAAATACCCATCCCCCATACTATCTTTATACTTTATAGATTTTTCAAAGGTGAATTTGTCCCATAGAGAGAAACCCTTTAGGTACTCCCATGTTGTCTTAGCTTTCATGATTTTAATGGACTCTATAACACTCCTATGATTTATACAACTAGCTTCATCCCCAAGCTATATTTCCCCTTGATTCCCAATGGAATATTTTTTCATAATGATAAGACTAGATGAATCCTTCTATAAAAGTTTCTAGGATTCTCAGAAACACCTATGACACGTTGACTAGAGAGATCACATCAATATGGAGGGAAGATAGGAAACTATTGAACAGAATGAAGAATCCCCCAAATTAAATAAAATAATATTTCTAGTTGATAATGTGTGCAGTAACATTGTTTACAATCCCATTGAAATGATGAGTTTGAATATGTACTATAGAAACTAGAAAACATAGGTACTCCATGGGTAACGATATCCTACGGATACCAAGGCACTCCTAATTTTGGTCCCTACCGTTCATAACACAATTTTTAAATTATAATTATACTTTTATCCAAGTTAATAGACTTCATATTACACTTTAAATGCTCCTCCATAATTTTCTAAAACCCTCTAATATTTCTATTGTTTTTGTTAAATAAATATATCATGTCATTCAAGAAAACATATTAGAAATGCAAGTAATATTTGACATAAATTGGTAGGGGATTATGTTTCCATTGAGAATTAATTTATCCAAGTATCTACTTAGGGTGTCTTGAACAATTATAAAGAGGTTGGGGGATAGGGTATCTCTCTACCTGAGGCCGTGAATAGATTTAACTAACCTTCACTTTTCTCATGAAGGAGATATAAATCCATGGGTAATAAAGTCACTACAATAGAGATCATCCAACCCTCTAGAAATAACCATTATATCTATAAGACTATTGATGAAACTTCAATACACCCTTTAATAATATTTTATCATATAAATATTAACCATGTTGCAGGATCCATGTTATTTTTTGTTGATGTCCCCCACTATTTATGGAATAATGGAATTGATCACCTGTGTGGATCTTCCCTTGATGAAGCCTTATTAATTCTTAGAAACATGTTTAGGTATATATAATTATATTATTATATTTATAATACTTAGAAGAAAATTATATGTAAATTTTCACATTCTGATCATCCGATAATTGTTAAGAGGAGAAGGGTATTTCACCTTAGGTATGAGGATCAAGGTACACACATAGGAAACCCAGGGCAAGATCTGTCATCTAAAGAAGTCCTAGATGGACACCTTAATATCTCTCTTAAACAACTCCTAAATGGTAATATAGAGTGAAATTTTGTATCTATAATTACAAGGATAACTATCATAATTTAAAGAGTGAACGGCCTCTCAGGTATCATGTTTTTTTTGAATTCTTTCAAAGTACCACTTATTATAAAATTTTAAAACCATGTAATTTCATCAAATAAATTATTTGGATGTCCTAGGTATCCTTCCATTACAAAGTAATTTGAATCATCCTGTAATGAATTTAAATAATTAGCAGTCAAACCTCCCATGATGTCCACATCCTGAGTGGAATTCCTATCTTCAAAAAGAATATTGGGGACACTGGTGAATTATTTTTGTTGATACATGCTTGAAAGAAATTTATATTATTATCCCCAACCTAAAACCAAGTCTCTTTATAATTATCTCAAATAATCCTTTCCTATTCTAGATTGTTTTCTAATAACTAGTTCTTCATGGTGACCACAGTGAAAATTATCCCATCTTCCTAGGTGGATTCAATATTTCTATCAATGAGCTCAATCTCCAAATTCATATCATACATACTAATAAAACAATATTTTTTTTATTATTCCAGGTTTTTAGGTATCCTTTAATGTGTAAAATCCTATTATGTAAACTCATCCACATGAACTCATGCATGGGCTTCATCCAGGATGTGTGAATCATGAGATGAAAACTAGTATCAAACTCCCAGCATTTGGAATAAAAAAATGGGTTTTCCCATGGACCTTTGGTCCTGGTGTATGAGAAGAGGATAGTGATCCAAAATTTTCCCCACAAGTTACTCAAACACTACATTCATGAAGTTGGATATAGTCAGAATATTAGGGAAGCATCGGTCCTTACAACACCAAGTATGATGGTTACCATATTAATTCGTACACAAAGTGAATTTCCCCATAAAAACATATACCTAGGAGACCATTCTATAATAAAAAGGATTGAAATTCTAGGATATTTATAATGGGGTATACTACTCATCCTTTTTTTCTCTGATGATTCAAGTATTACATTAAAATCTTTACCTAGAATCCATGTTGAATCTCTTATCTCAAAGTAATCCTGGTCTTCCAACAAATCTTCTCTTTCCATAACCTCTCACATGGCATAAAAAAGGGTAAAAGAAAAATCAAATCTGAATTCATTTATCTTAACAGATATGTATTATTTAGATATAGAAAAAAATTCCACTAAAATATTTTTCATCCAGAACCCAAGATATGATGGTTGATTGGATCGCCATATAGAGAACCATGGAGGCTAAGCCTCAATAATAAGTTTTGAATCTTAGAATGATGTTTTTTGGGCTGGAGAACTTCTACCAAGGAATATTTAGAATTTAAAGGATTAGAAGTGGGAAAGTTCTTCTTAACTCAAGAACCCATGACTCGGTCATTACATAGGATATGTGATATCATTGGTAATGTAAAAAATTTGTTTTGGACCCTGGTATTGAAGAGAATCCAGTTTGAATAGAAGAGTTAACCTATTTTTTCATTTCATGATCCCTTGTAAAAACACCATTGGATAGGGTGTATAAGTCACATGCTTCCATTTATGAGGTGCCTGAAGCATGAAATAAAGCACTATAGAAATTATAGAGATCGAGTGGTGAATAATAGGGGTACTGGGATCTGACTTAAAAGAGTCCATAGTTGGTCCTGGAAGTTGAAGCACCATCTTTCAATAAAAGAGATCCTCAGATGATATCGTTAGATCCACTTGAGGAGAAAAAGGTGAAGGACCAAAGGACCAACCCATCATGAAAATAACCAAGTCAACAAATTTCCACCTTTTCCTCATGAATGATCTTCTCCTCATGAACACCTTCCTCTAGATGAATAAGTGTATTGTAAGATGATTAAGATATTTTCCCTACTAATGTGGGATGGGTTTAAATTAAAACAAAAAGTTTTTCATCATTTGAAGAACCTGGAAAAAAGGGAGGTTCATCCACCATCAGGGTGGAAAGAAGGGTTTAGAACTGAAGACACTGAGTGGGGGGTAGTAGAGCCACCATGAAGTATTTATTAGATATACATAGAATGAACATTAAGATGAATACTTGTAAAAAACCACAATTTCGAGGTAATAAAATAATAGTTTTTCACCCCAAAAAAGGAAACTACTTCCCAAATATGAATGTGAGATGGTAATAGAAGATAAATTTCTATTTCCACACAAATTCAATACATTATAGTTTCTTGGAGTTTTAGTGTGATAACATCCACATAGAGTAAGAAGCCTACAGAAACATCAATACCATGCAAGAATGATATATTATGAAATGGAATAGGAAGACCTTGTAGATTTACCCATGCCACCACAAGGGGAGAATCTCTCCAGGAATGTGTCTCCAATGACCAACCAAAAATATTTAGATTCCACTTCCCATTGACTAGCTACTTCAAGACTAGGCCTTCATGAAATCCTCAATAGAGGAAAAAATCATAGAGAATGTATTCTAATTCTAAATAAAACTAGGTTCGAATTGTCTAGCCCTCAAGAACCAACAAACCAATATAGAGAGATTTTAAACTCCAAATCTTGCCACCAAAGTCCATCAGTGACGTTCAAATGTCTCCTCAAAGGAGGCCACGAAAAAATTAAGATCTAGGTATCCATACACATATCCATATCAGATATCATTAAACAGGATAGCATGAAATGGAGGGATATCCACCAAATTTGAAATAGATAGATGAAGAGGCACTTCCTTTTGATGAAGGACCACCCCATCCTACCTTTATTATGTCATTATGACCCATAATAAATGAATAATACATAATAAGATTCATCTCGAGTGATAAAATGGCAACAGGAATCAAGGGGACAGTGGTATCTGGTGAGACTACGGAGGGAGGATCGTTGTAACAGGTGAATTTTTTTGAAAAGGAGGAACATAGTGCACTTTCTCAAGAGAGGACATGTTGGATAATATCATTCAACCAATACACATGTCATTTGAACTTAGTATGTTTTCGGTTAGTGGATATTCTTTGAAAAGATAAACAAACAAATGAAAAAAGAAAATGGATCAACACATGAGTTTAACATGGTTCGTCTTGGGTCCTATATCCATGGGAGAAATGGGTTGTTTTGTTTATTTCTATCTTCTAGGGATAAAGCATCAGAGGGTTCCCATTCACTATTATAGATAATGTGATTTAGTCCCATTATATAGAGGGTGAAGGAAAGACATTTTCTCTGGTTTTTTTGGAAGCTAATCTACCATTGAAGACTTCCATCATTTCATGTTTCATGTTTACTATGTCAGCTTCCAACCAAGGATAATTCTCCCATAGCTATCTGGTTTAGTTTTTTCCGGATGAATGTTGCTTCCAACAAGAAAAATCTCACAAATCAATCCATAATTGGGAGTGTCCCTCACAAATATTTCCCTCACAACCAATTTGGGATAAAACATAGACATCTAGTATCCTTGTTAGAATCTAGTTTCTCTTTAGGTAGAACCATAACCATCATGTATTCCCTATTATCGGTGGTGTGGAATTTCTCAACATTCCAAAATCTTTCTTCCAACACATTTTAGATCCATTGATATTGCACGTTGATTTTTTTGGACCCTTAATGAAATGTTCGGTTTTTTATAGGAATATTACTCTGACTATTGCAGTAGAGAATATAATTATCATGATTTTCACCCAACTATTGTAAAAATTTATTCATCTACAACATCTCCTTAAATCCTTCTATGACTATGATATATTCTGATTCTCTCATAGACAAGGCATCTCACTTCTAATGTCATGATTTCTACAAGTCTTCTCCCCCTAAAAATGATATCATGTTCCCAGATATAGATTTCCTCATGTTTATAACTCCATTGATATATGCATCTATATATACTTCTAAACCTGTTTCATCACATCAAAAACATAAACAATGACTAGATATACCTCCCAAATACCTCAATATCAATTTGATTGATGTCCAATTCTCCTTTACTATATTAGATAAAAATATTCTCACAACAAGAGTAATAAAAGAAATATATGTTATGGTGCACATTGTGGCATATATAAGAATTCTAACTACCAACTGATAAGGGAACTTTTTTCGTTTCTTCTTTCTCCTCATCAGTTGAAGGAATCTGACTTGTCATGAACCTGAAATGACTTATAAGTGGAGTAATAAGTAGTTTCACCTATTACACGGTGAATATTGTAATATCGTTCTCAATGCACCACTATTGAGACTACACAATCTTCTGATTTTTCCTATCATGAGTAATCATCATACCATGAATCTAAGTATAATCTCACAACTCCTTCATTTCAAAAGACCGGTTCAACTCCTTCTCCAACCTATCAATATTGGTGATATCTATTCTAATATTCATCATATCATTAGTATAATGATACAAGATAATTAAATAACCATCAAAAAACTATTTTATGAAATCATTGTGATAATCATTCGTCCTCATATACTCATTTTTATTTGTGAATGATTTAAATTTTCCATACCATTTCCCTGGTACCTATTTCAAACCATATAAACTATTCTAAAGTTTTCATACTAGGTTTTAACTATATTTCACCTGAAATCCATGTGGATACTCTTTGTATATCTCATCATCAATATCACTATGTAATAATGCCGTCTTTACATCCATTTGTAGAACCTCTAGGTTCATACTATCCTCCAATACATGAAGAACACTAATATAAGACATTATAACCATAGTAGAAATAAATCATCAATATAAATACATTTCTTTCAACTGAATCCATTCAAAACAATTCTAGATCAATAGAACAGTTGTGATCTTTCATCTTCTCCTTCAATCATGTACACCCACATTTTCTTTAAGTGCCTTCTTTCCATTTTCTAATTCCACAAAATCAAATGTCTAATTCTTTTGAAAAGATATCATCTCGTCTTCCATGAAATTCCTATATTTCATCTTATTCTGGCTTCTATTTGAATCATCATAATTTTCTAGATCACCCCCATCAGTGAGCATCAAAAACTAATGTGGTGAGTTTATATGGCTCAGTTTTCATTCTCTGGTGGATCTCATAAACTATGCTTCGAGGGGAATTTATTCTTGAATGTCACGTGATAGAGATATATCAGAGAATAGAGATATATTACCTTGTATTGGTGTATCAATAGTGTCTCATAACTCTCCCATACTAGTTTTTACTAGTGGTGGGGAGGTTGGTTCTATATTGATTGGAATTTATTCAAACTTAAACTTCTCTACATTTTATACCCTCTCAAAATCATTAATCATCTGATCCTCAAGAAACACCACATCTCTTCTTCAGAGGACCCTCCTACAGATAGGATCCTAGAGTCAATATCCAAACTCCTCATGAGTGTATCCCAAAAAGATACACTTCTTTCCTTTTCATCCATATTTTCCCTCTCATCTTTCAGGATCTGAACAAATTCCCTACATAAAAATACTCCAAGGTGTTTTTATAAAACATATTTATATATCCAGACACTTTCTAGGACACTATAGTTCAGTGGAACTGATGAATAAAGGTTTATAAGATCAACTCTGGTAGTCATTGACTCACCCCAAAAGGTTTTTGGAAGATTTGAATTTCTGAGAATACATCTGAATCTGTCTCAAATTGTTCTACTCATCCTCTCAGCAATACCATAATGCTGAGGTATCTGTGGTACTTTTCTTACTATAATAATGCCAAAAATTTGGTATTACTCCTCAAATGGACCAAGATACTCTCTTCCACTATCTTCTTTCACAAAGTTTAATATTTTTCATGTTTCTCTTTCCACCTTTACATAAAACATCCTATAAACATCATGCACTTGATCTTTATTTTTCAAATAAAAGTCATAGACTTTTCTAGAATGGTCATCTATGAAGGTAACAAAACAAATTTCCCCTCCCATTTACTTGGTGCTCATCATGAACACATTAGTGTGAATCAAATCTAAAACATTTTCTTATTTTCATGGTATATAACTATGAAATGAAACTCTACGTTGTTTTTCACTGATGTTTTCAACACATTTATCTAAATTTATACCTTTTAGTCCTAGAAATAGATCCATCCTTGAGAGAATTTTGATTCCTCTCCCTATCTCATGTGACCAAGATGTATGTTTCAAACTTCTGTAAGAAAATCTTTCCTAGCGGCCTTGATTTATCCTCCACATGGTTTGACATATGTGATATAAAGAGATGTACATTTATTTCTATTAGAAATTACCATGTTACCTTTGATAAGATTCTATTTCCTATCACAAAGTAAATAACATATCCATCATCATCAATCATCCTAGTGGATATCATATTGATATTAATATCAGGATCATTCCTAGAATCCTTAAATAATAACCTACATTCAATATTAGTATCCAGAAAAATATTATTAATAATATTAATTTTGGATGCACCATCATTTCCCATCTTCACATATCTGAAACTCCCTAAACTAAAAGGTGATAGTGGCATGGTAGGAGTTTCTTGGATCAATCACTCATGTCAATTATTTTTTTGGAATACTGACCTGATTATCTTTTAGAACAATAATGATTTATTCATTGAAAAGTATATCATCGTTATTTTTTGTCTTACATTCTTGATTCCTCTTCCCTTTATTCAACCTTCTACACTCGTAGATGAAATTTCTGGGTATTCCATAGTGCTCCCACATAATTTCATATCTCGATTGACATTTCAATTTCTTCCTCCTCTATAGACTTCAGCCATGGGGTTCTCTTCCTCTTATTATTACCTGCCATTTTTGATTCCCCAATATTTCAATGACAAAATCCTCTGATTCAAGTGTATATACTTTGTCCTTTCTTATGGATTCTTCATTAATTATTCTATAATTCACTATTTATATAGTTAGAGTTCTATCTATAGTTGAATTACAAACTGACTCAACTAATGTATCCCACATATTTGGTAAATAACACAACACCAAAAGGGCCTATAACTCATCATAAATATTTTTTTTCATATAATTCAACTAATAAATAGTATCCTTGAACTCACTCAGGTACTCTGATACGTTGGTCCTATATTTACACTTCAAGTTGAAAATAAGGATTATCAGATTTACTTTATTCTTCATGGTTATACTTGCATATATCTTTTCAAATTTTCACTAAATAATGGAATCATCATATTTGTTGGAAAAATGTTGGAAGATACTCTTGTCAATCCACTGTGTAATTTTGGTAGTACAATTTCTATTATGCATGACACAGTATGCATCAACTGGCAGGGTACTAGTTTTCATCTTCTCAATGGATTGACTCCTTGTTGAAAATTCCTCTTCTTATACTATAATATGGTTAGTGGTATCCAATATTGGGTTGCACAAATAGTTATTACATAATAGATACTCCATTTTAGGTTTCCAGCTGACATAATTGAATGATATTATCTTAATCATATTATCAGTATTCTCATCCATTGCGGCATTTGGAATCTCAAAAATCTAACCACACTTATGTGTCCAAAATGTTCCAAATTGCTTGAATTGACTCGTTGATCACTTAAAACATAGTCTGAATGGCCGAGTTATTTACAAAATAATTTAAAATATCTAGATCTACTACTAATTTAACACCCCAATATTTCATAGTATGTTATTTCTTCAAAGTAATTCAATAACTTTCACTTCACGCAACACCATGTTCTACCGCACCATGAATTACCAAACAAGCCATTCAAAAGAGGTTGTGAATAATAATAACTGAATTTTGAATTTTATATAATACTTATAAATTTGGAATCCATATTATGAGTTTCTTAGAAATAATTTAAGAACAAATACATTTTTTAGATAAAAGAAGTACCTTTCAAAAAAAATGCAATTTTACCGCCTTTTAATGGAAAAGCCTTTTTAAATAAAATATTTGAAACTTTTAAATATTAAATTTGACAAAATATACATATTCTTTAGAATCGGGACATAAGAATTTAATTTAAATAAATTTTTGGTGTTTTTTTCTAATAACATTCATATTTGGGTGAATAGTGAAAAATACTATATTTTAACTGAAAACAACTTTTTTTAATAAAAATTATTTATTTTTTTAAATTATATATTTTAATAGTTTTTAAGTATAAATAGATTATATTTTTACCATTTAATACAATGATGGTCATTGTATGTAAATTTACTACAAATTGGACATAAACAGGTGTCAAACTTTTGATAGTTATTATTTCTTAAAAATACTCCTTTTGGTTTTGACAGCGGGAATTAATTTTAAATTAATAAATTCAACTTTTATGTTTTTAATTTGGTAAAATATACTTAAATTTTGGATTTTTAATATAAAAATTAACTTAGGGTGATATTTTGGTACTTTTCTGATAAATTTCATATTTTGATGAATCGTGAATATTACTAAATTTTAATTAAAAACAACTTTTTTAATCGAAATAATTTGTAGTGATAAATTATGCATTTGAGTGATTTTAAAGTATAATTAGATTATAATTTCACCATTTAATCCAATTTTGGTAATTGGACATAATTTCATATTTAAACTGGACATAATAAAGCATCAATCTTTTGATAGTTATTATTTGATAAAAACATGCTTTTTGTTTCGACAATGGGAATTAATGTTAAATTAATTTCTTCCAATTCTATGTTTTGAATTTAGAAAAGTGGATCTCATATTTATAATCAGGAAATCCAAATTTTTTAAATAGGTAACTTTTATTTTTAGACATTTTGAATAATTACTTCGGAAAATATTTTATTTAACATGGTTAAAGGGTAAATCCGGTAAATAAGGGTAAATAAATAATATTATAATAATACTAAATTTCCCTAGAACGTGTTATAAACCTATTTGTTGATACATGTACGATCATGGGAATCTTTGGGTTGTTTTTGGCACCCCATTGAGCCACTTTTAAGTGATAATGACACTTTATATTAATTAAGTTAAAGTATATACAAAAATGACATAAGCATATATTTTTTAGGAAAAAAAATTTTACATAGGGTTATATATGATATCTTATCGACTATAAATATTCATTAGAAATATAAAAAGATTATTTTTTTATAATTTTTATACATCTAATAAAATAAATTATTTATGACACAATAATGATGAAGTGTTTACCTCATTAATAAATGATTTAAATAAATAATATTCTAAAGACTAGAATAATACCCAAAACCTGTCCAATTCTTATTTAATGATTTCATTTAGATCATTAGTCATCTTATCTTAATCTTTAATTAGTTTTGGACCTTTAGAAACCAAATATAATTTTATAATAAAATAATACTTTCAATCTTTCATAAAGAGCCCCTCCTCCCCCTTATAAAAAGACACCACTTATAACCAATTACTCACACCTCTCAGGACTTTTGGCTCATCCAACCTCTACCCAGTTAAGCTCCCTACATCTCTCTCTTCATCCTAGAAGCCTTACCTTATGCAGAAGGAACTTATAGAGTCCTTTTTGGTTCAAACCAAAGTGAGTTGTCCAAATTAAAGGTAAAGATTTCTCTTAGCTTCTTTCCTTTTATTTTACTTCTCCAATCCCTAATCTCTTCCTATTGTTTTCTTTTGTGAAAAAAACAGTATACTCAATATACTAGGATTTTGTTATGAGAAGTATTTGAACTAAACTTACACATGCCTCCATCTGATTTGTGAAGAACATAATGTTTCTGTGGATGGAAACCAAACGCCTCACGAAACGATGATTGATCAATTATATCCTACCACCTCTCATGGTGGCCATTATGATGGAACTATAATTAAATATGATATTGAATATATTTATTATATATATAAAATTCCTTAATTACATTTTATATCATACCATTATTCATTTCATGTTGTGTATATATACGATAATTTCATTTGAGGAAGTGGGGACTACCGCCCCCTCAAAGTGATATGACTCGTTCATACCATACATGGAACGTATAAAGTACGGTGTTAATGAAAAATAGTAACATATATAAGATATTATATTATACTGGAATAATAATATGCATATGTATTATTTGGTTTTGATTCCTTTTAAAATGAAAAATGAAATGGAATTAGCGTTCCTGCGTACGTATGGATTACCGTCTCCACGAACAAGATGAGATTCATTTCCCCATCATATCCATTCAAGACTAATTTACATTTGATGTTTAAAAATAATGTTTAATGAAATAATATAATTCTGTATATAAATCAAATATATCCTATTTATAAGAAACATGACTTACGTAACAAAGCATATAAAGGAGAACGAATCAGTTAACACCAAAAGAACGATAATACTAAAAGGCAATATTAGAAGATAATATATGATATCTTATTAAGGTTTATGATTTTTGAATAATTTAATAATAATTATTTCACCATTATACAAGAGGTTAAGCTACCATCTACCAAGGAAAAGTACAAGGTAAGGGTTTATTTCACAATCTCTTTATTATTGGAGGTTGTGTATACGTAATTATCTACTGGGACCTCTTTATCATCCACATCAATGTTTCTTAAAAATGTATTTCAAATCATTCTTACTATTTTATAGCCTATGGGTTAAAGACATTTATACCATTATTTTACTTTTATAAGATGTTTATAAAGGAATGTTTCCGTCATTTTCCAAACAAGGTCCTTTTTAACATTTTCAACAAAATTAAGGTAAGAATGTCTTTTTTTAACTTATACTGTGGGTGTGGCTATTTTACACCATTATAAAATCGTCGAATATTTCCTTAAAATATTATAATCATATTTCAAAGTAAATTTTTTCTTTTTATAATTATGTGACTTTTAAATGATTTAAAAAAAGATATTTCCCTTAAATAGTTTTGATTTCATTTATGTCAACATCCTTTGATGGATTTTGATCTTATTTGAAGTTGATTTATTATGATACAAAACTTACATATTTTATTGATGGTTTTGTGATATGTTTGACTATGGATGTGTTATTTTTATACCATTCATGGTTTATGTATTAAGTATTGACATTTTGAATGCTATTTTTAATAGGAATGATTATGTTATGTTTAAACATGTTCATATGAGGAATGCATTGGATTTAGTAAGTGACGGGTGGAGCCCGCTATAGCTCCTTGATTCATTGGTAGGTATCATGAGACAAACTAGTGTCTGGGCACAAGGCCTTGACAAAATCTTATTTGTAGTATTGGCACAAGGCCATGACTATGTGGTTATGATAGTCTGCATTATGCATTCCATCATTATGAAAGTGGTTATTGATATTGCATGTGATTATTCGATTAGTATAATATCCATGTGAATAATTAAATAGAATTATTTCATTTTATTTCTACCATATTATGTTGAAGTTAAAGTTTAAAAGGCTTTTCTTTTAATTATACATTGCCTTAAATGTTTGTGCTTCTTTATGAAAGTTTCCACTATATTGTTATCCTTACTGGGCATCTGAGCTCACCCCTTTTTATGTTTTATTTTTCCCAAGATGTGAAGAAGTATTTTATGAATTACATGCAAGGATAGTATGAGGGGATATGAGTGTGGTCTATAGAGAAAAGATGTTGTTGTAGTGTTTCAATTTATGATGTAATGTAATCTTCATGAATGTATCTGGTGATTCTAAGGCTACTAAACTAATCATTCTTTGAGACTTGATCTTTTTTTATCATACCAATGTTATGTAATAATACACCGACTCTAGGTAACTATGGTCAGGGCGTTATAGATGGTATCAGAGGAAGATTAGTACAAACCGTGGAATCTATATTCAGATAAAATCTAATTAGAGCACATAGACCTAAGATGGAAATTGAGGATTAGTATTGAAGAACTTCATAGAATTTTCGTATTGTAGAGATGTTGTGAGTTTTCCAAGCCATACATCCATGTCTGGATACGATCAGGTAGAGGCGGCTCTGGCACAGATGTACTTAGGGGTAAAACCCGAAAACACCGCTTTGAGCTAGACTCGAACGGGAACTGGTGCACGAAAACAGGCCCCGTTGCACTCTTGGTTATGACACGCCCGGGGGATATGCTTAGGGTAATTCTTATTTTCTTGATAAACAATAATGAAGGGTTTATGATTATATACTTCCTCAAATAAAACATTTTTATGATTATGGATTATATCCATAAACTGTTCAATTCATGTTAAGTGTTTTACAAGTTTGTATTTATGTATTGTAATTCATAAACTATTATAGTGTATGCCATTGTTTAGAAATTGCGCCTAGTGGAAATAATGGAAACTATATCAATGCACGCACTCCATGAAGGGAATTACCTCCTTCTCAAGATAATTATAGTGGAGATGGTGATACAACTGGTGCTGATCAGCTTATCACTATACTAGGACAACTCACTCAGGTTATCAATAATAATTGTACCCATACGGAGCACCCTGATCAGCAGCGTGGAGGATCAATGTTAGATCACTTCATGAGGCAACAGCCACCAACTTTCAATAGGAGTACAAATCCATTAGTAGATGAGCAATGGATATATTCCTTAGAGAAAATATTCCATGCCTTGGGGAGTAGTGAAAGGGAAAAAGTTATCATGGCAGTTTACCGCCTCAAGGGAGATGCTGATCAATGGTGGTCATTAATTCAAAACACGAAGGATGGTGATGAAGTATAAAATATGGAATGTAGGGAGTTTAAAGATATTTATTAGAAATATACTTTACTCACGACCATCGAGCAGATGTGGAAAGGAAATTTTTGAGTTTTAGATAAAAGGGGGATGAGAATGTCACAAAGTATGAGGCTAACTTTACAAGGTTAGAGAAGAATGTAGTAGATTATATACGTAACCCAAGGAGTAAGATTGATCATTTCTTGGATGGGTTAAAACCATTTCTCCATCAAGAATTAGTCTCACACTACTTCACATCGTACAAAGATATTGTCTCTTGTTCTATCAAGACAAAAAGTACTTCTCTAAGTCCTATGACATTAAAGCAAAGAAAGTGAAGAAGAGATCAGTCGATCACTCTGGTAATGAAAATAATGGGAATAAGGGAAAAGTTGAATATCCATCTTGTATTAAATGTGGGAGGAAACACCCTGGTACTTTCTTGAAATTAATGGGAGTTTTTTAAAAGTGTGGAGACAAATGACACCATGTACGTGACTGCAAGGGTTAGAAAAAGGTTTCAAATGTATAATTCTTCATTTGAAAGGAGTTGGTAAACTACATGAACCAATGTCCAAATCATTAGAGTATGTCCCAAATATTACTATTGGATAATAATCATGTTATGATACTACCACAGATTAGGAGGAATGATTAGAGTTATTATGTTGTTATTAGAGAATTATGTCATTTGACTGTTGTATCAACAATATACTGGTCATAATAATTATGGAGTATATAAGGATTTTACAACAGTACTATTTCATTAAAGACTTAAGATTTTGTGGAACCAAGAAAAGTGACCCAATTGCAGGTAAATTTTTTGGAAAATATATGGTTGAGAGAAATATAAACCATATAATGGTTCTGATACTGAGGTAGTTATTTTGGAATAATACATGATTGATTTGAATAAATTATACTGGATATTCATGACTACCTTGAAACAGATTAATGATTTCAATATTCAATCATTTTTGGAGTTTACAACATTTTGTATAGAATGAGTATATCCATTATTCTATAAGTAATAAGGGATCATGAATGTAATAAATAAGGTTTTATGGTAATTTAATATGTTTTAGTGTTTTAAAAGAATACATAGTGAAGGTGTCCACATGTTATTACGCGGAAAAAAGGATCTTCATTGTGTTTACCTTTCTTATAAATTTTGGACTGTGAGTTTGGATAGAAGTATTTTGGATAATTCTATTTTGAGATTATTTTTGGATTGCCATAAAAGGAAAACCTAGAGGTCGGGCGAGAACCCGTATCGTCCGGCAAGGCCACAAGACTTGAACCCACAACCGAATGGTGACAAGGGTGTATCACCTACCACTGGCCCACGTGATGTCCTGGATTGAATAATGTAGTCTTTTAAAAAAAATCTGGGAGAAGAATTATAAATTCATTTTTTTGAACCCTATACGAATAGGATAAATAGAATATTATTTTTAAGATCTATTATCTTTTAGAGAGAATGATGAGTTTGTGGAAGAAATTAGTAAAAGGATGGGACTCTACTTGTCAAGTATATATTTTTCTTCTTCTCTTATTCTATGAAGAAATTAATTCTTATACTTTAGTGAAGGGATCTTAAAACAAAAATTTTGTTATCCTAATAAAATATGTTTTGTTGAACCGATGGTATTTTTAATCATCATAGATTGATGAATTTAAGGCCATCAATTTTACACTTGTTTGTGATTGATAACCTCAATCACTACCTATAAATATTTATGTTTTTCCTAAAATTATATGTCTCTAATTTCCACTAATGTTCTCATAATCAAGATCATAATTTTCTGGTGACCCTTTCATTTCCATTTTCCTCTTATTAAGACTAAATTTTATTAACCTAATTTCTGATGATGGTTTTTCCAATGGTATTTTCTATTTTCAACCTTTTATTTTTGAAAAATAATTTCAAATTGCGAGGACTCAATTTATTAAAGGAGGTAATAATGTAAAACCCCAAGATTTCATAGTACTTTATTTCTTCAAAGTAATTCAATAACTTGCACTACACACAACACCGAGTTCTAGCGCACCATGACATACCAAACAAGCAGTTCAAAAGCGGTTAAGAACAGTATTAACTGAATTTTGAACTTTATATAATAATTAAAATTTTAGAATCCATATTATGATTTTCTTAGACATAGTTTATGAATAAATACATTTTTTTAGATAAAAGAACAATTTTTCAAAAAGTGCAATTTTACCACCTTTTAATGGGAAAATCATTAAAAATACAATATTTGAAACTTTTATATATTAAATTTGACAAAATTAACTTCTTCTTTAGAATCGGTACATAAGAATTTAGTTTCAATAAAGTTTAGATGTTTTTTCTGATAACTTTCATATTTGGGTGAATATTGAAAAATACTATATTTAAGCTTAAAAAACTTTTTTTAATCAAATTTATTTTATATTTCTTTATTATAAATTTTAATGGTTTGGAAGTATAAATAGATTATATTTTTACCATTTAATCCAATGATGGTCTTTTTTAAGTAATTTTATTTTGAAATTGGACGTAAACAGGTGTCAAACGTTTGATAGTTATTATTTCCTAAAAATATGCCTTTTGGTTTTGACAGTGGGAATTAATTTTAAATTAATAAATTAAACTTTAATGTTTATAATTTGTTAAAATAGAATTGATTTTTGGATTAATAATATCAAAATTAGCTTAGGGTGAAATTTTGGTACTTTTCTGATAACTTTCATATTTTGATGAATAGTAAAAATTACTAAATTTTAATTAAAAACAACTTTTTTAATTGAAATAATTAATAGTGATAAATTATGAATTTGAGTGATTTTAAAGTATAATTAGTTTATAATTTTACCATTTAATCCAATTTTGTTCATTGTACATAATTTCATATTTAAACTGGACATAAGAAAGTGTCAATCTTTTGATAGTTATTATTTGTTAAAAACACGCTTTTTATTTCGACACCGGGAATTAATTTTAAATTAATTTCTGCCACTTCTGTGTTTTCAATTTAGAAAAATAGATCCCATATTTATAATCAGGAGGACCAAATTTTTTAAATAGGTAACTTTTATTTTTTGGCATTTTGAATAATTACATCGGTAAATATTTTATTTACCATGGTTAAAGGGTAAATCCAGTAAATAAGGGTAAATAAATAATATTATATTAATAATAAATTATCCTAAAATGTGTCCTAACCATATTAGTTGATACATTTCCGACCATGGGAATCTTTGGGTCGATTTTGGGACCCCATGGATCCACTTTTAAGTGATAATGACACTTAATATTAATTAAGTTAAAGTAAATACAAAAATGACATAAGCATATATCTTTTAGAAAAACAATTTTTACATAGGGTTATATATGTTATATTTTAAACTATAAATATTCATTAGAAATATAATAACATTTCCTATATCATGGTATTTTTTTATAATTTTTAGACAGCTAATAAACTAAATTATTTATGACACAATAATGATGTAGTGTTTACCTCATTAATAAATTATTAAAATAAATAAGATTATAAAAACTAAAATAAAACACAAAACCTGTCAAATTCTTATTGGATGATTTCATTTCGATCATAAGTTATCTTATATTCAACCTTAATGATTTTTTGTCCTTTAGAAACTGAATATCCTTATATAATAAAATAATATTTTCAATCTCTCCTAAAGAACCCATCCTCTCCATTATAAATGGACACCACTTCTAACCAATTCCTCAAACCTATCAAGCATTTTGGATCGTCCATACTCTACCCAATTAAACTTCCTACATCCCTCTCATCCGCCTAGAAGCCATACCTTAGGCAGAAGGCACTTCAAGAGTCTTTTTTGGGTCAAACCAAAGGGAGTTACCCAAATTAAAGGCAACAATTTCTCTTAGCTTCTTTTCTTTTATTTTACTTCTCCAACCCCTAAACTCTTCCTATTCTTTTATTTTGTAACGACACCAGTATATTCAATATACTAGGATATTTTTATGAGAAGTATTAGAACTACACTTACACACACCTCCATCTAATGGGGGAAGAACCTTATGCTTCTGTGGATGGCAACCAAACCCCTCACGAAACAATGATTGTTCAATTATCTCCTACCACCTCCCATGTTGTCCATTATGATGGAACTATAATTAAATATTATATTAATGATATTTATTTAATATATAAGATTATGAAATTCCATTTTATAGCATACCATTATTCGTTTCATGTTGTATATATATACGATAATTTCATTTGTGGAAGTGCGGACTACCGCCCCCTAAAAGTGATATGACACATTCATAGCGTACATGGAACATATAATGGATGGTGTTAGGGAACTTAAGTAAAATATATAAGATATCATATTATACTGGAATAATAATATACCTATGTATCATTTGGTTTTTTTCCTTTTAAAATGAAAAATGAAATGGAAGTATTGTTCGTGCGTATGTACGGATTACCGTCCCCACGAACGTGATGAGATTCATTTGCCCATAATATCCATTCAAGACTAATTTTCATTTGATTGTTAAAAATAATGTTTAATGAGATAATATCATTCTTTATATAAATCTAATATATCCTATTCATAGGAAACATGACTTACATAGCCAAGCATATAAAGGTGAACGAATCAGTTAACACCGAAACAACAATAATACTAAAAGGAAATATTATAAGATCATATATGATATCATATTAATGTATATTATTATTGAGTAATTTAATAAAAATTATTTCACCATTATATAGGAGGTTAACCTACCCTCTACCAATTAAAATTACATGTTAAGGGTTTATTTAACAATCTCTTTATTATCCGAGGTTGTTTATACGTAATATCTACTGGGACTTCTTTATCATCCTCATCCATGTTTCTCAAAAATGTATTTCAAATCATTATTAATATTTTACAAACTATGTGTTAAAGTCATTTATACCCTTATTTAACTTTTATAAGATGTTTATAAATAAATCTTTTTGTCATTTTCCAAACAAGGTCCTTTTTAACCTTTTTGAAAAAATTAAGGTAAGAATGTCTTTTTTAACTTATACGGTTGTTGAGGCTATGTTAATCCATTATAAAATCATCGAAGATTCCATTAAAATCTTATAAAAATATTTCAAATTAAATGTTTTCTTTTATAATTATGTGAATTTTCAATGATTTCAAAAAAAAGAGAGATTTATCTCAAATAGTTTTGATTTCATCTATGTCAACATCCTTTGATGGATTTTGAGCATGTTTGAAGTTGATTTATTATGATACAAAACATACATATAGTATTGATTGTTTTGTGATATGTTTGACTGTGGATGTTTAATTTTTATACCATTCATGGTTTATGGATAAAGTATTTACATTTTGTATGCTAGTTTTAATACAAATGTTTATGTTATGTTTAAACTTGTTCATATGAGGAATGCATTGGACTTAGTAAGTGATGGGGGGAGACCGCTTTAGCTCCTCGATGCATCGGTAGGTCTCATAAGACAAACTAGTGTCTTGGCACAAGTCCTTGACAAAATCTTATTTTTATTCTTGGAACAAGACCTTGATAATGTGGTTATGATAGTCTGGCATTATACATTCCATCATTATGAAAGTGGTTATTGATATCGTATGTGCTTATTAAATTATTAGAATATCCGGGTGAATAAGTAAATGGAATTATTTAATTTTATTTCTGCCATTTTATGCTGAAATTAAATTTTAAAAGGCCTTTGTTTTAATTATACATTGCCTTAAATGTTTATGATTATTTATGAAAGTTTCTGCTATATTTTTATCCTTACTGGGCATCTGAGCACATCCCTTTCTATGTTTTATTTTTCCCAGGATGTGAAGAAGTATTTTATGAATGACCTTCATGGATAGTATGAGGGGATATGAGTGTGGTCTATGGAGACTAGATGTTGTTGTAGTTTTTCACTTTATGATGTAATGTAAACATTATGGATGTTTCTACTGATTCCAAGGCTACTAAACTAATCGGTCGTTCGAGACTTGAACTTTTGTGACCATACCAATGTTATGTAAAAATGAACCGAATCTGGGTAACTGGGTTCGGGGCATTACAACCAAGGTGGCACTAACGTGGCTTACTGGAATAGTTTCCAAAAAAAACATTCTAGAAGTTTCCACTGGCATGAATAGTGTCATCTTCACCGGTATGGGGGACATATAGTGCTAGTGGTTTGACTAAAACATTGCCCAGATCTATCGGATTCATTTCAGCTCTGTTTTTATGCTGCTTTAACCACTAGAATCGACTCATCGATCTATTCACGGATCTGGCCTCAAATATTGTTTGACCAACTTTAATATTTGGGTCACTAGAAAATCCTCTCTGGGGTTTGTTGTTTCAATCCTGCACCCAATGATAGACATTTTTTGGGGTATTGGATGTTATTTGTGACTATAATCACACAATCTAAAAATAAAACTTATCAACACACGAATTTAACATGGTTTGGATTGGTGCCTACATCCAAGTGAGAAATGGGATCAATATTTTATTTCACTCTTCTCTGGATCATGCATTAGAGGGAGCATATACACAATTATGGATCATTTGACTTAGTCTCATTACATAGAGGAAGCAAAAAAACATTTTCTCTGGTTGATTTTCTATCTCAGCTACCCATGAAGACTTCCACCATCGCTTGATGCCTGTCTAAGATTCCAACTTCCAACCAAGAGAATTCTCTCGTATCCACCTAGGTTATTTTCCACAGAATGGAATTTTTTTCTGACAGAAAACTCCCAAAAATCACTCCCTAATTGGGAGTGGCCCCCAAACTATAAAATGTTAGCATAATTAATGGAATATTTTTCTCTTGGATTTTTTGTTATTAGTCTATGGTTATGATCCTTTTATTGTAATGGTTTTATATCTTCTACCTTGTAATTTATATTAGTGGTTTATCATACACCATAGAGATTATATAGATGGTGTATCCTTAACTGGAGAGTTTTATTATTGTTGCATCATCCTCTTATAGGGTTTGGAATAAATTTCAGATTATTCAACATAGGAATTTAACACATTGATAGATCATTCATTGTAGGGTTGACTAGAAGTGATACATTGTTCACCAGGTGATTTCATATTTCCCAATATTAATGGATATTTAATACATAAGTCATACTGGGAAATTTTTTTGGTAATAACTCATTCACTATAAGAAAACTCATTTACATTGTTATCACATTTGTGATGTTTTTTCTTCCAAATACCTACTGGGTGGTGGTGTATCATTCAGTGAGACTATATGAGGGTGTTGTATCATTAATCAGGTTAATGTGTTGGTGATCGATCATTCATTTGGGGAAAAGGTTTTTTAATGGATCCTCATTCATTGATATGATATAGAATGGTGGTAAATCACTTTAACTGACTTATGAGGAGAGGAGAGATAATTCATTCTCCCATAAAGAGTGGTTAGAGTGTGGTTAAATCATCACATTGTATTATTATCCAAATAAAGTAGGGTCACACCATGTTTTTTTATCGATCAATCCTCATTTTAAATTGTTTATTTAAATACTTATTTTATTTTCATATCTTATCAATAATGTACACATATTTACTAGATTTTTTAGATACACTATTGGTGTTGGCCTATAGAATTTTACCTACACAATGCATAGACATTCTGATGCACATTCATATCTCATTATTCGTGACATTGGTGAGGGAAAGAGTATTCATTTTCATGATTGACTTCTTATTACTAGGTTGTAGTTAATAGGTGATACTGGTGAGGAATCACGAAATATGTTTATTATTCTCCATTCATTATTTTTTATTTTGAACATGAAGTTTATGAACTGTCCACTTATAATCTGATTTTTCATATATGCATGTTTGATGTTACAAAATAAGAAATTTTGTTATATCATACGTTGATTACTTATCAAGGGTTGGACCATAGATATGATTTTCATGATTTCTTTTCATTATGATAAATTATTATGTACAAATAAATTTGTAATTATGGATATTGGATAAAGGGTATATTATCCTCATGAGTTTTTGATAAACTGTTTTCATATTTCAATTGGCTCTAGAGTTTGAGTAGGTGAATCTAAATTCATAAGGATCCATAAATAGTAGATATGTTGGGGTTAATTAGGTTTTGGAAACTAAAAAGGTAAGGTAGTTAACATATTTTACTCTTTTTAATTTAATAGTATAATTTTATATAATATGTGAAATTCACATGTGAAATAAAAATTTATTTCTATACTATTATTTTAGAATTTAATTCAATTGATTTAGAATTATTTAACATGAATTTTTAAGTGAAAATTATTACATTATTTTGTTTCATCGATTTAAATGTGAAATTACATTTTTTAAATAATGATTTACAGTGATAAATATTGAAATAAAACATGAAATAGATTTCTTTATAACTAGAGGATTTAATAATTATTTTATAATTTTTGAAATTTATGTTAATGTATTGTTTTAACGTGTTAGATCATTGGATGCAACAATGAAAATCCATACTATTGTTTTACGATTTTTAGTCTATTATTATGAATTAATTATTTAATAATATATATTTTTGTTTTATTATTTTTTATAAAAAAATATTTATGTATGGAAATATATGTGGAGTGGGTTAAAACATGTGTCAATGAATAAATTTAATTAATAATGTTTCTATGTGATTTTTATATGAAATATTTTAAGTTGTATTTTTTTTATTTTTTTAAATTACATTTAGATTAGTTAAAGGTGGAAAATAAATGGAGATGTATTAGTTATTTAATAATTTATGATTAAAGTGTATTAAAGGGTCTACAATAAAAATTTACAAGTAAAATTCACTTCTTATAATTTTTTATCAATTTAAATAAATAATGTTATATATTTAAGTGTATATATTTGTCTTTAGAAGAACTGTTTTATTTGAATGGAATAAATATGGAATGAATATTTTCTTAGTGATATAGAATCAATTTTATTTATAGGGATATCTTAACATGATTCTTATTTTGTGAAAGTGTCATGAATTTGGCTACTTTTAAGGATCCATGTTGGTACTTTGGACAATGATAAGTGTGACATGGGTTTTTTCTAAGACATATTCTAGACTATAGAATTACAATATACCTAGGGTTTGGAATAAAACATACTCAATGCGTTTATTTTTAATTGTTACTCTATGGGTCATATTAGAGTTACGTCAAGATTATCCAAATAATTTATAAGGTTAATTAACATACATGGAAGTTTCATATTAGTTTTATTTATATGTTGTGAATTGTAATTTTAAATAATTTAATAAATTTAAAGCTTATTTAACTATCGGTTTATTCTATAATGAATAAATGGGGTTTAGGTTGTTTATATAAATGATTTATTTCACACAACATCATGTATTGAAATTATATTTACTTATTTTTTATTCAAAGTGTAATGGGTAAATTAATGGGGGATAATTAGCTGGGAGATTTTATCATTGTATTTGGAATCACTATGAGAATATTAAATCTATTTATATTTGTATTTATATCAATTATATTTTCTATGTAACAAAACTAGAGAGTTACATTGAGGTCTTATTTGGATTCTTGATACATATGGGTATTGGATGAAATTCGGTCTTGATATATTTTATAATGATTTCATTTATTTTCAATAACTATTGATATTTTCTTAATTATGATGGATCATTATCAAGAAAATCACTCTTTATAAAATATTTTTATTACCAGGGATCTAGTATCTAGCCTATGGTGTTTACAGAGTTCATTGGAATAAATATAAGTCCTCACTTCGATGGAACGGTCATACTGAGGTGGGAAATTATTGATTTATTATATCTATGATGAATTAAATAAATAAATATTTCTCAATGATTGAAAAATTATACCACAACAAACATTGGTAATGACATTATAAATTCTTGAGAAATTATAACATTTACCATATAATTGTATCAGGACACAATACAGTGCTACAGTTTTCTCAAGGTTGAATGAGTTAAATCTAATGAATTATTGGGAATTACCATATGTTGATCATGCCAATGTTTCTATATTTATGATAAAATACATGAAATCATGTCACAATTTACTATGTTAATGATTTTGATTCCACTGCTATATTTGTTGACCAATTCTTTTTATTTTAGTACCTTTTGGTTATGTTTCAATAGATTCATAGTGTTTTCAAAGGATGTGACTGGATGATGGAATTATGGCCTGATATATTTTTTAATATCATAATAAGTTCAAATTTTCTATATATTTTATGTTTGTTAGTTAATATTTAAGCAGTATTCGAATTACATTTTATCCATCATCATTGAATTTGAGATTGATCATCATATTATGTCATAATGAATTTAATTACACCATGATTATTGGGTGTTATTAAATGTGTGTATAATTTTTAGTGATTTTTGATTTGATATCATATTAGATAAATTTAATTTCTAAGAAGAAATATCGGGATAATTTGGATGGTTTTGAGGAGAAGAATGAATTTTTACACTTGATCCACCATTATAGACACTTAGGTAGGATTATAGAAGAATGATCCATTTTTTTTTATTTTTTACCATTAGTTTATTTACTCAACTAGAATATATTCTTACTCTTTTCCTCAAATTTTTTTTCTAATTATGTAAGTAATTGAGTAATAGGTTCATAAATACTAAAAAAATAAGGATTAACCACCTGATAAAAAGATTTAGTGAACCGAATAAAAATATCGTGTGTTGGGTGTGTTCTTACACTCAATATATTAGTGAGCATCACTTTATTATGTCATTTAAAAACATATTAATTAATTACCAAAGGAATAATTGTATTCTAAATATTTCTATTTTTTGATTGTTCATAAGGTACTAAATTATGATTTAATGATAGTTGTTGCAAATGTAATGAATGAAAAAAATATATAAGGAAGGTAAAAATATGGAGGGTTTTTATTAACTAATTATAAATTAATAAATGAATGAGAATAAAACCCTACCATTTATAATTTATTAATAATAATAATGAAATGATTGAATGGAAATAACAAAAATTTTTCCATATTGATGGATACATAATATCAAATAAAGATAAAATATATTCAAAACCCCAAGAAAATTTTTGAATTACCTGTCCATTTGATACATTTTTGTAAAATATAATTTCATTCCGGTTGTGTGGTGTTCCATCCACATTCTAATGTAATATGATGATAATTTTTCTAATATAGAGGATTTAATGACTAAAATCTTCTATGATGACTTTTTTATCATTGCAATTTTATTTTATGAATACTCTAAGAATCTTCCAAATCATTTAGAAATCTGTCAAGAGATAAAATTGATGTTGGACTTTATAACTGGAATTTCATAGTGATATAATGTATCTTTTGGGAGAAATGATTTTTGAAAAATGGAATTTAAGTACAAAACATTAAAATTAATTTAATATCTATACAATAATAATTAAATTCATCAATTAATCTCAATAATTTCTTATATAATGTAATATTTTTTAATGTTCATTTAATGATATCTTAATGATCAGAATAATGTTGTGTTCAATTTTAGTGAATTATTAAATATTCTATATGGATATAGGCTACTTCAAATAATTTAGTGAAATCAAGAAGGCATTAATTTATAATCCAATATTTAACACACCCAAATAGTATTTTTATTTGGAAATAATTATTTAAGTCAATTACAATATCATGGGTGAAACACATGGATATAAAAAAATAAAAGATTCAAAAAGTGAAATACTATGATTATAAGTTACGCAATGAAGCTTAATTTAATTACACTATTATTAAAAAGGAAATACTAATTATATTGTGCTATATGGGTAAAATTATACCATATTAGATCAGTATTTGGTTGAATTCTTACACAACCCATTTTCCTTTAAAATTATTTCTTTCAATAATGGATGTGTAACATTGGTTGATAAGGCTGGTTACTCTTCTATAAGATTATAATATGGAGATCAAGGATAAAAATAATGAAAAAAAAGGATAATTAAAATTATAGGCTTTAAGAATTATGTGAGGAACCTTATGACCTAATTAAAAGTTAATTCCCAATTTAATAATTTTTTTATATCAAAATAAATGTTTTTTCCTTAGTATTTAATTATTGAAAATTTTTAAGTCAAAGTAAATATACATGAAGTATTTTCATGGGATGAAATTAAGTGGTTAAATGAATATATGAAATATTATTTCTAGACAGTTCCATTTTTATTCAACCAAACAGGTAATGGAATTATCTAAAATTGTGTTCCTAAAGAGTAAGTTATCTCCATTTTAAACCATTTTCATTCATTTCCATGTAGTGGTCATTATCAAATTGAAATTTTAATTTCCAAGGTATTAAAATTTTATTATATTAGAAAAATAAAAATTAATGTCAAAAATAATTTATGAAATATTTTAAAATATCCAAAATGTTATGGAACATTAGAAAAATATTGTAAAGGACTCAAATGGGATTATTGGTGGTATAGATTTTTTATGTCTAGTACATATTCTTCATGACTTAATTTCATAAATATCATAGAAATGAATATATATGGGATAAAATGTACTACGTATCTAAGTGGTTGGATGATATTTGTTTACCTAATAAATATTAATTGGGGAAGAATCTATTATTTAAATATTGGGTGCCTTGGGATATTATAAAAAATACTACACTTTTTAAAGTGTCAATTTAGATTATAAATGTTAAAATATGAGTGAGAACCAAAGAAAATAATTACTTATCACCCAAAATTTAGTGGTCATGCAAATGTTTCAAATATTTACTAGAAGTGAATCCTTGATAATAATGTATAAAATTAATGAATGGAATGAGAATTAAAAATTGAAGATACATTCTGAGTTTCTAGAATTAATAATAAAACTCAAATTTGGATATTCTCTTATAGATTGGTATATAGGAAGGCATACATAAATCATATAGTGATTGAACATAGTTTATTTTGGGTTGTTATAATTGTGAAATTAGTTTACAGTGATGTTATTGAAATGATAAAATATAATATGAATTAATTAAAAAAAATTAATGTATCCTATGAGATTGAAAATATCGTTAATAAGTAGGATGAATTGTTCAATGATTATAGGATTTATTAAGATATACTGAATGTAGTAAAATAAGACTTACTATAAATCAAGTATAAAGTTGTTTCTTGGGAAGATCAAGTCAAGGAGGTTATATCAATAACCTACCCAAATAAATTACATAAATGATACTTGAATTTGTTTTGACATATCCCAAAAGGTCTTATTAGTCCCCATGGTATGATGACTAGTGGTTATGGGCCAATTAAAATCTAGAGTGGATTTATTTCTTCACAAAATAAACTCATTAAGACCAAATAGTTAATATAAAATAATAAAACTGTCAATATTCCAAAAACTTGATAAGAGAGAGAAAGTAGATGTAAATAGTTTTAAATAAAAAACGGAACATAAACCATAATCACTATATAAAAAAATTAAGTCATCATCACAATATCAACTTATCGCAATAAGATACCATATTCTTCCATTCACCACAAACTACTAATGGCATGCTAAGTTAGAACATCCCCTGCCTCCAAATGATTCATTTCCTTTTCCTAGACCAAGAATAATAAAATCTATAAATGCTTGAAGGAAAATCTAAGTTGTGAGAAATAAATTTTCGAAGTATATCTCCAATCGTTCAAAAATTATTTCTATTTAAAATTAACAAAATATGGTAATTTTTTAAAAATTACTGGCACTGTAATCAATCACAATTCCAATATAAAAACAATTTCAAAAAATTTCAATAGATAATATAAACCAGTCACAAATGTAAATTTCTATTGAATCAGGAACATCAAAACATATTTTATGATGCATGCATGAAAAAAAATTTATACCAAGGAAGTAATGAAAAATAATTTTGATTAAAACAATATTGTATAAATAATTTAACAAAATAACACCATTTTTAAGAGTCTTGGGGTTAGGTTAGTGTAATGATTGTGGAATTTTTTGAGAAATATGGTTGCATGTGTGCACAAATCCCAAGATGTCAAGCCCAATGGGAATATGTGAACACCCCCAAAGAATGGAATCTATACCCTCATCATAGTTTTTTAAGAATTTTTATCATCAGTTTGTTTCAAATTAGATCTAATACATTACCATCATGTGTTAATTACACATTACTACCCTGAAACCTTTGTACTTTATTGAAAATCATTCATATTTTTTGTTATCATTAATTTCAACCAATCATTTCATATCATCCCCAAGTTTATGTTTCAAAATATTCCATTTCATTTCAAAAACCTAAATCAGCTTTTTTTCATCAAAAAAAAATCCTCAAATTAAAATTTATTTCGTTTCCAACTCACAAAACATTTCAATCCATTATTTTTCAAGAATCGTAATCAAATCCATTCATAGAATATTTATTTAATTTTAAATTCATCTTCCTAAATTTTACACATTATTTTAAAAGTTATAATTAAAGGAGTTTCAGTACACAGACTACCCTTTTTAAAATGTTTATCAAAATCTCAAATCAAACTACATAAATTATTAGGAAAATCAATTAAAATCGAATAAAAAAAGGATTCAATAGATAGGAATGTATTATGAAATCAGCTAACTCATGAATGGAAAAGTGAAACAGAATTCAAAGGTTCTAAAACCAGTGAGAATGAAGCAACCAAAATAGGAATAGGATAGATCCACAATGATTACCTTAAATAAACCAAATGAATACCAACAAATAATCCTATTATAGTGACCTCTCATAATAAAGAAAAAAACTATATCAGGAGGAAATATATCACCATGTTATAAAATTGTAATGCCCAAATCCATTTCAAATAAATACAAAATTGTAAATTTTAGATAAATTATTAATAACATTCATTTTAAATGTTGGTAAATAATTTAATATGGTAATTAATATCTTCTATTGTGAAATAATTTGATAGAAGTAACTCTTATATGAGATTGAATGGATATTTTTCCATTTATAATATTAAAATTACCACCACCATGACCTTAACCACACTCTACTGACAATTTCTATATAATTGTTTCCTAGACATAGCCTCCAACATGACCTCCCTAAGGACATATCACGGCCACCAATAGGTCACGATCACATCATTTTTTCACTAGAAAAGAATCAAAAGCTCTTTTAAAGATTCCTAACACCTCCAAAGCATCCATAACATAAAGATAAATATATAAACCAAATAATGAACCTTATATTTAAGGTTGAGATGGTATAATTCCCCACAACATATTTTATTTATTCCCCCATAAACCCTTTCCAAAATACTACATGAAAAATATATGAGTCCATTATTCTCTCATAAAGGACTCATACTCGCACATCATGTGAGAATCGGATCAATAATTCCATGAAACCCAAAAAAGAGTTATAGAAATTCCATGAAGAACCATTGTCTGATAATCCACTAACTAAAAAGGATGCCTAGTCATGGTCATATCCTATTCCACATAGGTTTCCTCTTAACTCAAGACATAATATGGGTATGAAAGATAATTCTTGAGCTATGATGTGTGAAACACATTACTGATCGATTTCATCAGAGATGGTGAAGGAAAATGGTATGACGCCTTCCCAAATTTCTCAAAAATATCAAATGGTCGCATGTATCAAGGATCCAACATTAAAAAAAATTAATCAATTGATGAAATAAGCAAGGTCAGACTCGTAAAAAACCTGGTCACCGATAGAGAATTTTGAAAATTGATGTCAATGATCTGTATAAGATTTATACCAACTCTGTTTCATTACCATATTTTGATGTATAACCCATATTATTTTCATTTTCTATAACACTCTACGATTTTAAAAAATATCTTCTGTAAAATTAATTTTAATTTCTTTATAGTTTTCACTAAATGAAATGCATAGTTTCGATTGTGTTATACACGACACAAAGTTTATCTTGTCCTGGACACAACATCGATATTCTTTGACAACGTGTGTTACATGAAAGAAAAAGTTTTATAGAATCGTAATATAATATTAATATTTAATATGATAGTTATCACCTAGCCTATAACACCTTGATATTTTAATAAATATTTATCATTAATTAATTTTAATTATTTAATAGTTTACGTTTCATAAAATTGTGTTTTTACACGAACCATGAGGCCCTAATAGTATAAAATGGACATTATAACATAGTTGTTAATTTTTCGGAAATAAATATTAATTTCTAATTTATGAAATAAATATAAAGGTCCAACTCAAAATGAATGTATTGAAACTAAAATCACTTTATTGATCAAAAACTTATTTTCTTCATAAATGAGTTTATCTTATTTTTATGAGTTAATATAAATTTTTAAATTTTTTATAAATTGGATTTGAAAAAATGAATATAATTTTTGAATTCATCATGTCCAAATTATTTTAAAATTATTTTTTTATAAAATATTTATATTTTAAGGATTAATGAAAATACAGATTCTTATTAAAAACTATAATTTCTTTTAAAGTATTTACAATGTCAAATTATCATTTTGGGTTAGTTTTAATATTTAATTATTTAATTTTCATTTAAAATAATCCAATTACTATTTTTTAGAAGTATGTTTGACATGAATTTATTTTTAAAAAAGACATTTTTTGTAATAAAAGGTTATATTTTTTAAAAACTATTTTTCATTGAATTTTACATATTTTAAATTAAATTAAATTCTAGAACTGAGGTTATAATTTTTTTACAAATTGATAAAAAACTAAAATTTAGTATTTCATAATTTATTAAATATTTCTATTTTATTTTTTGGCCAATGTTTGTTGTAATCTTGCTAAATTTTGTTACCATAGTAAAGGGTAAATTTAGTAATTTTGCTCAAAAATAAAATTATAAAGATTAAAAAATGACTCTATAATTAGAAAAAAAAATTATTTTTTGAATAAAATTATAAATATAACATATAAAGATATAAATTCAGTTTTTTAATGGACACTTGTCCATGAAAATGAGTTGTATAATATTTAAATCAACGAAATTCCCAAAATGTCTTTTTCTTTGTCTTTAATAGACCTTATTTGTCCACATGGGGAAAATGTTATGTTATAAACAAATATAAAAATAATTTTTTAACTTAATAAATATATTTTCATTATATAAATTTATTTTTTACTTTTTGGGTCACTTAGATGAAATTATATTGTTTATAAAATTTTATTTAATGAAAATTTAAATATGTCACATTCATGTTTTAAATACTGTACCATTATTTATATAGGGTTACAGAAAAGATATATTTTGTTATAAATATTATTCTTAATAATATAATATTTATCTCTTTTATGATATTTTATATTAAATTTTTAGTTAACGAATAAGTATATTAAATAATTAAGGAACACTGATGTGGTAATTATTTTATTAAGACAAATATCAAAGAAATATTATTAAATATATTAACATAAATATAAATTGGGATAATTATTTTGAAAAAAGAATTCTATATAACAAGGTGACCGATTAGAGATATAATAAATATTTTTTTATAAGTTAACTTTTTATCCTAAAATTTTAAAAAGACCATGTAATTAATTGTGTCAAAATTGACACTAATGATATTTTATCAAATGAATATTTTACTAAATTATTTAAAAATCTTAGAAAATATTTAAAAATAATAAAAAAATATATAACCTGATTAATATAGTTATAAATTGTACATTTATTATTTAATTTACTTCACAAAGTTAAAAATTTACAAACATTTAATATTGAAAACATTTTTACCTTAGTTAAATAAAATATGTTATCTTAGGGTTAATCAAAATGATAAGGTATAAGATAATAACAAAAATATGTCTAAAATATATTTTCTAATGATATTACACCCTTATATAATCTTATTTTTAAATAAATGTAATTTTTTATGTATTTTAATTGATATTTATTTTTTTATAAATTAATTGTTTTTAAAATTTTAAAAGTTTCCCTCACGTCAATTATAAAACATCACCTCCTTTTTCACTTCTTAACAACACATTGAGCCATCAAAATTGAACATCCTTTGACAATGTATCTATTAAACTTCCATATACACAATATGGATATTTCAATATTCTCAAAAGACCAACCCTAGTTTCCCTATAAAGACATCTAATGGAAGTTCTCCAAAGAAGAGGTAATCGTCCTTAAAGACTCTTTATAAATTATTTATCTTTTTACATAATATTAAAGTGTTGTTTTAATTATCAAGATATAAAATTAGAATAATATATATTATAATATGTTGATATTATTATTTAACAACCATATTCAACCTTTTATCCATCCTGAAAAATCTAAAATCATGGTTTGTGAATACATACAGCTTACCGTCTCCACACTCTGTTGTGGTCTGTTTTTCAACACTGTTTTATTTGGATGGGTATAATGATGAAAATAATATATATATATATATATGTGTGTGTGTGTGTGTGTGTGTGTCTATGTGATAATTTAAACATTATATTGATTCTATAAGAAACATTTATTGTTCACTTCTTTACCATTTCATCGTTAAGGGAATGATGTCATCACTCATGCGTATGTACGGCCCAACGTCTCCTTGACACGATGAAATTAATTTTTCACATACACTATTAAATAATTATCATATAATTGTATATAATTAATAAATATGATATATATTTACTTTATTTAATTTTTTAAATGATGTAACTATTTATTATGTAGAAGAATTGGGATTTATACGACAAAATGTGAATTGGAAAAAGAAGTTGTTAACACATGAAAGAAGAGTAATAATGAAATATTATTAACAAAAGGGTTATAATATGTTTATATATGATATAATTAATAGTAATTTGGTTCTATAATAAGTTAATAACATTCTTTCAATCATCTTTCAGGATTTTCTAAATACATACGAAGGAAATCAGACCTAAGGTTCGGGTTACATTCACAATTAATTTTTATTCAGGATTGTTTATTTGTAAGTATTTGTTATGGAATATTTATCTAAAATATGCATGTTTCTTAAAAATTATTCAAACAATGTTTTTATTATTCATCTATAATTTTTAAATTATTTTTTACCCATTTTTTCATTATTTCTAAATGGTTTTAAAAGATTTTTTTTTGTTTCCCTAATGATGTATTTTTTTACTCTTCCATAAAAAGTATGGGAGAAATGTTTTTAAATATATGGTATAAATAAATTTTTATGCTTTCATGATTCCTTATTTTATAGAATATTAACTTAAAATTTTATAAGTTTATTTTCAAATAAAATTTTTTCTTTTAAAATTGTGTTTAATTATATGAGATGAATGCATTTTTTAAGAAAAGGATATTTTATTAAAGAATTATTTTCAAGTGATCTATCAAGATTATTTTTTCTCTATGATAAAATTAATTGATGTGACTTTTAATTGTGAATTTTTTTTAGGATAATATCCATATTATTCATATGGTTAGTTTATGTTTATGAAGTAATGATATTTATAAAACCCATTTCTTTTCTATGGGTTATGTTATGATTAAATGATTTTTATGAAACCCATTTCATTCAATGGGTTATGATATGATTAATGATTTATATTCTTATGGTGCACATATGTATAGTTTTTAATATGTGATGGGTGGGGCATATATCTCCCTCCAATTCAATGGTTAAGGATTTATATCACTTTAGATAGAACAGACTTGAACGAGAAATAATCTTGGTTCAGTAATATAGGGCTAGAATGTGTTGTGAACTTAGTTCAGTAAAGTAATTTGTCTTCTATGATGGTCTTCATAGTGAGCCTTGACTAATATGGAAATGATTTTATATGCTAACGTTTATGTCATAATTTCATGTCCATTGTTATTATCATATTAATTTTGTTCTTTATTAACTTATATGATTTATCATGTGACATGATATCATGATCAATAATATGCAGGATAAAATATTCAAATTTTTTTCTTACATTATTATGACTCATGATTATGATATGATTGATATCTTACTTGCTTATCCTTAATAATCATCTAAGATATCGTTTTCTTATATTTATTTTCCCATGATATGAACAAAGGTATTATATAAGATGTGTCAAAAGGGTTTCTAGTTATTAAGGAATAAGTGAGATATGATGTAGATATTTTATGAACCAGTTGTTTATATTTCCTAGATTCCAAAGGCACTAAACTTATACGGTTATAGAATAGTTCTGTTATGATATTTAATGAATATTATTTTGTTTAGATGCAATATCTATGGATTAAAATTATGGGTTATTGTAGTTGGTATTAGAGAAATGTTTAGTTATCCTTCTAAAACTAGGATGATAAAACCTTATTAATATCACAACGAATAATTCTAAGTAAAGGATATGATCCTAGTGTTTTAGTAAAAATCATGAATAGCCTAGTATAAAACCTAAGGTGTTATGAATTTAAATTTTATAATTTTTTTCCCTTGAATATGTGGTTTCCCACTATTATTAATGTTTCTCACAATATTTTTCTTTTTATTTTAGTTAATAGATTGAACCTGAAGGAACCGTTTTAATGTTGTATGTAATTGGAAATGTAATGATTTTCCTTCTGAGAAACTGAATGTTATAAGAGATAGAAAAAAATCATACTTCTATGCTCACACAACATTATCAAGATATGATTCATATTAGATATACAAATGATCATTGGAGGGAATAAAATTTAGTTGAGACCTTTAGGAGGCAGCATTCACCTTCTTTCATTAGGCCTTATGATCCACATGTAGCTGAACAATGGATCTATAACAATAAAAAGATATTTTTTTGTTTACTAATGATCAGAACATGTCAATTTGATTTTATAATTCTATCATTTGGAAGGTGAAGTGGATCAATGGTGGAGTATTACCAAAAATATAAGGCAATGAATTGAAATTGAATCTATTTATTGTAATGAGTTCACGAACTTATTTTATTATAAGTAAATTCCATGTATTCTTTGAATGAAAAGGGTGAAGGAGTTACTTGGGAAAAATAAAAATGATGATAAGTCTTTTGGTACCTATAAGAAATTTTACAGCACTTCTAAGGTATGCTTCTGAAATTATTATTCAACATGAGTGTAAGGTTGATCAATTATTCAGTGGCTCCAAATCAATTCTTTGAATGTCATGACCCATCCCCCGAGGCCCGTGACGTGACTACCACAAGACCACCTTCCATGGGCCATGGGTTGGTGACTAGCACCGGAAAAGCGTATACCAAAAATGAAAGGCATTAACTTTTAACTTGTCCATGAACATGTCCAACCACATCCCAAAACACTGAAAGGGGGAATCAAGTATGACACTAAAACAAGGCTGATTTCAAGTACCGGTGAAAGTAAGTGGGATGGTATACAAACGCAATAAGGGACTAAAAACTGCAAAGTATAAAAGAAATCTCTTATGACCATCTACGGAAAACCCCACCTGGTCATGAGAGTAGTGAAGCTACTAGAAGCCGAAGTAGTATGTCATGTCTTCCCAGTATTAATGGGCCCCACATAGTCCAAGGCCACCAATTCCACCGTCATAGAGTCTTTTAGTCTCATCCCCTTGTGTACCTCTGTCGAAATGTCGATCGTCTGCACCAGACACGACACGTTTGGGAAAATCCCATGCAGGGGTGGGTATAACATTACTCAATCGGGACCTCGAGACCCTCAAAGGTCTCTCAGTAATACATGAAGGAAAACACCATAAAGAAAAAACCACAGTGGTAATACCACCAAGAAAGATACCAAACCCATGTTACAAATTAAAATATGCATCTCACACCATGTATAACTTATGTACAGAAGTATAGATGATTATTTGTAAAGAAATATCATATTATTCTGTTGAGAGGCTCTACTGTTGGCCTGCACTTGGTTTCTATGTACAGACCCACAGAGGATCTTTATGTGATGGCCCATAGAGGATCGCTAGGTTATGAACCATATATGATCGCTAGGTGATGACCCACGAAGTATCGCTAGGTGCTGACCCACATAGGATCACTAGGTGATTACCCACAGAGGATTTCTAGGTTCTAACCCACATAGGATCACTATTATTTATTCACATCACAGCTAGAAACTAGATTCCCACACTAATCACACTATATTTCTAGAGGATCCTCTCCTCAAGACATCGGTCATACCTTAACACCATGAAGCCCCACATAGAGTACCCCAAAGGACCATCTCGTTGTACGGTTCCCAACGTAACAGACGGTGTGTCGTTCGAACGCCTGGTCTGTAAGTTATAGGTTTTTTAGTAAAAAGGGACCGATTGGATTCAATTTCGATCCAACCCATCCATACTCAATCTTCATCCAAAACTAGAATGGATTATATCATCAGGACTACCTCATAGCAAGGGTCCTAACTCTACTGATGTCACTTCAATTGGATGCTTGGTCTGAGAGATATGGGTGATTTTGTAAACAAGGGCAGGTTGCATCTTTGCCCAGTCCGACCTGGTCAGACCGACCCAACCAAATCATCCTGGGTATTCCACATTCTCGGGTTTAATTATATGGACTCGACCTAACCCGATTCAGGTTGGGATCGGTCTTGGCTAGTATGGCCCAATGGGCCTCACTGGACAGAACCCAGTTTTCCCGATGGTCCAGCCCATCCAGTCACCCAGCCACCCGATCTTGTCTAGCCCGACCCAAAGGGCATGGGTCTGGTTGGCTGGGTGTGGGTCCAGACCGATAGATGCGGGTTTGGCCCACCGGTGCGGGTCTAGACTGCTGGTAGGGGCGTGGCCCTCCAGTCAAAGACATGTTTCACTGTACGGCCGGTGGGGCATCGTATAGTCGAGCCACGGTGGTCACGTCGCGTCTGGACCCCACTGGCCATGTGGTCGCGGGGCCTCCTCCATCTTTGGTCAAGAAACCAAGACATTCTAGCCACCCGACTGACCAAAAGCGCTCCATCCCTCCATGCAGCCCCAAGCTCCACGTCTCATGCTGCCGCCAAGGCCATTCGGTCACGGCCACCTGCATCCTCGATGCTTCGGTGTGTGCCACCAGTACCAGTGTATCGGCGGAACTTTTCACAGACCACCGGATGCACATCGAAGGTCTATTCTTCATGTCACCTACGTCTATGGACCCCATAGATCGCCCTCTTCACCGCGAAGGTCTCAAATCTATCTTACCACCGATTTGAGAGATTGACCAATAATAACACCCATGTCAGAGGGGCATAGGCCTTGTTCATGTCATCTCACATCCTCCACATTAGAACTTTATAATCAGGGGAGGTTCGGGGATTTTAGTTCAATAAAAAATGATAATTCAACCTCAGATAATGAAATCCCAAAAAAAATCATCCTCCTGTATAAACGCACGAATCACGAATCAATCAATTCATGGGCTTCTCTATTTTTTTTCATTTCTAGAATAAAGGTAATATTAAGAACATTTAAATTGAAACAACCCCTACCTAAATTTATTGGGTCCACTGATTATGAATGATTTATTTCCTGTTGTCATCGGTTTGCGATCGTTGGTGTTCAGCACTGCTTTTCACCCTTCAGATCCGATCCACCAAAGTCCATTACTTCATTCTTCATTCTTTGTTGTAGAGGACGTCTGCTGAAGGTTCATTAGAGAATCCCCGCATTTTAATTACCCACTATCAAACGTATTGTCTTAATAAAAAGAAACATGTATCAGTGTTTCTATTACAATGTGACATCACGTCATTACACTGTTTCATTTATAAAACAATGTAGCGGTTACAATTGCACAATAATCCATTAAGGGGATTCCTTAATTGTTCCTCATCTTCGCCTCATCGCTGCATCGCAGCATCGCCGTCGTCTACTCCATGATTCAAAATAATAATAAAATAACTATTTTTATTTATTTTTTTATTTTTCTGGAATGTCCCATAAATTATCTTTTCCATCTTACCCTTTCTGGTCAAAGTTATGTTCTTTCTAGGTGAATTGCGTAATTTCAATTTCAAAAATGCATACAGATTTCAAATATGAGCATCTGTTAAAAATATAGGAAAATCCTGCTCGCACGTTTACTGAACGTACCTAAAAAAGTTAAAAATTAACATTCACCCTCAACCCATGGTGGTCTAGGTTAGGCTCTGTATAAAAGGAACACACCCTCACAAGCTCAATGTAACTCTCATATTTTAAATATGAATTACTATTTAAGAGTTATATGGATTTAAAAATAAAATAATTGCTACTTAATTGTTTTATTTACGGCCAAAAACCGACTTCCATCGTTGGCTCGTCCTGGCCAATGTTAGGATCTTCATAAGGAAATAATACCCTCATGAGCTTATTGGAGGTCTAGTATTTTTAATCCAAGTCACCGTTTTAGAGTTATAAGAATTTGAAAAAAAAATTAATTATTTTTAATTATTTTTTTACATATATGCTATTTTTAGGATTTCTCACTAGAGGGTTGCGCTGACTAAACATAAGTCACACCTGCGGTAAACCCCCTATCCTAAACACAATAGTGCCCTCTGATTTCTTATCTGGGAACTTTTTTAATAATGATTCCATTTTTTTAGGGAAACTTCTCACACATGCTATTTAAAGCTTAAAATTTTTTTATGGATCATTCTGGTCACTTCGCTCCTCGTAATTGCACAACGTCTATGCGCTTGGTCTCGATTTAATTCCATATAATTTAAAAGAAATACACTGAAATTTTGGGACATTAAATTCTCCCCACCTTAGGGATTTATTTCTCGAAAGAAGAAAACAAATTCTAATCAAATAGGTGGGGGTAATGATCATGAATTTGATCCTCCCACACCCATGTGCTCTCCTTGAGATTCTCATGTTGCCACCGAACATGAACCAGAGGAATCGCGTATCCACAAAGTTCCCTCTCATGTCAGTCATCTATCTCCACTGGGAACTATGTAAATGTATCTTCATCATCAATGTCCAGGTCACCCCAGTCGATGACCTCCATTGGATCAAGCACATACCTCCTCAGCTGCGACATGTGAAAAACATAATGCATCCATTGCATCTGTGGGGGGAGAGCTAGGCAGTATGCCACCTTGACAACTCTGCTAAAAATCTGGAATGGTTTGATGAACCTCAGATATAGCTTTCCACTCTGGTCAAATCTATGTAATCCCCATTGAGGTGAGATCTGAAGGAAGTCATGGTCTCCTTCCTTGAACTCCAAGGGTCTCTGTCTCTTATTGGCATAAAACTTCTGCCTACTATGTGTAGTCCTATTCCACTTTTGGATGATCTAAACCTTCTCAGTGGGAGCTCATACCTACTCTAGTCCCATGAGTGCTGACTCCCCTGGGTCTGCCTAGTATAAGAGTGATCTGTAAGGCCACCCGTAGAAGGCTTAAAATGGTTTCATGCCAATGTGGGAGTTATAATTTTTGTTATATAAAAACTCCACCAGTGTTATGTGGTCCTCCCAACTGTCACCAAAATCCAAGACACAAGCACAAAATATGTCCTCCAGGGTCTGTATCGTCTGATCTATTTAACCTTCTTTCTGGGGATGAAAAGTTGTGATCAAATGTTGATGAGTCCTAAACACCTCTTGTAACCCCTTCCATAACTAAGACATAAAGCATGCATCATGGTATTATATGATAGTCTATGGAACCCCATGGATCCTCACTATCTTATATACATAGAGGTGTCACAATCCCTTTACTGGTACCTGCTCCCATATGGGTAGGAAGTGAGCCAATTTGGTGAGTCAGTCTACAATCACCAAAATAGAGTTGTGGCCCATAGATGTACATTCAAAACCCGTCACTAAGTCCATAGAGATACAATCCCACCTCCATTCAGGTACCTCAAGTGGTTGGGCCAAGCCTGCTATAACCTAATGCTTGTTCTTCACTTGCTGACAAGTGAGGCATCTTGAAACGAACTCAGCCACTGTATTCTTGATCCCTAGCCACCAGTACTGACATCGGAGGTCTTGGTATATATTCACCACTATATGATGTACCGCTAAAGGAGATGTATATAACTCCCTCAACACCTCCTCTGAAAATTTCTCTAGTATTATGGTGCATCCTATAAAAAGGATTCTTTTCTCCCCACCTATCGAAAATCCATCACGATCTTGTCCTAAGGATAACTAATCACACCTAGCCTAACAGTCAATATCAAAAAAATTTCCCACCCTAACTCGCTCTAAGAGTGGGGGATTGATATTCATAGACTAGAGGAAAGCTGCTCCCTCACTATCTACAAAGGATATATACATTGTGGCTAGCTACTTCATCGCCTCACTCAACAGTTGTAATCCAGACCTCCAACTGAGTGTGTCTTCCACCACATTCCCAGTCCCATAAGTATGGAATATCTGAAAGCCCTAGTCTTGGAGGAACTCCAGCCACTTTCATTTTCCAAACTGTTGAAAATCTAATGGGAACCTTTCCATCCACAAAAAAGACTACCACCTATAACTGATTGATGTGCCCATCAACCTTTTGGTATTGGGTACTCATTCTTCACAGACACTTGGTTAAAGTTCCAGAAATCGACACATAACCTAGAACAATGGAACATACTATGACCTTCTTCTACAAGTCCCCCACCTACACCCCCTAATTGTGAATATCTATCCAAGACCTCTGATATACTGACATTGAAATCAATTCCATCTCAGTTTGTAGAATGATGTAGAAGTCCATCTCCATATAGGGAGAGAATACTGGAAACATCTTTTGAAATGAAGTTCCCTCACTAGGTCACTACTGATGGGAACTGAAAACATAAAACATCCGCTTCCACAAGTGTATGGTTGGCCGACTCAAGAGTGATCGACTGCACCCTCCTATGCATGAGTTTATCCCTTACTTCCTAGGATTCATTTTTCACCGAAAAAAGAAAACCTCATTTCAACTATATAAATATACCACATCCTTTTTCCTAAAATGTAAAATCTGAGCATGAACTATAGATGACCAGTCCATACCCAAACTAATTTCATAAGTCCTTGATGCTACCACCAAGAGGTTCCAATTGAAACTCTCACCTCATGTGTCAAATCACACCATTTACATAAGTGTGATTATGATATCTCCTCCCATAGTTATCTCCAAACGTATAGATCAGGTCAGTGGTTTAACTAGAAAATCTAGGTCTTGAACAAGATTTGTGACAAAAAAGAATTAGGTGTACTTATGTCTATTAATACAGAAGCTGGTAGTAGACACAAATTGTACCTAGAATCATTCTTGGAGCCCTTGGTTCATACTCCTTTTCTTCATGAAGCTAATACCTTCCCATGTCCTCTAGATCCCTAAGCCTGGTGGGGACCAAATTTCAGTAGTGGTTATAACATGTGAAAATGTATACCACTTCATGCTGCCCTCCAAGCACTTCTTTCATGTTTTATGCACTGCAGATTCATTTATCCCTATCACTTCCTCTTCTTGAAACATTTTACACATCCAAGTCTCTGATACATATGTCAGATTCTTACTTTCCCATTGTTGACATTCACTGGTTGTATCACCTCCACCAAAGAAATTTCAACCACAAGGTTTTCCCTAGAACCCTAACATAAGTTGGAATACACAGAGGAATAGTGCTGGCTCGGATGTCCCTAAACCAATCTTTCTTGGAGGTATGATCCCTGAAGGCACTGGTCGTATCATATTCATTGTGTACATTGAATAATTGGTACACCTCGATGAAAACTCATCTACCAACATGTTGTCTGAAAAAAGCTGTAGAATCTCTTAGGAACACATACCCCTTAGCTTTTTATGGTATGAGACTCCTTCTCTCAGAATGGTTCTTAAGCAATGTCCATGAAAAAGTCACATAATCATAAGATTTAGTTTATCAAAACCCTTCTATCACACTGTTATGCCACGTTGAAGGCTCGCTGTCATGACCGTCATCTGATCTAATGGTGAAGTGTCTATATGGAAACTCGATCTCCACCTCAAGATAGTACTTAGACACCTATAATTCATGCTCTCTTCAGAACCTTAGGGGTATCTATCACTAAAAATAGTGTAAGGCACTAATCCTACATGTGTCCCCTACTGGTATCTCTTGTAGTAACTACTGACCAATAGATAGTTGCATTGCTGGGACGCTTCTTGAAGGTACCATCTCAAGCAATAGTCATTGTACTGAAGCTTCGTCACTATGTGGACCATCCTCATGGTTGCCCATTGGAATCTTGGTCGGTTGTCTACGTGGTGGCATCTTGAAAGATAATCAAGATGATACACAGTCAATAATTTATACCTGGTGAAATAAATCAAAATAATCAAGAGAAAAACATTTACAAAACACATGCAATCATTTTTTTGTGTACCAAGTCGAAAAATAGAATTTAGGGGCCTAGTGTGTGGATACTTCAGCCACCACACCAATACTGGACTCTCTGGCCTGAAATCCAAACTCAAAACAATTAAAATTATTACCTGATCATAAATACAGACTCTTACTTTTTTTGGTAGAACTGACCACCCTCTGATAGTGATTTTTCATGACCCCTCCCCCAGGGCCCATGTCGTGACTACCCCTAGACCGCCTTCCATAGGCCAGGGGCTAGTGACTTTCACTGGAAAAGAATATCCCAAAAAGGGAATGCATTTATTTTCAACCTGTACATACACACACCCAACCGTATACCAACACACTGAAAGGGGGAAACAAGTATGCCATTAAAACAATGTTGAGTGCAAGTACAAGTGAAAGTATGTGGGTGAGAATAAAAACCCCACAAGAAACTGAAAATCAAAAAGTACAAAAGGAAAGTCTGATTTCCATCTATGGAAAACCCCACCTGATAATGATAGTAGTTAAGATACTGGAAGTTGAAGTAGTATGTCATGTCTTCCTAGTCGTCCTAGGACCACCTGATCTTAGGCCACCATGTCCACTATCGTAGAGTTCGTTAGTCTCATCCTTCTGAGCACCTCTTCCAAAACGTTGATCATCTGCATCAGACACAACACGTCTGGGAAAAGACCATGTATATGTGAGTATAAAAATACTTAGTAGGGATTTTGAGACCCTAAATGGTATCTCAGTAGTCTAATATGTAAAACACCACAAATAAAAAAGCACATAGGAAATATCAACAAGCAAGATCTAAAACACATAGAACAAGGTAAAATACGCAGCTCACACCAGGTATAACTTAAGTACAGAAGTAAATATGATAAGTCATTAAGCTAAATCATCTTATTCTATCAAGAGGCTCTGTTGCTGACCTTCATAGGGTTTCTATGTGCATACCCATAGAGGATTGCTAGGTGTTGACCCACAGAGAATCGCTAGGTACTGACCCATAGAGGATTGTATGGTGCTGAACCACATAGGATCGCTAGGTGGTGACCCACAAAATATCACTAGGTGCTGACCGAAACAGGATCGCTAGGTGTTGACCCATAGAGGATCACTATGTGCTGACCCACACATGATATCTATTCTTTCATCATTTGAAAACCAGTCACTAGATTCCTTCAATTACCACACTTAATTTTTAGAGGATCCACTTATCAAGCCATCAGTCATACCTCAACATCCACAAGTTCCGTCATAGAGTAACCCCAATGTACCGTCTCGTCGTAATGGTCCCAACGCAGTAGACAGTGCATCATTCGGACGCCCTATTTTTAACTTATAGGATTTTTAGTAAAAAGGGCCCAGTTGGATTTGAGTCTGATCCAACCCCGACATACTCCATCATTCGTCAAAACTCTATTGAAATATATATGAAGGACTAACACATCTCAAGGGTCCTAAGTTGACTTATGATGCATCAATAAGATGCTCAATCTGGGAGACATGATCATTTTAGTAAACGGGGTCGGTTGCGTCTAAACCTAGTCCGACCCTCTCGAACTGACCTGACCAACTCATCACGGGGTTTCCATGTACCCTAGTATAATTAGACGAACTCAACCTGACTCGATTTGGGTTGAAGTCAATCTGGTATATCCTGGCCAGTGGTCCAGGCCTAATGGGCCTCGCAAGACCCGACCCGGTTTGGCTAAGGGTCCAGTCCGCCGGGTCACCCGACGACCCAGTCTCATCCAGCCAAACCCAAAAGGCATAGGTTTAGCCTCTGAGTGCAGTCCAGCCCACTAGCTAGGGTGCAGCCCACCAGCCGAAGACTGGCCACACGGTGCAGCCGGTGGGGCGTCGTCCAGCTGGGATGAGATAGTCGCACCACATCTGGCCACTATTGGCCCAGCAGACGCGATCCCTCCTAGAGTCGCTGTCGACAGACGGTGGCTCACTAGCCACCGAATGACCGAAACACGGGCTGTCCCACCACACAGAGCTCGGCACCATGTCTCCCACTACTGTCGTGGTCAGTTAGCTACGGCCTCCTGCCGCCTCGGTGCACCACATTACCCAGCTGCCTACACAGTCGGCGGGCCCTTTCTAGATATCTAGAACATGGCTGGCGTCGCCACGTGCCACCGGTAGCGAAACTTTCTATATACTACCTGATGCACTCTGATGGTTCGTTCATCAAGTCGCATGCATCTATGGCCGTCTAAGATATCCCTCTTCACCGTGAAGGTCTCAAATCTGTATTTCCGCCTATTTGAGAGTTTTTTCACAAAGAACACCCACAACGGAAGGGCGTGGGCCTTGTTCTTGTCGGCATGTGCCCGCAATGTTAGAAGTTTATAATCAAAGGAGGTCTGGGTATTTCAGTTCAATCAACAATTATAATTCAACCACAGATAAATAAATCCCAAAAGAAAATTCACCCTCCCACATAAATGCATGAATCACATATCAAACTGTTCGGGGGTTAATCTGTGTTTGTTGTTTGTAGAAAAAAGGGATGGAGAATAACTTTTATAATTAAACGAAACTATACCTAGATTCATTGGGTCTACTAAAGATGAATGATGTGATTCACACCATCGTCATTCCACAATCATTGGCGTTCTTCACTGCTTGTCATCCTCTGGATCCAAGCCTCCAAATTCTATTTCCTCGTTTTTAGTTCTTCGTAAAATAGGTAGATCATTGTAGGTTCTTTAGATAATCCCCGCTATTTAATTCCACACTCTCTAACGTGTTGGTTTAATAGAAAGAAACATGTTGCAGTGTTTCTATTATGTTGTGACATTGTGTTATTATACAATCTCATTTATGAAACAGTGTAGAGTTTAGGCATGCACAACGATCCATTAATGGTATTTCTTAATTTTTCCTCGTCATTACCTCATCGCCACATCATATCATTGTCGTCCGTTGATCAGTCGTACAAAAGAAAAATAAAATAATTTTTTATTGTTATTTTATTATTTTTTTGGAAAGTCCCAAATATTCACTTTTCCATCCAACCCTTACTGGTCGAAGTTAATTCTTTTCTAAGAAAATCTCAGCATTGTGAGTTCAATAGTTCTCTCAAATTTTAAATCTGATCACCAGTTCAAAAGATAGAAAAATCCCTCTTGTGCGTTTACTGAACGTATCTAAAAAAATTCAAAAATTAACATTCACACACAACCAACGTCGGTCGAGGTTAGGCTCTACCTAAATGGAACACACCCTCACAATTCCAATGGTGCACTCAGATTTCCAAATTGTGTTACCCTTTAGGAATTGTAAGGATTTGACAATAAAATAATTGTTAATTAATTATTTTATTTATGGCCAAAAACTGACTTCCACCATTGGACCGCACCGTCCAATGTTTGGATCTACCTAAGAAAATCATACCCTCACAAGCTCATTAGTGGTATAATTTTTTTAATCTGAGTCACCATTCATGATTTATAATAATTTGAAAGATAAAAAAAATATTTAATTATTTTATTTAATTATTTTATTTATTGTTATCCTATTTTTTGGGATTCTCACAGGAGGGTTGCGCCAACTAAACTTAAGTCATTACTAGAGTAAACCTATCATCCAGAACTCAATGGTGCCCTCTGATTTATGATCTGGGAATCGTTCTAAGAGTCATTAGAATTTTTTAGGAAAACTGGTTGCACATGCTATTTTAAGCTTAACATTTTTTTATGTATCATTCTGGGCACTCTAGGCCTTGGAATCGCATGTCGTCTCATTGCCTGGTCTTGAAATAATACCATATAATTTAAAAAAATAAACAAAAATTCTTAGACATTACACTGAAGGGAATTAGCAATAAGTCACTTCAGTAACTATAAATAAATGATTTGATGTGCTCTCAAGGTTGATATGAATATTGGATTCAACAATTAATCTTTTGGGATTTATAATAATAGAAAAATATAATTCATGGGAAAATGTGAAAACCATAGTAAAAATAAGATGAACATTCTTTTATTCGCAATGATTGGGAAGAAACAATGAAGAATCTATATTAATGGGACTAGTAAATGTTTTAAATATGGGAAAGAATTTCATTGAGGAATTAACTATTGATGTTATGGGAAAAGATAACTAATGATGAAAATATAGAAAAGGTTACACAGAATGCACCTCACACACATAAATGATACAAGTGGAATTAAAATGGGAATTATGTTGACTACTTCTCTAATGCAAGGGTTATTGATGATGATCGATGTTAGCAAAGTATTTAGGACAAATACAAATTAAAATCTCATGTGATCACTACTAGTTATGTGGATTAAAATAATGAATTAGTGAAAAGTACACTTACCACCCACTCTAAAGAAGATAATGTTTTATTTGATACTAGATCCACCCAATAATTTATTTCTAAAGAATTTTCTATGGGTATTATTGTATTATCACAACATTTTGATTTTTATTTATCTCTGAAATATATTAATGGTGTAATGGATACATCACAAGTTTATAACTCTTCTCTAGTTGAAGTTTATGGGTAAGTGCTTTATGAAAATCTTTTGATCCTTCATTTAGTTGAATTCTATGTGATTATTGGCATTAATTGGATTAATTTATATTGATATCATATAAATTCAAGATGAAGGGAAGTCATGATTTATATTCCAAATGAATCTATGATAATCTATCGATGCAAGGATGAAAATGAAATTCTAGTGGAAATTATTTCCTTCTTGGGGTTCTTAATTCCCATAAAGGTAGGTTATATGTATAAAATGATTGAGGAGAAACCCACCATTATGGATAAACCTATTTTATGATTTATTTCCAGAAAAAGTTATAGGTCTTCCACTGAATTGTGAAGTTGAGTTTTCAATAGTTCTCATACTAGGTTCAATGCCTATTTAAAATAATGCTTATAGAATGTCCCAAATTAAGTTACAAGAATTGACAAATCAACTCAAAGAGAATCTTGATAATGGATTCTTACTCCCCAGTGCATCACCTTGGGGTGCACTTGTTTTTTTTTGTTAAGAAGAAATATGGATAAATGAGACTCCCCATTGATTATTGAGAACCTAAAAATATCAATATCAATAACAAATATACTCACTCCCATATTGATGACTTATTTGACCAACTATATAGAGATACATACTTTTCCAATATTTAAATTCATTCTAGATATCATCAATTAGGGGTCAAGAATGAGGATATACCCAAGAAGAGATTCCATAAATGTTATGGACACTATGAATTTATAGTGAATCCTTTTAGATTTACTAATTCTCCCACTATCTTCATGGATTTAATGAATATAATCTTTATAGACTATCTTGATTAGTTTATCTTAATATTTATATATTATATTCTGGTATATTCGAAAATAAATGAAGAATATGAAGATCAATTTAGGACTGTTCTAAAGACCCTGAGAAAGGATAAGCTTTATGAAAAATTATCCATGTGTGAATTTTGGCTTCAAAAAGTTATATTTTTGTGTCTCATATTTTCAATAGAGGGTATATCTGTGGATCCGTGGAAGATAGAATTTCTTGAAAGTTGGCCTACACTAACAATGATAACTAAGATCTAAATTTTTCTTATTTTTGTTGAGTATTATCAATGTTTTTTGAAATATTTATAATGATTATATAACCCACTTACCAAGTTGACTCATAAAGGAGTTAAGTTCATATGGATGGAGTAATTTTAGGATAATTTCAAGGAGCTAAAAAATAATTTTAGTTAGTTCACATGTGTTTACACTACCCTATAGTAGAGAAAGGTTTGTGATCTATACAGATGAATCAAATAATGTTATGTCATCTATTTTCATGAAAAATTATATGGTAATAGATTATGACTCATTATAATTAAAAATAAAAGTGATAAAATACCCAACTCATGATTTGGAGTTAGCTACTATAATCTTTACATTTAATATATGGATGAATTATCTTTATAGAGAAAGGTTTAAAATATATAATGATCATAAAAATTTAAAGTGTATCTTCACTCAAAATGAGATATAATATTTTTCAAAGTATATGGTTGAAGTATATTAAATATAATGACTTCTCTATACATTACCACCCTAGGAAAATGAAAAAGGTGGTAGATTTTTTGAGTCAAATAGACCATTCTAGCCTATCCATGATGAGGATCACAAACAAAATTCAATATTTATGGAATTTAAAATGATGGATCAATAAATTTTAATATAAGGGGGAAATATTTTTCAAATGAATGTCCAACCATCAATACAAGTGATGATTATGGTGGTGTAGAAGGAAGATGTAAAGCTATAAAAAAGGTGATAAATATTTCTGAGTTCAACCTTGATTGTGATAGGATAATAAGGTTCAGGAATCCTGATTTTGTTCATCCCATAATATAATTAAATAGGGATATATTGGATGAGACTCATATTTCATCATTCTATGTTCATGCTGAAATCCAAAATATGTATATGGGTCTGAAAGAGTGTTTCTGGTTCAATGGAATGAAGAGAGATATTTCATAGTATGTTTCACAATGTTTGGTTGGATAAAAAGTTAAGGCTGAGAGACAGAGGTCTAAGGGTATGTTACAACCATTACCCATACCATAATGGAAATGGGAAAACATCACCATGGTATTTGTCATTGGACTTTCCAAAACATCTAAAATTCCTAATGATATATGGGTTATATTTGATCACCTTTATAATTTTCCACACATCATTTCATTCAGAAAAGACTTCTCGCTTGATAATATTGTTATAATCTATATTAAGTAAGTGTTAAGAATTAATTGAGTACCACTTTACATTATATCAAATCAAGATCTGAGGATTACCTTGATGTTTAGGAGAATTATTCAGAAGGATTTGGAAAAAGAGTTAAGTTTCAGCACTTCTTATCATCCATATATAGATGGTCAATCTGAGAGGATAATTCAAACTCTATAAAACATGTTGATAACTTTCTCTATAGATTTAAAAGGTGTTTGGGATCAACACCGACCTTTGGTAGGAAATTCTTACAACAATATCTTTAAATATAGTATTCATATGGCTCATTATTAAGACCTATATGATTAGAAATGAAAAATTCCAACATGATGAAATGAAGTTGGGGAAAGAAAGCTATTAGGACCTGATCAGTTTTAGAAGATGGCAGATAAGGTTAGATCTATTCAATAGTTCATAAGAGTAGCTCAAATTCAAAAAAAGTTATATTGATAATAGATGAAAATACATATAGTTTGAAGTGGGTGAGAATGAATTTCTTTGAATATCTCCTTGTAAGATAGTTATGAGATTTTTAAATAAGGAAATTCTAATCCTTAAGTATATCGGTTCTTTTGAAATTCTATAGTTTGTTGGGAAGGTAACTTATCATTTCGCACTGCCAACAAATCTTCCTCATGTTCATGATGTGTTCTATGTATATCTATTGATAAATTTCATATATGGTCCTTCACATGTAGTAAACACCTAATATATAATACTAGATTAAGATTTTTCTTATGAATAAAAACTAAGAGAGTCTTTGGGAATAAGAGATAATGTTATATGAAACAAGACCACTCCCTTGGTTAAAGTTTAATGGTGGAACAACCAATTCAAGGAAGCTACATGGGAACCAAAGGTTGTGAGAAGGTATAGTTGTCCTATTCTATGTGTGTCTATGTGAATAATTTTTAGATAAAAATTCATTTTATGAGGGTATAATGTAACACCTTGATATTTTAATAAATATTTCTCTTTAAATAATTTTAAATATTTACTAGCTTTTGTTACATGAAACCATGAGTTTAAATGATCATTGAGGCAATACTAGTATAAAATTACCATTATATACAAGATTTTAATTTTGTGTGAATATATTTAAACAACATATTTTTGAAACAAATATTTAGTTTTAACTTAATATGAATGTAGTTGTAGTAAAATCATTTTATTCTTCAAAATATCATTTTCTTTAAAAATGAGTTTATTTTATTTTTATGAGTGAATATTACATTCTTTAATTTTTAGTAAATGGATTTTACAGAATTAATTTTATTTTTGAATTCATAATTTCAATTGTATGTTAAAATTATTTTTTTATAAAACTTTTATTTTTTAGGGAATAATGAAAATGATAATTTTTATTGTAAATGCAGTTTCTTTTAAATTCATTACAATGTAAACTTGTTTTTTGGACTAGTTTTAAATTTTAATTAGTTGATTTTGATTTAAAATAATCTAATTATGGTTTTTAGAAAGTATTTTATGCATTAATTTATTATAAAAATCATTTTATGTTTCAAATGAGCATTTTTCTGAAAAACTATTTTTTATGGAATCTTACAAGATTTATATTAAATTAAATTCTAGAACATATGTTTTTTACATTTTTAAAATTATATTACAAATTTTTATTCATAAGATGAAATTTTCTTAAATAATTTTCTTTTATTTTTTTCTAATATGATTAGTAACCTAGGTAAATTTTATTACCATAATAAATGGTAAATTGAGTAATTTAGGATAAAAATAAAATTATAAATACTTAAAAATAACTCTAACACATGACAAAATTTTATTGCATGAAGAAAATATAACCCATAAAACATAAACATAAAAATTAAGTTGTTTAATTGACACTTTTCCATAAAAATGACTTATATAATATTTAAATCAATGAGAGTCACAAAATGTCACTTTATTTGTCTTTAATATCCCATATATATTCACAAGGGGGATCATTTTTGGCGTCAAATAATATAACTATAAATTTATAAAATAATAAACATATTTTCATAATAATAATTTGATTTTTACTTTTTGGGTCACTAAGATGAAATTATAGAATTTATAATATTTTATTTAATAAAAATATAATGAGGTCACATTTAAGTTTTAAATACTATATCAATTTTTATATAGGGTTAAACAAAAGTTATATTATATAATAAATATTCTTCTGAAAAATAAAATATTTATATTCATCACACTATTTTGTTTAAATTTTTTCTGAAAAATAATTATATTAAATAATTACACGACAATGATATAGTAATTATTTTATTAATTCAAATTTCAAATAAATGTTATTAAAATTAATATAATAAATATAATTTGAGAAAATTATGTGATCAAAAAAAATTCTATATGGATTTTAAATCTTAATTATATAAGAAAATATTTTTTTTAATTTAAATTTCTATCTTGATATTTCTAAAATTCCAAGTAATGAATAGGGTCAAAATTGACAATAATGATATTTTATCAAAATAATATTTTGTTAAATTATTTAAAAATCATAAAACATATTTAAAAATAAAAAAAATTATAATATGGTCAAAATTGTTATAAATTGTTCTTTTAAGAGTTAATTAATATCACATAAGTAAAAATTAATACCTTTTAATATTAAAAAATTATTAGCTTAGTAAAAATAAAATATGTCAATTAAGGGTTAATCAAAATGATTTGTTTTAATGTAATACTAAAACATGCCTAAAATATATTACATGATGATAATAAAATCTTATATCATCTTATATTCTATGAAATGTAATTTTGGAGTTATTTTCATTGAGATTGAATATTTTATAAATTAATATTTTATTGAAATTTCAAAAGTGCCACTCACCTCATTATAAAAGGGCACCTCCTCCCTTACTTCTTCGTATCACATTGAGTCTAAAAGTCAAACAATCACCAAAAGGTTTATCTTATAAACTTCTCTAGACACATTCTATAAGTTTTTTTAATCTCAAAATACATTCTTGTGTGTCTTTAAGAGGATATCTAAATGAATTTTCTAAGGAAGAGGCAATCGACTTTGCTAACTCTTTCAAAATTATTTTTTCTTCTACTTCCTCTTCATGTGTTGTTTACAATCTAAATTAATAACTATAGTATCATATATATTCTTATATGTTATTATGATTTTTTAACAACCAAATTACACCATTTATCTATCCTATAAAAAAACAAAATCATTGGGTGTGCGTACATACGGCTTATCGTCTTCACGTCATGGTGTAATCTGTTTTTCATCGCCAATTCATTTCGATTGGGAACAATGATAGAAATAGTATAAATATATATAATAATTATAAAATTATATTTATTATTTAAAAAAATATACCATCTAATTCATTAACATTTCATCATTAATGGAATGATACCATCGCTCGTGTGTACGTACGGCCTACCGTCTCCACGACACGATACAATTCATTATCCATATTCAACATTTAAGAATAATTATATAAATGTATATAAATAATAAATATGATATATATTACCCTAATATCATTTTTAAATGATTTAAATATATCTTAGGGTCAATAATTGGGGCCTCTATGACAAGACATGCATAAAAAATGAAGCAGTCAACACCTAAAAGAAGATAAATATTCAAATATTGTTTAAAAATAGATGATAATATGATTATATATGATATCATAAATAAGAATATAGTTATAGAATAATATAATAACATTTTTTAAACCATTATATAGGATTTTTATATATTTATGAAGGAATTTATACCTAAGGTAAGGGTTAAAGTCACAATATCATTTTATTCAAGATTTTTTATATATAAGTATCTAAATGGAAATATTTACCTTTTGTGTCCATATTTATAAAAAAATTCCAAATTATTATTACTATAATTATAAAATTGTTTAATTAATTTTTAACCATTTGTAAAGTTTTACTAAATAAATTGAAATGAATATTTTTGTCATTTTTTTAATAATGTATTTTTGTTTTGAATGTTTTGGAAAAACTATGAGAGGAATGTTTTTTCAGCTAATACAACATGAAAAAAAAACCACTTTCATGGAACCTTAATTCATTGAAGATTACCTTACAATCATATAATGATATTTTCAATGAAAATTTTTATTTAAAATTGAATGGAACTTTAAGAAAATAAATAATTCTCAAAGAAGAAATTATATTTTCCTCAAGAAGTATTTTCAAGTGATCTCATAATACTATTTTAAATCTATGGTAACATTTTTTGATGTTACTTATGTTTTAATTTTTATATTTTTAAATGATAATATCCATATTATTGTTTTGGTTGGTTTATTTTTATGATGGAATGATATTTATGAATCCCATTTTTGCCATGGGTTATTTTATTATTGAATAATTTTTATGAACCCCATTTTATTTCATGGGTTTTGAAATGATGAATGAATTGTATTCTTGTGGAACACATCTATATGACTTTTTTTATGACAGGTGGGACCTATATCTCCCTACAATTCATTATTTAAATATTAATATCTCTTGAGATATACAGTACTAGAATGGTAAATGATATAAGTATAATAACATAAGGATGAAATGGGGATTGAACCTGATTCAGTAATGTACATTTTCTACTATGATGGTCATGGAAGTGGGTTTTGGAAAATATGGAAATGATTTTCAATTCTTATGTGTATTCCAAAATTTCATGTCTTATGTTATGATCTAATTAAATATGTTCTTTATGAACTTTTATGATTTATCCCATGACATTATATCATGATCCTTGATATGCTAGATAAGAAATTCAAATATTTTTCTTACATTATTTTGTCTTGGGATTATTATATGATTGATATATTCCTGTTTTACCCTTACTAATCATTTAATCTATCCCTTCCTTATGTTTATTTTCATAGGATATTGGGAAATGAATTGTGTAATATATGTCAAAAGGGGTTCTAGTTATGAAGGAATAATCAGGAGACGATGTAGATGTTTTATGAACAAATTCTCTATATTTCCCAATTTCTGAAGACACTAAACATATATGATTCTAGCGTGGTTTTCATGAGTTAAGTAATGAATATTCATTTATTTAGATGTAATATATATGTGTGAAATGTATGGGTCATTATATATCTGTTGGAATGTAATGATTGAATATAATTAACTAAATTTTAAATATATGGTTTACATAGGTTTATATAATGAATTATTTAGCGGCCAATTAGTTAGAAATGAAAATAAAAATCAAATGAATATAAGGGGTGTGTTTTATAAAAATAAATTTATATAACTAAAATGTTGTTTTATATTAATAAATTAATTAATCACTTTTAAAGAATTTTATTACGGAAATTTTTATTTTATATTTTCAATAAAAATTTCAATTCATTCAAAAAGTTTTGTTAGCATAAAATAAAAAGAAACCCAATTTTACCTATAAAAGGATCTATTCTCAAAAAGGGAGTTTTACATCCTTTTAATGGAACAATGTTTCTAAAACAATTCAAAACATTATAAATTATATAGGGAAAAATAAAATTCATTTATTAAATTGGAATATAAAAATTCAATTTGGGTGAATTTTTTGTATTTTATTGAGGAGTTTCATGTTTTGATGAATAATGAAAGATACTGGATTTTAATTTAAAACATATTTTTTGCCTAAATAATTTATAGTGTTAAATTATATTTTTAATTATTTTTAAACTATTATCTGATCAATTTTATATCATTTAATCTAATTTATATCATTTTAATCAATTTTACATTGAAAATGGATATAAAAATATTTCAATCTTTTTAACTTTTCTCTCAAAAATCTCATTGTCTCGTCCCGTATATGGGACTAATTTTAAATTAATTTCAAACACTTCAATGATTGGAATATGTAAAAATAAATTCCACATTTGGATGTAGAATAATTTATAATCTCTAAAAATATAAACATAGTTTTTGATCAAAAATATTATTGAAATCAATTAAAATTAATTATAGCGATTAAGGTACAAATGAGATTACGTAGTGGTTAAAATTTAATCATAAGTGGAGAAATGACCTAGAAACATTTCCAAAACACATTTCATGACATATTTTGTCCATATCCCTATTTTTCTATAATTTTATTCATTATTTTATTCTTATTATGTAAGGTATACCTCCCAATAGTGTTAATCATTTTAAATTTACAAGAATGTCACTCCCCTCCACTGTAAATAGGCACTCACCCTCAACACTTAATCACACCTATAAAGACATTTGGATTATAAAACATTTTCCAAAATAATCATCAAACCTCCCTACTCTCATCTTATAAGCCTCACCTTGGGATGAAAGAAAACCAAGTAATTCCTTTGATGCAAACCAAAAGGAGTTACCGAAAGAAAAGGTAACATTCTTTAACGAGCAATTTTATTTTATATCTTTCTCCACCCCTTAAATTATTCTTATTAAACAATTTTAAAATAACCTCAGTATAATAAATATAATTATATTTTTTATTTTAATTTTTTTACATAGACCTACACACACTTCCATCAATTTGGTAATGAAATCATTGTTTGTGTGTACGATGAACTACCACCTCATGAAATAATGTCATTTTGTTTTACTTTGATACCTCATATGGTTCGGTGTTGTGATGGAAATAACTTTTTTATATGATATATATTATATTTATAATGTATTAATATTTCTATAGTTATTTTATATCACAAACCTTCATGCTTTCCATTTTTTGGTAACACGATAACATCGTTTGTGGACGTGTGGACTACTACCTCCTCAAAGTGTTGTGTTACATTTAGACTTTACATATAATGTATTAAGAATGGGTATAAAAAATAATATATGATATAAATGAAATATTTATGATATTTATGACATAATTATCTTTTTAAAAATATAACATATCGTTTTATTCTTTAAATTTCACACACTGAATAAGTCGTAACGTGGTTCACATATGTGTGAACTACTGCCTCCTCAAAGCGATGTGATTCTTATTTTTCCTCAAAAAATAACAATAAATATATATATATATATATAATTAATTTATATGGTATTTATGAAATATTTTTTATTTTTTAAATATAATCATTACTTATCTTATTTCCATAATGATCATTGAAAAATGTGAACGTTACTCTTGCGTGTGTATGAACTATTGTCTCCATGATCATAACATTGGTACATTTTTCATAAACATATATCCTATTTTATTTTAAAAGTATAATTTATATAAAAATATGATAATTATTTCATGGATATTATTATGTATATTTTTACATAATGTCCACATTGACTTTAGTCGACCTATCAAATCCAATTTTTCACATAATCCAAATATGGTCAAAACATCCAACTAAAACATTATTGATTATGTAATAGAATATAAGTAGTTTATAAGTGAAATAAAATAAATATAAACATGAAAATTGTTATTAATTATTTAATGAATGAACATAATATTATTATTCCGGAATATAGAGAATAATCAAGACAAATCAGACTCACGGTAAGGGATTTCTGAACTTAATTTTCATTCATTGGGTTAAACAATTATTTCATTGGTTATGTTATGACAAGAATATGTGTGAAATTAATTTTCATTATATTATTCAATATTAATAATTTTATTTAGTGGATTCTAATTTTTAACACATAATTATTCCATTTATTTATTCTCACTCCAACGATATGATATTTGTTTGGGGATTTCTAGTAATAATTTTATTTCTGTGAGACTTATACCATATTCACCATTAATTTTTGTTGTGTGGTTTATATACTACCTATTAATGTATTTTATTATTCTTACCCTTAAAATTATTGGGTTTTACATATACATTTGAGTAAATATATTTCATGAGGTTCATTTTTTCAATGTTAATAAAGTAGTAATGTATTTTTGTAACAATTTTTTCCTTATAAAATTTGTTATGTTGTACAAATATTTTATTTTATGAGATGTATATACTGATCCTCTGACATGTTGGGCCATGAATATGCTTATTCTCAAGATATTATAAGATTCCTTTAATTTTATTCAATTTATGTGGATTCTGATTCAAATGTTTGAAAGTGGTATGGGATACTTTTGAGTGTTTAATGCTTACTTTCCTCAAGAATGTTTTTAATGATATCTTTAATGGTATTTTCATTCATACACATCAAAAGTTATTTTTTTACTTGTCCTACACTGGGGTTATTTTGTATTGATATTGTCATCGTTATTTCTTTAGATGTATTATGATTGTTTCAATGATATTTTTAAGGGACCCATTTATTTTCCATTGGTTAATGATGTTATAGAACTAATTTCTTTTCCACAGGTTAAACATGTTTAAATGATATCATTATTCAACCCATTTATTTTATATGAGTTAATCATCTTTTAAAGATATTTTTATATAACCTATCTCTTTTACATGGGTTAATCATGTTTCAAATAGATTTTTATTGAACCTACTTCTTTTCGATGGGTGAATCATGTTTCAAAGAGATTATTATGAAATACAATTATTTTCTATGGTTATATTATGTCATAAAGATATTATTATGGAAAAAAAATAATTTCCATGAGTTGAACATGTTTCACAAATATTACTATGGATCTTCTTTCCTTTCCCTAGTTTAATCGCGTTTTAAAAATAATAATAGTTGTTTACAATGAGTTCTGATGAAAGGAATTATCAAAGATATTTATTTTTTATTTGGTTCATTGGGAATTATAAATAATGGGAATTCCTCGATAGTTCCTAGAAAGTTCATTAGGTCTTAACATATGGTTTCCCATATATCACCGGGAAAGACAATTATAGCTTAACATGGGGTGGCCTAGAGAGTGTTGAGAAATATCATTACAGATTAACAAGGGGTGTCTTAGATAGCATTAGATGATCCCATTATAACTCTCTAAATCATTAGGTAATAAAAATGTTAGAATTCGTCAATATGTTTATTCCAATTAAAATGGTTTTGAAAGGGTTTTTTGAAGGTGATGATCTAAGTAACCAAAAATATATTTAATTTATTTTTATAAATTTATAATGTATCTAGTGATCGAGATTGTTATGAAATCAATCTTTGTTGTTAATTTTAATGAATCTATTTTTTCCAAGTTTTCATATTTGATGATCTATGTAATGATAGTTTTGAGTTATTTTATGATTTTCTATAGTACTTTGATTATGTAGTCATAATCTTGAACACTATTATGCTAATTGATGACATTCATTTGATAATGATTATGTTTTCATTTACTAAGTGTTTGAGGTCATCCTTCTTATGTTTCCTTTTACAAAGGTTTTAATTAATTATTTTTAATTATTTCGGTATGTAAATGATCTAAAAATGAAGATGTTGATGACTTATTTTGAAATAAGAAAACATGGGTTAAATGGGAGAAATGTTATTTTGATGACTTGTAAAATTTTTATATAAGATTTTGTCCTAATTTTCTAAAACTATATACATAAAATTTCCTCTATTATGTAAGTAATAAAAGTTTTACATTTTATTTTTCAATTTTAGATAAAAAAAATTAGGTCACAATTATTGGCATCAAATCTATGAATATAAAACTTGTGGATTTCATTATAGGATCTCATATTGTTGGTTATTAACTATTATAGTTGATATCAATGGTCTATTTTGATAAATTTGGATATTAGGATGTTATTATGTGTGGTAATACTAAGAGCTATGGATATTTTTATAGGACTGTAATATTAAAGATGATTAAAAGATCAAAATCTTAGACAACCCTTTGAGTTGGAGAGATGAAATCTTAAAGTCATTAATGAAATTTTAGGGGATGTTTTATTGGGATGAATGATATGTAAAATTTAGGTTTAATGTAATCTATTCCATTAATTTTGGTGGAAATAATTTTTATGGTATTTATGACCTTTAGGATTTATAAGATCTCTGATACTGAGGTAATTATAGAAACAAAAGTTTTATCATATAGATAACCATGGGATTGATGAAGTGACTATGTGATCAATGTTATTTTAAAGAAACATATCCATATTTTTTTTCTTGAAAGCTGGAAGCCATGTGATAAACTTTAAGGTTATTAAACTCTATAATATTGTGTTTTTTATGATTTCTTTAGTTGAAATTTGGGTTTCGCCATTGAATTTTTTAGATTAATGTATCATGTGAAGGGTTATATGATGTTCTATTTATTTTGGTTTTGGTTAATATCTAAAGATAGATAGAATGTATTGATTTTACCAATTATGGTTATGTGGTCTTGAAATATTTTTTAGTGCTTTAGAAATTAAAAATTCATCCTTAATGCTTATAATTTTCATAAAATGATAATATTTTTGGGTAAATTTTATATAGGATGAAATTATACACACCAAGTTAGTTTATTTTATTCTATTGGTATAGATGGTAAGAGAATTATTTAACTCTAGTAAAAGGATATTAAAAAATTTATTATCCCAGTACCTTCAATTCTAATGAACCAATGGTCTTTTCAATAATCACGGAATTATGTTTTTGAGTCACATAACTTTTCATTGGTAATTCAATAGTTTTTCATCAATAACCTCAATCACTCCGTATATTTATATTTTTCCTTAATTTTCTCCCTATGTTGCATAATAGTTATGTGTATACTCTAGGGACCATTATATTTCCCACTTTCTCTTTTTTGAAAAATGTTTTATTATCCCTTTTAATGATTTGTGTTTTAATAAATTAATTCTAAAAAAATTAATCCTTTGATAACCAAGAAAAATTGTGGGGGGGGGGTCCATTTTAAGGGGTCTAGGATAAAACAACCCAATATTTTAAGAAATATACTCTTTTAAATGAATTTTAATTCCTTGATAGATTTTGATACACACAATTCATAGTTTAGATTTGTTTTACACAATAATAAGTTTATCTTGTGTTTCACACAAAATTTATTCTCTTCGATAATATGTGTTACATGTAAGCCAGAGTTTTACATAATAATAATATAATATTAGTAGTTAATATGAAAGTTATAACCTAGATGTTGGAAAGTAATTATTGAATATTATTAACTAAATTATGAATATATGGTTTATATTTGTTTATAAAATTATTATTTTTTTGACCAATTAAGTAAAAATAGAAATAAAAAACAAATGAATATAAAGGATTTGTTTTAGGAAAACTATTTTTCTTTCCAGAATAGATTATTATATTAATAAATTAATTTAATCACTATTACTAAAAGTTATTAATGATATTTATATGTTATATATTCAAATAAATAATTTTCAATTCATCCAATATGTTTTATAGGCATAAAAAGACTAAATATAATTGTAATCATTAAAGATGTATTTTTTTTAAAAGTTGTTTTATAACATTTTAGTGGAAGAATTATTTTGAAACTAAATTTTGAAAAATTAATAGATAAAATATGAATATATAAACTTTAATTTTTAAATTTTGACATCAAAATTAACATTGGGTGAATTTTTTTTATTTTTCTAAAGAGCTTTATTTTTTTATGAATAATGAAAAATATTGGAATTTAGTTGAAATATACTTTTATATATATAATTTATAGTGTAAAATTTTATTTTTAATTGAATTTAAAGTATAATTATATAATATTTATAAAATTAAAACCAATTTATATCAATGGAATGAATTTAATATTAAAATCAGATAAAAACGTATTTCAAAATTTTGAACAATTCTCTTTCAAACCTGGATGTCGTGTCCTATCTATAGGGTTAATATTAAATAAATTTCTACCACATATGTAACTAAAATTAGGAAACATGGATTAAATTTTTTTATTAATACTAATTTATGATTTATAATAAGTGAAACTTATTTTTTTGAAATATATATTAGTGAATTAAATTAAAGTTAATTTCAATGATTAATTTAAAAATGAGTTTACATAGTGGTTAAACTTTAATCTTATATGGGAAAATGGAATATAAACTTTTTAAAAGCCCAATTTATAGACATATTTTAGAAAAAAAATACTAATTGTACCTAATTTTTTATTATTTTAGACAAATTAGGTATTTCAGACCTCCCAAAAAATTTTACATTTTCATATTTATAAGAATCTCACTCCCCTTCCACTATAAAAAGGCACTCACCCTCCCCACTTATTCAAACCAATAAAGAAATTTGTAACATATAAAAGGTACCTAAGTAAGCTAAAAAATCCATAATATCATCTTATAATCCTTAAATTGTTCATAAATCAAGCTAATGAAGTCTTATGGTGTAAACAAAAAGGTGTTACCTGAAGAAGAGGTAACATTCCTAAACAAGCACTTTTGTTTTATTTATTTAACCACCAATTAAATTATTCTAATTATATTATTATATATTATAAAAATTATTCTAAATATAATTATATTTTCATATTTTATGGTTTATACCTACATATACATAGAATTCTATCAAATGAGTAACTAAATCATTGTTCTTGTGTGTGAAGAACTACCGCCTCACGAAACAATGTCATTCATTTTTTGTTTACCACCAATTATGTTTGGGGATTATTATGTAAAATATGTTTTTATAAGATATATATTATATTTATAAAGTATTAATACTTTTTAATTATTATATAACACATAAATTCGTGATTTTTATTCTGTGAGAATATGATAACTTGTTTTTATATACGTGTGGACTACCGCCTCTTCAAAATGATGTAATACGTTCAAACATTACATGGAATGAATTAACGATGTGTTTAAAAATATGATATAAATGAAATATTTAAGATATTCATGAAGTAATTATATATCTAAAAATATAACATGTTATTTTATTCTTTCAATTTCACACAATGAAAAAGTGATAACGTTGTTCATGGATGTGTGGACTACCGGCTCCTCAAAGCAATGTGATACTTAATATTTCATCACCAAGTATAAATAATGATATATATAAGTATATATAATTAAATTTTTTGGTATTTAGGATATAATTATCATTATATAAATATTAACTTTACTTATCTTTTTTCGTAATGATTATTTAAAAGTTAGAACGTTACACATGCATACGTACGACCTACCGTCTCCATGACTGTAACGCTGGTTCATTTTTCATAACAATCCTTCATGTTTGATTTTAAAATTATAATTTAAGTAAAAAAATTATAATTTTTTTATGGTTATTATTCAGTATATTATTAAATAATGTCATCACTAACCTTAATCAATTTATTAAATTTGTAACACCCCAAGATTTCATAGTGTGTTATTTCTTCAAAATAATTCAATAACTGGCACTACAGGCAACACCGGGTTCAAGCGCACCATGACTTACCAAACAAGCCGTTAAAAAGAGGTTATGAATAGTATTAACTAAATTTTAAACTTTATATAATCCTTATAATTTTAGATTCCATATTATCAGTTTCTTAGACATAATGTAAGAACAAATTCATTTTCAGTATTGCACTTTTACCAACTTTTAATAGTGATCCCTTTTTAAATACAATATTTTAAACTTTTTGACTAAATGGGTATATAAAGAATTTAAAATTTAACACCCCAATCTTCTACGGTATGCTTCTCTTTAAATAATGTGATAGCGTGTGTTGTACGCAACACCGAGTTCTAACACACCACAACCAATCCAACTTGCCGTTATGAATAGTAATACCTAATTTTTGAAATTATATATATTTTATATTTCAAAATAGACTTCATTTTTGGATTTCGAATATCGAATTTAGCCTAGGGTCAAATTTTGGAACTTTTCGAATAACACTTATATTTTGATGAATAGTGAAAATTACTAAATTTTAATTAAAAACATCTTTTTCAATCGAAATAATTTATATTGATAAATTATGAATTTGAGTGGTTTTAAAGTATATTTAGAATATATTTTTACCATTTAATATAATGTTTGTAATTTTACATAATTTTACATTTAAACCGAACATAAACAAGTGTCAATCTTTTGATAGTTATTATCTCTTAAAAACACGCTTTTTGTTTTAACAACGGGAATTAATTTTAAATTAATTTATGCCACTTCTATGTTTTGAATTTGGAAAAATGGATTCCATATTTGGAATCAGGATTTTCAAATTGTGTAAATAGGTAACTTTTATTTTTAGACATTTTGAATAATTACTGCGGTAAATATTTTAATTACCATGGTTAAAGGGTAAATCCGGTAAATATGGGTTACAAGATAATATTATAATAATTCAAAATTACCCTAAACCGTGTCCTAACCTTATTGGTTGATACATGTCCGACCATGGGCATCTTTGGGTCGATTTTGGGACCTCATGGATCCACTTGTAGGTGATAGGGACACTTTATTTTAATTAAGTTAAAATGAATACAAAAATGACACAATCATATATCTTTTAGCACAACAATTTTTACATAGGGTTATATATGTTGGATTTTCGACTATAAATATTCAGTAGAAATACAAAAAGATTTCCTACATAATGATAGTTTATTTATAATTTTTAGAAATTAAATAATTTAATTTATATATGACACAATGATGATGCAGTAATTACCTAATTAATGAAAAATTAGAATAATTGATATTATAAATACCCAAATAAATATAATTTGAGACTTTTAATGAACTAAACTACTTTTATAGGTTAATATGACATTTGAGTATTGATTTAATTAACTTTGTTTTATGTAATCATTCTGTTATGAGTTTCACAAAAATCATCTATTGAATAGTGTCAAAATTGACATAAAAGAGTTTTTAAAACAAATATTATATTATTAATTGATATTAAATTCCTAAAAATCTAAGTCTCGGGCAAGAAACTTATATCTTGATAGGTGTATCATTAATGGACCACTTGGGGGTCTCTTGGATGTATATAGTAAGTTTATTAACCATATAATATAAAAATACAAAGAGACATTGTAAAAGTGAAACTAATTAACTTAGAGTTAATACTTAAACATAACGTTAATATAAGTACCCAAACCTGTATAAATTCTATTGGATGAGTGGTTTTAGAACTATCCCCACCTTAAAATTTGAATAAAAAACTTTGGATCCATTAGAAACCGAATATGAATTTACTATAAATTAATATTTCTAGCTTTTCCAAATGTGCCCCTCACCCCTCTTATAAAAGGGTACTCCTCCTTCTCATTTATTCACACCTTCAAAGCCTTTTGGTTAGGACAAAATATGACCAAATACTCTCCCAACTTCCCTAAATACAACCTAGTGGCCTTATTTTGATCAGAAAGCCAACCTAAGGAGCCCTTTTGATCAAATCAAAAGGATGAACCCGAAGAAGAGGTAATGATTTCACCACCCTTTTCCAAGTTCCTTTCTTCTTCCACTTCTTCTTCCCTTGTTTTTACCATTCTAAAATATAAATCCAGTATCATATATATACTGTGATGTTATTATAAATATGGTACAACCATATTCAGTATTCTATCCACCCTTTGAATAACATGTCACCATACGTGCGTACGTACGGCTTACCGTCTCCACGTCGTGGTGTAATTGTTATTCAGTATATTATTATTTGGATGGGTATAATAATGATGTTTAACTCATGTAAATAATAAATATAATATGTTAATGATTCTGTATATATGATATACCATCCATTTATATATTATTTTAATATTAAAATAATGATATTGTCGCTCGTGCGTACGTACGGACTACCGTCTCCACGAACACGATGAAATTCATTCTTCATCGTATCCATTCAAGTTTAATTATCATTTTATGATTTAAAAAAGACGTTTAAGGACATTATATCATTCTGGATATGAATAATATACAACCTATCCATGAAAAACATGGCTTACGTAACAAAACATATAAAAGAAAACAAGTAATTTAACACCCGAAACGACGATAATACTAAGATATTATTAACAAAGCAATGTTAAAAGAGCATATATGATATCATATTAATATATATGATTCTTGTATAATTTAATAACAATTATTTCACCATTATACCAGAGGTTAACCTACCCTCAACCATGGAAAAATACAAGGTAAGGGTTTATTTCACAATCTCTTCATTATCCGAGGTTGTTTATACACAATTATCTACTGGGATCTCTTTATCATCCACATCCATGTTTCTTCGAAATGTATTTCAAAAAAATTACTATTTAAAAAGAATATGGGTTAAATTCATTTATACCCTTATGTGTTTTTAAAGGAATATTTCCGTCATTTTCCAAACAAGACACTTTTTACCTTTCGACAAATTTAAGATAAGAATGTTTTTTTAACTTATAAGGCGGGTGCAGCTATTTACCACCGTTATAAAATCTTCAAAGCTTACCTTACAATCTTATAAGAATATTTTAAAAGAAAATGTCTTATTTTAAAATTATGTGACTTTTAAATGATTTCAAAATGAATAATTTAAGAATTTTTAAAAGGTACTCATTTTCAAGATCGTAATTTTAAATGTTTTAAAGATTTATCTTCTAATTAATGTCCATGTTTTCAAAATGATTTTAAGGATTTATTTATATGGACATGATTGTTTTGAAAGGATATTTATTTTCAAAATTTTCAAAGTGGTATGGGACACTTTGATTCAAAAATCTCTTTTAAATTACTTCCTTTATAAATGTGTGACTTTTCAATGACTTCGAGAAAAGAGGTATTTCTCTCAAATAGTTTTGATTTCATCTATGTCAACATCCTTTGATTGATTTTAAGCTTATTTGATGTTGATTTATTATGATATAAAACTTTTGTATTGTATTGAAGGTTTTGTGATATTTTTTACTGTGGATGTGTTATTTTTATACCATTCATGGTTTATGGTGAAAGTATTGACATTTCCTATGCTAGTTTTAATACGAATGTGTATTTTATGTTTAAAACTTTTCATATGGGAATACATTGGACTAAATATGTGACGGGTGGAGTCCGCTATAGCTCATCGATGCATCGGTAGGTCTCATGAGACAAACTAGTGTCTTGGAACAAGGCTTTGGAAAAATCTTATTTGTAGTCTTGGCATGAGGCCTTGGCTATGTGGTTATGATAGTCTGGCATTATGCATTCCATCATTATGAAAGTGGTTATTGATATTGCATGTGATTATTCGATTAGTAGAATATCCATGTGAATAATTAAATGGCATTATTTCATTTTACTTTTTCCATACTAAGTTGAAGTTCAAGTTTAAAAGGATTTTGTTTTAATTATACATTGCCTTAAATGTTTATTCTTATTTTTGAAAGTTTCCACTATATTGTTATCCTTACTGGACATTTGAGCTCACCCCTTTTCTATGTTTTATTTTTCCCAGGATGTGAAGAAGTAAGTTATGAATGACCTGCGGGGATTTTATGTGGGGATATGAGTGTGGAATAGAGAAACTATGTTTTTGTAGTAGTTTTTCACTTTATGATGTAATGTAAAACTTTATGAATATATCTAGTGTTTCCAAGGCTACTAAACCAATCGGTCTTTCGAGATTTTATCTTTCTTGTGATCATACCAATGTTATGTAATAATGCACCGACTCTGGGTAACTAGGGTCGGGGCATTAAAGTTGGTGTCAGAGGAAGTTTATTACAAACCTTGGAAGCTAGATTTAGATAAACTCTGATTAAAGCACATAGATTTAAGATGGACTTTGAGGATTAGTATAAAAGAACTTCCTAGAATTTTGGTATTGTAGAGATTTTGGGAGTTTTCCAAGAAATACATCCATGTCTGGGTACGACCAGGTAGAGGCGGCTCTAGCACAGATGTACCAAGGGGTAAAACCCGAAAACACCGCTTTGAGCTAGACTCAAATGGGAACTGGTGCACGACAACGGGCCTTGCTGCACTCTTGGTTACGAAACTCCGGAGGGATATGCTTAGGATAACTCTCATTTTCTTTACAAACCATTATGAAGGGTTTATGAGTATATACTTCCTCAAAGAAGACATTTTTATGATTATGGATTATATCCATAAACTATTTAATTTATGTTATGTGTTTTACAAGTTTGGGATTAGGTATTGTCATTCATAAACTAATCTAGTGTATGCCATTGTGTAGAAATGGCGCCTAGTAGAAGGAATGAGAACTCCAGCAATGCACGTGATCCAAAGGGAAGGAAGGATCACATCTTTCATGGTCTTAAGCTAGAATTTATAAGAGAAATAGTCTCCCATGTATTATCATCTTATGAAGAAATAATATCATGTGTTGATAAGATAAGTAAAGAGTTTACTGAGTCATATGGATTTGAAGGGAAGCATGAGAAGAAAATGATGGAAGAGGGCAATATGGATAAAGGGAAGAGGGAAAAGAAGAATCTTCCCATATGTGATAACTGTGGGAGGAAACACCCTGGAACTTATCTGAAAGGAATGGGAGTTTGTTATAAGTGTGGAGGAAAAGGGCACAAAGTACATGACTTCAAGGGTAATAAAATGGTTTCAAATGTACAATGCTTCATTTGCAAGGAATTTGGACACTACGCAAACCTATGTTTTAGTCATCAGACTATGTCGCAAATGATCTTATTGGATAATAATCAAGTTATGGTACTACCACAGATGAAGAGGAATTATTATAGTTCTTATGTTTATTATTTCATTTGAGTATCAACAATGTACTTATTATAATAATTATGGAGTATATAAGGATTGTACTGCAGTACTATTTCATTATAGACATGAGATTGTGTGGAACAAAGAAAAGTGACTCAATAGGAGGTTAAATTTTTGGAAAATATATGGTTGAGAGAAAGATAAACCATAATATGGTTCTGATACCAAGGTAGTGATTTTAGAATAATAAATGATTGATTTGGATAAATTATATTGGATATTCTTGACTACCTTGAAGTTGATTAATGATTTGTGTATTCCATCATTGTTGGGGTTTAAAACATTTTTGGATTGATGAAGTATATCCATCATTCTATATGGAATAAGGGAGCATGAATGTAATCAATAAGGATTATGGTAATTCAGGATGTTTTAGTGTTTTAAAAGAATACATGATGAAGGTATTAATATGCTATTACGGGGTAAAAAGGGTCTACATTATGTTTACCTTCCTTATAAATGTTGGACTGTGAGTTTGGATAGAAGTATTTTGGATAAATTCTAGTTTGAGATTAATTTTGGATTTCCATAAAAGGACAACCCGGAGGTCAGGCACCAACCCGTCGCGACCGACAAGGCCGCAAGACTTGAACACGCAACCGAAGGACGACAAGGGTGTATCACCTACCACTGGCCCATGAGATGTCCTGGATTAAATAATGTAGTTTTTTTATAAAGATCTGGTAGAGGAATTATAAATTCATTTATTTTGGAACCCTGTACGAATACTATAAATAGAATTTTTTTTACGTTCTATTATCTTTTAGAGTGAAAGATGGGTTTGTGGTAGAAATTAATTAATGGATAAAACTCTAATTATAAAGTAAGTATATCTCTTTATGATCTTAGCCAATCTCATAAATAAATTCCTCAACATTAAGAAAAGGAACTTTGAACAAAAATGTTGTCCCAGATGGTACCTTAAATCATCACTAATTTATGGCTTTGGGATTGTTGGCCTTTTCATAGCCATGTTATCTACCACTCTCCATCATATAATTGATGGTTAGATTTCTCTTCCATATCCATATTTTCCTACATGGAACCCTAGTATGTGTTATTTTCGGTAATCTTCATACCTTCCACTCTTTATTTTAAATAGAGGCCTCATTAATTCATTTTTCGATGTGGGATTTCAACTAAGATATTTTGAAACGTCAAAAATGTGTTATCCTAATACCCTATGTTTTGTTGAACCAATGGTATTTCAAATCATCATAGATTGTGGAATTTAAGGACCTCAATTTTACACTTGTTTTTGATTGATGACCTCAATCACTACCTATAAATATTTACGTTTTTACTCCAATTATACGTCTCTAATTGCAACCAATGTTCTCCTAATCAAGATCATAATTTGGTGGTGACCCTTTCATTTCTGTTTTCCTCATATTAAGACTAAATTTTAGTAACCCAATTTCTGATGTGGTTTTTCCCACAAATATATTATCTATTTTCAACCATTTATTTTCGACGAACAATTTCAAATTGCGAGGACGCAATTTATTGAAGGAGGGGAGAATGTAACACCCCAATATTTCATAGTGTGTTATTTCTTCAAAATAATTCAATAACTGGCACTACACACAACACCGGGTTCAAGCGCACCATGACCTACCAAACAAGCCGTTCAAAAGAGGTTATGAATAGTATTAACTAAATTTTAAACTTTATATAATCCTTATAATTTTAGAATCCATATTATCAGTTTCTTAGACATAATGTAAGAACAAATTCATTTTCAGTACTGCACTTTTACAAACTTTTAATAGTGAACCCTTTTTAAATACAATATTTTAAACTTTTTGACTAAATGGGGACATCAAAAATTTAAATTGTAACACCCCAAGTGTAATGGCCCGGACCTCTCAGGTCCACTACTTTGTGAAAATGTGGTGTTGGAGGTGTTTTGGGAGGTCAAGGTGACTTATCCCCTAGTCGCTATCTACCGGTAGCTCGGTCTACCGGTAGCCGCAGCCTACCGGTAGCTCGGTTTACCGGTAGCCGTAGCCTACCGGTAGCTCGGCTAACACTTTGCCAAATTTCTAGTTCTGTGAACAGTATTTCTATCGGTGACCTTCTATCGGTAGACTTGAATAATGTTCTATCGGTGAGGATATAACGGTAGACTTGTGTTTCTATTGGAAAGGTTCTAAAGGTGACTTTTTCTTTCCTTTGCCAATTTTTGAGTTCTGTGAACAGTGTTTCCAGAATCCTAAGAGCTACCGATTCATTCCTTTGCCAAATTTCACGTTTGAACAGTGTTTCCAGAATTCTAAGAGTTACCGATTCCATCCTTTGCCAAATTTCACGTTTGAATAGTGTTTCCAAAATCCTAAGAGCTACCGATTCCTTCCTTTTCCAAATTTCATGTTTGAACAGTGTTTCCAGAATTCTAAGAGATACTGATTCTTTCCTTTTCCAAATTTTGAGTATGTGAATAGTCTTTCCAGCTTCCAACAGTTTCGCCTTCTTTGTCATAAAATACATTTTAAAACCTTATTTTAAGGACTTTAAAACCGGATCAAAGGCCATAAATCCTATATTAATTATTCCTAAGGCCAGGATGTTTTTGCTTGGTCAAACCGCGTGGGTTAATGCGATCCGTTTTTAATGGAGAATAAATCAGATCTTAAACCGTTGCCTCTCTAATTTTTTTTCTATAAGGAACGAGATATCATTCTTCATTGTTCTTACTCCTGGTTCTCATCTACGAGACGTTAGAACCTTGCAATAATTCCCGTAGGAGTTTCACAGTCAAACGTTACTCGGATCAGTTCCGCTCTGTTTGATGCAACCAAGCTGTGTCGATCATTCTTCCATATAAGGTATGTTTTATCATCGTTCCTTCGGGGATCACCTTCTCTTGTTCTCCCTTCCATATTACCATGTAATCTCTATGGTTCTAATGGGTTTTAGTTGATTGGGACTTACCGTGGCATCCTCGGGTGTATGCAGTTGCCGCGAGAGAAGGATTGTGGCCCGTTGTGTGGATAAAGGACGTCAAGAACTCTTCGAGGTAGGGGATTCATGGCTTCTCTAGTTATGTATGTGAAATCGTAGAATTAACATGATTTAGTCCTTTGGATCACAATGAAATTGACCTAATTAAATACTTGAACCAGATTAAAAGAATTGGTTGATCGTATAATGTTTCTTTATACCGTGGTAACGGTTTGCCTCATGTTTTCTAGTTAGAATGATATCTATGTTTTCTTTGATTTTGTTGTTCGTTCATGATAGAAATTGATAATGAACGTAAAGATGGAATTAATTGGCTAAAGATAAAGAGGCATGTAAATTAATCTGGTTATTTTCATTGTTGTAGTTGTTCTAATTTGAGGATAATCAAATTAGGGAAGGAAGCATGGTTATTTAATTGTGATAGCTTGCTGATTAGGTATCCATGAATGGAACATACGAATAAAAAATCTGAAAATTCAATATGGATTAAAGAACAGATTATGTGGGAATTTCTAAAGGGGTTCTGAGTTACCCTCTTGTTTGCTAAAGGGTCAAGAGCCCATGGTTTTGATTGTTGTTTTTCTGCTGCGTGTTCTATTATGTGAGCCTGGATGGGTGTGGTGATATGTGGATGCCTGGAGGCCTTGTGGTTGTGGTAGCGGATGACGCCTAGAGTGGCGAGATGCATCAGTTTATGCATGTGGGTGTCAGGGAGGACACCGAGGGTGATGGAATGGGATGGATGTGGTTGTTGGATTCTTGTGGGTTCTTTGAATGTTTATCTGTTTTGTTTTTCCCCACTGCTCAAGGCAGTTGGTCTTGCTTTCCATTCTTCTGAAGGAGGCAAAGACACGTGGGGTATGCCACGTGCTTTCCGGGTTTAGCCTCTCGAGGGAGAATGGGTTTGTGCTCATTCTATAGGCGGAAAAGACTCGACAGGTAGTATATCTACTCACCGTGTTGAGCCTCCTTTGTGTTTAGTAGCATAGGATACTTTTCTAGAATGCATGGGAATGTGGGAAAGTAACTCTATAATGAATGTTTGATTAAATGGTGATAATCCACGGGGATGGAGGTGCTGGAATTTTAAAGGAGATGTGAATCTAAAAAGGAGCATTGATTTTCAATGTGATGCCATTTCAGTTTAATGTGGAATTGTTCATGGTTAATTAATGTTTAATGAATTAATTAACGTACAATGGAATTGATAAAATGAGAATGGAGTAATCTAATAAATTTCTTCAGATGTTGTGTACTTATAGGATACCTTGTCATAGAAGTAGCAGCCTGGAGTCTGAGAGACGTTAGCTGCAGTTGTATCTATAAGACTAGGTAATGCCCATAGTGTGGATGTGAGTTATATATATATATATATTCTGTACTTTTTGTGTTTCTATACGCTACTCCACCCTTTCGGCAAGGGAAACTGACACTCCAGGGATTCTGAGCCCTGGGGGGGTGTTTTCCCCAACATTCTGATGGGAGGTTGAATGGCTGACTACCCCCTTTGACCCCGCTCTCATCTCTTGGTAAATCTTGGTGATGTTAGGAACAGTGGTTAGTTTTACCCATATATGTGTATAGAGGGATGTAATGGCTCATGGTTATTTCACACACATATATTCTGGATATAGTATCCTATGGACTACTATAGGTGTAACGTGTATAGGTTGTGATGGCTTGAGGACCCATACTCGGTGTATGGGCTATAATGGATTAAGGTATAATACCCGATGTATGATACACGTTATGCGGGCTGTGGTGGCTTCTGGAACTTACCTGGTTACTTTTGGTTGTGGGGATGGTGTGGTGCTTCGCCCAGGTGTCTGCGGGAAAGCCTTTAGAGAGAGATGCACAGGACATATGTCATTGGGGCAAGGCGGAAAACCAGTGGGGAAGTAGAAGCGGGGTTCCCTTGATATTTTTTACTATATGCTATATTCTTGTATGCGTTACTTGGTGAGAGTAGCCATGGTGAGGTTGGGAACATAGTATACATGTTTAGGTTACGAGTTAGTTTCACTTGTTGTTCACTGGGCTTTAGCATGCTTTCTTTACTTTTCCACAAGAGGCTTGGGGAGGATCCTACTGAGTATACTGTTATCTCACCCTATGTACATATAAACTGTTTTTCAGGTCACTTGGAGTAGGTTGGAGATCAAGATGGTTACTACTAGCTTCCAGTTGGAGGAGGAGCTGTTCGGGCTTGTGGTCGCTACCGTTTTACTTTCTTTTGGGTACTTTTAGTTTTCCCTTTCAGTTGTAGTACTTTTGCATGACATTTCATATATGTACTTGGTTTCCTTTTATATCTCAGTTCTAAGTTGGAGTTGATTGGAGACTATTCTATCTCTCTTTTCTGCATGTGTTCTCTTAGAGGGTAATGTCTCCCATTTGTATGTTTATTATACCCTCGGTGCTAGTCGCCAACCCGGGGCCTACTGGAGGCGGGACTCGGGGGTCATCATCTCCCTTCTCACATTTCCGGCCCAGGAGGGGTACACTTTTTGGGGAGGGGTTTGTGACAGAGTGGTATCAGAGGTCTGGTTGAGGGATAGGATGGAGTTTGGAGGTAGGCACAGGTGAGGATGCATGGGGTGGTATGGAAACGGTGTCATTCATGTTTAGCAAGTGGGGTAAACACTGGAGACCGGCAGAGACATAGGCGTTCAGGGCCCCCTATGATCTGTTGCACAGACCTTTAAGTTTACGATGGCTACTAAACAAAGTGATACTGGTTGCAGGGTAGAGACCTAGGAAAGGATCATGTATCATTATTCTTTGCGCCTGTGTTTGAATGGGTAGACCTTGGGATAGGTAACCTGAAATTAATAAAACAAAACAATAAATTAATTAATGTTGAGTCTTCCATATTCCAGGCTTAGGAGTTCTAACAGTTGTTATTTTACAGGTATGGCTCCAGGTCGACGTCCTCGTCCGGTTTGCGCAGAAGATTCCTAGCAGGCTGTTCCAACAGATCACCGCCGAGTAGAGGTTGACGAAGATGACACTTGGAGGAAGACACTTCGAGAGTTTCAGCGCCAGAGTCTACAGAAGTACGAGGGCTCCATTTCAGATGCAGTCATAGAAGACTGGTTGGAGGAGATCGAGATAGTCTTCAGTTCTATTCGTGCTCGAAAGGAACACCGGGTGTCCTTGGATGTGACGATGTTGTGTGGAGCAGCGAGGCAGTGGTGGTTCTTGTTCCTCGGTGATCATGAGGAGTCAAAAATCTCATGGGAGGAGTTTCGAGACAGGTTTAGAGTCGAGTTTCTTTCGTCGACTGTGAAGGTGTCCAGTCGCCAGGAGCTTCTCACCCTTCGACAGGGGAGCTCCAGTGTACTAGAGTTTGGAATCCGTTTCAGGAACCTTCTACGATATGCTTCAGACCTGTTACTAGATGATGAGGCCAGTGCGATGCATTTCGAGGAGGCTTTGCATCCATAGATCCAGTGCCAGGTCACCCCATTTATGCTGAAGACATATCTTGAGTTGTTGGCGAGGGAAGAGGTTGTTGAGAGGACTTTGGCCAGGACTGGATCGTCACGAGAGGGAAATCTTCATGATTCCTCATGAAGGAGAGATGTGGTCCGGGGTTCCCGGATTTCAGGACATAAGAGTTCTCATTCACCTGGGGGTAGTTCCTAGCCCTTCCCATCTCGTTTCTCCGGAGGCAGCAACTCTCAGGCCTATACCAAGGGATCAGGCGCTTGTTTTTCTTATGGTGGTCATGGTCATAAGCTGCGGGAGTGCCTGAATTTTCAGAGCATTCATCGTGCACCGGGTGCTCCACTCCAGGTTCCTCCGTTGAGGAAGTTCCAGCCAAGGCAGCAGCAGCAGGTTGCACCAGCTTTAGATCACCAGAGGGTAGATGGAACTGGTAGAGGACAGCCCCATGACGCTCCCCATCCTCAGAGAGTAGAGTGCGGTCGTGGTGGTGGTCGTCATCAAGATCAGAGAGGCCGTGGAGGAGGTCGTGGTCAGATCCATGCTCTAGCGTTGCCAGCCCCAGGCGAACCAGATGTCGTTCGAGGTACCCTTTGCTTATTTTATACCTTGGTGTATGCCTTGTTTGATTCAGGAGAAACACACTCCATCATATCACCTACCCTTGTCTATGCTTTGGGACTTGAGGTAGACAGGCTTCCAATGCCCTTGGCGTTGACTACGCCAGTTGGAGGTCGAGCTGACTTGTTTGAAGTATGTAGAGACTGTGAGCTAGTGTTGGGGAAACACTACTCTTGGGTAGATTTCCTATGTTTGCGAATACAACCATATGATGTCATACTCAGCATGGATTGGTTGTATTCTGTGCAGGCTGTTGTGGATTGCTACAGGAAGAAGGTCGTTTTCCTTGATGCAGATGGAGAGAAAGTGGTGTTTTTTGGTGAGAGAGATCCTCTGATGAGTCATAGACGAGTTTCATCCTTATCATCCATGATGGCTGGGATGATGCTGAGTTCTTCAGAGGTTCAACAGTTGGCGTTTCCTAGGGTCGTAGAGGAGTAACCTGACGTCTTTCCAGGAGAGGTTGTATCCTTACCCCCTCAACAAGAGATCGAGTTTGGGATCGAGCTACAGCCAGGAGTGTCCCCTATCTCTATGTATCCATATAGGATGGCCCCTTCTGAGTTACGAGAGCTACGTATTTAGCTTGATGGTCTGTTGCAGTGTGGTTTTTTTCGGCCAAGTGTGTCACCTTGGGGTGCACTAGTTTTGTTTGTGAAAAAGGCTGATGGCAGTTTGCAGTTGTGCGCCGATTGTCGTCGATTAAACAAAGTGACAATAAAGAACCGCTATCCTCTCCCGCAGATTGATGACTTATTCAATCAACTGAAGGGTGAAAGTTGGTTCTCAAAGATCGACTTGTAGTCATGATATCACCAAATGTGTGTAAAGGATGAGGATATCCCAAAGACTGCTTTCCGTTTTCGTCATGGGCATTATGAGTTTGTTGTAATTCCATTCGGCGTAACAAATGCTCCAGCTGTTTTCATGGGGTTGATGAATGCTGTGTTCCGTGAATTCCTGGACAAGTTTGTTGTGGTTTTCATTGAAGACATCCTTGTGTACTCCACATCTGAAAAGAGCATGCAGAGCATCTACAAGCCGTTTTGGGAGTTCTTCGCCAACATCAGTTGTTTGGGAAGTTGTCCAAGTGTGAGTTCTGGGATCGAGAAGTTCGTTTCTTAGGGAATGTTGTGTCCCAACAGGGAGTAGTTGTATATCCCTCGAAGATAGAGGCAGTAGTGTCTTGGGCAGCCCCCAAGACCATGTCAGAGGTGCGAAGTTTCCTTGGTCTCGCAGGCTATTATAGGAGGTTTGTATCCAATTTCTCCCGAGTTGCGACTCCTCTGATAGCATTGACTAGGAAGGATCAAGCATTCATGTGGACTGATCAGTGTTAGACAGCTTTCTAGTATCTAAAGGAGAAGTTGGTAAGTGCTCCAATCCTTTTTCTTCCAGCGGAGGGAGTCCAGTTTGATGTTTTCTTTGATGCTTCACATCTGGGGCTAGGTTGTGTTCTCATGCAGCAGAGGTCAGTTGTTTCTTATGGGTCTCATCAGTTGCGTCCCCATGAATGCAACTATTCCACCCATGATCTTGAGTTGGCAGTCATGGTGTTTGCTCTAATGTTGTGGAGACATTACCTCATTCGTGAGCACTTTGTGGTTTTCACCGATCATAAGAGTTTGAGGTATGTTTTCTCCCAACGTGACTTGAACTTGAGGTAGCGTCGGTGGATGGAGTTCTTGCAGGAATACGACTTTGAAATATCATATACACCTGGAAAAGGGAATGTTGTAGCTGACGCACTAAGCCGAAAGACACGTAATGATGTTGTGCGTGAATCTGGTGATTCCTGGAGATTGATGGAAGAGCTATCAGCTTTGCATCTTGATATGGGAAAAGTTGGGGGTAGAGGTTGTCTTTTCCAGATGACGGTGCAGTCATCCCTGATGCAGAAGGTGGAAGAGTCTTAGTTGGGTGATCTAGAGGTGGAAGTCTGGAGAGACAGAGTTGTTTGTGGTGAGGCCCCTGATGGTTGGTCGGAGGATGAACAACACCGAGTGTTGTATCATGGAAGTCTCTGTTTCCCCTTGGCGATGCGCGAGATGGTTCTCCAAGAGTTCCATAGTTCACCCTTGGCAGTACATCCTCGTGTGAAAAAGATGTACAGATCCTTGAGGAGTCAGTTTTGGTGGCCTGGGCTGAAACGTACGGTTGCAGAGTGTGTGTCTCGATGTTTAGTCTGCCAGAAGGTGAAGGCCGAACACCGTGTTCCTGGTGGTCTTCTCCAGCAATTAGAGATTCCTCAGTGGAAGTGGGAGGACATCTCGATGGACTTTGTTACAGGTTTACCTCGATCTTCGGGAGTACATGATGCTATATGGGTGGTAGTGGATCGTTTAACAAAGTCGGGCCACTTCATAGCGATCAAGGAGCCGAGCTCAGTGGAGGTTTTGTCGAGGCAGTATCTAGAGGAGGTGGTAAGACTTCATGGAGTACCTAGGACGATCATTTCTGATCGAGATCCTCATTTTACCTCTAGGGTGTGGAGAGGTCTCCAGCATGCTTTTGGCTCTCAACTGTTCCCTAGAACTGCTTTTCATCCTCATACGGATGGTCAGACAGAGCGAACCATCCAGACTCTTGAAGACATGTTGCGCTCTCGTGTTCTTGATTTTGCAGGTTCATGGATGAATCACTTACCCTTGGTAGAGTTCGCTTTCAATAATAGTTTTCACTCTACCATCGGTATGGCACCATTTGAAGCCTTGTATGGCCGGTCATGCCATTCTCCATTGTGCTGGACTGGGGTCGGAGAGTCAGCAATTCTCGGACCATAACTAGTGCAGAATACAACAGAGATGGTTCAGGTGATTCGTGAGAGGATGAAGACAGCACAGGATCGTCTGAAATCATATGCTGATCAAAGAAGGAGACCGTTAGAGTTTAATGTTTGGGATCATGTGTTTCTAAAGGTGACTCCCCGTCGTGGGCACCGAAGGTTTGGTCATGGAAGTAAGCTTTCTCCCCGGTTTGTTGGGCCTTTCGAGGTGTTACCTTGTGTTGGAGTTGTGGCGTATCGAGTAGCACTTCCCCCTCAAATGAGTCGGATACATGATATTTTCCATGTATCACAGCTCCATCATTACCTTCTTGATGAATCTCATGTTATCGATTGGGGAGAGATCGATATTGATGATGATGCAACCTTCGAGGAGTGACCTGTGGAGATCCAAGACCGCAAGGAGAAGGTGTTACGTGGGCGTTCTATCCCCTTAGTTCGTGTCTTGTGGCGACACGGTGGCATGGAGGAGAGTACATGAGAGCTTGAGTCATAGATACGTGCTCAGTACCCAGAGTTGTTTAATGTTTAACTCTTTTCATGTAATGTTGTTTCCTTTATGGTTATACCTTTCATGTTTTATTTATTTACCTTTTGTGTGATGTTATGATTGAATTCTTCAGATATGGGGTTTTTTTTCCCATATCCTCGGATGTCGTAGTTTTGTTCCAGCTTTCGAACAACTCATGGTGGTTTTCCCCTGAGAGGTATCTTATGGGGTGGTTGTTCGGACCCCTCTATTCTTATGAGTTGGTTTTTAATTCTTGAGGACGAGAATGTTTTGAGAGGTATCTAATGTAATGGCCCAGACCTCTCTGGTCCACTAATTTGTGAAAATGTGGTGTTTTAGGTGTTCCGGGAGGTCAAGGTGACTTATCCCCTAGCCGCTGCCTACCGGTAGCTCGGTCTACCGGTAGCCGCAGCCTACTGGTAGCTCAGTTTACCGGTAGCCGCAGACTACCGGTAGCTCGGTCTACCGGTAGCCGCCGCCTACCGGTAGCTCGGTCTACCGGTAGCCGCCACCTACCGGCACCTCGGTCTACCAGTAGCCGTAGTCTAGCAGTAGCTCGTCTAACACTTTGCCAAATTTCTAGTTCTGTGAACAGTATTTCTATCGGTGACCTTCTATCGGTAGACTTGAATAATGTTCTATCGGTGAGGATCTAACGGTAGACTTGTGTTTATATCGGCAAGGTTCTATCGGTGACCTTTTCATTCCTTTGCCAATTTTTTAGTTCTGTGAACAGTGTTTCCAGAATCCTAAGAGCTACCGATTCCTTCCTTTTCCAAATTTCACGTTTGAACAGTGTTTCCAGAATCCTAAGAGCTACTGATTCCATCCTTTTCCAAATTTCACATTTGAATAGTGTTTCTAGAATCCTAAGAGCTGCTAATTCCTTCCTTTGCCAAATTTCATGTTTGAACAGTGTTTCCAGAATTCTAAGAGCTACCAATTCTTTCCTTTGCCAAATTTTGATTATATGAATAGTGTTTCCAGCTTCCAACAGTTTCGCCTTCTTTGTTGTAAAATACATTTTAAAACCTTATTTTAAGGACTTTAAGACCGATTCAAAGGCCATAAATCCTATATTGATTATTCCTAAGGCCGGGATGCTTTTACTTGGTCAAACCGCGTGGGTTAATGCGATCCGTTTTTAATGGAGAATAAATCGTATCTTAAACCGTCGCCTCTCTAATTTTTTTTTCTATATGGAATGAGATATCATTCTTCATTTTTCTTCCTCCTGGTTCTCATCTACGAGATGTTAGAACCTTGCAATCATTCCCATAGGAGTTTCACAGTCAAACGTTACTCGGATCAATTCCGCTCTGTTTGATGCAACCAAGCTGTGTCGATCATTCTTCCATATAAGGTATGTTTTATCATCGTTCCTTCGGGGATCACCTTATCTTATTCTCCCTTCAATATTACCATGTAATCTCCATGGTTCTAATGGGGTTTGGTTGGTTGGGACTTACCGTGGCATCCTCGGGTGGATGCAGTTGTCGCGAGAGAAGGATTGTGGCCCATTGTGTGGATAAAGGACGTTAAGAACTCTTCGAGGTAGGGGATTCATGGCTTCTCTAATTGTGTATGTGCAATCATAGAATTAACATGATTTAGTCCTTTGGATCACAATGAAATTGACCTAATTAAATACTTGAACCAGATTAAAATAATTGGTTGATCGTATAATGTTGCTTTATACCGTGGTAACGGTTTGCCTCATGTTTTCTAGTTAGATTGATATCTATGTTTTCTTTGATTTTGTTGTTCGTTCATGATAGAAATTGATAATGAACATAAAGTTGGAATTAATTGCCTAAAGATAAAGAGGCATGTAAATTAATCTGGTTATTTCCGTTGTTGTAGTTGTTCTAATTTGAGGATAATCAAATTAGGGAAGGAAGCATGGTTATTTAATTATGATAGCTTGCTGATTAGGTATCCGTGATTGGAACCTACGAATAACAAATCTGCCAATTCAATATGGATTAAAGAACAGATTATGTGGGAATTTCTAAAGGGGTTCTGAGTTACCCTCTTGTTTGCAAAAGGGTCAAGAGCCCATGGTTTTGATTGTTGTTTTTCTGCTGCTTGTGCTATGATGTGAGCCTGGATGGGTATGGTGATATGTGGAGGCCTGGAGGCCTTGTGTTTGTGGTAGCGCATGACGCCTAGAGTGGCGGGATGCATCAGTTTATGCATGTGGGTGTCGGGGAGGACACCGAGGGTGATGGAATGGGATAGATGTGGTTGTTGGATTCTAGTGGGTTCTTTGAATGTTTATCTGTTTTGTTTTTCCCCACTACTCAAGGAAGCTGGTCTTGCTTGCCGTTATTCTGAAGGAAGCAAAGACACGCGGGGTATGCCACGTGCTTTCCGTGTTTAGCCTCTCGAGGGAGAATGGGTATGTGCTCTTTCTATAGGCGGCAAAGACTCGACGGGTAGTATATCTACTCACCATGTTGAGCCTCCTTTGTGTTTAGTAGCATAGGATGCTTTTCTAGAATGCCTGGGAATGTGGGAAAGTAACTCTATAATGAATGTTTGATTAAATGGTGATAATCCACGGTGATGGAGGTGCTGGAATTTTAAAGGAGATGTGAATCTAAAAAGGAGCAGTTGATTTTCAATGTGATTCCATTTCGGTTTAATGTGTAATTTTTCATGGTTAATTAATGTTTAATGAATTAATTAATGTACAATGGAATTGATAAAATGATAATGGAGTAATCTAATAAATTTCTTCAAATGTTGTGTACTTATAGGATACCTAGTCTTAAAAGTAGCAGCCTGGAGTCAGAGAGACGTTAGCTGCAGTTGTATCTATAAGACTAGGTAATGCCCATAGTGTGGATGTGAGTTATATATATATATATATATTCTGTAATTTTTGTGTTTCTATACGCTACTCCACCCTGTCGGCAAGGGAAACTGACAATCAGGGATTCTGAGCCCTGGGGGGGTGTTTTCCCCAACATTCTGATGGGAGGTTGAATGGTTGACTACCCCCTTTGACCCCGCTCTCTTCTCTTGGTAGATCTTGGTGTTGTTAGGCACAGTGGTTAGTTTTATCCATATATGTGTGTAGAGGGCTGTAATGGCTCGTGGTTATTTCACACACATATATTCTGGATATAGTATCCTATGGACTACTATAGGTGTAACGTGTATAGGCTCTGATGGCTTGAGGATCCCTACTCGGTGTATGGGCTATAATGGCTTAAGGTATAATACCTGATGTGTGATACACGTTATGCAGGATGTGGTGGCTTCCAGAACTTACCTGGTTACTTTGGGTTGTGGGGATGGTGTGGTGCTTCGCCCAGGTGTCTGCGGGCAGGCCTTTAGAGAGAGATGCACAGGACGTATGTCGTTGGGGCAAGGTGGCAAACCAGTGGGGAAGTAGTAGCGGAGTATCCTTGATATTCATTACTATATGCTATATTCTTGTATGCGTTACTTGGTGAGAGTAGCCATGGTGAGGTTGGGAACATAGTATACCTATTTAGGTTACGAGTTAGTTTCACTTGTTGTTCAATGGGCTTTAGCATGCTTTCTTTACTTTTGCACGAGCGTCTTGGGTAGGATCCTACTGAGTATACTGTTATACTCACCCTATGTACATATAATCTATTTTTCAGGTCACTTGGAGCAGGTTCGAGATCAAGCTGGTTACTACCAGCTTGCGGTTGGAGGAGGAGCTGTTCGGGCTTGTGGTCGCTGCCGTTTTACTTTCTTTTGGGTACTTTTAGTTTTTCCCTTTCAGTTGTAGTACTTTTTCATGACATTTCATATATGTACTTGGTTTCCTTTTATATCTCAGTTCTAAGTTGGAGTTGATTGGAGTCTATTTTATCTCTCTTTTCTACATCTGTTCTCTTAGAGGGTAATGCCTCCCATTTGTATGTTTATTATACCCTCGGTGCTAGTCGCCAACCCGGGGCCTACTAGAGGCGGGACTCGAGGGACATCATCTCCCTTCTCACATTTTCGGCCCAGGAGGGGTACACTTTGTGGGGAGAGGGTCGTGACACAAAGATTCTATGGTACGCTTCTCTTTGAATAATGTGATAGCGTGTGTTGTACGCAACACCGAGTTCTAACACACCACAACCAATCAAACTAGCCGTTATGAATAGTAATACCTACTTTTTAAAATTATATATATTTTATATTTCAACATAGACTTCATTTTTGGATTTTTAATATCGAATTTACCTAGGGTTAAATTTTGGAACTTTTTGAATAACACTTATATTTTGATGAATAGTGAAAATTACTAAATTTTAATTAAAAACATTTTTTTAATCGAAATTATTTATATTGATAAATTATTAATTTGAGTGGTTTTAAAGTATATTTAGAATATATTTTTACCATTTAATATAATTTTGGTCATTTTACATAATTTTACAATTAAACCAAACATAAAAAAGTGTCAATCTTTTGATAGTTATTACCTCTTAAAAACACGTTTTTTGTTTTAACAACGAGAATTAATTTTAAATTAATTTCTGCCACTTCTGTGTTTTGAATTTGGAAAAATGGATTCCATATTTGGAATCATGATGTTCAAATTTTGTAAATAGGTAACTTTTATTTTTATACATTTTGAATAATTACTGCGGTAAATATTTTATTTACCATGGTTAAAGGGTAAATCCGGTAAATATGGGTTCAAAAATAAAATTGTAATAATACATAATTACCCTAAAACATGTCCTAACCTTATTGGTTGATACATGTCCGACCATGGTCATCTTTGGGTCGATTTTGGGACCCCAATGGAGCCACTTGTAGGTGATAGGGACACTTTATTTTAATTAAGTTAAAATGAATACAAAAATGACACACGCATATATCTTTTAGAAAACAAAATTTTACATAAGGTTATATATGTTGTATTTTTGACTATAAATATTCATTAGAAATATAAAAAAATTTCCTACATAATTATATTTTATTTATAATTTTTATACATTAAATAATATAATTTATATATGACAAAATGATGATGCAGTAATTACCTAATTAATGAAAAATTAGAATAATTGATAATATAAATACCAAAATAAATATAATTTGAGACTTATAATAAACTACACTAATTTTATAGGTTAATATGACATTTTAGTATTGATATAATTAACTTTGTTCGATGTAATCATTCTGTTATGAGTTTCAAAAAAATCAACTATTGAATAGTGTCAAAATTGACATAAAAGAGTTTTTAAAACAAATATTATATTATTAATTGATATTAAATTCCAAAAAATATAAGGTTCATCCAAGAGACTTATATTATGATAGGTTTATCATTAATGGACCACTTGGGGGTCTCTTGGATGTATATAGTAAGTTTATTAACCATATAATATTAAAATACAAAGAGACATTGTAAAAGTGAAACTAATTAACTTAGAGTTAATACTTAATGATAAGGTTAATATAAGTACCCAAACCTGTATAAATTCTATTGTTTGAGTGGTTTTCCACCTATCCCTACATTAACCTTTTAATAATCAACTTTGGAGCCATTAGAAACCGAATATTAATTTATTATAAATTAATATTTCTAGCTTTTCCAAATGTGCCCCTCACCCCTCTTATAAAAGGGAACTCCTCATTCTCATTTCTTCACACCTTAAAAGCATTTTGGTTCGGCCAACATATGCCCAAATACTCTCCCAACTTCCTTCACTACAACCTAGAGGCCTTATTTTGATCAGAAAGCCAACCTAAGGAGCCCTTTTGATCAAATCAAAAGGAAGAACCCGAAGAATAGGTAATGATTTCACCACCCTTTTCCAAGTTCCTTTCTTCTTCCACTTCTTCTTACCTTGTTTTTACCATTATAAAATAATAAATCCAGTATCATGTATATACTGTGATGTTATTATAAATATGGTACAACCATATTCAGTATTCTATCAACCCTTTGAATAACATGTCACCATACGTGCGTACGTACGGCTTACCGTCTCCACGTCGTGGTGTAATTGTTATTCAATATATTATTATTTGGATGGGTATAATAATGATGTGTAACTCATGTAAATAAAAAATATAACATGTTAATGATTCTGTATATATGATATACCATTCATTTATATATTATTTTTATATCAAAAGAATGATATTGTCGCTCGTGCGTACGTACGGACTACCGTCTCCATGAACGCGATAAGATTCATTCTCCATCATATCCATTCAAGTATAATTATCATTTTATGATTTAAAAATGATTTTTAAGGACTGGATATCATTTTGGATATGAATAATATACAACCTATCCATGAAAAACATGGCTTATGTAACAAAACATATAAAATAAAACGAGTAAGTTAACACCCAAAACGACGATAATACTAAGATATTATCAACAAAGCAATTTTAAAAGATCATATATGATATCATATTAATATATATGATTCTTGTATAGTTTAATAAAAATTATTTCACCATTATACAGGAGTTTAACCTACCCTCAACCACGGAAGAGTACAAGGTAAGGGTTTATTTCACAATCTCTTCATTATCTGAGGTTGTTTATACACAATTATCTACTGGGATCTCTTTATCATCCACATCCATGTTTCTTAGAAATGTATTTTAAAAAAAAATTACTATTTAAAAAGAATATGGGTTAAAGTCATTTATACCATTATGTGTTTATAAAGTAATATTTCTGTCATTTTCCAAACAAGGCACTTTTTACCTTTCGACAAATTTATGGTAAGAATGTTTTTTTAACTTATAAGGCGGGTGCGGCTATTTACCACCATTATAAAATCGTCAAAGCTTCACTTACAAGCTTATAAGAATCTTTTCGAAGAAAATGTTTTATTTTATAATTATGTGACTTTTAAATGATTTCAAAATGAATATTTTAAGAATTTTTAAAAGGTATTCATTTTCAAGATCGTAATTTTAAATGTTTTAAAGATTTATCTTTTAATTAATGTCCATGTTTTCAAAATGATTTTAAGTATTTATTTATATGGACATGAATGTTTTGAAATGATATTTCTTTTCAAATGTTTCAAAGTGGTATGGGACACTTTGATTCAAAAATCTCTTTTAAATTACTTCCTTTATAAATGTGTGACTTCTCAATGATTTCGAGAAAAGAGGTATTTCTCTCAAATAGTTTTGATTTCATCTAGGTCAACATCCTTTGATTGATTTTAAGCTTATTTGAAGTTGATTTATTATTATATAAAACTTTTGTATTGTATTGATGGTTTTGTGATATGTTTTACTGTGGATGTATTATTTTTATACCATTCATGGTTTATGGTGAAAGTATTGACATTTCGTATGCTAGTTTTAATACGAATGTGTATGTTATGTTTAAACATTTTCATATGGGAATTCATTGGACTTAATCTGTGATGGGTGGAGCCTGCTATAGCTCCTCGATGCATTGGTAGGTCTCATGAGACAAACTAGTGTCTTGGCACAAGGCCTTGGAAAAATCTTATTTGTAGTCTTGGCACGAGGCCTTGCCTATGTGGTTATGATTGTCTGGCATTATGAATTACATCATTATGAAAGTGGTTATTGATATTGCAAGTGATTATTCGATTAGTAGAATATCCATGTGAATAAGTAAATGACATTATTTCATTTTACTTTTTCCATACTATGTTCAAGTTCAAGTTTAAAAGGATTTTGTTTTATTTATACATTTCCTTAAATGTTTATGTTTATTTTTGAAAGTTTCTGCTATATTGTTATCCTTTATAGGCATTTGAGCTCACCCCTTTTCTATGTTTTATTTTTCCCAGGATGTGAAGAAGTAAGTTATGAATGACCTGCAGGGATTTTATGTGGGGATATGAGTGTGGAATATAGAAACTATGTTGTTGTAGTAGTTTTTCACTTTATGATGTAATGTAAAACTTTATGAATATATCTAGTGTTTCCAAGGCTACTAAACCAATCGGTCTTTAGAGATTTGATCTTTCTTGTGATCATGCCAATGTTATGTAATAATGCACCGACTCTGGGTAAATGGGGTCGGGGCGTTACAAAAGTCAGTTTTGTCACATAAGCTGAATTTGGTCAAACATCCAACTTAAACATTATTGATTAAGTAATTGTATATGACATGTTTATAAGTGAATAAAATTTATTAATTAACTTTTTATAGGTTACGAAAATATTTAATAATTTAATTATATTTATTATTCATGAATATAGATAACAAGAATGAAAAATTAGACTCAAGGAAAGAGATTTATTAACTAAATTTCCTTTCATTAGGTTAAACTTATAAGTCCTTGGTTATGATATGCCAAGATTATGTGTGAAATAACCTATAATTATATTATTATTTATTTCCTATTTTATTTTTTTATTTTTTTTTTCACATATAATTATTTCATTGATTTTTTATCACTATAATTATACGATCTTTGTAAGGGTATTTCTTGTCTCACTTTTATTTTTGCGATACTTATGTCATATTCACCACTTATGTTTTTTTGTGTGGTGTATATACTTCCCAGTCATGTATTTTATGATTATTATCCTTAAAATTGTGGGGTTATAAGTATCCATTTTAGGATATATCTCTTATTGGGGTCAATGTTTCAATGTTACCTAGGTGATAATTCATTTTTGTCACAATCTTACTTCCTTGTGACGTTTGTAATGTTATACACCTATTTTCATTTAAGAGGTGTCTATAATTATCCTTTTAAATGTTGAATCATGAACATAATTATTCTAATGATATTATATGTTTCATTTAATGTTATTTAATTCATGGGGATTGTGATTAAAATGTTCTAATGTGCTATGGGACACTTTAGAATGCTTAAAGATTATTTTCCTCAATAATGTTTTAATGATATTTTTATTGGTATTTCCATTCATCCTTTTCAAAAACCCTTGGTGTTACTTATCCTCCAATTGAGATATTTTATATTTATACCATCATCATTATTTTGTTTCATTGGATTATGAAGATTTAACGGAAATTTTTATGGAATCTATTTCTTGTCCATGGGTTAATCATGTAATGGAACATGTTTCCTTTCCACTAGTTCACAATTTTTTTAATAGATTATTATTGGAAAATTTTATTTTCCATGGTTTGATCATGTTTCGATGATATTTTTATTGAAACCATTTCTTTTCCATTGTCTTATAATTTTTCTAAAAGATTATTATTGAATCCACTTCATTTCAATTGGTATATCAGGTTTCTAATAGATTTTTATGAAAAAAAAATTCATTTCCATAGGTTGATTATGTCCTAAAGATATTTTTATGGAACCAGATTTTTTTCCATTGGTTAAACATTTTTTTCAGAGATTATTATGGATCTCATTTCATTTCCATGATTTAATCATGTTATGAAAATAATAATGTTTGTTTCCATTACGTTATGATGAAATGAATTCTCTATGTTCTTTATTTTTTATTCAGTTATTAGACATTATAAATGACAGGTGTTCCCATATAACATCAGAAAATACTGTTATGGGTTAACATTGGGTGACCTGGATAGAATCGATAAATCCCCATACATCTTAACATGGGGTGGCCAAGATATCATCAGTAAATACTTTCATAGCTTAAAATGTGGGGGCCTATATAGCTCCAGGAAATCTAGTTATAACTAAACATGGGGTAGCCCAAATAGTTTTAGGTGAGACATTTATATCTCTCCAATGCATTGGGTAATGATAATGTTAGAAGTCAACACTATGGTTATTTATATTAAAAGGGTTTGAAAGTGTTTTATGAAAGTGATGATTCAATGAACAAAGTGTTTTTAATTTCATGTTTTGGGTTTAGAATGTTTCTAGTGATCAAGATTGATATCACATGGCTCATGATTATTGATTTTGATGACTCTTCCCTTTTCTAGGTTTTCATATTTCATGATCCATGTATTTATGAGTTTGAGTTTTTTTATGATTTTCTAATCCACATTTATTACGTAATTATAAACTTATAAACTCTTATTCTCATTGGTGACATTCATTTGTTAATTCTTATGTTTTCCCTTACAGAGATTTTGTGCTCACCCTTATTATGTTTCCATTTCCCTAGGTTTTAAATAATGATATTGAATGATTTATTCAAATAGAATATTTCAAAAGGATAACATTTATGACCTATTTTAAAATAAGAGATGCTGGGTTAAATGGGATAAATGTAATTTTTAAGACTTGTGAATTGCTTATATAGAATTTTTTCAAAATTATCTAAAACTCTAAACCAAAAAATTTCTCGAGTATATAAATCATCCAATTTACCCTTTTCAGGTTGTAAATTTTAGATGAAAAATATGGGTAACAATTTTTAGCATCAAATTTTGGAGTTTAAAGTTTATGGATTTTAGAACAGGATCTGAGAGTGTTGGTTCTAGGAAATTATATTGTCTCATGGACCAATCTATGTACCACAATAGAAAGGTTCACTAATAACTGACTAATAAAGAGGAGATTTAAAGGTAGACCATTTAAGTCCTAAAATGGGTCAATATTAATGTATGGATTATAGCTATTGTCATATAAAAACTAAAATAATCTCAAATGGAAATCCTATATTCCTATAATGTAAATGAAATAAGCTCAAAATATGCTTTTAAGAATCTATGTAGCTTGTTCTATCTTTTATGTTCTCTGTGTATTGAACACCAGGTTAAACATTACCTAGGATCCCATCACCTCTTGTAGGGATCTCCATAACTAGGATATAAACAATAGATCCCTATCAAAAACTATAGATCTTGACACTCTATAATATATGATGATCTCATGCCCATAGAGACTACCCAAGTCCTCACAATTGGTATTATCTTGAATGGGAAAAGGTGAGAAGGTTTGTTCGCTCAATAAATCACAACAAATATCTGATTCTTTGGTCATGGGGTATATAGGGACCTAACCTCAAAGTCCTTAGATATCACTTTTCACTTCCATGTCAGTACAAGAAGTGGTTGAAGTAGGCTAGAAGGATTCAGATGATTGGATATATTTTTCTATAGGTATAGCAGTGAGAAAAAATAAACAAAGTAATATTTAATATCTATCAACTATAAATGATGTCTCATATAATAAATCATATTTTTTTCCTATGTGTACTTCCCATTAAGAATTATTAAAATCCCCCATCATAGTATTTCATGTGGGTAAAAGAGCTACAAACTGGTCCCTCAAGAAATGGATACCCTCAAAATATTAATTCCATTCATCGATTGTATCTATACCATATAAGTAATTCATAATGCCTCCTAACTCTTCCAAAAGATGATGTTCATAAATAATCATCACAAGAAGTGAGGATGTTAAATTGACACTTCCAAAACATCCTTGATCTCATCCTCCTCGACTCTAAAATTTCTATGAGTATAGAGAGACATAAAATTACATTCCACATATGATAATTATATGGAATTAGATAGAAGTTCCCTTCTTAGATAATTAGTTATGAAATTTACCCTTACCAAGGGTGTAGGAAAAATCAATGTCAAAATACATATTGTACTCTCCCCATAACCTCTACCAAAAAATTAGTTTTTAAAAATATGATACATCTAAAGGTATTATAATAAAAAATAGATTGTAATCCAATTCCAAAAAATTAAATTCAACTAAATATTAAGATCATGAATCAAAAAAATAAATTTTAAATCATGTGTGGAAAAAATATTCTGATGAGGCCAAAGCTGACCAAAACCATAATCCACTAAATGATCTACCTGGATTAAAACAAACGCAAAAAATAAACCAGATGCATCCTAGAAGATCACATAGCCCTACCTTGCCTATGTATGAGTAAACACTAGGGAAAATATCAAATTATGCATACATTCATCAAAGGAATCATAAAATTAAGAAACCTATATGAAATTTACACCCTTTCAAGTGAGTGAAGTTTGTGGAGATTCCAACATAGAGAAATTATTCACAAATTAGTGAAAATTACATATCAAGCCCAAGAAAATATGAATCAATAAGTTGTTATATGGTTCCTCCTTGTTCATAATATATTTATTCTTTATGGAAACAAATGAAATTCCATTTCCTAATACCATGTGTTATAATAAATTAACATCCCAAATAAAATAATAATAATTTAGAGATCATTGTATTATGTGATTGAAATATAAAGATTTCCATAACCTCTCTCAGGTGAATCACATGGTCCTATTTAGTTTTAGAGTAAACCAGTATGTCATCCATTAATACCAATAAAATGGAATTGAGGTAATACTGTAAAATTATTTTCCTGAATTCTATCAAAACTAGATAGGAATTGGAAGACCAAAAGCCATAATAAGGTACTCATTGGGTTAATACCTTCTCATAAAGATAGCATGTGATATCAGAATCCTTGATACAATTTCAGTGATAACCAAACCCAATATCAATTTGTGAGAAAAACATATCACCATTAACATGGTCATAATAATAATCATTATGAGTTAATAGGTACTTATTTATTGAATTTGACCCAAATGAGGTGTCATAAATCAACACAAAGGTTAAGGGACACATCATCATTACTATAAAAAAGTTCATTACTACACAAGCTAACCCACCCCATTAAATAAATACTTTGTAAATCAAGTCATAAAAATTATTATTTAACTCCATCATTTCAAATAGTGACATACTATAAGAGGTCATAGAAATATGTCTGATTCATAAAAACATATTTACAGAAGATTCCACCTGCCCCACTAGTGGAAAACAAAAATTTTAAATAGAAACACAATGGTCAATTCACCCAATACTAGAGAAATATTACCACATAATGATTCATGATCCTGTTCAGAGAGAAACATGGATATAATATAAACCAACTTTGAAAGAGGCATTCTATCTTGAAATCAAGTTTAGATCCAATTCCATCAGAATGACATGAAACTCTCCATCAGGGGAAGTAAAGGATACCCATATAATATAACATTCATTACATATTTATGATATATCAACCAATACAACCTAAGAATGATATATAGAGGTTCCACATCCATAATAAAAATGACCTAAGAAAGATTGATTTGTGATAAAGAGGAAGAAAATGAAGTTAATCCCCCTCTTTATCCTCATAAACATATAAATTTCAATTACATATATAAATAAATCCATTGGAAAAATCAATGAATTCATAGTTCAGGTAGATACAAAATAATGAGAGGTACTCGTATTAATTAAAGTTGCATTAAGGATATAAAAATAGTAATGGTACCTCTATCTATTGTATTACTTTCACTGTCATCCCTGGGAGACTCATTCACCATATAGAGGACTATTTTCCTTAATTCATGTGTCTTGAACCCCTTTGTTCTTGAAGCATCAAACTATACCATAGATCCTCCTAATATTTTAGAGGTTATACCACTATATTAAGTGGTAAAAATATGGAAAACCCACTAAAAGTGACATGTCCATCCATAAACACAACATATCATCATTGTCTCCATTAAATCGTGCTTTAAGTACCAATAGTTTCCAAACTAGAGATAGGATAGTGGTCCATTTAAAGATATTGTGAAAAATTTAGATATATTATTTCCCTAAGATCCACCACTATAGTTTCCACCATGAGACTCATCATGCTTCATATCCCATATAAAGGGACCACGCGTGACACCAATGGGAGTAGTAGAAATTCTCATCTAGCCTAACATACCATAAAATTCATGTTCTTTTATTGAATCAATGTCCTAGATAACATGGTATTATATAATGTTTTTTTTTTGAGAAAATTGGATCAAATATCTTATTAAAATACCCTCTCAACCCTTGGAGAATTTCACTTCTCTTTCGATACTACCTTAGTAAATAAATGTGGAATCTGGGAAAAATGGTCTGAAATATCAGTTCAATGTCCAATCATCTTGCTGAATTCAAAGGAACTAAAGCAACATATTCAACACCAATTTATCAAAAATTATCCCAGATAGCCCACCTAAATTATACACAAATCAGTTATGGTCTAGAATGATGGGAGTTATTAAAACCCATGAGCTAGATGCAGGCTTCATGTTAGCAATAAAAAATAATATGGAACCATTTATCAGTAAAAGAAACTCATCAAGACAAACAAATGGATATATATAAATAAAAAATTTAGTGTGTGAAACACTCAACATGATATAAAAACCACATGTAGATAGTTCAAAATCTAGAAACTATATGTTAACCGTAGTTATCACATAGAACGATCAGGGTATGACCACAATATCTCCATGAAATATGTTGATCTCACATTCCACATGTCACCACTAACTCCCTAGGTCCTAAAAAATTATGAACATACACTGCCTCTAAGTTGTTTCATTTCATTTCATAGAACTCACATAATAAAATCAAAAAACATCCTACAAAAAAATTTGGGTGTGGGAAATAAATCACATGATTATTCCACAAGTAATTCAATAATCAATTCTATAAAAAATAAACCAAATACTCTTAATTTTAAATAAATCATGACATAGTAATCCAACATAATTAAACATAAATAATGATATTCAAAAAATTTCAATGGATAATATAATGTGTTTATAAAAGTGAATTTCAATCAAATGAGGCATTTCCAAAAATCTTTTATCAAAATGGAATGAATAATTAGTTCTATCAAGGTAGACACGAATATGCATTTCAATCAACAGTGGCATGTAGAAATCATTTACAATCATAGAACCATGGATAAGATTTCCAGGGTTAGGTTAGTATATAGGTTCTCAAACATCAATGTGAAATACAGATCCAATTGTTCACACATACATATATCACAGTAATAAGGGGAATAATAGAACACTCCAAATAATGAACACCCTACCCATATCATAGTTTATTTATTGTTGTCATCTTCAATCAATTTCTAGTTAGAGGTAATAAATTCCTATAATGGGTTCTTCTAACATAGCTACCCAATCTCCCATTTTCTCCATTAAAACATAATAATGCATTTGGATATCATTTATTTTAATCAATCAATTAATATATACCCAAAGATCAAGTCTTAAAACATTCCATTACATTTCAAAAAACAGCTTTAAATTGTTTTTATCCAAACTCATTCCTTTCAATACAATTTATTTCATTTATACATCAAAAAAACATTTCATTCCATCATTTCTTAGTAATTTTCATCAATATATTCCATAAAATTATTCTTTTATTAAAAATCAATTTTCCATAAATATTCAATTTCATTGAGATTTCATAATCGAAATATGTTTAGTGTAAACCATTCCCATTTTAAAACATTTATCAAAATTTAAAACCACAATATGGAATAATTTTGAAAATAAATTATAAGAAAATGAGATAAAATGGTTTCAATTTATAATGAAGCATTATAAAACCACCTATCTAAAGAATTGAAAATTCAAAACCCCAACAAAATTTCCACAACCATTGAAGGAGAAGAAACCACAACGGTATGAGGATAGATCCACAATGATTTCCATTAAACAAAAAAAGTAAACCTAATCTATAATATTTTTCCCATGATGTCTAGTATGATTAAACAAAAACTAATTATCAAGTAAATGAATCTTCATGAGTTGAAAAACCCCATTTTCAAGAATAAACAAAATATGAAAGTAAATGTAAAGGATAATGGAAATTCTATTTAACAGAACAAAAAAAGTGTTAACATGGGCATTAAATACTTCCATTAAGAACCAACATGGTTAGAGTAACCGGCTGAAGAGATCAAATAGGTGTTTGGAAATTTTAAAAATTGAATCACCTATAACCACACACTTATACATGACCTGGTGTCAATGTCTATGGTGTTTTGTGATTTCCATGGCCTCTACCATGCACTAGTGGAGCCTGGTTATTCATGTTTTGTTCAGAGACTACCATGAGGTCATGCCCAAGATAATTCCCTAGTGTATAAGTCTTGGACGTTTCCATCTGAGGAAAAAAATGACCACCCATAGGCTATGGTCCCATCCATTTCACATCAAATATACAATTAACTCTTTTTAAGTTTACAAAAACCTCCAAATATTTCATAAAAAATGAAAACAATGAAATTAAAATAACTTACCTAAAAGAGAAGAGTAGGATATTACAGTTCAATAATTTTTAAACTATTAAAGATCAATTTAAATAGTGTAATGGAAATCATTAATGAATAAATAAGATCATCTATAATGAATGATTAAAGTATATAGCATCATTTTAATGGAAACCCTATGGGATAACTAAACCACATATTTTAAAGGATTAAGGATAATGGATATAGGTTTAATACTATAAGAAAAGTACTCTTGGGAGGCAACAAAAACGTGATACTTTTCATTTCATTATATAATTATTTTGATAAGAAATTATTCACTCTCCACACAAAGTTAATTAATTAGTTTTTAAGGTAATATCGATAGAAAAATTGATAAAAAGACATAAAAATAAGAGGCGCATAAATTTCCAGTATTTAAAAAAAACATGATTAAGGGTAATATATCATCCCCTATGTCTCATTTTTTATTATTCTTGAATTAATTGTTAAATACTTCATTGTATCTCCGTGAATATCAAAATAAGTACAATTTATTAAAATAAAATTTATGGGGGGAGAAGGGATTTTGATTCTGTTGTGTGTGTGAGTAAATATACATGGGAAATTTTCATCTTGGTAGGATCTCATTGGGCTGACCAATGAGTGGGGGGTTAATCAGTGTGTAACTATTTTTATCATCTCAAAAAATATCACTATTTATCCATATATCAATTATTTAGTGAACAGTTCTATTTCTAATTAACAATAATTATCTAGGATTCTCCTAAAAAAATTTTGTAACATCCCGGTTCCGGGTGCCCCCCAAAGGTGCCCCATACACGGTTGGTCACATGTCCTCAATCGCATTTCCCTGAACTCTAGATGCCATTGACTAGTAGTGATGTCCTTGGGTGTGATAGTGGAGAAACTATTACCTCATTAGCAGAGTAACATGGCAGAAACAAATTTATAACCATAGCGGAAGCAGTAATTCCATACAATATGTAAATAGTGGAAGACTGAAAATAAATAAACCACTTCAACAAATATATGTAAATAATGATGCAAGTCACAAAAATCTGGGAAAGCATCCAAACAAGTCATAATGATGGAATATAGTAATAAAATATTGTAAAAATAAAAAAAAGTAAACTCTAACAACATCGTAATCTTTATCTTGGTACCATGCTCACCAGCTCCATATAAGTCATCTACCAGAAGTAGAAGGGTGTTTTCCCTTATCTATACCTACAACATTATAATCCGTTTGGGCACAAAAGCAAGTCCCAAATAGGGTGTGAGAATAATTCTTGTAGGAAACCACCCAAATATCTATGCCTAACTACCAATGAATATATATGATAGGAAAATATGATAAATGAAGTAATAAAAAAGGAAGTACTCAAAAGCAAATAGTTCTATAGTTTAAACAACATTCATTGACATTTATTAATTATTCAACCAATCATTCACAAGTAACCCTTTGGTAAATTTCTCAGAGACTAACCCCTTTGGTTCAACTTATCATTTAACAACAAATATATAATAACCCCCAGGGATATCTCACACTGTCTAACCCCTTTGGTCACATGAAAACTAAGACTCTTTGAGGTTGCACTCACTATCAATTCCCCCTATAGTCTTTTAACAATAACTACAGACTCTCTAAGAAAGAACTCAATTTCAACTACCCATGTAGTCTCATAATGATAACTATAGAAACTTTGAGGGGAAATCAACGTCAATCACCCTTGTGGTATCGTAGCGTGAAAATTACAATTGACACTCTGGGGAAGCCCTAAACATCAATTCTTCCTATGGCCTCACTACACTAGATTCCCACATCCCTCTGTAAATAAATTGTGCACAAAAGATATTCAACAGCCAAAGTAAATCACAAATAATACTTGGCTAAATGGATAAAAAGTATAACACAAGGGTGTCAGATAATATCACTCTATCCTAATAGCATAATGTCTGGAAAACAGAGCATCCTAATAGGAAATCCTAGACCCAGTGGCCAATATCAGATAAAATGTAGGAAAACACATCTATAGTAAAGTAAATAACCGTATTTAGAATCAAAATCCAATACACAAGCAAAGAAGGAATGGCAGGCATTAACAGGGTAAATTTCCTTAAACATGCAATACCCAAAACTAGGGTATTGGAAACTTTTATCACATATAATATGAATAAAATCTATAGAAATTCAAAAACCACCTACCTTGACATTGTATGATAAATATAACTAAATAGAAGCATTTTAATCAACCTAGAACTCCGTAGATCAACAAAATCTTCAAAAATATTCAACCATGGATATCTCATGAAATAGGAGGAATCAAGAGATGATCCTATTGAAGAAGGAAGAAATCACTGATGTGATTCTAACACAACTGATGGAGTTTTATTCATGTAACGGGTGGTGGATCGGAGGCTCAGAGAAGAATTGGAAATCTTCAATCACTCCTACATGAGACGGACCCCAAAGAAGATGTTTCTATAAATGAGACATTCCCATGTCCGATATAACAATTAAAAATAAAAATACATGGCATCTTCCCTAAGGATACACGTCATGTATAGTCATTTACCGGCCCCACCTTAAGCGGCCCTGCCACGTCGTCACACGGTCGTGTATGCGGCCATGACATAGCCAAACATGGCCTGGACTCAGAGCCAGAGTACACGGAGTGTACAAGGAAGTACGCGACGTATACTCCTTAAATTTCTATTATTCCCTTTTTCTTCAAAAGAAACATGAAAACAATATCCGTATCGGAAAAGAATATTCATGTTCTTACAAAATTCTCCCCTTATATAAATTCACCCCCGAATTTCCCTAGAAAGGTGGAGATGATGAAAAATCCTCGAACAGCTCTGGCCCCTACAATCGTACATCGGCCTTCCTCTCCCAAGCCTCATCTTATACTCACATGTGTTGCCATATCACCTATACCAGAGGAACAGACCAGCCATGGAGAACCTTCGTGTTGCGATCAACAATCTGGATAGGATGCTCCTCGAACGACATTCCCACCTCCAACTCAACCTTCTCGGGTTGAAAAACATGTGATGGGTCTAAGAAGAAATGTTGCCTCTAGGAAATGTGGAAGATATCATGCATATCACAAAACCTCTAAGGCAAATGAAACTGGTAAGACACTGACAATACTCCGTCCAAACCCTCAAATGGCCCGACGTATCTCAGAAAAAGCTTATCATGTCTCTTAATCCTCTTGTGTCATAACCTAGGTATGACACATATAAAAACTATATTTCTAGCCTCAAACTCCATAGGTCTTCTCCTTCAATCAACATAATAATTATATCATGACTATGCAGTAGTCATCCTCTTCCAAATAAACTCTACCTTCTCTATGGTCTCTTATATAGGATGAGGTTCTAGCATATATTCCCCTCCTGCCTCCAACCAACATAGGGGTGATCGGCATGGCCGACAATACAAAGCCTCATATGGTTATATCTGAATAGTTTCCAGAAAAAAATTATTGTAGGAAAACTCCACCAGATTTATGGTCTTCTCTCAAGAACCTCCAAAATCTAAGAATAATTATTGTAGTGTGTCCTCCAGAACATGAATCGTACATGCAAACTTGCCATCTTTCTGGGGATGTTGCGTTGTAATTAGAAGTACTTGTGTACCCAAATCCCTCTATAGTTCCTATCAGACATGAGAAGTAAAAAGGGTGTCCCTGTCTGAAATGATGGAGTGCAGAATGCCATGAAAACATATAATCTCTCGGATGTACAACCCTACCATCTTATCAACCCTAAAGGAATCCTTGATCAGTAATAAATATGAAACCTTCATGAGTTTTTTATTGAAAACACAAACTACATAATTCCCTCAAGGGGATCTCGGTTACCCTATCATGAAGTCCATTGTGACATCATTCCACTTCCACTTGGGGATGGGTAACTGTTTCAAAAGCCCTTCTTTTCACTGATGCTATGCCTTCACCTTATGATAGGTGAAACACCTCATGACAAAACCAGTGACATATCTCTTTATGTCTGGCCAAAAATATTGATAGTGTAGATTTCTATACATCTTGGTGACACCAGGAAGAACTGCCCAATGTGATGAATGGAAATCCTTCATCAGCTCCTCGCATATATTGGATAACACTCATATGAGTCCATGGAAGAGAAAGATCTCATCCTTTCCTATAGTCCACCAAGGAATAGGGTCCTCTCTTATCACACTATCTTGCAGGACTAGGACTTCGTCATCTGATAGCTTCCTCATTCGCACTCTCTCAAGAAGAGTAGAAGTAACAACTACAGAAGAGAGAAACGGTTATCCCTCTCTGTAGTGCACCTCCAAATGCTTCTCAGAGAATAGATCCATAAACTTCCACTCACTACTGGCCTCCTGAACTACTTGTATCTGAGTCCTCATGGTCAATGAATTAGCCACTGCATTGCCTTTCCCAGGCATTTATGCAAGCTCAAAGTCAAAGGACTAAAGGTACTCAACCCATCTTGGTTGTCTCAAATTTAGATCGCATTGAGAAAAAATATACTTGAGTCTTTTTTTCAGTGTACACGACAATATGATCTCCTAAAAGATAATTTCTCCAAAAGCGCAAGCCATGAACAACTGCAGCCAACTCATGATCGTGTGTCGGGTAATTCTTCTCATGTGCCCTCAACTACTGATACCTGTATGCAATGACTCCTTCCCCCTACATAATCACTTCTCTAACCCTGATACCAAATGAATCACGGTAAACTGTATAACTTTTTCTTGGATTTGGGAAAACTAGTATCGGTGCTGAAGCCAACCTCTCTTTTAGCTTTTGAAAGGCTGACTTCCTAGAATATGTTTATAAGTACTTCACACCCTTCTTAGTCAGGCCCGTTAGTGGCACTGATGAGCATAAAAAGTCTTGTATTGAGAATTTTTTGTAACCAGACAGCCTTATAAAACATTGTACCTCATTTTTTGGCTGCTCCAATGAAACTACAGCTCTCACTTTCTCTAGGTCTACTGATACTCATGTCTCTTTGATAACATGACCAAAGAAGTGAATATAGTCAATCCAAAAGTAGACTTTTGAGATCTTAGCATATAATTGATGATCTATTTGTGTACTCAAAATAATCTCAATATGGGTATCATTTCCATGTTGAGTTTGAGAGTACACCATGATATCATCCACAAAAACCACTGGGAAAGAATCCAAGTATGGATGGAACACTTGTTTCATAAGTTCCATAAAAACTAATGGTGTGTTCGGGAGACCGAACGTCATAACCACGTACTCATATAGACCATTTTGGGTCCGAAAAGCGATAAGAGGTATATCTGATGGTATAACACGTAACTGTTGATAACCGGATCTCTAGTCAATCTTCAAGAACACATGGGCTCCTCAAAGCTGGTAAAAGAGATCATCAATACTTAGAAAGGGATATCGGTTCTTTACCATGAACAGGTTTAGAATCTCATAATCCACACAAAGTTGGAGGGTACCATCTGCATTCTTTTCAAAAAGAACAATCGAACCCCAAGGAGAAGTATCACCTTGGATAAAACCCTTTTCTTGCAACTCCTACAACAGCTTATTAAGCTCTTATAACTCTGGTGTGGTCATCCTATAATGAGGAATGGACACCAGTGCCGCTCCTGGAACAAGTTCAATAGAGAAATATACCTCTCATACAAGAGAAAAACCTGAAAAGTACATTGGAAAGACATATATGAAAATATCCACAACTATAGGAAATTCAATCTATAAAGTCCCCTAGTCATCTAGATACAAACTAGAAATCTAGGATATAACACCTCCCAACACATGAGGCATGTGTCCCGCTCTACTTGCCTGGACATCCCATTCACTAATATGTAGAAACAAACCACCCTCTTGTGATGTGAAACTCGCCCTATAATGATATAAGTTGACAACAGCCTGGTAGGAAACCAAATAGTCCATTCTGAAAATGACATCATAGTCTGTCATCTCAGAGACATAGATGTCCCATAAGAAGTGACACATGTCGACCTCAAGAGGTCACTCCTTGAACTGATGTACACTAGTCGTTCTTGACCCCAACAGTGTGTCTAGATTCAAGTTATCAGTAGATGTAAAGAAACAAAGCCTAAGACTCTCTACAACAGCAACGGATATAAAACAATGGGAAACCCCTCTATCAAAAAGAGTTGAAGCTATAACTGAGGAAACCAAAATCATACCACTAACTATAGAGGGTCTGGGATCCTTCTCTTTCTGGGTCTACTCCACTGAAAAATTGTAACATGTACCACTTCCCAGCGACCCTTCCAGACTGCCCTGATCTAATCCACCATGTTTTCAATGAAATACTGGATATTGGATACCACATCCATGACCTCCACCTCAGCCTGAATGGTCGGATGAACTCAAGTTCCTAGACTGATGAGAAACCAGTGGTCCTACTCCAGAATGAGGAGTCATAGAACAACCCCTATCACTAGATGATGATGAAAAAAATAGAAACACTGATGATGACCCATCTTGCTATAAGATTTGCATGCAACTTGGTCTCTCCGGCAATGTGGACTTCTATTCCCACCCTTCCCCCACTAGTAGAATACCCCCTGGCTACCTGAAGGTATATCCCGCCTACTCAGATCTCTATGTGTAGACTCCATATGAATATTCTTACTATCATCTAGAGAAGAACCAACTCTAGATAATAAACCGACATATCCCATAGCTTCAAAATCCCTTAGGTTGTGCTCTATGATCAATGCTTGGTTGACTATGGAAGATATGGTCGTCAACCAGAAGATAATCTACTGATATTAGATTTCATTCCTGAGACCATCCTCAAACTAACTCAATAGAAATTACTCCTCACCCCCCTAGAATGGGTGATAAGCACTGCATATTTGTGAAGTGAGAAGAATACTCCATGACTGGGAGAGTACCCCACTCCAAACACATGAACTCTCAGGCTCGATCATCCCTTAATGTATCCAGGTAAAAGTAGTTGTAGAATGAATATGGGAAATCATCCCCTGACATAACCTGATGGTATCCTTCTGGTGATATCACATCACATCATATCTTAGTGGAATACTGAAGAATGAAAGTAGAGACCTTCACCCTCTTTTCTCGTGGAGTCTCTAGATGTTCGAAGATAGATAACAGGGATTCTAAACATGATTATGTAGCCTAAGGTCCTCCATCCACTGCGAAAATGGGAGGATGTTACTACTGAAAAACCCACATCCACTCTACCATAGACAGGGTAAGATAAGTTGCTCCCGGAAGGTCTACATAAACCTCATGAAGCCTTCTCATAACTTTTCATCAGCACCTGTGTCCGAAATGACGGTCAGTACCAAGACAGGCACGACGGAAGCATATGGTAGTAGTCCCTGATCTACCGTGTCTATTGTCTGATTGTTTCCCTATATCTGGTGAAAAACCAGAGGATTTATTGGTGGAATGACTCTTTAAGGACATGAAAAAACCTTAGTTCAAGAATATCATGGACAGAAACTTAGAAGTGTAAGAAGGGAGTAGGAGAAAGAAATCATTTGGGTTTTTCAAAACATGGTTACATGGCGTGTATGACCCCTACATGGCATATTTTATTACACATTTAAATGGTAATGTACTTCTTCCAACCCTGGTAATGTAACACCCTTACCCACGATGTGTTCTCTTTGAGACAAGTCATGTACTTGAATCATTTTTCCCCTTCCCAAGTTCCTCTACACAGCTATACACACAACTCCTACTTAGTTAACTCTACATGGAATGTGCACCCTGAACACAGTGTGTATCCCTTAATTCATAACCATCTATGACATTAGTCACATTTTTGGAGACACATTCTACTCTACACGAAGTGTAAGAATATAACACGACATTTACAACCTGAGTTTCATCCACTTGTGTTGATGGTCACATGGCTGGGTAGATGGATATTAGAACACGATGTGTGCTCCAAGTGCACATTTTGTGTCACCAAACATTTCCCCACCCCGTGTCTCTTCCTACATAGCCATTTACACTGTTTAAGACTACACGATGTGTACATATAGTACACTGAGTGTACTTAAAAAGGTTATTCCCTCCCGAAAGGAAGGATGCATGGCATGTATTCATGAATACACATCGTGTATTCTGGATTTTTCCAGATAGTAAGCCTTGGAAACTACTCAGGACCCCTTAAAACACTGAATGGAATATTAGGGTTCCAAATTCTGATCTATGGGGGTCCCATACTCCCTGATAATCAAATATTTGCATCTTATTCATCTATATTATGGGGAATAATAGTGAAATCAATCACATGATCTGCCAAAGTCTAATCCATGAGGTCCCACAACACCTCATGGATCATAGCGTGGAACTCATCCAAAAGAAACATTAAGTATTAGCAATACCTTATCAAATTATTGGGTGTTCTATCATGAAATCTATCATAGCAACATTCATATCTATCACAACATCTATCACAACAACATGCTATCTGGAATTCACCCTAAATGTAATGAAAAAAATTCATCACATGTGATCTCTAGAATGTGCCTATATGATTCATGAGATGGTATAACCACATCTCATCGGGTTGAAACATAACTAGAACCTCAATAATATCAACAATAAAAAAACAAAACATGTGAATCACCCAAAGGTGAAATCAAATCAACTGTAATAATTGAAAATCCTTAAAAATTGAAATATCTGAGGAATATTGGTTTTTCCCTATACATGGGTTAGCTACTCACGAGAACATATGATTACCAACTTCCTATTATTTCCTATCTTTTTCTATAGGATCCAAATAGTAAGTCAATAAAGAAAATAATTCATTGATACCAATTTGTAACATCCTGGTTCTGGGTGCCACCCAAAGGTGCCTCATACATGGTTGGTCACATACCCTCAAGAGCATTTCCTCGAATTCCAGAGGATTCAAACTAGTAGTGAGGGACTTGGGTGTGATAGTGGGGGAACTATTCCCTCGTTGGTAGAGTAAAACAGTGGAAAAAAATGTATAACAGTTGCGGAAGCAGTAATTCCACACAATAAGTAAACATTGGAAGACTGAAAGAAAATAAACAACTGCATCATATATACGTAAATAATGATGCATGCCACAAGTATCAAAGAAAGAATCCAAACAAGTCACAATGTGAGAATAAATTTCTAAACCAATTTAAAAAAGAAAAAATTAAACTCTAACAGTATTGGAGGCCTCATCTTGGTCCCATGCTCCCCAACTCCACAACAGTCAAGTACTTGAAGTAGAAGGGCACTTCCGTTTTTCTATACCTGCAACAACATATTCTTTTTGGGCCCAAAAGGATGACCCAAACAGGGTGCGAGACAAATCCCAGTAGCCAACCACCTAGAGAACTATGCCTAACTATCATTGAATATATATAATAGGGTAATATGAAAAATGAAGTAACAAACAAGGAAGTACTCAAAAGTAAACAGTCCAACGGTTTCAACTACATTCACTGACTTATATTAACTATTAAACCAATCATTCACATGTAACCCTCTAGGAATGTTCTCATAGCCTAACCCCTCTGGTTAAACTTATCATTTAACAATAAATATTAAAGACCCCCTCATATAGCTCACACAGTCTAACCCCTTTGGTCTCATGAAAACTAAGACTCTCTTAGGAAGCACTCACAATCTATTCTACCAATATTCTTTTAACAATAAATATTGACTCTATATAGAAGAACCCAATGTCAATTCCCCATGTAGTCTTGAAACGATAAATATACACTCTCTGAGGGAACACTCAAAGTCAATCCCCCCTATGGTCTCACAGTGTGAAAAGTACAACAAACAGTCTGAGGAATTTTTCAATGTCAATTCCCCATATGGTCTCACTAGACCAGGTTCCCACAACCCTGTGTAAAGAAATTTTGCAAAAACGATATTCATAAGCCAAATTAAATAAAAAATACTAATTGTATAAATGCCTACAAAGCATAACAAAAGCAAGTCAGATAATATCACTCTATCCTAATTGCACTAGGAATGGAAAAAAGAGCAGCCTAACATGTAATCCTAGAACTAATAGCCAATATCAGATCAATCATGGGAAAACACATCCATATCAAGGTAAATAAACCTATTTACAATAAAAAATCCATACACAAGAAAATAAGTCCTGGAAGGAATTAATAGTGTTAAATTCCTTGAACATACAATACCCTAAACTATGGTATTGGGCACTTTTTACACATATAATTCAAATAAAATCAACAGAAAGGAACAACCCACCAACATCAACATTGTATGATCAGTATAGTTGAATCTCAGCCTCTATATTGACCTAGAATGTCGTATATCTATAAAAATGTCTAAAACGTTCAACCATGGATATCTCATGAAAGATGAGGAGTCAATAGATGAGTCTTTATAAGAAGGAAGAACTCGCCGATGCAATTCCAACACAACTGAAAGAGTTTGATTTAGAGAACGGATAAATGTTCAAGGGATTGCAGAATAATAAACAATATTTAGTCACTTCTGGACGAGACTGAGCAAAAAAAAGATATTTCTGTAAATGAGACGTGACCCTAGTCTGATATAATAATAAAAAATAAAAATACACGTTGTTTTTCATAAGGATACACGGCATGTATAGTCCTTTATCATCCACACCTTCAGTGGACCTTCCACGTCATCACACAATCGTGTATGTGGTCGTGACATGTAAAAACATGGGGTTCATGCTTTCATGTGCTACATGAAAAGATTTTATATCTTCTTTTCATGAAAGAACACAAAATATCTCCATTATATTCACATAACATATGTGAAAACATGATGTGTCGTGTATCATTCACACAAGTAATATGTGATAATTAATCTCAAACAAACTGGTGAGGATATCTTCCAACACCTAACTGATGTATCCAATGTCTCAGCTTATTCCTGAAAGATAATGTTATTCAATGATTCTTCTCCTTCACATGAATGGATCGCATAGATTCTCCTCCATATTATTTTCATAACTATTGAGTTTTAAAAGATCTATTTCATGTGAATAGATTATTCAGGAACTTTACATGATAAATCATTCACGTGGTAGTGATGTAGAGTCTTTTTTTAGAGAAATCTCTCATATTTTATCAATATCTATCGGTACAGAGCCTTTATATTTATAAGTGATTTACATTTCCTCTCATCTGTATTTCCTAGTGAGTTAAAGGTTAATAAAAAACTAATTATATCTAGATCTCATTGAATACCAAACACTCAGTGTTTTTAACTTCATGCAACACGTAAATAATTACACAATCACGTGAAAGCTTATCTTGATCATATGATTAAGGATGTATAAGGTGGAATGATCAAGAATATGATATTCAAGTGATTCCATAATGGTTATTAGAATGGTTACATGTAATTGACACTATATTATTATAATGAATTATTACATAATCAATGAAAAATACAAAACTCTTCACACGATTAAAGCTATCCACGATGGAAGATTCATATGATGGAATTTATGATATTATTCACATGATGTTTTGGGGATACAAAATCACTTATCATGATCGATCATGTTCCTATGATGACATAGTGAAACTATTATACTTCAAATAATCTCAGGTAGTAATTTTTTCTCCAAAGAAAATATTTTAATAATGTCATTCCTTGGTCTCATTATCTTGAGATCCATTTATTCTAGATAAGTTTAATATTTTTATAAAAATTTAAAATTTAGGATATATAATATCATGATTTATCTCTCATAAATATTAATCTGGTATGTGTAAGGATAAACCGAGAATAAGGGTAATCAGATAGTTAAATACAACTCATCATACTTATCTAACAACTGGTATTATTCAAATATACAACATAAATTTTATCTATATGTTTTTAACTCATGAACAATGTTTTCATTCAACTCTCATCTTGCATCAATCTTGCAAACAGTAAACATTATCTTAATAAACATTATTGTTTCAACTACCCCTCAAACCAAACTCTAGGCCAGCACCGAGATAAGAATTTCTCCCATTTCCAACATAGGGTGGTCCACAACATTGAAAATTTCCACAAGAATCCTCTCATGAACCAATGTGCTTCCCTACAAGAACTATATTCACACTATGCGTTGATTCCTCCCTCTACTACTTGTTGGATCTATGCAACCCTAATCTCAAAAAACTACCACCATAGGCTAGTCAGGTAGACTGCCTTCCATATAGATTACACTCTTGGTCCAGCATGTGTTAGAAGTGGTCCTGGGGTGGATTTTGGATAGGATATTTTTAACACCCTTAACATATATGATTAGTGTAATCACCATGTGTGAAATTTCTAGACAAATAAAATTCCTTCAATTCATCATGAAACTTATGTATTTTTTTCATGTCCTATATATATTCTTCTAACTTTTCATCATTAAAATTAACTATTTTCATTCCCTTTATCTTTTCAAAATATTGAGTAAAATTTGTGATCCTTATCATAATGGACACACGTATTTGAACTTTATGAATTGTTCAAAAATCAGTACAGTTAATATTTACATAATTCAGAATATAATCTGGGACCTTTGAACCCATCATGTATAGAAGTCATCCTCAAAAACATGTATGGGATATCTAAGAGACTTACATGTTATTTTTATTTTACAATACATATTGAAATTATTTGAGTCATCACATATTGACTTACTGAAAAAAAAATAACACAACCCCAAATTAGTGTCATCAATCTTACCCCTTGTATGTGTTGTCAATAGCAATATTGAATATTTTATATCTATATGATGATTTTATTTCATGTCTCTTTTAATTTTCTTCTATCCACCTTATTGAGAAGAAAAGAAAATCACATGAGAGAGGATTATATCATTTCATTTATAACAAATGAACCATTAATTATTCCACTCTAAGTAAACTTGGGCTAACTCAGGGTAGAAAAAAATGTTCTAAGTTAGGAATTAATGCAATCAATTATAAATTCAGACTATGATTCCATATAATTTAACATAACCTGTTTCTTTACTTTGATTATATTCAACTATTTGAATTCTGAAAGTAATTGATTGATTCCAATTAATATATCAAAAGTGGAATTTGACTAACACCACATGTAAATAAAATAATCAAGATGTATTCAACCTAAAATTCCATCACATAACTCTACAAAAGAAATTAAAAATTATCAATTATAATAAGAATGTGATTTTCTGGAAAATAGTCTTAGTTATTCTTTAAGATTCAATTTTCAATGTTATTTATTCATTTATGATCTATCCCTTAATATCTAACTTAATTTTTTATGAATGAGTTTAGGAGAGTGTTCCAACATACATTATCAATTACTTCATGAACATGTAAATTCCAAATATTTTAGAATTGAATTTATAGAGCTGTGGGAAATTCTTTATCACCACCATTTTTGATTTGTTCTTTTATTGGAACATATTAGGAAAATATATCTGAAATATCATCATATCAATTAAGGTTGAATTTTGGTATATTTCTACTTTAGTAAAATGTACTACTAGGTCTTCTAATCCCATTAATTACTTGTATTAAATAGAAATAATCCATTAGGAATCTAATTCATCATACCCTTTTCACAAGAGGTATATATTCATCAACTTTCTCAATTATTCCATTCTTTTATTCTTCAAAGACTTCACTAAGATTTAATTATTATCTATAGTAGATACAAATACTCTGATTTATCATTCTATTCTAAATTGAGAATAGAAATAATATCCTTAATAAAATTTCAAACAGGTAATCTAATCAGAGGTGTGACATGTTACTATAATACCATTGGTTAGGATCACATTGGGGTGAACACACTAAAACGGGGAGGGTTGAATCAATATGAGAAGAAGTTATCACATTAAAAAATTTCATCCCTTTTATTCTTTTGTCACTTATTCTTAAAATGTCTATCTTTTTTTCATTGCCTAAAATTATAAAAGATTCACATAAAATAATAAATCAAAAAGAACATGAAGATTCTTAATAACGTTCACCTGTAATGTGGATGAATATGTCCTCAGTATACAGTGGTTATTATCACACCCATACACAATATCTCTTTTATTTTCTAGAAAATAAGGAAAAAGGGTATGTCCTTTTACTCATTTTCTTGAAACCAACCAAGTAAAATGAAAGCTAAAATTTATAACACAAGTGGAGGATATCGGCATGATCCTCCTAATGTGGCCAAAATTTTAAAACACTTATTCTTTAATAGACATGAATTACTCTGATAAAATTCATCGATATGAGACAATCAAATGGCCACCTCGAATATAGAAATCATTGATTTGTCTCATATATGCATAAATATAGTAGGATTAATCATCATCTTATTATATGGTAGTGATAATATGGATACAATGTAGAAGATGGGAATATAGGATTCTTCTATCCCAAATGATGATCGATTTAAAGTATATCAACCACATTATTCTTCCTCTTTTGATTTTTATAGAATATAATTTATTGAATTACATTGTCAGATTCTCAAAGTATCATCATGAAATAAAGTTATATGTGACATTCATGGTATCACATGTAAATACTAGAACATATATTATATTATAATTATTATTTCATGTGATATATTCAATATTGTTGAATATAATAATATTATAAGATCCCTTAATAATCTTCTTAGGTTTTCATTTCAGAACATTGCATTGTTTCAATGATTACACATAGGGTGTATGGATTATACATACAACATGAAATGATTTTGTATATTCTTTTCATTATATAACACGTAAGATCTACATATACATCATGTAATTGATATGTAAAACATAATTTCTCATGTCTTCATGACACAAGTAATATGCACTGGTTCTCCTCAAACAATCTATTCATGATATATTCTTTTGGGTGAATGATGTACATAGGGTATTATCTTTTTCACAAAAGCTAAATAGAATTATGGATTAGTCTCCAAAATGTGAGAGGATAATAAATATTATGCCCCTTCTTCTTCACATAACTAGGGAGTTTTCTAATATCATTTTCATGTGAGTGGATCACACTAAAAATCTTCATGTAATCTAATCTATGGAGGACTGAGGTAAAGTAACTATTTCAGAGAACACTCTTGGATTTCATAAAACTCTCTCCACATCAAGAATATATATTTATAAGCATGTTACACCATGTCTCATTCATATTTCATGGAATTTCAATGGTTCTTAAATTTCCCAAATATATTGGGATCTCAATGAATGTTGTGAGACTCGGTGTTTTGAACATTATGCAACATTAAAATGATAACTCTGTCACATGATTTCATCATATGAGAATGTAGTTAAGGAAACCCGAGGTGGGATGATCAAGCATATGATCTTATTCACATGATTTCATGATGAATTTCAATATGGAATCCTGAAATTTATGCCCTGTGATTATATTAGCATGGTTGATAATCTATGGATGAATACCAAAATCTTCATGTGAGGGAATTTATCCATGACGGACTCTTAATATGATGAATTTATACACTTCTTCACAAGATTATTTGGGGGTACGTGATCACATATTTTGATCAATTATGTTCATGTGATGGCCTAGTGAAACTCTATTCTGCAACAACAAATTGACACAGATAGTATTTTTTCCTGAAAATAGAAGCTTACCTGAATGTTAGATCATGGTTTCATTGTCTTAACATCCATTCATTCAGAATTGAATTTATTTCAACATTCCTTCCAAAGATGGAGGATGTAGACCGTCATGAGTTTGAGCATAAAAAGTTTGATCCCATCTATGGATTGGTAAACAAGGAAAAAGGGTAAACTAATGGTTTAATGAAACACATTTTAGTGATTTAATAGTCATTGTTAGTCATATTGGATGACATAAATTATATCTTTATGTTTTTAATGAATTACTATTTTCCATGTTCATATCTAAACCTTCAACAGTCTTGAGAATATTTTACTTTCACTTAGTAAACATCTCATTCTCATTCACCCATTGATCTAGCACAACGTTTGTCGTAGGGATACACATTTCACCCATGCCAGGTATAGTCCATTCCAAACTATTTCATAGTCTAATGCCCATATTCCTTCTCTCTCGTGTCATTCCCTTTGGGTGTCATGTTCCCACTATTACAAGATTTTTCTATTCACTCCTTAATGGTAACTATAAATGACCAATCCCACCCACCTATCTCCATGGGATGGCTAGTTAGATTAACTCCCATGTTTTAGATCTTCTAGGTCCCACTTGTGGTTAAGGATGTCCCTAGTTGTCATATAGATGGCCAATTTTTTTTGATAATACCCATATAATATATACTTATTATAATTACAAAGTAATAAATTAATTTCCAATTCAAGTTCCTTCAATTATTTATAAAATAAAATTATTTATTCATGTCTTTATGTTCTTCAAAATTCTCTTCATGAAAGTCACTATTTTCAAGGTCTTTACCTATTTAAAATGTTTTAGACCTTGTTTCATCATTATAACACATGAAATATGTCATTTTAATTTTATAATAGTTCAAAAATTATATAGTTAATATATACTTCATCCAAAATATAATATATTACATTCAAGCTCCTCCTGGAAGGAATTATTCATCCACAACATGATTGAGAACTCTAGTAGACTTAAAGCTTCCCTTTATTTACAATTCATATTGAAATTAAGTGTTCCAGCACATACTGACTTATTCAGCACATATACAACACAAACACAATGTAGGATCATCACACCCATAAATTTCTAGGTTATAATCACATTTTTAATACATATAATCTCTTATTTATTGGTAATTTACATTAAATTTTAATATAATTCCCCTTATATGAATCAAATATTGGAATATAAGCACTATATAAATGAACTCTATCTTGAGTAACATTTTCAATATTAATGTTTAATGATTTATTGATTCAATAAGAGAATATATTGGATAACATCATTAATGTTAGTGTAATATGAGGTGTTTTAAATTAAAATTGAAATTTCTTCAGATACACTAGGAATAGGGTTTGTGTGAGAGAGTGAAAAGGGGAATTCATAACTAGTATTCATGAATTTTATTTTATCTAACTATATAAAATCACGTTTATTTCATTGTTATTATAATTACCATTAGGAATGATTGATGTAATGACCCGAACTGTTATAAATAAAATTCCCCTCATGATTTAATTATTAGTATTATTATGTAATATGGTTATAGAAAAAACATGCCCTGATTTTGTTTTGTTATATACTATCATTTTTAAAATACCAATAATCATCATAACAATTGGTATTACAGCTGTTTAATAGTGATCTTATTATTAGTATAAATATAGGGTTTTTAAATATCCAATTGACATGGACAAAGGATTTGCTGATATCAACCACTATGATTGTACCCTATGAATCCCATTTATTGAAGTTTTTAAGGGATATATCATCACTATTCTTCTCCCTTGACTAATAACAAGATTAGATCTAATAAATTGAGCATTAAAGAAACCATTTATATGATAATTTCAATCTCTTAGAGATCATTTCCCAAACCATGTATATTGAACCACCCCATGAAATTCTCACTATCGTGCACCTTACCCTTGGGGTGTTGGATGGTGTATAAAAAGAATATGAATCAAGAATGTAGCAATATGAGTATGTGAATTATTTTATATAGAATAACTAATATATTTTTATCCTATTTTTGTTACTTTATAAATAATTTTTATTTTGATATAAAAAAACAAAAATTGTATTTTTCTGGTAATATTCAAATTCAATTACGGAATTTATTTTAAAAAATTAATATATTTTTTAAATAAAAAATATTTTAATAAAATGTTATTATTAATTTTTTTTACCAAATAAAAATGATTATATAATATTTATGATGTCCAATGTAATTTTTATAAGGTTTCAAAAACTATTATTATGCACATGTGCCTCAGCCTAGTTGGTGAGGTCTCTCTAAGTGCATCCACGAGACCCAAGTTCAAAATCAGGTGGAGGAATAATTATAGTACTATAGCAGTACCGTAGAAGGTAGAGTAGCAGTACTGGGTGGTGTTGTAGAAAGTACTGTTTGGTACTGTAGAAACTATAACTATTCACCTTGGGCCACCAGTTTGGGCCTAGAGTACATAAGGCCTTCAGGCCACCCAGGACTTCATTTTAGTAAGGCTTTCAGTCCACCTTTAAGGGATTCGGGACACCTCAATTCCTTTGGGCCACACGATCAATGCAGTTTCCCCAAACAGACTTTATTAAAAGAAGAATCCCTAGAAGAGGATTCATAGCAGTTGCACTCACCAGAGTAGAACCAACGGATTTAGAAGACTGAGAGGGTATCGAAATTCCATAGATACTAGCATGTGCTTGCACGAGAATCTTATCTGCATTTCCATGCAAAGGTGGAAAGCTACCATCACGATACAGATGCTGGGGAGGGGCAGTTCCTTGTAGTTATAGTTTGGCTGAATTCCCTAAGACCCTTGGGTAATTTAATATCTATTAAGAAAATGGCCCATGTAATCTCTAAACCTATAACCCTTTTAAGGGTTCCCCTTCATCCCTTTAAAAGGGTGTTATCAAAAATCAATAAAAATTTAGGCCTTCAGGCCATTCAGGTAAAAACTACTATTGTCAAAAAAACTCTACATTTCTCAATAAATGTCGATTATTATATTAAAAATATAAATTAAAATATTTATAAATATTGTATAAAATGAATATTACCTTTTATAATTTGAAATTTGAAATTTGAAATTTTCAATAGTTAATATTTCAGAAATTTCTTAGATAGTCAAATTATAGGGTAGAAATTAATTCTGGTATTAATATACAGTGTGTATTATGACATCATAATGACACAAAATGATGTAACAAATATTTTAAATTCAATATAAGACCAAATATATGTCTTATATTTTTGATAATGTGATATATTTTTTATTTTATTAAATTTATAAATCCTTTATGAATCCTCTAAAACCATTATTATCTTTTAATGTTTTAAAAACTTTTAATTAAGAGTATGAATCAATTCTATGTCAGCAAGGGTATTATTTTTTTAATATAATCCCATGACATTATAAAATAATGAAATCCACTCTAATTTATAAGAAAACATGGGAAACCCCATGGTAAGGATTCTAGTTTTGGTTATTTTCTTATATGGAGTCTGAAACCTATGTTTGAGAAATAATAAATAAATCCCCACTCATTCCCTATATAAACCTAAACAAGATCCCATTTATCATTTCTAAAAAACCTTGGAGAATATTCTTACTTTTCCCTACCCTCTCTATAGTCCACCCAAGTTTCTCCCATGAATTCAAGAAGCTCCTACAAAGAATTTGAAATCACAATCTCAAGGTAATGGAACTCTCTCACTCTTCTTTACAATTCATGTTTATTCATCATTTTATTCCTTTTTTCAATTCCTAATGTTGGGATATGTTGTTCCATATCCCACTTACTATCCATTTAATTATAAATTATTAGATACCACATTCTCTCTCATTAATCCCTCCCATGAACCTTTAGGTACACTCGTTACCTTATTGAATTTTAGTAAGGGATCCTCTCCTTCTCCTCATTATTCAAGTTTCTTTATTATCTTATGACTAATATTTACAATTCCTAATGATGTCATATGTTTTTACAGACCTCTATTACTATAAATTTTTTTCCAAATGATGATATAACCCTTTTTCTCTAATTAACCCATTTTATGAATCTTTATGTAATGTCGTTATGCTGTCGAAATTTCACTGCAATTTTCCATGCCAAACAATTATGCAGGGAATACCCATACCCATTTCATATCAAGGGTTTTCACCTTTATGATATTATAATTATTTATTGTGGAAATACATGTATTAATTTTACAATCAATTATCATGGAATAAAATATGATGATAAATGAATCTATTTTGTATGATCTATGTGGAACACATAATCATGAGAATGAAATGAAAGTGACAGGTGCACCCAAAATTATATAGTGCTCCAATGAATTTGGTAATGTTTTAATCTCATAAGGCATCATGAAGGGGATTAAGGAGTGAACCTAATCTATCATGGGACTTTTTTCTTCATATTTTCTTACCAGTTCTCCTTAACCTATGATTATGATGCACTGTTTCAAGTTATTTCCACATTTCTCATGTTGACATTGTGATTATCATCTTATATCATGTATCATTGTCCATGTTTATTATTATCACCCATTTTATTCCACATTTATTTTAATATTGTTTAAAATTTATTACTTTTTCATGTTATTCCGTGTTTATTCCCTTTTAGGTATTTATACCTCACCCATTTCTTTTGTATGTCCCCCGGTTATCCTCTGTAGTTTTAAGTAAGATCATCTTAAAGGATTTTTCAATAAAGATTACACATTTCTTATTTTAAGTATTTATGAAATGTACCAAATTCCCAAAGAAACTATAATTATTGATCTTTATTGTTTTATTGTGTATAATATTAGATAATAAATCATGAATTAATGTGTAATAAAGAGAAGGGTTGTCATAGTTGGTTTTAAAGTGATTTTTTAGCTATTTTACGTTTTTTGATTAGAAAACACTAGATAAATACTTAGGGATAAGACTAAGTATAAAAAACATAACTAAATTTTTTTAACAATAGAGTATGTGTATTTTCAATAAAATAAATCCCTATCTATATACAATAAGTGGATGAAGCTATGGAATAGATGTACATAAGGGAAAACCCCAAAAACACTGCATTAAGCTAGACTCGACAGGGAACTGGTTCAAGATAATAGGCCTTGCTTTGCACCTTGTTCTACACTCCTAGGGTATATGATTTGGTAAAATAATAATCAAGTTATTAACCATTATTAAAAGAATAAAAAATTACCATAAGATTCTATGATAATAAATCTTTTATGGATAACATAGAATGAATCCTAGAAATTCATAAGTTAAGGAAATACATGTATTTTTTAAATTATCACTTTAATTTCATTGGACTACCTTTTTCTATTAAATAGTTTAAAATTAATCATTCATAATTTTCCATTTATTCTAGATAGTGGCCAAAAATAAGAGGAATCTGGGAAACATAAAATGTTAAATGTAATGTGATGATTGCCCCAATGGTATGCCAAACATGATGGGAGTATGAATCCTAAACTTTTTTATGATACTCTCTCAAATAAATCATGTGATAAATAAAACCCAATATTTAGAGGAGTTCCCATATCCCCCTACAAATGAACAAGATTCAATAGATACCTTTATGTGATAAATTCCACTTACTTTAAATGGATTATCTAATCTCATAATCCCAAAATAATAGATCAACACCATCGAGAAGATGTTCTCTGTACTTCAATGTTCCAAACAAGAAAAGTTTCTCTTATATTTTTATCAGATGGAGGGAAAATATAATTAGTATTTTACATTGACCAATAATATTAATCCTAAGGAAGATATCGAAGTGATGGGGTGGAAGTAATTATGAAAAAAATCAATAAACATTTTTCTCGCACTCTCCAACTTAATGTGGAATGGGATTTATTTTCCCTCAAGGAAGAGAACGATGAATCTATTAGGTCATACAATAATAACATTATAATACTTGGATGATAAGACAATGGAATTTTCATTAACACCTAATTTATGGTTGAACACTTCATTGGCAGGAGAAAACATAGTCTATTAAAATCTTTGGTGATCTGGGACATTGTAGCTCTATGAAAATTTTCTGATGTGACCTAAAAGTTAAAATGGAGGTCAGAGAATATCAAGGGTATCATGGGGATAAGAAGTATAAGGTGGAGTTTAATTCTGATGGTCCAATAGAGAAATATATGGGTGCCATGAAATTCCAACTTCACACTTTTAAAAAGTGCATAAAGAAGCACCCTGGAAGTTGCCGATGGGGAATGAGGAAATTCTTAAGGTGTAGGAATTAAGGACATCTAGCTAGAAAATTTTGAAGAAAGAACCCCAATAATGTGATAGGGGAAAGGAATTCTTCACTCAACCCTAAATTCATTGTTCATTGTTTGAAATAAAAGTATCCAATAAATTTTTTAAACCAATTCACTAAGCTAAGGGTTTTTTGAGAGGACCAAAACCTCCAAGGCATCAACGATGATATTTTTCAATCACAACCGCTAAGGAGGATTCTGGAAATAAAGTAGTGATAGGTTCATGAGTTATTTATTCAATAATAGTGAACATACTTTTTTATTCATGTTATACACATTCCTTTATGTCATAAATGTTTAATAGATTTATTCAACAACACAAACACAACGTAAAAAATTAGAGCTATTGGTGAAAATTTAAAATGGGGAAATTATTGCATCCCAAGTATATAACTCATCCCCAATTTAATTTTTTGGTTTTAATTTCCTATAAAACCATGTCATACTCCGTTTAGTAGATTATGATTCAATTCTGGGTATGTATTGGTTTTCCCAATGTATAGACACCATAAATTACCATAATAAGGAAATTACTCTTCATATCATGAATCAACACCCAATTTTCTACAAATGCAAGGATATGGATGAATCTTATTTTGAACCAACATATCAAGAATAGATATTATTTGTTTATGAGAAAGAATATATAGCTCAAATTATTGAGTCTAAATAAAGTATAATCCTTGAATACATGACCATTGTGGGGGAATACGCTATTGTGTTTCCCAAATAATTGTCTGGTCTTCATCCAAGTCGAGTGGTTGAATTTTCAATCAATATTAAACCTTGTATGTTTCTATTATCCAAGTATACATATATAATAGATTTTATGGAACACTAGGATCTAAAGAAACAACTATAGGTGAATTTTGATAAAGGGTTCATATTCCCAAGTGTTTCATCATGGGTTGCATCAATCCTCTTCATCAAGAAGAAGGATGGGTCAACAAACCTTTCCATTGATTATCGTGACCTCAACAAGATCATGATAAAGAAAAAGTATCATCTACCACTGATTAATGAATTTTTCAATCAACTATGTAAATCACAATACTTCTCTAATGCGGATCTTCAGTTGGGATATTATCTAGTATGGTTTAAGAAGGAGGATGTTCCCAGGACTACTTTTTGTATAAGGTGTGTGCACTATGAGTTCATAGCAATGCCAATCAGAATCAATAATTCTCTATAAATATTTATGGACATGATGAATATATTATTTAGATATTTCATTAAAAAAAATTGGTAGTGTTTATAGATTTTATTATAATATTGTCCAAAACTATGGAGGATCATGAGGAGCCTCTGATCACTATGTATAGACCTTTAAAAATGATAAGCTTTATGAAAATTAGAGAAAATGTGTGTTTTGATTAAACGAATTGTTATTATTGGGTAATATCATCACAATAAAATGGATGTCTATTGACACTTAAAAAATAGAATAAATTAAATGATGGATGAGGCCAACATCTTTGACGGATATCCATAGTTTCTTTATATTGGCTGGGAACTATCATTGATTTGGGAGAAAATTATCATGAATTTCAAATCCTTTAACTATATAAATTAGAAGGGATTATAGTTTTCTTTGAATTATGAATGATAAGAGAGATTCAAGGATTTAAAGAAGAGGATAATAACTACACATGTAGTTACACTACCCATAAGTGGATAACGTTTCATGGTATTTAGTGGTGATTAGAAAAAGGTCATGGGTTTTGTGTTAATGCAGAATGAAAATGTGATAGCCTATTCATCATGAAAATTAAAATTTGACAAAAAACTATTTGACATATGAAATACAGTCGGATGTAGTGATCTTCACGTTGAAAAATTGGTGGAATTATCTATTTGGGGAGAAGTATGAAATATATATGGATTATAAAAGCATCAAGTATGTATTTACATAGGAAGATATGAATACGTCCTAGAAATTATAGTTACAGATTATCATGGACTATGACTACACAATGACCTACCATCTTAAAAAAGAGAATAATGTGGCAGACACAATAAGTAGCACAGATCCATAAAATCTATCATTGATGAGAATTGAGAAGGATATGATCTTCTTATAATAGTAGTGGATGGACATTGGAATCATAAAGAAAGTCAAATTATTAACAATTTCACAAATTATTTATCAACTATGTCTTTTGGAAAAGATAAATGCTATTAAAATAGTGTATTTTCGAATTAATAAGAAAGTTAAAGCTATAATAAAAGGGAAATACTCATATTTCAATGTTAATGAAGAAGTATTTTTGAGATTTTATTGAAGGATATGTGTACCATAAAATCTTGAGTTAAAAAGTTATCTGTTGGATGATACACATAGTTTGACTTTCTCCATCCATATAGGAAGCACAAATATGTATCAAGATATCGTAGATCACTATTAGTTGGAAAATATGAAGAATGATATCACTCAATATACATTAATATCTCTTATATATCAGCAATTTAATGAGGAAAGGAAAAAATCCAAGGGGATGATGAAATAATTACTCATACCTACATGAAAATGGAAAAAATCCCCATGAACATTATCACATGTCTTTTGAATACATCACGAAGAAATAATGATATAGCAGTTGTAGTACATCATCTTATGAAGAATGATCACTTCATTAAAATTTGATAGGACTTCTCACTTGATAAACTTACAAGGATATTTATTAGAGAAGTGGTGAGGCTTGTTAGAATAACAATATTTATTATATCTGAAAAATATCAAATATTTACCTCTATGATCAAGATGATTCTCCAACTTTCTCTAAATACAGAGTTGACATTTTTCATGCCTTATCACCCTCAAATTGATGGTCTATCTGAGTAAACTATCCATACACTTCAGGATATGTTGAGAGAATACTCAATGAAAATTAAAGGATGACGGGATCAAAATCTTCCTCATGTCAATTTTACATAAAAAAACTATTTCCAATCAAGCATCCAAATGGACACATAGAAATCCATTTATGGGAGTATGTGCAAAAACCCTTCATGTTGGGATGAATTTAGGGAATGAAAACTGTTAGCTCCTGAAATTGTTAGGAAATGGTGGAAAAGGTCAAGACCATTCAGCTACACATCAAGTCTACTCATAACTACAAAATGGGTTTTGCTGACAATCATCAAAGAGACCTGGAGTCTAAAGTTAGAGACATGGTATTTCTCTACATATCTCTATAGAATAAATTCATGATATTTGAGGATGAATGAAATCTTATTATAAGATACATTATTCTCTTTTAGATCCTTGATCACATTTGAGCTCTGGCATATCAACTGGAACTCCAACCTAACCTCTCTCAAGTACAATATGTATTCAATATATCCCTCTTAAGGAAGTACATACTTGACCCCTCACATGTACTCTATCTAGGCGTGGTACAATTGGATAATGATCTTTCCTATGATGAGCATCTGGTGAGGATCTCAAAACATAGAGTAAAAGTTTTGTGAAATCAGTCAATGCACCACATCAAAGTACTGTGTAGAAACCAAATGTTTGAATAAGCACTTGGGAACTAGAGGATGTGATGAAACATATATAGCCTCATCTTTTTTAGTGTGGTAAATTAAAATTTAGAGGGTGAAATTTCTAAAGGGGTGATATTGTAATGACCCAAACTTTTATAAATGAAATTCCACTTGTGATTTAATTAAACATATTATTTTATAATATGTTTATTGAAAACACAATAACATATTTGGTTTTATCATATCCAATCTGATTTAAAATACCATTAAACATCACAATCATTGATAATATAGATGTTCAATATTTATCATTAGATTAGTATTAATATATGGTCTTAACAAATCTAATTGACATAGAAAAAGAAAGTAATGACCTCAACCAGTAGGTGCGTACCCTATGAAGCCCATTTATCAGAGATTCCAAGGGAGATAGCATCACTAGTATTTTTCCTTGACCAAAATCAATATATGATCCTAAAACATAATCATGAGAAACCCCATTTACTATATAAGTTCAAGCTCATCAAGATCATGACCGAAACCATTTACATCGAACTATCCCATGAAAGTCTCAGCATCATTCTCATTAATCATAGAGAGTTTTCTAGTTCATTGAGGGATATGTATCAATACCCAATCAATATGAATATGTAAATTATTTTATATAGAATAAAAAATATATTCTCATCTTATTAATGTTACTTTATAAATGATTTTTGTTTTTATACAATAAAACAAAAATTCTATTTTTGGGTAATATTCAATTTCAATTAAGGAATTTCTTTTTATGAATTAATGGATTTTTTAAATAAATAATATTTTAGAAATTACCATTATTAAATAATTTTTATCAAATATAAGTGATCATATAATTTTTATGAAGTCCAATGTAATATTTATAGGGGTTCAAAAACTATTATCATAAAAACCCAGTATTTCTCAATAAATATCAATTATTATTTTAAAGAGTAAATAAACACAATTAAACAATATTTAGATAAAATGAATATTATTTTTTGGAATCAAATCATTGAAATTATCCAACAATGAGTATTTTATATTTTTTTGAAATAATCGGAATTTTGTGTAAAAACTAAATAAGGTATTAATATATTCTGTGTATTATGACATCATAATTATCCAAAATAATAAAATAAATACTATAAAATGTATCCAAGAAGAAATATATGTTTTTTATTCAAAGTGATGTGATTTTATGTTTATTTTACTAATTTTATAATGCCTTTATAAGTACTCCAATAATATTAATATATTTTAGGATTTTAAAATATTTTCTTTTAGAGTATGACTCACTAACACATCAAAAAGTGTATTATTTTATTAATTTAGTCCCATGTACTTATATAATAATTAAAAATACTCCCATTTGGAGAAAACCATGGTAATTTTTTTGTTTTTTGTTATTTTATTTCATAGATTCCAAAATATATGTTTGAGAAATAATAAAGAAATCCCTACTCATTTGCTATATAAACTCACCTAAGAACCCATTAATATTCACTCAAAATCCTTGGAACACATAATTACTTTTTCCTAACCTCTCTAGAGTCCTTACAATGTTCCCCAAATCTCTCAAGATGCCCCTTTCAAGCATTTAGAATCCCACTCTCAAGGTAAGGTACCTCTCTCTCCACTTTTCAATTGAAGAACCTTCTTTGTTTTATCCATTTTGTTTCTAATACCTAATATTGGGATATGTTCTTCCATATCCCCTTATAATTAATTTTATTTATAAATGATGAGATACCCCTTTCACTCTCATTAATATCTCCCATGAACCTTTATGTACACTGGTTTCCATGCCAAAATTTAGTAAGAGATCATATACTTGTATTATTTATTATAGGTTCTTCATTATCTTATGTATTATATATCCAATTCCTAATGTCGTGATATGATTTTCACTGCTATAAAATGATCCTATACCAATGTATTTGGAAAAAACATGGGTATAGTTCAGCGATATACCCATAGTTTTTCAAAAACTATGGGTATAGGCACCCTATAGGAATGGTTTTGGAAAACCATGGGTATATGTGGTAATTCTTAATCTATTTCCATAATTGTAAAAAACCATGGGTATAGGTTTCTGTTCAAGACCTGTACCCATGGTTCTTCAAAAAACCATCTGTATAGGTCAAAGATATAACCACAGTTTTCCCAAAACCATTGATATAGGGTTGGATTAAAAACCTATAACCATAATTTTCTAAAAACTATGGATATTAGTCATACCTATACCCATGGTTTTAGTAAACCATGGGTATAACTTTCATGTGTAAGCGTAGGGAAACAATTTCCATGGGAATAAAAAATCCATGGGAAATCCTATTAGATTTTCAATCTATAGGAATGGATTATATATATATATAAGTGAATATATAATTATATATTTATTGATATATCTGGTGTAGTGTTTAGGCATATAGTGTGTGGTGTAGGTATAGATTTTATATGGTTCGAATATGGCGGGAGAATTTTTTTTAGTCCCTATAGCCATGGTTTTAAAACCGTGGGTATAGAGTTATTAACCCAATGGCATACACCTATTCCCATGTTTCATAACTTTGGGTATATCAATTTAAAACCATGGCTATATATTAGAGATATACTAATCACTTAAACTCCCATGGTACTTTGAACCATGGGTATAGACTATACCCATAGTTTTATGGGATATACCCATAGTTCTAAACCATGGGTATAGGGTCATTTTCCATTAGTGTTTTTATGCCCTTACTACTATCTATTTGGTTTTTAAATGATTATAGACCATTTTCTCTCACATCAACACTTTTTATGAGACTTTAAGTAACGTCATTATACTACCGAATTTTCACTGCAATTTTCAATTAACAAAAATTATGTAGTGAATTCCCATGCCCATTATTTATTAAGGGTGTTCAACGTTGTGCACTTATAATTATTTATTTGGGACTTACGTGTATTTCTTCACCAGTCTTTGATCTTGGAATAAAATATGAATATAAATGAATCCTTGTTGTATGATCTACGTTGCACACATAACCATGAAAATCAAATGATAGTGATGGGTGCGCCTAGAATTATATAGCACTCCCATAAATTTGGTAATGTTTTAGTCTCATGAGATTTAATGAAAAGGATTATAGAGTGAACCTAATCCATCATGGAACTTTTTCCATCATGATGTCTTCACAGTTATCCTTGGCCAATGTTTATGATGAAGTGTTTTTGAGATTTTGCCACATTTCCCATCATTATTTTACTATTATCATCTTATATCATGTATCATTGTTCATGTTTTTTATTCTCACCCCATTTATGCCCCATTGATATTACTAATATTAAACATTTATTACTTTCTTTATTTTATGCAATTTTTATTCCCATAATATGATTTATATCTCAACTCATTCTTATGTATGTCCCCAGGTTAACTCATTTTGTTTTAAGTATGATCATTTTAAGGAATTATTCAATAATTATTGTGTATATCCTATATTAAGTTGTTATGTAATGTACCTATTTCCCAAATACACAATAAATATCAATCTTTTTGGTTGTATTATGTGTAATCTTATGTAATAAATAAGTAATTAATGTGTAATCAATAAAAGGGTTGTCTTAATTGGTGATTAGAATATTTTAGTTCCAAATTTTATATGATAAAATTTTATATAATTGAAATGAATAAATAAAAGTTTAAAAAAAATGAAATTTTTCATATAATATTAAAGGTATAAATAATGTATAGTGACTACTATGTCAAATAAAGAAATTAATAAATAAATTATAAGATATTCTTTGTAGAGACGAATAAATGGATTGTGATCTTAGGTTGTGGTATGATAAGATTATGTGAAAGGTGTATAAAAGGTATTATCAAGTAAAATTATTATTCATCTAATTAATTTTCATTTAATATTCATTAACCATAGGATCACATTTTAGATAAAGTGGGCACATTCTATCATTTTATTGAGAGTAATTACTTGATAAAAACAATTTATCAAGTATAATATAAAGTAACCAATATATATTTTATATATTTTGAATTAAAAACAATAAGTGAATTATGTCATTTTTAATATAACGTGTAAATATAGTATAAAATGATTCCTTGGAAAAAAAATTGAAACAAAATCTAATATTGAATATTTATTTATTTATTTATTGAATATTTATTTTTTATGTATCTTGTGTGTAAAACTTATAATATAATTCCCTTGTATACTCACAATATTTTTTTTAAATAATAAAGATGATTCAAGGATATAAGATAATAAATTTAAAATGATAAATAAATCAAATATCATATTCAGTGACATAGGGATATTACTATATTTTTTCAATGAAAATATGAGGTTACAGATTGGAATAAGGGCGTATGATCATTATGATTTTCTTTAGTAAAGGGTAACTCATTCCAGTAATATAAATTGACATTGAATAATCATCATTATAAAAATAATGATATGTATTAAATAGAATTACTTCATGATAGTGATGTGTGTTTTTTGTTCCCTATGTTTTGATCATCCCCAATGAGATGTAAAGATCACCATATCTCATTGTATTGTTTTTTATAATAATACAAAATGTAATAATTTGAAAGTGGAACAAAAATGGAATAATGGGTAGTCATTCATATCTAGTAATGTAATATTTTCTTATGAAAAAATTATATTATGAAATAGTCTTATCATGACCATTCTATAATGCATTGTTTTTTTTATGTAGTATAGGGTAGGAACAATGTCAATCATATACTGTAATATATGTATATCAGTTTAATTGATATTGAATGAAACTAGATCAGAGTATAAATCATATTGATATTTCCAAAAATAGAATATAACAATATTTTCCACTTATAATTTCACTTTAGTTATAACTTGATAATTTTTAGAAGGTGGATAATAAATAGAATCATATAACCATTTATGAAAATATAATATCATAATCTACAAGAGATTATATAACTATGATATGATTAGATCGTCATCTGTGATATGGTAAAAAATAATATCATTCTATACAATTATCAATAGTCGTAATATTGACATTAAAAATGTGAATTATGTGCAACAACATCAATTTTCTCTAACTGTGATTCTAACAATCCTAGAACACTCAAATAAAATTATGGCTAAATAATATAAATTAAGTGAATGTTATCAATCCTAGGGACCATTGATTAATTAATAGTGAATCATGAGAAAAATGAATGAGTGGAATATTTTAATATTGATTTTATAACTAACATGATAAAAATAATAGCAATATGTAAGGATGATGTTTAATCTGTAGGGGAAAATGATTAATAAGTGTGAAAGGGTAGTAATGATAGTTCATGAAGAATAAATATGGAATAAAATTTTTATGTATATGGAATGACATATAGATAGATGCATGAGTAAACTTCTTATATGGAAGCATCATATAAATATAAGAAGACTATTGATTATTATAGATGTTGTAAAAATAATAAATTACACATGAATTGTGGAGTGTGGAGACATGGTCAATAAGGGGATTTTCATACTTTGTAGAAGTAATTTCCTAGAATCTGCAAAAAAATACTTCTTGCACAAAATTTTATAATTTTTTTAACTACTTTCATTCTATTATTAGCCACAAATTGTGATAGGGAATGTTTTATTGAGGAATAGAGTACCTCATATAAATTTTTGATAATAAACTATTTCATTCATTTGATAATAAATATTCACTAAATTGAAAACCTAGTGTGTGATTATTGGGGGTAGTTCAATTAGTGAAAGTGGAAATCAATACCAATAATTATAGAGAGAAAGAGAGAGAGATACTTGATGCTTAAAATTTGGATATTTTCCAATTATATTGTGACATACATGAATTAAAAAGTGTAGGTTTAGAATTACCTTAGTCTAGATTGATAAGTAACCTTAAAAATACAAAAACATTAAGATACATAATCTATTGAGTAAATAAGGTTTAACTTATGAATTTTTCATTCCTTCTTGTTTTGAAAATCACAAACACCCTATACTTAAGAAAATCTACATTTTACTTATATAAGGAAAATTTCCTTCTCAAAGGAATTTACCCCTACCATATTTTCATTGTTCATATCAATATTTTCCTTAAACTTAAAAATCGGATTCATAACAAAAACGTCAGAATCATATAATACTTAGATATGAAGCATTCTGTTTTAGGATCTGAATTCTGGATATGAACTATAATGATGTTCCACTCTGAATTACGGATATGAACTCTAATGAAGTTTCATTCCGAATTATGGATACGAACTCTCATATAGTTTGAATCCGAATTCTGGATACGAACACTCATGTAGTTCCTTTCCGAATTCTGGATACGAACTCTCATATAGTTCCATTCCGAATTTTGGATACGAACTTTAACAAATTTTGACTCCGAACTTTTATGAGTTCGACTCCAAAATTTTACTAGTTCGACTCCGAACTTTTACTAGTTCAACTCTGAACTTTTATGAGTTTGACTCCAAACTTTTACTAATTCGACTCTGAACTTTTATGAGTTTGACTTCGAATTCTGTAAGTTCATATTCTAAACTATGGTGAAACCAGACTCCGAATTTCCTTAGAAATTCAGAGTCTAGATTTCTACAGAATTCAAGTTCCGAATTCCTATAAAACAGAATCCGAATATATCTTTATTATAGACTCTGAATTATATTTTGGTTAGACTCCGAACTTTTATTTACATAAATTATGAACTATATTTTTTCTTATTCTTACACTAATTTCATTATAAAACGATGTCGTTCTTTTAGTTACACATGTTTTGTTATAAAATGATGTCGTCCATTCTGTTTCTAACTAACCGTGGTTTTAGTGACACATGTACAGGTCCCTTCGAAATTTAAGGAAAATATGACCGTTGGAGGAGGGGGCAGACTATTCCAACCGAGCCTATAAATAAGAGCTCATTTAAAAGATCTCAACACAATTAACTAAAGTTGATCACTCTAGAGAACACACACTGTTAAGTTGATTTCTAGAGAGATAAGATTTTCATGCCTTGTGCATACTAAACTGCTCATTTAGATTGCTTCGTGAAACTCTGAATGTTGGTGATTACATTTGAGGGCTTCCGGGGATAGGAAGAAATAGGTTCCAACTACCTTGATGTTGAGGGCTTCTGGGGATAGGAAGACAGAGGTTCCAACTTCCTTGAAGTTCGAGGGCTTCCTTGCTGAGGAAGATAGAGGTTCCAATTACCTTGAAGTTGAGGGATTGCGGGGATAGAAAGATAGAGACACTGATCTTCATATTGAGGGCTTATCTTGGTGTGGGTAAGACAGACTTGCTTGAATGTATAAATAAAGGGACCTTTATCCAAGGTTGTTGGATACCCTTCTCTTTGGGTTAAAAGATTTATATCTTGTTACTTGTTATTGTTACATGTGTTTCCGTAGAATTTTGTATTTTAAGGAAAGTATAATATTCTTATATTTCCTTACACTTGTACTCTGATGTATTTAGATTCTATACACTATAAGGTAGAATCTCATATTGTAAACTTTTTTTAAGTTTCAATTTCTAGATCCATATTTCCGTAACCAGTTTTTCGGAATCACTTTCCAGATTTAAGCAAGTGCATAGAACTAGAAGTTTGTAACTTCATACTTTGTCCCAGTCTTTCATTTCTGATTAGAGGTGTTGTGAATTTTCTTGGTTTAACTTTTAAAAACTTATATCTTTCCTTGTTTATGGAAATTTTTAAAGTGTACATTTCACCCCCCCCCCCTCTTGTATATTGAGAATCTACATCATTATTTTGATCCTACAATTGGTATCAGAGGTTGGAAACCTCATACTCTATACCAATATTACATTTGGTATCAGAGAAGGTCTCTGAAATAATTATACTCACATATACGTTTTTCCTTGCTCATTTTTTCATTGTTCTATATTTTCCTTGCTTAGGAATATTTTCCTTGAATCTGAACTTTTGTTATTAACACTTTTTTTGTGTATAAAGTTTTTTTTGGATGGCAGGTTTAAATATTGGTTCCATTGAAAACTTAAATCCTACAAGACTACCAATTTTTTATGGCAATGATTATGAATATTGGAGAGATCCAATGAAGAATTTTGTTATCAATCTTGGAGTAGATAACTTTTTTATGATTACCAGTGGTTATAAAATTCCTGATAAGGAAGTAAGTGCATTCACAAACCAAGAGAAGCTTTTTTATCAATTAAACTATAAGGTACTCAATACTCTACTATGTTTAATGACTATGAACATATATAGCCAAATTTCTTCATGTGAAATAGCTAACTGTATATGGAAGAAACTTGAAGTTACACATTTTGGTATATCTAAAGTGATTGAGACTAGAAGAGCTATGTTAAGAGCTGAGTATCATGGTTTTAACTTTCCTTATGGAGAACCTAGAAGCAAAGTACAGAAAATATTTATGACTATCGTGAATAGCTTACAATCAATGGGAGAGAAAGGTCTGGATGATGAAGCTCTTGTGGATAGGATTATTGATATTATGCCCAATGAGTGGGAATCAAAGAGAAAAACAATTGATGAAAATAAGAACGTCACTCAAATTTCCTTAGATGAGCTGTTTGGAACACTTATTTAATATGAAACAAGAATAAAGAGAGATGCTGACAACATCAAAAAGAAGAATGGGAATGGTAAGATTTCTTTTACTACAACATCAAATCACATGAAAGCAAAGACTCTTGATAGATTAACTAGATCCAAGTCTAAGAAGGTTACTATCCAATCATAATCTTGTTAAGGTGGAGTCTTAGAGAATGAGTTAGCTAATCTTTCTCGAAGAATGAACAAGATAGATGGTCAAAGAAATTTCCAATCCAGGTATAAAAAGAAGGAAATGAAAGATAAGAAAGATTCAGAGGTCGCATGATATGAGTGCAAGAGAAGTGGAAACATACAACCTGATTTCCCTATGCTTAAAAAGAAATAAAGAAAAGAGAGGCATTCTGAAGAGAATAGGAAGAAGTTCTATAAAGCTAAAGCTAAGAAAATTATGAAATCTAATACTACTTGGTATGATAGTTGTGGTGACTCTTTAGAAAGTGAATCTTCAGAATATGATTCATCAGATCATAAGAATATGGGATTTATTGCTAAAACTTCTTTTCCACATACATGTCTTATTGCCAAGGTATGCTCTACCGAGGCTTTAACAAATTTATATCTTGATAAGAATTACTATTCCAAAAAATTTACTTCTAATGATGATACTCCATCCTCAGAAAATGAAGAACCTACATATGAAGAAGTATCTAGATTTTCCAAGTTACTTGAAGCCACAAATTGTAAAATTTCTAAGAAATTATACAAGTAAAATACTAGGGAATAAATTTTTACAAAAGAGATTTCAGATCTTTCTTCAGATCATAAAGATAAATAATAGCTTTTAGAAAAACTTTCTAAAGACCTAGAGAAAGCAAATTCTAATAAGAAAGAACTTTCTAAAGATCTTAAGAATGCTATTTTAAAGATGAAAATTTTTGAGGAAAAATATAACTCTAAGGAAATGATTCCTGAGTATAGGAATTTAGTTGTTAGACTAAAATATGAAATTTTTTCTCTTAAGAATCTTCTTGGAAAATTTACCTCTGGGAAGGAAAATTTTGACAATATCTATTATCAAATTAAACCTCAAGGAAATACTACTGGAGTAGGTTATACTCACCAAAACCCAATTTTGAAAAACAAATATTTTGTTCCTTCTAGAGCCACTTTTTGCACTAACTGTCAAAGTGGTGGGCATTGGAAGAAAAATTGTTCATTGAATAGAATTAAGTCTCTTGGTTTTCATTAAGTATATTTCTCTAAAAAAATGTGGATACCAAAAAAAAATTTATCTGAAAATCTCAGATACAAACAAGTTTGGATTCTGAAAGTCTAATTTTTTTCTTATTTTTAGGAAGATAATGAAAGTACTAACAACAATACTTGGTACATGGATAGTGGATGTTCCCGGCATATGACTGGTAACAAAAACTATTTTGAAAAGATTATCAAGACGAAAGGAGGAAAAATAACTTTCAGAGATAATGCTCAGGGAGAAATTTTTGTTATAAGTAATATTGTTCTTCTTGGTAAACTTTGATTTCAAACGTTTTGTTTGTTAAAGGTCTTAAGCACAACCTCATTAGCATAATTCAATTATGTGATGAAGGATACCTTGTGAATTTTAGGAATGATAAGTGCTTAGTACACAATTCCATGGAAGAGTTTATTCTTTCTGGTCATAGGCAAGAGAATGTTTACACATTAAACTTATAATACCATAAGAGCCAAGACATACCTTGCCTAAGTGCAATGGAAGATCATTCTTGGTTATGGCATAGAAGGCTATGTCACTGTAACCTTAGGAACCTATGAAAACTCTCTATGAAAGGTCTAGTTAAGGATATACCGGAGCATAGATTTGATTCTTCTAAAGTTTGTAATCCTTGTCAATATGGAAAAAAACATAAATCTAGTTTTAAATCAATCGTTGATGTCTCAAAAACTGATGCATTAAAGTTGGTGCAGATGGATCTTTTTGGTCCAACACAAATTGGAAGCATTGGAGGAAAATACTATGTGTTTATTATAGTTGATGATTACACTAGACTTACATGGGTCTATTTTCTAGCAAAGAAGTCTGAAGCTTTTTCTTATTTCAAAATTTTTAGATACCAAGTTAAAAATGTGAAAAACATTCCACCGAAAACTATTCATAGTGATCATGGAGGATAATTTCAAAATTCTGATTTTGAAACACACAGTCACAGACTCACAGACTGTGGCTTGAGTTTTACTAAGATTCAAATTTTGTGTGATAACACAAGTTCCATTGCCCTTAGTATAAAAGCTACACATCACTCTCATGCAAAGCACATAGATATTAGGCATCACTTTCTTAGGGATCATGCACTTAAAGGAGATATCATTCTTCAGTTTATCAAAACGCAAGATCAAATTGCTGATATTTTTACAAAATATTTACCCTCTGACAGTAGTGAATAATTAAACAGAAGTTAGTAATGATAACCATAAGGTATTCCTTCTTCATTAACTTCTTATTGAACAATTCTCCTTACAGTAATAAACTCCTTTTCATAGTGGAAGTACATTTTCTTGATAGTGTAACCAAAAAATTTCATAGTTTATTTAAAAGGTGTTTGTAAACAAAAAATTTTGTAGTTATTTTTTTAGGGCTTTTGTAACCAATTTTTTTTAAAGCTTTTGTAATCAAAATTTTCGGAACTGAAATTTTTGTAATGGAAATTTTTGAACAACAATTTTCGTAATGAATTTTTCAGAACTAAAATTTTCGTAATGAACTTTTCAGAACTGGAACTTTCGTGATGAGAATTTTTGTACTCAGAATTTTCGTAATGAAACTTTCATAATGAGAATTTTTGTACTCAGCAATTTTGAAATGATGTTTTCGTAATGATAATTCCCGTACTCATAATTTTCGTAATGAAATTATTCGTACTCATAATTTTCGTACAGAAATTTTTCGTACTTATACTTTTCGTACTGGAATTTTTTGTACTCATACTTTTCATACTTGAGTTTTGGTACTCAAAGTCTTTTCAACTTTATGTTTTTCATAGTTAGTTTTTTCGTAGTCAAATATTTCTTTAAGAAGAATATCACCTATTACGAACAAACTTCTTGGGCAATCCAAAAGGTATGATTTCCTTACTTAAGTTTTCATACTAATATTTTTCTTACTGGTATTTTCCTATGAGTTTTAAAATTTTTCAGATTATAGTTTTCTTAAATCCGATTGTTTTTCTTAAAACCTCAAAAGATTGGATTTAAGATTTCCTTGCAGATATGTTTTCAACCGTCAGATATGGTCAAAGGGTTTTTCAACCGTTAGATGGTATTTGAATGTTCAAAGGTCAACTCCATCGCCTAAAAAAAGGGCACCCCCGATGGTTGTCCCACATCAGTTTTTCATGCTCTCGCGTGTCGAAGCTCTGCATCAGTTGTTAAAGGTCATTCTGAATCATCCAGAGCTCTTCATTCTGAATGTCCGCTGAAGCAACCTCTCCGGATATGTCAACTATAAAGCCTATCTCAATGTAACGCCCCGACCCCAGCTACCCAGAGCCGGTGCATTACTTCGTAACATTGGCATGATCACAAAAGATCAAGTCTCGAAAGACCGATTAGTTTAGTAGCCTTGGAAATACTAGATACATTCATAAGTTTTACATTACATCATAAAATGAAAAACTACTACAACAACATAATGTCTCCACAGTCCACACTATTATCCCCTCATAATATCCCTGCAGGTCATTCATAATTTACTTCTTCACTTCCTGGGAAAAAATAAAACATAGAAAAGGGGTGAGCTCAAATGCCCAGTAAGGATAACAATATAGAGGAAACTTTCATAAATAAGAACAAACATTTAAGGCAATGTATAACTAAAACAAAATCCTTTTAAACTTGAATATCAACATAATATGGAAAAATTAAAATGAAATAACGCCATTTACTCATTCACATGGATATTCTACTAATCGAATAACCACATGCAAAATCACTAACCACTTTCATAATGTTGGAATGCATAATGCCAGACTATCATAACCACATAGCCAAGGCCTCGTTCCAAGACTACAAATAAGATTTTGTCAAGGCCTTGTGCCAAGACACTAGTTTGTCTCATGAGACCTACCGATGCATCGAGGAGCTATAGCGGGCTCCACCCGTCACATATTAAGTCCAATGCATTCCCATATGAAAAGGTTTAAACATAACATAAACATTCGTATTAAAACTAGCATACGAAATGTCAATAATTTCACCATAAACTATGAATGGTATAAAATAGCACATCCACAGTCAAACATATCACAAAAACCTTCAATACAATATATAAGTTTTGTATTATAATAAATCAACTTCAAATAAGCGTAAAATCCATCAAAGGATGTTGACATAGATGAAATCAAAACACTTTTTAGAGAAATATATCTTTCTATTTTTGAAATCGTTTAAGATCCATATAAAACAAAACATTTTCTTGAAAATATTCTTATAATCTTGTAAGGAAAGCTTTGAAGATTTTATAACGGCGGAAAATAACCGCACCCGCCGTATAAGTTAAAAAACATTATTACCTCAATTCTGTCGAAAAAGTTAAAAAGGACCTTGTTTTGAAAAGGACGGAAAGATTCCTCTTATAAAATGTCAAAAAGGGTATAAATGACTTTAACCCATATTCTTGTAAATAATAAAAATGTTTTGAAATACATTTTGAAGAAACATGGATGTGGATGATAACGAGGTCCCAGTAGATAATTATGTATAAACAACCTTGGATAATGAAGAGGTTGTGAAGTAAACCCTTACCTTGTACTTTTCCTTGGTTGGGGTAGTTTAACCTTCTGTATAATGGTGAAATAATTGTTATTAAATTATACGAGAATCATATACGTTCATATGATATCATATATGATCTTTTAACATTGCTTTGTTAACAATATCTTAGATTTATCGTTGTTTCGGGTGTTAACTTACTCGTTTTCTTATATGTTTTGTTACGTAAGTCATGTTTTTAATGGATAGGTTGTATCTTATTCATATCCAGAATGATATCATGTCCTTAAAAATTATTTTTAAATTATCAAATGATAATTATACTTGAATGGATACGACGGAGAATGAATCTCATCGCGTTCGTGGAGACGGTAGTCCGTACGTACGCACGAGCGACAATATCATTATTTTGATATTAAAATAATATATAATTGGATAGTATATCATATATATAGAATCATTATCATGTTATATTTATTATTTACATGAATTAAATATCATTATTATACCCATCTAAATAATAATATATTGAATAACAATTACACCACGACGTGGAGACGGTAAGCCGTACGTACGCACGTATGGTGACATGTCATTCAAATTATGGGTAGAATACTGAATATGGTTGTTCCATATTTATAATAACATCACAGTATATAGAAGATACTGGAGTTATAATTTTATAATTGAAATAATAGACAAAGAGGGAGTGGAAGAAGAAAGAAACATGAAAGAGGGTGATGAAAATGTTACCTCTTCTTCGGGTTCTTCCTTTTGATTTGATCAAAAGGACTCCTTAGGATGGCTTTCTGACTAAAGTAAAGCTTTTAGGATGAAGGGAGAAATGTTGGGAGAGTATTTGGGCAGAGGTTGGCCGAACCAAAAGGCTTGAAAGTGTGAATAAGGTGATAGAGGTGGGGGCCTTTTATAAGAGGAGAGGAGGGGCTCTTTTGGAAAGATTGAAATGTTACATTATTATACCATGATTTTCGGATTCTAAAGGTCCCACACTTATATAATTCGTGGATAAGGTGATAAGGGTTCGAAATATCTTCATCCAATAGGCTTTGGACAAGTGTAAGCCTTGTATTTTCCATTATCTTCTCATTTTATTTAAATCGTTAAATAATGAGGTCATCGCCGAATCATAATAATGTCATAAATAATTTAATATATTTAATGTCTAAAAATTATAAAAAAATACTATGATGTAGTAAATCGTTTTAGCTTTCTAATGAATATTTATAATCAAAATTTGGACTTGTGTAACCCCACTAAAAAACTATTTTAGTAAGACAACTCATGTTTGTGTCAATTTACTTTTAACATTAAATAAATATATATTAATGTCATTTTCCAACTAAAGTGTCTCCATGGGGTCCCCATGTTGACCCATGGGTTGTCTTGGTCGGCCATGACTCATCCAATAGGAGTAGGACAAGTGTCATGTTCATCTCATATTATTAAAACATTATTTGTACCATAAACTACACTAATTACCTCTAATCGCGATTAAGAACTTAAAAGTTACTATTCACCAAAAATTTATTTTAATCTCATTGAACCACATTTTACTTCTTAATGACAACCATTTATGTCGGATTTTTGAAAATCAAATCACAGAAGTGGTAATATTTCATTTAAATGAAAAATCAGTTATTTAACTACCACTTAGTGGTTTCACTATTCATCAAAAATTGAAGTTTTTCAGAACAAAGCCAAAATTTCACCCTAAGCTATAATTGATATTCCAAATTCAAAAATGATGTCTATTTTACAAAATTCCAAACATATAAGTTGCATTAATTAATTTTATAATTAATTCCCGTTGTTACAAAAAATGGCGTGTTTCTAAGAAACAATTTATATCAAAAGATTGGCATTTGTTTATATCCGATTTCAATGTTAAATTAATTCTAATGACCACAATTGGATAAAATGGTAAAAATATATTCTAATTATACTTTAAAACCACTAAATAGTATAATTTTTCACTATAAATTATTTTGATTTAAAAAGTTTTTTTTAAGTATTTTTCACTATTCATAAAAAATTCGATGTTCTCAGAAAAATACCAAAAATTCAACATAGGCTAATTTCGATATTCCAAATCCAAAGATGAAGTCTATTTTGATAAATAAAATTTATAAAATTTCAAAAAGTAGGTATTACTATTCACAACGGCTAGTTTAATTTGTTGTGGTGTGTGTTAGAGCTCGAGGTTGCGTACAACACACGCTATTGCATTATTCGAAGGGAAACGTACCGTGGAAGCTTGGGGTGTTACATTCTCCCCTCCTTTAAATAATTGCGTCCTCGCAATTTCTAGGGTATAAAAAGACTCGGGTGGTTCTTCATCATAAGTTCCTCAGGTTCCCACGTTGCCTCTTCCATTTTATGATTTCTCCACAAAACCTTTACCAGACGAGTCGTCCGGTTTCTCAGCACCTGCTCCCTCACATCAAGAATCCTGACGGGCTCTTCACAATAGGAAAGATCAGGTTCCAGTTCTAACTCCTCATAGGTGAGTACATGCGTTGGGTCAGGCATGTATTTCCTCAACAGAGATACGTGGAAAACATCGTGAACATTGGAGAGATTTGGCGGCATCGCCAAACGATAAGCTACAGCCCCAATACAATCTAGAATTTCGAAAGGTCCGATGTACCTGGGACTCAACTTACCCTTCTTACCAAAACGTATAACTCCCTTCCATGGAGATACCTTTAGGAAAACATGATCTCCCACTTGAAATTCCAAAACCTTTCTTCTGTTATCGGCATAGCTCTTCTGCCTACTTTGAGCTGATTTGATGTGATTTTGGATTACCTTCACCTTTTCCATTGTTTCTTCCACCAGTTCTGGTCCCACAAGTTTTCTTTCACCAACGTCATCCCAACAGGTTGGTGTACGACATCTCTTTCCGTATAACGCTTCATAAGGTTCCATCTGAATGCTTGAATGGAAGCTATTGTTATAGGAAAATTCTACCAGTGGTAAGTATTGATCCCACATACCCTGAAAGTCAAGAGAGCATGATCTCAACATGTCTTCTAAGGTTTGAATAGTCCATTCTGATTGTCCATCTGTTTGAGGGTGATAGGCAGTGCTCAAACAAAGTTTAGTATCCAAGGCCTTTTGAATACTTTTCCAGAATCTTGAAGTAAAACAAGGATCACGATCAGAAACAATCAATAGGGGTACTCCACGAAGTCTTACAACTTCATTAATATATAATCTTGCTAGACGTTCAAGTGGTAGATCCTCCCGTATAGCCAGAAAATGTGCTGACTTAGTAAGACGATCAACAATGACCCATATTGCATCATTCCTTCTAGGAGTCTTTGGTAGTCCCATGACAAAGTCCATCGTAATATTATCCCATTTCCACTTAGGTATGGGAAGAGGTTGCAATACTCCACCAGGATGTTGCCTTCCAGCTTTCACTTGTTGACAAACCATACACCTCGACACAAAATCAGCAATCTCCCTCTTCATATTGTCCCACCAAAAATGTTCCTTCAAATCTCTATACATTTTGGTGCTCCCAGGGTGTATAGAGAAATTGGAACTATGAGCATCATCCAGCAATTCCCTTTTTAGATCAGTTATATCGGGAACACAAAGTCTCTTCCTGAATTTCAAAATTCCATCCTTATACACAAAGTCCCTCAATCTTCCATCATTCACGTATTTAATCTTATTCTGAAATTCTTCATCATTGGTATGAGAACTCTTAATCCTTTCTATTAATGATTGTTTGGCAACCATTTGAAAAAGCATTCATGTTTCACCTTCCCTAGTTATTCCCATGTCCATCTTCACTAGATCCAAGAAAATTGGATCCCTTTCAATTCTCATCACATTCAAAACTCCATGGTCTTTTCTACTCAAAGCAGTTGCCACCTTGTTTGCCTTCCTCGGGTGGTAATGTATCGTTCAATCATAATCCTTGAGTAGTTCAAGCCATCGCCTTTTCCTCATGTTGAGTTATTTTTGTGTGAAAATATACTTCAAACTCTTGTGATCAGTATAAATCTCACATTTTTCACCATAGAGGTAATGTATCCATATCTTTAAAGCAAAGATCACAGCTGCTAACTCAAGATCATGAGTAGGATAGTTTTTTTCATGAATTTTTAGCTTTCGTGATGCATAGGCAATGACCTTATCATTCTGCATAAGGACACAACCAAGTCCTTTCTTCGATGCATCACTATAAATAACAAACCCATCATTCTCCGATGGTAGAGTCAATACAGGGGCATTGACTAATCTTCTCTTTAGTTCTTCAAAACATTCTTCACACTCTTTTGTCCAGACAAATTTAATCCCTTTACGTGTGAGCTTTGTCAATGGGTTAGCCAATCTGGCAAAATTCTGGACGAAACGTCGATAATAACCTGCTAAACCAATAAAACTGCGTACCTCAGTTATACTTGTCGGTGCTGGCCTATGACAACCCTGCTTTTTATTACAACATAAACATGCTTTATTACAAAAAACATCACTTGATACAACAAATAAGATCGAGAGGTTTAGTGTCTTTGGGGCTTAGGATCATTACATAAAAACTTTAAACTTGAAATACAACGTCCTTATTGAAAACTTCCTTTACATGACCACTACATTCCTTCGTACTTAGCATTGCATGGGATAACCTGAGGACATGCATAAGAAAAGGGTGAGCTATAAAGCCCAGTAAGGGAGTACACAATGAATAACATGAGGAGTACAATACATGTTAGGCAATAGGTATATCAATAGAGAATAATAGAGACATGAACATAAAGGCATGATAAAGCCTGATAATCATAACATGGAAATGTGGCAACAACACTTAACATTGAATTAGCATGAGCCAAGGCTCATTGCACATGGAGCATGAGTAAACCCTCATTGCACTTGAAGCACGAGTAAACCCTCGTTGCACTTGAATTAGCATGATTCAACACTCATTGCACATGACGTATCATGATACTATACTTACCCAATGCATTGGAGCGCTATAAAGGGCGCACCCTTCTTAAACATTTCATTTCATGCATAAGTGTGCCACATGGATCATAAAACAAGGATTCATAAAACATAATCATTTCTTCCACGATAAAGGAATGTGGAATTCATACATGAAACTTTACAATCAATATGTATATGTGCATAAAGGTGAATACCCTTGATGGAGAAATGGGCATGGTATTCACTACACAAAGACATTGGCTTAGAAAATCGGTGCGATTTCGGCAGCGTAACGGCGTGACATAAGAATTCATAAAAAAGGTTGATGAAAGAGAAAGTGGTTCCTCATCATATTTACATGTAATGGACAGTAAGAAGATCATATATATACATGTCCCAACAATAGAAATGTAATTTAGATTCATGATACAAAAGTATTGCTTGAATGTAAAATAAGAGAGAGAAGTTCCTTTCGGAATTTCGGCATAGTAACGGGTGTACATGGGAGGCATTTAATGAGAGAGAAAGGGTTCTCCCATCATTCAAACAATAAGAGGGCAGTATGGGGGAGGTGCGAAACCATACCCCAACATTCATAATTGAAATAAAAAGGGAAATACAACTTAATGAAAATTGACAAAAAAATGAGAAAGGAAGAAAACCCCTTACTTGGAAGTGTGCTTCCAAAGGATAGAGAGAGGCTTGTGAGAGGCTTCTTGGGAGCTTGGGGCACCTTGGGAGGATTCTAGAGAGAGTAGGGCAGAGGTTGGACGAACTTCAAGGGCTTTGAGAGAGGAGGAAGTGGGAGCTTGGGTGGGTTTATAAAGGAAAGGTGAGAGAATTCTTTATTATTTAGGTTTGGGACCCCTTATATTAAAATAGTCCAAACCACAAACCATCCCATGGTATTTGCCCATGGTTTTTGGAAAAGTAAAGAGGAAAACAATATTTTACAAGGCCAAGGTCCGAACTTATTAAAAAAATAGGGTTGCTTATGTGGAGGTGAGTCACACTCCCATGGAAATTAATTTAAAAAGCCAAAGTGTTGAATAAGTCTTGAGGGCTCCATTAATGCTTTGAAAAGTGAGTCAAAAAAACCCAAAACCTCATTATTTTAATGATAAAACATATATTGGCCGAACATTAGGATTATGGTATTTTATTACATCACCATTTGGTCATTATGATGTCATAAAACACATTATATATTTAAATGGTATTTAATTTTTACCCAAAAATTTGACTGTCTCAGAAAATTATGAAAAATTCACCGTTGGATAATTTCGACATCCTGATTCCAAAAATAATATTTATTTTATCTAAATAATTTTCTAAATATGTGAATTTTCACTTTTAAAATAAAAACCGACATTTATAAATAAATTCACGGGTTTTGACAGAAATGGCTTTCAAACCTACATAAAAATTTTAATTGCATTCATAAAATTATAAGATCATTTAAATTTAATAAAAATTAATTTAATATTAATAATAATATTTTATTAAAATATTATTTAATTCAAAAATCCTTTAATTTAATAAAATATAATTCTTAATTAAATAATAACTAAAAACACCATTTGTACTTTAAAAACTAATTACAAAGTATCAAAAATGACTAGAAATTATATTCATTGTTATATACAAAAAAATAATGTACATGAACATGGTGCTACTTATTTGTTACATAACCCCTTAAAATAGCCGCATAAGACCTAAGGGTAAGGTGTGCGATGGTGACAGACTCTTGGGGTTGCTCGGATAACATCGCTCGAGTGGTAATCTCTACCAACTTCCATTTTTCCCGTAGACGATCACGTTCGAGCTTGACTTGATGAAGCTCAGCTTGGGCTTGGTCAAGGGCAAAGCCCAAAGACGCCACCTCCTTTCCGAGCTCCGACAAATGGGCTTGGTAAGGGGAAATTCTACTGGATGAGGCCATCGCTTCCTTTGTCTGAGTAGAAAATTGGTTCGTTAAAGCCTTATATTTAAACTACCCAGATGATCACTGTTCAACGGCTATAAAAGTAACGGTCACAAATCATAACGTTAAACTAAAGAAGATGACATCTTATAAAAACATTTTTTTTTCATAAAGAAACATTTAACTGGATCAAGAGGGATTTTCCATTAATGAAATTTTGGGTCGTTACAACATTCCCCCCTTAAGAAATTTCGCCCTCGAAATTTTCCTTTTCCCACACTAAAACAAATGTGGGTAACTTAGCTTCATCATATCCTCCGACTCCCAAGTTGCTTCTTCAAACTTGTGGGTTCTCCACAACACCTTGACGAGGGGCATTGTCTTATTTCGTAGAACTTTTTCTCTACGATCCAAGATCTTCACTGGTTGCTCCTCATAAGAAAGATCGTCTTCTAATTGTACCACCTCAGAAGAGAGTACATGTGAAGGGTCTGGTATGTACTTCCTTAAGAGGGATACATGGAAGACATCATGCACCTTGGCCATAGTAGGTGGAAGTGCTAGTCGATAGGCCACAGCCCCAACATGATCAAGAATCTCGAAGGGGCCGATGTACCTTGGACTTAACTTCCATTTCTTTCCAAACCTCATGACCTTCTTCCACGGAGATATGCGTAAAAACACCATGTCTCCGACTTTAAACTCAAGGTCTCGTGGATGATTATCTGCATAACTCTTCTGTCGACTTTGGGCTGCCTTGATATGCTGCTGAATGGTTTTCACCTTCTCCACCATTTCTTCGACCATTTCCGGTCCAAGCAGCTTACGTTCACCGACCTCATCCCAACATGTCGGTGTTCTACACCTTTTCCCATACAGGGCTTCATATGGTGCCATTTGGATGCTCGAGTGGAAACTATTATTATAAGAGAACTCAACTAGAGGAAGATGTTGATCCCATCCTCCTTTAAAGTCCATTGAGCACACTCTCAACATATCCTCAAGTGTTTGGATATTCCGCTCGGATTGGCCATCAGTTTGAGGATGATAGGCCGTACTGAAGTTCAGTTCAGTATTCATAGCATGTTGAAGACTCTTCCAAAACATAGAGGTAAATCTTGGATCTCGGTCCGACACAATAGATAGTGGTACTCCATGCAACCGTACCACTTTCCTGATATATATCCGTGCCAGTTGATCCAAAGAGAAATCCTCTCGAATAGCAATGAAGTGTGCAGTCTTTGTAAGACGATCCACAATAACCCAGATTACATTGTTGCTTTTGGATGTCCTCGGAAGTCCAGTGACGAAGTCTATGGTGATGTTCTCCCATTTCCATTCTGGTATGGGCAATGGTTGCATCATCCCCTTAGACTTCTGCCTCTCTTCCTTCACTTGCTGACACACCAGGCACTTTGATGTATATTCGGCGATCTCCTTCTTCATATTATCCCACCAAAAGTTTTCTCGGAGATCTCGATACATCTTTGTGCTCCCTGGGTGAATAGAGAAATTTGAACTATGTGCATCATCCAAAAGTTCCTTCTTCAGCTCCGAACTTGATGGGACACATAGTCTTTTCCCAAACCGCACAATTCCTTCTTCATTAACATTAAACTCTGAGGATTTTCCCTTTTTGATAGCTTCCACTTTTTCTTGGATTCTCGCATCATCCTTTTGAGCATCCTTTAACCTTTCCAAAAGAGATGGTTGAGCAATCATTTGTGAAAGGATTGATGATGTTCCCTTCTTTATGATTCCCACGTCCATCTTCATCAAGTCTAAGAAGATTGGATCCTTCTCAATTCTCATCATTGATAGAATTGCTGGATCCTTTCTACTTAGGGCATCCGCCACCTTGTTCGCCTTCCCAGGGTGGTAATGTATTGAACAGTCATAATCATTTATGAGCTCTATCCATCTTCTCTGGCGCATATTAAGCTCTTTCTGTGTGAATATATATTTAAGACTCTTGTGGTTAGTATATATCTCACATTTCTCTCCATAGAGATAATGCCGCCAGATTTTCAAGGCAAAGATCACCGCCGCCAACTCCAGATCATGCGTTGGATAGTTTCGCTCATGGATTTTCAACTGTCTTGAGGCATAGGATATCACTTTATCATTCTGCATCAGCACACATCCTAATCCCTTCTTCGAAGCATCACTGAATACCACAAAAAGCTCCCCACTTGTGGGTAAAGTGAGCACAGGTGCAGTGATAAGCCTCCTTTTCAACTCCTTGAAGCTTTCTTCGCATTCATCACTCCAAGAAAACTTTACTCCCTTTCGAGTTAGCTTGGTAAGAGGGTTGGACAATCGTGAGAAGTTTCTCACAAATCGTCGATAATATCCAGCTAACCCCAAGAATCTACGGATATCAGTTACCGATGTTGGCCTCGTCCATCCCTCAATTGCATCTGTTTTGGAGGGGTCCACAGATATCCCATTGCTTGTGATGATATGGCCCAAGAATGAGACCTCCTTCAACCAGAACTCACACTTGCTGTACTTGGCATAGAGCTTCTCCTTGCGCAAAGTCTCCAGTACAGTTCTTAAATGCTCCTCATGGTCCTCCTTGGTTTTGGAGTATATTAGAATATCATCTATAAAGACTATCACAAATTTATCTAGGTAATCTCTAAAGACTCTATTCATCAAGTCCATGAATATTGCTGGAGCATTGGTGAGTCCAAAAGGCATTACTATGAATTCATAGTGCCCGTACCTTGTACGAAAATCGGTCTTGGGGATATCTTCCTTCTTCACCCTTACTTGATAATATCCTGACCGCAAGTCGACCTTGGAGAAGTATTGTGCTCCACGTACCTGATCAAACAAGTCATCGATTCTTGAGAGAGGATACTTGTTCTTTATCGTGATTTTGTTAAGTTCACGATAATCGATGCAAAGCCGCATTGACCCATCCTTCTTCTTGACGAAGAGGACTGGTGCACCCCATGGTGATGCACTTGGGCGTATAAACCCTTTATCCAGATTCTCCTGTAGTTGTTTCTTCAGTTCTTCAAGCTCAACCACAGCCATTCTATATGGAGTCTTGGATATTGGTAGCGCCCCAGGTATAAGTTCAATTGAGAACTCAACGTCTCTTCTTGGAGGAAGACCAGGAAGTTCCTCGGGAAATACTTCAGCGAATTCCCTCACAATAGGAATTTCTTCAAGGGTGGTTTCTTCCTTGGACTCAATCATCTGAGCCAGATATGCGTGCTCATAAGGCAGTAATATCCATACTTGAGATGATGGAGCTAAATGAGATTCATCTTCCTCCTGACACTTGTAAAGAATCGGGGGTCGATTCTCCATATGGAGTGTGATTTCCCTCTCCCGACAATTTATGTTGGCTCTATATAAGGAAAGCCAATCCATGCCAAGAATTGCATCAAATTCCACCAAAGGGAGTATGAAGAGGTTCTCCGGGAAATTCAATCCACAGATTATAACAGGGGAGGACTTATACTCATGGGATGCAATGATTGCCCCATTTTCCGTACTCACTGACATCTTTACTTCCATGATTTGTGGTGGTGCAGGGATTGTTCTACTAAACTTTTGAGATATAAAAGAATGCGTAGAACCTGAATCAAAAAGTAAGTTCGCTATTATTGAATGAATAACTAGCGTACCTTTCACCACTTCGTTGTCGGGGTTCACTTCAGCAGAAGTGATGGCAAAAGCTCTTCCTTGCTGTCTTGGAGGTTGTTGATTGCCTCCGATAACCCTTGGATTAGGGCACTGATTCGCAAAATGACCCGGTTCTTTGCATTTGAAGCATTGAACAACGCGTTGAGGTTCGAACGGAGCGTTCCTCCCCTCCGTCGCAGCCGCGGGTCCTTCTTGCTGACAGTTAACAGCTAGGTGCCCTTCTCTTCCACACTTAAAGCATTTTCTTGTCCCCCTAAGGCAATTTCCAGGGTTCTTTTTTCCACACTTTTGGCAAGTGGGGTGCTGGAATTTCTTAGCGCTGTTGGATTTATCCATCGGACCACCAGCATTGAAGTCCACCTTTCTCTTAATGTCCCCATGATACCCCTGTGATTCTCCGATCTCCATTTCAACCTTGAGGGCACATCGGACAATTTCCTCATAGCTGTCAAAGTCACGGATCGCTAATGCTTTCCGCAAGCTAGGCTTCAACCCACCAAAGAAGTGGTCAACCTTGCATTCGGGGGTAACGACAAAGCCGGAAGCGTATCGTGCAAGCCTTGTGAAGTTTTCCTCGTACGCTCCCACAGATTCCTCATCTTTCTGCTTGATGGAAAGGAAGTCCCTTTCCATCTTAAGACGGAGGGTGCGTGGAAAATATTTATCGAAAAACATCTTCCGGAATACCTTCCATTCCAAAGCCTCGATCTCCTCCTCAGGCTTTGTATTTTTGATCAACGTCCACCATTGATCAGCTTCACCCTCCATACGATAAGCCGCCAGGAGAACCTTCTCTTTTTCAGAGCATTGGAGGATGGAGAATATCTTTTCAATGGAGTTGATCCATTTTTCAGCAATCGTGGGATCGGATGATCCACTAAAAGTAGGAGGCCTTTGTCTCATGAAGCTTTCAATAGAGACTTGTTCTTTCTTAGGGGGGGGTTGAACGTTCCTCTTGACCAGTGTTTCTATTCAAAACTTGAGTTAGCTGAGAGAGAAGCGTGACAAAGTTCACGATTCCCGCTCCCATTGGATTGGGCATCTCATAAGTACAATCATCACACTGATCTTCACAACGGTTGTTAGCCCGAGTTCTCCTATTACCAGCCATTGGCTGGAATAAATGGAAAGTTAGGGGTAACACATAAAGGGTAATCCAAAGACAAAAGTTGATGACTTATAAATAAACTTTAATCTCTTTAACTCATGAGTCTATAGGATTCAATCCAGGCTTTTCATGATCTTCCTTCTAACATATATTCTTAGGGGAATTTTTTCCATTAATAAGGGTTCATACTAAGATTGTGAATTTATCAAAACATATCCCCCGGGAGTGTCGTAACCAAGAGTGCAGCAAGGCCCGTTGTCGTGCACCAGTTCTCGTTCGAGTCTAGCTCAAAGCGGTGTTTTCGGGTTTTACCCCTAGGATACATTTGTGCCAGAGCCGCCTCTACCTGCTCGTATCCAGACAGGGATGTATTTGTTTGATAAGCCACTTACTTAGTATTTACCAAAACATAGGGATGTTTTTATTATGCTTAGTCTTGTATCTAAGGCTTTACTAGGGTTTCTTAATTCCAAAAAATAACTAAACCTGCCTCTGATACCAACTATGACAACCCTGCTTTTTATTACAACTTAAACATGATTTATTACAAAAAACATCACTTGATACAACAAAAAAGATCGAGAGGTTTAGTGTCTTTGGGGCTTAGGATCATTACATAAAAACTTTAAACTTGAAATACAATGTCCTTATTGAAAACTTCCTTTACATGACCACTACATTCCTTCGTACTTAGCATTGCATGGGATAACCTGAGGACATGCATAAGAAAAGGGTGAGCTATAAAGCCCAGTAAGGGAGTACACAATGAATAACATGAGGAGTACAATACATGTTAGGAAATAGGTATATCAATAGATCATAATAGAGACATGAACATAAAGGCATGATAAAGCATGATAATCATAACATGGAAATGTGGAAACAACACTTAACATTGAATTAGCATGAGCCAAGGCTCATTGCACATGGAGCATGAGTAAACCCTCATTGCACTTGAAGCACGAGTAAACCCTCGTTGCACTTGAATTAGCATGATTCAACACTCATTGCACATGACGTATCATGATACTATACTTTACCCAATGCATTGGAGCGCTATAAAGGGCGCACCCTTCTTAAACATTTCATTTCATGCATAAGTGTGCCACATGGATCATAAAACATGGATTCATAAAACATAATCATTTTTTCCATGATAAAGGAATGTGGAATTCATACATGAAACTTTACAATCAATATGTATATGTGCATAAAGTTGAATACCCTTGATGGAGAAATGGGCATGGTATTCACTACACAAAGACATTGGCTTAGAAAATCGGTGCGATTTCGGCAGCGTAACGGCGTGACATAAAAATTCATAAAAAGGTTGATGAGAGTGAAAGGGGTTCCTCATCATATTTACATGTAATGGACAGTAAGTAGATCATATATATACATGTCCCAACAATAGAAATGTAATTTAGATTCATGATACCAAAGTATTGCTTGAATGTAAAAGAAGAGAGAGAAGTTCCTTTCGGAATTTCGGCATAGTAACGGGTGTACATGGGAGGAATTTAGTGAGAGAGAAAGGGTTCTCCCATCATTCAAACAATAAGAGGGAAGTATGGGGGAGGTGCTAAACCATACCCCAACATTCATAATTGAAATAAAAAGGGAAATACAACTTAAAGAAAATTGACAAAAAAATGAGAAAGGAAGAAAACCCCTTACTTGGAAGTGTGCTTCCAAAGGCTAGAGAGAGGCTTGTGAGAGGCCTCTTGGGAGCTTGGGGCACCTTTGGAGGATTCTAGAGAGAGTAGGGCAGAGGTTGGACGAACTTAAAGGCTTTGAGTGAGGAGTAAGTGGGAGCTTGGGTGGGTTTATATAGGAAAGGTGAGAGAATTCTTTATTATTTAGGTTTGGGACCCCTTATATTAAAATAGTCCAAACCACAAACCATCCCATGGTATTTGCCCATGGTTTCAGGAAAAGGAAAGAGGAAAAAAATATTTTACAAGGCCAAGGTCCGAACTTATTAAAAAAATAGGGTTTCTTATGTGGAGGTGAGTCACACTCCCATGGAAATTAATTTAAAAAGGCAAAGTGTTGAATAAGTCTTGAGGGCTCCATTAATGCTTTGAAAAGTGAGTCAAACAAACCCAAAACCTCATTATTTTAATGATAAAACATATATTGGCCGAACATAAGGATTATGGTATTTTATTACATCACCATTTGGTCATTATGATGTCAGAAAACACATTATATATTTAAATGGTATTTAATTTTTTCCCAAAAATTTGACTGTCTCAGAAAATTATGAAAAATTCACCGTTGGATAATTTCGACGTCCTGATTCCAAAAATAATATTTATTTTATCTAAATAATTTTCTAAATATTTGAATTTTCACTTTTAAAATAAAAACCGACATTTATAAAAAAAATTCACGGGTTTTGACAGAAATGGATTTCAAACCTACATAAAAATTTTAATTGCATTCATAAAATTATAAGATCATTTATATTTAATAAAAATTAATTTAATATTAATAATAATATTTTATTAAAATATTATTTAATTCAAAAATCCTTTAATTTAATAAAATATAATTCTTAATTAAATAATAACTAAAAACACCATTTGTACTTTAAAAACTAATTACAAAGTATCAAAAATGACTAGAAATTATATTCATTATTATATACAAAATAATAATGTACATGAACATGGTGCTACTTATTTGTTACATAACCCCTTAAAATAGCCGCATAAGACCTAAGGGTAAGGTGTGCGATGGTGACAGACTCTTGGGGTTGCTCGGATAACATCGCTCGAGTGGTAATCTCTATCAACTTCCATTTTTCCCGTAGACGATCACGTTCGAGCTTGACTTGATGAAACTCAGCTTGGGCTTGGTCAAGGGCAAAGCCCAAAGACGCCACCTCCTTTCCGAGCTCCGACAAATTGGCTTCGTAAGGGGCAATTCTACTGGATGAGGCCATCGCTTCCTTTGTCTGAGTAGAAAATTGGTTCGTTAAAGCCTTATATTTAAACTACCCAGATGATCACTGTTCAACGGCTATAAAAGTAACGGTCGCAAATCTTAACGTTAAACTAAAGAAGTTGACATCTTATAAAAACATTTTTTTTTTCATAAAGAAACATTTAACTGGATCAAGAGGGATTTTCCATTAATGAAATTTTGGGTCGTTACATGGCCATTCTTGGATTGCCTTGGTTTTAGAAGGATCAACGGAAATTCCATCCTTAGAGACAATATGGCCAAGAAAAGAAATCTCATGAAGCCAGAATTCACACTTGCTAAATTTCCCATATAATTCATGTCTTCTAAGAGTCTTCAGGATAATGCGTAAGTGAATTTCATGATCTTCGTGGCTTTTGGAGTATACCAAGATATCATCAATAAATACCACTACAAAGTCATCAAGATATTCCTTGAAAACTCTATTCATCAGATCCATGAAAACAGAGGGTGCATTAGTCAATCCAAAAGGCATTACTGTAAACTCGTAATGCCCGTACCTTGTTCGAAATGCTGTCTTTGGAACATCTTCCTTCTTCACACACAACTGATGGTATCCAGACCGAAGGTCAATCTTTGAAAAGTATTGAGCTCCATGCAGTTGGTCAAACAAATCATCAATGCGAGGTAGGGGATACTTGTTCTTTATTGTTATAGCATTGATCTCCCTATATTCAATGCACAACCTCATAGATTCATCTTTCTTCTTAACAAAAAGAATAGGGGCTCCCCAAGGAGAAACACTAGGGCGAATAAATCCCTTATTACTCAATTCCTCTAGTTGTTTCTTTAGTTCAACTAATTCCACAGTGGCCATTCTATAAGGGGTCTTCGATATGGGCCTTGATCCAGGAATTAAATCAATGGAAAACTCAACTTCTCGTTCTGGAGGATGTCCAGGTAAATCTTCCGGAAACACATCAACATATTCTCTCACAATAGGTACATCCTCTATTTGAATCTTCCTTTCCTCACCCTCAGTAATTTCCTTCTCTTCCTCCCCAATAATTGAATTTAGTTGAGCTACTGGGGGTGGATCTAGATAAGAATTATGTGGCGAAGATTCGGCTCTAAAGATAAGGTGTTCCTTATCATCATTATCAAGAATCGTAACCTCTTTCCTCTTACAATAAATTTTTGCATCATGGTCTGAAAGCCAATCCATACAGAGGATTATATCAAATTCAATCATGGGTATGACGATGAGATCAGCAGGTAAAGAACATTTAGGTGCTCTAATGGGAACTAATCGACAAAACTTTATTGCAATAATACTTCCCTTAGGGGTTTTGACCGACAACTCCCTTGTTAAATCAAATTGGAAATATCTAATTTTCTTAGCAAACTGGGAAGATATGAAACAATGCGATGATCCAGAATCAAATAATGCATTTGCTAATCTTGAGGAAACCATTAGATTACCTGCCACCACGTCTTTCGGAGCTTCTACCTCAGCAGTAGTGATAGCATAAGCTTGGCCTTGATCCCTTGGCCTTTTCTGAGGTAAGTTCTCCTGACGCTTAGGACATTCATTTGCATAATGCCCCATCTCCCTGCAATTGTAGCACCGAACATTGGTAGCTTCCTTCTTCCCCTTGCAATCATGAGCTTGGTGGCCTTTTTCACCACACAAGTAACAGACTCCCATTCCCTTCAAGCAAGTACCAGGATGTTTCTTCCCGCATTTACCACAAGATGGATATTCAACCTTTCCCTTCTTCCCTTTATTTCCATTCCCAGATTGATCAGTAGGTCTCTTCTTCTCTTGCTTCGCTTTAAAGTCATAAGACTTAGAGAATTCCTTTTCCGTCTTGATAGCGCACGAGACAATACCTTCGTATGAAGAGAAGGTTTGTGATACTAAAGCTCGACGGAGAAATGGTTTCAACCCATAAAAGAAACGATCAGTCTTACTTCTTGGGTTACGTATGTAATCTGCAGCATACCTTGCTAACCTTGTAAAGTTAGCCTCATACTTTGCGACATTCTCATCCTACTTCTGCCTCAGACTCAGAAATTGCCTTTCCATATCCGCTCGATGGTCTCGAGGAAAGTATTTTTCTAAGAACAGCTCTTTGAACTCCTGCCATTCCATGTTTGTTAATTCATCATCTTCCTTTGTGTTTTGAATTAGTGACCACCATTGATCGACATCTCCAGTGAGGTGGTAAACTGCCATGACAACCTTCTCCCTTTCACTACTCCCCAAGGCATGGAATATTTTCTCTAAGAATTTATCCATTGCTCAGCTACTATAGGATTTGTACTCCCATTGAAGGTTGGTGGTTGTTGCCTCATGAAACGTTCTAGCATTGATCCTCCACGTTGCGGATCAGGGTGCTCCATACGAGTAAGGTTATTATTCCTAACCTGAGTGAGTTGTCCCAGTATGGTAATAAGTTGATCGGCACCAGTTTCATCACCAGCCCCACTATAATTATCTTGAGCAGGAGGGAAATCCCTACATGGAGTGCGTGCATTGATACGGTTTCCATTACTTCCACTAGGCGCCATTTCTAAACAATGGCATAAACTAGATCAGTTTATGAATCAAAATACATAATCCTATACTTATAAAACACTTAACATAAATTGAACTATTTATGGATATAATCCATAATCATAAAAACATTTTCTTTGAGGAAGTATATACTCATAAACCCTTCATAATGATTTGTAGAGAAAATGAGAGTATCCTAAACATATCCCCCGGGAGTGTCGTAACCAAGAGTGCAGCAAGGCCCGTTGTCGTGCACCAGTTCCCGTTCGAGTCTAGCTCAAAGCGGTGTTTTCGGGTTTTACCCCTAGGAACATCTGTGCCAGAGCCGCCTCTACCTGCTCGTATCCAGACAGGGATGTATTGCTCGGAAAACTCACAAAATCTCTACAATACCAAAATTCTAGGAAGTTATTCTATACTAATCCTCAAAGTTCATCTTAGGCCTATGTGCTCTAATCAGAGTTTATCTAAATATAGCTTCCAAGGTTTATACTAAACTTCCTCTGATACCAACTGTAACGCCCCGACCCCAGCTACCCAGAGCCGGTGCATTACTTCGTAACATTGGCATGATCACAAAAGATCAAGTCTCGAAAGACCGATTAGTTTAGTAGCCTTGGAAATACTAGATACATTCATAAGTTTTACATTACACCATAAAATGAAAAACTACTACAACAACATAATGTCTCCACAGTCTACACTATTATCCTCTCATAATATCCCTGCAGGTCATTCATAATTTACTTCTTCACTTCCTGGGAAAAAATAAAACATAGAAAAGGGGTGAGCTCAAATGGCCAGTAAGGATAACAATATAGCAGAAACTTTCATAAATAAGAATAAACATTTAAGGCAATGTATAACTAAAACAAAAGCCTTTTAAACTTGAATATCAACATAATATGGCAAAATTAAAATGAAATAACGCCATTTACTCATTCACATGGATATTCTACTAATCGAATAACCACATGAAAAATCACTAACCACTTTCATAATGTTGGAATGCATAATGCCAGACTATCATAACCACATAGCCAAGGCCTCGTGCCAAGACTACAAATAAGATTTTGTCAAGGCCTTGTTCCAAGACACTAGTTTGTCTCATGAGACCTACCGATGCATCGAGGAGCTATAGCGGGCTCCACCCGTCATATATTAAGTCCAATGCATTCCCATATGAAAAGGTTTAAACATAACATAAACATTCGTATTAAAACTAGCATACGAAATGTCAATAATTTCACCATAAACGATGAATGGTATAAAATAGCACATCCATAGTCAAACATATCACAAAAACCTTCAATACAACATATAAGTTTTGTATTATAATAAATCAACTTCAAATAAGCGTAAAATCTATCAAAGTATGTTGACATAGATGAAATTAAAACACTTTTTAGAGAAATATCTCTTTATATTTTTGAAATCGTTTAAGAGCCATATAAAACAAAACATTTTCTTGAAAATATTCTTATAAGATTGTAAGGAAAGCTTTGAAGATTTTATAACGGCGGAAAATAACCGCACCCGCCGTATAAGTTAAAAAACATTCTTACCTCAATTCTGTCGAAAAGGTTAAAAAGGACCTTGTTTTGAAAATGACGGAAAGATTCCTCTTATAAAAAGTCAAAAAGGGTATAAATGACTTTAACCCATATTCATGTGAATAATAAAAATGTTTTGAAATACATTTTCATGAAACATGGATGTGGATGATAACGAGGTCCCAATAGATAATTATGTATAAACAACCTTGGATAATGAAGAGGTTGTGAAGTAAACCCTTACCTTGTACTTTTCCTTGGATGGGGTAGGTTAACCTCCTGTATAAAGGTGAAATAATTGTTATTAAATTATACAAGAATCATATACATTCATATGATATCATATATGATCTTTTAACATTGCTTTGTTAACAATATCTTAGATTTATCGTTGTTTTGGGTGTTAACTTACTCGTTTTCTTATATGTTTTGTTACGTAAGTCATGTTTTTCATGGATAGGTTGTATCTTATTCATATCCAGAATGATATAATGTCCTTAAACATTATTTTTAAATTATCAAATGATAATTATACTTGAATGGATACGACGGAGAATGAATCTCATCGCGTTCGTGGAGACGGTAGTCCGTACGTACGCACGACCGACAATATCATTATTTTGATATAAAATAATATATAATTGGATACTATATCATATATAAAGAATCATTATCATGTTATATTTATTATTTACATGAATTACATATCATTATTATACCCATCTAAATAATAATATATTGAATAACAATTACACCACGACGTGGAGACGGTAAGCCGTACGTACGCACGTATGGTGACATGTCATTCAAATGATGGGTAGAATACTGAATATGGTTGTTCCATATTTATAATAACATCACAGTATATAGAAGATACTGGAGTTATAATTTTAGAATTGAAATAATAGACAAAGAGGGAGTTGAAGAAGAAAGAAACATGAAAGAGGGTGATGAAAATGTTACCTCTTCTTCGGGTTCTTCCTTTTGATTTGATCAAAATGACTCCTTAGGATGGCTTTCTGACTAAAGTAAAGCTTCTAGAATGAAGGTAGAAATGTTGGGAGAGTATTTGGGCAGAGGTTTTCCGAACCAAAAGGCTTGAATGTGTGAATAAGGTGATAGAGGTGGGGGCCTTTTATAAGAGGAGAGGAGGGGCTCGTTTGGAAAGATTGAAATGTTACATTATTATACCATGCTTTTCGGATTCTAAAGGTCCCACACTTATATAATTCGTGTATAAGGTGATAAGGGTTCGAAATATCTTCATACAATAGGCTTTGGACAAATGTAAGCCTTGGATTTTGCATTATCTTCTCATTTTATTTAAATCGTTAAATAATGAGGTCATCGCCGCATCATAATGATGTCATAAATAATTTAATATATTTAATGTCTAAAAATTATAAAAAAATACTATGATGTAGGAAATCTTTTTATCTTTCTAATGAATATTTATAATCAAAATTTGGACTTGTGTAACCCCACTAAAAAACTGTTTTAGTAAGACAACTCATGTTTGTGTCAATTTACTTTTAACATTAAATAAATATATATTAATGTCATTTTCCAACTAAAGTGGCTCCATGGGGTCCCCAAGTTGACCCATGGGTTGTCTTGGTCGGCCATGACTCATAAAATAGGAGTATGACAAGTGTCATGCTCATCTCATATTATTAAAACATTATTTGTACCTTAAACTACACTAATTACCTCTAATCGCGATTAAGAACTTAAAAGTTACTATTCACCAAAAATTTATTTTAATCTCATTGAACCACATTTTACTTCTTAATGACAACCATGTATGTCGGATTTTTGAAAATCAAATCACAGAAGTGGTAATATTTCATTTAAATGAAAAATCAGTTATTTAACTACCACTTAGTGGTTTCACTATTCATCAAAAATTGAAGTTTTTCAGAACAAAGCCAAAATTTCACCCTAAGCTATAAATGATATTCCGAATTCAAAAATTATTTCTATTTTACAAAATTCCAAAAATATAAGTTGCATTAATTAATTTTATAATTAATTCCCGCTGTTACAAAAAATGGCGTGTTTCTAAGAAACAATTTATATCAAAAGATTGGCATTTGTTTATGTCCGATTTCAATGTTAAATTAATTCTAATGACCACCATTGGATAAAATGGTAAAAATATATTCTAATTATACTTTAAAACCACTAAATAGTATAATTTTTCACTATAAATTATTTTGATTTAAAAAAAAAATTTTAAGTATTTTTCACTATTCATAAAAAATTCGAAGTTCTCAGAAAAATACCAAAAATTCAACATAGGCTAATTTCGATATTCCGAATCCAAAGATGAAGTCTATTTTGATAAATAAAATTTATAAAATTTCAAAAATTAGGTATTACTATTCACAACGGCTAGTTTAATTTGTTGTGGTGTGTGTTAGAGCTCGAGGTTGCGTACAACACACGCTATTGCATTATTCGAAGGGAAACGTACCGTGGATGCTTGGGGTGTTACACTCAAAATGGTTAGATTACAAGGAGAGGATAGTGCATCCAAGATTCTTTAAGTATGATTCTCTTATATCTAATAATATCAAATTGAATGGTTGGGAGGATGTTTTCTTATCGAAGCCTGAGAAACAAGATCAGGTTTATATAGATTTACTTGTTGAGTTCTATGAGTATGTTTCCTTCCTTGGGGAATATGGTAGAGAGTTCTTTTCTTTCAAGTCTTATGGGAAGACTTACAAATTATCTTACACCAAGGCTGCAAGGTTGGTGGGTTTATCATATGAAGGTGAAGCTGAGTTTTGTTCACATAAGCTTCCGGATGAGCAAGGAAGTTTGAACAAAGTGAAGGCATTAAAATTCCTTGGACTTAAAGATGTCAATATGGCTAAAATTTCTCATCTCTCTCTAAATAATCGGATTCTTCAGCTTTGGGTACAAGGTTTTCTCATACTAAGAAAGGGTGATAAGGATAATCTGAAGAAGAGTGACATTTACATCCTTGATATCTTGGTAAATCTAAGGAAGATAAATTTAATGAGGCATGCTTTGATTAGAGTTAAGAATATTAAAGAAGGGAATATGAAAGCTCAGATCATAATGTATCCGGTCTTGCTTTCCAGGCTTATCATCAGATGTATTGATTCATTTAAAGTTTCTTTCACTTCCAAGAAAATAAATTGCAAGGTGATGCTGGTTAGTGATGATACATTAAAGATAATGAAGATGGGATTTTCTGATAAATTCTGAGAATTCTACCCTTTACCAGAGGCAGAGGCTGAGACCATTCTGGAAAGTGTTGAAAAAGCTGAGCCAGTGAAGAAATTTACTAAAAAGGGGAAGCTTAAGGAAGTGTTTGCTGAAGACAAAACTCCCAAATCTAAGGAAACTCAATCTACACCACCCATGCCAAAGAAACAAAATACCTACCCAGTTGAAGTGGCTACTAAATGGAGGGAAGAAAAGTAGAAGAGGAAAGAAGGGGATCCACAGTTTAGATTGGACCCTGCTGAGGCTAAGGCCATAAAAGAGACAGCTTCCGATGAGTTAGAAAATCAATAAAAAGAAAATAAATTGAAGAAAAATATATCATAATTAGAGATTGTTCAATCTCTTTTGAAAGAAACTGATATAGTTTCTGAGCAGATTCTGGTTCTGGAAACTTTTGATGTTCAACCATTACCAGAGACTACGGGGAAGAAGTACACCACTCTGGAAAAGTCTAAGGGTAAAGAGGTAGTTGAAGAAGTAGAAAAAGAAGCTGGTGAAAAAGTAGAGGAAGAGGTTGTTGAAGAATAAGAAGAAGAAGGAAGTGATGATATGGATGACTTGATCAAACAATTAGAAGATTATAAAGAAAAGGCTAAATCCGCAAAATTAGTCTCTCTGGGAAAGGGAGATGAGAAATAAAGTAATAAGTTTGATAAGAAAGAGGAAGAGAAGGAAAATGTTTTATCTGAAGAATAATCCTATGTGAATAATTTTCTTAAGGAAGGAGCAGAAAAGGAGAAAATAGATGAAGACCAGATTGTTCAACTATCAGAGAGTGAGGAAGAATCTCAAGATGATCAATCCATTCTGAAAACTAATAAAGGAAAGCAAGTCATCATGGATACACCAAAAAAATATATCATTAGGAAGAAAGAAGTTGGGGGTTCATCTAAAAGAAAGCTGGTGCAAATTGAAGAAGAAAAATACCAAAGCAAGTTATCTGATTTGGAGTCATCAGCACATGATCATGACTTTTTTGTCGAGTCGTTGAAAAAGTTGGTGGACACCATTCCAATTTTCCCCACTGTTGACTTCAGATGCCATATGTTGCAACATAGTTTAAATCGGAAATCAGAATCCTTATCCATGGTGATGGATAAGTGTGGGAAAATTGAAGCTGACCATAGAAATTTCCTTATAAACTATGATGTACACAAGAAATCATGCAGCAAAATCACTTTGTGGTATAAGAAAGTTGAAGAAGACATGGATGACTTTGATTGTTTTCAGAATGATGTTAAAGATTCCTTTAACACCAAGGATGCCAAGATTTAGAATCTTCAAGATGATCTGATCATTGAGCAAAGTTCTCAGAGTCAACAAGTGAAGGAATTGAATGATAAGGTTAACTCTCTTGTTCAAAATTTTATAAGGGATAGAGATCTCTGAATTGAGCTCCAAAAAAGACTTGTAAAGCAAGATGAGTTAGTGAAGAAGCAAGAAGAGGCCATGAAGGCTCAGGTAGATGTTTTGAAATCTCAAGATGAAAGGATAAAAGCTTTGGAGAGGCAAGCCAAGGAGGATCAATGAGATTTGAAGAAACTCAAAACCTTGTTGACGAATCTAATTCCGAAGGAAAAGGAAGACATATAAACTCAATCCAGTCTTTTATTGTATTAGTCTTTCCTTGTAAAAAAATTTTCAACTCTAATGAAATTTTTGGATGGTTGTATCTTGTGTTGTTATATACTAATGTTTCATGTACCTTATTTATTTTCCATTCCCTTAAATGCTTTCTGAAAATCACAAAGGGGGTGAAGGAAAAATAACTACATAAAATGGGAGAAGGAAAATTTAAAATGGAGAAGGAAAAATTTCTAAGTGAAATATCCTTAAAGTAAGGGGAGTACCTCATTACGAAGTTTTTCATTCCCATGATAATGAAAACTCCATTCCAGAAATCTAGAATACAATCCTTAGAGTTTTAATACCTAAGGGGGAGTTAGTTGTATTCATCATCATTCATGAACAAAGGCAGATAAGTTTTAATTTCAAAGTCTAGTGAAATTTTTCAAAGTCCTTATATTATTTTTCATAAGGTTATTTGTGCTTTCTAAAAAGGGGGAGATTTTTGGGTCAAAAAGGTTTTTCTTATGACATTTCCATTCTTTCTTGTTTTGAAAATCACAAACACCCTATACTTAAGAAAATCTACATTTTACTTATATAAGGAAAATTTCCTTCTCAAAGGAATATACCCCTACCATATTTTCATTGTTCATATCAATATTTTCCTTAAACATAAAAATCGGATTCAAAACAAAAACTTCAGAATCAGATAATACTTAGATATGAAGCATTCTGTTTTAGGATCCGAATTCTGGATATGAACTGTAATGAAGTTCCACTTCTAATTCCGGATATGAACTCTAATGAAGTTCCATTCCGAATTCTGGATACGAACTCTAATGAAGTTTCATTCTGAATTTTGGATACGAACTCTCATATAGTTCGACTCTGAATTCTGGATACAAACTCTTATATTGTTAAATTCCGAATTCTGGATACGAACTCTCATATAGTTCCATTCCGAATTTTTGATACGAACTCTAACAAAGTTCAACTCCAAACTTTTATGAGTTCGACTATGAACTTTTACTAGTTCGGCTCCGAACTTTTACTAGTTCGGCTTTGAACTGTTACTAGTTCGTCTCCGAACTTTTACTAGTTCGACTCTGAACTTTTAATAGTTCGACTCCGAACTTTTATGAGTTCGACTCTAAAATTTTACTAGTTTGAGTCTGAATGTTTGTGAGTTCAACTCCGAATTCGGTAGGTTCAGATTCTGAACTCTGGTGAAACCAGACTCCGAAATTCCTTAGAAATTCAGAGTCCGAATTTCTACAGAATTCAGGTTCCAAATTCCTATAAAACATAATCCAAATATCTCTTTATTATAGTCTCCGAATTCTATTTTGGTTAGACTCCAAACTTTTATTTACATACATTCTGAACAATATTTTTGTTTATTCTTACACTCATTTCATTATAAAACGATGTCGTGCTTTCAGTTACACATGTTTTGTTATAAAACGATGTCGTCCATTCTATTTCTAACTAACTGTTGGTTTAGTGACACGTGTACAGGTCCCTCCAAAATTTAAGGAAAATATGACCGTTGGAGAAGGGAGGAGACCGTTCCAACCTATCCTATAAATAAGAGCTCATTTGAAAGAGCCTAATACAATGAGCTAAAGTTGATCACTCTAGAGACCACACACTGTTAAGGTGATTTATAGAGAAAGAAGATTTTCATGCCTTGTGCATACTGAACTGCTCGCTTAGATTGCTTCGTGCGACTCTGAATTTTGGTGATTACATTCGAGGGCTTTCGGGGATAAAAAGACAGAGGTTCCAACTACCTTGAAGTTGAGGGCTTCCAGGGATAGGAAGACAGAGGTGTCGACTTCCTTGAAGTTCGAGGGCTTCCTTGCTGAGGAAGACAGAGGTTCCAAAAACCTTGAAGTTGAGGGCTTGCAGGGATAGCAAGACAGAGACTCCAATATTCGTATCGAGGGCTTACCTTGGTGTGGGTAAGACATACTTTCTTGAAAGTATAAATCAAGGGACCTTTATCCAAGGTTGTTGGATACCCTTCTATTTGGGTCAAAAGATTAATATCTTGTTCCATGTTCTTGTTAAAAGTTTTTCAGTTGAATTTTGTATTGTAAGGAAAGTATAATCTTCTTATATTTCCTTACACTTGTACAATGATTAATTTAGATTCTATACGCTATAAGGTAGAATCACATATTATAAACTTTGGTTAAGTTTCAATTTCAGGATCCATATTTCCAGAACTAGTTTTTTGGAATCACTTTCCAGATTTAATCAAGTGAATAGAACTAGAAGTTTTTAACTTCATACTTTGTCCCGATATTTCATTGGTTATTAGAGGTGTTTTGAATTTTCATAGTTTAAATTTGTTAAAATTAGATCATTCCTTGTTTAAGGAAATTTTTAAAGTGTACAATTCACCACCCTTGTATATTGAGCATCTACATCATTATTTCGATCCTAGAATTGCTATCAGAGGTTGGAAACCTCATACTCTATAACAATCTTACATAATCCTCAAACAGTATAAATTAATAAAAATGGACTGTGTTTTTTAGATATTTATTTTTTAAATATTTCAATTGAGGAGGTATAAAATCTAATAAATGTAACTAAATCCTCCCATTAAGTTATCATTGTATTTATAAAAACATGTATATATGTCCTACCTCATACTATTCACCCCATAATGATTGATGGAATGTTGTTTTAGGCACTCTATCACCAATTCTCAATTCTATATCATTATCACTTCCAGAACTACCATTACAAATGATATTAAGGACCTCTTTTCCAAACATATAATCACTAGAAAAATTATACCATCATTGAGGAGAAATCACTGAGTAGTTTTAATAATACCACACATAATAATATTCACATCAATGAAATCCATAAAAAATAACCAAAACTACAAAAAAAAGTAGACACACCACCATCTAATAAGCCCTCGACACTAAGATAATAATCAGCAAACAAAATCCACCGCCATCACCACCAAAGAAATGGATGATAATACCACCCACATTTAAGAGCATCCCACCGAGAGCTCTATACCATTCCTAAAAATAAATCTATTTTATATAATACAAGTATAAAATATATTTTTCATTGGAAGGATCTCATCATCAAAAACATGTTACCCACACCATAGAAGTCTACATTGGGGAGATATTCCAAAAAGATTCACCAAAACAAGTTAGGGAAGAAATTATTTATTAACATAGTGAATAATAAAAAATAATGGAAACCACCCCTTGAAAGGATATAATCATCATCAAAATGTATATTCCATGATAGAAATAGAATAGGCCTCCACTGGAAACTTACATAAAAAACCTTTACTTCAATTACCCATGTGTGACTAAAATATATTTGAGTGTTCCACCAACCCAGTCACAACCCACTGCATAACCCATTATGATAGACCAACATAATTTCTTTCATGCTGGATAATGTATAATTATTTGAGGGGTAATGATATAAATAACCACTAAAACATTCAACTAAACATGAAAAACAAAAACTCACCATAGAAATAGAATGGTATCCACCATCAATCTCGGCACCCTCAAAAACAAAATCCACCATGAAATCCATCACATCATACCAAGGGTGGGGTATATAGTAGAATGTCAAGTAAAAAAGTGAGTAAAGAGTGGGAAAAAAATTCCACTGACACTAAAAAGGACTACTAATGGGATTCATTCTTATTTAGATAAAAAATCGCATTACTTATTAGGTAAATTGTTTTCCAGAGGGATATGATACCAGACTCCTAGTTTCATGTGCTATAGTAACGCAGTGCATGGAAAGGGGGTTGTTCACACAAAAAAGTAATCAATCATAGTATATATTCAACATACACCAATAATTATCATAAGAAAAAGAAAAATATTATTATATACATCATTCATAAAATTATAAACAAATTATATTAAAATCAATGAATAAACCCACTATGATATTTACCTTTAAAAATGATGATAAGACTTGTGAATTACTCTATAATAAGACTATTATAAGAAACTTTTATAAAATCCACATCATTTTTTGATTTTACTAATCTATTTTGGAATCAAAAATCATATCCATAAACCATTAGGATAAAATTAGAGGAGAAAATGAGTAGGAGAATAGTAAGGATAAAGGGGATAATCATAACCTTTGGTGATGAAGAAACCCCATTATAACATTGTGGATTCAATGGTAAATATAAAGAATAAAAATAGATAAATGGTTTTATTTATCCTAATTATGGTTGACTAGAATTCTCCAAACTAGATGTTGGATTTAAAAATAAATCACCTCAAATGACTATCTTTACCCCCATTTAACAAAATGGATAGGCTACCACATCAGGACTCTGTTAGACCACATCTATGTTCTAATTGTAAACTATGTCACCAATACTAGATATTGAACCACCATTTTTGGGTGATAAAACTACTACATGGACACCTGAACTCTAGTATCCTCTAATAGGGTTTTAGAGGATGAAATCGTACTCTACCCAAGCCTCCATATTTATTAAAGAGTAAAAAATTATCCTTGAGTTATTATCCTCATTTAATCTCAAAATCATCATAGAAAACATATTATATATTCCCATAGTCTCTATTTAATGATCTGAATCCAAAATCCTAAATAGTCCCCATCTCAAGTTTCCCTAGAGTATAATCATTTTCAAATTCTACTAACACCCAATGGCGTATATCATTGAGAACTCCCCACCATAATATTTTTTCACTTAAAAATGATATTTTTGTATCTCTAGTGTATTTATTTGGATAAATAAATTACATGTACATATCAATTTTATAAAATTCAATTAATTATAGTCATGATTTTACTATACTAAAACTACATAACCTATCTATTCTATAATATCCTCTTAATTTGGTACATCATATATAGAATTCTTCACTCAAATGGCCACTGGTGTTTCTTATTTTCTTAAATCCACATTTAAGATTTATATTTTCAATATTCATAACTTCCATACCAATATATTTCACCATGTATAAAACCACACAATTAAAATTCAAAATTAAAAAATCCATAAAAATAAAGAGTCTTGAAAAATATTGTGGGAAATGGACCTAAGAATGACCAATAAATAGGGGTTCTGAATTCTATTATAATGTTCATGTAGACATTAACACCTAAACAATAATTTAAATAACAAATGGATACATGTATGAAACTTTCTCATTTCATCATCCATGATAAGTTTTATTCATATCACCATTGAGGCCAATGCCAACCACCCCTCATTATCTCACCATTAGGAAATTAGTTCTTCTATCATCAAAACTCTAATATAAATTATTAAATTATTAAATAAATCATCAAATATATGTAATTAAGATGAACCAAAGGACCATTGATCTCTTAATAGACATACATAAGTGAATTCTCTTTCAATATGGGAATAAAATATGATTAGAATAATATCCACCACTTATCCAAAAGGGGGTTCCATGACCCTTCCCAGAGGGGACCATGCCATGACTTTCCAAGTCCACCTCTGATAGGCCAGGTTTTAGAGACTAGCATCGAGAAAGTATATCACTATCATGGGAGGCCTTAGCCTAAGTACATGTAAACATGCACAAAACTACAAGCCTATATAATACTGAAATGTAAAAAAACTGAACAACCACGGAAGCATACATCTAAATCCCACAACCAAAATATGATAAAAAGTAAAGGAAAGAAAATGGGCCCAAATAAAATCCTACCACAAAGAGTCTAAAACACAAGTCCATCCTGAAATTATGTAATGGGGATTTACCTCGAAAAGTTTTTGGAACACCCATCGGTTTGTTTGGTCTCAGTAAGAATCGTCTAGTTCTGGTCTATCTAGGACTCCGTGAAAAGGTAATTCATCTACACAAGATATGACACGTGTGGGAAAGGCCTGTACATAAGTGATTATAATAGTACTTGGGAGGAAACACCAAAAAAACAATGAAACAAAATAAATACATTCATCTCTATATAGGTATATTTCTATAGATCATATGATAATAATATCTATATATACTCAAAAAAGACACATCACTAGTGAAAAAAAATATTTTTAATGTCAGATTATTTTATTTTTTATGTCATTTCTTAGTTGGAGTTATTAAAGGCGATGTTATAAATATTTTTTTTAAATCAGTTATAAAAAAACTGATGTTGTAAATCTATAAAAGAACGGATTTTTTACGTTGGTTATATAAAAAATGACGTGTTATATTGTTTACTACATCGATTATTAAATAAATGATGTTAAAACGGTTCCAAGTTTAGCTTATTTATGTTGGTTATTAAATAAACAACATAATAAAAAATATACCACTTTGGTTATGAAATAACCGATGTAACAAAGCATGACTTTGAAGCATTTTTGGAATCCGTTATTTAATAATAGACAAAAAAACATTATACCACGTCAGTTTTTAGATAACCAACGTGGAAAACCAATACCCCAATCATTTTTTACATCAGTTATAAAATTACCAGTGTAAAAAACTTTTTTTTAAAACTCATGAAACCATTCCTCTGCACTGCCAAAACAGACCAGAAACAGGAAAAACCTGAACAAAACCAGACTATAAAAACAAGTTGAACTAGACCAAAACATGAAGAACCAGCAGAAAAATTAAACATTCACATTTATAACAATTAATGCTTATAATATCAACTAAAAAATTAAACCCAACAAAACAACTATCAAATACACATTAACAATTACAACATTCAAAATTACATTTTACACTAAAAACAATCTAAATTCTAATCAATATTCCAAAATAATTTGGCCATTCCACTTGTAAGTGTTTGATATCTTGAGCACTATAATGTTGAGCGTCATAAAATAGATAAAAATTAAACAAAATTTAGTTATCATTTATAATGAATAAATCAAATGAGATATTATGGAAGGGTTTATAATGAAATATAACCTCATCAAACATCAAAATTGTTCTAGTAGTAATTATTTCATACATAAATCTTAACATATAATATCTGCATTCAATGATGCCTTTTTTTTTATGAAATTTCTGTTTAAATGAGTTTTATCAATTCAAAATATCATTTTTATGTAACACATCCAAAATATAGAAATTATAAATGGATATTTTCCTTTACATTTACATATTTGATCTTGTTAATCTTTTTCTTTATGTTTTATCAAAATTAGGCCCATCCCCTATTAGAAAATAATTTTAATGAGATAAATATAAAATTAATTATAAAATAAACACCTATTAAGAAATTTAAGCCAACTTTTCCAACATATTCTTAAACTTTTCTCACAAATCTCCATAGAGAGAGCATATCCAATAAAAAAATTTCTACCATGAAAAAAAAACACATAACATCCAATTGTAACACACCAATCTTACACGGTACGATTCTCTTTGAATAACACAATAGCTTGTGATGTACGCAACTTCGAGTTCTAGCACACCACGACCAATCAAACTAGTCGTTATGAATAGTCAAACCCAATTTTTAAAATTTTTAAAATTTTATTTTTCAAAATGGACTTATTTTTTGGATTCTTAATATCCAAATTAGCTTAGGGTGAATTTTTGTTTTTTTCTGAAAACATTCAAGTTTTGATGAATAGTGAAAACCATTGCATTATTGATTTAACCGAATTTTTAGCTATGTAATTATTTATTTTATTTAAATTTATTTTATGTCAAAATACATACGTAATACCTATATTAGTTCAATGTAATTAATTGGAGACATTTTATAATAAAATTTGATGTGTAAAATTTTATTTAATTTTTTAACGTCTTTTACCCACCTTCTAGGCAGGTTAACAAATTTGCATAAAATGTAATTTTACCGCTTTTATGAATTGAATTTAAAAAATCTAAGAGACATTATTGATATCAGTAAGTAAAATGTGGTTCAATAAGATAAAATTTTGTTTTGGTGAATAGGAACTTTTGACTTTTATTTACCATGGTTGAAAGTAAATTGGATTATTAAAGGTAAAATTTATTTTATTATTACCCTAAATCATGTCCTAATTCTATTGGATAAGTTTATTTCGACAAAAATAAACCTTATGAATAAAATATGATCCTTTTGGACCACTTGAATTAGATTAGGACATTTAATTTTATTTTATTTAAAGAAGAGTTAAAAATGTAAAATTCAATATTTAATAACTAAACCATTTTTAATATAAGATTATACATAAGATAAATTTGTCTATAAATATTCATTAGAAATATAAAAAGATTTCCTACATAATTGAATTTTATTTATAATTTTTATACATTAAATAATTAAATTTGTTTATGACACAATGATGATGCAGTAATAACCAAATTATTGAATGACTAAAATAATTGATATTATAAATATCCAAATAAATTTAAATTGAGACTTATGATGAATTAAACTAATTTTATAGGTTAATATTACATGTTAGGGTTTATTAATAAAAAAATTTCTAATTAATAAAGTTGTTATGACTTTGACAAAAACAAAATACCAAATAATGTCAAAATTGACATAAATGACTTTTTAAAACAAATATTATATTATTAATTAAAATAATATTCCTAAAAATTTAAGGTTATGAAAAAGGAATTATATAATTTTATATATATTAACAATTAACCACTTTTGGTTCTCTTGGATTTTTATAGTATGTTTATTAACAATTTATTATAATATTACAAGAATACATAGAAAAAGTTGAACTATTTAACTAATAGTTAAATCTAAAAGATAAGGTTAATATGCTGACCTAAAAATTTCTAAAACCTATTGGTCGAAAGTTTTTTGACCTATCCCCATTTTATCCTCCAAATAAATAATTTTTGACCCATTTTAAACCGAATATTATTTTATAATAAAATAATATTTCCAACTTTTACTAAAGTGACCCTCACCTCTCTTATAAAAGGGTACATCCCCTAATCATAATTTCACAACTCCAAATCCATTTGGCTCGGCCAAACCCTACTCAAATATCCTCCCAGCGACCCCCACTTCTACATAGAGTCCTTAATTTGATCATAAATCTGTCCTAAGGATCCCTTTTGATCAACTCAAAAGGAAACACCTGAAGAAGACGTAATAATTTCACCACCTATTACAAAATTCTTTTCTTCTTCCACTTCCTCTTTCTTTGTTGTTTACATACCAAAATAATAAATCCAGTAACATATATGTATTTGGATTTTATTATAAATATATTATAAAAATAGTCATTATTTTATCCGTCCTATGAATGATAAGTCACCATACGTGCGTACGTACGGCTTACCGTCTCCACGTCGTGGTGTAGTTGTTATTCAAACACTTCATAATTTGGATGGGTATAATAATGAGTATAACTGATGTAAATAATAAATATAACATTTTAATTATTCTTTATATATGATATACCATCAAATTACATAAGATTTCACCATCAATAGAATGATATTGCCGCTCGTGCGTACGTACGGATTACCGTCTCCATGAATGCGATGAAATTCATTCCCCATCATAACCATTCAAGAATAATTTTCATTTTATAAATAAAAATAATGTTTAAGAACTTAATATCATACTGGATATGAATAAAATTCATCCTAACCATAACAAAAATGTCTTACGTAACCAATCATATAGAGTATAATGAATCATTCAACACTCGAAACAATGATACTACTAAAATATTATTAACAAAGAAATATTAGAAGATCATATATGATATAATATTTATGTATGTGGTTCTTGTATAATTTAATAAAAATGATTTAACTATTATACAAGATATTAATGTACCTTTTACCAAGAAAAATCACAAGGTAAGGGTTAATTCTTCAATCTCTTCATTGTCTGAGTTTGTTTATACGTGAGTATCTACTAGGACCACTTTATCATCCACATTTGTGTTTCTTAAAAATGTATTTCAAAAAAATTATTATTTCCTACACTATGGGTTAATGTAATTTATACCCTTGTTTGAATTTTTATAATATGTTTATAAAGGAATCTTTCTTTCTTTTTCCAAACAAGGTCCTTTACGACTATTTTGACAAAATTAAGGAACGGATATTTCTTTATCTTATACGGAGGGTGCGGTTATTTTCTGCCATTATAACACCTTCAAAGATTTCATTATAATATTATAGGAATATTTTGAAAACAAATGTATTATTTTATAGTAATGTTACTTTTAAATGATTTTAAAATCGAAAGAGATATTTCTCTCAAATAGCTTTTATTTCATCTATGTCAACATCCTTTGATGGATTTTATACTTTTTTGAAGTTGATGTATTATGATGCAATCTTCCATATTTTATTTAAGGTTTTGAGGTATGTTTGACTGTGGATATTTTATTTTTATACCATTCATGGTTTATGTCTAAAGTATCAACATTTCGTATGCTAGTTTTAATATGAACAGTTATGTTATATTTCATCCTTTTTATATGAGGAATGTATTAGACTTAGTAAGTGATGGGTGGATCCCTCTATAGCTCCTCGATGCATCGGTAGGTTTCATGAGACAAACTAGTGTCTTGGCACAAGGCCTTGAAAAAATATTATTTGTAGTCTTGGAACGAGGCCTTGACTATATGGTTATGATGTTTGGAATTATGCATTTCATCATTATGAAATTGGCTATTGATATTACATGTGATTATTCAACTAGTAGAATACATTTGTGAATAAGTAAATGGAATTATTTGATTTATCATTTCCATATTATGATGATGTTTATGTTTAAAAGGATTGTGTTTTAGTTTTATACATTTCCTTAAATATTTATGCTTATTTATTAAATTTTCCGCTATATTTTTATCTTTACTGAGCATTTCAGATCACCCATTTCTTTGTTTTATTTTTCCCAGGATGTGGAAATTATATTATGACTGGCCTATAGGGATAGTCTAAAAGAGATGAATGTATTAAAAGGAGACACAATGTTGTTGTTTTTCAATTCATAATGTAATGTATAACTTATGTATGTATCTAGTAATTTCAAGGCAACTAAATTGATTAGTCTGTTGGTATTTGATCCCTTGTGATCATGCTAGTGTTAGGTATTAATGCACCAACTCTAGTTAAATAGGGTCGGGGAGTTACAGTTGGTATTAAAAGAGGTTTAGTATGAACCTTGGAAGCCAGATATAGAAAATATCTGATTAGAGAAAATTACCATAAGATAGACTTTGAGGATTAGTATAGAAGAACTTCCTAAAATTTTGGTAATGTAGCCATTTTTTGAGTTTTTCAAGAAAAACATCCCTTTCTTGATTCGAGCAGGTAGAGGTGGCTCTGGAATAGACATACCTAGGAGTGAAAACTCCAACAAGGTGTTTCAGGCTTGACCTGGGGTATCCTTGTACACGATAATGGGCCTTGCTACACTCTTGGTTATGACACTCCTGGGGGATATGCTTTGGATAATTCACATTTTATTTACAAACCATTATGAAGTATTTATGAGTATATACCTCCTCAAAGAAAACATTTTTATGATTATGGATTATATCCATAAACTGTTCAATTTTTGTTAAGTGTTTTTCAAGTTAGGTATTATGTATTGTGATTCATAAACTAATCTTTTGTATGACATTAGTTAGAAATGGTTCCTAGTGGAAGTAATGGAAACTGTATCAATTCATGTAATCCATGTAGGGATTTTCCTCATACTTAAGATAATTATAGTGGGGCTGGTGATGCAACTAGTGTTGATCAGCTTATCACCATACCAGGAGAACTCAATCGGGTTATGAATAATAACCTTACCAGTATGGAGCACCCTGATTCACAATGCGGCGGATCAATGTTAGACCGATTCATGGGGAAAAAAACACCCAGATTCAATGAGACTAAAAATCAATTTATTTATGAGCAATGGATAAGATCCTTAGATAAAATATTTCATGCCTTGGGGAGTAGCAAAAGGGAAAAGGTTTTCATGGCCGTTTATCACCTCACATGAGATACAGATCAATGGTGGTCATTAATTCAGAACATAAATTATGATAAAGAAGTAACAAATATGAAATGGAGGATGTTTAAAGAGCATTTATTAGAAAAATACTTTCCTCGTGACCATTGAGTGGATATGGAAAGACAATTTCTGAGTCTGAGGAAAAAGGAGGATGAGAATGTCACGAATTATGAGGCTAACTTTACAAGGTTATCAAGGAATGAAAAAGATTATATATGTAACCCAAGTATTAAGATTGATCAATTCATCGATGGGTTAATACCATGTCTCTGTTGAGCATTAGTCTCACAATCTTTCTCATCATATAAAGATATTGTCTCATGTGCTATCAAAATAGAAAAGTAATTCTCTAACTCATACGACTTTGAAGTAAAGTAAGAGAATAAGAGATCTGATGAACACTCTATAAATGGGAATATAGGGAAGAAGGGAAAATTTGAATTTCCATTCTACTGTAAATGTGGGAAGAAACACCCGGGTACTTTTTTGAAGGTAATGAGAGTCTGTTACAAGTGTGGTGAAAAAGGCCACCAAGCTTGAGATTGCAAGGGAAATAAAGAGGTTGTCAATGTTTAATGCTACAATTGTATAGAAAAGGGGAATTATGCAAATGAATATCCTAAGTTCTAAGGAAACATACCTCAAAAAAGGACATGGGAGCAAGGCTAAGCTTATGTGATCCCTACTACTGAGGTGGAAGCTCAAAAAGATGTGGTGGCAGGTAATTAAATGGTTTCATCAAGTTTAGTCAATGCTTTATTTGATTCTGGATCATCACATTATTTCATATCTTCCCTGTTTGCTAAGAAAATTAGATATTTCATATTTTATTTAACAAGGGAGTTGTTAGTCAACACTCCTATGTGAAGTATCATTGCAACAGATTTTTGTGAATCAGTTCCCTATTAGGGCATATAAATGTTCTTTGTATATTGATATCATCGTCATCCCCATGATTGAATTTGATATAATCCCCAGTATATATTTTCTTTCTAACCATGATGTGAAATTTTATTGTAATAATAAATAGGTTACAATTTTCGATGATGATTAGGAGTACCTTATCTTTATAGAAAAAACATCACCACCTGATTATTATTTTAGATCCACCCCCATTATCTCTACTAAATTCAATTATTGGGGAGGAAGAGAATGAAATAACTATGGGAGAAGAAAATAATGTTCAAATAGAGGATGTACCTATTGTGAAAGAATGTGTTGATTTATTTCCAGAAGATTTACCTAGACATCCTCAAGAATGAGAAATCGAGTTTTCCATTGATTTTATTCCTCGTTCAAGGCCCATATCAAAGACCCTTTATAGAATGGCCACTATGAAATTAGTGGAACTAAAGAAAAAACTAAATGGATTGAATAATAAAGATTTATTCTCCCTATATTTTCTCCATGGGTATCCCATATTCTTTTTATTAAGAATAAATATGGATCAATGGGGTTGTACATTGACTACAGGGAGATCAATGCTATTATAATAAAGAACAAGTATCCCCTACCTCGTATTGATGATTTATTCGATCAACTTCATAAAGGTGAATATTTCTCAATGATTGACCTTCGATCTGGATATCATCATTTGTGTGTGAAGAAGTAAGACATTCGGAAGACAGCAATTCGTTCCATGTACGGGCATTATGAGTTTATAGTAATGGATATTGGATTGACAAATTCACCCTCTAAATTCATGGATCTAATGAATAGAGTTTTCAAGGAATATCTTGATGAATTTGTAGTGAAATTTATTGATGATATCGTGGTATACTCAAAAATCTACGAAGATCATGAAAATAACTTGCACACCATTCTAAAAACCCTTAAAAGAAATGAATTATATGGGAAGTTTAGCAAGTGGAATTATGGCTTCAAGAGATTTCGTTTCTTAGCCATATTGTCTCTGAGGATGGAATCTATTTCGATCCTTCAAAGACCAAGGCAATCCATGAATGGCCAACATCGAAAAGTATAATTGAGGTACGCCGTTTTATTGGTTTATAAGATTATTATCGATGTTTCATTAAGATTTTTTCCAGATTTTCTAACCCATTAACCAAGATCACATGTAAAGAATTTAAATTTGTTTGGAAAAAATAGTGTGAAGAATTTTGGAATAACTGTAGAGAAGATTAGTCAATGCTCATATCTTGACTCTACCATCAGGGAATGATGGGTTAGTTATTTATAGTGATTCTTTATAAAAAAAGGACTTGGTTGTGTCCTTATACAGAATGATGGAGTTGTTAAATATGATTCAAGATAGCTAAAAATTTATGACCAAAACTCTCCCACTCATGATCTTGAGTTAGCAGCTATAATATTTGCTTTGAAGATATGGATACACTATCTATATTGTAAAAAATGTGAGATATATATTGATCACAAGAGTTTGAAGTACATTTTATCACAAAAATAACTCAATATAAGGCAAAGATTATGGTTTGAACCACTCAAAGATTATTATTTAACTATACAGTACCACCTGAGGAAGAAAAATAAGGTGGTAGATGATTTGAGTAGAATGTTTCATGGATTTTTGAACAAAATGAGAGTTTAAAGGGGTCTTATGTTCATGTATCTAGTAAATATGGACATGGGAATAATCATGGAAGGTGAAAAATCAATACTTTTTCAAATGGTTTCTAAACCATATTTACTAGAAAAGATAAAAAGTTCTAAGACTGATGATGGGGAGTTTCAAAATAAAATTAAAGCTATGAACGATGGGAGATTGATTAACTTCATATATGAATATGGAATTTTGAAATTTTGTAAGGCACTTTGTGTTCCAAACATACCTGATCTAAAAAGTGAATTGTTGGATTATTCTCATAGCTCCAATTTCTCTATACACCCTGGTAGCACTAAGATGTATAGAGATTTGAAGGATCATTTTTTGTGGGACAACATGAAGAGAGAGATTGAAGATTGTGTGTCAAGATGTATGGTTTTTCAACAAGTGAAAGCTAGAAGACAACATCCTAGATGATTCATGAAACCTCTTCCCATACCTGAGTGGAAATGGGATGATATTACAATGGACATAATCATGGGACTACCAATGATTCCTAGAAGGAATGATGTAATATGGGTAATTATTGATCATCTTACAAATTCATCATATTTTCTTACTATAAGAGAAGATTTACCACTTGAATGATTAGCAAGACTATATATTAATGAAGTTGTAAGACTTAATGGATTACCTCTATTGATTGTTTCTGATCGTGATCCACATTTTACATCAAGATTTTGGAAAATTAATCATGAGTCCCTGGATCCTAAACTTTTCTTGAGTAATACCTACCACCCTCAAACTAAAGGACAATCAGAACAGACTATTCAAACCATAGAAGATAGGTTGAGATCTTTTTCACCTGACTTTCAAGGTATGTGGGATCAATATTTACCTTTGGTAGAATTTTCCTATAATAATATCTTCCATTAAAGTATTCAGATAGAGACATATAAAGCATTATATAGAAAGATATGTCAAACACCAACTTGTTGGGATGATGTTGGTGAAAGAAAACTTGTAGGCCCAGAACATGTTGAGGAAACAATGGAAAAGGTGAAGATTATCCAAACCCACATCAAAGTAGATCAAAATATGAAAAATATCTATGCTGATAACGAAGGTAGGATTTAGAATTTCAAGTAGGAGATCATGTTTTCATGAAGGTATATCCATTGAAGGTTGTTATATGATTTGATAAGAAGGGTAAATTAAGTCACAGGTACATCAGACCTTTTGAAATTTTAGAATGAATTGGAGTTGTAGCTTACAGTTTGGAAATGCCTCTAAGTCTCTCCAAAGTTCATGAGGTGTTCCAGGTATCACTATTGATAAAATACATGGCTGGCCCAATGCATGTTGTAACCTATGAAGAAATAGAACTGGAACCTGGCCTATCTTATTTATAAGAGTCTATCAGAATTCTTGATAACAGAGAACAAGTTTTGAGAAACAAGACAACTCGTCTGGTGAAAGTTCTGTGGAGAAATCATCAAATGGAAGAGGCAATGAGGAAACTCGAGGAACTTATGATGAAGAACCACCCAAATCAATTTATGCAATAATATTCTAGAAATTGTGATCAAGAAATTATTTTAATGAGGGGATAATTTAACACCTTAAGCTTCCACAGTACGTTTCTCTTTGAATAACACAATTGCTTGCGCTGTACGCAACTTCGAATTCTAGCACACCACGACCAATCAAACTAGCCATTATGGATAGTAATACCCACTTTTTAAAATTTTATAAATTTTATTTGTCAAAATGGAATTAATTTTTGGATTTGGAATATTAAAACTTTCTTAGGGTGATTTTTTGGTTTTTTCTAAAAACATTCAATTTTGGATGAATAGTGAAAAAACTGTGTTATTGTTTAAAACCGAATTTTTATTTTAAAAATTATTTTTTTTATTTTATTTTTTTTAAGTCAAAATAGATACAAAATACCTATATTTCTTAAATGTAATTAATTATAGTCATTTTATAATAAAATTAGATATATAAAATTTTCTTGAATTTTTTAACGTCTTTAACCCACCTTCTAAGCACGTTGTCAAATTTGCATAAAACACAATTTTATCGCTTATTTGAATTGAATTTAAAAATTCCAAGAGTAATGGTTGATATCATTAAGTAAAATTTGGTTCAACAAGATGAAAATAATTTTTTTGTGAATAGTAACTTTTGACTTTTAATTACCACAGTTAAAAGTAAATTGGGTCATTAAAGATAGAAATGATATTATTATTACCCTAACACATGTTATAATTATATTGGATAAGTTTATTTATACCAAAATAAACCTTAGGTATAAAATATAGTCCTTTTTATCCACTTTTATTATATGATAACATTTATTATTATTTTATTTAAATAAGAGTTAAAAGTGTAAAATTCAATGTTTTAAAACTAACCCATTTTTCATATAGGGCTATACATAAGATAAATTTTACTATAAATATTCATTTGAAAGATAAAGATATTTCCTACATAATTTTATTTTATTTATAATTTTTATACTTTAAATAATTAAATTTATTTATGACACAATGATGATGTAGTAATTACCTTATTAATGAAATACTAAAATAATTGATATTATAAATATCCAAATAAATTTAAATTGAGACATCTAATTAATTACACTAATTTTCAAGGTTAATATGGCATTTTAGTGTTTATTAAGAAACATTTCTAAGTAATAAAGTTGTTATGACTTTCACAAAAACAAAATACCAAATAGTTTCAAAATTGACATAAATGAGTTTTAAAAACAAGTACTATATTATTAATTGATATAATATTCCTAAAAATAAAGGATCAGACAAAGGACTTATATAAGGTTATATATATTAATAATTAACAACTTTTGGTTTTCTTGTCTTTTTATAGTATGTTTATTAACCATTTATTATAATAAAAAAAGAATACATGGTAAAATTTAAACTATTTAATAAAGAGTTAAATTTACAGGATAAGGTTGATATAGTGACCTAAACCTATCTAAAACCTATTGGATGAGAGTTTTTAGACCCATATCCATATTATACTCGAAATAGATAATTTTGGAGCCATTATAAACTGAATATGATTGTATAATAAAATAATATTTCAAGCTTTTCCTAAAGTGATCCTCACCTCTCTTATAAACGGGTATTTATCCTTATGTTATTTTCACACCTCCAAATCCATTTTTCTCATCCAAACCCAGCTCAAATATCCTCCCAAAAACATTCAATTCGATTTAGAGGCCTTAATTTGATTAGAAAGACAACTTAAAGAGCCCTTTTGATCAACACAAAAGGAAACACCTGAAGAAGAGGTAATAATTTCACATCCCCTTTCAAAATTCTTTTCATCTTCAACTTCCTCTTTCCTTGTTGTTTCAATACCAAAATAATAGATCCAGTACATTATACATACTATTATGTTATTATAAATATGGTATAACTATATACATTATTCTATTCATCCTATGAATGACAAGTCACCATACGTTTGTACGTATGGCTTACCGTCTCCATGTCATGGTGTCGTTGTTATTCAAACACTTCATTATTTGTATGGGTATAATAATGTGTATAACTGGTGTAAATAATAAATATCACATGTTAATTATTATTTATATATGATATTCCATCTAATTAAATACTATTTCACCATCAATAGAATGATATTGTCGCTCATGAATATGTACAGATTACCGTCTCCAAGAATGCGATTAAATCCAATCCTCATCTTAACCATTCAAGAATAATTTCCATTTTATGATTAAAAATAATTTTTAAGAACTTAATATCATTCTGGATATGAATCCAATATATCCTACCCATAACAAACATGGTTTACATAACCAAGCATATAAAGTAAAACAAATTAGTTAACACCTGAAACAATGATACTACTAAAATATTATTAAAAAATAAATATTAGAATATCATATATGATATCATATTTATGTATGTGGTTCTTGTATATTTTAATAACAATGATTTAACTATTACATAGGAGTTTAACATACCATCTACCAAGGAAAATTACAATGTAAGGGTTAGTTCTACAATATCTTCATTATCCGAGGTGGTTTATGCATGAGTATCTACTGGGACCTCCTTTTCATCCACATCCGTGTTTCTTAAAAATGTATTACAAAAAAAAATATTTCCTAGAATATGGGTTAAATTCATTTATACCCATTTTTTTACTTTTTATATGATGTTTATAAAGGAATATTTCTTTTGTTTTCCAAATAATATCCTTTACGACCTTTTCGACCAAATTAAGAAAATAATGTTTTTTATTAACTTATAATGCAGGTGCAGCTATTTTCTGCTGTTATAACATCTTTGAAGCTTCCATTACAATCTTATAAGAATATTTTCAAAATAAATTTTTTCTATTATAATTATGTTACTTTTAAATGATTTCGAAATATGAAGATGTATTTCTCTCAAATAGCTTTGATTTCATCTATGTCAACATACTTTGATGAATTTTACACTTTTTTGAAGATGATTTATTATGATACGATCTTCCATATTATATTGAAGGTTTTTTGGTATGTTTGACCATGGATGTTTTATTTTTATACCATTCATGGTTTATGGATAAAGTATTAACATTTCGTATGCTAGTTGTAATACGAACGTTTATGTTATGTTTCAACCTTATCATATGAGGAACGCATTGGACTTAGTAAGTGATGGGTAGAGCATGATATAGCTCCTCGATGCATTGGTTGGCCTCATAAGACAAACTAGTGTCTTGGAACTAGGACTTGAAAAAATATTATTTTTAGTCTTGGCATGAGTCCTTGACTATGTTGTTATGATATGTGGCATTATGCATTTCATCATTATGAAATTGGATATTGATAATTCATTTGATTATTTGACTAGTTGAATATCCATGTGAATAAGTAAATAGAATTATTTGATTTATCTTTTCCATATTATGATGAAGTTTAAGTTTGAAAGGATTGTTCTTTTTTCTTATACATTTTCTTAAATGTTTATGCTTATTTATGAATGTTTCCGCTATATTGTTATCTCTACAGAGCATCTGAACTCACCCCTTTCTATGTTTTATTTTTTCTAGGATGTGAGGAAGTATATTATGAATGACCTATAGGGATAGTCTAATGGAGATGAATGTGTTCAAATGAGACACAATGTTTTTGTTTTTCATTCCATAATGTAATGTAAAACAAATGTATGTATCTAGTACTTCCAAGGCTACTAAACTAATCGGTCTTTCTGGATTTCATCCCTTGTGATCATGCCAATGTTATGTAATAATACACTAAATCTGTGTAACTAGGTCGGGGCATTATAGTTGATATCAAAGGAAGTTTTGTATGAACCATGTAAGCTAGATTTAGAAAATATATAATTAGAGAACATTACCCTTAAGATAGACTTTGAGGATTAGTATAGAAGAACTTCATAGAATTTTGGTAACGTAGTGATTCTATGAGTTTTCAAGGAAATACATCCATGTATGGATATGAGCAGGTAGAGGTGTCTCTAGTATAGATGTACCTAGGAGTGAAAACTCTAAAAAGGAGCTTCGGGCTTGACCTGGGTTATCTTAGTAAACGACAACTTTCCTTGCTCCACTCTTGGTTAAGAAACTCCCTATGGATATGCATTGTATAATTCATATTTTCTTTACAAACCATTATGAATAATTTACGAGTATATACCTCATCAAAGAAAATTTTTTATGATTATGGATTATATCCATAATAGATCAATTTATGTTAAGTGTTTTACATGTTTGGAATTATGTATTGTGATTCAGAAATTAATCTAGTGTATGCCCTTGTTTAGAAATAGATCTTAGTGGAAGGAATGGAAACCGTATCAACACACTTAATCCATTTAGGGATTTACCACCTACTCAAGATAATTATAGTGGAGCTGGTGATGCAACTGGGGCTGATCATCTTATCACTGTACTAGGACAACTCACTCTGGTTATGAATAATAAACTTACCTATATGGAGCACCCTGATCCACAGTGTGGAGGATCAATGTTAGATAGCTTCATGAGGGAAAAAACACCAACATTAAATGGGACTACAAATCCATTTGTAGTTGAGAAATGGATAAGTTTCATACTGAAAATATTTCATGCTTTGGGGAGTAGCAAAAGTGAAAAAAAATTCATGGCAGTTTATCACCTCATGGGAGATACAGATCAGTGGTGGTCATTAATTCAAAAAACAAACGAAGATGAAGAAGTATCAATTATGTAATGTGGGGATTTTAAATATATTTTTGTATAAAATACTTTCCTCGTGACCATCAAGCGGATCTGGAAAGGAAATTTCTGAGTCTGAGGAAAAAGGAGGATGAGAATGTCACAAATTATGAGGCTAACTTTACAAAGTTATCAAGTAATGCAACAGATTATATACGAAATCCAAGGATTAATATTGATAGACTCTTAGATGGGTTAAAACCATTTCTCTATTGAGAATTAGTCTCACAATCCTTCTCATCGTACGAAGGTATTGTCTCATGTGCTATCAAGACAAAAAAAGAATTCTCTAAGTCTTACAAATTTAAAGCAAATAAAGAGAGGAATAGATCTTCTGATCACTCTAAAAATGTAAATAAGTAGAAGAAGAGAAAAGTTGAATTTCCATCCGATATTAAATGTGGGAAGAAAAACCCGTGTACTTTCCTAAAGGGAATGAGATTCTATTACATGTGTGGTGAAAAATCCACCAAGCTCGTGATTATAAGGGAATTAAAGAGACTTTCAATGTTGAATACAACAATTGTAGAGGAATGGGGAATTATGCAAATGAATTTATTAATCACCAAGGAAACTGACCTCAGAAAAGGACAAGGGAGCAATGACAAGCTTATCAGATCACTACTGCAGAGGTTGAAGCTCCAAAAGATGTAGTGGCAGGTAATTTAATGGTTTCTTCAAGGTTATCCAATGAATTATTTGATTTTGGATCATCACATTATTTCATATCTTTCTAGTTTTCTAGGAAAATTAGATATTTACAATTTTATTTAACAGGGGAGTTGTTGGTCAAAACTTCTATGGGAAGTATCATTGCAACAATGTTTTGTGATTTAGTTACCAAAGGGGCATATAAATGTTCTTTATCTATCATTCTCATAATCATACCCATGATTTAATTGGATATAATCCTCAGTATGGATTCAATTTTGGACCAAGATGTGAAAATTTATTTTAAGGAGATGTAGGTTAAAATTTTCGATGATGATAAGAAGTACCTTATCTTTAGAGCGGAAATATCACCACCTAATTCTTATCTTGATCCACCCACAGTAGCTCTACTAAATTCAATTATTGAGTATGAAGAGAATGAAATATGTTTGGGTGAGGAAAATAATTCTCAAATAGAGGATGTACCTATTGTGCAAGAATGTGTTGATTTGTTTCGAGAGGATTTACCTAGACCTCCTCCCGAACGAGAAATTGAGTTTTCTATTGATTTAATTCATGGCTCAAGCCCAATATCAAAGACCCCTTATAGAATTTACATAGTGGAATTAGTGGAACTAAAGAAACAACTAGATGAATTGAGTAATAAAGGATTTATTCTCCCTAGGGTTTCTCTATGGAGAGCCCATGTTCTTTTTGTTAAGAAGAAAGATGGATCTATGAGGTTGGGCTTTGAATATGGGGAGATCAATGTTATAAAAATAAAGAACAAGTATCCCCTACCTCGCATTGATGATTTATTCAATAAAATTCTTGGAGCTAAATATTTTTTAAATAATACCTTTTATTTGGATATCATCATTTGTGTGTGAAGAAGGAAGACATTACGAAGACAACATTTCATACCAGGTACGGGCATTACGAGTTTACAGTAATGCTTTTTGGATTGACTAATAAAGCCTCTGTCTTCATGGATCTAATGAATTTTATTTTCAATTCATATCTTGAGGTCTTTTTATTGGTATTTATTGATGATATCTTTGTATACTCAAAAATCTATGAAGATCATGAAAATCACTTGCACACTATTATGAAAACCCTCGAAATAAATGAATTATATGGGAAGTTTAGCAATTGTGAATTCTGGATTCAAGAGATTTCTTTTCTTGGACATTTTTTCTCTAAGGATTGAATCTATATCGATCCTTCAAATAAAAATGCAATCCATGAATGGTCAGTACTGACAATTAAAACTAAGGTATGCAGTTTTATTGGTTTAGCTAGTTATTATCGATGTTTCATCTAGACTTTTTCCTGATTGGATAACCCATTAACCAAGATCATACATAAAGGGGTTAAGTTTTTTTGGAAAAATATTGTGAGGAATTTATTGAATAACTGACAAGAATTTTAGTCAATGCTCTTATCTTGACTCTACCATCGAAGAATTATGGGTTTGTTATTTCTTGTGATGCTTCAAAAAAAGGACTTGGTTGTGTCCTTATGCAGAATGATAGAGTTATTGCATATGCATCACGATAGCTAAAAATTCATGAACAAAACAATCCCATTCATGATATTGAGTTATCAGCTATAAGATTTTCTTTGAAGATATGGAGACATTATCTCTCTGGTTAAAATGAGAGATATATACTGATCATAAGAGTTTGAAGTATAATTTTCTCAAAAAAATAACTTAACATGAGGAAAATAAGATGGGTTGAACTACAAAAAGTTTATTATTTAACTATAAAATTCCACATAGGGAAGGAAAATAAGGTGGAAGATGCTTTGAGCATAAAAGATCATGGAATTTTGAACAAGATGAGAGTTGAAAGGGATTCTATGTTCATGGATCTAGTAAACATGGACATGGGAATAATCATGGAAGGTGAAACATCAATACATTTTCAAATGGTTGTTAAACCATCTTTATTTAAAAGGATAAAAAGTGCGTAGACTGGTGATGAGGAGTTTCAAAAGAATATTAATACAGTAAATGATGGGACATTTATTGTCTTCTTATATAAAGATGGAATTTTGAAATTTGGGAAGAGACTTTGTGTTCCTGACATGACTGATCTAAAAAGGGAATTGTTGGATGATGTTCATAGCTCCAATTTCTCTATACACCCTAGTAGAACTAAGATGTATAGATATTTGGAGGAATGTTTTTGGTGGCACAACATGAAGAGAGAGATTTTTTATTATGTGTCAAGATGTATGGTTTGTCAACAAGTGAAAGCTAGAAGACAACATCATTGAGGAGTCATGCAACCTCTTCCCATACCTGAGTTAAAATGAGATGATATTGTGATGGAATTTTTCATGGGGATTCCAAATACTCCTAGGATGAATGATGAAATATGGGTCATTGTTGATCTTCTTAACAAGTCAACACATTTTCTTGCTATAAGAGAAGATTTACCACTTGAATATTTTGAAATACTATATATTAATGAATTTTTAAAACATAATGGAGTACCCATATCAATTGTTTCTGATCGTGATCCCCATTTTACATCAAGATTTTGGAAAAGTCTTCAGTAGTTCTTGGATACTGAACTTTGTTTGAGCACTACCTACCACCCTCAAACTGATGGACAATCAGAACGGACTATTCAAACCATATAAGACATGTTGAGATCTTATTCACTTGATGTTCAAGGTATGTGTGATCAATATTTACCTCTGGAATAATTTTCCTATAACAACAACTTAAATTCAAGTATACATATGGCACCATATGAAGCGTTATATGGAAAGAGATGTCTCACACCAACTTGTTGGGATGATGTTAGTGAAAGGAAAATCATAGGCCCAGAACTTGTTGAGGAAACAATGGAAAAAGGGGAAGATTATCCTAACCCACATCAAAGTAGCTCAAAGTAGGCAAAATATCTATGCCGATAACTGAAGGAATGATTTGGAATTTCAAGTAGGAGATCATGTTTTCTTGAAGTTGTCTTCATGGAAAGGTGTTGTAAGATTTGGTAAGAAGGGTAAATTATGTTCCAGGTAAATCGGACCATTCTAAATTCTAGAACAAATTAAATTTGTTTCTTATCGTTTGGAAATGCCTCTAAGTCTCTCCAAAGTTAATGATGTGTTCCATGTATCACTGTTGAGAAAATACATGCCTGACCCAACACATGTAATCACCTATGAAGAAATAGAACTGGAACCTGACCTGTCTTATTGCGAAGAGCCTATCAGAATTCTTGATACCATAGAACACCTGTTGGGAAACCGGACGACTCGTCTGGTGAACATTCTATGAATAAATCAGAAGATGGAAGAGGCAATGTGGGAACCTAAAGAACTTATGATGAAGAACCACCCGAATATTTTTATGCAGTAATATTCTATAAATTTCGAGAACAAAATTATTTGAAGGAGGGGAGAATGTAACACCCCATGCTTCCATGGTACATTTCTCTTTGAATAACGCAATAGTTTTCATTGTATGCAACTTTGAGTTCTAGCACACCACAACAATCAAACTATCTATTATGAATAGTAATACCCACTTTTTGAAATTTTATAATTTTTATTTTTCACAATGGAATTTATTTTTGTATTCATAATATCATAATTATCTTTGGGTGATTTTTTGGTTTTTTTCTGAAAACTATCAATTTTTTATGAATAGTGAAAAACGCTGCCTTATTGTTTAAAACATAATTTTTATTTAAAAATATATTTATTTTAATTTATTTTATTTTAATTCAAAATAGATACATAACACCTATATTAGTTCAATGCAATTCATTGGGGTCATTTTATAATAAAATTATATGTATAAAATTTTATTGAATTTTTTAACGTCTTTTACCCACCTTCTAGGAATGTCAGCAAATTTGAATAAAATGTAATTTTACCGCTTCTATGAATTGAATTTAAAAAATCCAAGAAACATGGTTGATATCAGTAAGTTATATCTGGTTCAATAAGATGAAAATAATTTTTGGTTAATAGTAAATTTTGACTTTTATTTTCCACATTTAACAGTAAATATGGTAATTAAAGGTAAAAATGATATTATTATTACCCTAACATATGTAAAAATTCTATTGGATAAGTTTATTTTGACCAAAATCAACCTTACAAATAATATATGATCCTTTTGGTCCACATGGATTTGATGAGGATGTTTATTATTATTTTATTTAAAGAAGAGTTAAAAGTGTAAAATTCAATGTTTAATACTGAAACCATTTTTAATATAGGGTTATACATAAGATAAATTTGACTATAAGTATTATTTAGAAATATAAAAATATTTCATACATAATGGTATTTTATTTATAATTTTTAGATAGTAAATAATTAAATTTATTTATGACACAATGATAGTGTACACTATTAGAAAAGGGGGCATTGAAGCCCCCCAGAATCGGGCGACCGCCAATGGCCGTCGCTGGCCTTGATAAAAAAAATCCGGGCCTTCCCCCCCCCCCCCCCCGCGCCCCCCTCTCGATTGAACCCTCCCCCCACCATCGCCGCCCCCCCCGCCGCCCGACCCCCCCCCCCCCCCCGTCGCCCCGACGCCGCCCTCCCCCCCCCCCCGCCTCCCGGCCTCCCCCACCGCCCGACCTCCCCCGCCGCCCGGCCTCCCTCGCTCCCCCCCCCCCCGTTGCCCCCCCCAGACGCGGCCCTCCCCCCTGCCTCCCGGCCTCCCCCGCTGCCCCCCACCCCCCGTCCCCCCCCCCCCCCGCCTCCCGGCCTCCCCCGCCGCACGCCCTCCGCCCCCTCATCCCTCCCCCCCCCCCCCCCCCGGACAGCTCCGGCACCCCGGACAGCCCCCCCCCCCCCCCCCCCCCGACCTCGGGCAGCCCCCCCCCCTCGCTGCCCATCCCCCATCCCCTCACCGCCTCCTCTCCTCCATCTCCCCGCCATCGCCGCCACCCGTCCCCTCCCTTGCTGCACCGCCTTTGGATCCGGCTCCCCTTCGCTGCCTCCTCTCTCTCGCTGCACCGCCTTCGGCTCCCCTCCCTTTCAGGTTTGTAGCTCAATCAGGTAACATGGGCTTTTAGTTACATTATTATTTTATCAATGGTTCATAAACAAATGATTAATATTTATTTTAAATATAGTTGATTTGAAAAATGTAAATGTAATAAGTATTGTGTAAATGTTTTTTATACAGATATAATTATGGATAAGAGTTGGATTGATCTTCCAAATTGAACATCTAGAGAATATTTCAATGGCATTATGCAGTTTATTGACTTCACGAGAGGATTTGGAAGTGACTATATTAGTTGTCCATGTAGAAAATGTGCTAACAGATATCAATTCACACGAGATACTGTGAGGGAGCACCTTTTATTTAATGGATTTCTGAAAAATTATAAGAGTTGGACTCGTCATGGAGAAGAATATGTTCGTTGTCAAAATAAAGATGCAGCTCAGATGGATGTTGATGCAAGGATGACTGATCCAATGCATGAAATGCTTACTGAAATGGTACGTGGGTTTGATCCTGAAGGCATTGACATCCATAATCTTGAGATCGGTGAGATAAATCTTCGCTCTAGTGCAGATCGTGATTCGAGGAGGTTTTATGAAGCACTTGATGATGCGAAAACAGAATTATATCCTGGATGGACTTCTTACAATAAACTGTCGTTTATCGTGGAGTTGTTGCATTTGAAGACTTTGAATAATTGGTCAGACACATCATTCGAAATGCTTTTGGTTTTATTGAAAAAAGTTCTTCCTGTCAACGCTAAGATTCCTGAGTCATATTACTATGCTCGTAAGTTGACATAGAACTTAGGTTTTACATATGAGACCATAGATGCAAGTGCAAACAACTGTATGTTGTTTAGAAAAGAAATTGCCCATTTGGATATTTTTATGGTTTGTGGTGCTTCTAGGTGGAAAGAGAACAGGGGAAATAATATTCATCAAAGTCAGATTGCGATATAGGGGAAACCGATTGCCATAAAGAAAATGCGTTACTTTCCCCTTAAACCGAGGTTGAAAAGATTTTTTATGTCATCTAAAGTTTCTAATTTAATGAGATGGCATGCAGAAAGAGTTCATGAAAGTGATATGTTAACCCACCCGGAAGACTCTCATGCATGGAAGGATTTTGATAAGAGACATCCCGACTTTGCTAAAGATGTTCGTAATGTCCGATTGGGATTGGCAGCAGATGGTTTCAATCCATTCAAGTCTATTGTTGGTGCAACTCATAGCACATGGCCTGTGGTGTTGGTTCCATATAATCTTCCTCCGTGGCTTTGTATGAAGCAAAAATTTATATTACTTTCCACTCTTATTGATGGACCTAAAAGTCCAGGGGATAAGATTGATGTTTACCTTCAGCCATTGATTGATGAGTTGAATGAATTTTGGGGCGATGGTGTGATGACTTATGACTGCGAAATGAATGAAATGTTCAAACTGCATGTTGCTTTATTGTGGACAATCAATGACTTCCCAGCCTATGAAAATTTATCAGGCTGGAGTACGAAAGGGGAATTTGCTTGCCCTTGTTTTAATAAAAGTAAAAAATCTTTATGTCTTAAACATTCCAAAAAATGGGCATACATGGGTCACAGGCGTTTTCTCCCTCCTCAGCACAGATTCAGAAAGGACAGAGTGGAATTTGATGGTTCTAGAGAGTTCATCCCAACACTAAAGATCATGACAGGAGTCGAAATGTTATCTCTGATTGAGGAAGAAAACATCCACACGGTATATGAAATTCAGGATTTGGTGGCTCCTCCAGTACGTAATATTCATGCTACGGGTAGGCAGCGCAGTCACAATTGGGAAAAGAAAAGTATTTTTTATAGTGTTCCGTATTGGAAAACTAACATGTCGAGGCATAATTTGGATGTCATGCACATTGAAAAAAATGTTTGTGATAACATATTGTGGACCATTTTAGGTGTCAGTGGAAAATCAAAGGACCATGTTAATGCACACCGTGATTTGGAAGAAATGGGTTTAAGGAAACAGTTGTATTTACAGTTAGCCGAGGGAAACAAGGCATATGTGCCTGCTGCATAGTATACGATGACTACAGAGGAGAAAGAGACATTTCTTTCCATTTTGAACATGGTCAAGGTGCCTGATGGTTATTCTTATAATATTTCAAAGTGTGTGAATCTGACGAGCAAGACATTGCAAGGGTTGAAAAGTCATGACAATCACATATCACATCAGTAGTTGATTCCAATCGCAATTTGTGATTGTTTATCCCCCAATTTTGTTCAGCCCTTGATTGAGATGAGTAATTTTTTTAGACAGCTTTGTTTAAGAAATCAACAAATGAGTGATTTAAAAAGTTTGCAGGACCGAATTGTACTTACGCTTTGTCACTTTGAGAAAATTTCCCCCCCCCCTCATTTTCGATGTTATGGTCCACTTGACAGTGCACCTAACTGATGAAGTAATGGCTGCTGGTCCAGTGCAATTCAGGTGTATGTATTCTCTTGAACAGTATTTGAGTACATTGAAAAGATTTGTACGCAACAGAGCTCGTCCAGAGGCATCAATAGCCATTGGTTATTTGATGGATGAGTGTACTACCTTTTGTGCAGAATATCTTATGGATGTTGAAACAAAATTAGATAAGCCCTCTCGGAATCATTATGGTCCAGTTGGAGAAGGAACCACATTTTATATGGACAACATCGAGTGGATACAAGCACATCGATATATCTTGTTCAATACTCCATCAGTTGCACCATTAATGCAATAAGTATCTTATCAATGTGCTTGTATAAATTTTAAGTGTTTTGTTTGAATAAGATGATCTTTTAAACATCGCGTTATCATTTGCAGGAAACACATTAATGAGATAAAAGAAGAGATGCATCGTGCAACTGAGTTGCAAATTCAACAATCTCATTATGCGTCATTTCATGATTGGTTCAAGGATTATGTATGTATAAATTGATTTTCATTATGAGTGAAGTATTATACTAATTCTTTCTGCATATATCAGTATTGATTTTTATAAATTATGTAGGTTTGTAAGCTGAGGGAGTTAGGGGACCCCACGCTACCTGAAGTATTTATCCAACTGGTTGAGGGTCCATCTATAACGGCTCGTAGTTATAAAGCTATTGATGCTAATGGTTTTCGATTTCACATTAAAGATGTTGATGAAAAACGAGCAACACAAAACAGTGGAATCAGTTGTCCCTTTGTTTATTCTGGTTATTACTATGGTCAATTGATAGACATCATTGAAGTTGTATACACACACGGTTTGAAGTACATATTGTTAAATTGTAATTGGGTTGATCCAGTGCGTGGATGTAAAGTCGATCAATATCAGTTTTCATTGGTGAATTTTAACTATATGTTATACATAAATAATGAACGAGTTGAGAATGAACCTTTCATTTTGACATCACAAGCGGAACAAGTATTCTTCGTTACTTTGCCTTCGGATCCAAGTTGGCAAGTTGTTGTCAAAATGTCTCGGCGAGGAGTGTTTTTATTTGAAGAAGATGAACCCGAGACTATTCTGTTTGTTTACCAACAACTTGATCAACATACCGTAGTTCAACGTGAAGAAGATATTTATTGGGTCAGAGCGGCTGTTGAAGGAGAAACAGTCTATTTTCATGCTTAATTAAAGGTATAATTGTTTTCCTGCTATTCAGTAGAATGTCCTAGGATATCATAAATTATCTAATCATTTTATAAATCTTTATAAGTTTTAATCCTCACTTTTCTAAGTTAATTCAATCATAAATATTTAGGTTGTTTTTACTCTTGATTTATTGATGTTATGGTCGGTGTATCATCCCTTTGAGGTATTCTTCATCTGATTCATGTGCTGCTTGAATTTTTATTAGTTCTATCTGAAATTTGGCTATGCATTGACTGGTTCTGTACATAATTTTTATATCTGTTTTGTTAACTTTCTGATTTTTTAAAATTCATTCACAACTAATTATTCAATCCATTTTTTTTGATTAACAGTTGTACAAGTTTTATTTTTTAAGAACAATCCAATTTATCTTTTAAACACTTTGGACTCATTACTGATGTTTTCTATGACTGCAGACATGTCAGGGGAAGAGGCAGAAGATCCACATCATCTATCTGAGGCATCTACGTCTCAGGGTCGAGGTATGTTTGAATGTCATTGTCTATATTTTTTATGTAATTGACATACATATATATATATAACATTTGTCAATTTATATATAAAATTGTTTTCAACAGGATCAGACTCGGCTGTTTCTTCCTCTCGCAGGAGAGGCCCTGGTCGTGGCATATTATCATGGAATTCCGACACGACGATAGATGTTTCATTTGATGAGGTTTTTCATCCTGTGGGACCGAATTCCCCGGCATTTATTCGTCAGCTGGGTCATATCATACGTGACCCACATAGATTTCCATTGACCACACGTGACTGGGCTTCTATCCCTCAGGACACATTAGATCGTCTATGGAGGGAGGTTCAGGTAAGAAAATCATTTTACATTATTTTCTATGTATAAAGAATACTAATATGTTTGATTATTTTCTTTATAGAAAAATTTGAAAGTATACCCTGAAGAGTTTTGGCCCATGTGTATGAGCAAATTTCGTAAGATGTGGAAAGATTATAAAGGTAAAGTGAAGAGGGACCACCGGGTACCAAATGTGGGTGCCCTAGACATTTTGGAAAAAGTCCCGAGAGGTGTCCTCCCAGCTCAGTGGCATGACTTGGTTGCATATTGGTCTACTGAGGGTGTTTCGGTTTGTATATTAATTATTTTGGTGTATATATATTTTCAAGAATATGTGATTTGTTTGAAATTTGAATGAATTAAATGTAGGAGGTGTCAACACGCCATTCTGAGAATCGAGCGTTGCAGGGACCACCTCACAGGCTCGGGACTCGTCACGTGTCTCATATCCGACATGAGGTATATATTATTCATTATTTAATTTATTAATTAATATGGTTTTGTGTTTATATTCTTTTAATATACAGTTGCGAGAGCAAGGTGCAGCAACTGATAAAATGATGGTGTGGATGAGGACTCGTGATCGCAATGATCCAGAGGTTGCAGCATTGATAGTAAGTGTTTGTACTTACCAATAATTACATAAATCTATATATTAACATATATATATTTATATATATTTAAATATTTCACAGGCTCAATTTGAAGCTGAGTTAGAACATCTGCTAGAGGACCAGCGACCGCTTCCCATGCGACGGGATGAGATCTTTCATCGCATTATCGGTCGGGACGGGCATGGCTATAGTTTGACCTATGGAGCAGGGATTCCTCGTTCTGTAGTTCCACGCGCTGCGGTTGTCGGTCCTGCTGTTGCTCATATGACACAGCAGATGTCAGATTTTGAGGCACAGGTGCGCGCTTCCGAGGAGGCAAATGCGCAATTGACAGCTGAGGTTAGAGCACTGCGGGAATATGTGCGTCGAGCTGATGGTGCAGGGGATCATACGACGCAGGTATATACTGTATTTATTTATTTAATTTAAATTATTTTTGTTATTAAAATATTTATAATGTTTAATTTTTGTAGGCGCCTGGCCCACCAGAAAGAGGTAGCATTGATGACAACGCGGGACACATCATATATTCACGAGATATGTTTTTTGTTTTTACTGGTGGGGTTGACATTGATGTACTGTATGTATTCATTTAATTTAAATTAGAAGGTTGTGTACTTATAATTTCTTTCTTTTCTTGTTTATTATGTGATAGTTAAGGCGTGCATTTAAAAACTCTAACCCCCCGCACCCCCGAACAGCCCCCCACACAACCGTACAACCCCCCCCCCCCCCCCCCCCCCGCACCCCCGTACAGCCCCCCGCACCCCCGTACAGCCCCCCCGGCACCCTCGTACTGCCCCCCGCACACCCAGACAGCCCCCCTGCACCCCCATACAGCCCCCCGCACCCCCGGACAGCCCCCCCCCCCCCCCGCACCCCCATACAGCCCCCGCACCCCCGGACAGCCCCCCCCCCCCCCCCCTCGCACCCCCGTACAGCCCCCCGCACCCCCCGGATAGCCTCCTCGCACCCCCGTACAGCCCCCCGCACCCCCAGACAGCCCCCCGCACAACCGTACAACCCCCCCCCCCCCCCCCCCCCGTAGAGCCCCCTCGCACCCCCGTACAGCCCCTCGCACCCCCGTACAGCCCCCCGGCACCCCCGTACAGCCCCCCACACCCCCGGACAGCCCCCCCGCACCCCCGTAGAGCCCCTGCACCCCCGGAAAGCCCCCCCCCCCCCTGCACCCCCGTACAGCCCCCCCCCCCCCCCCCCCCCCCCCGCACCCCCGTACAGCCCCCCCGGCACCCCCGTACAGCCCCCAGCACCCCCGGACAGCCCCCCCCCCCCCCCCCGCACCCCCGTAAAGCCCCCCGCACCCACGTACAGCCCTCCGCACCCACGTACAGCCCCCCCGAACCCCCGTACAGCCCCCCGCACCCTCGTACAGCCCCCCCCGTACAGACCCCCGCACCCCCGGACAGCCCCCCCCCCCCCCCCCCGCACCCCTGTACAGCCCACCGCACCCCCGTACAGCCCCCCGCACCCCCGTACAGCCCCCCGCATAACCGTACAACCCCCCCCCCCCCCCCCCCCCCGTACAGCCCCCCCCCCCCCCGCACCCCCGTACAGCCCCCCCGGCACCCCCGTACACCCCCCCCCCCCCCCCGCACCCCCCGTACAGCCCCCCCCCCCCCCCCCCCCCCCCGCACCCCCGTACAGCCCCCCGCACCCCCGTACAGCCCCCCCGCACCCCAGTACAGCCCCCCCGGCACGTCATTCGGAGGTGCGGTGCGCGCGGCACGACCGAATGCGTCGTTTTCAGCAGCGCGGCGCGCGCTGAAATGACGCGTTGGGGGTTCAAAACCACCCGAACGACCTCCGAATGCCACGAAACCGTACGAAAACAGCCGGTGCATGAATTCTGAAATGGTCGGCCAGACGGCATGTCATTCGGAGGTGCCGTTTGACCGCGGCGGCTGGAAACGCGTTTCCGGCGCTATAAAACACCAAAACGGCGTGCAGCAGTCCAATTCGGAGAAAACGTGCTCCGAACGACCTGAAACCGCACGAGAACGATAGGAATATTATTCCTGAGATGTAGGAGGAGGCGGAACATCCATCGGACGTGCGGTGCGCGCGGCACGACCGAATGCGTCGTTTTCAGCAGCTCAACGCGCGCTGAAATTGCGCGTTGGGGGGTCAAAACCACCCGAATGGCCTAAGAATGCCACGAAACCGCACGACAACATCCGCTGCATGAATTGTGAAATGTTCGGATAGACGGCATGTCAATCGGAGGTGTCGTTTTACCGCGGCGGCCGGAAACGCGTTTCCGGAGTCATAAAACACCGAAACAGCGTGCGACGGTCCAATTCGGAGAAAACGTGCTCCGAACGACCTGAAACCGCACGAGAACGATAGGAATATTATTCCTGAGATGCAGGACAAGGCGGAACGTCCATCGGACGTGCGGTGCGCGCGGCACGCCCGAATGCGTCGTATTCAGCAGCTCGGTGCGCGCTGAAATTGCGCGTTGGGGGGTCAAAACCACCCGAACGACCTCCAAATGCCACGAAACCACACAACAACATCCTTTGCATGAATTTTGAAATGGTCGGATAGAAGGCACGTCAATCGGAGGTGTCGTTTGACCGCGGCGGCCGGAAACGCGTTTCTGGAGTCATAAAACACCAAAACGGCGTGCGGCGGTCCAATTCGGAGCAAACCTACTCCGAACGACTTGAAACCGCACGAGAACGATAGAAATATTATTCCTGAGATGCAGGAGGAGGCGGAACGTCCATCATAGGTGTGGTGCATGCGGCACAACTGAAGGCGTCGTTTTCAGCAGGGCGACGCGCGCTGAAATGACGCGTTGGGGGGTCAAAACCACCCGAACGACCTCCGAATGCCACGAAACCGTACGACAACAGCCGGTGCGTGAATTCTGAAATGGTAGGTCAGACAGCACGTCATTCGGAGGTTCCGTTTGACCGCGGCGGTCGGAAACGCGTTTCCGGCGCCACAAAACACCAAAACGGCGTGCGGCGGTCCAATTCGGAGAAAACGTTCTCCGAACGACCTGAAACCGCACGAGAACGATAGGAATATTATTTCTGAGATGCAGGAGGAGGCGGCACGTCCATCAGACGTGTGGTGCGCACGGCACGACCGAATACGTCCTTTTCAGCAGCTCAGCGCGCACTGAAATGGAGCGTTGGGGGGTCAAAACCACCCGAACAACCTCTGAATGCCACAAAACCGCACGGAAACATCTGTTGCGTGAATTGTGAAATGGTCGGACATACGGAACGTCAATCGGAGGTGTCGATTGACCGCGGCAGCCGGAAACGCATTTCCGGAGTAATAAAACACCAAAACGGCGTGCGGCGGTCGAATTCAGAACAAACGTGATCCGAACGACCTGAAACCGCACGAGAACGATAGTAATATTATTCCTGAGATGCAGGAGGAGGTGGCACGTCCATCGGACGTGCGGTGCACGCGGCACGACTGAATGCGTCGTTTTCAGCATCTCGGCGCGCGCTGAAATTGCGCGTTGGGGGTCAAAACCACTCGAACGACCTACGAATGCCACGAAACCGCACGACAACATCCGTTGCGTGAATTGTGAAATGGTCAGATAGACAGCATGTCAATCGGAGGTGTCGTTTGACGGCGGCGGCCGGAAATGCGTTTCCGGAGTTATAAAACACCAAAACGGTGTGCGGCGGTCCAATTCGGAGCAAACGTTCTCCGAACGACCTGAAACCGCACGAGAACGATAGGAATATTATTCCTGAGATGCAAGAGGAGGTGGCACATCCATCGGACGTGCGGTGCATGCGGCACGACCGAATACGTCGTTTTCAGCAGCTCGGCGCACGCTGAAATTGCGCGTTGGGGGGTCAAAACCACCTGAACGGCCTCCGAATGCCACGAAACCGCACGACAACATTCGGTGCGTGAATTGTGAAATGGTCGGACAGCCGGCACGTCAATCGGAGGTGTCGTTTGACCGCGGCGGCCAGAAACACGTTTCCGGAGTCAAAAAACACCAAAACGGCGTGCGGCGGTCCAATTCGGAGCAAACGTGCTCCGAACGACCTGAAACCACACAAGAACGGTAGGAATATTATTCCTGAGATGCAGGAGGAGACGGAACGTCCATCGGACGTGCGGTGCGCGTGCCACGACCGAATGCGTCGTTTTCAGCAGCGCGGTGCACGCTGAAATGACGCGTTGGGGGGTCAAAACCACCCGAGCGACCTCCGAATGCCACGAAACCGTACGACAACAACCGGTGCTTGAATTTTGAAATGGTCGACTAGACAGCACGTCATTCGGAGGTCCCGTTTGACCGCGGAGGCTGGAAACGCGTTTTCGGCGACAAAAAACACCAAAACGGCGTGCGGCGGTCTAATTCGGAACAAACGTGATCCGAACGACTTGAAACCGCACGAGAACGATAGGAATATTATTCTTGAGATGCAAGAGGAGGCGGCACGTCCATCGGACGTTCGGTGCGTGCGGCACGACCGAAGGCGTCGTTTTCAGCAGCGCGGCGCGCGCTGAAATGACGCGTTGGGGGGTCAAAACAACCCGAACGACCTCTGAATGCCACGAAACCATATGACAATAGCCGGTGCATGAATTCTGAAATGGTCGGCCAGACGGCATGTCATTCGGAGGTGCCGTTTGACCGCGGTGGCCGGAAACGCGTTTCCGGCGCCATAAAACACCAAAACGGCGTGCTGCGGTCCAATTCGGAGAAAAACGTGCTCCGAACGACTTGAAACTGCACGAGAACGATAGGAATATTATTCCTGAGATGCAGGAGGAGGAAGCACGTCCATCGGACGTGCGGTGCACGCGGCACGACTGAATTCGTCATTTTCAGCAGCGCGGCGCGCGCTGAAATGACGCGTCGGGGGGTCAAAACCACCCGAACGACATCTGAATGCCACGAAACCGCACGACAACATCCGTTGCATGAATTGTGAAATGGTCGGACAGACGGCACATCAATCAGAGGTGATGTTTGACCGCGGCGGCCAGAAACGCGTTTCTGGAGGCATAAAACACCAAAACGGCGTGCGGCGGTCGAATTCGGAGCAAACGTGCTCCGAAAAACCTAAAGCTGCACGAGAAGGATAGGAATATTATTTCTGAGATGTAGGAGGAGGCGGCACGTCCATCGGACGTGCGGTGCGCGCGGCATGACCGAATGCGTCGTTTTCAGCAGCTCGGCAAGCGCTGAAATGGCGCGTTGGGGGGTCAAAACCACCCGAACGATCTCTGAATGCCACGAAACCGCATGAAAACATCCGTTGCGTGAATTGTGAAATGGTCGGAGAGACGGCACGTCAATCGGAGGTTCCGTTTGACCGCGGCGGCCGGAAACGCGTTTCCGGAGTCATAAAACACCAAAACGGCGTGAGGCGGACGAATTCGGAGCAAACGTGCTCCGAAAAACCTGAAACCGCACGAGAATGATAGGAATATTATTCATGAGATGCAGGAGGAGGCGGAACGTCCATCCGACGTGCGGTGCGCGCGGCACGACCGAATGCGTCGTTTTCAGCAGCTCAGCGTGCGCTGAAATGGCGTGTTGGGGGGTCAAAACCACCCGAACGACCTCTGAATGCCACAAAACTGCACGACAACATCCGTTGCGTGAATTGTGAAATGGTCGGACAGACGACACGTCAATCGGAGGTGTCGTTTGACCGCGGTGGCCGGAAACGCGTTTCCGGAGTCATAAAACACCAAAACGGTGTGCAACGGTCGAATTCAGAGCAAACGTGCTCTGAACGACCTAAAATTGCATGAGAACGATAGGAATATTATTCCTGAGATGTAGGAGGAGGCGGCACATCCATCGGACGTGCGGTGCGCACGGCACGACCGAATGCGTCGTTTTCAGCAGCTCGGCACGCGCTGAAATTGCGCGTCGGGGGGTCAAAACCACCCGAACGACCTCCGAATGCCACGAAACCGCACGACAACATCCGTTGCGTGAATTGTGAAATGGTCGAAGAGACGTCATGTAAATCGGAGGTGCCGTTTGACCGCGGCGGCCGGAAACGCGTTTCCGGAGTCATAAAACACCAAAACGGCGTGCGGTGGTCGAATTCGGAGCAAACGTGGTTCGAAAAACATGAAACCGCATGAGAACGATAGGAATATTATTCCTGAGATGCAGGAGGAGGCGGCACGTCCATCGGACGTGCGGTGCACACGACACGACCGAATGCGTCGTTTTCAGCAGCTCAGCGCGCGCTGAAATTGCGCGTTGGGGGGTCAAAAGCACCCGAACGACCTCCGAATTCCACGAAACCGCACGACAACATCTGTTGCGTGAATTGTGAAATGTTCAGACAGACGGAACATCAATCGGAGGTTCCGTTTGACCGCGGCGGCCGAAAACGCGTTTCTGGAGTCATAAAACACCAAAACGGCGTGCGGCGGTCCAATTCAGAGCAAAAATGCTCCGAACGACCTGAAACCACACGAGAACGATAGGGATATTATTCCTGAGATGCAGGAGGAGGCGGCATGTCCATCGGACGTGCCGTGAGCGCCGCACGACCGAATGCGTCTTTTCAGCAGCGCGGCACGCGCTGAAATGACACGTTGGGGGGTCAAAACCACCCGAACGACCTTTGAATTCCACGAAACCGTACGACAACATCCGGTGCGTGAATTCTGAAATGTTCGGCCAGACGGCACGTGATTCGGAGGTGCCGTTTGACCGCGGCGGCCGGAAACACGTTTCCGGCGACATAAAACACCAAAACGGCGTGCGGCGGTCCAATTCGGAGCAAACGTGCTCCGAACGACCTGAAACCGCACGAGAAAGATAGGAATATTATTCTTGAGATGCAGGAGGATGCGTCACGTCCATCGGACGTGCGGTGCGCGCGGCACAACCGAATGCGTCGTTTTCAGCAGCGCGGCGCGCGCTGAAATGACGTGTTGGGGGGTCAAAACCACCCGAACCACCTCCAAATGCCACGAAACCGTACGACAACAGCCGATTCGTGAATTCTGAAATGGTCGATCAGATGGAACGTCATTCAGAGGTGCCGTTTGACCGCGGCGGCTGGAAACGCGTTTACGGCGCCATAATACACCAAAACGGCGTGCGGCGGTTCAATTCGGACCAAACGTGCTCCGAAAGACCAGAAACCGCACGAGAACGATAGGAATATTATTCCTGAGATGCAGGAGGAGGCGGCACGTCCATCGGACGTGCGGTGCACACGGCACGACCGAATGCGTCGTTTTCAGCAGCGCGGCGCGCGCTGAAATGACGCGTTGGGGGTTCAAAACCACCCGAACGACCTCCGAATGCCACAAAACCGCACGACAACATCTGTTCTGTGAATTTTGAAATGGTCGGACAGACGACACGTCAATCGGAGGTGACGTTTGACCACGGTGGCCGAAAATGCGTTTCCAGAGACATAAAACACCAAAACGGCGTGTGGCGATCGAATACGGAGAAAACATGCTCCGAAAAACTTGAAACTGTACGAGAAGGATATTAATATTATTTCTGAGATGTAGGAGGAGGCGGCACGTTCATCGGACATGCGGTGCGCGTGGCACAACCGAATGCGTCGTTTTCAGCAGCTCGGCAAGCGCTGAAATGGCGGGTTGGGGGGTCAAAACCACCCGAACGACCTACGAATGCCACGAAACCACACGAAAACATCCGTTGCGCGAATTGTGAAATGGTCGGAGAGACGGCACGTCAATCGGAGGTGTTGTTTGACCGCGGCGGCTGGAAACGCGTTTCCGGAGTCCTAAAACACCAAAACGGCGTGCAGTGGTCGAATTCGGAGCAAACGTTCTCCGAAAAACCTGAAACCACACGAGAACGATAGTAATATTATTCCTGAGATGTAAGAGGAGGCGGCATGTCCATCGGACGTGCGGTGCACGCGGCACGACCGAATGCGTCGTTTTCAGCAGCTCAGTGCGCGCTGAAATGGCGCGTTGGGGGGTCAAAACCACCCGAACGACCTCCGAATGCCACGAAACCGCACAACAACATTCATTGCATGAATTGTGAAATGTTCGGATAGACGGCACGTCAATCGGAGGTGTCGTTTGACAGCGGCGGCCGGAAACTCGTTTTCGGTGTCATAAAACACCAAAACGGCGTGCGGCGGTCGAATTCGGAGAAAACGTGCTCCGAACGACCTGAAACCGCACGAGAACGATAGGAATATTATTCTTGAGATGCAGGAGGAGGCTCCACGTCCATCGGACGTGCGGTGCGCGCGGCACGACTGAATGCGTCGTTTTCAGCAGCTCGGCGCGCGCTGAAATTGCACGTCGAGGGGTCAAACCCACCCGAACGACCTCTGAATGCCACGAAACTGCACGACAACATCCGTTGCGTGAATTGTGAAATGGTCGGAGAGACGGAACATCAATCGGAGGTGTCGTTTGACCGCGGCGGCCGGAAACGCGTTTCCGGAATCATAAAACACCAAAACGGCGTGCGGCGGTCGAATTCAGAGCAAACGTGCTCCGAAAAACCTGAAACCGCACGAGAACAATAGGAATATTATTCCTGAGATGCAGGAGGAGGCGGCACGTCCATCGGACGTGCGGTGCACGCGGCACGACCGAATGCATCGTTTTCAGCAGCTCAGCGCGCGCTGAAATGGCACGTTGGGGGATCAAAACCACCCGAACGACCTCCGAATGCCAAAAAACCGCACGACAACATCCGTTGCGTGAATTTTGAAATGGTCAGATAGACTGCACGTCAATCGGAGGTGTCGTTTGACCGCGGCGGCCGGAAACGCGTTTCCAGAGTCATAAAACACCAAAATGGCGTGCAGCGGTTGAATTCGGAGCAAACGTGCTCCGAAAAACCTGAAATGATAGCATTTCTTAAATCAGGGGTTTTAAATTATTATAGCACAATGATTCGATATTATACATATATTTAATATTAAATATATTAAAACATTTAAAATATATTATATATATATATATATTTAAAATATTGTATTTAATAGTATATATGTGAATATTTTTTTTAATATATATATATATATTTATTTATTTATTTATTTCAGTAGACATTTTTAAAAAAAATCTATAGCGACCGCCAAAAGCGGTCGCTATAGGTTGCCCATCAAGAGGCCTGCAGCGACCGCTTGGCGGCCGCTGGAGGCCGAGATCCGGGCCTCCTATAGAGACCGCCATTGGCGGTCGCTATAGGCCTCTAACGATGAGGCTAAACCGACCGCCAATGGCGATCGCTAGGCAGCCGCTAGAGCCCTCTAGCGACCGCTTTTGGCGGTCGCTAATGGCGTTTTTTTAGTAGTGGTAGTAATTACCCAATTAATGAAAGACTAAACTAATTGATATTATAAATATACAAATAAATGTAAATTGACACTCTTGATGAATTCAGATAATTTTCTAGGTTAATATGACATGTTAGGGGTTATTATATTTTTTTTTTTTGAATTAATAAAGTTGTTATGAGTTTCACAAAAACAAAATACCAAATAGTGTTAAAATTGACATAAATGAGTATTAAAACAAATACTATATTATTAATTGAAATATTATTCTAAAAATCTAATGTTCAGAAAAAGGACTTAGTTAAGGTTATATATATTAATAATTAACCACTTGGGGTTCTCTTGGAATTTTATAGTATGTTTATTAACCATTTATTATAATAATACAAGAATATATGATAAAATTTAAACTATTTAACTAAGAGTTAAATCTAAAAGAAAAGGTTAATATGGTGACCTAAAACATTATAAAACCTATTGGTTGATATTTTTTCGAGCCATACCTACCTTATCCTAGAAATAAATTATTTTTATCCATTATAAACTGAATATGATTGTATAATAAAATAATATTTCAAGTTTTTTCTAAAGTGACCCTCACCTCTCTTTTAAAAGGGTACATCCCCTTTATCTTAATTGCACACCTACAAAAACATTTGGCTTGCCCAAAACCTGATCAAATATCCTCCCAACCACCCTCACTTAGAACTAGAAGCCTAACTTTGATCAAAAAGACAATCTAAGGAGACCTTTTGATCAACTCAAAAGGAAACACCCCAAGAAGTGGTAATAATTTCACCACCTCTTTCAAAATTATTTTCTTCTTCCACTTCCTCTTTCTTTGTTGCATCCATACCAAAATAATAAATCCAGTACCTTATACATACTATTATTTAATTATAAATATTTTATAACCACATACATTATTCTATTCATCCTATGAATGACAAGTCACCATACGTGCGTACGTACAACTTATCATCTCCACCTCGTGGTGTAGTTGTTATTCAAACACTTCATTATTTGGATGGGTATTATAATGAGTATAAATAATGTAAATAATAAATATAACATGTTACTTATTCTGTATATATGATATTCCATCCAATTACATACTATTTCACCATCAATAGAATGATGTTGTCCCTCGTGCATACGTACGGATTATCGTCTCCACGAACACGATGAAATTAATTCCCTGTCATAACCATTCAATAATAATTTCTATTTTAGGATTAAAAATAATTCTTAAGAACATAATATCATTATGGAAATGATTCAAATACATCCTACCCATAACAAACATGGCTTACGTAACCAATCATATAAAGTAAAACGAATCAGTTAACACCCGAAACAATGATACTATGGAAATATTATTAACAAAGAAATATTAGAAGATCATATTTGATATAATATTGTTGTATGTGGTTATTTTATAATTTAATAACAATAATTTCACTATTATATAGGATCTTAACGTACCCTCGACCAAGGAAAAGTACAAGGTAAATGTTAATTCTACAATCTCTTCATTATCTGAGGTTGTTTATACGTGAGTATCTACTAGGACCTCTTTATCACCCACATCCGTGTTTCTTAAAAATGTATTTAAAAACATCTTTACTATTTCCTAGACTATTGGTTAAAGAAATTTATACCCTTGTTTTACTTTTTATAATATTTTTATGAAGGAATGTTTCGTCCATTTTCCAAACAAGGTCCTTTACGACTTTTTCGACAAAATTAAGGAAATAATGCTTTTTTAACTTATATAGAGGGTGAGGATATTTTTCTCCATTATAACACATTCAAAGCTTCCATTACATGCTTATAAAAATATTTTGAAAATAAATGTTTTCTTTTATAATTATGTAACTTTTAAATCATTTCATAATAGAAATAGATATTTCTCTCAAATAGCTTTGATTTCATCTATGTTAACATCCTTTGATGGATTTTACACTTTTTTGAAGTTGATTTATTATGATACAATATTTCATATTGTATTGAAGGTTTTTTGGTCTGTTTGAATTTGGAAGCGTTATTTGTATAGAATTCTTGGTTTATGGATATAGTATTAACATTTTTTATGCTAGTTTTAATACGAACATTTATGTTATGTTTCATCCTTTTCATATGAGGAATGAATTGGACTTAGTAAGTGATGGGTGGAGCCGCTAAATATACTCGATTCATCGTTAAATCTCATGAGATAAACTAGTGACTTGGCACAAGGCCTTGTCCAAATATTATTTTTAGTCTTGGCACGAGACCTAGACTATGTGGTTATGATGTCCAACATTACGCATTTCATCATTATGAAATTGGTTATTGATATTACATGTGATTATTTGACAAGTATAATATCCATGTGAATAAGTAAATGGAATTATTTGATTTATCTTTTTTATATTATGCTTAAGTTTATGTTTAAAAGGCTTGTGTTTTGGTCTTATGCATTGCCTTAAATGTTTATTCTTATTTATGAAAGTTTTCACTATATTGTTATCCTTACTGAGTATCTGAGCTCACCCCTATCTATGTTTTATTTTTTCCTAGATGTGAAAAATTATATTATGAATCACATGAAGAGATAGTCTAAGGGAGATTAATGTGTTCAAAGGAGACACAATTTTGTTGTTTTTCATTTCATAATGTAATATAAAACTTATATATGTATCTAGTACTTCCAAAGCTACTAAACCGATCGGTCTTTTTATATTTGATCCCTTATGATCATGCCAATGTTATGTAATAATGCACCAACTCTTGGTAACTAGGGTCAGGGAATTACATTTTCTATTAGAGGAAGTTTAGTAGGAACCTTTGAAGCTTGATATAGAAAAACACGGATTAGAAAACATTACACTAATACAGACATTGAAGATTAGTATAGAAGAACTTCCTTGAATTTTTGTAATGTAGAGATTTTGTGAGTTTTCCAAAATTAAATTCCTTCCTGGATACGATCTAGTATAGGTGGCTCTAGATCAAAATTACCTAGAAATAAAAACTCCGAAAAGAAGTTTTGGGCATGACTTAGGGTATTCTGGAACACAACAACGGGCCTTGCTGAACTCTTGGTTACGACACTCTCGGGGGGATATGCTTAGGATAATTCTCATTTTCCTTACAAAACATTATGAAGGATTTATGAGTATATAACTCCTAAAAGAAAATATTTTTATGATTATCAATTATATCCATAAACTGTTCAATTTATGTTAAATGTTTTACAAGTTTAGAATTATGTATTACGATTCATAAACTAATCTAGTGTATGTCGTTGTTTATAAATGATGCCTAATGAAAGGAATGGAAACTGTATCGATGCAGGTAATCCATGTAGAGATTTCCCTCCTAATCAAGATAATTATAGTGGAGTTGGTGATGCAATTGGTTCTAATCAGCTTATCACCATACCAGGAAAACTCACTCAAGTTATGAAGAATAACCTTACCCGTATGGTGCTCCCTGATCCACAACGTAGAGGATAAATGTTAGACCACTTCATGAGGAAACAATCACCAACATTAAATGGGGCTAAAAATCTATTTTTAATTGAGCAATGCATAATTTCCATAGAGAAAATATTTCATGCTTTGGGTTGTAGTGAAAGGGAAAAGTTATCATGGCAGTTTATCGCCTCATCGGTGATGCAAATCAATAGTGGTCATTAATTCAAAACGAAATAGAAGATGAAGATGTATCAAATATGTAATGAAGGGTGTTTAATGAGATTATCTTATAAAAATACTTTCCTCGTGACCATCGAGCAGATATGGAAATATTATTTTTGAGCCTTAGGCAAAAGTAGTATGAGAATGTAACAAAGTATGAGGCTAACTTTACATGGTTATCAAGACATGAAACATATTATATACATAAAACAAGGAGTAAGATTGATCAGTTCTTTGATGGGTTAAAACTGTTTCTCTATCGATCATTAGCCTCAAAATCCTTCTTGTCGTATGAAGATATTGCCTCATGTTCTATCAAGATAGAAAAGGAATTCTCTTAGTATTACAACTTTAAAGAAAAGAAAGAGAAGAAAAGATCTATTGAAAACTCTAGAAATGGAAATAAGGGGTAGAAGGGAAAAGTCAAATTTCCATCCTACAGTAAATATGTGAAGAAACACCCGGGTACTTTCTAGAAGGGAATGGGAGTATGTTACAAGTTTGGTGACAAAACCACCAAGCTCATGATTTCAAGGGAATGAAAGAGGCTGTCAATGTTGAATGCTACAATTGTAGAGAAATGGGGCATTATGCAAATTAAAATCCTAAGCACCAAAAAAACTTATCTCAGAAAAGTACAAGGGAGCAAGTCCAAGCTTATACGATAACTATTTCCAAGGATGAAGCTTCGAAGGATGTGGTGGCGGGTAATTTAATGGTTTTTTAAAGTTTATCCAATTCTTAATTTGACTCTAGATCATCACATTGGTTCATATATTCTTAGTTTTATAAGAAACTTAGATATTTTCAATTTGTTTTAACAAGGGAGTTATGAGTCAAAAATCCTATGGGAAGTATCATTGCAACAATGTTTTGTGAATCAGTTCCCATTTGGGAAAATAAATGTTCTTTATATTTTGATCTCAATGTCATACCCATGATTGAATTTGATATAATCCTCAATATGGATTGGGTTTTGGACCATGATGGGAAAATTTATTGTAAGAAGAAGGAGGTTACAATTTTCAATGATGATAATGAGTACATTATCTTTAGTGTAGAAACTTCACCCCCTGATTCTTATCTATATCCACCCCTAGTAGCTCTACTAAATTCAATTATTTTGGAGGAATATAAAAAAATAACTATAGGTGAGGAAAAGATTGTTCAAATATAGGATGTACCTATTGTGCAGGAATATGTTGATGTTTTTCTATAGGATTTTCCTTGAAATCCTCCAGAATAAGAAATTGAGTTTTCCATTGATTTAATTCCTGGTTTAATGCCTATATTGAAGACCCCTTATAGAATTGACACTGTAGAATTAGTGTAAATAAAGAAACAACTAGAGGAACACAGTATTAAAGGATTTATTCTCCCTAGTATTTCTCCATGGGGAGCCCCTGTTCTTTTTGTTAAGAAGAAAAAAATATCTATGAGGTTTTTCATTGACTAGAGGGAGATAAATGCTATAACAAAAAAGAAAAAGTATCCCCTACCTCATATTGTTGATTTATTAGATCAAAATTCTTGGAGCTCAATATTTTTCAAAGATTGACCTTTGATCTGGATATCATCAGCTGTGTGTGAAGAAGGAAGACCTTTCGAAGACAACATTTCGTACTAGGTATGGGCATTACAAGTTTAGAGTAATGCCTTTTGGCTTGACTAATACACCCTCTATCTTCACTGATATAATCAATAGATTTTTCAAGGAATATCTTAATGACTATGTAGTGGTATTTATTTTGGATGTCATGGTATACTCAAAAAGCTATGAAGATCATGAAAATCACATATGCACTATTCTGAAAACCCTCATAAGAAATGAATTATAATAGAAGTTTAGAAAGTGTGAATTATTGCTTTAGGAGATTTCATTTCTTGTCCATATCATCTATAAGGATGGAATCTCTATCGATCATTCAAAGACCAAGGCAATCCAAGAATGGCCAACATCGACTATTATAACAGAGGTACATTGTTTTATTGTTTTAGCATGTTATTATGGATGTTTCGTCCATAATTTTTCCTGATTGGCTAACCCATTAACCAAGATCACATATAATAGGGTTAAATTTGTTTGGAAAAAAGAGTGTGAAGAATTTTTTTAAGATATGAAGAGAATATTAGTCAATTATCCTATCTTGACTCTACCATTGGGGAATGATTGGTTTTTTATTTATAGTGATGCTTCAAAAAAAGGACTTAGTTGTGTCCTTATAAAGAATGATAGAGTTATTTCATATGCATAATGAAAGCTAAAAATTCATGAACAAAACTATCCCACTCTTGATATTGGGTTAGCAGCTTTAATCATTTCTTTGATGATATGGAGGCACTCTCTCTATGGTGAAAAATGTGAGATATATATAGATGAAAAGAGTTTGAAGTATATTTTCTCACAAAAATAACTCAACGTGAGGCAAAGATGATGGCTTAAACTACTCAACAATTAGGATTTCACTGTACACTACCACTCGGGAAAGGAAAATATGGTGGGAAATGCTTTGAGTTGAAAGGTTCATGGAGTTTTGAACAAGATGAGAGTTGAAAGGGATCCAATGTTCATGGATCTAGTAAAGATGGACATGGGAATAATCATGGATGGTGAAACATCAATGCATTTTCAAATGGTTTCCAAACGATCTTTACTATAAAGGATAAAATGCTCTTAGACTAATGATGGGGTTTTTCGAAAGAAAATTAAATCTGTGAATGATGGGATATTGACTGAATTCTTATATGAAGATGGAATTTTGAACTTTGGGAAGAGACTTTGTGTTTTGTACATACTTGATCTAAGAATGTAATTATTGGATGATGTTTATAGCTCCAATTTCTCTATACACCCTAGTAGCACTAAGATGTATAGATATTTGAATGAACATTTTTGGTAGGACAACATGAAGAGAGATATTACAGATTATGTGTCAAGAATTATGGTTTATCAATAAGTTAAAGTTGCATGACAACATCCTAGTGGAGTCATGAAACCTCTTCTCATACCTTAGTGTAAATGGTATAATATTAAGATGGAATTTTTCATGGGACTACCAAAGACTCGTATAAAGAATGATGAAATATGGTTCATTGTTGATCTTCTTACCAAGTCGGCACATTTTCTTGCTATAAGAGAATATTTTCTAATTGAACATTTAGAAAGATTATATATTAATAAAGTTGTAAGAATTCATGGAGTACCCCTATCGATTGTTTCTGATCATGATACCTATTTTACATCATGATTTTGGAATAGTCTTCATAATTCCATGGATATTTAACTTCCTTTAAGCACTTCCTACCACCCTCAAACTGATGGACAATCAGAACGGACTATTAAAACTTTAGAAGACATGTTGAGATATTATTCACTATACTTTCAAGGTTTGTGGGATCAATATTTACCTTTGGTATAATTTACTTATAATAATAACTTCCATTCAAATATTCAGATGTCACCATATGAAGCGTTATATGGAAAGGGGTGGCACACACCAACTTGTTGGGATGGTATTGGTGAAAGAATACTCATAGACCCATAACTTGTTGAGGAAATAATGGAAAAAGTGAATATTATCCAAACTCAAATCAAAGAAGCTCAAAGTACTTAAAATAGCTATGTCGATAATCGAAGGAAGGATTTGGAATTTCAAGTAAGATATCATGTTTTCTTGAAGGTATCTCACTGGAAGGGTGTTATTCGATTCGGTAAGTAGGGTAAATTAAGACCTAGGTTCATCAGACCTTTCAAAATTCTAGAACAAATAGGATTTGTAGCTTACAGTTTGGCAATTCCTCCAAGTATTTCCAAAGTTCATGATGTGTTCCACGTATAACTGTCGAGAAAATACATGCCCAACCAAACACATGTACTCACCTATGAAGAAATAGAACTGAAACCTAACCCATCTTATTGAGATGAGCCAATCAGAATTCTTGATACCAGAGAACAAGTGTTGAAAAACCGGATGACTCATCTAGTAAAAGTTCTATGGAGAAATCATAAGATGGAGGTGGCAACGTGGGAACCCGAGGAACTTATGATGAAGAACTACCTGAATATTTTTATGCAGTAATATTCTAGAAATTTCAATGATGAAATTATTTGAAGTAGGAGAGAATGTAAAACCTCAAGCTTCCACGGTACATTTCTCATTGAATAACACAATAGCTTGCGTTCTACGCATCTTCGAGTTCTAGCACACCACGACCGATCAAACTAGCCATTATGAATTGTAATACCAACTTTTTGAAATTTGATAAATTTTATTTGTCAAAATGGACTTCATTTTTGGATTTGGAATATCAAAATTATCTTAGGGTGAATTTTTTGTTTTTCTGAAAACTTTCAATTTTTAATTAATAGTGAAAACACTGTGTTATTGTTTAAAATCTAATTTTTATTTGAATAATTTTTTATTTTATTTTGTTTTATGTCAAAATAGATAAATAATACCTATATCTGTTTAATGAAATTCATTGGTGTCATTTTATAATAAAATTAGATATATAAAACTTTATTGAATTTTTTAACGTCTTTTACCCACCTTCTAGGCACGTTAGAAAATTTGCATAAAACATAATTTTATCGCTTCTATTAATCGAATTTCAAAAATCCGAGAGACATGGTGGATATCAGTATGTTAAATTTAGTTCAATAAGATGAAAATAATTTTTGGTGAATAGTATCTTTTGGCTTATATTTACCACGGTTAAAAGTAAATAGGGTAATTAAAGGTAAAAAGGATATTATTATTATTACCCTAACACATTTCCTAATACTATTGGACAAGTTTATTTTGACCCAAATCAACTTCAGGAATAAAATATGATCCTTTTGGTCCACTTGGATTAGATTGGGACATTTATTATTATTATAATTAAAGAAGAGTTAAAAGTGTTAAATTCGAGGTTTAATAACTAAACCATTTTTAATATAAGGTTATACATAAGATAAATTAAACTATAAATATTAAATAGAAATATAAAAATATTTCCTACATAATGTTATTTTATTAATAATTTTTAGACATTAAACAATTAAATTTATTTATGAAACAATGATGATGTAGTAATTACCTTATTAATGAAAGTCTAAAATAATTGATATTATAAATATCCAAATAAATGTAAATTGAGACATCTGATGAATTATAGTAATTTTATAGGTTAATATGACATTTTAGGGTTTATTAAATAAATTTATTTCGAATTAATAAATTTTTTATGACTTTCACAAAAACAAAATATCAAATAGTGTCCAAATTGACAAAAATGAGTTTTTAAAACAAATACTTTATTATTAATTGATTGATATTCCTAAAAATTTCAGAATCGGCCAAAGAACTTAGATAAGGTTAGATATATTAATAATGAACCACTTGGGATTCTATTGTCTCTTTATAGTGTGTTTATTAACAATTTATTATAGTAACACAAGAATACATGGTAAAAGTAAAACTATTTAACTAAGAGTTAAACCTAAAAGATAAGGTCAATATGGTAACCTAAACCTTTATAAAACCTATTGGTTGAACCGTTTTTGACCCATACTCACATTATACTCGAAATAAATTATTTTGGAGAATTTATAAACCGAATATTATTGTATAATAAAATATTATTTCAAATGTTTCCTAAAGTGACCATCACCTCTCTTATAAAAGGGTACTTCACCTTCTCTTAATTTCACACCTCCAAATCCACTTGGATCAGCCTAACCCTACTAAAATATCTTCCCAACTACTCTAACCTCAATCTAGATTCCTTAATTTGATCTGAAATCCAACCTAATGATCCCTTTCGATCAACTCTATAGGAAACATCCGAAGAAGAGGTAATAATTTCACCACCTCTTTCAAAAAAAATCTTCTTCCAATTCCCCTTTTTTGTTGTTTCCATACCAAAATAATAAATCCAGTACCTTAAACATACTAATTTGATATTATAAATATGTTATAACCATATTCATTCTTCTATCCATCCTATTAATGACAAGTCACCATACGTGCATACATACGGCTTACCGTCTCCACGTCGTGGTGTAGTTGTTATTCAAACACTTCATTATTTGGATGGGTATAATAATGAGTATAACTGATGTAAATAATAAATATAACATGTTAATGATTATTTATATATTATAAACAATAAAACTACATAATATTTCACCATTTATAGAATGATATTGGCATTCGTGCGTACATACGGATTACAGTCTCCACGAACGCGATGAAATTCATTCCCCATCATAACCATTCAAGAATAATTTTCATTTTATAATTAAAAATAATGTTTAAGAACATAATTTTATTCTGGATATGAATCAAATACATCCTACCCATAACAAACATGGCATACCTAACCAATATTATAAAGTAAAATGAATAATTTAACACCTGAAATAATGAAAGAACTAAAATATTATTAACAAAGAAATATTAGAAGATTATATATGATATAAAATTTATGTGTGTGGTTCTTGTATAATTTAATAAAGATTATTTTACTATTATACAGAAGGATAACATACCCAAGACCAAGGAAAAATACAAGTTAAGGGTTAATTCTACAATCTCTTCATTATCATAGGTTGTAATGCCCTTACCCCAAAAACTCAGAGTCAGTGCATTATTATGTATCATTGGCATGATCACAAAGGATCAAGTCTCGAAATATCGATTAGTTTAGTAGCCTTATAAGTACTAGATATATTCATAAGGTTTACATTACATCATAATATGGAAAATTACAGCAACATTGTTTCCATAGACAACACTGAGATCCCATAGACTATCCATGTAGGTAAGTCATAATATACTTCTTCGCATCCTGGGAAAAATAAAACATAGAAAGGGGTGAGCTCAGATACTCAGTAAGGATAACAATATAGTGGAAACCTTCATAAATAAGAATAAAAATTTAAGGTAATGTATAAGACTAAAACAAAATCCTTTTAAACTATAACTTTATCATAATATGGAAAAGATGAAATCAAATAATGCCATTTACTTATTCACAAGGATATTCTACTAATCCAATAATCATATACAGTATCAATAACCACTTTCATAATGATGGAATGCATAATTCCAGACTTTCATAACCACATTGTCAAGGCCTTGTGCCAATGCTACAAATAAGATTTTGTCAAGGCCTTCTTCCAAGACACTAGTTTGTCTCATGAGACCTACTGATGCATCGAGGAGCTAGAGCGGGCTCCACCCGTCACTTACTAAGTCCAATGCATTCCTCATATGAAAAGTTTTAAACATAACATAAACATTATTATTAAAACTATCGTATGAAATGTCAATACATTATACATAAACCATGAATGGTGTAAAAATAAAACATCCATAGTCAAATATATCACAAAACATTCAATATAATATGGAATTTTAGTTTCATAATAAATCAACTGCAAATAAGCTTAAAATCCATCAAAGGATGTTGACATAGATGAAATCAAAGCCTTTTTTAGAGAAATATCTCTTTCTATTTTGAAATATTTTAAAATTAATATAATTATAAAAGAAAACATTTATTTTTGAAATATTATTATAAGCTTGTGAGGGAATCTTTGATGATGTTATAACGGCAGAAAATAGCCGCACCCGCTATATAAGTTAAAAAACATTCTTACCTTAATTTTTGTCAAAAAGGTCATAAAGTACCTAGTTTGGAAAACGACGTAAAGATTCCTTTAAAAACATATAAGTTCAAATAAGGGTATAAATTTATTTAACCCATGTTCTAGTAAATAGTAAAAATGTTTTGAAATACATTTTCATGAAGCATGGATGTTGATGATAAAGAGGTCCCAGTAGATTATTACGTATAAACAACCTCAGATAATGAAGAGATTGTAAAATTAACCCTTACATTGTACTTTACTTGGTCAAGGGTTAGTTAACCTACTGTATAATGGTGAAATAATTGTTATTAAATTATACAAGAATCATATACATTAGTATGATATCATATATGATCTTTTAACATTTCTTTGTTAATAATATCTTAGTATTATCATTGTTTTGGGTGTTAACGGATTCGTTTTCCATTATATTCTTTGTTATGTAAGTAATGTTTGCTATGGGTATGATGTATCTTATTCATATTAAGAATTATATTAAGTATTTAAACATTTTTTTTATCATCTAATGAAAATTAGTCTGGAATGGATGCAATGGGGAATGAATCTCATCGCGTTCGTGGAGACGGTTATCCGTACGTACGCACGAGCGACAATAACATTATTTTGGTATTAAAATAATATATATTTGGATGTTATATCATATATAAATAATAATTATCATGTTATGTTTATTATTTAAATAAATTACATATCATTTTTATACCCATCCAAATAATAATGTATTGAATAAAAATTACACCACGACATGGAGACGGTAAGTCTTATGTACGCATATATGGTGACATGTCATTCAAAGGATGGATATAATAATGAATATGGTCGTTCCATATTTATAATAACATCACAGTATATAGAATATACTAGATATATTATTTTAGAATGGAAACAACAAAGAAAGAGGAAGTGGAAGAAGAAAAGAACTTGAAATAGGTGATGAAATATTTACCTCTTCTTCAGGTTCTTCCTTTTGATTTGACCAAAAGGGCTCCTTAGGTTGGCTTTATGACTAAATTAAGGCCTCTAGGATAAAAGGGGGATAGTTTAGAGGGTATTTGGGAAAGTTTTGGACGATAAAAATGGCTTTGAAGGTGTTAATTAGAGAGAAGGGGGAGTGCCCTTTCATAAGAGGGGTGAGGGGCACCTTAGGAAAAGCTAGAAATATTTTTTTATATTAAAAACATTTTCGGTTTCTAATGTCTTAAAAAGAAATTATTTAAAGTATAATGTGGGGATGGGCCGAAAACCAATCAAAAAATAGGTTTTAGATAGGTTTGGGTCACTATATTAACCTTACCTTTTAAATTTAACTCTTAGTTAAATAGTTTGACATTTACCATGTCTCTTTAAATTTTTATATTATATGGTTAATAAACTTAGTATATACTTCCAAAAGAACCCCAAGTGGTTCATTAATGATACACCTATAATTGAATAAGTCTTTTGGTTGAACATTAGATTTTTATTAATATAATATCAATTAATAATATAATATTTTTTTTAAAACTCTCTTATGTCAATTTTGACACTATTTGGTATTTTGTTTTTTCTAAATTCATAAAAGCATTATTACTTAAAAAAAAATCATCAAAACTACCCTAATATTTCATATTAACATATAAAATTAGTGTAATTCATAAAAAGTCACAAATTAAATTTATTTGGATATTTATAATATCAAATATTTTAATCATTCATTAATACGGAAATTTCTGCATCATCATTTTGTCATTAATAAATTTAATTATTTAATGTCTAAAAAATATAAATAAAATATCATTATGTAGGAAATATTTTTATATTTCTAATTAATATTTATATTCGAATTTATCTTATTTTTTACCCTATATTAAAAATGGTTTAGTTATTAAACATTGAATTTAACACTTTTGACTCTTCTTTGAATTAAATAATAATAAATGTCCTAATCAAATCCATGTAAAACTAAAGATCATATTCTATTCCTAAAATTGTTTTTGGTCGAATTACACTTATCCAATAGAATTAGGACATGTTTTCGGGTAATAAAAACATCACTTTTACCCTTAATTACCCTATTTACTTTTAACCGCGGTAAATAAGTGTAAACAGTTATTATTCACCAAAAATTATTTTCATCTTATTGAACAACATTTTACTTACTAATATCAACTGTGTCTCTCTTATTTTTTAAATTAAACTCCCAGAAGTGGTAAAATTTAGTTTCATGTAAATTTTCAAATGCTCCTAGGAGGTTGGTAAAAGACGGTAAAAAGTTCAATAAAATTTTTATATATCTGAAATTATTATAAACTGAATCCAATGAATTACATTGAACTTATATAGGTATTATGTATCTATTTTGACCTGAAATAAATTTAAATAAAATAAATAATTATTTAAATAAAAATTTGGTTTTTAAACAATAACTATGTGTTTTTCACTATTCATCAAAAATTGAAAGTTTTCTGAAAAATACCAATAATTCACCCTAAGCTAACTTCGATATTCCGAATCCAAAAATGAAGTCCATTTTGAAAGATAAAATTTATAAAATTTCAAAAAGTGGGTATTACTATTCATAACGGCTAGTTTGATTGGTTGTGGTGTGTTAGAACTCGAAGTTGCATACAACACACACTATTATATTATTCAAAGAGAAGTGTATCGTGGAAGCTTGGGGTGTTATAGAGGTTGTTTATACATGAGTATCTACTGGGACCACTTTATCATCCACAACCGTGTTTCATAAAAATGTATTTCAAAACATTTTTACAATTTCCTAGACTATGTGTTAACGTCATTTATACCCTTTTTGACTTTTTATAAGATGTTTATAAATGAATATTTCTGTTGTTTCCCAAACAAGTTCCTTTACATCCTTTTCGATAAAATTAAGGAAAAGTTGTTTTTTTAAACTTATACGTCAGGTGGGGCTATTTTCCACTGTTATAACACCTTCTAATCTTCAATTACAAAATAATAATAATATTTTCAAAATAAATATTTACTTTCATAATTATTATACATTAAAATTATTTCAAAATTTAAAGAGATATTTCTATCAAATAGCTTTGATTTCATCTATGTCAACATCCTTTGATAGATTTTACACTTTTTGAAGATGATTTATTATGATACAATCTTCCATATTGTATTTATGTTTTTGTGGTATGTTTGAATATGGATGTGTTATTTTTATATGATTCATGGTTTATGGATAAAGTATTAACATTTTGTCTACTGGTTTTAATATAAACATTTATGGTATGTTTCAACCTTTTCATATGATGAATTCATTGGACTTAGTAAGTGACGGGCGGAGCCTTCTATAGCTCCTTGATGCATCAGTAGATCACATGAGACAAACTAGTGTCTTGGCACATGGCCTTGACAAGATCTTATTTTTATTCTTGGCACGAGGCCTTGAATATGTGGTTATGATGTCCGGCATTATGAATTCCATCATTATGAAATTGGATATTGATATTACATGTGATTATTTGACTAGTAGAATATCCATGTGAATAAGTAAATGGAATTATTTGATTTATATTTTCCAAATTATGATGATGATTAATTTTAAAAGGCTTTTTCATTGGTCTTATACATTGACTTAAATGTTTATGCTTATTTTTGAAAGTTTCCTCTATATTTTTCTCCTTACTGAGCATATGATCTAACCCCTTTCTATGTTTTATTTTTTCAGGATGTGGAGAAGTATATTATTACTAACCTGTAGAGATAGTCTAAGGGAGATTAATGTGTTAAAAAGATACACAATGTTGTTTTTTTCATTTTCATAATGTAATGTAGAACTTATGTATGTATCTAATACTTCCAATACTATGAAATTGATTAGTCTTTCGGGATTTTATCCCTTGTGATAATGCCAATGTTATGTAATAATATACTAAACCTGGGTAACAGGGATTGGGGCGTTACCCAATAGTATTTGATATAAAACAAAATCTATGGTTAGTGGTTTTTATGTTAAAATATAAAGAACACTTTGTGAGATATATGTTTCATACCTCTCACAAAATGGAATCAACCAACACTGCATGATTATATTCTGTTCAAATATTTCATCAATATAATTTGTTCTTTGTTTCTCATCCAATGCATGCACTTCTGGTGAAATCAATTTTGGTTCCATGAATCCATATACATATGTCTTCTCATTCTTCTCACAAATTTTATAAATATACCTAATACAAAACTGACATAAGTTTACATTTTTAAAAAATTTAACACTGGGAAAGAATTATGTTAAGACTTACATGGAAAATATTTTCACCACATTGATACCCAACTTATCTCATGTAAAATGCTCCATGATATCATTTTTATAATCCCTACATCTATTGCACAACTATATACATGATCTTCTATTGGAATTGTATAATGAGTTGCTAACAAATTTGAATATCTTGGTTATCTATCATGACTGCTAGAATCTGTATCCGATGTCATAGCCATTTGTCATTATTATTGCCTATACAACATTTCTTTACCTTTAAATCATTCCTCTAAATAAATAGATACATTTATTAAATTTCAAATGTTATAACAAATTTAATAAAAAAATAAAATAAAAGATATAACATAGACATACCTTTATGGTAATCAGTCGCAGAAGTCTGGATGGAAAAACTAAAAAGTGGCTGATACTTTGTCCAACTATCATCCCCTCATTTGTAGGTAAAGGTACATCAGCTGATATGTCTATAATATCCTATATAGTGACTCTATTCTTCACTACCTCTAGTTTTTTATAATGTATTTTATTTCTTATATAATATATCATCCCATATGAAACTATACGATGGTGAGGATCATCAACATACTACCCACAATAACTAGGATGTTGTGGAGGAGGGGGTGTAAGATTAGGATAAAAAATGGGGTTAGTAGGCTGAGGTGGAGGATAAATAATGGGGTCTATAGGTTGGGGAGTGGGAGCTGCTGGCAGAGGTGGAGGGTAAAAAATGGGGTCTGCAAGTGGAGGTGGAGGATTTAAAGCTGTAGTCTAAAATTTTCTATGCATGTCTACAAACATAGACTGTACCGATGCTCTGATCTTTTCCTCCATCATAAAATTTATATTATGAACTTCAGCCTCCAAATATTCGTCTTTTTATAAATACCCTTAATGGAAGATGCTTAATAACATGGAAAAACATTTCTTACCAATACACCTGTCAGATATCCTTGTACATGACCAGGGTTTTCAGGATTTCCCAATGCTACATATAAAATATCTAGCCTCCTTGTAGCTATAAATACCCCTTGTGTTCTCTAATCCTCATGAAAAGTATGTATGAATTAATTGAAAAATTATGTAATGTTTTAAAGTATATAAAAAATAGAGTCAAATAAAATAAATAAAATAAATATCTTAAAATCTTCTTAGCTACGATCCTCAATTATTTCGTAAGATATTTCCCCATTTTTTTCATCCGAGCCCACTTCCATTTTTCTTGTATAGATGGAGGGGATAGAGGGGAAACCACTCCAATGCTTGAAAACTCTTCTCTAAGTTTTTGTATTTTTCTCTCCATCATTTTTTCTTCCAATAAAGTATACCTTCCCCAAAATAAATACTGAAGGTATACATTTTTAGATTGGATATTCTAATGAGATCTCTTTGTTTTCTATAAATTAAGAATAATAAATCATTAAAAAATCATTAATAATATCCTTAATATAAGAAAAAATATGAATGTTAACATTAAACTTAACAAAAATTATTCTTCTCTTCTACTTTAAAAAAAAGTATTCCATGTTTCTTCATCGATAAAAGGATATATATGACATGGATTGTAATGTTTCCTATGAACAAAAATAAAATTAGATGCGAGGGTTGATTTGAAATCCATTCATCTTCTAGCATCCATCGATAAACATTTCTTCCTGGCTTCTCCAAGGTCAGGAACACCACATTTCATGTGATAAATAAGATGGAAAACATATTATACTATAAACATTTAAATTTTAGTCAAACAATAGAAAAAATATCTTACCAATAATGTCTCCCTCAACTGAGATAGTTCCGCTTTTTCCACACTATTACAATAATTATACAAAATTCTTACTTTTATTTTACCTTGTTTTGATACAAAACTATTAAAATCATTTTCATTTACACCTCTAGGAATATCATTCTCTTCAACCACTATGACTATCCTCCAGTCTTGGCTATGGGAAAGTTATAGTTTTGGTAAACAGGTGATACCACATTTACCAACTCTTGAACTCTTCTTTGATATTGTGGGAGCACATGAAAAAGATTAGAGAACATCAGGAAGAGCATATGAATGTCCCCCCCCCCAGATGTATGATCATGATGCCCATCTCCAGAATTATATGGTTGATAAACTGATTCATCTATCATTTTCCTTCAAATCAGAAAAGAAAACATTAGTTTACAAATATACAAATTCAAATATTATAATACTAATGTATTAAAAATATGAAAAAATGAAGTACGTTATGTAATAGTAAACATGGTAAACATGGTAAGCATTGTAAAGTATGGTAAATGGTAAACATGGTAAATGGTGAACATAGTAAAGTAATTATTATTCAAAAATATATATAAATAAATAATTTATGTAATGGTAAACATGTTAAACTACGGTAAACATGGTAAACATGGTAAACAAGATAAATTAATTTTCATTCAAAAAATAAATAAATATATATGTTACATAATGGTAAACATGGTAAACTAAATAACAAAACTAAAATTATAAAACATTCCTACTTATTAGTTTTAATACGAATTTTAATAATGAAAAAATATACAATATCTAAAATTTTATGAAATTAAAAAATGTAAATGAGAAATAAACATATGTTACCTATAATATTATGAATGTAAAAATGGATTGTTTTCCCAAATTGCTTCGTCATGATCATTCCTTATGGCACAAACCATGTAAACAACATGCTCATCATTATTTTCTACTAATCTCTCCATGGAACTAGGGATCTCACATAAATCAGCATCTTCATCAGTTTGATCCTCACTAAAATATTGTTTTTTCAATATAAAACAGTAGACCACTACATTTCTGATTGATCAACAACATAGAAAATCTATTTTTCATGTGTTTCCATTATAAAATAATAAGTTGTGTCTTCCAGTCTATTCATATTACCAACTATCATTACAAATTCATTGTGTATGACACTATTGTTACTGATAAACCATTTTCAGTTAAAAACAGGAACACTAATTTTAATGTAATAAACCTCTCATATTTCTTCAAAGACCCCATAATATGCACTTGATGCAGAAACAGGGTTGTTGTCTTTAAAACTCGAATAATGCATTGCTTCTGCAAACACCAATACCCTAATATTCCAAACTGCACTTATAATGTCCTGAGATTTTGTATGAAATGTATAGACAATAATTTCTTACCCAAATAAATGGTATCACATTTATACATGGACTACCCACTAACCTCCTTAATCTATCTGATGCATCTGATCTACTGAGAAGGGTCTTTTTAAACCATGGAGAAATGTTTTTTATGCTCATTCAAAATCCACATTTCTTTCTTCAATGGATGACATTGTTTAAACTCATAAATATGAAATGTGATATAGGGTTGAGAATAAGATATGTTATTCAAGATGTATAAATTTACCTTCTTCATCTATTCACCTGAAAAAAATTTGTCTATCAAGCCACAAATCTACTTTCCTTCATTATTTACTCATTCATAGAGAGATGGATTCAAACTAATGTGCTATTCCATAGACAAGTAGCTCATACAAAACTCCACAACCTCCTTAGTCATATACTTTTCAAAAATGGAGGCTTCTGGTCGATATGGATTCTTAACATACCCCTTAAATATTTTCATATACCTTTCAAAAGGATACATCCAACGAAGATATACAGGTCCACAAAGATTTATTTCTCAAACCATATGAACCATTAAATGCATCATTATATAAAAAAAGATGGAGGAAAATAAATTTCAAATTGAAAAAGTATATATTCTAAATCATTTTCCAAAATTTTCAAAGCATCCAGAACAATCACTTTCTTACAAATTGAATCGAAAAAATAACACACCTTCATGATATTATTTCTAACACTGATGGGAAATATTATATGCAATGAAACTAGTATAATTTGTTTCATCATGATGTGATAATAATGATATTTGATACATTTCAACTAATGATCCTTCAAAGAGGCAAAAAAATTTACATTTTAAGAATAACCTTGTGGCACATTGATATCTTGAAGAAACTGAAAAAATCTAATTTTCTCCCTCTTGGATAATGTATGAAAAGCTAGGAGAAGAAATGTTCGCCTTCCATTAGATGTGGGATCTCACTCCAAACGTATTCCCATTAATAGTATGTCTAATCTTACATTCAACCCATATTTAGAATTTCCTTTTATATCTAATAATGTTCTAATCAAACTGTCACAAATATTCTTCTCCAATTTCATGAAATTAATATTATGTTACACTTCATGATATTTACAATATTGTAGCTCAAAAAATATAGGCCTTTTCTTCCAAATATGTCTATAATTACCAGATTTATGTGTCTTTCCCAATATCATGTCTAGGTTTTGTACCCTCTCAAAATACTCATCAATGGAAAAAAATCTATCAATATCAAATTCTTTTAGAAATTGAATACCTTTTTTAGTATTATATAAGTGTGATCCATAGGAAAAAACGTTTGATTACACATGTATATGATTTTATTCCCATGATGCAATTGAGAATATGAAGTCTATTGTTCACAAATTGGACATGATTTATGCCCCTTAATAGTGTACCCAGACAAATTTCCATACGCTATGAAGTCTTTTATAGTGAACATAAGAACTTCATGGAGTTGAAAATATTCCATTTTATAATAATTGTACACCCTAATACCATCCTCCCATAAAAGTTTCAAATAATCAAAAAATGGTGGCAAGAAAACATCAATATCATTTCCGGGTTTCTACGAACCAGAGATCATTATACTCAACATGACATATTTGTGCTTTATACAAACATTATGAGATAGGTTGTAAATTACCAATAAAATAAGCCATGAATTTTGTGTGTTATGGAGGATTTGATATGGATTCATTCTATCTATGGAAAACCCAAGTCTGATATTTCTAATTTCATTTACAAATGTAGGATACTACTCATCAATTTTATTCTGTTGTGGAAAATTAGTTGGATGACGTATTTTTTCATCACATATCCACTCATTAGAGTTCTATATCATTATTTTTAAATCATGGTAATTATAAAATAAACATATAAAATGAGTAATTATAGGAATATACCAAAATACATTGGTAGGGATCTTTGTAATCTCTATATCAGCATGTGATTCGTCTTTCAACTTATACCGTGATGTCACCCACTTTGGAAACTCTGACAGAAATTTATATTCCTTCCTATATATCATACATTCATTCAAATAGACATGTATTTTCATGTATCCTAATTCTACCAGGCATAATATTTTCATGGACTTGTAATGTGAATCTGGAAGATCGTTGTCTTTTGGAAGAATGTCTTTCAACAATTGTAGCAGCTCTGTAAAACTCATGTCACTCAATCATTGTTTCACCTTCATGTTAATCAATCTTAACACGGCTGATAAACCCGTAAAATCCATAAAACCATGATATAATGGTTTTTCATCATCAACATAGACAAACGTAACTGTCGGTTCTATCTCAATTTGTTTTGATGGAATATCATGAATCATTTCTTCAATTTAAATGGAGTTACCATCTTTCAAATCATCATTATTAGTAGATCTGAAATTTTGTCTAGTTTCACCATGCTAAATTAAAGGGTTTTAACTCATATTAAAACAATGAAAAATCAAACTATCTTTTATCTCTCTACTTTTCAACTTCTTCATATTCAAACATTTCAGGCATGGATAGAAAAACATGTCATTACAGAGAAAATTTCATTTAGTAAATTCCAGAAAGGAATCAACACCTTCTCCATATTCATAACACATTTGATTTTACATTATCCAAATTTAACTCATTGTTGTTTTTAACAAATATCAAAATTATACATCCTATTAAGATAAGACAATTTAATATTTATATGAAATATTTCATAATTTGAATGTCCAAAAAACTTTGTAATATAAAACAATTATATGCATATTTTAAAAATATATACATGGAAACAATTTTAAAAAGAAAATATAGTTAGATATAATAGTTTTATATTTATATGAAATATGACATAATTTGAAAGTAACAAAATTTTGAAATATAATACAAAAAAAATATGCGTGTATATGAAAATTATAAAGATATTGTTTTTTAGAAATAAAATATTTTCTTCATTTCATGTAATTTTGATGGTCACATATATGATTTTTATCATTATTATTGAGTTTTTTGTAAAAAAATGGTATTGTGTATGGTCAAAATTGATTTGAGTGGTAAGTTGATATTGTTAGGTTTTGAGCCACTTTTTGAAATGGATTTATATTGGACTCAAAGTACAAGCCTTGAGAAGAACCATGATTTTCTGGGGAAGGTGGTATAAATATAATATTCAAGGTATGTTGATAGGTTGTTTTGGGGGATACTTAGCTAATAATAAATAGTTAATGAATGTTTTGATAAATAAATAAGAAAAAATGCATCAAAATATTATATTATAATATATACTAGCAATTAGTATAAAACATGTACTACATACAACCTAACCATATAGGAAAATAATTAAATAAAAAATGCCCTAAATCCACTAGGAAGACTGAGTACATATTCATCAAAAAACTCCTGGTAAAATATAAAATATTTTTTTCTAAGATGGAATAACCAAAAAAACATAATGTGTTTTATAAAAGGACAAGGGTGTTATGGTATATAACCACTGTCTCCATGATATATATAGAGGGATTTCATATTTTAATATGGATGCAGCTAATCAAAGTAACATAGAGATTAATTCCCAATGATTTTAGATCAAGAAAAAGAAAAACAATGTCAAATAATAATAACATTTGGAAATAATTCAAGATGTTGTGATATTTGAAAAAAATAAATCACAAAACATAAATTTAGGTCATCCATGAAAAATAACGAATGAAATCGAGTTGTGTGAGGATTAATTGAATGTTGTGAGTCGATCTGATAGATCTGGTGATAACAAAGATGATGAGTGATGTTATAAAAATGAGGTTGGAGGGAAAAAGTTCTAAAAATCGTTTCTGGGTTTTATGTGTGAGAGATATGAGTCATAGTCGCCCAATTGAAAAATACACAAGGACATAATACAGGGCTTGATAAATTTTTTAAATTATTTATCATGTTAATTATTTAATAATCGACATGATAAAATATTTTTTTTTAATTTTTCACATCTGTTATTATATAAATAATGTTATAAACACCTTTTGACACAAGTTATAAAATAAAAGAGGTGATAAAGAAGATCTTTTACGTCGGTTATATAATAACCGAGGTGATAAATCGGCATTATCACACCGGTTATTTTATAACTGACATGATAAATTACGTTAGATGATTTTTCGTGTCAGTTATATTATAACTAACATTAAGAATCTATTTTTTATTCCAGTTATATTATAGTTGACATGAAAAATAAACTAACGCAATTTATCATGTCATTTATAATATAACTGATGTGATAAATTAACTTTTACGGCTTTACACGTCGATTATTTATAACTGATGTAAAAAATACCGACGTGGTAAAAGTTTTCTTCACTAGTGCATAGTCAAAAGTTAATTCATGACCATAATATGCCAACCAAAGATTCTATCACAATGATACCAAAAAGCACTCATCCTGGAGAACATGCTCTTGAGTCTGATTGCACTGATTATGTATCTCAAAGAGGTAGTTCTCTTCAGGTTGCTTCATTAAAAATACACACTAAAGGTCTCAAGAGATATGATACGCTGATGATGATGGGGTAATTCCAACATCTCAATCTGTATTATCTCACTATGTATAAGATCAGAACATGTATGTTATTGGTCATGATGATACCAATAACTCTACCTATTGCACAAAGATGAATATAGGATCTCACTCCATGCCTCACAGTGGGATTCCAACGACACTGTCCATGAAGTTTTGCTGAATGCATCATAGTCCTAAGTGTAGAATATTATTTTATACTAACACTCATGGAAAGTATAAGGGGAACACATCCTAAATAAAGATATCCAATATACATAGGTCACGGTCTCCAAGACATGTATAAGAAAGTACACGACATGTAGTAGGGTCACATGGCATTTCACTTGACCCCGGCTCCTTCATGTGTAAATGGCCCTTGCCTCATTACCATGTTCATGTAGAAGTACATGGCATATAGTCTACCCATGCATTCAACCAGTTTTCTAGTACTGTACTTTAGCCCATGTAGATTTTTTCATGTACCAATACTATCTTAGCCCATGTACTTTGTTCAAGGATGTTTTTTATAAGGGAGTACAAGTCATGATCCTACCCAAGTACTCCAAAATATGTTTATATACCCTCCTAGGAACATCAAAAGTATCCAGGGAAATACCACACACTATGTGATAGGGTTACAAACTGTGTGATACCTAATTATCTGTCGAAACTCCAACCACTACACAAGGGGACCCACACATTGTGTAGATCTAGTTTACATGATGTGTAACCTAGAATTCCTAGAAATACATATATGGTTTAGTACATTTTTACCTTTATCCAATATTAAATCTAATTACCTCCTTGATGGAAAATTTTGAATCAGGGTATGAAGATCCTTTACATCACTGAACAACAAGATTCGGCCCTTTGATTTTCTTTGAAAGTAGATTTATACGTTGCTATTCATTGCACACTAAAGAATGTGAACTCAGGTATCTACATCATCTGATCTATTTCTATTACCACTATTACACCACCATCGTGTTTTTTTTTGTCCTAGATCTATGATTTTGAGTCATTTCAAAAATAAATTGGTGTTAAACAATCGATTTATCGGAATATGTTGAACCGCATGCCAAACGAAGAATGTCTGCGATAAATAGAGAATTGGGGAAGAAAAGCACATGAAAAGTCCAGAATAATGGAACTTTATAGATGTACGTGTCAATATAATTTAATTTATATTAGAAAAACAATTTAAGAATCAATAATCACAAAAAAAATCTCCCACTAATATCGTTGTATTAAAACTCATCCCACAATACACACGATATGTGAATGAATTTTTTGGTCAATTGATTCTTTTTCATCATAGAAATAAATAATGAGGAAGAAATCCAAATAAAAAACAACATACCTTGATTTTTATTTATCAATGATGAAGAATGGGGTTTCACCATGATCTTTGGTGAGATCCTTTGGATCTGTTGCTTGTTGATCATCGATCCATGATCTGGTCAATGATCATCTAAGAGAAATACAAAAAATCTCTCTGAAACATATCTCCAATAGGTCTAGTGTTATGTAGCTAACCCCTATATTCTAACATAATGATATATTTAAATATTCAAGGATCACTACCTAAAAAATAGTTAAAAAAATTTATTTTTTATTTTATTCATTTCAGCACCCACGATGACTTTTCCAAAAATGACCCATACCAACTAAGGTTAAGTCACACCTAGGATAAAACCCACATTTCAAACTCATGGGTTCCCTTGTATTTATAATCTGGTCACCTATTTAAAATTTATTCTACTTTTTTTAGAAAAATATTTCATGTGTACTCTTTAATATATTTAATGTATTGCAAACATTTAGTTCAGGCGCACTGGGCCTCAAAATCACACACCATTTATGCACCTGATCTCCTAAATAAACCATAAAATATCCAAAAAATAATGCATGTAAAATATGATTCATTAAATTCTTCCCATCTTTGGTATTTACATCCCAAAATTCCAAAAAAAGGATACACAAAGATATATGGGTACTATTCATGAATCTGAGCCTCCAACTCTCGTGTGCTCCCCTAAAGATTCACGTTCTTTCACCAGAAATACAAAAAAGGAATCACTCTCCCATGTAGAGTCCTCTCTTACAAATCCTCAATCTCTACTGGGTACTCATCAATGGTATTTTCATCCTCAATTTCCATCTTTCCCTAGTTGATAACATGTAATGGATCATTCATGAACCTCTTCAGCTAAAACACATATAAGATATCATGTACTCGGTCTAACAAAAAAGGTAAAGCTAAGTGGTATTCCACCTCACCAACTCTACTTGGTATCTATAATGGTCTAATTAATATCGTATATGACATCCCACCATGTTAAATATTATTAATCCACGTTGAGTTGAAACTTATAAAGAGACATGGTCTCTTTTCTCAAACTCTAAAGGCCTCCTTCAACTGTTAGCATAAGCCTTATGATGACTCTATGTTGTCTTCATCAACTCTTAGATGATCTTCACCTTCTCATAAGTTTCTTGTACCAACCTTAGGCCCTTAAGGGCTGACTCTCTTGGGTAATTCCTATAAAGTAGTGACCTATAGGGTTTCCCATACAAAGCCTTGAATAGTTCCATACTGATGGTAGAATGGTAACTATTATTTTATACAAACTCTACCAGTGGTAGGTGATCCTCCAAAAAATGTCAAAATTCCAACATGCAACATCACAACATGGCCTCTGGATCCTGAATGGTCTTCTTAATCTAGTAATTGGTTTTTATATGAAATGATATGATCAAGAATAACTAAATTCCAAACACCTCTTTCAACTAATTATACAACTAGTATGTGAAGAAAACATCATGGTCAAAAATGATTGTCAATAGAACTCCATGGAGTCATACTATCTTCTGCACATAGAGGGGTCACAATCCCTCTATTATATACTGCTCCTAAGTTACTAAGAAGTGGGATAACTTGTTGATTCGGTCTACTATCACCCAAACAGCATTGTGTCCCCTATATATGTGTAATCCTATCATGAAGTCCCTGGATATCCCATCCCACTTCTATTTTGGAACCTAAATTGGTTGAGATAAACTATTTGGAACTTTGTGTGTAGCCTTTACCTGCTGATAGGTAAGTCGTCGAGGGAAAAACAATATCAACTCCTGTCATCATCCCTAGCCACGAAAATAAGAAATAAGAGGTCCGGGTATATCTTTTCAACACATGGATGTACCTCCAAATGATACATATGAAAATCACATAGAACCTCCTCCCATAACATCACAGGTACCATCATGTATCCTATGAAAAGAAAAAAATGATCCCAACCTTTATAAAATAAATCAAGATCATGTCCAGTGGATATCTTAGTACATTGGGTCTCATAGTCGACATCCCATTGTTGTGTCTTCCTAACTCGCTACAAGAGTGTAAGAGTGACAACCATAGACTGGAGGTAAGATGATCCATTTCTATGCACAAAGGATAACTGTAATGAGGCTAACTATTTTGATGCCTTGGTTACTAACTACGAACAATACCTCCTGCTAAGAGAATCTGCTACCACATTCAATTCCAAGAAGTATAAACAATTTCAAAGTCATAATCATGTATGAACTATATCCATCACCTATGTATCAAGTTAATATCTTTTTGAGAGAGGATATATTTGAGGATCTTGTGATTATAATAGAAAATAAACCACTTTTCCACCAAGTAGTGTTTTCACGCCTTTAGTGAAATGACTACCACTACTAACTCAAGATCATGGGTCATATAGTTTATCTCATGGGGTCTCAATTGGCGTGAACCATAGGAAATCAATGTCTTCCTTTGCATCATAACACAAGCAATCTCACCTTATAATGCATCACAGAACACTATGTACTCAACACCCTCCTATTGAAATCCCAAGATAGGAGTGATCATCAGACACTAGATCAACATCTAAAAATCCTACTGGAACCTCTCTATCTATGCTAAAGGATGCCTTTTTCGGTTCAATCTATCATGGGTGTTAATATACTAGAGAAATTAAGAATAAATACCAAGTAATAGCAACCATCCTAAAGAATCTATAAACCTCCATTAGACTTGTGGTTGGCTACCAAGCTAACACTACTTTAACCTTGGACGGGTCTACTACCACACCATCCACTAAAATAACAGGTCCTCGAAAGTTCACTATATAAATCTAGAACTATAACATCAAGAGATTTCTATAAATTTGTTTCTATCTAGATACGTCCAAAACCATCCTCAATTATCTCACTTTCTCATCATCAGACACTGGGTACACAAGTATATCCTTGATGAAGGATACCGTGAACCGATCTAATAAATACCAAAAGGTCTGGTCCATGAGTCCCATTAACATTTTGGGCTAATTATTCATACAAAAGGGAATCTCCATGTACTCATAGTGACCCTACATACATATAAATTCTATCTTCAGTATATCCTCATCTCATACATGTAGTTGGTGATAACCTAACCTTAGATCAAACTTTAAGAACCATTATGCCCCTCTAAACTGATCAAAAAGATCATAAATTATAATTAATGGATAATTTTTCTTCGTAGTCGCCTAGTTTCAGCATTATTATCCCACCCACAACCTCAAGCTCCCATCCTCCATCTTGGTGAACAAAAATGGGGCTTCCCTGGGTGAAACAATAGTTCTAACAAATATCTTCCTTTGAAAGTCCTCCAACTGCTCCCTAAACATGAAAATCTCTATGGGATCCATCTGATATGTGGTCATAGATAATTGATTCATCACAATATGTTGATTAATTTATAATTATATCTCTTGATGAGGAAGTAAACCTAAAATATCCTTGAGAAAAAATTCACCATAATCCTCTGCCACTATAGAAAACTGGGAACTCATATAATCCCCTTCACCAAGGGTTAATCTAGCCAACTGATGGGTAATTGGCTACACCCACCTATGTATGAGTCCATCCTGCACTGCATGGGTTTCCTTTTCACCAAAAAAATGAGTATCTGGTCCCTTTACTATAAAAACACCGCATTCTATCCCTAAAACATTCAATATGGGCATGAACCCTGGATAACCAACCCATACCTAGGATGACATCGTAAGGCCCCATTACATCTATAAAGATATCCCAGTACAAACTCGCACGTAAAAAAGTCATGTCACACTATCATCACAGGTGTGTGATTCTTGAGTCCTCTCTAGTAAGAGTCTCCTTGCATAAGTATTAAGTCAATGGCTCAATATGAATCTCTATGTCTCAAACAAGGTATGTGGAAATAATGGAATTACTATCACCTGTGTCTATTAGTATAGAATCTAAGATAGAAAGGCATAGATTGTACATAAAATCTTTCACGGAGCCTATGGGTCATAATCTTTGACCATTTGCAGTTTTTCCCGCCCATGTCCTCTAACTCTATAATCCTAGCATGCACCAGCTAGGGTTGGTGGTGGTAATAAGTCAAAGCATAAACCACCTACTATTGCTCTCCCAACTCCCCTTTAATGTCTTCCTCCTAGAAAACCTACCTACTCCTGTTGTTTCCTCTGCCTCAGTGGCCCATCCATGATCTCTTTATTAGATGTTCATTTGGTTGGAATCTCTCATAAATGATATCCCCCAATATCACAGCAGTATAACCACCTATCCTAGGATGAATGGACCCACCCTATGACCCATAAACCTCATATACCTATCCTGGAACCTCTTCCTAAAACATCTCACATGTCTAGGTCCCTACGTCTGGGGTCATCTCCCTGATACTGAGGTCTCTACTCCTACAATCCCATTATCAAAAACCACTGGTTGTATATTATCAACTAAGAAACTCTCAACCATCAAAGCTCTCTATAGAACCCCATCATTGGTAGGAATTCATAGAGGTACAAAACATGACCAGTTGACTCTATGAAGAAATTTATCAAGAGTTTTATACATAAATAACTGGTCATGAACCATATCCATCAAGTACATAGAGTGGTTGGTAAACCACGATGAATACTCAAATATTGTCCCGTTTTCCTACTAGAGTTGTAGAATCTCCTAGATACAAAATCCCTCAGCATATATGATGATAAAAAATATCAGAAAAATAACACAAACTCTATGCACACATGAGTATCCTCCTTGTAATACTGGGTCACCAAACACCACCAACACCCTACTAAGCCACAAAGAAGGCTCACATCCAGAACCACCATATGATTTTCTGTTGTACTGACTAGACAAAAAACTCAGGTCACCACCTCAAGCCAGTCCTCAATTTCTTATGGGTTGGGAAAACCTCGAAACCTAAGGGGTTTCTATCACAGAAACTCATGAAGAACACTCATCGAATTCGCATCACCCACTAGTACTCTGGGTAGCAGGTGATGCTCCACAGGTAGTGGGATTGCTAGTGCTCCACTGAGAGGTAACACCTCTAGAACTGGTCCATGTACCAACACCTCGTTACTGAGGAGATCATCCTCATGATCATGATGCCGAATCCAAGATGGAATACATCATGGAGGAATTATACAAGTAAACAATATTTACCATGATCAATGAATATATCTGGATAGTTGACTCAAGAAGGACATAGAATCAACAACCCATTCTTATATGATGCATGTACCATTCTTTCCCTTAAACTTGTGTTCTCATGTGCTGAGTTGAAAATAATGTGATCAAATTCTGTGTGTATGGATACATTGGTCGTCATACCAACATTGAAGCCTCTAGCTTGAAATCCAAACATGGAACACACAACATTTTTTCCCCAAATAAATCTCACAAAATTCAGTCCTACAGATGAACCGAGCCATCTCATATCACTCTATCATGACCCGTCCCAAATGGACATGTGTCACGACTCCCGAATCTTTCCTCCAATTGGCCAAGTCATGGCGACTAGCGGTCAGTAGGCATATCACTAGAATGTCCTTATTTAGTCTAGGTACATGTACACACCCACACATATCCAAGACTATGAAATGATGAAATGTAAAACCAATTGAAAAAACACTCATACATACATCTAAATCCCACATTCCGATCATGATAGGAAGTAAAGGAAAGTAAATCAGTCTAAATATAATCCCACACCAAAGAGTCTAAAACACAAGTATGACCAAAATGTAATTATTGGGGGATTATGTCAAAAAGATAAAAGAACGAACCATAGTATATATGATCTCCCTAAGCATCGTCTCATCATAGTCTATCTAGGACTCTTCCAAAAGGTTGATCATATGCACAAGACGTGATAGGTGAAGGTAATTCTCGTGTAGGGGTGTGTATAACAATACTACGTAGGAAACACTGAAACAAAAAATCATACACCAAAGGTAACAGATCCATATATAAATGGCTATATTTCTATAACACATGTAATAAGAATATCTATATATACCAAACAAATCCACATATTCAAAAGGTAAGCCACAACTATTGTATGCAAACATAGGATTCCAGCTCAAATATTCCACAAAACACCCATCCAGGAGAAAACACTCCAGAGTCTGGTATCACTGATGATGTATATCCAATATGTAGAGATCATTGGGTCTCACCATTAGAAATAAACTCTGAATTTTTTAAGAGATATCATACACATATGAGGATCACACCCAAGGTCATGGGGTGATACCAACAACTCAATATGGATTACCTCGCTAATTATAGTATCATTTCTTGCATAGTTTTTGTCACAAAAATTCGAAAAACACCACCTAGGACATGAATATGAATAAAGGATCTCACTTTGGGACTCATAGAAGAATTCCAAATACTCTATCCAGGATGTACTACTTATGGGATCATAGTCCTAGGAGGAGGAGAAAATTCCATACTAACCATCAGAGAAATGATAATGGGAACTCACCCAAACAAAACATGTCCATGCTACGGATGAAAAGGGATCTCTTCCATGTATAAGAAAGTACATAGCATGTAGTAGGGTCACACACTGTGTCCATTGACCTCGGGTCCTGCCCATGTAAATAGCTCATGTCTCTTTCTTGTGTTTGTGTAGAAGTACACAATGTGTAGGATGCCCGTATATTCTACCCATGTTCAAATACACAATTTATCCCATTTACATGTTCTCATGCACCAATAAACATCTTATACTGTATAATTTGGTCCTAGCTATGTCTGTGTAGGGAGTATAAGATGTTCTCTTACCTGTGTACACCAACTTGTATCTGTGTACCCTCTGAGGTACATTCCAATTCTCCAAGGACATACCACATGTCGTGTGATAGGGTCACACACTATGTGATACTTAATTATCTCTCAAAACCATATCCACCACATAGGGGTCCCACACAGTATGTAGATCCTATATACACACACTGTGTAATTCATAATTTCTTGGAATTCTATATCCAATTCAATGTGTTTATTACTTTTTTCAATCTTTTATCTGATGACCGACGTGCCAGAAAATTGTGAATCAAGGAACAATGAACCTTTCCATCACCTAACAACAAGATTCATCCCTTTGATCCTCTCAGAAAATGGATTTATAGATTGTTCTTCATTACGTGTTGAAGAACACGAACTCGGGTATATACGTCATCTGACCTAATAACTCTTCCATTGTCACACCTCCAACATGTTGTAACAATCCTAGATATATGATTTTAGATCATTGTTCCTAAAATGGGTTCACAACAATCGATTTAATGGTATATTTTAAACTGTGGTCCAAATGATGAACTCCCATGATGAATGAATAATTGAAGGAGAAAATATTAAGAACAATAAATAGGAATGGACATCAATTAATGTTTGTGTCGAACATAGTTCATTTCCATAAAAATAGCAATCAAATAATTGAAAATCACAAATAATCCTCCTCATAAAATTCCTATAATAAAACTCATCATGCATTATTCATGGTCCAAAAATCAATCCATTATTTGATTGGTTCGTGTTATTCATAGAAATAAATAATAAATAATAAATAAAAATAGAAAAAATTCACTAACATGATTCGTATAAATCATTGATGATGAAGTGGTTTGAATCATGATCTTTGATAAAATCCTTTGAATCTATTACAGGTCGATCGTCGATCCCTGATCTGGTTGCTATTCATCTGATAGAAATCCCCTAACACACTCTATAATAGCTCTCCATTGGTTTCAGGGTAATTTAGTTAACCTTGGGATTCTAAAATAACAGTATATTTAAATACTCGTCAATATATATGTCAACAAAATGAATTAAAATAATTTATTTAATAATTTTATTCATTTTCATGCTTGCAATTACTTTTCCAAAAATAACCCGTTCTGACCAAGGTTAATTCGTGCTTAGGGTAAAGCCTGTGTTCTGAACTCAATAGTTCCCTCAAATTTCTGATTATGGAACCTGTTTATAATTTTCGACACATTTTTATGAAAATTTTCCATGTTTTTTATTTAATATATTTAAAATATTTCAAAAAATTATTCTGGTCACACGAGGTCTCAGAATCGCACACCATCTCAGTGCCTAGTCTTGAAAATAATCCATACAACATCTAAAAATAATATATAAAAAATCTAATTAATTACAAGGGGAAGAATCTATAACTCAAATGGAATAATTGTCATTATTATAATTTAACTATAATCCTTTAGGCATGAAATTTTCTACTCAATTCATTTCCACAAATATTTCATTTGAAAACCAAATTAGCTACACCTAAAGGAATTGATTTAATTTTCTAAATAAATGATGATTTATTATTAAAGATGGAATTAATATCATATAAGATCACTAACTATATTACTCAAATGGATAAAATAACTAGTTGATACATGACCACTATCCATTTTTATATACACTCATGCATATATTAAATTCTCATTCCTAATGTTTACAATCTCTTACATAATAATTTATTTATTAAACAAAGAATCCATCTATTGAAAAACATATTTTACTTTACAAAAGTATTGAAACTCTCTAATAATAATTACTGAACTAGTAAATTATATTAACTCAATATTTGCCAGTTATAAAACATATTGAAGATACCTTATAGATAATAATCTAGATGAAAAATATTTTTATTTCCTACTAACCCATGATTTCATACATTCTTCCATCAAATAATTTAGGTGAAACATAATACATTATTAGGTTGGGTTCCACTGTATAATCCATACCTGAAATTCCCCAATATTTCATGTGAAACAAAGGTCATACCCTCATAATTAATGATTTTCTCCCTACAATTTTATTTTTATTATCCTTATTCATTGATAATTAACATTATGCATCCCAATATCACTTTGAAACATTTTCAGTTGACCCATACTCTTTTTGATTGGTTTACCAATTTTATGGGCCACACAATGGAGTCTATAATAATCATGGTTCTCCATATAACCATAATAAAACTTCATCATTTATTGATCTTCCTCAAACCAATATCTTGATATATATATATATATATCTAAAGATTTAATACATCACTCAATTCTACACATCTCTCCCATGAAAAATTAAATGAACCCCATAATTCTTTAATAGTGCTTGTACAATCTCACTTTTTCATAATTCATATTCATGCACTATATTCTTAAATATTTTCATTGAAATACTAAATCATTTAGAATTTGAATAAAAAATATCAACCATTTGATAGTTTATCAAACAATAACTCTTATTACTCTTTATTTCAAAATTTTCATCTTAAGAGTTAGCTTCAAATAGTCTATGGAACTATATATTCATTGAGTCTATCACACAATGAGATTATCCATCAAAATTTAATTGTCCATTCACACATGTTATACATGGTCGATTAGGAATAACTAATCACTAATATAAACTTCTCATAGAAGATCCTAGGCTATACAACATCACATAAAACACATATAATATAAATTCCCAATCTATTTTCCCCAAGGAAAAAGATAGATCAAATAAAAACTCTAAAAATAGTGCATAATCTTCAACACCATTTACTAAATCTTATTAATGAGTGGTGATAAAATCTCATGATTCCCTTAAATATAGCTCAACTCGTGCTTTCATGAGTCCTTCGGCATTAATCCTATTCCAAAATGCCTTATCAGTCTACTATCAAAAATTAAAATTCTTGTAAATATTATCACTAATAAGGAATTGATTTTACTCACATTCACATAATTATACAAGGCACCCCCCAAGCCTAAAACAATTCTCTCAATAAATTTTCACCCATGAAAAAAAGTCTTATTATGTATATCATCTACCCATGCTTTCTATTTCTAAAAAATCTATGTGTAGGAGATAATCCATCCATATTAATATACACTAAAAAATAAAAATGAATCATTATATCTCTATAATACTTGATTTTATAGTTCATGTCATAGAAAATAAGAAACAAAGCCTTCCATTTTCTAAGGGGCTCATCTGATTTCACCTATAGTCACATATATTCACCATTAGACTTTCTTTCATAAATTATTGAACATATATCATATTGTCCTCACCTATTGATTTAACACAAATAATTCTTTCTCATAAATATTTTGGAATGTATTTCTATAACAACAATCCCAGTGATCTTATCCATATTATGGTAACCACATACCCATATTACACACTCTCAAATCATTTTTGTTACATATATGTGTATATCATTACATCACCATCCAATATAGCCTATCAAAAAAGTTTTACTGGTATTTTCTAATTCATTAACATTGCACTAAAAATTTAATTATAAAAACATAAAATTAGTTCATTTTGATAGTTTATATATAAAAAATATACTTTTGGATATAAATCTCTTAATCATGAAAAAGCATGTGGATTCCAAGTTAGCCTTTGATTATATTATAATACATGTTTATGGGATTCTTTCTACCCTATACCAACAGTAAGACCATATATTATATCTAAAAACATCATATTTTTTGAAAATTTCCTCATTTTTTATACATAAAATAAAATGATATAATCATTACTCTATGGAAACTAGGATATTTAACCCATGGAAGTATTGGTTAAAAAAAAGAATTATCTCCTAAATTAAAAAAATATATCTCTATCTACCGTGTTCTAAATTATAAAAAAAATAACATCCAATTTTCTAATTACATTACCCTAGTGACCGTTTATATAACCCAAACAAGATTTATATACACATAATGCTCATATAATTGTATTTTAGATGTTACCAGTAATAATTGTGCTATAAATAAGATCATGTGGGGTGATTATAACCTCAATATAATCAAACACTATAATAGAAAATCAAAAAAAATCTACAATAATATATAAAATTACAGTAAAACAAATGTAATCACAATATGATGTCAATCCAAATAAATATAATACACTATGAAATAAAAATTAAAACCCATTCTATACCATATTGTCATACTTCTAAAAAGAGATCCCCTAATAAGAATATCAATGGTGTATATATGGAAAATATAATGTAAAACAATAAAGAATAAATCTCTACATGATTTCAATATTTCCTTAGAACTGTATCAGCACTTAAATCAAGATTCCTAGAATCGCAAAACTATGGTATATACCATGCTCTAACCATCATGTCAAACATCATATTTTCACATCCATCGAGGAACACCTATAGGGTGTGAGCTTAAAACACTATAAAATTCAATCATTGGGCCCCTATATGTAAACCATAATATATGTGTATATAAGTAAAGTGTGAATAGAATCATTAAAAATACAATAAAAAAAACTAATCTCATCATCATGTTCTCTTGAAGAAACCATGATGGTCATCATTTACTTTCTTCTAACAATGTATAAAATAATATTTTTCACTCTTGATTAAAAATATTAAGATAGATTTTCCCATTGTATATTAATAGGCACGTGTTGGGTAGCATCTGACCTATATTATCATTAAGGAATATTATATGTATGCCCACCTTAAAATATGTATAGTTGAAAAACATGAAACCCATATGACTCTTTGATATTTCTCATTATTCTCTAACTATGGCCTATCCCCATAGTAGTTTATATTAAATAATGAATCCAATTTATTGCATGATTCCTTATGAGTATTACTTATCTCCTCCCAACTCATGGAATTATCTTTCATAGATTATAGTTAGGAGTGCTCCCTATATCATGGTTTGTATCCAGATGATACAAAATCTTGTCCACCTAACTCTCAGGACGATAATTACTAGATTATATTAAGTAATAAACCCTATATATGGGTGTGAATCCTAATGATTTGTAGTCTTTCACACCATTTTTACAATATACTCCTCACTAGATGATACTTATTATAGAGACTCAAGATAAACATGACTCAAATAGTAAAATAATCTCATTATTTAGGTAATACATCTCACAAAAAAGTCACACATCCCAAGGAAATATTGGTTTAGTGTCTTGTCTATAAAATAAATAAGAATATTATTTATAATATTTTATCTATAATCAAACTCTTCTAGGATCCCACAAACAATTTAAACAAGTTATTCTTATATTCATGTCATGGGGAAGGAAAAACATAAAAAAGGGGTGATCTCAAATGCTCAGAAAGGGAAAACATATCATAATATGGGGGAGAATAAGAGGGGGAAATAAAAATCATAATAAAACAACATATGATCTTAGATGATGTTTATAAAACATTTTAATGTAATATAAGATAATATAAATATCATTAACGGATTATAAAAGGTATAACCTAGTGAAAAACACATATCAATAATAAAATAATGTGTGACCATGATGTAAAATTGTTGAATACCTTAACTATAAGGCATAATATTAAAATCAGGACATTTCATGGAATTGAAATGAATCTAAAAATATTGGTATAACTTTATAAAAAACATTCAAATATTGTATAAATATTATCATATAATATTTATAAAAAATATGTGTACCTTCATGAGCTGAGATAATCATCTTGTGTACCCTTGGGCTTAGGGTAAAACCTCCTTTTTAACCCTTTTTATTGGGAAAAATCCTCCAGTTAAGCCTTAGGTTTTGGATAAATCCTCTTATGTGCCTATTTTACATGGGAAATATCCTTGTGTGTATTCTTTTCTTTAGGTTATATCCTCAAAAATAAAATTAATATTTGGATAAGTCCTCTTGTGTACCATTTATCTTAGGATAAACCCTCTTATTCACAATTAATCTTAGGATAAATCCTCCCATGTACCCTTTTCCTTGGGATAAATTCTTCTGTATAACCTTGGGCTTGGAAAAAATCCTCTCTTGTTCCCTTTGCCTTTAGATAAATCCTCTCATATTCCATTTTGAGCTCATAATACAAAAACATAAACCAATTCATGGGAGTGTGATATTGGAAAACAGAGATCATCATCCATATAAATGATTCTAATAAGTAAATAAAACATTAAAAATAACACAGGAAAATAATGGTTTTTATAAAAAGTTAAAAAAACATCTCATAACATTAACTTAAAAAATCGTATAATATTTTAAATATTTATATTCGATAATAAATAATTTCATAATATCATATAGAGGGTGATAAAAAAATCACTTTATGAAAGAAAAAAGTGGGTGGGTAAATAGATATGAAAATACAATAGTACCCACAAATCATTTTAAAAAATTAAAGTAAAAATATTTCATTCAACATCAATTTTGTGATGGTAAAGGTAATACTTTTTAAAACATTATTATAAATAGTTCCAAGTAAAATATATTTGAAAATAAATAATGGTTTTAAAAATGTTAAGATTAAATAGTTTGAAAATTTTTACTTTTGAAATAATCATTATTAATGGAGTCATGAAAATGAAATATATTTACCAAAAATGTGTTGTGAAATTATTTTGAAAAAATTTAATTTTAAAAATAATATTTAATATTGGAAATATTAAAAAATAAAAGTTATCATAATTAAATGTGTACTATATGATAAAACCATTGATTTTAAATTTATGGACAATCCTTTTGAACATTCTAAAAAAACTATATTAAATACCCACATCATTAAAATGATTATTAAATTTGTGGCTTAAAATGGGTAAATAAAATATAAATTATCATAGAAATTAATAAATATTATATTTATAAAAATATAAATGTCTTCTGGATGTAAGTAAAAATATGTATGTGGGAAAAAATCATAAAAAGTAATGGGAATTATTCATATCAAAAATCCATTTTAGTTAAACATTAAAATCATAGAAGTATATGACTTTCGTGTGAAACATGATTTCCCCAGAGAAAAAATTGGATATACATCCTAAAATAAAAACAAGTTACAATATAACCATAATTAAATATAATAGACAATTTTTAATGAAAATGTCCTAGTGAATATATTTGAGTCACTAAAACATGTTACAACTTCAATAATTTATGAATCAAAAGTCATCAGAATGATGAAAAATATATGATTCCATAAATCACAAGAATTAAATTATGGAGTGTGAAAAAAAATCATTGATAGAATATAAAACATAAAAATAATAAATCAATTCACAATGACTACACATATCCCAATGAATGGGAATTGAGGCGAAACCCCATATGGAGTTGGTAAAAAAATTAATCAAAACCTAATAAAATAGACAACATGAAATTAAAATTAAAATACAATTAATAAGGGATATTTAATGGCAAATTTTATCAATTAGGTTGTATACACACCACTTAATTAAAAATTGTTTCATAAATATAAATTATGTATCAACGAAGGGAAATTGAGATGGAATCCCTTGCATTGTTCTAGATTCATTTTAAACACACTCTTAACTTATTTGGAGACTTGATCTTTTTATGGAATTATCATTGCAATTAAAGGGAATAGGATAACTATGAGTGATTAGGGGATCCTTTTCAATGCATAAGTATATGGGGAGAGTAAAATGGTAGATTTTAAAGGATTAATTCTAAGGTGAATTATAACTTTTAAGGATGGAAGTTGTATTCTTTCATAAGGGAATAAAAGGGTAACTTTTGGAAACACTCACCATTTTTTAACAATTACAAGACATTATTCAATGTTTAATGGCTAAAAATGGTCAAAACTATATTTTTTTATGGTATGGAATAAAATGGATCTAAATGTGTTTCCACACATTTTTTTAATCATTTAATTCGATTTTTACAATTATGTTTTTACATTTTACTCTTATACATTTAAACAAGGAAACTATTTTTTAACTAAGTGATTATGAATTTTATTAAATAGATAACATAACCCATATAAGAATATAGTGGTGTGATTAAATTAAATTTAATCTCTATTTAATTTAGTTCAATTTCTAGATATTATAAAATTACCTATTAAGTTAAAAATAGATAATGTGTCGAAAATTTTTTTTAGTTGAAAAATTACAGCTTGACCAATATAGATCACTAATAATATTTAGTTATTATTAAAAATTAAATTAATTTTTATATATATTTTTATTATTTTTTACATCAAATTACATCCATTATTTAAATGATTTAAATTTAAATTATTTGATATAAATTTCTTTTTATTAATAAATATATTAAAATATTTCCCTCACTCTTATCATAGTAATAATAATTAATCCTAACAATCAAAATTTTATACATAAAAATTAAATTAACCATAATATATGTTAATAACATTATTATATCAAATATAATAATCCTTTTATGAATTTAAATTTATATGTGTATGGAAATTTCTCTTAACATTGTCATATGTAACACATAAAAACCTATTTTTTAAAAGTGAATTTTTAGGAATAATGATTATTCTTTGAAAAAAATTATTAATTTAAATGATTATAATTATATTATGAAAATTATAAATATTTAAATAATAACTTTGTGACATTAAAATAAATCCAAAATATAATTTTCCTAAGTGTAAATTTAATTTGATAAAAAAGATAACAATTGTTTTGATAAAGTATTATATGATTTTTTAAAATTATATTCACGTGTTTATAAATTGAAAATATTATTTTAAAATGAATTAGTTAACTTTATAATTTTTTTATAAAAAAATTAAAAATAACATACATCATGTAAAAGTGATGGTATTATCCGAATTGGAAATTTTCAGTTTCCACCTAGAAATAAATATTTTAGAAAAATCCCTAAAAAATTATAATTCTTATATTATTGTAATTAATTCAAAAATAATGTTAATTTTTTAAAATTAAATATCTAAACTATTACAATTCAATATTTAATTCAAATAACCAGATTTAGTGGAAAAAATTCATATTAAAAATATCTTTTAAAAATATTAACTATACATTATTTTTATTTCTTATAAATTAAGAATTATTTTTTTGGAAATATTTTATTCATATTATAAATATATTTTATTATTACTTAATCATAATAAAGTTGGATTCTTAATATAAAAAATAGGAAAATAAATTTTAATGTATTAAATGATTTTTATTGTTGTTTTATAAATGCTAATTATATTTCATTAGTATTAAAAGTTGTGTTTATTTTTATTAGTAAAATATTTAATATTTTTGTTACTTATATTCATGCCTAATGATTCAATTATTATGTTTTAATGGTTTTATTTACTATTTATATTTTACCTATAAATATCACAGTTTTCGTTTTAGTTTGGTGTCAGGTGTGGAGAAATCTATCAAACACGATATTCATTTAGGTATAATATATTGCGAAATATAAGAGAATTACACTTTGTAATATTCCTTACATCGTGCTGTGTATCCCAATGAATTATTTTCATGTCTATATAACTGAAAAAATTAATATGGATTCATATGTATCATACACATGCCCGACATCTTTATTGAACCCTAACATGTGGGGTCAAATACCACTCTACCTCCCTTTTGATAAATTAATACATCAAAAAAATAACGAGGTAATAATAATAATAGATAAGTATAAAACTATTATTGAACTATAACTTTTTGAATCAACCATTTCACCAACTATATTGTATACTTGGAAGCACAATACAGAGCTTGATTCTTCTAAACAATGCTCAAATCCCCTCCAAGTAACATCATTAATGATTTAGGCACCTTTTCCGCCTATATAAAATATCAATCACCAAGAACATGATAAAAAACTAACCCAATATTCACTAAAACCACTCACCCTTAATATGTTCACTAATAATTACTTTACACCGCCCTAAGTAAAGTATCACCCATTCAAATGTATAGTCACAGAATCCCTACAATGAGTGTCTCACTCAATTATGTGATTTAAAACTCTTGTTTAAACCAACGAAAATAATATATCAATAATTAACCCATCACACTATCCACACATAACTCAATTAACTCCATGGAACATTTCACAATAAGGTTTGAGACTGTGATAGATCACTCAATCTAATACACCAGGATGGAAATCCTTTATAGGGTACTTTATTATTTTATATTAAACATAACAAACATGTAGAGTCATTGATTTATTTAATTTATAAGGTAATGAATGTGGGTTCACTACCACAACCCTATTAGTTCATGAAAATTTCTCATAATTAATAAAACCCCATTTACTCTCTCACATATCGATCTTACACACCAATCCCCTCATGTTTAACATAAAAAATATGATATAAATATAAAAGCATTAAATTTTGAACCATATATATCCTTATAAAGTTATGCCCATTCTATATATTTATGAGGATCACATCTAAGATCTGACAAATATCTTGAAACTCATGATCCCATATCTCATCCAATGACTTGATTTAATTTATTATAAATAAAAATAATTTACTTCAATAATTATTTCATTTTTCACAATAAAATATAAATTGATAAGGAGACCTTCCATGGTTTCAGTATTATGTAGGATGATTCCTCATATGTTCCTAGATATACCACAAGAAAAATCTCAAACTTCTTATATTGATGAATCCTACAATACCTCCATTATTTTATGATAATAAATTACTAAACCCATCACATTATTTACCTTTACATAAATTATAATAACCCATGTATATTGTTTACTCCAAATTATCTTCTATCAATCTGTTACGAAGTCCTCCGCATTTTGATTCTTTTACACTATGCATTGATGAAATCCCCAATCAAATACCCAAACATACACACTAAAATTAAGGTATAAAAGTAATACGGTGGAGGATGTTTAATAATAAGGGAGAGAAACTTACCTCCAATAAATTTTCAAAAACCCTATAGACCACCATGGATTTATGAAGAAACATGTGAAATATGTATAGATAAAGATTGGGTTTCTTCCCCTAATTTTCCCACTAGAATCACCCCATACCAGAGGGATATTCTAAAATAAAAATCGAAAAATTACCAATAATTTTCCCACATAAAGTGGTAGTTGGGATCTCTTTAAAGTCTCAATTGAAAAATAACCAATGATTATTTAGTTCTCAATAAAAGTCACATCATGGTGGGTACTACATCCACTAAAAAGACACAATAACATTGATGAACTTTACTGAATTTTTTATGGTTAGTACTATAGTGAACTTGAACCTCATTTTATACACTACACTCAAAAATTAAAATATGTGACTTCCCACCCATAATTAAGCCTCTATAATTTCCTATCAAAAAAATTAAACTCATAACCTATCTTTCTTTAACTGAATCTAGGATTCTAAACACACCCTCATTCTAGACTTAGTAGACTCTAATCATTCTCTAATTCCACCCTCACCTAATTTCACATGTCACTACAAACAATTTATTTACAATACATGAGATATAATTATACTATCTCTTACGTTAAATGGGTGAAAAATAATATCATTATCATGGTTTAGTTTTATAATTTCATTACATGTTTTTTAGATTATTTTTATAATAATTTCATTATCCAATGTACTTATATCATATATCACAACCAAAGATCATGTTTAACATAATTTAATCATTTCTTATTTTATTGTTCCTCTAAAGTGGTTTTTTAAAAATATTCTTTTTTTAAATGAATTAAACATTGAAGAATGAGATAAATTATTCATTACCTTTATTTTGAAAATATATATCTACATAATTATCAATTAATTTTAAAAATATCAGTATGAAATAATAAAAATTATCATCAAATTTATTATTATACATAATAGATTGTAAAAATATAACAATTTACCGATAATAGTTGATTTTTCTCTTCAAAAATGTATATAAAAACACCTAAACATGTTTATATGTTGTTAAAAGTGTTAAATCGGTGTAATCTCCTTCTATATTCTATGTAAACCATCTTAACATATATTATACCTCACTTTAGATGTCTCCAAAGTGATTATATTTAAATGATTTAACATAATAAATCATTGGAAACCATAAAACCTTGGATCCAAAATGATTATTAATAAATATATTTAACTCCTATGTAGAATTTTTCTTAATGATTTTTTTTAAATATGATATTGTGAAAAATTGTTAATTTATATCTAAGATGTTTTTTAGACTAAGTAATAGTGTAATACCATAATTGGTTTTTTTTATACTTGTAAAATGTTGGAAGTGACCATTTTATGGAGTATTAGGTATTTCTTATTGTTGTATACTTTTAATTGAATATTTCTATATAATGTAACATCATAAATAATGTTATTTTTGATGTGAAAATGAGATAAGATAAATTTCTTTTGCACAAAATGATGTTTATTGAAGAAGTAGAAATGATGTATTTTGAAAAGGAGAAATAAGTATGTCTTATGCTAGGGTGAATTCCTTATCACTGTGTTTTAGTACATAGATAAAATAAGAAAGTAACATTTTAGGTTTGGTGGATGGGATTAAAATCGAATAATTCATTTTACTAAATTTTCATAACAGTTACTATTGGAAGAATATTTGTTTGTTATTTAAAAAAATTAAGATTTGTTTCTAAATTTCATTTTTTTGAATGGATTATTAAAATAAAATATTCAACTATAAAATTTTATTAGACCAAAAAAAATTTATAAATCATGTGAAGTAATTAGAATATAATTGTTTATAATAAAATAGAAAAAAGGTTAATGATTTGGTATTTTATTTCTAAATAAGTAATATATTGTGTACTAAAAAAATATTATTGTTTTAAAAATATGATAATGGATCAAATGTTTTAATAAAAATTAACTATTTTATGCAATTTCGAAACTATAAAAGTTTCAAAATGTGTATGACATTTTATTAATTTTATTAATATGTTTTTCCAATTTATTTTAAAAGGATGAAATTATTTTTGAATTCAAAATCAAAATATAATGTTTTTTAAGAGTAGTGTGTGTGATTCATTATGTTGGATAAATTATGTTGTGTGTAAGAGATGTATAAGACTCTAGAAGACCCTAGTGAATAGTAAACATTAAATAATAGTGATTTTTTGATTTATTATTTATTTTTAGAAAATAATATTAAATATTTGAGACATTTAAATTAATGAATTAATACTATAATGTGGCATATTTTTTCTATTATTATTATACTTTCTTTAAGGTTTTTGTGTTTTTTTTACTTCTAAACATTTAATATTTTTAAATAATTTGATAAATTGAAAATATAATTAAATAAAGAGTTATTAAATATAATATTTAGTAGATAATATTGATGGAATTCATATTTATTAATGAAAATATTTTTTTAGAGATATTATGAGTTTTGTCATTACTCAAGGTGCACTAGAAGAAAAAGAACATATAACAGTGGTTAAAGTCATTACTAGTTATGTAATTTTTTATTTGTTATTTTATTTTTTTATGGTTCTTCATAAATGAAAATGAAATTAATAATTAATATAAATTATAATAAATAATTAATGACCTATTACAATTAGTTGTTTATAAAATATTGTTAACTAATTTTAATTTTTATTTAATTATATCTATTTATTAATTAATATATAAGATTTTATTTTATTCTAACTTTTATATTTATTAATTGTTTATATGTCTTAGTTTTCAGTTTTTTCTAAACTAAAATTATTATTAATTATTAATTATTAATTATTAATTATTAATTATTTAGATATTTCTAATTTTTTACCATTCATGATTATTAATTATAAATTAGTAATTAGTAATTATTTATACACATGTATATTTATATTTAAATAAATACACACACATACACATAGATATATATATATATATATATATTAAAACTTCCATATAATCTATCTGATATAAATAATGTCCTATGATATGTTGAAATTAGGGCATCCGTTTCAAATTGGCAAAACTTTTGATCCAGGTGTTCAGTCATGCTATGTGACCAATAAAATTGAATATTAAGAAAATAAATACAATCATACTAGATAACAAGTTAGTAAAAATAAATAATAAAAAGGATATTACTGTTCAAATAGAACTTTAAAATAAGACATCAACTTCAAACGATGATAATTTTGGAACTGGGTGTCCATTTAGACTCCATGACCTATGAAATCAAATAATATAATGTTATCTACAATACAAAGTTAAAAATGGATTCTATTTACCTTATTATCTTTATCCTAAGTTTCCCAAAACTCCATTAAAACATATATTTATGTTATCATTCCCTTGTTTTTGTCTTTTGATGGTATTTCCACTATGTTTAAGAGGATCTTATTGACTTCCATATATGGTGTATGAATTTTTTCCATATGATAAATTTAATAATGACCTGATGGTGATGAAATAGTTATATTCATACCTCTTTTGGTGATTTAGTTTTCCAATGTGCCTTATTCCCCCTATATTTCCATAGCTTGGTTAATCCCAAATATACCTCTCATTATATTAGAAAGGCTTGAGTATGGATAGAATTCACAATTAAAACATAGTGATCATGTACATTCCCTATTGTGGGATGTTTAAGGATAATAATTATGTGTTTGTTTGTATATTTTTAGATATTTATATTTTTATGTTTGTGTGTGTGTAAATATAGGTATATTTATAAATATATATTTTTTATGTATATATATGTGTGTGTGTATTTATATATATTTATTTATATTTATACATATTTAAATATATATTTTTGTATCTTAATTTAAATATATTTATCTATATTATATTGGTATATATATATTTATATGTGTGTAAATATATATATATATATATAGTTTTATATAGTTATATATATAAAAATATATATATTAATATAGTTATATAATTATAGTGATAGATATAAATGTATTTAAATATATTTATGTGAATTTATGTTTAATTATGTAGATTTATAGATATCTAAATGTATTTATGTATTTATGTATTTTTATATATTTTTATTTATTTTTATTTATTTATGTATATTATGTGGGTATATATATATATATATGAAAATATTTACTTTTACATGGTTATATATATAAATATATAAAATTATATATATTGTGTTTCTGTGTGTGTGTGTTTGTATTTATATATATTTATGTACTATTAATTATAATTATATATATATACATATATTTGTGAGTATTTTCTCTGACCTTTGTTTGATATTTTGTTATTTTTTATCAAGGGAATGTTTCTTTTTCTAACCCATTTATATTCTGTTTCTAGTTCCACTTTCCTTAATAAAGGGGTCTACCCCAGCCTGTTTTAATATATTTTATGTGTGTATATGTCTATAAATATATTTATTCTTATATATATATATATATTATTTTATTATATGTATATATTTTTGTGTCTTTATATATATATATATATATCATTTTTTGTGTCTGTTAATTTATATTTATAAATATTTATAGATATTTATGTGTATTTATGTATATTTATTCATATTTTTATAAAAAAATTTGTATTTATATTAATATATATTTATATAGATTATGTGGTGGTATGTGTGTCTATATATTTGTTTATATATATGTTTATATATAATAATATTTAATTATTAATATATATTTATAGATATTTCTATGTATTCATCTATATTTATATTCCTTTATATATATTTATATATATTTATATATATTTATACATATTTATATATATCGTGTATATATATGCATATATTTATATATATTTATATGTGTTCCTTCATATATAAATATATTTAATAATTTTTTTTAATATTATTTATATTTTTATAAATTTTTATATTTATATAAATTTATCTCAAGCTTGATGCGGTTTGGGGCTTACCTCAGGGGAAAATTTACCCAATAATTGAACATATAACCAATGTTCAGATCCTAAAAGTCCCCTTAGAAGGTATTTCTAGGCCATTTATGATAGTCAACACAACTACTAATGCTTGAGATGGTGCTTGATGTGTTGGAAACCTAGGTATACATTATCATTGTGTATGACATTGGTCAGGGGTTTCTATCCATGAAATATCTTTGAAACTATATGTCCTTTTTCCGATAATGTTATAATGGGTCAATAATGTAGTGGGCCTACCTATTAAGGGTGGTGTGGACAGTCCTTACTCTCCAAGGGGTGTATATGTTGTTTCCTCTACTTGTAACTTCTATGATTTTAATAAATATATATCGTCATATATATATTAATATATATTCAATTATATATATTTGTGTGCATCTGTGTCTGCGTTTATAAGTTATGAATAAATATATGTATGCATTTATTTGTATTTACATGTATTTGTTTGTATTTATATATATAAGTATAGTAATGTCTGTTTTTTACTACATGAAGGTCTTGATGGAAAATTAATGGCATTGTAGGATAACCAATAACTAAGAGTTCAAATCTCATCTTACACACACACACACACAAACACACACACACACACACACACACACACACATATATATATATATATATAATTTTGTTGGGAAGGTTTGGGTAAGTTAGGGAGTGGTGTTCCTAGAGTATTGTGGGCCTTGGTGGTGGTGGGCCTGTGAAGGGATAGGTTTGGGGTGGGCTTGGGAATATGTTTTGAAGGGTCCATGCTAGGTGAGCCCGAGCTAGGTCTAGTAGACCAAGCCATCAATGAATGAGACTATTGGCTTTTGGAAAGGTGAGGTTGAGTTGTGCGTGGGCATAGGATGGGGTGGGTGTAACACCCCAAGATTTTGAAAAGAGGAACACCCTATTAAATAGAGTGTATATAATGAAAAACATATCTAATAAAAGAATATAACACCCCAATACTTTATGATATATTTATTTTTAAACAAATTAAATCTCTTTGATTGCTTTCAATGCACTCAACAACGATTTTAAATGAAATATGATACTCTATTAAAATATTATCATCTAAACATAACCCTTATAAACTAGCCATTATAATGGAAGGTATGTATATTAATAACTAAATTATGAAAATGTTATGTTTTACACATGTATAAATGGATATCCATTTATTAGAAATAAAATAACAATTTTTTAAAAAGTAAAAGAAATGTTTTTTAAAAAACTATATTTTTCAATCTAAAAGGTTTTGTCGATTCATGTGAAATAAAATCAATTTTTTCCTTTATTGAAATTTTATTTTATTAAATATAATTTATTTTGTAAATAAGAATAAAAAATATTTTTTGGGGTGATTTTTTTAAATTTTTCTGAAAAATTTCATTTTTTGAATAATAATGACAAATATTGAACAATAATTAAAAACAGACTTTTAATTTAAATTATTTATAAATATAAATTGTATTTAAAATTTTATTTAAATTAATTTTATTTCAATTATATATCTATTAATCCAATTTAGGTCATTATAATTATTTTTATACTAAATTTGGATATAACAACTTGGTAAACTTCGGAACATTTTCTCTTTGAAACCCTGTTTTCACACCGTGTCTGTTGGATTATTTTTAAATTAAAATTTTCCTATTATGTTAGTGAAATTTTGTAAAATTTATTATATATTTTTATTCATCAAAATTTTTATTACCTAATAATTTCAACTTAATTTTTGACCAAAATTAATAATGAAAATGGGAAAAGTTAATTTCCATCATTAAGGTAAAAATGGGTATACTACGTTGTTAAACTAAGAAGCTATGAGATAAATATGAACCACCAACATGTAAAAATATTATTTTATTTTTATATCACTACCTTATAATTCCCAAATTATAATCTAGGTTCATTTTTAATTTTTTCTCGTGTGAATGACTTTACCATTTTGGATTGTTTTTGGGAAAATTTATAAGAGGGTTCCCTTTCCCCACTTATAAAAGAGAGCTTCCTCCCTTCACTTAATCACACCCCTAAATCCATTTGTCTCAACAAAACACTACCATAATATCTTCTCAAAATAAATATACTTTTTAATAGCTTATGTTTCACCCTAAATTCTCTCCCTAGGGTCCTCAAGATGATATCCAAATGAGGTTTCTCTTAGAGAAGGTAATTTTCATAAAAAAGATCCATTATTTTTTTCTTCTTTTCAAACCAGTAAATATTAATTAAAAATTTAAATATAATAAAAATATTATATAACATATAATTAGATGTATTTATGTTTATTTCACAATGTTTATCACCACTTCCATCAAATGGGAAACAAAATCATTGATTGTCTGTACGGAAGACAACCACCTCGTGACCCGATGTAGTTCAATTTACATCTCAACCATTAAATGATGGATATAATGATGGGTTTAACAAATTTATGTGATATTTATTATATTATTATACATATTTAATTTTAATATCACATATACCTTTTTATTTTCCATTCTTCTTCAAATAAGATAACATTTCTCGTGTATACGACAGACTACCACCTCATGAAGCAATGTGATTCATTTTTCACTAACGATTTATATGGAATGTAATAAGGATAAAGTAAATGAATATATTTGATAAATTTGAGATTATATTGATTCTATGAAATTAATATATCACCCACTTTCTTACCATTTCTCTCTTAAAGGGAGTGATATCTTCGCTCGTGTGTGCGTACAACCTACCATTTCTACAATGTTATGCAATTCATTTTCCATTTCCAACTTTCATAAATGGTTATAAAAATTTACCTATTGTGTAAATGAGATATTAATAATATTATTTTCATTTTTTATATGTTAAATGTTTCCAATATACATGAACTAGATCTTTCATGACAAAATATGCATGAGAAAATAAGATAATTAACACCTAAAACACTAAAAATAATGAAATATTATTTACAAATGGGTGGTAGAATATTATAGTAGGATCATATATGTTATTATAAATATTATTTTGGATATGTTATAAATTAATTAAATTATTAAAACCATTATAAAGTTTGTATGAACATGTACGAAGGAATTTATTCCTGAGGTAAGGGTTTCTTATCTAACTTTTACTTCCATGAAACATATTCCATATCCACCACTTATTTTCTTTATGTAGTTTATATACCTTTTATTTAATATGTTTTATTAGGAATATATTTTTATTCATGTAATTTAATGTTTCACCTTATTTAATTTATTTTATGGGGCTTACAATTCTAAAGTTACCAAAATGGAAAGTGTTTATTTCACAATATCATCATTATTCATGATTATTTCGGTTTACATATGTCTTGGTAAAATTATTTGATATTTATATCTCAATATCAATCAATATTATTCACCTATTATTATTTTTTATAATTTTCAAGTAATTTTACTATTTTTTCTCTCTTGGGTACATTAAATGTAACACCCTGAGATTTTATGAGAAATATTTTGTTTTTCTATACTATGTTATAGGGAACACCAAAGGAATATTTCACTACACACAACATTGTCTGGGCTTGCGTTACACGTAAGAGCAACCTTCCTCCATGGCTTGCGTTGTACGCAATACCGAGTTTCGCTAAAGAACGATATGTTATTAAAATATTATATAAACTAGCTGTTATGAATAGTAATACCCACTTTTTGAAATTTTATAAATTTTATCTTTCAAAATGGACTTCATTTTTGGATTCCGAATATCAAAATTATCCTAGGGAGAATTTTTTGTATTTTTAAGAAAACTTTCAATTTTTGATGAATAGTAAAAACACTGAGTTATTGATTAAAACCAACTTTTTATTTAAATAATAATTTATATAATTTAAATTTATTTTAGGTAAAAATAGATACATAATACCTATATAATTTCAATTTAATTCATTGGATTCATTTTATAATAATTTTAGATATATAAAAATTTTATTGATCTTTTGACCGTCTTTTACCCACCTCCTAGGAGAATTTGCAAATTTACATAAAACTTAATTTTACCGCTTCTGTGAGTGGAATTTAAAAAATATGAGATACATGGTTGATATCAGTATGTATAATGTGGTTCAATAAAATAAAAATAATTTTTGGTGAATAGTAACCTTTTACTTTTTTTACCACGGTTAAAAGTAAATAGGGTAATTAAGGGTAAGAATGATATTATTATTACCCAAAAACACGTCCTAATTCTATTGTATAAGTGTGATTAGACCAAAAACAAACTTAGGAATAAAATATTACCCTTTAGGTCCACTTGGATTAGATTAGGACATTTATTATTATTTAATTCAAAGAAGAGTTTAAAAAGATAAAATCAATGTTTAATAAGTAAAACATTTTTAATATAGGGTTATACGTAAGATAAATTCGACTATAAATATACATTATAAATCTACAAATATTTACTACATAATGGTATTTTACTTATAACTTTTAGATATTAAATAATTTAATTTATTTATGAAACAATGATGATGGAGTAATTACCTTATTAATGAAATATTAACATACTTCATATTATAAATACCTAGATAAATGTAATTTGAGACTTTTTATGAATTAAAATAATTTTATAGGTTAATATAACATATTATTGTTGGTTAGAGGAATTTTTTTCGATGTAATAATGTTGTTATGAATAAAAAAATACCAAATAGTGTCAAAATTGACATAAAAATGTTTTTAAAACAAATATTAAATTATTAATTGATATTTTATTCCTAAAATCTATGGTTCGGCCAAAAGACTTATATAATAATATATGTGACATTAATGAACCAATTTGTTTTCTATTTTCAGTTTATAGTATGTTTATTAACCATATAGTGTAAGAATACAAGAAGACAAGGTAAAAGTTAAATTATTTAACTTAGAGTTAAATCTTAATGATAAGGTAAAATGGTAACCTAAACTTGTATAAAACCTATTGGTTGAGAGGATTTCGACCCATCCATTCCCTATCCTAGAAATAAGTCATTTTGGATCCATTAAAAACCTAATATTAAATTATTATAAAATAAGATTTTATGTCTTTCCTAAGGTTCCCATCTCCCCACTTATAAATGGGCACTCTCCGTTCTCTCTAATTAACACCTCCAAATCCATTTGGCTCAGCCAAAACCTTCCCAAATAACCTCTAAACTGTCATCCCTCCCTGTTAGATGCCTTTCTTTAGTCAGAAAGCCATCCTAAGGTTTCCTTTTGATCAAATCAAAAGGAAGAACCCGAGGAAGAGGTAAATATCTCACCACCTATTTCAAGATCCTTTCTTATTCAACTTCCTCCTTCTTTGTTGTTTCCATTCTAAAATAATAAATCTAGTATATTCTATATACAATGATGTTATTATAAAAAAAATTTACCACAATATTAGTTATTTTATGGATCCTATAAATGAAAAAGTCACCACACGTGCGTACATACGACTTACCGTCTCCACTTCATGGTGTAGTTTGTTATTCAAACATTTCATCATTTGGATGGGTATGATAATGAGTATAAATGATATAAATAATAAAAATAAAACTATTATTATTCTGTATATATGATATACTATCCAATTATATACGATTTTAATATCTAAAGAATGATATCATCGCTTGTGCGTACGTACAACTTACCATCTCAACGATGTGATGTGACTCGTTCTACATGATCTTCATTGAATAATGATTATATAAATGAATTTAATGAATAAATATGATACATATTACACTAAAAAATCTCTAAATGTGTTATATATAACCTAAAAAGAGGAATAAGAATCTATTCTACAAAACACGCATAAGAACATAAAGCATTGAACACCTTAATAACAAGTAGCAATGAAATATTACTAATAAGAAGACAATAATATGACCATATATGATATCATAACAATGAATATGATTCTTTAATAAGTCAATGAAATTATTTAAATCATTATACTGGAGTTTCAGATATGTACGAATCATATTGGACCAAAGGTAAGGGAAAATCTCACAATCTCATTTTTATCCGAGATTGTTTCTACATCAGAATTTACTGGGAAATATTTATCATCCACATCCATGTTTCCTCAATATGTAATATTATTTCTATCCTAATAAAATTGTTTAAATCCAATTTTACCTATTTGGGAATTTTTAGTAAAATATATTAAAGGAATCTTTTGTCGTTTTCAGTACGAGATACTTTTTGACTTTTCCGGCCAAAGTACAAGAAGAATGTTTTTTTAAAATTATACAGAATGAATGGGTTTTTATGATATCATAGAACATTATTTCCATGAAGATTCCTTTACAATTTTTCAAGTTTATTTTTTATTAACTGCTTTTTGTTTAAAATTGTATGACATGTTAAGAAAGGAAAAATGTTTTTGAAGTAGAAATGATATTTTCATCAAAAATGGATTTTAAGTGTTTTATCAAAATTATTTTCCATGTAAGACAATATAGGGTTCTGTTTCTATCCTATTTTTACATTGATTTTATTATTTTATGATGGAATTATTCTTACAAGGTCCTTTAATCTTATATGGATTATGTTATGAATGCATGATGTTTAAGAATCCCATTTTTATTACATGGGTTATGCTATGATATATACTTTATGATTTTGTGGCACACATAAGAATGGTTTCATTATGTGATGGGTGGGACCTGTATCTCCCTCCAATTCATTGGGTAAAGATTTATATCTCAAGATATAGACATTGCTGGAACGACAAGTCAATCTGGTTCAGTGATACAGAACTGGAACGAGGAGTGAACTCGGTTCAGGAATGGACTTTGTCCACTATGATAGTCTTGGAAATGATTCTTGACTAATATGAAATTATTTTCTATGATTATATGTGTATTCCAAAAAGTTACATGTTTTATGTTATGATTATTGGGATTACATTTCACTACTATAATTTATCCCATGTTATGATATTCTGATCTCTTTTTCAGGTTAATATTTTCAAAATGTTATGTTCTTATGAATATGATATGATTTATATTTACTTTGTTTATCCTTACTGGGAATTCAAGCTCACCCTTTTGTATGTTTTCTTTTCCCCAGGTAAGGAATAAGGTTATTAAGTAGGATATGCCAAAAGGTAATCTAGATATGATGAAATAAACGGTAGACAATGTAGATACTTTATGAACTAGTTGTTTATGTTTCCCAGTTTCTAAAGACACTATGCCTATACGGTCATATCATGGTTGTGTTATATGTTGTAATATTTCTACTTCAATTCTGAATTAATAATAATTTAGGTAAAGTATGGGTCATTATAATAGGTATCAGAGGGAGGTTATAGTCAACCCTTGGAAACTAGGATGTGAAAGCCTTAGTAAGAACCCCAAGGATATGTCTAAGAATAGAACACAATATTAGTGTTTTAGAAATGGCTATGAATAACCTATGATAATACCTAAAGTGTGCAATCTTATTCTTGATTATGTGGTTTTCCTATTATGATTAGTGTTTCTCACACTATGCTTATTGGTTTTAGTTAATGGCTGGAACCTGAAGGAACCATGTTAATGCTAAATGTGATGGGCAATGCAATGATTGTCCCACTAAGCAACGAAATGTTTTGGGAGATGGAATAAAAAGTCTAGTAGCCATGCTCACACAACTTTCTCAAGATATGAATCATGCAGGACATCTAAACGAGAAAAGGAAGGGGAAACATTCGGTTGAATCCATCATGAGGTAGCATCCATCCTCATTCAGTGGGTCTACTGGTCCATTAGTGGCTGAACAATTGATCAGTACCCCTGAAAAGATATTTTCAGTTCTTCAATATTCTAAACATGATAAAGTCATCTTAGAAATATATTGTTTGGAAGGTGAAGCTGATCAATGGTGGAATCTTATCAAGAATACGAGGCAAAGAGATGAAATTGATTCCATGGAATGGGATGAGTTCAAGAATATATTTTTCAATAAGTACTTCACTCGTATTATTCGAAAAAAGATGGAGAAGGAATTTCTTGAACTAAAGCAAAAGGATGATGAATCTATTGGTACCTATGAATCAAATTTTACAAGACTTGCAAGGTATGCTTACGGAATTATTATCCAACCTAAGAGTAAGATCTATTGATTCTTTAGTGGCTTAAAACCAAGTCTTTGAAGGGCATTAGCCATAAGGGACTTCAATTGCTACGAGGAAATTGTTTGATGTGCTCTCAATTTTGAGATGGAGATTAGAGTAACCCATCAGTCATATGGGTTTGATAAGAAGATGAAAATGGAATTCAAAGAGAAATCTAATGACCACACTAAAAAGAAGATAAGTTTTCACTTATGCTCAAAGCGTGGAAACAAAGATGGAGGTAATTGTCTTAAAGGGACAAGTAAATGTTTCAAATTTGGAAATGAAGGTCATCAGGAATTTGAATGCCGTAACGATGGGAAACATAGGTCTAGTGATGCAAACAAAGAAAAGGCTACAGAGAATTCACCTCCTACACTTCAATGTTAATATTGTAAGGAAATGGGGAATTATGCTAATAAATGCCCTAATACAAGGGTTGTTGATGATGATCGACGTCAACAAACTCTTAAGGCCAAAGAAAAAGGAAGGTCACATGTAATTTCTATCAGCGATGTGGAGTATGATAATGAAGTGGTGAAATTTACACTTACCATCCACTCTAAAGTAGAAAATGTTTTATTTGATTCTAGATCCACCCACTCTTTTATTTATAAAGCATTTTATAAGGGTATCATCGTACTACCTAAAAAATTAGTTGTTGAGTTAGATGTGAAAACTCCTAATGGCACAATGGTTGTATCAAAAGTTTATAATACTTATCCAATTGACATTTGTGGGAAAGTGCATCCTACAAATCTTGTGATCTTCTCTATAGTGGAATTTGATGTGATACTTCGCATGGATTGGCTTTCCTTATATGGAGATCATATCGATTTCCAATGAAGGTAAGTCACATTTTATATTCCTAATCAATCTATGATCATCTATCGATGCAAGGATGAATAAAACATTCCAGTGGAAATTTCTTCCATCTTATGGGTCTTGATTCCAATAAATGAAGGTTATTTATCTCAAATGTTTGGAGAGAAACCCACGATTAAGAATATTCCAATTGTACGGGGGTTTGATGATGTCTTTCCAGAGGAATTTCCAGGTCTTCCACCAAATTGTGAAGTTGAGTTTTCAATAGTACTCATACAGGGTGCTATTCCCATTTCTAAGACACCTTATATAATGGCCCCAATTGAGTTGTAGGAATTGAAGAAGTAACTTCAGGAGAATCTTGATAAGGGATTCATACGCCCTAGTGTATCACCTTGGGGAGCACCTGTTCTGTTTGTTAAGAAGAAATATTGATCAATGAGAATTTGCATTGATTATCAAGAAATTAACAAGATCACTATCAAGAACAAATATCATCTCCCACACATTGATGACTTATTTGACCAACTACGTGGAGCTCAGTACCTTTCCAAGATTTATCCCCATTCAAGGTATCATCAATTAAGGGTAAAAATGGAGGATATACCAAAGACGGATTTCCATACAAGGTATGGACACTATGAATTTATAGTTATGCAATTTGGTCTTACTAATGCCCCTGCTATCTTCATAGATCTAATTAATAGAGTCTTTAGAGACTATCTTGATCATTTTGTGTAGTCTTTATAGACGATATTCTTTTCTATTCAAATAGGAAGTAAGAACATGAAGATCACCTGAGAATTGTATTAAAGACCCTAAGAATGGATAATCTTTATGCCAAATCTTCCAGGTGTGAATTTTGGCTTCAAAAAGATACATTTTTGGGTCACATAATCTCAAAAGAGGGGATATTTGTGGATCCAGCAAAAATAGAGGTTATCGAAAGATGGTTGAGACCAACAACAGTAACTGAGATCCGAAGTTTTCTTGGTTTGGCTAGATATTATTGATGTTTCGTGAAAGATTTTTCACAATTATCTAATCCACTCACCAGGTTGACTCAAAAAAGAGTTAAGTTTATTTGGACAGAGGAGTGTGAAGAGAGTTTCAAAGAGTTAAAAAGAAAGTTATCCAGCGCACCAGTGCTCACACTTCCTTGTAGTGGATAAAGGTTTGTGATCTACATTGATGCATCCAAGAAGGGATTGGGGTGTGTTCTCAAGCAAAACTATATGGTGATAGCTTATGCCTCACGACAGTTGAAAATCCATGAGCAAAATTACCCAACTCATGATTTGGAATTAGCTACGGTAATCTTTGCATTAAAGATTTGGAGGAATTATCTTTATGGTGAAAGGTGTGATATTTATACTGATCATAAAATTTTAAAGTATATTTTCACAGAAAAGGAGCTGAATATGTGCCAGAGAAGATGGTTGGAGCTGATTAAGGATTATGACTGATCAATTCATTACCACCTTGGGAAAGCAAACAAGGTGGCAGACGCATTAAGTCGACAATACCATGATAGCTTATCCATGATGAGGATCACAAAATATCCAATATTTATGGATTTACAAAGGATGGATCTTTGAATTATAATGGAAGGGGAAAATCATATCTTTCTCAAATGAATGTTCAACCATCTATACATGTGAAGATTAAAGAGGCATAGAAAGAAGATGTATAGTTGCAAAAGAGGGTGAGAAATGTTCCTAAATTCCATATTGATTGTGATGATATGATAAGGTTCATGAATCGGGTTTGTGTTCCTCCCATCCCAGAATTAAGAAAGGAAATTTTGGATGAAGCTCATAGTTCTTCATTCTCTATTCACCCTGGAAGAAAGAAAATGTATAGGGACCTAAAGAAGTACTTATGGTGGGATGGCATGAAAAGAGATGTTGCTGAATATGTCTCTCAATTCTTGGTTTTTCCGCAAGTTAAAGCTGGGTGACAGAATTCTAATGGGATGCTACAACCATTACCCATACCAGAATGGAAATGGGAAAACCTCACTATGGACTTTGTCACTGGACTTCCTAAAACATCTAAAGGCAATAATGTTATATGGGTTATATTTGATCATCTTATGAAGTCGGCACACTTAATTTCTATTAGAGAAGATTTCTCTCTTGATCATCTTCCCAGGATATATGTGAAGGAAGTGGTAAGATTGCATGGAGTACCACTTTCCATTATATCTGATCGGGATCCGAGGTATACCTCGATGTTTTGGTGAAGTCTTTAGCATACTCTAGATATAGAGTTGAATTTCAACAATGCTTATCATCCTCAGACATACGGTCAGTCTGAGAGGACAATTCAAACTCTAGAAGACATATTGAGAGCCTTCTCTATGGATTTCAAAGTTGGTTGGGATCAACACCTACCTATGGTGGAATTTTCTTATAATAATAGCTTTCACTCCAGTAGTCATATGGCTCCTTATGAAGCTCTCTATGGAATGAAATGCAGAACTCCAACAAGATGGGATGAAGCTAGGGAAAGAATGCTATTAGGACCTGATCTTGTTGATGAGATGGAAGAAAAGGTAAGATCTATTCAACAACACATAAGAGCAGCTTAGATTTGACAAAAAAGTTATGCCGACAACCAAAGAAAATACCAAGAGTTTGAAGTGGGTGATAATTGTTTCTTACGAATATCACCTTGGAAGAGAGTAATGAGATTTAGAAAGAAGGGAAATATGGTCCCTAGGTATATTGGTCATTTTGAAATACTGAATCGTGTTGGGAAGGTAGATTACCGATTGGCATTTCCACAGAATCTTTCTCAAGTTCCTGATGTGTTCTATGTATCTCTCCTTAGAAAGTACATACCTGATCCTTCACATGTACTAAGCTCAGAATTTGTACCGCTGGAGCAAGATCTTTCTTATGAAGAATAGCCAATAGAGATTCTGGATCATAGAGAAAACGTTCTACGAAACAAGACCACTCTCTTGATTAAAGTTTTATAGAGGACCACCAATTAGAATAAGCTACATGGGAACTTGAGGATATTATGAGGGAGAGGTATCCTCATCTATTTGTTACGAAGTGACGAATTTCAAGGGCAAAATTCTTTTTAAGGGGGGTAGAATGTAACACCCTGAGATTTTATGAGAAATATTTTGTTTTTATGTACTATGTTATACGCAACACCAAAGGAATATTTCACTACACACAACACTGTCTGGGCTTGCGTTAAATGCAAGAGCAACCTTCCTTGATAGCTTGCATTGTACACAATACCGAGTTTCGCTAAACAACATGTTATTAAATTATTTTTAAACTAGATGTTATGAATTGTAATACTCACTTTTTGAAATTTTATAAATTTTATCTTTCAAAATGGAATTCATTTTTTGATTCGGAAATATTGAAATTAGCCTAGGGAGAATTTTTGGTATTTTTCTAAAAACATTCTGTTTTTTATGAATAGTGAAAACACTGAGTTATTGGTTAAAACCGACTTTTTATTTAAATAATCATTTATTTTATTTAAATTTATTTGAGGTAAAAATAGATACATAATACCTATATAAGTTCAATGTAATTCATTGGAGTCATTTTATAATAATTATAGATATATACAAATTTTATTGAACTTTTGACCGTCTTTTACCCACCTCCTAGGAGAATTTCAAAATTTAAATAAAACTTAATTTTACCGCTTCTGTGAGTGTAATTTCAAAAATCTAAGACAAACAGTTGATATCATTAAGTAAAATATGGTTCAATAAGATAATAATAATTTTTGGTGAATAGTAACTTTTTACATTTTTTTGCACGGTTAAAAGTAAATTGGGTAATTAAGGGTAAAAATGATATTATTATTATTATTACCCTAACAAATGTCCTAATTCTATTGGATAAATGTAATTCGACCAAAAACAACCTTAGGAATAAAATGTTACCCTTTAGGTCCACTTGAATTAGATTAGGTCTTTTATTATTATTTAATTCAAAGAAGTGTTAAAAGAGTTAAAATCAAAGATTAATAAGTAAAACATTTTTAATATTGGATTATACAAAAGATAAAATAGACAATAAATATTCATTAGAAATATAAAACCATTTCCTATATAATGGTATTTTATTTATAATTTTTATACATTAAATAATTTAATTTATTTATGACACAATGATGATGCAGTAATTACCTTGTTAATGAAATATTAACATAATTGATATTATAAATACCAAAAAAAATGTAATTTGAGACTTTTTATGAATTAAACTAATTTTATTGGTTAATATAACATATTAGGGTTGTTTATATTAACTTTTTTTGAAGTAATAATGTTGTTATAAATTTAGAAAAAAATACCAAATAGGGTCAAAATTGACATAAAAGAGTTTTTAAAACAAATATTAAATTATTAATTGATATTATATTCCTAAAATTATAAAGTTCGGAAAAAATACTTATATAATAATATAAATGACATTAATGAACCAATTGGGGTTCTATTGGTAGTATATAGAAAGTTTATTAACCATATAGTGTATGAATACAAGAAGACACAGTAAAAGTTAAATTATTTAACTTAGAGTTAAATCTAAATGATAAGGTTAAAATGGTAACCTAAACTTGTCTAAAACCTATTTTTGAGCTTATTTTGACCCATAACCACCCTAGACTCCATATCTGTCACTTTGAATCCATTATAAACCGAATATGAATTTATTATAAAATAATATCTTATGTTTTTCCTAAGGCGCCCCTCACCCCTCTTATAAAAGGGTACTCCCCCCTTCTCTCTAATTCACACCTCCAAATCCATTTGTCTCAGCCAAAACCTACTCAAATACCCTCTCATATGTCCTCCCTTAATCCTAGAGGCCTTCTTTTAGTCATAAATCCAACCTAAGGATCCCTTTTGATCAAATCAAAATGCAGAACCCGAGGAAGAGGTAAATATCTCACCACCTATTTCAAGTTCCTTTCTTCTTCCACTTACTCCTTATTTGTTGTTTCCATTATAAAATATTAACTTCATTATCTTCTATATAATGTGATGTTATTATAAATAAGATACAACCATATTAGTTATTTTATCCATCCTATGAATGAAAGAGTCACCACACGTGGTAACGTATGGCTTACCGTCTCCACATCGTGGTGTAGTTTGTTATTCAAACATTTCATCATTTGGATGGGTATAATAATGAGTATAAATGATATAAATAATAAATATAACATTATTATTATTCTTTATATATGATATACCATCCAATTATATAAGATTTTAATATCAAAATAAATATATCTTCACTCGTGCGTACGTATGGCCTACCGTCTCCACGATGTGATGCGACTCGTTCTACATGATCTTCATTGAATAATGATTATATAAATGAATCAAATGAATAAATATGATATATATTTCACTAATACCATTCAGTAAATGTGGTATCTATAACATAAAAATAGGAATAAGAATCTATTCGGCAAAACACGCATAAGAACATAAAGCAATCAACACCCGAATAACAAGTATCAATGAAATATTACTAATAAGATGATAAGAGTATGACCATATATGATTTCATAATAATGAATATGATTTTTTTAATAAGTAAATGAAATTATTTAAATAATTATACAAGAGTTTCAGATACGTATGAATCATATCGGGCTTTAGGTAAGGGAAAATCTCACAGACTCATTTTTATCTGAGATTGTTTGTACTTCAGAATTTACTGGGGCAAATTTATCATCCACATCCATGTTTCCTAAATATATAATATTATTTCTATCCTAATAAAATTTTTAAATCCAATTTTACCAATTGGGAAATTTTTAGTAAAATATATTAAATTAATCTTTTGTCGTTTTTAGTACGAGATACTTTTTGACTTTTCCGGCCAAAGTACGAGAAGAATATTTTTTTTAACTTATACGGCATGAATGTGTTTTTATGATTTCATAGAACATTATTTCCATGAATATTTTTTTAAAACTTTTCAAGTTTATTTTTAATTAACTTCTTTTAGTTTAAAATTTTATGACATTTTATGAATGGAAAAATGTTTTTGAAGTATAAAGGATATTTTCCTCAAGAATGGAGTTCAAGTGTTTTATCAAAATTATTTTCCATATAAGATAATATAGGATTATATTTATATCCCTATTTTTTACATTGATTTGATTATTTGATTATGAAATTATTTTTACAAAATCATTTTATCTTATATGGATTATGTTATTAAGGAATGATGTTTAAGAATCCAATTTTTATTATATGGGTTATGTTATGATATATGGTTTATGATTTTGTGGAACACATAAGAATGGTTTCATTATGAGATGGGTGGGACCTATATCTCCCTCCAATGCATTGGGTAAAGATTTATATCTCATGAGATAGACATGGCTGAAATGGTAAGTTAATCTGGTTCAGTGATATAGGATTGGAATGAGGAGTGAACTCGGTTCGGAAATGGACTGTGTCTGCTATGACAGTCTTGGCTATGAGTATTGACTAATATGAAATTCTATTCTATGATTATGTGTTTATGCCACAAAGTTTCATGTTTTATGTTATTATTATTGGTATTTCATTTCACTACTATAATTTATCCCATGTTATGATATTATGATCTCTTTTGCAGGTTATGATTTTCAAAATGTTATGTTTTATGAATATGATATGATTGATATTTCTTTTGTTTACCCTTACTGAGCATTTGAGCTCACCCTTTTGTATGTTTTTTTTCCCTAGGTCAGGAAGAATGGTATTATGTAGTATATGCCAAAAGGGACTCTAGATATGATGAAATAAACGGGAGACAATGTAGATGCTTTATGAACCAGTTGTTTATGTTTCCCAGTTTCTAAAGACACTATACTTATATGGTCCTATCATGGTTGTGTTATATGTTGTAATAAGTATGCTTCAATTCTGAAGTAATAACAATGTATGTAAAGTATGGGTCGTTATATTAAATTGTTGAGAAAATGGTTTTAATTAAATCGGAATCTATTTCTCTATTTAGTCGGAAAACATTTTTCATCAAAACCCATATTTTAAAAAAATTAAAAAATATTTTTAAAATTTTCAAAAAAATTTATTAAAGACATTGTTAAATTTTTTTAATTTTATTAAAAAAATTATGAAAGGAATCTTATTTTCATTTTAAAAATAATACCCATTAGGCTTTTACTAAAAATGCGGAAGGGTTTTTTGTTTTAACTTTTATGAAATGAAATTAATTTTCTTCCATCGTGATCCATAACTATTTAAAAGTTTGTTTTACAGGGTTTCAAATTTTATTTTCAAAATGTTTTTTGAACCTTTTGTTTTAAAAGGTGATATTGAAATTGAAAATATTGTTTTCCTTAAAAAATTGATGAAATTTAATGGTATTTCAATTCATTAATGACATAAACCCATTTATTTTACTTATGATACCCTCATGATACATTGTATTGAAATAATATTTATTCTTTTTATATATGGTTAATGATTAGTTTGATTTTGGATGAAAATTTTATCACCATTCACCATTTTACATTAGATTGTTTATGATTATGTTTATTGATTGGGGTAAGTATTAACTTTTCATATGTTAAATTTTCAATACGAATTTTTATGTTGATTATGTTTCACCCTTTTCATATGAGAAATGACTTAGAATTAGTATGTGAATGGTTGAGACTACTATATACCCTTGATGCATCAGTATGTCTCATGAGACAAACTAGAGTAGGATTTTGATGATGCCTTGCCCATTTATATTGATGTCTAGGAACAAGGCCTTGATGATTTGTTTTAGATGTAAAACAATTTTCATTCTATCATTATGAATTTAGTTATTAATATTCCATGTGATTATTTTATTAGTTAGAATATCCATGGTTATTTTTTCAAGATCATTTCGTTATTTATATGGAATTATTAAACCATAATTTATTATAATCATATTATGATCAGTTGTTGATTAAATTCTATTTTTTATTTACCTTACTCTATTAATAATGACTTATTTACTCATAACTTCCACTATATGCTTAACCTAGCTAAGCATGTCAACTCATCCATTTCTCAAATTTTATTTTCCCTAGGATATGAGGAAGTATTTTTCGATTGATATGAAGGGATTATCTAATGGGAATAAATTCACACTAAATTAAAATAGTTTTCTATTTTATGATTTCATTTTTAATAATAATTTTAAGTATGTATCTAGTTTACCAAGAAAAATTTACTATTTGGTCCTTTGGGATTCAATTCCATGTAACTTATGCCATTATAATAAATTGGACACCAGCTTTAGGATACTGGGGTCAGGATTACTATAGTTGGTATCATATGAATATTTTTAGATACATTTGGAACTAGATTTAGGAAAAAAAATATTAGGGAACATAACCATATGAATCAAATTTTGGATAAGTATATAAGAACCTCATAATGATATGTTAATGAATATATTATTTTATTTTTATTACAAATACATCCCTATATGGATACCACAAGTGGTATGGTTCAGAAATAGAGGTAGCTATGGGTAATAACTCTAAAAAGGAAACATTTGGCCTAATCCCATATTCTTATGGTTCATGATAATTGGCTTTAATATGCACTTGGTTTTACACTATATGGGGATAGTATTGGGGTAATTCAAATTTCCTTTAAATTTTTTTTGATGTATTTGAAAATAGTGATATCCCAAAAGAAACCATTTTTATGATTATAAGATTATCTATTCAAAAAAAATTAAATTTCTATTAATTATTTCACTATTTTTTGTATTATATGTTATGTATAATATTGTAATGATCTAATCTAGTGTACTCCATCATTTAGAAATTATGCCTAGAATAAGGGATGGTAACTGAATCAATGCATGTAATCTAAATATTAAGAATTATTTTTTATTTTATGGGATTAAGTCAATCATTATAAGAGAACTATTCTACCTAACATTCTCCTCCTATGAGGATATATTATCGTGTGCTAACAAGATAGAGAATGAATTCTATATTTATTATGGCTTTGATATGAAGAAGGAGAAGAAGAGGATGGAATAGAAAATTATGGATGACGAGAATAAATTAATAAATGATTTTCCCACATGTGATAATTGTGGAAACAAACAACCTGGTACATTGTAAAAATTAAAAATATTTTTCTACAAGTGTGGAAAAAACAAAAAATTTCTTTATATTAGAATGGAAATAGAGATTATTCCAAAATGAAATTACTCTATTGTAAGGATATGGGGTACTATTAAATTAAATACCCCATTAATCAAGGAAATATACCTCAAAATAATATTAGGGATCAATGTTAAACTTAAGTTATTACTACAGATGAAGTGGAATGATTAATGTGTTTATGATTAGATTCATCAATTATGTTATTTGAGAATTTTATTATTGATATCATAGTTGTAATAATTATTAAATATATATGTATTTTATTGAATTACATTTTCATTATGTATTTGAAAGTATGAGATGAACATTACAAATTACCATTCATAATGATTCATTGTAAAGTTGATCTTATTGGAAAATAAAGTATTGGGGAAATATAACCCTTAATATGTTCTTAATGTTGAGATAATGATGTTTTAATAAAGATATTATTGATATGGATTAAATAAATTGGATAGTACTAACAACATTTGAACTAATTAATGATATGTTGACAAAGTGGTTTATGCTATCACTGATAGATTTGATAGTATTTTTGGATTTAATGAATATAGAAAATAATCATTGTTTCTTTTAAGGAATAAAAATTATGCAGGTTCACAATAAGGTTTTATGTCAATTCATTTTATTACTATGTTTAAAGAGAATTCATGATGAACATATTCACATTTTTGGTATGTGAAAATTAAGAGATACTTCTGGTTTTTGGGGGGATTAATGATAAGCTCATATTGTAAATTTAGTGACCTTCTTTCTAAAAATTTTATCTTAATCTTTTGGAAGGATCATAAGGTTAACTAATTATGAAAAGTTTCAAGTTTAACATTGGACATGGATTTAGAGATTAATTTATTAATTCTTCATATGAATATTTATTCATATTGGATAACTTTTATTAACCAATTAGTTATAATAATTACAAGAGAATGAAGTAATGACCTATCATTCTATCATAGATCATATGATCATTTAAAAGTAAGTTTTAGTGATTTAGATATAAAAAATAGATTTTTGGATATTCAATTCATGTAGTATATAGTAAATTGAAAATTGATCAAAACGCAACCAAAGGATGAAATTTGTCTTATGAAATTGAAACATAACATAAATGTATATTTATTTATATTATTACATTATAAAATAATTCCTTAACATTAGGAAAATTATCTTGCAACAAAAATATTCTCATATTACCTTAATATTTTATTTATTAAATATTTTATTAACTCATTGAATATTTGGATTGTTTTCTCATTATGATTTTTTGGATCACCCACTTTCTTGTGATCAATGATCTCTATCGCTCTCGGTTAATATTTTTTATATATTATTCTCATCCATGTCCAAGTTTTTATTTCCCACCAATATTCTCACACATAGAAACATGGTTATGTGTTATTCCATATGACTTTTGAAATTACTTATCTCTTTGTCTTATAAAGAGGGTTTTTTATTAACCATTTTTAAAATGTGGGTTTTCAATTAAGGTATTTTCAAATTTCAAACCCTTGATTATGAAGATCAATGTTAAATTGTGAGGATTCAATTTATCTAGGGGGAATGTAACACCCTATGATCTTTCAAAGAGGAAAATCATATTCAAAAATGTGTATGAAATGAAACAACAATATTAGAAGTGAATATAACACACTAATACATTATGATAAATTTATTTTAAAAAAAATTCAATCTCTTTTATCATATGTAATTCACACAATACCAATTTTGAATGAAACATAATACTATATTAAAATATTTTTATTTTAACATGACCATTATAACCATGATATTATAAAAGAAGGTATGAATATTAATAAATTAATAAAAAAATATATGTTTTAAACATGTATAAATATATATCTGTTGATTATAAATAAAATAAGAATCCTTTGAATGTAAATGAAATTTTTTCAATAAATTCGTATTTTTTCAAAGAAACTAGTTGCATTGCTTCTAGAACACATATTATAAACATAAAATTTTGAACTTTGAAAACAATTATTTTAGAAATGAAAATTAATTTTTTAAATAATAATATCAAAAAATTTCTTATGGTGAGTTTTTTTTATTTTTCTGAAAATATATATTTTTTCATTAATAGTGAAAAATACTGAATTTTAATTGAAAATTATGTTTTCATTAAAATTATTTATAAATTTTAATTATAATTGAAATTGGTTTTAAAGTTAAATTAGTTAAATTATATATCCATTAATACAATTTATTTCTTTTGGGTAATTTTCTTATTAAATTTTGATAAAAAACAATGTAAATGTTTGAAAATGTTCTCTTTGAAAACTAGTTTTATCATCGCATCTAAGATAATAATATTAAATTAAATTTCTTCAAATATTTTAATTGAAATAATTAAAATTTATTCCATATTTTTAATCTGCATAATTCATATTATCTAATAATTTCAACTTAATTTTTTACAGAAATTAATAGAGAAAATAGAAACAATTAATTACCAAGGTTAAGTTTAAAATGAGCTTATTGTGTGGTTACGCTAAAAAGATAAGTGGTCAGAATGGTCTACCAATATGTAAATAACTTATTTTATGGAAATATGTTCACTTTATAATTACCTATATCTAATTTAGGTTCATTTTGAATATTTTTTCATGTGAATGACTTTAAAATTATGGATTCTTTTGTGAAATTTTCATATAATTTCCAAGAGGGTTCCCTTTCTGCACATATTAAAGGGAACTACCGTACCTCACTTATTTACATCCCTAAATCCATTTTAATTGAATTATACATGAAAAAAAAATACCTGACATACTTATAAATATTCTAGAGAATATTTCCTCACAAAAGACCATATCAACGGTCTTTTAGAGGAGATCCAAGGGAGATTTCTCTTAGAGAATGTAATTATCTTAACAATGCTCTTTCCTTTTATTTCTTATTTTCGACCTCAAATTATTTATTAAAACTTAAAATATAATAACACCATTATATGAAAAATATTGAGATTTTATTATGTATATTTCATGATATATATGTGACGCCACTTTTATCAAATAGGAAATGAAATCATTGAACTTGTGTATGACGGAATATCACCTCACAAACGATGTAGTTCATTTTACATCACCAACTTCCAAGGAAGTATATAATGATGGATTAAAACATTTATATTATATTTAAGATATTATTATACTTATTTAATTTTAATATCATGTATATATTTTTATATTTCATTTTGTCTCAAATACGCTAACATTGCTTGTTTGTGCGGAGGAATATCATCTTGTGAAGTGATATGAATCATTTTTTACTTAAGAATTAAGTTGAATGTAATAAGAATAAAATTAATGAATTTATTTGATATATATGAGATGATACTGATTCTTTAAAATTAATATATCACCCACTTCCATACCTATTCACTTGTTAAGGAAATTATATCGCCACTCGTGTGTACATGCGACTTATTGTCTCCACAAAGCAATGTGATTCATTTTCAATGTCCAATATTCATAAATTGTCCAAAAAATGTATATACAAAGAAAATACAATATTTATAACATTATTATCATTCTATAGAATATATATATATATATCCAATGCACAAGAATTGGAACATTCTTAACAAAATGGGAATAAGAAAACAATACAATTAACATATGATGGAATGAAAATAAATAATTTTTATTTAAAAAAATGTAGTAAAATATTTTAAAAGAACTTTAAGAACTAGGTTCTTATTCTTGAGGTACAGGTTTCTTCTTTTACTTTTTCCTTTAAGGTTTTTGAGATAATAAGGAAGATGAGTAAAAATCCCAAATTTTGTGGGTACACGCCATGTACTTTTCCACACATTGTGTACTTTGCCTGTGTGGGATGAGTACACAGGGCATGTAGGCCTATCATCGATGAAGGTTGTAACAACTGAATACATGGCGTGTACTTGGTATTTACACACTGTGTAATCAGTCGGCAGGTGAATAGTAAGGCGGTGGGAGTAGCCGCCAACATAGCGATAGTACACGTCATGTATTCAGAAATACACACTGTGTACTCATGTCGATAGATGAACAGTGCGGCGGTGAAAAGTAGCCACCAAAGGAATAGTTAAAAAATTAAAAGTACATGTCGTGTACTTGAGATTACACACCATGTAATTTGTTTTTTTCTATTAAAATAGGCAGTAGCCTCCTCATTCGACCGAGGAGGCATTGGACGCATTTAGAGCACCGAGAGAGAAGGCCGGAGCTTGGAGGAGCACTCTACCACACACCAAAACTCGGATTGATTTGCTGACGGTCTCTATTGAATAGCTCGGGTGAGTTCTTAACTCATCTAGAACCCTTCCTTCCAATTATGTCCCAAGGGAAAGTTATTTTGATTTTGAATGAGTATTTTTTAATCCCAGATCTACACCGTTCTCGGGTGTTTCGGGAGGGGTCATTCACATATATTGATTAGAGGAGATCAAGGTAGGTGGTCTAATGTTTAATTCTGATTGTCATGTGGATTTTGTGTACCGTTGTGCTATGCACCCATGTTTGGGGTGTCGTATTGCTGAGGCCTTGATTAATTAAATACCTAGAATTGCGTAGGTAATTTAATGAATATATACAACTATCGTCTGGGATCATTTCTAGGATCCAGGGCCACCCTGTAATGACCCGAACCTCTCCAGTCCATTACTTTGTGAAAATGCAGTGTTAGAGGTGTTATAGAAGGTCTCGGTGACTTTGGGGTTCGTTTGGGTGGACTTTTAAGGAAGACTAAAGGGCAGTAGCTTTTGCATAGGCTGTGCACGGTTTGTCTAAACCGTGCGGCCAAACTGTGCGAGGTTGGTGTTAGAGGCAGTGGCTAACGCATGGTTAGCGCACGGTTTGGATAACAGTGCGGACTAACCGTGCGGACTAACTGTGCGGGCACTTAATCTTAGATCCTAAAATTGTGGATCTAACTTTTTTTCCTATAAATGGTTCGTTTAAGCCCCTAAGAAGCCATAACTCTGGATTACCCTTACTTGTGGATTGGAGAACCTCTCCCAAACGTTTTGGAAGAAACTTGGAGGCTTCTCTTGGCGAATCGAAGTCGGTTTCTTGAGGTATGTGATCGTTCTTGTTTGGTTTCTTTGATCTACTAAGATCTACTCCTCCTCTTCTCTGGGTTTCTTATATCTACTCCTGTTATTGGTTGATCTAAGTGCGTGGATGTCTAATATGGTGATTCTTGGTCTTGATCTTGAAAGTAAGAGAGATCTAAGGTGGGTTTTTGGAGAATCGACCCGGGTTTCTTGAGCGTTCTTCAACTGTCGTGGTTTCGCCAAAAACATTTGAGGTAGGGATCTTACCTTCATCTCTCTCTCTTTTGTGCATCATACGGGGTGGGTATCCACTTTTTTTCATGAGATATGGTTGAATCAGTAAATAAAGATAATAACTGGTTAAAGAACGGGTTTGGTGAAATTTTGTTGATATTGTTGTTTTATTTCCATTTATGTTTATCCTTTGATCATATTGTGAATTGAATGGGTTTGTGCCTGCTGAAAATCACAGTCGTTGGGGGCCTTTGCTTGAACAATAAAATGTTTCCCTATTTTTATGGATTGTTTCATGGATGGAATTCATAGAATTTGGAAATTGGTTAATCATGTAAAGTTGGATGATTAAATGAATACCTGGAACCCTTGTATGATCACCCAGATTAAAATAAATGAAATAATGAATTTGTGGGTGCTAGTTAGGGTCTAATTATGTGAAGGGGTGTATCATGGGTTGTTGTGGAATGGGTGAGCAGCGGGGCTACGGTTGGCTTGGTTGTGGGTTGGCATGTATGATATGGTTGTGATAGGCAGTGGGGCTATGGGAAATGGTATCGAAGGGATGATGATGCAGTACGGGTATTGTTTTCAATGTGTTTGCAGTTATGGTGTTTGGAAGCAGGGTTGCAGGGATGGTTGTGCATATGAATAAAAAGTGGAAAGTTATCTAATGAATTGTGGGACATGGTAGTTGATTAAATGCGGAAAATAAATTGAATTGTTTGGCTGATAAAAGAAAATGGTGTTCTGTTTCTTGTGTTTTCCCTAACATTATTTGTGGTTGGTAGGGATATGTTTTATAAACATTTTATCTGGTTTGGTTGTTGTTAGTTGCTCGGTAGTTAAGGAACTGATAAACTAATACTGTTGAAACCTGAAAAGCTTAATGGGGTTGTGGATGTTTATTGTGTGCATACTATCGTGGTAGCCGTGTCGAGGCATGTGCTCAGATCTTTGTGTAGAAGCCTTAGGATGGGATGAGTGGTTGATATAATTATATAAATCTATACGTTTTATTTTTCTTTATGCACCACCACCCCCATGTCGAGCACTACATGCCGAACACCCGTGGGATGGGGGGTGATATTCCCAACATCCAAAGCATGGCTGGTTAATGTTCTTCCCTGTGCTCCCTCATCCAGGTTCTATAGCCCAAGATCCTTCAGGCGGGTTGTGATAGATATTTCCCAAGAGTCTTCAGGATGAGGATGTGATGTGTTCCTAAGAGTATTTGGGATGAGTATGAGATGTGGTTATGATTGAGGATTTAGTTCTGGTGGGATATGAGATGAGATGTGGTTATGGACGAGGATTGAGTATCGGCGGGATACTATGAGCTTCGTATGTCCAGGTTGCGGCACTAGCTCGAGCTTCATATGGCCAGGTTGTGGCACTAGCTCAGGAAGAGGGGGAAGCATCAGAGCATTAGGCATGAGGTCTTGAGTAGTAATCAGTGGGAAGGTGGTGCGGGGTACCCATACTTTGATAATATTACTATACTACAATATTGACTTGTGATATTTGGTGTGTGTGTCTTGTAAGGTTGGGTGGATAGATTCCTTGCTAGGCTCTGGTTCCTTCTATTTTCTCACGGGGCATTAGGATGTCTCCCCACCTGTGCACAAGAGTTTTAGGTCTTCCTACTGAGTATACTTGTATTCTCACCCTACGTTTACTTTAATATTTTCATGAGAACTTTAGGGACCATGAGGGACCTTACTAGTTGGGCATTGGAGTTTTGTTTGTTGCAGTTTTTGCTTTCTTTTTGGTATCGTACTTGGGAACTTTTCTTGTACCTATACTTTTGTTTTAGTTTTGTATAAAACATGCATATGGGTTGGTTTTGGGTTTATTTTTATTTACTTGTTCCTTTTTCTTTTGGTGTTTGACTCTTCCTATTTCCCAATATTAATTAATAAAAAGGCTAATGCCTCCCATATTTATGGAAACTCATAACCTTGGTGCTAGTCTCCACTCCAGAACCTACTGGAGGCGTGACTCGAGGGGTCATTATCTCCCTTTCACCATTACCAGCTCAGCAGGGGCATCTTTGGTTGGAGGGGTCATGATAGAATGGTATCAGAGTACGTTAGAGGTTGAGAGATAGGATGGAGTCAAGAGTTAGGCACAGTGGGGATTGCATGGTATGGTAGGGCAACAGTGTTGGACAATCTTGGTGCGTGAAATAGGCCAGGGAAGACCGGCTAAGAAACAGGATTTTAGGGGGCCCTGTGATCCGATGCAAGGACTCTGGGCCTACCGAACGACCAAGTGAGGCTACACTGATTACAGGGTAGAGACCCTAGGATAGGTACATGCATCATGGTGACTTGTGTTCTTGTGTTTCATGGGTATTTTGTGGATTTAAAATGAATAATAAATCTAATAAAATTTAAGAACAATATTCTACACTACTCGGGCTTAGGTATTCCTTGTTCACCTTGCAGCTATGGCACCTGGGAGATGACCACGAGTAGTGTGGGCGATCGAGGCCTAGGAGGTTGACTTGGTTGATCGACAAAGGGCTAACCGAGAGGAGGAGGAAGATCAGTGGAAGAAGACGCTTCGAGCCTTTCAGTGGCAGACCCTCAGGAAGTACGAGGGAAGTATCTCAAACATGGATATAGAGAGATGGATAGAGGAGCTAGTGATAGCTTTCAGCTTGATCCGAGCTCTGACAGAGTACTAGGTTCTTCTGGCTATGAGCTATATGCATGGAGCAGTGCATCAGTGGTGGATGTTTTATCTTGGGGAGAAGAGGGAGGCTGAGGTCACGTGGGATGACATTGAGAAGGTGTTCCGGGTAGAATTCATCTCTTCCACGATGAAGGCTGAGAAGAGGCAGGAACTAATCTCCCTCCAGCAGGGGAGCATGTCAGTGAGAGATTTGGGGATCATGTTCAAGGATCTCCTTCTCTTTTCTACCAACCTCTTTCCGGATGAGGAGTCTCGGGCAAGATGTTTGGAGGAGGCACTTCATCCTTCTCTCCAGTATTTTTTTACCCCCTCCACCCTACCGACGTACTTGGAGGTCCAGAAGAGGGATGAAGTGGTGGAAATGATGCAAACGCTATGAGGTGTATCGCGAGAGGGAATCCAGTTAGGCTCATCGAAGGGGAAAGCCGTCAGTAGCAGGCCTCCAGCATCATGGCCCACTAGGTTATGACCAGTAGGGAGCAGGCCTCAGTAGTTTCAGTTTCGATCTCCTGGTCCTCGCCCGTATCATTCGGGCCCGGGACCGAGGGGATTCATCTGTGGTAGTTGTGGGAACCTTTGCAACCAGTGCCTGGACCGAGTACAGTATAGTGGAGGTGGACCAGTACAGCACCCACCTCAGCCACAACAGTTTCCATCCAGGCCCTTCTAGCAGCCGCAGCAGGGGCAGTGAGCTCCCGCTCCTCCGAGGGAAGACGTTGCAGGAGGACGCTGACCTCAGGGCTCTCCTCAAGGACCTCGGCCAGGGGGTGGTTGGGGAGGTGGTCAACAGTCGGGGGGTAGAGGAGTTGGGTGTGGGTAGTTGCACGCCGCATAGGTAGCAGTTCTAGCAGGGCCAAAAGTCGTTCGAGGTACAATCAGCTTGTTTAGTACCCTTGCCTATGCCTTGTTTGATTTTGGTGCTTCACACTCCTTTGTTGCACCCAGTATAGCATGTACCTTATGCCTAGACATAGAGACACTTTCTATACCCCTAGTTTTGAGTACGCCAGTCAGAGGTCAGACCATCTTGTCTCATGTTTTCTGGGGATGTCGGTTGATGTTGGGGCCATACCAATCCAGTGGAGATCTCCTTTTACTGCAAATATAGCCATACGAAGTCATTCTAGGAATCTACTGGCTATTCTCAGTGTGTTCCATCATCGATTGTTTCTGAATAAGGGTTGTTTTTTCAGGTGTGGGCAGTAGACGTGTGACTTTCATCGGTGAGCGGGGTTTCCTGGAGGGCAGCCGGTGAGGGGAGCCCTTCCTTTCCTTGTTAGCTAAACTGTCAGTGGATTCGGTGGATATATAAATGGTGGAATTCCTAGACAACGTCGTTGAGTTTATGGACGTCTTCCCTGAAGAGGTGGAGACTCTACCCCCTCGACGTGATGTTGAGTTCAGGATAGACTTGCAACCTGGTGCCCATCCGATTTCGATGGATCCCTACCAGATGGCACCTTCTGAGTTGCGGGAATTGCAGATTCAGATTGACGATCTGATGAAGAAGGGTTTTGTTCGACCAAGTGCATCACCTTGGGGTTCTCTTGTCTTGTTCTCAAAGAAGGAAGATGGTGGTCTCAGGCTGTGCATAGACTACCGGAGACTGAATTAGGTAATGGTCAAGAACCGTTACCCCCTCCTGAAGATAAATGTTCTCTTTGACTAGCTGAGCGGAGCAGGTTGGTTCTCTAAGATCGATCTGCAGTCTGGATATCACCAGTTGAGGGTGAAGGAGGGAAACATCTCGAAGACGGCCTTTAGATGTAGGTATGGACACTTTGAGTTTGTAGTCATGTCATTCGGTGTTACAAATGCACCAGTTGTGTTCATGGGACTCATGAACTCCGTCTTCCGGGAATACCTGGATCGGTTCGTAGTCGTTTTTATTTATGACATTTTGATCTACTCAGGATCATAGGAGGATCACGCTAAGCACCTGAGAATAGTTTTAGAGGTCCTCCATCAGCACCAACTCCATGGGAAATTTTCCAAGTGGAAGTTCGGGATGCGAGAAGTGCACTTCCTTGGGCACGTGGTGTCCGAGCAGGGAATAGAGGTGGATCCATCGAAGGTCGAGGCGGTTGTTTCTTGGGAATCACCCAAGAACATGGAAGAGGTTCATAGTTTCCTTGGACTGGCAGGTTACTACTGGAGGTTCGTTCCCAACTTCTCCCGAGTTGCAACACCTTTGACAGCCTTGACAAAGAAGGATCGATCTTTCGTGTGGGATGAGCAGTGTGGGGCAGCCTTCGATTATCTAAAGGGAATGTTGGTTAGTGCCCCAGTGCTGAGATTACCAGAATAGAGAGTAACGTTTGAGGTATTATGTGATGCCTCAGGCCAAGGCTTGGGGTACGTGCTGATGAAACATCAAGGGGTGATCTCCTATGGGTCTATGAAGTTACTTCCTCATGAATGTAACTATGCCACCCATGATTTAGATCTTGCGGCGGTTGTTTTCACACTGAAGTTGTGTAGGAATTACCTCATCGGGGAGTGCTTCATGGTCTTCGTGGATCACAATAGTTTTATGTACATATTCTCCCAGTGGGACCTGAATTTGCGGTAGAGATGGTGGATAGAGTCCCTTCAGGACTAAGACTTCAAAATATCTTACACCGAAGGAAAAGGAAATGTGTTGTCTAACGCATTGAGTAGGAGGAAGGACGCAGTTTGAGAGTCGTCAGATTTCCGGAAGGCGATGGAAGAATTGGATGCACTACACCTTGATGTATGGGAAGATGTTGGTAGAGGTTGTCTGTTTCAGATGATAGTGTAGTCCCCCCCTACTACGATAGGTGGAGGACTCTCATTGGGGAGATGTAGAGAGTGAAGTAATGTGCGATCGGGCTAGCCAGGGCAATGCTCCGGAGGGATGGTCGGAGGATGGTATGAATCAGATGCTTTTCCAGGGGAAGTTCTTTGTTCCAGATGAAATGTGTGAGAGAGTTCTTGGTGAGTTTCACAACTCACCCCTGGTAGTACACCCGCAAACTTCCAAGATGTACCAGGGCTACCCAAGGTTCAAGGAGGCTGCGACGCTATCTGGGTAGTGGTGGACCGATTGATGAAATCGGCTCACTTCCTAGCAATCAAGGATTCAAGTACAGTTGAGGACCTATCTCAGAGGTACATGAATTAGGTGATGCGATTTCATGGAATTCCGAGATCTATAATCTCCGACCAGGATACCCGGTTTACCTTGCAGGTCTAGAGAGGATCGTAACATGCTTTTGGCACCCGGCTATGCCTCAGCACTGCTTTCCACCCCCAGACAGATGGGCAGATAGAGTGCACCATCCATACTTTGGAAGATATTCTACGATCATGTGTTTGGGGCCTTGGAGTATCATGGGTACAACACCTACCTCTGATAGAGTTCTCTTACAACAACAGATATCACTCTACCATTATCATGGCTCCTTTAGAAGCTTTGTACGGGAGGCCGTGCCGCTCACCTATATGCTGGATAGAGGTCATAAGAAGTAGGTTTTCTTGGCCCGAAGGTGGTTCAGAGCACAACAGAGAAGGTTCAAGTTATACGAGAGAGGATAAAGGCAGATCAGGACAGGCAGAAGTCATACGCCGATAATAGGAGGAGACCCTTGGAGTTCGATGTCGGGGACCACGTGTTCTTGAAGGTGTCTCCTCATGGCGGGCAGCAAAGATTCGAAAAGGGAAGCAAGCTTTCTCCCAGGTTCGCCGGGCCCTTAGAGGTTTTGTGGCAGGTCAACGAGGTGTCTCATCAACTGGAGTTTCCACCGCCGCTGCAAAGGGTGCACAACATCTTCCATGTGTCTCAGCTCTGTCGGTACCTGCACGACGATTCACATGTCCTCGACTAGGGAGAGCTAGATATCAGGGACGATGAAACATTCATAGAGAGACTCGTGATGATCAAAGGTCATGAAGAGAAGGTGCTTTTTGGATGAACTATTCCTTTGGTTCATGTGCTATGGAGGCATGGTGGGCTTGAGGAGAGTACCTGGGAATGGAAAGCACATATGTGTGCCCAGTCCCAGAGTTGTTTTGAGTTTTATCTTGTTTTTTTTCGTACTTGTTTACGATGTAATTATTGACCAGGTTAACAACGAAATGTGTTTCAAGTGCATAAGAAATGTCTTGAAATGTGGGGAGGGGAGGACCTGATCCATAGTTAAGACGCATTAAAGTTGATGCACCTAAACCCATGCGGGCGAGTTAGTGTCACCCAATGTGGATAGTATCTTAACGTGGGGGAAGGAAAACCCCTCACCCACATGACTAGATGGTTTAATCTTTTTCCTTGCATGGTTGCATGGGAGAGAGGAGCGGTATTTTGGAGATTGTTCATGAGATTGGTGAAGAAGGGGCCGCTCCTTGGTAACATGGAGGATTTCTCTTGAGAGGTATCTTTCAAGGGGGGATTTTTTCAGACCCCTCTCCTATCTTTAGGTGGTTTTTGGATTCTCGAGGATGAGAATGTTTTGAGAGGTATCTGATGTAATGGATCGGACCTCTCAAGTCTATTACTTTTTTAAAATGAGGTGTTAGAGGTGTTATGAAAGGTCGAGGTGACTTTCGGGTGCGTTTGGGTGGACATTTAAGGAAGACTAAAGGGCAATAGCTTTCGCAAGGGCTACACACGGTTTGTCTAAACCGTGCGGCCAAACAGTGCGAGGTTGGTGTTAGTGGCAGTGGATAATGCATGGTTAGCACATTATTTGGATAACCATGCAGACTAACCATGCAAGGAGTGTTGACAAGGCAGAAGCTAACGCATGGTTATCACACGAATTGTCAAACCGTACGGACTAACCATGCATGCACTTAATCTTAGATCCTAAAATTGTGGACTTAACTCGTTTTGCCTCTAAATGGTTCATTTGAGCCACTAAGTGGCCATAACTCGGGATTACCCTTCCTTACGGATAATAGAACCTCTCCCATGAATTTTGGAATCTATTCAAAAGCATTCCTTGGCAAATAGAAGCCGGTTTCTTGAGTTATGTGATCATTCTTGTTTGGTTTCTTAGATCTACTTAGATCTACTCCTCCTCTTCTCTCGGTTTCTTAGATCTATTCCTGTTATGGGTATATCTAAGTGTGTGGATGTCTAATATGGTGAGTCTTGGTCTTGATCTTGCTAAGAAGAGAGATCTAAGGCAGGTTTTTGGAGAATCGACCTAGGTTTCTTGAGCATTCTTCGACCGTCGTGGTTTCGTCAAAAACCTTTGAGGTAGGGATCTTACCTTAATCTCTCTCTCTTTCGCATCATGTGGGGTGGGTATCCTCTTGTTTCATGAGATAAGTTTGAACTGGTAAATAAAGATAATAACTAGTTAAAGAATATGTTTGGGGAAATTTTGTTGATATTGTTGTTTTATTTCTGTCAATGTTTATCCTTTGATTATGTTGTGAATTGAATGGGCTTATGCCTACTGAAAATCACGGTCGTTGGGGGACTTTTCTTGCACAATTAAATGTTTCCCTGTTTTTCTAGATTGTTTCTTGGATGGAATTAATAGAATGTGGAAATTGGTTAATTATATAAATTTGGATGATTAAATGAATACCTAGAACCCTTGTACGATCACCCCGATTAAACTAAATGAAATAATGAATTTGTGGGTGCTGGTTGGGGTCTAATTATGTGAAGGGATGTTTCGTGGGTTTTTGTGGAATGGGTGAGTAGTGGGGTTGCGGTTGGCTTGGTTGTGGGTTGGTGTGTATGATATGGTCGTGATGGGCAGCGGGGCTACGAGAAATAGTATCGAAGGGATGATAATGCGGTACATGTATTGTTTCTGATGTGTTTGTGGCTATGGTGGTTGGCAGCAGGGTTTTAGGGATGATTGTGCATATGAATAAAAAGTGGATGAGTTATCTAATGAATTGTGGGACATGGTAGTTGATTAAATGCGGAAAATCAATGGAATTGTTTGGAAAATAAAAGAAAATGGTGTTGTGTTTCTTGTGTTTTCCCTAACATTATTTGTGGTTGGAAGGGATATGTTTTATGAAAATTTGATCTGGTTTTGTTGTTGTTAGTTTCTCAGTAGTTAAAGAACTGATAAACTAAAACTGTTGAAACATGAAAAGCTTAATGGGGTTGTGGCTGTTTATTGTGTGCATACTTTCGTGGTAGCAGTGTCGTGGCATGTGCTCAGATCTTTGTGTAAAAGCCTTAGGATGGGCTGAGTGGTTGATATAATTATATAAATCTGTACGTTTAATGTTTCTTTACACACCCCACCCATGTCGAGCACTACGTGCTGAACACCCGTGGGATGGGGGGTGATATTCCCAACATCCAAAGGATGGATAGTTACTATTCTTCCATGTTCTCCCTCTTCCAGGTTCTATAGTCCAAGATCCTTCTAGCAGGTTGTGACAGATATTTCCCAAGAGTCTTCGGGAAGAAGATGTGATGTGTTCCAAAGAGTATTTGGGATGAGGATGAGATTTGGTTATGGCCGAGGATTGAGTCATGGAGGGATACGGGATGAGATGTGGTTATGGCCGAGGATTGAGTGCTGGTGGGATACTATGATCTTCGTATGGCCAGGTTGCGGCACTAGCTCGAGCTTCGTATGGACAGGTTGAAGAACTATCTCAGGAAAAGGGGGAAGCATCAAAGCGTTAAGCATGAGGGATTGAGTAGTAATCCGTGTGAAGGTTGTGCGGGGTACCCATTCTTTGATAATATTACTATACTACTCGATTGACTTGCGATATTTGGTGAGTGTGTCTTGTAAGGTTGGGTGGATAGATTCCTTACGAGGCTCTGGTTCCTTCTATTTTCTAATGGGGCATTGGGATGTCTCCCCACCTAAAAACAAGAGCTTTAGGTCTTCCTACTAAATATACTTGTATGCTCACCCTACGTTTACTTTTAGGTTTTCTGGAGGACTTCAGGGACCGTGCGGGACCTTGCTAGTTGGGTGTTGAAGTTTTGCTGGTTTCAGTTTTTTCTTTCTTTTTGGTATCGTACTTGGGAGCTTTTCTTGTACCTGTACTTTTGTTTTATTTTTGTATAAAACATGCATATGGGTTGGTTTTGGGTTTATTTTCATTTACTTGTTCCTTTTTCTTTTGGTGTTGGACTCTTCCTATTTCCCGATCTTAATTAATAAAAAGGGTAATGCCTCCCATATTTGAGGAAACTCATACCCTTGGTGCTAGTAGCCACTCCGAGGCCTACTGGAGGCAGGACTTGGGGGTCATTATCTCCCTTTCACAATTACCAGCTCAAGAGGGGAATCTTTGGTGGGAGGGGGTCGTGACACACTCTGTGGGTGTGTTTCCCATGTTTGGCCGTTTGTCCAAGATACCCGAGGGTATGCCATGTTTATCATGGTTGAATTTTCTTGAGACGAAATGTATACAATTGCTTGCTCTGTGTTGGGCTCAGCCCGGTTACTTGATTTTGTTCTATTCACCTGAGGGAAATTCCTGAGTGCAAGTGTTTTTTTAGCCTGAGGTCAATGTTTCTTATGCCTAAGGGTTGTAGCTTCCAAGCTTGAGGGAAATCACCTGAGGGTTTCGTTTTTGTTTGGCCTGAGGGAAAGATTCTATTTCTCCTGAGGGAAACGCATGAGGGCAAGGTTCTGGTTGGCCTGAGGGTAAGATTATGTTAGCCCGAGGGTAAGGGTTCTTATGTTTTAGGAAAATGTTTACTTCATATATTCACTGAGGTGATTTTACATGTTATACCTACCAAGCTAAATCACATGCTTGGTATTATTTTACCTTGTACTTATTGGATAGCTTGTTGTTGTTTTGTTGCGGCACCGTTTATGAGATTTTCAGTTGAGGATGAGTCTTGAAAATTTATAATTCAATTATCCTAAATTGTGAAATAATAATTAAATGGAAATGGAAATGGTAGGAGTATCTAATTTTGAGTACTTCATAGTTTACTGCATTTTCATTACTGCACACTGATGTTGCACAAATTCACTAATAGTTGGGCACGGGCCTTTGGTGGTTGCCTACTAGGATTTATTTCTCACACCATGTTTGGGTCATGTATTGGGTGCAAATAGATTATATTGTTGTATGTATGGATAAGGGGAAAAGGTCTTTATACAGGTACTTGATTGTTTCAGGGGATTATGAGAACATGGGACCGAGCTTAGGCTTGTGATGCTGTTGAGTTCCTACTGGGATGTTTTATTTTGCTTTTCTATATTTTCCCTTGTATTGTATTATTTTAAGTTGCAGTGTATCCTATTTTGGCTTATTTTTTTGACTTAGGGACATATTCTATCATTATATATGACTATTGGTCTTTTCTTTACATTAGTACTCTGTCTATTTTAGCCTTGGTATTGTTTACTACTTCTGCTTTTGTATGTTTATATTTTCTCCACTACGCTGCACTTTGACAAATGAGAGCATAGTTTCCCCACTATTAGACCCGGGCCCTCGCTGCTAGTCGGTAGCCTCTAGCATTTGGGGAAATGCGCTTGAGGTCATGTGACCAACCAGGTTTGAGGCACTCGTTGAGTGGAACCTAGATCTGGGACGTTACAAAGTGGTATCATAGGTTTTCTTTACTCTGAGTTATTTTATTATTTGGTGACAATGGTAATAGATAGATTGTTAAGGGATTCGGTAATAACTGTGTCTGAGAGTAGCTACCCCGTGTACAGGTAAAGGCTAGATTGTCTTAAATTAAATTGTGATTTTATGTTTATGATTATTACAATTGCTTTGATTTTCATCGTTGGGTGACACACTTGTTGTGTGCTGTTTATATTTTTATACTTCGTTCTATTTAGTCGCAACCAGATGTGATGAGGGTATTCCATCTCATGCGTCATTTAGGCACATGTTAGAATCACATGCCCCACATAGTTTCTATGCCATGTAGGTGCATTAGAAATTTTAGGTTGTTGTGATAGATGTTGTGCTAGAAAATACATGTTGTTGTGATAGATGCCTTGATAAAACACCTGCTATTTGATAGGGTATTGTTATGTAAGGTTTTGTGAATGAACGCCAAACAATGGTTTTGAGGAGTATGGGACCTCATCAGCCGGAATTTGGTGGATCATTGACTTTTTGACCTTGTTATAACACGCATAAGATGCCAATATTTGATTCGTGGGGAGTATGGTCCCTCACGGATCACAATTTGGCACTTAGGTGTTGGTTTCAGTGTTTTTCTGGGCTTTGCAGTAGTTTCTAAGGCTTACTGTTTGGAAAAACCCAGAATACACACCATGTAGTTCTGACTACACACCATGTACTCTTCTGTTCAAGAAGAAAAGAAAAAAAATAAGTAAACGGCGTGTACCCTAATTACACGTTTTGTAGTCTTTAATCGTGTCATAGGCCATGTGGGCAGAGACACGGGATGGGGAAGTTCTTGAGGGAACACACCGTGTGCCGATTGTACGCATTGTGTTTTGTTGACCATGTGTCTACCATGTAACTAACAACACGGGCAGAGAAATATGAGCTTATACACGTCGTGTCAATGATGAACACACCGTGGAGTTTGTCCTGGGGATCTGACCATGTAACTAACAAACACTGTTCAGTGTTACGTTTTCTTAAACACTTCGTGTACCTGAGGGACACATCATGTAGTCTTGACTGGTGAGAGGCCATGTGGACTTGGCCGTGGGGCTGGGAAAACGGAGTGGTGTACGTACCACGTACGGGTGTAACACGCCGTGTAAATTCAACCGAGTATCCAGTTGTGTCACTAATAGCACAAGCAGTTGGAATCTAAGAAGTACACACTGTGTCTATCTGGAACACACCGTGTAGTCTAACCTGTGTACTCATCCATGTCGCGGACAACATGGGTCGGTGATGCTTGTCTAGTACACGCCCTATAGATCTTATACACGCCATGTAGTCTCCTTTAAAAGAGAGTCGTGTGGCTAAGCCCTGTAGAAGCACATGGGAAGGGGAAGAAATTTCAAGTACATACTGTGTGTGTGGACTACATTCCTTGTGTTTAGGGTGTTACACGACCAGTTTTGGTAGAGTAAATGCCCATGTGAGAGACTAAAGGGAACACATCGTGTAGTTATTATACACGATGTGTAGTCTTGTTTAGTAAAACTTGAATGTTTTCTTTCTCATGTTCTCTTATTAAACTCCTCATTTTCAATCCTTGATTAACGTAATTTGTGGTGTGTTTTGACCATGTAGAGTCATTCTGCCAAGACAACCTCGAGTTGTTCGCCAGGAGAGTGGAAATGAGTATACTCCAGAGACGTTAGGCCACGAGCTACTGATGGATCCTCCAGCAGAGCTAGATGAGGCGCTAGCCATTATACCGGACACAGGCATGGAGGCACATTTTTGTGAAGGCTTCATGCGGTTTATGCAGACCTTCCAGGGAGCACTACCGGCTGCCACTTCTATGGTATAGATGACTCATTTATTACAGTAGCAGCATCTGCCTATGGTTTCAGGGTACGGTAAACCACAAGCCACAGAGTCTTGTCTGGGTTCTATGCAGACTATCTTCGAGCATATGGAGATGCCTCCAGGGCAGAGGGTCAAGCTCGCTATATACATGTTGCATGATTCCGCCAAGAGGTGGTGGGATGTTACCACCCAGACTGAGCATCACAGAGACATGGTGTGGGAAGATTTTCAGGTATTATTCTATGACTTTTTCTTCCTAGAGACGTTGAGGGAAGATCGAGCTTGAGATTTCATTAATCTGCAGTAGGGTGCCATGTTAGTGATGTATTATTCTGTCTGCTTCACTGAGCTACAGCGCTTCGCACCTGTTCTGGTGGGAGATGAGGCTTTGAGGGCTCGACTCTTTGAGGATGGTCTTTGATATGAAATCTGAGCACTGGTGAATGTTTTCAGGTTTCCTATAGTGCATGCTATTGTGAACTAGGCACTGATTACTGATTGGAACCTATGGGAAGCTAGTGGTGTAGGCCAGGGTGGTTCGGCACCAGTTTCTAGTATTATTTCTACCAGTACATGGAAGAGGTAGATGGATTTCTCTCATGGTGGCAGTATTATCCAGAATATTTATTCAGGTGGCTCGATAATGTGCTACCAGTGTGGTAAAGAGGGGCACAAGAGACCTCAGTGTCCACATGACCCAGTGGAGTGCCGAGATTATGGAAAGATGGGTCATTTGCAGTGATTTTTCATGGGGTTTCCACCAGTGGCTAGTGAGAGGGGTTATTTGAAGACTCTGTGTGCAGGAGCAGAGCATGTAGCTTCTTACCAGTCCGGGAATTGGAATACGTTGGGACGTACAGGCTGAGGTGGTGGTCGTGGTCGTGGAAGCCAGACACCAGGATCTCAGAGACAGCAGGGCGGGTCAGCTCAGGGTATCCAGGTTGTGTCGCAGGGTGGTGGCACTGGGCAAGCATATGCAATGAAATAGACCCAATAAGAGTAGCATCTCAGACCTTCCACTATCCGAGGTACTATTCTAGTAGCTTCTGTTTTTTCTTCAGTACTTTTTGATACTTGTGATATATATAGCTTTATATTTGTTCCCATTTTGGAGAGTCTTGGGCTTTGTGTTTCTTCTTCTTCTGATATCATGACGCTAGACACTCCGTTGGGGATTAGAACGGCAGGTGTGCATCAGTGTAGGGAGTGCCCCGTAGAAGTTGGTGGGTGTTACTTTCTATGTGACCTCTTTGTCTTAGGGACGACGAGATATGATGTTATTCTCAGGATGGACTGGCTGGTACCCTTTCAAGCCTTTCTGGATTTCTGTTATCACAGGGTGAGTTTTATGTCACCAGAGGGTGGAGAGTTTCTATACAAGGGAGAATGGGATGTCTAGGTGAGCTGAGCTAGACCCAAGCATCATGGGATAGGTGGTGTAATATCCAAAATTGAGAGTTTATATCTGGATGACTAGGGAACTTGTCAGAAGAATTTACCTCCAGTAGTTGATCGTTTCAGGGATGTTTTCCTGGATGAATTTTCATGTCTTCCTCCAGAGCGTGAGGTGGATTTCTTTATTGAGCTTGTTCCAAGAGTAGCACTGGTGTCCATTCCTATTTATAGGATAGCTACACCAGAGTTGTAGGAGCTCAAGAGGCAGTTGGAGGAGTTGAAGGCAAAGGGTTTCATCCGACTCAGTACTTATCTTTGGGGTTTTCCTATCCTTACTGTGAAGAAGGAGGACGGTACCCTCAGACATTTTTTGGATTATCAAAAGCTGAACCAGTTGACGGTCAAGAACTGATATCCCTTTCCAAGTATTGATGATATTTTTTATCAACTTCAGGGAGCATGAGTGTTATTGAATATTGACTTGAGATCTGGATATAATCAGTTACGCGTTAGACCATCGGATATACCTCTTACAGCTTTTAGGAGAAGATATGATCTATACGAGTACTTGGTCATGCCGTTCGGACTCACGAATGCACCAACAGTTTGCATGGCTTTGATGAATCGTGTTTTCCACCCTTATCTAGATTCTTTTGTGGTAGTCTTCATGGATGATATCTTGGTTTACTCTCATACTCGAAATGACCATGCTACCCATCTTGACATCATTCTGAGTACACTGAGAGAGCATCAGCAATATGCTAAGCTCTCAAAGTGAAACTTTTGGATGGGCCAGATTCACTTCCTGGGTCATATCATCTCAAAGGTAGGATTTGCAGTGGACCCAGAGAAGGTGAGAGAAGTACTTTTTTGGGAGAATCCTAAAAACGTGTTTGAGAGACAGAGTTTCTTGGGTCTTTCTAGTTGCTATAGGCGCTTTATACAAGACTTCTTCCACTTAGTAGCACCATTGATGGGTTTTACTAAGAAGGTTGTGATGTTCGTTTGCTTGTTCATGCGTTACGCTATTGGAGACATTATCTCTTGGGAGAACATTTTGTGGTGTTTACGGACCACACAAGTCTGAAATATATCTTCACCCAGGGTGACTTGAATCTGAGATAGCAAAGGTGGTTTGAATAACTTCATTCCTTTGACTTTGATCTTACCTATACACCTAGTAAAAGTAACACAGTTGCTAATGTAATCTATAGGAGGACTCAGTTTCAGGAAGTGCAGGAGGCTAGAGGTGAGTGGAAGATAATGGATTTGTTCTCTGAGATGCATTTGGAGGTGCACAATAGTCAGGGGAAATTCTATATTTCTTCCTTAGCTGTGACTTCTACCCTCCTGGATAGAGTGAGGATGAGACATCTATCAGATTCAAAATTCCTAGTTCTAAGGTAGTCAATGGAAAGTAATGACCCTCCTCCTAGTTGGACGATAGACGATGATGAGGTATTGTGTGTCCATGGACGAGTGTGGGTTATAGGGTATATACGCAAGGAGATGATGTGGGAGTTTCAAGATTTAGCTTGGGTAGTGCATCTCAGAATTACCAAAATGTATCGTGACTTGAGACGTTAGTATTGGTGGTCGGGTATGAAACGATAAGTAGTTGGTTTTGTTGAAAGATGTTCCACCTGTCAGCAAGTGAAGGTAGAGAATCAGAGGCTAGCTGGACATTTACAATAGATAACCATTCTGGAGTGGAAGAGGGATGATGTCGCAATGGAATTTTTGATCGGGTTTCCGAGGTCACCTCGAGGCAGTGATGTCGTGTGGGTTGTTGTGTACTTCCTTACAAAGGTAGATCACTTTTTTCCAATCAAGGAGACCTTCAGTGTTGATGATCTCGGAAAGTTCTATATCAGAGAGGTGGTATGTCTTCATGGGGTTCCTAGTTCTATCATTTTTGATAGAGATGCCCACTTTACATCTCATTTTTTGAAATGTTTTTAGAGGGAACTGGGTACATAGGTGCTTTTGAGCACAGCTTACCACCCTCAGACTAATGTCCAGTCAGAGCATACAATACAAGTGCTTCAGGAAATGTTGCATGCATGCGTCCTAGACATTGGGGGCTCTTGGGAGAGGCACATACCCCTGGTTGAGTTTTCATAGAATAATAGTTTTTAGGAAACTATTGAAATGTCACCTTACGAGGCTTTATATGGGAGGTCATGCCGATCACCTTTGTGCTGGTTGGAGGTAGGTGAGGCAGCTTTACTGGGACCATGTCTTCTATAAGAGACTACAAAGAAGGTCCAGTTGATTCAGAAGCGGATGGATACCACACAATGTTGTTAGAAATCTTATGTTGATTTTCATAGACAACCCTTGGAGTTCATGGTCAGGGATCAGGTTTTCTTGCGTGTTTCACCGAGGTTGGGACATAGGTGAATCCGGACACAGGGTAAACTTTCACCGAGGAATGTGGGGCCGTTTGAGATTCTGGAGAGAGTTAGGATTTTTGCCTATCGGTTGCAGTTACCACAGAGGTATTGGGCCATGCATGACGTCTTCCATGTATCTTAGTTGCGCCGTTATCACTCAGACCCATCTCACTTTTTTCATCTTGAGGAGGTTGAGCTTCAGGCTGACGCATCCTTTGAGGAGAATCTGATTCGTATTATTGATAGGAGCACAAAGGATCTCTAAGGCCAGTCAATTCTTCTCGTACGGGTGTTATGGCAGCATGGCCAAGTGCAGGATGAAACTTGGAGTAGGAAACCAACGTATGTGCTCAGTGTACAGAGTTGTTCTGAGCTTTATATTCACCACCATTGGAAGGGAAATTTGGGGATGAATTACTTTAATGGGGAATCTTTTAAGAACCTATTTCTTATTCTTGATGTATGGGTTTCTTCTTTTCCTTTTTACTTTATGGTTTTTGAGAAAATAAGAAAAATGGGAAAAATTCCCAAATTTTGTGGGTTCACGCCATGTACTTTGGCCGTGTTGGATGAGTACACAGGGTGTGTAGGCTTGTCAGCAATGAAGGGTGTAACAACTGACTACATATCATGTACTTGGTATTTACATGGCATATAATCAGTCGGCATGTGAATAGTAAGGTGGTGGGAGTAGCCGCTAGCAGAGCAACAGTTTATGCCGTGTATTCATAAATACACGCCATGTACTCATGTCGACAGATGAACAGTGCGGCGGAGAAAAGTAGCTACCATAAGAATAGTTAAAATATTAAAATTACACACCGTTTACTTGAGAGTACACGCCGAGTATTTTGTTTTTTCACTTAAAACAGGTAGTAGCCTCCACATTCGATAGAGGAGGTAGTGGATGCGTTTGGAGCACTAGGAGAGAAGGTCGATGCTTTGAGGAGCTCTCGACCGCACACCGGAACTCAGATTCCTTTGCTGACGGTCTCAATTGAAATGTGTGGGTGAGTTCTTAAATATTATAGAACCCTTCCTTCCAATTGTTTCCTGAGGGAAAGTTATTTTGAGTTTTAACGAGTAGTTGTTAATCCCAGATCTATGCCATTCTCAGGTGTTTCGAGAGGCATCGTTCACATATATTTAACAAAGGAGATCAAGGTAGGTGGTCTGATGTTTAATTCCAATTGTCATGTGATTTTTGTGTACCATTGTGCTACACTCCCATGTTTGTGGTGTCTTATAGATGAGGCCTTGATTAATTAAATACCTAGAATTGTGTAGGAAATTTAATGAATATGTACAACTGCTATTTGGGATCATTTCTTGGATCCAAGGACACCCTCGGGGTGCGTTTCCCTTTTTTAGCTATTTGGATAGGATACCCAAGGGTATACCGTGTTTTAGCGTGCTTGAATTTTATTGAGAGGAGATGTATATAATTGCCTGATATGTGTTAGGATCGGCCCGGTTACTTGCTTCTGTTCTATTTCCCTAAGGGAAAGGCCTGAGGGTAAGTGTTTGTTTAGCCTGAGGGAAACGTTTCTTATGCCCGAGGGTTGTAGCTTCCACGCCTGAGGGAAATCACCTGAGGGTTTAATTTTTGTTTGTCCTGAGGGAAAGATTCTATTTCACATGAGGGCAAGGCTTGAGGGCAAGGTTCTGACTGGCCTCAGGGAAAGATTCTTTTTATCCCTAGGGCAAGGGTTCTTATGTCTGAGGACACTGTTTACTTCGTATATTCACTGAAGTGATTTTACATGTTATACCTACCAAGATAAAGCACAAGCTTGGTATTGTTTTACCTTTTACTTGTTTGATAGCTTGTTTTAGTTTTATTGTGGCACTGTTTAGGAGATTTTCGGCTAAGTCTGAGTCTCAAGAATTTATAATTCAATTATCCTGAATTGTTAAATTATAATTAAATGGAAATGGAACTAGTAGGAGTAGCTGCTTTAGAGTACTTTATAGTTTACTGCATCTTCATTAATGCACACTACTGTTGCCCAAATTTACGGATAGTTGGCCATCGGCCTTTGGTGGTTGCCTACTGGGATTTATTTCTCACACCCTGTTTGGGTCATGTCTTGGGCCCAAACAGATTATATTGTTGCATGTGTGGATAAGGGAAAGGGTCCCTATATAGGTACTTGATTGTTGCAGGGGAGTAGGAGAGCATAGGACCGAGCTTAGGTTTTTGATTCTACTGAGTTCCTGATACGCTATTTTATTTTGATTTTCTATATTATCTCTTGTATTGTATTGTTTCAGATTGCAATATATCCTGTTTTGGCTGCTTTCTTATAATTAGGGACATATTCCATCATTATATATGATTGTTCGTCTTTTCTTTACTTCAGTACTCTATCTATTCCGGCATTAGTATTGTTTACTGCTTCCACTTTTTTATGTCTATATTTTCTCTACTGCACTAAACTTTGACAAATGAGGGCATAGTTTTCCCACTATCGGACCTAGGACCTCGTTCCTAGTCGGCAACCTCTAGCGTTTGGGAAAAGTGCGCTTGAGTTCATGTGACCCACCGGGTTCGGGGCACACGTTGAGTGGCACCTGGATCTGGGATGTTACAAGGACAAGATATGATATTAAAAATATTTTTATGGTTCTTTTATAAATTAATAACATGTTTAAAAATATTATATGGGATACACGGACATGTATGAAGGAAATCAAACCTAATGTAAGGATTTCTTGTCTCACTTTTACTTCCATGAGACATATGTCATATCCACCACTTTTTTCATTTGTGTGGTGTATATACTACCCTGTTGATATGTTATGTCATGAATATATTTATCATAATGGTATTAAAGTTTAATATTATGTCATTTAATATATGGTACATACTATTTAGTAGTTAAGAAAGTGGTAAGGGTTTATCTAACAATCTCATCATTTATTAGGATTGTTTATATTTACATATCCCTTGGGGAATTATTTCATATTTATTTTTTAAAAATAAATCTATAGTCATAATATATTTTATTTATTAACATTTATAAGTAATATTAACATTTTACACTCTTTTTTTGTTAAAATGATTGAAATAATGTTCTTAAGAAAATTTGAATTTATTTCTCTCCTCGGTTGAAAATAATTTTTCATCAAACCCCATGTTTTTTAACTAAATTTTCAAAAATGTTTTTATCATTTTAAAAATGATTTATGAAAGAAATTTTTTACCCTTTTAACTCTTAAAGAAATGTTTTTAAATGAATATTCATGTTTTTTTCAAAACAATGCATGTTTTTCTTTTACCAAATATATGACAGGAATATTTTTTTAATGTGTGCGACATTAATATAAGTTTCAACTATCATTACCACTCAAAATTTTAAAGTGTATTTTATAGTGTTTCAATGTTTATTTTCAAATAAAATTATTTTTATTTTTTTTTTAACTTTTTTAAAAAGTGACTCTCAAATTGAAAAGGTTATATTCCCTAAAAATGTTATTAGTGAAATTTTTATTGTATTTCTATTCATAAATGAAATTTACCCTTTTATTTTAATTATGATCCACTGGGGAAATGTTTTTTTGAAATCATACTTATTAGTTATATGGATGGTTTATGGTCGGTTTGATTGAGGATGTACAATTTTATTAACATTCTCCATTTTACTCTATATGGTTTATGATTATGTTTATTGATTGTGGTATATATTAAAATTCATTATGTTAGATTTTAAATATAAATTTTAATTCTTATTATGCTTCACCCCTTTTATATTAGGAATGCATTTAACGTAGTAAGTGATTGGTGGGGCCCTCTATATCCCCTTAATGCATTGGTTTGTATCGTAAGAAAACTAGAATGGGTTTTGGATGAGGTATTACCCATTTTTATATATGTATTTGAATGAGGCCTCGAGAGTATAATATTTCTTGGAACAAGGCCTTAATGGTATGTTTCAGATGTCTAAAATTATTAATTTCATAATTATAAATCCATTTATTTATTCTCCATATGAATATTTGATAATTTTAAATATAAATGGTTAAATTATCAAGATAATTTGATTTTTTATATGACATTATTTGATCATCATTTATTCATGTTGTATTATGCTCATGTTATTGATTAAATTTTAGGTGTTTTAGTTATTTACCTTTCCATATTGAGTATTCCTTTTTTATTCATATCATCCTATATACTCTTACCCTTACTGATCATCTGAGATCACCCCTTTATTATGAATTATTTTACCAAGGATGAGAGGAAGTATATTGTGATTGATATGTAGGTATACCCTAAGAGGAATAATTAAATTATCAAAGAAAATTCATTTTTTTCATTTTTATTCTTTCAACTTTAATAAGAATATAATTTCTTTATCTAGATTTCCAAGGCTGCTAAACAATTTAGTCATTCAGGATATGCTTCAGTGTATCTTATGCCAATGTAATAATGTTTACATCGGATTGGGGTTACTGGGGTCAGGGCGCAATAGTGGGCCTAGGCTGGGTGAGTCTGGGGTAATATAATAATAAAATAATAATTGAATATTTATAAACTAAATAATCTTGTCTGCAATAAATAAATAAATAATATAAAACACCTCTAAATATATAGTGTTGTTTTAAACTTCCAATAAATAAAAACCCATCATCAAAAAACTAGTGTGAAATGATTCCTAACACCACTATATTTGAATCTTTATAGAAAGTGACATTGACAATTTAAATGTTTTTTAGACTCCCTCTATGTCCCAAAAAGAGTACTTCTAAATAATCTTTTTTATAAAGTGTTGTTAGGTAATTGTTTTCCTCCAACATTGTTTAATGTTCAATTATTAAAAACCAATATTTATTATATAAATTATTCTACATTTTGTGTGTGAGAGTTTAAAAAATATATTATCAAATAATTCTCAATATTTATTTATATTGATATTTCTATACATGATATTTTTGTAGATAATTTTTCACATGTATAAAAACTTATGAGATAAAGGTTTTAATCTTATATAATATATAAAATTATGATGTTATTCATATGTAAATTATTTTTCAATATGAAACAAAAAATATAGCCATATTATATTCTTATGTAGTCTATAGAATATAGTGTTTAGTATTATTTGAATAATTTTCCAATGTATTATATCTTACACATTATTGTTTTATTCATGCATGGGATGTTTGGGTTTTTGTTAATTCTTACAAGACTTATTTTATGTAAAGTATAGACTCTTAAAATTTAAGTTATATTTAGAGATTAATTTAAATTACATAATGAGTTATTATTATTCATGACTAGTTAATTATATATATTCACACATAAATATAAAAATAGTGAATATATTCCAATATTTTTTTAAGATTTATCTTACATGAAGGAGATAATTTAGATTAATCATAAATATTCAAATTTATCGATATTTTATCTTAATATTTTGATTACTGACATAAAAAATAATGTTTTTATCAAAATAAAAATGATTTATTATCAAATAATATATTTTTAGATATGTTTCCCCATGTTTATTTTGAGAAATTTAAATTGAATATTGAAGATTTTTTGTAATAGTTATACAGATACCTATATATAGGTATAGGATCAAATAATTATTTTGAATAAATAATATTTGAATTAAATTAAAAATCTACCAATATGATAGTAAAGAAGTAATAGACCACCCCCAATATGATATTATCTATTTTTGACCTCTACCTCACTTATTCTTTCATAAGATATTAGAAAATCCTCCCCTATAAAACACATCATATAAGAAGTAATATCCACACTAGCATATAATGTAGATCCTTATTCTGCAATATCATTGATGTGTGATCACCCCACCGACCTCCCCACCCCATAAATTTTAAAATATATCCCCTACCATGATATTTTGGACATTGGGCCTCATCCAAAATGGGAATTTTGCACATTATATGGTCTAAGCCTCCCCTAGAACATGAATCAGGAAGGATGAGTTATCCACAATGTCGTCCAATGAGATTCATTTATTTATCACATATTTAATAGATAACTAGAACAAATTTTTTAGGGAAGTAAGTTTCAAATTTTTCAATTTTTATTCTATAAAATTTTAAATTTCCTTGATTCCTAAATTATATTGATATATAATTTGATTGACGTGTTTTATAGAGTTATGTGAATTACATTGGAGAATATATTTGGAATTTTATAAAATTTAATGATATTGTTGAATGTTTTACATGTAAATTCTTATTGATATTTAATTTAAATTTTCTAAACTATTTGAGTAGTTTTGAGATAACTATGGTGAACTCATTCATAGTTTATGATTATGTAGTAACGAATTTTGAGTCTTATTTTTATTTTTCTATATGTTTCTAATTTCTTTATAGTATACCCCCAATAACTCATTATGGATTCTCAAGTAGGAGATGAAGGTAAAAATCCATATATAAACCATCCAATTTATTAACTTAGACTTAACATTTTTAGTATTTTAGTCATAATATTTTCCAGGGGTACCCTATTCCTATGAAATAGAATAGTGGTTAGAGAACATAGATAAGGACATACATCTTCTTAAACTAATTGAGTCTCTTAATAATGATTTTTCTATATTTTATATTGATGGTCCATACTATATGTTTTGAAATTTTATCATTTTTCATAATAAAAAATAGGATCCCTATTGATATGGTTTCAAAGTATTGATCATGTAGAAATATTTTTTCAAATACCATAAATGTATCTAAAGAATTATAATTATATTTCCTCAAGTACAATGGACAATCAGTATTAGAGTATACTCATTGGTTCATTGAATTGTTACCCTATCTACAAGATTGAACCTTGGATGATTCATTATGTTCTCAATATTTTTTTGAGGTGTTCATTCTAAGCGTCAATTGAAAGAGTATACTTTTAGAAAAGCCTCTTATATTGTTGTGGTGAATAAAGTCTTACGATTTAAGGTTGAAATCACTATTTTTCATAATGTGTATGAATTTTCTTCTAGCCTTGGGGGTGGTGAAGGTAATTACAGCAATAAAAAGGGGAAATGGTCTACATTTTATCATATGGGTGGTGGAATAAAGATATCTTCCTATTTATTCAAATGATGTTCCTTTTGTATTGTGTCCTTAGTGTGATATTATTGAATTATGACATGTAATAAGAATCCATAATGTTTAGTGTATTTAAGAACTTCTATAGTTGGTGTTATATCATTCATCTATAGGGGTTAGATAAATGATGTTTTTATAAAATAAGTGAAACTAAATCTACCCATTTAGAATATTAACAAGTTATTCTTGCTGAAACTAGGTCTAATATAATTATTTATTGAGTAGATCTAAATTATTTTATGTATATATATATACAGTCTTTCATAAGTTGTATTATTTTCTCAGATAATTAAATTGATGAAAATATTAATACCAATTATTCATTACACTTTGTTATAGTACTATAAAATTATAGTTGATAATGTTTGAGAATTATATATTATTTTGAGGGATTCTCACTTGGGTGATGAGGGAACCTAATAAAAGGAACTATTGTTTATTCTCATTTTATTTTTTGAGGATTTCGGTAGATTTTCATGGATTATTCCATTAGTTTTGAATAATATATACATTATATGAATTATAAATATGGTTAAGAGAATGTAAGTGATAATTGTTTCCTTTTTTCTTATAATATTTGTTTGGTATTTTGATCTAGTGTATCTTGATATTACATATTAACAATGGTGTTAGTTGTGGGTTATGCACATGAACTATGTATTAATGATAAAATATTAAGTTTCTTCTTATTCCCAATAATGTTATTCAAGGGGTTTATTGGGATATTTTTGTAAGACCTATCATGTGAGTGACTTGGATTTCCTTAATTTTAGAGTTATGTCTATAATGGGATAGTAAATATCATCATTTATTTGATAAATGCATTTTTTTTCTTTGAGAAATTTATGGGGGCATAATGTGATATATTAGAGAGAATTATAACACCCATGATGTCTTAATAAGTTTTTAAATAAATAAATTAGTTATTTTTATCTTTATTTATTTCTTTAGGATAGATCTCAGGTCGAATATGTGATTTTTGGACCAGTAATGTTGTTGGGGGTGTTGTCATAGACTGTTAATGGAGTTCAAGTATTGGCCCAGAAACATAAATATAATTATATATCATGAATAATATTATTCAATATCATTGGGTAAAACATCATGGTAAGGGTTTTATGAGGAAATAAGTGTTGGTTTGGTTGTTTCACATATGGTGGCCAAGGGGTGTCATAATGCAGAGGGTAGAGGATGATTTATTTAGTTAGAGATGAATAAGGATCTCCTTATGTCTAAGTTTCATTTCTATGTGATGGATTATAGGGAGTTATAAATTTCTAAATTTAATATATAAAATGGTAATCCTTTTGAAAATGTTAAATTTACATTATATAGGACTACACATAAATAATGTTTCCGAAGTTGGGAGAAATTATGATTGGAAGAGTCCAAATAATGGATAAGGGGAATAATGGTGTAACAAGTGTATGCAACAGTCAAAAATAGCTATGTACCAAATGTAAGAGTTCACTATGAAATATTAATTTCACTTACAAGTACCATCATATATAAGGGTCCATGAAATTTTTAGAAAATTAAGTGTGCTGGTCTTGATAAGGAAATCACATCACGAGCTAGGGTGTCAGACCATAGTGCTTTTAGAGATGAGGAGTCATGCCATAAATGAGGAAGTCCATTCCATGATGGCCTAAAAATGATATTCTTGGTTCATCGTAGAGTAATTGGACCATGTAATTAAAATAAGTTCCATTCTAGGGGGAGGCCCTAAATGTTCATTGTGCTATAATGCATATAGTCATGTTATGATGATTTACGAGGACTGTTTTTATAAAATTAATTAGATAAATTATTTTAATATTAAATGTTAATTTAAAATGGTTCTTCTATTTTTTTTGGTAAAAAACTTTATTCCCTCTACACTTTATTGTTTTCAATTTTTGGGTGAATTTTTTATTCCTTTCCTAATTTGAGTTCTATTTGATCTTAGTGATAGCTAAAGTTAATCCTATAATTCCTATTTGATATATTTCATAGTCTTGCACTAGTTATGTATTTTACAACTTAATTTTGTGTTTCTATTATATTAATTAATTTATTCAATCAAATCTTGAGTCAATAGACAATATTCAATGGAAATTTTACATAAAGAATAAAGAAACTTTATCCCAACATAAACATTTATTCCTGAATCTATGATTTTAGCCATATTCATAAATAATGAATATGATGTCATAAAAATTTTACTAAGTGAGCCTATTCATTCCTGATAATGTTTCATAATTTATCTCTCAATTTCAATTAATTAGAAAAGGATTTCCTTATTTTTTAATTCCTAATTTTTTTATAATAACTATGAACAGTAGATGTTTGGGTAAATTCCTTATGTATTTTACAAAGAAATATTATAATTAAAAGGGGATGCATTAAATATTATTTATATGTTTGGTTTAATTTAAATTATAGTTAAATTTACTAATATTTCTTCCATGACTTGGTTTTCACTTATTATTTTATAACTTTTTTCCCTAAACATATTCAAAAATATCATTTAGCAGATGAAAAAATGGATTTTATGATGTTAGTATACCCATGAAGTGGTTGAAAATATGTTAGCATAAAAAAATTTAGTTATAGTGATTTTTTACTTAAGTTGATGAAATTATGTACTTTTTTTGAATGTTTTTTATATTGTAATTATAGATGAAAATGGGGCATTATTAATGAAGGGTTTTTTGTGGTGGTGGTTGTTTTATGATTTTCTTTTTATATTTGTTTATATTTCTCTTATTAATTACTCATATCCATTTTATATCATGGGATACCAAAAAAAGTTAAATGGAGATATTTCTATGATTACTACTATAGTAATTTATTCTACTAAGGATAGTGACCCCTGGTCTGATCTATTCTCTACTTTGGGGTGGTTCCCTCTCAGTTGGTGTAGTTTAAGGTTAAACTAGTTTTTGGTAGTAAAAAAACTTTACATTATATATATATATATATATAGTTTTTTTATTTTCTAAGATTATCTCATGGGATAAAAGGATTCCCTATGATGTGTATTGTGATGGTTATTCCTTTGTAGTTTATTAATTGTTATTTTCATGATGATTGTGATTTTTCCTATTCAAATGATAATTGTTTTTTAGAGATTTAATGTCAATCTCTTACTACTTCTATTGTGTTTATTATGCTATATCCCAATCACATTTATGTTTTTTACTAAAAATATAATTTCATTATATTCAATTTCACTTCATTTAATTTGAATGGGTAAAAAATAATAGGCTTTCACTTTTAAATTCATTACATGGGTTTTTCAAAATCATAATTTAGAACTATTTTATATACCTTAGTATATCCAATTTTCATAAAATGATTCAATGTATGTTTTATTAAGATGTTTTTTATTTAAATTTTCTAAAATGGTTTTTTTCCTTTTGGGGCATATTGTTACTTTTTTATTCAATATGAAAAGAGTAATTTTCTATTATATTTCAAGCTAGCATGAAATGGATTTAAATTTAAATGTAATTCATGGGGTCTGTGAGAATATATATTAGGAATTATTATCCAAATTAATATAATATTATAGGTTAATTATCGGTTCCAATTTGAATAAGGAGATGGATTCTAGTTCATGACTTTGGAATGTTAGATGTGGTATGTGAATATGATTTACTTGGTTCAAGTAGATATAGGTAATGGTCTTTATTCTAGGACCTTGTTTGGTTGTGTTTTATGGGAATTTTTTATTTTAAAAGACCTTTTAGAATTCATTTTCCTTATTTACTTTAGTATTATGTTAGTTTTTTATTTAATGTACATTTTTTATGTATATTTAATGTATTAAACATATTTATTTATCTATTTTATGTATAGTAAGGTTAGTAATATTTTTATTGATAATACAGTTTTGTTAGTTATAAATCATTATATTTCATAGCTGTATCCATTCAAATTATGGATGGATAACTATAAATTTATGACTGGTTGTTCAATATTTATGACTATTTGATTAGGAAAATCATTAGCACATGTGTTTTTTATTCCCAATAACTAGTTTCCATCCTGAAATGATCGAGAATGTACTTTATGACCTTTCATGGGTTGACTCATGCACCCAAATCAAGGGGATCCCTAGTTGGATCATGAATGTTAACCTAGATATATATATATATATGGGAATTATAATATAAGAAATAAATATACCAATCATGTATTAGGAAAATGATTGAATGATACATCTGTGAATTATAAAATTGTTACTATTATTTATATTCAAGTTTTTTACATTTTAAGATTAAATGTGTAGATGAAAAAAATGAATAATCATGCTACATCTATGTGTTCTTAAAGATTAAAATATGGATTTGGATCATTATATATTTTTATAAAGAGAGAAAACATATTTCTGAATATGATCATCTAAATTTAGTTATAGTTTAACATTATCATGTTCTGCTCCCATCAAAAACATCAAATGTTGTCAGTATTTTTTGGTTGAAAACATCTTATATTAAGTGTGTTTTTTATTCCAATATAGGTCTTATTATAGAGATCCTAGTAAAATATATCATAATTTGTAAAGACTATGTGTTATCTTATCACAATTAATTGTGAATATCACTAGTAAAATGATTTATATAAAATTTTGGATCATACATTGGGTGATGGTGGAATAGAGTAGGAGATTATCTTGGAGATCCCAAAAATACTATTAAGATCAAGTTATTCCTTTTCACTTACATTTCTGTCTATCCTGCTTCATATTATATTTAATATTTAGTATAGATTAAAAAATTATTTTATGAGGAATGTAAAATACTTGATTTTTGTAATCAATAACACAATCCACCCTCTCTTGAGTCATTTTCATTATAACATCCCAACCCAAACCAACGATTCTAATCCAGAAGGTTGTATAACCTCATACATTCCTCCTCGTATGCAAGAGGCTACCAACCAGAAGCAGGGGTCTAATTCCATTAGTGGGGAGACTATACCCTTTTTATCATGTCATAGGATAATAATCAACAATATACAATATAATAAATAATCAATGTAAATAAATTGAAAGATAAAATGACATACATGAAAGGAAAATGAAAGAAGCTCCCAAATTTGGCGTTTCTATTAATGGTAAATAAATATTATAATTAAACAAATGATAAACTAAAAGTCTCGATGGTGTCTATCATTTCCTACTACTAGATCCACACTCTTTAGCTCAGCTACCCACCATAGATCCCTTTCCCTTCACTGAATCCCTCATTAAATATATAATCACACCAAAAAAATTTAGTAGAGTGTGATTACAAGAATCATTAGGACACAATCAATGTGTCCTCAACCTAGTGTGATCAATTATAATAGTGTATCCCATAAAAATAATAAATTTATAACAATTAAAGACATAAAAACCAAAATTTATCGGTTGTGCACTAACTAAGCTGCAACAACCCCTGGTTGTAGCTGCTTCAGCCCCATACTAGAATTATAAAAATAAATCATCAAAGGAATCATAATCCATCTGAAAAAGCTATTGGAATACCACTTAGAATCCATAAGTCATCGAGTGATTGTAACCTACTCAAAATCCACTATGCATTAAGTAATACTCGAATTCCACAAGGCATATAGTATCTGTAAACTAATCAGAAACCACAAGGCACTGTATAATACTTGGAATCCAAAAGGTATCAAGTATCAACCAACTACTCGGATTCCACAAGGCATTAAGTAGTGTCCATTTCATAAGGCTAACATACTCCACCATCATTGTCGTCATACATCGTGTATACTTGACCTCGAAGGGATGACCAGACCCTGATGTTCATCTATCATGTGTACAAAGAAAAAAAATCCAAGGAAAAATATTACAGAGTAAGGGTTACCATGATAATACAAAATGACATGGAATATATAGTATCAATACAATATCCTGTGAAATATTTTAATGTAGAAAAAGGATACTCTAATATATATCATGGAAACTATCATCACAACATGCCTCACAAACTACACACACCCACATAAGATTTCAAGTAAAACATTGATATCAATCAAGCTATACATAAATCATATCATGGAAATATGTGTGTAATGAAGGTCAGCTATTGAAAGGAACATCCTACCTCAATAGTCATTGGTGTCAAAGGCAATGATAAACCACCCTATGTGGTTTGATAGCAAGAGTGAAAACCTCAATAGCCAAGAAAACCTCTCCATGGACTTATTATCATAAATGTCATCACATAAATGATCAATGTTCATCAAGGGTTCCTATAACCAAAACCAATTATTTTTATTTAAAAAAAATAGGACATCGCATGTGATGATTCATTCTCTCTCCAAGATATTTTTTAATTATCTTTCTAGGATAGCGCATGTGCCTGAAAAAAATATCCTAATGTATAATTATATTTTGATAATTTCTCATAATTTATCCTTTTATTATTATATTTGGATAATAAATGATCCTTTTATACTTTTTATTTTACAAATTATCCTTTGATAATCTAGTGATTAGAGATTAATAATTTTAATAATCATACTTAACAATCTCATAATTATCTATGGATCATTAGATAATTATAGTTTAATAATATCAAAATTATCATTTGGTAATTTAAATAAATATCCTTTAATAGTATTGAAAATTATAATTTGATAATTTCAATAATTATCCTTTTATAATATTATAATAATCTTTTGATAATTTAATAGTTATCCTTTAATAATCTCAAAATTATAGTTTATTAATTTAAATACCTATCCTTTAACAATATATCAATTACCATTTGATAATTTAAAAAATTATCCTTTAAAAATCTCATAATTATCATTTCATAATTTAAATAATTATCCTTTTACAATCACACAATTTTCATTTTATAATTTTATAATTATCCTTTAATAATCTCACAATTATAGTTTGATAATTTAAATAGTTATCTTTAAATAATCTCCCCATTGTCATTTGATAATTTTTTATAAATTATCCTTAAATAATTTTCTAAATTTATAAAATGATAATTCAATGTGATTAATAATTTATAAAAACAATGGATAATTCGATTAAATTATAATTTTATAATTCCTTATAAATATCATTTATAACTGCACAATATTTCGTTTTGTCAATTTTTTGAGAATAACCTTTGATTATTTGGTCTAATTATCATTAGAAAAAAAATTAATTTTTTTTCTTTTGAAAGATTCTTATAAATTATCTATTTATAATCTAGTATTTTCATTTATTTAAATTCAATATCCTTTTTTCATAAATTAGGAATAAGGATTATGGAAGATAAATAAAAAAAATTAAGAAACCAAAATATTTATATTCATAGAGCCATAAACTATGAATAAAGGGAAAATATAGGTTCTACACACACTTAAAGGGTGAAGAAGAACGTCGACCAAGATTAGGAAAAACATAATTGATTGTGCCCAAGGAGGTATGGGATCACTTAAACCAAAAAAAATATCCCAAGATGAAAACTTGATGGTTCATCTATTTTAAAAACCCCAAACCATGTGTTCATAAATCTTGAATTAATACTCATTTTTAATCTATTATTCAGCCTAGAATTCAATTTGTATACATTGATTTCAAAATATTGAATCATTTCTAACATTAAATGATCAAAATGAGTGAGAAAACAATATTTTTGAAATATTTTGGTATTTGAAAATGGAGGTGTGATGTGTTTTGGGGGAATATGAATAGTACCCACCTTTTAAATAATTAAATTAATTAAAATTATTAATTAAAATGTTAAAAAGGTTATACTCATGTGTGATCTTACCAAATGCCTGATGCACATAAATATTAATCCTCTCTTAGGGTAAACTCCACATCTTGGACCTAATCATGGTATCATATTTCTTATATGACTCACCATTTTAGAGATATTAAATTATTTTGCCTAAATCATGCATGAGTTATAGAATATATTTAATATTTTTATTCAGTATTCACTGAGGCTCTACAGGAATTGGAATCTCATACTAACTCAGTGTCTAACTCCGAAAATATTCCAAAGAATATTCCAAGATGTTATATAGGATTTGAATATTACTCAAAGCTTTTAATACATTTGTTATGTTATTTTTATTGAAAAATTACATTTCCACATAAAAATAATTATAAATCCATAATAAATATGTATTTTTGGATATTTAGAAAATTTTAATAAATTACAATTATTCACCTATATCGACTTCTCATCCCCAAGAAATATCTCTAGCATTATTTCTGTAAAAACATTGGACCCTAAGCTCAAACATCATTCTTATGGTCAAGATTATCCTCTTGAATCCATCCATTATACCTTCAAATCCATATTAGGGGTACCTTCATTCCTCACAACACCTTCTCTCTACAGTCTAGGATCTATATTTGATGCTCCTCATAAGATGTATCAGTCTCTATCTCAATGTCCTCATAATCAATAACATGAATAAGGTTAGGTATGTAGCTCTAAAGTTGTGTCACATGGAACATGTTGTGTATACCTTGATATGTCACATGGAACATGTTGTGTATACCTTTATATGGATAAGGGAGGTCTAGATAGTACACCATTTCCCCTATCCTCTAGGTGACCTTCAAGGGTCCAAATAAATGTGGTTATAGCTTGCCCTATTTTCCCATACATCTATGGACAAACTAAGGATTCACTCACAAGAAAACCTCATCTCTCAAAGTGAACCCCAAGGGTCTCATCCTACTGTGATAATAAGATCTTTATATTCTCTATTTGGTGGTCAACCTATTCTGTATTAGATGAACTCTCTCAGAGGTCTCATGAACCATGATAGGGACAACAACCATCCCCTCACCAGTGTCATTCCAATAGATCATTGAGAAAAATAGATTCCCATAAATATCCTCATGAGGTACCATCTAAATCAAATCATGGTGATTGTTATTTTATGTACTCAACCATGGTTTCATGTTCATCTCATTCTAGACGAATGTCCATCATGAAAACAATAAGCATATTCCCTAGTATATATATAGTATGCTCAGACTGTCCATCGATCTGGGGATGGTATTTCGTGCTCAATGTCATATGATTCCCAATATATTTTTTCAAGACCTTAAAAAATCATGACATAAAACATGCATATATATTTTATTATTTTTCTCAAAGTAACTCCATGTAGGCATATGATCTCTCAGACATTGAGATATATCGGGCTATCTACTAAGTGAGTCTCTCTGATCAGTAACAAGTGAGCATATGTCATTAGATGGTCAACAATCACCCAAACTATTTCAGGAATCCTCAGGGTCCTGGGTAACCCTATCAAAAAGTCTATCATGACGTCCTCCCACTTCTGTATAAGTGTTAGGAGTGGATGTAACAACCCACTAGGATTTTGGTTCTTGGCCTTCACACTCTGACAGATAAGGCATTGGGAGACAAAACCAGCAATGTCTCACTTCATCCCTGGACACCCAAACTATCTCTTGAAGTCATGATATATCCTGGTCTCACTAATATGTACTTACCATATATAGGTATGGTAATACCTCATCAAATCCTCCCTGATGGAATATGGGACTACTACTCTTCCATGTACCAAAATTTCATCATTATTTCCCATCAACTGTCTAGGTATTAAGTCACAACCATATAGTTGTTCCTTCATTATAGAAAACTCTGAATCTGACTTATGCTCAGCATTTTCTTAGTCCACAAGTAAATATGTAACTAATAAGGGAGAAAAAGTCATAAAACCCTAGTCCTCTAAGGTATCCATCATCCAATCAGCTGATAAGCTCATAAAGTCACATGGCTCCTCTGAAGACCTATCACCAAGATCCTGCTAAAATTTTGTATTATAACTATGAGAATCCAAAATTTCATTACCCATCCCAAGTAACTATTGCATCTCAAATTTTAATTTCTGAATATATTCAACCATACACCCCTTTATTGGGTTAATTTCCCTCAAAGTGATGATATAGGAAAGGATCTTATGGTTCATGTAAAGAATAAATCTCTCACCAAATAGATAGTGTCTCCAACATTTGAGAGAGTGGACCACATATACCAACTCCAATCCATGTGTAGGGTAGTTTATATCAGGGTATATTTAGTTAACAAGGCCCACAGGCTACTAACTACTCCCTTTACATCATCACTACTCCAATAACACTGCTTGATGCATCACAGTACATCATATAACCAATCATAGGATCAATGAGTGTCAGTACTGGAGCATTCTTCAACCTTCTCTTTAGATCATGGAAGGCCTCCTCACACTAGTTTGACCATGGGAACTTCAATCCCTTATATTTTAGAACTGTCATGAGTTTTGATAGTTGTGATAAGTCATGGATAAACTGTCAGTAATAACCAGCTAAACCTAGAAAGATCCCAATCTTAAACATGTTTTGGTGGCATGTCCCAGACATTACTGCCTCAAAAATATTTTTGTTTATAGATATACTGGTCCCTGACACCACATGTCCTATAAATTTCACTTCTTGAATCTAGAAATCACACTTCAACGAAATTTCATAAAGAATATGTGTTCAAAGTGTACTCAAGACTATATCATATCCCAAGAAAATTTCTCTGGTGTTGAAGAGTAGATAAGGATATCATCTATGAACACTAAAATGAAAGAGTCAAAGTATGGATGTATAATCTTGTTCATAAAGACCATGAAAAATTTCAGTGTATTTTTTCATCCTAAAAAGAATCCCCAAGTATTCATAGATTCTATACCTACTTCTAAATGGAATCATCAGAATTTCCTCCTCTCAAAATCACAACTAGTGATAACTAGATCGAGGATCAATCTTTGAGAACCATCGGGCTCCCCATAGCTGATGAAAAATATCATCAATCCTAGGAAATAGATATTAGTTCTTTACCATCACCTGGTTCATCTTCTGATAATCAATTCATATCCAAATACTATCATCCTACTTCTTAGATAAAAAATTAGGTGCCTGCCATGGCGAAGTATAAGGTCTTATAAATCCCTTCCTCTCCAAGTTGTCTAACTTATTTTTAAAATCCTTCAGATCAATTAGAGCCATATGATATGGGGGAATCAAAATGGGATGTGCACCAGGTAAAAGCTCTAACTCAATTTCAACTCCACTACTGGGATATATTTATATGAAATCATCATGTAATACATCCTGATACAGATCCACAACTAATAAAAAATGAGGAGGCTTCCACTGATCTTATTGAAAGAGGAATGCCTTCCATTTGTGTTGTGAACCTATCAAGCTGACTCATGTTTGGTATAACTCAACATTTTCCCCCATTACCACCCTCTAGTAATCATAAACTTATACCCCTTTGGTGAGGAAAAATATAACTGTCTATAATAGAAATCAATGTTATCGTAAAATATGGTCAGCCAGTCCATGCTGAAGTTCACATCGAAAGTCATCATATCCATAATCATTAAATCCCATAGATGTACATAGACAGAGATTACTATTAAACACTCTGGGAATTAGTGAATATGGTCCACTCTCATACCCAATGGTGTATCATGGTATACCATCTTAGAGGATAACTTGATTGGTAAGTCATTTTGAGAAACTACATGTGCAGATATGAAATAATGGGAAGAACTAGTATCGAATAAGGAAGTAGATAAAGTAGAGGTGATCACAATTGTTCCTTGAATAGTAGATGGTCCCTCTCTTCCATCTATATAAGTTTTTCCCACAATATACACACGACCTATGATAACCCCATTTCTCTATCAATAAGGTGTATGAATAGTCTAGTTATGCTACTGAGAACATCATCTGGGTCCCCATGTCTGTCCCCTTCCTCTGCGGGGGGTTTTTTCAAGAGTACCTATAGAAAAAATACTGATGATTCCCTAAAATACCTTACTTTCGACGCATACTATGAGGTGTTGTATAGAACCTATAAAATTTTCCTTAATTTCCACAGTTAAGACATTTTGAAACTCTTCCAAAAGGGGGTGATGAAGTTTTACTCTTATACACTTTCATGTCAATACTCTACTACACTTATATGATCTTCCTCTACTTACTTCCAGAAGAAACTCCCATAGATGTGAGTAGAAAATTGGTCACTATACTGCAATGTACTGGGAATAATCCCACTACCCATTCCTCATCCAACCCCTTCTTAAAGGATTGGGATTTTAAAAATACATATGTATAAGACTTCAAGTCAAATCCCCTAACCTAAAATTTGAGCCCCATTCGATGGCCTATCTCGAACTTCTAAGCCTTATATGCCTTATTCCTAGCTAACAAAGTATAAAATTGATGAAACTATATAAATTAGAAAGAATATTTAGATACATTCATGGAACTGCATCATAATTCCATGAAATACTATAAACCTTCCATTAACATCATGTTGAGAAAATACAAGTCAATAAATATCTCTTTGAATGTTTCAAAAGTAAGAATATCTTTTCTCTCATAAAGACTCATAGAGTCCCACCATCCCTTGGGGGTCCTTAATGCATGAAGGATACTAGTATCATGCACCCTCCTCTGAATTATGGTCCTGCTTCAAGATACTCTCAATGAAGTATAGTTAATCCTCTGTATCTTACGGGACAACAGTACTATGGAATATTATAGGGTCATAGAGTTGGAAATAATGAGAATGATCAGTCATTGTCCCCTATGTGGCTCCACCTTAGACATGTAAAATCTAAATGAGTTCTGGATAAAAAAAATATATAGCATGAATAACCTATGTCGATACAGATGTATGCTAGGGTATATCCCCATGTACTACAGGTGGTGGCATGGGTGTATCAGGGGTTTCTAAATATGGTGGTCTAATCAAACATATACGAAGGGGAATCATTAAAATAATAATAACATTAGGAACATAAATAAACCATAACAAGTCCATGGGATTACACAAGGTTCCCTAGGAGTATACCCTTAACCCATTGTATAACCCTCCTAGCGCTACACCTATTTTATGTCCCTACACATTAGTCAAAGTCATCATATATATACTATCCCAACATCATGATTAGTTCAACTAATTAAAGCTAGTAAATATATACCACAACACCATGAAACATATATATATCATGAAAAGATAAACTATCCCGAATAGATAGAAAAAATAAAGTCATTTAGTTAATGAAATAATATTATGTACAACAATAGGTGTATATATTGAAAGTGAACCTATATTCCTAGTCGTGATGCATGAAGACACTTGAAATCCCATAAATCACATATATGCATCATGTGCATCACCCAAGGTGAATTTAATCAATAGTAATAATAAAACATAAATTCCAAACCTTATAGAAAATCATAGGTACACTATACTATGCCAGCTAGGCACTAGCATAGTTCCCCTTCCTGAGTCCCAAGTTTCCCATCTTCTATCTATCATTTCCCATCCCAAGACAAAAAAAAAGAAAAAATTATTTAATCTTGATTCTTTGATACCATTTTGGTATCAAAGGTCACACGACCTCATGTGTGCCTACCTGTAAACAAGAAGATTTCGACTAGAAGTGAGGGTTTGAGTCCCCCAACGGGGAGACTATACCCTCAATATCATGTCATAAGATCAATTATCAATAATGAAAAATATAATAAATAATATAAGTAAACATAGAAAAGTCTAAAGATGATAAATATGATAGGTAAATAAAAGTAGCTACCAAAAGTGTAATGTTCCTCAAGGGTAAATAAAGAAGACAAGTAAATAGATGATAAATTATACATCCCTCCAGTATTAATCATATCCCACCACTATCTCCACACTCCTCAAAACATCTACCCACTATAGGTCCCTTCCCATTCATTTTAGCACTCAATAATTATATTGTAGCAGCAAAATTACTTACTAGGGTGTGACTACAAGACTTAGTAGGACACCACAAATGCATCCTCTATCTGGTGTGATCAAGTATAATTGTGTATTCCATATTAATAATAAATATGTGACAAATAAAATCACACATACCAAGACCAAGAGGTCATACACTAACTAATCCATAAAAAACCCCATCTGTACATGATTTTTCCCTATGGTATAATGATAATCATAAATCATCACGGGATACATAATCCAGCTCCAAGGCTGTTAGAATGCCACTTGAAATCCATAAGGCATAAATTAATGCTAACTTATATGGAATTTTAAAATGCATCAAGAAATAATTTGAATCCACAAGTTATCTAGTATCTATGACCTATTGCAGATCCACTGGGCATTAATTAATACTTGTAATCCACAAGTACTTAATCATAGTAGAACTAATCAGATTTTGAAAGGCATTATGTTCTGGTCATTTCAGAAGGCTAGTTTGATCCACCATCTTCGTTGTTGTGCATCATGTGTACTCTCCCTTTAAGGGACAACCATACCTTGATGGTCACCTATCACATTTACTAACCACAAATCCTCCATGGAAAAATACTACACAATAAGGGCGTGTATTGTAATACGACATAAAATCATGAGGAATATATAATAGCAATACAATAGCTTATAAAATAGTCAAACATGTAAAGATTCTACTATAACATGTCTCATGGAAAAATTTGTGAAAATATGTCTCACGTGCTGCACACACCCACATGAAATCACAATCCAAGCATGGATATCAATCACGCTATGCACAAATCATAACTTTGTAATACATGTTTAATGAGGGCCCATGAAAGTAAGGAACATAATACCTCAAAATTCATCAACATTTATGGGAATGAAAAACTACTCTATGTGGTTCTATACTTAGAGTGGGGACACCAATAGTCAAGAAAACCTCTTTAAAACCTTATTATTATAAACATTGACAAGTCAAAGATCGACATTCATCAAGGTTTCCTAGAACCAAAACCATGTATAATATTTTGAAAAGAAAGAGAATATTACATAAAACAAATATAAAAACTAGGCCCCTATGATAGAAAAGACACCCCTCTTTAATAGGACCATCGGGTCCTAGATTGTCAGGTTCCACCATTTTACTCAAAGACACATTGTCTTCATCATGGGTCCCACCAATGTCTCGAATGCATCACTAGACAAATGACTATCCCTACATCCCAATACACTTTATTTTAGTGTTTTCTTCCACTCCAAAACACACCCTAGGAAACTTCCTAGGAGGTCATCAATCCTGGTCAAAAATCTAGACCAAGAATTCTTAGTTGTGGAGTTATAATTAGAAAGGCTTCCGAAAAGAAGGGTTCATAATTTGGAATGATTCATATCATTTAACCTTTTAACCCTTTAATATTTTTGGGTGTTACATCCCCCACCCAAATTCACCCAAGTTTGTAATATACTAATTTTTATAAGCATAATAAAAACCCTCTTTGGTAATGATTTATAAGTATTTTTATATGAAAATATAATTTTTCAATAAAAATCTCCCAATAAATCACTTAAGGGATTTTCATAAGGGTATAATCCCAGATGACGTCTAGAAATATTTTATAAAATATTTTCAGAGTTATGTGCTTAATTAGTGTGAAATTCTAAGGCCTATATATCCTTGGAATAGATGAAATAAAAATATTAAATATATATTATCACGTACGTGTCATTTATCATAAATAATTGAATATCTACAAAATTGTGTCATCTGAAAAATATTAAACCACCATTGGGGCCAAGACACAAGGTTTACCCTAGGCATGGTATAACATTTATGCACGGTGGTAATTTGTTAAGATCTCACATGAGTATAACATTTTAAATATTTTATTAATTATTTTAATTATTTTAATTTTTAAAAAACCTGGGTATTATTCATCTTCCCCATAAAACAATTTTCACCTCAATTTTCAAATGCCCAAAGCTTTCAAAAATTATTTTTTTCTCACTTTTTTTTACTGTTTAATGCTATAAAAGATTCAATAAGTTGATATCAATGAATTCACAATGATTTAAATGATGAATAACATATTAAAAACAAGTATTAATTTAAGATGGATGAAAATACAATTGGGGTTTTCTAAATAATTGAACCATCATGTTTTAATCATGGGATGTGTTTGAAGATTTAGAGTAATCCCATACCTCCATGTGAAAGATTAGTGAAATTCCTTGATCTTTGTTGGTGTTCTTCTTCAGCTTCCAGTCATGTGATGAACCCTCCATTTTTTCCTACTTCCCTATGCATGGTGCTATGAAGGGAAATAGATTTTTTCATACATTTAAAAAAATAAGGATATTACATTCATCAACTTAATTGAGAAATTACTTGGTAATATATACATCCCTATTTAATTATTTTTTTCTCTATCATTACCCCATCTAATATCAAATTCATGGGATCAGATCTAATATTTTGAGCTTTTAACATTTATCAATTAATGTTTAAAGGTCACTTTCTTTGTGTTATTATGGATAATGATAAGGAAGGTATGCCTATTTTAATAAAATCATATTTAAATGAATAAAACTATGGTTTTTTGAAAACTATAATGATAATCTATCTTAATAATTTGGGATTTAATGATTTTATGAATGTGGTATATCCATAAAATTTCCTATGTGTGAAACTCTATTTTAGAGTACTGAATAAGAGGATAGATTTTATATTAATTAAAATATATGAGTATTTCAATATTTGGATTATAATATGATAAATTTAATGGATTTTTTCATTTTTATATAACTTATGAAATAAGAGAACCTAATTAGTTTTCTTTTAATGTAATTAGTAATTTTAGATAATTAGGGAATAATGAAACATAGTTAAAATTTAATAAAAAAGTGTTTGACTGAGAAATAATTACTCAAATAAATGGAATACTTATAATAATATTCAATAATATTGAATCATTGAGAGAATAAATACCTGAATATGATCATTCCTTGAATGTATTGAATGTTTATCTTACTATATTGAGTGGAATATCAAATTATATAATATAATTTACTCCTATAAAGGAATTAAAAATAAAATATCTTATTATTAATCTTTTAATATATAAAGTTGAAAAGAAATCTATTGAAGGTGATCACAAGATAATAAAAAATGATATTTTTATATTATAGTTATGGTAATATCCCATTACCTACTTTTTGGTATTTCCATTAACTTTAGTCCTTTTTTAATTTAATTGGGTGTGTCTTAAGACTCCTAAAAATAGAGTGAATTTCTGGGGAAATGACCCAAAGTTCAGTGAGGTATATTTTCTTAAATTAATAGTTTCTAGGTATAAATGTGTTAATGTCTTAATAGGGTTCTATTGAAGTTTGGAGAATACCTGAGACAGTTTAGAATTTTTTGTATAAAACTGTACATTTCACTATCTTTTGGGAATTTACACGCCTTGTAATATGAGATCATGATGTATATTGTTCACCAGGCTCATGTCATGATCTTCATACACTGTGTGAAATTTTACACAACATGTAAATATTACACGCTATATAATGTTAAAAATTGGTTTTTAATAAAAATATGGTGGGTGTTATGACATACTAGACCTTCATGGATTACATGATATGTAATGGTGTTACATTCCTGGTAATATTCACAAGTTGGTATTTTAGGGTGATTCATAGTTGATTTATTTTTTTATTCACTATATCCCTTATCCCACTCAACCTAGTGCTCTTACCTATATATTTTGGTAACCTTTTCTCCTTTTTTATTGATTCATTCGACTTTAATCATCAGGTTTGTGCATGGTGTCTCTCCATATAAGAAAATAATTTTGATTCATTATTTCCTTTGATTGTGGTATCTCTATTAGGTTACATTATTGGATCTATTTATCTTTTAATGTTTATTCTTGAACCTTAAAATTATTTTTCAGGTGATCTTGTTTTGGGGGTCGATCATTTGATTATTATGGTGTAGCATGTGTGTGTTATTTGGAGTATGTGAGATCTATACTCTTCACCGACCACCTTTCCAAATTAAATCAATTATATAATTGGTTGATTGATAATATGGACTCCATTATTGTTTTCGTGTTCTTCTTGATGGTGGATCCATTTATGGGTTTTTGTGACCAGATTATTGATGTAGGTTATTCTGTCACTAGCATGTGCTGGATGAACTACATTTCTTAGTATTTTTTAATGGTTTTATAAATAAATTGGCATGATTGATTTGGGTGTGTGGAACTGTGTTTTGTAAAAATTTGGTTTTCCCTTGTTTTTTGAATATTAAAAGGTGGTTTCAAAGAATTTTGAAATGGTTTTATGAAATTTATTTTAGACTATGGTTTGGTGAATTTTTTTATTAAATGGTTTGATGAAAGGTTTTGGAAATTAGAGAACATATGAATAATTTGGTACATTAGTGGAAGGTGTAGTAATATGCATCATCCATTATCGGGGGATTCCATTATGGGGTGTTCCTCTAGTCCCTAGTCATATTATATTATGTTCTTGTTTAAAATATTGGGGGATTCATATGATGAGGTGTTCCTTTTCACTATAGATTCGATGAATATATCTAGAGACTTGATGCACATTATTTTCCATGTTAGGTATGAGTTTCCTGGATATCATGGCCAAGTGTGATCCTTTGTGTGATGTAAAATATGCTTTTATATTGTACTATTTTGGTTTTACTAACATGAATTTTATATAAGACATGATGTATGATTTTTTTATATAAATTCTTTTTTATAAGAAATTATTTGAATCTGATTTCTCTAATATATTTGGAAATGGAAAAAGGTAGAAATTAAAAACAATTCCATGATTTTTATATAAAATTGTTAAACTATTAATCATGAATTGTTTTTTTAAGTTGAGAAATCTTGGAATATTTGTATAGATAATTATTATGTAACATATATGTGGGACCCTACTGAGCCTGTAAAAATACACCTTGAACACCCCTTCGGTGGTGCATAAAAATTTGGATGTATTTTCATGCAGGAAAAGGAAAGGCACCACAATAAGGTGGTGAGGTTTTCTATCAGATGGGTATTACTAGATGGGGGTGATATGTGAGATTGTTCTCATGCTATCACATAGAGAATATTGGAGTCATTTTTTGGATTCTTTTTTCCTTTTTAGCTATAATTATACCTTAGAAATTTTTTGCTAATTTTTCAGTTGTATCTCTTCCACTATATTCTTTTTGTTATGTAATATATATATCTCTTTTAATTTTTTTCTTTTGAATTTATATATATGTCATGTTGTTGCTTCAGGTAAGAAAAAATATTTCCCTTTTTCTGTTTTTTTTTTCTTAAGCCCTAGTCATCGGCACATTGGGTATTTGGAATGCCCTTTGGGTATGAGAAAATTTGGGTTGGGTACCAGTATAAGAGGTTATTCTAGTTGGGATAATAAGATATTGTTATCAAAGGTGGTCTATCCTCAAGATTACTTTCCTTGGATATATGGTATATTGGATATAGAATCGTTGGGGCAGGAGAGGTAGGTTTTGATGAGTGACTTGGAAGCTCTTTCCAGGAAGAGACCTAATTTACCATGCTATGTTGGTATGTGTGACCCCTATTTTGAGTTCTTGAACTTAATCTAAATTTTTTCCTGTGTTTTTTGGCCTAAAATGATATTAATCTATATTCTAGTTAATTCATATGTTTTGGTGTGTATCACTATACCTCCAATATATCTTCCATGGGTTCTATAAGTGGTTATAGTTGATGATCCTCTTGGGAATCCACCCCTAAATTGGAATTTTATCAAGCCCATCGTGTGGGTAGTTTGAGCTATAGATCATAATGTACCAAAATTCCAAAATTCAATCACTTAGGTACATCCAATAGCTATATGAGATAGAGAATGATCATGGGAGTTATTGTATGAGAATCCCCCATCTTCTAAGTGTACGAATAAACCTCAAGATGTGGAGGATTGTCCTCAAAATATTGATCATATCTTTAACGTCCTGGATACACTAGATAGTATAAAGGTGAAATGTGTATCATTCATACTTGTGGGTCCCAAAAAGTGATGGTGTAATTCCATGGTACGTGCTGATAGGAATGAGGGATTATATAGGATGTTTTTTAATACTCTATTCTTATATTAGTTTTTTCCAAGTTCATTGATGATGGAGAAGTATTTGGAGTTCCTCTATATATGAAATATAAGCCATTCAATGTCGATGTACAACAATAGGATTATTGAGATGGGTTTTTTCACCAATGGTTATAAAGAATGACCTGCTAAAAGCTCAAAATCTCCTCTAGGTTTTGCAACCCAATATCAGATTGTAGGTATTTATGCAGAATTTTTTTACCTATGTAGAGATAGTGGATTGGTCTATTATGGAAGAGATTGATATAGAGAAAAATGATGGATATTATTCTCATTCACTTCCACCTAGTGTAAGATTCAGTTGTACACTAGGGGAAAAGATAAAGTATAAAGATCATTACAGGAGTGGTGGAGGTGGTTCTCAAAGTTAGGCCTCCTTTTCACCACTAGTTACATCTAGTAGTGTTCCTACGACTTACTATTAGTGTGGAAATGTTTGAAACACTAAGAATTATTTTCCTTTTCCTACAAATATGTGAATTTTTTGTTGTCGTTATGGTTATCTACAGTGTTTATGTTAGGTTAGGTATAATTCTCTATATGGATAGGGATCATATCTCCAAAGGCTACTGCAGGGTTTTAGATGATTCATATAATATATGTCCCTTGAAATAGGCCCCTATAGTAAATTACCACTATGCAATGTAGGATTTTCTGATGGAGGAAGATGTAGATCCAACAACAGTGATAGGTACTATATTTAATGCATCTTTCATAGTGATTACTTTATTTGGAACTGGTACTTCCCACTCATCTATATCTATCAATTTTTTTGATATTATTAAACTTTCAACATATCTCTTTTCCTTTGTTATAGATTTAGATACACCTAATATAAAGAGGAAAGAGAATGGGTTTTAGTGTCCTTGTGTACTATCGATAGCTGATTCTAAGTTAGTCTTGGATTTTATTATTCTAGATCTAGATATACTCGACATTATGATCGGTTTGAATTGTATTCTCACTCACCATGCTGAGGTTTATTATTATTATTGTATTGTCTTGTTTATTGTGGCCTATGGGAAACCACGAGTGTTTCATGGAGAGTGGGATCCAAGGTTTGGCCATGCAGTACCTTCCCCCCAAGATATCAAGAGTTTTTTTCAATTATAGTAGTTTAACCTAATTATGTTTCTTCTATTGATGATCTTACCATAGTTTTTCATGATTTTCTTTATGTTTTCTCATATGAATTCTCCATACTTTCACCAGAGTGGGAGGTAGAGTATAAAATTTACCTGGTTCTAGGTACACAATTGATATCAATACCTTCATATCATATGGAACCAGAAGAGATAAACAAATCAAGATTTGGTTAGATGAATTGATAGTGAATGGTTTTTTTATCCCTAGAGTCTCTCTTTAGGATACCCTATACTCTTTTCCAAGAAGGTTTATTTTTTACTTCAATTGTGTGTAGACTATCATAAGTTAAACTGGGTAATGATTAAGAAAAAGTATACTTTTCCTCATGTGGATGATTTTTTGATTAGTTAATGGGGTAAAGTGGTTTTCAAATATAGATCTTATGTTAGTTTATCACCATCTCTAATTTTGGAAGTCTGATATACCAAATATATCTTTGAGAAGAATGTAAGGCCATTATGAATATCTTGTGATGTCACTTGGTATGAATAAAAATCCTTCAGTTTTTTCTAGATTTTATGAATCATATATTCCAACAGTATATTGACACTTTTTTGGTAGTGTTTATAGATGTTATTTGGGTATATTTGAGATCTTATTATGATCATGAGGATTATTTTGGATTGGTTCTAGAAATCCTGATATGACACCATTTGTATGGAAATATTTTGAAATGTAATTTTTAGATCCAATAAGTGAGGTTCTTATAGAATGTGACTTATGACTATGTATTATCAAATGATCCCAAGAAGTTGAATGTTATTTTTTATTCGGAATAACCATGAAATTTGTTTGATATTCATATCTTCCTTCGTATTACATTGTATAATTTATGGATCATCAATGATTTCTCAAAATTGGCATCACGTTTGAATTCTCTTTCTAAGAATAAGGTGAAATTCATATTTGATTAAAAAAATTAGTCTTATTTTGAAGATATTAAAAGAATTCCCCCATAATCTCCTATTCAGATCTAACCTGAGACTAGAAAGATGTATGTGGATTTTTTTATGATTTTGGAAATAGTTTGGGTTTTTTTCTCATGATGGATGGTCATTTGGGAGCTTACAACTCTTGTAATCTTCGACCACCTGGTAAGAATTACCCCACTCATGATATATAGCTTCTTATGGTAATGCATAAACTTAAGTTTTGGTGGAACTATCTTTTTGTTGAGAAGTTCATAGCCTTTTCTAAACATAAGAGTCAGAGAAATATCATTTCTTAGAAATACGTGAATCTCATACATAGATGTTGGGTGTAATACCTTCATAAGTTTGACTTTGACATCTCCTAAACCCCAAGAAAGGAAAATTTAATTACATATTCACACATTTATAAAGCCCCATCATAGGATATTTTTTTAATATAAGGAATAGTGAAACTTTTGGAGGCTTTTTTCTTAGTTTTATCTAGCTTCTTAGGAGTATGTTTTAGGTATGGTTCTAGCTAGTGCCTAGTTATTTTCACCTAACCTTGAGTCTATTCTATAGGGTCAGCATTAGGATGATTCTTTTAGAGGACTTGATAAAATTTATATAATGGGGATACTGATTCTTTTTTGTCTCTCTCTTTTGATGGTATTATCAATTTGGGCGATCGTTTTTTCTTCCTAGTATCAATGAGGAACTTGGTGTTTTTTTATTTTCATAGTTCTTCAAGGTTTGTTCATCTGGGAACTATGAAGATATATTATTACATGAGAATAAAATTATAGTGGACGAGTATAGAGAATGAAATTGATGATTATGTGTCCCACTATTACACCTGTCAATAGATAAAGTCGAATCATCTAAAACCTACTAGTTTTCTCTAGTCTCTTTTGGTTCTAATATGGAAATGGGATGAGCTATCCATGGAAATCGTTGTTGGATATCCATTAAATACTAGATGAAGTACTACTATCTTGGTGGTAAATGATCAGTTAAAAAAGTAATCTCAATTTATTTCGATTAGGGAAACCAAAAAAGATGAGGATCTTGGTAGGATTTATATACAGGTGATTATGAGGTTACAAGGGTTCATTATTCCATTATATTAGACAGGGATCCTAGGTTTAATTTGAGGTTCTATATGGGTATCTGAGAGGTGATAGAGATTCATGTTATATTTATCATAAATTATCATCCATATAAAGATGGTCATGTGGGTGTGTTATTCAAATCTGGGAGGATACACTCCATGCTTGGGTCATGGATTTTGGTGTATCTTGAGATATGCATATGGGAAAGGTTGAGTTTTCATATAAAAAAATCTTTCAGTCTTCAATCAAAATGTCACATTTTAAGGATTTTTATGGTCACTCATGTAGATAACCTTTTTGTTTGGAAAATTTGGGTGAAGCTTCTTTGGTGGGACTAATTTTGGTTTAGGATATATATTAGGGGATTCAAGATATATATTAACATCTAATTATAGCTTCAATTCAACAAAAACCTTTTGTGAGTGAGTAGCATCATCCATTGTAGTTGTTTGTAGGATACTAGTTTTTCTTGGAAGTTTCTCTTTATTTGGGTCACCACCTTTTGGGAAAATAAGATAATTTGGCTCTAATGTATATCAGACTATTTGAAGTCAGTGAGCATCATGGGAAGGTTTCTTATCAGTTGGAATTTCCATTTTTGTTGAAATATATTCATGATGCTTTCAACATATCACTGATCAATAAATATCATCCAGATCCCTCCCATGTTTTGTTTTCGAAGGAGATTGATTAAGATCAAGATGTTTTTCTTGTGGAGAATCCAGTTGTGATTATTGATCCTCAAGTGAAAGACTTTCATGGGAATTCAATTTCATTGGTCAGAGTGTTATGGGGACACGAGTCATATTCTCATGATACATGGTAGTCTAATTCATTGATGAGGGAGTAATTGACTCACCAATTTACAAAACATAATTCATCAACATGACTTCCCAAGGATAAAAATCTTATAGTGAGTAGTTTATAACATTTTGTTACCTGCTTTCAGGTATTTCCCATATCTTTATTTATTTTCTCTTTATTTAAGTGCATCTTGGGACTCCTGGTGATGGAGAGAAATTGATGAGGAAAATGATCTAAATCTCATGGATTCATATCTATTTTAATTAATTGATTCATGGTATAAATTTTTTAATTTCATAACATCGTTCTTCCTGAGTTCGGAGAATGCATAAGATAGTTTGGAGTTTTCTGGTGAAAATTGAAATTTCACTATCCTTTGGGAATTCGCACACCATTTAATGTGACTACACATCCTGTACTGTTTTCCAATATCATGTTGTGAGTTAAGTATATATCATGAAAGGTTACACACCATGTAAATATTTTAGGTCACATAATGGTAGAAATTAGGTTTTTAATAAAATTGTGAGGGGTTTTCAGTGTACGAGATCTTTGTATATTATAACATGGCTAATGGGATTACACATCATGTATTCATCAAGATTTTGGATTTTAGGGTGCAACATGATTGATTTATTATTCTATTTATTTCATCCCTTCTCCCTCTTGGCGTGGAGCTCTTCCCTATTGCTTTTAAGAACCCTCACTCTTTATGGATCAATTCATTATACATTTGATAATTGGGTTTTTTTTTTGCATTGTATCCCTGGGTAAGATAATCCTTACACTTATTCATTTCCATTTATTTTGGTAGCACCTTTGTGTTTTATTAATGTATCTACTAATCAATGATGATATTTATTCTTCATCCTTTCTAGATTTATTGTGTTATCTTGTTTTGGGGAACGATAGATTATCGTTTGTGGTGTGGCAGGTGTGTGTTCTTCATGTTATGTGTGATTTATACTCTTTAATATAATTTTACCTAAATGGAATCAATTAAAAGATTTGTAGATTGATTTTGGGACCCCATTTTCATTATAGTGTCCTTCTTGTTAGTGGATCCCTTTGCGGGAATGTGCAACCTGAGTCTTAAGGTAGGTGGTTCCATATCTATCCTTTATTGAATTAACTGGATTTATTGGAATTTTAAAATTATTATATTAATAAATTGGAATTATTTTTTTGTGTGTGGAAATTTTTTTTGATAAAATATGGGCTTCCCGGGTTTTTGGTAAATAAAAATATGTTTCAAGGCATTTTTAAATGGTTTTGAAAGCATGGTTTGATGAAATGTTTTCATGAAATAATTTTATTAAATGATTTTGAAATTAGAGCATATAGTAAGCCTTGGGTACTTAGGAGGAAGGTGTGATAATAGTATTATTCATTGTAGGATGGTTCTCTCATGGGTTGTTCCTCTACTCTATAGGCATGTTATTCTAGGGACATGTTAAACATGTTGGGGGGTTCACTTACTATAGAGTTCTTATACTCTCGATATTAGATGAAAATGTCTAGATACTTGATGTGTTTGAATTTTTATATTATTTATGAATGTCCTAGCTATACTGTACTAGTGTGATCCTTGGTGTGGTGTGGCCTGTGCTTTTGGCTTATACTATTTGGTTGTACATCCATGTATTTTTTATTATATGTGATACTTGATTTGATTTGATACATATTATTTGGTGCATATGATATTATTACAAATGGATTTACCTGTTGTATTTGGAAATGGGAACATGGGTAAAGAAAAAAATCCATGTGTTTGATATAAAATTGTTAATCTGTTTCTCATGCCTTATTTTTCTTAAATTTGGGCTTACTTGTATTGTTTGTATATAGAATTGTTATGGAACACCTAGGTGTGACCCTTCTAAACCTATTATATCGCACCTTACACACCCCTTAGGTAGTGAATAGACCATTGTATGTATTTTGATGAATGGAAAGAAAAGTCACAACAATGAGGAGGTGAGTTTTTCTATCAAATGGTATAGGGTAGCTGGGGTGAGATTGTGGTATTTTTCCAAAGATATCACATAGAGATTGTTAGATTCTCTATTTGTTTTTTCATCCTTTGTAATTGTACTTGTCCCTTGGAAATTTCATTGTTTCCTTTTCAATTGCATCCTTTCCGCAATCTTTTTTCAGTTATGTCATATATGTATTTCTTCCTCTATCTCATTCTAATATATTTATATTTATTCCATTTTGTGTCATTAATTTTGGAAAAACCCTTTATTATGGTAATTTTTTGATTCTTAGTTACTAGTCTCCAACCCATAAGGATCAGTAACTCCTCTCAGGTATATGGAAATTCGCGTCAGATGCTGGTTTCGGAGGGTATCCTGGTTGGGTTCATCATAGTTACTATATTAAAGGATGAAAATAAGGTAATTATATATATTCTTATTCATCTGATGAAGGATATTAAAATAATTTCAATTTTAGAGATGAATTTATTAGTGGTAAGTAATATTTAAAAAAATATAGTAAAATAAATGGTTTTATAAGTTCCTTTAATAAATTCATGAATAATTATGTGAATTTAAAATTTCTAAAATTATGTGGGTGAAACAATCCTAGGAATTTAAATCATAATTTCCCACAAATCAAAAAGAAAAATAAATTATAAGGAAAGTATAATTGAAATACCCATAATAGTGTAATGTCACTAAGAGGGGAGGGGTGAATTAGTGATCCGCTTATTTTAATTTTATTTTCCCTTTTTAATAATTTCCTTGTTTTTCAATTCAACCTCAGTGGATGGTTAAGGCCTTGATCAACTCATCCAATAATGTTGTAAAAAAATCACATAACACGGAGATTTACAAGGTTTGGTACAAAGACCTGCTCCTTGTCATGTTGGTTATTCTCTCCAACATGGATTCTTCACTATATCAGAAGATGATTACAAACATTAATTGGTTAGTCCCCCCAATTACACTTTGGTTAAACTCCCAACTTCTCTGCACCTTCTTCTTTCTTCCAGAAAATGGTTATACCCCTTTGTCTCAACTTCTTCCTTCTAATGAATTGATAGTCTTCCTTCTTTTCAAGTAGCTTCAACAAACTTTATTTAAATATGTTGATCTTTCTCAAATCACGTTGCACACACAATGCTTTATCCACATGTGCATGGGTATAAATAAGTTCATATATGATCTGGGTTATGTATTATGCAACCCGAATACACAATTGATGGCTTCCTTCATTCTTTAGATGTTCACTATTTATTAAGGCTTCTCAATGTCCACTTCTCACAAACTGAACCCGTAAGTGGTTCTATACAGCCTCTCAAGAACACAAAAAAACAAACCCAATTGGATATGGGTATGCTGGTTGTTCTTATCAATATACAGTGTATATATTCACTTGTCTTCGAGGATTCTCAAAACACACGAACCAAAGAGGCTTTGTGGTTTTGGATGTGTCATGCAAACAAAAGAGGTACAAAGAACTATCCTTGTATGGATTCACGATCCAGTTCTTCACGAAACAAGTCAAGAGTGTAAAGAACTTGTCAAGTGTTCATGGATATATTCTTATTTGTGTATTGTTATCACAGGTAGGTCACCTTTCTGCGCGCAAGCAAAGGCTGCATAGAAGACTCCTTTTTCAGGTAGGCTGTGATACACTGCTCTATAAGATGTGCCATTATCTAAATTATTCCAACCCATGAATGTGATGAGGTGATCCTTATTTTATAGATTCATATCACAGTATATGGACATTCAAAATCTGTGTGAGACTCTGCAGTAATCAAATATTTAAATACCCATGATCTTCAGTTTGAATGTTTCAAATGTAGGATAGATGGGAAAATCACAGTTGTTCCTTTTTTCCCTTTTTCAACTGCATGCTCCTTATTTCTCAATGATTATTATCCTCATGTGAATGCATTTTATAATTCATGAAAATCATCTTCCCAAATGTGTCGATCATCCTGATGTGGCCTCGCACCTTCAGTTTCTTCATCCTCCATGGATTTCTCATTTCAGTCGCACGCATGAAACTATTAATGAATGCATGTGTTCGGTTCCTCCAAATGATTTATCTAGGCTTTAAATGGACTCAAATGATTCTCAAAGAGATGATATCATCGTTCAGATCGAGTTCTGGTTCGTGGGTGGAGCTCAGGTGTTCGGAGGTTGAAGACAACCTCGGTGGAGAGATCAGACGATGCTGGCTGAATCCCAAACTACACGATGAGGTGGATGGAATTGATTAGAACGCGGAATGCGGGATGGAGCATGCAGCTTAGATCAGGTGTGGTATTAGATGTATGGAGTAGATTTCATCAATATTTTTAAAATATCATCCTACATTGAAACGTTCCACGGTTTTCTTTTATTTTATCAATCAAGTCACAGTAGTAGTGGCTCAGAAATCTCCTCCTCCTCTCATGGTACCACCATGTACCATGTTCTATGGGAATGCTCTTATCACCCACTATTCTTCCTCCAATCAGGCTCCTAGCACCCACATTTTGCGGGTTCACCACCATTCGGTACTTGTGGTCTTATACATGGCCCATGCACACCCTACCTCATGTGGGGCTGACCTTGATGGCTTTCCTCGAGCACAGTTGACCCACGGGTCCCACATGTGCTTGAGGTGAGGTCCTTGGCTGGCCTCTATGGTTGGATTACATTATAGAAAAGGACCATGAAATTTTTTTAGCATAAATGCTAACATGAAATAAGATGCATTTCCACCTTAAAAATCCATTCCCATGCCCCTTCCTTATCCTTTTATCTTCTTAATTTATTTTTGGACCATGAATCCCAAAACACATTACTCATATTCAATACATTCCTTTAATCCAATCATGGATGATGCATGGATCATTTCTCCATTCCACATTCATTATCATAATGCATGAAATTATTGTTGTGAGGGATGTGTTCGTCATTATCACATATCTTCTTCTTTGAGGATCAGTACAAACAATCATCTGATTTCTTAAACATAATCCATTTAAATTCAATGGTTGAATTTTCAACACTTCATCCTCTTCATGATTATGGATGGATATTCACTTCTTTCCTCGTGAAATTGAGTATTTCTTAGACTTCTTCAAGTTTGGAATAATTTATCACATTGATACAAGACTTGGAACTTAGAACCAGTTCATCAATCTTCATATTTTGGATACCCTGGTCTTCATTGCTTCAATCATTCAATCATAAGGAACACATTGACATGTTATTGACAAAAAATGAAATCACGGGGTACAATAATAATATAGGAAGAAGTTATAATAATAATGTAATTAATGTAATAAAATATACCTTCAATGATTCTAAAAATTCTAATGATATATCTAATTCTTCCTACAAGGCCGAGTAATCAAATAAAAAAAGAAATATGTGTTTTATGGAACAGATCTAAGAGGTACATTCTTTTTTCACATATTCCTAAACCTAAACAGAATTACCCAAATATTCATGATGAATATAGTTCAATATTTTAAGTCCGAAAATATTTTTTTGAAAATACATGTAAATATTATAAAATATTATTGTATTTTATTTTGGAAAATAATAAATAAATAGAAAGGTTTTATTGATAAAATCAAAATTTTATAATGTTGAATATTTTTTTGTTTTAAATGATCATAAGTTAAATGGTTTAATATTTAATATTACTAAATTAATGTAGCTAATATTCAGTTTACATAGGGGATAAATACCTCAAAAAATTCATAGTAGTCAAAAGTGTGAAATAGGTTAACATAGGACTCGAAGCTATGGTCAAAATCTAATGTTGTGTAGATATTAATTATTTCTTACTTCTAGTAGACAAAACATGTTCAATGTTATTTATTTCCATTATAGAATTAGTATACATTATGGTAATTTCACTAAAATTTAAATTTCTTTAATTTTTAGATTTAATCATTCATGTACTTGTAAATATTTTAATACTAGTAAATCTATAATTCATACTCAAAGAGAGTAAATTTTTATTCCTAAATAATTTTCTACTAACAATGCTGGACACTTAAGTATATGGGTTCCAAAACAACTAATTGTTTGACATATTTATAGGTAAGGAGTAAAAAACTACATCATAAAGTGTTATATAGAAATTTGATGTTCCAAAAACATGAGTAATGATTTTTACAATTTCATCTTAATAAAATATTTACATTCATCCGGAATCTTTGGGATATTATGAAAAATGAAAAATTATTATATTTGAATTAGTTGGAAATAAAAAAAACTATAATCAAAAAAATATTGAATGTGTAGAGCACAAATTAATAAGTATTTATCATCTACATGATTATGGTTATTATTTTGATTTGGATAACAATTATACTTATATTTATAAATATAAATACATTCGATTTAATTCAAATATAACATAACATATAATTATTTTTTAACATGAATAATTTTATAGATATAATATAAATTATTTGTATGGTTAAATTCTTGAATCATGAATTATAAATAAACGGATTTTATATTATAATATTAATTCTTTGAGAATGTAGTTTATAAATAATTTTATTAAAAATTTACCTCAACCTAAGTTTCACAAAAATAAGTTATGTGATTAAAGTTAATTGGGATTAAAATAATTATTCTTTAAAATAAATTAAATAGGTTGTTAATTTTATACATTTGGATATTATCCACATGTATTTTTGTTGGACCTTTTATAATATAAAACCTATGGGGAATTTCATTTCATTTTATATTTGTTTTTGATTTTTCTAAATTTATGTTTTTCCATTTTAATGATTAAAATTTAATCTTCTTTTGTTTTCATGAATATCTGTTAGTTATTCAAGAATAAAAAAATGCTTAAATTGTTTATGTATTATGTGACCATGGTGAGAAATATGAATATAATAATTTTAACTCAATTTATTTAAATCATGATATTAAACAACAATTTTATGCCCTTAAAATACACCAATAGAATGGTGTTGTTGAAATAAGTAATAAGACATTTCATGAAGTATATAGAAAATGTTATATGAATATATAATAGCTACTCATTTTTTTCTGAAGGAGCTAAAACAAAATTATACTTATTAAATAAGGTTTTATTAATATCGATTTTGAACAATAATCATAATTAGATTTAAAACCAGATATAGCATAAATTTGGATACATTAATATTTTGGGATATAAGGATTATATCTTAAATAATAAATATATACTTACAATTGTTGATTTAAAGGATGTTGAAGGAATATTTATTTATTCTTATACTACTTATAAAGGATATTTATTTTTCAATAAAAAATCTAGGATAGTTAAAGAATCAATTTGTGTGATGTTTTATGGAATTGATCATTTTATTAAAAATATAACACCCATTGATAATAGTAAATATTGTTATACATATTGATATATTATAATTCAATACACACTAAAAGGGATTATAATGGGGATTATATTCTTAAAAAACCAAGTCCCTAATAGTGAGAAACTATATAATATTAGAGTATTATTACAAGATGTTATAGAAACTTAAAATACCATCCATTATATTATTTTATTTTTGTTACATACAAATGTGTTAAAACTATAATAATTACTAGAAAGATAAATGTTTTTTATTCCTTTATATCACATATTGGATCTAAAACCACCGAGGATGAAATTATTGTTATATTTTTGTATTTACCTAAAAAATTAGAGTTAAATATATCTAAGAAAAAAATGAATTAGCATATAGACACTCTACCTATCAAATTATTTGAAAAATATGGGTGTTTATAAATAAAAAATATGATCAATGTGTAATTACATAGAATAATATCAATTATAAGATAATGGTTATAATCAAGAGGAATGAATATATCATGCGAATAATTTTTCAATTGATTCTAGGTTTCAATCCATTATAGTCTACCTTTATTTTATATCTTATATAAATTTCATACTTTTCCTCGGGATATTAAATATAAATTTTTAATATTTTTTCCAGTGAATGCTTTTTATTTTAAGGAATATTCTATTTTTTAAAATACACCTTTATCAAAATATGTTTTTGAATATACTAATGATTTATACAGACTTAAACATGAACCTATTTCTTTGAATATGAGGATTAATTATTTTTATTTATGAAAAGTTTTTTGTTGTAGGCAAGGAACACCATAACATGTTTAAGAAAACGACATCTATAAATATTTTTGTAGTTAAAAACTACATTGATGATGTATTTTTTTTCAATAAACCAAATTGTATGTAATTAATTTTACTAACTTATACAATACAAGTTAGAATTGTGAATGATTGGTGTGTTTAATTATTTCATTATTCTAAATTTATTCTCAATTTAATTTGGAATTTCTTAAATCCATGAAAATATAAGAATGATTTGTTCAAAAGTTTAAACATGAAAAAAATAAAGTGGATCTCTAATAAGATCTAGAATTAGAAAATTAACCATTAAATCTTAAAACCCATTAGATCACAATTTATATGGTGTAATATTTGATAGTTTGTTATATCTTACTACTATTTCACTAAACACCATTTTTATAAATGTTTTTTATATATTTCAGTATAATGCAAAGTAATCATGTATAGATATAGAAAAAATAATTTTAAGGTAACTTAAATGTTCGTTTAATCTTAGATTTTTTTCTTAAAGACTATAGATTTGACTAGAATTCATATTATAATTCAAACGTTTGGGTTTGTAGGTAAATTTAAAAAACATATATTAGGTACCTTCCATTTCATAGTAAATTATTTAATTTCATAGTATCATATGAAAAGACTCGGTATTATTATCAAAAAAGATGATGAATATATTAAATATTTTCATTTTTTTATGAATTGTTATGGAAGAAACATAAAACTAAAGGTTATTAGATTTAATATTTAAAATATTACAATAAAATATGGTAACACTAGTAATATAATCATTTATAAAATAATCCTATAATCAATTTTCTAAAATAACATAAATATTATATATTATTTTTTAAAAGTTTATATTAAAATGGTGATATTCCTGTTGCCTATGTTTAAATAGAAATTTATTTAGAATATATATTTACAAATCCTATTGCTTTTGATATTTTTGATTTTACAAATAGTAAGCTTGGTCTGTTTGAGACTGTGAATTTATTTTCTTAATGTTTTGGTCTTAATGTGACTTAATTTATTCTTTAGGTTTTTATATTTAACTGCCTAATCATACATAATTATTATTATTTTATATTTAGTCATATTTTTGTTATTTTAATTTGGTTTTAATATTGAAAAATGTTTTATTTTGTTCTTATATAGCCTTTTTTATTAGTTTTATAATATTATATCTATTGTAATGAACGAATAGTTTATTTAGACACATAATATTAATTATGTAAACATTTTTTTATTTAATTTATTATTTATTAATAACATTAATACATAATTATTAATCCTTTCAGCATTATATTTATATAATTTTATGTAACTATGAAAAATTATTTATGTTACACATTTTTAAATAATTCATTTTTTTATATCCCAAAAAGGGGAGAATGTACTTAATAACACAAATATTTGTAACACTTCATTATAATTTAATTATAATGTTTTTTAGTTTAATTATATTTATGTTTCAAATTCAATAAAATTTTATGATAAAAAATTATTGGGTTTTTCATCATCAAAATGGGGGAGATTTTTGGATTACTATTGTGATCCAGCATATCATTTGTATTGATTCTCATAAAATCCAATGATTTTTTACTAATTATTTTAATTTGAGTGAGTGAAAGGTTATTAATTAAGTAACCAAGAGTTTTTAATGTTTCATTATATTTAGATTATCTTTATTTATAAATTTAATGATAAATTTTGATATGTATAATAATATACATGAGAATAGGATTTATTCTTATGTAATTATTATAACAACATGGTTATTATTATATAAAGTATTTTTTAAGGTTATAAAACATGCATAGAAATATATTTACTATTACATAATCTATTAAAGCTAGATTTTACTCATATATGACAACTTTTCTAGTGTGTAATATCTTATATAGAATGATGTTATTCACACATGATCTATTAGAGTTCATGTTTATTCTTACATGGCTAATTTTATGTAAAGTATAGATTATTATATAGATTTTCATATATAGAGGTTAATTTTTTATAATGAATGACTTATTCTTATGAAATATCTTATACATACTAAATAATTTTAAAACATAAAATTAAGGATATTATTCTTATGTAGCAAGTCAATTATATCTTTAATTATACATGAAGGTTGAAATTTAAATTATTTATACATGGTTTGAATTTAAAGATATTGTCATGAAGAATTTTAATTTTAATTTTAATAAGAATTATTTGATCAACATTGAAATTTTTTTAATAAAATAAATATTTTTTGATAAGGTTGAACATGTTTATTTTTTTGATGTTATTGTGGATTACTGAAGAAAATTCTATTTTCTTTGGAGAAATCTATTTTCCAGGATAATATCAACGAAATATTTTAACATAGATTATAGTTTAATTAATTCATAAATATTTGATAATGATAGTGAAGTAATAAATACATTCATATGAATTCCATTACAATAAATATATACATTTTTATATAAATGAATTGTTATGCAATGCTTCAAATCCTGAAAATTCTGAAAGTGTTACTACTATTGATATTATTTTTATTCATTATACTGGAATGAAAAGTATAATAAAATGAAATTTATTATTCTAAAAATACTGTATATTATTGAAGATAGTTTTATGAATTTGGAAATATTCAGAACTTCCACATCATGAAGATATTTTTTTATGGAAGATCATATATTTTTAATTATGTTTTAGGAGGATTTGGTATTATTTTTTTAATAAACTAATGATTATTTATATATTTATGGAGTGACAATTTATTTTACTATGTTTGGTTGTGATTCTAAGATAATTTTTATTTTAGAGAGACTATTAAATCTATTTTATTTGTTATTAAATTGTTTCATCTAGTTTCACTCATCTTTGAAGATACCATATAAAATAATATCAGGGAAAAATAGTAAGAAAATAATGGGTTTTTATAAAGAGGTGTTTGGGATTATTATGGAGCCCATAAACCACTATAAAATCAGTATTGTTCTTTACCATTTATATTTTTATTATTCCAATGTATATTAAATCTAAAAGTGGGTTGAATGAAAATAATTATTTGAAAAGAAAATTTAATTTTTTAATTAGTGAAATTTAGAAACTCAATTGAAACTTATTTCGAGCCATCATAATCAATATAAATGAGAAAACATAAGAAAGATTCTATTATTATTATTGATTTAATAAAATGGTAAATTTTTTATACCATTGTGTAGAATAATTTATTATATTATATAATTTCAAGATTACTAAAAGGGTAATTATAAGACTTTATGTTATACTTTATTTCAAGGAAAATTCCTACTCATAATACTTAATTCAATTATTATAGTGGATGTATAGCCTTGGTTATTCCTAATCATACAATTAACTTATTTTTTCTTATTAAATGGTGAACATTTGAAATTCTCAAGTTCCCTTTTTCTATTAATGTTAATTATTCACATAAAAATAATGTAAGTATACATAAAATTTTTCCTCTTTATAAAATATAAATATGTAAAGGATTGTAAAAGTTTATTAATAAAATATTGGGAACTAATTATGTATTAAATGATCCATCCCCGAAAAAGTATTAATATCTCACTTGGAAGCTCATTTATATGTATTAGATAATGGTTTATGTTTTCATCAAAGTCCACATTTGATTATATCATGATGTGATTATTTTAATTATAGAATTTATTTATTGTTTTAGATTCTAGGATTATTATTTTTTAATTCATCACATACTCTCAATGAATAGAAAATACGTCTCAAAATTTTATGGTCATAGTAATCGCATTAATAAAGAGTTAATTCTTTGTTATTTTTAATCCATTAGTTTGGAAGTCTAAAAATTATATTATGAGTTTCTATGATTCAATGGTCTAATGATTTTCAGTAGAATATTTTTATAAGATTAATATTCAGAATAATATAAGAGATATGAAAAATATATTTTATTCTGTTTCATATAGAAATTTCACTATGGATTTGGGATGTAATAAAACTAATATAATAAGTGATAATCTGATAAAAATCATTAAGAGTGATAAGAAATAAAATGAATAAAAAACATATTTATTAAGAAAATCTTGAGGATATTAATAAATTGGAAGAATACATGGTTATTTTATTATTCAATCAGGTGAATTATATTTTATTATTAAAAAGTTTCTTTGGATAAATAATTGAAGACGCAAAAATCAGGAAATATATCTACATCTTGTTTTTATAGAATGATTTGATTATAATGTATTAACACTATAACATAGAGATGAAAACATATTATTTCTTTATGGGTAATATAATGTATTGGTTAAATATTACAAGAGTAAAGATTAATTAGTACATAATATAGAAAAAATTAAGAAAAAATTTATTCTAAATCCATGGAGAGTGTGACGACTCGAAATGAAAAAAATAATAAAGTAGATAATCAAAAGTTAATGATCCTAAAATAAAGTTTCAAAAATATTTTCTCACATGTAATTTAGTTCCTTTAGTTTAATGGTTATTGTAAATGAATTATTCTTCATAAATATTTCAATTATAGAGAAATATGAATATTTTCACTGAATTTAAAAATATATGATAGAGAGTGAAGGAGAAAGATATAGAAAATGAATATTATTACTCAAGAATGTTTTAAAGTATTAATGAGAATTAATTTGGTAATATATGTTAATTCTCAAGAGAGAAAGTTAAATGATATCCAATGTCTAAAATATAAAATTAAATATATAATATAGAGTATAACACAAATTATGATTGATAAACTATTGATGAATATTTGTGTAAAGATAATTAGAAGACTCTTATTTACTAGATGAATAATGATGAATATTTATATGAATTATAAGGTTAATATTGTAGTAAAGATAATAAAAAATTGATATATTTTATTTTGAAATAGGAATTCATAGCTTTCATCTATAATGTATTATATATCTAAAAATATAAAAAAATTGAGAAAAAAACATCCTAAGGATATATTTTTAGTGAATAATTTTTTAATTTAATGAAATGATATCTTTATAAACAATGTCTATGAAGTAAATGGATCCCTAATTTAAGTATAAATGGTGAAATATGGAATTGAATTATTGTACATTTTAATGAATAAGGTTACTATAGTTATTCCAATGAAAGTTTTGGAAGATAAAAGTTATATAAATAATTATAATTTTTAACATAAGAAGTAATTGAGAATTATTGGTTTAAAGTACAAGAAGATTAAGAGGGTTAATGAATTTTTAAGTAATTTTTATTATTTTATATATTATAAATGATGTTAGAAAATGTGAAAATAAGGTATTGTATTTAGGTAAGTGAAAATTAATTATAAACTAAAAAAATAGTTGGCATCAATAACATTAAAAAGAGGAGTTTCAGAATTTATATTTTTATTTCCAAGATGTTATAATAAATAATAATATTCTATAATGTTGCGGGAATAGAATTTATAAAACAATTAAACACGTATATGGAGATGAATAAAATATACCAAAATTTTATATAATAAAATTTATATCAGTGGAGTAAATTGATGATTTTTATATAAATATGTATTTATAATTAAAAAGAAATCATTTATTAAGTATGTGGTATATATTATGATCAATAAGAAATTTTTTTATGAAGATAAATCTTATAAAATAACCTGAAGGTGGCCATTAATTTTTTTTACCAAAGTTGTAATTGAAGAAAAAGAGTAATATATTAAATAAATTTTTGAGATGTGTAATCAAATGATTCGTATAAATATATATCATGTCACTATATTACTAATATTATTTCATGACAGAATGGGCTGATAAAATATTCAAAATAAGGATAATATAAATGAAATTCTATATTTTATAGGGGTTTCGTTGAACCCATCAAAAAATAATTGTCCATGGGTTCCAGATATTGATTATTCATCTCATATAACGGGAAATATAATTATTCTAACACACTCATTAATTGAAAATAATTTTGGCTAATTTTTCTACTTATATCACTAAAAAACCATGGTATTTGGAATAAGGGGAATTTAAAACAAAAAGGCGATGTGGAGTAATATATTTTTTTTATTGGTTTGATGTTAAACTTTTTGAGTGAATTATTATTTTGTGACAAAGAAAAGTAATTTATATTCAGTGGTGGATTAATGTGTTTTGAAATTATTAAGGAGTGTTAAAACATTAAAAAATGACAAAGAACCAAAGATATTTTTTTTAATATTGGTGAGATGAAAAAATAATCATATATTAGAATTAAAGAAGATAAATCCTCAATGAATAGAAGTATTAGACATCTTTTAAAAATAATTACAGGAAATATTACCCACAAATATTATTTCCTTTGTGTTTCAAAATATTAATAGATAAATATAATATATTTTCTACAAATATAATGAGAAAAAATGGTTAATTCTTGATATAATATTGTAATGATTCAATTCATAATTCATTTTGAGATTATATGAATTAATATTTATGGAATGATGAAAAAATAAACACATAAATAGTGGTATTTTATTTTTTATATTTATTCTCTTAATCAGTTTTTATGTTTATTGTATTTAAAGATAAATATTATGTCAACAAAATATTCAATTTTTATAATGTTGAAATAGTTTCCTTTCTATGAAGTGAATATGAATTTACAAAGTTACAAAGTATAAAAGTATAAGATTTAGGATTAATTTAAAATAATGATTATCTACATTATATTAGTGATTCTAAAAAATGATAAAAAAAATTATTATTTAGTGGAAGTATATGAGTCTTATAGAGATGAAAATAATTATGTTTACGAAACATCAGACATATTGTGATATTTCTTATGTAAAAAAATTATAATATGATTTCATTTTCAAATAAGATATTTCATTATTTTTTAAATATCAATTGTTCCCCTAAAATATTTGGTTCGTGATGTGATAATGTGTGAGGTATATTTTCATCTTGCAAATTCAGTTCCATATAAATGTAAAAAATAAAAAATTATAGGATTTTTGAGAAATGAGTAGAATGTAGAATTTCTCTTGTATACAATCAAAATATAATTTTTTATACAATATTAATAATAATACCATAAAAAATAATAAATATAATGTGATAGTGATAAAATTCTATTAAAGAGTATTAATCAAAAGTACTAGTTTAAAATGCTTAAAAATATATTTTTAAATTATTTATATAATAATATTTTAATTATCAAAATATAGAAGATTCGATTGATGAAAATATTTAAAAAATTTATTAAGATATTTTTAGAAAATAATATAAACCCAATTAAATATATTAAATTATTATAAATGATGATGAATCACAAAATAATAATAAATTTTCGATAAAGTATTGATATTCTATTGTATGATACACATGTCCGGACATTTTATATGATATATCACATTTTTAATGGGTGTATATTTATATAACATATCATTTAATTTGATTATATAACATGGGATAATGTATGATATGTGGTTATAATTTTGTTCCTTTATTTTAGAAGTGTACAAGGGATTTATGAATGTATAAAATAATTCAAATACAATATTATTACAATTAAATATTATATTCATAAAATAATCATTGATCAAATAGTTATGAAATATAAAAAGAAATTTGAATGTTCATAATTTAATAAAGGAATTATTTCTAAATTTTTCAAAAGCATATTACAACATACTATGTTAGTTTATAACTCAAAATCCAAAACTCTCTCCCATCATACATTACTACTGGGAGATATTAACATAATAGGGAATCAAGGGTGTGTTTCCAATATTTTATTTTATTTAATTTCATGTGGGTCTAATATAGAGGAATTAACTATATATTTATTTCAAATGTATTGTCGTAGAACTCACTTTTGGATTAATGGTTCTATAAATTTGAACTGTGATTTACATTTATTTTTTATTTTTGATAATAATTACCACTAATATTTGGGGATATATGAATTAAACAACACACATGACCATGAACACACTCACAAACCAATTATTTCAAGATATCATTCTCCCTAAAGTGATGGACCATCCCCACATTTACTGATAATTATATACAAACTAAAGGGATATAATATAAAGGAATGAGGTAATGTCCACTTTATGAATACCTAAATATCAACTCAAAAGTTATCCTTTTTCAAATATGTCACGACCCGTCCTCGGGGTCCGTGCCGTGACTACCCCAAGCCTGCCTTCCAAAGGCCAGGGGCTGGCAACTAGCACCAAAGGTGTAAATCCCGATAAAAAGGGAATACATTACCTTTATAAAGTAAACAAACACCATAGAGTAAGCAAGCTGAAGTAAACACTAAGTAAAATGGGTACAACTATATGTGATGGAATGTAAATGGGCCAGAATACAAACCCAACTAAAAGTAAAGTACAACTGAAAAGGAAGTACAGCAACTGGAAAGTAAAGCAGCAACATTGAGCCATCCACTGGAAATCCCACCTGAAGGGTGGGTATAGATAGCCTCCTCAACTCCTCGGGTCCAGCCGTCTGCTCCGTGTACGTCCCACCTAGTGGTACACCTCCAGGTACCGACTTGCTCCACAAGCCTCAACCATGATCATTGATGTCCGTCGTCTGCATCCAACACAATGTACTGCAGGTATAGACCGTGCAGGGGTGAGTATACGCTACTCAGTAGGGACCCCGAGACCCCCGAAGGTCTCATAGAATCCAGAAAGGATAATCCACAAAGGAAAGATACAATCATGAAGTAAAAAACCAACTTTACTTAGGTATATTTCCATATATATACCTAAGTCATCAATTCCAGTTCGGCTCCCACATCTGAGCCCAAGTTCGATCTGGTCCACACAGGAAAGCACAACCAATCCCCACAGGATTACACAACCCAATCCACAAAGGATTGCAAAACAATCATATCGAAGATAATGATTGAAAGTCAAGACTCGTCTCACATAGGTATACTTCTTCATAAGATGATAGAGATGATCAGATGTAGCCACTGATTCATCTAAGCTGTCGGACCCACATAGGATACAAGACCAGCCACTCTGTCGGACCCACGTAGGATACAAGTACAGAGTAAAATACCATCGGACCCACATATGATACAAGAACAGTAGTCACGTACTGCCAGACTCACATGGGATACAAGAACAGTAGTATTTGCTGTCGAACACACGGAGGATTCCAGAACAGTCTTCGTCGCTGCCGAACCCATGGAGGATCCCAGTACAGTCGTCATCGTCGTCGCAGTCGCAGCCAGCCCTAGGGTTTCTGCACACTGCATGCTCGATTCCGGTAGGGTCCGTTCCACGAGCCAAATGGAGTTGATACATCAACTTACACGTAGTCCGGAGTTTATGTATCCCAAAGTTCTATCTCATCAAATGGAACTCAACGCGACAGACAGCGCGTCAATCGGATGCCCGGTCTGAGAGTTATTGGCTTTTTTGTCCTAGGGGCCCGATTGGTTTTTAAGAAAAAACCAACCCAACCAAACTCCAACTACATCCAAACCTCGATCGGAGTAATCCAAAAGAACCGTCTCACTAAGAGGAATCCAACAAAGTCGACGGCACGTCAATCGGACGTCCGGAGCTCAAGTTATAAGTGTTTCCGCTCCGAGGGCCCGGTTGGTTTCGTGTTCGAACCAACCTGGACATACACAACGTTCTCCTAAACCTTTATTGTAATATACCTAAATTACATTCTCTATCCAAGGATCGCATCGCAACTGACGGTGCATCAATTGGAGGTACGTAGCCCAAGTTATGAGCATTTTAACGAACCTGTCCGATTTTAGGGGGGTTTGGGCCCGGACAGACCCGGCCCAGAACCCCCTCGGTCGGCCCAAACTGGGTCGACCCGACCCAGGTCCGGGTACAGCCCATTAGGGACTGGTCTGGCCTAGCTGGCACGGCCTGGCCCAGCCCGGCCCGGCGCGGGCGGCCCAGTGCGGCCGGTCCGGCCTGGGCGGCTCAGCGCTGGCCGAGTGGGGCGGCTCGGCGCTGGCCGAGCAGACGCGGAAAGGGGGGGGGCGTGTGGCCCACCTTTATTGAAGAAACGGCCCCCACATGGGGGCCCTCCTGCCTTCCACCGGGGGTTACGACCCCAGGCCTCCTCCAAACGGCCGGCCCGGTTGGCCGGCCAGTGCCGCCGCCGTGGGACCCTGCGGTCCCACCCCTCCGAAGCGCCGGCGGCCGGTGACTCCGGCCGCCCTTCCCTGCACCATCGTGGCCTTAGATCATGGCCTTTGTCTGGCTGGCGTGGCGCGACGACGCCGCGCCCCTCTTCCGCGGCCCGCCCCACCTGTGGCCCTCCATGGTTCTCCGGCACTGCGTGACGGCGCCGCGCTCCTCCGCCACAGCCCCGCTCCGGCCGTGGCCTCTTTCAGCCTCAACGACGCGGTGATATTATTCGTTCCCGTGTGGTGTCATTGTAACACCCCGAGATTTTATGATAATTAATTTGATGTCATGTGTTTTATGCTACACCAAGATTATCTTGTGCTATACACAACACCGTATTAGCTTACAGTATACGCAACACTATTTTTGGCTCATGTTACACACAAAATTTACTATGAAACATTAAGTATAGATTTTTTTTAATTTATAAATGAAATATAGTTGTATTTTTTATACACAACAACAAAGAAGTCTTGCACTACACGTAACCCTGACTTGGCTTGCATTACATGAAATCGTGACCTTCCTCGATAGCGTGTGTTGTACGCAATATCAGGTTTCACTAAACAATGATTTATGGTTAGAATATTATTAAAAACTAGCCGTTATGAATAGTATTAACTACATTTTTAATTTTATAACATTATAATTCATCTTACACATTTTCTAAAATGAGGTATGAAAACAGAATCAGTTTTTCATATAAAAGAAGTATTTTTCAAAAAATGCAGTTTTACCGCCTTTTGATGGCGCACCCACTTTAAATCTAGTTTTTGACATGTTTATAAGTTCAAATTGACAAAATAAAATTCTTCCTTGGAATTAGGATATAAAAATTTAATTTGGATAAATTTTTCATATTATTCTCATAACTTTCATTTTTTTGATGAATAGTAAAAACATGCTATATTTAAATAAAAAAAACTTTTTTTATCACAATAATTTATACAGTTATATTATATTTTTAATTGGTTTGAGAGTGTAATTAGAATATATTTTTACCATTTAATCCAATTTTGGTCATTGAAATTAATTTCACTTTGAATTTGGACATAAACAAGTGTCGAACTTTTGATAGTTATTGTTTCTTAAAAACACGCTATTTGTTTTGATTTCGGGAGTTGCTTTTAAAATTAATTAATTCCACTTCTATGTTTTGAATTTTGAAAAATAGACATCATTTTTGAATTCAAAATATCAAATATATCTTAGGCTGAATTTTTGGTATTTTTCTGAAAAACATCAATTTTGGATGAATAGTGAAAACACTGAGTTTTTGGTTAAAATCGACTTTTTATTTAAATAATAATTTATTTGATTTAAATTTATTTAAGTCAAAATAGATACATAATACTTATATAATTTCAATGAAATTCAATGGAGTCATTTTATAATAATTTTATATTTATAAAAATTATATTGAACTTTTCACCGTCTTTTACCCACCTCCTATGAGCTTTTTCATTTGTTCATAAAACATAATTTTACCACTTCTGTGAGTTGAATTTAGAAAATCCTAGAGACACCGTTAATATCAAGGAGTAAAATGTGGTTCAATTAGATAAAAATAATTTTTGGTGAATAGTAACTTTTTACTTTTATTTACCACGGTTAAAAGTAAATAGGGTAATTCATGGTTAAAAGAATATTATAATAATTCAAAATTATCTTAACACTTGTCCAAATCTTATTGGATGAGTAAATTCAGATCATGGGCATCCTTGGGTCGATTTTGGGACCCCATGGAACCACTTATGAAAGATAATGACACATTAGATTAATTAATTTAATGTAAAGACAAAATTGGCATTAACAAAAATCCTTTAGTAATTAATTTTTATAATGGGCTATATAAATTATATTTTCAACTATAAATATTAATTGGAAAGATAAAAACATTTCAAACATGTTGGTATTTATTTTAAAATTTTTAGATATCAAATAAATTAAATTATTTTTGACACAATAATGATGTAGTATTTACCTCATTAATAAATGATTTAAATAAATAATATTAAAATGAATAAAATATTATCCAAAACATGTCCAATTCCTATTGTATGATTTTATCTCGAATATGAGTCATCTTATATTCGACATTAATGTGTTTTTGACCTCTTCAAACCGAAGATAAGTTTATAATAAAATAATGTTTTCACACTTTCCTAAAGATCCCCTCCTCTCCCTTATAAAAGGAGACCACCTATATGCAATTACTAACACCTCTCAAGCATTTTGGCTCATCCAAACTTTGGCCAAATAATCTCCCTACATCCCTCTACTCCTCCTAGACGCCTTACATTAGGCAGAAGGCACTTCAAGAAGTCCTTTTTGTTCAAACCAAAGGAAGTTACCCAAATTAAAGGTAATAGTTTCTCTTAAGTTGTTTTAATTTTTCTACTTCTCCAACCCCTAAACTTTTTTTAATCCTTTCTTTTGTAACAACACCAGTATCTTAAATATATTAGGATGTTTTTATGATAATGATTCTAACTAAACTTACACACACCTCCATCTAATGGATGAATAACATAATGTTTCTGTGATGGAAAACTAACGCCTCATGAAACGATGATTGTTCGATTTTCTCCTAACGCCTCTCATGGTGGCCATTATGATGGAACTATATTTATATATGATATATATTATGTTTATTATTTCCTTATGCTTCTTTACTTCCCAATTATATCAAGCCTTTATGGTTTCCATAGTGGTTAAATACGATGATCTCATTTGAGGAAGTGCGGACTACCGCCCCCTCAAAGTGATGTGATTCGTTAATGCCTTATGTGGGATGTATAAAGGATGGAGTTAATGATATTATATAAGATATTATACTGTAATTATAATATACCTATTCCATTAAAATAATAAATAGAAATGAAAGTAGCGTTCATGTGTACGTACGGCTTACCGTCTCCATGAACGGTGCATTTCATTTCTTACCTCCATATGTTATGTACTTTTATAAATACATGTATATGCTGGATATATAATGAATATATATGATATATAAATCATTATTTACATTATGGAAGTAACTAAACCATTATATAAGTAATAATAACATCAAGAACAACAATTCCAAACACGTATGATAAATAAGATGATTTTACCCAAAACGTTGCTTTAACATGGGATTTACAAAAGAACGGGTAATATAAAGTCATAAGTAAACCATATATGATATCATAACAATGAATATTATTCTGTAATAAGTCAATGACATTATTTAAATCATTATACAGGTGGTTCAGATACTTACGAAGCATATCGGACCTAAGGTGAGGGATAACTTTTCCAATCACGTTTTTATCTGAGATTGTTTATTCATAAGTATTCATTGGGGTTATATTTATCATCCATGTTCATGTGTTCTAAAAATGGTTTCATGTATGTTTAAAGTCCTTTTTACCCATTTTTTACTTTTACTACATGGTATGTAAGGAATCTTTCTTTTTTTTACGTTACGAGGTACCTTTTTTACTTTTCCGGCAAAAGTACGAGAAGAATGTTTTATTTAACTTATATGGAAGGAAAGGATTTTTAAGGTTTTATAAAGCCTTATTTTCATGAATCTTCCTCCAAAATATTTCATGACACTTTTCAAAAAAATATCTTTCTTTTAAAATTTCATGACGTTTTGTGAAAAGAAATTGATTTTGAAGAAGAAATGATATTTTCCTCAAGAATTCATTTCAAGTGTTTTATTAAAACCACTTTTCCATCTAAGATGACATTATTTCATACATTTATCTTTCAAGTATAATGTCTCTATGATTTACGTGGTTTTACTTTTCTTATTATAAAATGATATCCATTTCTTTTATATGGATTATGTGATGATGGGATGATGTTTATGAGACCCATTTTATTCGTTGGGTTATTATGAATGATGTATGTTTATTTTGTAGAACAAGTAAGAATGATTTCATTATGAGATGGGTGGGACCTATATCTCCCTCCAATTCATTGGGTAAAGATTTATATATCATGAGATAGACATGGCTGGAATGGCAAGTATATCCGGGTCAGTAATACCGAGCTCGAACGGCATGTAAACACGGTTCAGTAAGGGACTTTTTCCACTAGATGGTCTTGGAAGCAATGCCTTGGCTACTATGGAAATAATATCATGTGCTTAATGTTTTTCCACGATTACATGTTTTATTCCCATGCTATTTTATCATGATTAATGTTTCTTTATGATCAATGCCTTATGTACTTCCATGTTTTACGTCATTTCTCAAGATTTTTATGTCTAAACATTATGATCATGTTTTTAAGTTCAAATGTATATGATTTGTTTTATTTTATCCATGCTTACCCTTACTAAGAATTTGAGCTCACCCTTTATATGTTTTATTTTCCCCAGGATTTAAAGAAAGGTTTTAGGTAAGAAAACCAAAAGGGGAAGATCTTTATGGGAGATGTTGAAGATCTTTCACCATGATTAGAAGATTATGTTCCGAGTTTCCAAAGACACTAAACTATTACGGTCCATGTGTGTCTGTTTTTGTTATGTATTAAGTATTCCTCAAAAGTAATGTAATGTCCATGTACATAAAGCTTCGGGCCTCTACAGTTGGTATCAGAGGAAAGGTTTAGTTAACCTTTGGAAACTAGGATGCAAAAACTTTAGTGAGATCCCTAGAAATATTTCTAAGGTATGTCTAGGGATGTCCCTAAGGTTAAGTATAAGTATAGGTTATAGTCCTATAATTATGGTAACGATCTTAGAATTAAACCTAAGATGTTAGATATTGAAGTTAATCCCCCTTTATTATGTTGTTTTCCCTAGCATGATTTTTTCCTCTCACACTATTCTTTTTAGGTTTTAGACGATGGTTGGAACCTGAAGGAACCGTGTTGATCAATGTAATGGAAAATGCAATGATTGTTCTCCTGAACAACCAAATGTGATGGAAGATGGAGTAAAAAATATTATTGTTATACTTACACAATCTATGAATCATTCTGGACTTCCAAATGAGCAGAAAAGGGAACAATATTCTATTGATTCCTTCATAAGGCAACGTCCACCTTCTTTCAGGGGGTCTTCTGATCCACTTGTTGCTGAACAAAGGATCAGTACCATTGAAAAGATATTTTCTATACTTCGTTGTTTAGTGCATGAAATAGTCATTTTGGTTGTTTACCATTTAAAAGGTGATGCAGACCAGTGGTGGACTCTAATTAAGAATACAATGCATCGAGATGAAATTGAGTCCATGGAATGGGACGTGTTAAAGAACTTATTTTTCAATTAGAACTTCCCTCGTATTCTTTCAACAATGATGGAGAGGGAGTTTCTTAAACTTAAGAAAAAGGATGATGAATTCGTTGGTATATACGAGGATAATTTTACAAGGCTTGCAAGGTATGCATCTGGATTTATCATTCAACCTGAAAGTAAAGCTGATCGATTCTTTAGTGGATTAAAACCAAGTCTTCAAAGGGCATTAGCTATAAGAGACTTCAGTAGCTATGATGAAATTGTGCGTTGTGCTATCAAGGTAGAACTGGAAATTGGTGTTACATATCCATCTCATGGTTTTGACAAGAAACAAAAGATGGAGTTCAAGGAAAAATCTCAGAACAACGGTGAAAAGAAGATGAATGTTACTTTATGCTCCATGTGTGGAAAGAATCACGGTGGAGATTGTCTAAAAGGTACTAGAAAATGTTTCAAGTGTAAAAAATAAGGTCATTGAGTAGTGGAGTGTCGAAGTAATGGGAAAAGGGTTTTTAATGATATGAATAAAGAAAAGACTGCAGAGAACGCACCACAAACACTTCAATGATTCAAGTGCAAGGAAATGAGGCATTATGCTAATCAATTCCCTGATCCAAGGGTTAATGATGATCGACATGAGCAACCACTTAAGTCAAAGGGCAAAGGGAAGTCACATTAGATCACTATTGGCGATGTTGAATATGACAACGATGTGGTGGAATTATTAAGTGTTTATGTAATGGGATTCCAAAATAATGTTGTATATAGTATCGTGGAATATTGGAATATTTATGAATTGGTCTATTGTGGTTTTCAATAATTTTATGGTACCGGTAACCATGTAAAGTGATTGAGATATTTTTGGAAAGAAGATGATATGCGCATAATGAAGGGATAAGGAGAAAATGAATTGTTTGACAGTATTCATGAGCTCATGACTGATATAAGGAAAAAGTTATATCATGGTTTGAGTATATAGAATTTTGGGGTTTTGGTATGTGGAAAGAGTTAACTTTTGACAGCACTCATGTTTTCAATAAGGTTCAATGGGTATTCATTTTTCAAGAGAATACATGATTAAGGCCTTAGAATGTTTGGAATGTGACCAAAAAGACATATCTTATGATATATGGGGATCAACGATGGTATTAACATGCTTGTTATATGAACTCTCTAGTAATCGTTTTCACTATAATATGAGAATGGACAACAGTATTTTGGATAAGCCTAAAGATTGGAATGGATTAAGTTGGACATAAGTAAGTATTGTTTAAGGCTAGAACCTTTTCAATATTATTTATGGAAAGTTATAATATTGTATTTTTAGAAAAAAAAAGGACAACCTGCAGGATGGGAGACAACCCGTCATGTCAAACATGGCTGTGGGAATTGAACCCACAACCGAAGTGTGACAGGCCTTTATTTCCTACCACTGGCCTACAGGAAGTCCCTGGTTAGTAAGAACTAGTTTTATTATATTAAGAGGTATGATAGATGAAGTATAAGTCCATTTTTGGAACCATATACGATTAATCGCAGAATAGATGGACTTATATATATATATATCTTTTGCTAACCTTATGTTTGAGACAGATGGAATGACCTATCATTCTATCACATGATCTGCTAACACTTCACGGAAGACAAATTCAACTTCATTTCTTTAAGAGATGAAGTGGAAATTGTTTAAGGCACTAACAACGGTGATATTGTACCGAAATAAAGTAAGTATTCTTCTAATTCAAATTCTTCAACATTAGGAAAATTATCTTGAATTCCAAAAATGTTTTCCTAGTACTCTCATATCTGATAAATCAGATGGTACATTAGATCATCACAAATTTATGGCTTCGTGATTGTTGGCTTTTTCATAGCCATGTTCTCTACCACTCTCTATCAGGATTTCATGGTTAGATTTCTCTTCCATATCCATATTTTCACCTATGTTTTTCTATGTAAAAATCCAGTGATTAGTTAATTTGGGTAACCGTTACGTTTCATAATTTATTTTTTAATGTTCAGTTTAGGTATTCCTTTTTACGATGTGGGTTTCTATGAAAGAAACTTTCAAGTAGTAAACCATTAATAACCCCGACGAATTTCGAGGGTGAAATTCATTTTAAGGGGGGTAGAATGTAACACCCCAATATTTTATGATAAGTAATTTTATGTCATGTGTTTTATGCTACACCAAGATTATCTTGTGCTATAGGCAACATCGTATTAGCTTGCAGTATATGCAACACTATTCTTGGCTCGTGTTACACACAAATTATTATACGCAACATTAAGTATAGATTATATTTAATGTATAAATGAAATATGGTTGTATTTTGTTATATGAAACAACAAAGGAGTCTTTTACTACATGCAACCCTGACTTGGCTTGCATTACATGCAATCGCGGCCTTCCTTGATAGTGTGTGTTGTACGCAATATCAGGTTTCACTAAACAACGATATATGGTTATAATATTTTTATAAAATAGCTGTTATGAATATTATTAACTACATTTTGAATTTTATAACATTATAATTCATCTTAAACATTTTCTAGAATGAGGTATGAAAACAAAATCAGTTTTTCGGATAAAAGAAGTATTTTTCAAAAAATGCAGTTTTACCGCCTTTTGATGGCGCACCCATTTTAAATCTAGTTTTTGACATTTTTATAAGTTAAATTTTACAAAATAAAATTATTCCTTGGAATATGGATATAAAAATTTAATTTTGATAAATTTTTCATATTATTCTGATAACTTTCATATTTTGATGAATAGTAAAAACATGCTATATTTTAATTAAAAACAACTTTTTTCATCGCAATAATTTATATGGATAAATTACCTTTTTAATTGGTTTTAAAGTGTAATTAGAATATTTTTTTACCATTTAATCCAATGTTGGTCATTGTAATTAATTTCACTTTGAATTTGGACATAAACAAGTGTCGATCTTTTGATAGTTGTTGTTTCTTAAAAACACTCTATTTGTTTTGATAATGGGAATTACTTTTAAAATTAATTAATGCCACTTCTATGTTTTTAATTTGGAAAAATAGAAATCATTTTTGAATTCAGAATATCAAATATATGTTAGGCTGATTTTTTGGTATTTTTCTGAAAACATCAATTTTTGATGAATAGTGAAAACACTGAGTTTTTGGTTAAAATCGACTTTTTTATTTAAATAATAATTTATTTGATTTAAATTTATTTTTGGTCAAAATAGATATATAATACTTATATAAGTTCAATAAATTAAATGGAGTCATTTTATAATAATTTTAGATTTATAAAAATTGTATTAAACTTTTCAACGTCTTTTACCCATCTCCTAGGAGCTTTTGCATTTGTTCATAAAACTTAATTTTACCGATTCTGTGAGTTGAATTTCGAAAATCTGAGAGACATAGTTAATATCAAGGAGTAAAATGTGGTTCAATTAGATAAAAATATTTTTTGGTGAATAGTAACTTTTTACTTTTATTTACCACGATTAAAAGTAGATAGGGTAATTCAAGGTTAAAAGAATATTATAATAATTCAAAATTACCTTAACACTTGTCCAAACCTTATTGGATGAGTAATGGACGACCGTGGGCATCCTTGGGTTGATTTTGGGACCTCATTGAGCCACTTATGAAAGAAAATGACACATTAGATTAATTAATTTAATGTAAAGAAAAAATTGGCATTAACAAAAATCCTTTAGTAATTAATTTTTATAAGGGGATATATAAATTATATTTTAGACTATAAATATTCATTGGAAATCTAAAACGATTTCTTACATGTTGGTATTTTTTTTATAATTTTTATACATCAAATAAATTAAATTATTTATGACACAATAATGATGCAGTATTTACCTCATTAATAAATGATTTAAATAAATAATATTACAATGATTAAAATATTATCCAAAACATTTCCAATTCCTATTGGATGATTTTATTTCGAATATGAGTCATCTTATATTTGAAATTAATGTGTTTTGGACCTCTTGAAACCGAAGATAAGTTTATAATAAAATAATGTTTTCACACTTTCCTAAAGAGCCCCTCCTCTCCCTTACAAAAGGAGACCACTTCTATGCAATTCCTCACACCTATAAAGCCTTTTGTCTCATCCAAACTCTGCCCAACTAATCTCCCTACATCCCTCTACTCCCCTTATAAGCCTTACATTAGGAAGAAGGCACTTCAAGAAGTCCTTTTGGTTCAAACCAAAGGAAGTTACCCAAATTAAAGGTAATAGTTTCTCTTAAGTTGTTTTCTTTTTTCTACTTCTCCAACCCCTAAACTCTTTTTAATCCTTTCTTTTGTAAAAACACCATCATCCTAAATATACTAGGATGTTTTTAGTATAAGTATTCTAACTAAACTTACACACACCTCCATCTAATGGATGAATAACATAATGTTTCTGTGATGGAAAACTAACGCCTCACGAAACGATGATTGTTCGATTTTCTCCTACCGCCTCTCATGGTGGCCATTATGATGTAACTGTATTTATATATGATATATATTATGTTTATGATTTCCATATGATTCTTTACTTCCCAATTATATCAAGCCGTTATGGTTTCCATAGTGGGTAAATACGATGATCTCATTTGAGGAAGTGCGGACTACCGCCCCCTCAAAGTGATGTGATTCGTTAATGCCTTATGTGGGATGTATAAAGGATGGAATTAATGATATTATATAAGATATTATACTGGAATTATAATATACCTATTCCATTAAAATAATAAATAGAAATGAAAGTAGCGTTCATGCGTACGTACGGCTTACCGTCTCCATGAACGGTGCATTTCATTTCTTACCTCCATATGTTATGTACTATTATAAATACATGTATATGCTGGATATATAATGAATATATATGATATATAAATCATTATTAACATTCTGGAAGTAAGTAAATCATGATATAAGTAATAATAACATCAAGAACAACAAGTCCAAACATGTACGATAAATAAGATGATTTTACCCAAAACGTTTCTTTAACATGGGATTTAAAAAAGAATGGGTAATATAAAGTCATAAGTAAACCATATATGATATCATAACATTGAATATTATTCTGTAATAAGTCAATGACATTATTTAAATCATTATACAGGAGGTTCGGATACGTACGAAACATATCGGACCTAAGGTAAGGGATAACTTTTCCAATCTCGTTTTTATCCGAGATTGTTTATTCGTAAGTATTCAATGGGGTTATATTTATCATACATGTTCATGTTTTCTAAAAATGGTTTCATGTATGTTTAAAGTCCTTTTACCCATTTTTGACTTTTACTACATGATATGTACGGAATCTTTCTTTTGTTTACGTTACGAGATACCTTTTTGACTTTTCTGGAAAAAGTACGAGAAGAATGTTTTTTTAACTTATATGGAAGGGAAGGATTTTTAATGTTTTATAAAGCCTTTTTTTAATGAAGATTCCTCCAAAATATTTCATGACACTTTTTAAAAAATCTTTTTCTTTTAAAATTGCATGACGTTTTGTGAAAATAAATTGATTTTGAAGAAGAAATAATATTTTCCTCAAGAATTCATTTTAAGTGTTTTATCAAAACCATTTTTTCATCTAAGATGACATTATTTAATTTGTGAATGTTTCAAGTATAATGTATCTATGATTTACATGGTTTTACTTTTCTTATTATGAAATTATATCCATTTCTTTTCTATGGATTATGTGATGATGGGATGATGTTTATGAAACCCATTTTATTCGTTAGGTTATTATGAATGATGTATGTTTATTTTGTGGTACAAGTAAGAATGATATAATTATGAGATGGGTGGGACCTATATCTCCCTCCAATGCATTGGGTAAAGATTTATATCTCATGAGATAGACATGGATGGAACGGAAATTATATCTGGTTCAGTAATATAGGGCTGGAACAACATGTAAACCCAGTTCAGTAAGGGACTTTATCCACTAAGATGGTCTTGGTAGTAATGCCTTGGCTACTATGGAAATCATATCATGTGCTTAATGTTTTTCCATGATTACGTGTTTTATTCCCATGCTATTTTATCATTATTAATGTTTCTTTATGATCTATGCCTTATGTACTGCCATGTTTTACGTCATTGCTCAAGATTTTGATGTTTAAACATTATGTTCATGTTTTTAAGTTCAAATGTATATGATTTTTTTATTTTATCCATTTTTACCCTTACTGAGCATTTGAGATCGCCCTTTATATGGATTTAAAGAAAGGTTTTAGGTAAGAAAACCAAAAGGGGGTGATATTTATGGGAGATGTTGAAGATCTTTCACCATGATTAGAAGATTACATTCTGAGTTTCCAAAGACCCTAAACTATTACGATCCTTTTGTGTCTGTTTTTGTTATGTATTAAGTATTCTGAAAAAGTAATGTAATGTCCATGTACGTCAAGCGTTGGCTCTCTACAGCCATTGCACCACGCCACCTCCGTCCCAAACCGCAACGGTGAAAATCAACAAAGGGGGAGGAGGATCGGCCGTGTTGGTGAGGTCTGACCTCCTCCCGTTAAAATGATAACAGGCGGCCCAAAATAAAACAACTTCGACAAAGCAAGTAAAAATTTAATCCATTAAATTTGAACTTAAACCCCTACCTCAATAAGTTATCGTACAAGGATCATCATGAAAAAACAGCGTCGCGAGGGTGGTTTGAAGACGGCGTTGGTGAGCGTTAAATAAGAGGATGTCGTCCCACACTGGTTGTAGAGAAGGGAGAGATCGGCACGTCATCTCTTCTTGGTGCTCCGGCGTTCTTCGCGTTCTTAAAAGAGGAAGAAGACATTCTTCAAGACTACAGCCCTCCTCTCCAAAACTCTCCACACAATGATGAAACCATAATAAAATAAGGCTTTTTTTATTTTATTTATCATGCCAACCTTTTTCAAAAATTAAAATTGAATTCACCGAATTAATTAACGTGCATTGTCCAATTAATGACACGTTTTATTGGAATGTATTTTAATGTGGAGGAGTTACAAATTAATTTCTAGAGGGGGGTTAAAAGGGGTGTTGGGGAAATTGAAGGAGGTGGGGGATCGTGTGGGCCCCACCCCAACTTCCTCACATCTTCCTTTTCCACAACACTTAACCATCAGCAGTGTAATAAAAATATAATTGTTTAACAACTATATTTTTATACTTTACATTTTTAATAACTCCTTTCGAGCAAACACACCTTCAGAAAAGGTGTTCCTAAGAAAATACTGGCGTTGCGGTTTTATCGGTGCCCTCAGATTTTGATTCCGAGCACTGGTTCAAAAGTTAGGAAAACCCGCTCATTCGTTCACTGAAAGTACCCGAGATAAACTTCAGAAGTTGATTTCGGGCACACCGGGCCTCGGAATCAGGTGCCGTCATAAACTGCGTACTCGTAAAATCCCAAAGAAATTAAGAAAAAAAATTCCTTGAAATTTACGAGTCTTTACATTACTCCCACCTCAGGGATTTACGTCCCCGTAAAGATACCTCACAAACTAGGGGAATAAATGAGGGTATTGAGCACACATCTGAGCCTCCCACTCCCAAGTCCTCTCCTAGAGGTTGTCATGCTGCCATCAGATGTGCACTAGAGTAATCGACCGCCCACGTAGGACCTGCTCCTGTCAATCCTCGATCTCCACCGGGACCTTCTAAAAAGTCGCCCCATCGTCAATGTCCAGCTCCCCATGGTCGATAATATGCACCGGGTCGTGCACGTATCTCCTCAGTTGAGATACGTGGAAGACGTCGTGCACCCGATGCAACAGAGGTGGTAGAGTCAGCCGACAAGCCACCTCGCCTATCCTACTAAGAACCTGGAATGGTCCGATGAAGCGCGGAGATAACTTGATGACCCGGCCAAATATTCGTAATCCACGTCGAAGTGAGACCCGCAAGAAGACATGGTCACCATCCTCGAACTCTAGTGGTCTTCGCCTCCTGTCATCGTAAGACTTCTGCCGGCTCTGAGTTGTCCTCGTCCTCTCCTGGATGACCTGGACCTTCTCTGTCGTGCCCTGGACCATCTTCGGTCCCACAAGTGCTGACACCCCAGGGTCTGTCCAGCATAGAGGTGACCTACAAGGATGGACGTACAATGCCTCGTATGGTTCCATCCCGATGGTGGAGTGGTAGTTGTTGTTGTACGCAAACTCTACCAAGGGAAGGTGATCCTCCCAGCTGCAACCAAAGTAGAGGACACATGCATGGAGCATGTCCTCGAGATTCTGAATGTTCCTCTCCGTCTGACCATCCGTCTGAGGGTGAAAAGCGGTGCTCAGACATATCTGCGTCCCGAATGCCTCCTACAAACCCTTCCAAAGCCGGGAAGTAATGCAAGCATCCCGATCGGAGATGATAGATGATGGAACACCATGAATTCGTACAATCTCCTAAATTTAGAGGCGTCCCAAGCTCTCCACTGATCCCTACTCTCTGATGGGTAGAAAGTGGGCTGACTTGGTGAGTCAGTCGACAATCACCCAAATGGAGTCGTGACCTCTGAGGTACGTGGAAGTCTAGTCACAAAATCCATTGATATACCATTCCACTTCCACTCTGGGACCTCCAAGGGTTGTACCAAGCCTACTGGTACCTGGTGCTCCACCTTCACCTGCTGGTAGGTGAGGCATCGAGAAACAAACTCTGCTACAGCCTTCTTCATACCCGGCCACCAGTGCTGTCGTCTGAGATCCTGGTACATCATTGCCACTCCTGGATGTACATCTAAAGGGGAAGTGTGAAAATCTCTCAACACCTCCTCCTGTAAAGTAGTTAGTACCATGGTAAGTCCTCTGAAAAGGACGTCGTGCTCTCCTCATATAGAGAATCCATTCGGTGCATGTCCTGAGGATATCTGTGCATGACGCGTCCCACAGTCAACGTCCCCACGATGTTCCTCTCTGACCCGCTGAAGTAGTCGAGGAGTGATTGTGAGTGATTGAAGTATGGTTGCCCCATCTCTATCCATGAAGTATATCTGCAAAGCAGCTAGCTGCTCTTTCACCTCTCCAAGTAGCTGAATGCTCGTCCTCCTGCTGAGAGCATCGGCAAATACGTTCCCCTTTCCAAGAGTATAGACTATCTCAAAGTCATAGTCCTGGAAGAACTCGAGCCATCGCCGCTGTCTCAGGTTCAGGTCCTTCTGCTAGAAGATGTACCTAATACTCTGGTGGTCAGAATAGACCGTAAAGCACTCGCCCATCAGATTGTGTCTCCACATATTCAAAGCGAACACCACTGCTGCTAACTCCAAGTCATGGGTAGCGTAGTTCTGCTCATAATGCCTCAAATTTCATGATCCATAGGCGATCACCGCCTGATCCTGCATCAGGACACACCCGAGTTCGTTCCTTGATGCATCGTAGTAGACTATGTACCCTACTCCCTCCTCCGGTAGCCTCAAAATGGGTGCACTAGTCAATCTCTGTCCCAGCTCCTGGAATCTCTGCTGACAACTATCTGACCACACGAAGGGTTTCCCCATCTTTTTCAGATCTGAAAGTGGTTCTGCAACTCTGGAGAAGTCTGGCACAAATCTTCGATAGTACCCAGCCATACCTAAGAAACTCTGCACCTCCGTCACACTCCTGGGTGGATCCCAAGCTAGCACTGCCTCGATCTTCGCAGGATCCACCGCAACTCCTTCCTCAGAGATGACGTGTCCCAATAAGTTGACCTCACGTATCCATAACTGACACTTCGAGAGCTTACCATAAAGCTGGTGCTCTCGGAGTGTGTCCAGTACGACCTGAAAGTGGTAGGTGTGCTCCTCCTCAGTAGTCGATTATATCAAAATGTTGTCGATGAAGACCACGACAAATCAATCGAGGTAAGGCTGGAAGATCCTGTTCATGAGACTCATGAACACTTCTGAAGCATTGGTTACGCCGAAAGGCATAACTTGGAACTCATAGTGGCCATACGGACATCTGAAGGTCGTCTTCTACACATCCTCGTCTCAAACTCTGAGCTGATGATAGCCTGACCTGAGGTCTATCTTTGAGAACCACCGTTCTCCCTTGAGATGATCGAAGAGGTCGTCAATCCTCGTTAGTGGATACTTTTTCCTCACGTTAACCTAGTTTAGGCGATGATAGTCGACACACAGTCGCAAGCTCCCGTCTGCCTTCTTGGCGAACAAAATCGGGGAAGCCCAGGGTGAAACACTGGGTCAGATGAATCCCTTGCCTTACAAGTCCTCCAGCTGAACCCGTATCTCTCGAAGCTCAGTGGCAGCCATACGATATGCTGGAGTGGATATCGGGGATGTCCCCGGGTACAGGTCAATATAAAAGTCTACCTCTCTGTGAGAAGTTAGTCCTGGAACATCGTCAGGAAAAACGTCCGCATACTGATCCACCACTACAGGAAAACTCAGACTCCACACATCAACTACTCATAGGATGATGCTATCCAACTGGTGAGTGATCAGTTGTTCTCTCCTCTGCGTGAGTCCATCCTGTGCTGCAAAGGCTCCCTTCTCACTGGTGAAGGTGAACATGCTCCCATCGGTGCGAACACACCGCACCTTACGCCTAATACAGTCGATCTGACCATGGACTGTAGATTACCAATCCATGCCCAAGATGATGTCCTAAAGCATCGACGCCGCTACAAGAAAATCCCAGCTGAAGCTCTCACCTCCTAGAGTAAGTTCAAACTTCCGGCACCAGTGCGTAATCGTCGATTCTGCTCCCGTACGATTATCTAGCCGTAAGGATCGAGCCAACAGCTCTATCGGAATCTTAGAGCTCCGAACAAGGGCAGCGGCAATGAAAGAATGACTCACTCCTGTATCTATAAGAACTACAACAATGGTGGAGTAGACACAGATAGTACCTTGAATCATCTCTGGTGCGCCATGGTCATAGGCCTCCACTGCCTGAAGCTGAGCCTTCCTTTGTCCGCCAGCTCCTTGTGGTCGGGGTGGACCTTCTGTTGGTGGTGGTGGTAGGGCCTCAAAGCGTCACCCATCACCTGTCACTCGGCCAACTCCTCTGCCTCGTCCGCCTACTCCCTGTGGACCGCCACATTCGACCCTCTGCCTCTACCTGGGTGGTCCCTCAACTGTCTGTTGCTCCTCTGCAGGGCGGGTTAGGCAGTCACGATCCATGTGTCCCTGCCCGCCGCATGCATAGCACTGTCTGCTCCTCATAAGACTGGCTCTGTGCCGTGTTCCCCACATCTCTGAGCCAGTGTTCTGAGGTCGTCCTCCTGGTGGTCTGGTCCTCCTGGACCCCTGTGACATCCGTCGACTGCTAGCTACAGAAGACTCTGATACGTGCCGACCTACGGTAGGTCTCACTGCTGGTTTAGGCTTAGCAAGAAAGCTCTCTACCAGAAGGGCTAGCTCCAGTACTCTTTCCTGCGTCGGAATGCTGAGGGAGATCATCGATTCCCTAATCTCATGTCTCAGTCCCTGCTCGAAGGTTTGTGCCCGGAAGAATGGGTCTCATACCATGTATTTGTAATAGCGTGAGAGATCGGTAAATATCGTCGAGTACTGGGCTACCATCAAGATTCTCTGTCGCAGCTGTAGTAGCTCCTAAATGAGCACTGCACATAGGGTGGATGGAACAAACTCTGAGTGGAAGAGTCTCTCAAATTTTTTCTAGAGGAGAGATGCCTGGTGGTGCACCTTGAGCATTAGGCTCCACCATCTGTCTTCTGCCTCGTGCAGGAGACTCGTTGCAAGGATCACCATGAGGTCAGTTGGTGTCCCTACTAACCTGAAAACTCATACAACATCCTCTAGCCAATCCTCGGCTGACTGAGGGTCCATCTCCCTGTGGAACCTGGGTGGTCTCTGACGCTAAAACATGTGCAGTGCACTAAGGCAACTTGCACTCTCAGCGGCTGGGGCTGGTGGCATTGGTGGCTCGGCGGGTAGAGGTACCGCCGGTTCCTCTGCTGTAAAAGGGCCCTGCACTGAGGCCTCGTCGCTCGGTGGGCTGTCGTCTCGCACAAAGCTCAGAACCCTAGTTGGCTGCCGTCGTGGGGCCATCCTGAAAAGAAACAGGTGCGCCATGGTCAAAACAGTATACCTGGTGATCTGACACAAAGTAATCACAAAAAAAACTTTTGAAACACACATGCAATCAATGTTTTCGTGCACTGAGTCGGAAATCAGAAGTCAGGGTCCTAGTGTATAAATATGTCGGCTTCTGCACCAACACTGGACTCCCTGGATTGATAACCACACTCAATACCCTTAAGACTATTTCTTTACACAGAAGCACGATCAAATTCCTAAGTTCTATGGTAGAACCGAACTCCTCTGATACCAATTTGTCAAGACCCCTCCTCGGGGCCCATGTCGTGACTACCCCAAGCCCGCCTTCCATAGGCCAGGGGCTGGAAACTAGAACCAAAGGCATAAATCCCGATAAAAAGGGAAGGCCTTGCCTTTATAAAGTAAACAAACACCATAGAGTAAGAAAGATGAAGTAAACACTAAGTAAATTTGTTACAACTATAAGTGCTGGAAAGTAAATGGGCTAGAATACGAACCCAACTGAAAGTAAAGTACAACTGAAAAGAAAGTATAGCAAATGGAAAGTAAAGCAGCAACGCTGAGCCGTCCACTGGAAATCCCACCTGAAGGGTGGGTACAGATAGCCTCCTCAGCTCCTCGGGTCCAGCCGTCTGCTCTGTGTACGTCCCACCCTGTGGTCCACCTCCAGGTACCGACTTGCTCCACAAGAGTCAACCACAATCAACGTTGTCCGTCGTCTACATCCAATATAACGTAGTGTGGGCATAGCCTGTGCAGGGGTGAGTATAAGCTACACAGTATGGACCCCGAGACACCCAAAGGTCTCCCAGAATCCATGAAGGATAATCCACAAAGGAAAGATACAATCACGAAGTAACAACCAACTTTAATTAGGTATATTCCCATAAATATACGTAAGTCATCAGTTCTGGTTCGGCTCCAACATCTGAGCCCAAGTTCGATCTAGTCCACATAGGAAACCACAACCAATCCACACAGGATTACACAACCCAATCCACACAGGATAGAAAAACAATCATATCGATGATAATGATTGAAAGTCAAGACTCAGCTCACACAGGTATACTTCTTCATAAGATGATAGAGATGATCATATGTAACCACTGAATCATCTAAGTTGTTGGACCCACATAGGATACAAGACCTGCTAAGATTTCAGACCCACATAGGATACAAGACCAGCCACTCTGCCGGACCCACGTAGGATACAAGTACAGAGTCAAATACCATTGGACCCACGTAGGATACTAGAACAGTACTCATGTACTGCCGGACCCACATTGGATACAAGAACTGTAGTCTTCGCCGTCGAACCCACGGAGGATTCCAGTACGGTCTTCGTCGCTGCCAAACCCACAGAGGATCCCAGTACAGTCGTCATCGTCATTTCAGTCGCAGCCAGCTCTTGGGTTTCCGCACACAGCATGCTCGATTACAGGAGGGTCCGCTCCACGATCCAAGGGGAGTCGATACATAAACTGACACATAGTTTGTAGTTGATGTATCTCAAAGTTTTGTCTCATCAAAAAGAACTCAACGTGACAGACGACGCGTCAGTCGGACGCCCGGTCTGAGAGTTATTGGCCTCTTCATCCCAGGGGCCCGGTTGGTTTTTAAGTCAAAACGAACGCAACAGTACTCCAAACATGTCCAAACCTCAAGCGTAGAAATCCAAAAGAACTGTCTCACTAAGAGGAATCCAAAAAATTCGACGGCACGTCAATCGGACGTCCGGAGCTCAAGTTATAAGTGTTTTCGCTCCGAGGGCCCGGTTGGTTTTGTGTTCGAACCAACCCGGACATATGAAAAGTTCTCCAAAACCTTGAGTGTAATACAATGAAACAACCATCTCGATCCAAGGATTTCATCACAACTGAAGGTGCGTCAATCGGAGGTTCGTAGCCCAATTTATGGGCATTTGAACGAACCTGTCCGATTTTAGGGGGTTTGGGCCCGGACCGACCCGAACCAAAACCCCCTGGGTTGGCCTGAACCGGGTCGACCCAACCTGGGTCCGAGTCCGGCCCATTAGAGAGCGGCCCGACACCACCGGCGCGGGCAGCCCGGCCCGGCGCGGGAGGCCTGGCCCGGTGCGGCCGGTCCGGCCTGGGCTGCGCGGTGCTGGCCGAGCGGGGCGGCTCGGCGCTGGCTGAGCGGACGCGGAAAGGGGGGGCGTGCTACCCCCCTTGATTGAAGAAACGACCCCCGCATGGGGGGACCTCCTGCCTGCCGCCGAGGGTAATGACCCCCGGCCTCCTCTAAACGGCCGGCCCGGTTGGCTGGCCGATACCACCGTGGCGGGACCCCGCAGTCCCACCCTTCCAAAGTGTATGTGGCCGGTGATTCCGGACGCCCTTACCGGCACAGTCATGGCCTTATTCCGCGGCCTTTATCCGACAGGCGTGGCGCGACGCCGCCACGCCCCGCCCCGGCAGCGGCCCTCCATGGTTCTCCGGCGTGGCGTGACAGTGCCGCGCTCCTCCGCCGCGGCCCTCTTCCGACTGCGGCCTCTTTCGGCCTCAACGGCGCGGTGATATTCTTCGTTCCCACGCAGTGTCATTGCACCATTCCGCCTCCGTCCCAAACCGCAATGGTGAACATAAACAAAGGGGGAGGAGGATCGGTCGTGTTCGTGTTGTCCGACCTCCTCCCGTTAAAATGATAACAGGCAGCCCAAAATAAAATAACTTCAACAAAGAAAGCACAAATTTAATCCATTAAATTTGAACTTAAACCCCTACCTCAAGAAGTTGTCATACAAGGATCTTCATGGAAAAACTTCTTTACGAGGGTGGTTTGATGATGGCGTTGGTGAGCGTTCAAGAAGAGGATGTCGTCCCACACCAGTTGCAGAGAAGAAAGAGATCGGCACATCGTCTCTCCTTGGTGATCTGGCGTTCTTCACATACTTCAACGAGGAAGAAGACGTTCTTCAAGACTAGATCACTCCTCTCCAAAAATCTCCACACAACGATTCAACCATAATAAAATAAGCCCTTACTTATTCTATTAATCATGCCAACCTTTTTCAAAAATTCAAATTGAATTCACCGAATTAATTAACGTGCGTTGTCCAATTAATGAGGCGTTTTATTGGCATGTATTTTAATGTGGAGGAGTTACAAATTAATTTCTAGAGGGGGGGTTCAAAGGGGTGTTGGGGAAATTAAAGTAGGTGGGGGCTCGTGTGGGCCCCACCCTAACTTCCTCACATCATCCTTTCCCATAACACTTAACCATCAGCAGTGTAATAAAAATATAATTGTTTAACAACTATATTTTTATAGTTACATTTCTAACAACTCCTTCCGAGAAAACGCACCTTTGGAAAAGGTGTTCCTAAGAAAATATCGGCGCTGTGGTTTCATCGGTGCCCTCAGATTTCGATTCTGAGCAACGGTTCAAAAGTTAGGAAAACCCGCCCGTTCAGTCACTGAACGTACCCGAGATAAACTTCAGAAATTGATTCCATGCACACCGGGCCTCGAAATCAGGTGCTGTCAGAAACTGAGTACTCATAAAATCCCAAAGAAATTAAGAAAAAAAAATTCCTTGAAATTTACAGGTCTTTACAAAATAGTTTTCAAAATTTGTCTATAGTTACTCCAATAGTTCTCGACTAAAATATCATTTATATCATAAACTATATTTTCATTGTTATTGTAACTTTGTAGATTTACAATCATCTAGATATAAGAACTTTAGACTTCAAGTATATTGTCCCTTTTCCTTAACCACTAGATCAAGTGTTTGTTGATATGTTTTTCATTTCCATAAAAAAATATCTTTCTAAATATTTTATTAGAGATGATCTTGAGAAAATTTATTTCTCTCCTTCTTCATTTACATGTTTTCCATATTAAAAACCATAAGTGTTGTTAAATATACCATATTGTGGACTTAATTATATTTTAATTCTAAATATAATTATAAAAATATGTCAATAAAATTATTATCACAGGTGGAAATATATGATATTATTGATTATGATATTATTGTGGTATAACATTGATTGACCATGATAATTGGATCAACATAACTTATATTGTGATAGTATTTATTTATAGATATATTATGATTGGTAATAGGTTTTTGAAATAATGTACCATAGAATTCTATTTTATATATGATATAAAGAAGCATTCTAATGTATGTTTACATTGTTTTTATCATATTATTGGATAAAATATGTGATACTATTTTTTGAAATAATGGACCATGGGATGTGATAAATACTTTATGGATGATAAAAATATTATACATAATATCTCCAGAAGCTATATGGGATATAATTATCTATTATCCAGGAACTGTGAAATGTGAAATCACATCTATAATGACCAATGATAAAGTTTTTTAAATAATAATTATTATTAATCATTTAAAAAGTAAAAAATAGTTCTCAATTTTTATATAAATTATAAAATTATGGTAGTTAAATATAACTATTTAATTATTTATAATGTATTAATTAAATATAAATAAATTTTTTAATAAAATATAAATTTTTACTTTAATGTTAGATTTTTAAAACCCATACCTACAGGGGAACTTTATTAATATGTGAAATCCATGTGACATTGGACTATAAAAAATTATTTCAGAATATATGATATATCTATATATTGGATATCCAATTCATGAAATTGTGATATATTTATTCACCTAATTAAAAAATCATGAATATGAAATTTTAAAATTTTGATATATGTGTGGTTGATTTAAATTTTTTAAATTTCAATTATAAATTTCATACCATACATTTAAGGATTTTAGTGTTAATTATTAAATAAAATATATTTTTTTATCCATCAAAAATGGTATTATTTTTATAATTATAAATTAGTGATTTATTGTGATTATACATGTATATTTTTTATTAAAATATTTTTTGAAATTTTAATCCACTATTGAGTAATGATCTATGGATAGTGAAACCTTTTTAAAACTTATAATTTAATTGGATTATGTGAATATATATATAAAAGAAAGGTTTGATATTATTTTTCACTAAAAATACTCATTAAATGTTATTACTCACAAAATTATTATTATTTAGACTATCATATTGATGATTGAGTACTTTAGAATTCAATAATGAAGACTAAGCATTAAAGGTCTATCTATATAATAATATTACACTTGGTTCATGATATATAATTCTTTTACACAAATAAACATCTAATAATATCAGATAATTTCATGAATAAGAATTATTCTTAACTAAAAGGGTATAAATTTGAAGTTTTATTTACATTTTATATATGATTCATATTTAGTAAGAAACATTTTTTTTCATGGGTTTTCTTGGATTTTCATTATTATAGAAGGTAAATTATATTATTTTATTGGAATAAATAAATAGGAAAAGTTTTACATCCTCTATTTCAAAGAATTATTTCTATTTCAAAGGTGTGGGATCATTAAAATGTATGTGGGTAATTTTTCATTGTATATGATTTCAAGGATAAAAGTTTCATATTTTATAAAAGATAATGAAAATAGTGGATGTATGATTATTTTGTTTTCTAGTAATAACATAGACTTAGTCACTCTCATTAAATTATGAACATTTAAAATTATAGTATATAAATTCTCTTTTTTATTTATTGTAACAAAAATAAGATAATTCAGCATAAATTTTTTGATCGTCATATAATCGATATATGCGGTTTAGTGAAAAAATCATAAATTATTAGGTTGTTAAATAATATAAATTAATTTAAACACTTTAATGTAATAATATCACACATGTGAACTATTTAATTAGTATTGTAAAAAAATTTAATTACCTCTTTTAATATAAAATGTTATAGCATCATGATATCCATATTTGAATTATAGTATTATTTTTTGGTTTTTGTTTATAGAATTATTTATTTGGAACTCATCACACAAAATTAATGAATAAAAAAATATCCCAGAATTTTATGGTAAGAATGGTCACATTGGTAAAGAGTGAATGATTCATTAATTTTTATCCATTTGTTTTGATGTACATAAAAATATTACATAATTCAATGTGATAATAGTTTAAATAAATGAGTGTGATTTCATGAAAATAAAACTATTAAGAATTATAAATGAAATTAGAATGATATATGATATTACCTTCCATAATATGACTTCACTATAGAAATGGTATTGAAGAAAACCATTAGTAAAAGATAAAACTATCATATTAGAAGACCATGATGAGAGGAAACGTCATGTACCAAAAATATATGTAAAAAATGAGTAATAAATATATTTTTATTCCAAGTAGAGTGTGATGACTAATAAAATAAAGAATAAAATATAGGTTCATATGAGAATGATGAAGAAATGAATAATGGAAAAAATCTACCATATTTAGAAGTTTTTGAAAATTGAAGTTGTGTATAAATGAAATTTTATTCCAAAATGATCTAATTATAAAAATTGTTTAAAAAATTCAATGTGTTTCCAAAAGTTTAAATAGTGGGATAAGTATTAAGATGATTCATTAAGAAAATTTTTAATTAAGATGTAAATTTTTTATAGTAATATAATTTCAGTTTTAATAGGGAATGGTATAAAAAATTCTAAATTTAAATTAATAAATATTAATTAAATTATAACGTAAAACTCATGAGATGATAGATAATTTGTTTCTAACTTTAGTTGAAAAATAATTTTAGATGAAAGTTATTTCTAAGTGTCTTAGTAGATAGTTTTAGGATAAATTAGAAGGTTAATATAATAGAGGAGATAAATAAAATTTTATATATTTTATTTTGAAATGATAATTAAGAGTATTAATCTATAAAATATTTTTATTTTAAAAATGTAATAAATTAATAATAAAATCATATTTAGGAGAAAATGTTAGTGATAAAATTTTGGTATTAAGAAATTCTATCTTGTGGAATAATATTGAGGAAGAATATATATTTTTGTTTAAGTGAAATAGGGAATAAGGTAATAGAATGAAGTATATTTATAAGTATAAGGATATTGGAATTATTAAAATGAAGTATTTTAAAGATAAAAAATATATAAATAAATTAATATTTGACTTTTAAAATCCAATTTGAGTTGTTTATTATTATTAAAATTTGAAAAATAAAGATACTAAAGGCATCAGAAAAATGTAATATTGTATAAAATTTAAAATTTGTCACAAAATTTGAAAATGATGTCTTGGATTAATATACTAGAAAATTAATAATTCACTAAATATGAAGTCGGTGATGTTTTTAACTTCAAAAAGAATATTTTGATAAATATTTTTTTTCAAGAGGTGACATTAAACAAAAATATTATAGTATATAGAAAAGAAATTTTTTAAAAAAATAAACATATATAAGTGGTGGATTATAATATACCATAATTTTATTTCATTTAATTTTGATCAGTGAAGTGATAAAATTCTAGATATATATACATATATAAGGGGGTGTTAGTGTTTGTAAAAACATATTTTATATGAGGAAGTTTTGATTCTATTACCATAGTTAGTTTTTTGGGGTGTAAAATCACATGGAGGGAAATTATTAGCGTGGGAACTATTAAAAAATATTTATGATCAATAATTATTGTGTTTATAAAGATAAACCACGTAAAATTGAAATAAGTTGAAAATTTAATTATTCAACCAATGCTAGAATTTCATACCAAGTTTAATATATTAAAAGAATTGTGTGAGTGGTGTATCCAAATATGTTGTATAAATGAATATTATATATCTATATTACCAACTCATATGAATGTTAGTAAGGGAACAAAAAATATTTAATGTTTTAATAGAATAAATGAATGTGCATATGTGGTTGATGTTTTATTTAAGACAACACAAAATGAGTGTCCATGATTTTTGGATAAATACTTTTCGTATCAAATTATTGGTAATATAATGAAATTAAAATATTAAAAAAGTGAAAATAATTATTTTCTATATTTTTTAATTATATTAGTCTTAAAATAATGGTAATTAGAATGTTTGAAATTGGTGAAAATAATATAAATTAGATGATTTTTTGTGTGGTTGGAACTATAATTTGTTGATAGAATGATAACATTATTATAATGAGAAAAAAATATTTTCATAGAATAATGAATGTGTTAGAAAAATATATTATTTTTATATCATTAAAAAATTAAAATTAACCTTATTAAATTATTTAAATTATATGAGGTTAAAGTGTTACTCGATTTAGTCATTAAAAAGAAAACTCATTGTAGAATACATTTTTTAACCATCATAGAAAATGGAACACAAGAAACTTTACCCCTGAATATTATTTCCTTATTATTTCAAATATTAATAAATGATTTTTGTATACTTGTAATGAGAGAAAAATAATAATTTTTTAATATAATACACTAAAGATTCAAACCAAATATACCTGGAAAGTATTTATTAAGATATTTTTATAATGATGAAAATAATATCAACTCATATTAAAAAATATTTTATAAACATAAATGATTAATTTACACATATTTTAGTTTTTCTAATCTTTTGGATAAATATGATTATCAAAAAAAATTATATGTTTTGATGATTTTAAAAGGTATTTTTCATTGAAGAAAATATAAATAAAACCATAAAAAGTATACAAGTATAATATTTAATGATTATATTTAATTCATCGAGTTCTAATAGATTTTATTTATCCATACACTCTTTAATAATATAGAATTTTTGAAGGGAATAAATTGAACCTAAAAGTGATGAATAAAATGGTGTTTGTGGAACCTGTGACTTTGATAATTTTATAAGAATAAAATTTCAATGTGATTTCATTTTAAAAACATTTTTTTGTTTTAAAAATTCATATAAATTCTCCTATGATATTTGGTTCATGAAGTGGACAATTGTGATGTTTTTTTAGGTTTGGAATTATTTTCCTTAATAAAATAAAAGGAATAAATCATGGGACATTTCAGTAATGAGTTCATTACATAATTTTACTTATATATCATCCAAATTAAATATTTTAGAACTATTATAACAACATTATTATAAAAATGTTTCATAATTGTAAAGTTAATGTGATATTAAATTCATTTCATGGGTTTAAATATATAAATATGTTGTTAGTTTATGTAGATAAAGTGAAGGGGATACCATAATATGTTTATAATTTACATAGATGAAAATAATATAATTATCTAATTATTAAAGATTATATTGATGAAAATTTTGAAAAATATAATTATTATATTTCTATTGTAAAAAGTAATTCCAATTTATTATATGAAATAATTATAAAATTTTTTGAATAATAAAACTAAAATAAATATTTTTGATAATGTGGATATTATAATTTAAGAGATACATTTATAGATTTTTTAATTGAAATATCACATTATTGATGGTATACCTTTATACAACATATAATATCATTTAATTTTCCTCAATTTCATGGGATGATTTAAAATATATGTTTATAATGCATTTAATTAATTAATAATGTGTTCCATAGAATAATGAATGAATAAAAAATTGTAATAATTACTTTAACATAGGCCATTGATCAATAAAAGTGTGAGGAAATGATCATTAAATATTAAAAAAAATCAAAACTCATTAATTTAATGAGGTATTATAGATATGGAGTTATAAATAAAAATTCAACATACCTTAACATTGTATAGCATGAAATCTAAAACTCTCCCCACCTTCCTTTTCCATGAAGAGATTCTACAAAAACATAGAATCAACAGAGGGTTTATAATATTTTATTTTGATTCCATTTATACTAGCTCTAATATGGAGATAATATATGTATTTTTATTTCCAAGGTATAAACATCAAAATCAATTTTTGAATAATTATTTTTATCTTTAAGGTATTTTTTAATTTTTTTTATTTTTTATAATATGTACTATTTCTATTTGTAGGTACATGAAAATAAAAATTACCCACAACCACATATCAGATTTTAATATTAAACCCTTTCCCCTAAAGGTTTAACTCATCCCTGCATTAAATAATAATATATTAGGGACCAAAGTGATAAAAAAATATGAGAATGAGATTAAGTATCCATTAAGTATAAAAGAAGACTCACTCAGAAGTTTAACTTTTTCTAATAGTTTTTATATTTATTTAAATTATTCCTACTATAGTTTCCAACTATAAGTAATTATATTGTTCCCCACTATAATATCTCCTAAATAATTCATTATATTTTCACATATATACTATCCATGTAAATTTTAAACCCTTTGGATTGAAAATCCCAAACATCCAGCGTATTATACCTTTTCTTTGACCACTGAAATAGGTGTTTGATGACATTTTTTCATTAATATAAAATATATATATATCTTATATTATTATTATGGTAGATCATGGGATAATGGGTTTTTGTATTTAATTTACTTATTTAGTATCTAAAAAATTTTACGTTGTGTAAAATATTCTCCACTAAAGATTTAATGATTTTTCAATACTATAAAAAAAATTAACAAATATATAAATAACATTAATAACATAGGTGTTATTAAATGATATCTTTGGTTTTGATATAAATTTAGTATAACATGGATTTATCTATGTCATTATATAGTCATATCATATATTTTTTTAGTTTATACATCAATATATAATATTATTTGTGATGGGTTTCCAAAATAATATACCATATAATTATATATGATATATGATATCATATACCATGATATAGTATATTGACATGGTTTTGATCATATCATGGGGTGAAATATTTTTTATCATTATATGAAACAATTAATCATGGTAAATAATGGGAATATAAATGATAGAAAAATATTGATGCAGTATATCTCAATAATTGATATAGGACATTACAATCCATGATGTAGAAATTTTGATATGTGAAATCACAGTGATAAAACCCAATGATATAAATAGTTGTAAAGAAAATATTTGTACACCTTTATGAAATTGAAAATAGTTCTATTTTCTTTCTAAATGATTAATTTAATGCATTTATATTTTAATTTTGAATTTTTAAATTTAATTATTAAATATTATAATAAATATTTAATAATAATAATTTTTTTATTAATTTTATAACATAAAAAAGATTTACTAGAATGGATCCTATTTGAATGTCCCCAATACTTTTGACTATGGACCATAAAATAATATTTTGTAAGATTTAATTTTTTTTCCAATGTGGATATATCATTATTAATCTTTTAATTTATAAATTATTTCTCTATATTAAAAATTCAAGAATATGGCATATCTATATTGTGATATTTGTGTGCTTTATTTTAATTTTTTTTAAAGGTTGGGGTTGAAGCCTCATTTTATTATATTTACGGGGTATAACTATAATTATTTCACGTAATATAATTTAAGCCATCTAGTGATAATGGTTTTATATTTATAATTTTAAATTAAAGATTTATTTAAATTGTAGTTGGGGTCCATCTAAGTGGTTAAGTCACCCTGTAATCCTGCAACAAAGACAATAATTGAATCTAAGAAGAACCCAAAATTTTGGTTTAGGTGGAATTTTGGTCATTATAGGGTCATTCATAGGAACATCTAGTAATGGCCCATGATGGTGGGATGAAGTTCCTTGGATATGATTGGGCTTTGTCGATGGTGGGAATTCGTGCAGAGATGGGAAGCTCGGCTAGGACTTGATGACGATTGAGGTTTCAGATGAACATCGTGAAATAGTGGGTCTCAATTATTGGTGATGTGTGTGTGGTGGAAAATTTTCATGTAGTGATTGATGACTTGGCTGGATAAAATGTAGTGGTATGTCTCATTTGTCGATGATAGTTATGTGTGGCGGCAAGTGAAACATACATCTTTTTAGTACTATATACAATGGAAGGAGAAAAACAAATAGGTGCATCCTAATAAGGTTTAGGGAAAGGATTATCCACCAGTGATTTTGTAAAATTGATTATGAATGAGTAATTATGGATTTTCTTGGAATACTAGGAACCATGAAGTTCTTCATGGTGAATTTCTAGATAATTATCCTTATTGGTATGGTGCATTGGGAAATTTCAAATCAGCTATGGGTGGGGTTTTAAATATGTACTTGGGGATTCATTTTCATTTTTGGGCCTATGTGCCTCTTGGATTTCAGGCCATGTAAATGTTACCCCTCATACTTGTTTGAAATGGGAGAAAATCAATAAAAAAATTAAAACCACTTTGGTCTTGGGGTCAATATTTAATGTTATTATTATCACATATTTTGGATTAAAATAATTTTTTAAATTTTAAACCACTCATGACTTATAATGGTATAAGACTTAAAGTGTATTACATTGAGTTAAATTTGCTTATAGAGGTGTTTAGATGATTTTATGGCGATATTTGGAGGAAAGTGGAGGTTTTTTCTAAACAATTCAACTGATAATTGTTTTGGTACATGGAGCTGGAGTATGTATTGTAATGGAGTGGTTGAGATATAGTGAGGAAGTATTTTTCCTAGTGTCTTAGGTGAATCCTTTTCAATGATTCTTCTATTTAAATCATGGCTATAGTGTGGAGTGATGATAAGAAGTACAGGTGATTTCTCATCTATGTTTTTATGGCATTAAAAGATAAATACAACATAGGAAGCTGGCTGCGGAATAATTTTGTTTTCCACTATGGTGTATATGGATTAAATTAGGCCACAATGGTATTAGGGGTATTTTAGACCATTCTACCAAAATCTTACCCCCCCCCCCCTAGGACATGCAGATTGGCAGTGGGTGGAGGTGATTTTTTCTATATGGTCCACATCATGGTTTTATCTTCTATGTCATGGTTTTCTCCACCCATTTTACTAGATCTATAATTAAATTATAGCTATAAATCCTAGAGGGTGTTTGAATAGTAGGGTTGTAGTTTGGTTAGGGGTGATGCATTATAGTCCCTTTAGTTTTTAGTGGTTCTCTGTTATGGACCACATAGTTACACCATAGTGTTATATTTTTAATTCATGATATAAATTCTTAGAACCCCTCACACCCCCTCATTATTAAATTTATCCTCATGTTTATTGGGTGACCCAAGTTTATTATAAGGAGGTCTTTCATACCCTTTTTATTGGATTTTGACCGAATAATTGGAGTATCAATTCGTGGTGATTTAGCTTTTTTTCCCCTCCTTTTTTTAAGTTTTTCCTATTTTTTCTTGTCTCAAAGGTTTCTATCAAAACAAATTAGAGGTTTATGATCATTTTTTCAATGTGATAATTATGTTATGGTTGTTTTTTGTATGATAAATGTGATATGATTCATTGTGTTTTCTAATTCCATCCTTTTTAAATTTCCAACCCTGCACAGTGGATCGGAAAACTCCATTTAAGGAAGGGAATCCCTCATTAATCACCTTATGTATTATAAAGGGGGTTTAATCTTATTTATATATGGTAATATGGTTTCTAGTGTCCAAGTAAAGAAAATGAATTAGAAAATTGAATTTTAAAGGTGATGGGAAAAATCCACAAGTTTTAATAGCTTTGATATTATTATTGATATTGTGATTATACGGGCTAAATACCCCCACTAAAAAATTTGGTCATTGGGGGATTTGTTTGTGATGATTGGATTTGTGTTTTGGGACATTTATTGATTTCTTGGATAACGTAAATTTAAATGTATTTATTTATTCACTCATATGTGTATAAATAAAATATTTCCCTAAGAAATACATGGTTGTCTAAAAATTACTATAAAATAAAGTAGCTAAATTAATGATGTTTCCCTTTCTAAATATGAAAATTAATGCGTAAACATAATGATAAAAATTGTTGTAATGTTTGGTTATATTTTGGTGGTCTGATGTGTTGTGGTGTGGCCATGTTTTTTTGTTGATTTATAGTTGTGATGTGGGGTGGTTATGTGAGGATTTGTTTTGTCTTAGTGTGGGGTTGTTGTGATGGAAAAGTTGTTTTGATGCGGCTATCATAAGAATGAAGTGGATATAGATATCAATGGTGGTGATATAGGGATGATTGGATTAAAAAGGTTGATGATCTATTTGTTTGTGTTGTGTTGTGATGTTCTAATTACATGGGCAATAATGGACCTTCTTAATAATGATTCGAAATGGTGTAGGCTGGTTTGGTTAATGGGATGGAAATGGATAATGAATAAAACGAAAATAGGATGTGTGGCCATATATGGTTGATATTTATTGTGAAATTTAATTGGTTTAATAATGAAATAAATGGAATAGAAAATGGATTTGAATGATAATGTGAACCTAGTAATTGGTTGGTAATTTGATTCTAGTAATTGGATTTTAATTTTTAAGGAGGATTAAATGTGAAATGTATCTTTTGACCCATTTTGTGGGGTTGTTAATTCAGTGGTGGCAGTGAAAGTGGTGGTGTTTTGAGGATGGTTGGTAATGTTGTGAGTTTGTTGGTGCCTTATTGTGAACCCATCTGTGTGGATTTTCTTATATGATACTTTATATAGATATTTTATATCATTGTGATTTCTATTTTCACACCACCCATGTCGAGCACCTTGTGCCCACAACAAAATGTTTTGGGGATGTTTTTCCTAATATCTCGACGGTGTGGATGGATGGCTAGCTACCCAATCATACTCCCTCTCACTTCCAGGAGAATAATGATTAGGTAAAGAATAATATAAAAGGAAAATAGAGTAAAATTAAATATTTTATATTTATTAAGTGTGTGTATACTCAAAAATAAAATAAATCATCAAAATAAAAATATATTTAATTGTTTTTTTAAATATTTTCACTAATATAAAGATTGTTTTTCAATCTTAATCTATATATAAATGAAATTTCATTATAAAATATTTTAATTATAGTTATATAGGAAAATTTTAACCATATTTATAAAATACGAAAAAGGGGGACATTAATTACTAATATCATTAAAGAATTTTTTTCAAATAAGAAGTAAAATTAATTTATAAAGTTAAATCCATTTTCCAGAGTTAATGGTAAGGGATATCCTAAAGTTGAAATATTTAATTTACAATATAATATATATAGAACTCTAGTCATTAAAGATAAAATTTTTATGACAAAATTAGTAAAAAAATATGAAGACTCTTATTTCCAAGAAGCATAATAAAGAATTTTCTTGTGAATATGATGTTTAATGCAGTGTAGATAATGAATAAAAGTTTATTTATTATGTTATTAAATGATAATTCACAGCCTTCATCTCCAATATATCATAATTTTAAAAATTTAAAGGGGATTGATAAATTTATCTGGGGGATATATTGTTAATGAATTTTTGTAAAGAAATTTTTCTATCATATTAATGGCGATTAAACAATTACATAGTTTTATGATTAAAGAAAGATAAAAATGATAAAAATGAATAATTGTATATTTAAAAAGATAATATCATTGAATCATTTATATAAATAGTATTTTATCTAAAAAATAAATAAATAACATCATGTTTGACTTTAAGAATTCAACATGATATATTCTTGAAAATTATTTAAATAATGAGAATTTTCTTGAACATTTTATGAAATTTTTTGATTTTAGTAATTATAAAAGACCTAAAATTTATGAAAATATTGTCTTGGATTTTTATAACATAAATTTTTTGTTATTTTAATAAATTTAAATCATCCAAATCCTAGTATCAAAAAAACCTAATACATGATATTTTTCTAATGTTTTTTATGTTTATTTAAGGATTTTTGTTGTATTTATACTTTAGAATTACTTCCTATAAAATATCTACATTTTTAATATTTTTATTAAGAATATTACTCCACCAAAAATAAAACAAATATATCTAAAAATGGAATTAATAGATGAATGTTCTTGAAATTTTATTTACCACAAACAAACATAAATAGATGACCAGGATCTGAGGCCAATATGATGATAAACTAATAAACATTAAATGATTTTAATGAACTCTATTATTTATGAAACAATTTAATTTATTTTTATTTCTTTTGGGCAGAACTTATTTCATTCTTAAGAGGTTTTATTATAAAATCTCAATATTGCAGCTTTTTTGTAATATTTATTCTTAATATCACCTATGATTAAAGAAATTAGGTGGATAAGAACTTGTTCAACTAGTATTTTTATTGAAAAATACTTGGATTAAGGATATTATTATTAAAATATTTTATATTGATGAGTTTTTAATTAAAATAAATATTTTTTCTAGATCTATCATTAATCCTCCTTTTATATTTGGTTAAAAGTTGATGATTTTGGGGTTAGAAACTAGAATATGATTTAATTAATAATGTTTTTCTTGTGGACTACTATATTATAATTTTCAATACCATTGTATTATTATTTTCAATTATCTATATATTACTCTAATTTTTTTATTTATTTATTTTTATTTTGAACATTATATTTTTAAAATTATTCTCTATGCCATCATGAGTACTTTGTATAGTTTATTTTAGTAGATAAAAATTTATTTAATTTATTCATTTTGTACAATGTTTCATAATGAAAGAAATATTTTAAAGTCTTTAATTCATTCCATATTGACCTTTAATTTATTGGATCGATACTTTGTATCAAAGAAAGTACCTACATATATATTTTTTTATTATATAAATATAAATTAGAGTAAATATTTTATTATAGTGTCTATTATACCATTAAAAATATTAGGGAATCTCAATATGAACCAACTGACCATCATTGATTCTGTTAATTATGATTTTTTCTGAGGAAAAAAGAAACTTATTATTATAAATATAAGAATTGATATTTTCTAGATGATACTTGGTGAATACATGATTCCAAGAAATCTTATTTTGAATTTATCCCATGATAAGAAGGATAAATATTAGTTGAATTCTAATGTCTATAACAATGTTTTTTGTTCTATGATAGGGAATTTTATAGTATGATATCTTCTTGATAACCAAAAAATGTAATTTGAATGAATATTGAGGTCACACATTTCATTACTGTTAATTTTTTAGAAACTATAAGATCTATTCTCTATGAACTATATGAATCATTTAATTTTATACATGGAGAAACTATGACATAAATTCATAAAAAAAATAGGACTATTGCATATATTCTATATACACTAAATAATATGATATTAATAATAATTAAATGGTTGAATAAATCATTGATATCATTCTAAAATAAAGGTAATAAAAGAGAAATTATTTAAATGATAAAAACAAATTTTTATTTTTATATTAGATGAACATATCTAAAAATTTATGAAATATAATAATGAATAAGAAGAAAAATATCTACCTGTTGAAGAAATTGAAGAATATATGTCCTAATTAGAAGAAACATAAAAATAGTTATTGAAGAAATAAAATCAAGAAATTATGGATCATACCAATTCTAATGAAGATATATTTATAATATTATATCCACATTGAATTTAAAAACTTATTATTTTTCATTTCCTACTGATGATCATCAAAAAAATTATAACTGAAGTCTGAAATTGAAAGTCTAAATAAATTTTAATAAATTTATTGCTGGAATGAAATTTTTGTATTATATTATAGTCTAATTGATACCTCCTATGGTTGTTTCTAGAAATATATTTTCTTATTATATAATTTACATTTTCCAACTAATAATTATTTTTTGGATAGTGTCTTCTTATAATGAAAATTTCAAAATGGTTTGTCCCTTGAAAACCTGATTTTATTTATATAAGTTGTAAAATTTCAGATCTGGTCAAAATTATTTTCCTACAAGACGCACAATTGTTATGAATAAATGAATTCAAAAAATATAGGTTTCTTGGGTTATATATACTAATTTTTCTAGTCCCAAAAAATTTGGGGTATAAAAATATTATTTTCTTACTTTTTAAGAGAAATTATCAAGCCCAAGTGGACAAAATATTTATTACATGGATACAAGTTTTTCATAGTAAAAGATTTTAAATAAATAAATTTTTTGAAATATATAGAATGTTAATTGTTGAAATTTTATGTATAAAGAAAACATAAATGGTTAAACCATGGGTATATTTGGTGTATCCATTCATGGTGAGATATTATTTTCTTTTTTAAATATTCTTATTATAAGGACCCGGCCTTAAAACATTAAATAATATTGAATTAAATGAATAATCCACATTGAGGATCTTTTCCGGATTAGAGTTTTAGAGAATTAGGACATAACTATTACATCTCAAAATATTATAAAGTAGACAATTCTACTCAGTTTCCATTTTTTTATAAAATAAAAACTATTAAAAAAAGAAACATGACTAGTTCCATGTTTTAGACAGCTTGTATTTCCTTGATCCCATCCTTGACACTATTCATCTTTAAGTCATGTGGAAAACATTTCAAAAACATGGGATGAGCATAAAAAGCTTAGTAAGGGATATAAAAATACAGAAAGAAGACATTAGTCCATGTATACATAAGAATCAATGAAATCAAACTTTACTCATAAAACATAATCAATTTAACATACCTCATTAAATCATAAGATTTATTAATAACTCATAGAAATCATAAGACATAAAGGTAACTTGAGGCATTCATAACATTCTTACATAGGTAGTAACCCTCATGGTTACGTTTGGAATACCCATCGCAGTATATTCCCTAAATCTCTTCGTAGAAACCTTAGCGTTTAACTCCTTCACATTACCCAATGCATTTGAGAGCTATCTCAGGCTCACCCACCCTTATTTTATCACGGAACCACCCAACATCATAAACAATTCCCAAGAACCATAACATAATCGAATCACATAATGCATGCATAAAGGAAACATAACATTTCCACGTTTCAATCACAAGATATCAATAAAACACATTAATATAATCAAAAAATTATCAAAACCATTTTCAATACCAAAATAAAAGAAAAGTAAAACATGGTATTTATTTTTCATTTAAAAAAATTATGGCTTGTATAGGAAGCGGACACTCAAATAATTGTCACGGTGGCGGAGAAGTCGTTGTCGCCGAATACATAAGACAAATAAATTAATTTTGTTGTTTAGTAAAATGTTTCATGTAAAAAGATTCATTTTTAATGAAATTAAAAGTCAAAAGGGTTTTATACACCGTATAAAATAAAGTCATGTAGAAATCAGAAGATTCCTCAATGAATGGAGATTGAGATGAAGTCCCATAAAAACGGTATCCTTGGATTAAGGATAAATCAATTAAATAATTATGTGTGAAAAATATAAATACACAAAATATAAGTAAATATTAAGTGTAAAACAATCAGATTTCATCCACACATATTCATAGCACGACATAATCAAGAAGTAGAGGTTTAACCCAAATAATTGAAATTGGGTTAAGAAGTCCCCTTACAGAAATTCGACAACCTAACAACGTCACTTTAAAATTCAGAAAATGAGATGATGAGAGATGAAAATTCTATCTCATAACTTGGACATAAAATTTAAATTAATAAGGATATATAAAAACATATCCCAACATAATAAGATGTAAATTAAAAGACCTAACAAAAACAATTCTTTTAAAGAGAGGAGGGTGAAAGGTTCCCTTACCGATTTGGGTAACTATCAAAACGTACACCCCATGAAAGAAGGGTCCTACATTGAAGATGTAAATACAAATGAATTAAATTATATTATACAAATAATACAATCATGGGCAGTACATACACCACACAAAAGGAAATAGTGGCAAATGTAGCATGAATCTCACGGGAATAAAAATTGAGATAAAAACCCCTTACCTCGTTGTAATCAATCGAGTCGTATGACCAAAAGATAATAAAAAACAAATGAATCACATAATAACATGAATATAAATAGAATAATGATAATATATATGAAATTATAGTACAAAATACACCACATGCAACAAATAAGTGGTGAACAATGGAAATCTCACAGAATTAAAAGTGAGATAAGAAATCCCTTACCTCAAGTCCGACTTGTCTTGTTCGTTTCTTTATATTCCTAAATAATAAACCTTGGTCAGTTTATAATTGCTTAAGGACTTAATTTATAGTTTATTATTCAATTAATATCACATATTATCATGTTATAATAATTAGTTAATTATGTGATTTCATATCATACGTTTTGTCGATGTTCAGTACATGAGTCAAAAATGAACTTGTTTGAAGAGAATTGTCCATGTAGTTATAATTAAATCATCTCCAGAATGGTGTTCATTATTTAAATATCATATATATCCAGTATATATTTATTTTATAATATTCCATAATGTTTAGAGATAATAAATTAAGTGTACCGTTCATGGAGATGGTAGGTCGCACTTACACATGAACGCTACTTTCATTTTTTGTCATATTAATGGACTTTAAAACTAAATAAGACATAGATATATTATAATTACAGTATAATATATATGTTATACAGGTAAAATAATTTCATTAATTATATTATTTATAAATTCCATGTTTGGCATGAATGAGTCACATCACTTGAGGGGGCGGTTGTCTACACTTCCTCATATGAAATTATCACATTTTCACAACATGAAAAGCATAAAGTTATGTTTTAAATAAAAATATAGAAGCATATAGAGGACATAAATATAATATATATCATATATAAATAAATTTTTATCATAATGGCCACCATTTGAGTTGTTAAAAGAAGTTCGAACAATCATCCTTTCGTGAGGCAGTAATTCGCCACCCACAGAAACAGTATGTTCTTTAACCATTAGACGGAGGTGTGTGTAAGTGTAGGTAGAATACTTATATTAACAAAATACTATTATATTTAGGATAATTTTTTTATTATGGGATAAATAATAAGAAGATATTGGTGAGTGAAGAAGGAAAATAAAAGAAACAAACTCGAGAGAAGACATTACCTCTAAATCGGGTGACTCTTTTTCATTTGAGCCAAAGGCTTCCTTGGAAAGACTTCTGCCCAAAGTGAGGCTTCTAGAAGTGATAGAGGGATGTGGAGAGATAATATTAGCAGAGGTTGGACGATCCAAGGGCTTGAGAGGTGTGGGTAAGGGGGTAGAGGTGGGGGCCTTTTATAAGAGGGAGGATGGTCACTTTTGGAAAGTCTTGAAATGTTACTTTATTATAAAATGATTTTTGGATTTTAAAGGTCACACAATGATATATTTTGAGGATAAGGTGATAAGGGTTCTAAATCCACCCATCCAATAGTTTTTATACAAGTTTAAGTCTTAGATTTTACCTTATCTATTCATTTTATTTAAATCATTCATTAATGAGGTAATCACTGCATCATCATGGTGTCATAAATAAATTTATTTATTTAATGTCTAAAAATTATAAAAAAATACCATGATGTAGGAAATATTTTTATATTTAAAATTAATATTTATAGTCTAAGAGATAATTTATTTAAACATAATTAAAATTTTTTTAATTAGGATATACAAACCTTTGTTATATTTCTCTTCTGTTTTTAAAATAATGTCATAAATGTCACTATCACACCCATGTGACTCCATGGGACCTCAAGTTTGGTATAAACCTTCCCATGGTCTAACATGACTAAAAAAATAGGATTTGGACACATTTTGGTGTCATTTTATATTATTATGATATTATTTTATTACTCTTAACTACCTGATTACTAATTAATCACGATAATTAAAGATAATTACCGTTGTTACTATTCATAATGTCCAAAAACAAAAGGGTCTTAATTACATAATTTGGACCTTCTTATTCCAAATATGGAATCCATTTTAACAAATTTCAAATACATAAATTTCATTAATTAATTTAAAAATAATTCTCATTGTCAAAACCAAAGACGAGTTTTAAAAAGTAAAATTTATCAAAAGATTGACTTGTTTTTACATCCAATTAAAAAGTGAAATTACTTCCAATGACCAACATTGTATTATTTGATACAAAAATAATTAAATTAAACTTTAAAACCAATTAAAAGTACAATCTAACAATAAAATTAAATTAGATGAAAAAGAAGTTTTTAAGTAAAATGCAGTATTTTTCACTATTTTTTAAAAATGAACATTTGTCAGAAAAATGCCAAAACATTATCCAAAGTAAATTTGATATTACAAATTAAAAAATGATTTCCATTTTACCAAATTCAAAACATATAAGTTTCATTAATTAATTTTATAATTAATTCGCACTATCAAAACAAATATCATGTTTTTAAGAAACAACATCTATCAAAAGATTGACACTTGTTTATGTCCAATTTCAAAGTGTAATTAATTCCAATGACCAAAATTGGATTAAATGGTAAAAATATATTTTAACTACACTATAAACCCACTTAAAAATAAAATCTAACCATATAAATAAATCAGATTAAAAGGAGGTTTTGAATTAAAATACAGCATTTTTCACTATTCATTAAAAAATGAACTTTATCGGAAAAATACCAAAAATTTACACAAAGTAATTTTTGATGTTTTGATTATAAAGAAGAATTTTATTTTTTCAAATATTACATATAAAAGTGAAAAAATGTATATATAAAAATGGGTTTGCATCAAAAGGTGGTTAATCGACCTTTTAAAGAGTATTAGAATATTTATGCTTAAAATTGGATTCATTTGCATTTTAAGCCTCTATAATTTATTGGGTAATTGTTAAAATATTTAAAAAACATATATAATCATTTTTTAGTTAGTTCTATTAATTACCTCCATTACAACGACTAGGCATTTACTGCCATTTACAATAATATTATTATATTATTAGTGTGCAATGTAAGATTTCAAAGAAACTCATTGTTGTGTATTGGGTACGCCATCTAAATAGCATCCCATTTAAAGTAATATTAATATTTTATTCAAAAATATTAATAGATATGAAAATGTCATATTATTTATTTACCTGGGATATTACATCCTTCCCCCCTTTTGGGAATTGTGCCCTTGTAATTTTAAAATTAGGCTCGGAAACTTCATTCAAAGTCCCACATCAGAAAAAGAGTCAATAAAACTATCACTTTAAAAGAATTAAAGAGAAGTTCAATGGTCACCCGAGACAAAAGATACTAGGATTCCATGAAAACATGGATATGGAGGAGAAAAAAACCATCAAGGTCTGATGGAGAGTGATAGAAAACATGATTTAGGAGAAATTTAATCACCAGAAAATCCCAAACTTGTGATGGGTTAAACGGTATTTGATTCACCAGTAGGAAAAGTTAATAGAAAATGTTTTTTTAAGTTACTTTTCATTGAGTAATTTATTTATGAGCTTAACTAAAACATAAGGAAACATACTTACTTGTCATGTAGACTTTCATCACTTACTAGATTTCTTACACAAACTCATATTTTATCCAAAAGATGAGAATTTAGGATGACTTGTTCACATTAAGAGCGCTATGATAAACTTCTTGAGAATAACCTAACCCAAAAAAGATGAACTATATATTTCCCATGTCTTTAAACCTTAATAAAAAACAAAATTGTTAGTACAAGATCAGATAATCCCCAAAATGATAATCCTTTATAAAAATAAATACTACTCTTAATCTCCAAAATTCAAAAAAAAACCCAAGGTTCAAGAAAGACCATTAAATATATAGTTATCCATAAAATTCTTCTCATTAATACAAACTAATATTGAAACCCAAATCTCTGAATGATTTAATCACATAGTCTTCCAAGATAAATCTTAACATTTATCTCCAAATAACATCAGTTACTCTTAAAGTCTCATATTGAATAGTAATTAACATAATCAGATATCCTCCATGATAGGTCAATCATTTCCATAGATAACACAAAATCAACTTATTCTAGATTCATAAAATCATCTAACTAAAAAGAATTTTTCATAATAACCAGGGACTTCATGTAATCCAATGGTAGGCTATAAATACCAGTTGAACTTTGGTTGTGGGTTCGATTCCCACAGCTTTGTCTGATGCGACGGGTTGTCACACAGTCTGTGTGTTGTCCTTTTTCAAAAACTATATAATTTTAAAACATTCCCAAAAAGAGATAAATTCATCAAAAATAACCATAACATATTTTAACCAGAAATATTGTCTAATAACTTTCGTTTTGCATCCCAAAATATATTAACCGGTAATTGCCTAAAATTCAAGGATCATATAAACCCAAATGGTTCTTTATAACTATATCCACAAAAGAAAATATAACTATTCCTTGAATAAAATTTTTATATATCAAAGATCACGGTTACACATACTATAAAAAGTATTTTAATGTAATCTCATCATCAAAAGAGCCTTAATACTTTTAAGAATTTCACCATCCTAAAATCTACCATAACTTTTGAATCCCTTATATGTTGACTTCTTACTCATTCAACATTCTTAATGATCCATTAACTATTCCTTTCCAACTTATTCTGAAATACTTCTTTCCTACAAACAAAATCATGAATCATATCCTAAGATTAAATAATAGGAAAACATATGTTAAGAAATAATTCATACCTTTCATTGGCCATTATTAGTTTCTTCATCCTTAATCGGAATGGAATTAGGTATTGGTAAATGAATATTTTTACGATCCCGGTGATCTCGTTCCTAAAACTTCTTTGTAGGACATGTGTTTGCATAATGACTATGCACACCACATTTAAAACATTCAATTGATTCTTCAGAAATAACTTATTTCCCTTTCCTAGAGTCAACTATATGCCTCTTTTTTCCATCGTAGGTTATTGCTTTATAACCATAATTTCCACATCTATAGCATCTTTTTGTCCCTTTGAAACATTTTCCTAGGGGTTTATTTCCACATCTTTGACACATAGGTTTTTGAACATACTTACCTTTATGATTATTACCTGAACTTCCGTAGGGATTTTTTTCTCGCATATATGATGCCTTATAAAAATCACTAAGGTTCATGTGTTCAATCATGACTCCAAATAGTTTGTTGAGAATAACCACAAGAGTTCTCATTGCAGGTCCCATATCATTCAGTTGCTCGTTCAGAAAACCGTCACAGTTTTCTTCGCATCCACTGTTACTTTGGTGCCTGCTAGATCCAACCATTTACTAAACCCAAAATGGTCAGTGAGTATATCTTTAAAATCATCATATAATACTAAGGTATAATTATTCATGTTATCTTAAACTCATTCAGTTTATCTAAAAACTATGACTCTTTCTGAAATCCTAACCATTATGGTAATGTAACTTAAGCTTAAAGAATACCCTAACCTCTAAAATTATCTAAACTGACCTATGATACCAACTATAAGGACCCAACCTTAGAACATTACATAATATTGAATTAAATGAATAATTCACATTGAGTATCTTTTTAGGTTTAGTGTTTTAGAGAATTAGGACATAACTATTACATATCAAAAGATTGTAAAGTAGACACTTCTACTAAGTTTCCATTTTTTAATAAAAGAAAAACTCCTAAAAAACCAACATGACTAGTTCCATGTTTTAGACAGCATGCCTTTCCTTGATCTCATCCTTTACCCTATTCATCTTTAAGTCCTATGGAAAACATTTCAAAAACTTGGGATGAGTATAAAAATCACAGTAAGGGATATAAAAATACGGAAAGAAAACATTAGTCTATGTATACATAAGAATCAATGAAATCATACTTTACTCATAAAACATAAGAAATTTAACATACCTCATGAAATCATAATATTTATGAATAACTCATAGAAATCATAAGACATAAAGGTAAATTGAGACATTCATAACATTCTTACATAGGGAGTAACCCTCATGGTTACGTTTGGAATACTCATCACAGTATATTCCCTAAATATTTTTGGAGAAACCTTATCGTTAACCTCCTTCACGTTACCCAATGCATTGGAGAGCTATCTCGGGTTCACCCACCCTTAGTTTATCACGGAACCACCTGACATCATAAATAATGCCCAAGAACCATAACATAATCGTATCACATAAAACAAGCATAAAGGAAACATAACATTTCCACATTTCAATTAAAAAATATCAATACATCACATTGATATAATCAAAACATTATTAGAACCATTTTCTATACCAAAATAAAATAAAAGTAAAACATGGTATTTATTTTTCATTTAAAAAAGTTGTGGCCTATAGAGGATGTAAAGACCCAAAAATTTAAAGGAAATTTTTTTCTTAAATACTTTGGAATTTTACGAGTCTTCAGTTTCTGATGGCGCCTGATTTCGAGGCCTCGTGTGCCCGGAATCAATTTCTAAAGTTTTGTTCAGGTACGTTCAGTAAACTTACATGCGCGTTTTTCTATATTTTAAACCAGTGCTCGGAATTGAAATCTGAGGGCACCGATGAACTCGCAGTGCTGATATTCACTTACGACAACCTTTAACACAGTTGCGTTTGTACGGGAGGTGAATTTGTTTTTTGGGGATTCATAGAAAAATAAATAAAATTGTTTTATTCTAAACTTTTATTTAAGAGGTGGTTATTTCCACCAAAGGGAAGATGGGGTGGGACCCACACCCCACATAACCACCCATGAGAGGATATTTGTGAGGTGGGGCCCACATGATCCCTAACCCTTTAACTCCCCCATTAACTCCCCTTTATTTATTTTGACAACTCCCCTCTTTAGTTGTGACTTTCCATCTCCTTCTCACTCCCATTAATTTTTTCCAAAAAATTTTAATTAATGAATTGAACTCTACAATTAATTAATTAAAGTGTTTGAATTTGGAAATTCATGTGTGAATAAAATAATAGCCTTAGCTATTATTTTTGTTTGGCACTCGTTGTGTTAGGAGAACTTTGGGAAAGCTCTGGAGAAATAGAAGAATAGTGTTCTTCTCTCGACGATGAACATCTCTGGAGAAGAACGCAAATATCTTCTCCGATGATGCTTCCTCTTTGGATGCACCCCGACATCAACAGAAGCGACGTCCGTATTCCGCGACGCCCGACCTCTGTGACGCTCCTCTTCCACGGCTCGTCGACATGAAACATACTTGGAATTGAGGTAGGGGTTTGTACAATTTTAAGTGAATAATTTGTACCCCATTATTCATTTAAATTCTTGGTTATCTTCGGCCTTATGTTATCGCCTAACGTGGAGGGCGTAGGCTGAACAAACACATCTCGACGACCCTCCGATGGTTCTTGACTATTTTGGTGGCTGCAATCGGAGGCGATGGCGACTAGAGGAAGTGGTGGTTGTGTGCCGACCGCATAGAGAAGAACAGCGGCCTGCATCCACGGGCCACTTGTCCGAAGAAGAACTGACCAGATAATGTCGTTCGGGAAGAAGGAACCGGGGCGCCACGAGGGCACTGCGCTACGGATGACCTCAACCCGCGCACCGCAGGCCGCTTCGGCAGCGAACCATCCATCCACCTGTTAGTCGAGTTGAAGGTAATGATGCTGGATAGCGCCGCGTGTGGAAGAAAGCGGCCCCCTGAGTGGGCCACTCACGTCGGGAAGACTGGTCAGCTTAGGCTGGACGGACAGGAGGGTGGCGCCGCTCGGCACCGCTATTTCGGGAAACCTGGGGTCGCGCCTCCCGGTCTGCTCGGCCAGCTGGCCGAGCCACGCACAACCAGGCCGGGCCACGCCATCCAGGCCGGGCCGCCCCTTAGCCGGGTCAGACCCACCGAGCTAGGACGGGCCAACGCGCAAGCCTAACGGGCTTGACGGGTCGGGCCCGTTTCACTTAAATGTGAATAACTTTAAGATTGCGCATCTGATCGATGCGTCGTCTGCGGCATTGGGACCCTCGAGACGAAGCGGCCCTTCTGTGATACACTAAGTGCGTTTTTGATGACTTTGAAAAATGGATGGGTTTGGAACGAGTGTAATTCCAACCGGGTCCCTAGAACGGAAAAGCCAATAACTCTCAGACCGAGCATCTGATTAACGCGTCGTCTATTGCGTTGGGTTCCTTTTGATGAGACGAAACTTCGGGATACATCAACTCTGGACTTCGTGATGGTTGATGTATCAAACCCCTTTTCTCGAGGAGAGGACCCTCCCAGAATCGAGCGTGCTATTTGCAGGAACCCTAGAGCTGGCTGCGACTGCATCGACTACAATACAGGAATCCTCTGTGGGATCGACAGTGATGACTACCATACTGGAATCCTACATGGGTTTGACGGTGATGACTACCGTACTCGAATCCTCCATGGGTTTGAGGGAGATGACTATTGTTCTTGTATCCTGTGTGGATCCGGCAGTATTGACCTCTGTACTTGTATCCTGTGTGGGTCCGACAGAGTAGCTGGTCTTGTATCCTATGTGGGTCCGACAGCTTATCTAGTCTTGTATCATGTATGGGTCTGACGGCTTAGATGAATCAGTGACTACATCTGATTATCTCTATCACTATATGAAAGATGTATATCTGTGTGAGCTAAGTCTTGACTTTCAATCATTATCATCGATATGATTGACTTCTTTCCTGTGTGGAATGGGTTGTGCTTGGACTCGAGAGTTGGAGCTGAACTTAGATTGATAACTTAGGTATATGTATGGGCATATACCTAAGTACGGTTCGTTGATACTTTGTGGTTGTATCTTTCTTCTATGGTTTATGTTTCGTGGATTATGGGAGACCTTCGGGGTCTCGAGGCCCCTACTGAATATCATTATACTCACCCCTACACGGGCAATGCCCACGCATCATTATGTTGGTTGCAGACGACGGATAGCACTGATCGAGGCAGAGGGTTGTGGAGCTGGACGGTACCCGGAGGTGGACCACTTGGCGAGACGTACACGGAATGGACGGACGGACCAGAGGTGCTGAGGAGGCCATCTGTACCCACCCTTGAGCTGGAATTTCCCGGAGGATGACTCAGTAGTCACTATTTTACTTTACTGTAGTTGTACTAGCTTTTCAATTGTATTGTACTTTACTATTGTGTTTGTATTTTCGGCCCCTTTCTGTTCAGCACTTTGTTTTGTATACAGTGTTTACTTATTATTTACAATCTGTTGTGTACTCTGTTGTGTTTGTTTACTTATTAAAGGAAATGTCTTCCCTTTTTATCGGGATTAATGCCTTTGGTGCTAGTCGCCAGCCCCCGGCCTATGGAAGGAGGGCTTGGGGTAGTCACGGCACGGGCCATGAGGACGGGTCGTGACAAATTGGTATCAGAGGAGTCTGTTCTACTGTAGAACTCAGGGCTCTGATCATTATTTTATATGAAGCAATAGTGTTAAAAGTATTGTGTGTGGTTTTCAGTCTAGGGAGTCCAGTGTTGGTGCGGCGACCGACGTATCCATACACCAGGACCCTGACCTCTGATTTCCAAATCAGTACACAAAAACACTGACTGCGTGTATGTTTCCTTTGAAAATTTTTCTTTATGATTACTTTGTGTCAGCTCACCAGGTATACTTTTTTACAATGGCGCACCTTTTTTTCAGGATATCCCCATGAAGGCATCCAGCTAGGGTTCTGAGTTACATACGAGATGGTAGCCCACCAAGCGACGAGGCCTCGGTGCAGGGCCCCATCACAGCGGAGGCACCAGCGGTACCACTACCCGTTGGGCCACCGATGCCACCAGCCCCAACAGAAGAGATTTCACGCCACCTGAGTGCTTTTCACGAGTTCCAGCGACAAAGGTTGCCCAAGTTCCACGGAGAGATGGACCCACAAGCAGTTGAGGACTGGCTGGAGGCTATCGTCAGAGTTTTCAGATTGGTAGGGACACCAGCCGACCTTATGGTGATCTTTGTTGCGAGTCTCCTACATGAAAAAGCAGGTAGATGGTGGAGCCAGATGCTCTAGGTGCGTGATGAGGCATCACTAATTTGGACAGACATCGAGAGTCTCTTCCGCTCAGAGTTTGTTCCATCCACCCTTCGTGCAGTGCAGATTCAGGAGTTACTACATCTACAGCAGGGTAGCATGACAGTAGCTTAGTACTCAGAGAGGTTTACTGACCTCTCACACTACTCCATGGATATGGTATGGGACTTGTTCTTCCGGGGATGGACCTTTGAGCAGGTAATCAGGCATGAGATCAGAGCTTCGAAGATTCCCCTCAGTATTCCGACGCAGGCGGGGGTGCTGGAGAGAGCCCTTCTAGTGGAGAGTTTCCTCACTGAGCAGACACCAGCGGAGAAACCCACCACAAGACGACACATAGCATATTCTTCTGCATCTATCATTATACAGATGTCGTAGAGGTCCAGAAATAAGAGGCCATCAGGTGGGAGATCTCAGGATACAGGTTCGGTTGTGCGGGGCACACGAAACAGATCCATCCTTACGAGGATCAAGCAGTGTTATGCATGCGGAGGGCAGGTCCACATGGCTCGTGACTGCTCAACCCTCCATGCAGACGATCAGTATACAGTAGAGGGATCTCCCAGGCATAGGCAGAGGTTCAACCGTGGTGGTTCGTCGGGAGCGGGCGAACGAGGCAGAGGAGCTGGCCGAGCAGCGGGTGGTGGACAACGTTTTGAGGCTCTACCTCCACCACCACCAGGAGGTCCACCCCGACCACAGGGAGCTGGAGAACAGAGGCGAGCTCAGATCCAGGAAGTCGAGGCCTATGACCATGGTGCACCTGAGATGATTCAAGGTACTATCTGTGTTTACTTCACCCTTGTTGCGGTACTTATAGACACATGTGCGAGTCATTCTTTTATTGTCGCTGCCCTTGTTCAGAGCTCGGAGATTCCAATGGAGTTGTTGGCTCAATCCTTATGGCTAGAGACTCCAACGGGAGCAGAATTGATGATTACGCACTGGTTCTGTAAGTTTGAACTTACTCTAGTAGGAGAGAGTTTCAGCTGGGATCTTCTTGTAGCGGTGTCGAGGCCTTACGACGTCATCTTGGGTATGGACTGGTTATCTAAAGTCCATGCTCAGATCGACTGTATTAGGAGCAAGGTGTGGTGTTTCCACACGGATGGGACCAGGCTCACCTTCATCAGTGAGAAGGGATACTTTTCAGCACAGGATGGACTTACGCAGAGGAGAGGGCAGCCGATCTCACATCAGTTGGCTAGTCTCATCCTCGAAGTGGTTGATTTGCGGAGTCCAAGCTTTCCTGTTGTGGTGGATCAGTATGCAGATTTTTTTCCTGACGATGTTTTAGGACTACCTCCTCGCAGAGAAGAAGACTTCTACATAGATATATACCCCGCGACAACACCGATATCTACACCAGCATATCGGATGGCCCCCTCCGAGCTTCGTGAGTTGCGGGTACAGCTAGAGGACTTGCAGGGGAAGGGATTTATCTGACCTAGTGTTTCACCCTGGGCATCTCTGGTTTTGTTCGCCAAGAAGGAGGATGGGAGCTTGCGACTGTGTGTCGACTACCATCGCCTGAATTAGGTGACTGTGAAGAACAAGTACCCACTTATGAGGATTGATGACCTCTTCAATCAGCTCAAGGGAGAATGATGGTTCTTGATGATAGACCTCAGGCCAGGCTATCCCAAGCTCAGAGTTCGAGACGAGGATGTGCAGAAGACGGCCTTCAGGTGTTGGTATGGCCACTACGAGCTCTTGGTTATGCCCTTCGGTGTAACCAATGCTCCATCAGTATTCATGATTCTCATGAACAGGATCTTTCAGCCTTACCATGATTGTTTTTTCATAGTAATCATCAATGACATACTGATTTACTCGACTAATGGGGAGGAGAATTCCTACCATTTGCGGTTTTTACTAGACACACTCCAAGAGCACCCAATTTATGGTAAGCTCTCGAAGTACTAGTTCTGTATTCGACAGTTTCGCTTCTTGGGACACGTCATCTCGGAGGCTGGGGTAGTAGTGGATATAGTGAAGATCGAGGTAGTGCTTTCTTGGGAGCCACCAAGTAGTGTGACGGAGGTGCAGAGTTTCCTGGGACAGGTTGGGTACTATCGGAGATTTGTTCTAGACTTCTCTAAAGTTGCAGCACTGCTTTCAGCATTGACGAAGAAGGGGAAACCCTTCGTGTGGTCAGAGAGAAGCCAGCAGAGCTTTCAGGAGCTGAGGCAGAGGTTGAATAGTGCGCCCATCTTGAGGCTACCGAAGGAGGGAGTTGGGTACAGAGTTTACTGAGACGCATCAAAGACCGGACTCGGGTGTGTCTTGATGCAGGAGCGAGCGGTGATCGTGTACAGTTCATGGCAGTTGAGGCAACACGAATAGAACTTTTCTACCCATGACCTGGAGTTAGAAGCAGTGGTCTTCACCTTGAAGATGTAGCGGCACTATCTGATGGGCGAGAGCTTTATAGTCTACTCTGACCCCCATAGTCTTAGGTACATCTTCTTGCATAAGGACCTGAACCTGAGACAGTGGCGATGTCTCGAGTTCCTCCAGGACTATGACTTTGAGATAGTCTATACTCCTGGGAAGGGGAAAGTTGTAGCAGATGCTCTCAGTAGGAGATCGGGCATTCAGCTATTAGGAGAGGCGACAGAGCAGCTAGCTGCGTTGCAGATATCCTTTGTGGATAGAGATGGAGAAGCCTTTCTTCGGTCTCTCACAGTCACTCCTCCACTTCATTAGCGGGTCAGGGAGGCACAGCATGGGGACGTTGACTGTGAGACGCGACGTTCTCAGATATCCACAGGGAAGGCACCTGATGGATTTTCTTGAAGGAGGGGAGCACATCATCCTCATTAGGGGACATACCATGGTACTAGTTTCATTATAGGAGTAAGTGCTGAGGTATTTCACACTTCTCCTCTAGCGGTACATCCATGAGTGTCGAAGATGTATCTGGACCTCATATGACAGCACTGCTGGCCGGGTATGAAGAAGGTTGTAGTAGAGTTTGTCTCACGATGCCTCACTTGTCGGCAATTGAAGGCCGAGCACCAGGTACCAGTAGGCTTGGTACATCCCTTAGAGGTCCCAGAGTGGAAGTGGGATGTGATATAGATGGATTTCGTGACAAGGCTTCCACGTACTTCTAGAGGACACGACTCTATCTGTGTGATCGTAGACCGACTCACCAAGTTGGCCCACTTTCTACTGATCAGAGAGGAGGGCTCAGCAGAGTGCTTGGGACGCCTCTATGTACAGGAGATCGTACGGATTCATGGTGTTCCATCGACAATTTTCTCCAATCTAGATGCTCGTTTCACTTCCCGGTTATGGAAGGGGTTGCAAGAGGATTTTGGCATGTAGCTTCATTTGAGCACCGCCTTCCATCCTCAGATGGATGGTCAAACTGAGAGGACCATTCAGACTCTTGAAGACATGCTCCGTGCATGTTTCCTTGACTTTGGTCACGGTTGGGAGGATCATTTACCCTTGGTGGAGTTTGTGTACAGCAACAGCTACCACTTCACCATCGGGATGGAACCTTACGAGGCACTGTACTGCCGACCTTGCAGATCACCTTTGTGCTGGACTGACCCAGGAGAGTCAGCACTTGTAGGACCAGAGATAGTTCAGGCTACGATGGAGAAGGTGCATATCATCTAGGAGCGGATGAAGAATGCACAGAGCAGACAGAAGTCCTATGCTGATAGGATACGAAGACTACTGGAGTTTGAGGATGCTGACCATGCCTTCCTATGGGTCTCACCTTGACGTGGTCTACGGAGATTTGGCCGGGGCGGCAAGTTATCTTCCTGCTTCATCAGGCTATTCCAGATCCTCAGTAGAGTAGGTGAGGTGGCTTACCGCCTAGCCCTTCCACCTCAGTTGCACTGGGCGCATGACGCCTTCCACATATCTCAGCTAAGGAGACACGTGCACGACCCGACCCACATCATCGATCACAGGGAGTTTGACATCGATGGCGGGGAAACCTTCACGGAGGTCCCGGTGGAGATCGCGGATCGACAGGAGTTAGTCCTATGTGGATGGTCGATTCCTCTGGTGCGCATTCGCTGGCAGTACAGAAACCTCCAGGAGATCACTTGGGAGTGGGGGGCTCAGATGCGTGCTCAGTACCCCCATTTGTTCCCCTAGTGTGTGTTGTAGCTTTACAGGGACATAGATCTCTAAGGTGGTGGTAATGTAAAGACCCGGAAATTTCAAGGAAAATTTTTTCTTAAATATTTTGGAAATTTACGAGTCTACAGTTTTTGACGGCGCCTGATTCCGTGGCCCGGTGTGCCGGGAATCAATTTCGGAAGTTTTGTTCAGGTACATTTAGTAAATGTACATGTGGGTTTTTCTATCTTTTAAACCGGTGATCGGAATTGAAATCAAAGGGCCCCGATGAACTAATAGTGTCGGTATTCTTTTAAGGCGACCATTACCGTAGTTGCGTTTATATAGGAGGAGAAGTTAATTTTTAGGGATTCGTAGCAAAATAAATAAAATTGTTTTATTGTACAATTTTATTTAAGAGGTGGTTATTTCCACCAAAGAGAAGTTGGGATGGGGAACACACCATACATAACCACCCATGAGAGGATATTTGTGAGGTGGGGGCCACATGAGACCTAATCCTTCAACTCCCCATTAACTCCCCTTTATTTATTTTGACAACTCCCCTCTTTAATTGTGACTTTCCTTCTTCTTCTCACTCCCATAAATTTTTTCCAATACTTTTTAATTAATGAATTGAATTCTAAAATTAATTAATTAAAGTGTTTGAATTTTGAAATTCATGTGTGAATAAAATAATAGCCTTAGCTATTATTTTTGTTTGGCACTCGTTGTGTTTGGAGAACTTTGGGAAAGATCTGGATAAATAGAAGAATATTGTTCTTCTCTCGAAAAAGAACATCCCCAGCGAAGAACGCGAAGAACTTCTCCAATGACAATTCCTCTTCAGACGCACCCCGACGTCAACGGAAGTGACGTCCGTATTCCACGACGCCCGACCTCTGTGATGCTCCTCTTCCACGGCTCATCGACGTGCAACGTACTTGAAATCGAGGTAGGGGTTTGTACAATTTTAAGTGAATAATTTTTACCCAATTATTCGTTGAAATTCTTGGTTTTCTTTGGCCTTATGTTATTGCCTAACACGGAGGGTGCGGGCCAAACAAACAAAGCCCGACGACCCTCCGATGGTTCTTGACTATTTTGGCCGCAGCAATCGGACGTGATGGAGTCCGGAGGAAGCGGCAGCCGTGTACCGGCCGCGTAGAGAAGAACCACAGCCTGCATTCATGGGCCACTCGGCCGAAGAAGAACCGGCTGGCTAAAGTCGGCCGGACCTAAGGAATCGATGCTTCATGAGGGTGCTGCGCTGCAGAAGACTACGGCCCGCACACCGCGGGCCGCTTCAGCAGCGAACCGGCCAGCTGGGATTAAGGCTGTGGCACCGCCTGGCGCCGCGTGCGGAGGACAGTGGCCCGCCCGAGCGGGCCGCTCCCAATGGGAAGACCGGCCGGCTTTGGCCGGCTGGACAGGTGGGCGGCACCGCTCGGCCCCGCCGTTTGGGGAAACTGGGGGCCACGCTCCTCGGTCCGCTCAGCCAGCTGGCTGAGCCGCGCCCCACCAGGCCGGGCCGCCCCCTTAGTCGGGTCGGACCCGCCGATCCAGGACGTTCCGACCCGCCTTGTAACACCCCAAGCTTCTACGGTACACTTCTCTTTTAATAATGCAATAGCTTCCATTGTACGCAAGTTCGAGATTCTAACACACTACGACCAATAAAAGTAACCGTTATGAATAGTAATAGCCACTTTTTAAAATTTTATAAATTTTATTATTCAAATTGGACTTCATTTTTGGATTCTGAATATTAAAATTATCCTAAGTTGATTTTTTGGTATTTTTATGAGAATTCCAATTTTTGATGAATAGTGAAAAATACTAAACTTTAATTACAAACAACTTTTTTAATCAAAATAATTTATATTGATAAATTATACTATTGAGTAATTTTAAAGTATAATTCGAATATATTTTTACCATTTTATCCAATGATGGTCATTAGAATTAATTTCACTTTGAAATTTGACATAAACAATTGTCAATCTTTTGATAGATATTGTTTCTTAAAAAACTATTTTCTTTGACAGTAGGAATTGACTATATAATTTATTAATAAAACTTATATGTTTTTAATTTCGTAAAATGGACATCATTCTTTAATTTGGAATATCAAATATAGCATAGGGTGAACTTTTGGTATTTTTCTGATAATGTTCATTTTTAATAAATAGTGAAAATTGTTGTATTTTAATTCAAATATGCCTTTTCTTCTAATTTATTTATATAGTTAGATTGTCATTTTAATTGGTTTTAAAGTATAATTTAATTATGATTTTATTACTTGATACAATTTTTTTCATTGGAATTAATTTCACTTTTCAATTGGATGTAAAAACAAGTCAATCTTTTGATATATTTTACTTCTTAAATACCCGTCTTTGGTTTGGATAATGATAATTATTTTTAAATTAATTACTAAAATTTATGTGTTTGGAATTTGGTAAAATATATTCCATATTTGGAATCAGAGGGTCCAAATTATGTAAATAATACTCTTTTGTTTTTGGACATTATTAATAGTAACGACGACAATTATCTTTAATTAACATGATTAATTAGTAATTGGGTAGTTAAGGGTAATAAAATAATATCATAAAAATACAAACTGACCCCAACATGTGTCCTAATGCTATTTTTGGTGTCATGTACGACCATGGGATTCCTTGTTCCTACTTAGGAACCCCATGGAATCACTTTTGTGTGATAGTGACATTTTATCATTATATTTTTAAAGAAAGGAAAATATAACAAAAGTATGCAACACCTAAGTATAAAAAATTAATTTTTTCTACATAAATGATCTCTTTTAATATAAATAGTAATTTAAAATCTAAATGATTTCCTACATCATGGTAATTTTTTTATAATTTTTATACATTAAATAAATAAATTTATTTATGAAACCATGATGGTGTAGTGATTACCTCATTAATGAATGATTTAAATAAAATGAAAAGATAAGGTAGAATATAAGACTTATAATTGTATAAAACCTATTTTATGGGTGGATTTAGAACCCTTTTCACCTTATACTATAAATATATCATTGTGGGACCTTTAAAATCTGAAAATAATTTCATAATAAAGTAACATTTCAAGACTTTCCAAAAGTGACACTTTTCCCTCTTATAAAAGGCCCCCACCTCTACCCCCTTACCCACACCTCTCAAGCCATTGGCTCATCCAAAATCTGCTCATATTATCACTCTAAATACCTCTCTTTCTCCTAGAAGCCTCACTTTGGACAGAAGTCTTTCCATGGAAGCTTTTGGCTCAAATTAAAAAGAGTTACCCGATTTAGAGGTAATGTCTTCTCTCGAGTTTCTTTCTTTTATTTTCCTTCTTCACTCCCCCTAAAATTCTTATTATTTGATTCCATAACAACACCAGTATACTCAATATACTAGTATGTTTTTATGATAAGGATATGGTTTACACTCACACACACCTTCGTCTAATGGTTAAAGAACATATTGTTTCCGTGGATGGCGAATTACTGCCTCATGAAACGATGATTGTTCAATCTTCTTTTAACACCTCTCGTTGTGGCCATTATGATGAAACTATTTTCATATATGATATATATTATTTTTATGTTTTCTTTATGCTTCTTTATTTTTCTTTTATATCATACCTTTATGATTTCCATTAAGGGTAAACACGATAATCTCATTAGAGGAAGTGCAGACTATCGCCCCCTCTAAGTGATGTGACTCGTTAATACCATATGTGGTTGGTATAAAGGATGGAGTTAATGATATTATATATGATACTATACTATAATTATGATATAACTATGTGTAATTATGTTTTAATTCCATTAAATATGAAATATAAATGAAAGTAGTGTTCATGCGTACGTATGACTTACCATCTCCATGAACGGTGCATTTCATTTCTTACCTATAAATGCTACGTAATATTATAAATACATGCATATACTGGATATATATCACATATATTATATCTAAATCATTAATATCATTCTGATGATATTCTATATTTTACCACTTTAACAACTTTTAATTATAATAAGTCCATTTTTAACTCAAGTACCAAATATCGACAAAACGACCGTTATTAACGTAAATGACTATGTAATGTTTATAACATGGTAATAAGTGATATAAGAGGAATATTAAACTTGAAAAAGGTTCTGAAGCAAGTATAAATTAACTTTAGTTTATTATTCAGGACGTTAAAGAACGAACAGGTTAATTCGGACATGAGGTAAGGGATCATACCCCTCTCTTTCTTTACTCTCCTTTATGTCATTTCTTTTAAGCTCCCCTTTCTTATGTTGGGGGATGTTATTTTATATTCCTCTTACTATAATTTTTATGTTAATATTATGAGAGGCCCTATTTTATCTCATCAATCCATTTTTTGTAAGTTTTAATTGGCGTCGTTAGGCTACCGAATTTCTGTAAGGAATTCTTTATCTTACTTTTAATTCCGTGAGATTTCCATTATTCGCCACTTATTTCATGTGGTGTATTGCGTACTTCCATTCCATATATATTATCATGATTCTATTTATATTCATTTTATTATGTGATTCATTTTTTGTTTATTATCTTTTGGTCATACGACTCGATTGATTACATCGAGGTAAGGGTTAATTCTATAATTTATTCATTATCTGAGGTTGTTCATATGTAATTATCTACTCGGACCTCTTCATCATCCACATCCATGTTTCTTAAAAATATATTTCAAAACATTTTTACTATTTAATAAAAATGGGTTTCATTTATACACTTTTTTGAATTTTCATAAGATTATTATAAAGTAATCTTTCCGTCGTTTTCCAGACAAGGTCCTTTTTAACCTTTTCGACAGAATTAAGGTAAGAATGTCTTTTTTTAACTTATACGGTGGGTGCAACTATTTTCCACCATTATAAAATCATCTAAGCTTCACTTATAATATTATAAAAATATTTTCAAAGAAAATGATTTATTTTATAATTATTTGATTTTTAAATGATTTAAAAAAAGAGATATTTCTCTCAAATAGTTTGGATTTCATTTATGTCAACATCCTTTGATGGATTTTAAGCTTATTTGAAGTTTATTTATTATGATAACAAAACTTCCATATTGTATTGATGGTTTTTTTGATATGTTTGACTATGGATGTGTTATTTGTATACCATTAATGGTTTATAGACAAAGTATTGACATTTTTTATGCTAGTTTTAATACGAATGTTTATGTTATGTTTAAACCTGTTCATATGAGATATGTGTTGGACTTAGTAAGTGACAGGTGGAGCCCGATATAGCTCCTTGATGCATCGGTAGGTCTCACGAGACAAACTAGTGTCTTGGCACAAGGCCTTGACAAAGTCTTATTTGTAGTCTTGGCACAAGGCCTTGATTATGTGGTTATGATAGTCTGGCATTATGCATTCCATTATTATGAATGTGGTTATTGATATTTCAAGTGATTGTTCGACTAGTAGAATATCCATGTGAATAAGTAAATGTAATTACTTCATTTTATTTTTTCCATATTATGATGAAGTTCAAGTTTAAAAGTATTTTTTTTAGTTATACATTGCCTTAAATGTTTATACATATTTATGAAAGTTTCCACTATTTTGTTATCCTTACTGAGCATATGAGCTCACCCCTTTCTATATTTTATTTTGCCAGGATATGAAGAAATATTTTATGACTAACCTGCAGGGATAGTCTGAGGGGATATGAGTGTGGACTATGGAGACTATGTTGTTGTAGCTTTTCACTTAATGATGTAATGTAAGACTTATGAATGTATCTAGTGTTTACAAGGATACTAAACTAATCGTTCTTTTGAGACTTGATCTTTTGTGATCATGCCAATGTTATGTAATAATGCCCCAACTCTGGGAAACTAGGGTCAGGGAGTTACAGTTGGTATCAGAGGCAGTTTAGTTCTAACCTTAGAAGCTAGATTTAGGTAAACTCTGATTAGAGCACATATCCCTAAGATAGTCTTTGGGTATTGGTATAGAAGAACATCCGAGAATTTTGGTAATGTATAGATTTTGTTTATTTTCCGATCAATACATCCTTGTATGGATACGAGCAGGTAGAGGCGGCTTTGGCACAGATATACCTAGAAGTGAAAACTCTGAAAAGGAGTTTGGGCTTGACCCGGGGTATCCTGGTGCACGACAACGGGCCTTGTTGCGCTCTTGGTTACGACACTCCTGGGGGATATGCTTAGGATAATTCTCATTTTCTTTACAAATCATTATGAAGGGTTTATGAGTATATACTTCCTCAAAGAAAACACCTTTATGATTATGGATTATATCCATAAACCGTTCAATTTATGTTATGTATTTTAAAAGTTTGTAATTATTCATTACAGTTCATAAACTGGCCTAGTTTATGTCATTGTATAGAAATGGTTCCCAGTAGAAGGAATGTGAACTTCAGTAATATGTATGATCCAATGAGTAAGAAGGATCATATCTTTTATGGTATTAAGAAAACATTTATAAAGGAAATAATCTCCCATGTATTCTCAACATATGAAGAAATAGTATCATGTGTTAATAAGATAAGTAAAGAATTTTATGAGTCCTATGGATTTGAAGGGAAGCAAGAGAAGAAAATGATGGAAGAGAGAAAGATGAATAAAGGGAAGAGGGAAAAGAATAATTTTCAAATATGTGAAAACTATGGGAAGAAACACCTTGGAACTTGCCTGAAGTGAATGGGAGTTTGTTATAAGTGTGGAGAAAAAGGACACCAAGTGCGTGACTACAAGGGTAAGAAAAAGGTTTCAAATTTACAATGCTTCATCTGCAAGGAGTAGGGACACTACACAAATCAATGTCCAAATCATCAGAGTATGCCCCAAATGATGCTATTGGATAATAATCAAGTTATGATACTACCACAGATGAAAATTAATGATTAGAGATATTATGTTGTTATTAAATAATTATTTCATTTGATTGTTGTATCAATAATGTACTGGTTATAATAATTATGGAGTATATAAGGATTGTACTGCAGTACTGTTTCATTAAGGACTTGAGATTGTGTGAAACCAAGAAAAGTGAATCAATAGCAAGTTAAATTTTTGGAAAATATATGGTTGAGAGAAAGATAAACCATAATATGGTTCTGATACCGAGATAGTGATTTTGGAATAATACATGATTGATTTGGATAAATTGTATTGGATATTCTTGACTTCCTTGAAGCTGATTAATGATTTGTATACATTTTTGGATAGAAGGAGTATATCTAGTATTCTATCAGGAATAAGGGATCATGAATTTAATCAATAAGGATTTATGGTAATTTAGGATGTTGCAATGTTTTAAAAAAAATACATGATGAAGGTTTTCACATGTTATTACATGGAAAAAAGGAACTTCATTGTGTTTACCTTCATTATAAAATATGGATTGTGAGTTTGGATAGAGGTATTTTGGATAACAATAATGTTTGGAATGGATTAAGTTGAACTTTGAATAGTATTATTTAAGGTTAAACATTTCTTATGATTATTTTTCAAATATTATAATACTATAGTTTTAGGAAAATGACAACTTGCAGGTCCGGCGATAACCCATCGCGTCGGACAAAGCTGCAGGAATTAAACCCATAACCATAGTGCGACAAGCCTTTATTACCTACCAATAGCCTATAGGAAGTCCCTGGTTATTACAAAATATTTTTCTCCATGGTATTTGTTAATATTTGGAACTTTATAAGATTAGGATAAATATAATATTTTTGAATTCTATTGTCTTTTTGAGTGAAAGATGATTTTGTGGTATAAATTGGTTGAAGGATGAAATTCTAGTTGTCAAATATATATATATATATATATTATTCTATGAATAAATTAATTCTTAAACTTTAGGGAAGGGATATTAAAACAAAAATGTGTTATCCTAATACATTTGGTTTTGTTGAACTGATGATATTTTCATCATAGATTGATGGCTTTGAGGCCCTCAATTTTACACTTGTTTGTGATTGATTACCTCAATCACTCCCTATAAATATTTACGCTTTTCCTCTAATTATGTTTCTCTAATTTAAGATAATGTTCTATTATTTTAAACCCTAATTTGGTGGTGACTTTCTCATTTCCCTTTCCCTCTTATTAAGACTAAATTTTATTAACCCTATTTCCGATATGGGTTTTCCACAAAGGTATTTTATATTTTCCACCTTTTATTTTCGAGGAAAAATTTCAAACTCCGAGGACGAAATTTATTGAAGGAGGAGATAATGTAACACCCCAAGATTCCATGGTATGCTACTCTTTCAATAATGCAATAGCATGCATTGTACGCAAGTTCGAGATTCTAACACACTGTGACCAATCAAAGTAGCCGTTATGAATAGTAATACCCGCTTTTTAAAATTTTATAAATTTTATTTTTCAAATTGGACTTAATTTTTTGATTCATAATATCGAAATTATCCTAAGTTAAATTTTTGGTATTTTTCTAAGAATTCCAATTTTTGATGAATAGTGAAAAATACAAAACTTTAATTAAAAACAACTTTTTTAATCAAAATAATTTATAGTGATAAATTATATTATTGAGTAATTATAAAGTATAATTAGAATATATTTTTACCATTTTATCAAATGATGGTCATTAGAATTAATTTCACTTTGAAATTGGTCATAAACATTTGTCAATCTTTTGATAGATATTGTTTCTTAAAAACACACTATTTGTTTTGACAGCAGAAATTAACTATATAATTTATTAATGAAACTTATATGTTTTGAATTTGGTAAAATGGACATCATTTTTGAATTTGGAATATCAAATATATCATAGGGTGAATTTTTGGTATTTTTCTGATAATGTTCATTTTTAATGAATAGTGAAAAATGTTGTATTTTAATTCAAAACTGCCTTTTCATCCAATTTATTTATATAGTTATATTGTCATTTTAATTGGTTTTAAAGTATAATTGAATTATGTTTTTATCACTTAATACAATTTTTATCATTCGAAGTAATTTTACTTTTCAATTGGATGTAAAAACAAGTCAATATTTTGATAGATTTTACTTCTTAAAAACCCATCTTTGGTTTTGACAATGAGAATAATTTTTAAATTAATTACTGCAATTTATGTGTTTGGAATTTGGTAAAATATATTCTATATTTGGAATCATAGTTTCAGAATTATGTAATTAAGACTCTTTTTTTTGGACATTATGAATACTAACGACGACAATTATCTTTAATTAACATGATTAATTAGTAATCGGGTAGTTAAGGGTAATAAAATAATATCATAAAAATAAAAAATGACCCCAACATGTGTCCTAATTCTATTTGTGGTGTCATGGCCGACCCTGGGATTGATATTTCCAACTTAGGGACCCCATAGAATAACTTTTGTGTGATAGTGACATTTTATCATTTAATTTTTCAAGAAAGGAAAATATAACAAAAGTATGTAACACCTAAGTAAAACAATTTTAATTTTGTCTAAATAAATGATATCTTAGACTATAAATATTCATTGGAAATATAACACGATTTCAGACGTCATGGTATTTTTTTTATAATTTTAGACATTAAATAAATAAATTTATTTATGACACCATGATGTTGCAGTGATTACCTCATTAATAAATGATTTAAATAAAATGAAAAGATAAGGTAAAATATAAGACTTACACTTGTCTAAAACCTATTTTATGGGTGTATTTAGAACCCTTATCACCTTATCTATAAATATATCATTCTGGGAACTTTAAAATCCTAAAATAATTTCATAGTAAAGTAACATTTCAATACTTTCCAAAAGTGACCCTCCTCCCTCTTATAAAAAGCCCTCACATCTACCCCCTTACCCACACCTCTCAAGACATTGGATCATCTAACCTCTGCTCATATTATCACTCCACATACCTCTATTTCTCCTATAAGCCTCTCTTTGGGCATAAGTCTTTCCAAGGAAGCCTTTGGATCAAATCAAAAAGAGTTACCCGATTTAGAGGTAATGTCTTATCTCGAGTTTCTTTCTTTTATTTTAGTTATTCACTCCCCCTAACATTATTATTATTTTATTACATAACAAAAACAGTATAATAAATATAATAGGATATTTTTATGAGTATTATTTTATTTAAACTCACACACACCTTCATCTAATGGTTAAAGAACATACTGTTTCCGTGGATTGCGAATTACTGCCTCACGAAATGATGATTGTTCAATCTTCTTTTAACACCTCTCATGGTGGTCATTATGATGAAACTATTTTTATATATGATATATATTATGTTTATTTTTTCTTTATGCTTCTTTATTTTTCTTTTATATCATACCTTTATGGTTTCCATTATGGGTAATCACGATAATCTCATTAGAGGAAGTGCGGACTACCGCCCCCTCAAAGTGATGTGACTCGTTAATATCATATGTGGTACATATAAAGGATGGATTTAATGATATTATATATGATAATATACTGTAATTATTATATAACTATGTATAATTATGTTTTAATTCCATTAAATATGAAATAGAAATGAAAGTAGCGTCCATGCGTACGTAAGGCTTACCGTCTCCATGAACGGTGCATTTCATTTATTACCTCTAAATGTTATGTACTATTATAAATACATGTATATACTGGATATATATGACATATATTATATCTAAATCATTAATATGATTTTGATGATAATGGATATTTTACCACTTTAACAACTTTTAATTATAAGAAGTCCATTTCTGACTCAAGTACCAAATATCGACAAAACGACCGTTATTAACATAAATGACTATATAATGTTTATAACATGGTAATAAGTGATATAAGAGGAATAATAAACTTGAAAAAGGCTCTGAATCAGGTAGAAATTAACTTTAGTTTATTATTCAGGATGTTAAAGAACGAACGGGTCAAGTCGGACTTGAGGTAAGGGATCTAACCTCTCTCTTTCTTTACTCTCCTTTATGTCATTTCATTTATGCTCCACTTTCTTATGTTGGGGGATGTTATTTTATATTCCTCTTACTAAAATTTTTATTTTAATATGATTAGAGACCCTATTTAATCTCATCAATCTATTTTTTGGATGTTTTAATTCGCACCGTTAGGCTGCCAAATTTTCATAAGGAATTCTTTATCTCACTTTTAATTCCGTTAGATTTCCATTGTTCGCCACTTATTTCATGTGGTGTATTGTGTACTTCCATTCCATATATATTATCATGATTCTATTTATATTCATTTTATTATGTGATTAAGTTGGTGTTTATTATCTTTTGGTCATATGATTCGATTGATTACAGCGAGGTAAGGGTTAATTCTACAATCTCTTCATTATCCGAGGTTGTTCATATGTAATTATCTACTGGGACCTCTTTATCATCCACATCCATGTTTCTTAAAAATATATTTCAAAACATTTGTACTATTTAATAGAAAATGGGTTAAAGTAATTTATACCCTTGTTTTAATTTTCATAAGATGATTATAAAGGAATCTTTCCGTCGTTTTCCAAACAAGGTCCTTTTTAACCTTTTCGACAAATTTAAGGTAAGAATGTATTTTTTTAACTTATACAGTGGGTGCACCTATTTTCCGCTATTATAAAATCATCAAAGCTTCCCTTAAAAGCTTATAAGAATATTTTCAAATAAAATGATTTATTTTATTATTATGTGACTTTTAAATTATTTCAAAAAAGAGATATTTCTCTCAAATAGTTTTGATTTCATCTATGTCAACATCCTTTGATGGATTTTAAGATTATTTGAAGTTGATTTATTATTATAAAAAAACTTCCATATTGTATTGATGGTTTTTTTTATATGTTTGACTGTGGATGAATTATTTTTATACTATTCATGGTTTATGGATAAAATATTGACATTTCGTATGCTATTTTTAATACGAATGTTTATGTTATGTTTAAACCTGTTCATATGAGAAATGAATTGGACTTAGTAAGTGATGGGTGGAGCCCGCTATAGCTCCTCGATACATCGGTAGGTATCATGAGACAAACTAGTGTCTTGGAACAAGGCCTTGACAAAATCTTATTTGTGGTCTTGGAACAAGTCCTTGACTATGTGGTTATGATAGTCTCGCATTATGCATTCCATTATTATGAATGTGGTTATTGATATTGCATGTTATTGTTTGAATAGTAGAATATCCATGTGAATAAGTAAATGGAATTACTTCATTTTATTTTTTCCATATTATGATGAAGTTCAAGTTTAAAATGATTTTTCTTTAGTTATACATTTCCTTAAATTTTTTTGTATATTTATGAAAGTTTCCTCTATTTTTTTATCCTTACTGAGCATCTGAGCTCACCCCTTTCTATGTTTTAATTTTCCAGGATGTGAAGAAATATTTTATGACTGACCAGCAGGGATAGTCTGAGGGGATATGAGTGTGGACTATGGAGACTATGTTGTTGTAGTTTTTCACTTTATAATGTAATGTAATACTTATGAATGTATCTAGTGTTTACAAGGCTACTAAACTTATCTGTATTTTGACACTTGATCTTTTGTTATCATGCCAATGTTATGTAATAATGTACCAACTCTGGATAACTAGGCTCGGGGCGTTACACGCCAGCCTACCGGGCTTGACGGGTCGGGGTCGTTTCACTTAAACGTGAATAACTTTAAGATCGCACGTCCGATCGACACGCCGTCTGCGGCACTGGGACCCTCGTGATGAAGCGGTCCTTTTTCGATACTCTAAGTGAGTTTTGGAAAACTTTAGAAAACGGATAGGTTTGGAAATAGCGTAATTCCAAACGGGCCCCTGGAATGGAAAAACCAATAACTCTCAGACCGGGTGTCCGATTGACGCGCTGTCTGTTGCGTTGGGTTCCTTTTGATGAGACAGAACTTCGGGATACATCAACTCTGGACTTCGTGACAGTTGATGTATCGACCCCCCTTTTCTCGAGGAGTGGACCCTCCCGTCATCGAGCGTGTTGTGTGCGGGAACCCTGGTGCTGGTAGCGACTACATCGACTGCACTAATGGAATCCTCCGTGGGTTCGATAGCGACGACTACCGTACTGGAATCCTCCGTGGATTCGACGGCGGCGACTACCATACTAGAAACCTCTGTGGGTTTGACGGTGATGACTATTGTTCCTGTATCCTGTGTGGGTCTAGCAGTATTGACCTCTGTACTTGTATCCCATGTGGGTCTGACATAGTAGCTGGTCTTATATCCGGTGTGGGTCCAACAGCTTAGCTGGTCTTGTATCCTATGTGGGTTCGACAGCTTAGATGAATCAGTGAATACATATGATCATCTCTATCTCTATATGAAAGATGTATACCTATGTGATATGAGACTTGACTTTAAATCATTATCATCGATATGATTGAATTCTTTCCTATGTGGACTGGGTTGTGCTTGGGCTCGAGAGTTGGAGCCGAACTGAAATTAATAACTTAGGTATATATATGGGCATATACCTAAGTAGGGTTCATTGATACTTTGTGGTTGTATCTTTCTTTTTTGGTTTATCCTTCGTGGATTTTGGGATACCTTCGGGGTCTCGGGGTCCCTACTGAATATCATTATACTCACCCCTACATGGGAAATTCCCTCGCTTTGTTGTGTTGGATGTAGACGACGGACAACACTGATCGAGGTAGAGTGTTGTGGAGCTGGACGGTACCCGGAGGTGGACCACTTGGCGAGACGTAAACAGAGCGGACGGACGTACCAGAGGTGCTGAAGAGGCCATTTGTACCCACCCTTCAGGTGGGATTTCCCGGAGGAAGACTCAATAGTCGTTGTTTTACTATACTGCATTTTTACTATCTTTTCAGTTGTATTGTACTTTACTGTTGGGCTTGTATTTCCAGCCCCTTTCCTTTCAGCACTTTCTTTTGTATACAGTTTTTACTTAGTGTTTACTTTCTGTTGCGTACTCTATTGTGGTTGTTTTCTTATTAAAGGCAATGTCTTCCCTTTTTATCATGATTTACACCTTTGGTGCTATTTTTCATCCCCTGGCCTATGGAAGGCGGGCTTGGGGTAGCCACGACATGGGCCCCGAGGAAGGTTCATGACAAAGAAAGAAAAAACTCAAATAATGGTCACGGCGGCGGTGAAGTGGTTGTCGCCGCATACATAAGACAAAAACATTCCTTTTTTGTTTATTAAAATGCTTCATGTAAAAAGATTCTTTTTGAATGAAATTAAAAGTCAAAAGGGTTTTATACACCGTATAAAATAAAGCCGTGTAGAATTCAATTCCTCAATGAAATGAGATTGAGACGAAGTCCCGTACAAAGATGGTATCTTTAGATTAAGGATAAGTCAATTACATAATTATGTGTGAAAAATATAAATACACCCAATATAAGTGGATATTAAGTGTAAAACAATCAGAGTTCATCCACACATATTCCTAGAATGACATAATCAAGAAGTAGAGGCTTAACCCAAAGAATTTAAATTGGGTTAAGAAGTTCCCTTACAGAAATTCGACAGCCTAACGACGTCACTTTGAAATTTAGAAAATGAGTTGATGAGAGATAAAAAGACTATCTCATCACTTGGACTTAGAATATATATCAATAAGGATATATAAGAACATATCCCAACATAAGAAGATGTAAATTACAAGACCTAACAAAAATAATTCTTTTAAAGAGAGCAGGGTGAAAGGTTCCCTTATCGATTTGGGTAACTTTCGAAACATACACCCCATAAAAGAAGGGTCATAAAACGGAGATTTAAATACCCATAAATTAAAGTATATTACAAATAAACACAATCATGGGCATTATATACACCACACAAAAGGAAATGGTGGAAAATGTAGCATGAATATCATGGGAATAAAAAAGTGAGATAAAAACTCCTTACCTCATCATAATCAATCGAGTCGTATGAACAAAAGATAATAAACACCAAATGAATCACATAATACCATGAATATAAATAGAATAATGATAATATATATGAAATGGTAGTACACAATACATCGCATGCAACAAATAATTGGTGAACAATGTAAATCTCACGGAATTAAAGGTGAGATAAAAAATCCCTTACCTCAAGTCTGACTTGTCTTGTTCGTTTCTTTATATTCCTGAATAATAAACATTGGTAAATTTATAATTGCTTAAGGACTTCCATTATAATTTATTATTCAATTCATATCACATATTATCATGTTATAATAATTAGTTAATTATGTGAGTTCATATCATACGTTTTGTTGATGTTCGGTACATGAGTCAAAAATGAACTTGTTTGAAGAGAATTGTCCATGTAGTTATAAGTAAATCATCTCCAAAATAGTTGTCATGATTTAAATATCATATATATAAATTATATATTTATTTAATAATATTCCATAATGTTTGGAGATAAGAAATGAAATGTACCATTCATGGAGACGGTAGGTCGTACGTACGCATGAACGCTACATTCATTTTTTTCATATTAATGGAATTTAAAACTAAATTAGACATAGATATATTATAATTAAAGTATAATATATATTTCATATAGGTAACATAAGTTCATTAATTACATTATTTATAAATTTCATGTTAGGTATGAATGAGTCACATCACTTGAGGGGGCAGTTATCCACACTTCCTCATATGAAATTATTGCATTTGCACAACATGAAAAGCATAAAGGTATGTTTTAAATAAAAATAAAGAAGAATAGAGAGGAAATAAATATAATATATATCATATATAAATATATTTCCATCATAATGTCCACCATGAGATGTGTTAAAATAAGATTGAACAATCATCGTTTCGTGAGGCAGTAATTCGCCACCCACAGAAATAATATGTTCTTTAAACATTAGACGAAGATGTGTGTAAGTGTAGGTATAATCCTTATCATAACAACATCATAGTATATTGATGATACTTTTTTTATTATGGGATCAAATAATTAGAAGATATTGTTTAGTGAAGAAGGAAAATAAAAGAAATAAACTCGAGAGAAGACATTACCTCTAAATTGGGTAACTCTTTTTCATTTGAGCCAAAATATTACATGGAAAGACTTATGCCTAAAGTGAGGCTTATAAGAGTGAGAGAGGGATGTGGATAGATAATATGATCAGAGGTTTGACAAGCCAAGGGCTTTAGAGGTGTGGGTAAGGGGGTAGAGGTGGGGGGATTTTATAAGAGGGAGGAGGGTCACTTTTGGAAAGTCTTGAAATGTTACTTTATTATAAAATGATTTTAGGATTTTAAAGGTCCCACAATGATATATTTTGAGGATAACATGATAAGGGTTTGAAATCCACCCATACAATAGGTTTTCTACAAGTTTAAGTCTTATATTTTACCATATCTTTTCATTTTATTTGAATCGTTCATTAATGAGGTAATCACTGTATCATCATGGTGTCGTAAATAAACTTATTTATTTAATGTCTAAAAATTATATAAAAAATACCTTGATGTTGGAAATATTTTATATTTAAAATGAATATTTATAGTCTAATAGATCATTTATGTAAACAAAATTAAAATTGTTTTACTTAGGATATACAAACCTTTGTTATATTTCTCTTCTTTTTTAAAAATAATGTCATAAATATCACTATCACACCCATGTGACTCCATGAGCCCTCATGTTTGGTATAAATCTTCCCATGGTCTGCCATGACTCAAAAAAGAGTATTTGGACACATTTTTGGGTCATTTTATACTATTATGATATTATTTTATTACCCTTAACTACCTGATTACTAATTAATCACGATAATTAATGATAATTATCGTCGTTACTATTCATAATGCCCAAAAACAAAAGAGTCTTAATTACATAATTTAGACCTTATGATTAAAAATATGGAATCAATTTTACCAAATTAAAAACACATAAATTTCAGTAATTAATTTAAAAATAGTTTTCGTTGTCAAAACCAAAGACAGGTTTTTAAGAAGTAAAATTTATCAAAAGATTGACTTGTTTTTACATCTAATTGAAAAGTGAAATTACTTACAATGACCAAAATTGTATTAAGTTATAAAAACATAATTCAATTAAACTTTAAAACCAATTAAATGGGCAGTCTATCTTAACAATTAAATTAGATGAAAAAGTAGTTTTGAAGTAAAATTTGGTATTTTCATTATTCATTAAAAATGAACATTAGTCAGAAAAGTACCAAAAATTTATCAAAAGTAAATTTGATATTCCAAATTCAAAAATGATTACCATTTTACCAAATTCAAAACAGATAATTTTCATTAATAAATTTTATAATTAATTCCTGTTGTCAAAACAAATAGCATGTTTTTAAAAAACAATATCTATCAAAAGATTGATACTTGTTTATGTCCAATTTCAAAGTGAAATTAATTCCAATGACCACCATTGGATTAAATGGTAAGTATATATTTTAACTAAACATTAAACCCAATTTAAAAGATAATATAACCATATAAATAAATTATATTAAAAGGAGAGTTTTAATTAAAATACAACATTTTTCACTATTCATTAAAAAATGAACTTTATCAGAAAAATACCAAAAATTTACAGAAAGTAAATTTTTATGTCTTTATTATAAATAAGGATTTTATTTTTTCAAATATAACATATAAAAGTGACAAAAAGTAGATTTAAAAAGGGTTTTCCATCAAAAGGCAGTTAATCGACCTTTTAAAGAATATTAGAATATTTATGATTAAAATTGGATTCATTTTAATTTTAATCCACTATCATTAATTGGGTAATTGTTTAAATATTTAACAAAAAATATAATCATTTTTTAGTTAGTTCTATTCATTCCTACTATTACAATGGCTAGGAATTTACTTTCGTTTAAAATAATATTATTATATTATTAGTGTGAAATATAAGATTTCAAAGAAACTGGTTGTTGCGTATTGGGTACTCCATCGAACATAGCATCCCTTTTAAATTAATATTAATATTTTATTCACAAATGTTAATAAATATGAAAATTTCATATTCTTTAATTACCTGGGATGTTATACTTATACTGAAGAATAATCTCATTAGTATCAAAAAAAATTGTGATAAAGTTTACTCCATGAACTGTGGGGATGTTAAATATATAATCACATTTTTATGAAGAGTTTACATATTTTTTTCTGATTTGAATGGTTTTTTTAAAAACAATTGACCTAGAAGGATATACCTAGGATAAATTTACTTTACTTAGTGAAATTAATGATAATTCATAGATTTATCATAGATGTTCTGGAAAATATAATGATCAAAACCTAACTAAACATTCTAAAAATGATCTTATATGGGACCTTATATAATTTATGTTTAATTAAATTAATGTTTTTGACCCTTATAATGGAAGGAATCAAAATTTCATTTTTAAATCTATTTGTGAAATCTCTAATTCTAGACCATTAGAGTATATGGATTTTTTTAGACCCATACAAACAGCTAATATCATAGAAAAACAATTTTTGTACATATTAGTTATTTACTATATAAGATTTACTGGGGTTTTCTTTCTCTCAAATATATCATCAGCCCTAAATTTATTTAAAAAAAATTCTTTTATAACTTAAAATGATAAAAATATTACATTGATTATAGTTTATAGAGACCATGGAGGTGATTTTGAGACTATTACTTTTAAATCTTTTTTATGTGGGAAAGGAATCAAAAATAATAATATTTGGGGAGAGATAAATTGAATATAATTTTCCAACACTAATAACACAATTATATAAAATTCTAGTTAAAATAAGAAATGGTTTTCTTCATGAAATTTCTAGACCAATATTTTTTTATATGAAGCTAATTAACATTTTTTGACTAAAGATAAAAAAACTCCACCTATAATATAAATCATATTTTTCTTCTTCTGGTTTTAAGGAAAATTAAATATATTTTTTGAAATGGAATGTAACTAAACTTTGGTTAAATTTTATTTTTCAAATAAGAGTATTCATTCTGAATACTAAACTAAATATTCATAAATTTTATCTAAAATCTGCTAATGATATTTTTATTTGAAACTTTACCTCAGATTGTTCTTATTGGATTTTCAAAAAATGAATAAAAATTATTGAAGAAATTATACTTTTGATGTTTGATTAAGATTATATCTTTGTAAATTTATTTTATAAACATTAAAGTTCTGAAAGTGATTTAGAAATTCTTTTTAAAACCTCTACTATTTTCGATCTAATAGTCGAACATCAAAAATATATTGTTACTAATATAAAAGTAAATATTTCATAAGGTGATAATAAAATGGATGGAGAATAAAATTCAGAAAAGGTAAATACAAAATTAACCAAATCAATTCAAAAGGAATCAGGTTTCGACTTTACACAAATGTCTTTAAGATATAATACTTATAGGAATTAAATGGTACACTTAACCTAAATTTGATGAAAATGGAATATAGTTTAAAATTAAATTAAACTTGTTGGAAAATTATATAACAAGTAAAAATACATCATATATGTGGAATTTATATCTCTAGTATCTAGAGTAGTAGTCATCTATATTCTATTGTAGTTCACTATTTATCTTAAATTTACTCTTTTCTAATGGGATAGAAAGATGGATTTACCTAATTAATATATTTTAGAGTAATTATTTTCCAAGGAACCACCTTATTTTGAAAATATATGATTTCAAATTAAGTTTATAAACATTCCAAGGAATATTATAGGATGAAACAATATAGAATGGTATGATCATTTATCCAGATTCCATATTCAAAATTATTTTATCAAATCACTAAACAATCCAAATCATGGTATTTATTTTTTTATAGAAATAATATTTAAATTGATCCTTTATAAGAAAAAAAATTTGATCCACCAAAAAATCACATGTAGACTGTATCTTAAAACTTTTTAAAAGTTAGTTAGATATGATTATGAAGATTAATATTTAATTCTAGGTATCTGATTTTTTTAAAAAAAATGAAAATCATAAAATCAAATCAATTTTATTATTTCAAATATATATATAATAATATTTTATCTATAAAATTAATCAAGTATTTCTAATCTAGTTGTAAATTCTCCCAAAAATGGTCTTAATGAATGTATGAACCCTATTGATCAGAAACTATAAATAAGAAGGGTAAGAAAATTGATTTTTATAACATCATGTTTTCCAATATTTTGTTCTACATTTTATTTTGTTTAATATTTCAAACAAAATAAAAATAATCCCATGTAAAAATAGTTAGATATATATTTTTTATCTAAAGGGAATTTTAGAACATAGACTTTTATTTCCTTAAAAATCTAAATTCATTTTAATGACTTATTTGAATTATTATTTAATTCATTATAAAAAGGATATAAAATTAAATTTGGAACATGCCATTTTATTTGTGATTTTTTAGCTTCATGGTAAATTAATAAGAAATAATCAATAGCAATTTACATTATATAAATTTAATATATTGAAATTGGAAGTTAATGTACCCAACTATTATGAAAAAAAATATGGACTCACTAATTTCAAAAAGTGATTCTCTAAAACATCTATTTTATATTATATTATATTTGAAATTTTAGGTTTATTAATAAAACACATCACTCATGATATAAATATATAGAGGTAAGAAACCACATCATCTAATAACATACTTAATAATATATACTAATCTTGAGTTTATCAGAATTTGAAATCAACTTTATATTATATATTTGAAACTCATATATTCTAAAATATTTGATTATATAAAATAGAATATGGACTTGATTATTTATAATTTCCTACCTTTTATTTTATTTACCCTTATTCTTATTGGGAAAAACTCCTCAACAAAATAAGAGGACATGTATTTTATATAATTTCTCTAACATTTCATATTGTATTACTATTTTTTAGAGGAATGTAAAATATGTAGATGCAATTTATATCTTTTAGAATTGATTTTTAAAATAAATTCTCTAGCTAAATAGAAAATTTAAAACAAATTTTACCCTTAAACATTCTGAATGTATATTTTTTAATTCATATGCCATAAATTTATTTTTTTAGAAGTGAAATTTCAGAATGAATTATTGAGAATCATTTCTCGGAATGACTCTTTGTTAAAATATTTATTTTTCTAATTTTTATTTTTTAAAAATTTAATTTTTATAATTTTAAATAATAGTTATAACATACCTATTTTGATATTTAACATTTTTATTTTTAAGATATACATAGTTCAATATTCTCTAGAGGTATTTATATCTAATCATTCTTTATTTAATGATAAAAGAGTCACATTATATTTTATTTTCTATATAAAGTGTAATTAATCCCAAAAACTCACTGTAGTAATTCTATTGAAAATTACATCTAAAATATTCTTAGATATTTTATTCTAATTTAGTTCTTCTATATCGTTAATTCAATAGATTCACTCATTTTATAACAATGAATCATAATATATTCTCTATATAATACCAATCGATCTAAATTTTTCCAATTGGTATAGATCACAACTAAATAGATTCATTTGATTACTGATGTTTAAATTGACAGATCTTGTGTGAAAGGATATAAATATTATTTTTCCTTCATTTGTATAATATTTTTACACTTAAATGGAATATGAAAATCATTAAGGTTAATATAGGTAAATGATATCAATTTAGAATCCTGTATTTTTTATCACTCTTAAATAATTCAAGAATATATTAGGAATTATTGTAGAAAAAGAATAATGTTTAGTTTAAAAAAACATTAGGCCAATCGATATTAATTTTTAAGAGAAAATAATTTTTTAATAATTTATAATTAAAGGATAAATATCACTAGATAATTAATCTTCAAGTGAAATTGGGAATCTTTTTTCAATGGGTACAAAAAAACATTTCTTTTGGGACAATGAGATAAGGACCAGGTTAAGATTAATGATATATATATATTCTTAATTATATCATTGGTTTATGAAAATTCAACATTATAGGTCTTATTTTGGATTTAATGAAGATATATTTATTATAATAGTTAATTTATATATATTTTCTTACTATTGTGTAATGAATAGTATTTTATAAATACTTATTTATTGATGTTTGGGGTTTTAACCTCAAAATAGAATCAATATTCATAGATAACTCATTTATAATTAAAAAAATAAAAAAGATAAATCTTGAGTGTAACTTCAAGGAATTTGGGTTCTTCAATATAAAATTTGAACTACCAACACATTTCTAATAAAGGTAAACTTTATAAGACTCCCATAATATGTTTCACAATTAAAAAAATAAAAGAATGTTTAATATTATTAAAAGTTGATGAAACATATGTTTATTCATTAACCAAATGAGTAAATAAATAAATTAAAAAATTAAAAATAAGTGGAACATAATGAACAGTATAATATCATGGTTTATATTGTATATTACATGAAGTGTAATGACGCATAATAAAAAAATATTGAGATAGAAAAATATAATAACACTTTTATTTGAAAACTAAAAGGTGATAAACTACAAATATTGATTTATATATATATCAATAATAGTTTCAAAAGAAAATATAAGGTATTTATAAGAAAAAATGTGATATTTAAGATAAGAAAAAATATTTTTTATTAATTAAATTAGATTTAAATAATATTACTATTGAAGATGAGAAGAAAAGGAAATAAGATAATATAAGAAGAAATCCCAAAATATAGAGTGACCAAGGTTGATTCAGCCCCTAATTTATATAAAAAAGTTTTTAAGGATACATTAGTTATCTCAAAAGAAGATGTGTTTTTATACTCTTATCGGTAATGAAAAATGAAATTTTAACAATGTCATTATTCATACTTCCTTCGATTATCTATCACTTTTGAATTAAGAAAAGAGAGATAAAGTAGGTAGTTTAGAAAAATAGGAAGCTACTTCCAAGTATAATGAGAAGTGGGAAACACCCTTCCCATCAATAACCCCATCAAAAAAAACATCATCATCTAAAAAAATTAACATTAGAAGGATTGTATGAATGTTCATCATATTAGATACCTCGTTACAAAAATATAATCCTAGAATATAACATAACGAAGATATGAAATAAATATTCATATAGACTGGTGTAAAATAGGATCATAATCAATGTGAGTACAAATTTCAAGTTGAAAAGTTTTATAATGTTGCGGATGTTGATCAATCCATCATTGGGTAGAAAAAATAATTGGATGATCATTCCAAACATGACAGTGATACTTATGAGCTAACCTAGATAAAATATACAATGGTTGATTATTATCTAAAAAATAATCCATCCATAAAAGTTATAGTTTATAAGGAAATATATATTTAAATATTTATCAAGATTTATGCATCTGTAATATTAGGACATATGAAGAGTGTACCATTTTGATAGACATATAATTTGAAAAAAAATGAAAAGATAGTCTCTATTAATATTTAAATTAGTCCATATATATTTATTCTAAAAGTATAAATAAATTATATGAAATCCATAAATTCTCGAAAGAAAATTATTGATCTATAAATTCAAATTAAAATATATCCTATTAAAATCAATGACTATTTTGAACTATTAGATAATGTAAATGATAGATCAGTTTATAAATCATTAAGAGGTCTTAATATGAAAACTTCAATGATATTGAAAGGATTTTATAATGGTAAATGTCTATTTTTATGGATATAATGACTATATAAGAAAAAAATCATAAGAGTAGAAATAGAAAATTTAAAACATAGAGAAACATATCGACGAATCTCATGAGAAACAATAATCCAGAATCTATTTTATAGGTCTTCTATTAAATCAATGAAATAAATATAATTTATAATTCATTTTAATATACATGTTTATCTACAATTTAATTCTATTTAAAAATAATATATGGTATAATGTTTTGTATGGTATGTTTTAGAAATTGGGAGAATTTTTTTGAAATACATAATCAAAAGGGAAGTTAATTTAAATAATATAATTTTTTTCACCTAAAATTTTTACTAATTTATTTAAAATTTACTTTATAATTTTTTATTATGATTATAAAAAAAATATTTATTTTTAAGTCATTTTAAAATATTTTAATTTTTTATCATGTTGTTTATAAAATGAAATACACATTGTTTTTAAAAAAAATGCGTTATTTTTTTGAAGTTTATTTTTTAGAATTTTTTATTACAAATTACATCCTTTAGAAATTCCTTAATCAAAATATTACATGTTTTGAAACACCAAAAAAAAGAAACAAACCTATTATAAATGGAATAATATTACATAGGTTCATCCGAATTTTTTATAGTGATAAATAAAATCCAAAATATCTCTAAATTTTATTTACAATATACTCTTATAAATAGAGAATCGGGACATGAAGCTAGTGTGATAATGAATAAAAAATCCTTCAAAGTGGATATTGAATTATATTATTTGAGAGCACATCTTTTTTATCTTTTAGTTTAGTAATAATTCTTATTTAATTTTGAGGTTTAATTAAAAACATATATATTTTATGGTTTTCATATGTTCATCCACTAAACATTTCTAGTGGACGACAACCTAAAACACATTCATATGTATCTTCAATAAATAAATATGTAAATGATCTTAAAAATAGAGTATCTATAAATTTTTTGTTATAGTATCCTTTATATCAACACTTTGATTATGTGTGGATGTGTAAATACCATGACCCTAGTAGACTAGAGCCTTTGTTTACATTATTACATTGTAACTAGATACAAGGAATCATATCCATATTGAAAATATAGTTTAGTAGTGTAGGAAAACTAGAAACATAATCTAATCTCGCATAAATATGGTAATATAAAATATAATAATGTATCTCCATTAATAATGACATTATTCTCTCAAAATATCATTATATATCAATAATAGTACATGAATATGCACCCTAGGGAAAGGGAAAAAATAAAGGGTGAGATAAGATGCTCATAAAGGGTTTCATAATATGGTGGTTATATGGAATAAATAAATAATAATAAATATGGAAATATAAATCTATGAAAACAAATATCTATTAATCAATAATTTGAGAACTAAGAATAATATTTAAGGGATAAATAATGATCAAATAATTCCATATAAATAATCTCATGAGCATAAAACTCATCCTTTGATATCATAACTATTTGAATAATTACATATAATTAAATAACTATTATCATAATGATGGAATGGATTGTGTTGGGAATAAAAAAAGTAATTCGAGGCACTGTTCACATCCATAGAAAAAAGCAATCAAATCCTCATGCTAAGATATCTACAAAAAATAGTAACGCCTCAGCCAAATTCCCAATCTATGTTTTATTACAATACCTACTGATACATCAAGGGGAAATGTAATTTTGGGGTCCACCCATCACTTAAAATGTCCAATTCCATTATCATATTAATAAACAATGAAATATATTCAACATTACTTATAATCAATAACCATAAATATTAGAAAAACTAAATACCAAATTATGATAGTCTCACTAATAAAACTCTTCATAAACAATCTAGAGAAATATGGTGGTTGGTTTCATTAGATTATATCCTCATTAAAGGATAATATTTATCAATTGATGTTGGTAGTCTATCGAGGTCTTATCTGATTCAAATGCTTTTCTAGCTTCTGATTCCCTCGTCATTTTCCCAATTGGTCAGCGGTTGTGGTTTCTTAGAGTCTATGGAAAGTATGTTCAATTGGTTGACGGTGTTCTAGGAGGATCATCAAATGTTTCCTTCTCTCCAAGATTTGGTCATCTAGTCCACTCAAATCCCTTCTCTAACCCTAAGTGCCTCTTCTCCTCTCCTAGTCAGATTTGTAGTGGTGTAATCTAAGTGTTATTAGGGTGTTAGATTTGGCATCTGATGGTGTTCCTTGAATGGATGTGATCATTCTTCTCCATTAAAGACATTTTGGGTTTATTCCTATTTGTCAATGGTGATTTTTAGGGGTGGAATGAAAATGTCATTGATGATATTTCTTTAAATTTTTATAGAATTTTTTCAATATAAAATGGTGATATTTTTATTGTTCTGGTTTGATGTTTTATAGTGGTACAAAGGTGTTCTCCGGATTGCAGTGGTTGTCTGGTTTTATAGTGGTGACGTTGAACTCAGGTGGGTCGACATCTCTGGTGATCAGATGGCGATGACTATGGTGATCTTGTGTGGTGATAGGATGGGACGATGGTGGTGGTTTCATAATGGTGATTATGCCATTTTATATTCATTATGGTTCTGGTTTGGTGACATGATTGTAGAATCATTTTATTTAGTTTGAATTTTTTTTAATTTTAGATTTGTGTTTGGCTCCCGCTTTCTATGTTTTGGTTACCGATCACCCCCAAAAAATGGATTTTTAAAAATTAAAAAAAATTATTTTCAGTCAATATTACATTTAAAAAAATTATAATGTCAAATATTGGTAAAAACTAATTTAATAAATCAATTTATAATAGAACAAAAAAATTATTTAAAATATATATGTGGATGAAAATTTTTCATGTTCGAATTGAAAAAGAAGTTAGTTTTTATAAAACATTACTTTTGTATCTTGATTAATTAAATAGTGTAAAATTAAATAAAATATAGTAATTTATATAAATAAATGTTGGATAATAAATTATATGGGTTTAAATATTTAATTATCAAATAATCCCCCCCAATAAATACTTAAATATAAACAATCTAAAAAATGGTAAGATTGTGAAATAAACTCTTACTGCTTTGGTAAATTTTGAATCATCACATCCTTGAAAGAAATAATGTTAAATGAAACTTTAAATTACATTAATATAAATTTAATCATGATATATAATATCAATGGGGTATAATATACACCATATGAAAGAAACAAGTTGTGAATATGGAATATGTCTAACAGAAACAAAAGTGAGATGAGAAAACCCCTACCTCATGTCTGAATTTATTCATATGAATTCATAACTCATGTATAATAAATATAAATTTATTAATGTTTTTTATATAGCCATAAAAATATATATCATACCATATATAATTTATCGATAACCTTTATTCACCATTTAATTAACAATTAATAATTAAAATCATTTTTCTATGTGATAACTACTTCATTTTACTCGTATGTTTTGGTTTGGTAGTTTTTGTTATTATACATTGATCATCATTCCATAATATCCATAATGTTACTAATTATATAAATCTAATATATATTCATTAAATATATCCTTATTAACATCCATGCAATACGTAAAGAAAAAATGGTTCGCAATGCTTTGTTGAGGAGGTAGTCCATATGTACGCACGAGAAATGTTATATTTTTCTAATGGTTTGGAAGATTAAATTGTACATATGATATTATAATTATTTAATCATATTATATAATAAATATCATATAATTACATTAGTTATGTACTTATAATCTCCCAAGTAAAGTGGTGATGAAAAATTAATTACAATGTTTTGTGGTGTCGGTAAGTCGTATGTACACATTAACAATGTTTTCACTTATATTATCATGGAAAGAGATGTAAAAAATTTATATCACAATAATAATAAAATATAAAAAATATTTATTATATTTTAATTATAATTTTAGGATGGATACAATAAATTTAGAGGATATTGAAGAAGGAAGAAATTTCAATGACTCGGTAAAGATGATTATTATTTGTTTGAAAGAGATCAATTAGATCTTCCCTTAAAGGACCTAGGGTTAGAATTTTTGAAATAACATTATAATGACTCTATTTTTTCCTTTTAATACAAAGGAATATTTCAATTAATATTTTCAAATCTATGTTCTTTTCACACAAAATTGCAGGTATTGGAGATCCTTTGTGTTCTGATATTAAAAATATTAAATCACACCCACATAATTTATAAAAATTTATGGAATAACATAAGTATTTTTTATCATATTATTATTCTAATTTAACTATTAAATCTAAAATTTAGGCCATACCATTGGTGTGACATAACCTTTTTTCATTTTGGGTTCTTGAATTATTTGTAATTGTGGGAGGATTAATTAATTAATTAAATTAATTAATTAATATCAATGACTGAATTCGATTTTATATGAACCCAGTTATGGGAAAATTATATGGATAACAACATAACACTATGAATTTTTATAGGTATCTTGGATAGATATATCTAGTAGAAAATGATTTGGAATATGGACAAGGGATCGTGGATCAATGATCTAAGTACCATGAGGATTGTCTTTGTCGAATGAGTCTACAAATCTCAATGAAAACTATGTAGAATCATTTATCATCTAAGATTAATCTGAACTCAAGGTAGGTTGTTTTTATTTCATTGTATTATTTCCCATTTTATTATCCCATGATGAATTTGAATTAAATCCATAGATAGATTGATTTCCAAGTATATCATGCCTTAAGGTTGATGATTTATATTCCTAGCTATTAAGAATTGATAATGTTATTGTTTAATATTTAATATATTCTATTTTAATCTCATTCATGATAAAATATTGAGGCCTACCCAAATAGTGGTTGAGGTTCATTCCTTATGTTTATGTTTTGTGTTTTCCTCCCATCACTCTATGTACGGTCATCATCGTTATTTCCTTTGACTAGTGATTCAATAATTACCTGAAAACCCATTGTTTTACATTATATATGTGGTGAAAAACATCTGTTCTTATAGATCTGATGTGTGATCAAGGATTTTTATGACTTCACATGATCAATCAAGTGTTTTATCAGAGTTTTAATCTCATAGTTTGGGCATGTGTTCGCCACTATGCAATGATAATGTGTTGCGAACAGATTCAGGTGGTAGGACTCTAGCACCCGGTGATGAGGAAGGCATAGTCAACCTAGATCCAGGATATATAATGAGATGTAAATGGAGTAAATTTATGTGTGGGGAAAACAATTGTGAATATTCTAGGATTATGGAAATTATTAATATGCATGGAATATAGTTCAAGAAAACACGCCACATAGTACTCAATCTATGGAATCTAGAGTTTCTGCAAGGAGTTAAATATCACATCATATATGGTGATTCTACATTCTGTTTGATGTTTTTATATCCATATATGCATGTACCGAAGGTGAACACCTAATAATCCATGCGGCACAACATTCCATGTGTATTGGATCACATGCAGTGTACACCTTGGAAAATGGCTCAACCTGTACAGGGAGTACATTTCTAGAATACCATTTTATGACACATACCATGTGTGTTGGGGAATATATCATATAATTTAGAATGTGCATGATATTTTTAATACAACACATAGTGATTTTTATTCCAAATCATACATTACATGTGACATTATATACACCCAATATACTTTGTAAAGTACTCGGACATGGTGAATATAGGCAAGAATTCCCTGAGTACATGAGAATGGGCCATGGTATGTGGTATAGACCAAAAATAATCTTTATTGATATACTTCCCTCTAAACTTCATGTACCATATGGGATACATCATGTATTTAGATAAATACATGTCGTGTGAGATGGTATGACATGGGTAGTGCCAGTAATATTGAGACACATCATGTACCCCATAGTACATGTCATGTAATCAAAAAAAGGAATGATGGGCCCTTCTTATTATCAGTTCAGATCTAGTATGAACTTGGTTGAGTTCTCATGGGATGTTCAATATGAGTGTGTTCCCCTTGGTCTATCCCTAAGAGGGTATAGTGAGGCATCACATTCTGGTCATAGGATGTGATCCCATCTATAGGATTATTCTCATATTGAGTATGGGAATCCCTATGTGATATCCAAGGTGTGATCCTCAATAATTCCATCTTCTTCCATATTTGGGGTTTGAGGAATCATCATGACAAATATACACGGTTATATAATCCCCTAATTAGAGGATTATGCATAGTTGTGTCTAGTATACCTCAGAGGCCCTAGGTGAGATCCTCTATCTGAGTTTTGAGATCACCTATGTTACAAAGAGTACTTATTCGTGTAAATACCTGACAAGAATTATCTCTTGTATGAGTTCCATCTGTATAGTAAGACCTAATGATTGAGTAATCTTATATGAATTCCATTATGTGTTGCAAGAATCATGGAGTGAGTTCTCCCAGACAAGCATTATATTAAAAACTCAAGTGGAATACTAGGAAGGAATTATGGATATGTATATACATTGAGACAAGGTGTCTATATTGATTAAATATAGGATGTCATTATTATATACTATTATGAAAAATGTCTTAATTAAAATACCTTCATAGTGATGATATGTATACTCTCTTAATACTCTTTTGATGGTGATTTAATGGTTTCCTACTGGGTATGTTTATACACACCCATATATGGTCTCTTCCAGAACATTTCATGTCTTATATAGATGATATTATTCTTTTTGGATTCCTAGGTGGTCTATGAGAAAATGGATTTTATTTGGAGATTAGTTGTGCTAGATAAACTTTATATAGATCCATCCATTTCTTTCCGATAGTTTACCCCATGTTGTTAGTCGGCTGGGATCTTTTATAGTTTTAGTCATCTTATATTTGGACCTTTTCTTATATTATGTTATATGTTATACTATGATATGGGATAGAGTTTGTTCATGAACTTGTAGTATGAGTTTTTTATCATTCCACAATATATTGGTGTATGGAGATGCATGTGTATATACAAGTACTTTATAATAAGGCCTCCCATGTATGTTATATGCCTACTTGGTTATAGTCACTAGCCTTTGGACTATTATAGGTGTGATTTTCATGTCATTATCAGCTTACCAGTATCTTGGTGAGCTCTAGGGGTCTCGTAAATGTTAAATTGGTATCATATGATTTCATCTTTGGACCAATGTTTAGAGATTTTATAGCTATGAGTTTTAGTTTAGAAACTATGGTAATAGAGTTAAAGTATCTCATAACTGAAATTCAAGATAGAGAATGCAGTTTTAGTTTTATGGATGATAAATCTATTAACTAGGAAACTACTAACCTACTTACTGACTCGACGCATTTAGGAACTAGTTATAGGGAAACATTAATACATGCATCACATAGGAATGGGTTGTGGTTTCCATTTTCAACTTGAGTCACCTCCCTGGATATGATCTTTTGACCATGGTGTATCCCAACAATCACTAGATGCTTCCATGATTATAACCTACTAGGATAATGTAGCAAGATTGAGGTTATGATCCTCTTAGTTAAAAGGCTTTACTTTTAGGATTGGTGTATGAGGTGGTTCTTCTAGGTGGATATATAGAGATGTCACCATCCATTCAACAGCACATTAACCCAAATCCAATTATTCATGTGTATTCTCCCCATCATGTTGTTAAGTAGTTGGTTCTGGTGGTACATGAATATTGAACACCTCTACTGAGTGGGAATCATTATTTTTAGAGATAAAAATCACCCATGATTTATAGTGATCCAAACCTTATTCTTAGGTGGTAGAGGACAGGCGCGATTATGTGGTGTGAATGTCATGTATTGTTAGTACCCCTCTTAGTGGTGGTACATGTGTAAAAAATATCTAGGTTCAATTGAAGAATCATTAGATCTCATGTGTTAGTGATGTTTGACTTTTCTTCATACATGTAATTAATAGGTAAACTTCAAGCACTGAGATTCATTATTGTGACATGATCTAAAACCATGAGGGTGATTCAATACTTCCCAAAGCATATAGTGTTGAGGGGTGGATGATGAGTTACATTGAATTGTGTGTTTAAAGTTATTTTTTGTTCTGATCTATTAAATATAAGCCTGGTTGATGAGAACAAGGGGGAAAGGGAAAGGATGTATTCATGGAATAGGATCTTATGATTGGAGGCTTTGTGTGTGGTTTGAGGTATGATATGTGTCTCCATTTCTCTAGTTGTAGTTTTAGAATAGATTTGTAAGCTATATTTCCCTAAATGAAACACATTTTTGAGACCTAGTGATTATAATAGTGTCTCGTAGCTCAAACCATATGTTTGATGTCTCCTATAGAGAATGGTTGGTGATCAAACACTCATTTTGACAGTGTAACCTAAATCTAGGAGGAGATAGTGCCTCACATAGAATATTTTAATATTTTCAATGTGACCATACATTTATTTCCTTAGTATGGACTGGTTTTCTACCATCCATTCTCAGATGAATACTACCATTGGGTTGGTAATGTACTAGAGTGAGTGGGATGGAAATATTCCTTTCTAGGTGAGAATTTTTTCTAGTAAAGGTAGGACACAGTTATTTATATGAGGATAAAGATTATTCTTCATCAATTGTTTGTATGACCCTAGGATTAGAGGAACTATGATAATTAAGATTCCTATATTGTTGGAGGAGTAAAAAACGTCTTCTATTGATATTTCCCATGCTTACCTCCCCGTTGAATATTTTTTAAATATAAACCTTCTCCTAGGGATGAATTGATATCTTCTCTTGCATATCGAATGACCCCATGTGGCTAGGATATTCATAGGTGTGTTTAGAGAGATTTTATAGAGTACGGTATTTTTTATACATGGAGTGTTCCCTTAGGTATCCAAATGTTGGTTTTATATGATGTGTATGAGAGTTTGATGTTAGGTGTGGACTAACATATCCTAGACCAGGTGTCTAAAGAAGGATTATCCACCTCTGAGAATCGACGAGTTTTTCGAATACTGGTTAGGGGTGAAGTGATTCTCAGAGTTTGACCTCGGATGGGTTATCACCAACTCCTGTATTGAGTGGAGTTTTTATCGAAGGTAGATTTATAAATCCACTATGGATGCTTTGAGTTCATGGTGATTATTTTTGACATTTTGGGAGCCCCAACATTTTTAGTGAGACTTATGATCTAGGTCATTCAACCCTTCTTGTATTAGTTCGTGGATATCTTCTTTGATGACATCCTAGTGAACTCTCTATATAATTTTGATCATTTGAGACAAATTAGTATGTTTATATAAATTCTATAAGAGTAACATATTTATGAAAATTTATCAATGTATAATTTTGGGATTTAGGGGGTCCAGTTTAGGGGACATATTTTATTAATCATGGGAATGAAATTGGACCATAAAAAATATGAGGAAGTGTGATCTTGATATCCACTTGAGTGTGGCAGTGGTAGCTAATACTCATGAATATTATTTACATTCATTATTAATGAGTGAGGTGAAAGATCCATTAACCTATTTGTAGTTAACCCTTGAGGAAAATTATGGTTCATCATACACTAAGTCAATGGTTCTTATCCCTCTTCTTCTTCAGTGAGTCAAGGAGGCATAACTTAGGGATATCCATTATGAGATATTACATGAACAGATATCTTCTGGACATCTTCATGATGGATTTTATGAATGGTGGTCACATCATCCTTTTTTGAGGATGTATGTTGGCACAAGTCATGATACAAGAGGAGGTGTTGAGAAGGTTTTATTTTTAACCTTATCAATACATTTAGAAGAGGTGAGTGTGTACTAGAACCACATGTCATCAGTTAGGAAATCAATAAAGTTATAGTTTGTTTTAAAGTTAATACTCTTTATGTGTCAACTATAAATAGGGGAATACTATTAGAGTTTAGTGGAGTGTTTGGGATGCATTTTCTTTCACTAGGTAATCTGGCTTCATATCATTCCATCAATGGTCATTTTCGTATGTGATGATCACATCTCATCATGATTATAGATAGGTTTTAGGAGTCCTTTGGGGTTCAGTGTCAGTTGATAATAACATTTCTACCCTAGATATATGGCCAGGTAAAATATAAAGTTTAGATTATGGTGAACATGATTCAAGTTTTCATGTTTTTATGGTCTATTACTAGATGGATCATATAACATTGGTAGAGTTCGTATACCACAATGTTTTTCACTCTAATTTCTATTTATAACCATTGGATTCCATGTATGGGAGACACTTTAGGTCACCTATGTATTAGTTGGAGCTAGTGGGAGATAGTTCTTATGAGTCTAGATTTAGTTCTAGTGATGGTTGTGAAAGGTATAGTTCATCTATGGGAAGATGAGGACTGCCCAGAAATGTCAGGAGTCCTTCACTTACTGATGATAATGGAATTTTAAGTTTAATGTGGAGATAATGTGTTTCAAGAGGTATCGCCTCTTTGAGGGTTGTAGATATTTTTCTAAGGTGATAGGATATTTCCTAAGTTTATATGCCCTTTTCCAATTTTTGGGTAAGGTTAGTGAGTTGGTGTATCCCTTATACCTATGAATATAGTTAAATGGGGTGCACAATGCATTCCATGTGTCCTGGTTGAGGATATTTTTTCATGACTAGTTGCATGATTTAAACCAAAGTGAGATGAAAATTGAGGGTGGAGCTACCTTCTTGATGATTTTGAGAAGATTTGTGGTATTAGATAACTAACATGAGAATACCCATCATGTGAAAATATTTCACATGAGTACATGTTTGTGGGAATTTTGGGAACCTTTAGGATAGCTTGTCAGAGTGGGTACCTATTTTAAATCTCAATATCCTTACTTTTGATTAGGTTTTCACTTTTTTGGATGAAAATTCATGAAGGTGGAGAAATGTAATTACTTTTTTTATTAAGAATTTAGAATATTTCATGAAATAGTTTTGAAGATATATCCTACTTAAGTGTAGAATTCTGGGGTCCAAAGATCCTTGGTGTTTTTTTATTATAAATATTAAATATATTATATCACAAACACTTAGTTTCTTGGAAATGATTTAATAACACTTGAATAGTTTCTATGATGGGTATTCTAAGACGTCCAATAAATCCAGAATATGGGTTTTACCCTAGACATGACATAAGAATTGTGCATGTTTGAGTGTTTGGCTTATATAAAATCATGGAAGGATTAATAAATAAATAATTTTATTTATTTAATGAATAGACAATATATAATTATCTAAAATTTAATCCTAGTTATGGGAAATCTTAGGGCCAGACCCATGACCCTAGGAATTTGTAGGGGAGATTTCATGGAGAGATATGGTGGTGAATGCATTGGAAAATGGATGTGGGATCATGAATCGATGATTAGAGTAATGTGAGGATCATCATCATAGAAATAGTTCATTCATCCCACTGATGAAAATATTGTGTTATCATTCTTTTTTAAAAATTTATCCAAACTCAAGGTATGAAATTTTTTGTTTGGTTACTCTCCATTTGAATATCCCATGATGAAAATGAATCAACTCAACATAAATATTGATTCATGGGTTGATCATGTCTTATGGTTGATTATTTATCTTCTTAGGTTTTAGAAATTGATATTGTAATTATTTAATATTGATTATATGATAAAGGAATGAGGCTAACCCAATAAAATTATGATATTCCTTCCTTACTTTTTTGTTTTTTTTCCTCCCCCCATTCTACATATGATCATTGTTAATATTTCCTTTGACCATTGATTTAATAATTTCCTAGAACCAGATCATTATTCATGTGATCATTGGTTTAATGGATCATTCCTATGGGATAGTTAGTGTGATTAAAAAGTGTGACAATATCAAAGGATCAATTAGGTGTTGGATCAGAATTTTAGTCACACGGTTTAGGCATGCAATTGACATGGTGTCATGGGAATGATTTTCGAGTAGATTATGAAGTCCATAATCAAGCCACCAATGATGATTCGGTCATAATCAACCTAGATTTGGGATATATAGTGAATTTAATAGTGCAAATACATGTATCATAGTTTTAGGGAAAATACTCAAGATTTTTTTTGGGATTCCTGAAAATCATGATATATACATCCATAAATTTAGAAACACACAAAAGGTATTTCCCTCTATATGGTGGTTAGGGTTTCTTTGTGGAGTCAAATATCACACTTTTTTTGTTAGTATACATGTAGTGTGAACCTTATTCAGATATATTGTCTTGTATTAGGAGTACAGGCCTAGGAAACCACGTGGCACTACATGCCTTGTGCATCGGATCACACACCATGTAAACTTTGGTGGATGGATCAGCATGGAAATGGAGTACATGCCTAGGATTTCATGTGACCTCATATGCCATTTGTGTTAATGAACATATTGTGTACTTCAAAAAGTACATAACAATGGGAATATGTATCATTCCAAGTGCCTACCCAGATTCTATATGCCTTATGTCATGATATACACACCATGTAGTTTAGAAAGTACTTAAAAATTTCCACTGTACACAGACACACCTCGAGTACAATGGAATGTTACTTTATACATGGTATAGATCATATGGCTTTCCGAGTTCTAGACTGGCCTCTACTAACTATGTGTTTGGAGAAATAAATTTCATATTAGATGGAATTTCATGGAATGTTATAGGCATAGTGACACATGTCATGTACCCCACGTGACACGTCTTGTACTCCATAGAGGGAAAGTTGTACCCCTTTTTATTTTCAGTTCAGCATCATTATAAGATTTGGTGAGTTCCCTTGGTTTGTTCAGTGTGGGTGAATTCCCATCATTCCATACCTATGAGTTTATAGTGTGTCATAATTTCCTGAGAAAAGGATGTGATCGCCTCTATAGTAATAGTCTCTAATAGAGTTTGGGAATCCCTCCATGTGACCAGGGTTGTGATCCTATATTCTTCTTTCTTATTCTTTATGTGGGGTTTGAGGAATCATAATGACTAAACTACATGTTATTATGATCCCATACATATATTTTTATTCCATTTAGTGTTCATTATAACATAGAGTTTATAGGTGAGATCACATATCTAAGTTTTAGGATCATCAGACTTCTTAATGGAAAGACCCAACGAGCATGTTCTCTCATATGATTTCCATCAATATATTAAGAATTTATGTGAAAGAACACTCAAATCAGTTCCATCATGGACTTCATGGTTCATGGAGTGATTTCTCCTAGAGTTACATTATCTTGAAGCCTTGAGCAGAATCAAAGGTAGGAAGTATAGTTGTGACAATACTTTGAGACATGGTTTTTATACTGATTATATCTAGGTATTTTCTATTATATATTGTTATATCACATATCTTGATAGACATACTATCATGGTAATGAGATAAATAATCTATTGATTCTATATGCTTGGTGATTTTAGGGTTTTCTTCTTGGTATGTTTATACTCACCCATGCATGGGCTATGCCTGCACATGTCATGTCTTATGTAGATGATAGGTTTTTCATGGAATTATTAGGTGGACCAAGAGTCTGTATAGATTAGTTGGAGTTTATTTTTTATATATGGAACACAAATGGATCTAATAATTTATTTTAGGTAGCTTCCTCATTTTTCTTAAAATGTTAGAATCTTTTCCAGTTTTGGTGGGCTCATATTTGGATCTTTGCTTCTGTTGTACTACTTGTTACACTCTGATGTGGGATAGACTTTATCCCTGTATTTATACTATTCTTTATTTATCTTTACTTATTATATTAGGGTATTTAGATTCATGTGATTGTTTAGTTACCTTTGTCAAAGGCCTTGTATTTTTGTGATATGATTACTCTCCACTAGTCTCCAGTACCTGGCATATTGAAGGCAAGTTTGGGGTGTCATTATTAGGTTACTGTTGGTCAGGTAGGCCCTAGTGGGTCAGATCGTGATAACCAAAAAATCATGAACTTTGATAAATATTTTTAGAAGATATTTTTATAAGTTTTTGTTGATCCAAGGTGCTCTATATTTTTTATAAAAGAGAGGATAGGTGATGCCTTTTTATAGTGAACGAAAGTCTATACATGGAATTAAAAGAATATTTAAATATAATAAATTCATTTTCATGTGTAAGTGGGAAAATGTGGACATAATTTAGATTATAATATAGTATATGGTTGAAATCCCTTCAACCAATATAAATTTTACATATTTATGTGGTATTTTATACCAAATCTTTTGGTTCACCCCATTAGTTTACCAATTTTAACCTTATCCGGGGTAACGCCATTTTAACTCTTAAGGGGTTATAATTTTACTTATAAGGTAACAATTTGACCAAAAATGTACAAAATATGAAATTTTAGACCATATATTATACTAAATTTCCTCTATAAATATTTTTTATAATTTTAAATAATTTAATTATATAAAATATAAATAATGTCATTTTGATACTATTTATTTTATTTGAGTTTAAATACATCAATATAATGTTTAATTAGAATATTTACTTTAATATAATATCTAATAATTCATATAAATCTATAAAATTCATTGGTCAATGTAACACACTCAAAAATATTACTTTTATTTATTTAAAATAATTTATTTTATTTTTCAAATAATAGAATAAATACTTTATTATCATTTTAAAAGAACTTAAGGTAATAATGTCATCACTACAAATTAATAATAAATCACCATGAAAAAAATAATAATTTATACCTAAAATAAAAATTTACAATGGAACATAATTTGTTTTTACTTGTGTGACAAATTATTATAGACATTAAAATCAAGAAAGTGACATTTTTACTTCATCTTTTTCTTAAGTATTATAAAGGTAAGAATAATAGAATTATGATATAAAATTCCTTATTTTACAAATTTAAATGTACATGGATAATGTTAAATCACCCAATAGGATTAAGAAAAGTTTTATTGCCATTTTTAGTCCTTATCATATTATTTTTAACATAAATCACCTAATTCATCCTTACCATGGAGTCAATTATTTAATATGGTTTGCATTCATAATGATAAATAAAAGAAAAATCTTCATAAAATTTAGAAATTTTGATTAGAAATATGGAATCCCTTTTTACAAGAATAAATTTCCATAATTGAAAAAAAATAATTTTAGATTAAAATGAAAAAAGCAGCAAAAACTATTCTTTAAGAAAAATAAGTTTTAAGTACAAAAATGTTAGTATACTACATTAAAACATAAAATTGCTTCTAATTAAATTAACTATAATATTCATAATATAGGATAAAAAATTTACATTGAATTGTTTTTAATCAAAATGTAATATTTTAAATTATTAAATAAAAAAGAAGTTTTAAATGAAAAATAATATTTTTCGTTATTCACTAGAAAAGGAATCATTTCAGTAAAATCCCAAATTTTTACCCTATGTTGATTTTGATATGTTAATTTAAAAAATTATGTGTTTTAATAAAATAAAATTTTCAAAAAATGAAATAATTTCATTATAATTCCCACACATAAAATGAAAAATAAAACCATTTTTTCAAAAAATGTATTTTTGATGTATAAAATAATTTTACTAAAAAATTAGTACATAGTTATTATTAATAAATAAATTATATAAAAACATTATATATCTATCATAATGTGGTTAACCTAATTTATACACTCAATTTCAATGACTTGGATATAACAAAAAGATTTAAATAAGTATATTTGATGGTCTGTTTATGCTCAGTGTTGTGTGTTGTATACGCTATTGAACATTGTGTTCCTTTAAAATATTTTGGTGTCATGAGTTTAGTGATATCATGAGTAGTAGATAAAACAATTTCTCTTCCTCTATGGGAATAAACTTCCTGGGGATCCATGAATTCTTTATAAGGACCCCCAAAATTTTAAGGGTTTCTATAACCTTGTCAAATGAGATAAACAACATATCAAGAAAAAGAGCGTTTAGAAGTTTCTCACACACATCGCACACCAAAAATTAGAGGATATAATTCCATTTTATTTCCAAATCCGAAGGATCTCACTTCATAACACATAATATGTCTTTTCCAATGGGTATTTATTCATCCAACTCACATTAATGAATAAATTCAAAGCTATGAATGAACAAACCTTTTTTCATGAAGTAACAGCTCATGGGAAGTTGTAGACACAGTTGCATCACATGATACTCATGTATTATTCACATGAATATTAATATTATATATATCTATATATGATATATATATATATATATAAATATATAATTCAGTCATCATATATATGATAATTAAATATAATATATATATATATATATAATATGATATAAAATTCATGTGTACAGGCATCTCATGCATATACATTATAGTGAATGTAAAAAAAACTTCTAAATACACTAAAATCTGATAATGACTTTATGAAAAACATCAAAATTCATTGTGAATATATACAAAACCTTTTTTATATAGTGTTTTATCAAAATCTCTTCATTTTGAAAAACACTATTTCTAAAAAATTATCCTCATCCAAGGGAAAAACTTTGTTACCCTATAATCCTTAACAGTGTTTAAAATAACTATTAAATCCATATTATATAGATATAAGCAATGACCAGCCTCCAAAAAAATTTCGGTTCTAATCAATATAATCGGTGGTCTAGTGTGAGCTTCATCAATTATACTAATATCTCTATATGAACATGTCCACTACAAGAGGTACCATATACAATACATGTATTTATATATAATTTATATGTCCCTGATATCAATATACCACTACACATGGAACATATCAGTCAATTATTTGTCTCTCTTAATTTCATGATTCTCCAAAAAAGGCTTATCATGTTTATGAATACATCACATGTAATTCATTGATTTGATAAGTATTTCAAATGTCACTTGACCAAGTATTTGAAAAAATCATATGTAAAACAGATAATCCAAGTGATTAATTTCCTCATCCTAATTCAACCATGGTCAAGATGTCGTTACACTCTATACATATAAGAAAATATCATCTTAGTTGTTCTCTAACTCACTACATATTTTTCAACATACCCAACAAACACTGTATTATAAAATTAAACATATAGACTTAAGTAGGTTGGGCATCATTGTATATAGGTTCTCGATCTAGGAATATCTGTAAAAATAGGTAAGATGGATTGAAAATATAAATAAACTTGTTATAATATCAATGCATGTATGAAATTCCTTGAGATATACTTTAATGAATCAATCCAAATAATATGTCTATAAATATTACCTCGTGAAATAATTATTAATAACTCAAATACAAATATTTTTTATAAATTTGAGAATATATTGAATATAACCTTATCATATCATTACAACCCATAATACTTAATAAATATTTTATATTTGGGACTATGTAAAGGCATACTTTGAGGGGATTTAATCATTTAACAATACAAGTAAAATTAATTTCATCACACATGAATGAATGATAATTGGATATTACCGTTATTATAATAACATGATACATTTATAACCATTAAAAAACTTATCTTATGTGTCTTACACCTATATATTCTACATGACCCTCATGATGTTGTTGTTGAATTAATGGTTTCATCATCATATCTGGTACATTTTTCTGAGCTTCTGACCAACTAATCTTTACATATCCCTAATCAATGATCTTTTTTATTATATAGTATTTTTGAAAAGTATGTTTGGTCCATTGATGAGACTAGGGTTAGATATCCTAATAAACAACACTATTATTGTTACAAAATATTTCTTTTACTCCCTCAATGATAGGAACCACTCCATTTTCATAAATGAAGTTCATTATCCAAATAGATTCCTTTGTAGTATATAATGCATTGATGTATTCCACCACTATTTTTGATTCTATTATAGTGTGTTTTTAGAAACTCTTACTACTGATTACTCCACTATTTTTTCAAAACATAAATCCATATTGATATTTCATGTAATATTTTTCATATTAGAAACTAGAATCTTTGTAACCCTTTACAAAATATGCATCATCTCCTATGAATACCAATAAAAAATACTTATTCCTTCTCAAGTAATTAAAAGTTTTCTTCTAATAAATATTGTGACTCTCAAAAGTATTGGGTTGGTAACTAGTTATTATTCTTAAATAATAATTGAATTAAGATCAAGTACATAACATTTCATACATGGGGCAAGAAAAAGAAATTTTTCCTATTATTTTTAACTCATTAGAAGAATCATAAATATTCTTATGATTTTACCATGAAAAATGTATAAAGACCCCATTTTGTAGTTTTATATACTAAATATCTTTATCATTTTACCAATATAAATATTCTTACTCAATCAAAGAATATTATTTAATCTATCTCCATTGGCCTCATATTGAGTATATAAGCCACTTCACTCAGGACATTTATTAAAAATTGTTTACCATGTCACATCTTTATAGTGTAAATTGTTTGGATTACAATTCCAATAAGATTTATGCTATCTATATGTAGTATCAATAATACAAATCTACTCCCACAAATCCACTTTTATTATAGTAATCATCCACATTCTATATGAAACAAAACTATTTGATTCCATCATCAATCCAAATTTTCTAACATTAGGATGATTTTTTTGTCTATAAATAGAGAATTGCACTTTACAAATTAGAACATTATCAATTGGAACTTCAAAACCCATGGGATATATTATATACACATCCTAAAATAAATTCCCATTAAGGAATGTGTTTTTTACATCCATTTGATATATTTCATAATCATAATGAGAAACTATGGATAGAAAAAATTGAATGGACTTTATCATCATAACAGGTGAAATACTCTCTTTATAGTCAATATCATTAATATATGTGTATTCCATTTCTACCTGTAATGATTTATAGGTACACACTATTACATCCATCATTGTTTTATAAAATAATCTCCACTTTCATCCAATGTTAATCACTATTTCAGGTGTATCCACCAAGTTCAAAACATTTTTATTTTACATGGATTCCTTCTATTATTATATGTATTTTAACCATTTCATAGAATTATAACTCTGAATGGCCTCTCAATAGGTTGTATGTTCATCTCTTATGAAAATTACTTTATCATCATTATCCATGATAAATCCATATCTCTTGGGTTATTAATTAATCATACCAGGCCTTCATGGTTCTTCTGTAACATGATTTAGTTTTTCTTCCCCAACTCTTTATGGAACTGGCTCAACCTCCATCTGAAGAAAAATTTTGTATTATTCATCATGAACATCTCTATTTTAAACTATCCACCCAATAACTACTCGATGCATATTTTTCATTCTTGTAAAACATTATCCTAATCCATAAATTTTTTATTTAGTATGGTTGTAGAAATAATATCCCTTAATTACCTCATCATAACAAAAAAAATAAGAATTTATGTGACTTTGGGATGAGATTTTATGAAAAATAATCATCGTATAAGTGATTTTCAGCACCAAATACTAATAACATGCATTACAGGTTGTTTCTTACTCAATATCTAAAATGTTATATTTATGAAATTTTTATATAGAATGTGGTTTAGTTTGAATATACTAGTATCCAAAGTATAACCCCAAAATAAAATTTAAAAGTTGAATATATTCCTCATTGATTGAATAATTTTGTAAAATTGCACAATTTCCCCTTTCAGATACACCATTTCATTATGATATTTTAGTAGTGAGTTATGAACCAATTCCAAAATCTCTTAGATGATCTATGAATTCACGGATCAAGTATTCACCACCTTAATTTGATCATAGAACATAAATATTTTTTCTTTGTTTATTTTCAACTTCATTTTAAAACTCTTTAATCATTTAAAATTTATCATAATTTTTTTTCCTCAAAAATAAATACCCATAAAAACTAAATTCATTAGTAAAAGTAATGAAGTACCTAAAATCACCATTTTCATGGGTAATAATTGGTATAAATACATCACTATTTATAAGATCCAAAATTCCAATAGCTCTCTCAACTTTTCTCTAAAAAGGAGAATCTTTCATTTTTATTCATAAATAAAACTCATATATATCAAATGATTAATAATAAAATGAGTCCAACAATCCATATATAAGGAGCCTTTGAGTGAAATTCTTATTTCTATAACCCATAAAAAATGAAAAAGGTATTTGGGGTAAAAATTACTCTTTCCTTATTATTTTGAACTTTATAGACATGATTATCCTTATCAAGAATATATAAAACATTCATTATATTCAAAACAACATAAGACATTTCATTTCTATATATGGAGTAACTCTTATTCTAAAAAAATCTCAAGTGGTCTATACAAGATGCATAAATTAAATTCATATTTACAGATTAAACGTAATAACATTTTTTGAATTATATGATCAATACACTTGGTAAAATAAGGTCACAAATTCCAAATTCAAATGAAGTAACTCTTGATCTATTACTAATATGAACATTTTCTTCACCCTTAATCAATTTCATATTATCTATGATTCTTTGTGTGATAGAATAAATGTATGATGTACACTCGGTATTTATTACCCAAGATTCCAATTTGGAGAAATTGAGTTCTATAACACTCAGATTTTTGTATGCCAAATGTTTCTCGTTGAGATCACTTCCAATTCCTTGATAGCTACCTTTAATGGTTTTATAGTTCATATATTCTTGATCATAATTTGAATAATGTGAGGTATACCACAATATATAAAAAATAGTAGGTGAGTATCATGTATTATATTTTTTGATTAATGGATAAAAATGAAAATTCTTCCAACAAAAATTATGACCTCGTACATTTGTCAATTTAGTGAGTCAAGATCAATTGTTCACTAATAAATTACCCTAATTTAGCATAAAACGTGTTACTTTAGTTATTTCTGTAAGGATTCATCCCAATAAAAATATTTAAAATTCCTAGATAGTTTAGAAGATAAATATTCATCTAAATCTTCCATATTATTTCACTAAACTCCATTCTTCTAGTATCATATCCCTTGAGGATTCCCTTCAAAGTGTAACAAAAAAAATCAAATATGAAATCTAACACTAGAAAGTCTAGGGAACCCTACCTTGGAATGAAACTAGTTATTGAATAATCTAATGAAATCATTACTGGCATACCTTATGAAATATAATCAAGGGTAACCCCATATTTCCTTAAAATTTCTTGGTTAGATGATCAAGGTCTTGAAAAGTGTTTATTTGGAGTGGAATTACACACTAAGAATTTTTGGGGTTTCCTTTTAATATCTCACCAATATAATATACATTATATGCATATTAAAATAATAAATATTATATCCTATGTAATCATTATATTTTCATGTTTTACTTCTTTTTTTATATTCATGCATTGAAGTATTTAGTTTTGGACATCCTAATTTCAACCACTAAATTATTATGTCCATACCACATTAAAGTGTAACTCTTTTCACAGCCCATAAGCCTATTTTACTGACCCAAAAATTGAGTCCAGTTATATTCATATATATTGAAAAGTATCATATGATTAAGGAACATGAACTCTTCATATAAAGGTATATTGTTTTATGTGATAGAAAATCTCTACAATAGTTCTCCCTAAGTGACAGATAGCCCACCCAAATCACATTTCTAGACATGGAATTTCATAAAGGCAAGTAGGTGGTTAAACCCCATGTCCCTATAACTCATGACAATTTTCTCAATATAGAGTTCAATTTATAAAAAACTACCACCTAATATGAAAAAAAACAATGCACAAAAACTATTCCAAAGTTCATAACTATAATTAAAAACCAAGTTCAATATTGATGAAAAATAAATTTTATGTATCAATCCTAGCTTTATATGAAAGACTATACCCTAGAAGATATTTATCATATACATAGGCATACATAATATTTTTATTTTACAAATAATCTAGTAGACATGAATATCATATAAATTTAAAACATAAATAAAAAATTATTTACTTTTTAAACATGATAAATTTATATGTTATTCATAAAAAAATTCTAATTGTAATCAATTTATAATTTAGTTTTAATAAAAACATATTATATTCATTTCAATACATAATCCTTAATATTTAATATTATATGGAATTTATAAGGCATGGAATTTTATTTTTCAAAATGTATCTTAAAAGTTTAACCTATAATATTTAAGAAAAATGGATCATAAACTTTTATTCAATTATTTGTAAATAATTTTTAATTAATTAATTAATTAATTCCTTATAAATTAAATATTTTCAAAATAAATTTTAACAATTTTTATATATAATTTGTAGTATATTAAAAACATTTATTATATTAAAAAAATATTAAAAAAATATTATTACCCTTATATATAATCTCTATTCTATGTCAGTGTACCCACCATTTACCCTTAAATAGATACTACGCATAATAGAAACTACCCTCTAACATCACAAATATTCTCTATGGAATGAAAGTATTCTTACACTCTATCAAGTGAATAAGGCTTAAGAATAAAGAACCCTTAAAGAATGCCTTGCATATAGGTAATATTATTACGCAAAACCCATTATGTATGGGTAATGTCCAGATTACATTTACTTGAGCTAGAAAAGTAACAGACAACCATTATGTGAACCCTGGATATAAAGGCATGTCTTCTGGTTACCTTTATGTATAAATTTAATGTCCTTTTTTACCTTTATGTATAACTTCACTACGTAAAAGTTAGTTATTTGTTGCCTTTATATTTACAATGTATATAAGGGAAACTCCCTAATGACCTTTACATATCCACCTCTCATAAGGGAAGACCTTTTATACAATCTCTTTGAATATTGGTAAATTCTATTTAACTCTATTTATCACACATGGAGGTTAAAACAATAATATGTATTATTAAAACATTTTTATTCATTTTTCAGTTATAATTTACTCCAAAAAAACATCGATTCAAATGTGATTAAATCTTGAATAAACCTTACTATGATACTATTAATAGGATTTATATTATCATCTAAGGAAAAAATTTAGTGGAAGGAAATCTGAAACCTATTGAAACCTATATTCATGAAATTAATGTGTAAATAATCAAAAAAGCATTTTACTTATAAATATCTTTTTGTATTAGTTTACATCTCCCTCTATAGATAGAGTGTGCTTGGGGGAGATTGTGATGGTCTATGAAAAAATGCATTCTTAATCTATTGGAATACATTGGTTGAGGTATCCATGAATTTTTCATGATGATACACAAAATCTAAATGGGTTATAGTGCCTTATCAATTGATATATAAAGTTTTTTTTGGAAGAAAAGTGCTTAGAAATGTCTCACAAACATTTCACACCTAATAAGAGTGGATCCCATCATCTTTTTTAACTTAAGCTGGAGGATCCCACTTCATAGTTCATCATAAGTATTTTTTTCTATTGGATATTTATTCATTGAAATTGCATAAATGAATAAATGCAATGTTATGAATGAACAATCTTTTTGGGTTTTTCTTAATGTAACTATTCGAGAGAAGATGTAGAAGCATTTGCACTACATTAAACTTATATATGCATCTCACACATATGCATCTTACACATATCTGTCTCACACATATTAATAATATATATATTTATATATAATATAATATCATATATATATATATATATTATTCATACATCATGTGAATGATAATTAAATTGAAACTACATAAACAATTGAATATTATATATATAATTATATTTATAATCCTTCATTTTATATATGTGTTCAAACCTCTCATGAATTTAAATTTTAGTTCACATAAAACAATAATTCAATTCATATTTCTAATAATTTTTCCTCATAATTCAGGTGAATAAATAAATTTCAAGGTTAAGAACTTTTTATCCTTATCATATTATTAAATAATTCAAAGGTAATGGACTTGTAGGTTTTGATCGTATATATTGTACATTTTCTATTTAAAATTTTATTGAATTAGGATCTAGGATCGATCGTCCCACTACATTGGGATAAATGTGAAAAAACTATCGGGTTAAGAACCATAAAATCTATTACATAACAACATTTTTAGGGGATTTATTTATTTTACTTTAGAACACCATAGATTTTTTACCATTTATTTTTATTCTTTAATATCCATTTTTTGTTTTTTGTTTTAATTTAGAAATTTTCATTTCATTATTTAATATTTATTCAATTATGACTACTCTATTTAGTTTAGTATAGTATTATATAACATTCCTATTATGTTCATTCTGAACCCTTTTTTATAAAGAGAGAAATATTTTGCAATATTTAATTTACCCCCTCTTAATGGTACATTTTATAACAATCATGCTCTTTATTTCACATTAATACTTTATTTATTACATAAGACTACACTTAATACAACATAGATGATCAATAATTATAGTGTCTTTGGGAATTAGGTGAATTACATAACAACATAAAATAGGGAATACAACATCTGTATTGAAAACTTTTTTAACATGCTCAAAATACTCCTTAGAACATAAAACTGAATGGGATAACATAGGGAAAAACATAATAAAGGGGTGAGTTATAAATCCCAATAAGGGAATAACCATAGAATAAGTGATACATGTTAGACAATAGGCATATAAATTTGTAATAAAAGGAACATGACCAGTAAGGCATGATATAGCATGATAATCATAATATGGGAAATGTGGAAACAACTTAAAACACAGAATCATAAACATAGGTCAAAGATAAACCTACCAAGAAATCATGATGGAAAATGACCCATAAAGGAATGAGGTTTACTCTCTATTGCAATGTGAAGTATCATGATACTAAACATTACCCAGTGTATTCAGGAACTATCTGGGAACACCCATTATCTTCATTTTATTTTCATGTTTAAGTGTTCCACATAGATCATAGAACATGGATTCATTCATCGCCATAATTTATTCCATAATCATGTTGTAATGTACTAAAGTTTCCATGAAATTTTTTTTAAAGTTATACTGATTATTTCAAAACTCGAAACTGAGAAGGTACGTGATTTCGAGTCCCAGAGTGCCTGAAATTAATGTTTGAACTTTTTCCAGTGTGCGTACCCAGTTTTGGTAACTTCTAAACTAGTGCCCAAATTAAAAATCTGAGGGAACTGTTGCTTCCAAAATGATGAATTTGCCTTAGGATGGGCCTAACCTCAACTGGAATAGGTCGAGGGTAAAATTTATTTTTTTGATGTTTTAAAGAAAAGAATAAAATAAAATAAAATAAGGTTCTTTTTTATTTTTGAACGTCTTGTAATGATGTGGCGACACTATGATGCAATAGAAAGTCAACCTGTTTCCTTTCATAAATGACGCGTCATGGAGATACTGCAACTTAGAGAAATATCAATGCTGAAATGTGTTATTTTAATTAATAACTTGATAGGGATACGGTATTGGGAACAATCCTTGAGAATTACTTAGAGACTCTAGAGAAAGTTGTTTGTGATTCTCTCTTATTGGTTAATGAAAAATGACGAATGATGATGGATTTCGGACCATGGATCGAGGATTGATAGCGGTGAAACTCTATTTTTCACCAACAAATGATCCAACCTCAAGTTAGGGGTTTCATTTTCTATGTGATTACCTTTTCCCTGTTATTACTTTCTAAATAATGAACATGGATCAACTCACTAAATAGTTGATCCATGGGTTAATTGTTCTTGCGTTTTGGGAATTATATTGTAGAAATTAATAAAAGGGGGTTATATCTACAAGATTCTTCTTTCATTCTATGTGATCCTGCTAACAAGAATGAATTCAGGCCAACATGAATAAAGTCTTGGGTCCGTTATTCATGTGATCTTGTGCTTATTCTTTCCCTCATTCTATGTTCTTTGTCGACGGACCCCCATGGTCGCGCTGTGAAATTTCTGGGAGGTTCCAAATGCATCTGGACCCCTGGAGTGATGGAAAGATGATTTGAATCCCATTATAGATGACTTCGTGACCTGAGAATAATGGTGCTTCTTTCAGTTAAAAAAATGTCCCACCACTATAATGGTGATGACCTACAGAAGGAGGGCCACCACCGATGGTGCATGGTGGCGCATCCACCTAGCAGTCGATGGTCCCCGGCTCGACAGCTAGTGGCGGAGGCACCGGCATCCAGAGGTGCCCGTTGCCAGAGGCTGTGGCGTCGGCAGGATGCGGCTCTCCAAACCGCATAGATGGAAAACTCATGGCTCTAACATGGGTGTATGCTGGACACACAAAGCATAAATGTGGCTTTGTACTGGGATAATGTGGATTCTCAACCTCATCCAACAGGATGGAGGGGCACAACAACCGTCATGCTCAGCTGGTCGAACTGACCCGCAATGGCGGGCCGAGCTAGGGAAAATCAGGTCGTCGGGTGCCCCAGTAGCCTAGACCACACAGCCTAGTAGGGCATAGTCCAGAGGCCCAATGGTCTTGGCTAGTTCGGTGTCAGGTCGGCTCAACCGGGTCTGGTCTGCTGAACCGGGTTGGGTCAGGTCGGATCGGACCCAAACCCCACTGACCCTTTTTCACTAAAACTCTCATAACTCTCAAACCGTACATCCGTTTGACGATTAGTTTGTGGAATTGGGACCCTAGTGATGATTAGTTCATTTCAATATACTCTAAGTTGGTTTTAGTGGAATTTTACTTGAGACCTTTGGCTTGAGGAGTAGGTTCTCCCAGATCAAGTGTTCTAAGAGAGAAATCTTGTGGATGGTTGTGACGTGAAGACTGTGTGACTTGGAGACTACGTGACTTGAAGAATATATGAATCAAGGGATACATGACATGGAGTCTAATTGACTCATCAGTTCTAAGTTAATCATTGAGTCTCAGTGACTTATCAGGTCTAAGTGACTCATTGGGTATAAGTGACTCATTAGGTCTAAGTGACTCATCGAGACTAGGTGTCTCATTAGTACTGGGAGTTATGTGATTAAGTCTGATAGTATTTATTTTCATAATTTATATTTATACCTATGTGATCTGACAATACTTCATGTTTAATTTCCTTTATGGTTTTCCTTTTTGGTCTTTCTTTTGAGGTCTTTCCTTTTCAGTTTCGTGGTGTCCAACTGAGTACTATTTTACTCACCCCTACATGGTATTTTCTATTATGTGTCATGTCTTGTGCTAACGATCAATGTTTTGATAGGAACCATGGTGTTCCAGGACTAGGTGGTGCCTAGTGAGAACATACAAACAATGAATACTCCAACATCTTCATCTAGCTACCCTTCACTTACCTTTTAGGTAGGGTTTTATGCCGAGGGGTTCCTAGAGACTTATGTGCTCGCTTGTTTACATATTTTCTTTTCTTGGGATTATATATCAGCCCCTTTACTTAATTTTTGTACTGTTACTCTTAGTGGTTGTCTTAGTGGCATGCATGGTTTAATTTGTGTTTTAATTTCATCATTTGTGGGATTGGAAACGTTTTTGTGCATACATATACATAGGAAATGCTTCCCATTTGTTAGATATGCCTAATCGACACTAGTTAACATCCCCTGGCTTAATGGAGGTTGGATTGGGGTAGTCAAAGAATAGGATCCAATGGTATGGGTCATGAAAGAGTGGTATCAGAGCGGTTCAGTTCCATATTGGGACTGGGAGTCTGTGAGATTGATTTGGGGCAACAATGTCAAGTGTTTCGAGTTCGGATTTCAGGCAAGGGACTCCAGTTTTGGTGTGCCATCTATCATATCCAGACACCATGACTCTAGACACCTATTTTTCAACTCGTTATATGAAAAAAACTAGTTTTAGATATATAAATGGTACATCCACCATATCAGATTTTGAGTGTGTCCTCTTATCCTTGTTGAGTCAGCTCACCAGGTATACTCTATTGACTGCGGTTCATCTTGATCTATTTTAGGATGCCTCCATGCATACAGCTAGCCAGGATTCCATTTCCTGACTAAGAGGATGGTATTCCTAGTGATGAGGCATTAGTATAGGGATTAATATTAGGTATATCTCCATCGGGTGGTACACCAGTGATACCACCACTCTTCGATTAGCAGTTGCTACCAGTGATACTGGTAGAAGATACACATAGGCTTAGTGCATTATATAAGTCCCCTGTATAGAGACCTCCCAGGTTCAGGGGTGAGACTAACCCACAGGTAGCTAAGGATTGGCCGGAGGCGGTCACACATGTCTTCCACCTTTTGAGTACATTGCCTGATCAGATGGAAGTTCTAGCTGCGATCATTATGCAAGGCTCAGTGGGATGGTGGTGGGGCTTAGTTATCCAAATGTATGACGATATGACCCTCTCTTGGGGATACTTTGAGTGAATCATTCGATAGAATTTATTCCCAGCTACATTGTTCTCAGTGCGTATATAGGATCTTCTACATCTATAGTCGGGTATCCAGATAGTAGCGGAGTACTCAGAGAGGTTTACTGAGCTTTATCGCTACTCCACAATCATGGTATGAGACCAATTCTTCAGGGATTGCACTTTTTATCGAGGACTACTCTAGGAGATCAGGGAATTCATGTTATTTATTAGAATACCTACATAATATGGGTTGCTAGAGTGAGCTCTATTCTTATAGATATTCCTAGCAGAGCAGGCGCTATTAGCGGGAGATACCAATAAACACCACGTAGTGGAGCCTTCAGTGTTGGGTAGTAAGAAACAAACTTAGGGACCCAAGCAGGTCATGAATTCTAGGGGACGAACTCAGGACACAAGTTCGATGATACAAGGATCCTAGGGAAGAGGGATTCAACAAAAGAAAAGGTTGTTCTACTCATGCAGTGGTCAGGGGAACATGGTTTATGATTTCCCGACTCATCGTACATATGACCAGCGGATGGTCGAGGGGCCTCCGAGGCATAGGCAGAGAGTCGAGTATGGTGGTTTGCAGGGTGTAGTATGTGTTAGGGGAGTAAGTAGAGTAGTAATTGGTGGGATAAGGTTCAAGGTACTACCACCGCCCCCTAGGTGGTCCACCACAGAGCCCGTGGATAGGGGCGGGCCCAGATTCAGGTGATAGAGGATTATGATCTCAATGCTCCAGATATGATTAGAGGTACGATCATTTTATTCTCCACCCTAGCTATAGTTCTTAGAGACACATGTTCCAGTCACTCCTTCCTTTCCCCTAACCTTGTTCAGAGCTTGGAGATTTCGATGGAGTCGTTGAATTGATCCTTACATTTAGAGACTATTACTAGAGGGGATTCAATGATCACACACTAGTTCCAGTAGTGTGATCTTACTCTTGAGGGAGAGAGATTCAGCTAGGATCTCTTAGTATTCAACTCAAGGCCGTACAAAGTCATTCGGGATATGGACTGGTTATCCATAGTTCATGCTCCGATTAACTATTTTAGGTGTAGAGTGTGGTGTGTCCATGGAGATGAGACCAGGTTTTCCTTTATCAGTGTGAAGGGAATGCTTGCAGCACAGAACATACTTTCTCATAGGATGGTGTAGTCGATCACTCACCAATTGGCTAGACTTACCCTCTATGTATTGGATAAGAGTATTCCTCAGTTTCCGGCAGTGGTGGATGAGTATGAGGACATCATCCCTGAGGATAATCTGGGATTACCTCCATGCATGGAGGTTGAATTTTTCATTGATATGTACACTAGGATGACACCAATATCCACATAATCATATAGGATGGCTCCTGTGGAGCTTCATGAGTTAAGGGAATAGCTGGAGGACCTACATAATAAGGGCTTCATGAGGCCTAGTGTTTCACCTTGGGCGGCCCCAGTTTTTTTTCCAAGAAGGAAGACATGAGCTTGAGACTATGTATGGACTACCAACGCTTGAACCATGTGACCATGAAGAGTAAATATCCACTTCTAAGAATCAATGACATATTCGATCAGCTGAAGGGAGCAAGGTGGTTCTTGAAAATAGCCCTTAGTTTGGGCTATGATCAGCTTCGTGTACGGGATGAGGATGTATAGAAGATATCCTTTATATTTCAGTATGGAAACTATTATTTCTTAGTGAATCAATCCAGAATGACCAATTCCCTGGTAGTTTTCATGGGACTCATGAACAAGATATTTCATCCTTACCTTGACTAGTTTGTCATGGTCTTCATTGAAGACATCCTAGTGTAATCAGTGTTAGAGGATAAACATTCAATACACATGATCATGGTCCTAGATACACTCCTAGAGCACAAAATTTATGGGAATCTCTCAAAGTGTTAGTTCTAGATTCGGGAGGTCCACTTTTTGGGACATGTCATTTCGGAGGCTGGAGTTGCGGTGGATCTGGTGAATATAGAGGTTGTGTTGTCTTGGGAGCCACCCAAGAGTTTGAATGAGGTGAGTAGTTTCTTAGTTTTGGTTGGGTACTATCAGAGGTTCATGACCGATGTTTCCAAGGTAGCAGTACCTTTATCATATTTCAAATGAAAGGGATATCCCTTTATGTGGACTGATATGTGACAGTAGATTTTCTTAGAGCTAAGGTGTAGGTTGACGAGCGCCACCATCTTGAGACTACCAGAGGAGGGCTTTGGGTATTTTGTGTTCTATGATGCATCACGTACTGGATTGGGTTTTTTCCTGATGTAGGGACAAGCAGTGGTTGAATATGGTTCACAAAATTTGAGGAAGCACGAGAAGAACTATGTGACCCATGAACTTGAACTAGCAGCAGTGGTCTTCACAATAAATATGTGGCATCACTACTTGATGGGTGAGGGTTTTACAATCTACTATAACCAAAAAAGTATCAGGTATATCTTCTACCAGAAGGACCAGAACTTCAGGAAGTGGCAGTGGCTAGAGTTCCTCCAGGATTATAAATTCGAGATATTCTATACTCATGGGAAGGGTAACTTGGTGGCGGACATGCTCAGTAATATATCTGGGTTGCAGTTGTTGAGTGAGGCATCTGAGCTATTAGTCGTGATGTAGATATCGTTTATGGATGGTGAGGAAGTAGTTTGCCTTCAGTTGATGGTTGTCACTCCCCCACTCTTACCATGAGTTAGGGAGGAAAGGATTGGGGATGTCCACTATGAGGTTTGATGTACTCAGTTATCCACAGTCAATCCCCTGATGGATATTCGATAGGTGGGGAGCACGTTTTTCTTTTCGGAGGGTGCACATTTGTATCAGTGGTGTTATGAGAGGAGGTTCTGAGGTAGCTCCAAACCTCCCATTTGGTAGTGCATATAGGATTGGTAAAGATGTACTAGGATCTCCGATGTTAGTTCTAGTGGTCAGAGATGAAAAAGGAAGTGGTGGATTTTGTTTCTCAGTGCCTCACTTGTCAGCAAGTGAAGGTGGAGCATCAGGTTCAAGTAGGCTTGGATCGTCCACCTAAGGTTTTAAAGTGGAAGTGGGATGGTATATCGATGTACGTTGTGATGGTTTTACCACACATGTCTAGAGGCACGATTCCTTCTAGGTGATCATTGACCGAATCACCAAGATGGCCCAACTCCTACCTATCTGAGAGTAGGGTTCGGTAGAGGGTTTTGGATGCCTCTACGTTCCGGATATAGTTCATATTCATAGGGTTCCTTCCACTATCACTTCATACCATGATGCTCACTTTACATCCTGGATGTGTGGGGATTATAGGAGGAGTTTGGTACTCAGATGCGACTGAGTATGGCATTTTATCCCCATATGGATGACCATACAGAGGGGACTATCCAAGTTTTAGAGTACATGCTTCTTGCTTGCATTATAGACTTTGGTCGTAGTTGAAAGGATCACATATCACTGGTGGAGTTTGCATACAAAAATAGAAACCACTCTACCATTGGTATGGAACCATTTGAGGCAATGTATGGGTGACCATGTAGGTTACCACTATGGTAGAAAAACCCTGAGGAGTCATCATTCATGGGTCCAGAGTTGGTATGGGATACCACTGAGAAGGTGCAGGTTATCTATGAGAGAATGTGGATTGTACAGAGCAGGTAGAAGTTGTATGCAGATAGGAGATAAAGCCCCTTGGATTTTAAGGTGGGAGACCATATGTTTCTTTAGATCTCCCCTCAATAGGGGTTGCAGAGATTTGGACGGGGTGGAAAGTTGTCTTCAAGATTCAGTAGCCCTTTTTAGATTCTAAGTAGAGTTGGAGAGGTGGAATTCCTCTTAAATCTACCCCCATAGATGCATCAGGTGCATGATGTCATTCAGGTGTCATAGATGAGGAGGTACATGAATGATTCATCGCATGTCAACGAATGAGGCGAGCTGGACATTGGTTATGGGGAAACATTTGAAGAGTTCCCGGTGGAGATTGAGGATCAAAATAAGTGGGTCCATCATGTATGGTCGATTCCTCTAGTGCATGTTCGGTCGTAGCACATGAATCACCATGAGAGAACATGGGAGTGGGAGGCTCAGATTCATGCACAGTACCCCCATTTGTTTGTTTAAACCTTATTTTGGATTTTGGGGATGTAAAAACCTAAGGTGTGGACAATGTAATGTCCTATAATTTCCATGTAATTTTTTAAAAATTTATATGAATTTTTTTGAAACCGGGAACTGAAACGGAACGTGATTATGAGGCTCGGGGTGCCCATAATAAATGTTTGAACTTTTTTCATCATTCGTACTCAGTTTTGGTAACATCTAAATGGGTACCTGAATTAAAAATCAGAGGGTACCATTGTGTCTAGAATGATGACTTTGCCTTAAGAGGGGCATAACCTTGACCAGAACATGTTGAGGGTAAAAGTTTATTTTTTGATGTTTTAAAGAAAGGAATAAAATAAAATAAAATAACAGTAGTTTATTTTATTTTTTATTTTTGAATGTCTCATAGTGATGTGACAATGCTGGGACACAATGGAAAGTTAACTCGTTTCCTTTCATAAGTGACACATCATAGCAACACTGTAACTCAGTGAAATAGAAATTATGAAATGTGTTTCTTTAATTAATACCTTAATTGGGATACGGTATTAGGCATGATCCTTGAGAATTCCCTAGAGACTCTAGAGAAAGACGTTGATGATTCTCTCTTGTTGGAGAACGAAAAACGAAGAACGTTGACGGATTGTGGACCAAGCATCTAGGACCGACAAACGACGATGGTGAAGCTCTATTTTTTCCACAACGAATGATCCAACCTTAAGGTAGGGGTTTTTTTCTATTTGTTTACCTTTCTCTTATTATACCTTTCTCAATGACGAACATGGATCAACCCACTAACAAGTTAATCCACAGTTCAATCATTCATGTTGGTTTGAAATTGTTTTGCAGGGATTAAAAAATAGAATTATATCTACATGATTCTACTTTCATTCGACATGATCCGGCTAACAAGAAAAAATTTGGGCAAACACAAATAAAGGCCTGGGTTCAATCTTCAGGTGTTCTTGTGCTTATTCTTTCCCCCATTCTACATTCTTCATCAATGGTCCCCCATGGTCATGCTGTGAAATTTCCAAGAGGTTTTGAATGCAGTCGAACCCCTAGAGTGATGATAAGATGATTTGAATCCCATATCAGATGATTTTGTGAATTGATGATCACAGTGCACCTCTTGGTTTAGAAAATGGTCCACCACAACAATGGTGGTGATCCATTGAATGAGGTCCGGTGGCGATGCACGTGCAGCGATGGTACGCGGTGGCACATCTACCTAGTAGTGGATGGTATCCAACTTGATGGCCAGCGGTGCAGTTGCCGGTAGAAGAGGCAGTCATGGTATAGTTTTCCACATTGGAGGTGCATGTGACAGCAGTGGCCACGAGCGGCGGTGACGCATGGCCACAGGAGTTCACAGCACCAACGGGATGAGGCTCCCTGAGCCACATCAGATGGGAGACCCACAGCTCTTTCACAGTTGCAGGTTGGCCACATGGACCAGCCGCATGGCTTTGGACTGGGGTGATGTGGTTGGTTGACCACGTCTGATAGGAGGGAGGAGCGTGATAGCTATCGCACCTGGCTGGACGAACCGACCCGCGCTGGAAGGCTGGGTGGGGGAAAATCGGGTCACCGAGCAGGACCGCATGACTTAGTCGGTCATGGTCCAGCGGCCCAATGGGCATTGCCTTTAGGACATGTTGTTTTGATTCAGCCCATATCTGACCAGGTCAGTTCAACCGAACCGGCTCGGACCGGACCCAGACCCAACCGGCCCATTTTAAGTAAAACTATCATAACACTCAAATCGTATGTCCACTTGATGAGCCGTTTGTAGTGTTGGGACCCTCATGATGAGGCAGTACTTTGATATAATCTAATTGAATATTAGTGGAAGTTGACTTGTGACCTTTGTCTTGAGGAGTAGGTTCTCCCAGATCAATCGCGCTAAGAGCAGAATCCTATGGTTGGTTGTGACACGGAGACTATGTGACTTGGGGACTACGTGACTTGAATACTGTGTGAATCAATGGATGCATGACTTGGAGGCTAAGTGACTTGTTAGGTCTAAGTGACTCATCGGTTCTAATTTACTCATTAATTCTAAGTGACTCATCCAGACTATGTGTCCTTTCAGTATTGGGTTTTTTTTTATTATGTCTAATAGTTTTTATTTTCATTCTTTAGATTTATACCTATCTGAGATGAAAATTCGTTGTGGGAAATTTCCTTTGTGGTTTTCATTTGTGGTCTTTCCTTTTTGTTATGCCCTTTTTGGTTTCGAGGTGTCCAGCTGAGTTCTGTTTTACTCACCCTTTCACGGGCTTTGCCCGCAGGTGTCATGTCTTGGGCAGATGATCAACGTTTTCACAGAGACCTTGGTATTCCAGCACCAAGTGCTGCATAGTGAGATCATATAGATGAGTAATACTCCTACTACTTTAGGAAGCTTCCCTTCACTTACCCTTTAGGTAGGGTTTTATATCTATGGGTTCCCAGTGACTTGTGTACTCGCTTTTTTACAGCTTTTCTTTTGTAGGGATTATATGCTAGCCCCTCTACTACAATTTTTTACTATCACTCTCAATGTTTGTATTAGTGGTTTTCACAGTTTACTTTGTGTTTTACTTTTATAAGTTTTGGTCATGGAAATGTGTGTGTGAGTATATGTACATAGGAAATTCCTCCCATTTGTGAGATATGCATACTCAGTGCTAATCACTAGCCCCTGGCCCATTGGAGGCTGTCATGGGGTAGTCACGGAATGGGACCCACTAGGACAGGTCATGACATAGGTAATGTAGAATAAGTACATATAAGTCCCCAATAAATAATTATATTTGCATAAAGATGAATACCCTTGATGTAAAAATGGGTAGGGTATTCACTATACAATTTTTTTGGTATGGAAAATCATGGTGAAATTTTAGTAGCATAACGACATTACATAAAAATTTATAAAAATGGTTGATGAGAGAAAAATGGGTCTATAATAGTTGTAAAATAAAATGTTAATTAATATAGATATTTAAAGACATGTCCCAAATCTAGGAAATTGAAATTGAATTCATAATCTCATAAATAAACTTGAATAAATAAGAGAAGATAAAGACCCCTTACGGAATTTTATCATAGTAATGTCTTAGGTAAGGGTCTATATGAGGTAGGATAAATGATAACTCATTCAAATAACATCAATTATAAAATAAGGGAATGATTATAAATTAATTAAAATATAACTAATTGAAATTAAAAGAACTAATTTCAAAGAAGGTGCTTGAATTTTAACGGAGGAGAGGAAGGTGAAGATGTCGGGGAGGAGCAGTTCCAAGTAGTTAGTCTAGGTTGTATGTAATGTTTGAAGCCTACGGGAAAATGAATTTCTCTAAGGCCTACGGGCCATGTAATACTTATTCCGATGGGCCTTGTAAGGGTTCCACCTCACCCCTTGAAAGTTGGATTATCAAAATCAATAAAAAAATGAAGGCCTTCAGGCCAATGGAGGTTTATTATTTTGGTTTTGGACTTTACATGATAAAATATCAAAAATCACAAACCATCCCATGATTTTTACCCATGGTTTCTACCAAATAGGAGTTTATTTTATAATTTTATATGGAAAAGGTCCAAAATTATTAAAATAATTCTCTTGATTATGTGGAGGTGAGTCACATGCTTAAAGTAATGATTTTAAAGCCTTAAAATATATTCTAGGTTTTGGAGGATTCATAATGGATTTATAAATCAAATAAACTTCAAATAACATTATTTTAAATTTAAAACATATATATTTTCTTGTATAACCTTTATATTATTTATTAAATCACTTTTTGTGCATTATGATGTCATAATACACAAATTATATTAATATGATATTTAATTTTTACCTGAAAAATCGATTGTCTCATAAAATTATGAAAATTTCACTGTTAGATAAATTTTATGTTATGATTCCAAAAATATTAATAATTTTATCAAAATAATTTTCTAAATATATTATTTTTCACTTTAAAAATAAAATCTACATTTATTATGAAATGATGGGTTTTTTGATAATAGCAGTTTTCAAACCATTAAAACAATTACATTTGACTTCATAAAAATTATGTGATCATTTATATTTGATAAAAATTATTTCATAATAATATTTTATCAAAATATTATTTATTTTAAAAATCAATTGTTTCAAAACTTGATTAATTTAATTTGAATATTAACGAAAAATACAATTTGTTCTTTATTATATCCAAAATAAAAAACATTTACAATGTAAGAATAATAGTATGAAAATATATCCATTATTCTATACAAAAAAAATGTTCATATTTATATTTCTATGGTCTTAATGCATATCTATTTAATACACCAGTAAACTCACTAAGAGTAAGGTGCACAATGGTGGGACATTAATGGGACAGTTCGGCGAACATGGTTTGGGTTGTGATCTCGATGAGCTTAAACTTCTCCCGTAAAAGGTTTCTCTCATGCTTATTTTGTTGGATATCATCTTGGGATTAGTCATGTTCAATTACCAGAAATTATTTCTCCCTTTTAATCTCAAATAAATGGGCATTATAGGGTATGATCCTATAGGTTATGACCATCACTTCCTTTTTCTTTGTCAATTTGATTTATTAAAATCCTATATTTAAACTAATCATGTGATCACTATTAAAAATATATATTATTGATGGTAAAAATACATAAAAAATATTTAAATCCAATTGGATATAATAAAATAAAATAAGTTCATGTGTTTTCTATAACCATATATTGACATTTAATTTAATCAAAAGTGGAATTTTATTTATAACATTTCTGGTCAATACAATCTTCCCCCCTTTAGAAATTTCACCCTTAAAATTTTCATTTCCCATACTAAAATAGATGATGGTAACTATTATTCATTACTTCTTTTGGTTCCCACTTGTATTCTTCAGAACTTATGATTTCTCAAGAACACTTTGAAAAGTTTCATTGTCTTTTTTCATAGAAATTTTTCTCTATAATATAATATCATCATCATATTTTCTTCATAGGAAAGGTCATTCTCCAATGGTACCAACTTTGGATCGATTGCATGTGAGGGGTATGGTATTTACTTCCTCAAGAGGGATACATGGAATGAATCATATAATTGAGATAGGTTCGGTGGGAGTGATATTCGAAAGTCTACCACTTCGATATGATCAAGGATCTCAAAGGGGCTGATGTATCTTTTTCTAAGATATCCCTTTTTCCCAAATATCATCACTTTCTTCGATAGAGATATGTGGAGGAATATCATGTCTCCAATGTCAAGCTACAGGTCTCATCAATGATTGTCATCATAGATCTTATGTCGACTCTATGCATCATTTATGTGCTATTGAACGATATTAAACCTTTCCACCATTTCCTAGACCATTTCAAGACCAAGTAGTTTTCATTACCCAACTTCATCCCAACATGAAGGTGTTCTAAACCTCTTCCCATAAAGGTCTTTATAGGGAGCCAATTTGATGATTGAGTGGAAACTTTTTATGTATGAGAACTCGACTAGATTAAGATGTTGGTCCTAATAAACTTTTAATTCCATAGAACATGCTTTAAATGTGTCTTCTAGTTTCTGAATATTATTCTTAGATTGAAAATAATTTTGAGGTTGATAGACCGTACTGAAGTTCAGCTCAATTTTTAGAGCATGTAGGATACTATTCTAGAACATGGAGGTAAATCTTGGATCTCAATCGGATACAATTGATAGTTATACACCATACAGCCTTACAACTTATATGATGTATATTAGTTCAAGTTTATCCAATGATAAGTCCCCTAAAATTATGTTAATGTGATTTTTCTTTGTAATATGATCCACAAAAAACCCATATAGCATTATTTCCCCAGGATGTCTTCAGATGTCTGATGACAAATTCCATGGTGATGTTCTCTCATTTCCATGTTGGTATGGGTAATAGTTTCATCATCCCCTTAAACTTATACCTTTCATCCTTCACTTTCTAGTATACCAATCACTTTTATGTATATTCAGTGATCTTATTATTCATATTGTCTCACTAATAGTTCTCATAGAGATCTTGAAACATTATTGTGATTCCCGATTGAATGAATAAAGTTAATCTATGTGCATCAACCAACAGTTATTTCCTTAACTCAGAATTTTATGGAACACATGGTCTTGACCCAAATCGCACAATTCCTTCTTCAATTATTTTAAACTTTGAGGACTTCCCCTTTCTCATGGCTTCCACATTCTTCTGAATTCCCCCATCATTTATTTTTATTATTTTTAAACCTATACAGAATATATGGTTGAGAAATCATTTTTTAAAGGATTGATGATGTTCCTTCCTTAATGATTCCCATGTCCATCCTTTTCATATTTAATAAGTTTGGATCCCTATCAGTTCTCATTAATGATATAATTACTATATCCTTTATACTTAGAGTGTCCTCTAGTTTATTCACTTTACTAGGATGGTAGTGGATTGTGAAGTCATAGTCCTTGATCACCTCTACCCATATTCATTGGTTCATATTCAGATCTTTCTATTTGAATATATACTAGAGGATTTTGTGATCCATATATATTTCACACTTATCCCCAAATATATAATTCCACCATATTTTCAAAGTGAATATCTTTGCAGTCAACTCTAGATCATGTGTTGGGTAGTTATGTTCATGAAATTTCAATAGTCTTGAACCATAGGATATGACTTGGTCATTTTTTATTAACACATAGACTAATCCTTTCTTCAAAGTGTCACTGAGCACCCCATAATTTTCTATACTTATGGGTATTGTGAGCATAGGCATAGTGATGAGCCTCCTTTTTAACTCTAGGAATATCTCTTCACATTCATCATTATAATAAAACTTTCACCCTTCCAAGTAAGATTGGTAAGAGGGTTTTACAATTGAGAAAAATTTCTCACAAATCAGTTATAATACCCAAATAACCAAAGGAAACTATGGATATTTGTCACAGATGTTTACCTAGACTATTATGCAATTTTTTTTTATTTAAAGGGTCTATAAATATCGCATTTTTTGTGATGATATTCCCCAATAAAAAGACATCCTTTAACAAGAACTCACATTTTTTATACTTGGCATAAATATTATCCCTTTATAGGATCTTTATCATAGTTCCCAAATGCTCCTCATGATCCACCTTGCTTTTGGAGGATATTATAATATCATCTATAAAGAGTACAAAAAATTTGTATATGTAATGTATAAATACTCTATTTATCAAGTCCATGAATACTATTGGAGCACTGGTGAGTCTGAAAGGCATCACTATGAACTCATAGTGCTCGTACATGTATGAAAAATGGTCTTGGGGATATCTTCATTATTCACCCTTACTTGATAATATCCCGAATGAAGATCCAACATGGAGAAGTATTGTGATCCATGTAGCTTAGAAAAAAATTCATGAATCCAAGGAATATGATACTTATTCTTTATCGTGATCTTGTAGATTTCATGATAATCAGTGAAAAGGTGCATTGACCCATTGTTCTTCTTTACTAAGAGGACTGGTGCACCCCATAGTGAAGCACTTCAGAATATGACCCCTATATATAGATTCCACTATAGTTGTTTCTTCAGCTCCTAAAGTTACATAATATCCATTCTATATGGATTCTTGGATAATGGAAACACCCTAGGTTTAAACTCGATTAAAAATTTAACCTCTCGACTAGGAGTAAGACAAGAAAAATTCCATTGGGAACACATCAATTTATTCCCTCACAATAGAAATGTTTTTTAGGATGGTTCTTTCCTTAGACTCAATTCTTTGAGCTATATACACTTATTCATATGGTAATAATATCCAGGTGTGAGATGATGGTTCTAAAAAAGATTTATCCTTCTCCATGAACTTGTATATAATCAGGGTTCAATTAGAAATACAGAGAGTGATTTTCTTATTGTGTAAATTTATGTTGTATCTATATATGGAAAGCCAATCCATGCCCACAATCATATCAAATTACACCATAGTAAGTATGACATGGTTTTCTAGGAATTCTGTCCCAAAACAATTGTGATAGGGGAGGAGGTGTATACTTGGGATGAAAAAATTTCCCCATTTTTTCACCAGAATCTCTACTTTCATGCTTTGTGGTGATGTTTGAATAATTATACTTAACTTTAATGGTATAAAGGAATGTGTAGAAAAAGAATAAAAAATTATTTTCACTATTCTTGAATGAATAACTAGTTTACCTATCAACGATTCATTTTTGGTATCCACCTAAATAGTTGCGATGGAAAAATCTCTCCCTTGCAGCCATAGATGTTGTTGGTTGTCTCTAAAAACCCTTGGCATAAGGAATTTTTTTTTGAAAATTTTCATAATTCCTTACAGTTTAAGTAATGAAAAATGCACTGAGGGTTGACCATATCATTCCATTCCATTATCACATTATTGTTTTTATCTTATCAGAAAATGTTATCTAGGTTCCCTTCCTTCCTGCACCAAAATAATTTCTTTATCCCCCTTAGGAAATTTATGGGGGTTCTTCTTTCCCAACGTTTGATAAGTGGGATGATGAAGTTTATTAACACCATTTAATTTCTCCATCACACCAATATAATTAAACTCCAATTTCCACCTATTATCCCCACCATACCCTTGGGATTCTCCAATCTCCTTTTCAATTGTGAGAGCACATCAGACAATTTCCTCTTAGCTATCAAAGACATGGATCACTAGGTATTTTCATAAACAATGTCTCACAAAATAAGTAGTAAACCTTGTATTCGGGGGAAAATACAAAGTTGAAGGCTTATTGTAAAATTATTTTAAATTTTTTACCATACTCCCTAATAGATTCATCCTCTTTTTTCTTGAGGTAAAATAAAACCCTTTCTATTTCAAGTCGGCGAGTGAGAGGAAAATATTTATCAAAAAATATTTTATAGAAATACTTTTACACCATTACTTCGATATCTTCCTCAAGCGTTGAATTTTTTATCAATGGAAACCAATGATCATCTTATCCCCCCATACAATAAATAGTCATAAGATCCTTCTCTTTTTCAGAACATTAAAGTATATAGAAGATCTTCTTAAAGGATTTAGTCCATTATTCCATCATTAAGGGATCGGATGATCCATTGAAATTTGGAGTCCTTTGTCACATAAAGATCTCAGTTGAAGATTTTTCACTCTTGGGGGGGGGGGGTTGGATGCTCCTCTTGATCTAGTTTTATATTCAGAACCTGATTCAACTGAGAGAGTATCATCATAATGTTCACAATTCCAACTCACATCAAGTTTTTTATCTCATTGGGACAATCATCACATTTTCTGTCGTGTTCATTGTTTACCTGATTCATCCTTTTTCTAGACATTGGTTAGAATGAAAGTAAAATTATAAATGATTATCTTAAACTATTAAACACATAAAGTTGAATCTGATGAAATTGAATGGATAACTTATAAATTACATTTATTCCCTAACTTGTGAATTTATAAGATTCAATCATTGTTATCCATGATCTATTTCCAAATATATATTCTTATGGGATATTTGTGTTCCATTAATAATGGTTTTTAATGGGATTATGAATTTACCAAATCATATCTCAAATGAGTGTCAAACCAAGTGCACAGTAAGGCCCATTTTTATATACCAGGTTACCCCAAGTCATCCCCAGAACACCTTGTCGGAGTTGTTACTCCTATATACATTTGTGCCAGAACCAAATCCACATATAGTATCCATAGAGGGATGTACTTTATTGATAAACCACTTAATCTATAATTACCAAAATTTATGGATTTTTTTCTTATATTTATTCTTATACCTAAGGCATTCTCGATATTCTTATAATACTAATCCCAAAAATAACTAAATGTTTACTCTGATACCAACTATAAAAACTCTACTCTTTATTTCACATTAATACTTGACTTATTACATAAAGCTATATTTAATATAACCCAAACTATTGAGAATTATATTGTCTTTTGGAATTAGTTACATTATAAAACAACATAAAATAAGGAATACAACATATTTGTTGAAAACTTCTTTAACATGCTCAAAATAATCCTTCGAACTTAAAACACTATGGGATAACCTAGGTGAAAACATAAGAAAGGGGCGATTTATAAATCACAATATGGGATTAAACATGGTATAAGTGATACATGTTATAAAAGAGGTATATCGATTAGGAATAAAAGAGACACGAACAATAAGGTGAGATATAGCATGATAATTATAACATGGGAAATGTGACAACAAGTTAAAACACAGAATTATAAAAACGGTCAAGGCTAAACGTACCAAGACATCATGGTGGAAAAATTCCCATAAAGGAATTAGGTTCACTTCCTATCCCAACATTATAAATCATTATTTTAAATATTTCCAAATGCATTGAAGCATTATCCAGGCGCACCCGTCATATTTATTTCATTCTCATACTTAAGTGTGCCACATAGATCATACAAAATAAATTCATTCATCATAATAATTTATTCCACGATCGAGGAATTTAGAATACAAACGTATATGTACCCAATAAATAAATATATGTGCATAAATTTAAATACCATTGATATAAAAATGGGTATGGTATTCACTACATAATAATTTTGGCATGAAAAAACGTGGTGAAATTTCGGCAGCATAATGGTGTTACATAAAAATTCATAAAAATGGTTAATGATAGAGAAATGGGTCTATAATAATTTGAAAATAAAATGGTTAGTAATAGGTACATGTAAATACTTGTAATAACTTTATTAATGGAAATATAATTCATAAGTTCATAAAGAAACTTGAATAAATAAATGGATGTGAGGATCCCTTATAGAATTTCGACATAGTAAAAACTTAGGTAAGTCTCTAAATAAGGGGGGATAATTGATCCCTCATTAAAATAAAATCAATTTTATATTAATTGAATGATTTTAAATTAATTAAAATATAACCATTAGAAATTAAAATAACTTATTTCAAAGTAGATGCTTGAATTTAAAAGGAGGAGAGGAAGGTGAGGATCCCTTACTTGAGTGTGTGACTTCAAAAGATTGGGAGGGGAATATTGAGAGATTGGAGGATCCTTGTAGGACTCTAGATAGTGTAGGAAAGAGTATGGTCATTATACAAGGAGTTTTAGTGAATATAAATGGGATTTTGTGTGGGTTTATATAAGAAAAGAGATGGATTTCTTTATTATTTAGGTTTTGGACTCTACATAATAAAATATCAAAACCCACAAACCATACCATAGTTCTTTCCCATGATTTCCACCAATTGGAGTGGTTTTTATTATTTTATAAGTATAAGGTCTGAAATTATTAAAATAATTCCATTTCTTATGTGTAGGTGAGTCACACTCTTAAAGAAATGATTTCAAAACATTAAAATATATTAAAGGTTTTGGAGGATTCATAATGTATTTATGTAGAAAATAAACTTAAAATCACATTATCTTAAATTTAAAACTTATATTTGATCTTGTGTAGCCTTTATTTTATTTATTACATCACTTTTAGGTTATTATGATGTCATAATACACAAAGAATATTTATATGGTATTTAGTTTTTACCTAAATATTTGATTGTCTCGGAAAATTATGAAAACTTCACCATTGTATAATTTTAAAATTAATATTTCAAAAATAATATCCATTATATCTAAATAATTTTCTAAATATTTGAATTTTAAATTTTAAAATAAAATAAACTTATACTAAGAAATGATTTGTTTTCTAACAATAGCAGTTTTTGAACCCTTATAAAAATTACATTTGACTTCATAAAAATTATATAATAATTTATATTTGATAAAAACTATTTAATAATAATTTTTTATTAAAATATTATTTATTTCAAAAAACCATTAATTTGTTAATTTATTAATTGAATTTTATTATTAACCAAAAATAAAATTTGTGTTTTATTCTATCTAAAATAATAAACATTTACAATGTAAAAATAATAGGATGAAAATATATCAATTATTCTATTAAAAATGTGCATATTCATATTTCTAGGTTCTTGAAATATATCCCATTAATACACCATAAATATCCCTAAGAATAAGGTGCATGGTGGTGGTACTTTCATAGGGTGGTTCATTGAACATGGTATGGGTTTTGATCTCAATGAGCTTAAACTTCTCTAATATACAATTTCTCTCATGAAAAAGTTGTTGGATACTATCTTAGTCTTGGTAAAGGGAAAAGTCCAGAAATTATATCTCCCTTAGAATATATAATAAATGGTAATCATAGGTGTAGGATCAAAATGATACTGATTGTAGTATCGGAATAACGACGTAGATGCTCAATATACAAGAGGGTGGGTGAATTGTATACTTTAAAAAAATTCTGTTGGGACTTTTAAAGATGGTAATGTTTAACAAAGTTAAACAAGATAGATTTACAAGACCTCTTAGTTCTTAAAATTTTCTTGATTCTAGAAATGTGGTTCTGGAAATGAAACTTAAGAAAAGTTTACAAAGATAAATATTCTACCTTAAAGCATATAGAATCTCACTAATCAGAGTACAAGTATAAGAAAGTATAATATAGTTACACTTTCTTCAATAACTGAAATGCAATAGAAAATTTGAAATAATACACGTAACAAGTAGTAAATATTTTAACCCAAAGATAAGGGTATCCAACAAACTTGGATAAAGGTCCCTTGATTTAAATTTTCAAGAAAGTATGTCTTACCCATACTAGGGTAATCCCTAGATACGAATATCGGAGTCTATCTTGCTATCCCTGTAAGCCCTAAAACTTCAAGGTAGTCGGCACCTCTGTCTTCCTATCCTTGGAAGCCCTTGAATGTACTTGGAAACATTCGGAGTAGCACGAAGCAATTATGAACAAGTTGTTTAGTATGCACAAAGAATGAAATACTCTATCTAGAAATAACTTCATAGCACGTAATCTCTAGAGTCGTAGAACAGTTCATCAAAGTTATGAGCTCTTTCAAATGAGCTCCTATTTATAGGCACATCTTCAATGGTCAACTCCCTCTTCCAATGGTCATATTTTTCCTTGAATTTCGGAGGGACCTGTACACGTGTCACTCAAACAATGGTTTGTTAGATACAGAAATAACGACATCATTTTATAACTCAAAAAAGGGTAAGTAAAAATATCGTTTCTTAACCAAAAACATTTTTTGGAATGTAAGGAAAAATAAAAGTTCAGATTCTAACCAAATAACCATTCAGTGTCTATAATACATGAATATTCATATTCTATATTCAAAAGAATTAGGAACCTGAATTCTATAGAATTTTGGAGTCTGTATTTCAAGGAAATTTGGAGTCTTAATTCATAAGAATTTGGAGTCTGAACTCAAAAAGTTTGGAGCCTGAACTCATAAATTTTAGAGTCAGAATTCAGATAATTCGGAGTCTGAACATAGAAAGTTCAGAGTCTGAATTCAGAGAATTAGGAGTGTGAACTAATAAAGTTTATAGTCTGAATTCAAATAATTCAGAGTTAGAAATCAAAAAGTTCGGAGTCTGATTTCAGAGAATTCGGATTCTGAACTCAAAAATTTCTGGCGTCTGAATTCAAAGAATTTGGAGACTGAATTCAAGGAATTCGGAACTTGAATTCAGAGAATTTGGAGTCTGAATTCAGGGAATTCAGAACCTGAATTCAGATCCTGAAAACAGAATTCTCTATTTCAAAGTATTTATAAGATTCCAAGGTTTTAGATACGAAACCGAATTTCATACTTAGAAAGAAAATGAGTTATATTATAATATGAACAATGAAAACATGGTAAGGATAAATTTACTTGGTGAAGGAAAATTTCCTTATGAATGTAAAACATTGGGAAAACAAATTTTCCTTAAGATAGAGTGTTTGTGGTTTTCAAAACAAGAAGTAATGTAAAATTCATAAGGAAACCTTATTGACTCAACAATATCCCCCTTTTTGGAAAGCACAAAATTCCTTACAAAAAAGAATATAAGGACTTAGAAAATATTTTTCTGGACATTGAAAATAAAAAATATCTCCCTTAACACATGATCATAGATGAATATGACTAACTCCCTCTTAGGATTTGGAAACACTAAAGATCGTATTCTTGATTTCTAGATTGTGTCTTATAATTTTATTGCATATGAAAATATTCTTGGATAAGAACTCCCCCTTAGATGAACTCCCCCTTACTTAGGTAAATTTCTTCTTTTACTTTGTATTCTTTTTTTATCATTCCTTTTTCCCCTTTGTGATTTTCAAAAAGGATTAAAGGGAATGGAAAAGGAAATATGGTACTTGAAATATTAGTACTAAACAACACCAAATATAAAGAGCAACCCAAAATTTTATTAGGATTGGAAAAATTTATACAAGTAATAAATATAACAAAAGATTGGAATTGAAAAATATTATCCTTCCTTATCCTTCAGCATAAACTTCTTCACTATGGTTTTGAGATTCTTAAGATCCTTGTGATCTTCCTTTGCACTTTTGAGAAGAAGATCATGATATTCTATTTTCTTCTCTAGGGATTTTATTTTTTCTTCCTGAGTCTTAAGAGATTCCTCCTACCCCTTTAGAACTTATTCTTGCTTAGAAAATTTTTCCACAATTTTGATTCTAAGATCTCTTACCCTCTTCTTACTCTAAACAACTGAATACAAATTCCCATTTAGATCTTTCACTTCTTATATATGATAATTCTGCTCCAGAGATAGATTTTCCTCAAAACTATTTGTGAGATCTTTGATCTTCACATCTTTTCTCTCAAATTCAACCTTGACACTTTCTTGGAACTTAACAATAATTCTCATGACTTCTATAGTTTTCTTTGACCAACTAGTCATTTTTTACAAGATCTTTTTTGGGCTTTGTGTTTTATGAAAAAGGTTTTGAAATCGGCCTCAAGTTTGATACACTTATCCATAACCATGGATACTGAATCTGATTTCTTACAAAATCATGTCCAAAGGAGGACGATTTCGAATCAGATATTTTTCTTGGTGAGGTCTATTTTTCTAACCCAGAAGCTTTCCTCTTTAAATAACCACAAATATCTTTCTTTTTTACCATATCCATGGTATGTGTAACAACTACTACCTTTTTTCCCTTATCAACCATCAGAATAACTTCCTCTTGATCAGGAGATTCATGTTCACTATCATATAGGTGAACGATTTTGTCTTCATCAAATTCTTCCTTTTCAGCTTCTGCCTCAGCATCATCTGGGGGAATGATATATTTATTGATGCTTTACTCTTCAGATGGTTTGTCTAATTTGTCTTCATTCTTCTCTTCAACCTTCCCAGGAGTAGAAATCTTTGATAATTCAGCATGAGAGGTTCATAATGATAATTTTTCAGAATGAATTTCCTTCTTATGAAAATCCTAAACTTGCTTTATCAGATATTCAGTATCACCACTGTCTTATTCTTCTTCTTCTTCTACTACTTATTTTTCTTCTACTTCTTTTTCTAGGACTTTTTCTAGAGTCACAAACTTCTTTCCCGGAGTCTATGGTAACAATTATATCAGAAAGGATTCTTGTACCAGAATATTCTCAGATGCTTTCTCAGCAGCCTTCGGGAAGTGATTAGACTAACTCTACCTCAAATAAATTTTTCTTCTATTTCTTTTCTTTCTCTTGCTTCTCAAGCTCTTCAACTGCATTTTTCTTCAAATATTTTGCCTCAATAGGGTCCAATCCAAACATGGGCTCTCCTTTTTTCTGATTTTTCTTGTCTTCCCTCCACTTGGCCACAACCTCATCAGGATAGGCTTTTTATTTCTCTTTCTTGGGTGGTGCAGATTGAGTTTCCTTTTCAATTGAGGTTTTTTCCTTCTCTTCCACTTCTTTTACCTTCCTCTTCCTTCCACCTTTTTTAGAGGTTTCAGACACCTCATGTTTCTTTGAAAGAGATTCAACTTCCTCTTAAGGCAAATCATATAATTCTTCGGATTCTTTGGAAAAATCAACTTTCATTCTTCTCAAGGTGTCATCACTTAGCAACATGAACTTTTCAATTTCTTGACTTAGATTTGAAAGAAATTTTGAAGGATTCTAAACACTGAACAATCATCTTTGACAGAATTTCTGGATACATAATAATCTGAGCCTTTATATTTCCATTCTTTATGTTCTCAATCGTAACCAAGATATGTTTAACCAAGTTTATATTTCTTAAGTTTACCAAGAAATCTAGAATATAGATGTCACTCTTCTTTAATGTATCCTTATCACATTTTCTCGGAATGTTGAATCCTTTAACCCACAATTCAAGAATCCCAAAATTTGTAGACAGGTGAAGAATATTCGGTGTCTTTACCTCTGAAAGACAAAGACAAGCCATGGATTTTTCTTTAATAAAACTTCCTTAAACATCAGGCAGCTTATGTGAGTAGAAATCTTCTTCTCCTTCAAATGGAATACCAACCAAGCTTGCATCCTTGGTGTAGGAAAGTGAATATGTCTTCCTGTAACACTTGAAAGAAAACGTTCTCCTGCCTTTTTCCTTGAAGAAAGTTATTGTCTCGTAGAATTCAATCAGCAACTCTAGATACACCAGATCATGTGCTTTCGGTTTTGAAATGAAAACACTCTCCCACCCATTTATCTTTATATTCTTATAGAAAATGGAATCATACTTAGTGAAAAAATTTGGATGAACCAAACATTCTCTGTAAACCTGTCATTCATAGATTTTCTTTATGGATGACATTTCTTTTTGAGATGAAGCTTCAACAGACATTCAGAGTTAAGGAAACCTTGAAGATTCGGAATGATCTTATTTAGGAGGGTTAGAGCTTCAGCACGCTAAGGCTTGAGTTTTGATGTGGGAAAACCATCATGGGTCCTTTATATATGTGTTTAAGGCGACGGTTCTACATCCATACTCAATCCAATAGTTGAAAAACCTTCTGATCAGATCTGATGGCTTAAAAAAATGACTGAAGAATAATTTGGATGGATTCTGATCTTTTGAGGTTTTTTTTAATAAAAAAATTCGGATTCAAGGAAAAGAGAATACGAAAATTTTAAGTAAAATATGATAAAAAAAATTTAAGAAAGAAAACATACCTTTCAGACTACTAGGAGGATTATTCGTAATGAGGAAAATTCTTGTTGAAGAACTTTAGATTCTGAATATTTTGATTACAAAAATTTTCAATATGAAAATTTCCATTACAAAAATTTTAAGTACAAAAATCTTCATTAAGAAAATATTAAGTACATAAATATTTATTACAAAAATTTTATGCATGAAAATCTTCATTATGAAAATTTTAAATACGAAAATCTTCATTATAGAAATTTTACGTATGAAAATATTCATTAAAAAATTTTGAATACGGAAAAAAATTTGACTATGAAAAAAAATTTAGACTATGAAAAATTTTTAGACTATGAAATATTTTTAGACGATGAAAAAATTTTAGAGTATGAAAAAAGAAAAAATATATATATAATGAAAAAAATGTAGACTAAGAAAAATTTTAGACTATGAAAAAAAAAATTAGACTACGAAAAAAAATTAGACTATGAAAAATTTTAGACTACGAAAAAAAATTTAGAAGACGAAAAAAATTTAGACTACAAAAAAAAATTAGACTACAAAAAAAGTTTATACTATGAAAAATGTTAGACTATGAAAAATAATTTGGACTATGAAAAAATCTTAGACTTCAAAAAATTTTAGACTACAAAAAATTTTAGACTACGAAAAAAAAAATCGACTCTGAAAAAATTTTAGACAACGAAAAAAATTTAGAACGAAAAATTTTAGACGGCGAAAAAATTTATTATGAAAAAATTGATTACCTAATAAGAAAATATAATATCCCTATGAAAAGAAGTTTTCTACTATAATGAGATAGGTTTTAACAATAATTTAATAAGGATGATTACCTTACGATTATCATTCCTAACTTCTGTTTAAGGCAATGGAACTAGTATTATCACACAAAATTTGTAATGCCCCGACCCCAGTTACCCAGAGTCGGTGCATTATTGCGTAACATTGGCATGATCACAAAAGATCATGTTTCGAAAGACCGATTAGTTTAGTAGCCTTGGAAACACTAGATACATCCATAAGTCTTACATTACATCATAAATTAAAACAAAACTAAAACAACATCTTGTCTTTATATCCCCTCATACTATCCCTTCAGGTCATTCATAATATACTTCTTCACATCCTGCAAAAATTAAAATATTGGAAGGGGTGAGCTCAGATGCTCAGTAAGGATAACAATATAGCGGAAGCTTTCATAAATAAACATAAACATTTAAGGCAATGTATAACTAAAAAAAAGCCTTTTAAACATGAACTTCGGCATAATATGGAAAAATAAAATGAAATAATGCCATTTACTTATTCACATGTATATTCTACTGGTCGAATAATCACATGCAATATCAATAACCACTTTCATAATGATGGAATGCATAATGCAAGACTATCATAACCACATAGACAAGGCCTCGTGCCAAAACTACAAATAAGATTTTGTCAAGGCCTCGTGCCAAGACACTAGTTTGTCTCATGAGACCTACCGATGCATCGAGGAGTTATAGCGGGCTCCACCCGTCACTTATTAAGTCCAATGCATTCCTCATATAAACAGGTTTAAACATATCATAAACCATAACATAAACGTATCACATAAAACATGCATAAAGGAAACATAACATTTCCACATTTCAATCACAAGATATCAATACAACACATTGAGATAATACAAAAATTATCAAAACCATTTTCAATACCAAAATAAAAGAAAAGTAAAACATGGTGTTTATTTTTCATTTTTTTTAAAAAGTTATGGCTTGTAGAGGAAGTCGAAACTCAAATAATGGTCACGGCGGCGGAGAAGTCGTTGTCGCCACATACGTACGAAAAAAAACATTCCCTTTTGTCGTTTAGTAAAATTCTTCGTATAAAAATATTCCTTTTGACTAAAAGTAAAATTCAAAGGGGTTTATACACCGTATAAAGGAAAGTTATGTATAAAACCAAATATGCCTCAATGAAAGGAGATTGATACGAAGTCCCTTACAAAGATCATTTTTTAAATATAATAGATCTATTATGTGTATTCACTGTAAGTACACACAATGAAAGTAAAAATACAAGATAGGACATAATAATATCATGACATAATTTGAAAGTAGGAGATTAACCCAAAGAATGGAAATTGGGTTAAGAAGTTCCCTTACCTCGTGTCTAACTTGACTCGATCGTTCTTTAACCTCCTGAATAATAAGCTAGAGTTAATTTCTACTTGCTTAAGAACCTTTTTCAAGTTCATTATTCCTTTTACATCACTTATTACCATGTTATGAACATTATGTAATTATTTAAGTTAATAACGGTTGTTTTGTCAATCTTTGGTACTTGAGTCAAAAATAAACTTCTTATAATTACAAGTTGTTCATGTGGAAAAATATCCATTATATCCAGAATTTTATTCATGATGTAGGTATCATATATATCATATATATCCAGTATATAAAATAATTTATAATATTACATAACATTTAGAGGTAAGAAATGAAATGCACCGTTCATGGAGACGGTAAACCGTACGTATGCATGAACGCTACTTTCATTTCTATTTCGTATTTAATGGAATGAAATTGTAATTATATAAAGTTATACTATAATTCCAGTATAATATAATGTATAATACCATTTACTCCATCCTTTATACATCCCACGTATGGCATTAACGATTCAAATCACTTTGAGGGGGCGGTAGTCCGCACTTCCTAAAATGAAATTATCGAGTTTACCCATAATGGAAATCGTAAAGGTATACCATAAATGAAAAATACAGAATCATAAGGAAAAAAACATAATATATATCATATATAAAAATATTGTCATCATAATGGCCACCATGAGAAGTGTTAAAAGAATATTGAACAATCATCGTTTCGTGAGGCAGAAATTTTCCAACAACAGAAATAGTATGTTCTTTAACCATTAGACAAAGGTGTGTGTAAGTGTAAATCAAATACTTCTCATAAAAACAACCTAGTATATTTAATATACTGGTTTTTTTACAAAAGAAAGGAATAAAAATAGTTTAAGGGGTTGGAGAAGCAAAATAAAACAAAATGACATAAGAGAAGACATTACCTTAAAATTGGGTAACTCTTTTTGATTTGAGACAAAGGCTTCCTTGATAAGACTTATGCCCAATGTGAGGCTTCTAGGAGTAATATAGGTAAGTTTAGAGAGTATTTGGGCAGAGTTTGGACGAGCCAAATGGCTTTTATAGTGTTAATAAGGTGGTAGAGGTGGGGGCCTTTTATAAGAGGAGAGGAGGAGCACTCTTGTAAAGTCATGAAATGTTACATTATTATGAAATGATTTTAGGATTTTAAAGGCCCCACAATGATATATTTCTAGGATAAGGTGATAAGGGTTCTAAATCTACTCATAAAATAGGTTTTTGCCATGTGCAAGTCTTAGATTTTACATTATCTTTTCATTTTATTTAAATCGTTAATTAATGAGCTAATCGATGCATCATCATGGTGTCATAAAAAATTTAATTTATTTAATTTCTTAAAATTAAAAAAAATCATGATGTAGAAAATCTTTTTATCTTTCCAATTAATATTTATATTTGAAAATTTAACTTATATAACCCCATGTAATAATTTTTTTAGTAAAACAACACATGTTTGTGACAATTTTATTTTTACATTAAATAAAAAGTTATTAATGTCATTTTCTTACCCAAGTGGCTCCATGGGGTCCCCAAGTTGACCCATGGATTTTCTTGGTCGGTCATGACTCATCCAATAAGGCTAGGACAAGTGTAAAGGTAATTTCATATTATTATAACATTATTTTTACCTTACGTTACACTAATTACCTTTAATCGCGATTAATAGAACTTAAAAGTTCATATTCACCAAAAATTATTTTAATCCCATTGAACTACATTTTACTTCCTAATGAAAACCATGTATGTCGGATTTTTTAAATTCAATACACAGAAGTGGTAATGTTTCATTTACACGAAAAATTAGTTTTTAAACTACCACTTAGTGGTTTCACTATTCATCAAAAATTGAAGTTTTTCAGAAAAATACCAAAAATTAAACCTAAGCTATATTTGATATTCCAAATTCAAAAATGATGTATATTTTACAAAATTCAAAACATATAAGTTTCATTAATTAATTTTATAATCAATTCCCACTGTCACAACAAATAGCGTGTTTTTAAGAAACAATATATATCAAAAGATTGACACTTTTTTATGTATAATTTCAAAGTGAAATTAATTTTAATGACCACCATTGGATAAAATGGTAAAAATATATTATAATTACACTTTAGAACCACTCAATTGTATAATTTATCACTATAAATTATTTTGATTAAAAATGTTGTTTTTAAGTATTTTTCACTATTCATCAAAAATTGGAAGTTTTCAGAAAAATACCAAAAATTCAACATAGGATAATTTTGATATTTCGAATCCAAAAATGAAGTCCATTTTGAAATATAAAATTTATATAATTTCAAAAAGTGTGTATTACTATTCATAACTGCTACTTTTATTGGTCGCGGTGTGTTAGAACCCGAGGTTGTGTACAACACACGATGTTCTATTATTCAAAGAGGAGCGTACCCTAGAATCTTGGGGTGTTACATTCTCCCCTACTTCAATAAATTGCGTCCTCGCAATTCAAAATTTTTCTTTGAAAATAAAAGGTTGAAAATAGAAAATACCTTTGTGGAAAACCCACATCGGAAATAGGGTTAATAAAAATATAACTTTAAAAGAAAGAAAGTGAAGTACAAAGGCCACCCGAGATAGCCCATACTAGGATTCTATGAAAATATGGATATTGAGGAAAAACAAACCATCAAGGTCTGATGGAGAGTTATATAAAACAGGATTATGAGAAAGTTAACTACAAGAAAATCACAAACTTGTGATTGGTTAAACGGTCATTGATTCCCAAATTGGAAAAGTTAACCGACAACATTTTTGTTTTAAGTTACCTTTCATAAAGTTGGGGAATTTATTTAGGAGATTTACTAAGAACGTAAGGAAATATACTTACATGTCATGTAGAATTTCATTATTTAATAAATTTTTACCACAAACCCATCTTTCACTCCAAAAGGTAATAGAACTCAAAAATATTCTATTTATCATAATTGTATAAGGTTCCAAATATTAACACATAATATTTAGATTAGGAAAACTTTTTTGTAATAACTAGGGACTTCCTGTAGGCTAGTGGTAGGTAATAAAGGCCTCTTGCACTATGGTTGTGGGTTCAATTCCTACAGCTTTGTCCAACACGACGGGTTATCCCCCAACCTGCAGGTTTTCCTCTTCCTAAAACTATAGTATTATAATATTCCAAAAATAATCTTCATAAATTTTTTAACCTTAAACAATACTATCCAAAGTTCAACTTAATAAATTACAACCTTTATAGTTATCCAAAATACCTCTGTCCAGACTTTCTCTAGAAGTTCTTTAAATTCCAAAATAAATTTTAACATTAGATTCCCCAAGCAAAGTAAAGTTTCTCTTATTGTCACATACTAAAAATATGATTACCTTAATCATATTAAAATCTTAATGAAAACAACAAGTACTGCAGTACAATCCTTATATATATCACATTATTCTTATAACCAGAATATAATCCTTGAGTCCAAAAGCACCAATACATTAATTATTCTACTTCAACTGTAGTAACAGCATAATCTTGGCCTTGCTCCCTTGGCCTTTTCTGAGGTAAGTTTCATTGGCGCTTAGGGCATTGATTTGCATACTTCCCCATTTCTCTACAATTGTAGCATTCAACATTGTTAGCCTCTTTCTTTACCTTTCAATCACGAGCCTGGTGACCTTTTTCTCCACATTTATAACAAACTCTCATTCCTTTTAGGCAAGTACCGGGGTGATTCTTCCCACAATTATCGCATAATGGAAAATCCTTATTTCACTTTTTCCCTTTATCTGTCTCTTGCTCCACCGTTCTCTTCTTCTCTTGCTTTACTTTATTGTCATAAGATTTAGAGAATTCCTTTTCTGTCTTGATAGAACACAAGACTATATCTTAGTACGTTGAGAAAGATTGTGATACTAAAGCTCGATGGAGAAATGGTTTTAACCCATCAAAGAAATAATCAATATTACTTCTTGTGTTACGTATATAATCTGTAGCATGTCTTGCCAACCTTGTAAAGTTTGCCTCATACTTTGCGACATTCTCATCCTCCTTCTGCCTCAGACTCAGAAATTTCTTTTCCATATCTGCTCGATGGTCATGTGGAAAGTATTTTTCTAAGAAAATCTCTTTGAACTCTCTCCATTCCATACTTGATACTTCTTCATCTTCCTTTGTGTTTTTAATCAGCGACCACCATTGATCGATATCTCTAGTGAGGTGGTAAACTATCATGACCACCTTCTCCCTTTCGCTACTCCCCAAGGCATGGAATATTTTCTCTAAAGAGTTTATCAATTTCTCAGCTACTAATGCATTTATACCCCCATTAAATATTGGTAGTTGTTACCTCATGAAACGATTTAACATTGGTCCTCCACATTGTGGATCAGGGTACTCCATACGAGTAAGGATATTATTCATAACCTGAGTGAGTTGTCCCAGTATGGTGATAATCTGATCATCACCAGTTGTATCACCAGCTCCATTATAATTATATTTAGCAGGAGGTAAATCCCTACATGGAGTGTGTGCATTGATAAGATTTTCATTCCTTCCACTAGGCACCATTTCTAAACAATTTCATAAACTAGATTAGTTTATGAATCGAAATACATAATTCCATACTTGTAAAACACTTAACATAAATTGAAATATTTATGGATATAATCCATAATAATAAAAATGTTTTCTTTGAGGAATTATATACTCATAACCCTTCATAGTGGTTTGTAAAGAAAATGAGAATTATCCTAAGCATATCCCTCGGGAGTGTCGTAACCAAGAGTGCAGCAAGGCCCGTTGTCGTGCACCAGTTCCCGTTCAAGTCTAGCTCAAAGCGGTGTTTTCGGGTTTTACCCCTAGGTACATCTGTGCCAGAGCCGCCTCTACCTGCTCGTATCCAGACTGGGATGTATTGCTCAGAAAACTCACAAAATCACTATAATTCCGAAATTCTAGGAAGTTCTTCTATACTAATCCTCAAAGTCTATATTAGGTCTATGCGCTCTAATTATATTTTATCTAAATCTATCTTCCAAGGTTAGTAGTAAATTGACTCTGATACCAACTGTAATTCCCCGACCCCAGTTACCCAGAGTCGGTGCATTATTGCGCAACATTGGTATGATCACAAAATATCAATTCTTGAAAGGTCGATTAGTTTAGTAGCCTTGGAAAAACTAGATACATCCATAAGCCTTACATTATATCATAAAGTGAAACAAAACTACAACAACATCTTGTCTTCATATCCCCTCATACTATCCCTTCAGGTCATTCATAATATACTTCTTCACATCCTGGAAAAATTAAAACATTGGAAGGGGTGAGCTCAGATGCTCAGTAAGGATAACAATATAGCGGAAGCTTTCATAAATAAACATAAAGATTTAAGGCAATGTATAACTAAACAAAATCCTTTTAAACATGAAATTCGGAAAAATATGAAAAAATAAAATAAAATAATGCCATTTAATTATTCACATGGATATTCTACTGGTCAAATAATCACATGAAATATCAATAACCACTTTCATAATGATGGAATGCATAATTCCAGACTATCATAACCACGTAGCCAAGGCCTCGTGCCACGACTACAAATAATATTTTTTCAAGGCATCGTGCCAAGACACTAGTTTGTCTCATGAGACCTACCGATGCATCGAGGAGCTATAGCGGTCTCCACCCATCACTTATTAAGTCCAATGCATTCCTCATATGAACAGGTTTAAACATATCATAAACCATAACATAATCGTATCACATAAAACATGCATAAAGGAAACATAACATTTCCACATTTCAATCACAAGATATCAATACAACACATTGAGATAATACAAAAATTATCAAAACCATTTTCAATACCAAAATAAAAGAAAAGTAAAACATGGTATTTATTTTTCATTTTTTTTAAAAAGTTATGGCTTGTAGAGGAAGCCGAAACTCAAATAATGGTCACGGCGGTGGAGAAGTCATTGTCGCCACATACGTATGACAAAAAAACATTTCCTTTTGTCGTTTAGTAAAACGCTTCATATAAAAATATTCCTTTTAAATAAAAGTAAAATTCAAAGGGGTTTATACACCGTATAAAGGAAAGTTATGTATAAAACAAAATATGCCTCAATGAAAGGAGATTGAGACGAAGTCCCTTACAAAGATAATTTTTTAAATAAAATAGATCTATTATGTGTATTCACTTTAAGTACACACAATGAAAGTACAAATACAAGATAGGACATAATAATATCATGACATAATTTGAAAGTAGAAGATTAACCCAAAGAATGGAAATTGGGTTAAGAAGTTCCCTTACCTCATGTCTAACTTGATTTGATCGTTCTTTAACCTCCTGAATAATAAGATAGAGTTAATTTATACTTGTTTAAGAACCTTTTTCAAGTTCATTATTCCTTTTACATCACTTATTACCATGTTATGAACATTATGTAATTATTTAAGTTAATAACGGTTGTTTTGTCGATCTTTGGCACTTGATTCAAAAATAAACTTCTTATAATTACAAGTTGTTCATGTGGAAAAATATCCATTATATCCAGAATTTTATTCATGATTTAGGTATCATATATATCATATATATCCAGTATATACAATCATTTATAATATTACATAACATTTAGATGTAAGAAATGAAATGCACTGTTCATGGAGACGGTAAGCCGTACGTACACATGAACGCTACTTTCATTTCTATTTCGTATTTAATGGAATGAAATTGTAATTCTATAAAGGTATAATATAATTCCAGTATAATATAATATATAATACCATTTACTCCATCCTTTATACATCCCACATATGGCATTAACGATTCAAATCACTTTGAGGGGGCGGTAGTCCGCACTTCCTAAAATGAAATTATCGAGTTTACCCATAATGGAAATCGTAAAGGTATGAAATAAATGAAAAATACATAATCATAAGTAAAAAAACATAATATATATCATATATAAAAATAGTGTCATCATAATGGCCACCATGAGAGGTGTTAAAATAAGATCGAGCAATCATCGTTTCGTGAGGCAGAAATTTGCCAACCACAGAAATAGTATGTTCATTAACCATTAGACGAAGGTGTGTGTAAGTGTAAATCAAATCCTTCTCATAAAAACAACCTATTATATTTAATATACTGGTTTTGTTACAAAAGAAATGAATAAAAAGAGTTTAAGGGGTTGGAGAAGCAAAATAAAACAAAATAACATAAGAGAAGACATTACCTTAAAATCGGGTAACTCTTTTTGATTTGAGACAAAGGCTTCCTTGATAAGACTTATGCCCAAAGTGAGGATTCTAGGAGTAATATAGGGAAGTTGAGAGAGTATTTGTGCAGAGTTTGGCCGAGCCCAATGGCTTTGATGGTGTGAATAATGTGGTAGAGTTGGGGGCCTTTTATAAGAGGAGAGGAGGGGCACTCTTGTAAAGTCATGAAATGTTACATTATTATGAAATTATTTTAGGATTTTAAAGGCCCCAAAATGATATATTTCGAGGATAAGGTGATAATTTTTCTAAATATACTCATAGAATAGGTTTTTGACATGTTTAAGTCTTATATTTTACATTATCTTTTCATTTTATTTAAATCATTAATTAATGAGGTAATCGCTGCATCATCATGGTGTCATAAAAAATTTAATTTATTTAATGTCTAAAAATTAAATAAAAAATATCATTATGTATAAAATATTTTTATCTTTTCAATTAATATTTATAGTCGAAAAGTTAACTTATATAACCCCATGTAATAATTGTTTTAGTAAAACAACACATGTTTGTGAATATTTTATTTTTACTTTAAATAAAAAGTTATTAATGTCATTTTCTTACCCAAGTGGCTCCATGGGGTCCCCAAGTTGACCCATGTATTTTCTTGGTCGTCCATGACTCACCCAATAAAGTTAGAACAAGTTTAAAGGTAATTTAATATTATTATAACATTATATTTACCTTAGGTTACACTAATTACCTTTAATCGCGATTAATAGAACTTAAAAGTTTCTATTCACCAAAAATTATTTTAATCCCATTGAACCACATTTTACTTACTAATGACAGCCATGTTTGTCAGTTTTTTGAAATTCAATACACATAAGTGGTAATGTTTCATTTACACAAAAAATTAGTTTTTAAACTACCACTTAGTGGTTTCACTGTTCATCAAAAATTGAAGTTTTTCAGAAAAATACCAAAAATTCACCCAAACCTATATTTGATATTCCGAATTCAAAAATGATTTCTATTTTAAAAAATTAAAAACATATAAGTTTCATTAATTAATTTTATAATTAATTCCCATTGTCACAACAAATAGCGTGTTTTTAAGAAACAATATATATCAAAAGATTGACAATTGTTTATGTCTAATTTCAAAGTAAAATTAATTTTAATGACCACCATTGGATAAATAAGTAAAAATATATTCTAATTATACTTTAGAACCACTCAATTGTATAATTTATCACTATAAATTATTTTTATTAAAAAAGTTGTTTTTAAGTATTTTTCACTATTCATCAAAAATTGGATGTTTTCAGAAAAATACCAAAAATTCAACATAGTCTAATTTCGATATTCTGAATCCAAAAATGAAGTCCATTTTAAAATATAAAATTTAGATAATTTCAAAAAGTGGGTATTACTATTCATAACTGCTACTTTTATTGGTCGCGGTGTGTTAGAACTCGAGGTTGCGTACAACACATGCTGCTCTATTATTCAAAGAGGAGCATACCCTTGAAGCTTGGGGTGTTACATTCTCCCCTACTTCAATAAATTGTGTCCTCGTAATTTAAAATTTTTCTTTGAAAATAAAAGGTTGAAAATAGAAAATACCTTTGTGGAAAACCCACATCGGAAATAGGTTTAATAAAAATATAACTTTAAAAGAAAGAAAGTGAAGTACAAAGGCCACCCGAGATAGCCCATACTAGGATTCTATGAAAATATGGATATGGAGGAAAAACAAACCATCAAGGTCTGATGGAGAGTTATATAAAACAGGATTAGGAGAAAGTTAACTACAAGAAAATCACAAACTTGTGATTGGTTAAAAGGTCATTGATTCCCAAGTTGGAAAAGTTAACCGACAACATTTTTGTTTTAAGTTACCTTTCATAAAGTTGGGGAATTTATTTAGGAGATTTACTAAGAACGTAAGGAAATATACTTACATGTCATGTAGAATTTCATTCTTTAGTAAATTTTTACCACAAACCCATCTTTCACTCCAAAAGGTAATAGAACTCAAAAATATTCTATTTATAATAATTGTATAAGGTTCCAAATATTAACACATACCATTTAGATTAGGAAAACTTTTTTTTAATAACTAGGGACTTCCTGTTGGCTAGTGGTAGGTAATAAAGGCCTCTTGCACTATGGTTGTGGGTTCGATTCCTACAGCTTTGTCCGACACGACGGGTTATCCCCCAACCTACAGGTTGTCCTTTTCCTAAAACTATAGTATTATAATATTCCAAAAATAATCTTCATAAATGATTTAACCTTAAACAATACTATCCAAAGTTCAACTTAATCCATTACAACCTTTATAGTTATCCAAAATACCTCTGTCCAGACTTTCTCTAGAAGTTCTTTAAATTCCAAAATAAATTGTAACATTAGATTCCCCAAACAAAGTAAAGTTTCTCTTATTGTCACATACTAAAAATATGATTACCTTCATCATATTAAAATCTTAATGAAAACAACAAGTACTGCAGTACAATCCTTATATATATCACATTATTCTTATAACCAGAATATAATCCTTGAGTCCAAAAGCACCAATACATTAATTATTCCACTTCAACTGTAGTAACAGCATAATCTTGGCCTTGCTCCCTTGTCCTTTTCTGAGGTAAGTTTCATTGGCTCTTAGGGCATTGATTTGCATACTTCCCCATTTCATTACAATTGTAGCATTCAACATTGTTAGCCTCTTTCTTTACCTTTCAATCACGAGCCTGGTGACCTTTTTCTCCACATTTATAACAAACTCTCATTCCTTTTAGGCAAGTACCGGGGTGATTCTTCCCACAATTATCGCTTAATGGAAAATCCTTCTTTCACTTTTTCCCTTTATCTGTCTCTTGCTCCACCGTTCTCTTCTTCTCTTGCTTTACTTTATTGTCATAAGATTTAGAGAATTCCTTTTCTGTCTTGATAGAATACAAGACTATATCTTCGTACGTTGAGAAAGATTGTGATACTAAAGCTCGACGGAGAAATGGTTTTAACCCATCAAAGAAACGATCAATATTACTTCTTGTGTTATGTATATAATCTGCCGCATGTCTTGCTAACCTTGTAAAGTTGGCCTCATACTTTGCGACATTCTCATCCTCCTTCTGCCTCAGACTCAGAAATTTCTTTTCCATATATGCTCGATGGTCATGTGGAAAGTATTTTTCTAAGAAAATCTCTTTGAACTCTCTCCATTCCATACTTGATACTTCTTCATCTTTCTTTGTGTTTTGAATCAGCGACCACCATTGATCGACATCTCTAGTGAGGCGGTAAACTATCATGACCACCTTCTCCCTTTCGCTACTCCCCAAGGCATGGAATATTTTCTCTAAGGATTTTATCCATTTCTCAGCTACTAATGGATTTGTACCCAGATTAAATATTGGCGGTTGTTGCCTCATGAAACGATTTAACATTGATCCTCCACATTGCGGATCAGGGTACTCCATACGAGTAATGCTATTATTCATAACCTGAGTGAGTTGTCCCAGTATGGTGATAATCTGATCATCACCAGTTGTATCACCAGCTCCATTATAATTATCTTCAGCAGGAGGGAAATCCCTACATGGAGTGTGTGCATTGATAAGATTTTCATTCCTTCCACTAGGCACCATTTCTAAACAATTTCATAAACTAGATTAGTTTATGAATCGAAATACATAATTCCATACTTGTAAAACACTTAACATAAATTGAAATATTTATGGATATAATCCATAATAATAAAAATGTTTTCTTTGAGGAATTATATACTCATAACCCTTCATAGTGGTTTGTAAAGAAAATGAGAATTATCCTAAGAATATCCCTCGGGAGTGTCGTAACCAAGAGTGCAGCAAGGCCCGTTGTCATGCACCAGTTCCCGTTCGAGTCTAGTCAAAGCGGTGTTTTCAGGTTTTACCCCTAGGTACATCTGTGCCAGAGCCGCCTCTACCTGCTCGTATCCACACTAGGATGTATTGCTCGGAAAACTCACAAAATCACTATAATACCGAAATTCTAGGAAGTTCTTCTATACTAATCCTCAAAGTCTATATTAGGGCTATGCGCTCTAATCATAGTTTATCTAAATCTATCTTCCAAGGTTATTAGTAAATTGCCTCTGATACCAACTGTAATGCCCCGACCCCAGTTACCCAGAGTCGGTGCATTATTGCGTAACATTGGCATGATCACAAAAGATCAATTCTTGAAAGACCGATTACTTTAGTAGCCTTGGAAACACTAGATACATCCATAAGTCTTACATTATATCATAAATTATAACAAAACTACAACAACATCTTGTCTTCATATCCCCTCATACTATCCCTTCAGGTCATTCATAATATACTTCTTCACATCCTGGAAAAATTAAAACATTGGAAGGGGTGATCTCAGATTCTCAGTAAGGATAACAATATAGTGGAAGCTTTCATAAAAAAACATAAAGATTTAAGGCAATGTATAACTAAACAAAAGCCTTTTAAACATGAAATTCGGCATAATATGGAAAAATAAAATGAAATATTGCCATTTACTTATTCACATGGATATTATACTGGTCGAATAATCACATGCAATATCAATAACCACTTTCATAATGATGGAATGCATAATGCCAGACTATCATAACCACGTAGCCAAGGCCTCGTGCCACGACTACAAAAAATATTTTGTCAAGGCATCGTGCCAAGACACTAGTTTGTCTCATGAGACCTACCGATGCATCGAGGAGCTATAGCGGGCTCCACCCGTCACTTATTAAGTCCAATGCATTCCTCATATGAACAGGTTTAAACATATCATAAACCATAACATAATCGTATCACATAAAACATGCATAAAGGAAACATAACATTTCCACATTTCAATCACAAGATATCAATACAACACATTGAGATAATACAAAAATTATCAAAACCATTTTCAATACCAAAATAAAAGAAAAGTAAAACATGGTATTTATTTTTCATTTTATTTAAAAAGTTATGGCTTGTAGAGGAAGACGAAACTCAAATAATGGTCACGGCGGTAGAGAAGTCATTGTCGCCACATACGTATGACAAAAAAACATTTCCTTTTGTCATTTAGTAAAACGCTTCATATAAAAAGATTCATTTTGACTAAAATTAAAAGTCAAAGGGGTTTATACACCATATAAAGAAAAGTTATGTATAAAACAAAATATGCCTCAATGAAAGGAGATTGAGATGAAGTCCCTTACAAAGATCATTTTTCAAATAAAATAGATCTATTATGTGTATTCACTGTAAGTACACACAATGAAAGTACAAATACAAGATAGGACATAATAATATCATGACATAATTTTAAAGTAGGAGATTAACCCAAAGAATGGAAATTGGGTTCAGAAGTTCCCTTACCTCATGTCTAACTTGACTCGATCGTTCTTTAACCTCCTGAATAATAAGATAGAGTTAATTTCTACTTGCTTAAGAACCATTTTCAAGTTCATTATTCCTTTTAAATAACTTACTACCATGTTATGAACATTATGTAATTATTTAAGTTAATAACAGTTGTTTTGTCGATCTTTGGCACTTGATTCAAAAATAAACTTCTTATAATTACAAGTTGTTCATGTGGAAAAATATCCATTATATCCAGAATTTTATTCATGATGTAGGTATCATATATATCATATATATCCAGTATATACAATCATTTATAATATTACATAACATTTAGAGGTAAGAAATGAAATGCACTGTTCATGGAGACGGTAAGCCGTACGTACACATGAACGCTACTTTAATTTCTATTTCGTATTTAATGGAATGAAATTTTAATTATATAAAGGTATACTATAATTCCAGTATAATATAATATATAATACCATTTACTCTATCCTTTATACATCCCACATATGGCATTAACAATTCAAATCACTTTGAGGGGGCGGTAGTCCGCACTTCCTAAAATGAAATTATCGAGTTTACCCATAATGGAAATCGTAAAGGTATTCCATAAATGAAAAATACAGAATCATAAGGAAAAAAACATAATATATATCATATATAAAAATATTGTCATCATAATGGCCACCATGAGAGGTGTTAAAATAAGATTGAACAATCATCGTTTCGTGAGGCAGAAATTTGCCAACCATAGAAATAGTATGTTCTTTAACCATTAGACGAAGGTGTGTGTAAGTGTAAATCAAATACTTCTCATAACAACAACCTAGTATATTTAATATACTGGTTTTGTCACAAAAGAAAGGAATAAAAAGAGTTTAAGGGGTTGGAGAAGCAAAATAAAACAAAATAACATAAGAGAAGACATTACCTTAAAATAGGGTAACTCTTTTTGATTTGAGACAAAGGCTTCCTTGATAAGACTTATGCCCAAAGTGAGGCTTCTAGGAGTAATATAGGGAAGTTGAGAGAGTATTTGGGCAGAGTTTGTCCAAGCCAAATGGCTTCGATGGTGTGAATAAGGTGGTAGAGGTGGGGGCCTTTTATAAGAGGAGAGGAGGGGCACTCTTGTAAAGTCATGAAATGTTACATTATTATGAAATTATTTTAGGATTTTAAAGGCCCCACAATGATATATTTAGAGGATTAGGTGTTAAGGGTTCTAAATATACTCATAGAATAGGTTTTTGACATGTGTAATTCTTATATTTTACATTATCTTTTCATTTTATTTAAATCGTTAATTAATGAGGTAATCGCTGCATCATCATGGTGTCATAAAAAATTTAATTTATTTAATGTCTAAAAATTAAATAAAAAATATCATGATGTATAAAATCTTTTTATCTTTTCAATTAATACTTATAGTCGAAAAGTTAACTTATATAACCCCATGTAATAATTTTTTTAGTAAAACAACACATGTTTGTGACAATTTTATTTTTTACTTTAAATAAAAAGTTATTAATGTCATTTTCTTACCCAAGTGGCTCCATGGGGTCCCCAAGTTGACCCATGGATTGTCTTGGTCGGCCATGACTCACCCAATAAAGGTAGAACAAGTTTAAAGGTAATGTCATATTATTATAACATTATTTTTACCTTAGGTTACACTAATTACCTTTAATCGCGATTAATAGAATTTAAAAGTTACTATTCACCAAAAATTATTTTAATCCCATTGAACCACATTTTAATTCCTAATGACAGCCATGTATGTCAGTTTTTTGAAATTCAATACACAGAAGTGGTAATGTTTCATTTACACGAAAAATTAGTTTTTAAACTACCACTTAGTGGTTTCACTGTTCATCAATAATTGAAGTTTTTCAGAAAAATAACAAAAATTCACCCTAAGCTGTTTTTGATATTCCGAATTCAAAAATGATGTCTATTTTAAAAAACTAAAAACATATAAGTTTCATTAATTAATTTTATAATTAATTCCCACTGTCACAACAAATAGCGTGTTTTTAAGAAACAATATATATCAAAAGATTGACAATTGTTTATGTCTAATTTAAAAGTAAAATTAATTTTAATGACCACCATTGGATAAATTGGTAAAAATATATTCTAATTATACTTTAGAACCACTCAATTTTATAATTTATCACTATAAATTATTTTTATTAAAAAAGTTGTTTTTAAGTATTTTTCACTATTCATCAAAAATTGGATGTTTTCAGAAAAATACCAAAAATTCAACATAGTCTAATTTCGATATTCTGAATCCAAAAATGAATTCCATTTTAAAATATAAAATTTAGCTAATTTCAAAAGGTGGGTATTACTATTCATAACTGCTACTTTTATTGGTCGCGGTGTGTTAGAACTCGAGGTTGCGTACAACACACGCTGCTCTATTATTCAAAGAGGAGCATACCATGGAAGCTTGGGGTGTTACAAAATTTGTGTTTTGGTAAAAACTCATACCATAGTCTGTGAGTGTGTGTTTCATCCACAACACTTGAGCACAACAACTTCCAGCTGCTACATATTCAGCTTCAGTAGTGGAAAGTGCTACTGAGTGTTGTTTTTTGCAAGACCAAGAAACTAATGAATCTCATAAGAAATGACAAGTTTCAGATGCACTTTTCCTATCCATTATACATCCACCAAAGTCAGCATCCAAAAAACTTTTTAAAACAAAATCATTTACATAAGTATAAAAGAGTCTAAGATCTGTGGTTCCCTTTAAGGAGTGAAAAATTCTTTTCACTGCCTTTAAATGGGATTTCTTTGGATTGGATTGATATCTTTCACATAAGCATACTGAAAACATTAAGTCTGGATGACTAAATGATACGTAAAGTAGGATTCTTATCATACCTCTAAAAGATGTTTGATCTACTGGTTTCCCTGCTTGATCAAGATCGAGTGAATTTGAGGTACCAATGGGAGTACTTATACTCTTAGTGTTGTCATATCCATACTTTTTACGAATATCTTTAATATACTTATGTTGGGATATATAGATTCCTTCTGGTTTTTGAGAAATTTGAAAACCAAGGAAAAATGTCAACTCACCCATCATACTCATTTCAAACTCAGATTTCATTAGATCCGCAAAAAAATCAGTTAAAGATTTCCGAGTTGAACCAAATATAATGTCATTAATATAAATTTGAACAATCGATACATTTATCTTATCTTTCTTTATAAGAAGTTTTGGATCATCATTTCCTCTAACATAATTGTTTTGAAGAAAAAATCATATAAGTCTATCATACCATGCTCGAGGGGCTTGCATAAGTCCATAAAATCTTTGGTAAGTTTGTAAACATGTTCAAGATGTTTTTAATCTTCAAAACCAGGAGGTTCAGCGACAAAAACTTCCTCTTATACAAAACCATTAAGGAAAGCACATTTAACATCCATTTGGAAAATCTTGAAATTGTAGAATGCTGCAAAGGCAAGTAGAATAAAAATATATTCAAGTCTAGTTACAAGAGCATAGGTTTCTTCATAGTCCATTCCTTATTTTGATTATAGCCTTTAGTAACCAATCTAACTTAATTTATTACTATGATTCCATTTTCATCACATTTATTTCTGAAGACCCATTTTACTCCAATAACAGAAGTTTCCTTTGGTCTTTTAACCAAGGTCCATACTTTATTCCTTTCGAATTCATTTATCTCATCTTTCATAGCATTTATCCAATCATCATAACCTAAAGCTTCATCAGTGATTTTTGGTTATAATTGGGAAAGGAATTCTAGTTGCTCAACTTAATTTCTTAAGGAACTTCTAGTCCTTACAGGTTGATTTACATCACCAATGAAAATTTTACTGGGATGATTCTTAAGAAACAACTGATTTGGGTTTTTTAAAACTTGTTCATCAATGTAGGTTAGGAAATATTCTGGGGTAAATGTTTCAGAAATACCTTATTGAACATTTTTCTTATCTGAATGATCTTCTAACAAAGGTTGATAATCAGTTATTGAAAACACATCTGAAGATGTAAGTTGACATTGTTTAAAAACAAAAGGATCGGTTTCATCAAATTTGACATGCATTGTTTCTTCAACAGTACAAGTATTTTTATTGTAAACTCTATAATCCTTAGAAGTTGTGGAGTAGCCTAAGAAAATTCCTTCATCATATTTTGGTGCGAATTTTTGTAGATTATCTTTAGTATTCAGAATGAATACCTTGCAACCAAAAACCTTAAAGTAGGAAAGTCTAGGTTTTCTACCATTCCATAACTCATAAGAAGTTTTATTAATAAAAGGTCTAATAAAAACACAATTTATAGTATAACAAGCAGTACTTACAGATTCAGCCCAAAAATGTTTGTCTACCGAATATTTACTCAACACGGTTCTTGTTATCTCTTGAAGAATTATATTTCTTCTTTCAACAACACCATTTTGTTGAAGTGTTCTGGGTGATGAGAAGTTATGAGTAATGCATTTTCTACTACAAAAAGTTTCAAAATCAGAATTTTGAAATTCTCATCCATAATCACTATGAATAGTTATTAAAGGAAGGTTTTTCTCATTTTTAACTTGGGATCTAAAATTTTTGAAATAAGAAAAATCTTCAAATTTCTTTGCTAGAAAATAGACCCTCCTAAATCTAGTGTAATCATCAACTAAGAAAAATACATAATATTTTCCTCCAATGCTTCTAGTTTGTGTTGGACCAAAATGATCCATATGCACTAATTTTAATGCATCAGTGGTTGAGATTTCACAAACTAATTTAAAACTTGATTTATGTTACTTTCCATATTGACAAGGATCACAAACTTTTGAAGAATCAAATCTAAGATCCAGTTTATCATTAACTAGTCTTTTCTTAGAGAGTTTGCAGATATTCCTAAGGTTATAGTGTCCTAATATTCTATTCCACAACCAAGAATGATCTTACATTTCACTAAGGCAAGGTAAATCTTTTCTCCTAAGGTATTTTAAGTTCAGTGTGTAAACATTCTCTTACTTATGGGCAGAAAGAATAAACTCTTCCTTGTAATTGTGTACTAAGCACTTTTTATTCTTAAAATTCACAAGGTAACCTTCATCACATAATTGAATTATGCTAATGAGGTTGTTCTTAAGACCCATAATAAATAAAACATTTGAAATCAATGTTTTTTCAAGAAGCACAATGTTACCTATACCAACAATTTATCCCTTAGCATTATCTCCAAAAGTTACTTTTCCTCCTTTCGACTTGATAATCATTTCAAAGAAGTTTTTGTTACCAGTCATATGTCGGGAACATCCACTATCCATGTACCATGTATTGTTGTTGGTAATATCCTTATTTTCCTAAAAATAATAGTGTTAGATTTTTGGAACCCAAACTTTCTTGGATCCGGAAACTTCAGAAAGAAAAATTTTAAGAATACACATTTTCTTTGAAAAATAAGCTTTATGAAAACCTAAAGATTGAGTTTTATTTAAGGAACAATTTTTCACCTAATTCCTACCACACTAACACTTAGTGTAGAATGGACCACTTTGAGGAACAAAATAATTGTTACTAAAAATCGGTTTTGAACTTGTATAACCAAAACCAGAATTATTCCTTAGAGGTTGGATTTGAGAATACATCTTATCAAAATTTTCCTTACATAAGGTAAATTTTGACAAACACTTCCTCAAGGAAAATATTTCTGAATTTAGTTTAATAACTAATTTCTTATCCTCATAAGCATTAGTTTTAGTACTATATTTAGGATCGAAAACATTTTTCTTAGAAATTACATTTTCTATATCCTTAGAAAGTTTAACCTTCTCAGAATTAACTTCCTCAAGTTTTTTTGAAATTATTTAAAAATCAAAGGTTTCCTTATCATGATATTTAGAAAGATCTGATATTTCCTTAGTAATAATAGGAATCCTATAATTTTCTTTATCAAGCTTTTTCTTAACTTTAGAATTTTCTATCTCAAGAAGCTTAGCAAACCTAGAAACTTCTTCATAGGTAGGTAAAGTATTATCCTCATAAGAAGAATATTATTCATATAAGGATTCATAGTATTTACTATCACTATAATTAGAATTCAAGGATACATTGGTGATGGATTCAGCATTGTGTACCTTTTCTATTAAACAATGATTTTCAATAGGAATTCTGGCTATTAGACTAAGATTCTTCTGTCCATAAGATTTGTAATATGAGGATTCATCAGAAGAGTCTCCACCACTGGCACTCCAGGTGTCATTAGATTTCAAAACATTCTTATCTTTAGCTTTGTAGTACTTCTTTCTATTTCTCTCAGAATTATTTTCCTTTCTATCTTTTCTCTTAAGCATAGGAAAATCAGGCCTTATATGTCCAACTATTTTTCATTCATTACAAGTGACTTCAGAGTCTTTGTTATCCTTTATTTAGTTTTTCTTATATCTATAATGAAAGTCCTTATTCCCAACTATATTGTTCATCCATAAAGAAAGATTAGATAGTTCATTCTCAGAATGTTCACTTTCACGTGATTTATATAAAATAGTAACCTTCTTATAATTAGATCTTGTAACTCTATCAGGAGTCTTGGATTTCATATAATTTTAAGTAGTTGTAAAAGAAACACTTAAATTTCTATTCTTCATATTAACATTATCAGAATCTCTCTTCATTCTAGTCTCATGTTGAAGAAGTGTTCCAAAAATCTCATCAAGAGTGATCTGTGAGACTTTCTTATTCTCATATATAGCTGTTCTCTTGGATTCCCACTCATTAGGCATGATGTCTATAATCTTGTATATAATTTCCTCATCATCTGAACCTTTTCACTCATAGATTGTAACCTGATGACAATAATCATAAATCTCTGTTGTACCTTACATATAGGTTCTCCATAAGGAAATAAAAAACCATGGTACTCATCTCTAAGCATAGATCTTCTAGTTTTAATAACATTGGAAGTTACAAAATGTGTAACTTCAAGCATCGTCCAAATACAATTTGCTACTTCACAAGAAGAAATCCGTCTATATATATTCTTGTTTATGGAACACAACAAAGTATTGTGTACCTTATAGTTTAGTTGATATTCTAACTTTTCTTGATTAGTAAAAGTTCTGACTTTCTTAACATAAATCTTGTAATCTCCAGTAAGCATAACAAATTTTTCCACTCCAGTGTTAATAATAAAAGTGTTCATACGATCTCTCCAATATTCATAATCATTCCCATCAAAAATAGGTGGTCTAGAAGGATTAATATTGTCAATTGAACCAACATTCATTATTTCCATCTTAAAGAAAATATTTCCACACAAACTTTTCAGTAATATATATTTGTAAACAAAGATAACAATATCCTAAGAAAGGAAAATATAGAACAATGAAAAAATTGAGCAAGAAAACTTATATTTTAATATAAGTGTTTCAAAGACCTATTATGATACCAATTGTAGGATCAAAATGATATTGATTGTAGTATCAGAATAATGATGTAGATGATCAATATACAATAGAAGGGTGAATTTTATACAGTAAAAAATTCCTTTGGAACTTTTAAATATTGTAATGTTTAACAAAGTTAAACAAGGTAAATTCCAAAGACCTGTTAGTTTCTATAAATTTGATTGATTCCGGAAATGTGGTTCTGGAAACGAAACTTAAGAAAAGTTTACATAGATAAATATTCTACCTTAAAGAGTATATAATCTCACTAATCAGAGTACAAGTATAAGAAAGTATAAGACAGTTATACTTTCCTCAACAACCAAAATGTAGTGGAAAACATGAAACAATACATGTAACAAGTAGTAAATATTTTAACCCAAAGAAAAGGGTATCTAAAAACCTTGGATAAAGGTCCCTTGATTTATACTTTCAATAAAGTTTGTCTTATGTGCACCAGGTTAATCCCTCAATACGAATATCGGAGTCTGCCTTCCTATCCCCACAAGCCCTCGAACTTCAAGGTAGTCGGCACCTCTGTCTTCTTATCCTAGGAAACCCTCAAATGTACTCAACAACATTCAGAGTCGCACGAAGAAATTCTGAACAAGATGATCACTACGCACAAAGCATGAAGGCCTCTCTCTAGAAATCACTTCATAGCATGTAATCTCTAGAGTCGTAGAATAGTTCATCAATGTTATGAGCTCTTTCAAATGAGCTCCTATTTATAGGCACATATTCAACGGTTTTCTCCCTCCTCCAATGGTCATATTTTTCCTTCAATTTTAGAGGGACTTGTAAAAATGTCATTCAAACAATGGTTGGTTAGAAATGGAAAGCACGACATCGTTTTATAACTCAAACAAGGGTAAGAAAAAATATGGTTGCTTAACCAAAACCATTTTTTTGAATGTAAGGAAAAATAAAAGTTCAAGGTCTAACCAAAAAACCATTCAGTGTCTATCAAACATGAATATTTGGATTCTGCATTCAAAATAATTCGGAACCTAAATTATATAGAATTTTGGAGTCTGTATTTGAAGGAAATTTGGAGTCTGAATTCATAAGAATTAGGATTCTGAACTCAGAAAGTTCAGAGTTTGAATTCAAAAAATTCAGAGTTTGAACTTAGAAAGTTCGGAGTCTGAATTCAGAGAATTCAGAGTCTGAACTCAGAAAGTTCGGAGTCTGAATTCAGAGAATTCTAAGTCTGAACTCAGAATGTTTGGAGTCTGAATTTAGAGAATTCGGAGTCGGAACTCAGAAAGTTTAGAGTTATAATTCAAAGAATTTGGAGTCTGAACTCAGAATGTTCTAGAGTCTGAATTCAGATAATTCGAAGACTGAATTCAGAGAATTTGAAACCTAAATTTAGAGAATTCAGAGTATGAATTAGGGGAATTCGGAACCTGAATTCAGATCCTAAAAAAAATAATCTATGTATAAGTATTAATAAGATTCTGAGGTTTTAGATACGAAGCCAAATTTTATACTTAGAATGAAAATGAGTTATATTATAATATAAACAATGAAAAAATGGTAAGGATAAATTTCTGTGGGGAAGGAAAATTTCTTTATGAATGTAAAACATAGGGAAAAGAAATTTTCCTTAAGATAGAGTGTTTGGGTTTTTCAAAACAAGAAGGAATGGAAAAGTCATAAGGAAACCTTATTGACTCAATAATAGGGTATGATCCTACTGGTTGAGTCCATCACCTCCTTTTTCTGTGTCAATTGGATTTGTTAAAACCCTTTATTTATACTAATCATGTGATCATTGTTCAATGACTATATTATCAATTTTAAAGATTCTCAACAGTATTTTAAATCCAATTGGATATAATAAAATAAAATATGCTCATGGTTTTTCTATAACCATATATAATAAAACTTTTAATTAAATAAAAAGTGTAATTTTATTTATAAAAATTTGGGATGATACACATTTAGTAGGAATACAAAAATTAGGGATCAAATGAATAAAAAAGTTGTGAATTTTGTAACATTTAGATTAATATTTCTATAGATATGTTTTTTTTTCAAGAATTGATTTTAAAAAAAATACTACTATGTGAATAGAAAATTATTTATAAAAGAATTATGTGACATATTTGATGATGGTTTAAATATATTTTTAAATTTTATAGAGAGTAAGTTTGCATGAAGTGAAATTTGTTTCATGAAATTTAATAAAATTTATTTAAGATCATAATTAAAGATAAAATGAATATAAAATAAATAAGTTGGATAATGAATTTTTCAACCAAATCATGAATTGATGAAAATGTTTACCATTTTAAATGAATTATTTGAGTTGGGTGACCAACCGATTCATATAGCTATATATTTTGTAACTATATTATTAATAAAATCATAAAATTTAAACGGGTTAAATAAAATATGTGACTTTGAATGTGTGTTTTAAACTTAATTAAATATATCAAATAGAAGTTTTCATGAGTTATTGATTTCAATTATTAATAATCTATTATTTTTAATATAATGATTATAATTTAATTTTGTAAGTGAAAATAATTATTGGATATATAATTTTAATTTTATCTCTCTCCAAATCTAGGGATTTGAAATGTGTGGAATTAATAACAAAGAGATAATGTCTAGGAACACATTATTAATGAAGGTTTTGAATATTATTTTTTTGAATGTATCACATATTTTTTATAATGAAACCAAATTTATATTTTTATTAGAATAAATATGTTTTGAAATTACTAATGGGTGTAATGGCCATGAATAAAGACTAGATAACCTAAGGTAATATATTTAGAGTAGAATAAGTGAAAAATTTATCTTATTTGACCATGAAAGAATTAAAATACTTTTTTTTAATAAATGAATAAAAATCTAAGAAAAAGGAAAATGTTAAAATTAAATTAGAAAGATTCTCTATGGTTTGTTTAAAATACTAATACATAAATAATTTTTTTAATATATGTCAAGTGTTAATGATGGGGAATTCTTAATATAATAGTGTAATGATTTAAATAAAGAGTCATTTGGATCTTATTTATTTTAATATTTTTTGAATAATGAAAATAAATTCAACACGTAGAGATATGTATCTTTTCTCTTTACTGATTAATTTACATTGAGTCTTATATCATTTAATTGAATAATAAATTTTATCATCACAAAATGTTTAAATTTTCTTATGAAGTAAAAACGAGTATATTTCATGTTAAGAAAATATAAATGAACAATTTTTTAGACTATATATGTACATGATTTTTCAATTAACATTAAAATTATGGGGGTTTTACAAAATTGTTTTTATCCTTATAGTCCAAAAAATATAGTTACTAAATGGAAGAATAATTATATTATTGACATTAAAAGAATTATGTTTATGGAACATAGGAATTTAAGATATTTTTTGTAAAAAAAATATTATTATTTGTTATTAAAAAGGATAAAATCATTTATGTTCCCCAATGAGGTATGGTTTAAAATTTGACATTGGCTAAATTATTTTCGTATTTTTAAAAATCATTTCCTTATGAAAATAAGAATTAAAAATATTTTGATTTTTGAGTAATGTGTAGTTGAAATTCTATTTTTTGTTCATCAACCAAATGAAATGGTACACTTCTATTTTAATGAGAACATGGAAGGGATTATTGATAATGAAGAAAAGAGGTGATAAAAAATTATTTTATGTTGTTAATGGAATATATTGGATAAAAAAATTGGAAATTATGTTTAAAAAATAATGGAAAATAAAATTATCAAATTATTAAAGAGTATATTGAAGAAAATGTGGATTAAAGTGAAAAGAATATTTTTATTAAAGAAGAGACAACCAAATCACTATATAAAATATTTATAAGAGATAATAAATGTTAAAACTAATATAAATATTCCTTAAATCATTAATATTGTAATGTTCCATAAACTCTATGCTTTATCATGCAACATGCTTGCATATACCAATGATGTGTGATATCACATTATTAGAGGGTATATCATTACACTACATGCGATATCATTTAGATGAATTCCATTTAATATAATGTTATTTGATATGTTTTTATAATGTTTTTTGTTAATTTTTTATGTGTTAAATGGTTTAATGAAGGCATGACATAATGAAAATACATTATAATTTTTATAACATAATATATTTTTCATCTAAATCATGGTAATTTTTTTATACAATGTTTTTGAAATTTTTATACTTAAATAATTTAAGAAATGAATTATGTATATGGACTTCTAAAAAATATAAATAAATTTGAGACCTGGAAATTTTATGTTTGATATTTTTTCAAATTTTGAGAAACTTTTCTTCTGATGGGTGAAACTGTATCTATTACAAAAATTATATTGAAATTTTGATCACGTTGATGGATTTGAGATACAGTAGTCATTTATGTGTTTAATATTGGTGAATTTATTTTGTGTTTTTAATCTTTATAAGTACGAAGTGCCTATGAAACAGGGTAAGTAAAATTTTTTATTAATATATTTATTTTTGGGATTTTATGATTAAATGTTTATGTGGAATGTATGATTTATTATGATGTAGTACGAAAATAAAATATTAAAATACATGGATAAAATGTATGTATATGAATGTAAACATGTTAGGGGATTTAAAAAGGTGGAATTAATGAACAGTTATATGGGTTATGAGGGGAAGAGATAGGGGATAATTGATAGGGAATCAATAGTGGGAATTATGATGAGGTATTTGTGGTGGAAATTAGGGGATTAACCAAATGTATTTATTTCTACCATGAAGTCAATTTACTTCACCATTATTTAATTTTTATATATTCTTTCAAGGAATATAAAATTTTCACATTTATGTATTGGGGAAATTTCAAGAGTAGTGTAGATGGAAATAAAAAAATGATTAGTGGTAAATATCAGAGAAATTGTGACTTGTGTTCATCGTTTAATCAAGGTAATTGTGTCTATAATTTTTCTTATTTTATGTTATCCGTGTGGAATTATAATAATTTTATTATTTTTGGATAATGGAGTTAATATAAAATTCATGATAAATCAAATTCATGAAAATTAAATGTTTTTTATAATTGAACTGTTAAAATTCTTCTTATTGAATTTCCTTGGATAGTAATGGTGGTCAAAGGATTATTTAAACTAAATAATTGTTTAATTCCATAATTAAAAAATTATTGATCATTTTTATAAATCCATGAAAATATGAATTGGTTTTTTTATCAATATTGGGATATCAGTCTAAAACCACAACTCCATATCCATGGTTTGTAAAACCATGGCAACGGGGTATCCTATAGCCATAACCAAATAAGGACTTTGGGAAACTGTTTATGTGAACCATCGATGTAGGTTCCAGGAGCCACCAACATTTTTATAATTATATAAAAATTTCACATACATACATACATACATATATATATAAATATATATATATATATATATTCACAATGTATCTGTAAAGTGTTAAATGAAATATACAAGGGGATCAAGGATCAAATATCACAGATGTGTTTTATTTTTTAATGGTTACTGCCTTGAAATTCAACTATAAATATAAATAACATATAGATAGAGTCCACCCATGACGTTTGATGCCTTGGAACATAGTTAAAATCCATGTTAGTATCATGGTCCATAATATAATTGAAAAGGGCCCATGATCTACGTGGAAAATGGCCAAAGGCTATTACCATGATCCTGGGGCCTACTATAATGATTTTGGCCCATAAATGTAGGTAAATATTCTAGCACTATATCTAAAATATCATTTAATTATAGAAATAAATTATTATTATGATTTATGAGTATTCATTTTATGGATTCATAATCAAAATTATTTTATAAATAATTTTATAAAAGTTCTCCATAGAAAAATATATGGTTTTATTTAACTAAATTTTTTTTCAAGAACTACATGGTTTAAATTAAAATATAAATATTAAAATTTTAAATAAATTATTTGATAAAAATTATTTCTTTTTTATATCATCATATAAAATTTTTAGGACGGTTAATTTTGTGGATATTTCTGAAAATATTAATTTTTGAGTGAATAGTGAAAATGTCAATATTTTCAAAATTGTCATCTTGTTTCTTTGAATCATGTAATAAAAAAGTAAATATAGTTTTTATTTGTTTTTAAAGTAAAATAAGATCAGTTTTATTAAACATATTCTAAATAATTACATGGGAGTCAATATTGTATTATATTTTGATATAGGTTCGTGTTTATGCTTAAAAAATAATTTTCTACAAATGGGTTTTTTTTTTAATTTTTCCCTGGATATAAATTTAATTTAGTCTAATTATAAAAATTAAATCATTAAAATTTAATCCAAATTTGGAATTAGGAGGTTCAAATTTATTAATGAGGTTTATTTTATTTTTGGTTATTATGAATAGTAACCATGATAAAAATGTGTTACAACGATAAAGGTTAAATCATGTTAATTAAGGTAAGAAAAAATTAATCCCAACAAAAATATCATATTTTATATTGGATTATACTAATTTGAAACTTATCACTATATATTCAAAATAAATTTATTTATTTTTCTTTACCATGAGTGTGACTTAATATTATTTTAAATCATTGAATGGTTACAAGTGTGACACTTTACTCATTTATAAAAGGGAACCTCCTCTAATATCTTCATCGCACCTTTTGAGTGCTCTAGTTTGTCTAATACTAAAAAAAATATCACCCCAAAATCCATCCCCATGTTCTAGAGGTCCTTGTATCCCTGAAACACGAAACCTAGTAGGAATAATGTGTAAGAGTTAGGTCCACTAGGTTGAATACCCTAAGAGGGGGGTGAATCAGGGTATGGTAGATTAAAACTTTCTCCCTTTTGGATCTTGTTTCGTTGTTAGACAAAACTCAATTATTTCTTCCTCTCATGGAAATATACAGACTGATATGAAATCATGCACAAGACACCGTGAATTTTACTTGGTTCACCCTCACTGGGTTGCGTACAAGTAGCATACAATGGAAATGTTTCTATATACCAAATTCACTAAGGCTCACAGCCAATAATGAGTACAATGTTTAGGCTAGATCTTCTATACCCAGGCTAACTTCCTTTACAAGGTTTAGGGGCTTCTCACTACATTCCCAAGGATCACTTCCTATTCCTCTTTCTCTAGCTCCCTGCTAGTGGAAAGGATCATCGCCTTCCTCTTCCTTCTCTCACTGCTCTTGGAATGGAATCCACTAATAGTTTATGGACTTGTAAGTCAAACACAATTTATGGACATGTCCCTTAATTTTCATGAATTTATGCATCCTCAACTATAGGTAGATGCTCTGTTGAAATTCCTTTTTCACCTAAAGATGAATTCCACCTTCCCGGGTATTGATAGGTACCGAAAAATACTTTCGCAAACTGAATTAAATCTTTCACAAACTTCCTTGTGAAAATTGTGAACCACCTTGTCCACTGCATACTATGTAGTGGGTTTTGTATGTGGAAGACATCCTTTGCGTACCGCTTCTGCCGCTACGAACCACCCTTCATCTGTAGACTTTCTCCACTTTTGCGATCGCGTACTGCTACCACGTACCAACTCCGCGAACCTCCTTTGTGAAATTCTTCTTGTCTATGAACTATTCTCTATTCGTGTACTGCTTTCACTTCTACGTACCAGATCTCCCCCTCTGTGTACCACTTACAAAATTCACTCTCTCCCATATCAGAGACTCCTCCTCCACATACCAAGTCTTAAACTGGTACATCTTTTCGCTTAAATCCTTTGGTGGAAATTCTTCTACGCGAACCACTCTAGCCTTTGCAGGGTTATCCCTCGTGAAACACCTTCAGACTTTTCTGAAATCATGAATCAAAAGATGTTATCTAATGATATTAGATCTCCATAGTAATTAGGGGTATTATCTATTCTTATATAGGAAAAGATACCCACTTAATCGGCTGAACCAAGATTTACCAAATCTTTGATTCGATACAACCTCCACAGCATACTGATCCTTCTACCATTGTAAATCACTCCAATTATGCGAAACATTTTTTCCACATTGTCTGCATACCACCTTGGCTCCAACACGGTCAATCTTCTCTGTCGATGCCAATTTATCTGCGTACCACACCACCTTCCCCCACTAACCATTTTTTGTTTTGTAAACCTCACTTTCTTACCGTTTCTGCCGCTCCGCTTATTGTTCCCTGAAATGGTATGTGGCCCATGAATTATGGTACGCGATTCTCACCCTTTTCCAATTTTCTTCAACATTCTTCATGTCGTTCACTCCTATGTAGAAATCCTTCCTTTTCCAAATCAAACTCCCTATTTTGAAGCCCAAAAATTTGGAAACACTGGGAAAATGACGCCACCTTAAAAACATGTCTTGGGTAAACATCAATCGTACTCATTTGCAGTCAGATGGCTCTTTCAACAAACACAACCTCACCAAAAACATACCGAGAGGATGAATTGATGGATTTTTTTCCAAAAATCTCCCCCTTTGTGTTTGTTGACAAATCCACTCATAACAATACAACACATTTTGATACCACATTAAAACACCTTCCATATTTAACCACTATTTTCTTCACGTGATTATGATAGTGATCAAGTATTTACTAAACACATACTCTAAGACCACATGAGTAATGATCAGTGTGATAAACATAAGTAAATTAAAATTTCATCAAATAATCACTTCATCTCTGACACCAATTTTTGATACAAAACTGATACCAATTGTTGAGTGTTGGAAGCCTTCTGACACCATTCCAACACTACTCTTCTGCTTTTATCATGATCCTCAGTCATTGTGATATCTAATCATTAATCAATCACTTATAGAATAATCATATTTAATGCTCCCCCTATCTTATAGATCTTCCAAATAGCTTCAACTCATCTATAACTCCCCTTATCTCGCTGCTCCACTGAACAGCTTATCCCCATGTCCTTTATTCCCAAAAAATAGTCACACTTTCTCCCCATTTTTCAACGAACTCGAAGGGCGCTTCAAGGTTGTCTTCAATAGGTTAAAGAACACATATCAACACATTAGGGAAAGACACATCATACCTTGGGGATAGGGGACTCACATTTATAATTTTTCAAGTGCAGGAAGTCGACTGGACTCCCAAAGCTCGTCGATGCCTTTCAAATGCTTCTTTGGGTATGGCCTTTGTCAGAATGTCTGCAACCTGTTGTTCTGTAGGCACATAATCCAACTTCACAAGCCCTTTCTCCACCTTCTCCTTGATAAAATTATATTTTATTTCAATGTTATTTGTCCTTGAGTGATGGAATGGATTTTTTTCTCAGATTTATAGAACTTGAATTATCACAATGAATTCTGATCAGAGACTTCACTTCAATTCTCATATCTTCAAGTTGTTGCTCCATCCACAATAGTTGTGTGCAAGCTTGAGTAGCTGCATTGTATTAATCCTCTATAGTTCTCAATGAAATGTAATATTATTTCTTTCTTGACCAAGAAATACACAATCCACCAAGATAAAAGGCACCTCCGGATGTTGATTTCCTATCATATGTTGAACCGGCTCAATTCACATCTCTATATCCCAATAACTCTGGATGAGATTTTTCATTGTACATTAGGACAAAATCCATTGTTCCCTTTATATAATGAAGAATTATTTTTACTGTTATCATGTGTATCTCCTTGGGATTGCTTTGATACCTTGCTACATGGCATGTGAAAAATACAATATCAAGCCTTGTCGCTATCAGGTATAATAGACTTCCAATGATCTTCCTGTATTCTATGATATTAACTGGCATACCTTTATCTTGTCATGATAGTTTCAACTGGGTGAGAACTGGAGTCTTCATATCTTTGGAATTATCCATTCCAAACCTTCTCAAAACCTCCTTTGCATATTTATATTGGGAAGTAAAAGTTCCATTCTTTCCTTGCATCACTTGTAAGCCAAGGAAAAATGACATCTCCCCAATCATCGACATTTCGACCTCGCTTTTCATGAATTCAGAAAAATATCTATATTGTGCTTCATCTAATCCACCAAAGATTATGTCATTGACATAAACCGGCACCATCATTCTTTGACTATTTTCATTATTGAAATAAAAATTGTAATCAAATCCACCACGCTGGAAACTAAGCTTCTTTAGAAACTGATCAATCATTGAATACCATGCTCTTGGTGTTTTCTTCAATCCATATAAAGCCTTCTTCATCCGACAAACTCTTTTCTCATATTCATGAATGAGAAAACCATCTAGTTGCCCAATTTAGACTTCTTCTTCCAAAACTCCATTCAAAAATGCTGACTTGACATCCATCTGGAAAACATTAAACTTTTGTTGCACAGCTATGGACAAGAATAATCTAATTGTTTCTAGCCTTGAGATGGGTGAAAATGCCTCATCAACATCAATACCCTCTATCTGGGAGTACCCTTTTCACACAAGGCATGATTTGTTTCAAATCACAACACCTTCTTCATTTATTTTGTTGTGAAAGACCCATTTTGTCTCTATGACATTCTTACCTTCTCATCTTGAAACAATTTCCCATGTTTGATTCTTCTCAATTTGGTCAAGCTCTTCACTCATTTCCTAAACCCAATTACCATATCCAGCTACTTAGTCAAATAAGTTAGGCTATAGTTATGATAAGTATTGTGATTTTTATAGAGACTTTATCCTACTTGTCTACACTGGTGTTTTCTGATCACCAATTATATTATGCCTATCAATTTCATCTCTTCTTGTTGGTCTCTAGGAATACACTAATTTATTCTCATCATATAAGTCTTCTTAGGAATCAATCTATGGAGCTAAAGCATCTCCTGATCTTCTCATCTCTTCATCATTATCCTCCTCAGTCTAATCATTTATTTGCTAAATATTCTGTTCATTTTCTACTATAGTCACATCATGACTTTCAACTATCTTTCCCAGTCTCTTATTGAATCATTTGTATGCTTTTCTTTTCTTTGATTATCCAAGAAATGTCACTTCATGCCCACAGGATTCAAACTTCCAATGTTTCCCCTTATTGAGAATGAAACATTTACTTCTGAATATTCGAATGTACTTTAATGAAATATTCTTTTCATACCATAATTTTTATAGAGTCTTCTCCTATTTTGGACAAAGTAAAGCTCGATTTGAAGTGTATACTACTGTCATCACTACATCTTTCCAAAAAAAATTGGAAGGTCTTTCTCAATGAGCATTGTTTTGGCCATGTTGTTAACAATCCAATTTCTTCTCTCAACTACTCCATTATGTTGTGGAGTCCTTACTGCTGAAACTTGATTCCTTGTCCCATGTTTTTCAAGATAATCCTCCACTTGGATATTTTTGAACTCTATTATATTATCTTTTTGAATCGTTCATATTTTCTGACCAAGAATCTTTTCACATTCCCATCGATATCTTATAATGTAACTGAACACTTAAGATTTGTGGGTGATTATTGAAACTCATGCCATTCTGCTATATTCATAAATGAATAGAACATAATATCTCCTCCCATCAAAAGACCTTGGGGAAATTGTCCGACATACATTAATATACACCAGCTCAAGAAATCTTGTTAACTTTTTCTCCTTTTTCTTATATGTCTTTTGAATGATCTTCCCCTATTTCCAGGCATCTCACCTATGAGTATGATCATGTGATAATCTAGGGATATTTTGATCTACATCATATTTTACCAGATCTTCCAAGGAACCTTGGATAATCTTCCCAAGATGCTTATTCAAAAACTTTTTTTATACATCCTTGTACAGAAAGTACATATCTTCTTTACCACTTATGAGGTAGATATTTCCTTTTTTACGCTTTCCTTGCAACACAACAGCACCATATTTTTCCTTGATGATACATAATTTCTTGGAAAAACATATGGAATGTCCTGAGTCACACAATTTACTAACACTAATCAAGTTTTGACTAATCTCCTCAACAACCAAGACATATTCTCGTCTCATGTCTTTTCCTCCAAACTTGGATTTTTCTGAACCAATAATTTTCAAGCCCTCGTCACTATCGAATATTACAATAACTTCTTTATCATACCTAATTCAGGTTACTAGATTCTTATTTCCAGTCATATAGGAAGTGCATCCACTTTCAATTATCCATGTCCTTGTGCGATCTGATGCCTTGAATGCAATTTTTGCAACCACGGCATGCTCTAACCTTTTATTTTTGACCCAAAACTTTGAATTCATAATCAACATGAAATAATAATCTTGTTCTTCCTCAGTATATGATGGGTCATCTTTAACCTACAGAGATACAAATTAATTTTGAATTTTTATCTCACTTAAAGATACTTTTGGATGCTTCTTAGGAACAAATTTAAATTGCATCGGCACATTCCTCTACATTGTTGATGTGCAATATCTTTCCATATGTCCGAGACCTTTTCACCTAAAAAATTTACTGTCAAATGATGACCTGTAATTTTGAACTTTGTATGACCACCTATCTTGGTCTTGTTCCCTTTGGTACCTCTTTTATATGGAACATACATTTTGAGGGTGTCCCATCATTCCACAACAATAGCATCTTATGTGTGGTATATTCCTATGTGTTAATGATGCACCATTAGTTGTGCCTTGGGTTCTCTGACTCTTATGATTATGCTTTGTACCCACATCAGTCTTTAATATTGGAGTGGGTTCTTGTGGTCTGACTTGAACCATAAATGCTTCCTATTTTAGATCAACCCACCTTTTTTTGGATGGACAATTCCACTCAAATATCATCTTATCTATTTCATGTATGATCTTCTTTCATGATATCAAACCGAGAGTTAGCAGTTTCCCTTGATCTTCAATTGTTCATCGCAGACTGACGACCTCTTCTTTTAGATGCTTGATATGTTTGATTTGATCTTTTCTATTTTCAGTCAAACAATCAATTTCAATTTTTTGTTCTTCAATTTTGAGTTTGTACTTAACCACCTTTTCAAAGCTTTCTAGCATTGAAGACCTCATCTTTTAAATTTCTTCATTCAGCTCAGAATTATCTTCTTCCTGCTATTGCATAAAGAGTTTGGAATCATGATCAACTTTGTTAGATTTCTTCTTTTTGGATCTCAAAATATCTTCCTCTTCAAGGGTAGCTTCTAATTTTTCCTAAAGATCAACGCTTCCTTCAATTTCTCCTTCTTTATTATCACTTTATTCTCTTGTTAAAGTATTTCTATAAACTGCCACCAAAGCATCTACTTTATGATCTATGCATTCCTCCAAATCTTCTGCCTTAGATTCTTCTGAACATTCATCCTCTCTTGAAAGAAGGTTCTTCTTTTTTAATATCTTTCTCCTAGTACTTATCCTCCCTTTTTCATTTGATAAATACTTATTTTGGATAATTTCGTCATTTTCTTCATTTTCATCATCAAACTTCTTAGGAAACTTTTATGCAAAATTCTAGATATTTCTGCATCGAAATCATGCAAATGGAAGGTTACCTTTGAACTTCCATTTTTCTCTTTAAAAATTAGAGGATAGAATTGACATGACATCATCCATATTGTCTTCCTTTGGACTATATTCAATAGAGATATTATTCATGGCCTTGAGTGCCACTTCCTTTGACTTTCCCTTTTTCACTGCATTGTTTTCATCATTTCTCATTTCATATAATAAGGGTACTATGCAGGTTATCTAGTGTCAGCTTTTTTGGGTCTTTTTCTTCCAACACTGAAACTTTCAAATTGAATCACGATGGAAGTTTCCTAAAAGTTTTTTTCATAATATTTATATATTCAATGAATTCTCCAAGACCCCACATGTCTTCCACAATAATATTTATCCTGTCAAAGAATGAATCAACAGTCTCATTGGGAATCATTCTGAGATCCTCATACATGTTGCATAGAATCTACATTTTTCTTCTCGGAATTTTTTTCCCTCATAAATGTTTAAAAAAATTTCACACATTTCATGTGATTTTTTACAAGACATCAGCTTCATGTAAATTGAATTTGATAGTGCTCCCCCTAAAGAATTGATCCCTTCAGCATTAGCATCCAATTCCCTTATTTATGCTTCTGATAAATCACCATTGTTAATGTCATCTGATATTCCATGCATAGCTGAGGTCAAGACGTCCATCCCAACTGATCGGAAGTAGTGTTGCATTCTATTCTTCCATCATTGAAAATTATTTCAACCGAAGATCGGAATTCCTTTATGATTGACCACCTCCATTTCTTCTTCTAAGAGAAAACCACTGACTTTCAACCTTTCACTCTGATACCAATTATTAGGTTTGTTGGGTCGAATACCCTGAGAGGGGGGTGAATCAAGGTATGGTAGTTTAAAACTTTCTCCCTTTCGGATCTTGTTTCATTGTTATAAAAAACACAATTCGCTCTTCCTCCCATGGAAATATACATACTGATATGAAATCATGCACATGACACAGTGATTTTTACTTGGTTCACCCTCACTGGGCTACATCCAAGAAGCATACAACAGTAATGTTTCCATGAACCAAATTCACTAAGGATCACAGCCAATAATGAGTACAATGTTCAAGCTAGATCTTCTATACCCAGGATCACTGCCTTTACATGGTTTAGGGTCTACTCACTGCATTCCCAAGGGTCAATCCATGTGCCTCTTTCTCTAGATCACTACCAGTGGAAAGGGTCACCGTCTTCCACTTCCTTCACTCACTGCTCTTGGAATAGAATCTACTCATAGTTTATGGACTTGTAGGTCAAACTCATTTTATGAACATGTAGTTCCTTTCATTTTCATGAATTCATGCATCCTCAACTGTAGGTAGATGCTCTGTTGAATTTCCTTTTTCACCCGCAGATGAATTCCACCTCCCGGGTACTGCTAGGTACGGGAAAATACTTTCACAAACTGAATTGAAGCTTTCACAATCTTCCTTGTTCTAATAGAGAACCACCTTGTACACCGTGTACTATGTAGCGGGTTTGGAACACTGAAAACCTCCTTCGCATACTGTTTACGCCACTGCGAACTACCCTTCATTCGCAGACTGTCTCCACCTTCACGATCGCATACCACTACCGCATACCAACTGCGTGAACCTCCTCTATGAAATCCCTTCTATCCGTGAACTATTATCTATTCATGGACTGCTTTAGCTTTCGTGTACCAGAGCTCTCCCTCTATGTACCGCTTACATAATTCACTCTCTCACGTACTGGAGACTCCTCCTCCACATACCGAGTCTTAAGCGGATATAGCTTTCCACTTAAATCCTTTAGAAAAAATTCTTATGCATGAACCTATCTTGACTTCACGGGATTATCCCTCATGAACCACCTTTAGACTTTGCCAAAATCCAAGATCAAAAGATGTTCTCTAATGATATCTGATCTCTATAGTAATCAGTGGGATTATCTATTCTTATATAGGAAAATATACCCACATAATCTACTGAATCTAAATTTAGCAAAACTTTGATTAGATATAGCCTTCACCACATACTGATCCTTCTACCCCCGCGAACCACTCCCATTCCATGAACTATTTTTGCCACATTGTCCATGTACCGCCATGGTTCTAATGTGGTCAATCTCCTCTGTCGATGTTAAGTTATCTACATATCACACCGCCTTTCTCCACTAACCATTTTCATTTTCATGAACCTCACTCGCGTACCATTTCCGCCGCTCTGCATACCATTCCTAGAACATGGTACGCATCCCATGAATTATGGTACGTAATTCTCACCCTTTTCCAATTTTCTTCAATGTTCTTCATACCATTCACTTCTATGAATAAATCCTTCCTTTTCTAAATCAAACTCTTTATTTTGAGGCCCAAAAATTTGGAAAACACTAGGAAACGACACCACCTTAAAAACGGTCTTCAGAAAACACCAACCATACTCATTTGCGGTTAGTTGGCTTTGTCAACAAACATAACCACACCCAAAACATACCAAGAGAACACCTTAAAGGATTTTTTCTCAACATTAAGCCACAAGAGGTTTTCTAGAGAAGAGGTATAACTCTTAATAGATTGTTTTTATGTTTTTTTCTCCTTATAAATCATTTAAATACTCATTAAACATTATTAAATAATACCATAAGTATCTTATATGTACTTAAATTTTATTATTATTTTGTTAAAAACCTTTTTAATATACTTTTCTATCCTATGGGAAATTAAAACAAAGCTTCTGTGTACATTAGACTATCACCTCCATAAAGTGATATGTTTTAGTATTCATAATTGAATTATGTAGATCATTTAAATGATGAAAAAAATGAATATACATAATATTTATGAAACAATTTTGAATTTATAAAGATACAGTATTATATACCCACATACCCTACCATCCATTGGAAAATGGTAATATCCCTCGTCTGTACGCATGGGTTGCCTCCTCTATAAAGAGATCTGATTTATTTTTCATCCATCGTATATATGTATGGTTATAAAAATAGTAGTAATTAATAAATATTAAATTTATAATATATTTATTATTATAAAAAATTAAACTATTGTCTACTTTATTTCATTTAGTAATGAATAAATATGAACTTCATAATATATTTATTATTATAAAAAATTAAACTATTGACTACTTTATTTCATTTCCATCTATTATAAAAATGTAAAAATTATTCACACATTTGTATGGACTACCATATCCACGAAATGATGTGGATAACTTTTAATGAAAACCTAACATAGATGGTATAAAAAGTGTATTTACTGAAAAAATGTGATAAATATAATATTTTTATGATTATATAGTTAATTAAACCATATACCCTTTAACCAAGGCCAATAAACTGATGTTATCTTGAGAGAATAAACAAAACATCCTCAAAACAACCAACATAAACTTAACCATTTTAGTAACAAAATAAAACATGAAATAAAATAAAATAAAGGGAATAATGAAAATTTAGTGAACATGAAATGATTATTAAGAAAGTAGAAAAAAATATCACTTATGTGAGTATACAAACAAACCAAATGAATTAGGAATCATGGTAATGGATTTTTTTTAAAAACATTATATTAAATATTTTAAACTCTTTTCCCTTCATGTCCTTGTTCTTTTTTTTTTTGACAGAAAAAGACGGATCCATTAATGATGGAGATCAGCAGAAATACAAGTGCATAACCACGATGGAAAATGATTGAACCAGAGCACATCCTCATAGGGGGGGCCAATGCCTGCCATCTTGTGAGCGGCTTCGTTCGCTTCCCTTTTAATAAATGAGAAATTGCAGTAATTGAAGCCTTGTCTCCGCGAATGAATACACCGGATAATGGGACCGAAAGGTTGAAGCCCGCCGTCAGTGAGATTGATGGCATTGATTACAGTGAGACAGTCGGATTCGATGTGAATGGAGTCCCAACCGCAATCTTTTGCGAAGTTTAATCCAGCAAGGATGGCGGCGGCCTCCGCGACTGAGGGCTCCCAAAGTGCATGACGTGCTTCGTATTTGGCAGCGATGAGATTTCCCAGGTTGTCCCGGGCCAGTAAACCTAGTCCAACTGGGCCATCCTTAGGGAGAGAGGCATCCACATTGATCTTAATAATCCCTTCCGGTGGGGGGCACCAATGTTGGGGAAGAGGAGGGTGAGTGGAAAGTCTTTGTTGTTCAGGGTGGTTCTGCCAAACCGCAATCCATGACAATGCCCGGTCAATCCAAAACCTGGGGGGCCTCCGGAAATGATTGAAGATGGCCTCGTTCCGCCTATTCCAGATAATCCAAGCCACAATGCACAGGGCGCCTACATAAGCCGGCGAAAAGGAGGAGCACCATCGCATCAGGAGAGCTGTGAGATCTGAGGCGGGGTCCGGGAACAGTTCTAAAGTTGATCCCCAGCCATTCCAAATCTCCTGAGCCCCGGGACATTGAACAAGGGCATGGAAGGGGGATTCAGTCACAGAAGGGCAGAAAGGGCAAGAGTTGTCGTCTGAAAAGTGTCTGTAGACAAGGAGGCTCTTAGTTGGGAGGATACCAGTACACACCTGCCACCAGAAAAAGCGAACTTTAGGGGGAACATAAAGCTTCCAAATTGATGTCCATGGCCTCGCATCTCCTTCTGAAATCTGAGCAGAAAGAGCTCGCCGGTAGCCAGCTTTCACTGTATACTCACCTGAGCTGTCGTTTATCCAGTAGAGATGATCTGGCCCTGCGTCTGACACACAGGGAATACTCAGAATAAGTCTCCTATCCCTCTCATTAAACCAGGAGTAGATTTTTTCCAGACACCATCCCGCCCCTTGATCATCAAAAAGACAACAGACTGTGGCATGTTCGGATCCGGGATAAACAGGGGATGACGCCTTCGTGTCTGTCTGATCAACAAGCCAAGGATCGGTCCAAATATTGACCGTAGAACCATTCCCAATCCTCCAGCCTAGCCCTATCCTCAGTAGATTACGACCGCCCCAAATGCTTCTCCAGATAAAACTGGGTCGATAGCCAAGATGGGAATCCATAAAATCCTTATGTGGGAAATATTTAGCCCGGAGAACACGCGTGCATAGGGATGATGGGTTATTTATCATACGCCAACCTTGTTTAGCCAGCAAAGCATCATTAAACAGAGAAAGGTCCCGGAAGCCCATTCTGCCTTCAGATTTAGGTTGACAGAGAGCAGACCAGGCGATCCAATGGACTTTATTTTTTCCGTCCTTTCGTCCCCACCAAAAGTTAGATGTACTGGATTGAATCTTTGAAAGCACCACATCAGGGAGTTTAAAAAGAGACATCAAATAGCTGGGGACAGATTGAAGTGCCGCCTTGATGAGGATTTCCTTGCCGGCCTTGGAGATTTTTTTAGGGGTCCAGCCTTGTATTTTTCTTTCAATTCGATCCACAATAGCTGAACAGATTTCTTTCTTTGATCGTCCAACCACCGTCGGGAGCCCAAGATACTTCTGGTGCTTATCGACCCCAGGGATGCGTGCTAAAGAGCATAGATCTTCTCTTTTTGGCTGGGGAACTCCAGAGTTGAAAGAAATTTCTGATTTACTCTGATTGATCATTTGTCCTGAAGCCCGTTCATACTGTTGAATCGCCTGGCAGATTGCAGTACACTCATTAGGGGTAGCTCGAGAAAAAAGAAGGCAATCATCAGCGAAGAAGAGGTGGGATATCGGGGGGCCCTTGCGACACGCTTTCGCCCCATGGATAATGGAAAGCGAGGCTGCCCTGGAGAGGAGGTTAGAAAATACATCAGCCACTAAAATAAAAAGGAAGGGTGAAGGGTGATCGTTATATATATCATGATGATGAATGATCTTGATATAGTTCGCTAATACAATTGGTAACACTATAGTCTTAAAAGAAGAAAATAATTGAGATAAACTAGAAGGTTACTCCTATAGAATTAAATTATATTTAGTTATTTTTAAATGGATTAAAAATGAGTAAATATGGTTTATATATATGATCCTATAGTATGCCTGTATTTTTCTTACAAAAAGGGGTTTTAAGGGAATTATTTTATTTTAGAGGTAATGAATTTTTAAAGGTGAAAGGTTGGTTTTTGAAAGTAAAATTTTAATTATTTTAATTATTCTTAACGATGCCTTCATGGATTTACTTATTATTTATAGATAGTTTAAAAGTATTTTATTGAGAAAATATTGAATTTTTACGTGTGTAAAAGTTTAATTTCTGTGCTCAAAGTTTTATTGTGAAAAAGTAAAATGATTTCATGGGTTTTCTTAATTCTCATGGGATAATGAGATTATTATTTTTATCTCATACTGGTATTCTTTTTCTCGTCATACATTTTCAAAAAAAATAAAAAAATACTAAGTATTAGTATACATTTCTTAAATGTTAATATTTATGATATAGTGGATCATGTTAAATAAAGAAAAATTGTTTTGTATGAAAAACGAGTGTATAACTAAAGTTCTATTTTTGTGGAAAAATGTATACAGTCTGAAAGTATCCACTTTCTAATGAAATTTTTTTACCTAATTATCTAAAACTCCCTTCAAAAATTATGTTGTATATGTATGAATATGTATCCATTTTTATAAATAATGCAATTTTAGGTTAATTATGTTACTGTAACAAACCAATCTAGGTCGACATGATGTGTTAGCCAAGATGGATCTACAAAAGGTATAAATTAATACATTAACAAAAACATTTCTAATGTATAAAATAATATGTAATATATCAGGGTACATTACATAAAAATATAGAGATAACCATGAGAAAATCAAACAAAGAAAAAGGGATAATCCATGAAGTAGAAAAACCATGAAAAAAGTAATGTATCCCTTTGATCATCTGTCACCACCAACTCAACTCATAAGAATGAAGACATCAACCAATAGAAGCTATTGAGCTACATGAAACCCTTCCCATTACCTGTATCCTGTAAAACAAAATATATATACAACCAAAGGCCTATATTGGGTGTGAGTAAAACACCTAGTAAGATACCATGATGAATCAATATAATGTAATTAATTATGAAACCATTAGATCTTTGTTTAAAACTTGGAAAACATAAGGATTTTTTATATGAAAAAAATCCACATAAAACAACCTTTGGATTTCATTTTAAAACATTTTTTTATTCAAGTCTAAAAGAATGAAAATATGACCATGAAAGACCACATAGAGGGTAGTGATAAAAACCAACCTTGGTATAATCATAGGATAAACATGGGACAAATAAAACATGAAATTATACAATCATGTATAAAACCAAACACATGTTGGGATCTAGAAAATGGGAATACATACTAGCCACACAAAGTAACACTGAGATGACATAACATAATTCTTACTAATACCATTTCCAACCATATTCTTCCAGTATCAAGACTATGCAAAGGTTCCCATGGCTTAATTGATACCTTAACAATTATTTTTCCAAAAACACTATGGTTTAAATATGTTCATAACCCGACACACCCAATCTTCCAAAATTTCCATGATTTCCCAAAACATCAAAGTAAACTATGACCACAATTTTTATAAAACATTTCCAAAATTGAAGATTCACCAATCCCATACTTTCAAATAAATTTTAGATTCAAAACCATCATTATATCCTTTAATTGAACACATGAAGTGAATAAAATCATTTTTAATGAAACCCCCATTTAAACCCCTTTATAATTCCATCAATGATTAAATTTGAATAAAAAAATCCTTTTTTATATCTAATCAATCATTTTAATAAAACAAAAACATTAATTTAAAATAACATAAAGTGAATAATGATATATAACCATTTTATAGATATTCATACCTTTCCCGTGTAGGAAAATAAGTCACCTTTAAAATAGATATTTTAATTGAAGAGATCTTATCCTCACAAACCAAGACCTGAAGAAACGTTATCAATTCCCCATCAAAACCTCTAGATCTAGAAATAATAATATAATAAGGTTTCAATGAAATAGGGGGAAAATATATCAAGGAGGAATATATGATGTGGAGAAGATATTAGGATGAAATTGAAACATAACTCAAATATATCCACCATTAATGAAAGATAATTTCTAAATAAATGAGTAGAGAACACTATAGAGTGTTAAGTAGAGGCTAGGTTCAGCTAATGATGGGTTAGGGGGATATTATATTTAAAAATAGACAATTATATCATGATAATTTTCAAATTTTATTAATGTTTAATGGGGAACACAATTAGGATACATAGTTATACAAGCATTGCTCTAATAGTGTGGTAGGTGCTATCCCTTGACAACCAAAGCACATGGTTACCCAGGAATAGTCAAATTATTAAAAAGTAATGTTAAAACTATATGATAGCCACTAGAACCAATCCAAATAATCGTTGTGGTTTTCATGGAAAATTTCTTGGTTATAATATATTCTCAAAACATGAAAATCGCCCATGAAACCAACAAATTCATATATCACGGTTATCGCATAGTTACTACTAATCTTGTGTAGAAAGTAAACCTTTTATGTTTCTCAAAAAACACCCAGTTCTTAATCCATGACCAAAAAAATAATATAGAACCTCAAAATAGATTAAAAAAATCCATAGATTAATATATACCTTTTACCCAAATGGAATTACAATTCTACCCACCATGAAAAATTTTGTCCCAGGAATACTCTAGTGATTTTAGACTCATAAAAAGAGATTGTCACGATTGAATCTTCAATGATACCTTCTCCCATGTCTTGTGACTTATCTTATTCTCCCAAAATAATATGTACCAAATGAGATGAAACCATGAGAAAATCCAAATCACCAACAAAAACCTCTAATGGGACGTGATTACTATTCATATAGTATTTTTTGTAACTTTAAGTAGAATCTAACCTCTTTTGGATCAATTGTACCTTATCTATCATCTCGTGGAAAAGACCCACTCTAACCAAGGACCATTCTCACAATTTTCCTAACAAAATTGAGATTTACATGGTCATCTATTCAATTCATAAAATGGATCCATTTCAATTGATGCCAAATAACTATTTTTATAGGTAAACATAACCAAAAGAAGATTCCTTTCCCATTAACAACCAGAGTCATGAACATAAACTTGAAGAATATACTCATGGGTCTGAATGGATTGTTTACTCTATCTATCTATCTGAGGGTTATATGTATTTATTAATATGCCATTATTAATTTAAATTGGGGACCATTTACATCTAATAAACCCACCCAAATCATGGAATTAAACCACATATACTTGTTATAAACAACTACATAAGGCACTCTATAGAGATTCATGATCTCTTTGACATACAAGTTCCCAAGATCTTATACCTTCATCATCTCCTTTATTGGAATAAAATAGAATGTTTTCAAATTAAATCAATGATCAACCATATCACATCTTTCCCACTGTGATTATTTGGTAAAACAACAAGGAATTTCCTAGATATCTAATCCCACTTCCACACCAAAATGGATAAATGCTAAAACAAACCATCTGGTCTGTCATGCTCTTCCTTAATTTTCCATCACATAAGTAATCATGGAATGTTTCTATAATCAAATGTCACGTTATATCAACCATTATAGGATTATCAAATCATTACACATCTTGATACTCCTAGGGTTCATGGAAAAACTAAACTAATGTCCACTTTCCATTAACTCCTACCTTAGAGATATCAAAAAGACCAATCTTACTTAGAAACCCATGTCACCATTATGATACTAAGACCTATCACCCGAGGCCTCCACAAAATATATGATTTTCATATAATGATGAAAATTTATTTCTATGGCTTACCCAGTTAGAATATAATCATAAAATTATGAATTTTATTTCACAATAACTATTAACTCTTACCCACAAACCACTTCCACATCCATTCTTATCATGTTATAAAAACTCATCAATGACTATTAATATAATGATTCCTTTAAAAATTTAATTGATAACATAATTCACAATTCATCGGAATGAACATTCCTTTTCCTGGTGTATATGAAATATCAAAATAAAATGTCTCAAGGTACTCAACCAATCATATCTATATCAATTTCAGTTATCTCTGGGTAAAAATATACATTAGGTTCTTATAATGTGAATATATAGTAAACTAATCACCGAATATATAGTATCACAAATTCTTGAGAGAATTAATTACTAAATTTAGTTCAAGATCATTGTTAGGGTAATTTTTCTCATAAGTACATTATTAGAAATAACCATATACCAAAACCTTATTTTCATGCTTCAGAAAGCATCCAAATCCCATACTTGAGGTGTCATATAAAAAATCAAATCCCAAACCTAGTTTTAGGAGAATAGGAATTGGATTATAAGCCAGTATCACCTTAATTTCCTCAAATTATCTTGGTAACTCTACATTACATTCAAATTTAAAACCCTTATTTATTAATTTGGTCATCGGAGAAGTAGTCTTGGAGAAATTATAATAAAAATCTCTATAATAACTAGATAAACCCAATAATCTCTAAATATTAAACAAATTTCTATTTTATTCCTAATAAATCACGATGTCAACCTTTTTAGGATTCACTAATATGCCTCTATAATATATGACATGGCCCAAAATTTTCAATTCTTTGATCTGAAACTCACATTTAGAAAGATTCCCATATAGATGATGTTCCTTCTAATTTATGAAAACTATATGGAAATGATCCTAGTGTTATTCCATTGAATTATAATATAAAAAAAATTCATCCAAAACAAAAAGAAAAAATCCAATAAATGATGAATGATACGATTCATCACTACTATAAACACCATAGGTGTATTAGCATGGCCAAATATTATAACTAAATAGTCATAATTTCAATACTTCCTCCAGAAAAATATTTTATCAATATCATCCTATTTGATTACTAAATGGTGGTATCTCCATCAGTGATCAAAATTTTAAATCCATTGGGCTCTCTTAAGATGTTTGAATATGTCATCAACCCTAGGTACATGTTCTTAACAATAACCTGATTAAGTGTTCAATAATCAGCATAAAGATAAAGGATCTATTAACCTTATTTACAAAGACAACCAACAAATCCCAACATGACATACTTAGATAAATAAATCCTTTATACTCAAGATCATTGATATGATAATTAAACTCCTTTAACTCAATAGGTTCCATACAATAAAATGGTAAGGAGTTAGGACTCATCATTTAGAGTATCTCAATGGAAAAATTAACCTCTCTCGATGTTGGTAACCAATAAAGATAGTTTGGGGTAACCTCAAAGTACTCACCAACCATGGAAGAAGGTGGAACTCATAAATGATGGTTGAGAGTGTCAAATAAATATCTAACAATTGGTATGATATCATTCCAAACATTGAAAAAAAAATACCTTGTCTCCTAAATCAAGGATACCTATCACCCAGGAAGATGTGACAATCCCCATTGAAAGATAGAAACTAAACATGATGATAAAAAATAGATTTGGTATTTAAAGCTAACCATAAAATTTTTGATAATAATGAGTTTGATGATGGTAAGGTCAAGAAACATAAAATTCCATAGGACCACATGGTAAAAAATAATAATTTGGTACTCAGAGCATTTAAAACACTACTTCGTCCTCCTTCACAAGGGAGTGGAATGATTCATCATGAATAGAGTAATCTCTAATCATAATACCAATGCATCAATAAACATATAAGAAATAAAAATAAATAAATTCACCATTAACAAACAAATCCAATGCTATAGAGGTTGAAATAGACACCATACAAATCATTATAGTTGTAATTACATTAGATATATCCTGTGTTTACTCTATTGAATTAGGAAATCAGGAATCATCTCCACTCTAATATATATTCACTGCCTAAGTATCCCCCTTTGTATGAAAATAAGATCCACCACCCTTTACTATGTCACTCTAAATGTGAGAGCCTTCGGTAGTAGTGGATTCATCTCTACTACCTTGGGACATTCCCCCACAAAACACTTCTGATGAATAGATTGTACACAATGATAGAGTTTTCTAGTTGTTACCATATAATCAATCTTAGTGTGGTTACGTCTCCCACACTGATAGAAAATAACTATGTTTTGACCTAAGGAATCCCCTTTAAATTCTACAAACATAAATTGAGAACCCATATTGTGTTTTCTTTTTAGGTTAGATGATACACACTAGATACCCCCAAATGAAACTGAAGCTCCACCAAAATACATCTTATTTAGAAATTCTAACTCATCCATAGTTTCCTTTTAACCACCTCATCAATGGTTGGAAGGAACAAGAACATCTACATCAACTAAATATTTTCCTTTAAACTCTTCTCAAACCCTTGAACATTAAGTTTGTAATTGTAAAAACGTATTGGTGATTGGTTAACTAACTCATACAAATAAGTATCATACTCGATAGCTAAAAATTATCCTTACTGAAAGGTCACAAATCCAAAAGTCTTCACCAAACACAAAATTTTAGAATAAAACTTTTGATTGAATACCTTCTTGAAAGTTGTTTAGGTATGTTCATCATCCAATATTCCTTGTATAGGGGATTGAAAAAAGTTCCACCTTCAACCTTAAAACATATACATGGTTAAACCCATCTTTGATTCCTCTTGAATATTTAATAAGTAGAAAATATTCTCAATATGTTCAATCAATTCACTGGGTTTCTAGGGTCCCCTATCACTATAAAATATTGGTTCATTATACTTGGTAAATTATAAATCATATTACACCATCTATTCCTAGTTCCAAACCCCAGACTTACCCAGAGTTTGGATTTTTCATATTACTTCTTCCATAAATTAATGGTTTACTAAAGGATTTTCATGTGGATTTTGTAAATTTCTTCCACTCCAAGATTTTAAGAGATGTTATATGAGCTATAAACTGATAATAACATGATATGAAACTCTATTATCATAATAATAATTATATAAATAAGAATAAAATTTCCAGAATCCCCATTAATTCCCTTAAATAATAAAAATTTAAGGCAATAACAAATTAAATGAGAGAAAGATGAAAACATCGAAAACCAAGAAGTACATGGTAATGTTCATCTAAATAAACTATAAATTAATTTTAGTTAGAAAAAATAAAAAACAATCTTAAATAATGATGAAAAATACCTTACCATCCATGGTAACATAGAATTAGATAAAAAATTGAGTTGGCTTGAAACCCTTCCACACTTACCACCAATGATATGATAATCCTAACTACTATCTTCCATAAAACATAAATAAAAACCATGAAGTGTCATCAAACTTCTATAATAATATTTTATTTGATATAATTTTGTAACAAACCAACCTAAGTCTAAATGACACAACACCCAAGATGGATCTCCACAAGTTAGAGATTAATAAATAAACCAAAGCATGTCTCATGTATATTAGAAAGGAGATAAAGATAAGAGTACATCATTGATGAAATGATACAAAACTAGGAGACATAAAAATAGTTTCAATAGGATAATCTTAAAATGAAAACAAAACAAGACCAAATACATGTATTCCTGTGACCATCCTTCACCTCTAATCCAATGAACTATGAAAGCAACATCAATCATGAGAATCAAAAAAATTACATAAAGCCCTTTAATTTACTAATGTACTACAAAATACAATCAATATACCCCCAAAGGCATATGTAGGGTGTTAGAAAAATACCGAATATCATACCAACATGAATCTAAAAAATATATTTCACCATGAAACCATTAGTTTTATATTAAAAATCAAAAAAAAGTTCTGTAATGTTGGTTTACATGAAAACATTTTACATAAATTATCCTTCAGTTTTCCATTTAAATCATATAATATTACAATACAACATATTATGAATATAAAATTAAAATAATATATAGAAAATAATGATCAAAACCAACCATGGTAAGACCATAACATAATTATATAAGCAATAAAACATGAAATAGTACTATTAGGTATAAAACCAAGAACAAGTTAGGCTATAGCCTATGGGAATACATACTAGAAATAAAAAGGAACACTAATACATCGTAACATGATTCATATGAATTGTGATACCTACCATAATTTTTCAGTATCAATCCTATCTAAAGAATGACACAACCTAATGTAAACTGAACCCATAGCAGTTCCAAACACACTAAGGATTATATATGTCCATAACATGATTAACCTAAGGCACCCAATTTTTCATGTTTTCCCAAAAAATCCAAGTAATTCATGATCATAAATTTTTAAAAACAATTTTAAAACCGATGAATCGCTAATCCCATGCTTGAAAATACGTTTTTTTCTCAAACCAACCTTTGAGATACTTTATCAAACACATGAATTTCATAAAACTATTTCTAAGAAAAAAAACCCCATTTAAAACACTTTATCATGCCACATAAGATTAATTTTCAATAAAAACCCTATTTTATATCAATTAAATAAATTTAATAATCCAAAACAAATGAATTTAAAATAACATATAGTAATTAATTAAATAGACCAATTATATAGAGAAAACTTCCTATAAAATAGAGGAAACTAGTCTCCTTGAAAAAAAAGTTATAGAAATCAAATAAATATGGTCCTCATAAGCCTAGATACAAATATATTTCTTTAATTACCTATAAAACATTATCAAGAAATAATATCCCAATAGGGTTCCAAAAAAATAATGGGAAATATTATCAAGGATATATCTATAAGGAAGAGAAGATATTAGATGGGAATTTAAATATACCTCAAATAGATCCACTAATAATGGAGGATAATCAATGAGGAAACACGGGTATAACCCTATAAATGTATCAATAAGAGGTTGAGTTGAAATAATAATGTATTAGGTGGATATTAGAGTTAAAAACCCATGGGTATTAGGGTAATTTTCTATTTTTTATAAGGTTATAGGGGGAATGCGATTAGGTTGCATGGTTCAAAAAACTATTTTCTAACCACACGACGGACACTTTCCCTAGAAAAATGAAGTGCATGGTTACCTATAAATACCTGAAATATTATAAAATCCATGTGAATGAATATTTATAGCCTCTTGACTGAAACCTAAACATATAGATGGTTTTCCTAGAGATTTAAATGGTTATAAAAACTAGGCTCAAACCATATAAATCAATACTAGAAGCAGCCAATCCAAATTTCATAGTTACTGGATGGTTACTATTAACTATACATACATTGGGAACCTAGATTGTTTCCCCCAATACTCTAAATTCTTAACCCTTAACTCTCATAATCCTTTAGGACCTAAAAATTTAAAAACTACACCAAATATTAGTACATACCTGTAACTTAGATGGCATAACTATTATGGGTCATTATAGTTGATATAATATAATAAGTTTAGATACTTTTAGTGGTTAGGATAATTTTAAAAAAAATTGAAAGTGTATTTAATTTATTTTTATATTATCATTATATTGATTTTTGAGATTCTCATATTGCAAAATCTAATATATATATATATATATATATATATATATATTTGTAATGGTTTCCTATAGTGAAAACATGGTAGATGAGGTATAAAGACATTAAGAGGATAATAAACTTATAAATCAGAATATAATAATAATTGGAATAGATCATTTTGTTGAAGTATTGAATCAGTTGATGTAGTATATTAGTAGTGGAACCCATGAAATAGAGTGACAAAGTTTTTCACTATGAAACATGTCTATAGGGTATAATTTCATGAAACATCACCTTCAGAAAATAAGTGGATATTAAACATGGTGAAATCTAAATGATAGATAAATTCTCTTGATATGATATTTTTACTTTTGGGATGTATAGAAAATAAAAAGTTTATTTTTTTATTAATATTCTTGAAGGTGAAGTCAATCGATGGTTGTCTCTAATTAACAATACTAAAAAAACATGGTATTGATTTGAAGGATTGGATGGTCTTTAAATATCATATTCTTTAGATTTATTTTATAATTTTTCTTCATAAAAGAATATAAATATAATTTCATTACTTCAATAAAAATGAATAAAACTCAGTTTTAGTTTATGAGGAAAATTTAACCTAGTAGGCCATGATGTAGTGATTTTTTTTGTGGACCGTGATAATGAAATTGATAGATTTTACATGTGTCAGAAATCATGTTTACAAAGAGTATTAGAATATCATGAATTTCAATGTTTTGTGTAATTTTTTCATTTTCTTGAGAAATTTGAGATATAGTTATGAAGAAATTATGTACATCCTTGCAACATTAATTATAAATCATTCAAGGTGGAAGGAAATAAATAAGCAATCAACCGAGTAAACTAAAGGTCACCTGCCCAATCTTCCAAATTTGGTAAAAGAAATGTTAATAAATGTTTAATAGTATCATGAATGTTTTAATGATGCATTATTATTAGTAATTTGGTTCATGAAATTAAGTAAAAGTGTTCTATTCTAAATAGTAATGGGAATATTGATAGTCAAACAGTAACGAGATGTTTTAGTTTCAATGAGTTGGTCTATTACACTAATGCATGTTTGAAGATAGTTAATGTGGTAATCATAAAGAAAAAATGTATAAAGGTGTAGTAAATTATTTTTCAAATACTATAGATTATTCTAGACCATTAAATTAAGTGGTGTTAGGTATATTACTTGTTTATTCAGATGATACCAAAGTCTTATTTGATTTTTTATTCACACATTATTTTATCTAAGAGATATTTGAAAGTAAAATGTAAATTCCATATTAATAATTAAGGTCATAAATTTTGGTAAAAACTATTAATGAGTATTAATAAGTCAATATTAATTTATAAGATCCTACCTATTATTCTTTATGTAATGGTTTTTCCTAAATACCTTGAAATTTTTTCCATTAGATGGCATGATATTATTTTGGGTATGTATTGTATCTTATTTTATCAAGATATGATATATTGTAAAGATAAAGACGGAATATTTAATTTTTATTATGTCTTTCAATTATTATATAATAATGATTTCATTCCTTTGATAATATATGAAGAATATTAAAAATTAATTAATGATGGTTGTGAATGTTATCCTTATCATATTATTTAAAATAATGAAATAATTCAAATTATTATTGTACCAATAATGAATGAATATGTGGAAATGTTTCATGATGATTTTCATATTGTTAGTCTTGATCGAGATGATGAGTTTACTATTGACTTAGTTCTTGATTCTAGTCCAATTTAAATATCTTATTATTTAATGGATTCAATTGAGCTGTTATAATTGAAAATGAAGTTTAAAAAAAGTTTCTTCATAAGTGTTCCACACACTCTAGAACTTGTCCTTGGGGTCCACCTGTTTTATTTGTTAAAAATAAGGATGGTTTCATAAGATATTTAAATGATTATAGAACACTTAATAACATCACTATTAAAAATAAGTATCCATTTCCTCATATTGATGAATTTTTTTTATATTCTCTATAGAGGTAAATATTTTTTTGAAGTTTTTTATTAGGTCTAATTATCATCAAATTATGGTGAAGTAGGAAGACATTCTAAAGATATAATTTATTATTAGGAATATCTATTAAATGTTTTTAGTTATTTACTCAGGTTTAGAAATACACCCATTATATTTATAGATCTTATAAATTTAGTTTTTCAATAGTTTTGGATAAATTTGTGGTGGGTTTCATTAATGAAAATATGGATTATTCTAAATCTTATGAGGCACATTAGAAATACCAATGTGTTGTTTAAATTGTATTAAATGAAAATAAATTTTAAGTAAAATGAAATAAATGTGTATTTTGGAAGATACCGATTTATTTTCTTGGGGATATTTTTTCCAAATATGGAATAATTATTAATCCTACAAAACTATAGTAGTTAAAGAATGGGAAATTGAAAAAAAAAATAACTATGATTAAAATTTCTCTCTGATTAAAGGGTTACTATATACAATTTATTAGGGAAATTTCTCATCTATCATTCCCAATAACTAAGAAAACTTGAAAAGGATTTAAATTCATCTTAATAAAGGTATGTGATGAATTATTTTTTGGAATTGAAAAGAATATTTTTTAATGATCAATTGATAGAATTTCTAAGAATAAATCATGATTTTTTATTTAAAATGATGCTTTATTGAAAGTACTCGGTTGTTACTTAATTAAAGATGATTGTGTAATCATATATTCTTCAATTAAATTAGAAATATATTAGAAGAATTACCCAATAAATGATTTTTTTCTTAAAGTGGTGGGTTTTCTAAAAAAAATAGGAATATTTTATATGGGGTAAATTTTAAAATATATACTAACCATAAAAGTTTAAAATAAATATTCACTCAGAAATATTTATACATGCGGAAAAGAATATTGTTAGAACTCAAAAAGTATATTTATTACATGATTTTCTATCATTTAATAAAAGAAAACAAGGTATTCTATGCCTTGAGTAAAAACCATAACATATCATTATACATTATATCTTTGGAAGATGATCTTCTGGTAATTTAATAAATAAATACTAGTCTAGAAATTATGAATTAAAAAATATTCTGTTTTTTATTGGGAATCAGTGTTATAGTCTTTATCATAAATATTTAAAGAGGATCAAAAGAAATATCTTGGATTAAAATAGAGTGTTGAAACAGTCAATAAGGGAGTGTTTCCAGAGTTTAATATAGATAAATAAGGGGTTATCATATTTGTAAAGAGGTTAAATTTTCCAAATGATTCCAAGTTAAAGAAGTAATTGTTATGTAAATCACACAATTCTTTATTTTTTATTATTAGTATTACTATGATGTATAAAGACCTTCAGGAAAATTATTTTTGGGAGGCTATTAAGAAAGCTATTTTTGATTTTACCCTGAAGTGAATTACTTGTAAATAGGATAAACTAGATAAACACTACTAAAGGAAATAATTTATCTTTTTCTTACTTCTAAATGGATATGGGAGAATATATATATATATATATATATATATAGATCTCATGGTTTGATTAAAAAATAAATCTTGAGGTAATAATGAAATTTGGGTTATTGTTTCTCATTTAAATAAATCAATAAATTTTCTTCAAATTTGAGATATTATGTCATTGGATAAACTTACTAGGATTTATCTTAAATATGTGTCCAGATTACATGAGTTCCCACACTTTATTATATCTATTTATGATCCCATATTTACCTAATTTTTTTTAAAGGAAGTCAATATCCATTTATTAGTGAATTAAATTTTAGTACAATATTTCATCCTCTATGAGATGTACATTAAAAATGAAAAATTTTACTTCAAAATATCTACATCAAGATTTTTCATTTAATTATAAGGGAATTTGGGATCAACAAGATTTATTGGTGGATTTTTTCTATAATAATTGTTTCCATTCTGGTATAAAATTGGAACATTTTGTGTTATTATATGGGAATCACTGTCAAGCTCCATCATGTTGGGATGAAGTCGATGAAAGTAAGTATATAGGACTATAATTTGTAAATGAGATAGCTAATAAGTTAAATGTGATTTATCACCATATTATGGAAATAAAAATATTATAAAAATTGTATACATAATATAGGGTCAATATCCTTTAAATTAATGTAGGCGGTCATTATTTTACTTAATATATCACTATGAAAATTTGTTATGAGTTTTGGAAGAAAGGAAAAGTAAATTTTTCGTTACACTAGACCCTATAAAATTCTGAAACAAAATGGGATCATTTTTTACCAATTACCCTTATTAATGAGTTTATCTCAACTATATGATATTTTTCATGGTTTATTAATAAGGAAATATGTACTTTATGTATATAATGTGTTGAGACTTGATAAGGAATAGTTAAATGATAGTATCTATTTTGAAGAAAAGAAAATTTATATTTTGGATCACAGAGAGCCGGTACTATAAAATAATAAGATTCATCAGGTTAATAAATTAAAGAACAATCACATAATTGAGGATGCGACATGAGAATCAAAAATTTATAAGGGAAAAATACCCTCACTTGTTTATGTGATGAAAAAAATTTGATGCCACAATTTCATAAAGAGAAAGAATTTAAAAACCCAATAAATTATTGAAATAAATCAATATTATGATTTATAATTAATCATTTTATAGTTTCTTAATAATCATATATTTATAAAAAAATTACAAAAGTGTTCTGCCAAAAATAGTATAGTTTTATTTAACTAATCAATTTTTCCATGAGCTACATGGTTTTATTTAAAATATAAATTTATAAATATTAGAAAATGAATAAAATTAGATTTATTTTTTAAATAAACATTAAAATTATATTACTGTTATTTTTTGGGATTTTTATGGAAAGATTAATTTTTGAATGAATAAAAAATGCATATTTTCCACAAATTGTATTTTTCTCTTTAAATCATGAAATTTAATAATCTCATTGTATTTTTGATATGGTTTTAAAGAATTATAAGATATATTTTATTAGATATAATCTATATAATTCCATAAGAATCAACATTTTATTTGATTTTAATATAATTTAATTTTTATGATTAAACACATAATTTTCTATAAATTATTTTTAATTGTGTTTTTCAAAAAAATTATTAAAATAATTTCGGAAACTTTTATAAATTACATATATGAAAATTTATTAAATATTTTGAATCATTGGATAAAATTTATTAATTAATTAAATTTCATTTTAATTCATTATGAATAGTAACCATAATAAGAATGAGTTACCACGGTAAAGGGTAAATCTGTTTAATTAAGTTAAAAATTAATTGATAAGGCCAAAAAAATATTATCTTAAATATTATCGGATAATGGTGTTTTTATCTTTATCACCATATTCTCTATTTATAGTTTTTTTTGTTCCACTTGACTCTGAGAGAGACTTTACATTATTTTAAATCTTTGAATAATTACAAGTGTGACACTCCACTCACTTATAAAAGGGAACATCCTCTCCTCTATTCCTAAAACCTTTAAAGCACTCTAGTTTAGACAATATATACCCACATATCATCTCAAATACCCTACCCACATCCATGAGAACATTTTCTATTCAAAATAGTAAACCTATAAGGATTAAGGTATTGTGCGTATGAATTTTTCCAAAGAATATGTATAACTCTTAAACAAGTGTTTTTCTACTTATTTATCTATATACCTACTTCAAATTTTAATTAAAAATTCTAAAATTATAAAATAAATATTTTAAATATACTGAAATTTTTTTATGTCTATGTTATAACCCTTTTTTATCTCATTTATATCCCATTGGAAATTAAAACATCCCATGTGCATATGTGTGTACTATCATCTCTGTGAAGTGATGTGTTAGTTTTAAATCACTGGATTTTATGGATGGTTATAATTATGGGATAAATTAATATATATATATATATATATGATATATATTCTATAATTATGATTCTATAAAGATAATATATTACTTACCTTATTACCCAACCATTGTTTTAAAATTTATAACATCACTCGTGCGTATGTCTACACTACTACCACCATAAAGTGATCTAATTCGTTTTTTATATCCACCTTATAAGGATGGATATAAGGATATAACTAATTAATAACTATAAAATTTATAAAATATATATTTTTCTATAAATTTATAATATTATAAACATTATATCTTTTCCATTGGATAGAAAAATGAAAACATTGTTCTGGTATATGTATGGACTACTATCTCCATAAAATGATGTTTCTCATATTTCATGACCTGTGAACATCACTGTTTTTAAAATTATATTTAATTATATATATAATAATAAAAACATTTTTAAGATTCTTGATTTAATATAACCATAACCCCTTTGAGCACGGTCAACCCACCGATGCTATTTTGAGGTTATAAACTGATAGTCCTAAAAAAATCCAATGTGAACATAATAATTTTAGTAAATAAATAAATCATGTATAAATTGGAATAAAGGTAATAGTGATAATCAAATGAATAAGAAAATTTTCTTAATAAATTATAAAACTAAATTAATCTTATTACTATGTATGGTGGATATACGAATGAAATGAGTCAGAACTTGAGGTAGGGTATTTTTCTTTAAAACACTATTGTAAATGATTTAACTATTTTTACTCTATACCCATTTTCTATTAAATGTTTCAATAATTTTCTTATTTATGTATGAAAATTTGAAATTTTTATTCTTCTCTGATATTTAATTTTGGTTACAATGGATTAAAAAATAATCTTCTCAATATTTTTTGCGTGGGTTATTTTTTAATTTTTAGAAAATTGAAAAAATAATGTTTCTTTATCATATACATATTGAACTCATTTTCATTTCATCATAGTCATTATTCATTTACCATATTCCTATATAAGTTAAAATGGTTTTTTTATAGTATCATATTCATTCACTTTTGTGAATTTTTCATTTTATAATATTTTTTCAAGAAGATGGATATTTTTTCTTATGATTAAGGACAAATGGAAAGTGTTTTAATTATTGGTTAAAATGATAGTTATAAGAATTTTATGATGAAAAAGTGTAATAATATAACTTTTTTGTTCATGATATGTTACTTGAGAATTATTTATGATACCAAGTGATCCCAATATAGCTCAACATAAAGGGTGATCTTGATATAGATTTCAAATGAATTGGGTAATTATATAGTCATAAAAGGTAAAAATGAGGAAGATAACTGAGATGGTTTATCCTATAAAATAAAATGGACTTTAGTTTTTTTGAAATAGGTTACACAGAAGTGAACATATATTATTAATGTGATGCTCTAAGTTACCCATATTATTCTAACAAAAGAATATGAAAAACATTTGATTTCTTGAGGTAAGGTGTGTTTAAAGGTGAAAGGCTTGTTTTTTAAATGAACTTTTTCATGACTTCTCATGTGATTTAGGATGAATTAGTGGTTATTCATAATCTTTCTAATTTATTTAAATAGTATTCATTGAGAAATGATTGATTTTCTTGTGTGGGGATTATTTATTTATGTGTTAAATGTTTTATTTTTTAAAAGGAAAATGATTTTGGGTATTTTCATGTTTTATAGTGGACTAATGGGTTTATTTAATATTTATATCCCTTATAAATATTTGTATTTCTCATTCCATGTTTTCAAAAAAAAAAGGATCAAAATATCTGTATAAATTTTATCAAGTCGGTATTTCCTCTATGGTGACTCGTCTTTAACAAAGAAAATGTGTTTTGGATAAAATATATCCATGATCATAAAATCTCTATTTTTTAAAAAAAATGTATACTGTTAAAAAATTTCAACAATATTATGTAATTATTTTTACTAATTCTATAAAAAACTAAAACTATGAGACTATATAAATGTATGAAGGCTTAACCCTCACACTAAATCTTATAATTATGGTTTGATTATATTATGGGTCATTATTCTATGTGAATTATTGTTTATATGAAAATGAATTAATATTTATTTTAAGGTGAATAATATTGTTTAATATTGATATTAAATACATACATGACATTTTTTAAATACCCTAATGTGAACATTTGAGTCATATTAGTGAAAACTATTAAAAATTACTTTATTGGTGAGTGGAGGGAATTTATGATTTTTTTACAACTCATTCAAATGTGGGAAAGGGGACCTTACCATATGATAGAATATGTGATGAATTAAGGATAGATTCTATGGGTATGAAGTCGAAGATATTTACATGGTTCATTCCAATTTTTCAAAAAGTTTTTTTTGACATTATCTGGTAATAACTTTCAGTTTTAAAAATTACAAATATTTATTTGTTTTATTTACTTTAAAAGTCTTAATAATTTGAATTATGTAAATTATTATTAATAATTTTTGTATCATAATATTTCTTTTCTTAAAATGTTTTTATTTTTTATTTTTGTATATTTCATAACATGAACTTAATGTTTTATGATGTGTTCTAAGGATAAATAAGTCATTTGAAAAATTATAATGTCATTTTACATGTTTTGGAACAAAGGTTTTGAAATGTTTGGAAATTAAAAAAAATAGAAAAGTATGAAACCTATAGTGTTAACTAACCATGTGTAACGTCCCGGTTCCGGAAGCCACCCAGAGGCACCCCATACCCGGTTGTTCACATGGCCTCAAGCGCATTTCCCCGAATGCCAGAGGCTGCCTACTAGTAGCGAGGGCCTTGGGTGTGAGAGTGGGAAAACTAAGCCCTCATTGGCAGAGTACACAGTGGAAGTAAACAACACATACAATAGCAGAAGTAGTAAATATCCAACAAAAATAAACAGTGGAAAACTGAAATACTAAACAACTTGAGCACAAATATATATGAAATGATGCATGATACATATGTCTAGGAAAATAGCCAAACAAGTCACAGTGATGGAATACATCAGTGCTAAACCAAAGTTCAAAAGAAAGCAGATAAAGTCTTCAGCATCGCAAGCCATATCTTGGTCCCATACTCTCCAGCTCCACAACAAGTCAAGTGCCTGAATTATAAGGGCACTTTCCCTTATCTATACCTGTAATAATATAATCTGTTTGGGCCCAAAATCATGACCCAAACAGTGTGTGAGACTAAATCCTAGTAGGAAACCACCCGAAGATCTGTGCCTAAAAGTTAGTGAGTATTTGGCAGGTAAAAGTACCGAAAGCAGTAAATAGGAAAGTACTAAGAAGTAAACAATCCATGGTTTCAAATCAAGAAACAGTGAAGCAAATAGCCAAACCACAAACAGGTAACCCTCTGGGAAGTACTCACAGCCATCCCCTCTGGTCCTACCTAAAAAGTACAAGCAACCCTCTGGGCAGCACACTCGGTCTAACCCCTCTGGTTCTTTATATGAATAAAATAAGACTCTCTGAGGAAGTGCTCACTGTAAATCCCCTTATAGTCTAAGGTAATGCAAGACTCTCTGAGGAATATCACACAGTCCATTCCCCGTATAGTTTATGGTAGTCAAGGACTCTCTGAGGAAGCTCACTCAGTCAATTCCCTCTATATCCCCAAGGTCTAGGACTCTCTGAGGAAGCTCACTCGGTCAATTTCCCTTATAGCCCAGGTCATTCATAGACTCTCTGAGGAATCACTCACCATCAATTCCCCATATAGTCTAAACATCTCAGGATTAAAATGAAAGACTCTCTGAGGATGCTAACACGGTCAATCCCCTTATAGTATAAAGAAATCAAAGACTCTCTGAGGAAGATCACTTGGTCAATTCCCCTTATAGTCTACTACACCAGGTTCTCATGGCCTTGTGTAATTCAAAGAGCATAGAAGTGTAATATAGCCAAAGTAAACCTATAGAACTACTTGGCTAAATATTCTACAGCATAACAAGCATGTCAGAATACAACTATCCATCCTACAGCAATAGGCATGGAAAACAGGCAAGGTAGCTAAAGGCTAAACATGACCAAACAGTCGTAAACAGAATAATACATGGGCAAACCACATCCAAAGCATATCAATCAACCCTATTCATATCCAATTATCCTCTACACAAGAATACAAGAAAGGTAGAAAAACAATAGGGGTAAATCATTAAACACGCAATACCCCGTTCACAGTTATTGGTGGAATTTGCACATAGTACTCAATACATTGAACGGAAAGGCACAAACCAACTACCTCGGGGTTAGGAGATCAATATACTTGAAACTCGAAGCTTGAATCTCCTTGGAACTTCATAGATCTAAGAAAACGTCTAAAACTTTCAACCCATGATAACTTGGAGAAAAAGAGAAATTAAGAGATGATTCTCTAGGAGAAGAGAGAACTCATCGATGCAATTCCAACACAATCAATGGTATTCGAATTAGAGGATAGACAGAGGTTCAGGGGATCATCGAAGATCCGCAGCTATATGGGTTCTCTCAGACAAAGACGACCTAGAAGAAGTGAGTCTTATCCGTCATATGTGACCCCGGTGCATTTAATGAAAAAAAACAAAATACATGGCGTGTACTTTTGGATTACACGGCATGTACTTGTTGTTTCCATACTCTGCATTAAGAGGCCTCAAATTCACTCCCACACAGCCATGTGTGTGGCTACTACACGGCCAGCACACAACCTGTTGCGGCAAGGAAGTACATGGAGGGTACTCATAAAGTACACGACGTGTACTTCAAAAATTTCTAGAAAAACCTCTTTTTCCCAAAAACGGCCAGAAAAGGAAAAACATACCTGAAAAAAATTCCAGGTTCTTACAAACTTCCCCCTTAAAGAAATTCTTCCCCAAATTTCCCTAGCACTGTGTAGAAGAAGAAACCCCAAACAGTTCTGGCCACTGTGCTCGTACATCGGTCTCCCTCTCCCAAGTCTCGTCCTGCATCCGCCCATGATACCATAGTATTCATACCAGAGGAATAGACCATCCATGGAGAACCTTTGTACTATTATCCACAATCAGGATAGGATTATCTTCAAATAATGCATCCACTTCGAGCTCAACCTCCTTAGGTTGAAAGACATGAGATGGGTCTGAAAAGTAATGTCGAAGCTGAGAAACGTGGAAGACATCATGCATAGCTCAGTACCTCTGAGGTAACTACAACCGATAGGAAACCGGCCCAACTCTCTCCAACACCTCAAACGGCCTGACGTACCTCGGTGAAAGCTTACCCTATCTCCTAATTCTCTTGTGTCCCAACCTCGTTGTGACATGCTGGAAAACCAGATGCCCGACCTCAAACTCTAGAGGTCGTCTCCACTGATCAGTATAAGACTTCTGTCGAGACTATGCAGTATCCATCCTCTTCTGAATCAACTCTATCTACTCTGTGGTATCCTGAACAAGATGAGGTCCCAGCAAAGTTACATATCCTACCTCCAGCCAACATAAGGGTGATCGGCATGACCTACCGTACAAAGCCTCATAAGGTGCCATCTGAATAGTCTCTTGAAAACTATTGTTGTAGGAAAACTCCACAAGAGGTATATGCTTCTCCCAAGAACCTCCAAAATCTAGAATGCATGCTCAGAGCATGTCCTCAAGAACTTGAATCGTGCGCTCGGACTGGCCATCTGTATGGGGGTGTTAAGCTGTACTCAAAAGTACATGTGTACCCAAAGCCTTCTGAAGCCCCTGCTAGACCTGAGAAGTAAATCATGCATCCCTATCTGAAACAATTAAGTGTAGAACTCCATGAAGACATACAATATCTTATATTTACAACCGTCCCAGCTCATCAACATTGAAGGTCTCCTTGATTAGAAAGAATTGAGAAACCTTCATGAGTTTGTCAATGACCACCCAAACTGTGTCATTCCCTCAAGGTGGCCTCAGCAAACCGGTCACAAATTCCATCGCGACATCATTCCACTTCCACTCGGGAAAGGGTAATTGCTGCAAAATCCATGTTGGTCGTTGATGCTCTGCATTCACCTACTGAAAAGTGGAACACCTCATGACAAAACCAGCAACATTCCTCTTCATACCTGGCCACTAATACTGATGGTGCAGATCACGATACATCTTGGTGACGCCAGGATGAACTTCCCAAACTGAGGAATGAAAATCCCACATTAGCTCCTTGTGTATGTCTACTGGAACCCATATGCGCCCCTAGAAATGCAAGATCTCATCCTCGCCTACGGTCTATCTAGGAATAGGGTCCTCTCCTGACACACTCTCCCTTAAGACTAGGCCTTCTAAATCTGATATTTTCCTCATTCGTACTCGATCAAGAAGGGTAGATGTAACAGCTACATAAGATAGAAAAGTTTTCCCCTGTCTGTCGTGCACCTCCAAATGCATCTTAGATAACATAGCCATAAGATTACACTCACTGCTGGCCTCCTGAACTGCCTATATCTGATTCCTCATTCTCAACACATCAGCCACTATGTTGCCTTTTCTAGGCGTATAGGCAAGCTCAACGTCAAAGTACTGAATGTACTAAACCCACCTTCACTATCTCAAATTCAGATCACACTGAGTGAAGATGTACTTGAGACTCTTGTGGTCGGTGAAAACCACAAAATTCTCTCCCAGAAGATAATGTCTCCAACAGCGTAAGGCATAAACAACAGCTGCCAACTCTAGATCATGCATTGGGTAATTCCTCTCATGTGGCCTCAAATACCGAGACCCGTATGCAACGACTCCATCTCCCTGCATAAGCAAAGATCCCAACCTGATACCTGACGTATCATAGTAAACAGTATAGCTCTTTCCTGGATTTGGAAAGACTAGTACCGGGGCTGAAGTTAACCTCCCCTTCAGCTCCTGAAAGGCTAAATCATAAGAATATGACCATAACAACTTCACACCCTTCTTGGTCAGACCTGTCAGTTATGCTACAAAGCGTGAAAAGTCCTATATTAAACGTTTATAGTATCCATCCAGCCCCAAAAAACTCTGCACCTCAATGACATTCTTCAGCTGCTCCCAGGAAATTGCAGCTCTCACTTTCTCTGGGTCTACTGATACTCCTGCCTCTGAGATAACATGACCCGGAAAGTGAATCTGATCCATCCAAAGTGGCACTTTGAGAGCTTAGCATATAATTGATGCTCCCTCAATGTACTCAAAATGATCTCAATATGGGTAGCATGGTCGTGTCGAGTGTGAGAGTACACAAAGATGTCATCAATGAAGACCACCATGAAAGAATCCAAATATGGATGGAACACTCGGTTTATCTGTGCCATGAAAACTTCTGGTGTGTTCATGAGACCGAACGGTATAACCAAATACCCGTATAGACTATACCTACTCCTGAAGGCTGTAAGAGGTATATCTGATGGTCTAACATGAAACTGATGATAACCGGACCTCAATTCAATAATCGAGATCACCCGAGCTCCTCAAAGCATATCAAAGATATCATCCATCCTCAGCAAGGGATATCGGTTCTTAACTGTCAACTAGTTCAACTTCCGATAGTCCACACAAATCCTGAGGGTACAATCTTCCTTCTTCGCAAACAAGACAGGAGAACACCAAGGAAAAGTATTGGGTCAGATGAAACCCTTTGCCTACAACTCCTCCAACTGCTTCTTGAGCTCCTGCAACTCAGGTGTAGCCATTCTATAAGGACGAATGGACACTGGTTCCACTCTTGGCACAAGCTCAATCGAGAATTCTACCTCATGCTCCAGAGGCAAACATGAAAAATCCTCTGGAAAGATGTCTTTGAAACGATCAACCACTAGAGGAAAGTCTAAATATGAAGTCCCCTAGTCATCCAGATAAATACTAGAAATGTGGTATGTATCTCCTCCCAACCCATGATTCTCTAGACCCTCTCTTCTTGCCTGTACATCCCACTCGCCCCTACGAAGAAAGGATCCACCCTATGGTGATATGAAACTCACCCTGCGGAGATAACAGTCGACGACTTCCTGGAATGGAACTAACCAGTCCATCCTGATAATGACATCATAGCATGTCATCTCTAGGACATATAGGTCCCATAATAAGTGACATCCACCAACCTCTATAGGACACTCTCTGCACTGACGTACACTAGCCGTTCTAGTCCCCAATGGTGTGTCTAGCGTCAAAATATCAGTAGAAGAAAGGATGCAGAGCCCAAGGATCTCCATGACAGAAAAAAATATAAAGCTATGGGAAGCCCCTGTAACAAAAAGTGTAGAAGCTAAAATTGAGGCTATTGAGATCATACCTTGAATGGTAGAAGGTACGGGATCCTGCTCCTACTGGGTCTGCTCCACCGCAAAAGTATGGCATGTACCATGGCCCTATGACCCTGCATGAACACTCTGAGATGATCAACCCTAATGTCACTGAAAACAGAGCGACTGGATTCCATGGGCATGACCTCCACCTCGGCCTGAACGGCTGAAAGAACTCCATTTCCAAAACTGGTGATAAGCTGGTGGTGCTGCTCCTGAACGAAGAGTCATAGAAGAACCCCTGTCACCAGCTTCTGGTGAGAAAAACTAAAAAAAACACTGAAGGTGACCCATCTTGATGCAATATCGAAACTCCACTAGGTATCTCGAGAAATGTGTCCTCGTATGACCGCTTCTCCCACACTGGTAGCACACCACCTGACAACCATAAGATGCATCTCGCCTACTCTGATCTCCTCATGCAACCTTCCTGTGGCGCTTCCTGTTATCAGCTGGCGAAGCACTAACTCTGGATGTTGAACTGCCATGGCTTGCAGCTCCACAATCCTTCATATTGCACTCTATGATCAGCGCCTGGTTGATGATAGAAGATATTGAGGTCAACCTGAATATGTTCACCTACGAATGGATGTCGTGACTCACACCTTCATCAAACTTCCGTGCAAGTAACAACTCATCACCTCCTGGAATAGGCATGAAACGCTACAGCTCAGTGAAGCGGGAGGAATAATCCATAAAAAAAATAGTACCCTGCTCCAGACTCATAAACTCCTTGGCTCGATCAGCCCTCAAGGTCTCTATGTAGAAGTAATCGTAGAAGATGCGCTGAAACTCATCCCAAGACATATTTTTCTGGCGACCTGCCTGTGAGATCACATCCCTACACTACTTAGCAGAGTCTCGGAGCATGTAGGTAGCGAGATTCACCCTATTCTATGGATGTATCTCCAGATGCTCAAAAATCGTCAGTGTGGACTCTAGCCATGACTCAGTATCCTGGGGGTCCTCCATCCCCTGAGAAAGTGGGAGGATGATTCTACTGAAAGACCCACATCAAATCAGCCATCGACGGGGCAGGAGGCGGCGCTCCTTAAAAGGTCTGCATAATCCTCAGAAATCCCTCCCTGAACTGTGCATCAGCACCTATGTCAGGTAAAAAAGCCCGTGAAAAGGCTGGCACAATGGGAGGATCTGCAGGTAGTCCCTGGTCGGCCATGTCTGGTGTCTGATCACCGTCTGACAACTGGCGCACAACTAGAGGATGTCTCGGTGGCATGACTCTACAAGGTCAAACGCACACCTTAGATCAAGATTATCAAGGACTGAAAACAAAGAGTCTAAGAAGGTAACAAGAGAAAAAAACCATTCAAGTTTTACAAAACATGACTACACAGCATGTACATTTCCTACACAACGTGTTCCCTGAAGTCATTTACATGGGCGTGTACTCCTACCTAGCCTGATCGTGTAACACCCCAAAAACATGACATATTGTCCTGACACACGACATGTACTTGAATCCTATTTCCCTGACTACGTTCTTCTACACAGTTAATCCACACAGATCTCCTAAGGAAATACTTCACGGTGTGTAAAATACCTACATGGTGTGTACTAGTCAAGCTTCATCTGGATCGTGTTGTTAGTGACATGGCCTGACACACAACTCACACTACACAGCGTGTTCCAGACAGACACGGCGTGTATGAGAAGGGATAACACTGACCCGTGTTGTTCGTGACACGGTCAGGTACCTGGGTCAGACTACACGGTGTGTTCAAGGTAGACACGGTGTGTATGTGAAAGGGTAACACCAACCCATGTTTTTCGTGACATAGCTAGGTACCTAGGTTAGACTACACTACATGTTCAAGGCGGACACACGGTGTGTATTAGACACGACTCGACCGAACTGTGTTGTTAGTGACACGGGTGGGCACGGGGTCGACACTACATGGCGTGTGTGGTCAATACACGGCGTGTTCACTCTAGGTTTTCCCCATCCTGTGTCTCTTCCCACACGGCCTATGACACGATTTAGAGTCTACATGGCGCGTATATGAAGTACACGGTGTGTACTTAAGAAAACAGTTTCTTCTCTAACATAAGAACACACAGCATGTACTTAACATTACACAGCATGTATTCTGGGTTTTTCCAGACAGTAAGTCTCAGAAACTACTCCAGAACCCATAAAACACTGATGAAAGCATTGAAAGTTCCAAATTTCGATCCGTGAGGGCCCATAATCCCCACGAATCAAAGTTTGGAATCTTATACAAGTTATTGCAAAGAAAAACAAAGAAATGGCCCACCAGATTCCGGTCCATGAGGGCCCATAACACCTCAAGAACCAAAGTTTGGCATTAATTCAAGCAAATATCTACACAACAATGTCCTATCAAATAGTAGGTATTTCTATCAAGGCAACTATCACAAAAGCATGCATATTTTACACATCATCTATCACAACAACATACAATCACTAATGCATCCTAGATGGCATGGAAAAAATTCATGGCATGTGACTTCTAGCAAGTTCCTATATGATGCATGAGATGGAATACCCTCATCTCATCGGGTTGAAACTGAAATAGAACCTCAACAATAACAACAACAACAACAACACAAATCATGTGAATCACTCAAGGTGAAATCAGATCAACTGTAATAATTGCAAAACCAGAAAAATTGCAATTAACGTGGTAGATTGGATTTTCCCTGTACACGGGTTAGCTACTCTCTGGCACAGCTTATTACCAAGTACCTATTTTGTATTATCCTTGTATAAAGGCTCAAAATAGTGAATCAAGAGAAAAGAAACCCTTTGATACCAATTTTTAACGTCCAGGTTCCAGAATCCACCTAGAGGCGCCCCATACCCGGTTGGTCACATGGCCTCAAGCACATTTCCCCGAACACCAGAGGCTGTGGACTAGCAGTGAGGGCCTTGGGTGTGATAGTGGGGAAACTATGCCTACATTGGCAGAGTACACAGCGGAAGTAAACAACACATACAATAGCAGAAGCAGTAAATATCCAACAATAGTAAATAGTGGAAAACTAAAATACTAAACAACTGGAGCACATATATATATGAAATGATGCATGATACATATGTTTAGGAAAACATCCAAACAAGTCACAGTGCTAGAATACATCAGTGCTAAACCAAAGTTCAAAAAAAGCAGATAAACTCTTCAGCATCGCAAGCCATAGATTGGTCCCATGCTCTCCAGCTCTACAAGAAGTCAAGTGCCTGAAGTATAAGGTCACTTTCCCTTATCTATACCTATAATAATATAATCTTTTTGGGACCAAAAGCATGACCCAAACAGGTTGTGAGACTAAATCCCAGAAGGAAACCACCCGAAGATCTGTTCCTAACAGTCAATGAGTATATGGAAGGTAAAAGTACCGAAAGTAGTTAACAGGAAAGTACTAAGAAGTAAACAATACACTGTTTCAAATCAAGCAATAGTGAAGCAAACAGCCAAACCACAAATAGGTAACCCTCTGAGAAGTACTCACAGCCATCCCCTCTGGTCCTACCTAAAAATTACAAGCAACCCTATGGGCAACACACTTGGTCTAACCCCTCTGGTTCTTTATATGAATAAAATAAGACTCTCTGAGGAAGTGCTCACAGTCAATCCCCTTATAGTCTAAGGTAAAGCAAGACTCTCAGAGGAATATCACACAGTCTATTCCCCGTATAGTCTAGGGTAGTGAAGGACTCTCTGAGTAAGCTCACCTGGTCAATTCTCTTTATAGCCCCAAGGTCCAGGACTCTCTGAAGAAGCTCACTCAGCCAATTCCCCTTATAGCCCATGTTGTTCATAGACTCTCTGAGGAAGAACTCACCGTCAATTCCTCTTATAGTCTAAATAGCTCAGGATTAAAATCAAAGACTCTCTGAGGATTCTCACTCGATCAATCCCCTTATAGTCTAAAGAAATCAAGGACTCTCTGAGGAAGCTCACTCGGTCAATTCCCCTTATAGTCTACTACACCAGATTCTCACGGCCCTATGTAATTCAACAAGCATAGAAGTGTAATATAGCCAAAGTAAACCTACAGAACTACTTGGATAAACAGTCTACAACATAACAAGCATGTCAAAATACAACTCTTCATACTGCAGCAATAGGCATGGAAAATAGGCAAGGCATCCAAAGGCTAAACATGACCAAACTGTCGTAATCAGAACAATGCATGGGAAAAACACATCCAAAGCATAGAAATCAACCCTCTTCATATCCAAGTATCATTTACATAGGTATACAAGCAAGGTAGGAAAACAATAGTGGTAAATCAGTAAACATGCAATACCCTGTTCACGGGTATTGGTGGAATTTGCACATAATACTCAAGACTTCAAACGGAAAGGCACAAACCACCTAACTCAGGGTTAGGAGATCAATATAATTAAACCTTGAAGCTTGAATCTCCTTGGAACATCGTAGATCTAATAAAATTTCTAAAATTTTCAACCCATGATAACTTGGAAAAGAAGAGAAATAAGGAGATGATGCTCTAGGAGAAGAGAGAACTCACCGATGCGATTCCAATGCAATCAACGGTGTTTGAATCGGAGGACGGTTGGAGGATCAGGGGATCATAAAATATCTATGTTCGTACGGGTTCTATTATATGAATACGACCTAGAAGAAGTGATTTTTCTCCTTCATACACGACCCCGGTTCGTTTAATGAAAAAACGAAAATACACGGCGTGTACTTTTGGAGTACACGGCGTGTACTTGCTGTTTCCGTACTCTGCATTAAGCAGCCTCCAATTCACTCCCACATGGCCATGTGTGTGGCTAATACACGGCCTACTGCGACAAGGAAGTACACATCGTGTACTCATAAATTACATGGTGTGTACTTCAAAAATTTCCAGAAAAACCTCTCTTTCCCAAAAACGGCCAGAAAAGGAAAAACATACCTGAAAAGAAGGTCTGGGTTCTTATACCATTACACTTTAACTTGTCACATGTCCATGTCAACCCTACAACATGAACAAAATAAACTGATCATGGAACCTACCAAGGATCCTACCATAAAACCTATTGTAGAACCTACTATGAGTATTGATTGTGAGTGAAATTATCTTTTATATTATGTATATAGAACTCCAAATTAAGTGAATATTTTTAATTTGAAAATATAAAAAAATTATATATATTTTTTTAGAATAAATCAAACTTTGAATAGACCACTATAACTACAGAAATTAGATTAAATCCGCTACAAGTTTTGATCAAAAATTATGCAGTTTTACAGAATAATATTTCAACCATATTTTGTTGATATCATGATGTATATAATTCTTACTAATATGATTCTATATTATATAGAAAAAAAATTAATTATATAAATATAATTAAACTATAGATAAATCTGATTCTTTTCTCTTAAAGGTATATTTTAAGTAAAAAACATTATAAGTTAAGTTGTCTACAACTTTCATGAATCACCTACATAAAATCAGGTAAGTGAATTTCCTTATGTAGATTCGGATATATTGATTCTTCTATGATAATTTGAAACATAAATATTCTATGTAAAACCCTTGTGTTGATTCACCATTATAGATTTGTGTTTTCTATAGGATGGTGAAAAATTAAGAAATATGCTTTATTTTACGAAACATTTCACTTTTCCATTTGTTGCACATTTATTAGGGATATAATTAATTTTTTATTTTTTATATAATTTATTATTAATTATTTATAATCCATGAGAATATATTTTAAATTTATTTATTAAATTGTTATCATATGGTTTGAAGTTCAACATTGATTTCCTGTGAAAACATGAGTTCTACATTAAATGTTCTTAGAATGTGAACAGTTTGTCTCATATGATTTATGGGATTTTTCCAAAGGAAATTAAATTTGATTATAATTATTTATTACTATTGTATTAATTATGATAATGTATTATAAATATACAAAATGAATTTAATTTTTCAGATTATTGAATTGACTCACATGGTTATACTTTGATGCACATTTCATAAAGAAAATGTATACTGTAGTGGAAAAGATGAACTACAATGAGCTTCTGGTATTAAATATTTTTTTCATAAATAAACTTAGAATATGAATTTAGATAGATATAGATCTATGTAAAGAGGTTATGGATATTCTTTCATTGTAAAAGAGCTGAAAAATTTTAGGATTTCTTACTACTCTCAACTAGATATTAATTGTTTAATCCATTATTGTTGGTGAGTTACCTACTTATTTAACACTCAAAAATAGAATATGTACATCTATTTTTCTTATTCTACTTCTTCTTATATATTTTATATGCACACTATTTTAACAGTTTTTACTACCCATGAAAAGATATTATTTTATTTTGTGACTTCTAATCAAAATTCAGGCATTGGGTTGTACCTCTAGGGTAAAAAGGAAGGTTATTTGGTTGTTCCTCCAAGTAGAACAATGCAGGTTTGTTTTGGGTTTAATCCTTCATGAAGAAAAAGTCTTTCTAAATGGGTTGTGAACCAGGGTGGGAGAAATTCATTATGTGATTCCATTATATTTGTTATAGTGGGTGTCATATCTCTCGGATCGTGAGGGGGGTGAAGAGTGGGGTGGGATCATTTAGATCTGAACCACTAAAAAAATATATTATCTTTATTTTGTTTTGTTTTCCAATTTATTAATTTTATAGCTCTAATATTCTCCATAAATTCATCAATTAATTTTAGAAGGCCAATTCACCCCCTCTTGTCTATTTTTTCATCTTTATTTAAAACCAATAATTGTTATCATAGGAGGATCATAATATATAATCAAATGTTTCTCAATTCCAAGATACTTATAAAGACATTTCAAAAAGTTGATGTAAACAAAGGGTCACGATCAGATGCAATCAAAAGAGGTTCAACATAAAGTTTCACAAATTCCTTAATATAGAGTTGCATAAGGTGGTCAAGAGGTGTATCTTACATTATAGAAATTAAATGTGTTAATACGGTAATTTCATCAATAATAACCCATATAGAATCATGTTTTATTATTGTATTTTGAAATCTAGTGACACAGTTCATAGTAACATAATCACATTTCAACAAATGAATAGGTATAGGTTGCATGACTCCTTTAGGATGTTGTATATCAACCTTTACATACTGAAAAACTAATTATATTGAAACATAGTCTACAATTTATAATTTCACATTATCGTACGAAAAATATTCCCTCAAATCCCAATACATTTTATGGCTATCAGGGTGTACAGAGAAATTTGAGTTATGCACTTCAACTAATAATTATCTTTTTAGCAAAGTAACTAATAGATCATGTATCCTTTTTAAAATTTTCAATATAAAATATAAATAGTTGAATTATAACAACTTCCCATCATTCACAACATTAATTTTATTTTGAATATTTTGATCATCCAGCTAGGAATTTTTTATTTTCTCATATAAGGTTGGTTTAAGAGTCATTTTTAATAGTTGTGATATTTCCCCTTCCTTAATGATTCCTATATCCCAATTTACAAAATCCTTGAATATATTATCTTTTTCAGCTCTCATTTATATAGTGTCCCCAACCTAATTAACCACCATAATAGTTCTATCGGTCTAGGTTCCACTGGCCTTAGGCTTACCTCCCCAAATTTTAAAGGCAACTGACTAGTAGTGAGGGTGTAAATAGGGAAAAGTGGGGAGGATATACCCTCAAGAGGTGATATAATAAAGTCCCAAGTAAATATATGTAACATGTAGTAGAAGAAAAGACTCAGAAAACTCAAACCAGACCCTCCAATGAAGGAAGAACAACAAAAATCATGCAATAGTAGAAGAATAATGAACAAAAGAAGCAGAAATAAATAAATATCTAGCATAGAACTTACAACTACTAAAACAGATCATGTATCCAATACAAGTCATAGGGTACAATAAGATAAAATGGTATCCCAAGTATGAACACATTATATACACACATATAACAATTTTGAAACAAAAGGTAAATACTAAAAATAAAAATCAGCTGAGGTAGGAACCTCAATGTCCCCTGCCATCCATCCATGCCAACTCAACCTAGGTTCCAGCTCCAGAGCCTGAACCCTTACATGAATGTAAAAGCATAAGGTCTACATGAATCTTGAAGGGATAGTGTAAGGTGTGAGAGTGAGTCACAGAAGGATACCAACCATGTGAGCATACCTAACATAAGTATTTAAGTATGTGTAAGATAAAATTAAATAAATGAAATGGCACATGCAATTTAAATGAAACAAAAAATCATTCCTCATTCTAAAAAACTACCAAGAAGTTGTCACCTTCTCTACATAACACCATAATTTCTGAAAGGGAGAGGATCCTTGGCCCATTTCCCAAGGTATCCCCTTATTTAGAATTTCCTAGGTGAACCCTCAAATTCAACCTTCAATAAGTAAATCATCACCTCACGCCAACTGACACCTCAGGTCCCAAATCAAATCACTAACGCCTTAAAGGCATGCCTAATAAAATAGAACTGTGGTCCCCCAAACCCCTTCTTGAAGGCACCCATAGGCTCGAAGCCTAACATCTAGAGGCACAATGATGTTTGTACTAAAATCAAAGCATCATTGGCTCAAACCCCAATATCCCAAGGTATGGTGATGCACATCCTCCAAAATGATCCTAGATCAAATGCCTCAAGAATAATAGGCCTCCTCCGTCAACCAATAGCCTCAAAACTATCATCAAAAGTATCCTCACCTTCCCCATGGATTTATATGGAAAACACCCCCAAACCAATTACCTAATCCACACAGCTGGGGGCCACTACCCACATGATTTGTTAAAACCACCTCATCACTAAGTCAACCTGTGTGCACATGACTCCAATAGAACTTTGGCCAATCACTGGTAAGAAGCAATCACTAAAAACAGTACCTAAGACACACCAAGTCTGGAACCTCATGCCTCTGTGCCCATGTCTCTCAAAACTGATGTTTATTCCATCCAATATCATAGGACATTACCTCAACCTAACGGTCGTGCGACCTTAACCAGTGACCATGTTACTAAAACAGTGATCACATCACCCAACTAAATCAAGCCAAGACCATCCTAATGATCACATCGCCTCAAATAGATATCCATCACTATCTTAATCTGCATGCCAAGCCCATCATGATCCCATGGATCTCAATAGTATATTATAATAACATCATATATAAATAAATCACTAAAATTTAACATTACAATTAAATATAATTGAATTTCACAACACAAATTAAATAATAAAATTAATCAATATGGGAAACATTCCCTTATCTAACTACCCAGGTGTCAGATATCCTCCAACCCAGCCTCGCACGAGTTAATAAGGCTTGGGCATGCCCAACAACACCCCAAAAGGTTATAAAATTTATTTAACATTAAGAATAAAGTTTTATTGGGGTATATATCATTTACACAATGACATGATAATATCCATACCTACAAAAAGACTTTTAAAACATGAAAAAATTTATTCACCACTTACCTTGGAGTCAAAGATGTAGGCACATTTGGTATCAAGATCTAAATCTGACTGATTTGGGATAAATCAGTATTTCTATCGAATGCCCAAAAAATAGGTCAAAATGAATCGCATGGATTTAGTGGTCCATTAATAGAGATAAAAAAAATAGAAGCATGGAAGAGTATATCCTTGCCGATATGGATCTTACACAAACAATAGTAGATGAATCAGAGCTCGGATGAAGGAGATACCCCCACCCTAGTGGAGGAAGAAAATGGGTGAGCCCCTATTGTGTGTGTGACCTGGGAGGAAAATAGGAGGAAATAAAGAAAATGGGAAGTGGGTAAAATAAAATTTTTAAATGTTTCATGGTTAGATCACACAGTTTTCCATTTTGTGCACAAAATGTGTGGGTTACAGTGTTGAGGTACTGCCTAACTGGAACTACCCATACGGCTTGCGCACGGTTTTCCCTAACCATTTGAAATCAATGTGAAAAAACCTCTATAAAAAATGAAGAGGTTCATGCATAGTCATGAAACCCAAACTGTATGGTTTTCCAAACTGTGGGATAGTATAAAACTAGGTTGCACAGTGTTTTGGGAGAGGTCACACGGTTTACCTAAACCATGCACCTTGACCTGCAACCTCTAAAATAGTCCTTCAGGCCTCTGATGCACCAAAAACCCATTTCAACACCTAAGTAACTTTACAATCCTATAAAACCATAAAAAATTAAGGTATTATTTTGAGGAAACTCTTGGAATTGAGTTCTAATGAACAAAAACGAAATTTGCTTACCCACCAATTCCAAAAAATTCCAAAAAGGGAGAGGTTTCCAACCCACTCCGAAAACCCAAGATGTTACAATCCTAACACCTTAACATAGATCATCTTACGGATATAAAACAAAACCCAAATATGGTACCCAAAAAAACCATCCAAATAAAATTAATTCAGATTACCCCATTCTCAATGGCACAAGTCAACTACCTCATGGGGGCTCCCCACCTTATGAGTGACCTAGCCCTGTCTCATCCTGGCCCAAAGCTCAACCAACCGATGGTCCCACAACCATCCCAAGACACAAATTTATTCTCATGATGTATCGTCACTCCTACACCTCATCAGATTTTCCCATGCCATATCTGACACCCATAAAAAGTTTTCACTGCATTGGTTCCCACCTCTTGTCTATGTCACACATAGAACCAATGAGGTTAGTTATATCATCATATTCTCAAACCAATTTTGGTACCTTTTACCTCATTAAATTATTGCATCATAATGATTCAAAAATTCCAATGCACTTCAATTAACTTGCATCTTCTAAATTCCATGATGCCAATGCATCTCAAGTAACTTATATCTCCTCAATGCCCTTATTAAAATGCATCTCAAGTAACCTCGATACCTCAAGGGGGATCCTCACTTTAGGAATGGAATTCCCCAGTCTCATAATGACCCAAATATCTACCAAATATTCGTCCCACGACCATCCCAGGACCCAAATGTCCTCTCATGATACATCGTCACTCTTGTACCTCATTAGGTTCTCTAGTTCTATATCTAACACCCATCAAAATTCTACACCATATCATTTCCCACCTCATGTCTATATCACTCATGGCACCAACGAGGTCCTGCATCTCATCATATGCTCAAATTAATCTTGGTACCTCACACCTCAATCAAGTACAACATCATAAACATGCCCATATGACAACACACCTCAAGTAACCTACATCTCCTTGATTCCATGATGCCAAAACATCTTATGTAACCCGCATCTCCATGATTCCCTAATGCCAATGCATCTCAATACCCACACACCCAATGGTGCTCACATAAACGTCCTGGTGCCATGTACCTAATATATATATATATATAACACCCCTGATATGATGTTAACCTACTAACCAAAATCTAGTTGTCCATAATTACATCACTTCCACCTCATACACCCAAAATAGATATGCCTCAAAAAGTCTATTCAAAATAAAATTAAAAACATGGCTACACCCATTGTGCATATCTAACTGACATCGACTCACCATCCTTCCTAGAACCTGGTAGCTCCATGGAATGCACCTAGCGTGACACCCGACTACCTAAATCCAGACCTCCCTATGGATCCACACCAGTTACTAGCCGCTGACCACACTTCTGGGTACCTCTATCTCGGCCACGGTCTCCACTTGTAGCTAAAGCTCAGCTACCCTCACCTGAAGCCGCTCCTAGACCAATTTTAGAACCCGAAGTCTGCCTAGTTCATTGACTATTGGCTATCTGAAAAGTATTTTTACAGAACCTATTGAGATGATCGACTTGTCCACATGCCTTGCACTCCATTAGTGGTCAGTCGCACTGACTCTGGACATGAACAACTACCCATAGAGAAGGAATACCATCGAAATCCCACTCTGAAGTGGTTTGGCTGAGTACTTGGCCTGAATTCCCTTCTAGAAATCATCTCGGCCTCACTTATTTCCATCTGAAGTATCTCTATATAAGTCTCTAAGAGCCATCTCTTGGATTGAATGTGACTGGTCCATCATTTTTTCCTCATCTATGAGATCCTGATTGACCACCTATGATAATAATATCAACCTAAATATGTTTACCTACACCCTAATGGTGTTCTATAAACAATCCTTCAAGTTCCTCACCCTAGAGGTGTCGTCTCTCATCGTGCTAGGTTAAAATAAAGACAATTTAGTGAATGTTATTGCATAGTCCATGACAGACATGTCTCCCAGATAAAGGCTCAAGATCTTTTAAGATCTCCCTACCCTCAGCATCTCTAGGAAGAAGTGCTCGAAGAACTTGGCCTCAATGTCCTTCCATGTCATTACCTTGTGTCTGCCTTCATGAACCTACACGTCCCAACAGTTCTTAGCCTATCCTTTGAGCATTAGATTTACAATTTTACTATCCTCCCTGGAGGAGTCTCTAGTTTCTCAAAGATCATATACATGGAATTGATCCAATTCTTAGCCAACTGTGGACCACCCTCACCCTGAAAAAGTGGCAGGTTCTGCAAATGGAACTCCTAAGTAAAATATGTCATTGAAGGATATACTCCTTGATCTCCCATATTGATCCCCTAGATAACATGTACCAGGCTCACTCAGAGCTACTTTTCAACCCATTTCCCAAAAGAGATCAAGTCTGGTGGCTACCCCAGGTGCACTAGATCCTATACTTGAGCCTAATCTTATACCTAAACCTAAGGTTGTACCTACTTCACTCGACCCTCAGGGGTCTCAACCTACTCATTCTCTAACGTAACTCTATCACCACCCTCCAGATGCTCCAACCGAGCCATTTAGGTGGAAACCCACTGAATACCATTACATGGTCAGACAACCCATATAAGATATATATAAATATCACTAATAGGTAAATCAGTAACAGGCAGTGTCAACTCACTATCCTTACTCTCCCCCATCGTAACCATGTCACGTGACATCTCAGCCTTATGGTTGTTGATCTCCTTGTTTTAATGATAAAAAATCATGATTCTAATGATACTAATGAATTTTATATTCTATATAAGTATTCCATAATCAAATATAGGTGATGAAACTGACTAAGTATTAGTTAGGGACAGTCATTATTAAGGATGAGTCACCGTTGAGGTTAAGACGCCATCAACTTTTCAAAACACCAATGCAAACTCACTACCATAACAAGGACTCACTATCAATATTTCATACCACTGAGATAGAAAATTGAAAATGTTTGAGACACTATCACATATGCATCACTATTTTCTATGATTCCCCATTAGCATGGAATTTTCGCTGAGTCAGAGACACTATTAGATAACACACCGCCAGAGTATAAAATTGGAAATGTATGAGATGCTACCAGAATATATCACCATTGAGATATCATTCTTACATAATGTAAATTTTGTAAAGTGTGAGCCACCTCCAACATGACCTACCACCAGACTAACCTACCATCATATGAGTCACCACTAGAGGAGTCACTACCAGACATGAAATTTGGCTATATACAAGACACTGCCAGCTTTGTGTAACTATTTTAATGAGACAATTCTAGACTCTGATACACCGCTAGAATAAGTAACCACCAGTTTGAGACACCACCAAATCCTGATACACCACCACTTTTTCTAAACAAAATCTTTTCATTTAAATATTTTCTAACAGTTATATTATTAAAGTTAATTCTGATTCATATTTCAATGATTGTCTCTTAATAAAGGAAGAATAATCCCTTGTGAATATATACTAAAAGAAGATAGTTATCAAACTAATAGATTTCACGTATTGAACACACACACAAAGCTTAAGTGATATACTTTTACATCCTTGAAACACTTGACTGAGGAAGCTAAAACTCAAACACATCTGATGCTTTCCTCCAATCAAGAACAAGAGTCTATGAAACTCTTTTCTGCTAAAGTTTTTCAATAGAACACAACTCAAGCTTCATTTCTAAATATTTTTCAATAATCACGAGTTGCACTACAACAGACCAAGCATTTCTATCTATACACTTTTAGATTTCCCAGTTCTGTTTATTTATTCTTACATATTGAGTAGTGCCTATGCGTACTCTATTTTATCACATGCAAAATTTCCCCTATTCTGAACTAGAATATACATTATATCTTCTATCTACTCTTCTTACTCCTATACTCTCACATTTAACTATGGTAGAGGTCCCTCGGTGACCTGTCTATTTTTAATCCCACAGATAACAGTAGAAGAGGTCATGTGTGACCTATAAAGTTTGTAAAATATTGTAAAAATAGGTCCATGTTTTGGATTAACATTTTTATTTTATATAAACTATTTGGTGGCTAGTGATCACCAAGTGGAGATGACTAAGTCTCAACTTGAGACCGAACCTCTTGTTTCAAATTTCCACTTTGTGATTTTGTTTACTTTATTTCCAATTTAAATATAAAATTGTTTTAATCTATAAAAAACTAATACTTTGAAAGTTAATATTTATTATTATTTTTATAATATTTTAATTAAATAAATTTGTTTCAAAGGACAATGTAATATTGTATATTTCTTACTCGAGAACTAATTAATCTTCAAGAAACATTTTGAAATATTAGAACCTATAACGATCATCAATATTGATTAACTAGGGCACTTTAAATTGATCGGGTGATTTCTAATTAATCCATTTTTAACAGATATTTTTATTGGGTACTCAATTCACCCACCTCTTGAGATACTCACTCAAACAAACATTTGGTACCAAAGGATATTTTCCTTCTTTGGTATTTAAAGTTTTCAAAATATTTTTAACTATGATTTTAGTTGAGAATTAAAGATATTAAATTTCTATAATTTGTAAATTTAGTTCATTAAAATGGATAATCAACAAAAAGTTTCTTCTATAAATAGACCTCCTTTCATTAATAGAAATAATTATGCTAAAATGCATATAGAAATCATGAGTTTGGATATTTAGTCTGCTATATAAAATGAATTTGTCATACTATATACTTATAAAAGTACTTGGAATGATGAATAAAGTTACCTTAAAATAATAATTTTAAATCCATGGATGCCCTATACTATGAACTAGAAGATTAAGCATTTAATAGAAATTCTACATGTAAAACTGTTTATGAAATTTGGTACACTTTTTCTATTTCCCATGAGGCAACCTCTAATTTTAAGGATATGAGACTTAACACTTATAATATCAAATATGATAACTTTAAAATGAATACTAATAAAATTATTTCTGAAATGATACTTAGGTTTAATAATATTGTGAATACCATGATCTCTCTTAGAAAACCAATATCTAACAAGGACCAGATTATGAGATTGTTGAGATGTCTACCTGAAAGATAGAGAGGTGCATTTGTCTCTATCAGAGAGTCTTGTGATATTAGTAATATTGAAGTCAAGGAGCTAATTGAAAAGATTATGATTGATGAATAAGTGCTAATGGTAAACCAATAAGAAAATTAAAAGCCTAAAATAAGATCAATAGCCTTAAAGACTACTACATCCAAGAATAAGGAAAGGGAGAAATAAAAATAAAACGTCCAAGCTACTAATTCAAGTGACAATGAATCTCCACCAGATAGTGATGAGTAGATGTCTCATCTATCCAAAAGGTTTAAGAAGTTTTATAGGAAAAATAATTTCTTCATAAAATCAAATTATAAAAGAAAATATGACTCTCAAGGAATATGGAATAAATACTAGAAAAGGGGTAATGATCTAAAAGAGGTTGTCTGTTATGAATATAAGAGGAAAAGAAATATAAAATCAGACTTTACAAAGCTCAAATTCAAGATGATATATGATGAAAAGGAAAAAAAATAAAAGAAAGATATGAAATCCACCTAAAGTTCTTTTGAAGACAACTTTAGTGATTCTAATTATTCACGTGAAGAAAAGTTAGATCTAGTAAACATTTGTTTCATGAAAAACATTTATAAGGTACCTAATTTATCTGATTTACCTGCTAAATCAGTTGTTCCATGTGATCATAATTATGATATTTATAAAAATGAAAATAATGATGATGATTTGTCTCAAGAAGATATGTTTTAATATTGTAGAATGATGGAATACACTGTAAAGACCCGTAAAATTCAAGGGAAATTTTTTCTTAATTTTCTTTAGAATTTTACAAGAGCGCGGTTTCAGACGGAACCTGATTCCGAGGCCCGGAGTGCCCGGAATCAATTTCCGAAGTTTGGCTCGGGTACGTTCAGTGAACGAACGAGCGGGTTTTCCTAACTTTTGATCCGGTGCTCGGAATTGAAATCCGAGGGCACCGATGAACTCGCAGCGCCGAAATTCGCTATTTGAGACCTTTTCGGAAGTTGCGTTTGTTGCGGGTTGAAAGTTAGTTTAGGGAATTAAAAGATAAGTAAAATAAAATTGTGTGTGAATTTTATTTTATTCATGGTGGTTAGACTCTCTCATGGGAAGTTGTTGGTGGGGCCCACAACCACCCAACTTCCCATGTGTGGTTATGAGGGATGTGGGGCCCACACGAGCCCCCACCTTTTCAAATTCCCTAACCCCTCTAAACCCCCTCTTAAATTATGTGACTCTCCCCTACATTAATTCTTGCCAACTTATCTCTTCATTTATTTTTTTGACAACTCTAGATTTTAATTAATGTAATGAATTCAACTTTTGAATTTTGAAAGGTTGGCAAAGTGAAAATAAAATAAGGTGTAGCTTATTTTATTTTGGGAGTTGCTGTGTTGTGTGGAGATTTGAGAGAAGAAGAGTTCTACACTATGAAGAACTTCATCTTCCTCCTTGAAGAACGCGAAGAACACCGACACGCCGTTCTATCTTCTCTCCACGTCAAAGAAAGGGAGACACCGCTTCCTCCTCGGTTTTCCTTCGTCGACTTGAGAAGTTTCTCCAACGACGTATCGCATCGGACGCATCCCTTCGTCAACGGATTTGACGAACGACGACCGCGACGCCTGACCTCCGTGACGTCGTCTTCCGCGGAACGTAGACAAATCTTCGAACCTTATACCAAGGTAGGGGTTGTTGATTTCTTTTTGGTTTAATTATTTTATTCTTGATCGTGAATTTAGCAAGTCTAACGTGTGGCTTTGAATTATTTAAAGTTGCGTTATTATTTTTACGTGAGGGGGCCGGACCGCACGAACACGGCCGAACCCCCTCCATCGTTCTTGTTTATTCTTGCGGGTGGAAGCAAGTGGCGTGGTGCCGTCGCACCACGCGGATAATCGTGCAAATATTTTGCGCGGCGCCGTCGCGCCACGCCGAGGAAGAATCTTCAAGAACGCGACGCCGTCGCGCCACGTTAAAAGGAATCAAGGCACGGCGAAGGGGCGCGGTGCCGTCGCACCGTGCCGGACGACGAACACCGCGGCCGGTTCCGGGCCGCGGCAGGACGAGGAGACCGCGGCCGGTTCCGGGCCGCGGCGGGATGAGAAGACCGGCGGCCGGGCCGCCGGCGTCGGAAGCCGAAGAGGGGACCGGAATTTCTGGTCCCGTTGGAGAAAACCGGCCGGCCAGCTGGCCGGCCGGATGACGTTAAACCGGGGGAATTAATCCCCCGGCCAGCGTATAAAAACCCCCCTCTTTAAGAGGGGGGGCGGTTCCATGAAGGGGGGGCAGCAGCCCCCCGGTTTACTTCTCCAAAACCGGCCCCCACGTGGGGGCCGTTTTGTTGCAAAGGCGCGGCACAAAGGCCGCGCCGCCTCTCAATCAGCGGGGGCTTAGCCCCCCGCGTGCCCACCTCGTGCGGCGCCAGGCGCCAGGCCGCCGCAGCTGCTGCGCCGCCGCACCTCCGGCCGCCGCACCGCCGCACCGCTGGCCGGCCGTCCGGCCGGGCCGCCCCAGGGGGGGGGTCGGGCCGGGTCGGCCCGGACCCGGACCCCCCCGTTTCGAACCAGTTCCGGTCTTTTGGCCATATCTTGAGCCTCGGACCTCCGAATGACGAACCGTCTGCGGCAACGCGATCCTTGGATCGAGACGGTCGTTTCAGTATATCGCACTCAAGGTTTCGATTTACTTTGAGTTCGGCCGGGTTGGTTCGTTCACGAAACCAACCGGGCCTTCGGAGCGGAAACGCTCATATCTTGAGCTACGGACGTCCGATTGACGTGCCGTCAGCTGTGTTGTGTCCCTCTTAGTGAGACGAATCTTTTGGCATACTCCGCCCGAGGTTTGGACGCAGGTGGAGTATGGTCGAGTTGGTTTTGCCTTAAAAACCAACCGGGCCCCGGAGACGAAAATGCCAATAACTCTCAGACCGGGCGTCCGATCGACGCGCCGTCTGTTGCGTTGAGTTCCTGTTGACGATACGGAACTTTTTGGATACATCAACTCTGGTCTTCGTGACAGTTGATGTATCAGCCTCTCGGCTCGTGGAGCGGACCCTCCGAACGAGCTTGCTATGTGCGGGAACCCTAGTGCTGACTGTGACTGTTACTGTGACTGCTACTGCTACTACTGCTACTGTGACTACGACGACGACAGTACAGAGATCCTGTGTGGATTCGACGACGACGACTACAGCACTCAGCGATCCTACGTGGATCAGTGCTACCGAACCTGTGTGAGCTGAATCTTCTGTTTACCTTGGGCGGTGGAGCGCTTGGTTGTAGCAGCTTATCCTTGGCAGTGGAGCGCTCGGTTGTAGCGGCAGACCTGCGATACTGGAGACGAGCGTACAGAGTACGGAGACCGTGAAACCGGCTGAGACCTGAAGACTGCTCGACCGACTCAACTTGGAGTGAGTCGACTAGCCCAGTGGACGGAGCGCCCGGTATTTGGCGGCAGACCCACGGCGGACGGAGCGCCTGGTAGTTGGCAGCAGACCCGCGGTACTCGACTGGAGGAGTACCTCTGTAGGCTATCTGGGTGAGCGCCCGGTATTTGGCAGCAGACCCTCAGCGGACGGAGCGCCTGGTAGTTGGCAGCAGACCCGCGGTACTCGACAGGAGGAGTACTTCAGCAGTCTTAGGTTAGTGAGCAGTACCTCGGAGACGTGACAGGACCACTGTACACTTCAGAGATGGGGCTCTTCAACAGTTGCGGTTTCATTAATGAAAATCCTGGTTTGAGCTGAATTCTGTTTCTTTCCTGTGTGGATTGTGTTGTGCTATCCTGTGTGGATTACGTTTTTCTTTCCTGAGTGGAATACGTTTACTTTCCTGTGTGAACTGAGTTGTACTTGGGCTCGGAGGTTGGAGCGTATTTGAATTTGATGACTTAGGTATATGTATGGGCATATACCTAAGCAGTGACGGTTGTTACTTCGTGATTGTACTTTTCTTCTTGGTTTATCCTTTGTGGATTTGAGATACCTTCAGGGGTCTCGGGGTCCCTACTGAGTAGCTTATACTCACCCCTGCACGGGCTTTGCCCGCACTACGTTGTGTTGGTTGCAGACGACGGACAGCGTTGACCTTAGCTGAGGCTTGCAGAGCGGGACGGTACCCGGTGGTGGACCACTGGGCGGGACGTGCACGGAGCGGACGGCGGGACCCGTGGAGCCGAGGAGCTATCTGTACCCACTCTTCAGGTGGGATTTCCAGTGGACAGCTCGGTGTAGCGGCTTTTACTTTTCAGTTGTTGTTTTCCCCTTTTCGAGTTGTACTTTACTTTCAGTTGGGGTTTGTATTCTGGCCCATTTACTTTTCCGCACTTTCAGTTGTACTCTACTTTTGTTTAGTGTTTACTTTCCGCTTGCTTACTCTATGGTGTTTGTTTACTTTACAAAGGCAATGCCTTCCCTTTTTACCGGGATTTACGCCTTGGTGCTAGTCGCCAGCCCCTGGCCTATGGAAGGCGGGCTTGGGGTAGTCACGACACGGACCCCGAGGGCGGGTCGTGACATACACCCTTAATGAGATTAAGGATAAGTATAAAACCCTCAAAATATAGCATATTTAGACTCCTAATTTCATATCTGAACTATTTATTAAACAATATAAAACTGATCAACTAATCAAAGAGAATAATAAACTAAAATATTCAAATGATAAATTAAAGAAAGACCTGTAAAAGTTTTAAAATGGAAGAGAAAAGATTACTCAGATTTTAAGTATCCAAGTTTCACCTAAGTATGTCACTGGAATTAAATATAAACCTGGATAGAGGAAAATAACAAAGGGTAATTTTTTTCCTAAATCCAAACCAGATAGTTATTCAGAAAACTATTTTTCTAAAGGAACCAATAGAGTTTTTATTTCTAAAAGTCTTCAACCTATTTATATAAAACCCATTAATCGAATACGGATTCCCAAATCTTTGATTACTAACATTTCTAGATCCAAACAGATCTAGGTACCAATGTCATTTATTTCATAAATATTGTTTTGTAGAAAAAATTCTTGAAGATAACCTATAGAAGTCAATGGTAGTTGTAAAATGGTTGTTTAGGACATATGATAGGAGATAATTCAGGATTTATGATCCTCATCAAGGATGATGGAGGTCATAATACCTTTGATGAAAAATAAAAAGGCAAATCATTGGCCTAAGCCAAATTGGTAACCATAATTCAGTTTTAATTTCCAAAGTATTATTTGTTGATGGTTTAAAGTATAACCTGGTTAGTATTTATTGGTTATGTGATGATGGATTTTATGCTAAATTTGAGAATGATTCTTACAATGATTTTTACTATAAAATTTCTTTAATATTTAATTCTTTGAGAAATTATAATGTCTATGTTGTTGATTTAAATTATTTATTTTCTCAAAAAAATCACACCTAAGTGACTTTTAGAAATAATCATTGATTTGGAATAAGAGACTATACCATTACAACATCCACTCACGTAGGAATCTTACTAGAAAAGGGTAAGTTGGGGATCTACTTAAGCTTGAGTTCCCAATAGATAAAGTTTGTAAAACCTATCAAAAAGGGAAGCATCATAAAGTTTCCATTAAATTAACAAAATAAATTTCAACTTCTCAACCTCTCGAGTTGTTAACATGGATATATTTTGATCATCTAGAGTTTATAGTTTAAATGGGAAGCATTATGATTTTGTTCTTGTTGATGATTTCTCTATGTATACTTGGGTATACTTCTTATCTCAATAAATTGAATCTTGATCCTACTTTTCCAAGTATGGTAAGTCTATATAAAATCATAGTGGACTGAAAATTAAGACCTTAATAAGTGATCATGTCCATGAGTTTGAAAATTAAGATTTTGAATATTTTTGTTCATTTAAATGATACAATCATAATTTATATACTCTTAGGACCCCTCAATGGAATAGAGTTGTAGAAAGAATAAATGGAGCTTTAAAATAGATAACTTGAACCATGTTGAATGAGTATGCCCTACCAATTTATTTTTGGGCAGAATTTTGCAATACAACCTGTTATATCATTAACTGGTTCTTGATCTGACCTATCCTTAAAAAGTACCCTTATGGACTATAGAATAATAGGAAACCTAAGATAAATTACTTTAGAGTTTTTGGTTTCAAAGACTTTATTATTAACACTAAAGATAATATGAGAAAAAATGTATTCCAAAAGTAAAGAAGGAATTTTTCATGGTTATTCAACCACTAGAAAAGCTAATAGAGTTTTTATTAAGAAGACCAGGACTATGGAAGAATAATTTTACATAAAATCTTATGAGACTGATCCAAATGAGCCTAAAACCTTCCTATAAAACCTTAAGTATATTTTTTCTTATCTGGACATAAATTATAAAACTTTAGATTATATTTTCAAATAGCTAGAAAAATCATCCAATTCTGAAGAATTCCCAAAACTTCCTGAACCTAAATCTATTGAACCTGATGTGACCAGTCTATCCTTTTCTAGAGCTATTAGAACTATTAAGTATTATCCTTTAAATGCTATTGTATGGGACCAAAATAGAGGAACATATACTAGAGAATATCTTAGAAATCAGGTTGAACATGAAGCATTATTGTCTCATCTTGAACCTAAGAACGTCAATGAATTCATTGATGATGAATTATGGGTAATATCCATGCAAGAATAATTGAATTAATTTGAAAGAAACAAATTGTGGGAAATTATAGATATACCCAAGGACACCTTTACTATTGTTGCTAAATGGGTTTTTAGAAACAAGGTTGATGATTCAATCACTATAGTTAGGAATAAGGCTAGACATGTCTCAAAAGGTTATAGTCAAGAAGAAGGGATATACTATGAGGAAACCTTTACACCGATAACCAGACAAGATTCCATTAGAATCCTTCTATATTATAGAGCACATTTAGATTTCAATATTTATCAAATGAATGTTAGGACTGTATTTTTGAATGGTTTTATAGTTGATGATGTTTCTGTAGAAAACCCCTTGTTTTCAAATCCCAACATTCCAAATCAAGTTTTCAAATTAAAAAAATCTTTATATGGTTTAAATTAGGATCCTAGAGCTTGGTATGAAAGGCTTAGTAGTTTTCCTATTTCAAAAGGATTTTTAAAAGGTATAGCTGACCTACTCTTTTTATAAAATGAATTTCAAAGATGTATTAGTAGTACAAATCTATGATGATGATATTATTATTGGATCTTCAAAAAATCTATTTATACTGATTTTTATAAAATGATGAAAAAATAATTTGAAATTAGTTTAATGGGTTAAATAAAATTCTTTATTTGATTTCAAATCATTCAAAATAAATATAGAATTATTCGAAATCAAAGTAAATATGTAAAATATATTTTCAAACTATTTAACTTGTATAGCACTATGAGTAGAGGTACTCCTATGTCTACCACCTGTAAATTTGATCTTGATGAAGCTAGGAAACTAGTTACAAAGGTATGATTGGATGTCTTCTCTACTTTAATGATATCTGACCTGATATAATTCTTAGTGTGGGAATGTGTGATCTATTTAAATATAATAAAAAGAGTCACACATAAATTTTATTAAAAGAATTTTTAAAATACCTCAAGTATACAACTAATTTAGGATTATTTTACCCTAGAGGACAAGCATTTGATTTAGCCATTTATTATGATGCTGATTTTGGTGGATGAAAGTTAGATTGAAAAAATAATCTCCAGAAAATGTCACTTTTTAAGAAATTATCTTGTTTCATGGTGTAGTAATAAACAAAATTATGTTGTGTTATCAACTACTAAAGCTAAATACATATCTGTGAGAAATTGTGGTGCATAAATTTTTGGGATGAAACACACTTTACTAGATTATTCATATAAATTCCAACATGTCACCATAAATTGTTACAATACAAGTGAAATAAAAAAATTATAAGAATTTGATGTCACATTCTAGAAGAAAACACATTGATATAAGACATCACTTTTTGAGAGATAATTTTCAAAAAGGAGATATCACTCTTATGTTTATTGGAACAGAACAGTAGTTAGATGATGTTTTTACTAAGACTTTGAATTATAAGAGAATAAACTATATAAAACATGGTTTAGGAATTATTAACATTGGTTAAGTTTAATTTTTGGGTGACACACCTTTTGTATAACACGCTATTGGGTGGCATATCATTGGTTGTTCATACCTTTGCTGATTTCTATGCTTCTAATATTTTAAACCACCAATTTATTATTCTCTGGTTTATGTTATTTTCATGAACCAATACATATTTTTACCTGATACTACATTTAATTTCATTTTTTGGTATTATTTCGATATCAATTTTTTAATATGCCTAAATACTATATGATATAAAAATGAATCTATGTCTATTTCCAACACACCTCGAGCATAGTGTGATACTCTTGAGCCCCGATCAACCTATCTTCTCCCAAACTTCAGACATGAAACTTTTCTCTTAGCCTTAAATTGAGCTAACTAAAACAATATTCATGAAAATGATGAATTATCCTTCAAATACTTCTCCATATGAGTCATGATCAGCTAAGAAGTGAAAAGTTGAACCATGTGTTTATGCTCCAGTTGCACTAGTTAACCCAGAGCTTGCAAACAGAGTCGTAGTAGCTTAAATGGAAGTTGAAGCAAAGTGGATGTTGTCTAGTAAGTTTTTTTTATTGAAAGTTATACTAAAACAAGGATGGATAGATTGGTTTTCCTCAAATGAGAGACCTTTCTATCCTAGGTTGGTGCATCTCTTTTATTAGCAAGAAGAGTTTTCTTTTGATTAAAAATAAGATAACTAGATAAGATCTGTGGTTAATGGTAGAAAAGTGGTATTTTCTTCTAAGGGGTGGGATGTGTTCCTTAAGGTTCCACATGAAGTATTTTATGAAGAATACCAATGCACTATTCCTAAAAATAGTGATTTGATTGTTTATGAAGAGGTTTTATCTGAACTAACAGGATATGGGATATCTAGAAGGCCTATTGCCTCAGAGTTGGATAGGGAGTGTAGGTGGTTTTTAAGTTCATATAAAACTTGTTATGTCTAAGGAAAGGTGAAATTTCCACGCTTCATTACTAATATTTTTACCATATTTATATAATGAAATAATAACATTAGATAAATTTGTGTAGATATCTCATGGTTCATATGTGTTAGATGGTAAATCTATAATTATGATCAAATTCATTAATTTGTCCCAAATTTATTTCTAAAATCTTAAAGGCCAAGGGTCTAGTTGATGAGAATAAAGAAACAATTACAAACTATGGTGGTTTCTAAGTTTCAAGAGCTATCTTTTCAAGGATGAAAATTAGTTGGAACCCATGGAAAAGATAGTGGGTTGGAGACAGTGAGAATTTTTATGCCAAATTTAACCTAGTGGATCATTATATGAGATTGAGGGATGTTGTTGATACCATTTTATATCCTGATGAGGATGTAAAATACTTAGATGAGGAAGAAGAGGGTTTTGAAAAATAGTAAGAAAAGGAACAATCTTTTGATGAAGGGTTGATACTAATTTGTCTCATAAGTCTTCTCTGGTAACCTATGGAGCTCATATTCCACCTAGGAAACATCCAAAAAGAGAAAAGATTGTGAGAAGTAATGAATATGATAATGAGGTCACTAGAGAAGATAAATACAAAATTTCCAAATCAACTGAAGAAGACGACGATGATAATGGTAATAATGAATAAAACGATGAGGATGGATATGAAAGTGGTAATGGAAATGAAAATGATAAAAAATGGGAATCGAAGTGATGATGATAATGGTGAAAAATATGATCCTGATGGCTTAGATAAAAGAATTGGAATGATAGATATTGATATGAATCCAAATATTCTTGCTTCACCTGGTAAATTTATTGAGAAATAATTATTGACTAAAGAAGTGGACCCAAATCTTAAAAAGAAAGGTGCACTTGTTGAGGGGGAGAAATCCCCATATGTGTAAATATTTTAGGAAATTCCAGCTGTTGATGGAGCTGAAATGAGTTCAGTTGGTGATGAACATGAAGTTTCTAATTCTACTATAGTTGATCAAATGAGTGTTATTTCTGTTATGGAATAACATGTAGCTAAACAAGATAAAAATGATCTTGTTGAAGAAGAAAAGGGTAATCAATAGTTAGTTGGTTTAGATTATCATAACCCTCCTGTGGATAGGAATGTGGAAGGTAAATTCATTATTGTTCAGGAAAAAGATTTTCATTTTATAGATTCACCTAATATTGGAAAATATTTAAAATCTGATCCTAATAGTATAGTTTTATAGAGATCAGATGCTCAAAAATCATAAGATACTCCTGTTAATGTTGTAGTACCTCTTTCTAATACACCTGTTGTTGTAGTAGTTTTAGACCAATAGGTTGATCCCATGTTTGAGGGGTGGAATAAATTCTCAAGTAGAGTATGGTTTCCACCAAAGGATGGTAGAAATAAGGTTATAGATGAAGGATATCCTAAGGGATCTATGATAACTCAATTTTATTTTGATGTAATTTTGGAAAAAATTTCCCTAGTTAGAGATCCTGAACCTGAACCTGCTACTTCTCCTACTGTTCCAGTTGATGTAGTCACAAATATTGACTTAGAATCTTTTGGTAAAAATATTCATTCATATTTTAATAAGTCTTTTAATAATAGTGCTCTTATCATAACCAATCATAGTGAGAATTATTCTAGATATCTTTTTGAGTTGGTGATCTGACACATTAAACCCAAAATGATGTATCGCATCCAAGAGGTTGATATTGAAAATAAGAGTAATAGTGTTGAACTAGATTCTTTGAGGTCTATTATGGAAGGAATGTAATTTGTATTTGCAGTGATTATGGATTCTCTCCACGAAAGGGTTGAATATATTACCTCAGTGGAATCTATCTCAAGTGATCATCCACCTCCAGTGTTTGGTGCTAAAGTTATAGGATATGATGTCAGATAAGAATTTAGAGATTCCTCAGTGAGTGATTCTAGTATTCTTACAGATCAACCCCAAGAAACCTTGAGCATAATTAGATATAACAATGAATGTGTAATTTAGTTGATTACCTCTTATGATCATGATGTGAAATTAGATAGGGAAACTATCAAAAAATCCATCAAGTATTATCTTTCAAGGATCTACATAAATCATGCCATGGATGGAAATTTTAAATTCTTAGCTGAAAAGTTGTGGATTCCCCATATCACTCAGGACATTAAGGAACAATTGTGAATATTTAAGGAGATGAATCTTGTGTTGATTTGGTTTATGGAAGAGAAGTGTGATTTACATATTTCAATGGAATGAGGTGGACAGATTATTATGGATTTCATCAATCTGATAAAGCCATTTCTTCATGTGCATGGAACTAAAGTTGTTTCTCATGAAGTGATTCCTATAACCCCAAAGCTATCTTTCAAACTAATAGTGTCCATAGATCCTTATTCACCTTTTCTTTCCTAGTTACAACCTTTTTATGTGCCTCCTGCACATTCTATAAGGCAGCTCATGCCAGTCATTATTGTGGAAGATCATCCTCCTTGATCTATCACTCGGCTTCCAACTGGTGTTCCAAGAACTTTTCTTATAGTTTCTTTAGATCACACTAATTCAGATCTAGAATGATCCAAATAAAATGGAAAAGCACCATTAGTTCCTCATAACCAAACTTGAGAGTGATGTAGTAAATATTTTTTTATGAGAATCCTAGTTTTTAATAACTTTTTGATTGACACTTCTTGCATTACATTGAACAAATTTATCCCTTAATGTTTCTCTTGTATTTTTTTATAAATTTACTATTTTCTTTTTCTTATCTTTACCATTTTGATAATCAAAACAGGGGGAGAAAATACATGTATGTAATTTTTTTCTGATCTCTTTAATCTTATTCAAGTTATGTTTCCTTTTATACTGACTGTTTTTAATCATTTTTTTCCTTTGATACTTGATAATTATCTTCACTTTCTCATTATTTATCTTTGTAACCATCATTACATACCGTGAATGATAATTCACAATTTATATTTTGATATTACCTTTGATATCATGTTTTATATTTGTGATACCTTTTATTCCATGATCATTGATCATCAAAAAAGTTGAGATTGTTGACCTCTTATTTTAATTATCAAAAAATAATGATTATAATGATACTAATGAATTTCATGTTCTCTATACGTAGTTAATAATATGAGATAGGTGATGAAATTGAATAAGTATGAGTCACCTCCGGTCACTATTAAGGATGAGTCACCATTGAGGTTAAGAAACCATCAACCTGTCACACCACCAAGGTAGACTTTCCACCAGAACAGGGACTCACCATCAGGATGTTGTACCAGTGAATTGGAAAATTGAAAAAATTTGAGAAACCATCGTATTTGAGTCACCATTTTCCATGAATCACAATCATCTTGGAAATATATCTAAGTCTGAGACACCATCAGATCACACGCTTCTATAGTATAAAATCATTCAAGTATGAGATACCACCATGATATCTCACCATCAAGATATCATTCTTCTAGAATGTAAAGTGTGAGACACTGCTAACTTGACCTACTGCCTGACTGACCTATCGTCAGATGACTCACTACTAGAGGAGTAACCAACATACATGAAATTTATCTACATATAATACACTATTAGCTTTTTTTCACCATTATAATGAGACACCTCCAAACTCTGATACACCACCATAACAAGGAATCATCAGTTTGATACACCTCCATATCATGAGAGACCACCAATTTTTCTAAAATTAATCTTTTCATTTAAATATTTTTTAATGAATATATTATTTAAGGTAATACCAATTCATATTTTAATGATTTTCTCATAAATGGTTGATAGAACTCATTGAATATGATGCCAAACGTGTTGTATGAGGAAACAAAATATCCAAATGCACATGGATATTCTTCTTGTTGCTACTGTTAAGAAAGGAAGCAGACTCCCTCGTGCATATATAATGAATGTGGATAGTTATAAAGTTGATATCTCTCACTTACTAAAAAAACACATAGAGATGAATATCTAAACTTCTACATCTTGGAAACACTCGACTGGGGAAGATGAATCTCAAACACATCTTTTTCTTTCCTCCAATCAAGAACAAGAGTCTATAATACTCTATTCTACAAAAAAAAATTCAAGAAAACTTGACTCAAGCTACATTTAAAAATATTTTTCAAGAATAATGGGCTTTACTAAAATAGACCAAGAATTTCTATCTCTACACTTTTAGATTACTTAGTTCTATTTATTTATTCTTATATATTGATAAGTGTGTGTACATACTCTATTTTATCACACACATGTAGTCTCCTATGCTAAATAAGAAGATACTTGATATCTTCTCTCTACTCTTCTTGCTATTGTACTCCCACATTTAACTATCGTAGACATTCCTGTGTGACCTATTTATTTTTACTCTCATAGATAATAGCGGAAGAGGTCATGTGTGACCTGAACATTTTGTAAACTTTTCTAAAACCTTATATAGGTTGTGGATTAACTTGATTATTTTATATAAAATACTTGGTGGTGGGGGATCACCAATTAGAGATAACTATGTATTATCTTGAGACTAAACCTCTTGTTTCAAATTTTTCCGTGTGTTTTTTTTACTTTATTTTTTCTTTAAATACAAACCTATTTTAATCTAACAAAAACAAATACTTTGATAGTTAATCATTATTAGTGTTTTTATAAGATTTTAATTAAGTAAATTTATTTCAAAGGACTAAGTAATATTTTATATTTATTAATTGAGAACTAATAAATCTTTAAGAAACATTTTGAAATATTAGAACTTATAAATAATTACTATATTGATTAACTGGGTCATTTTAAATTGATTGGGGGATTTCAAATTAATCCATTTCTTAGAGAAATTTTTTATTGGGTACTCAATTCACCCACATCTTAATAAAATCACTCTGACTAACAATTTCCTCTTTACCCACCCTCAACAGAGCCAAGTATCAAATGTACCCTAGGCTATGCTCATCCTATCGAACCACGTCACCTCAAACTGACGACCATGTCACCTAACCAGGTGATCAAAATCACACCATTTCATAGAACATGCCTATTTCTATAAGATCCATGACTATTCACACACACAAACATATATATATATATCACATATCACAAACATATCCCATTGGGTCCACTTTCCTAGGCTGGTTGAGTAAGATTCCAAAAAGGAGAAGCAAGGTAGGGAAACGCTGCTTAGTTCCCTTTCATGACACTTAAGACACCCAAACCCCTCTAAGCGCAATCTAAGTCTCCACTGGAAATCGTAAACAATTTATATCATAGGAACATGCACCTATAATTTAAAATATCATATGTGCCTATTAAAAATCATAAACATGCATAGAAAACACCACTTTCCATACTGAGACAAGGTTCCAATATCTCTTCCCTTACCTTACTCAGTCAAGGGACAAATATCATAATAGGTAAAAACTCATATTCCAAGTTCACCACTCAAGGTGGAAATCATATCAACTGTAAAAAATAAAAATAGAATAGTGATTCCCACCCAGGGTAACTTGGTTTGTCCCTCGTACATGGGGTTGCAAGCACCCAAGTACAATATATGAATCTAGTTCTAACTAAATCCTAATCTCAAATCTACCATAACCCAAATAGTAATACTAAGAAAATAGGTAAAATAAACCTCTATAACACTTGTACCATCCCCGACCCGATTAGCCACCTGAACAGTGCTATCAGGCTAGGTTCCACTATCCTTAGGCGCACCTCCCCAAATGCTAAAGGATTACGACTAGTAGAGAATTGTAAAGAAGGAAAAGTGGGGAGGATATACCATAAAGGGATGATATAATAAAGGTTCAGGTAAATACATGTAACATGAAATGGAAGAAAATTCTTAGCAGACTTGAACTAGACTCGCTAAAGGTGGAAGCACAATCAAAAAAAGCAATAGTGGAAGCATAACAAACAACAACATTGGAAATAAATAAACAGCCAACATAGCACTTGAATCTACTAAAATAGAGCATTCACCCAATACAAGTCATATAGTACAATAAGAAAAAAGTATCTCCCATGGATGACCATAGTATATACATACATTTAAACATGCTTCAACAAAAGGGAATGACTAAAAAGAAACTCTAATTGAGGTAGGAACCTTCAGGTCCCCCACCATCCATTTGTGCCAACTCAACATAGGATCCATATCTAGATCCCAAACCCTTACCTAAATGTAAAATCATAAGGTCTACACACTTCCTGAACGTCCCTATTGGGTGTTTGAATGAGTCTCAATAGGATATCACGAATGTGATCATACCCAACATAAGTGTTTAAGAAGGTGTGATATAAAATTAAACAAAGGCAGTAGATCATGCAATTTAAATGAAACAAAAAATATTTCCTGGTGCTCAACAGCTAACAAGAAGTTGTCACCTTCTTCGACCAACTCTGGAATCACTAAAAGGGAGAGGATCCTTGGCCCATGGCATAAGGAAGACCCTAATGTAGAATTTCCTAGGTGAACCCTTAGGTTCCACCTCCAATAAGTAACATGACTCCTAATTACAACTAACATATCATGTCCCAAATCAAATCACCGACATTCTGAAGGTATTCCAAAGAAAATAGAACTATGGTCCCTCAGACCCCTTCCTGAAGTTACCCATCAGCTTGAATACCAACGTCCATAGGAATAGCCATGTCTATCCTGAAATCAAATCAACGTTGGCTCAAAGCACAATGTCCTGAGGAATGGAAATTCCTGTTATCCAAAATGATCTTGGACCAATGGCCTCGAGCATGGTAGGTGTCAGCCCCCAATTGAAATCCTCAATTCAGTCATCCAAAGGATCCTCACCTTCCTCATGGCTTTCTATAGAAATCACCCCCTAAACCAATTATCTAAGTTGCACTTTCGGGGGCCATTACCCAAACAAGTGGTCAAAACCACCTCATCACTGAGTCAACCTATATGAACATGACTCAAATAGATCTTTGGCCAATCATAGGTGAGCGTAAATCACAAAACATAGTACCAAAGCCAAACCAAGTTTGGAATCCCATACCTCTATGACCTTGTCTCTCAAAACTGATGGTCATTCCATCCAATATCACAATCCATGCCCTAAACATGATGGCCTTTCCACCTCAAATATAAAAAATTTCGCCCAACCAATGATCACATCACCCAAGTAACATAGGCTAATCCCATCCTGATGATCACATCACCTCAAACCCATCAATATCTTAATCCTCATGCCAAGCCCTTCATGATCCCAAGGATCTCAACAGTTTATCATAAGAAAATCATATATAGATATATCACTTCAATTTAACATAACAATACAATGTAATTGAATTTAAAAAATTAAATTAAATAATTTAATTTAATCAATATAAGAAACACACCTTGACCTAACTATATTGGTGGATGAAGGCCTTTAACCTAGCCTCGCATGAGTGAATAAGGTTTTCCATGCCCAATGGCATCCCATAAGTTCATAAAATTAATTTAACATCGAGCATTAAATTTTATTAGGGTATCAATCATCTACCCAATGGAGTGTTGAAAGCCACAGCCCCAAAATACCTTGAAAACACAAATAATGGTATTCACAAAATACCTTAGAGTTATAGGCATAGGCACGTCCAGTATCAAGATCTAACTCTTACCGATTTGGAAGAAATCTGTATTTCCATCGAACACCCTAAAAATAGGTAAAAACAACTTGCACAGATTTATAAGTACATGAGGTGAGGGAAAAGGAAAGAAGAGAAGCATGGATGAGGAGATATTTATTTATATGGATACAATGCATCCAACTATGGATGAATTAGAGCTTTGATAAAATATATACCTCACACCCTAGGGGAGGAAGAAAATGGGTGAACCCCCTGTTGTGTGCATGACCAAGAAAGATGAAAATAAGAGTAAATAATGATAAAGGGAATTGGAGAAAAAATAAAATTTCTAGAAATTTTAAAGGCCACACAGTTAGCTCACACATATTTTCAAACAATGCATGTTACAGTGTTAAGGTACTACCTAAGGGGCACTACCCATGAAGCATGTGCACGATTTTCCCTAACCATGAGCAAGATGTGTGAAACCCCTCTAAAAACTGTAGAGGTTCACACATAGCCATGTGACCCAACCTTAATAGTTTTCCAAGTCATGCAGCAGTACAAAATTGGGTTCCACGGTTTTCTGGGAGAGGCCGCACAATTTACCTAAACCATGTTCTTTGACCTCCAACCTACAAAACAGGCCTTACGGCCTCCGATGCACTCAAAACCCATTTGAACCCCTATAGCACGTTAAAATCCAAAAAACCCATACAAAATCAATATATTGGATTGAGTAAATTCTTGTAATTGAGTTCCAATGAACAGAAATTAAATTGGCATACCCACCAATTCTAAAAAAATCAAAAAGGGAGAGGTTTATGAAATGATCCAAAAACATAGGATGTTACAATTTATTTAAAAAACACATGTTCTTTCTTAGTCAAAACATCATCCACCATAATTTTTCTCCCAATGTCTTAGTGTATTGAGAAACCAAATTTTTTCAGTTGTTTAATCCATCCCCTATTCCTCATATTGAAATATTATTGTGAGAATATATGTTTCAAACTTTTTATATTTATATATATTTCATATATTTCTCCATAAAGGTTATGACATTATATCCTCAGTGAAAATATTATGAATGAAAACTCTGTATCATATACTAGATAATTCTGTTAATGAATCCTTAACTACCTTGATGCATTGGAAACATATCTATAATTCTATATAAGGACACATCGATGTACGTTCTTCGATGAATCATTGTAAATAACAAATCCATCCTTTATTGAGGTTAAAGTCAATATTTTTGCATTGACCAAACTCCTATTAAATTCATCAAAAAATTATCTATATTATTCTAAACATATGAACTTAATCCCATTACATATTAACTTGGATAAATATTTAGCTAATAGGGAATAAATTTAACAAATCATTGATAGAATCCTTCTAATATAATGAAACTACGTTCATTAATAATATTTGTTAGAATTGGCCATTCCATCATGGCCTTTTTCCTTAAAGGATCAACTTATATTCCATCCTTGGAGATGATATGTCCATGAAAATAACCATCATGAATCCATAATTTTCATTTGTAAATTTTTACATAAAACTCTTTTTCTCTAAGACTCTTAAGAATGATTCATAAATTAATACTCTTCTTTTCATATATTTTTTATTATATGAAGATATCATTAATAAATAAATTAATTAAATTATTAAGATAAACCTTGAATAATATTTTCATCGCAACTATAAAAACTTAGGTTATGTTAGTTAATCCAAAGTGTGTTTTTATAAAATTTTAATGTCCATGCCTCATACAAAATGTCGTCTTTGGAATATCATATTTCATTACTCATAGTTAATGATACATATAATGAAGATAAATGTGGTGAATAGAATACGTGTTATTTATATTAATCACATTTATTTCCTTATAATCAATGAAAAACCTTAAAGGCCAATCTTTCTTCTTAACAAACTGAGTATGGGATTCCCATGGTGAAATGCCAGGGAATATAATAATATTTTCAAAATACTCCCATAATTTATTCTTATGTTCTATAAATTCCTCTATGGTTATCATATATGGAGTCTATGATAAGTTATTTTCATCAAGGATGGGATCAATATAAAACTCAACTTCACACTCAGGTGGATGTCCATGTAGTTCTTTAGGAAACACAACAATATATTCTTTAAAAATAGGTACATCCCCTATTCCATGGATTCATTTCCAATTCATAGATTGTGTCTACTCTTAAAATTGATGAATTTAGTAAATAAGTGATACTACATGTGGTTGTAGACATGATTCAAATGATATAGTCTCCCCTATAAAGTAATAGGATTCCACATCTCCATCACAAATCATAATATCTTTCTATTAGAAATAAATTTTTTCATTAAAAATTAAAATCTAATCCATACTAAGGATTATATCAAAGTAAACTATAGGTATAATAATCATGTTTTGAAATAGGGTATGTATATGCTTCATAATTGGAACTGACTAACAAATCATTGTTATAATTATAGTTTTACTAGGAGTCTTGATTGAAAACTCCCTTCTTAGGGTTCTAGGAAAATATATAATTATCATCATAATCATTGATGATGTAAAGGACTGTGAATCAAATAAAGAATTATTTGAATCTAATGTTTTGATTAAATTACATGCTTTCACGTCTTTAAAAAAATCATTCTCAGCTGTATTAATTTTATATATTTGGTCTTCTCCCATCGACCTATACTACTTAAGGTTCCATTAACACTAGGAAAATTGGTTTGATTAATTCACCATATATTTAAAACTAATGATCTAGATAAAAGAGTTTACTTTATTTCCCTTTCATTCATGAGTCTTATGAACCCTTTCTCTTCACTTAAACAAAACTATTCTTCTAATTAAGAAAGTAAATGGGTGTCTCTTTCCACAACGACCAAATATTGGAAATCCCATCATCCCTTTCTTCTTCTTTGACACATTTTTTTTCTTAGTGATCAGTTGATCTATTCTATTCATGACTTAACTTGAATATATAAAATCATGATATTTATTTCTCTATATTTTTGTCACTTGAAATGGTGTCATCATATAATGAAAATATTTGAGAAGCATACCCTTTGTAGACTCAGTTTATGACAATCAAAAAAATGTCCAATCTTTCTCCTATATTATGTATATAGTCCAAAGTATGCATGTATAATTTGTAATGTTATCCTTATACTCTGTAACACTTTCTTATTCATTCTTCAATAAATTGTGGAACACCCTCTCTATTTTAGCTTACTGCTCTCTAAAAATGTATTTTTCAATGATTATCACATTAAAAGTTCTCTATTCTATACATTCAATTTCATTGATCAGCATCTACCTTCAGACAATACACTTCCAGAATAACATTTACCCTTTCATTAATTATCTCAATTCCATAAATATCTTTTAGAGGGACATGATCCATTGTTCTACTACCAATGTATAAGTATTTCCATGAAAATGTAGAGGCTTATATCAAATTAAAAGATTCTCTATAAGGGAGTTTCATTGTGGAACAATAGTTTGTTCAATATGGGCATGGTTATTCATCATAACCAGAGTCATATATTGTAATAACTCCATTCTCTTCTCAGTTCCAACACAAACTATATTATCTTTATCAGTAGGTAAATCCCTACATTGACTGTGGGTGTTTATTCCCATCCTTCCACTAGGATTCGTCTCTTGACAATGGAACACACTAAGATATCTCAAAAACATCATGAATATTTAGCTATAAAATAAAAAATCACTATAACAGTTATAGTTCTTAAATACCCTAATGGATTATCAAAATTATTATGTTAGTTATGTTTATTTATAATCTAGTTCCCAAGGGTGCTGCTAAACTTTCTATGATACCAATTGTAATGGGCCAAATCTAGTAAACTAGATCTGGTGTTTACTTAATTACTTTGGTACAAAATATAAGGGATTGAACCATGCAAGATTGATCAGTTTAGTAGTCATAGAAATCTAGATACATAATTAATTCCCATATTACATTATAAATATAAAAACATTTTATAACATTCATTTTTTCATCCCTGAAAATCATTAATAATATGATTCTATATAACTTGGGGAAAGAAAAAAATAATGGGTGATCTCGTATTCTCGGTAAGGGTTATGTGCAAAATAATCTATTAGTAGTAAATAAGGCATAATTTTTATGGAAGATTCGATAATCAAAACACATTACATTAAATCAACAACTTGAGTTTAATGAAAATCCATGGCTAATATCAATATATAAACACATAGATAATGGAAAATAAATTCATAATAAATGAAATTCATAAATCAATACATTCATGAACTTTACATTGAGGCCTAAATAAAGTTATCATAAATCTTACCATCAATGTCTGTCAAACATTAAAGCTTTCTTGATAATTGGCTAGGTGTAAAATATATACCGATATAATATGGAATGTATATTGTTTCATTTCATCAGAATAGCCAATGCATTAAGTGGAAATCTATAACTGGGACCTACCAATCAATTGAACATACTATGCATTTTTCATATTTTGGATGATCAATATAATTCATTCTACAAAATGTATATAAATAAACATATATCCATATTGAATCAAGATTAAAAAATATTTCCCTATTCAAAGAAATAAAATTATTCATCCAATTGATACCATTTATAAAAATTATGTATGGTTGAAACATCATCAAAGTAATAGAAGTGATATTTAATTCATCCATGATATTTAAAATATATACATGAATGAGTTTTATAATGTTCAATAAATAATGGAGAGTGTTAGAGAACTTGATCACAAGAAAGTAAAAGATCTCAAAGTAAGGAATAATCCATTATCAGTAAAGGATGAAATATGACCATAAATTCATCATAAATAAAGGTTTTATCTTAAAACCAAGACATTATAAATGAAATCATAAGGGGGTGTTTTTTTGAGAGACCACTTTTGGCTTACACTTTAACCATTCATGGAATTGTATTGGTGTAAAATTGAGAGCTCGAGAATTATGGTAAGGAAGAAATAAATATTTTTTGTTAGGGATTGTCTAATCTAGATGACTCAAAGATTATGAATAATAGAGAAGAATATATACCCAATTACACATGACACGAGTGACACACATGGAATTACGTAATGATTTTGATAATATAAAATCATTTTATTATGAATGAGTCTTCAAATTGTCATATCTTTGAATATGAAAATGGTAAGTTGAAAATAAAACTATCTAATGAGGTTTAGGAAATTGTATTGTGTTATCCTTAAGCCTTATACAATTATATTTAACCCTTTTAATCCACATTACACTTAACCTAGGTGATAATATTTATCATGGTTAATATTAATTAGGAAAAAAATATTAACTTGGTCATATTAACTAATATTAATAACTATGATTCCAAATATGGAATAGATTTTGCATAATTCAACTCCTATAAGTGACTAAAATTACTTTTATTATAAGTTCAAAAAACACTTGAATTATAGTCTTTAGGAAAATAACCTATTTATCTGTAATAATAATTTTACATTGAAATAAAGTAAAAATGTTGATTTCCAAAACAATATTATTTATTTAACAAATTATATAATATTATTATATATCTAGGTAAATCCAAAACATAATGTAAATTTCAAATCAAACCATTCTATTTAAAGATCCAAAAATAGTTTTTAATTTGAATAAATTATTACTTATGTTCACAAAAAACCTAATTGGGTTCTTAAATTCAAAAAAAAATTAAAATGCAGTATTTTACTCTATAAAAAAATATGTTCAAGAGAAATATTTTAAAATTTATTAAATTGTTATTAGATCATAGTAATGTCATAAAATGATTGTATTTCATAAAATCAGTATGTTCACTATTCATACAAAAATAAACTAATTTTAAAAAATCTCAAAAAAATATTCCAAATATAATTTGGAATTATGAATTAAAAATGGAATTAATTTTAACATATTCAATTTACATCATTTGGGAATTTAGGTTTTAATAACATTTTTAATAAAGTTATGAGCATCATACTATTTTTTATTTTGAAAGAAAAGTGTAATTACTATAATTGAATCTCAATTGTTGTTGTATCAACATTAAAACTAATGTTCTCAAAATTTTAATTTTTTAAGAATAAAAATGGTCTTTTCTAAAAAAATTTCTCGAATCTTCTATAAAACATCTAGTTTCATATATAATTGAAAATAATTTTGATTCATCATTCTTGAATACTAAAATTTGAATATCTCCATCAATTTTTTATTATCCATTTTAACTCCAACTATCTGAATCTATAAATACCTAAATAAAAATAAGAAAATATATCTCAACATGCTCTTACTCAGGACTAGAAAGTTCAGTTACTTCAGCTTCAATAATTACACTAGTTGGCTTCCTGTTAACTCTGGAAAGGACCTCTTCTTCATCCAAACTAATTTTATCTTCTCTTTTTTTAAATGTCATCATGCTGATGGAAATATTACATATAAATACCATTTTCTAAAATAATTTAAAAGAAACAATTTTTAGTGATGATAATTTAGAGTTACCTCATTTTTTATACATATTCACTTTTTCTCAAAAAGAAGTGTTGTTATCATTCTATAGGGATAGTAATTGTGTCTTTTCATACTCACATTATAGTGATACATCACTCTAATCATTTATTTTTGGAAATTCAACTTTCCTATTATATATATATATATATGTGATGTACATATTCTATAAGGAAACTTTTCTAAACTCTCTTATTCTATGAGAAATTCCCATCTAAATAAAATTTCATATAACCTTATTATTAGGTTTTTAAACATTAAACTATCCATTATTTATATTATTTTTTCCAGAGATTAAAAAATCATTTCTATATAATTTAAATTTCCATTGTCTCTTAATAATCATTCATACATGAATCTCCCTTCTAGTGGGAATAATAAAATCATATTGATCTCTTCTAATGTAAATGAATCTTCATTCCCAATAGAATTTGATTTCAAACTATCCTAAGTACTTAATATAAAAAATTCAAAATTATTCTAAAATTATACCACTTAAATATTATAGAAATTTTATTTATTCATCTCATGTAACACAAATTCAAGATATTTACAACTCAAAAAAAAATTTAAAGACAAGGTTTTCACCATTCAAAAAATTAAAATCAATTATTTTACTACATAAAATTATTCTAGATAAATATTTTTATGCTTTATTGGAAGTATATGATTCTCTATATTATGAGATTTTTTCTTCCCCATATCTAAAATAAAACAAAATAAGAAGATATGGATTGGTGTGTAAAGTTATAAGATTAGAATTAAGTTTCAAAATTATTTAACCATAAACCAAGGGTAAATGATTCGTAAGATCAAAAAAATAGAGAGAGAAGAATATAACATTTCATTAAATTAAATGATAGATATATAAAAGAATAATAACTTTTTAAAACTAAAAAGTAATAATAAAAATAAGTTAATATTACATGAGAAATTACTAATATTACATATATTGTATAAAAACTAAATTTATATTAAAAATTAAATTTATCTATAGATATGTATCATGCTAAATAAAATTAAACATGTAAAACCAAATATTATATCAAAGTAGACAATAATGTTGCATTACATTTTTTTAAATTGGGAATGAAGTCTATTTTTTATTATGAAAAAAAGTACCTCTTTATATCTTGTGTCACGAACCAAGATGGGGTGCCATCTGACCTGACACCCGACCTAATATGGGACATGACCCGAAGGGATTCCCCGATCCCCATGGGCTGGAAACTAGTGTCGATCATCACATATAAATCAAGTGGGAACCATTTCAACCCAATAACCAGGATCAAATAAATAAAATAATCAAAATGAGCACGTAGCAACAACCCATAACTGAACATAAATAAATAAACAGCTGATCCAGATACAATATGCAACTAAAAAGACCAAAGAATAAAATAATAAAAATAAAACCAAGAACAAACTAAAATTATACCAAGCTACCGCTATCTACATGTGACATCTTGGTTGTAGGATCGAAATAATGATGTAAATGCTCAAAATACAAGAGGGGGGTGAATTGTATACTTTAAAAATTCCTTTGGAACCTTTAAAGTTAGTTACAAATAACTATGTTTTCCTTAAGCAAAGGAAAGGGCTAAGTTTAACAAAGTTTAACTAATCAAATTCACAACACCTCTAACACCGAATGCAAACTTGGAAAGAGATTCCGAAAGTAGGTTCTGGAAATATGGTTCCGGAAATTGAAACTTAATAAAAGATTACAATATGAGATTCTACCTTAAAGCGTATAGAATCTAAATGAAACAGAGTACAAATAAGGAAGTATAAGAAAGTTATACTTTCCTTACAATGCAATATGCAGCAGCATATAAACACGTAGTAGAACTACAAGTAACAAGATATAAGTCTTTTAACCCAAAGAGAAGGATATCCAAAAACCTTGGATAAAGGTCCCTTGATTTATACTTTCAAGCAAGTATGTCTTACCCACACTAAGGTAAGCCCTTGATACGAAGATCGGAGTCTCTGTCTTGCTATCCCCGCAAGCCCTCAACTTCAAGGTAGTTGGCAACCTATGTCTTCCTCAGCAAGGAAGCCCTCGAACTTCAAGGTAGTCGGCAACCTCTGTCTTCCTATCCCCGGAAGTCCTCGAATATAATCACCAACATTCGGAGTTGCACGAAGCTATGAGAGTTAATAAGATTCTCTCTCTCTAGAAATCACTTCAACAGCATGTATGCACAAAAACCAAGTTGTTCATCTATTTTGAGCTCTTTCAAATGAGCTCCTATTTATAGGTAAGGTCGGCTCCTTCTCCAACGGTCATATTTTCCTTAAAGATCGGAGGGACCTGTACATGTGTCACTTAGACAACGGTTAGTTTATAACAAAATAGACGACATCGTTTTATAAAAAAACAAGTGTAACAGAATGTATAACATCCTTTGAAAATCTAACTCAAAAGTTCAGAATGAAAAATTCGGAGTGAAGGTTTGGAGTGTAAGGAAAATAATAAAGAGTAGACAGATTATAACAACGTAAACAAGATGAAAGTTAAGAGTCTAAACCAAAGATAATTTTCAGAGTCTAAATAAATTTGGAGTGTATAAAACAAAGATGATCAGATTCTATTTAATAGGTGAATTCGGAATGAGAATTCGGAATGGGAATTCGTCATCAGAATTCGTGATGAGAATTCATCATCAGGATTCGTAAGGAGAATTCGTTGTCGAACTTTCATAAGGATTCGTATCCTGAATCTGGAGTAAAACTGTATCCGGAATTCGGAATGAAACTTTATCACAGTTCTCATTCTGGATTTCAGAGTGAAACTTTATCACAGTTCTTATCCAGAATTTGGATCCTAAAACAGAATACTTCATATCAAAGTTTCAAGCAATTCCGAGAAAATAGAAATGAATCCAAATCTTATACTTAAGAAAAATATGGATGAAAAAATGATAAGGATAATTTTTCTTATAAAAGAGATTTTCCTTATAAAAGCAACTTTTCTTATAAAAGCAATTTTCTTAAAGATAAGGTGTTTGTGATTTTCAAAACAAGAAGGAATGGAAAAGTCATAAGGAAAACCTTATTGACTCAACAATCTCCCCCTTTTTGGAAGGCATAAACATCCTTACGAAAAAGAAATTCTAAGAAGAAAGAAAAACATTAAAGCTTATCTCCCTTTGCTTTAAGGATATTGATGAATACTACTAACTCCCCCTTAGGCTTTGAAACTCTAAGGATCGTATTCTAGATTTCCAGAGTGCCATTTCATTATGAAAAATAAAGTCTTCTTTAATGAAAAACTCCCCCTTAGATAAACTCTTATTAGAGTTCTTTTTCTTAAGTATCTTTTCCTTCTCCCCCTTTTTGATTTTCAAAAAGAATTCGAGGGAATGGAAAAAATAACAAAGTACCTGAAACATTAGTTACAACAACAAAAGAAACGACAAGCACAAATTTCATTAAGTTTGAAATCTCGGCAACAAAAAAATACAACAAAAGATCAGTTCTATCTATTTTGGATATTTTTCCTTCGCCATGAGACTCTTAAGAATAGTCTTTATTTTCTTCAAGTCTTTATAGTCTTCTTCGGCTTGCTTCTCTAGGACCACTATTCCTTCACTTTGAGCTTCAATATTTTCTTCCTAGGCTTGAAGATTTTATTCCTGAGCTTTAATATTTTCTTCCTGAGCCTTCAATTTCTCTTGAAACTCAATCCGATGATCCCTTTCAAACTTCCAGTTTTGAGAAACAGAATTCAGCTTCCCATTCAGATCTCTGACTTCTTGAATCCGAAAGTTCTTTTCATCTGTTAGCTTCTCTTCAAAGGAAGAAGTCAGCTCATTTATCTTCATGTCCGCTGTCTCAAAGGAATCCTTGACATTGTCTTGGAATTCATCAAAGAGTCTCATCTCTTCTACAGTCTTCCTCGACCAGTTTTTCATCCTCTTAAAAGATTTTCTATGGGCTTCGTAGCCAACAAAAAAAGTTTTGAACTGAGCCTCAATCTCAATGCACTTGTCCATAACCATAGATACGGAGTCTATTTTCTGATTCAAAGCATGTTGGAGCATCTGGCATCTTGAATCAATGCTTGAGAAGGTCGGAATAGAACCTACCATCTTCTTTTAAGATTGAAAAAAAAAATCATGCCCCAACGAAGATGAATCTGAATCTGAGACTCTGCTTGGAGAATTTTCTTCTTCAACTTGGTCAATATTTCTCTTTGAAGAGCTACCAACTTCCTTTCTCTTCACCACTACTGAGCTCGGAGTATCAGCAAGAATTTGCTTTCCCTTGTCTCTTTTTGGAATAGAGTCATGTTCCGGAGTTCTCTTCTCACTATCAGAAATGTGGAAAACATTGTCTTCCTCATCAGCAACTTCTTGAGCACCAACTTCTATGTTTTCCATCTGAGAAATATCATGTAGAATTTGTTCTTCCTCTGCATGATAAGCTACTTCTTCTTCTCCTCTCTCTTCTTCCATTGCTGGAGTGACTAGCTTCGAAGATTCAGCTTCTGAAGTTTGGAGCGATAAGTGTTCCAAAGGTGTCCCCTTATAATCATCTACTTGTTTCAACACATCTTCGGTTTCACCACTTCCTTCAGCAACATCTTCTTATTCTTCCACTTGCTCAACTTTCTCACCTTGCTCAACAAGCTTAGCTACTACCTCTTCCGGAGCAACAAACTCTCTTCCTGGAGTCTCAGGTAGAGATTCCAATGAAAAGGATCTCGGAACAGGAATGTTCGCAGAAACCATTTCATTGAACTTCAACAAAGCCTAAGCTACCTCAGCCTCAGACATCTTCTTCTTAAGCTTCTTTTCTTTCACTTGTTTTTCTATCTCATCCGCTGTTTTCTCCTTCAAGGCCTTAGCCTCTGCAGGGTCCAAGCCAAACTGAGGCTCCCCTTGCACTCTCTTCTCTTTCATTTCCCTCCATTTAGAAACTACCTCATCTGGGTAAGATTTCTTATTCATTGGTTTTGGAGGTGCGGAATGAACTTCCTTAGACTTGGGATTCTCTGATTCTACTTCCACTTCTTTCAACTTTCTCTTCCTTACTGGCTTAGAGGATTCTGGATCAGTAACTTTCGGAACTGTTTCTTCTTGAGCAGGTAGATCAATAAACTGTCCAGACTCCTTGTCAAAGGCTACATCCATTCTTTTGAGTGTACCATCACTCACCAGCATAATCTTTCAAACTCTTGGCTTAGATTTGAAAGCCTCCTTGAAAGACTCAAGGCACCGAACAATTAACTTGGATAGGATTGCTGGATACATTATAATATGAGCTCTCAGATTCCCTTTCTTCAAATTCTCAAGAGTGATAAGAATGTGATTCATCAGGTTAAACTTCCTGAGATTTATCAGAAAATCTAGGATGTAGATCTCACTCTTCTTCAAGCTATCTTTGTCACCTTTCCTCGGTACGATATGACCATGTACCCATAACTCTAGAATCCGGAAATTTGTAGATAAACTAGCAATCTTCGGAGCCTTGTCATCAGCCATTCCGAGAGTTTCTAAAGCTTTTTCCTTGCCGAAGATACCCTTAGAATACGGCAAAACATGAGAAATAAACTTAGCTTCACCTTCATTATTCAGCCCTACCAAGATGGTTGCCTTGGCATATGAGAGTTTATAAGTCTTGCCATAAGACTTAAAAGACAACTTCTCCCTTCCATCTTCCTTAAGAAAGGAGACTGTCTCATAGAATTCGATAAGCAAATATGAATACACTTCATCTTGATTCCCAGGTTTTGACACCGCAACATCTTCCCAACCATTAAGCTTGATATTCTTGGAAATAAGAGAGTCGTACTTGTTGAAGAAATCCGGATGGACCAGCCTCTCTCTATATATTAACCACTTCGAGATCGGCTTGGAGGAAGACATGTCTTGCGAAGCTACTTCCACAGACATTCGGATCTGAAGACCTCTGAGAAGTTCGGAACGGAGAAAGATGAAGTTAGGAACGGCCTTAAAACAGAGAAGCAGAGCTTTGAGATGCTGTAGCTTTGAAAACCAATGTGGTACAATCATTTGGGGTCCCCTTTATATAGGCAACGAAAAAACGACTCATCTTCCATGGTTGATCGAACGGTTGTGATAAGATGAGATCAGATCTGACAGTCGAAAACCAATTCTCAAGAAAACTTGAATCCGATATTTTGAGGTTTTCATTAAAACAAAGCATTAAGAAAATTATAATCCGAAAACAAAATATAAGAAAATGCCAGCAAGAAAAGTATGACTACGAGAACTTAAGTAAAAAAATCATACCTTTTGGATTGGCTTAGGAAGATTATTCATATTTGGTAACATTCTTAAGAAAATAAAAAAAAAACTTTACTAAGAAAAATAAACTCAGTACGAAAAACAAACTCAGTACGGAAAACTCAGTACGAAAATTTCATTACAAAATTTGAAAACGAAAGACTTATTATGAAAGATTCGGTACGAAAATCCCGTTATGAAAATACCAGTACAAAATTTTCCATTCCGGAAGTTTTTAATATGAAAATTTCTATTTCATAAGTTTTCTATATAAAAATATCCATTCTGTAAAATTTTAGTTCCGGAAATTCCATTTCGGAATTTTAGTTCCGAAAAGTTTGAAAACAAATTTTTGAAGAAAAATTTTGTTATTCTAACAATCAGATGTACTCCCCCTATGAAAAGGAGTTTATTGCTGTAAGGATACTTTTTCAACAGAAAGTTAATTAAGAAGGATTACCTTATGGTTATCATCCCTAACTTCTGTTTAATGTATTCAAGTCTATCAGAAGGTAAAGATTTTCTGAAAATGTCAGCAAGTTGATCTTGTGTTCTGATAAATTGAAGAATGATATCTCCTTTAAGTGTGTGATCCCTAAGAAAGTGATGCCTAATATCTATGTGTTTTGCACGGGAGTGATGTGAAGGGTTCTTACTGAGGGCAATGGCACTTGTGTTATCACACAAAATTTGAGTTTTAGTAAAACTCAAGCCATAGTCTGTGAGTGTGTGTTGCATCCACAACACCTGAGCACAACAACTTCCATCTGCTACATATTCTAATTCAGCAGTGGAGAGTGCTACAGAATGTTGCTTCTTGTAGGACCAAGAAACTAATGAATCTCCTAAGAAATGACAAGTTCCGGATGTACTCTTTCTATCCATTCTACATCCACCAAAGTCAGCATCAGAAAATATATTTAGAACAAAATCATTTCCAGAAGTATAAAATAATCCTAGATCCATGGTTCCCTTAAGGTAGCGAAAAATTATTTTTACCGCCTTTAAGTGAGATTCCTTAGGATTGGATTGATATCTTGCAAATAAGCATACTAAGAACATTAAGTCTGGTCGACTAGCTGTTAAGTAAAGTAATATTCCTATCATACCTCTAAAAGATGTTTGATCTACTGGTTTTCCAACTTCATCAAGATCTAAAGAGTTTGAGGTACCAATGGGAGTACTTATACTCTTAGTGTTCTCATAACCATGCTTTTTAAGAAGATATTTAATATACTTATGTTGAGATATGTAGGTTCCTTCTGGTTTTTGAGAAATTTGAAAACCATGGAAAAATGTTAACTCACCCATCATACTCATTTCAAACTCAGATTTCATTAGACTTGCAAAAGAGTCGGTCAAAGATTGCTGAGTTGATCCAAATATGATGTCTTCAACATAAATTTGAACAATCAAAACATTTTTCTTATATTTATTTATAAAAAGAGTTGGATATGCATTTCCCTTAACATAGTTATTTTGAAGCAAAAATCCAGTGAGTCTATCATACCATGCTCGTGGGGCTTGTTTAAGGCCATACAAAGCTTTGGTAAGTCTAAAAACATGATTAGGATGTTTTTTATCTTTAAATCCAGGAGGTTGTTCAACAAAAACTTCCTCTTGAACATAACCGTTAAGAAAATCACATTTCACATCCATTTGAGAAAGTTTAAAATTAAAGAATGCTGCAAAAGCAAGTAGAATACGGATAAATTCAAGTCTAGCTACTGGAGCATAGGTTTCTTCATAGTATATTCCCTCTTTCTAATTATAGCCTTTAGCAACAATTCTAGCTTTATTTATTACTATGACTCCATTTTTATCACATTTATTTATGAAAACCCATTTTACTCCAATAACAGATGTTTCCTTAGGTCTTTCAACCAAGGTCCATACTTTATTCCTTTCGAATTCATTTAGTTCATCTTGCATAGCTTTGATCCAATCATCATCACCTAAAGCTTCATTAGTGATTTTTGGTTCTAATTGGGAAAGAAATGCTAGATGTTCTACTTCATTTCTTAAGGAACTTCTAATCCTTACAGGTTGATTCAAATCACCAATGATACTATCACTGGGATGATTCTTAAGAAACACCTGATTTGGGTTTTGTAAAACCTGTTCATCAACATAGGGTAGAAAGTCTTTTGGGGTAAATGTTTCAGAAGTATCTTCTTGAACAATTTCTTTATCAGAAGGTTCTTCTATCAAAGGTTGACAATCAGTTTTTGAAAACACATCCGAGGATGTAGGTTGAGGTGGTTTAAAAACAAAAGGATCTGACTCATCAAATTTTACATGTACTGTTTCTTCAACAGTACAAGTATTTTTATTAAAAACTCTATATAAGCCTTAGAAGTTGTGGAATAGCCTGAGAAAATTCCTTCATCATATTTTGGTGCGAATTTATGTAAGTTATCTTTAGTATTCAAAATGAATAATTTGCAACCAAAAACCTTGAAGTAGGATAGTCTTGGTTTTCTACCATTCCATAACTCAAAAGAAGTTTTATTAAGAAAAGGTCTAATCAAAACTCGATTTATAGTATAACAAGCAGTACTTACAGCTTCAACCCAGAAATGTCTAGCTATAGAATATTCACTCAACATGGTTCTAGTTATTTCTTGAAGAATTCTATTTCTTCTTTCAACTACACCATTCTATTAAGGAGTTCTAGGTGCTGAAATATTTTGAGTAATACCTTTTCTACTACAAAAAGTTTCAAAATCAGAATTTTGAAATTCTCCTCCATGATCACTATGAATAGTTTTCAATGGAAGGTTTTTCTCATTTTTAACATGAGCTCTAAAACTTTTGAAATAGGAAAAAGCTTCATACTTCTTTGCTAGAAAATAGACCCAAGTAAATCTAGTGTAATCATCAACTAGAACAAACACATAGTATTTGCCTCCAATACTTCCAGTTTGTGTTGGACCGAAAAGATCCATGTGCACTAACTGTAATGCATCAGTTGTTGAGACTTCACTGATTGACTTAAAACTAAATTTATGTTGCTTTCCATATTGACAAGGATCACAAACTTTAGAAGAATCAAATCTAAGCTCCGGTAGATCCTTAACTAGTTTCTTCTTAGAGAGTTTACATAAGTTCCTAATATTACAGTGACCTAGTCATCTATGCCATAACCAGGAATGATCTTCCATTGCACTTAGACAAGTTAAATATTGGCTTCTAAGGTCTTCTAAGTTCAATGTGTAAACATTCTCTTGCCTATTGGCTGAGAGAATAAATTCTTCCTTGGAATTGTGAACTAAGCACTTATGATTCCTAAAATTCACAAGGTAACCTTCATCACATAACTGACTTATGCTAATGAGGTTGTGCTTAAGACCCTTAACAAAAAGAACATTTGAAATCAAGGTTTTACCAAGAAGAACAATATTACCAATACCGACAATCTCTCCCTTAGCATTATCTCCGAAAGTTACCTTTCCTCTTTCGTTTTGATAATCTTTTCAAAATAGATTTTGTTACCAGTCATGTGCTGGGAACATCCACTATCCATGTACCATGTATTGTTGCTGGTACTCTATTTTCCTGAAATCAAGAAGAAAATTAGACTTTTGGAATCCAAACTTTCTTGGATTCGTGATTTCCTGATAATAAAATTTTAGGAACCCACATCTTCTTAGAAAAGTAAGCTTTATGAAAACCTAAGGATTGGGTTTTGTTTAAGGAACAATTATTTGCCCAGTGACCACCACATTGAAACTTATTACAAAATGGGGAACTTTGAGGAACAATGTAATTGTTACTAAAAATTTGTTTTGCATGGGTATAACCAAATCCGGATTTATTTCTTAAAGGTCGTATTTGGGAGTACATTTTATCCAAATTTTCCTTACCATGGGTAAAGTTTGATAAACACTTCTTTAAGGAAAAAATTTCAGACTTGAGTTTTATAACCAAGTTTTTATCCTCAAAATCATTAGTTTTAGAACTAGAGCTAGGATCGAAAACATTTTTCTTAGAAATTAATTTTTCTAATTCTTTAGAAAGTTTGTTCTTCTCAGAACTTACTTCCTCGTGATTTTTTGAAATACTTTCAAAATCATCATTTTTCTTATCAAGATCTTTAGAAAGATTTGATATCTCTTTTGTAAGAATAGAATTCCTAGAGTTTTCCTTATCAAGTTTTTTATTGAGTTTGGAATTCTCAATTTCAAGAAGTTCAGCAAACCTAGAGACTTCTTCATAAGTAGGTAAAGTATTTTCTTCATCAGAAGAAGATTCTTCATTAGAAGAGTTATAATACTTACTATCATTAGAATTTAAAGAAACATTGGTCAATGATTCAGAATTTCATACCTTAGCCATAAGAAAATGATTATCAATAGGTAATCTGGATATAAGACCAAGATTCTTCTGTCCTGAAGATTCATAATCAGAAGATTCATCTGAAGAGTCACCACCACTGGCACTCCAGGTGTCATTAACTTTCAAAACTTTCTTAGCTTTGGCTTTATAATATTTCTTTCTATTCCTGTCTTAATACCTTTCTTTCCTTTATTTCTTTTTGAGCAAAGGACAATTTGGTCTAATATGTCCAGCTCTCTTGCATTCATAACAAGTAACTTCTCCATCTTTCTTATCTTTCCTTTCCTCTTTCTTATACTTAGATTGGAAATTTCTCTGGCCAGCTATCTTGTCATCCTTCGAGCAAGATTTTCTAATTCATTTTCAGAGACTTCACTCTCACTAGATTTGGATTAGAAAATGACTTTCTTAGACTTGGATCTAGTTATTCTCTCAGGAGTCTTAGCTTTCATCTGATTTGATGTTGTTGTAAAAGCAATAGTACCATTTCCATTCTTCTTCTTGATGTTGTCAGCATCTCTCTTCATTCTGGTTTCATGTTTTAGAAGAGTTCCAAATAACTCATCAAGAGAAATTTGAGTGACCTTCTTGTTTTCATCTATAGCAGTTCTTTTGGATTCCCACTTATTGGGAATAATATCAATTATTTTATCCACAAGTTCTTCATCATCTAAACCTTTCTCTCCCATAGATTGTAGACTGTTGACGATAGTCATAAATCTCTGTTGAACTTTACAGATTGGTTCACCATAAGGAAAGTTGAAGCCATGATATTCAGCTCTAAGCATAGCTCTCCTAGTCTCAATCACTTTAGAAGTTCCAAAGTGTGTAACCTCTAACTTCTTCCAGATACAATTTGCTGCTTCACAAGAATAAATTTGGCTATATATATTTCTTGTCATTGAACACAATAAAGTATTGAATACCTTATAATTGAGTTGATATTCTTGCTTTTCTTGGTTAGTGAAAGTTCTGACTTCCTTGTCAGGAATTTTATAATCACCAGTAATCATTACAAAGTTGTCCACTCTAGTATTGATAACGAAAGTTTTCATTAGATCTCTCCAATACTCATAATCATTACCATCAAAGATTGGTGGTCTTGTAGGATTTAGATTATCAATTGAACCAACATTAATTCCTGCCATACTAGAACAACCTTTGGCACACAAATTTGTTAGTAGAAAAAGTTTGTAATAACAAATTTCGGAATGAAATAGTTCGGAATGAGAATGTTCGGAATGGGAAAGTGAGCAAGAAAAACTTGTATGTGAGTACAAGTATTTCAGAGGCCTGCTCTGATACCAATTGTAGGATCGAAATAATGATGTAGATGCTCAAAATACAAGAGGGGGGTGAATTGTATACTTTAAAAATTCCTTTGGAACCTTTAAAGTTAGTTACTAATAACTATGTTTTCCTTAAGCAAAGGAAAGGGATAAGTTTAACAAAGTTAAACTAAGCAAATTCACAACACCTCTAACACTGAATGCAAACTTGGAAAGAGATTCCGAAAGTAGGTTCCAGAAATATGGTTCCGGAAATTGAAACTTAATAAAATATTACAATATGAGATTTTACCTTAAAGCGTATAGAATCTAAATGAAACAGAGTACAAATAAGGAAGTATAAGAAAGTTATACTTTCCTTACAATGCAATATGCAGCGGAATATAAACACGTAGTAGAACTACAAGTAACAAGATATAAGTCTTTTAACCCAAAGAGAAGGATATCCAACAACCTTGGATAAAGGTCTCTTGATTTATACTTTCAAGCAAGTCTGTCTTACCCACACCAGGGTAAGCCCTCGATACGAAGATCGGAGTCTCTATCTTGTTATCCCCGCAAGCCCTCAACTTCAAGGTAGTTGGCAACCTCTGTCTTCCTTAGCAAGGAAGCCCTCGAACTTCAAGGTATTTGGAAACCTCTGTCTTCCTATCCCCGGAAGTCCTTGAATGTAATCACCAACATTCGGAGTCGCACGAAGCTATGAGAGTTAATAAGAGCCTCTCTCTCTATAAATCACTTCAACAGCATATATGCACAAAAACCAAGTTGTTCATCTATTTTGAGCTCTTTCAAATGAGCTTCTATTTATAGGTAAGGTCGGCTCCTTCTCCAACGATCATATTTTCCTTAAAGATCGGAGGGACCTGTACACGTGTCACTTAGACAACGGTAAGTTTATAACAAAATAGACGACATATTTTTATAACAAAACAAGTGTAACAGAATGTACGACATCGTTTTAAAATCTAACTCAAAAGTTCGGAATGAAAAATTCGGAGTGAAGGTTCGGAGTGTAAGGAAAATAATAAAGAGTAGACAGATTATAACAACGTAAGAAAGATGAAAGTTCAGAGTCTAAACCAAAGATAATTTTCGGAGTCTAAATAAATTTGGAGTGTATAAAACAAAGATGATCAGATTCTGTTTAATAGGTGAATTCGGAATGAGAATTCGGAATGGGAATTCGTCATCAGAATTCGTGATGAGAATTCATCATCAGGATTCGTAAGGAGAATTCGTTGTTGAACTTTCATAAGGATTCGTATCCTGAATCTGGAGTAAAACTGTATCCGGAATTCGGAATGAAACTTTATCACAGTTCTCATTCTGGATTTTGGAGTGAAACTTTATCACAGTTCTTATCCAGAATTCGGATCCTAAAACAGAATACTTCATATCAAAGTTTCAAGAAATTCCGAGAAAATAGAAATGAATCTGAATCTTATAATTAAGAAAAATATGGATGAAAAAATGATAAGGATAATTTTTCTTATAAAATCGATTTTCCTTATAAAAGCAACTTTTCTTATAAAAGAAATTTTCTTAAAGATAAGGTGTTTGTGATTTTAAAAACAAGAAGGAATGGAAAAGTCATAAGGAAAACCTTATTGACTCAACATTGGTCACATCTAATCACAAGACCAAACCCACTCCAACCATGAGCACCTAAACCAGGATACCTGAACAAATGTTGAACCTGCAAAACAGCTCAGGTCTACCAACATCGAGTGGTATAGGTAGGGTGTGAGCTAACAGCTTAGTAGGAAATCACTACAGATTCCAAGTGTTTCCTTTCCTAAAATACTCTATTAACACTAGTTTGAAGTAGAATTATAAAAATATATTTTTCACATTTTATTAAAAAACCACAAATTTACCATTTCAAAGGGCAATACAAGCCACCATCAATTTTGTAAGAAAACTATCATTTTATAACAAAAACTCAACCCAAACAATACTAGTAACAAATTTCAATGGAAAAAATTTAAATGGAAAAAAATTTCAAAGAATGAAACTTTAAAGACAATACACTTACATTTAAAATTACCAACCCAAACTACTGTATACCGACAGGAGGTGAAATATAATCATTGATCACTAGTCACGGGAACACCCCTAGGCACTAGCTAGATGTGGGCCCCAGGTACCTCGTATCTCGTTGTAAGATTAACCATAACAATATTCGTTCTCATGCATGATCCACTAGTAAGGAACATACCCATAACCTAGTAGTCTCCACCATCATCATCATCATAGTTTAGTTAGTGTTGTCATCTTCAAACTTGCTACGTGAAACAGGGGCCAAACCCCATAGGATCACTAGTAAACTAGTATAAGTCCACCCACCTAGATACTCAGGCTTCCCTTGTTGTGCTCAATCAAATTTTACACATCACATGTTACCACATACACCATATATCAACCAAACTGAGTATCTCATTTCATAATTCACTGCTTGCACATCACAAACCCATTCTTGATAACTTATGCACACCAAAACATTTACAAATCACTTCTAAAACCATGAGGAATTCCACTTCCTGAAGAATTTTCTAAACAAGCCTTTCCACATTTTAGGAAAACATGAAACTCTAATAACATGCCAAACTGGCCTTTATGATTACAAACCCAAATACATATATCAAAAAATTTACAAACCATTTCTAAAACCATCTTAAAATGTGCAATGCCAAATGACCCCTCAAGCCAAACATTTTCCAAAACACACACACCAAAAGCCAAATGGGCATACCCCCTATGGGATTCCATTTTAAACCACATTTAAGAAACCAATATTTCAAGAAACACCCAAAAACTATTTCCAAAAAACCCACCATTTTCTTTAAAACCACATCCACCCATCCACATTATTTAAAGAACATAAAACAATCCCATTGTAACCATAAAACCCTTTTTACAACATTTTAACACATTTAACAAGATAAATCATTACCAAACCATACACACCAAATCAATACCACAAACAATAAACAACCATCCCACCATAATCAAGGATAAATATTTCATAAAAACCCTCAATTTAACTTTAAAGAACAATGACATTTTAAACAATAACCCTAGGTGAAATAAACCTAGGTATTTCAGAAAAATCCCTTTGAAAACCTCTTTTTAGTAAATTATACCAACATGAAATAATCATTCGCATAAATCCATAGATATATTAAAGGTGATATAGAAATTTAAAAATTAATCGAAAACTCACAAGTGCTCGTGGAGTGTACCGGAAAGGAAAAAGTTGGAAATTCCTACCTCAACCATGTGTGGATGCGATGAAACTTCAAGGGAGGATAAATATAAGCCACACGGACCATTTTCACACCCTAGATCCAAATAAAAACGAACCAACCATAAACCCTAGACATTATGGGTTTTCCATGGAAGAAAACCCCCAAATAAACTCCTAGCACAAAGATGGAAAGAGAAGGAGAGAATATTTGGTGAAGGAAACATAAAGAATCACCAACCTTTCTTGTGAAATAGCCCCAAAATTGCCCCAAATCGAAGCATGAATGAGGGGGGCTCCTATGGTCGATTCACAATAGATAGGGATTCATTTTGGAGGTGGAATCACCCAAATCGGAGCTCCAAGTCAAATGTTAAAAAGCCTGCAAGTGGTTGTACGGTTTTGTTGCATGGTTTGTCAAATAGTGCGCAAACTGTGTGAGGGCTACTGGAAAACTTCTGAAACATCTCATGGTTAGGTTGAATGGTTTTTCCAGGTCGTTCTCCAACTGTGCAACCCCAAAAATTGGCTGAAAACCCCCAAATTACACCCCCAAAACTAGGGAAGTTCTCCCAATGATCCATGAAAGTTTTTAAACACAAAGTAGTGACATTGTGGGTGTCACAGACTCCCCAAAATTTAACTTTATCTTAATCCCACCAAGAATAACTAATAATAGGTATAAAAGGAAACCCAAAACCATTAAAACCCAAGGAATATTTTTGGGAACTCAACCGAAACCTCAACCAAAATATCAAACATCAACGAAAGAATAAAGTAAAGGAGTATATATGGTGAGGTTGTGACATCTTGGTTGATGTAAAAACCTAGGAACTTATAAAATAATTTGTTTTCATTCTGGAATTAAATAGTTAAATTCCTTATAAATTTATAATGAAATAAGTGGTATTTATAGAAATTATGGAATCTAGACCAATAGAATAGTAACCGATCTATGAAATTATAAATAAATTTTAGGTACCTTGTGAATGAAAATATGATATATTTATATCTTGGAATAAGTAAATAAATGTTTTTAAAATAATAAATTAAGTGTTGGTATTTTTGAGACACATAAATTTTTATTATCAATTTTATAATTAATATAATGATTAAAAATAAAATTTATCTTCATAAAATAGATTCATAAATTAATATTTTGTTATCTTGTTTAATTTTTCAACGTGTCATAAAATCAGTTATAATTTTAAAATCGATTTTTTTCGAATAAATGATGATTTTAATTAAAAATTAAATTTATTATATCTATAAAATTATTTTCAAAAAATGGTGTTCATTTTTGAATTCTACATATAGAAAAATGGTTACGTTGAATTTTTGGTATTTTTCTAAAATAGTTTAATTTTGGATGAATAGTGAAATATGATAATTTGCGGTATTAAACAAATTCATGAATTATTGATAACTAGATGATTTATGGATGATTTAAGCCTAAAATATCAAACTATCCTTAATTATTTTAATATATTTACTGATAAGGTTCAAAATATTCATATTCTTGATCCAAAATAATAAACTAAGTAATAAAATAATCAAAAACGCCTCTCTTATCCACTATAAATACCACCTCTTCTCCACACACCTCCAAAGCATTGTATATTGTTTAATTTCTGAAACATTTCTTCTCCAAGACTCTTTTGTGTATATAAGACCTTCTGGTATCAACAAAAGGTGAAAACCAAGTGTGTTAAGGAGGTTCTCAAGGTGAAGAAGTTCAAGTGGTAAAATCCTCTTTTGTTTTCTTTTAAATTTATTTTCAATTTTTTTATTTTCTTATTCTCTACTCACCTAACCTCATCCAAGTGACATGATAATTCCAATATATTAAATATATTTTAATATTATTGTGTTAATGGAATATGAATAATCAAACCTCTCCTTTACTCCTCTTATTTTAAAAAATTAAAATATTGTCTGTGATGTGTCGATTTACTATCATCGTGGATGATGCGTTTTCATTTTCTTTTACCACTTTCAGGGATGGTAATAAAACAATTATTATTGTTAAATCACAATTTATTATACATATTATAAGTCATATAGTGTTCTAGAACCAATATATAAATAGGATATTTAATAAGATGATATAAGTTCGTGATGGTCGTAAAACACGCCAAAATAAATTAAATAATTGTCATTAATGTTTTATCTAATGAATCATTATCATTTAAAAAAATGATATATGGTATCATTTAAATTTATGAAAACATATTAATACCATTTCTTCCCACTTCTGTATTTTTCTTCCATTTGATAAGAAAACCCATAATGAACTAACCATGGAAACCATGAAATAAATGCACCCGAAATAATAAAATTAAAAAAAATATTATCAATAAATTGGTGGAAAGATGTTATAAAAATATCATATAATGTGTTATAAATTTTAATATAGTTATATAATAAATTAATAACACTCTTTAAACTATTATACTGTAGGATTGAACATGTTTTAAGGAATTCAAACCCATCGTAAGGGACTTTTCTTTAAAAAGCCTCTTTTAAATTTCAATTTTTACAAAAAACCAAAGGAATGTTTTTATGATGAAATTATTAATATTTTATAATTATGTTATAGTTATTGGAATTTTTTTATGATGATAGTTGTGACTTATATCTCCTCTTAATTCATTGGGTATGTTCATGTTGGAAGTTGACCATAATGGTTATTTCAAGTGTAACTGTTACGGTTACACCATAAGGTATCTGTGGGGGTTATATCATAAGGTATCCATGAGGGTTACATTATAAGGTAGTCATGAGGGTTACGAATAATATGGTAGCTTTTAGGGTTTCAATTTTAAGTATGTAATTCCTTAAGTTACCTTTATGGTTTTATTTATGTTTTCTATGTTTTATGGAAATATACTATTTTTTCCAAAGTATATGATAATTTATGGGTGATAATTATGTCTTTGTGAAAATGATTTTATATATTTGTAAGAATTAATGAACTAATAGTTTATTTCCTTCTTTTTTATGTCACTTACTGAGATTTTTGTGCTCATTCCAATTTTTAAAATGTTTTTTACAGGGATTAAGGATGGTTAAGAGAAAATAAGAAGTTAGGATGAATCTTGTGAATATTTTTCATGAAAAGATTTCATGTTTTATTAAAAAAAATTATTATAGAAGAAATGTATATTTTTTAGTAGTACCCATTTTCTATGCTTGTGGTTTAATATTTATGAATTATGTCCTAATTCTCTAAAACTCTAAACCAAAAATCTCTTTATGAATGTATGAAATTGAATTCAAAAATAATTTACTATATTATGTAATGTTTAATGTTAGTACCTTATAGTTGATATTAGAGCACGGTTTTGTTAGTGTTATGGGTTAGGAAGATGTTAACATAATATCATAAATTATTTTTATATTATGTTTTAGTTTAAATGATATAGCATTTAATTATTACCATGTTACTTCATCTATGATATGTATGTTTAAGATGGTTTTTTAAAGAAGAAACAGAGAATCTGAACTATAAAGGCACTAAGAGAATGATATCTTTCCAAATCTGTAACAAGGAGTGGTGGGAATTGGAACTGATCGGTTTTTGATGCTAATGTACTAGTTTATTCAGGATATAAATGGTGGTGGGATCTATGCAAGAGATAAACCAGAGCTACCACAAAATAACATAACGATAGTAGAACATTTTATGAAGAAACATCCTCCTTATTTTAGTAGATATTTTGACCCATTAGTGGATGAAAGGTGGATTAAATACCTTGAAAATATATTTTAATTTATGAAGTGTTTAGATAATCATAAGGTTAGTATTTTTATTTATCTTTTTGAAGGTTAAGCTGACCATTGGTGGATGATGGTCAAGAATATCAGGGATACTGAGAAGATTGATGGCTTGGAATGAGATAAATTTAAGAATCTGCTCCTTGAAAAATATTTTCCTAAGGTAGTTTGACATAAGATGGAAAATAAATTACTTTAATTGAAACAAAAGGAGTAATATTCATTTTACATGTATGAATAAAACTTCACTCGATTGGAAAGGTATGCTCCAAATCATATTCAAGGTCTTTATAGTAAAATCAATCATTTTTACTCGTGATTTAAACAAAGATATCAAAGGGAATTAGACTCCCATGAATTCAAAAGCTATGAGAAATTTTTCCATGTCCTTAGAGGGTAGAAATTGTGTTTTCTAATTATCATGTTTTATTTTAAAAAAATAAAAATAAAAGGTATATATGGAAAAATATGGGTAAGAATCAATAAAACAAATCTAAAGGTAAGAAAATCAAGTTTTCAGTTTGTGGGAAGTGTGGTAAAAGTCACCCTGGTGAATGCCTTAAAAAATATTGAAAGTGTTTCAGATGTGGTAAGTTTGGAAATATGGAATAGTATTTTAATGAAAATGATCTTAATTTTAATTCTAATAAGAAAACTATAAAGTGTTTTGAATGTGGTGATATGGGGAATTATGCAAATACATTCCCAAAGAATGATCTGAGTGATGGAAATAGCAAGATTATAAGTATGAATGTGAAATAAAATCCTTTTTTACTATGTTATCACACTATCTAATTAAGTTTTATCAAGTTCATTGTTTGTTTTCTCATATTTTTATAATTTCTTGTTTGATACTGGGTTTACACATTCCTTTATTTCTGAGATTTTTTTTTGGTAAATTAGTAATTTCACCTCAAGAAATGAAACTAGAACTTATGGTTAAAACACTAGTTGGTAATATTAAAGTAAAAACTGAATTATAAAATTATAACTATTTTTTATTTTGAATGAAATAACCTAAAAACCATGTTGTTTTTTACTTAGTAGAGTTTGATGTTATTCTATGCATGGATTGACTTTCTGTTTATCATGCTAAGATTGATTGTAGAGTTAAAGAAGTTTTTTTTTCAGAAATAGTTTCAGTTTTTATGTAGAAATGAACCCATACCATTTATAACATATCAATAATATGAGAAAATATTAAAATATTGAAATGAAAGTTATCTTACATGTATTTTTGAAAACAAGGGAACTGTTCAGTTTAATTATGTGTCGGTGGTAAATAAATAACTGGATGTTTCTACTGATGAGTTTCTTAGTGTTATACCTTATCAGGAAGTTGAATTTACCATTTACTTAGTTCCTAATGAAAATATAATTTAGAAACCCCCTTATCATATATATCAAGTGGATATTCTAGAATTGAAAAGGCAGTTTCAAGAGTTTATTGATAAAGGCTTTATTTGTCCTAGCACTTCTCCATGGGGTGCTCCTATTTTTTTCATTAAAAAATGATGGTTCCATGATACTTTTCATTGATTATAGAGTTTTGAATAACATTAATGTTAATAATAAGTATCCACTGCCTCATATAAATGAATTTTTTTATCATCTCTAGGGTTCTTAGTATTTTTCCAAGATTTAATTGACATCTGGGTACCATCAGCTAAAGTTAAAGGAGGATGGAATTACTCAAGAAACATTTTGAACTATATATGTTAATTATGAGTTTTTTATGCCATTTTTCTTGAAAAATTACCCTAATATATTTATGAATCTTATGAATAAAATATTCCATGAATATTTGGATAAGTTTTTTGTTGTTTTTATTTAAATTTTTTTGGTTAATTCAAAAATTTATAAGGATCGTGAAAAAAAATATAAGGATTTTTCTTCAAACACTGAATGAAAATAATCTATATGGTAAAATTAGAAAATGTGACTTTTTATTGCAATATATTTATTTTATTGGGCATATTTTAAATTTGTATGGCATAACAGTTGATCCCTCCAAAACAAAAGTGGATTATGAATGGATAAGAAATAAAAATGTTACAGAGATTTGTAGTTTTCTTGGATTATAAGGTTATTACTGATGGTTTGTTAAAAAAATGCATGGTTATCAATCCCTCTAACTTATTTAACATGAAAAGTGGTTAAATTTATTTGGATAAAAGACTATGATTTTTGTTTTCAGGTACTAAAAATAATATTGGTGAACACTCCAATTTTTGATCTACCTTCTAGAAAGGGAGAGTTTTTCATATACAGTGATGTTTCATTGAAGGGACTTGGTTGCGTTCTAATGTAGAATGATCAGGTAATTGCTTGTACTTTAATAAAACAAAAACCTCATCAGTTAAATTATCCAACACATGATTTGGAATTAGAAACTATGATTATTGCTTTAAAATTTTGGAGACATCATTTATATGGATCCAAATGTGAAATATACACTCACCATAAAAGTTTGAAGTATTTATTTACTTAGAAGGAATTGAACATGAGGAAGAGAAGATAGTTGGAACTAATAAAGGATTATTATTTCATGATAAATTATCATCCTTGAAAATAAAACAAATCATCATATTCCTTGAGTCGAAAACACATGCATCATTAACCATGTTACATTTATTCCATTACCCCTTAGTTTATGATTTGAGGAATTTTGGAATGGAAGTTGTTGGTGTAGAAAAATCTTCTATTTGGTTTCAGGTGTTAGTGTAGTCGTCTCTCTCAGAAAGAATTAAGAAAGCATAGAAAGAAGACTGTGACTTACAGAAAAAATTAGAATTGGTTAAGGAAGGTAAGTTTCCTAAATTTAATGTTGATAAATATTATTTCTTAAGATTTGTAAAGAGGTTATATGTGCCTTGTGATTCCCAACTGAAGAAATAATTGTTAAGTGAATATCATAGTTCTCTATTTTCAGTTTATCCAGGAAGCACTAAGATGTATAGAGACAACCAGGAGTATTACTGGTGGGATGGAATAAAAAGTGATATTTCTAATTTTATAATGAAATTTTTGACTTGTCAACAAGTTAAAGAAAATAGAAAACTACCAAATGCGATACTTCACCCTTTTCCGTTTCCAAATTGGAAATGGGAAAATATATCCATGGACTTTGTCATGGGACAACCAAATACTTCTCGAGTTAATAATGCAATTTGGGTTATTGTTGATCATCTGACTAAATATGCACATTTTCTTTCTATTCGAGACACTCTTTCTCTAGATCATATTTATCAACTATACCTCAAAGATATTGTTAGGTTACGTGGATTTCATCTCTTCATTGTATCTGACCGTGATCTTAGGTTCACTTATAACTTCTAGAAAGGCCTTCAGAAGTCTTTGGGAACTGAATTAAATTTAATCACAGCCCTTTATCCCCAATATGATAGATAGGCCAAGTGAACAATTCTGACATTGTTATACATGTTACGTGCTTGTTCAATGGATTACTAGGGAATTTTTGATCAACATCTTCCTTTAGTTGAGTTTTCTTATAATAATAGTTTTTATTCCAATATATATATGGAACCTTTTGAGGCATTAAATGGAAAGTGATGCCGAAATCCATCATTTTGGGATTAATTTGGGTAAAGGTAGTTTATGGGACTAGAATTAGTATATTAAGTGGATGATAAAGTGAAGATGATCTAGCAACACATGAGGACATCTCAGAGTAGGCAAAAAAGTTATGCAGATAATAGGAGGAAAGACATTTTCTTTGAGGTAGGTGATCATGTCTTCCTTAAAATATCTCCTTTGAAAAGTGTTATGCATTTTGGTAAGAAAGGAATGTTAAGTCCATGGTTCATTGGACCTTGTTAAATACTAGAGGAAGTTAGACCAGTTTCCTACTGAGTAGATTTTCCCCCAATTTTATCTTAGCTAGATTCATCTCGTGTTTTGAGGCTAGAAGTAGTTCTGTTAGAAGAGAAAATTTATTATGAGTAAAATTCTATTTAGATTCTAGATTATAGAGATAAAGTATTGTAGAATAAGTTAATTCAACATGTTAAGTTTTTGTGAATAAACCACATGGTTGAAGAAACAACATGGGAATCTGAACATGATATGAGAGAAAGGTTTCCTTACTTGTTTAATAAGTGAATAAAAATTGCGAAGATATAATTTCCAAAAGGGGTGCAGAGAATTTAATAACACGGGCACTTATAAAATAATTTTTTTATTTTGGAATTAAATAGTTAAATTCATTATAAATGTATAATGAAATAAGTGGTATTTAAAGAAATTAAGTAATTTATAAAAATAGAATAGTAACCTCACCTATGAAAGTATAAATAAAATTAAAGTATCTTATGAATTAAAATATGATATATTTATATCATAGAATAAGTAAATAAAGGTTTTGAAAATAATAAATTAAGTATTCGTATTTTGTGACATATAAGTTTTTATTTAAAATTTTATAATGAATATAATGATTTAAAGGAAAATTTATCTTTACAAAATAGATTCATAAATTAATATTTGGTTTCCTTATGATTATATGATAATTTTATGAGGCCTTAATTAATTTTTAAAAGTGTCATAAAATCAGTTATAATTTTAAAATCGGTATTTTTTGAATAAATTATGATTTTAATTAAAAATTAAATTTAAAATATTTAGATAAATTATTTTCATAAAATTGATTTATTTTCTAATTATATACATATAGAAATGGTTTGGGTGAATTGTTTAGAGTTTTTCTAAAATAGTTGAATTTTTGTGAATAGTGAAATATGGTAATTTACAGTATTTAACAAATTCATAAATTACATAGTCATAGATGATGTATGGATAGTGTAAGACCAAAATCTAGAACTATACATAATTATTTTAATATATTTAGTGATATGGTTTAAACTATTCATATTCATAAGCCAAAATAATACACTAATGAATAAAATAAAATAAAACACCCCTCTCCTCCACTATAAATAACATCCCTCGTCACCTCTTCTCATCACACCTCCAAAGCCTTTTATCTTGTTTAATTTTTTCCTAATTTGATTCCCAATACTCTTACCCACATAAAATACCTTTTTTCTCACCAAAAGTCTAAAACCAATTTCCTTAAGGAGGTTCTCAAGGAGAAGAAGTTCAAGAGGTAAAATCCTCTTTTGTTTTCTTTTAAATTTAGTTTTAATTTATTTTATTTTCTATTCTATCCTCACATAACCTCATCAAAGTGACATGATAAATCTAGTATCTTAAATATACTTGAATTTTATTTTTTTAATGGAATATCCATCATCAAACCTCTCCTCTTATCCTCTTATTCTAAAAAATGAAAACAATGTCCGTGATGTGTCGATTTACTATCATCATGGATGATGTTTTTTCATTTTATTTTACCACCTTAAAGTGTGATAATTAAATAGTTATTATGGTTAAATAGGATTTTATTATACATATTATAAGTTGTATAATGTTCTGGAACCAATATATAATTATGATATTAAATAAGATGATATAAGTTTGTGATGGTCGTAAAAACCACCAAAATAAATTAAATCATTTTCATTAATGTTTTATCTAATGAAGCATCCACATATCATAAAACAAAATAATATATTGTATCATATAAAATTGTAGAAACATATTAATACCATTTATTTCAACTTCTTTATTTTTTCTTCCTTTCGACAAAAAAACTTATATTGAACCAATCTTGTAAACTATGAAATAAATGCACCCAAAACAATAAAATAAAATAAAATATTTTAAATAAATGGGTGGAAAGATGTTATAAAAAGATCATATAAGGTATTATAAATGTGAATATAGTTATTTGATAAACTAATAACACTCTTTAAACCTTTATTCAGGAGGTTTGAACATGTTTGAAGGAAGTCAAACCCAAGGTAAGGGACTTTTCTTTAAAAATACTCTTTTAAATTTCTATTTTTACAAAATTAAAAAAGAATGTTTCTATGATGAAAGTATTCATATTTTATGATTATGTTCTAGTTCTTGAGAATTTTTTATGATGAATGGTGGGACCTAAATCTTCCTTCAATGGATTGGGTATGTTTATGTTGAAAGTTGAACAAAATGGTTATTCTAAGTGTAACTACGATGGTTACACCATAAGGTAGCTGTGAGGATTAATCATAAGGTAACCATGAGGGTTACATTTTAATGTATCCATAAATGTTTCAAGTCATATGGTTTCCAAAAGGGTTATAATTTTAATTAATTAATTCCCTAAGTTACCTTATTGGTTTTATTTATGTTTTCTATGTTTTATGGAAATATCTTCCATTCACAAATTATATGATAATTTATGGGTGAGAAGTATGTATTTATGAACATTATTTCATATGTTTATAAGTATTCATAAACTATTGGCTTATTTCATTCTTTTTATGTCCCTTACTGATCTTTTTTATGCTCATACCAACTTTTAATATATTTTTCATAGGGTTTAAGGATGGGTAAGAGAAAAGAAGAATCCAATCTGAATGTTGTGAATATTTTTCAAGAATGGATTTCATGTTTTATTAAAAAACATATTATGGAAGAAATGGATACAGGTTTAATAGTGCCCACTTTTTATTCTTGTGGGTTGGTATGTATGAATTATTTTCTAATTCTCTAAATCTCTAAATCAAAAATATATTTTGGAATGTAAGAAATTAAATTTCAAAATAATTTACTAGATTATGTAATGTTTAAGATTGGGACCTTATATTAGTGGGAGACCCATTACACAACCCTTATACCTAAGGCCTAGTGGCCCAAGAACATGGCCTTAAGGCCCAGTGCAACGTCATGCCTGCATCATGCATGCATCACTTCCTTCCATCATCATGTTTGTGTCATCGTCTGCATCATAAATTTCCCAAGGGGCTTGTTAGGATTTAAATCGTTAAATTTTTTTGATATAGGATAATTAGGTTTACCACTCAGGATCCACCCCAACTGTAATAATGTTGTGTAACATTAAAATTAAAATAAAACTAAAAATTTAAGAGAAGATAAGAAAAACAATAATGGTACATAATAATAAATACGTAACTAAAATTACATAAAGAAAAAATTTAGAAAATAAAAAACCCAATAAAAACAAAATAAAATCCCTTGAATTCAAAAAAATCCAACTCACTCATAAGAAAATAAAAACATGATAAATCAAGGGGTTTAGGGAATATATCACCTAACTAATGATCAGTGTCAATAAAATTAAGGTAAATATCACATTTTTGGGTATGATCTCTCAAAAAATGATTCCTGAGATTAATTTTCTTGGTTCTAGAATGGATTATATATTTTTTTAGAAATTTTCATAGTACTTGTGTTATCACATTTGATAGGTATGTGTCCAAAATATAATCCAAAATCCTTTGAAGTATATTTCATCAATAAAATTTGAGAAAAATAACTACCCACTAATACATATTAAGATTCAACTATAGATAATGAATCATTGATTTTTTTCATAGTATACTAAGGAACCAAATAATTTCCTATGGAATGATAGGTTCTAGAGGTTCACTTCCTATCTTATTTTCAAATTCCAAAGTTAACCTCAATATTTGAAGTCAAATAAAATATAAAGGTTTTACAAAAAAAAATTAAGAGAATTAGAATAGTTTATATAACATAAAATCCTTTTGGTAATTTTAGATGTGATTCCTTGGTATTATCTTGAAAAAATTCTCAAATATACACAATAAACATGACGTTAGATCAACCTAAAGTAAGGTATAAGAAGAACCTAATTTTTTCTATATAACATTCTATTTTCATGTTTCCAAGATTCATCTATATCATATTTAATTTTATAACTCATTGTAGTTTCAAATAATTTATTATTTTCATTTCAAAACATTTTAGTAACACTTTTGTATACTTTCATTATTTTAAAACATCACCAAAATCTTTCTGGTAGATTTAAAAAATATGTAAAGAGGTTAAATAACCTATAAAAGTCATTTTAAACTCATATTTTAGGATTTTGGGATGTTCTTACACAACTCCTTGTTTATTGAACCAAAAATGAAATCATCTATATATATTTGAATTTGAAAACAATATTAGAAGATAAATTTTTCTTGAAAAATTTATATTTTGAAACACCTATATAAATCCAATTTAAAAAAATGACCTATTACTTTAATACCAACCATGAGGTTCATGTTTAACGCCATACAATTCATTGGTAAGTTTAAAAATATTCTTTGAAAATTTTGTATTTTTTAAAATAGGAGGTTATTAAACATATACCTCCCAAAAAACAATGCCAATTATAAAAGAAGATTATATATCTATATTAAAAAGATTTAAATTCATATTATATATATAAATAAGGTGGAATATAATTTCTTATAACCTCGTAACATTTTAAAATGTCTCTTGATAGTATGTTCTTTTCTATTGATTATAACCCTTAATACCCAATCTAGAATTATTATTATTTATCACACCTTGATCATCTATCTTATTTTTAAAAAATAATTTGGTTTCGATAACTAGATAACCATAGTGTCTCTCAATTAACTGTAAAACACAATTTCATTCTAACTATTTCACCACTTTCTATATTTCTACCACCAAACTATCACCACCTATGACTTACTCTATGGTTTTATGTTCAAGATATGAGATAGAGGAATAAAAATCAACTATATTACCAATATTTCTTTTATTCTAAACACCACTATCTAATATACTAGTAATAATATCCAAAGGATAGTCTTTTAAGGTTCTATGATATCTATGTAGTACATTTTATGGTTACATAGATTCGAAGATAACAATTATTGGTTCTACAAGAACATTCATCATCATATATTTTTTAATTGACATGAGTTTCAAGTCTCATGTTCTCAAAAGGATCCTCATGGGTATAAATAGATGCTTTCTTATGAGAAATATGATCTCATTTATCAAAAATTTAAAGAATTAATTTTTTTAATATCCTTGACTTTTTATTAAATACACTAAAATATTTATAAATGGTATAATATAATATAATTCCTTAATTATCCTTTGTAACAAATTTACCAAAATAATCCTTTCACTATGAGATACAATCCTTATATTTATAATCATTAAAGTAGCCAACTTATCAATTTATCTCATTCCATAACTCATATAGATTTTTCTTTAAAATATGTTTTATTATAACTATATTAATAATATATATTTTCTATAATAAATTTAGTCAAAAAATGAGTAGGTGGGCCTTATTCATATAACACGGGTCTAGATTTTTTTTAATTCCAATTTCTCTAATCAACAAAATAGTTATGGTGAGGTTCCCTAGGGGTATATAAGTTTTTTAATTCATTGATTTGAATAAAATGAGTTAAACGCATTAATAAAAATGATCCTCCATTTTCATTTCTTAAATAATTTTTTTTGGAATCATTATTATTCTAAACATGTTTTTATAAATTCAAGAAGGCATCTAAATAATATATCTATAAATATCATCAACTAAAAAAATTAAATGTATTTCTAGTCAAGCTTTATTTTTTGGATGGTTGAAAAAAAATATATGTGGATTAGTTCAAAAGGTAAGGAATTATTAACCTCATTGATTGATTTATTAGATTATTTTTATTTATTTTGAATTTTTCATACATTAGATTGCATCTTGTCATCAAAATTTAGTTTAGTAAAATCAAAAATCAAATCCTTCAAAAAATATTTTTTAAAGAAGTAAAATTAAAATCTATAAGTCATCTATGTAAAATCTAAGATTTATTAATTTTAACATTCGTAAAATTTATATTTTTTCTATATAATGATTGAAAATATACTGTATATAAATTTTCCATTCTTGTTGCTTTAATAATAAGTAAATTTACCTTATAAAATAATAGGTGTTTCTATGAAAATAAAAAAATAAACATCATTATAGAGTTGAGAAATAATTATTAAATTTTGATCTGATACTACAACATATAGAACAATATTGATAAGAACTAATTGTAGATTTTCAATGAATACAAATCTAATAAATTCTCCTTTTTCCTTATCACCAAATTTTATATTGTCACTATGAATTTTTTATAGAGTGTATAAATTTGAAAATTATTAACTATTATGACTTTAATAAACACTATCCATAAATTAATTTTCAGAATAATTATTAAGGAACTTTCATAAAAAATTATTACATGTAGTTATTTTACACCTATTCAACCAGGAGGTTGTGTATTGGATTTTTTTAAAATATTAATTGAATTTATTTTGATGTTTAAAAATAATTATATTGTATAAATAGAAAACTAAGAAAAATAAATGGAAAAGTTTTTTTTAGAATATATTATGGAAGTAGAAATGATGATTTCAAGTCTAGATGTTAGTCTGGAAGAAACCCCTATTTTTTCATAGAATGAAGAAGGATGATTGTTTATTAGTAGTATTCTGAAAGTTGTTGAAGATGAATACATGGAATTAAATTGTTTCATAAGTTTTTTAGAAGATATATATTGATTTTTTTTGCACATTGGAATTCTAAAATTCATTTGGTAATAGATAATTTCTGATGATTTTCAAAATTATAAGAAAAACTATACTATTAGGAGAAGGATAACACTATGATTGAAGCTAAAGAAATTAAAAATGTATTGCATGTAATTTTTTTAATGTTATGTAATATCTTCTTGAATGATGAAATAAGGAGATGTAAAAAAAATTTATCTTTTTATATATATCTTTTTTAAAGTTGTTCCATTCTAAAAACTTGGTAAATATCAGGTTTTTCTAGAAATAATTTTTTTAGTTACATGTATTTTTTTCTTGGAGATTCCATAAAATAAATAAGATTTTTTGGAGATCATTTATGAATTTTTTCTTGGAGTAAAATTGAATAATTACAGGATATTCATAGTGATATGAATGGTCTTCAAAAAAAATATGTTAGATATTGTTGGAAGAGTATAAAATTGAAAAGGTCCTATAAATATTTTTTTTTGATATCACGTAATAGTAACTATGGTGTCTAAGTAGAAAATTTTAAAAGGAAAAACATCTCCCAATATATGTAATATCATCAAGGTTGATACATAATATATTATAGGAAGATATGGAAATTTTTAATTGTATTGTAGTTCGTTAAAATATATAGGAGTAACTTTTTCATAGAATCCAACACATAAGGATTATTGTTGTTATAAAATATTATTGTTATAGGCCAACCACAAATTAAGATATTCATTATCAATCATAAAATACAATTGATATTCCTCAGATCATTTTAATAATATCAATTTTTTTAAGAGACATGGGTGAAAGTCAGTTATACTGCCTATTTTAAGGTGTCCATATCATAGAATATTTTCATGATATAACAAGTTTGATGAATCCAAGTGACATAGAGGATCACACCATGATATTAAGTTGAATTAAATTTAATATTTAAACATATTTTATGAATCTTGTTGTTAATTGGGAATCATTCTAGGAACATTGATAACACACCATGTTGAAGATGAGTTTGTAGAAGACCAAACCATGATGGTGGAAGTCATATCATTAATAGATGTTTTTTACATTATCATAAAGATTAAATTTTTGTTCAAAAATGAGGAGATAAAATGATATTTTAGGATTTGACTTAGTTTATTTGGAATACAATGAAAACATAAATTATGTGTTACACCTAACATGGTCTCTAAGAAATATAATAGTTGATTTTATTCCAATAAACATATTATGCTAGAAGTATGTAAGTACTTATAAAAACTATTTTTATTAGTTTTGGGAAAGGATTGGCTTCTAAATATTCAATATCTGGAAAATAGTGAGGCGAACTAAGATAAACATTCCTTTATTCTACATCATTTATATAATTAAATAAATTAAAATTATATAATAAACTCAACATCATGAGAATTGAGAGATTTAGTGTCTTTAGAGACTAGCTACAAAAGATATATATTTTATATTTCTTGTGAATATATCCCCATAATTTCAACATAATGTATCTCCTTCTAAACATCTCACATGTTAAACTCTTCCTCATGCCCTAGGAAAATGAAACATATGAAAGGGGTGAGTTCCAACATTCAGTAAGGTAAAAATAAACATATAAACTTGTTTCCCATTTTGAGATCAGCGGCATTTGAGAAAACATAATTAGAAGAAAAATCTAAGATATAAAGAACATTGAATCATAAAAATGTTTCATAGGGTATGATAGGAAAACAAGTAATCCCATATCATCAAATATATAACATGGAATAAATATTGGGAAAACATTATACATAAATCATGAACTAGGGAGCATAGAATAGTTTCATATCAAAAGGGTTTTTCACTAAAATAAGTGATATGGCATGTATTTATTTACCTTTTGTCACATCATTGAGTGTAATTAACTGTGTTTTTTACTATCAAATTAGTGTTTTTATTGAAGTAATTATAATTTTTGTTAATATGTTGTTTAATTATCAAAAAAAATTATGTCAGATTATTAATTGATTTGTTTATTTTATTAATTTTATAAATTCGTACTTAAATAAAATAATTTTTTATCAATTATTTTCTTAATCACTATTTTTTTATTTTATTCTCTTATAATTGTTAAATAATTATTTTCATGTCTATATTTATTTCAATTCATTTATTCATATTCCTTTTTGTGTATTGTAAAATATTATTTTTATATTTTAAATTTCATTCATTATTAAATTTATTTTAAATTAAATTTGTTTATTTTTAAAATTAATAATTTATATTCTTCTAATTTATTATTTTTTATTAAAAAAAATTAGTCATTCTTTTTTCATAATTGTTATTAATTAATTTTTTTATTAATATTTTTTTCAATTTGATACATGTACATAATTAATTAATTTTTTAATTAATTTTTTTATTTATAATTAATTTAAATTATTCTGGATTTAAAATTATTATTTTATCAATATTATTATTTGAATTTATATAAATTATATAAATTATTTTTTCTACAAGCAATGAATGTGTTGCGGTATATATACTCACTGTACCAATTTGGTGATCGTGGAAATTTAGTTAACATGTTTTCCACCTCTCACAGTTAGCCGATTGAGTGTGAGGCAGCCTACCATGCCCACCTTACCGCACTTGTCTCCACCTTATCATGAGCAAGTACTTAGCCAACCATGCAGTACCTACGAGGAGGACTCTTATAGAAACCCACCTTACCGCACCATAATTTTTTGGGGTAATGTCAATCAAGGATCAAAACAGACCCTTAATTCCATTTAAGGACCTCCCATATTTTAAACAAAGATAAAATCTAATTTTATTTAAAAATTCAAAATCTTTTTAGTCCTTAATTTTATTTTTTCATGCTTTTTTTTTACCCAAACCAACATTAACTACCAGTTTTGGTCTTTATTTTCCCACCATTTTTCACCCTACCATGAGTGGAGCACCACCTTTCCATGTCATTGAATCTATTGTGGATGCCACCATGATCACCTCCACCAACTAATGAAGATTCAACCCCAACTTGCTATGTCGATTTGTTGATCCCAAGCTCGAGACCTGCCGCACTAGATCATCAATAAGGTTAAGTGAAACACCAATCAAATATGTGGTCTCTAAACCCATTACTGAGATTGAAATCAGAAGATTGTCGGTGAAGATTTGACCGCATGAGAGTTGTGCCCGAGCCCTGACACCAAAGTCAGCCTCCACAGATGAAAATCGAAACCCAACTTGAAATATGTGGTTAGAGATGTTTCCTGAAGTCATTGTCACCGCTGTGAAGGAACCATCAGGCCTTTCTAGATTTGAATGTCACTACAACCCTTGCCTACCACCAATATGGATTTTTAATGCCAATCCCACCACCATCGTGAGTCTCCCTTGTGGAAGATTACTAAGTCGTGCACTATTAAATATGAGCCTAAGACTTCGATGAAGGGAAGTATGATAAGATTATGGTGTTTCAAATCATTAAGATTATGAGGTCATATCTTCAAATTGAGGCCACCCAAGTCTGGAAGAGGAAGAACGATCGGTCGAGGAAGTCTTTTGATCTGAAACAAGGATGAAGTATAAAGAAGCGATTGACATATAAACCAGAGACCGCTTTTTTCATTATTCTTATATATATATATAATATATAATAATCATAATATTATCTATATATAATAATAATTATAAGTTTATATGTGTGTATATATATTTATTATTAATAATAAATTTAATAAAAGAGAATATATATATATATATATATATATATAATGCTCAGAAGTCACTAAAAATATTTGAAAAAAATGAGTGCATGGGTCTAAGGTTCAATAGTTCAAAGCCCATGAAATTTTGACCAAGATGGCCCACATCCAATTTTTCCTTGCGACAATTTTATTTCTAATTTTTTGAAATAATTAATGCCTGGATATTTTTTGTTCTGGTAGATTTTGTAATTTTTGATGGAAAGTAAAAAAAAGATATCATGAGGATGTGGGATTGTGGTCGCTACATTTTATAAATTTTAAATAAATCAAAATGATAAATTTCTGGCTCAAGCCAATGAGTGGAGATTCTGGATGATTCTAGAGTCCATTGGAATCTCAAGAGAATTTTTCAAGGAATGAATGCAGATGTTTTTGGGGAGTAATCCTGCATGCAATAGATTAATTCTATTGGAAGAGAGTTTCTTAAGTCATTGGAGGATAGAGATACATGAATAAGGCATGCCATGTGGAAATTAATGAAATTGGTTTCCAAGATGCGAGGCTAAGCATGGAATTCAAGGGAGTTGAAAGTGGAGATTTCAATAAAAAGAGGAGAAAATACACCGTGGAGATAGATATATATTTTCGATTTAGAGATTGAACCAATCATCGAGGGACTCTGAAGTGAGACTTCAAAATGAATAATATAGTAAGGATTTGGAGTACAATGAGCAGTTGGAATTATATGGGAGACTTGTATTCTTCTTCTTTATTTTCTCATGATCTATAATTTTTTATATATAAATTTAAATATTAATTTTGGCTAAAAATATTTAGTTTGAGGAAATTAGAACGAACTAGTTTTTATTTCTGATCCTTCTTCATGCAATTATTTTTGTGATCAACTTCATCTTTCAGTCAATTGAGTGGGTTTTGTAAGTGAAAAACTAAAGAATCATCCAATTGTTGATCAATCTACTCAACTAAAATTTTGACTTCATCATTTTTAATGTTGATTCTATTAAAATATGCACAAATGAGAATCATTTAAAGCATAAAATTAAAGTTTCTCCCACCTTTCATTCTTAGTCATCTTCTACTTAATCAAAATTTTCATGTTTTCTTAATCTGTTAAAAAATTATCAAACCAGTTTTCTGTAGCTTCTTAATAGGATGGGATCATCACAATAAATAGTTCTTGCATGTTTATTTTTATTTTATTTTATTTGTTTTTAGTTGTTTTCCTAGACTACACCACCATTTTCCTTCCATATAGATATGATATCCCTACTATCAGCTATGTATTAGATTTAGGAAATTAATTTTTATGATAATAAACAACTCTAGCACGCTAAATTTTTCCTCCATTTTAAGGGACAGATTTACACATCAAGAAAATATAAAAATAATTATTAAAATAATTAAAAACACAAAAATAATTAAATCAAATGAAATCAAGAAAAAAAATACAAATCATGAATATCCAAAAATTTCTGAATCTCTTGTATGTTGTTGAAAATGTTCTTAGTGCAAGCACAAAAGATATGTTTCTAATTACCTATATCCCATTAAAACTAAAATTTAAAAAATAGCTATTAGAAAAGAAAAATATGAAATGTAAAACATGAGAAAGATAGTGGGATTTTAGACAATCAACATGAAATAATCCAAGAAAATTTTGAACGACCTAGGGTGATGGAGTATCAACTCCCTCAAGTGTCAAGTAATCCTTCTTACATTAGACTTACACCTAGCGATCGTAACTATGATATGAATCAATAATACCTTTAACTACTACCTACATTCAATGTAATGCTTAATGAGGACTCTTTAGCCTTCATTATGGATTTCTAAAATAAACTAAAGAAACTTCCACTATAAGGGTTGAGTGAGAATGAGATGAAAATGAGAGTTTTCTCTTTTTTATTAAAGTGAAATACAAGGAACTGTATCTTGTCCCTTGATGAAAACATTTTTTAAACTTCATAATAAATCTAAAAATCATTGGTAATAAAATTTTATCCAAGAAGACTTAAGGGATAACTGAGAAACAAAATCACAAGATTATATCAATAAGATAGAGAGAGTTCTCATGAAGATTGGGATAGGTTTAGGGACCTGGTTTGGAAGTTTCCTCATCACTAACTCCATTTAAACCTACTCTTGGATTCCTTTTATGAAGGTTTATCACCTCCTAGCTAGAACTCGGTTGAATAATCTACTAGAGGAAATTCGACCAACAAAACTAATGCAGATCATAGAGAAAGTTTAAATTCTTTACCTCTTAATTCGCAGCATAAGGATTCAAGGAGACAAAGAGTGAATAGAGGAGGTAATTTCACTAGTCTAGTTCTAGAAATTAATGCTCAATTATATTAAATAAAAGACCTACTCCATTCTCTAATGAATCAAAATGTCAAACGAATTACTGATCATGTTGGCTATCGATATCAGGACCAAAGTCTTAGAGAATAGTGACAACAGTGTGGAATGTTTGTACACTCGAGTTCCTATTATACCATCATTTACATGATGTAGAAAACTCATGAAGATGCCAATTTTTCTGGATATGGTCAAAGGATAAAAGTTATAGATGATCCATTTTTAGAACATTACAATATTTTCTATAGGAACCACCCCAACTTCTCAAAGAGAGAACAAAGAATGGTTAGAAATAAACTTACTGCCTCTAGCTTTCAAAATTAGAAAATCACATAAATTAAAAATCAAGCTAAGGTTGAAACTTTTCATTCTCAATATGATGTTAAGAGGCTACTTCAATAATTGATGGGAATACTTGGTTCACAAAAAGCTCAACATGAATCATATAAGGCTCAAAATGATTTTAGAATACATAATTTAAAATTTAAAATGGTTCAACTGGATAGAGATTTTTGGTTCTAGAGACAAGGGTAATGTAGTACCCCCGGTTTCTTGTATGTAACCCTTACTTGATACTTTTCTTGGTTTTAAAAGTTAAGGGTGACGTATGGGAGAGTCGGGAGATCCTAGACTGAAGTTTGAAGCAAAGGGGAAGGTACACGGGCAGCGCACGGTTTGTCTAAACCGTGCGGCCAAACCGTGTGTGGCTGACTAAGGAGGTAGTGGCTTCCGCATGTTCGGCGCATGGTTAAGGGAAACCATGCTATGAGGCTGTGTGAGAAGGGTGGCCGAGGTGGTAGCTAACGCACGGTTAGCGCACAGTTTGTCAAATCGTGCGGACTAACCGTGCGGTCACTTAAATTAGATCCTTAAATTGTGGATCTAACGCGTTTTCGCCTATAATTGCCTCATTAAAGCTCCTAAGCGGCCCTAACTCGGGATTTTGGTTCTCCTAATGTCAAATAGGGTTCTCCCATCATTCTGGAGGTGATCTGAAGGCTTCTCTTAGCGAATCGAAACCGGATTCTTGAGGTATGTGATCGTTCTCCTTCGTTCTTGAATGGTTTCTTAGATCTACTTATATCTACTTCTCCCTTTCTCTCAGTTTCTTAGATCTATGCCCGTTAGGGGTATACCTAAGTATGTGGATGCCAAATATGTTGATATTTGGTCTTGGTTGTGTTAGGAGAAGAGATCTAAGGTGGGTTTTTGGAGATTTGACCCGGCGTTCTTGAGCGTTCTTCGTCCGTTGCTTGGTTTCGCCTTTTTGTTGAGGTAGGTAGCTTCATTCTCGACTCCTCCTGTTAGAATTGATTGGATTAGTTTCAAATTGGCTTGTTTGAATGAAATTTATTATGCAAAGCATGGAATAAATCTTCTTTGGTGATGATTTATGGTTTTGATGAAATTGTGAAATCTTGGTAAATTGTTGTGCAAAGTGATTTGGCTTCCTGAATTTAAAATGTTGGTTTTAAATTATAGATTTTCTGGAATGGAAAATAGTTTGATGAAAGATGAGTTTTCAATAAAAAGGGGTGTTTTATTAAAATGGTTTGGTATTGAAATGGCTTGATGAAATTGGTTCATTCTTTGGTTTTCATTAAAAGTACGGTTTTATTGAAATGGTTTGAATTGGTTGAACACACTTGGTTTTGATGAAAATGGTTTTCAATAAACGGTGTTTTATTGAAAGGATGGTTTTGGAATGATTGTTGTGAATGTGTGGTGTGTGTTCATGTTGCATATACGAGGCTTGGTTGAAATATGACCTTGTGCTCGGTGCCAAAGGTGTACTAGAACAAGGTAACTACTTGTACGAGGCTTGGTTGAAATATGACCTTGTGCTCGGTGCCAAAGGTGTACTGGCACATGGTAACTACTTGTACGAGGCTTGGTTGAAATATGACCTTGTGCTCGGTTCCAAAGGTGTAATGGCACATGGGGAATAATTACCTTGTGACGACTTGGTAGATAGAAGAGAAACCGCTCATGAGTATGGAACTGTCATAATGAAGCATGCTTGGTTGATTTCACGGGTTTGTGAAATGGTTGGATTGCCAAAACGGGGTGTTTGTGAAATGGTTCTAAAGCTGGATTTGTTATTTTTCTGGAAAAATGACTTCTTGGAAAACTGGTTTCAATTTCTCTTGGATGCTTTTGGTTATGAAAGGTTTTGGAAACTTGTTTATATTTAGTTATAAACTACTTTTGAAAAAATGTTATATGTAAACTGTTTTTATATAATTGTTGCTAACTCTTCTATCCTAGTGGCATGAGTAGGGAAGTCATTGGGGAAAACCTACTGAGTTTTATACTCACCCCTTCTTTGGCACGTTTGTGCTTTTGCAGATGTCGTGTTCCGGGACATAGGTAAAGGTAAAGCATCTTGTTTCTAGTGGCTCGTGGTGATGCTTGGGAGATGTTGTGGAGCTTGGAGCTTGTGGAGCACAGAGTCTTAGTGTCCTTTGAGAGTAATGAATTGTTTATTTGTTGTGCACTTTGATACTTTGTTTGGTCTTCCACTTTTGTGTACTCTGATGTGGTTTGACATAAATGAAGTTTGTTTAGTTGGTCTTTCATTGGTTCATGCATCATATAGTGAATGTTTGGTTATGGTTGGTTTATGGGTTTATTTATTAAAGAGTAAACCATCCCCCACTTGTATTTGAAACCCTTCGGCATTTATTTCCAGCCTTTGGCGCCTTGGGGATGTCACTTAAGGCCAAGTAATGACTCGTTTCACTCTCAAGCCAATGGGAATTGGCGGGTCATTACAAATGGTATCATCATGTTCAGTCCTTGACTAACAAGTGGTCATCAATGTTCTTGGTCTTTGAGTTGAAATTCCTTCTTGTCTATTTCTTGGGTGGTCATCTTAGACAGTATTAGGATTGTCAGAACCTGAAATGTATAGCATAAAAGGACGTAGTTAACCCGTTTATGCTGAACTTCAAGTTACTAGGGTGTTGGGTACATAAGTGTTTTGGATACACTTCTAGAATGTTTGAAATATCATTGTCATGGGTTTATCCAATGAGAGGAGCACGACATGCATTGTAGAGGAATGACTTCCCACTAGGATTGAATATCTCCTGGTGAATAATGATTTATGATATCGGGCAAAGTGAGAATTTTTGAAAAATGCAGAAATTATTTTCAAATGAAAGATTTTGAAAAGATATTTGGTGTATTTTGAAAATGGGTTGATTTTCAAAAGGCATGAGGAATGTTTTCAAAAATGTTTGAGCATGGGAAAAAGGTCGTTTTGAAAACAATGTTGTGATAGATGATGTGATATAATTTGAAATTCTAAGTCATCAGTTGTTAGAGAGTGAGATTGACAGAGTTTGTTGTTGGTTTAGGAAATGGCACCTGGTAAGCGTCATAGAATCCAGTCGAAAGAGGCAAGTGAGAATGTGGTTGCACCTGAACCATAGGTGAACCAACAATTGGTCCAAAGCATCGTTCAGGCTTTTAAAACCATTGAATTGGGACTGCAACCGGATACCTTGTTTACAATATATGTCACTGCTGAAAATCCAAGTGGAGGAAGTACGGTTATCTTCACTAGAGGAACTGAGAACTCTAACACTAACAATAAGAGGTTATTAGAAAACTCTTCTCAAGGAGGAAGAACCCATTAGAATCGGACCACAAGATTGTTAAAACTTACTTCGAGATCCAAGAGTAAGCCAGGATGTTTCCAGTGTGGCTCTATGAGCCACATCAAGCGGGATTGTAAGGCACAACCTCGAGAATGTCATAATTTTAACAAGATGGGACACCTTCAGTGCTATTGTTGTAATGCTCTGAGGTCGGGTGTTAGTGACACTCTTCAGAAAGGGATGTGTCAGCAGGAAAATAAAGAGTAGAGCATGGAAATCACGCATCTTCTTGGAGCTGAGCAAGTTGTAGTGGATGATCAGTCAGGACTCTCCAAAGTGCGAGGTACGGTTCTTTTAATTTCCACATTGATGCAAGATTTTTTGAATACGGGTGATCCCCATTCTTTTCTTGCTTCTCTTATCGTTGATCTATTGGATTTTCACGTAGAAATGATGTCGTATCTTTTGCACCTACTAACTCTTCTAGGTCAAATAGAGTGTCCAGCCTTCCTATGTCGAGCGTGTTGTTTATTTGTGGACGACATCGAATTGATGTGGGATTTCTTAGTTCTTAAGATGGATGATTATGACATAATCTTGGGAATGGATTGGTTGGAGACGTTTAAGGCCCACATCGATTGTTATGCACGGATGGTGAGTTTTGTGAGGAAGGATGGCATTAGACATTTCTTTAGAGGGGAGAAGAGTGCAAAGTTGGTGCAATAGATTGGTTGGCACCAACTGTTGGCACGATCTCGTATCAGTTAGAGGTTTTTGGCATCAATGGAGGATATCGAGGAAAATAGTTTTCTAGCTATTTTGGATCAATTTCTAGATTTCTTCTCCAAGAACATCTCAGGGTTACCAACTCTAAGGGAAGTGGAGTTTATGATTGATCTCCTTCTGGGGACCAGTCCTATTTCCCTTTCGTCTTATAGGATGGCACCAACAGAGTTACGGGAATTGAAAGTGTAGTTAGAGTAGCTGGAAAATAAGGGTTTCATTCGACCAAGTCCTTCTCCATGGGCAGCACCAGTGTTGTTTGTGAAGAAGGAAAATGGAACTCTTCAGCTGTGTGTTGATTATCGTAAGCTTAACCAAGTTACAATAAAGGATAGATATCCACTTCCACGCATTGATGACCTGTTTGATCAATTGAGGGGAGCTCAGTGGTTCTCCAAGATTGAATTGCGGTCAGGATATCACCAGTTGCGAGTTCGGAAGGAGGATATTCCGAAGACAGCCTTCAGAAGAAGATACGGCCACTGCGAATATATAGTCATGCCTTTTGGTCTTACAAATGCACCATCAGTCTTAATGGCATTGATGAATTGGATATTTCAGCGATATCTGGATTCTTTTGTTGTGGTGTTTGTGGATGACATATTGGTGTATTCAAGAACAAGGGCTGAGCATGAGCAACACTTGGCGATAGTGTTGGAAATGTTGAGGGACCATCAGTTGTATGCCAAATAATCAAAGTGCAATTTTTGGATACACGAGGTATGCTTTATAGGCCATGTTATTTTTGAGAAAGGTGTTTCAGTGGATCTAGAAAAGATAGAAGTTGTTCTTTCTTGGCAACTGTCGAAGAATGTCTTTGAAATACGAAGTTTTCTTAGTCTAGCTGGTTATTACCAACGCTTTGTGCGTGACTTCTCATGACTAGCTTCGCCTATGACAGCATTGACAAAGAAAAACAGTGCATTTCAATGGATTGAGGAATGTCAGAGATCTTTTCAAGAGTTGAAACTTCACCTTACATCAGCACCCATCTTGATCTTGCCTGAATCAGGACAAGGGTATGTGGTGTATTGTAATGCTTCAAGAATAGGTTTGGGAGGTGTTCTCATGAAAGGAGACCATGTTGTTGCTTATGGTTCAAGGCAGTTGAGGGTGCATGATAAGAATTACCCAACACACGATTTGGAATTACCTACAGAAAGTCGTATGCTCAGTTGGCGAAAGAAGATTCAGACAAATGGCAGTTGATGTCGGTCTTAGCCGACATGCATGTGGAATGTGAAGACCGAGGTGATGTTGTGATTTTCTTTCCAATTGTGCTTGTTCCTGATTTGGTGGAGATAGTAAAGGAGGCACAGGCATCCGATATAGACTGTGTTGCAATGAGTTCAAAACTCAATGGTGGGGAGACCATTGAGGGATGGAATCTGGATGGGAGTTCAGTTTTGCAGTTTCGAGATTGGATGGTTGTACCTTTAACTGCTCAGGAACAACTTCTTCATGATTACCACCATTCCAAATGGTTTTTTCATATAGGAATACAGAATATGTATAATGCGTTGAAGGCACAGTTTTGGTGGAGCAACATGAAAAGAAAGGTGGCCGAGTTTGTCTCACGGTGCTTAACTTGTCAACAGGTTAAAGCAGAGCATCAGAGACCAGCCGATATGTTACAATCTCTACCTATCCCTGTGTGTAAATGGGATCAGATAGCAATGGATTTTGTTATAGGTCTTCCAAGAATGGTATGGAAACACGATTCCATTTGGGTGAGAGTAGATCATCTAACCAAGTCCTCCCATTTCATCCCTATTCATGAAACTCATACGGTGGAAGATCTTTCAAAAATCTATATCCGAGAAGTGGTAAAGAGGCATGGTGTACCGGTGTCTATCGTGTCAGATAGAGATCTGAGGTTCACATCTCATTTCTGGATATCCTTACAAAAATCCCTGGGAACTCTTGAATATGAGTACGGTGTATCATCCTCAGATGGATGGACAATCCGAAAGGACGATATAGACATTGGAAGACATATTGAGGGCTTGTGTAATGGATTTTGGTGGCTCATGGGAGGAGCATATACCCTTAGTGTAGTTCTCATACAATAACAGTTATCAGGCCTCAATACACATGGCTCTGTTTAATACACTGTATGGGCGTCCTTGCCGTTCTCCACTATGCTGGGTGGAAACAGGTGAGACTTCACTAGTTGGGCCGAGCCTTGTCCAAGAAACAACAGAGAAGATTCAGTTGATTAAAAAGATGATGCATACGGCACAGAGTCGTTAGAAATATTATGCAGATCATCGCTGAAGACCGTTATCGTTTGTGGTGAGTGATCATGTCTTTTTGAGAATCTCTCCAAGGCTTGGACATCGTCATTTTGGGAAGCAGGGAAAATTATCTCCTCGATATATAGTCCCTTTTGAGATACTGGAACGGGTTGGCGAGGTGGCGTATCGGTTGGAATTACCACCATGGTTTAGTGCAGTGCATAATGTGTTCCATGTATCTCAGTTGAAGAAGTATCAGCCCGATCCTGGCCATGTGATCAGATGGGATCACGTTGACCTAGAACCGGATTCTTCGTTGGTACATAGTCTGGTGTAGATTGTCGATAGGCAAAAGAAATTCTTGCATGGAAGAAGCATTGGTCTAGTGCGGGTTTTGTGGCAACATGGTCGGATTCACGAAGAGACTTGGGAATGCGAGAAAGAAAAGAAAGAGTTGTGGCCAGAACTCTTACAGGCAAGCGATGGTTTTCTACTTTCTGGGGACGGAAAGGCCAATGGTGGGGAGAATGTATTGCCCCCAGTTTCTGGTATGTAACCCTTACTAGATTCTTTTCTTGGTTTTAAAAGTTAACGGTGACGTATGGGAGATTCGGGAGATCCTGGACTGAAGTTTAAAGCAAAGGGGAAGGTGCACAGGCGACGCACGGTTTGTCTAAACCGTCCGGCCAAACTGTGTGTGGTTGACTGAGGAGGTAGTGGCTTTCGCACGGTCAGCGCACGGTTAAGGGAAATCGTGCGATGAGGTCGTGAGTGAAGGGTGGCCGAGGCAGTAGCTAACGCATGGTTAGCGCATAGTTTTTCAAACTGTGCGGACTAACCGTGCGGTCACTTAAATTAGATCCTTAAATTGTGGATCTAACACGTTTTCACCTCTAATTGCCTCATTAAATATCCTAATCAGCCCTAACTCGGGATTTTGGTTCTCCTATGGTCAAAGAGGGTTCTCCCATCGTTCTGGAGGCGATCTGAAGGCTTCTCTTGGTGAATCGAAGCCGGGTGCTTGAGTTATGTGATCGTTTTCCTTCGTTCTTGAATGGTTTCTTAGATCTACTTAGATCTACTTCTCCCTTTCTCTCGGTTTCTTAGATCTATACCCGTTAGGGGTAGACCTAAGTATGTGGATGCCAAATATGTTGAGATTTGGTCTTGGTTGTGTTAGGAGAAGAGATCTAAGGTGGGTTTTTGGAGATTTGACTCGGCGTTCTTGAGCGTTCTTCATCCGTTGCTTGGTTTCTCCTTTTTGTTGAGGTAGGTGGTTTCAATATCGACTCCTCTTGTTAGAATTGATTGGATTAGTTTCAAATTGGATTGTTTGAATGAAATTGATTGTGAAAATCATGGAATAAATCTTCTTTGGTGATGATTTATGGTTTTGATGAAATTGTGAAATCTTGGTAAATTGTTGTGCAAAGTGATTTGGCTTCCTGAATTTAAAATGTTGATTTTAAATTATGGATTTGCTGGAATGGAAAATGGTTTGATGAAATATGGGTTTTCAATAAAAAGGGGTGTTTTATTAAAATAGTTTGGTATTGAAATGGATTAATTAAATTGGTTCATTCTTTGGTTTTCATTAAAAGTACGGTTTTATTGAAATTATTTGAATTGGTTGAACACACTTGGTTTTGATGAAAATGGTTTTCAATAAAAGGTGTTTTATTGAAAGGATGGTTTTGGAATGATTTTTGTGAATATGTGGTGTGTGTTCATGTTTCATATATGAGGCTTGGTTGAAATATGACCTTGTGCTCGGTGCCAAAGGTGTAATGGCACATGGTAACTACTTGTATGAGGCTTGGCTGAAATACGACCTTGTGCTTGGTGCCAAAGGTGTACTGGCACATGGTAACTACTTGTACGAGGCTTGGTTGAAATATGACCTTGTGCTTGGTGCCAAAGGTGTAATGGAACATGGGGAATAATTACCTTGTGACAACTTGGTAGATTGACGAGAAACCGCTCATGAGTATGGAACTGTCATAACGAATCATGCATGGTTGATTTCACAGGTTTGTGAAATGGTTGGGTTGCGAAAATGGGGTGTTTGTGAAATGGTTCTAAAGCTGGATTTGTTATTTTTCTGGAAAAATGACTTGTTGGAAAACTGGTTTCAATTGCTCTTGGATGCTTTTGGTTACGAATGGTTTTGGAAACTTGTTTATATTTAGTTATAAACTACTTTTGAAAAAATGTTTTATATAAACTGTTTTTATATAATTGTTGCTAACTATTCTATCCTAGTGGTGTGAGTAGGGAAGTCATTAGGGAAAACCTACTGAGTTTTATACTCACCCCTACTTTGGAACGTTTGTGCTTTTGCATATGTCGTGTTCCGAGACACAGGTAAAGGTAAAGCATCTTGTTTCTAGTGGATTGTGGTGATGCTTGGGAGATGTTGTGGAGCTTGGAGCTTGTGGAGCACGGAGTCTTAGTGTCCTTTGAGAGTCTTGAGTTTTTTATCTGTTGTACACTATGATACTTGGTTTGGTCTTCTGATTTTGTGTACTCTGATGTGGTTTGACATAAATGAAGTTTGTTTAGTTGTTCTTTCATTGGTTCATGCATCATATAGTGAATGTTTGGTTATGGTTGGTTTATGGGTTTATTTATTAAAGGGTAAATCATCCCCCACTTTTATTTGAAACCTTTCGGCATTTATTTCCAGCCTTTGGCACCTTGGGGATGTCGCTTAAGGCCAAGTAATGACTCATTTCACTCTCAAGCCAATGGGAATTGGCGGGTCATTACAGGTAAGCTGCTTAGTACCACCCAGATGAAGCCATGGTAGAGTGTCATGGATGTGGTTACTATGAGTGGTTTGAAAACACAAAAGGATGTTAGAGTAGACTCTAGGAGTGTGAAACTGAAAATATGAAAGAATATAGACACCCAAATATGAGAAACACTCATGAAAAATTTTTTAAATAAGAAAACATTAGAATAGTTTTCAACTTATAGCCTCACTGAAGAGTGTAATGATGTCCTTAAAAAGAAAATCTCATCAATGGTTAAAGATCTAGGGAGTTTTGTAATACCCTTCACCTTAGGGAAAAGCTTTCAATTTAATTTAATTTTTGATCTTGGGGAAAGGATCAACCTTCAAACTTTCTCACTATTCCTATAGTTGGTATTTGGAGAACTGATACCCACCACTGTGGTCTTACAATTGGTTGAAAGATCCTTTACACATCCCATAAGAAGATTTGGGGACATGTTGGTTGGAGTTGAAGATTTTTTTACCTTCTATTTTTCTCATCGTAGACATGGAATGTGATAGATAAGTCCCTATCATCTTGGGTAGACCTTTCTTATATACATGGGATCTTTAATAATTGTTTTAAGTGGTCAATTGATTTATAATTTTAGGTAACAATAGGTAGAGTTAAATCTATTTAAAAATGAAAAATATTTTTCACCGGTGAAAAAAGTTCAATTGTGGAGTTGATAAGAGATGGAAATACATTTGATCATTCAAGGGAGTTTGAGAAACAATCTTTGGCTGATGAAATTTTGATAGATGTTGAGAACTCATTAGAATATAAAGAAGAAATTTTCAAGAAGTTTGTTGTTTAGGAAACTCACATTGTTGCAAAAAATAGTTTTTTCCAACATTTTGAAAATACTAATAGTAAAAATCTAGGAACTTTTCTATATCTATAAATTAACTCTATTCTACCTTTATATAGTTTTCATGATGATAAATTTTTTGTTCCATAGCTTGGGAAATTTATAGGAGAACTTGATACTGATTTCCCTTATAAAAATAATTCTGAAAAAGTTGATAAAGATGAGGGAGAGTTTCAAAAACAAATTGATGATTTTTCCTTGATAAATTTGTTGAAATATAATCTGGAAATTCGAGAGATTGGTCTATCCACCTTGGATAGTAGTGGAGAAAAATGTAAATCTGGATCATAAATTTAAAATCTATCTAGTTTTCAAACTCAATTTAAGAAAGATGGTGAAGACCTTAGACCTTATAGGACTATGATTATTCCTTATAGTGAAGAGATTCCCTATTTGGGGCTTAAAACAATTCATGAACACATGAAGTACTCATACTTGGGTGAAAAATAAACATAACCCATCATAATTTCTATTGAGATGAATAAAAGTCGAGGAAAATTTGCAGGAAGTTCTGAAAAAATTCAAAACTGAAATAGTTTGGTCCATAGCCGACATCAAAGTTATTAGACCTTTATTCCATATGAATAAGCTTCCTATGGAACTAAACCACAAACCAAGAGTATAATTTCAAAAGAGATTAAACCCAAATGTGAAAGAGGTTGTGAGAGAAGAGGTTATTAAACTTTTGGATGCTAGGATTATCTATCCCATTTCAGATAGTGTATGGGTCTTTCCTATCTACGTTCTCCCAAAGAAATGAGGATTCAATGTGGTAACTAATGAGAAAAATGAACAAATTCATGTGAGAAAAGAAACCATGGGGATTTTTTATAGATTATAGGAAGCTCAACTATGCCACTGTAAAAGATCGTTTTCCTATGCGGTTGGTCATCTAACCACACGAAGAAGGCATGGTCGGTAATAATAACTATCTTCTAGGGGCCTAGTCAATTTGAAATTCCATACATGGTGGAGTTTCAAGTTGTAGTAAACCAGATAAAACCTTCCTAAGGTTAACTCTGGTTAATTTCAAAATTTGAAACACATTGTGATCAGTTTTCTTGTAGTAGATAAAAAAATTTATCCATAATGTTATTTCAATTTATTTGAGGGGGAATACATGTGTTGTACAACAACGTTAAAGGAATCAAAATTTACATGGGAGTAATTTTTTTAATCTTTTAGTTATATTTATACCCTTAATATTTCTTTTAGTTGCTTCTGGTTTGTTCAAATTATTTCTAAGATAAATTTATGAAATTCTAGTTGGTTAATACACATGTTTTGAGCTGAATCTTTGTGAAATAATATTGTCATTGCATGCTCTATTTTTCAAATATTTTAAAAATATTTCTTGAACTCAATCATTACATGGAATAATTTGAAATTCAACTTAAGTACTTGATTGTCTAGTAGTGGCTAGTAAGGATCCATTGTGCATAATGTATTATGTGTTTCGACTGTAAATTTTTCTTTGAACTTTACATTCACCCCAAAAAACAGAATCACTACTATGATAAATTTTTGAATCATTTTGAGTCAAAATTGTTTAAATGCTTCTCCCACATTGAGATTCAGAAAATGGGATGTTGTTGAATTTTAAGTGTGAGGTAGGGGTCTTAATTGAGTTAAACTGCACTCCAATGTAGTCCACATCAAATACCCTCTATGTTTTTTCAACATGCCCCCTGTCAAGCATCAAATTAGGTGTCTATAAATAAAATTTACTTTTTTTTTATAAATAAAATTTTTGTGTCTCTCTCGGTTAATAAAATAAGAACTCAATGTCTCCTTCTTCGGAAAATTTGATGATCACTTTAACGGTTTTCACAAGTCATAAAGTTGTTAAACTGAGTGATTTTTGAGTAATGTCATCCATTTTTTTCATGGAAATACTGTTTGTAAAATAGTAAGGGAAGTGTGATAGTTTATACTTTTGTGGAATTGGAAATATAACTTAGGGAAACTTGTGTTGAAATAGTGGGTGCCCTAGACCCAACTATGCAGTAATTTTGATTACCATATCATGTGTATAGTTGTTATACATGATGTCATCTTACCATTATAGTGTAGACTTTTCTGCATCCACTATGTAATGGTAATTTCTGGAGATTAATTTTCATATCGAGAGGTTATAGCAGATACCAAGCTATAATGAGAACCTCAAGATACAATGACATTAATCTTAAATATATGTTCTATTGTCTAGATACATCTTACTGACTAGACACAGTAGATTTTTGACTATCAGGTGTTGGGGGTTCATAAGCATTGATACTTCTTCTCATGAAGTTCGCACTTGGTGATCTCTAGTAGTGAGATCATGATGACAGACCCGCCAATAGGAACACCACATGTTTTGGGTGTCATTGTTCATTCATATCTACAGACATGTGTATTGGTCTTCTGACTTGAGACCATTACCAATGTGTATCATTTGATTACGTACTTTGATGCAAGTAAAAACCCATGGTATTGAAATTGTGGCGTGGTATCTAGTGTTAGGTGTTTCGTTGGTGGTATTACATTGGTTTAATGATCAAGAAATGATTTTTCACTTCCAAGTTTAGGAAGTTGTATATCTCAGGCCTGGTTGATCAGGATGGTTCTACCTTTATAAGTATTTGGTCAAAGCAGTTGAAAGGAAAATACATCTGGTAAGATCAACAAATAATAAAGCAAGAAAAGAACGATGACACAAGTGTGTCCTACTTTATGTGATATTTAATGAAAAAGAGATTATAGTACACAGTCAGTGTTCGTAGGTTGGTTGTCGTTGCTATAACAATCCTTATCTATTTAGGGGCCAGGATGGGTTGCTAGAATCTGCTCTGGGTCTGTGGATTTTATTCACTACTATTGAGATAAGGGCCTATAGGGTCACACACAATAGCGTATTCAAGAATCTGCCCTATTTAGTTGAATAGGTATATGGACATGGTGGGCCCCACCATGGGGTCTGAGTTTTGTCCAAGTTTTCAATCACCAAAAGAATTAAATAAATTCATTAATATTCAAGTTATGAGTATTTTGGATTGAATTTATTTAATATATTTACAATTTTATTAAATACAAGATAATATTAATCGAATGAATATTATTTTAATATTCAAGGTTTTTTAATATTAAGCAGGATAGCGAGTCGAGTTAAATGGATCAGTTTTATAATGTAATATATTTTATATATATTACAAGTATGTGATAAAATAATAAATAGTTTTGGTGTAGTTTAGTTCATTGAAATTATTTATTTAATAGATGTTGAAATAAATGGGGGTCGGGGAACCCAACCGGGTATTTTACCAACACCACTATAAATATAGGAGGAGTCTCTCTCACATGTGTGGCTAATCACTATTCATTCACTTTCATGGAATGAAAGTTGAGAGCCTCTCTCTCCTCCCTCCCTCTAGAGAGAGAATCTCTCGATCTAAGAAGATCAGATCAAGAAATATCTCAAGCATCAAAGGCATCTTGATGTGGTGATCGTCAGGACGTCGAAAGCATCGTCGGATCTCTATGCTAGCACCTGGAATTCGACGATCGACGCTCTCGTGGGTTTTTTGAAGCACGTGTGGATGATCTAGAGGGATCTTGTTATGGATCCTTCAAGCGACGGTCACCATCGACGAGTTGCAGTCGACCGCGGCTTTGGATTTGAAACATGTACATGTACATTTTTATTTTTTTTCTCCTTATAATTTATGCGAGATCCTCAGACCTCTCCAGGTCTTGGATTGTCGGCGTCGACAAGTCCCGTTGGTCCGCCGATGAAAATTTTAAAATCCCTAACCCACCGACTTCCACTGCGGGCCCCAGAACCTTTCATTTGTATCAAAGGGATCACGTATATTTTTGGAGCCAAATAAAATTAATTTTTATAAAATTAATTAGAGGGTTCAAAAACAGTCTCATCGGTTCAAACCGCACATCGATCCGATCTCGAATGGTCAAGTTATAGCAATTTTAATTTTTCATATTGGATCAAATATGCGGTTTATTTTTAGGTTCTAAAATTTTATTTCATTTAGCTGAGCCGATCAAGTTTAGATCGGTTCATCGGAAATAATTAAAATTATACTCAAATTATAAGTTTTACAATTTTTCCTAATTTTCATAATAATTTTATTATTTTAATAATATTTATTTTAATTATAATAGTATAATAATAATAAATTATTATTTTATTATAATATTTTTATTATTATTAAATTAAATGCTATTAAGTAGCTAATAGAAAGAAAAACATGGTAAAATGAGGCTTGAACTAAAAGGGGGGGAGGATACCTTGACTCCTTAATAAAATAAAATAAAAGGAGGGTTGGAAGAGACTTCAAAAGAAGTCTTAAAGTGTTTTTTTAAACAAGTGGAAGTTTGGGGGGCGCAAGAATAGAAGTAAAAAAAAGACGATTTTGCAGGGGGGTCCGCGCAGACCCCCTCTTCTCCAACGACGCAACCCTTGAGGCGTCATGGGCAACCTTCATACCAAGCCTCCTCCTGGCCACCGCCCCTGCCCAGGCCACCCGTAGCCGTTAGCCAAGCACGCCACCCTCGACCCTCCCCTGCAACGTCTCACTCCTCACACTAGACCAAGATACGACGCGCCAACCTTGGCCGCATCGCTGGAGAGAACCTCGTTCGGCCTTCCTGCCTCCTCTCGCTCGCCTCCTGGACGCCGCAGCAAGGCCGCCAGACCAGATCTGTCCGCCCCCCGTGCGACTCGGCCTCCTGCTTCGCCGGACCTCGTTCTCGGCCGCCCTTGCAAGACGGCCTTCCCAGTCTTCCCCACATCGTCGGCCAAGCACGTCACCCGACCTCCTCACACCGCCCAGGTCCCAGCCCAAGCAGGACCTCGTCGGTCTGCCTCCCTCCTGGCGTACCGTTGTTTTCTCCAGCTCATGGCCTCCCTCTGCGCCGTCCATCTCCCAAGACGACACCGGCAATCCCTCTGCCAAACACCGCTCCCCTCATCAGACCGTCGTGAGGCAGCTGGAGATCTCGTACCACCGCAGAGGACCATGCACTCCTCCACTCTCAACCGGAACTACCATGGCCATTGGCCTCACCGTCATCTGGGGTCGTGTATCCCAGTGGAGCCACACCGGTCGGGGAGGTACTCTTTTATTTTTCCTGCAAGTTATCTTTCTACAAGGTAAAATTGGATCTGAAGTGGTCTGGGCGGACCTTCCCAACCCGAAACAGGTTTTGGGCGGATCGACCCATCCCAGTTTGGCCCTACACGACCTTGTAGGGCCCTACGTGGGTTTGCCCGACCCGCATATGCCATACAGTGGTGTTTCGGGGACTGACCAATTTAAATTAATCAAAATAATTAATTTAATTAATTTAATTTTAGTATTTAAATTCAATTAATTAAAATTAATTTTGGTTAGTTATTTTAATACCTGAGGATATAAATTAATTTAATTTTGTAATTAAATTAAATTAATTAATTAATTGAATTTTGGCATAAAAATTTAAATTAATTAGAGGACCGATAATTAATTAAAGTATTTGAATTTATTAAATTAATTTAATTTAATTTTGATAACTCTCGTACTTAATTAATTCATTTTAATTTTATCGCGCTTTATTATACCCGCATTCTGGTCTTGAGCATCGACCCATGTATGTTGACTTTTATTTAATTAATTATTTTAATTGCATGCGATGATTGTAATTAATTAAATAGACGGTCTGTGCATCGTCTTTATTTTTCAATTAAAATGTATAAGGGTCTGCACGCCCAATATTTACATGATGTACATTTATACCTGAGTCCCCCTCGCCTGCGCGTGAGTATTATTGTACTTTAGATGAAGACGGAGAACGATATGGACCCCGCCATGATGAGGCAATGTTTTTTGTCCAAGACAATTCAAGACGACACGTGGATCCCGCCAAGATGGTGTGGTACTCCAAGACGTGACGTGGACCCCACCAAGATGAGGCGATATTTCAGAAGCAAACATACAAGACGGGATAAGCTGCATTATGAGTCAATCTTTGACTTAGGTACGGTGCCTTTAGGTCGTTTAGATGCTCAAGACCAGTCAGGTAGTAGTTTACCTTTATGCATTTATTTATTATTTTATGAATTTTAAAATAGCAGGAAAATACATAAAATAATATATAATAAAATTCATAAAGAAGCGACATATGTTTTTCTATTAAAGATCAGTTGTGAGCGTGACAACGTAGATGAAAAAGTTTAATAGAAATGGATTACATTCTTCGAGAGAGAAACATAAAACCCTCAAAGTAATATTAAGTCACCACATCCTTCCATCATTCAATTTTGAACAAAACTGGGTGTTTGGGGTGTCAGTCATGTCATAGCTGAGGGTGCATCTTACTACCGGGGAGTTCTTATTAGGATGGTGGGTCAACTTAACTAAAATTGTAGCAAATAAATATCCATAGCTATCTTGTTGTAATTTTAGAGGCAAACGTTGAGTAAATCAAGAAATGATTTTAGAAACTGGGACTTCACTCAATAGATCAAGAAACCGTGAGTTAATGCGGTTGGCAAGCCAAAAGCCTTCCTCGTACCCTCTGAGTAGTGGTATAGTCATAACTTGTAGACTATGAGGGAGGTTTAGGGGTCCTTTCCACTAGAATACTCAAATGATAGAGTATTCTGATTCTAGAACAGAGGGTTCCTAGAATTTGAAAAAAATAGTGGGAGACATTTAGTGATTAAATTAATCAGTAATGTCACATTTGGTAATCAACATTAAAAGTACAATATGCTAATGTTTATTTGTAGAGAATGGAAAGCAATACCACATGTAAAACTACGATAAATATTGGACAAAGTTAATGTCTAAACTAGCACAAATTTCCAATGTGTAGTATAGGTGATGCACACATTACTACTATAACATAAATTCAAGGTGCTTGTGTCCCAACCTATTAAGCCACCTCAGGAAGCGATAGTGTAAAAATTGCTTACAAGAGACTCATGAATTAAGCATATGATGGTTCTGTCATAATGTTATCATCAATGTTTTATGTTAGTATTGGTCGTTACATCATGACATGGATGATGTTACATGTAGTCTCATCTCCAAGAAGCTTCCAAGGAGAAAGCTAAGCAAGATTTGAATGTGATGATTGCACTCGGTTTGTGTAAAGTGAAAGAAAGTTCATAATCTTTCATGCCATCACATTATTATACCTTTTTACACCCAATAACTCTAGTTTTGTTTAAGGATACAAACAAATGGTATAGATTAAGTGCTTTATTACCTTTAAGGTAACATTCACCAAGTAATAAGAATATTAAGGATAACACTATCTTTTGTTCTTATGGATAATATATTGAAAGACAAGAAGAAATGTCATATGGAAAGTTATTCCAAAGGAACCTTTGTCATGTCCTTAAAATAAAAGTGGTTGGTTATTTAATAGGAGGTTATTTGCATCACATAATGAAATAAATTTATGGAATTTTAAAAACACAATGAACTAAAATACAAGAAGCAAGTACCCGCTTCTCGTTTAGGTATATTCATAAATATAAATAAATGTTTCTAACATACTTCTTAGGTATTGAATACAATATGCCAATAACATATGTGTATTTAAAGACAGTAACCAAGTAAGTATAAGAATATTATAATAAGCAAAGCGTCTTCTCCAAGTAGCTGAGAAAGAGTGATTCCTAAGTCAGTAGTGAGAAGCACATAACTTCTAATTGTTAAGTGATTGATTCAAATTGAACAAGTTGTTGAGTATAACCAAAAAAATTATCTCATGTGCCCATTTGGTCATAATGAGACATTATTCAATGTTTTTTGAATGAATGTTGTTTGTGGTAACATATTCAACAAATAGTTCACTGGTACTTGAATCAAAGGCAATACATGATGAATATAAAAATGTAAGACTTACCCAGTTGTGGAAATATAATTCTTTGTCAAGTAAAACTAAAATTGGATGTGAAGAATATACCCAGTATGGTATTTAGGCTCAGCACAACTAAACACCTATGTTATTATTGACGTCTTTAGATTAGACAAAGAAACCTTTGGAAATAATGGTACGCTACAAAGCTTCCAGGGTTAGTTCAACAAGTGAGCATGAACTATTCCAAAGGAAAGCTAGAGGTAAATATACTTCATAATATTCCTTCAAGTCATTAAGGAATTTAATAATGAAGTATATGCATGGTCAGAAGATATGAGTTGCTTTGGATCAGCATGTTGAAGAATATCTTGACTATGCAATCGTCAATCATGATAATGTAGTGTGGAGTAATTCCTAAATGCATTTTACCGTATCTAAATCACGATATTGATGTTCATAAGGAGGATAGACGATGAGTCTTACATATTAACACTGATTAACAAAATATAGTGTGGATTAATTAATAAACGCACATTTTATACATCAGAGTTATGATGTATGGAGTATCAATGTTGCAAATTGCAGAATCTTCCATTATATTTCATGACATTCTTCGCAAATAATAGCGTAAACTCATAACCAACATTCCAACTAAAATGAAAAATGGATATCATACGAGTCATAGTATGATGAAAATCCATTATGTCATAGATCGTGTGTTAATATTCAAAGAGTTTGTTAAGATATAAACAAACATGCATCATGCTAAACACATGGTGCATCTAAGTAATTATCCTAACAGTTGCTTAGGATATTACATAAATCCCTTAGATAGAAAATATGTGGTCAAGTGATAGACTACATTTCTATATAAGGATACAAATCTCTATTAGAGATAGTGGGAGAAAGATTGAATTGGGTTTAGTCAATGCTTGAGATGCACAATTGGTTGGCATAGGAACAAGTTCCACAAGTTCATGTGGAATAAGAATGTTCTAGAGACACATACTATGTAGGAAGGGTGAAACCATGGTGATGGTTTTATATTCACCAGGGTTGGTGATAAATTATTCATTAAGAATAATAAATCCTATAAGTATGAAGTATATGGAAATTAGCTAAGATTGAAAAGATAATTAAAATTCAATAATGGATTCCATGTATCAAATTAAAAAGGGGCTTACAAATTGAATATTACGGTGGGTATTCAAATGTGATGATACATGGATGGTTCAAGAGTGGTACCAATAAGTCTCGATTGGTTATACCAAGTCAGTATTCCTAATTAAAATTAATTATATTGGTCATTGGATGTCAAGATCATCCTTAATGGAAGGTGTCTATTCAACGCAACCAGAAAGGGATGATGACACCATCAAATGCCAATAAAGGTTGAAAGTTGCTGAAATCCAGTTCTAGTGTAACACCCCGAGCTTCCATGATACATTTCTCATTTAATAATGCAATAGCTTGCATGGTATGCAAGTTCGAGTTCTAACACACCGCGACTAATCAAAGTAGCCGTTATGAATAGTAATAACCACTTTTTAAAATTATAGAAATTTTATATTTCAAAATAGACTTCATTTTTGTATTCGTAATATCGAAATTATCCTAAGTTTAATTTTTTGTAACTTTCTGAGAACTTCCAATATTTTATGAATAATGATAAATACTTAAAACAACTTTTTTAATCAAAATAATTTATTGTGATATATTATACTATTTAGTGGTTTTAAAGTATAATTAGAATATATTTTTACCATTTTATCCAATGGTGGTCATTAGAATTAATTTAACATTGAAATTGGATATAAACAATTGCCAATCTTTTGATATAAATTGTTTCTTAAAAACACGCTATTTGTTGTGACAGTGGGAATTAATTATAAAATTAATTAATGCAACTTATATGTTTGTAATTTTGTAAAATAGACATCATTTTTGAATTCGGAATATCAATTATAGCTTAGGGTGAAATTTTGGCATTGTTCTGAAAAACTTCAATTTTTGATGAATAGTGAAACCACTAAGTGGTAGTTAAATAACTGATTTTTCGTTTAAATGAAATATTACCACTTCTGTGATTTGATTTTCAAAAATCCGACATACATGGTTTTCATTAAGAAGTAAAATGTGGTTCAATGAGATTAAAATAATTTTTTGGTGAATAGTAACTTTTAAGTTCTTAATCGCGATTAGAGGTAATTAGTGTAGTTTAAGGTAAAAATAATGTTTTAATAATATGAGATGAGCTTGACACTTGTCCTACTCCTATTGGATGAGTCATGGCCGACCAAGACAACCCATGGGTCAACTTGGGGACCCCATGGAGCCACTTTGGTTGGAAAATGACATTAATATATATTTATTTAATGGTAAAATTAAATTGACACAAACATGAGTTATTTTACTAAAAAAAATTTTAAGTGGGGTTAAACAAGTCCAAATTTTGACTATAAATATTCATTAGAAAGCTAAAAAGATTTACTACATCATAGTATTTTTTTTATAATTTGTAGACATTAAACAAATTAAATTATTTATGACATCATTATGATGCAGCGATGACCTCATTATTTAACGATTTAAATAAAATGAGAAGATAATGCAAAATCCAAGGCTTACACTTGTACAAAGCCTATTGGATGAGGATATTTAGAAGCCTTATCACCTTAGCCTCGAATTATATAAGTGTGGGACCTTTAGAATCCGAAAAGCATTGGGAAATAATATAACATTTCAATCTTTCCAAAAGTTCCCCTCCTCTCCACTTATAAAAGGCCCCCACCTCTCCCACCTTATTCGCACCTTCAAGCCATTTGGCTCGGCCAACCTCTGTCCAAATACTCTCCCAACTTCCCTCTCTTACTCCTAGAAGCCTCTCTTTGTGTAGAACTCTTCCCAAGGAATCCTTTGGATCAAATCAAAAAGAGTTACCCGATTTTGAGGTAATGTCTTCTCTAATGTTGTTTTGTTTTATTTTTCTTCTCCAACCCCCTAAACTCTTTTTATTCATTTCTTTTGTAACAACACCAGTATCCTCAATATACTAGGATGTTGTTATAAGAAGGATTCGAGCTACACTTACACACACCTACATCTAATGGTTAAAGAACATACGGTTTCTGTGGATGGCGAATTTCTGCCTCACGAAACGATGATTGTTCAACACTCATATAACACCTTCAAAGGTGGCCATTAAGATGTAACTATTTTTATATATGATATATAATATGTTTATGTTTTACTTATGCTTCTGTATTTCTCATTTATGGCATACTTTATGATTTCCATTATGGGTAAACGCGATAATTTCATTTTAGGAAGTGCGGACTACCGCCCCCTCAAAGTGATTTGAATCGTTAATGCCATATGTGGGATGTATAAAGGATGGAGTAAATGGTATTATACACTATATTATACTGGAATTATATTATACATTTATATCATTATGATATCGTTCCATTAAATATGAAATTGAAATGAAAGTAGCGTTCATGCGTACGTACGGCTTACCGTCTCCATGAACGGTGCATTTCATTTCTTATCTCTAAATGTTACGTAATATCATAAATGAATGTATATACTGGATATATAAGATATATATGACATCTAAATCATGAATATAATTCTGGAGATAATGGATATTCTACCACATAAACAACTTGTAATTATAAGAAGTTTATTGTTGACTCAAGTACCAAAGATCGACAAAACGACCGTTATTAAATAATTACATAATGTTCATATCATTGTAATAAGTGATATAATAAGGATAATGAAATTGAAAATGGTTCTTAATAAGGTATATATTAACTCTAGTTTATTATTCAGGAGGTTAAAGAACGGTTGAGTCAAGTCAGACACGAGGTAAGGGAATTTCTTAACCCAACTTCCATTCTTTGGGTTAATCTCCTACTTTCAAATTATGTCATGATATTATTATGTCCTATTTTGTATTTTTACTTTCTTTATGTGTACCTATAGTGAATACACATAATAGATCTATTTTATTTTAAAAATGATCTTTTAAGGACTTCGTCTCAATCTCCTTTTCATTGAGGCATATTTGGTTTTATACACAACTTTCTTTTATACGGTGTATAAACCCCTTTGACTTTTACGTTTATTCAAAAGGAATCTTTTTTATACGAAGTGTTTTACTAAACGACAAAAAGGGAATGTTTTTCTTTCCGTACTTATGCGGCGACAACGACTTCTCCACCGCCGTGACCATTATTTTAGTTTCGGCTTCTTCTACAAGCCATCATTTTTTTTAATGAAAAATAAATACAAAGTTTTAACTTTCTTTTATTTTGGTATTGAAAATGGTTTTGAAAGTGTTTTTATTATATCAATGTGTTGTATTGATATCTTGTGATTGAAATGTGGAAATGTTATGTTTCCTTTATGCATGTTTTATGTGATACGATTATGTTATGGTTTATGATATGTTTAAACCTATTCATATGAGGAATGCATTGGACTTAATAAGTGGCGGGTAGAGCCCGCTATAGCTCCTCGATGCATCGGCAGGTCTCATGAGACAAACTAGTGTCTTGGCACGAGGCCTTGACAAAATCTTATTTGTGGTCTTGGCACGAGGCCTTGGCTACGTGGTTATGATAGTCTGGCATTATGCATTCCATCATTATGAAAGTGGTTATTGATATTGCATGTGATTATTAGACCAGTATAATATCCATGTGAAGAAGTGAATGGAATTATCTCATTTTACTTTTGCCATATTATGTTGAAGTTCAAGTTTAAAAGGCTTTTGTTTTATTTATACATCGCCTTAAATGTTAATGTTTATTTATGAAAGCTTCTGCTATATTGTTAACCTTACTGAGCATCTGAGCTCACCCCTTTCAATGTTTTAATATTTTCCAAGATGTGAAGAAGTATTTTATGAATGACCTGCAGGGATAGTCAGAAGAGGATATGAGTGTGGACTATGAAGACTTTGTTATTAGTTTTTCACTTTATGATGTAATGTAAGACTTATGAATGTATCTAGTGTTTCCAAGGCTACTAAACTAATCGTTCTTTCGAGACTTGATCTTTTATGATCATGCCAATGTTACGAAGTAATGCACCGACTCTGGGTAGCTGGGGTCGGGGCGTTACAGTTGGTATCAGAGGAAGTTTAGTACAAACCTTGGAAGCTAGATTTAGATAAACTCTGATTAGAGCACGTAGACCTAAGATGAACTTTGAGGATTAGTATAGAAGAACTTCCTAGAATTTTGGTATTGTAGATATTTTGTGAGTTTTCCGAGCAATACATCCCTGTCTGGATACGAGCAGGTAGAGGCGGCTCTGACACAGATGTTCCAAGGGGTAAAACCCGAAAACACCACTTTGAGCTAGACTCGAACGGGAACTGGTGCAGGACAACGGGCCTTGCTGCACTCTTGGTTATGACACTCCCGGGGGATATGCTTAGGATAACTCTCATTTTCTTTACAAACCACTATGAACGGTTATGATTATATACTTCCTCAAATAAAACCTTTTTATGATTATGGATTATGTCCATAAATATTTCAGTTTATGTTAAGTATTTTACAAGTATGGAATTATGTATTTTGATTCATAAACTAACCTAGTTTATGCCATTGTATAGAAATGGTGCCCAGTAGAAGGAATGTGAACTCCAGCAATATGTATGATCCAAAGAGTAAGAAGGATCGTACCTTTCACGGTATTAAGCCAACATTTCGAAGGGAAATAGTCTCGCATGTGTTCTCAACATATGAAGAAATAGTATCATGTGTTAATAAGATAAGTAAAGAATTCTCTGAGTCCTATGGCTTTGAAGCGAAGCAAGAGACGAAAGGGATGGAAGAGAGAATGATGGATAAAGGGATGAGGGGAAAGAAGAATTTTCCAATATGTGGTAATTGTGGGAAGAAACATCATGTAACTTTCCTAAAGGGAATGAGAGTTTGTTATAAGTGTAGAGAAAAAGGACACAAAGTGCGTGACTGCAAGGGTAAGAAAATGGTTTCAAATGTACAATGCTTCTTCTGCAAGGATTGGGGACACTACGCAAACCAATGTCCAAATCATCAGAGTATGCCCCAAATGATGTTATTGGATAATAATCAAGTTATGATACTACCACAGATGAGGAGTAATGATTAGAGTTATTATGTTGTTATTAATGAATTTTGTAATTTGAGTGTTGTATCAATGATGTACTGGTTATAATAATTATGGAGTATATAAGGATTGTACTGCAGTACTATTTCATCAAGGACTTGAGATTGTGTGGATCCAAGAAAAGTGACTCCACAGTAGGTTAAATTTTTGGAAAATATATGGTTGAGAGAAAGATAAAACATAATATGGTTCTGATACCGAGATAGTGATTTTGGAATAAGACGTGGTTGGTTTGGATAAATTATATTGGATATTCTTAACTTCCTTGAAATTGATTGATGATTTGTATACATTTTTGATAGGAGGAGTATATCTAGTATTCTATAAGGAATAAGGGATCATGGTCATTCTGTATGTTTAAAAAGAATACATGATGAAGGTGTTCACATGTTGTTACATGGAAAAAGGATCTTCATTATGTTTACCTTCCTTATAAAATTTGGACTGTGAGTTGGACAGAAGTATTTTGGATAACTATAAAGGTTGGAATGGATTAAGTTGATCTTTGGATAGTATTGTTTAAGGTTAAAAAATTTATGAAGATTATTTTTTGGAATATTATAATACTACAGTTTTAGGAAAAGGACAACCTGCAGGGTGGGGCATAACCTGACGCGTCGGACAAAGCTGCAGGAATCGAACCCACAACCATAGTGCGACAAGCCTTTATTTCCTACCACTAGCCTACAGGAAGTCCCTGGTTATTACAAAATAATTTTACTAATCTAAATGGTATGTGTTAACATTTGGAACCTTATAAAATTAGGATAAGTATAATATTTTTGGGTTCTATTATCTTTTTGAGTGAAAGGTGAGTTGAAGGTTGAAACTCTAATTGTCAAGCATAAATATATATATATACCTATCTGTTATTCAATGAATAAATTAATTCTTAAACTTTAGTAAAGGGATATTAAAACAAAAAAATGTGTTACCCTAATACCTTATGTCTTGTTGAACTGATGATATTTTAAATCAACATAGATTGAAGGCTTTGAGGCCCTCAATTTGACAGTTGATTGTGATTGATGACCTCAATCACTCCCAACAAATATTTACGTTTTCCCTCCAATTATATGTCTCTAATTGCCACCAATGTTCTCCTTATCGAGACCATAATTTGGTGGTGACTTTCTTATTTCCATTTCCCTCTTATTAAGGATAAATTTTATTAACCTTATTTCCGATGTGGGTTTTCCACAAAGGTATTTTATCTTTTCAACCTTTTATTTTCAAAGAAAAATTTCAAATTGCAAGGACGCAATTTATTGAAGGAGGGGAGAATGTAACACCCCGAGCTTCCATGATACACTTCTCATTTAATAATGCAATAGCTTGCATGGTATGCAAGTTCGAGTTCTAACACACCGCGACTAATCAAAGTAACCGTTATGAATAGTAATAACCACTTTTTAAAATTATAGAAATTTTATATTTCAAAATGGACTTCATTTTTGTATTCGTAATATCGAAATTATCCTAAGTTTAATTTTTTGTAACTTTCTGAGAACTTCCAATATTTTATGAATAATTATAAATACTTAAAACAACTTTTTTAATCAAAATAATTTATTGTGATAAATTATACTATTTAGTGGTTTTAAAGTATAATTAGAATATATTTTTACCATTTTATCCAATGGTGGTCATTAGAATTAATTTAACATTGAAATTGGATATAAACAATTGCCAATCTTTTGATATAAATTGTTTCTTAAAAACACGCTATTTGTTGTGACAGTGGGAATTAATTATAAAATTAATTAATGCAACTTATATGTTTGTAATTTTTTAAAATAGACATCATTTTTGAATTCGGAATATCAATTATAGCTTAGGGTGAAATTTTGGCATTGTTCTGAAAAACTTCAATTTTTGATGAATAGTGAAACCACTAAGTGGTAGTTAAATAACTGATTTTTCGTTTAAATGAAATATTACCACTTCTGTGATTTGATTTTCAAAAATCCGACATACATGGTTGTCATTAAGAAGTAAAATGTGGTTCAATGAGATTAAAATAATTTTTTGGTGAATAGTAACTTTTAAGTTCTTAATCGCGATTAGAGGTAATTAGTGTAGTTTAAGGTAAAAATAATGTTTTAATAATATGAGATGATCTTGACACTTGTCCTACTCCTATTGGATGAGTCATGGCCGACCAAGACAACCCATGGGTCAACTTGGGGACCCCATGGAGCCACTTTGGTTGGAAAATGACATTAATATATATTTATTTAATGATAAAATTAAATTGACACAAACATGAGTTATTTTACTAAAATAGTTTTTAAGTGGGGTTAAACAAGTCCAAATTTTGACTATAAATATTCATTAGAAAGCTAAAAAGATTTCCTACATCATAGTATTTTTTTTTATAATTTTTAGACATTAAACAAATTAAATTATTTATGACATGATTATGATGCAGCGATGACCTCATTATTTAACGATTTAAATAAAATGAGAAGATAATGCAAAATCCAAGGCTTACACTTGTACAAAGCCTATTGGATGAGGAGATTTAGAAGCCTTATCACCTTAGCCTAGAATTATATAAGTGTGGGACCTTTAGAATCCGAAAAGCATTGTGAAATAATATAACATTTCAATCTTTCCAAAAGTGTCCCTCCTCTCCACTTATAAAAGGCCCCCACCTCTCCCACCTTATTCGCACATTCAAGCCATTTGGCTCGGCCAAACTCTGTCCAAATACTCTCCCAACTTCCCTTTCTTACTCATAGAAGCCTCTCTTTGGGCAGAACTCTTCCCAAGAAATCCTTTGGCTCAAATCAAAAAGAGTTACCCGATTTTGAGGTAATGTCTTCTCTAATGTTGTTTTGTTTTATTTTTCTTCTCCAATCCCCTAAACTCTTTTTATTAATTTCTTTTGTAACAACACCAGTATCCTCAATATACTAGGATGTTGTTATAAGAAGGATTCGAGCTACACTTACACACACCTACATCTAATGGTTAAAGAACATACGGTTTCTGTGGATGGCGAATTTCTGCCTCACGAAACGATGATTGTTCAACACTCATATAACACCTTCAAAGGTGGCCATTAAGATGTCACTATTTTTATATATGATATATAATATGTTTATGTTTTACTTATGCTTCTGTATTTCTCATTTATGGCATACTTTATGATTTCCATTATGGGTAAACGCGATAATTTCATTTTAGGAAGTGCGGACTACCGCCCCCTCAAAGTGATTTGAATCGTTAATGCCATATGTGGGATGTATAAAGGATGGAGTAAATGGTATTATACACTATATTATACTGGAATTATATTATACATTTATATCATTATGATATCGTTCCATTAAATATGAAATTGAAATGAAAGTAGCGTTCATGCGTACGTACGGCTTACCGTCTCCATGAACGGTGCATTTCATTTCTTATCTCTAAATGTTACGTAATATCATAAATGAATGTATATACTGGATATATAAGATATATATGACATCTAAATCATGAATATAATTCTGTAGATAATGGATATTCTACCACATAAACAACTTGTAATTATAAGAAGTTTATTGTTGACTCAAGTACCAAAGATCGACAAAACGACCGTTATTAAATAATTACATAATGTTCATATCATTGTAATAAGTGATATAATAAGGATAATGAAATTGAAAATGGTTCTTAATAAGGTATATATTAACTCTAGTTTATTATTCAGGAGGTTAAAGAACGGTTGAGTCAAGTCAGACACGAGGTAAGGGAATTTCTTAACCCAACTTCCATTCTTTGGGTTAATCTCCTACTTTCAAATTATGTCATGATATTATTATGTCCTATTTTGTATTTTTACTTTCTTTATGTGTACCTATAGTGAATACACATAATAGATCTATTTTATTTTAAAATGATCTTTTAAGGACTTCGTCTCAATCTCCTTTCATTGAGGCATATTTGGTTTTATACACAACTTTCTTTTATACGGTGTATAAACCCCTTTGACTTTTACGTTTATTCAAAAGGAATATTTTTTATACGAAGTGTTTTACTAAACGAAAAAAAGGGAATGTTTTTCTTTCCGTACTTATGCGGCGACAACGACTTCTCCACCGCCGTGACCATTATTTGAGTTTCAGCTTCTTCTACAAGCCATCATTTTTTTTAATGAAAAATAAATACAAAGTTTTAACTTTCTTTTATTTTGGTATTGAAAATGGTTTTGAAAGTGTTTTTATTATATCAATGTGTTGTATTGATATCTTGTGATTGAAATGTGGAAATGTTATGTTTCCTTTATGCATGTTTTATGTGATACGATTATGTTATGGTTTATGATATGTTTAAACCTATTCATATGAGGAATGCATTGGACTTAATAAGTGACGGGTGGAGCCCGCTATAGCTCCTCGATGCATCGGCAGGTCTCATGAGACAAACTAGTGTCTTGGCACGAGACCTTGACAAAATCTTATTTGTGGTCTTGGCACGAGGCCTTGGCTACGTGGTTATGATAGTCTGGCATTATGCATTCCATCATTATGAAAGTGGTTATTGATATTGCATGTGATTATTCGGCCAGTAGAATATCCATGTGAAGAAGTGAATGGCATTATCTCATTTTACTTTTGCCATATTATGTTGAAGTTCAAGTTTAAAAGGCTTTTGTTTTAGTTATACATCGCCTTAAATGTTAATGTTTATTTATGAAAGCTTCTGCTATATTGTTAACCTTACTGAGCATCTGAGCTCACCCCTTTCAATGTTTTAATATTTTCCAGGATGTGAAGAAGTATTTTATGAATGACCTGCAGGGATAGTCAGAAGAGGATATGAGTGTGGACTATGAAGACTTTGTTATTAGTTTTTCACTTTATGATGTAATGTAAGACTTATGAATGTATCTAGTGTTTCCAAGGCTACTAAACTAATCGGTCTTTCGAGACGTGATCTTTTATGATCATGCCAATGTTACGAAGTAATGCACCGACTTTGGGTAGCTGGGGTCGGGGCGTTACATCTAGATTAAAGTAATCAATAAGATCTTAGAGCATTCATTTCAAATGAATCTTTTCCTTGTGTCTATAGAAGGTTAGTGGGAGCTCCAAAGTTTTCCAAGTGAAATATGTTCGGCAACATATGGAAAATAGATCTTGGTCTTACAGTTAGATAAGACTAGGTTAAAAACAATTTTCCAGTGATTGACTTAAAGTAGCAACCTAAGTTCTAGGGAACTGGATCTATCTAAGTAGATCTAACGGTTGTTTGGTCCTAGTCAATCATACATAAAGTGACATTTTTTGAAAAATACAAGTTTGAACAATTCAAGTTCAGAATTGTTATCAATGTCACATGGCTTAATCTCTCCAGGTTGACATGTTCGGAACATGGGAAGATATTAAAGTTGTGAGTTGAGTACCATACGCTCCAGCGATGGATCAATAATGTATGCCATGATATGTACAGTAATTGATCCTGCCAGGAAATACTTTATTGTAGGCAGATATCAATTATTTCTAGGAGCACTGCAAGTGATGCAGTCAAAACTATCATCTCGTACTTCAGAAAGTACAAATGATGTGTACCTGATATATGGAGAAGAAGGTATACTAGTTTTTCTGTGGGACACAAACTAGTAATCCTTAGATCAATTTGATCTAGTATCGCAGTTAGGCTAAGGCAATGAGCGAGTCAAGATCATAAAATCCATTGGTAGCTATATCTTAAAATACCAACTACATTGCAGATTCTAAGGCAACTAAGAAGCAGTTATCAATCGCAATGATTTGTTCCAGTTCTTGGATTCGCACATAGTGAGAAAAGTATTATCATAATATTCTTACTAGCCAAGTTTTCAAGTTATGACAATGGAAAAAAGTTATATACTCGAGGACACTATCTCTTGAGAAGTTTTACTCAAGGAGATAAGGTCGCATATAGCAGATATGCCATGTAGCGAAAACGTGGCAGACCCAGTAGTTAAAACCATAACTCAGTAGAAACATGATCTTTATCATGCGAGTAGCTAACTAGTTTGGTTAGAAAGTTGGCTCTAGTGAAAGTGGGAGTGTTGAAATAGTGGGTTCGCAAGACCCAACTATGTAGTACTTTTGATTACCATATCATGTGTACAGTTCGTTATACGAAGATTAAATTTTGTATCAAGTGGTTATAGCAGATCCCAAGCTATAATGAGAACCTCAAGATACTATGACATTAATATTAAATATATGTTTTATGGTCTAGATACATCTTACTGACTGGACACAATAGATGTTTGACTAGCAGGTGTTGGGGGATCATAATCATTGAGACTTCTTCTTATGAAGTTCGCACTTGGTGATCTCTAGTAGTAATTTCATGAGGACAGACCCGACAATAGGAACACCACATGTTTTGGGTGTCATTGGTTATTCCTATTTACAGACATGTGTATTGGTCTCCTGACTTGAGACCATTACGAATGTGTATCATTTGATTACGTACATTGATGCAAGGAAAAAACCATGGTATTGAAATTGTGGCGAGGTAGCTTGTGTTGGGTGCGTCGTTGGTGGTATGACATTGGTTGAATGGTCAAGAAAGGATTTTTCGCTTCCAGGTTTAGGAAGTTGTATATCTCAGGCCTGGTTGATCAGGATGGTGCTACCTTTATAAGTCTTTGGTCAAAGCAGTTGAAAGGAAAATCCATTTGGTAAGATCAACAAATAATAAAGTAAGAAAAGGACGATGACACGAGTGTGTGTCCTGCTTTATGATATATTTAATGACAAAGATATTATAGTACACATTCGGTGTTCGTAGGTTGGTTGTCGTTGCTATGATAATCCTTATCACTTCAGGGGCCACGATGGGTTGCTAGACTCCGCTCTTGGTCTGTGGATTTTATTCACCACTATCGAGATAAGGTCCTAGAAGGTCACACACAATAGCCTATTCAAGAATATGCCCTATTCAGTTGAATAGGTAAATGGACATGGTGGGCCCCACCACAGGGTCTGAGTATTGTCCAAGTTGTCGATCACTAAAAGAATTAAATAAATTTATTAATATTCAAGTTATTAATATTTGGGAATGAATTTATTTAATATATTTAAAAGTTTAGTAAATACGAGATAATAGTAATCAAGGGAATATTATTTTAATATTCAAGGTTCATTTAATATTAAGCGGGATAGCGAGTTGAGTTAAATGGATTAGTTTTATCACGTAATATATTTTATATATATTACAAGTATGTGATCAAATAATAAATATTTTTAGTGCAATTTAGTTCGTCAAAATTATTTATTTAGTGGATGTTTAAATAAACGGAGGTCGAGGAACCCAACTGGGTATTTGTAACACCCCAACCCCTCTAGGCTGGAGCTGGTGCATTACTTGTGATATTGGCATGGTTAGAAGGAATGAAAATACCGAAGGAACGATCAGTTTAGTAGTCTTGAAGAAACTAGATACATATATTTAACACAAATTACATTGGATAAGGTTACGAGATACAATACATAACAAAAACTCAAAACTGCATCCACAGGAACTCAAAAGAAGACCTTCTCTTCATCACCTGTCGAAGGTAGACAATGAAAGGGGTGAGCTCAAACGCTCAATAAGGGTTACAAATAGCGGAAGCATGAGTACAATAATAAGTGAATCATAATCAATCTGACATAATCAATACGGCATAGTGAGTAAATGAAAAACTAATGTCATTAATAAACTGAAAATGAAATTCCATCCATAGATTTTGTCATAGTGAAAACCTCATGGATAATAATAATAACTGATAATGAATAAAGATAATGCTTATTAATTGGACGTCATGTATGTGGCACATGAAACCATAATACCGTAAAAACGGTTTAGTTCTGTGGGTAGAAACCCGTCTGATTTTTGGAAACAAACTCGAAGGGTTTGTCGTCAAACTGTTTTGTCTCATGAGACCTACCGATGCATCAAGCGGCTATAGCGGGCCCCACCCGCCACTGCATGTCCAAATGATTATTTATACATTGATTCAATACAAGAGCAATATTCCTTTTCAATATCCTTATAAAGTAGAGTATACGGATTCTTCAATATTTCCATAATTAAAACAACTTTCCAAAATAAACACCGTATGTAAAATGGTATACGATTTAGACAACAACATATCCATGATATGAGATTATGGATATTTATTTTCAATATAATTTCAAATGAAAAGTGATCTCAAATGGACAGTAGGTACACCTCATAAGGATTATTAGGTGCACAATACAAGGTCAGTCAGAACAAAATAGTAGTTGAGACAAAGGCCCTTACAACAATGTAATCGGTCGAATCATGTGACCAGAACATAATAAACCTCAAATGAATCATTGATTAACCTAAATATAAATAGAATCATGTTATTATATATAAAATGGTAGAACACATATACCACATACAAGAATTAAGTGACGAATAATGAAAATCTCACAGAAATGAAAGTGAGATGAGAAACCCCTTACCTTATGCTCGAGTGTGTTCTTCGTTTGTTTTAATGACCTGAATAATCAAATTTAGATTCATTAATTAATATGTCCAGAACCTCCTATACATGTAATTGATTTATTATAACCTTATTAGGTTCATTCATGGCCCTTTCTATGGGTTCAATTGGTTCAGTTTTCATGTTTTGGAAGCATTTTCTCCCTTGATTTTCATGGTTTGTTACTTGTTTCCATGAATGGAAGTTCATTTGAGACATGGTTAAATATCCAAAATTGTTAATACATATTATTAACAAAATTAGGGAGATATAAATGTTCTTATAATGATTTTGGGTTATATACCATGATAATGATTCATTAGTTAAAACATTAATGATGTTCGTTTAGATTGTTTTGGTGGTTCTCTGATAATAACAACCTCATTTTGTTTTATAAATTAGAACCATGAGTACCAAAGAATTACAGAACCATGGGTGAGTTATAACACATATATTATAACCTGGTTCAACCATATAAATGGTTTTATCACTAGACTTGAAATAATTATTGCAAGTTGAAATCACATCGTCCACGATGTTGGTAATTCGACACATCATGGACAATGTTTTTAATTCCTTCAACAAGTGGGAAAAAGAATAAGATTGATGATGAATTTCTCCTGAACATGAGAACATCCAGAATATACAAGATTCTGGATATTTCATTCCTCTTGGGTAAGAAGAGATGAAGAAAGAATAAATAAAGAACTCAAAATAAAAGAATAATTTTGAAATTGCTTATAAGAATTTGGCAGCCTAACGGCTACGCAACATGGTTTTAGAAAATATTAAAAAGAGAGAGGTACAAGGGTCACCTATCCAGAAATGAATCATAATATAGAGTAGATCAAGAATAAGAAGAAAAATAAGAACATGGTATGGAAACTTGAAAGATATACCACATAAAAGAGAACTTGAAAGGAAAAAGAAAGAAATTGAGAATTTTCTTACCTTGTAGAATAACCCTTAGAACTTGAAGGTTGGGACCATGGGGGCTTGAGGAAACCTTGGGAGGACTAATATGAATGTAAGGAGGCCAGAACTTCGTTGAGGGAGAATTGGAAATGAATTCAATGAAGGGAAGAGTTGGTATTTATAGGAAAAGTGAGGGATTAATTTAATAATTTTCAAGGGACACCTCATGAGTGGTTTTTTGCAAAACCATGGGCTTGCCCATGGTATAAGCCACTTGGGACACCTCACATCTTATTTAACTATACACAAGTCGACCAGATTTATGACATCATTATTTCATCATTAATGATTTCATAAACACACCGAAACTAAAAACTGTATTTTTTACTATTCACTAAAAAATCAACTGTTTCAGAAAAACTCCCAAAATTCACCCTAACCATTTTTCAACGTGTAGAATTCAAAAGTAAAATCCATTTTTCAAAAATAATTTTCTAAATATTATTAATTTAATTTTTAAATAAATTCATAGTTAATTCGAAAAATAACAATCTTAAAGTGCAATTACTTTTATTTCTCATTGAAAAACTAATTGAGATCTCATTATCTTGTTGCCTTAAGAAAATGAAATAATATTATTATTTGCTATTCATAAGGGTCATATTACTATTCATATTACTATTCATAAGGGTATGTTACTATTCACCAAAAATTAAGTTTGTTCTATCAGACTCCAAATGACTTACTGATCACAACTCTAGATAACCATTTTTCAAAATTCAAAACATAGAAGTGGAAAATTTAAATTTAATGGTTAGGTTTTAACTATATCCTAAATAACCTAGTGTTGTTTCGAAGGAACACAGTGATGAATAGAATGTATTTAGCATAAACATACCATAAAATGTTTGGGGTGCTACAGTATTTTACAAACGCCACTATGAATATAGTAGGATGCTCTCTCACATGTGTGGCTAATCACTATTCATTCACTTTCATGAAATGAAAGTTGAGAGCTTCTCTCTCCTCCCGCTCTCTAGAGATAGAATCTCTCGATCCAAGAAGCTCGGATTAAGAAATCTCTCAAGCATCGAAGGCATATCTATGCGGTGATCAACGGGACGTCAAAAGCATCGTTGAATCTCCACGCTAGCACCCGAAATTCAACGATCGACGATCCCACAGGTTTTTTGAAGCGCGTGTGGACGATCAAGAGGGATCCTGCTATGAATCCTTCAAGCGATGATCGTCGTCGACTAGTTGCAGTCGACCACGGCTTCGGATTTGAAACAGATATGTTTCCATTTTTATTTTGCACTCCTTATAATTGACGCGAGATCCCCGGACCTCTTTGGGGCTCGGATTGTCGGCGTCGACAAGTCTCGTCAATCCGCCGAGGAAAATTTTAAAATCTCCGGCCCACCGGCTTCCGCTGCGGGCCCCGGAACCTTTCAACTTGAAGTTTGAACTTGTATCTAATAACTTCGACTTGGTAAAATGGAACACTTTAGGGAGCCAACTCAATCATAAGTAATCTAAATCCTTTGAGATTGGAGTAAAATAAGCAATTGGGAACCCATAGTGAGACTTTGAGATAAGGACCCTGGGTTCGTTTCTATTAATAAATAAAGCCTAACTCAATAAATGTTTTGTACAATGATTTGAAAAAAAAAATCCTCTGAAAAATTCAAATAATGTGTCATTTTAAAAATAAGTTCATTTAGATGAGGAAAATATTGAACCTAATCGAAGATGAAGAAAATTGATTTATAAGAAATTATTTTGAATAGTATTAGTGAAGTGGGAAGTTGAACCGTGGTTTGAGGGACTTTGGAGAGAGTGAAAGCTACTACTTACTCTTGTTATAGATTTAATTCAACTTATATCTCTTTGGTCATCACACCTAACGTTAGAATTCAAATTTGTGTTAAAGTAGGGCAGTGAGTGTTAATCATATAAGAGGCATGAAAATTTCAATTAATGAAGTGGTTTTTGATTTCCTTTAATTTAGGCATATGCAATTGAACTGGACATGATAATTATCTACGATTTTAGGAGTCTATATAATTAAATAAAACAATTGTATTAAGGGAGTTCAAGCTTGCCTCAGAACACCGAATCGCTGCACTACGCCGATTTGTTGATCCCGAAGCTCGAGCCCTGCTGCGCTGGATCCTGAAGAAGGCCAAGGGAATCATCGATCAAATCTGAGGTCACCGAAACCTCTTGCCGATATTGAAATTAGAAGATCGCCGACGAAGATCCGACCTAATGAGAGCTGATTCCTGAAGACATTGTCGCCACTGTGAAGGAACCATCGAGTCTCGTTGGATCTGAATGCCGCTGAAACCCTAGAATTGTGCCGATCTGGATCTGCGAAGACAATCCAACCACCACCGCGAGTCTCCCTTGTGGAAGACATTGTCGCTCGGTGTTTCAAATCATTGAGATTATGAGGCCAGATCTTCAAATTGATTCCACCCGAGTCTGGAAGAGGTTGAGTGATCGGTCGAGGAAGTATTCCGATTCGAAATAGGGATAAAGGATGGAGAAGCCACCGAGCTGCAAACCAGATCCCCTTTCATTTGGGCAATTCTATTTCCAATTTATAGAAATAATTAACTCCTGACTGTTTAATGTTCTAGTAGATTCGTGAAAGCCCGATGGAAAGAGAAGAGAGATCACGAGGACGTGGGATCTTGGCAACTACATTTCATGAATTTTCAAGAAATCAAAATGAAAGAAGTCAAGATCATGACAACGATTGTAGATTTGGGACGATTTCCGAATCCACTTGAGTCTTCAGAGAATGTTCCAAGGAATTTTGAACAAATGGTGTTAGGGAGCAAGCCCATCTGAAAGAAGCACATTCTATTGGAAGAGCATTGCTCAAGTCACTAGAGGTTAGAGATACACCGAGAAGGCATGCCATGTGGTAGTTAATGAAAGAAGTTTCCAATCTGTGAGGGTATGCGTGGAATTCAAGGGAGTTGAAAGCAACTATTTAGATAAAAATAGGAGAAGATGCATAGAGGAGGCGAATATATATTGGGGTTTTGATGATTGAACCAATCATCGAGATACATTGAAGTGAGAATTCGGGAGGAAGAAGAGATAAATCAGATGGAGTATAGTGAGCAGCTGGAATTCAAGGGGAGTCTCTTCTTCTTCTTTCTTATCTCAAGATCTATAATTTTTCATTTATGAATTTCAATACGAGTTTTGGAATAATATGTTTAGCTTGGGGAAATTAGATTGAACCCGGTTTTCATTTTGATCCTTGTTCATGAGATTATTATTTTCTGATAAAATTCGCCATTCAAGAAATTGAATGGGTTTTGTAAGTGACAAACTGCAGAATCATCCAATTGTTGATCAATCTTCTCGACCAAGATTTTGTCATCAAGTTTTTTGAATGTTGATACAACTAAAATCTAAAAAAATGAATCATTTTAATCAGAAAATCATTGTTTCCCTCTGATCCATTCTTATTCATTTGCTACTTAATCAACATTTTCATTTTTTCTTAATCTAATAAAAAATATTCAAACAAGTTTTCAGTCACTTCTTAATATGCTAGGTCATGCATGTTTGTTTATGGGTTTTGTTTTATTTATTTATAGTTGTTTTCATAGACTACACCACTATTTTGCTTCTCTGTGGATATGATATCCCTGCTCTCTGCTATCTAGTAGATTTAGGAAATTAATTTTCACACTAGTCAACAACTCTAGCACGCCAATAATCATGGAAACAAAACATAGTGGATGAGACAACACCTCATATTTCCCATAGTGGATGAGGACACACAACATGTTTCCCATAAATGACCAATCATCAAAACCTATTTCTCATAGAGAACGAGGCAGCACAACCTATATCCCATTTTGGATTGCGCATCCCTACTCATGTCCCAATTATTGAATGGTATGTGAAGCTTTACCCAGTGTACTAGATGGATATATACGACCATCCCATTGCTTAATGATTAACCATACACAGGTGTTCAACAAGAAAACATCTAATAATCACATCAATAAAACAAAAGAACAAGAATGAGTTTCACAATAAATATCAAAAGATATCACATAAATATATACATAAACTGTCACACCCCGACCCGACACTTCGCGGTTATTTTATTTATTTTTGAGTTTCCATTAAATTTTATTCATTTTCGAGTTGCTTATTTTTTTTTAAAAATTAAATCAATTGAATTAAAATTAAAATAGGATTAATTAAGAAAAAAATAAAAACCCTAAACTACTCCCCCCCCCCACTTTTGCGCGCCGCCTTCCCCCTCCCCCCCCCCCTCCTTGCCTTGCGACGTGGCCGAACCCCCTTCCTCCAGTCGCGCGACGCCCCCCCCTCCCCGGACATCTGACCGTGCTCCCTCCTCCCGGCGAACCTGCCTCTCCGCGGCCTCTAGCTCCGACGACCTCCTCTCCCTACGTGACCTCGCTGACACCTCCTTCGACAGGTTTTTCTTTCTTAGATTTTTCTCTCGGTCAAAGCCTAGGTCATGGGTTGATCGGGTTTTGATAATTTCTTCCATTTTTAGGGTGTATGGTGGGTCTCTCGGGTCTTCCTCGTGCGGGTTTCGGCGTCTGCCGCCAAAGGCGAAGTGCTTCGGTCCACTCTGGTTCATCCGCCGTCGTTTTGAGGTTGATTTCTTTTACCCTCTTTGTATTTGATTTGCATATTTAATTAATTTTTGCTTGATCTATACTTAAATGCTGTTGTGTAAAAGTTGTTTTGAGAGGATTTGATGAGCAATTGGGTTGAGAATGATTTTCTACATGAAATTGTGTGTGTATTTTAGGTGTAAAATATTGTTTTGCTTCTTGAAAGGGTTTTATAAATTGTGTAAATGGCTTATTATATTGTTTGAGTGATGCGAAATACGTTTTTGAAGGGTTTGACATGCTCGTGTATTGGGTTCGGGTTTTGTATTTGAAATTGACTATGTTTTATGTGAGTGTCTTGGTGTGGCGTTTCATGAAAATGTTTTTGAGGATTGTTTGGTGGGTGCGAACCTTGTTTTAAGGGCACTTAAGGTGCAGATGATTTTGGAAAGATTTTTTGAAGTAAAATGAAATATTTGACATGTGAACTTGATTCATATTTTTTAATATCAACTGTAGATGATTTTGAATGGTGAAAGTCATGTTTTCAAAATGATCTTGGTTTATGTAAGGTTTTGCAAAGGGGCTTGGCCCATGGTTTTGGTTGATTGCTTCCACCCATTTTTATTGTTTCAATTTTATTTAGGGTTTTTGGTAATCTTTGATTCTCTTTTGGGTTAATTAGATTGTTCGGTGTCTTCTCGAAGGGTTGTATACACATACATAGGTACGTATACCTATATATATATAAATCCTCATTGCACATATTCCCTCATAGCGTGGGGAATATGTGTATTGGATTAAGGGGTATATATATATAGAAGTGTATGTGTGCGCAATTGTGGGGCGGTCTTTATCAAGGGCGTCGGGTGCCAAATTGTTCTTCTTGGTCCGCTCCCTTTTGAGGTAGGATCTCTATGCATTAACCTTTAAATTTAAGAATCATTTATTTCTTGCATTTTCACCTAGTTTTAATATTAGTTATCGATATAGAACTGTTAGTAAAATCGTCTGTCTTGAATTGGAGTGGTTTATTTCTTGAAATGTGTTGCATTAAATGCTTTGATTGTGTTTTCACATCAATTGCCTGATGAAATGCCCATTTGGCCCTTATAAACGTGCTCCGGATTTAAAGTGGTGATTTGAGTTTTTTAAATGGGTTTCCAAGTGCATTTTTGGTTTTCAAAGTAAGGACGCGTGTTGCTTCTTTTGGAAATGATTTACTGTTAAGTGATTGCTTGAGGTATGTTTGGTACTTTGTAAAATTAATTACTTTGAAAAACCTCTTTGGGATGCACCTCTTGCCTTGTTAGATGTTGACAGGAATGAGTGATCCTTGGATGAGACTTCCCTCGTGTGTTGATGGTTGAAGGCAATATGGAGAAAATCCCTTGGAGTGATTCGGGGGTGATTTTGTTGTGTCTGTGTGGATAGTGTAAGATGAAAATGCATGTGTTGGATTGCTTGGTTAGTATTTGTTGACTCACCCCTTTTTTAGTCTGAACATGAGAACCTAGCATAGTGAGCAAATTTTTTGTGAACGATTGTTGCACTAGTTTAGATTATGCACTAGCTAGTGGTCCTTAGTATGAATTTTTCTCTGCTAGGGGATTGAGCCCCTCAGTTAGGCCAGGTAGGGGAATACCGAGCATTAGGGCGTTATGACGTCATCGAGAGTAGGCATGCCCTCGGGACGAGTCACGTGTATATTATGTTCTAGACTATTCATGCGGTCCTAGGTTTTCCCATGTATATCAGCACTTAGTTATCTGCGGCGGATGATTAAAGTGCATTGTTTGGTTGGTTATTCTTGCTTGTTATTTTCCATTTCCCTTATGTGATCATTGTTTTTGTCTTTGTGTATGATGCATCTCTTTGTTAAATGGGATAAAAATTGTCTTCAAAAGTTTGTGGAAAAAAGGTTTTTAAAATGTTTTACACTTCTATATCTCTCTTTCTTCAAAAAGGTTAAAGTTTCATCCTTGGAAAAGAAGCTAGTTTAAAATAAGAAGGGAAATGGATCTTGATTTGATTTTAATGAAAAAATGTGTGAAAAACTTACTTTTATATATTGTACTTCAAACCTGGAATTAATCTTTCTTTATTTAAAGGTAATGCATTGGGAATAGATTACTTGGGCACACATACTGAGTTTTAATACTCATGCCTATACTTCATTCTTGTTTTTAGTCTCAGGTGTAGGTTGCATTTTGATCTCGATCGCCTTGGGCAATGTTGAGACTTGGGTTTGGAGAGTGACCCGCGGGGTCACGTGGAGTTTAGTGGTCATCTGGTCTGGTTAGTTTTGCTTTTATATTCTTGCTTAGTTGGTCTGTTCAGTTTATTTACTTTTGGGGTGGCTTTATTATTATTCCGCTGCTTCTGTTTATTTATATTGGGAGAAATTGTTCCCATCATCACTCGGTTGATACCCTTGGCGCTTGTTGCCACCCCGAGAGGGTCGGGAACGCCTCTCGGGCCTTGTCTCGTTTCTACTCGGGTGACCGGTTCAGGGTCGACTCGGGTTGGTTCGTGACAAAATGGTATCAGAGGATAGGTTCTTTAGAGGACCTAGATTTCAGAGCACCCTTTGTTATTTGGGTTGTCAAGGTAGTTGGAGTAGGACTGTCGGAGCTTGGGGTGTAGGTTCCGGGGAGTGTCTGGCCAACACTTTCTGGGCCAAACCTCAAGTTATCATGAGAAGTCAGTTTTTCTTGGTTCATTTGGTTCTCTAGGGTTGCTTGGTGTTTGGGGAAATGAAATGATAGTCGGTCCAGTTGTCTCAGTGAGCTCGCAGGGTCTGACAATCTATGTGGAGCTAGGGAGGTGGTCCCGAAAGACTCTATGTGACAGTGGTTTGATTGACATATGACCACCAACCAAATGGCCAAGTCACCCATCGACACTAGTTTCCCCTGGTGTATTGTTTTGGATCCTTTTGAGATTTTGAGATTTTTGACTCGTTGAATGGTAGGTTTCTTTCGTTTGTATTAATGTTGGCTGGGATGGTTTTGGGGCGTCTTGTTTAGATTTTAAAATGATGTTTGGTTTGACAAAATGATGATTGGTTGGTCAAAAAAATTGAGATTTTCAAAACCAAAACATTGGATCTTTTTGAGAGTGAAATGGGTTAGTTTTGAAAATGGGAGTTATTTTGGAAAATGTTTTGGGGGGTTTTTGAAAGGTTTTGTGAAATGTGAAGTTGGATAATGAATGTGGAGTTTGAAAATGTTTTTCTTTGACGATGATGTGTGGTATTAAATTTGGTTGAGGTATTTTTAATGTGGTTTTAAAAGTGATAATGTTTCATTTATTCGGACCTTGGTATCCCTGTGAGTGCTCACATATATCTATATGGATGTATGTGTGTGGCAAGTGGATGGTTATTGGTATGTATGGGTGAGTTCTTGAGCCAACACAAGAATGTATGTATGTGAGGCTAAATGGATACCAATAGCGGGTGATTGGTTTGTAAGGCTTATTATGTTTTCTGAAAATGTTCTTCAATGAGGGGGATTTTAATGTTTTAAAATGTGTGAGTGTGATATTTCCCTTTTGTTTTTGGTGTTTTCCTTTTTGGACTTTGGCTTTGGTGTGTTGGATGTGTCATTGAAATCATATTTTGAGTTTGGGTTGATTTGAAAATGAGATGTGGAATTTTGATTTATGATATGTTTTGATTTGATTTCGTGCTCTATGTTTTCAGGTTTCGTCCCCACTGAGTTCTAAGGGATTTTGAGAAGCATCTGCGGGTATTTCTTTCACAGTGTGCCTTTTAGTTGATCAAGTTGTGCTTTAGACGTCTGGTTTGTCTATTTCGGATATGGAGCCTAGTGGTTCTCAATATCAGGAGTTCGTCCAGAGGTTCCGAGAGTCGAACCCTCCTCATTTCCATGGGCAGTCGGAACCAGGGAAAGCTGAGGAATGGCTGTGAAATATCTAGGAGATATTTTTTCGGCTTGAATCTCCTGAACCTCTCAAGTTGGAACTTGCCACTTTCACGTTGGAAGGCCTAAGTCGGGAATAATGGAAATATGTTCTTCAGGATGAACCGTAGAAGAATTACTCTTGGGAATGCTTTAAAGCCTTGTTCATCCAACAATATTTCCTCGATGATGTGAAGATATTGATGGTTTCAAGGTTGTACGGTCTTGAGCAGAGCAATTCAACGGTTTGGAGTATGCTAAGAGCTTCGTCGAGTTGGTGCTGTATCTCCCAAACCTTGTCGGGGATGAATTTTTGAAAGCTCGATTCTTTGAAAGGGGTCTCCGATCAGAATTCCTCCCACCCGTGCCTTCATTCCTTGATGATTATGAAGAAGTCGTGAGGCAGTCTATTCAATTCGAAGCCGATTTAGCATTGTCTGGCCAGTCGAGAAGGGGTACAAAAATGTCGTTGTTTTCCGCCTCACCAAATTCATCCGAGAGGAAGTACTGGTTGTGTTTTCAGTGTGGGAAGTTGGGGCATAGGAAGTTTTCATGTCGCGAAGCACCTAAGATCTGTAGTACCTATGGATGTTTAGGTCATTTGCAAATGTTTTTCCAGGTCGGCGCCAGGAAGTGACATGGGACCAGACCCACTCCCTTAGAGAACCTTTCAGCTCAGTTGGATGAATGTAGCGCTGACGCAAGATCAATCAGAAGCTTTTCTTTTATTGTAAATTCCCTTTTTGTTGTAATTAAAGTAATCTGTGGTGTTTCTTCTTTTGGGTGTGAAGAATGATGTTGCAGGTCCTTTTGGAAATTTGTTTTAATGAGAATGTCTTTGTAGTGTTTTTAATGTTGCTGATGTAGAATGGTCGTGTTTTTCGTCCCATGTTTTGTTTCTTAGGGTTTTTCTGGCCTTCATTACGATTCTCATCTGTGGTGTTTTTAATTAATTTTTGCTTGTTCTATACTTAAATGGTGTGGTGTAAAAGTTGTTTTGAGAGGATTTGATGAGAAATTGGGTTTAGAATGATTTTCTACATGAAATTGTGTGTGTATTTTATGTGTAAAATCTTGTTTTGCTTCATGAAAGGGTTTTATAAATTGTGTAAATAGATTATTATATTGTTTGAGTGATGTGAAATATGTTTTTGAAGGGTTTGACATGCTCGTGTATTAGGTTCGGGTTTTGTATTTGAAATTGGCTATGTTTTATGTGAGTGTCTTGGTGTGGCGTTTCATGAAAATGTTTTTGAGGGTTGTTTGGTGGGTGCGAACATTGTTCTAAGGGAACTTAAGGTGCAAATGATTTTGGAAAAGGGTTTTGAATGAAAATGAAATATTTTACATGTGAACTTGTTTTTTATTTTTCAATATCAATTGTATATGGTTTTGAATGGTGAAAGTCATGTTTTCAAAATGTTCTTGGTTTATGTAAGGTTTTACAAAGGGGCTTGGCCCATGGCTTTGGTTGAATGCTTGCACCCATTTTTATTGTTTCAATTTTATTTAAAGTTTTTGGTAATCTTCGATTCTCTTTTGGGTTAATTAGATTGTTCGGTGTCTTCTTGAAGGATTGTACACACATACATAGGTATGTATACCTATATATATATATCCTCCTTGCACATATTCCCTCATGGCACGGGGAATATGTGTATTGAATTAAGGGCTATATATATAGGAGTGTGTGTGTGAAATTGTGGGGCGATCTTCGTCAAGGGCATCAGGTGTCGAATTGTTTGTATTGGTCTGCTCCCTTTTAAGGTAGGATCTATACGCATTAACCTTTAAATTTAGGAATCATTTATTTCTCGCATTTTCACATAGTTTTAATATTAATTATCGATATAGAACTATTAGTAAAATCATCTGTCACGAATTGGAGTGGTTTATTTCTTGAAATGTGTTGCAATAAATGCTTTGATTTTTTTTCACATCAATTGCCTGATGAAATGAACCTTTGGCCCTTATAAATGTGCTTTAGATTTAAAGTGGTGAATTGAATTTCTTAAATGGTTTTCCAAGTGCATTTTTGGTTTTCAAAGTAATAGCGCATGTTGCTTCTTTTGGAAATGATTTAGTGTTAAGCGATTACTTGAGCCCTGTTTGGTACTTTGTAAAATTAATTACTTTAAAAACCCTCTTCGGGATGAACCTCTTTCCTTGTTAGATGTTGACGGGAATGGGTGTTCCTCAGATGGGACTTCCCTTATGTGTTGATGGTTGAAGGCAGGAGGGAGAAAATCCCTTGGAGTGGTTCAAGGGTGATTTTGTGTGTGTGTGTGTGGATGGTGTAAGATGAAAATGCATGTGTTGGATTGCTTGGTTAGTATTTGTTGACTCACCCCCCTTTTTATTCTGAACATGGGAACCTAGCATAGCGAGCGATTTTTCTGTGAATGATTGCTGCACTAGATTAGATTATGCACTGGCTAGTGGCGTTTAGTATGAATTTTGCTCTGCAAGGGGAGTGGACCCCTCGGTTAGGCCAGGTAAGGCAATACCGAGCGTTAGGGCGTTATGACGTCATCGAGAGTTGGCATGCCTTCAAGATGATTCACATGTATAGTATGTTCTAGACTATTCATGAGCTCCTTGGTTTTCCCATGTATATCAGCACTTAGTTATCTACAATGGATGATTGAGATGAATTTTTTGGTTGGTTATTCTTGCTTGTTATTTTTCATTGCCCTTGTGTGATCATTGATTTTGCCTTTGTGTATGATGCATATCTTTGTTAAAGTGTATAAAAATGATCTTCAAAAGTTTGTGGAAAAAATGTTTTTAAAATGTTTTACACTTCTATATCCCTCTTTCTTTAAAAAGGTTAAATCTTCATCCTTGGAAAAGAACCTAGTTTAAAATAAGATGGGAAATGGGTCTTGATTTTCTTTTAATGAAAAAATGTGTGGAAAACTTACTTTTATATATTTTAGTTCAAACCTATAATTAATGTTTCTTTATTTAAAGGTAATGCATTGGGAATAGATTACTTGGGCACACCTACTGAGTTTTAATACTCATGCCTATACTTGATTCTTGTTTTTAGTCTCAGGTGCAGGTTGCAGTTTGATCTTGATCGACTTGGGCGATGTTGAGTCTTGGGATCAAAGAGTGACCCGCGGGGTCATGTGGAGTTTAGTGGTCATCAGGTCCGGTTAGTTTTGCTTTTCCATTCTTGCTTAGTTGTTCTGTTCAGTTTATTTACTTTTGGGGTTGCTTTATTATTATTCTGCTGCTTCTATTTATTTATATTGGGAAAAATCGTTCCCATTGTCACTCTGTTGATGACCTTGGCGCTTGTCGCTAACCTGGGAGGATCGGGAACGCCTCTCGGGCCTTATCGCAGGCCAACTCGGGTGACCAATTCAGGGTCGTCTTGGGTTGGTTTGTGACATAAACCTTATCAATTGATGCCAAATTAAATCACACAAAATGTGAAGATCATAAAATCATTTAAAGGGTGATTTATAAAACATGGCATATTGAAAAATAGGCCCCTTTTAAGATTAATAGGAAATATTAAGACAAATAATAAAAGGGATTAACAAAGAATATCATTAATAGTAATTAACAAATATCACATGAATCTATACATATTTTTAATTTTAAAATAATAAATGATTACATTAGTGGTATGTAATATAATGCCCCACCCTTAAACATTACATAATCTTGAGTTTTGATCAAGAATTTACTTTCTTTTACATTGAGGATCTTTTCAGGTTTCAAGCTTTAGAGAATTAGGTCATAACTATTACATTACATCTCAAATATTATAATGTAGATGCTTCTACTCTATCCAATAAAACTCTTTAAATAAAATAATAATTCTTTTTCTTGATAAAAATCTTCTCGAATTCTTCCTTTCTCTTACCCTTCCTTATACCCTGTGAAAAACATTTCAAAAACATGAGATGAGCATAAAAAAGATCAGTAAGGGATATAAAATAAGGAAAGAAAACATTAGTCCATAAATATATACAAATCAATGAAATCATACTTTTTACTCATAAAACATAAGCTCTTTAACATACCTCATGAAATCATAAGATTTATGAATAACTCATAGAAATCATAAATCATAATTGTAACTTGTGGCATTCATAACATACTTACATTGTAGCTATCACAACAACATAGAGAGTAACCTTCATGGTTACGTTTGGAATACCCATCACAGTATATTCCCTAAATCTCTTAGGAGAAACTTTAACATTTACCTATGTCGTGTTACCCAGTGCATTGGAGAGCTATCACAGCCTCACCTGCCCTTGGTTTATCACAGAACCACCCATATACATAAACAATGCCTAAGAACCATAACATAATCATAACACATAAAACAAGCATAAAGGAAAGACAACATTTCCACATTGCAATCACAAGATATCATTTCAAGATATTGACATAATAAATCCTTTTCCAAAACCATTTAAAACATTTAATAAAGAATTTTTTGAATCAAAGTGTCCTATACCACTTTGAAACTTTTAATAATTTCAAGAATTAAAATTTTAAGACATATATGTCCATATAAATAAATTCTTAAAACCATTATGAAAACATGGACAATAATGAGAAAGATTTAGAAGATTAAATCTTTAAAACTTTTAAAATGATGTTTTTGTTAAAGAGTCTTGTAACACTTGAGAAAAACTTGAACAAAAATAATTAAAGAATAACATCAAATGAATCTTTAGATATAATGAGAATATTGAAATTCATGATATAAAATTTCAAAAGGGTTGTACATACACCTTATAGGATATTAAAGGTGCAGAATATCAAGATATGCCTCAATGAAAGGTGATTGAGACATAGTCCCTTACAAAGATCGTAACATTAGATTAATGATAAATCAATGACATAATTATGTGTGAAAAATATAAATAAACCCAATATAAGTGGATATTAAGTTTAAAATAATTATAGGTCATTCACAAATATTCTTGAAAAAACAAAATTAATGACATGGATATTTAACTCAATGAATGGAGATTGAGTTATGATTTCCCTTACCTTGAGTCTGACTTGACTCGTTCGTTCTTTAATTTCCTGAATAATAAACTTAGGTTAATTTATACTTTCTTTAGACACTTTTTAAAGTTTATTATTCATTTTATATCACTTATTACCATGTTATAACAATTAGTTAATTATTTGAGTTCATATCAGACGTTTTGTCGATGTTTGGTACTTGAGTAAAAAATGAACTTGTTTTGATGAAAATTATCCATGTGGTCATAAGTACATTATCTATAGAATTATATTCATGATTTAAATATCATATATATAAAATATATATGTATTTATAAGAGTACATAACATTTGGATATAAGAAATTAAATGCACTGTTCATGGAGATGGTAGGTCGTATGTATGCATGAACACTACTTTCATTTCTTTGTCATATTAAAGGAATGAAAAATAAATGATACATAGGTATATTATAATTCTAGTATAATATCCATGTTATATATGTTACATAAGTCCATTAACTCAATCCTTTATATGTTCCATGTATGGCATGAATGAGTCATATCATTTTGAGGGAGTGGTAGTCCACACTTCCTCAAATGAAATTATCGTATTTACACATTATGGAAATTATAAAGGTATGTTGTAAATAAAAATTTCAGAAGTATAGAGACAATACAAATATAATATATATCACATATAAATACAGTTTCATCATAATGGCCACCATGATAGGTGGTAGTAGAAAATTGAACAATCATTCTTTCGTGAGGTAGTAACTCATTGTACACAGAAACAATATGTTTTATATCCATTAGATGAAGGTGTGCGTAAGTGTAGGTCGAAACCTTAGCATAAAAACATCCTAGTATATATAGGATATTGGTTTTGTTATAAAATAATGGAATAAAAATAGCACAGTGGGTGTAGAAGGAAAATAAAGGAACAGATCTTGAGAGAAGACGTTACCTCAAAATTGGGTAACTCCTTTTGATTTGAGCCGAAAAGGGTTCTTTGAATTGCCTTCTACCTAAGGTAAGGATTCTAGGAGTAAGTTACAGATGTTTGGATCTTATTTGAGTAGGATTTGGATGATCCAAGGGGCTTTAGAGGTGTGAGTAAGCGGGTAGAGGTGGTGTCCTTTTATAAGAGAGAGGAGGGGCACTTTAGGAAAGTCTTGAAATATTATTTTATTATAAATTAATTTTTGAATTCTAATAGATCCAAAGTGATTAATTTCTTGTATAAGATGAGGATAGGTCTAAATCCTCTAAACCAATCAGTTTCAAACAAGTTTATGTCACAAAATTAACTTTATCTTTTAGCTTTAACACTTAGTTAAAAACATTAACTCTTACCATGTCTTCTTGCATTTTCATAATATATGGTTACTATAGTTATTATAAAATACCAAGAGAACCAAAAGTGGATCATTAATGACATTTTTAACATTATATAATTTAGTTGGCCGAATGTTATATTTTTAGGACTATTATATCATTTAATAAAATAGTATTCTTTTTAAAACTCATTTATGTCAATTTTGACACTATTTAGTAATTGATTTTTGTTAAAGTCATAAAAACTTGATTCCTTAGAACCAAATGCATTAAATCATCCCTCACATTTAAATTTCATCCAAAAAATTCTTGTATGGAATAAAAATGTTCAAATTACATTTATTTTAATATTTATAATATCATTTATTTGAATATTTCATTAATAAGGTAATCACTACACCATCATTGCATCATAAATAAATTTACTTATTTAGTGTATAAAAATTATAAATAAAAAAATGATTTAGGAAATATTTTTATCTTTCTAATGAATATTTATAGTCCAAGTGATTAATTATATAACCCCACATTAAAATTGTTTTAGTAAAAAGATACATGTTTATGTTATATTTCCCTTTACTTTAAATTAATTATTATAACATGTCATTTTCACACCCAAGTGGTTCTAAAATACCAAAAAATTGGCCTAAGGGTTGTTTTGGTTTCCTAGGACTCATCAAGAACACGTTTTAGGGTAGTTTTATATTATTATAATATTATTTTTATCCTTATTTACCTAATTTACCCTTTAACTGTGGTAAATAAAAATAATTACTAAAGTTATGATACATAATGTCTGTCACAAACCAACCCGAGTCGACCCTAAACTGATCACCCGAGCCGGTCTGCGATATGACCTGAGAGGCATTCTCGATCCTCCTGGGCTAGCGAAAAGCACCGGGGCATCAACAGAGGCTGTGGGTGTGGCATCCCGCCTTTTTATAACATAAACTTTCATTACATTACACAAAACTGAGGATCTTTAGAGTTTAGTGTCTTGGAAACCAGGAACATAATATATGAAAACAACATAAAACATTCTTCTTAAACACTTGAAAGGCTTCTCCTGAAGTTCATCCTAGGTTAATTACTGCATCTCATAACCTGGGGACATACATCAAAAGAGAGGGTGAGCAGAAGACCCAGTAAGGGAAACAAGAGAAACATTTTACATGTGCACTTGAGATACTTCCAATAAGGTCATGAAAAGAACTTTAAGGCATGAGAAAGAAATCATGAGGCATATCATAATAAAAATAACATTTTTCATAACTTGAAGATGTGACTACAACATTTTACAAAGACAATCATTTCTGTTTCACTAAGGTCCATCCCCAAGGTGTCAATAAAAATTTCCAAGGTTATTCACCAAGGTATCAGTCTAAATGGTCATCTCTAGAGATTAAGTCTTTACCCAATGCATTGGAGCGCTATCAGGACGCACCCTTAAATTTGTCTTTATCATAATGTGAGCCACATATATCATCATCAATCATTTCATAAAGAACCCATATAGCATAAAAGAAATGGGTTTCATTTCATAATCATAACGTTTTAAAAACTGCTTTAAAGACATGATCTTTATGTCACTTTAAAACCCACAAAAAAGGAAAGTGGGTCTCATGTATGTAAATCCCAGAATTTAAAATAGAACATTTTGGTATATATGTGAATACCCCTTTATAAGAAAGATCTTTGAGTATTCACTTAATAAAATAAAAGAACTTTAGAAAAAGAGAGAGACATTTTGAGACGGAAATTCTGTAGCATAAATTAGATGGAAGAAAGACAAAAATTAGATTTCTCTTATGAAAATTCGGCAGCCTAACGACATCACTTAAACTTCAACAAAAATGAATTGAAAAGATCAAATAGGGTCCCTCATCATATGAACATAAGAGTTCAGTATGATAGATATAGAGATCATACCCCAACATAATTAAAAAGGAACTTGAAAGACTTGACATGAAAGTAGAACTTTGAAAAATGAGAAGGGTGAAAGAATCCCTTAAAAATTCGGCAGCCTAACGGCGCCACTTAAACTTTCTTAAAACGAATTGATTAGAGCAAGAGGGGGTATCTTATCATATGAACATGAAAAGGGAAGTAAGATGAATATAGAAGAACATCATCCAACATAAGAACATGGAGCATAAAAGAAATGACATAAAAGAGATTACTTGAAAAGAAAGAGAAAGGTCAGATCCCTTACCTTAAAACGTAACCCTTAAAACTCAAAGGTTTGGACCTTGAGGGCTTGAGGGCACCTTGGGAGGACTCCTTGGGAGGTAAGGAGACCAGGACTTCATTGAGGATGGTTTTGGAGTCGAATGGATGAGAGGAGGGCTTGGTATTTATAGGGAAAGTGAGGGGACAAGACATTAATGGCCAAGGGACACCTCATTGGTGGTTTTGGCAAAACCATGGGCTTGCCCATGGTATTTGCCTATGATATTGGCCACTTGGGACACCTCACACAATAATTCATCCCCTTTAGTCGACCATCCCTTAAAATATCTCATGACATCATCATGACACAGTTATGATGTCATTTAACATACCGAAACCCTAAAACTACATTTTTACTATTCACTGAAAATTCATCTTTCTCAGAAAAATCCCAAACCATTACCATAACATAATATCGATGCTCTGAGTACAAAAATAAAGTCCATTTTATAAATATAATTTTCTAAATATTCTTAATTAAATTTTTAAATAAAAAACACTATTCACCTGAAAAAACTAATACTTGATTAATAATTTATGAAACCGTTATTTAACCATTTTATTGAATCACATTACGTAATCAAGGTGTCTAAATTATATTAAAACTTTCTTTAAGTGAGATTACTAATCCATTTGGTCACATTACTAATCCTAAGTATAAAATCACTATTCATAATTTACTATTTATCAAAAATTATGTTGATATTATTAGACTCCAAATTCCTTACTGATTAATTTTACAGAAGACCATTTTTTGAAAATCATTACACATCATTAATTATTTAAGGTTTACATAAATATTTTAAAATATCCTTTTTTCCAAAATTCATCAATAAAATACATCCTAAAATTATCCAGACATTTGAAATTTCACAAACATCACTAAAGGAAGAAATCTCAATTTATTCATCCCAAAGGATTACACAAAGAAGCTACGACCTCGTCACATAGCCCCTTATAACACCAGCATATGACCTAAGTGTAAGGTGTGTTATGGTGAAAGAATCTGAGGGAGGCTCAGATAACATTGCCCTAGTAGTAATCTCTACTAACTTGAACTTCTCCCGCATGCGTTTCCGTTCAAGCTTGACACGCTGGAGTTTGGCTTGGGCTTGGTCCAAAGCGAAGCCCAAAGATGCCACCTCCTTCCCAAGCTCTGATAAGTGGGATTCATAAGGTTCGAGTCTACTGGATGAAGCCATCGACTCCTCTTTCTGCATTAACCATTAACATCTCTATTAAATCGTTAAGAGTAAGTTAATATACTATTTAAAAAGTTTGGGTTGTTACATTCTTCCCCCCTTAAGAAATTTTGTCCCCGAAATTTTATACATGAGGCCTAGTCGAAAAGGTGAGGGTACTTTTGCTTCATTGTTTCCTCAGGCTCCCAAGTCGCTTCTTCATATTTATGATTCCTCCACAACAATTTCACAAGGTGGGTAGTCTTGTTTCGTAGAACCTTGTCTCTACGGTCTAAGATCTCCACTGGGTGCTCCTCATAAGAGAGGTCATGTTCCAGTTGTACCACCTCTGGGTTCAGTACATGCGAAGGGTCGGGTATGTACTTTCTCAAGAGAGATACATGGAAGACATCGTGAACTTGAGCTAGGTTCGGTGGAAGTGCTAGACGATAGGCCACTGCTCCTATGTGATCAAGGATTTCATAGGGGCCAATGTACCTAGGGCTGAGCTTCCCTTTCTTCCCAAACCACATGAATCTCTTCCATGGAGAAATTCGAAGGAAGACTTTGTCGCCAACACCAAACTCCAAGTCCCTTCGACGGTTGTCAGCATAGCTCTTCTGCCGACTCCGATCAGCCTTTATGTGTTGTTGGATGACATGAACCTGTTCTGTCATCTCTTGCACAAGATCAGCCCCAAGAAGCTTTCTCTCACCAGTTTCATCCCAACAACTAGGAGTTCTACATCGCTTTCCATACAGAGCTTCATAGGGTGCCATCTGAATACTCGAATTGAAGCTGTTGTTATAGGAGAACTCAACTAATGGGAGGTGTTGATCCCATCCACCTTTAAATTCTATTGAGCATAATCTCAGCATGTCTTCGAGTGTCTGAATAGTCCTTTCAGATTGGCCATCAGTTTGAGGATGATAGGCCGTACTAAAATTCAATTCAGTATTCAGAGCATGTTGAAGACTTCTCCAGAATTTTGATGTGAATCTTGGATCACGATCAGACACGATGGATAGTGGTACCCCATGTAGCCTTACCACTTCCTTTACGTATATCGTGGCAAGTTGATCTAGAGAGAAATCTTCCCGAATAGAGATAAAATGGGCGGTCTTGGTGAGACGGTCCACAATAACCCATATCGCATTGTTTCCTTTGGATGTTTTCAGGAGACCAGTTACAAAGTCCATAGTGATATTATCCCACTTCCATACTGGTATGGGTAGCGGTTGTAATACCCCCTTAGGAAGTTGTCGTTCTACCTTTACTTGCTGACACACCAGGCACCTTGTAGTGTAATCAGCAATCTCCCTCTTTATGTTATCCCGCCAATAATGATCACGAAGGTCTCTATACATTTTAGTGCTTCCCAGATGTATAGAGAAAGTAGAGCTATGAGCTTCATCCATCAGTTCTTTCTTTAACTCCGGAATAGATAGAACACATAGTCTTGTATGAAATTTCAATACACCTTCTTGATCAATATTGAAATCAGGGAACTTCCCATCCTTTACAGCCTCAAACTTCTCCTGTAGCAAAGGATCTTTTTTTTGAGCCTTCTTGATCTTCTCTAGTAATGAAGTTTGAGAAATCATTTGGGATAATGTTGATGATGTCCCTTCCCTTACAATTCCCATGTCCAGTTTTACTAGATCTTTAATCAAGGGATCTCCTAGGATCCTCATTGTTGCCAGAACAACAGGATCTTTCCTGCTTAACGCATCCGCGACTTTGTTTGCTCTTCCAGGGTGATAATGAATTGAACAATCATAGTCTTTAATAAGCTCCAACCATCTCCTTTGTCTCATGTTCAATTCTTTCTGCGTGAAAATATACTTTAAACTTTGGTGGTCGGTGTATATATCACATTTCTCCCCATAAAGATAGTGCCTCCATATCTTTAGAGCAAAAACAACTGCCGCTAGATCTAGATCATGCGTAGGATAATTCTACTCATGAATCTTCAACTGTCGAGATGCATAAGCAATTACCTTGTCATTTTGCATGAGGACGCACCCAAGCCCTTTCAGAGATGCATCGCTAAAAATAAAGAATCCTTCTCTGATGGAGGGTAGTGTTAACACAGGTGCAGTAACCAATATCTTCTTCAACTCTTGGAAACTTTCCTCACATTCCTTTGTCCAGATGAACTTAACCCCTTTTCGAGTCAACTTGGTTAGCGGATTATAAAGCCGTGAAAAGTTTTTCACAAACCTCCTATAATATCCTGCTAAACCAAGGAAACTACGAATCTCAGTTACTGTTGTGGGTTGAGGCCACTCCTCCACAACCATTGTCTTTGCAGGGTCAAACGAGATTCCTTCATTGGTTACGATGTGCCCCAAGAAAGCCACTTGTTGTAACCAAAACTCACACTTGCTGAACTTTCCAAAGAGCCTCTCCTTCCGCAGAGTTTTCAAAATAACCCTCAGATGATCTTCATGCTCCTCACGAATTTTTGAATATATCAAAATATCATCAATAAAAACTACCACAAAGTTATCAAGGTAGTCCTTAAAGACTCTATTCATCAAATCCATGAAAATAGCAGGAGCATTAGTCAAGCCGAAGGGCATAACAGTAAACTCATAATGCCCATATCTTGATCGGAAGACAGTCTCTGGAATATCTTACTTCTCCACCCTCAGTTGATGATAACCGGATCAAAGGTCAATCTTGGAGAAGAATTGAGCCCCACGAAGTTGGTCAAATAAATCATCAATTCTTGGAAGAGGGTATCTGTTCTTCACTATGATCCCGTTCAGTTCTCTATAATCAATGTATAGCTGCATTGATCCATCATTCTTCTTCACAAAGAGAACTGGTGCTCCCCAAGGAGACACACTCGGTCGGATAAACCCCTTCTCCAACAAGTCTTGGAGTTGTTTCTTTAACTCTTCTAGCTCCACATTTGCCATTCTATATGGGGTCTTTGATATTGGTTGAGATCCAGATACGAGTTCAATGGATAACTCTACCTCTCTTTCTGGGGGAGGTCCAGGTAACTCCTCAGGAAATACATCCATGTATTCTTGAACAATCGGAACATCTTCTATTTGTATACTCCCTTTTCCTTCTTCATCATCACCGATTAACTCCATAAAGAAATCTATAGGAGGTGCTTCTAGATAGGGATCAGTTCGAGATATCTCTCCTTGGAAGATAATTGTAGGTCGTTCATTCAAGACTACTGGGATTTCCTTACTTCTGCATTTGATCTTAGCATTATACTTTGAGAGCCAGTCCATCCCTAGTATAACGTCAAATTCCAACATGGGAATGACTACTAGATTTGCGATAAGATTGTGCTCACTGAAGTAAACACTAGAGTCTCTAAACACTGTTGATGCATGGATAATCCCACTTGGAGTCTTGACTGACAATTCTACCTCAAGCAGTTCAGGGATTGATTCTATATTCTTTGCAAACTTGGAGGAAATAAAGGAATGCGTAGAACCAGAATCAAACAAAGTACTTGCTAGTTTTGAGAGGACAACAAGAGTACCTGCTACCACGTCGTTCGGAACTTCAAATCCAGTTGTTGTGATAGCAAAAGAACGACCTTTCTCCCTTGGCCTTTGCTGAGGTTGATGGTGATTCCCCTCCACTACCATCGGACTTGGACAGTGATTAGAAAAGTGCCCAAGCTGTCCACACTTGAAGCATTTGACTTTGGGTAGGGTCGGAACCATCTTTCCTCTGTCGTTAGTGTTGGGAAGTTGAGGATTCACCTCACTATGACAATTTCGAGCAATATGGCCTTCTCTTCCACACTTGTAACACTTTCCTCTTCCGACCAAGCTGTTCCTCGGATGCTTCTTCCCACATTTATTGCATGTGGTAAGTTGCATTTGCTTTCCACCTCTTCCCTGATCAAAAGTCTTCCCTAGACTGGGATCCAACGATCTCTTCTTGTCATTTGATTTATGAGACCACTGTGTCTCACCAAACTCTAGCTTGACTTTCATTGCACTCCGCACGATCTCCTCATAGCTATCGTAGTCCCGGTTGGCTAGGTTCTTCCGCAGATGAGGTCTCAGTCCACCGAAAAACCTGTCAACCTTCCCACTTGGATCCATGACAAAGCTAGAGGTATATCGTGAAAGTCGGGTGAAGTTCATCTCATAGCTTCCGACAGATTCGTTCTCATTTTGCTTCTGCTCGAGAAACTCTTTCTCCATTCTCGTTCTCATGGAACGAGGGAAATACTTATTAAAGAATATTCCTCGGAACTCTTCCCACTCCATAGCTTCCATCTCTCCTCGTGGCTTCGTGTTTTTGATCAGTGACCACCACTGATCAACTTCTCCCTCTAGGCAGTAAACAGCAAGGGTGACTTTTTCTTGTTCCGAACAATAAAGTACAGAAAATATCTTTTCAATGGAGCTTATCCATTGTTCCGCAACCAATGGGTTAGTAGATCCACTGAATGTTGGTGGTCGTTGACGCATGAAGGTCTCAACAGAATGTTGTTCCCTTCGTGGTGAGATCGACCTCTCAGCTTGATTCAAGTTATTACTCATAACTTGAGTCAGTTAGTTCATCATTCGCAAGAATGTTTCCATTCCGGCTTCCATCGGAGGGTCGTCAGCACATGGTGCATTGCGGTCACTATCTGCATGGTTTCTCCTATTGCCCTCCATTTTCTAAAAGAATAAAACCTTAGTGAGAAACTTATTTCATTTATGAATCTTTTAACTAAGACTTCATTCTTAGACAATTACACTTCTTTATAATTCCTTCATAATGATTCATAAAAAGCTTGTGATTAACCAAACATATCCCCCGTGAGTGTCGTAACCAAGAGTACAACAAGACCCGTTATCGTGCACCAGTTCCCGTTCGAGTCTAGCTCAAAGTGGTGTTTTTGGGTTTTACCCCTATGTAGATCTGTGCCAGAGCCGCCTCTACCTGCTCGTATCCAGACAAAGATGTATTTGTTTGATAAACCACTTACTCAATACTTACCAAAATACCAGGAAGTTTTCCTATATTTAAACTTTTCTATAGGGTTCTTCCTAAAGTTTTTATATCCTAATTTCCACAAATAACTAAACCATAATTTGATACCAACTGTGGAATCCCGCCTTTTTATAACATAAACTTTCATTACATTACACAAAACTGAGGATCTTTAAGGTTTAGTGTCTTGGAAACCAGGAACATAATACATGAAAACAACATAAAACATTCTTCTTAAACACTTGAAAGGCTTCTCCTTAAGTTCATCCTAGGTTCATTACTGCATCTCATAACCTGGGGACATACATCAAAAGAGAGGGTGAGCAGAAGGCCCAGTAAGGGAAACAAGAGAAACATTTTACATGTGAACTTGAGATACGTCAATAAGGTCATGAAAAGAACTTTAAGGCATGAGAAAGAAATCATGAGGCATATCATAATAAAAATAACATTTTTCATAAGTTGAAGATGTGGCTACAAAATTTTACAAATACAATCATTTCCGTTTCACCAAGGTCCATCCCGAAGGTGTCAATAAAAATTACCAAGGTTATTCACCAAGGTATCAGTCTAAATGGTCATCTCTAGAGATTAAGTCTTTACCCAATGCATTGGAGCGCTATCAGGGTGCACCCTTAAATTTTTCATTATCATAATGTGAGCCACATATATCATCATCAATCATTTCATAAACAACCCATATAGCATAAAATAAATGGGTTTAATTTCATAATCATAATGTTTTAAAAACTGCTTTAAAGACATGATCTTTATGTCACTTTAAAACCCACAGAAAAGGAAAGTGGGTCTCATGTATGTAAATCCCAAAATTTAAAATAGAACATTTTGGTATATATGTGAATACCCCTTTATAAGAAAGAGCTTTGAGTATTCACTTAATAAAATAAAAGAACTTTAGAAAAAGAGAGAGACATTTTGAGACGGAAATTCTGCAGCATAACGGCTATGTTACGAGGTTTTAGAAAACATTGAAAAGAGAGGGGACATGGGCCAAACAATCATAAAAGACCCATAAAACAGTAGAGGGACTGAATATGAAGAATATATGAACATGCTAATGAAATTTTAAGGACATACCATTTGAAATGAAAAACATGGAAGGAAGACAAAAATTAGATTTCTCTTATGAAAATTCGGCAGCCTAACGACGTCACTTAAACTTCAACAAAAATGAATTGAAAAGATCAAATAGGGTCTCTCATCATATGAACATAAGAGTTTAGTATGATAGATATAGAGATCAAACCCCAATATAATTAAAAATGAACTTGAAAGACTTGACATGAAAGTAGAACTTTGAAAAATGAGAAGGGTGAAAGAATCCCTTAAAAATTCAGCAGCCTAACAGCGCCACTTAAACGTTCTTAAAACGAATTGATGAGAGCAAGAGGGGGTATCTCATCATATTAACATGAAAAGGGCAGTAAGATGAATATAGAAGAACATCATCCAACATAAGAACATGGAGCATAAAATAAATGACATAAAAGAGATTACTTGAAAAGAAAGAGAGAGGTCGGATCCCTTACCTTAAAACGTAACTCTTAAAACTCAAAGGTTTGGACCATGAGGGCTTGGGGGAACCTTGGGAGGACTCCTTGGGAGGTAAGGAGACCAGAACTTCGTTGAGGATGGTTTTGGAGTCGAATGGATGAGAGGAGGGCTTGGTATTTATAGGGAATGTGAGGGGACAAGGCATTAATGGCTAAGGGACACCTCATTGGTGGTTTTGGCAAAACCATGGGCTTGCCCATGGTATTTTCCCATGGTATTGACCACTTGGGACAACTCACACAATAATTCATCCCCTTTATTCGACCATCCCTTAAAATATCTCATGACATCATCATGACACAGTTATGATGTCATTTACCATACCGAAACCCTAAAACTGCATTTTTACTATTCACTGAAAATTCATCTTTCTCAGAAAAATCCCAAAAAAATACCATAACATAATATCGATGCTCTGAGTTCAAAAATAAAGTCCATTTTATAAAAATAATTTTCTAAATATTTTTAATTAAATTTTTAAATAAAAAACACTATTAACCCGAAAAAACTAATACTTGATTAATAATTTATGAAACCATTATTTAACCATTTTATTGAATCAAATTACGTAATTATGGTGTCTAAATTATATTAAAACTTTCTTTAAGTGAGATTACTAATCCATTTGGTCACATTACTAATCCTAAGCATAAAATCACAATTCATAATTTACTATTCATCAAAAATTAAGTTGAACTTATTAGACTCCAAATTATTTACTGAACAGTTTTACAGAAGACCATTTTTTGAAAATCATTACACATAATTAATTATTTAAGGTTTACATAAATATTTTAAAATATCCTTTTTTCCAAAATTCATCAATAAAATACATCCTAAAATTATCCGGACATTTGAAATTTCACAAACATCACTTAAGGAAGAAATCTCAATTTATTCATCCCAAAGGATTACACAAAGAAGCTACGGTCTCGTCACATAGCCCCTTATAACACCAGCATATGACCTAAGTGTAAGGTGTGCTATGGTGAGAGAATATGAGGGAGGCTCAGATAACATTGCCCTAGTAGTAATCTCTACTAACTTGAACTTCTCCCGCAGGCGTTTCCGTTCAAGCTTGACACGTTGGAGTTCAACTTGGACTTGGTCCAAAGCGAATCCCAAAGATGCCAACTCCTTCCCAAGCTATGATAAGTGGGATTCATAAGGTTCGAGTCTACTGGATGAAGCCATCGACTCCTCTTTCTGCATTAACCATTAACATCTCTATTAAATCGTTAAGAGTACGTTAATATACTATTTAAAAAGATTGGGTTGTTACAGTGGGAATGATTTCGCCCAATATAAATAAATAAAGCAGTAGAAATAATACAGAGAATTGCAGAATAAATAGACTGAGTAAAGTGACTAAACAAGAACCGAAGTAAATAAAGCTAACCAAACTCGATGTCCGGACTAACTCTGTGTGACCTCGCGGGTCACTCTTCGACTCAACGATCAAGCATCACCCAAGGCGAGCGCACTCAAGCTGTATCCTGCACAAACACTAAAAACAGAACAGAACAATAGGCGTGAGTATTAAAACTCAGTAGGTTAGCCTAATATATATTCTCAATGCACTACCTTAAAAATAAAAGAAACACCATTTCACGTATGAACTACAATTTATAAAATAATGTTTTTCTAAATATTTTACTTAAATGAAAAGTACAAACCATTGCCCTTAACCATTTTCCAAATTTGGGGTCATTTCATTAGTGTCAATGGATTTTTAGAAAGGGAAAGTGATGCTTATATTTTCAAATTTGTACAAAGAGGATTAAACACTTTCATTTGAAAACCATTTCTAGAAGCCAAGTCAAAACCAATTTATCACTTTACAAGGAAAACAATATACAAAAATGCACAAAAGTAAGTACACAACAAGCGAAATGTAGCAATACATACAAGTACCAAATCATCACTACAAGTAACTGAAAGTCAACAAACGTGGGTGAACCGAGGAGATCAAGAATAATCCAAAAGAAACCAATACACGAGACCTCATTCCCATTGACATGTCACAAACGATGATATCAAAAAACTCAATATGCTCGACCATCCTTTCTCAGGCAAGCCGAGGGCAAAATCTCATAGTAATAAACCCAATATATCCACCTACTATGGGCCATTGGTCAATATCATAACCTACCAGTGCGACACTCATTCTTAGAACATTCTCTAAATATGCCAGATTTCCATGTCTTAAAAATTTGGAAAAGGGGGTGAGCCAACTGATGCCAGCCGAGCATCCAATCACATACATACATACATACATACACACACACACACACACATATATATATATAATAATGCACAACAGACATCACCCCGAGCCACTCCATGGGACAACCTCTTGCCTTTAAACCATTCGAGCACCCGGGAGCTTCTAAGCATGGGCCCCCCAAACAATATATCGCAACCAAGGCAGGAGAGTTACCTAAGAGGGTTTTCATCAAAAGAATTTCATCATTTTCCATAAAGTGCCAAACGAGCATTAAACACATTTCACAATCACTACTTTAAAGAGGAACCAAAACCAGTTTGAAACCATTTGAAGAGCCCCAAAATACTACTTCACAGGCTGCCAATATTTTTATAGAACCAAACCAAACCATTTTATTTTTCAAATAAACTATAAGAGCCAACCAGGCATTTCATCAAACACGAGGTGTGTAATATATAACAAGAAAATCCTATTTATCACATAACAAGGTATAAAACACCAATTTGCACCCCAAACAGAGAAACCAAGGATCATACATCAATATTTATTAATTAAAAGAGGTGAAAAAAGAATAAAATGCATGAATATTTAATTAAAAAGGAAAGTGAAAAGGGGAACCTACCTTGAGGTCAAAGCGCGGCGATAACGGAACTTCAGAAACAAGGCGCGACGATGGTGCTCACTCAAAAACGCCCCACACGGGTCCTAAAAAGTCAAACCGACCCAAAATAATATTTAATTAATAAAACCCCTAATAAACCAAGGTAATATATATATATATATATATATATATATATATCAAATAAAAACAAATGGGTATACCAAAGGGAGAGGTATTCGTACCGGAAGGAGCGGCGCACCTGCAAGGGATTGCGATGGCAGAGGCGATGCACCAGAGGTTGGAAGGTCAGAGGTGGCTCGCCAGTGTTGCGTATGCCGATCAGAGGAGGTTTCTGCGGTTGGAAACGAGATGACTAGGGATGCGGGTAGTCAGGAAAGAGTGCGGGTTGGCCGGAGAGGTTACGATCGTTGAAGGAGGGAGGTCCGGTGCTGGCAGGAGGCCTCACCAGAGGTGGGATCGTCGGCCGGGGGTGCTGCTCACTGAGCAGGTGGTCTGAGGGGGGCTTCGCCGTTGGAAGTAGGAGGCTGAGAGTGGCAGGGGGTCGCACTGGCTGGGTGCGGCGGCGAACAGAGGAGGGGAGTTCGGATGGGGGCTGCTACTTGAAAAGGGTTCCAGCGGCAGGCTGCAAAGAGGAGGCCGAGTGGGGGTGTGGCAGCCTACCGTGCTATGAGACAGGAGCGGCTCGAGGGGTGCCACGACGCTGGCTACACGACCGGAGCAAAGGTCGACTGAGGGTTGGGGGGGGGGGGGTTGACGGCCGGATAGTCAGGGGGTTGGTGTTGAGGTGGTACAGGGGAGGAGGGCAACCAACCGCGATCTGGAGGAAGGGGGTGCTGGTGCTGCGGCATGCTGGAGGGGTGTGCGGGCTGGCTTGGGTGCACGGGCTGCAGGAGGAGAGGAGGGGGGCCGATGCACCAGGGTGTGCGGGCTGGCCGATGGGTGCTGCTGCGGCCATGCACTGCAAGGGAGGAGGGAAGATCCGGAGGGTGCGGGGGAGGAGAATAGGAGTCCTGGACTGCACAGGGGACTCCCGCGTAGAAGAAGGGGAAAAGAAAAAAGAAAGAAAGAAGAAAGGGAAAAGAAGGAAAAAAAAGAATAAAAGAAAATAAAAGAAAAAATTAAATAAATAAAAATAACACTAATAATAATAATAATAATAATAATAACAACAAAAACAACAACAACAATAATAATAATCTCAATAATAATAATAATACTAATATTAATAAAAAAAATGAAATAATAATAATAATAAGAATAATAATAACCATTAATAATAAAATTAAAATAATAATTGGATTCATTTCATTCTAATAATAATAAAAATAACTAAAACACCTCGCAGTTGCATGAGTGAAGCTACGCGACGTTGTGCTCCGCCCATGCGTCCAGTGACGTTGAACCCAAAACGCACACTTTTTTATCGAAAACCCAGAAACCTCGTCCGGGACTCACCCCGGACCTCAGCAAAAATATTTAAAGGTAGACAAATAGTTAAAATAAATAATAATATGGGTCGGGGTGTGACAATTCTTCCCACCATAACGCTTTCCATCTCCAGAAAGCCACAACACCATCTAGCCGATCAATCAACTCTTAAGGATTCCACACAACGCGATCCAACCTCTTAACACATGGACATTCCATCGACCACCAACGATACTTAACCCTATTTCCTGAAACAAATTACCAGCAGAGGGGAGGCCTGAATGGACTCCCCACCATAAGAATTCAACTAGCATTTGGACCGGGCCTTCCTCAAGCTAAAATAAACACACCAAGAACACTTAAACCACTCAGTCTCATCTAAAAGGAATACGAGCTGAACCGAAAACTCCATACCAACCCAAAAAGTCACAATTACTCACATTTCGCGAGGGATAATTCCATCACGCTCTTGTGACAAGAGAATAATTACACGACCAAGGAACCATAACAGACATGCTAAAATTGCCTCACTGCAACAATAGAGGCACAACCTTAGCCAAGCTTCTCAAAATTCCCTGGGGGTTTTTGACTACGCACCGGCTTCACTTCGAGGCATTTTTGATGGAGTTCTGATGGATGAAGCATCTTCTGCCTCGCAGTCAAGTTTTGATAATCCCAATAAGAAACAGATAAAAGAAAGGACAAAATTTTGAAATAATGTTACGCTGCCATTGAAAATCGGAGTTCATAAAAAACCCATGACATTCCCATACATTTCAAACCCAAAACAACACCCGTACAACAACCATGATAAAATATCCCTTACATTGGAAGGAGACATACATAAGAAACTTTGGATGAAAACCCAACAACACATCACTTCTGAGAACTTCCTCCGCGACGCTTTCTATCAATGCCTTGAAAAAATCACCGCAAGTGACCCATGCATCCACATGCCTGGAAGGGCTTTAGAGAACTTGTACACGATGAATTTTTGTGTCCCAACTTTCCAAATTGATAACACACGAGGATATCTCTCTCAGAACAGGTTGATGAAAGATCCCGAGGCCTTTTGATTCCACGACCTACTCCATCTCCTTTCGATCACTTACCCATCTTCTTGTTGGAAGTCTCCCCACTACTCCTAAGAATTGAAGGAGGGAGGACCACTTCGAGCACTCCCACCATCATGGATTCGACATGAAAAGCTTGTCTCGCCACATCAGCAAATGAAGTTAGGTTGGATGCCGACACCTTCAACTGTAGATCAGGACATAGATCCGCCTCGAAGCGTCGAGCCTTCATGGAGTCATATGTGGCATACCCTGAATCATAAGGGACTAGGTCCACAAAGCGCTGGAAATATTCCAACACAGATCTATCGCCCTACTACAAACAACACTTATCCATCCTCTTTCTCACCATTTCTTCTTCAGATAAATACTGACAAATGAATAAATCCTTGAAAAAATCCCAAATAAGCTCTTGATGGGGCTTGTTCTGAGACACCGACTTCCACCACATCCACGGTGAACCTTCAAGCATGAAGGTTGAAAACTTGACCTTCAATGACTCAGGAAACTCAAAGAGGTCAAAGACCCTTTCAATATTCTATATCCACTCCTCTGCTACGGAAGGGTCTGCTTGACCATAAAAGAGAGGTGGATCTAACTTTCGAAACTCAAGCATAAAATCCTTAGGTTGATCAACCTCACTACGATCACACATCTAAGCTTCAAGGGAGAAACCACTGGATAAGAAAATTCAAGAATGCAATCAAGTCCAACCCAATAAATAAAAATCCTCAAAATCAAACATCGCATAGGTGAAAAGTTATAAACACAAGGAAACAAGCTATCATAACATCAAAACTTACCTTTTGAAAACATTTTAAATTTAAAATAATTTTGGTGGGTTAAACCCTCACCATTGGTATTCTTTAGAGTCTCACTCACATGCATGTCTCCGTACCACCTCGGGCATCCATCCTCCATACCAGACATCCATACACATTCCCACATATCACTATTCATGTGAGTACCCTTAGGAACACTAAGGCAAAAAAAAAAACAACTTCATTTTTTTCAAAAACAAATCATTCACCCCATTTCCAAAAACAACCTTTTTTTTCTTTTCAAAAACAACTTTTTATGATTAAAACCACTTTAAGAATTCAGAAGAAACCCAAAACAACTCAAATAGGGAGCTAGCATCGATAGGTGACTTGACCATATGGTTGGCGGCCATATGCCAAACACGTCACCGACATAGAGAGTCTATTTGGACCACACCCCCAGCTCTACATGGCTAGCCAGGCCGTGCGGCTTAGGAGGACTACTGGCCCGACTCCATTTGCCGTATCCCAATAACAAAACGCTCTATAAAAATCCAAAGAAAATAATTAAATCAGACTTCCCATGGAAACCCAAGGGTCAGAATGAGCAAGAGTTCGCGATGCTCTTCCCACACTTACCCCTCGAGTCCCGAAAATCCTACTCCATCTACCTTGACATCCTAAATAATAAAGGGTGCTCTGAAAATTGAGGTCCGCCAAGAGCTGACCTCCTCTGATACCATTTTGTCACGAACTAACCCAGGTCGACCCTGAACCGGTCACCCGAGCCGGTCTGTGACATGACCCGAGAGGCATTCTCGATCCTCCCGGACGGGCGACAATCTCCAGGGCATCAATAGAGGCTGTGGGAATGATTTCGCCCAATATAAATAAATAAAGCAGCAGAAATAATACAGAGCAGTGCAAAAATAAATAGACCATGTAAAGTGACTAAACAAGAACAAAATTAAATAAATCTAACCAAACTCGACGTCCGGACTAACTCTGTGTGACCTCACGGGTCACTCTCTGACTCAACGATCAAGCATCGCCCAAGGCGAGGGCACTCAAGCTATATCCTGCACAAACACTAAAAACAGAAAAGAACTATAGGTGTGAGTATTAAAACTCAGTAGGCTTGCCCGATATCTATTCCCAATGCACTACCTTTAAAATAAAAGAAACACCATTTCAAGTTTGAACTACAATTTATAAAACTATGATTTTCTAAATATTTTACTTAAAAGAAAAGTACAAACCATTTCCCGTAACCATTTTCCAAATTTAGATTCATTTAATTAGTGTCAATGGATTTTTAGAAAGGGAAAGTGATGTTTATATTTTCAAATTTGTACAAAGAGGATTAAACAATTTCATTTTAAAACCATTTCTCGAAACAAATTCAACACCAATTTATCACATTCCAAGGAAAACAATATACAAAAATGCACAAAAGTAAGTACACAACAAGGGAAATATTGTATTACATACAAGTACCAAATCATCACTGCAAGTAACTGAAAGTCAACAGAAATGGGTGAACCTAGGAGATCACAAATAATCCAGAAGACACCAATACATGAGACCTCATCCCTATTGACATGTCACACATGATGAAATCAAAATGCTCAATACACTCGACCATCCTTTCTCAGGTAGGCTGAGGGAAAAATACCATAGTAATAAACCCAATATATCCACCTACTATGGGCCACTGGTCAGTACCATAACCTACCAGTGCGACACTCATTCTTAGAATATTCTCTCAATATGCCAGATTCCCATGTCTCAAATATTTGGAAAAGGGGGTGAGCCAACCGATGCCAACCGAGCATCCAATCATTTTTATAAAACCAATACATAAAACCAATACTACTTCACAGGCTACCAATATTTTTATAAAACCAAACCAAAACATTTTATTTTCCAAATAAACCGTAAGAGCCAACCAGACATTTCATCGAACACGAGGTGTGCAATATATAACAAGAAAATCCTATTTATCACATAACAAGTTATAAAACACCACTTTTGTAATGCCCTGACCCTAGTTACCCAGAGTCGGTGCATTATTACATAACATTGGCATGATCACAAGAAGGATCAAATCTCAAAAGACCGATTGGTTTAGTATCCTTGGAAATACTAGATATATTCATAAGTCTTACATTACATCATAAAAAATGAAAACTACAACAACATCTTTTCTTCATATTCCACACTCATATCCCCACATACTATCCCTGCAAGTCATTCATAATTTACTTCTTCATACCCTGGGAAAAATAAAACATAGAAAATGGGTGAGCTCAAATGCCCAGTAAGGATAACAATATAGCGGAAACTTTCATAAATAAGAGTAAACATTTAAGGCAATGTATAACTTAAAACAAAAGCCTTTTAAACTTGAACTTCAACATAGTATGGCAAAAATAAAATGAAATAATGCCATTTACTTATTCACATGGATATTCTACTAATCGAATAATCACATGAAATATCAATTACCACTTTCATAATGATGGAATGCATAATGCCAAACTTTAATTTCTGTGTCAAGGCCTCGTGCCAAGACCTAAGGGATAACTGTAACCGGAACCCAACCCGGAGAGCCTCTGTAACCGGACTCCATCCCGGAGTGCCTCTAATAACCGGACACCAACCCGGAGTGCCTCTAATAACCAGACACCAACCCGGAGGGCTTACTTTTACCGGTCCCCAACCCGGAACATACTAGTCCAACACATTCATCTTAAGAAGAGGATGAAATATAACATAAAAGTTCGTATTAAAACTAACATACAAAATGTCAAAACTTTAAAAATAAACCATTAATGGCATAAAAATAACTCATCCATAGTCAAAAATATCACAAAACCTTGAATACAATATGGATGATTTGTATCATAAGAAATCAACTTGAAACAAGTTTAAAATTTATCAAAGGATGTTGACATAGATGAAATCAATACTATTTGAGAGAAATATCTCTTTTTTTGAAATCATTTAAAAGTTGCATAATTATAGAGAAAACCTTTATTTTGAAAATATCTTTATAAGCTTGTGAAGGAATCTTCAAAGGTGCAATAACGGCGGAGAATAATCGCACCTGCCGTATAAGTTAAAAAAGACATTCTTACCTTAATTTTGTCGAAAAGGTTAAAAAAGACCTTGTTTGGAAAACGACGGAAAGATTCCTTTATAAACCACTTATAAAAGTCACCAAGGGTATAAATGACTTTAACCCATATTCCAGTAAATAGTAAAAATGTTTTGAAATACATTTTTAAGAAACATGGATGTGGATGACAAAGAAGTCCCAGTAGATTATTACGTATAAACAACCTCGGATAATGAAGAGATTGCGAAGTAAACCCTTACTTTGTACTTTTCCTTGGTTGAGGGTAGGTTAACCTCCTGTATAATGGTGAAATAATTGTTATTAAATTATACAAGAATCATATATATTAATATGATATCATATATGATCTTTTAACATTGGTTTGTTAATAATATCTTAGTATTATCGTTGTTTCGGGTGTTAGCTTACTCATTTTCTTTTATATGTTTTGTTACGTAAGACATGTTTTTCATGGATAGGTTGTATCTTATTCAAATCCAGAATGATATAAAGTCCTTAAATACTATTATTAATCATCAAATGAGAATTATACTTGAATGGATACGATAGAGAATGAATCTCATCGCGTTCGTGGAGACGGTAGTCCGTACGTACGCACGAGCGACAATATCATTCTTTTAATATTAAAATAATATATAATTGAATGGTATATCATATATACAGAATCATTATCATGTTACATTTATTATTTACATGAATTACACATCATTATTATACCCATCCAAATAATAATTTATTGAATAACAATTACACCACGACGTGGAGACGGTACGCCGTATGTACGCACGTATGATGACATGTTATTCAAAGGATGGATAGAATACTGAATATAGTTGTACCATATTTATAATAACATTACAGTATATATATATGATACTGGAGTTATTATTTTAGAATGGTAACAACAAAGGAAGAAGAAGTGGAAGAAGAAAGGAACTTGGAAAAGGGTGGTGAAATCATTACCTCTTCTTCGGGTTCTTCCTTTTGATTTGATCAAAAGGGATCCTTAGGTTGGCTTTCTGATCAAACTAAGGCCTCTAGGTTATAGTGAGGGAAGTTGGGAGAGTATTTGGGCAGAGTTTTGGCCGAACTAAAAGGCTTTGAAGGTGTGATGAAATGAGGAGGAGTGCCCTTTTATAAGAGGGGTGAGGGGCACCTTTGGAAAAGCTAGAAATATTAATTTATAATAAATTCATATTCGGTTTCTAATGGCTCCAAAGTGGATTATTTAAATGTTAAGGTGGGAATGGGTCAAAAACCACTCAACCAATAGAATTTAGACAGGTTTGGGTACTTATATTAACCTTATCTTTAAGTATTAACTCTAAGTTAATTAGTTTCACTTTTACAATGTCTCTTTGTATTTTTATATTATATGGTTAATAAACTTACTATATACATCCAAGCGACCCCCAAGTGGTCCATTAATGATATTACTATCATGATATAAATCTCTTGGCCGGACCTTAGATTTTTAAGAATTTAATATCAATTAATAATATAATATTTGTTTTAAAAACTCTTTTATGTCAATTTTGACACTATTTAATAGTTGATTTTTGTGAAACTCATAACAGAATGATTACTTCGAAAAAATTCAATTAAATCAATCCTAATATGTCATATTATCCTAGAAAATTAGTGTAATTCATTAAAAGTCTCAAATTATATTTATTTGGGTATTTATAATATCAATTATTTTAATTGTTCACTATTATGGTAATTACTGCATCATCATTGTTTCATAAATAAATTAAATTATTTAATGTCTAAAAATTATAAATAAAATATCATTATGTAGGAAATCTTTTTAGATTTCTAATGAATATTTATAGTCGAAAATCCAACATATATAACCCTATGTAAAAATTGTTTTTCTAAAAGATATAGCTTGTCATTTTTGTACTTATTTTAACTTAATTAAAATTAAGTGTCCCTATCACCTACAAGTGACTCCATGGGGTCCCAAAATCGACCAAAAGATGCCTATGGTCGAACATGTATCAACCAATAAGGCTAGGACATTTTTTAGGATAATTTAGTATTATTATAATATTATTTTTTAACCCTTATTTACCGGATTTACCCTTAACCATAGTAAATAAAATATTTATCGAAGTAATTATTCAAAATGTCTAAAAATAAAAGTTACCTATTTACACAATTTGAACATCCTGATTCCAAATATGGAATCCATTTTTCCAAATTCAAAACACAGAAGTAGCAGAAATTAATTTAAAATTAATTCCCGTTAAAACAAAAAGCGTGTTTTTAAGATATAGTAACTATCAAAAGATTGACACTCGTTTATGTCCGGTTTAATTGTAAAATTATGTCCAATGACCAACATTGTATTAAATGGTAAAAATATATTATAAATATACTTTAAAACCACTCAAATTCATAATTTATCACTATTAATTATTTTGATTAAAAAAGTTGTTTTTAAATAAAATTTAGTAATTTTCACTATTCATCAAAATATTAAAGTTATCCAAAAAGTACAAAAATTTCACCTTAGGCTAAATTCGATATTCCGAATCCAAAAATGAAGTCCATTTTGAAATATAATATATATATAATTTCAAAAAGTAGGTATTACTATTCATAACAGCTAGTTTGATTGGTTGTGGTGTGTGTTAGAACTCGAAGTTGCGTACAACACACGCTACTGTATTATTCAAAGGAAAGCATACCGTGGAAGCTTGGGATGTTTCATTTTAAATTTTTGATGTCCCCATTTAGTCCAAAAGTTTAAAATATTTTATTTAAAAAGGGTTCACTATTAAAAGTTGGTAAAAGTGCAATACTGAAAATGAATTTGTTCTTACATTATGTCTAAGAAACTCATAATATGGATTCTAAAATTATAAGGATTATATAAAGGTTAAAATTTAGTTAATAATATTCATAACCTCTTTTGAACGGCTTGTTTGGTAAGTCATGGTGCGCTTGAACTTGGTGTTGCGTGTAGTGCAAGTTATTGTATTATTTTGAAGAAATAACACACTATGAAATCTTGGGGTGTTACAACTTTGCACCCCAAACAATGAAACCAAGGATCATACATCAATATTTATTAATTATAAGAGGTGCTAAAAGCATGAAATGCATGAATATTTAATTAAAAAGTCAAGTGCAAAGGGGAACCTACCTCGAGGTCAAATCTCGACGACAACAAAACTTCAGAAACAGGGCACAACGATGGCGCTCACTCAGAAACGCCCCGCGCGGGTCCTAAAAAGTCAAACTAACCCAAAACATTATTTAATTAATAAAACCCCTAATAAACCAAGGTAATATATATATATATATATATATATATATATCAAATAAAAACAAATGGGTATACCAAAGGGAGTGGTATTCGTACAAGAAGGAGCGGCGCACCGACATGGGATCGCGCTGGCAGAGGGGACGCACTGGAGGAGGGAAGGTCAGAGGTGGCTCGCTGTTGTTGCATGCGCCGGTCGGAGGAGGTTTGTGCGGCTAGAAATGGGCCAACCGGGGCTACGGGTAGCCGGGAAAGAGCACGAGTCAGTCAGAGAGGTTACAACCTTTGAAGGAGGGAGGTCCGACACCAGTGGGAGGTCTCGCCGGAGGTGGGGTTGTCGTCCGGGGGTGTTGTGCATCGAGAAGGGGGTCCGAGGGGGGCTTCGCCACTGGAAGCAGGAGGCCGAGACTGGCACGGGGTCGCGCTGGCTGGGTGCGGTGGCGGACATAGGAAGGGAATCTGGCTAGGGGTTGCTACTGGAAAAGGGTGCCAGTGGTGGGATGGAAAGAGGAGGCTGAGCCGGGGTGTGGCAGCCTGCCACGCTGTGATACAGGAGCGGCCTGAGGGGGGCCGCGATGCTGGTTGCACGACCGAAGCAAATGACGACCAAGAGTTGAGGGGGGGTTCGACGACCGAACAAGAAGGGGGTCGGTGGCGAGGCGCTATCGGGGAGAAGGGCAGCAGGCCTCGATCAGGAGGAAGGGGGTGCGGGTGCTGCAACATGAAGGAGGGGTTCGCAGGCTGGTCGGGGTGCGTGGGCTGCAGGAGGAGAGGAGGGGGGCCGAGGCGCCGGGGTGCGCCTGCTGGCCGGGGTGCCGGTGGGTACTGCTGCGGCCGTGCGCTGCAAGGGAGGAGGGTAGATTCGGAGGGTGCGGGGGAGAAGAACAGGAGTCCGGGACTGCGTAGGGGACACTTGCATAGAAGAAGGGGAAAATAAAAAAAGAAAGAAGAAAGGAAAAAGAAGAAAAAAAAGAATAAAATAAAATAAAAGTAAAAATTAAATAAATAAATATAACACTAATAATAATAATAATAATTATAACAATAATAATCTCAATAATAATAATAATAATAATAATAATAATAATAATAATATCCATTAATAATAAAATAAAAATAATAATTGGATTCATTTCATTCTAATAATAAAAAAAATAAAAAAAACACCACGTAGTTGCATGGGCGAAGCTGCACGGTGTTGCGCTCCGCCCATGCGTCCAACGACATCAAACCCAAAATGTGCACTTTTTTATTGAAAACCCAGAAACCTCGTCCAGGACTTACCCCAGACCTCACCAAAAATATTTAAATGTAGAAAAATAATTAAAATAAAAGATAACATGCGTCAGGGTGTGACGATGTCCAAAAATAAAAGGGACCTATTTACATAATTTGGAATTTATCATTCTAAATATGGAATCCATTTTTCTAAATTCAAAACCCAGAATTTTCATAAATTAATTTAAAATTAATTCATGTTGTCAAAACTAGAAAGCGGATTTTTAAGAAGTAAAAACTATCAAAATATTGACATGTATTTATATCCAATTTAAATTTGAAATTAATTCCAATGAACAACATTGTATTAAATTATAAAAAATTAATCTAATCACACTTTAAAACCAATTAAAAGGACAATATAACTATATAAATAAATTATATGAAAAGACAGTTTTGAATTAAAATGCATTTTTTTAACTATTCATTAAAATATGGATTTTATCAAAAAAATTCAAAAATTTCAACTGAATTAAATTTTGATATCCCGCTTCTAAAGAAGTTTATTTTATCAAATAGAACATATAAAAGTGACAAAAACTATTTTTAAAAAGGTTTCTCCATCAAAAGGCAGTAAAACAACCTTTTAAAAATATTAGAACATTTTTGGCTTAAAATTAGATTCATTCTCATTTTAAGCCTCTAAAATTCTTTGGATAAATGTAATTATTTTAATAAATATGTAAAATCATAATATAGTTAATTATTTTCATTCCCACCAATACAATGGCTAGATGTTAACTACCATTTAAAATAATAATACTATTGTTGTATTATTTTTTGAGATAACTCCGTGTTGTTTGCAACGTAAGATTTCGGAGAAACCCGTTATTGAATATCAGGTATTCTATCGTACATAGTTTCCCCTTTAAACTAAAATTAATATTAAATTAAAAAATATTAATAGATATGAAAATGTATTATTCTATAAATATCTGGGATGTTACATGTAAAAACTTGGACTTGAAAGAATGAGCCAATTAAGAGAAATCAACACTTATGAGGATGGTAATTAGTCAAAACATATTATAATTTTATTGAAAAGAAAATCATTCACGGACGTGTATTAGAATTAAGAACTCATTTTTCCCATATAGATAATTGTGGATGTCATATGTAGAAGTATATCATTGAATATTGGAATCATTAATCATCTAAATTCAAAAGATACCGAATAACTCAAAGAAATATATTTCAGTTACCAAAGTCCATTGAATTTTCACTTGATTCCCATTTAAGTTCTCTAACCTACTATGTTATAAATATAAAAATCTAAATTACCCATTTAAGAATAATATTCATATACGTGTTCATTTATAAACTAAATTCGTAATAATTCTCTTAGTGTATTAGATTTTAATAAAGATATGTTTCTTATTTGTACAGGTTTTTTAATAATGGTGTTATAATTTCTTATTTTCATGATGTTAATCATTAAAAACCCATCATAAGTAATATAATTTATGTTTTAAAATGTTATAATTCATTTACATGAGGTTTTTTTTTCATTTTTTGAAAGGTAGTTCTATGATGAACTAGTTTAGAATTATTTATCGGTGTTTATGGATTTCTATATAATGATCATTAATTATTTTTTCCCTAAAATATTCAAATTAAGGATATATAATTCTCATATATTTCATATATATTCATCAATTATAAACTAAAACTATCAATGAATGTGGTAGAGAAAAACAACATGCATCATTCGATGGAGGTAGTAGTTTGCACGTACGCATGGATGATGATTTCATTTTTTGAGGAACGATAGAAAGAAGTAATATAGCTATTTATTTAATAATATATGTCATATATATAAATATTATTTATTGAACTTACATTTTATATTATACATTTACATCAATGAAGGAAAATTGAACATTTTTTTTCATGGAGGTAGTAATTCACACATATGTAGGATTTAGGTTTTCATTTTCCACAATGGAATAGTGAAAGGTTGTTAATTTTTGTATTAAAATAAAAATATAATAGTTAAAGTGATGTTATAATTTTAATTTTGTGTAATGGAATTTGAGTAATTATAAGGTCACATAATGAAATAAAAAAGTGAAATCTGGGTTTAGGAATTTATGCCATGCTACAGGTATTATGTTCTTTGGAAAGGGGTTAAAACTATTATGGATGGTATTTTGAGGATACCATGACCTCATTATGGTGGATATGATTATTTAAGAGAGTATTTTAAATATTTTTTTCTAGAAGTAATGGGTTGTGGTCTCAGGGGATCTGGGGAGATGAGATCCCCTTTTAAAAGTGAAAAGTGATGGCATTTTTGTAGATACCCATAACCATTTAGTAATGGGAAGTCAATCTCAATGAATGTGGATCCAAAAATGAAAAATATTGGATAAAATGAGTGATAAGGTTGATCAAGGCCTCAATAACATATTCCTATACATGTTTTAAACATGTTTGAGGTCATTTACACATAAATTTTTACTTTTACTATTTTAACATTTAATGCGATAACTATTTTTTACCTAAGTAACTTATCCTCAAGGATTAAAAATAAAACGATCGTTATTATATAATTTAGAGCAAATTAATCCTAATTATGAATCCATTAAATTTTATACAAATTATAAAAGTGAAAAAATAATTTTAAATTAATAAGTATATATTTAAATAAAAACAATCTCTTAAAAAAATATTACCTTTGTTCTCAAACATTATGTATCGGTTGGTAAACTAGAATACATTTTTCTAAGTTTATATTATAACTCATAAATGGATATTGTTTCTAGAGAATTGTTACATTAATTTAAAAATCATTATTATAAAATAATAATTCCATAAAAAGTATTGTATTTGTAAAAACATTATATTGGACTCTTCACCTAAAATTCAATTTATTTATAAAAATATTACAATTTTATGTTATACTGGTATTACTAAGATAAATCCAAAAATGAAGTTAATTATTTCAAATTCATATCCTAAAATTTATAAATATAGTTTTTATTTAAAAACATTTTTTTTTGGAAATTTACTTTTTATATATTAACTATTTATTTTCCAATAAATTAATAAGTAATATAGGGATAAAATATTATTTATATAATGACTATATCCTATTATTATTCAATCATGATAAACATAGTCACTTGAAATAAAAATCTAATTTATGGAACATACATTTTTTAATCATAAAGTGAATTGAGTAGAAATGACTTTGAAAAGTATAAAAATTAAGGATATATCTATACATATAAATAATTTGTTACATTTTGAGATAATAATAATTTATACTTACATACCAACTTATGATATCCGCATATGACCAAGGCATCAGAAAATCTATGGATGCGCATTTGGGTGGCATTTTAGTTATTACGGATCATGGGGAAATCTCGATGAGCATGATCTTCTCCCGTATACGTTTTTTCACAAACCATAATTGCTCAAGTTTGTCTTGGGATTATTATTGTTAATGCCTTGGTGAATCTACCTCCCTTATGAGATTATAAAAATGTACTCTATAAGGAATAATTCCACTTTCAAATTACATTTATTTTTATTTTCTTTATTCATTTTTTGATATGGATACTTTAATTTATATTGCCCACTTTAATGGATATCTTTTAATGATTATAGTTGGAATTAAATATATATCATGGAATTTAGTTTTATTGTTGTATATTGTGTGAAACCCACTATTTAAAAATTATTTTTATAGATAATATATAGTCAAATATCAGGTTGTTAAATCCCCCTTCAATAAATTGCATCCTTACTATTTTAATTATTAATTACTTATGATGTCAGTTAAGGGTATTGATAATCAGACTCAAGATTCATTTTTTTAATGAGGTATCAATCACATATATTCATTTAAAATAATAATAATAAGAATACTATGTTTATTCCTTACCATTTAAGTTTAATACCTCTCATTCATATACATTATCACATTGGACTATAATTATTTTCTTTCAACCAATATCATTATTACATTAATATAGGTTAATTAAACTTGGGGAATCTTTATTGTTCGATATAATGGTTATAAAAAGTCTCAAGAGGGGGGTTTAAGTGTTATTGAATATTTTCTTCACATAAAAAACACCCTATTCAATGTATATGAGTTGTAATATTTTCCTTAACAAAAAAAGTAGCAGAAAATAAAAGTACATTTGAAAAAGATAAAGCATAAGATATTTATAGTGGTTAAAGGAAAAAAAATTCCTCTAGTTCACTCTAAGAAAACTCTACTCCATGAGTTTGGTGATTTTTACAATATCACCCCCTTTTCTAGGGGCACCCAGCCTGGTGCAAGAAAATCTTACTTTTTACAATGGTCCAAGATATTTAAACTAGGATATCCCTTCAAAATACCTATCAATGACCAAACTAACTCAATAAAAAATAGTGAAAATGAAAATAGAGATTAGTAAAATAATTTTTGGAAGATAGTGTAGCATACCATTTCAAGCAACAACTGACTATAGTTGAAGATACATATAGAGAAGATGAAAATTTTCTAAATTCATCAATATAAGTTCTTAGATTGCAAAGGATTATCCTGTAAGACCATTAACTATAGAATATCTTCAAGATTTGTATTTTTAAGAGAATTTTTGCACACAACCTGTTTTAAATTTCTTATGTACATAGCTTCATTTGTTCTCTTTTTCACATGAATACATACACACTTCATGTAGTAGAAGACTATTGTATTTATATATTCTATTTGAAATTTGAACTTATAAACGCTCTATATCCACAATGGTCAAGTGAATAAAACTTTTGAAAAGTTGATAAGATAGGTTTTAAATGGCATGTGACCTTATTTTCCAAATATGGAATAAACATCTACGGTGGAAATGTCATAAAAATTCTTCCTCAAATCTTTCCATTTTTTAGTAAAAAGCCTCCTTGTCAAAATCAAACCATTCTTAATTTGATAGCTCTTTTTCTAAAACACTTAAAATAATTAATTGACATTTGAGAGACTAAACAAATGTTACAATTATAATCATGATGACCCACAAGATTTATTATTTTTCATAAGATAAACATTTGATAGAAATGTTCTCATAAGATTATTTACACAACATATTCATAAGATAAAATACTTTATATCATTGACTTCTGTGTTGTGTAAGATAAAATAAATTCATTATAGTGTAAGATAATATCTTACTATTGTATGATAATTAACATCCACAAATTCATCAATTTCTAATTAGATAATCATTTCGTTAATGCCCTTTTCATAAGGTAAAGGACTTCTCATAATATCCTTCTGACAGATATTTCATACTTTCATCATGAGGAAGTTAATTTATATTCTCCATAATATAATTTTCTTACATTGTAAGATGAACTTTTTAAACTCAGCATCTATAAGATAAAAACATTGGTCAAAACATGAATGTTCCAATACAGATACTAATTTTCTTTTATAAGACAACTATATTACGTATAAGATAATCATCCAACAAAAGATAAATTTCGTTAAAAAGCATCTAAATTCCAATAAAATATATATATATATATATATTTATTTATCACATATGTTAAATTCCTTTGATATAAATCCAATAAATAGATCATGAATTATAATAAAAGTTAGATATAAATTCTGAAACACTTAAGTTAAACTCATTAGAATATAAGTAGGGATTTTTTAAACCATGAAAACACATAATGTACCAGTATATTTTGGAATAACATAAGTCTTTCCAACAATCTCCCTTGTTTTGATGATCACAACAACCCTTGAATGATAAAAAATTGATGAAAAATAGTTTTATAAGTTTTTCATTTTTTATCCCCTTTATCTTCTCCCCCATTTTGTGATAAAAAAAACAGTAAAAGGAAAAAAGAATACAATTAATGATTTATAAGGACATATATAAATGGTCAGAATAAGGTAAAATGAATATGGATAGAATTTGGAATAAAATTATATTAAAAATCACATTGTTTAGATAATGAGAATAACGATAGAAATATGTGAGATTCAAAGAAATATATAATAACATGAATAAATGAAAAAACATATAATATTGAGAGATTATAGATGAAAGGATGATAATTGAAAGAAAAGTGTCAAATAAACAACCATTAAAAATTTTAAGATAATAATGATAAGTTAACCACTCAGTCTGAGAAAATAAGTCAGTCATGTTGTGCATAATGATGTTTTGGATGTTTTATTTTAAAGTATTGGGGTTAGATGAATGGAAAGGAGGAGGTAGTTAGAGGTGCATCAACACATTCTCTAAATACATATCCCAAGGTAAGAAAATATCCTGTATGTCTGGCTCTATCTCCTAAAGTTATTGTCATAGAACTAGATTGGATGATTGTCACGACCCATCCTCGGGGCCCGTGCCGTGACTACCCCAAGCCTGTCTTCCATAGGCTAGGGGCTGGCAACTAGCACCAAAGGCGTAAATCCCTAAACTAGGAAGGCTTTGCCTTTATAAAATTAAACAAACACAACAGAGTACGCAACTGAAGTAAGCAATAAGTAAAACTGTATACAAAAGTAAGTGCTGAAAGGAAAGGGGCCTGAAATACAAGCCCAATAGTAAGTACAATACAACTGAAAAGCTATTACAACTATAGTAAAGTAAAACAACAACTACTGAGTCGTCCTCTGGGAATCCCACCTTAAGAGTGGGTACAGATGGGCTCCTCAGCACCTCGGGTCCGTCCGTCTACTCCGTGTAAGTCTCGCCAAGTGGTCCACCTCTGGGTTCCGTCCAGCTCTATATGTCTCTACCCCGATTAGTGCTGTCAGTCGTCTGCATCCAACACATCGTAGTGCGGGCGTAGCCCGTGCAGGGGTGAGTATACGATACTCAGTAGGAGAACCCGAGACCCCCGAAGGTCTCCTAGAATCCATGAAGGATAACCACATAAGAAATATATAACCACAAAGTATCAACCATCCCTACTTAGGTATATGCCCATACATATACCAAAGTTATCAATCTCAGTTCAGCTCCAATGCTCGAGCCCAAGAAAAACCCAGTCCACATAGGAAAGAAGTTAATTACATCAATGATAATGATTGAAAGTCAAGACTCAGCTCACACAGGTATACATCTTTCGTATAGCAATAGAGATGATCATATGTAGTCACTGATTCATCTAAGCTGTCAGACCCACACCGGATACAAGACCAACTAAGTTGTTGGACCCACACAGGATACAAGACCAGCTACTCTATCAGACCCACATAGGATACAAGTACAGAGGTCAATACTGTCAGACCCACACAGGATACAAGAATAGTAGTCATTGCCGTCGAACCCACGGAGGATTCCAGTATGGTATTCATCACTGTCGAACCCATAGAGGATCCTAGTATAGTAGTCATTGTCGTCGAACCCACAGAGGATTCCAGTACGGTAGACGTCGCAGTCGCAACCAGCTCTAGGGTTCCCGCACATAGCCCGCTCGATTCTGGGAGGGTCCGCTCCTCGAGCAAGGGGGTCGATACATCAACTATCACGAAGTCCAAAGTTCATGTATCCAGAAGTTCTGTCTCATGAAAAGAAATCCAATGCGACAGATGGCACGTCAATCAAACGCCCGGTATGAGAGTTATTGGCTTTTCTGTTCCAGGGGCCCAGTTGGAATTATGCTCATTCCAAACCTGGCCATTTTCTAAAGTTGTCCAAAGCTCACTTAGAGTATCGCAAAAGTAATGTATCATCATGAGGATCCTAGTGCCGCAGACAGCGCATCGTTTGGATGCGCGATCTTGAAGATATCGACGTTTAAGCGAAATGGGTCCGGCCCGTCAAGCCCAGTGGGCTGGCGGTTCGGCCCGTTCTGGCTCGGTGGGTCCGACCCAGCTGGGGGGTCATCTCGGCCCGGCCCACGACTGGTCAAGCGGTGCAGGGGGGGGGGGGGGGGTTTCGTGAAACGGCGGTGCCGAGTGGTGCCGCCCCTCCTGCCCGGCCGACCGTAGCCAGCCGGTCTCCTTCGGCGCGAGCAGCCTACATGGGCAGGCCGCTTTTCCTCCGCACGCGGTACCCATGGGTGTCGTGGCTTCCTTCAGCCCGGTCGGCAGGTGGCCGGCCGTTTCTTCACCGAAGTGGCCCACGGAGTGCGGGCTGTGGTTCTCCGCAGCGCGGTGCCAAAGGGGCGCCGCTGTTCTCTAGCCCGGCTGGCTAAAGCCAACTGGTTCTTCTTCAGCCGAGCAGCTCGGTTGCGGGCCATGGTCTCCTCCGCCCGCACGACACCCAGTGCCACAGTCCTCTAACGGGCCGGCGTGCGGTCGCTGTTGCCGCCGCCGCCTTCAGTCATCGCCACCTCTTCCATCACCGCCTCCATCGCGAATAAAAACAAGGATCAAAGGAGGGTCGTCAGACCGTGTTTGTTCGGCCCGTGCCCTCCGCGTTAGGCGATAGTAGATGGCCGAAGGCATTCCAAAGGATTGAACAAGAATGAGATAATTTATTCACTTAGAATTTATACAAAACCCCTACCTCGTATAAGACGTTGCACGTCGTCGAGCCGCGGAAGACGAGCGTCACGGAGGTCGGGTGTCGCGGATGACGGTGTCGTTCCGTCAACATTGGAGGAAGAGGAAGTTAGGTAGCGTTCTTTGTGGCGTCGCCTCCTTTCTCGCCCCGGTTGAAGAAGTGGAGGAAGGCGATCGTGTTCCTTGTGTTCTTTACTGGAGAGGATGAATAAAGTTCTACCAAGAGTTTCTCCCCAAAGCTCTTCGAATATTTTCCAAGGCAAAAGAAATAATAGGCTTTTCCAAAATTATAAACTTGCCATCCATTTCAAATTAATTCAAAACTAGATTAATTAAGTGTAATTAATTAATCTCAAGAGTTGGCACATTCATAAGAGGAGGGAGGTGGAGAGGCTCCACCATTAATGAGGGAAGGTGTCAAAACTTAAGAGGAGTTAAAGGGAGTTGAGGGGAGGTGAAAGGGTTTGGGTTCGTGTGGGCCCCACCACACTAAATCCTCTCAAGGGAGGTTATGTGGGGTGTGGGACCCACCCCAACTCCCCTTTGGAGGAAATAACCACCTCTTAAATATAATTGTACAATACAACAATTTTATTTAATTTTCTATGAATTCTCAAATTATAACTTTCAACCCGCATAAAACACAACTACAGTAAAGGTCCCCTTAAGAGAATACCGGCGCTGCGAGTTCATCGGTGCCCTCCGATTTCTATTCCGAGCACTGGTTCAAATGATAGAAAAACCCACACGTACGTTTACTGAACGTACTCGAACAAAACTTCAGAAATTGATTCCGGGCACACCGGGCCTTGGAATCAGGCGTTGTCAGGAACTGCAGACTCGTAATATTCCAAATAATTTAAGAAAAATTTTCCTTGAAATTTACGGGTCTTTACATTACCCCAACCTCAGGGCTTTACGTCCCCGTAAATCCACAACACACACTAGGGAAACAAATGGTGGTACTGAGCACACATCTGAGCCTCCCGCTCCCATGTGCGCTCCTGGAGGTTCCCGTGCTACTAGCGAATGTGAACCAGAGGAATCAACCATCCACGTAGGACCCACTCCTATCGATCCTCGATCTCCACTGGGACCTCCGTGAAAGTCACCCCGTCATCGATGTCCAGCTCCCCATGGTCGATGATGTGGGACGGGTTGTGCACGTATCTCCTCAGTTGAGATACGTGGAAGACGTCATACACCTGGTACAACTGGGGTGGAAGGGCCAGGCGGTAAGCCACCTCGCCTACTCTGTTGAGGACCTGGAACGACCTGATGAAGCGCGAAGATAACTTGTCGACCCAGCCAAATCTTCATAGACCTCGTATTGGTGAGACCTGTAGGAAAACGTGGTCGCCATCCTCGAACTCCAGTGGTCTCCGTCTTCTATCAGCATAGGATTTCTGTCTGCTCTGTGCAGTCTTCATCTGCTCCTAGATGATCTGTACCTTCTCCGTCATAGCCTGAACCATCTCTGGTCCTACAAGTGCTAACTCCCCTGGGTTTGTCCAGCACAGAGGTGATCTGCAAGGTCGGCCGTACAGTGCCTCGTAAGGTGCCATCCCGATGGTGGAGTGATAACTGTTGTTGTACACAAACTCCACCAAGGGTAAGTGATCCTCCCAGCTGTGACCAAAGTCAAGGACACATGCACAGAGCATGTCCTCGAGAGTCTAAATGGTCCTCTCAGTCTGGTCATCCTTCTGAGGATGGAAGGTGGTGCTCAAGCGAAGCTACGTCCCAAAAGCCTCCTATAATCCCTTCCATAGCCGGGAAGTGAAACGAGCATCTCGATCAGAGACGATAGTCGATGGCACACCATGAAGTCATATGATCTCCTGAATGTAGTGGCATCTCAATCTCTCTACCGAGCCCTACTCTCTGATCGGTAGGAAGTGGGCCGACTTGGTGAGTCGGTCTACGATCACCTAGATAGAGTCGTGTCCTTTAGATGTACGTGGAAGCCTTGCTATGAAATCCATGGATATCCCATCCCACTTCCACTTTGGGACCTCTAAGGGATAAACCAAACCCGCTAGAACCTGGTGCTCCGCCTTCACTTGCTGACAAGTGAAGCATCGTGAGAAAAACTCTACTACAACCTTCTTCATACCCGGCCACCAGTGCTATCGTCTGAGGTCCTGATACATCTTCGCCACTCTTGGATGTACCGCTAGAGGGGAAGTGTGAAACTCCCTCAACACCTCCTCCTGTAGTGCAACTGGTACCATAGTACGTCCTCTGAAGAGGATGACATGCTCCCCTCCTTAAAAAAATCCATCAGGCGCCTGCCCTGTGGATCTCTGGGCACGTCGCATCGCACAGTCAACATCCCCACGCTGTGCCTCTCTGACTCACTGAAGAAGTGGAGGAGTGACTGTGAGAGACTGAAGAAAGGCTGCTCCATCTCTATCCACAAAGGATATCTGCAATGCGGCTAGCTACTACGTCGCCTCTCCTAGTAGTTGAATGCCCGATCTCCTGCTGATGGAATCTGCTACAACGTTCCCCTTCCAAAGAGTATAGACTATCTCAAAGTCATAGTCATGGAGGAACTTGATCCATCGCCACTGTCTCAGGTTCAGGTCCTTATGTGAGAAGATGTACCTAAGACTCTGGTAGTCAGAGTAGACTGTAAAACGCTCGCCCATAAGATAGTGCCGCCACATCTTCAAGGATAAGACCACTAATGCTAACTCCAAGTCATGGGTAGCGTAGTTCTGCTCGTGTTGTCTCAACTATTATGAACCATAGGTGATCACTGATCACTCCTGCATCAGGACACACCTGAGTCCGGTCCCTGATGCGTCGCAGTAAACTACGTACCCAACGCCCTCCTCAGGTAGCCTCAAGATGGGCGCACTGGTCAACCTCTGCCTTAGCTTCTGAAAGCTCTGCTGGCATCTCTCTGACCACACGAAGGGTTTCCCCTTCTTCATCAATGCTGAAAGTGGTGCTGCAACTCTGGAGAAGTCTGACACAAATCTCCGATAGTACCCAGCCAGAACCAGGAAACTCCGAACCTCCATCACACTCCTGGGTGGCTCCCAACAAAGTACTGCCTCGATCTTTGTTGGATCCAATGATACCCCAGCCTTCGAGATGACGTGTCCCAGAAAGTGAACCTCTCAAATCCAGAACTGGCACTTCGAGAGCTTACTATAAAGCTGATCCTCTCAGAGTGTTTCCAGTACAACCCGTAAGTGGTAGGCATGCTCCTACTCAGTAATTGAGTAAATCAGTATGTCGTCGATGAAGACTATGACAAATCGATCGATGTAAGGCTAGAAGATCCTGTTCATGAGACTCATGAACACTGCTGGTGTGTTGGTTACACCTAAGGGCATAACCAAGAACTCGTAGTGGCCATAACGACACCTGAAGGCCGTTTTCTGCACATCCTTGTCTCGAACTCTGAGCTGGTGATATCCTGACCTGATGGATATCTTTGAGAACCATCATGCTCCCTTGAGCTAATCAAAGAGGTCGTCAATCCTCGGAAGTGGGTACTTATTCTTCACAGTCACCTGATTTAGGATACGGTAGTCTACACACAGTCGCAAGCTCCCATCCGCCTTCTTGGCGAACAAAATCGGAGATGCCCAGGGTGAAACACTAGGTTGGATAAATCCCTTCCCCTACAAGTCCTCCAGTTATACCCGCAACTCACGAAGCTCAACGGGAGCCATCCGATATGCTGGAGTAGATATCGGTGTTGTCCCGGGGTACAAGTCTATGTAGAAGTCTACCTCTCTGTGAGGAGGTAGTCCTAGAACATCGTCAGGAAAAACATCCGCATACTGATCCACCACAACAGGAAAACTCGGACTCTGCACATCAACCACTCTGAGGAGGAGACTAGCCAACTGATGTGTGATCGACTGCCCTCTCCTCTGCGTAAGTCCATCCTGTGCTGTGAAGGCTCCCTTCTCACCAGTGAAGGTGAACCTGGTCCCATCCGTGCAGACACACCGCACCTTGCACCTACTACAGTCGATCTGAGCATGGACTGTAGATAACCAATCCATACCTAAGATGACGTCGTAAGGCCTCGACACTGCTACAAGAAGATCCCATCCGAAGATCTCACCTCCTAGAGTAATATCACACTGTTGGAACCAGTGTGTAATGATTGAGTCTACTCCCATAGGAGTCTCTAGTCGTAAGGATTGAGCCAACGACTCTGTTGGAATCTCCGAGCTCTAAACAAGGGCAGCGGTAATAAAATAATGACTCGCACCTGTGTCTATAAGTACTACAGCAAGGGTGGAGTAGACAAAGATTGTACATTGAATCATCTCAGGTGCGCCGTGGTCGTAGGCCTCGACTGCCTGGAGCTGAGCCCACCTCTGTCTGCCAGCTCCCTATGGTCAGGGTGGACCTCCTTGTGGTGGTGGTGGTAGAGCCTCGAAACGTCATCCACCACCCACTGCTCGGCCAACTCCTCTGCCTCGTCCGCCTTCTCCCGACGGACCACCACGATCGAACCTCTGCCTCTGCCTAGGAGGTCCCTCTACTGTCTGATGCTCGTCTGCATGGCGGGTTGGGTAGTCATGATCCATGTGGCCCTGCCCGCCGCATGCATAGCACTGCCTGCTCCTCGTAATGCTGGATCTGTTTCTTGTGCCCCGCACAACTGAAACTATATCCTAATATTTCCCACCTGATGGCCTGGTCTTCTTGGACATCTGCATCAACTGTCTACTGCCGGCCGCAGAAGACTCCGCTACGTGTCATCCTGCGGAAGGTCTCACCGTTGGTGACTACTCAGCGAGAAAACTCTCCACTAGAAGGGATATCTCCAGCACCCCCGCCTACGTCGGGATGCTGAGGGGAATCATCGAAGCCCTGATCTCATGCCTGAGTCCCTGCTCGAAGGTCTGAGACCTGAAGAACAGGTCCCGCACCATATCCGTGGAGTAGAGTGAGAGGTCGGTGAACCTTGCTAAGTACTGAGCTACTGTTATTCCGCCCTTCTGCAGATGAAGTAACTTCTGAATCCACACCACACATAGGGTGGATGGAACAAACTCCGAGCAGAAGAGACTCTCGAAGTCCATCCAGAGTAAAGATGCCTCGTTATGCACCTAAAGCATCAGGCTCCACCATCTACCAACTGCTGCATGCAGGAGACTCGCGGCAAGGATCACCATAAGGTCGGCTGGTGTCCCTACCAATCTGAAGACTCTCACGATAGCCTCCAGCCAATCCTCAGCTGCCCATGGGTCCGTCTCTCCAAGGAACCTGGGCGGCCTCTGTCGCTGGAACTCGTGCAATATACTTAGGCGGCATGCACTCTCTACTGTTGGGGCTGGTGGTATTGGTGGTCCAGCAGGTAGAGGTGCCGCTGGTAACTCCCCTGTGATGGGGCCCTACACCGAGGCCTCGTTGCTCGGTGGGCTACCATCTCGTACGTAACTCAGAACCCTAGCTGGCTGCTTTCATGGGGTCATCCTGAAAAGAAACAGGTGCGCCATGATTAAAAAGTATACCTGGTGAGCTGACACAAAGAAATCACAAAGAAAATTTTTCAAAGGAAACACACACGCAATCAGTGTTTTCGTGCACTGAGTCAGAAATTAGAGGCCAGGGTCCAGGTGTATGGATACGTCAGTCACCGCACCAACACTGGACTCCATGGACTGAAAACCACACTCAATACTCTTAACACTATTGCTTCACAGAAAGAATGATCAGAGTCCTGAGTTCTAAGGTAGAACCAACTCCTCTGATACTAATTTGTCACGACCCGTTCTCGGGGCCCGTTCCGTGACTACCCCAAGCTCGCCTTCCATAGGCCAGGGGATGGCGACTAGCACCAAAGGTGTAAATCCCTAAACTGGGAAGGCATTGCCTTTATAAAAGTAAACAAACACAACAGAATACGCAACTGAAGTAAGCACTAAGTAGAACTATATACAAAAGTAAGTGCTGAAAGGAAAGGGGCTGAAAATACAAGCCCAACAGTAAGTACAGTACAACTGAAAAGCTAGTACAACTATAATAAAGTAAAACAATTACTACTGAGTCGTCCTCCAGAAATCCCACCTGAAGGGTGGGTACAGATGACCTCCTCAGCACCTCGGGTCCGTCCGTCTGCTCCGTGTACATGTCGCCAAGTGGTCCACCTCCGGGTTCTATACAGCTCTACATGTCTCTACCCCGATCAGTGATGTCCGTCGTCTGTATCCAACACAACGGAGTGCGGGCGTAGCCCGTGCTGGGGTGAGTATACGATACTCAGTAGGGGACCCCGAGACCCCCGAAGGTCTCCCAAAATCCATGAAGAATAACCATAGAAGAAAGATACAACCACAAAGTATCAACTATCCCTACTTAGGTATATGATCATACATATACCTAAGTTATCAATCTCAGTTCAGCTCCAACTCTAGAGCCCAAGAAAAACCCAATCCACACAAGAAATAAGTCAATCACATCGATGATAATGATTTAAAGTCAAGACTCAGCTCACACAGGTATATGTCTTTCATATAACGATAGAGATGATCAGATGTGGTCATTGATTCATCTAAGCTGTCAGACCCACACAGGATACAAGAACAGCTAAGCTGTCGGACCCACACGGGATACAAGACCAGCTACTCTGTCGGACCCACACAGGATACAAGTACAAAGGTCAATACCGTCGGACCCACACAGGATACAAGAACAGTAGTCATTGCCATTGAACTCACGGAGGATTCCAGTATGGTAGTCGTCATTGTCGAACCCATAGAGGATCCCAGTATAGTATTCATCGTCGTTGAACCCACAGAGGATTCCAGTATGGTAGACATTGCAGTCGCAGCCATCTCTAGGGTTCCCGCACACAACCCGATCGATTCCGGGAGGGTCCGCTCCTCGAGCAAGGGGGTCGATACATCAACTATCACGAAGTCCAGATTTGATGTATCCAGAAGTTCCGTCTCATCAAAAGAAACCCAACGCGACAGACGACACGTCAATCAGACACCCAGTCTGAGAGTTATTGGCTTTTCTGTTTGAGGGGCCCGGTTGGAATTATGCTCGTTCCAAACCCAGCCATTTTCCAAAGTTGTCCAAAACTCACTTAGAGTATCGCAAAATGGCCATCTCATCATGATGATCCTAGTGCCGTAGAGGGCGCGTCGTTTAGATGCGCGGTCTTGAAGATATCCACATTTAAGCGAAACGGGTCCGACCCGTCAAGCCTAGTGGGCTGGAGGGTCGGCCCGTTCTGGCTCGGCGGGTCCGACCCGACTGGGGGGGTCGGCCTGGCCCAGTGGGGTGCGGCCCGGCCCGCGGCTCGGCCAGTTGGCCGAGCGGTGCGGGGGGGGGGGGGGGGGGTTGTGAAACGGCGCCGCCGCGTGGCGCCGCCCCTCCTGCCCGTCCGACCGATCTTCTTTGGCATAAGAGGCCCACACGGGCGGGCCACTATTCCTCTACACGCGGCACCAGCAGGTGCCGCAACTCCCTTCAGCCCGGCCGGAAGGCGGCCAACCTGTTTGCCGCCGAAGCGACCCACGGAGCGCGGGTCGCGGTTCTCCGCAGCGCGACACCAAAGGGGTGCTGCAGTTCTCCAACCCGGCCGGCTTTAGCCGGCCCATTCTTCTTCGGCCGAGCAGCCTAGTTGCGGGCCACGGTCTCCTCCGCCCGCGCGACACCTGGTTCCGCGGTCCTCTAACAGGCCGGTGCGCGACCGCCATTGCCGCCGCCGCCTTCAATCATCACCGTCTCTTCCATCACCTCCTCTATCGCGAATAAAAACAAGGATCAACGGAGGGTCGTCAGACCGTGTTAATTTGGCCCGCGCCCTCCGCGTTAGGCAATAACAGATGGCCGAAGACATTCCAAAGGATTGAACAAGAACGAGATAATTTATTCACTTAGAATTTATACAAAAACCCTACCTCGTATAAGATGTTGTATGTCGTCGAGCTGCGGAAGACAAACGTCGCAGAGGTCGGGCGTCGCGGATGACAGTGTCGTTCCGTCAACGTCGGTGGAAGAGGAAGTTAGGTAGCATTCTTTGTGGCGTCACCTCCTTTCTTTCCTCGGTTGAAGAAGTGGAGGAAGGCGATCGTGTTCCTCGTGTTCTTCGCTGGAGAGGATGAATAAAGTTCCACCAAGAGTTTCTCCCCAAAGCTCTTCGAATATTTTCCAAGGAAAATGAAATAATAGGCTTTTCGAAAATTATAAACTTTCCATCCATTTCAAATTAATTAAAAACTAGATTAATTAAGTGGAATTAATTAATCTCAAGAGTTGGCACATTCATAAGAGGAGGGAGGTGGAGATGCTCCGCCATTAATGAGGGGAGGTGTCAAAACTTAAGAGGAGTTAAAGGGAGTTGAGGGGAGGTGAAAGGGTTTGGGTTCGTGTGGGCCCCACCACACTAAATCCTCTCAAGGGAGGTTATGTCGGGTGTGGACTCCACCCCAAATACCCTTTGTAGGAAATAACCACCTATTAAATAAAATTGTACAATACAACAATTTTATTTAATTTGCTACAAATTCCCAAATTATAACTTTCTACCCGCATAAAACGCAACTATGGTAAAGGTCCCCTTAAGCGAATACCAGCGCGGCGAGTTCATCGGTGCGCCCATATTTCTATTCCGAGCACCGGTTCAAAAGATAGAAAAAACCGCATGTACGTTTACTGAACGTACCCGAACAAAACTTCAGAAATTGATTCCGGGCACACCGGGCCTCAGAATCAAGCGCCGCCAAAAACTGCAGACTCGTAATATTCCAAAGAATTTAAGAAAAAATTTTACTTGAAATTTTCAGGTCTTTACAATGATGATATAATATTTCTAAGATCAGGCTATGTCAAAGAGATCTACAGGGATGAAGGGTATCTTAGTAAAATTGGTAGGCAATGAAATGCAACTAAAATTGAAAACTATGAATTTGTGGAAAGGAATCACACTCAGTTTAAATTTTTTCCAAAACAAAAAATCAAACTATCCTGTGTATACCATCAAGAGTTTAATTGTATAGATGGTCTCTCACATCTAGACACTCAACATGTTCTCCTAATGACATAGGAATACTTATAGTTTCTTGAGCAGGAGCTTCAGCAGTAGCCCCCCGCATGGGAAGACACCCTTGAAACATTAGAAGGGTCTAATTCCACCACATATTCAGTAATAACTAGTAATAAATTATTCATAGATGAACTGTAAAATAATACACAATGCATTAATACACTATCACCTAAATTTTTTAGACCATGAAAACGAGTCACATTAGTCTCATATAGATGAACACATACTTTACTAAAAATCATGGTTATTATCATTCCATAGGGGTAAAGATTAATAAATTTACTATATATATGGAGCATGATTCTTATTACGTACTACGATAATTTTACATGCTAATATATCATAAAAAGATAAAAAAATGTGATAGGCTGATATAATATTTTCACAAACTCATCATTGTGCTGTGAAATTCCAGGTTGAATAAAATTCACAAGAACCGTTCCCTCTGGTTCCATGTTTTCATGGGATTCTTCCCTATATCAGGTGAAACAAATAGACACTTCATTATCTTTAGAAGGATAACACCATAAATTAGAGATAATGAGGTGTTGAAATTAAAGCAACCTTCTTGAGGGAATCAAAACATTTATCAATTATCGTATAGGATATCGAAAAGTCTTTTTGATTTAAAGACACTATTACAAGGTCCTCAAAATCACAAAAGCGATACATTTTTATTTCATAAAACTACCAAAATTCTTTTTCAAATAATGATTTAATTAATTTCTCATCAACAACATAATCCTATCCATGTTAATTAAATATTTTCATAAGAAACATGTTGATTCCATCCTACTAGCTAAAATCAATAGCTATAGTACACAACACATCTTTTATAGATCATGAGCATTTGGATAAACTAGAAGTAGAATTATATGAAATATTTGTAATTCCCATTGTCTAAGAGGGTTTGATGGATTGAAATATTAGTTTATAAAGGGCCATATAGTAATGAGATGAAGGTTTGGAGGTTCTAAAAGGGTTGGTGCATAGGAGTGACTTTCGTTCTTTTGTTTTTTGGTAACCAATGAGTGGAACGGTGTGATGTGTAGGGTAGTCAGGAAAAAACTATCCTATGATTCATAGTAGGAGATAAATAATACTAAAAAATGAGGTGCTATATCTTAGATGAAATAATGTAAATGGAAATTTTCTAAATATATATTCTCATTCAGTAAACTGTAAAATAAATATAATATAATTAAATAAAATTTTAAAAAGCTAATTTTTATTTCATAAAATAAAAACATTCAGTAAGAAAAGGATTTATAATTTATTTTCATGTTTATTTTATATGGAAAAAAATTCTAACGAGATATCAAATTTTTGTGCATTCTATCTTAATAAATGATGCCTGAGATCAATGATATTTGTTCTACAATGCTTTATTGAAAATTTATTTTTTATTTTTTTTTTCAAAGAAGCCGCTTTAAGGGAGAGCGGTAACCGGTGGGATAAAAAATCAAACCATGATCTATTCAAAATTCAAAATTCAAAATTCAAAAAACTGATGGGACACAAAACCCAATACTATCAAATCATCACAACTGTCACCAACCAAGTACACCATAGAAAATCATCACCAAGTCATCAACCAAAATCCCATTGCCTTCAACTGTCACACCCTGACCATGTTGGTTTATTATTTTAAATTATTTTAATTATTATATTGAGTTTCGGTAGAAGAAATGTCGAGTTTTAAAGTTTCGGAACCCTTTCTTCTTTTTTGTGCGGTCAACCCGCATAGTTAGGGGTAATCATGCGGTCGCCCAAGTTTAAAAAAAATTAAATAAAAACAATAAAAGAAAATATTTAGAATGAGATAATAAAATAAAATAAAGACTCTACACTAATAATATTATTACTAATAGAAATAATAATAACATTATCAATATATATATATATATATATAAACATTATTATTAGGGTTGAGGATTCTTTTAATTTATTTATTCATTCTTGTTTTACTTCTCATTTTTTCTTCATTGAATTTATTTAATTATTTTTTTAAACTTGGGTGACCGAATGATTACCCAACTATGCGGGTTGACCACACAAAAAAGAAAAAAGGGTTCCAAAACATTAAAACTTGACCCGTCTTATACCTAAACTCAATATAAAAATTAAAATAATTTAAAATAATTAACCAACATGGTCGGGGTGTGACAATTCTCTACACCACAGACACTTTCTACCCCCAGAAAGTCACCAAGTCCAAAGATATCCAAAGCTTGAGTCTGTGCCTAGACAGAGCCAAAAGGAAAAAACAAGAACCTCGGGTGGACGATTCACTCGACAAGTCACACCTGAACGGTCACGAAGAAACCATGAAATAAAACGAGGGGAGAACACGAGAGGTTTCTCCCCACCACAAGAACTTGACTAACACAAAAACTTTAAAACCCACGTACACCAACCTGGGGAGGGGCTAATGCGGGAACTCCCAACCCGAACATACCGAATTCTCCACTTGAGTTGAGCGAGACCACTGAAACTTAAACAGAACACCACTACAAGTCCACCCGGCATATCGGGGCACGAAAACAATGAACTCCCTATAATAACACCGCTAGAACTAAGATTTCCCCAAACCGATTTAAAACTCCCAACACATCCAACCCCCCTAGTATGAGCGAGACAACGCTTCCACTAAAACCTGGAACTCTCGGCGTAAGACAAAAACCCCCAACACTCTCTTCTCCAAATGATCACTAACAAAACCAGGACCAACCCACATAAGGAAAAATACCATTTTAAGAAAAACAAACAATTCTAGAGGCTACACTCAGAAGAACGCAACTACTACGATCATGAAAGAATAAGTTCATCACACTATTACTGCAACAGATGAATTTACAACAGTGGGAAAACAAGGACAAGGAAACCTAAATGTCTCTATTCCAAGAAAAAAGATAAAGAACCAAGCAAAGGTCTCACATGCCTCTGTTTCCTTGACTGTGCATGAGCTTCACCCCGAGACCTGAGGCTAGGGCTCAGATCGCTGAAGCATCTTATGCCTCACAGTCAGACACGAGCATCCCCCGATCAGAACTCCCTCCCTCATTGTGGGACCTATATCCCAACCCAGGAAGTGCCCTGCACTTAAGGCTGGGTACCACATCTGAAACCAAATGTAACAACCGGGTCCCAGTGACAGTGCAACCACCCCACCTTAACATGGCCGTCAGGTCCTGGCCCGCCAGGTACCACCAGTTTCCCCACAGAAGGTCACCCATCCTGATCACTACTCCAAGCCAAGCATGCTTAACTGTGGAGTTCTAATCAGGTAGGCTCCTGGAAAGGAAAGTGCACCTTGTTGACATGAGTCATATCATTTAGTCATTTAACCCTCTATCATTCTGGGATGTTACATCAACCAACATCATCACTAGCATAGTCGCCGTCACTATCCAGTCACCATCGTCGATGTCGCCAACCAACGTTAGAGACCGTCAAGGAGTATAAATCCACCACATAACATTATCACCTTGCTTTCGTTGTTCATCCATCATAGAAACTAGAAAAAAAATATCATAGCACCACCACACTAAAAACACCAATCACTAGAGAACATCAAAGTCCATCATATCCACCCGAAGACAACAACACCAGACACTGTCTTCATCGTCGAGTGAGGATCATGACTCTTGGAACTCCGATATCCACTCAAACAACACCTACCAAAGCTCCTATGAAAACCACCTCCCCAGACCAACCTGAGGAGGAGAGATGGTACACGAAGATAGAGTAGAGTAAGAGTAGAAAGGAGCCAATAGAGATTTGTAATCATCGTCAACATCTCCCAACCAAACAGAGATTCAGAACCACCAATGAAAACTGTGACCAAGCAATCACCAACATAACCAACAAGAAGAATCAACAAACCTTCACTAGCACTACACCAACCAAAAACCCCAACAGAAACTGATCCGTAACTCAAAATCATCATAGAATGATGTAGCAGAAAATGGGATTGAAACCCTAGACGAACATGGAACTGAAAGAGAAGGAAGAAATAGTGAAAGGGAAAAACAAAGAAGGATCCAGTGATGAAACCCTAAATAAAAATGGCATCAACAATAAGGTAATTAAACCCTAGGAAATGGAAAGGAAGAAGATAGAATACGGGAAGTCGCTCTAGAGAGAACATCGGGGGATAGGACCCTAGGAAGAAGGAAGGAGATCGCTCCAGGGAGCTTTTCGAGAGATTAGAGGAAGATCACTCCAGCTTAGAATGCAGAAACCAAGGGAGGAGAAGTGGAGCATGCTCAGGAGAGCACTCTAGGAGAGAAAGGGCTCATTTCTAGCCTATAATTAGTTACAAATTTATACATCATTCAATGGATTCTTTAATATATTGATAGCACTTGTGTTATATAATTTTATTGGAACATAATTAAAATTGAATCCAAAATCCATCAAGGTGTGTTTCATCTAAAACACATGTGAACATCAACATCCAGCTACAATATATTCATCTTTAGTAGTTGAAAATTCTATAAAGTGTTGTTTCTTACTAGACCATGATACTACGGATTTACCTATTAAATGATAAGTCCTTGAGGTTATTTTTTCTATCAAATATAAACCAACCAATGAAAAAAATCTAAGTATGAAATCAAAATAAATTTTGTGGTTTTTAGAAGAAGTATGGATTGATAAAAAATCATTTTAAGTATATTAATATTATTTTGGTAGCACTTAAATGATATTATTTTATATTATATTGAAATATATCACCAAAACATAATGAAAACATAATTTTTGGCCTACTTATGGTAAGATAAAGCATGTTTCCAATGATTCCCCTCTCTATATATTTTTCAATAAGTTTTCCAACATTATCCAATTCAATTTTAATGTCTGAAATTATATGAGATGAATAAGTCTTACTATTTTTAGGTCCATTTTTTTCTAAATGAAGTATGTTTTTTCTTTGGTTTAACACATTTCCAAATAATTTTTAATAAATTTTAAATCCAAGAAAATAGTTTTACTCAACTATCTTTCTCATCTCAGATTTTTTACATGAATTTTGAATGATAATTACAAATATATTTTTTGTTGATCCAAAAATAACACCATCAACATATATTTTCATATGAAATGTATCCTTATATGAATGTTTATTAAAAAAGAGTGGGGTCTTACAATCCTATATTAAAACCATTTGATAAAAGAAAAGAACATAATATTTATACCATAACCTACGTGCTTATTTAAATCCATAGAGAGCTTTGGTATATTTAAAAACACAATTTTGAAAATGAGATTCTTCATTTATAAGAGGGGTTTTCATCTTAAAATTACCCCTTTAACAATCCATTTAGAAATTTATATTTAACTTCCATCTTATATAATTTAATGTTCATATGAGATACATATTATAACATGATTCTAATTGCTTTTAACCTTGGTATTGGAACAAATACATGTTCATAAATTATTCCTTCTTCATGATTATATCATTTTGAAACCAATATAGATTTATTTATAGTGATCACACTATGATAATCATGTCTTTTCTTAAATACCCATGTTGTTCCAATAATAGGGTAGTTAGAGAGTCTATCAACTAATTCTTAAACATTTTCCTCTTGAAACCGTTTAATTCTTCTTTTATTGCTAAAAACCAACCCACATATATTATGGCTTCATCTATAGTTCTATTTTCTAGCTAAGATAACAAGGCATAGAATTATACAAGATTTCCTACATTTATTATAGCACAAAATCCTTCAAATAAACATTCTATAAATATTTCTAAAGGATGGAACTTAAGGATTCTTGGTTGTTAGGATAAGACACTCTATGGTTCACTAGTATCAACCCATTCAGGATTTGGTTCACCAAAAGAAAACACCAAATCATCATCCTTTTATTGTTAAAGAGATGGTATAATATCATGTATCCAGGAGAGTCACTTAACTTATCACCTTGAGTCAATTTTTGATCAAAAGGATAAATCTCATCAAATTTCATATGAGTTGTTCTTCAATAATCCTTGAATTTTTTTGAAAACTCTAAGATTGAGAAGTAGTGTAATAACCTAGGAAGATTCATTCATCAACTTTTGGATCAAATTTTAGAAGATTACACTTGGTATTCAAGATATAAACCTTACATCCAAACACTTTAATCTATCATACATCTTGGTTTTCTATTATTCCTTATCTCATAGGATGTATTATTTATAATAAAACTTATTAGAACTCTGTTTATTACATAACATGATGTATTAATAGCTCTATATAAAAAATTAGTGGGAATGTTATATTCACATAACATTTTTCTATAAATTTCATTCAAATTACTATTTATAATTTCAAGAACATCATTCTTTTAAGGTGTATTGGGAGATGAAAATGTGTTTTTAATACCATGATTTTAGTAGAATGAATTAAATTAATTATTCTAAAATTCACCTCCATGATCACTTGTTAAAGACACAATTTTGGTGTCTTTTTATTTTTATAAAAGTTGATATAAAATAATGAAAATAGAATAGACTTAACTTTCAAGTCATAAAAAGTAAACCCAACCAAATATTCAAAAAACATTAACTAAAACTTAAAAAACAGACTTTAAATCAAGTATTTCTATTCCAATAGTTCCAAAAATATCCATATGGATATATTCAAGGGGTCTTGAAGTGGAAACCACTTTAATTAGTTTAAAATATGACATGTTTCTATTTCCCAGTTAACAGGAGTCACATAGATTATTTTTTATAAAATTTATGTTTTTTTAAAATCAGAAATCAAATTTCTTTCAGATGAATTTCTCAAGGAATCATCATTCCAACTTCCATGTTTTCTATACAAAATCCAAGATTCATTTACTTTATCATTCAAACAATTTTTATTTGTTCTAAATGATGAATTATGATCTAAAGTATAGACATTATATTTTCTTGATGCACTAAATAAAAGACATTTTTATTTAAAGAATGATCATGAATTGTTAGAAAATTAAAATAAATAATTAATATACCAAAGTAGAGAAATACTTATTAGATTGTGCTTTAAACATTCCACATAGAGTAATTTTTTTATGATTATAGATTTTTGATTTTCAACTGATCTAATTCTAACTATCATTCCTTTTAAATTATTACCAAATGTGATATAATATCCATCAACCATATACAATGGGTGAATTTTAAAGAAATATCAACTCATATTCTTTAAACAACTATTATCCATAAAGCATTTTGAATTTTATTTGTGTTTCTTGTTTCCTAAAATGAAAAATAAAATAGCAAGATGTTTTTTTAATACTCAAATAATCTTAGATCTAGGGATGTTAGCTAGATAAGATTTGGGAACCCAAATCTATTAACATTTTCCAAAATTAAAATAGGATTTGGATAATATTTAAGAAATATTATCCTTTTCCCACAATTTTTTTAAATTTCATTAATAGAGGTCATTTAAAAAATGACTATTTATTCCACAATGAATGTATGTAATACTAGACATGGTTTTATTTTTAGAACTTGGTATAAAGAACATTTTATAAATATTGTTTTTTTCAACCTTGCTAACTATCCCATACATCTCTCTTTTGGGATTGTTTTTTACAAAGTATATTATTTAAGTAATCCCCACTTAGTAAAATCACCTGAAACATCATTAAGATCATGAAATTATTTTATAAAACATTCAATTTTTTTATTCTATTCAATACATGATATAGTGGAACTTTGCAAATGGGTTTTCAAATCTAAGAGTTGTTTATCTAAGAATTCCTCTTTATTAGAAATTTTATTTTAAGAAATTCTGAGTGCTTTGTTTTTCATTTTTAGACTTTAATACATTGTTTCCAACATGGTAAAATATTAATTTAATTCATCATATGGGAAATTTTTATTTTCAGAATCAAACTAATTCTATTGAGAATAATAAGAGTGTACCTCATCTGAAAGTGAAACGAAACACATATTTTCCTTCTTATTGGACACATTATATTCTAACTCTGAAGATTTATTATCACTATATTATTCATAAGAACTCCACATGTATATCATGTACTTCTTGCATTTTTTTTGATACCCAAACATCATAGAATTTTTTTTATACATTTTATTTTCTTGTAGTTTAGGACAACCTAGGTTTATGTGTCCAAGATTTTTTCATTCATAGAATCTCATTTCATTATAATTTCCATCATGTTTCTTATAAATTTTAAAATCCTTTTGAAACCTATTATCTCATTATAAAATTTTAGAACATTCTTGAAAACTGATAAATTTAATTATCTAATGTATAAATTTATGACATATCTTCCCTAGATGATTCATTAACTTCTTTTTCTTTATACTTCACGTAATTATTATATTTTGAGACCTTCAAAGCATAATTTTACTCATATAACAATTTATGCTCTCCAACATATGCTTCTATTTTTTCCATATACATAATAAGAGTTCCAATGAAATATTTTATTTTGAAATTATTGAACTCTGTTGATTGTCTGATTGTAGAAAATATCCCACTCTATATTGGTAGTAGAATTCATCAAATTTTTAATTCATTATCTACCTCATAAACAGGTACTCCAAAAGTAGATACATTGTTCACAATTTCTATAAGTATTTGATTTAATTTTTTAATGATATATCATTCTATCATTTTGAAAGTATCATAAATTTTATTTGTAATATTATATATGGGATACCAAAATTGTTATATACCTCCATAAGAAACCACTATAGTAGTCTATATTTTTTGGATTGTATTACATTGCGAGACTCGATTAAACTCATATAGACCTAGTCCATGGATAATGAAATTCATTAATTTGATGTTTAAATCATAACTATCTTCAGTATTAGTATCCCATGATTGTGGGTTTTTCTTTGGAATTTCATAAGGATTCATGAATTTGAGGTAAAACTTTAGACCGAGATTTTTTAGATAGATGATCATCCAAGATTTCCTGAATCCATAATATTCAACATTAAAATAAGGATCTGTAACCATTGGCATACCTTATTTTTTTTAGATATATAATCCACATGAAAGAATATATTCAGACTTAAATATTTAATAGATGATAACTCAAGATTAATGAGCTATGATACTAATTTTTGTTATAGAAAATAGCTATGCAATGACTCAAGAGGGTGTGAATTGTGTTCTTGAAAATTATATTTACTTAAAACCCACCCTATTCAAGGAATGAGAGTTTCAATATTTTCCTTAAGAAAACATGATGTAGAAAATAAAAATGGTAAAAAGATAAAATACAAGACATTTATAGTGATTTAAGAAATATAAATCTCCAAGTACACTCCATGAACACTCTACTCTATAACCTTGGTAATTTTCACAATATCACCCCTTTTCCAAGGCCCCCCAACTAAGTTCAAGAAGATGTTACATGTTACAAAGGTCCAAGAGCTTTCAAACAGGTTCTCTCTTCACAAAACCTATCAATGGACTTATCACACTCAATCCCAATGAGTGAAAATAAAAAAGCATATGAGTAAAATGATGTTTGGAAAATGGTGTAGCACACAGTTGTAAGTAGTAACTAACAGTAGTTAAAGATACATCCATAGAAGATCAGAATCTTCTAAATTAGGTTATGGAGTATATCCAATTGAAAATTATGATATTTTAAGTAAAACCACTACATAATAGCTTCAAGAATTGTATTTTGAAGATATTTTTTTGCACGTATCCTGTTATATATTTCTTATCTACTCAACTTCAGGTGTTATCTTTTTCACATGCATACATACACACTTCATGCTGAAAAAAACTCTTATATTTATATATTTACTTTTAAATTTAAATTTAAGAACACTGTATATTCACAAAAATAAAGTGAATAATACTTTTTTAAAAGTTGATGTGATAGATTCTTAATGACATGTGGCCTTTTGCAAACATGGAATAAATTTTTGTGAAGGAAACATTATAATTATTCATCATTAGAACTTTCCATTTTTAGAAAAAATTCAACTTATCTAAATATCCTAATTTAGACATATTTTTTATTATGTATTTAAAAGCATGAATTAAATTATCAATAGATTAAACCATTGATACAAGAATAATCATGAAGATCCATAAGATGGATTATTCTTTGAAAGATAAACATTTGATAGATATTTTCTCATAAGATAATTTATAGAGCTTATTAATAAGATGAAATACATCAAATCATTGAATTATATGTTATATAAGATAAACTAAATTCACTTTTTCATAAGGTAATAGCCTTATGTTGTAGGATAATCAACTTCCATAGCTTCATCTGATATTAGTTGGATAATACTTTTACAAATGTCATTTTTGTAAGATAAAATACTTCTCATAATATGCTCCAGACTTAGATTTCTGACTTTAAAAATGCATAAGTTAATTTAATCTAAATTATAAGAAACTTGAGAGTTGGTTTCCCAATACATTATTCTCAAATATTTATAAATAAAAATTCAATTTACAGTGAATAAATTAGGTGAAATGAGCTTGAACCATCAAGAAATTGAAAGATATTACAAACATACATGGCATTAAAATACATATATGTGGGAAATAATGGTCACTATTTTATCCAAGCATTAAAAAAAATATCTATTGAAAGAATAATCATATAGTATAGTAATCCATTAAATCCATCCCATATGTTAGACCAGTAATTATTCATGAAGAGAATACCAAAAAATAGCTTACATCAATGATTTACATCTTTAGATATATAGCATCACATGACCATGAAGAATGAAGAAAAGGAAGTATAGTGAAGATTTATCTATGCATGCTCATTTTTTTGAGCTGTATTACTTACTACCTCATCCATTTGTTTCATTTTGAACATGAAATGGTATGAATTAACATCCAAGAATTCATCACTCCCTAGAATTACTTAGTAGAGAGTGAAGTAATCTAGAATCCATCAACCATCCAAATATGAAATTAAATAAATACATCAGTTGGCCATTGAGGTTTGGTAAATGAAAACTAAAAAGAATTCATACCACCAGAATTCCACAAGATCTCACTGATAAGATCAAATTGGTATTCCCAAACTAAAAATTAAATAGGATAGTTATTATTGGATTCCAAAATCAACTGCTTCCCAAATTCTAATTTCACAAACCTAAAAAGAATCTAAGGGTAATAAACACATTGAACAAGTTAAAATTATTCAATAATCATAATCATAGTTAAAATAAAAAATAGTACATATAGAGAAAAATAGGAATGCATCAAAATCACTGAGCAATCATACTAATGCATCCATCATGACCAATTATTTCCATAGGAGTTTTTGTAAAAAAACATGGTATTCTAATAATGTTATGATTCAATTTTAGAAAACAATCACGTAGTAAGATTGAGGTACTAATCCATAGACATCTACACCTTTATATATTTTAAAATTTAATAGATTATTTTTTCCACCTAACAATATATTTTTTCTATTAGAACCTCCTTAATAATAGGATTTTCATTTCTAATATTGAAAACAACTTCATCCTCAAATGATGATTCACCAAAAGATGATTCCCTAGAGAATGATTTATCCAAGTATGAAGAAGTATTCTCTACTATAGTTAGAGGAGAAACGTATTTTCATCCCCAATAATAATTATTGAGGATTTAGTTAAAATTTTCCTCATCAAGTTTTAGTTATCCTTATATTTTTAGGTCTTTTTAAGATATGGAATGATAAAACCATTTGAGTCCATGAATTCTTTATTCCATTTTGTATTAATAGATAGAATTAATTTTTATTCAATTTGACCATCATTTTCTAGTATTTTGTGAAGGGATTCATCAGAATTGTGACCCTCCTGAGCCTCCTCCCCCTTATAGATGGGTGGTTCATCATGTACAACAACCACAAAACTAGAAACATCTACCACCTCATGCCTATCCCGATGATTCTTATAGGGGCCATTAGAATTCCTAATCACATCTTCATATGTAATCCCACATAAGTTCTTATACATAGCCATAATGGGATCTTGTACTCATATATGGGAATAATATTTTCATATTTTAATCCATATAGACTTCTTTAAAACAAGAATTTGTGAAATGGGTTCTTTTGGAGACACCTTATCATAGAGATCAATAGTGTCACCAAATTTCAAAAATGAAATGTTGTAATCTGAGAGATTTTCATAAGTCACCCATTTACAAAACCCTTTTCCCCATTTTTAATACATATGAAAGAGGGTAGGGGGTTTGAGACATCCACCTCTATATAAATACTTGTAACATAGGTTCTTGATAGTATTGAGGTGGATGATTCAATCATAATAATGAGAATGGAAATGGAAGAAAATGAATTTGGGGTAAATAGATGAATGGGTAGTCCTTGAAATCAAAACCAAATAAAAATAATAGTTAGTATAATATATTTCTCAAAATCAGGGGTCCATTTCAACATCTTTTTACTACACACTGTAAAAGACCACTAACTATGGGACCAACATCTATAATATTCCTTCTTTGAAGAAAAAAACTAAGATGAGTCTACAATCATGAAGCCTAAAATAGAAGGAGAAAAATCTAACATTTTCAATGTAACTTCCAATTTATTTAATGGAAGGAAACATGTGAGAATACATACCAAAAAGTTCATAATAGAATTATAAAGTATTAAAGTTCACATCCTTCCTCAAAAAACATGATGGATGATTTCCCATTGTACTAAAAGTAGATAATGATATACGTGACGAGGCTTCAATGACATTAAAAATGATGAATTTTCTAGAAACCACCTACATAAAGGATCTATTGGGGAGAAAAGTGTATTCACCTTGGAAATCAACTTTTGCAAAATCCTGTCCAATGGTTTCCAAACTGGGATTCCAGGAGATAAAAACATTGGTTAAAACCTAAATATTCCATCATAGATACTATGTTTCCTTTATAAAACAATTATATTATGTGTAATATAAACATCTAGCTTAATATCAATTTAATTAAAAATCATATAAATTCCAAAATAATAAATATCATTGCACACATATATGATAAATTCATTTGAGATATATCCAATAAATAATGCACAACTTATAAGGCGAGTTTGAGATAAAGTATGAAAAACTTATGAAAAAATCATTATAGTATATATAAGGATATTTTCATACATAAAAACACATAAAGTACCAATATATGTTAGAACAAAATAATTCTATCAAATAATATTATATTTATTAAACTATTTCCTCAAAGTTACTAGTAAATAATATTTCATTTTTTTTTCATAAGGATCATTTAATTAATGAAGTAATATCCCCCATAAGTTTCTATCCAAGTGTGTAGTATTAGGCACACTCATCTTACATCAAAGTGATGATTGAGTTAATACACAACTAACCATTTACAGTGTGATTACACCAAGCTTTATTTTTTCCAAAACCGCATCCACTTTCCAATATCCAAGTAGGGATATATTTCTAGGAAAACCACCTTATTAATAAATTATAAATATATCAAGATATGTTCCTTAATTTTAATCTTTTCAAGGGTTTTCCAGAAGGTGTTATAATATAAATATCAAAGTATACTAAACTAATCCCCAAAAAATAACATAACCTTTACTTTCATACCAACTAAGGTGACTGAAGATAAAAATGCATTTATTGTACATCATATCCATAATTAAGACATTATATTACATAATAAACTCAATATCCCGAGAATCAAGAGGATTAGCGTCTATGGAGACTAGATACATAAGAAGTTGATTTTAAAATTTTGGTGAACATTTCCCAAAAATTTCATAATAATAGATCCTCTTCAAAACATATTCTAAGATAAATCCATCCTCATGACCTAGGAAATGGAAAAATAAGAAAGGGTTTGTCTGAAATGACTAAAAAGTAAATAATAATCATAAAAACATGTTACCTAGGGTGAGATCAGAGGCATATGAGAAAACATAAGAATGAAAAATATATATTATTAAATGAAAATTGAATCATAAAATATGTTCATATGGCATGAGATGAGAACAAGTAATGCCATATGATCAAACATATAATATAAAATAAATATTTTGAAAACATGAGACTTAAATCTTGATATGGGGAGCATATCATAGTCGTATATCAAAGGAGTGTGGTAAGAGTATAATTTAGTATAAAACATAGTGGATCATGAATCATTATATATTTCCCATAATGGATTATGAATCAAAACCCATTTACCCTAGTGGAGTAGGAATCAACACCTATTTCACATAGTGGATCAAGCATCAAAACCTGTTCCCAATTTTGGATCGAGCATCACTACTCATTCTGATGTTATCTCATGATATTTTAATCTTTAACCAATTAATTAGAGAAATATATAGGGTTCTACCGTCACTTAAATATTAACCATAAACATGTTTCCTAAAACAGAACATCAAATCATAACATATTTAAACACCATAAACATGAATGGGTTTCACATTACATTAAAAATGTATCACATAAATAACAACATAAACAAGATTAATTGATACCATTTTTGATCACTGAAAAGTGAAACTTTATAAAATCATTTACCATGTTAATTATAAAGAATAAAGTCATGAAAAATAGACCCCTTTTGAGATAAGAATGAAAAAAAATACAAATAAAAAAGAGAGTAGAATATATTATCTTTCAAATGATTGTATGAAGATCACATGAATTGATATATTTTTTAATTTCAAAATAATAATGGATAACATTATTAATAAGTGAAAACATGTACTTAGTAGGATGATCCATTTAAGGGATTTAAACTCATAATAGAGTGAGAATTATTCAAAACATATTATTATTTTATGGAAAATACAACCACTCATGAAAGGGGATTTGAATTATGTACTCATTTTTTATAGTGAGATAAAATTAGATATCATATGTAAAAGTTGATTATTGAATATAGGAAACATTGATGGCCAATGTTCAAAAGATACTGTATAACTCAATGAACGAGATTTTAGTTTGAAAAGTCCCTTACTATTTACATTGATTCCCAAGGAAGTTATCAAAAATTAGATATCATAAATATAATCATCTTAATTACCTATTCATGAACTTTATTCATATACATTTATATTTATAACCTTAATTTTTAATAATTCAATTCATTTATCTAATTTTTATAAATAAGTGTTGATATTTATTATTAATTTTATAATTTTGGTGTTGGAATCTCTTATTTTACCAAAAATAATTATTAAAAAACAATTATAATTATAATAATTGTTTTTATAATATTATAATTCCTTTTAATGAGATATTTGTTGTGTTTTGTGAAATCAAATTTCACAATAGACTAGTTTTGGGTTATTTATTTATTTAAATATATTACCTTATAAAAATATTTAATTAATTTGTTTTTCTATAAACTATCACAATAATGATATATAATAATTATATAAACCATATATATTCATCAATTATAAACTAAAACCAACCATTAATGTGGTAGAGAAAAACAAAATGCATCATTCCATGGTTGTGGTAGTCTTCACGTACACAAGGATGAAGATTTCCTTTATAAAGGAATGGAATAAACGAGAAACATTGTAATTTTTCAAGAAAATATTTAATATATATAATTATTATTTGGTAAATTTCCATTTTACATCACCAATTCTAGTTCATAAAGGAAAATAGAAAATGTTTATTCATGGAGGTGGTAGTCCACACATATTAATAATTAATATTTTTTTCTTAATTGAAAATAGAAAGGCGGTTAATTATTGTATAATCATTATAATATAATATTAGATTAATAGTGATACTTATGTTATCATTTTAAGATGTTGTAATGTAATTTTTGGAAGAATAAGTGCACATAAACAAATAAAAAAGAGATAGAAGTAGTTATAACTTTATACCTCACTACTTGGACAATATCCTTTATGAAGAGGGTTAAACTAATAAGGGATAGTATATTAAGAAGGTAAGAACCTCATTATAGTGTCAATAACTATTGAAGAAATGTTTATGTACAAATTTTATAAACATAGGTAATTGTGTTGTGAGGGAATGTGATGAGAGGATATACCCTATTATAAGTGAAAATGGATGATATTTTTGTAAGTACATAGAAATTTTTAATAATAGGAAGTCACTCTCAAATAAAAAAACTCCAAAATTAAGATATAATGTATAGGATAGGTTAAAAAGATAATAAATTTCTCAACCACACATTTAATAACAAATTTCAAAAAAAATTAGTTTATTTATTCGTAGGTATTTAATTTTAACAAATTATCTTTTCCCATAACAACTAGCTTTTACATATGTTATTTATCCAATTTTTATAAAAACAAAATGGGTCTTGTAATATAATTTTGACATAATAATTAAAATTTTAAATCCATTTTTCCTCATCCATAAAAAGGAAAATACCAATGAATAAATAAAGGAACATTTATATCAAGTGGTTTAAAAATTTCATCATGAAATAGGGGAATTGGTTGGATAAACATTTAGTATGACTCAAGAACATGGTTATTTATTTTTTTACCCACTAATGTTTTTGATTAGTTGTGATTGAAATAATTTAATGTGTGGAAGAAACTAAAAATATCATGATTTATATTTTTATGTATGTGAGTTAGTGACATAAAAAACCTTGATTTCATTGAATTAGATTTTTTTTCCAATACTAAGTTTTGACTTAGCAGGCTAAGATTATTTTTTAATGAATAATTTTTTAATGGTATAATCACATTCTGAAAATATTTTATTAAAATTCTAAAAAATATGATAAATTTCCCCAGATCATGATTCTATAAATATGTAATTAAATTATAAAACAAGAAGTGTGAAGGATAAAGTAAAAAAATATATAGTTTTACTTGTGATAAAAATATCCAATGGATCAATAAAAATTTGGTTGGGAGAGTGTAATTTTTATAAGGTGGTAAATGGAGAAAAAAGTTCAAGACCTAATGCTGATTCATAAGTGGTTAAAAACAATCCAATGATATTGATGGAAAAATTTAAATGGTTAACATATCCAAAATCTATGCATGTTATCTAGTGTTATCATGTAGCCATTAAAGAGGTTGTAGTTCATGGTATAACATGAATAATACCAGTATGCAATTTTTTTAGAATGAATTTCATGAAAATAGGAGAGAGAAAACTCTCTAAATATTGATTTCATAAGTAAAAAAAAATATCTTTACCAAATACAACATTTTAGAATCACATAGATAATATATAGAGTTATACATTCATGTATTAAAGGGGATTATAGATAAGAAGATACCCCATATGAAATTATTTGAGAAAATGTGAGATAAAGAAAAGAAAATTATGTGTATGAAGACCATTTTCATTTTATTAACAAAGGTGATGTGAGTAGAATGCACTATAAATCTATGCATTATTTTTAAAGAATTTGGAATTAAAATTTGGAGTATGATTTATGTTAGTATTTTTTAAAACATAAAAATAGAGGAAATGATTGATCTAGGAGGTTGTGTGTTAGATTTGTGAGAAATAAGTGTTAATGTTTCTTTATGTTCTAAATGTTATATGTTTTGGATGAAGGGAACTAGAAAACATATAATTGAAGTTTTATTTTTTATTTTATTCTTTATTGGGATTCGAAGATGTTAATTCTGGAGGTTAGTGTGGAATAAAAATAGAGTTTCTCCAAAAAATGGATAAGGATGATAGTCCATAAGTAGTATTCTGAATGTTGTTAATGAAGAATACATTTCATTTTAATTAATCTATAAGTTGTTTAATTTTTATTTTAATAAATTTCTTATGTGGATATATAGATTCTATTTATACTTTGAAATGTTTTGATATTTTTATAATTTTCACAAAAAACATTATATAGGTACATAGGTCATGCCGTGAGTGAAGATATAAGAATATGGTAAAGTTTGGTGCATAATATTTCTAGATGATACATAATATATCATTGAATATTGAATTGTGGAAAAAAATATTCTCATTTTATATGTAAGGTATTTGGAGTTAAATAAAATTAAAAATATTAATGGTAAATTATGTACAGGTTATCTTAATGATTTTCCGTATGTGATTTTTTAGTGCTATGTAAAAGTTTTGAAGAGATACCTTAGGATAAGTATGATTTTATAGATATTATGTATGGTTTTATAATTATAGAGAACTTGTAATGGTACCATATATCCATAGTGAAATGTAAGATCGTCCATCTTAAGATATGATACATTATCCAAATGGTCTGAAATTGGAAGAGACTAATACAAATGGTTTGGTTTTTATATTACATAAGAGTGACTAAGTAAATGGAGTAGAAAAATTTAAAAGTAAAAATAAATCCCTATATATATAATATCATCGAGTATAATATATAAGATATTATGGGATAATATATAAGTGAAATAAAATATTTATAGTGTAGTATAATATATAAGATAATGTTTCTAGATAATATGATATATAAGAGTTGTTATAAATCATCATATACAATTAATAGAGGCTATATATGGATTATAATATAAATTATAAATCATATATTATGATTGATAATGATACTTTCATGAGAATAATGTCTATGAATTGAAGAGACATAAGTTAATTTCAATATAATGCCTATTAGATAGTGATTATGCCATATATGAATTTCATACTTCATTTTGTTTAATGAATTAAGAGGAAGTGGAGGATCACACTATGGTGTTCTCTATAATTAAAAATAATGATTTAGTATATTTAATGGATCTAGTTTTTGACTCGAAATCTTTCAAAAAAATATTGGTATAACTCCATGACCAGGCTAAGGAAATAGAAGACCACACCATGATGGCGGAAGTCATACCCTGAATAGAAGATTTTCAGATAGTCTGGAAAATTCTATTTGACTTTAAAAATTATGAGATGGAATTAGATTTTAGTAGTTGACTCAATTTATTTTTCATTTCATTTCATGAATAAAAATATATGGTATGCCTATAATTTTCTTAGTGGAGTAGAATATGATAATTAATTACAACCATTGGAATAAGAGTGGATGCTTGGACATCCTTATAAAAACTACTCAAAATAGTTCTAGAAAAGGAGAGAATAAAAAATATTTAATATATAGAAATGATAGAGTATGATCATATTTTAAAAATCTAGTTTAAAGGATAATAAATGAGGATATCCATAGAAGAACTACTGCATTAAAATATCTAGTTCTTAATGATAAGTCCTAATATATAGATGGAGTTCCATTAGTATACCTATTTTTTTGAAGAAGAATAGAAATAAGATAATTCCAATGTGGTATTATCTTCAACTAGAGATAGTGATTTGACTAATATCATGTAACGCTCGAGACTTTTATGAGAAATATTTTGTTTTTATGAAAGGAATCTTTCACTACACACAACACTAGTTTGGCTTGCTTTACACGCAACCACGACCTTCCTCAATAGCTTGCGTCGTACGCAATACCGAGTTTCACTAAACAACGATATGCTATTAAAATATTATTAAAACTAGCCGTTATGAATAGTAATAACCACTTTTTGAAATTTTATAAATTTTATTTTTCAAAATAGACTTCATTTTTGGATTTGGAATATCGAAATTAGCCTAGGGTGAAATTTTGGTATTTTTCTGAAAACTTTCAATTTTTGATGAATAGTGAAACCACTAAGTGGTAGTTAAAAAAACTGAATTTTTCATAAAACTTAATTTTACCGCTTTTGTGAGTGGAATTTCGAAAATCTGAGAGACACGGTTAATATCAAGGACTAAAATGTGGTTCAATGAGATGAAAATAATTTTTGGTGAATAGTAACTTTTTACTTTTTTTACCACAGTTAAAAGTAAATAGGGTAATTAAGGGTAAAAGTGTTATTATTATTACCCTAACACATGTCCTAATTCTATTGGATAAGTGTAATTCGACCAAAAACAACCTTAGGAATAAAATATGACCATTTAGGCCCACTTGGATTAGATTAGGACATTTATTATTAATTTATTTAAAGAAGGGTTAAAATAGTTAAAATCAAAGTTTAATAGGTAAATAATTTTTAATATAGGGTTATACATAAGATATATTTGACTATAAATATTCATTAGAAAGATAAATTTTTTTTCTACATAATGGTATTTTATTTGTAATTTTTAGACATTAAATAATTTAATTTATTTATGACACAACGATGATGCAGTAATTATCTTATTAATGAAATATTGACATAATTGATGTTATAAATACCCAAATAAATGTAATTTGAGACTTTTTATGAATTACACTAATTTTATAGGTTAATATGACATGTTAGTATTGATTTAATTAACTTGGTTTGAACTAATCATTCTGTTTTGATTTTCACAAAAATCAATTACTAAATAGTGTCAAAATTGACATAAAATAGTTTTTAAAACAAATATTATATTATTAATTGTTATTTTATTCCTAAAAATATAAGGTTCGGCCAAATGTGTAATGACCCGACCCTATTTACCCAGAGTTGGTGCATTATTACATTACATTGGCATGATCACAAGAAAGATCAAATCTCGAAAGACCGATTGGTTTAGTAGCCTTGGAAACACTAGATATATTCATAAAGTTTTACATTACATCACAAAGTGAAAAACTACTACAACAACATAGTCTCCATATTCCACACTAATATCCCCACATACTATCCCTGCAGGTCATTCATAACTTACTTCTTCACATCCTGGGAAAAATAAAACATAGAAAAGGGGTGAGCTCAAATGCCCAGTAAGGATAACAATATAGCGGAAACTTTCAAAAATAAGCATAAACATTTAAGGCAATGTATAACTAAAACAAAAGCCTTTTAAACTTGAAATTCAACATAGTATGGCAAAAGAAAAATGAAATAATTCCATTTATTTATTCACATGGATATTCTACTAATCGAATAATCACAAGCAATATCAATAACCACTTTCATAATGATGGAATGCATAAAGCCAGACTATCATAACCACATAGCCAAGGCCTCGTGCCAAGAATACAAATAAGATTTTGTCAAGGCCTTCTGCCAAGACACAAGTTTGTCTCATGAGACCTACCAATGCATTGAGGAGGTATAGTGGGCTCCACCCGTCACATATTAAGTCCAACGCATTCCCATATGAAAAGGTTTAAACATAACATAAACATTCGTATTAAAACTAGCATACGAAATGTCAATACTTTCACCATAAACCATGAATGGTATAAAAATAGCACATCCACAGTCAAACATATCACAAAACCTTCAATACAATATAGAAGTTTTGTATCATAATAAATCAACTTCAAATAAGCGTAAAATCCATCAAAGGATGTTGATATAGATGAAATCAAAACTCTTTTTAGAGAAATATCTCTTTCTATTTTGAAATCATTTAAGAGTCATATGTTTATAAAATAAAACATTTTATTTGAAAATATTATTATAAGCTTGTAAGGGAAGCTTCGACGATTTTATAACGGCGGAAAATAGCCGCACCCGTCGTATAAGTTAAAAAAAACATTCTTACCTTAATTTTGTCGAAAAGGTTAAAAAGCGCCTTGTTTGCAAAACGACGGAAATATTCCTTTATAAACCTCTTATAAAAAGTAAAACAAGGGTATAAATGACTTTAACCCATATTCTTGTAAATAGTAAAAATATTTTGAAATACATTTTTAAGAAACATGGATGTGGATGATAAAGAGATCCCAGTAGATTATTATGTATAAACAACCTCGGATAATGGAGAGATTGTGAAATAACCCTTACGTTGTACTTTTCCTTGGTTGGGGTAGGTTAACCTCCTGTATAATGGTGAAATAATTGTTATTAAATTATACAAGAATCATATATATTAATATGATATCATATATGATCTTTTAACATTGATTTGTTAATAAAATCTTAGAATTATCATCGTTTTGGGTGTTAACTTACTCGTTTTCTTTTATATGTTTTGTTACATAAGCCGTGTTTGTTATGGATAGGTTGTATCTTATTCATATCTATAATGATATCAAGTCCTTAAAAATCATTTTTAAATCATCAAATGATAATTATACTTTAATGGATATGATGGAGAATGAATCTCATCGCGTTCGTGGAGACGGTAGTCCGTACATACGCACGAGCGACAATATCATTATTTTGATATTAAAATAATGTATAAATGGATGGTATATCATATATAAAGAATCATTAACATGTTATATTTATTATTTACATGAGTTACACATCATTATTATACCCATCCAAAAAATAATATATTGAATAACAATTACACCACGACGTGGAGACGGTAAGCCGTACGTACGCACGTATGGTGACATGTTATTCAAAGGGTGGATAGAATACTGAATATGGTTGTACCATATTTATAATAACATCACAGTATATATAAGATACTAGAGTTATTATTTTATAATGGTAATAACAAAGAAAGAAGAAGTGGAAGAAGAAAGGAACTTGAAAAGGGGTGGTGAAAACATTACCTCTTCTTCGGGTTCTTCCTTTTGATTTGATCAAAAGGGCTCCTTAGGTTGACTTTCTGATCAAAATAAGGCCTCTAGGTTGTAGTGATAGAAGTTGGGAGAGTATTTGGGCAGATTTTGGCGGAACCAAAAGGCTTTGAAGGTGTGAAGAAATGAGAAGGAGGAGTGCCCTTTTATAAGAGGGGTGAGGGGCACCTTTGGAAAAGCTAGAAATATTAATTTATAATAAATATATATTCGGTTTCTAATGGCTCAAAAGTTGATTATTAAAAATTTAAGGTGGGTATAGGTCTAAAAACATTCAACCAATAGAATTTAGACAGGTTTGGGTTACTATATTAACCTTATCTTTTAGTTTTAACTCTTAGTTAATTAGTTTGACATTTACCATGTCACTTTGTATTTTTATAATATATAGTTAATAAACTTAATATATACATCCAAGAGACCCCCAAGTGGTCCATTAATAATGATCCTATCATGATATAAGTCTCTTGGCCGAACCTTAGATTTTTAGGAATTTAATATCAATTAATAATATAATATTTGTTTTAAAAACTCTTTTATGTCAAATTTGATACTATTCAATAATTGATTTTTGTAAAACTCATAACAGAATTATTACTTCGAAAAAAGTTAATTAAATCAATCCTAACATGTAATATTAACCTATAAAATTAGTTTAATTCCTAAAAAGTCTCAAATTATATTTATTTGTGTATTTATAATATCATTTATTTTAATTTTTCACTATTATGGTAATTACTGCATCATCATTGTGTCATAAGTAAATTAAATTATTTAAAGTCTAAAAATTATAAATAAAATATACTTATGTAGTAAATCTTATTAGATTTCTAATTAATATTTAAAATCGAATTTATCTTATGTATAACCCTATATTAAAAATGTGTTAGTAAATAAACTTTCATTTTAACTCTTTTAACTCTTCTTTGAATTAAATAATAATAAATGTCCTAATCAAATCCAAGTGGACCTAAATGATAATATTTTATTCCTAAGGCTGTTTTGGTCGAGATACACTTGTCCAATAGAATTAGGACATGTGTTAGGGTAATAGTAATATCATTTTTACCCTTAATTACCCTATTTACTTTTAACCGTGGTAAATAAAAGTAAAAAGTTACTATTCACCAAAAATTATTTTCATATCATTGAACCATATTTTACTTCTTGATATTAACCGTGTCTCTCAGATTTTCGAAATTCCATTCACAGAAGCGGTAAAATTAAGTTTTATGAAAAATTCAGTTTTTTAACTACCACTTGGTAGTTTCACTATTCATCAAAAATTGAAGTTTTTCAGAACAATGCCAAAATTTCACCCTAAGCTATAATTGATATTCTGAATTAAAAAATGATGTCTATTTTAAAAAATTCCAAACATATAAGTTGAATTAATTAATTTTATAATTAATTCCCGCTGTCACAACAAATAGCGTGTTTTTAAGAAACAATATATATCAAAAGATTGATAATTGTTTATGTCCAATTTCAAAGTAAAATAAATTTTAATGAACACCATTGGATAAAATGGTAAAAATATATTCTAATTATAATTTAAAACCACTCAATAATATAATTTATCACTATAAATTATTTTGATTAAAAAAGTTGTTTTTAAGTATTTTTCACTATTCATAAAAATTGGAATTTCTCAGAAAAATACCAAAAATTCAACTTAGGATAATTTCGATATTCTGAATCCAAAAATGAAGTCCATTTTGAAATATAAAATATATATAATTTCAAAAATTAGGTATTACTATTCATAACGGCTAGTTTGATTGGTTGCGGTGTGTTAGAACTCGATGTTGCGTACAACACACGCTATCACATTATTCAAAGAGAAGCGTACCGTAGAAGCTTGGGGTGTTACATTATCCCCTCCTTCAAATAATTTCGTCCTTGAAATTTCTATAATAGTTATCACATGAAAAGACTCGGGTGGTTCTTCATCATAAGTTCCTCGGGTTCCCACGTTGCCTCTTCCATCTTATGGTTTCTCCACAAAACTTTTACCAGACACGTCGTCCGGTTTCTTAGTACTTGTTATCTCATATCAAGAATCCTGACGGTCTCTTCACAATAGGACAGATCGGGTTCCAGTTCTAATTCCTCATAGGTGAGTACATGCGTTGGGTCAGGCATGTATTTCCTCAAGAGAGATACGTGGAACACATCGTGAACTTTGGAGAGACTTGGCGGCATTGCCAATCGGTAAGCCACAGCCCCAATTCGTTCTAGAATTTCGAAGGGTCTGATGTACCTGGGACTCAATTTACCTTTCTTACCAAAACGTATGACTCCCTTCCATGGAGATACCTTCAGGAAAACATGATCACTGACTTGAAATTCCAAATCCTTCCTTCGATTATCGGCATAGCTCTTCTGCCTACTTTGAGCTGCTTTGATGTGATTTTGGATTACCTTCACCTTTTCCACCGTTTCCTCCACCAGTTCTGGGCCTACAAGTTTTCTTTCACCAACGTCATCTCAACAGGTTGGTGTACGACATCTCTTTCTGTATAACGCTTCATATGGTGCCATCTGAATACTCGAATGGAAGCTATTGTTATAGGAAAATTCTACCAGAGGTAAATATTGATCCCACATACCCTGAAAGTCATGTGAGCAAGATCTCAACATGTCTTCTAAGGTTTGAATAGTCCGTTCTGATTGTCCGTCTGTCTGAGGGTGGTAAGCAGTGCTCAAATGAAGTTCAATATCCAGGGATTTCTAAAGACTTTTCTAGAATCTTGAAGTAAAATAGGGATCACGATCAGAAACAATCGATAGGTGTACTCCATGAAGTCTCACAAATTCATTAATATATAGTCTTTCTAGACGTTCCAGGGGTAGATCTTCTCTTATAGCAAGAAAATGTGCTGACTTGGTAAGACGATCAACAATAACCCATATTGGATCGTTCCTTCTAGGAGTCTTTGGTAGCCCCATGACAAAGTCCATCGTAATATTGTCCCATTTCCACTCCAGTATGGGAAGAGGTTGCATGACTCCTCCAGGCTGTTGCCTTCCATCTTTCACTTGTTGACAAACCATACATCTTGACAAAAAATCAGTAATCTCCCTTTTCATGTTGTCCCACAAAAAATGTTCCTTCAAATCTATATACATTTTGGTGCTCCCAGGGTGTATAGAGAAATTGGAACTATGAGCATCATCCAGCAATTCCCTTTTTAGATCAGGTATATCAGGAACACAAATTCTCTTCCCAAATTTCAAAATTCCATCTTCATACACAAAGTCTCTCAGTCTCCCATCATTCACAACTTTAATCTTATTTTGAAATTCTTCATCATCGGTCTGAGAACTCTTAATCCTTTCTAGTAAAGATGGTTTGGCAACCATTTGAAAAATCATTGATGTTTCACCTTCCCTGGTTATTCCCATGTCCATCTTCACTAGATCCATCAAAATTGGATCCCTTTCAATTCTTATCACATTCAAAACTCCATGGTCTTTTTTTCTCAAAGCATCTGCCACCTTGTTTGCCTTCCCCGGGTGGTAGTGTATCGTACAATCATAATCCTTGAGTAATTCAAGCCACCTCCTTTGCCTCATGTTGAGTTCTTTTTGTGAGAAAATATACTTCAAACTCTTGTGATCAGTATAAATAACACATTTTTCACCATAGAGGTAGTGCCTCCATATCTTCAAAGCAAATATCACAGCTGCTAACTCGAGATCATGAGTAGGATAGTTTTGTTCATGAATTTTCAACTGTCGTGATGCATAGGCAATAACCCTATCATTCTGTATAAGGACACAACCAAGTCCTTTCTTCGATGCATCACTATAAATAACGAACCCATCATTCCCCGATGGTAGAGTCAATATAGGAGCATTGACTAATCTTCTCTTCAGTTCTTCGAAACATTCTTCACACTCTTTTTTCCAAACAAATTTAACCCCTTTACGTGTGAGCTTCGTTAATGGGTTAGCCAATCGGGCAAAATTCTGGACGAAACGTCGATAATAACCTGCCAAACCAATAAAACTACGTACCTCAGTTATACTCGTAGGTGCTGGCCATTCTTGGATCGCCTTGGTCTTAGAAGGATCAAAAGAGATTCCATCTTTAGAGCCAATATGGCCAAGAAAAGAAATCTCATGAAGCCAGAATTCACACTTGCTAAACTTCCCATATAATTCATGTCTTCTCAGAGTCTTCAGGATAATATGCAAGTGATTTTCATGATCTTCGTATCTTTTGGAGTATAGAAAGATATCATCAATAAATACCACCACAAATTCATCAAGATACTCCTTGAAAACTCTATTCATTAGATCCATGAATACAAAGGGTGCATTAGTCAATCCAAAAGGCATTACAGTAAACTCGTAATGCCCGTACCTGGTTCGAAATGCTGTCTTTGGAATGTATTCCTTCTTCACACACAACTGATGGTATCCAGATTGAAGGTCAATCTTTGAAAAGTATTTAGCTCCATGTAGTTGGTCAAATAAATCATCAATGCGTGGTAGGTGATACTTGTTCTTTATTGTTATAGCATTGATCTCCCTGTAGTCGATACATAACCTCATAGATCCATCTTTCTTTTTAACAAAAAGAACAGGGGCTACCCATGGAGAAACACTAGGGTGAATAAATCCCTTATTACTCAATTCCTTTAGTTGTTTATTTAGTTCAACTAATTCTACAGTGTCCATTCTATAAGGGGTCTTTGATATAGGCCTTGATCCAGGAATTAAATCAATGGAAAACTCAACTTCTCGTTCTGGAGGATGTCCAGGTAAATCTTCTGGAAATACATCTACAAATTATTTCACAACAGGTACATCCTCTATTTGAACATTCCTTTCCTCACCGACAGTTATTTCACTCTCTTCCTCCCCAATAATTGAATTTAGTTGAGCTACTGGGGGTGGATCTAAATAAGAATTAGGTGGTGACGATTCTTCTCTAAAGATATGGTGTTCCTTATCATTATCATCAAGAATCATAACCTCTTTCTTCTTACAATAAATCTTCGCATCATAGTCTGAAAGCCAGTCCATATCGAGGATTATATCAAACTCAATAATAGCTATGACGATGAGATCCGCAGATAAAGAACATTTTTGTGCTCTAATGGGGACTGATTCACAAAACATTGTTGCAATGATACTTCCCTTAGGAGTTTTAACTGACAACTCCCTTGTTAAATCAAATTGGAAATATCTAATTTTCTTAGAAAACTGGGAAGATATGAAACAATGTGATGATCCAGAATCAAATAATGCATTTTCTAAACTTGAGGAAACCATTAAATTACCTGCCACCACATCTTTCGGAGCTTCTACCTCAGCAGTAGTGATAGCATAAGCCTGACCTTGATCCCTTGGCCTTTTCTGAGGTAAGTTCTTCTGACGCTTAGGACATTCATTTTCATAATTCCCAATCTCCCTGAAATTGTTGCACTGAACATTGGTAGCTTCCTTCTTCCCTTTTCAATCACGAGTTTGGTGGCATTTTTCACCACATTTGTAACAGACGCCCATTCCCTTAAAGAAAGTACCGGGGTGTTTCTTCCCACATTTACCATAGGATGGATATTCAAACTTTCCTTTCTTCCCCTTATTTCCATTCCCAAATTGATCAGCAGGCCTCTTCTTCTCTTGCTTTTCTTTAAAGTTATAAGACTTAGAGAATTCCTTTTCGGTCTTGATAGCACATGATACAATGTCTTCGTATGATGAGAAGGATTGCGAGACTAATGCTCGATGGAGAAATGGTTTTAACCCCTCAAGAAAACGATCAATCTTACTTCTTGGGTTACGTATATAATCACCAGAATACCTTGATAACCTTGTAAAGTTAGCCTCATACTTTGTGACATTCTCATCCTCCTTCTGTCTCAGACTTAGAAATTGCCTTTCCATATCTGCTCGATGGTCGCGAGGAAAGTATTTTTCTAAAAACAGATCTTTGAACTCCCTCCATTCTATATTTGATACGTCATCATCTTCCTTCATATTTTGAATCAATGACCACCATTGATCAACATCTCTAGTGAGGCGGTAAACTGCCATGATAACTTTTTCCCTTCCACTACTCCCCAAAGCCTGAAATATTTTCTCTAGGGAAAATATCCATTGCTCAGCTACTAAGGGATTTGTACTCCCATTGAACGTTGGTGGTTGTTGCCTCATGAATCGATCTAACATTGATCCTCCACGCTGCGGATCAGGGTGATCCATACGTGTAAGGTTATTATTCATAACCTGAGTGAGTTCTCCTAGTATGGTGATTAGTTGATCGACACCAGTTGCATCACCAGCTCCACTATAATTATCTTGAGAAGGATGGAAATCCCTACATGGAGTGCGTGCATTGATACAGTTTCCATTTCTTCCACTAGGCGCCATTTCTAAACAATGGCATAAACTAGATCAGTTTATGAATCAAAATACATAATCCCATACTTATAAAACACTTAACATAAATTGAACTATTTATGGATATAATCCATAATCATAAAAATATTTTCTTTGAGGAAGTATATACTCATAAACCCTTCATAATGATTTGTAAAGAAAATGAGAGTTATCCTAAGCATATCCCCCGAGAGTGTCGTAACCAAGAGTGCAGCAAGGCCCGTTGTCGTGCACCAGTTCCCGTTCGAGTCTATCTCAAAGCAGTGTTTTCGGGTTTTACCCCTAGGTACATATGTGCGAGATCCGCCTCTACCTGCTCGTATCTTGACAGGGATGTATTGCTCGGAAAACTCCCAAAATCTCTACAATACCAAAATTCTAGGAAGTTCTTCTATACTAATCCTCAAAGTTCATCTTAGGTCTACGTGCTCTAATCAGAGTTTATCTAAATCTAGCTTCCAAGGTTTGTACTAAACTTCCTCTGATACCAACTGTAACGCCCCGACCCTATTTACCCAGAGTCAGTGCATTATTACATTACATTGGCATGATCACAAGAAAGATCAAATCTCGAAAGACCGATTGGTTTAGTAGCCTTGGAAACACTAGATATATTTATAAAGTTTTACATTACATCACAAAGTGAAAAACTACTACAACAACATAGTCTCCATATTCCACACTCATATCCCCACATACTATCCCTGCAGGTCATTCATAACTTACTTCTTCACATCCTGGGAAAAATAAAATATAGAAAAGGGGTGAGCTCAAATTCCCAGTAAGGATAACAATATAGCGAAAACTTTCAAAAATAAGCATAAACATTTAAGGCAATGTATAACTAAAACAAAAGCCTTTTAAACTTGAACTTCAATATAGTATGGAAAAAGAAAAATGAAATAATTCCATTTACTTATTCACATGGATATTCTACTAATCGAATAATCACATGAAATATCAATAACCACTTTCATAATGATGGAATGCATAATGCCAGACTATCATAACCACATAGCCAAGGCCTCATGCCAAGACTACAAATAAGATTTTGTCAAGGCCTTGTGCCAAGACACTAGTTTGTCTCATGATACCTACCGATGCATCGAGGATCTATAGCGGGCTCCACCCGTCACATATTAAGTCCAATGCATTCCCATATGAAAAGGTTTAAACATAACATAAACATTCGTATTAAAACTAGCATACGAAATGTCAATACTTTCACCATAAACCATGAATGGTATAAAAATAGCACATCCGCAGTAAAAAATATCACAAAACCTTCAATACAATATAAAAGTTTTGTATCATAATAAATCAACTTCAAATAAGCGTAAAATCCATCAAAGGATGTTGACATAGATGAAATCAAGACTCTTTTTAGAGAAATATCTCTTTCTATTTTGAAATCATTTAAGAGTCATATGTTTATAAAATAAAACATTTTATTTTAAAATATTCTTATAATCTTGTAAGGGAAGCTTCGATGATTTTATAACAGTGGAAAATAGCCGCACCCGCCGTATAAGTTAAAAAAAACATTCTTACCTTAATTTTGTCGAAAAGGTTAAAAAGCACCTTGTTTGGAAAACGACGGAAAGATTCCTTTATAAACCTCTTATAAAAAGTCAAACAAGGGTATAAATGACTTTAACCCATATTATTGTAAATAGTAAAAATGTTTTGAAATACATTTTTAAGAAACATGGATGTGGATGATAAAGAGATCCCAGTAGATTATTACGTATAAACAACCTCGGATAATGAAGAGATTGTGAAATAAACCTTACCTTGTACTTTTCCTTGGTTGGGGTAGGTTAAAATCCTGTATAATGGTGAGATAATTGTTATTAAATTATACAAGAATCATATATATTAATATGATATCATATATGATCTTTTAACATTGATTTGTTAATAATATCTTAGAATTATCGTCGTTTCGGGTGTTAACTTACTCATTTTATTTTATATGTTTTGTTACATAAGCCATGTTTGTTATGGATAGGTTGTGTCTTATTCATATACAAAATTATATAAAGTCCTTAAACATCATTTTTAAATCATCAAATGATAATTATACATTAATGGATACGATGGAGAATGAATCTCATCGCGTTCGTGGAGACGGTAGTCCGTACGTACGCACGAGCGACAATATCATTCCTTTGATATTAAAATAATATATAAATGGATGGTATATCATATATAAATAATCATTAACATGTTATATTTATTATTTACATGAGTTACACATCATTATTATACCCATCCAAACAATTATATATTGAATAACAATTACACCACGACGTGGAGACGGTAAGCCGTACGTACGCACATATGGCGACATGTTATTCAAAGGGTGGATAGAATACTGAATATGGTTGTACCATATTTATAATAACATCACAGTATATATAAGATACTGGAGTTATTATTTTAGAATGGTAATAACAAAGAAAGAAGAAGTGGAAGAAGAAAGGAACTTGAAAAGGGGTGGTGAAAACATTACCTCTTCTTCGGGTTCTTCCTTTTGATTTGATCAAAAGGGATCCTTAGGTTGGCTTTCTGATCAAACTAAGGCCTCTAGGTTGTAGTGAGGGAAGTTGGGAGAGTATTTATGCTGATTTTGGACGAACCAAAAAGCTTTGAAGGTGTGAAGAAATGAGAAGGAGGAGTGCCCCTTTGTAAGAGGGGTGAGGGACACCTTTGGAAAAGCTAGAAATATTAATTTTTAATAAATTCATATTCGGTTTCTAAGGGCTCAAAAGTTGATTATTTAAAGGTTAAGGTGGGGATAGGTCGAAAACTATTCAACCAATATAATTTAGACAGGTTTGGGTTACTATATTAACCTTATCTTTTTGTTTTAACTCTTAGTTAATTAGTTTGACATTTACCATGTCACTTTGTATTTTTATAATATATAGTTAATAAACTTAATATATACATCCAAGAGACCCCCAAGTGGTCCATTAAGGATGATACTATCATGATATAAGTCTCTTGGCCGAACCTTAGATTTTTAGGAATTTAATATCAATTAATAATATCATATTTGTTTTAAAAACTCTTTTATGTCAATTTTGACACTATTCAATAATTGATTTTTGTAAAAATCATAACAGAATGATTACTTAGAAAAAAGTTAATTGAATCAATCCTAAAATGTCATATTAACCTATAAAATTAGTTTAATTCCTAAAAAGTCTCAAATTATATTTATTTGTGTATTTATAATATCATTTATTTTAATTTTTCACTATTATGGTAATTACTGCATCATCATTGTGTCATAAGTAAATTAAATTATTTAAAGTCTAAAAATTATAAATAAAATATCCTTATTTAGTAAATCTTATTATATTTCTAATGAATATTTAAAATTGAATTTATCTTATGTATAACCCTATATTAAAAATGTTTTAGTAAATAAACTTTGATTTTAACTCTTTTAACTCTTCTTTGAATTAAATAATAATAAATGTCCTAATCTAATCCAAGTGGACCTAAATGATAATATTTTATTCCTAAGGCTGTTTTGGTCGAGATACACTTGTCCAATAGAATTAGGACATGTGTTAGGGTAATATTAATATCATTTTTACCCTTAATTACCCTATTTACTTTTAACCGCGGTAAATAAAAGTAAAAAGTTACTATTCACCAAAAATTATTTTCATCTCATTGAACCACATTTTACTTATTTATATTAACCGTGTCTCTCGGATTTTCGAAATTCCATTCACAGAAGCGGTAAAATTAGGTTTTATGAAAAATTCAGTTTTTTAACTACCACATAGTAGTTTCACTATTCATCAAAAATTGATGTTTTTCAGAACAATGCCAAAATTTCACCCTAATCTATAATTGATATTCCGAATTCAAAAATGATGTCTATTTTACAAAATTCCAAACATATAAGTTGAATTAATTAATTTTATAATTAATTCCCGCTGTCACAACCAATAGCGTGTTTTTAAGAAACAATATATATCAAAAGATTGATAATTGTTTATGTCCAATTTCAAAGTAAAATCAATTATAATGAACACCATTGGATAAAATGGTAAAAATATATTCTAATTATACTTTAAAACCACTCATTAATATAATTTATCACTATAAATTATTTTGATTAAAAAAGTTGTTTTTAAGTATTTTTCACTATTCATAAAAATTGGAAGTTCTCAGAAAAATACCAAAAATTCAACTTAGGATAATTTCGATATTCCTAATCCAAAAATGAAGTTAGTTTTGAAATATTAAATATATATAATTTCAAAAAGTAGGTATTACTATTCATAACGGCTAGTTTGATTGGTTGTGGTGTGTTAGAACTCGATGTTGCGTACAACACACACTATCGCATTATTCAAAGAGAAGCGTACCGTAGAAGCTTGGGGTGTTACAAAATGACTTAGATAAGGTTATATATATTAATAATAAACAACTTGGGGTTATTTTGGCTTGATATAGTAAGTTTATTAACCTTATAGTGTAAGAAAATAAGAAGACACGATAAAAGTTAAATTATCTAACTTAAAGTTAAATCTAAATGATAAGGTTAAAATTGATACCTAAACTTGTCTAAATTCTATTTGATGAGAGGAATTCGACCCATACCCACCTTAGCTTCTAAATATATCAATTTGGAGCTATTAAAAACCGAATTTGACTTTATAATAAAATAATATTTTTATTTATTCCAAAGATGCCCCTCTCCTCCCTTATAAAAGGGCACCTCCTCCCTCTCTTCCTCACAACACTTTGAGCCTTCAAGCTCATATAACCCCTACCAATTTCTTCTCTCCACTTCCCTAGAGACATCCTAGAGGTCCGGGTCTTCTTCGAAGACCAATTTTAGTTCCCTAAAAGGAGGTCTCAAAGAAGCGCTTCAAAGAAGAGGTAATGTCCGTTACCGATTCTTTCATCTTTATTTCTTCTTCCACTTCTTCTTCTTTAGTTGTTTCATTATGAAGTAATAATATTAGTATCACTCATATACTGATATGTTATTATAAGTATGAAACAACCCTATTTCACCATCTATCCATCCTACGGAAAAAAAATCACCGCGCGTGCGTACGTACGGAATACCGTCTCCACGCCGTGGTGTAATCTATTTCACACCACCACCTTACTTGGATGAGTATAATGGTGTAAATAATGACTATATATGATTATTTTAAAGTGATATTGATTCTGAAATAGTATATATACACTCCAATACAATTCCACAACCATGGGAACGATATCATCGCTCGTGCGTACGTACGGAATACCGTCTCCACGATGTGATGCGACTCGTTCTACATGATCTTCATTGCATAATGATTATATAAATGAATTTAATGAATTAATATGATATATATTACACTAATAAAATTCTGTAAATGAGGTATCTATAACCTAAAAATAAAAATAAGAATTAATTCGACAAAACACGCATAAGAACAAAAAGTAATAAACACCCGAATAACAAGTAGTAATGAAATATTACTAATAAGAAGCTAAGAATATGACCATATATGATATCATAAAAATAAGTATGATTCTGGAATAAGTCAATAACATTATTTAAAGCATTATACAGGAGGTTAGGACACTTACAAAGAAAAATGGACCTAACGTAAGGGAAAATATCACAATCTCATTTTTATCCGAGATTGTTTATACTTTGGTATTTACTGGGGTGTATTTTATCATCCACATCCATGTTTCTTCAATATGTAATATTATTTCCATCCACCTACAATTGTTTAAATCAAATTTTACTCTTCAGTGAGTTTTTAGTAAAAGATATTAAAGGAATATTTTGTCGTTTTTCGTACGAGGTACTTTTTGACTTTTCCGACAAAAGTACGAGAAGAATGTTTTTTTAACTTATACGACATGAATGGATTTTTAAAAAATTATTTACAAGAATCTTCCTTTAAAGTTTTCAAGTTTATTTTTAATCAACTTCTTTTAGTTTAAAATTGTATGAAATGTTAAGAAAGGAAAATTTTTTTGGAGTAGAAAGGATATTTTCCTCAAGAATGGAGTTCAAGTGTTTTATCAAAATTATTTTCCATCTAAGATAATATAGGGTTCTGTTTCTATCCCTATTATTACATTGATTTGATTATGTTGTGATGAAATTATTTTTATCTTATATGAATTGTTTTATGATGTCATGTTGTTTAAGAATCCCATTTTTATTACATGGGTTATGCAATGATGTATGATTTATGATTTTGTGGCACACATAAGAATGGTATCATTATGAGATGGGTGGGACCTATATCTCCCTCCAATGCATTGGGTAAAGATTTTATATCTCATGAGATAGACATGGATGGAACGGCAGGTTAAACCGGTTCAGTAAAACAGGACTGAAACGAGGAGTGAACTCGGTTCAGAAATGGACTTTATCCACTAAGATAGTCTTGGCAATGAGTCTTGACTAATAAGAAATGATTCTCTATGATTATGTGTGCATGCCACAAAGTTTCATGTTTTATGTTATGATTATTGGGATTACATTTCACTACCATGATTTATCCCATGTTATGAACTTATGATCTCTTTTGCAGGGTAAGATTTCCAAAATGTTATGTTTTTATTTTGATGTGATTGATATTTCTTTTGTTTACCCTTAATGAGCATTTGAGCTCACCCTTTTGTATGTTTTCTTTTCCCAGGTCAGGAAGAAGGTTATTAAGTAATATATTCCAAAAGAGACTATAGATATGATGAAATAAATGGGAGATAGTGTAGATGGTTTATGAACTAGTTGTTTATGTTTCCCAGTTTCTAAAGACACTATACCTATACGGTCCTTTCCTGGTTTTGTTATATGTTGTAATAAGTGTGCTTCAATTCTGATGTAATAACAATGTATGTAAAGTATGGGTCGTTATATATCATGTGAAAGATAAAGTGTAAATCCCTATATAATGAGGAGACTCTCATATGTATTTGAATAAAAGGGATTAGTGAATGTGAACTTAAATAAATCATTAAATGTATAGTTATAGTGAAAGCTACCATGATGACCAGAGGTAGACCATCATATTTATTAATAGAAAATTTTCATCATTAAATTAGTGTGTTTGGAAGAATAAGATGTAGTTTACCTTGTATGGACAATGTTTAATTCAGGATTCATGTAAGGGAAGTGATCCTTGGTACGATGTGATCATGACATAAAAATAATCATCAACTAAAAGTGATTATAATGAAATTGGGTACACAAACACAATGTATTTTGTATACATCATGGATTATACCTTAGAATTTAAGCAAATAAAATCCCACTATCTTATGAAATCATTTCATTTTTTTCATTTATATGTATTACTCAATTTGATGATCGGAAAGATAATAATAGATTGAACGCGTTCCTTCCAATGAGGGGACAACATCTTTATGACCTAGTGACTAATTGAAGAGAAACTTTTAATCATTGTATACCCTAATTATCCCACCATATCTCTTAGGTGATATCTAGAAGCTTTTTCTTAATAGTACCCATAATTTTTTTTTCTAGCAGTGTTAGATGTTAAAAATTTAGTTATATTAAAAATTTATTATTTTGAGTAGAATTTCAAGTCTAAAATTCATAAGAAATATAGGCATACTTCATGCCATGAAAATGAAGATATTTCAAAATATAATTTTTTCATAATTTATAGTAGTACCACAGTAAAAAAAATAGTATATTTAATTTTTCTAGAATTGGAAAATAAATAATTTCTATAAGGATTTATATTTTTGACTTTGCTTCTAACACCATGTTATCTTTAACATGATTTTTAATACCATATATTTTATTGAGTAATTGCACCCCAAAAGTATACATTATATTATAAAACTTAAAAATTAATATTTCAAACACAATAAATCAATAATACTTTCATACTATGAATTAAAAGAAAATTATTTAGAAAATTAAGATTTCAAATATTCAAGAGGATTTAATAGAATAAATTTCTCAATTACAATATAATAATAAGACTTTTTGATATTTTATTTTTCTATATTTAAAGATTCATATTTATTTTCAATAATAGACAAATATTTAATTGGATTATCAAAGGCATACCCATCATATTCATGTATAGAAGAAAAAATGTGGCAAACCACTTATTTTTATGCCATAAAACACATGTCAGCTTGTTGAGTTGACTACACACCCTTAGTGTTAGAATAAAATTTACCACCAGAAGTATTATAAGCTCTCCAAATAGTTAAAATAGATTCCATTCCACTATTCATATAATACAACCTTCTATAAAACATTCTTCCTAATTTCTTTTTTGCATATTTTGATGGAAATTTGGATTTATATGAAAAGTTTTTAAATTCATAACATCCGATTTAACACTAACAATATTTTTTTACGTGTTTTATTTTAAATAAATAATATATTGAATAATGTTTCATATATAAAAATCTAAAACAAAGTGAATTATATATTGTTTTTTAATGAAATGAAAAAAATAATAAATTATGAATATATGATATAAAAACAAATAAATTAACACTGATTGGCAATTTACATGAAATAAGTTTAAGAATATAAATTTTCTATAAAAGTAGTTTTTCTAAATATTTTTTATTTTCATCCAAGATATATATTCATCTAATTTAGAGTAATAAATTTATTAAAAATTTATTTTTTATATATGTAAACTAATTAATAATAATTCATACTTTGATTATACGTATTATAAAAATGAATATAAAATCACCTGATGGTAAATTAAATATTTTCTAGAAAAATGTTTTTATTTACAAATTCACTACTATAAATGGGATCTGTACTAACAAAAATATACCAATGGTTTCAAAAAACCATTATTATAGTCTGTTTATGAGAATTCTATACCCATTCTACTCTAAAACCATTTTTTAATAAAGTTATACGAATGGTTTTAAAAGACCATTGGTATAACCTTAGAACTAAATCCACAACCATGTATCCTTCCCTCATCTCATCTCACTCCCATCCCAATTCAAACCCATGAGTAGATTTCCCTTATTTTCCACTCCCATGGAGATCTATCCATGGTGTTTTGATTCTGTTCATCATGAGCATTGAATTAGTGAGTTCCAAATCCATCATCTCTTCTACGAAAAAACATTTTCATTTTTTTATATGTATAAAACACTATCCTAGATTATTTTAGGTTATTATTCTCCCTAATTAATTAAATAGAGGGTTAGTTTTGATTATATTTTTATAGTATTTCATAATAAATCTGATTATGGGAGAAGAATTATTTAAAATTTATTTACTCACTACTTCTACCTAAATATAATGTATACCTATTATTTTTTGTGATACATGAGGTAAATTTTTAATTAATTATTTTAGTAGCCCGAATGTCCCGAATGTCTTCATTTTTATTGATTTTTGATAACCCCCCTTTCAAGGGATGATGGAGAACCCTTACAAGGCCTATAGGCTCAGAGATTACATGGACCGTAGGATTAGGAGATTACATGACCTGATGGTATTAAGGAATTCAACCGGACTATCTACAAGGAACTGCCCCTCCCCAGCATCTGCATCATGATAGTAGCTCTCCAGCTTCACATGACCATTTAGCTAGGATTCCCGTGCAAGCACAAGATGGTCTTGATGGCATTTCCATACCCTCTCATTCTGACAAATCTATTTGACTCTGCTCTAGTGAGTGCACCTACTCTGAATCCTCTTCTGGAGATGCTCCTTTTTTGTAGCGTGTCTGGGGAAACTGCATGTGGCCCGAAGGCCTTGAGGTGACCCAAAGTCCTTAAAGGTGCCCTGAAATCCCTACTGACCCGAAGTCCTGGGTGGCCTGAAAGCCTTAAGGACTCCAAGCCCAAACCAGTGACCCAATGTGAATAGTTCTAGCTGTTATAGTACCAAATAGTACCTGCTATAGTAACTACTATAGTGCCTGCTACAGTACCCACACAATGTACAGTCTACTACAGTACTTGTACAGTGTACAGTTCTGCTATAGTACCGCACATTGTACAGTCTACTATAGTACTGCTACAGTGCCTACTATAGTACATGCTATAGTACCTGCTACAGTACTACTAAAGTCTCGGAAATATGCCTCTACCTAGTTTTGAACCTGGGTATTGTGGATTCACTTAAGGATACCTCACCAACTGGGTTGAGGCTCATGTTCAATTAATTCTTGTAGTATATTGTTTGTTTTGTGAATGTATTAGAGGTTTATGAAAATTTTCATTTCAAATATTTATTTTAATAATTGAATATATTCAGTTTAGGTCTAATTTTTTTTTATATTTTAAAAAAGTAATAAATGGTTTTCATATATGTAATAGTCTTTTTTTCATAAAATCATGATATATATTTTATTTATACAAGGAATTTCAATTAGTAATTTTTTTCACAAAAAAAATTATGGAGGTATTGTTTATCAACATTAAATATTTTTTTCTTAGAAAAAATGTTTAATCACAGATTAAATATATATATTATTCATAGGGTTTTCTTTCTTTTAAAATGGGTGATTTATGAAAAAATTAATATGGATTGACTTTTTTTATTACATGAAAATTTTCTTAAATTATGTTAAATATATGGAAAAAATATTTACATAAAATAGAATTTCCTTTATTTTGATATGTTTAAATAGATGATTATGTTATTACTTATTCCTTCTGTGTGTTTTTTTTTGAGTAAGAATTTGTTATGACCTATTCCAAACTATACACTTTCTTACTTTAATACTAATATAAAATATTTGTTGACTATCCTCAAATAATTCCTTGTTCATATTTGATATAATTTTTTTCTATTATATTATAATTATAATATAGACTAGTTTTTCTGTTATTCCATACATATACATTAAATTAAATTTTAATTATTTTTTTTGATAGCTATAAGTGTGGATAAGATAATTCTATTTTTATTGATTTATTTCTACATTTCATTCCCTAAATTGTGAATGAACTAAAATTTATTTGTCTTACCATGTGATGGGTTATGAATCAGAAAATATATTTCAGATATTATTTGGTATATGGATGTTTTATGAAAGTGGTGATATTTTATATAAAATATATGAGTTATATATGATTTATATTATAAAATATTTTTGTATTTAGATATTATGTAATTTTTTTTTTTCATGTTTTTTGAAAAATTTATTTTTGAAAGCATTAATTCATGAAATATTATTGTTTGTAAATAAATGTTTGTTTTAATGCTTTGTTTTGTTTTCTTATTGGTCTTTAAATCATTAAAGTTATCATATATTCAGTTTATGTTTCATAATTTTGGGGTTTTTTGTGGTCACAATAAATTATTACCAAACATTATAAATCTTAATTACTAAAATTTACTCATGTAATATATTAATTATAATTAAAATTTGGTCAAATAAAGTTATAATTAATTGTTCATATCACATGTTTTAATTCCCATAATGTGAAGGTTTGTGTAAAAATGATATAATATGATATTAAATGATCATTATTAGATAATAAATATTTTTTTTATAAATGAAACTTTTAGTGACATAGATACTATGTTTTAATTTGATAATTAAGTCAATATACAATAGTTTTTGTTTGGTAGAGATTACTTAGAAATTTTCATTTGAACATGGAATGCCACATTACATTTAGATTCAATTAACTGGACTAATAATTTGTATTCAAAATCATTATTGGTATATGTTCATGCCTATACAAGCTCACATAATCCCCTTTCCCTTTATAAATCATTTCCCCCCCAGTATCATGTTTTTATAGAGATATGACATTTATCTTCCTCTCAAATATAATTAATTTTTTAATTATAGTCTACTATGTTGATATTAATATAAACTTGTTTTTTGTAACAGAATGTAATGAATTAGGATCTATGTAACCTATCAAATCTCAATAATGTTTCAAAATAAGTTGAATCATTATTTATATTTTTCATTATGAAATGTTCCAGATATATTTCTTATACAAGACCCTTATTATAACTAATTTGTAAGACCATGGTTATGTTTTGAATAAGATATCTCCCAAAAAAATAACTTTTCTTAAAAAAACTATTATTTTTTGTATGATAATGGAGGGAAGTGAAAATCTAATACTATTCATGATCGAAATGAAAAGAGTGGAATAGAAAAATTGATAGTTGGTCGATTTTCATTTAGTTAACATCCTCATAAGGAAGCCATACCAGTGTATTAAGATTGCGATATTATTATAGATGGTACAACTAATGAAATAGATAATTTTTAGAGGGTGAAAAAAATAATGGATGATTCAAGGACTCCTTTATATTAGAAATGTGGTAAAATGAAAAGGATAGAATTAATATTGTGGTTGTATCATGGGAAAAAATGATTTGAATTTATAACACTTACATTGATTATATTCTAGAATTTTTTGTTGGTCGGAGTGGATACTCTAGAGGGGGGGGGGGGGGGGGGTGAATTGAGTTCCAATTAAAAATTTCTGTTAAAAAATATATCTATTAAAATCTCCCAATTTAAAAACTAAGTTAAACTATAGTGAATTTTTAAAACTGTAAGGGTTCGATTAGGTTCTCAAAATATTGATTAGGTCTCAGTTAATTTAATCAGAAGATTAAACTAGCTTTTGAAACTAACCTACTGATTTACAAAAGTTACAAACACTTTCTAGATTAACTATCAAAGTAACTTTAAAACAATTTTATATTTCAAAGTAATTAGAAGAGGAATATTCAATATAGGTTAAACCCATAATATGTAAGAATAATAGTTTTAAAACAAGAGGTTCAGTCTCAAGCCGAGACTTAGTCCTCTCAAACAATTTATATAAATTTTGATCCACACCCTAGATCGGGGTAAACAAAAGTGAAAAGACTGTCCAGGTACTAATACCTCTTCTATAGTTCTTCATGGGAAAACAACACAATAACACATAGGATATCCAGGTTCTACTTGACCTCTACCACTATCCACAATGGGAAATAAGAGTATAGGAAAGAGTGAGTGAGGATTAAATCCTCTAGTTCAGCATAGGAGTTAGTGTGTGAAATATACAGAGTACAAACACTACTCAAAGGTAAGTAAAATAATCACTAAGAGAGTATATAAGATTTTAGAATGCTCTAGTGATTTGAAGTGCAGCTCTGGACTCCTTTTGATTGAAAATAAATGTTTCTGAGTCCTTCTCTAATTTTTGTCTTGAAAACAGAGTGTTGTTTGCTTCCTTGATTTTCAGTTTCAGTTTGATCAAATTGAGTGTATAAAGATATTATTGTAGTTCTTCACTCCTTGACCAAGATTCATCTTGTGTTCTCTTCTTGTATGAAAGGCCTCATGTATGTCCAGTGTTCTTCAAGTAAGTGAGTGTAAGGATTTCGCCTTTATTTTATGTGTATATGTACTAATTTTCAACACTACTTTTTCCTAGATTTTGTACTTCCTTTTATATCTTTTTGCTCCGGCAATGGGAATGACTAACCTTTCCATAGGTACGAGGTACGGTTCCCTGAAATGCCAAAAAATATCATTAAATAACATTAATTGCATTAAAATCATCAAATATGACCGTTAGCATTATTTTAATAATATTGAAAAAGTAGAGATTTTGAGTAATAGTGACTGGTTAACAGTCATCTTCCATCAGTAGCTCCCTATCGGTGGAATTGTATCAGTAACTCTGAGTATCAGTGAGTGGCTCATTGTAACAGTGAACTTCTATCGATAGCTGTAGTTCTTCGTATCGGTAGCTCTCTGTGTACTGGTGAGCTTCTATCAGTAGCTCTTTGTTCTTATACCGGTAGCTCCTTGTATCAATATAATTGAGTAGCGGTGACTTCCTTATACCGATAGACTTACTCTAATGATATCTCTTATCGGTAGATTTTGTCTTTCTTTATCAGTGGACTTTGTATCGGTAGCTTGTGCATACCGGTAGCTCTGTTCTATACCAGCGATTAAGTGCATACCGCTAGACATTTGCATACCGGTAGACTTATTCTATTGGCAGATCTGCTTCTATTTCAGTGGCTGTCTATTCATTCTATCGGTAACCTTTGTCTATTGGTAGACTAAGTACCAGTAGGTCTCTGTTTGTTTGTATCAGTCAGTAGCTATGTGCATACCAGATGACTTAACAGTTATCTGTTCAGTGCAACACATAACACCTATCTATTATATGCAACACATATGTAGATTGAGTTAGAATTATTTCAAAGTACATATAAACATAGATAAACATTGATTAACATATTTTGAAGATCATTTTGATATTGTTATCAAATCAATAGTAGGATGAAAAAGTAATTAAAATATGAATGAACATTATTTGGGATTTTCAAAGCATATTAAAACATAATTGAGATTATCAAAACAGGTGAGGTCAACAATCTCCCCCTTTTTGATATTCACAACTTATGATATTACAATCCAAAAATAATTAGTAATGTATCAGTGGATATAGAATTAAATCCAATTGAATCAACAAAGTACTAGAATTATAAAACAAATGTATCAGACATATTATAAGGTAAATTTATATTCCTCATAAGTCTCATAGTTCTCCCCCTTTCTGATGCTCATAAATCTAGTTTCTCATTTTTCTCCACCTTTGTCTTTGTCCTTTAATATTTTGTCATAGCAAGGCTTTTCTCCCCCTTTGTGATTAGCAAAACGAAGGAAACAAACAAAACAAAAAAAACAGAATGGAAAAGGGAATAAGATTATTTGTATTTCATGGTGTGAAAATATACAAAGAAATAGAAAAAGGAAACAAAAGGAATACAATTGATTCCTATCAAATGTCTTAGCCACTATTCAAACCACCTCCTGAATGTCCTCGTGGGATTTTCCTTTGGGATCTGAGGTAGACTCAGGCTGTGTGGATTTAGGTGGAGGTTTAGAAACACCAGAAATTATCAGAGGTGGCCAAGCTTCTGAAACTGAGCCTGGTCTGTACTTTGTATCTCTCTGAGTGATCATAGGAGTAAGGATGCAGAGGGCTTGGGCTGGAGTCATCTGAGCAGAAGAAGTAGTAGAGGAAGATATAGGTAAAGCTAGAGGTACAATCACTAACCGAGCATCAACATGCAAGAAGGGAAATAAGATATTTCTGAAGTCCATTATAATTTCTCCCCCTCTTTCCATTGTAGAAATGAAATCATCCTTGTTCTCCATGAATTTTTCTAGTGCAGGGGTCAACTCTCTGATCTTGCTGACTTGTTCTCTGAAGGCTTGATTGACAGGAGGCAGCTTCATGTTCTCTAACATAAGCTTGAAATGGTTTTTGAGCTGATTCTTGGTGTAGAACATTTAGAAATAGTAATCTACCTTGTCTTGCACTTCTTTCAGAGAAGCATAAGCTTCTCTCATATAATCTTGGAAAATATTCATTATATCTCTAGTGGTAGACACCACTTGGGTCATGGAAGATGAGTCCACTGAGCTATTGGTTGAAGCTGAACCAAGATCCTCCTTCATCAAAGCTCAAATATGATCCATTTATATTGAAGGTCTCGAAGCATGAGAAACAATAAAAAAAGTCACAGTTTCCTTGAAACTCTTAGTTAGACCATTAATAAGAATTTTCACTGCAGAATATTGGGTTCTAACATGCTTTTTTATGGAATTATTAAAATCCTAAAAAAATGAGATGATTTGGCTGAAAACACTCTTTACATAAGCCAAATCCTTGTCTGCTTAAGATTTAGAACTCATATAGGATTCTAGAGAGACAACTGATCTCTTTAGAACTTCCACATCCTCTACCAAGCTAGAAACCTGATTCTGGAAAGCTGTGATTTCATCCACTATATCTGCCACAAAGGATGACACATTACAACCAAGAGAGAGTTCAAAAGACTTTTCCACATTTCTCATCTCTTCAACAAAGCGACTCTTTAACTCAGCAACAAAAGCACTCAAAAACTCTTTCATCTTAGCCTTCAAAGATTCTAAGTCATCCCTGGTGACTATATTAGCAGGCACAACAACAGGTGCTCTTTCAGACATAATATTAGCCACTGAGTTATTCATAACCGATTGAATGGATGACACTAAGGATGCTTTCATTTTTATTATCTCTTCCACAAATGTTGTCTTAAGATCAGACTTCAACTGATCCAGATCAGATTTTCTTACCACATTACCAGGTAATATCTCAGACAGAATATCATAATTAACTTCTAGTCGATAGAGGGATGTCTCATTATCAGAATCTGGGTAATCCAATCCACAAACTACAAACCCTGGGTCCTTTTTCCCGTCTTAAATCTCAATAGCCACTGAAACACTACCAAATATGGTTGTATGCTCCCCCTCAACTGGTGCATTATCTTATACAGAAATAGCACCCTCAACTGCTCGGTCTTCCTCAGAAGAATCTTGCACAACCATCTCCATTTCTCTAATAGTAGGAAGCTCCTTATGAATAGGAGAGGGTCTATAAACTTCAAAAAGAACAACCTATAAAGGGAAAACATAACTTCCAATCAGAAGACGAAAACTTAAGGTGGTAGAAGCAGATGCTTCAGTTTCAGATTCTCTTTCTTCTTCCTTATTCTCTGGGGAAGCTTCTTCTTGATCTGACCTCTGCTGGTCTTCCTCATCCACATGTTCCTATTCATTGATTACACCCAAAACAGTTTCTGTACTAGGTAGGTTCAAATAATCACTTCCCTTTTCTTGTGATACAGTTTCAGGAGTTGGGCTAGGAGGCATGTCCGGATCTCCTCCATCTACTATAGAGAAATATTCCTCTTCTGAATCATCACTATACTATGGATCCTCCTCATCAGGTCCTAGAACTGGATCCCTCACATCCTTAGTCCTATAAGGATTATCCACAAGATTAAACTTATCATATAACTTCTTATCATCAGTAACTCACTCCCCTCTCCATGGTTTCCAGCTTATCTTCATGTACTTACACACTGTTCTTGTGATACAAATTTTTTTTCTTACCACCACTATCTCATCCTAAGACTCATCTACTCCCATTACTTTAATCATAACTGAAATCAACTTGGCAAAGAATAAAGAATTGGTCTTTGATTTGGTTCTGGTCATATCCTCCATTTGAATCATTAGCAGCCTGCACAGATTCCCCTTCACACCATGTCTTAAGAGATGTAATAGATAAATATCTTGATATCTCAATATCAAAAAGTCCCCACTTCTTGGACTTATCACATGTTGCAAAAATTTGAACAACAATCTGTTTTCTCCATCCATTTCAGAAGCCACCGCATTTCTCTGCTTGCCACTACCAGTGAGCTCCTCTAAGGTAGTTTTATAATCAAATATTTCACTTGTAGGTGGTACTGTATTTGATGAATATCCAAAAAACTCCTTCATGTGGTACTCTCAGATACTCATCCCACTCAACAGATGAAAAGGCTCTTTCCTTTCCATTTACCCATGAAACCATTCTATTTTCCTCATCGGATTTCTCAAAACTCACAAACTCATAGAACTGTTTTACTAGCTTCGGATAGTAGGGGCCATTGTTATTTGAGAATCATTCTACCAATTTCTGGTCTTCCAGCACCTCTAGAACTAATGATTTACTAGACATCAGCCATTCCACACATAGCTCTTTCTCGATTATGATATCTCTATTTTGTAAATGCGGGTTCACTGGACACCTCCCCGACCTTGTTTTACTAACACTGCTACTTGATTCAGGCCCTGTCTTCTACTTATTTGTATTCAGCTCATCAAATTCATATCTAACAGTTGGATATTTGGTTTTTTCCATCTCTGGATTGATGTAGTTAGGGTTCTTGTGAGATTTGGGGATTCAAGGAGTTGGGTTTGAGAGAAGAGAGTTTGGTGGATTGAGAAGTAACTAAGACTTAGTTTTATCATTTAGGAATCATAAAATAAATAATTAAAATATAATAAGTAAAGTATAAATGATTCATATTCTAGCGACTAAAGAAGTTTAAAACAATGCATACTAACGATAGGGTATATCGGTGAGAATTATTAACGGTGAGGTCCACTAACAGTGAGGTATAATAGTGAGGTTTCATACCTATGAGGTATAACAGTGAGGTTTCATACCGGTGAGGTATAACAGTGAGGTTTCATACCGGTGTGGTATAATAGTGAGGTTTCATACCAGTGAGATATAATAGTGAGGTTTCATATCGGTGAGGTTTCTAATGAACAGAGTCTATCATTCCTAATTCATGTCTAATGTACCTTAACCTATCCAAACTTAAAGGCATGGTGAAAATGTCATCTAATTGATGTTCAGTACCTATAAATTCAAGAGTAATATCACCTTTTTGGTAATGATCTCTCAAAAAGTGGTGCCTTACATCAATGTGTTTGGTCCTAGAGTGAGACACATGATTCTTAGAAATGTTAACTGCACTTGTGTTATCACAATTTATTGATACATATTTAAAATCATATCCATAGTCCAATAAGGTATGTTTCATCCACATAATTTGTTCACAACAACTACCAGTAGCTATATACTCTGCTTCAGCAGTAGACAATGCAACAAAATTATGCTTCTTACTACACCACGATACTAGGGACTTACCTAGAATATGACATGTTCTAGAAGTGCTCTTTCTATCTAACTTGCAACCAACAAAGTCAGCAACTGAATAACTTATTAAATCAAAAGATTGTCCTTTTGGATAAAAAAACCTAAATTTGCAGTATGTTTAAGATATTTGAAAATTCTTTTGACAGAAAGAAAATGGGATTCTTTAGGATTATCTTGAAATCTTGCACACATACATACACTAAACATAATATCTGGTCGACTAGAATTATGGTAAATTAGAATTCCAATCATACCTCTGTAATTGGTTTGATCAACTGGTTTCACATATTCATCAATGTCCAAATTATAGGTGGTACTCATGGGTGTATCACTTTCCTTAATACTATCTAAACCAAAATGTTTTAAAAGATCCTTTGTATATTTACTTTGATTTAAAATTATATCATTTTAATTTTGAAAAACTTGAAATACAAGAAAATATTTGAGTTCTCCCATTAAACTCATTTCAAATTCATTTTGCATACTCTTTGAAAAATCAATACACAAAGTATTTTTAGGAGATCCAAAAATAATATCGTCAACATAAATTTGTTCTATCAAAACATCTTTAGAAATTCTTTTGATAAAGAGAGTTGGATCAGCAATCCCTTTTGTAAAACCTTTTGAAATAAGAAAGTTTCTAAGTCTATCATACCAAGATCATGGAGCTTGTTTCAAACCATATAAAGCTTTAGATATCTTAAAACCTCAATTTGGAAAAAGTTGATTAGTAAATCCAGGTGGCTGTTCAACAAAAATATCTTCAATTATAAAACCATTTAGAAAATCACTTTTAATATCCATTTGATATAACTTGAAATTCAAATGAGCATCATAGGAAAGCATAATCCTAATAGCTTCTAATCTAGCTACTGGGGAAAAGGTTTCCTCATAGTCTGTTCCTTCCTCTTGACTATACCCTTATGCAACTAGCCTTGATTTATTTCTAACTATATTTCCAGACTCATCGACTTTGTTTCTAAAAACCCATTTAGTTCCTATGGTCAAAGTGTCCTTAGGTCTATCAACTAATTCCCAGACTTTGTTTATTTCAAATTTATTTAATTATTCTTGCATATCCATTCCCCGAAAATCATCATTGATTACATCATTGATATTTTTAGGTTCTAACTGTGAAAGAAAAGCTTGATGTTCACCCTGGTTTCTTATAGAAGCTCTAATCTGTGTCCCTCTATCAAGATTACCAACAACAACATCTAAAGGATGATTCTTTAGAATCTTAGTTGATTTAGTAAAGGTGGGACTAGAAATTTTGGGTTCTTCTCTAGATTCAGGATCTATAGAAACAGGTTCTGGAAAGTTTTCAGAACTGGATATCTTTACAACAGGTTCATTGATTTTATCATTAAGGTTCAAAATAGACAAATCTTATTCAATATTTTCAATGGATGATTTGAGTTCATGTGGATCAGTTTCATCAAACTTGATGTGAACAGATTCTTCCACACATTTGGTTATTTTTATTGAAAACTGTATAGTCTTTTCTAGTAATTTAATAACCTAGAAAAATTCCTTCATCACTCTTGGATGCAAACTTGTCAAGATTATCTTTTGTATTGGGAATAAAGAATTTGCAAGAAAAAACATTAAAGTAATTAACTATAGGTTTCCTATGATTACACAACTCATAAGGGGTATTTTTGAGAACAGGTCTAATCAGGACTCTATTAATAATATAAAAACCTGTATTTACAGCTTCAGTCCAAATGTAAATTGGTAGGTCATACTCATTAAGCATAGTTCTTGAAATCTCTTGAAGAGTTCTGTTTCTTATTTCTACCACACCTTTCTTCTAAGGTGTTCTAGGGGTAGAGAAATTGTGACTATATCCATTTTGTGAGAAATAAGATTCAAACTCATTATTTTCAAAATCACGACCATGATCACTTATCAAAGTCTTAATCTTAAGTCCACTAAGGTTGTCCACAGACTTGGAATATTTAATAATGTAAGAACAAGCTTCAATTTTGTGAGCAAAGAAGTATACCCAAGTGTACCTAGAATAGTCATCTACTAAGACATTAACATTGTGCTTCCCATTTAAACTAGAAACTCTAGCGGGTCCAAACAAGTTCATGTGAACCAACTTTAGAGGTTGAGAAGTTGAAACTTCTTTCTTTGATTTAAGAGAAACTTTATGTTTCTTTCCCTTTTGACAGGGATTAAAAACTTTATCAGTTGGGAATTCAAGTTTAGGAAGGTCACTAACTAAGTTTTTCCTAGTCAGTTTTCTAAGTGAATGAACATTGTAGTGTCCTAATCTTCTATTCCATAGCCAAGACTCTTTATGAAAATCATTTAAGCAAGTAATGTTTTTTTCAGCTAAAGAATTCAAATCAACTACATAAACATTTTCATTTCTCATAGTAGAAAATACTAAAACATTTTTAGAATTAAAAACATTATAAGAATCATTTTCAAATTTAACATTGAAACCATCATCACACAACTGAGAACTACTTAACAGGTTATATTTAAGTCCATCAAAAAATAATACTTTAGAAATTAAAACTGAATTAGTGTTACCAATCTGGCCTAAGCCGATGATTTTTCCTTTTGAATTATCACCAAAGGTGACATGAACTCCATTAACTTTGATTAAACTCTTGAAGAATGATTAATCTCTAGTCATATGACTTGAAAATCCAATGTCCAAGTACCATACCTTTTTATGGGAACTTTTCAAGCATGTTTCCTACAAAACCGGTTTAAGCAGTGAATGATTTTGGTACCCATATTTTTTGGGTCCAAACAGGTTAGCAATAAAAATTTTTAGTACCCAAATTTGTCTAATGGGTCTCATACAATCAATAGATTCAAAATATTTTGAAAGATAAAATTTATTTGATCTATAACCATGTGAATAACTAGTTGAAGCATATGTATTTCTAGAACTAGGACTACCAACATTCTATCCAGATTTAGGAATAAATCTATTTTTACCAATCTATCTATGTTCAGGATAATAGCCTATTCCAGTGGTATATTTTGGTGCCACTTGTTTACCTAACATTTGAGTTAGATTATTCTTTCCATTTGTGAATTTCTCTAAGCCCTTCCTTAATTTCTCATTGGACAATTTCAGTTTAGTATTTTCCTTAAGTAATTGAGAATTATTTTTCTTTTCTATATAAAGAGTAGATTTAACAGAGATGGTAAAAACATGTTGTTTCTTTAAGGCTTTGTACTTGTCCTTAAGCCCATTACAGGCTTCTTCTAGCATATTACAATATTCAAAAAACTCTTCACTAGTCATATTTTCAGAATCAGAATGAGAATCAGAATCAGAATAAACTCTAGAATAATAAGAATTTAAAGTAGGAGTATCCAGTGTCACCTCAGATGTGTTTGTCATAAACCACATGTTAGATTTTTGAGATTTTTCATCCTGAGTAGAATCAGAATCACTTGAACTATCTTCTGAAGCACTCCAAGTTGATTTCATAGATTTCTTGTACTTATTTTCCTTATAGTCATGTTTCTTCTTTAACTTTAACTTTGGACAGTCTTCTTTCACATGTCCTTTCCTCTTGCATTAATAGCTGATAATGTCATCACTTATATCAGAGTTTTTCCAATCCTTCTTCCAATGACCTTTGTTGTCATACATTCCCTTATAATTTGATTTTCTGAATAATTTCTTCTTCCTATAGAACTTATTGAATCGTCTGGCTATTTGAGCCATCTCAGCATCACTGTCAGATGTACTCTTATCACTACTTGAACTTTCAGTTGGTATGTGAACTTTCTCCTCGTCCTTGATCTTTGAGGTATTAGATTTAAATGCTACCAACTTCCTCCTTGGTTTATCATCTTATTCCTTGTTTACTTTTAGCTCTTATTCATACATCATCAACTTACCAATTAATTCTTTAACAGGCAGTGAACTTATATCACACGTTATCTTATTGAAACTGATGTGCCTCTCTATCTTTTTGGTAGACAACTTAGTATTATCTTAATCTGCTCCTTTGCAGGAACAACTTTTACAAGTGAGCTCATGGTGCTGAAAATCTCATTGAACATGAGATACATATTTGAAATAGGTTCATCAGACTTTATTTTAAAATTATCATACTTAATAGTGTATGTATTCAATATCATTTCTTTAACATTGGTTGTTCCCTCATGGGAAACACCCAAAGTATCCCAAATTTCATAAGAAGTTTTACAAGCAGATATTCAATTAAATTCTTAATCTCCTAAAGCACAATACATGGAATTCATTGCTTTAAAATTATTATTTTAAGAAGTCTTAGTAGGTTCATCCCAAGTAGTTATTTCAGTTTCTGGAATCTTATATTGAGTCTATATAGCCGTCCAGATGTCAAATCCCATACTTTCTAAATGAATTTTCATTTTAAGTTTCCACTGGGCATAATTAACACCATTAAAGAAGGGTGGCCTGTTGGTAGCAGCACCTTCTAGTCTATTATGCATAATCAGATTTTATATTTAAAGAGATAAAATTTATAACTAATAGAAATTTAAGATCTTTAAAATACAACTAAAATCACAGTTGAAAAATAGAGTATTTGGATATCCTTTATAAATAATTAACCTCCCTCTGATACCAAATATTGGTCGGAGTGGATACTTAAGAGGGGGGTGGGGGGGGGGGGGGGTGGGGGGTGAATTGAGTTCCAATTAAAAATTTCTGTTAAAAACTATTTCTATTAAAACCCCCCAATTTAAAAACTAAGTTAAACTGCAGTGAATTTTTAAAACTGTAAGGGTTCGATTAGGTTCAAAAAAGATTGATTATGTCTCAGTTAATTTAATCAGAAGATTAAACTAGCTTTTGAAACTAACCTACTAATTTAAAAAAGTTACAAACACTTGCTAGATTAACTATAAAAGTAACTTTAAAAAAAATTTATATTTCAAAGTAATTAGTAGCAGAATATTCAATATAGGTTGAACCCAATATAAGTAAGCACAATGGTTTTAAAACAAGAGGTTCAGTATCAGGCTGAGACTTAGTCCTCTCAAACAATTTATATAAATTTTGATCCACACCCTGGATCGGGGTAAAGAACAATGCAAATGCTTTCCAGGTGCTAAGACCTCTTGTAATGTCTCATATTTTCTGTTTATTATTTTTTAAATATTATATAGAATTATTTCAAGACTGGACGCGAAGACGACACATCATTCTGAGGTCCAGTGAGCCCAGAATGGTGGTTTGAACTTTTTTTAATTAAGTGAGTCGGCACTTGTGCATGGTTGTGGAAGTTTCCCAAAGGATTCCCAGATTAAAAATATGAGCACACCATTGCGTCCGAGATGATGACTTTACCTAAGAATGAGGATAACCTCGACCGGCGCGGGTCGAGGGAAGAAGTTAATTTTCAGACGTTTTAAGTAAAATAAAATAAAATAAATTAACCAATTTATTTTATTTCATTTAAGGAAACCTTCGCTGCGGTGCGGAAACGTCACAGCTGTTTCCTAAATTAATGGCACGTCTTAATGACTTTAAAATGGAAAGTCAATGCCATAAATACTGCCGCATAATTAAATTCCAACTTTCTTCCCCTTTTAATGGGTTAAGAAATTGTACGTCGTTGGAAACTTAGAGAGAGGAACCTCTGCAGAATCCACGACGTGTTGGAGAAAATTCTCGACGAATGTCAATGGATCGAAACCAAGGATCGTTGCGCCGACGCTTAAGGATCTTGACGGCAATGGAAGCACGACGCCTTCGTCAACGATCGATCCTTTGGAATAGGTGGCTACGCGGATCTTGGCATGTATCTCGGGGATAAACAGACACGGGATGGAGTACACGGTCGTGTACTCCATCACCCGGCCAGGCGAGGTCAACAGTGCGGGTTACCCCATGTATAGATTGCATGGTTTGGAGTACATGGGTTGGTGACCGTGTACGGGCACATGTCCAGAGTACATGGAGCCAACCACAGTTACCCAAACATGGCGTGTACTTCGTACTACACACCGTGTACTAAGTTTTTCTACATGAACAGCCTCACGACACGGGCCGTGGTACACGGGCAGTACCCGGGGTCGGACAACACGACATGTATCATTTCTACACGCCGTGTACTTTTTGGAAAACGGCTTGGTCCTTTTGTTCACCGTGCCTTGAACATCTTTCGTTTGGGTTAGTGCCCCTTCTTCTTGTTTTCCTGAGGGTCAAGCATCTTTCCCTCACGCAGGATTTTGACCCCTTCAGCAGGACTTTCTGTGATAGAGTCAGGCATCCTTCCGAGAGGCCCAGATCGAGATCCTCTATCCATTACAGACCCTAGGTAGAGTCAGGCATCAACATGAAAAACTCTACCGGGCGTTGATCCTCTACCTAGCAGGTGAATTACGGATGAGTCGCGGTATCCACCATGGCCCTGACAGTGATCCTCATCTGTGTATTGAGATATTTCCCACTCAGGAGTGTGTCTCCCGTAATGAGTGCTTTTATCTACTGTAACCCTTCCAATCAAGAGTTTGTCTCCCGTAATGTGTGTATCCATCTCTCATGATGGTTCCCGACGAATAGCACTTCTCGGACGGACGTCATCAGAGCTATAATACTCGTGGAGTGTGTCCTCCCGGAACGAGTGCATCACGGAATCTTCGAACGGAATCCCTTGCGGGGGTATGCGGTCGTGTGACTTGTTTCTAGACCATGGGTCTGGGTTTTGAGTATATCTAGTTTGTTTTATATGTTCTATAAACATATATTATGCATAGCTGACTGTACCTTTACTTTGTGTACTACTTTTTGGTTTTCGAGATCCTCTACTGAGTATTGTTATACTCACCCCTGCATGGGATTTTCCCACACGTCTGGTGTCTTGTGCAGACGAGAATCCTTTTGACAAGGTCCAGGGAGGACCAGGATAGGACCGAGCTTTCTGAGTTCCCTACAGGCCAAGGCGTTCCTACGGCTACGAGAAACAGTCTCGTGACCTTTGTGCTTACATGTTGGACTTTGCAGTTTTTCAGACTCTTTCTTTTGGTGGTCTTGTATTCTGGCCCAGTTTACTTTTACAGCACTCTACCTTTCGTCGTACTCTGTTGGTTGGGTTTAGTTGTATGCATTCATTTTTGTTCCTTAGTGTTTTACATTTCATAATTTGTGGGCTTGAATATGTGTGTGTGTGTACAGGTACTTAGGAAATTCCTCCCATGTTAGTGATATGCCTACTCGGTGCTAGTCACCAGCCCCTGGCCTATTGGAGGTGGGCTTGGGGAGTCACAGTGCGGGCCCCACTGGGATGGGTCGTGACACCTCTTCCACATTTCTTCATGAAAAAAAAACACAATATCACACAGGCTATCTAGGTTCTACTTGACCTCTACCACTATCCAAAGTGGGAAATAAGAGTATAGGAAAGAGTGAGTGAGGATTAAATCCTCTAGTTCAGCACAGGAGTCAGTGTGTACGAAATATACAGAGTACACACACTACTCAAAGGTAATTAAAAGAATCACTAAGAGAGTATATAAGAGTTTAGAATGCTCTAGTGATTTGTAGTGCAGCTCTGGACTCCTTTTGATTGAAAAGAAATGTTTTTGAGTCCTTATCTGATTTTTGTCTTGAAAATAGAGTGTCATTTGCTTCCTTGATTTTCAGGTTCAATTTGATCAGCTTGAGTGTATGAAGATATCATTGTAGTTCTTCAATCCTTGACCAAGATTCCTCTTGTGTTCTCTTCTTGTATGAATGGCCTCGTGTATGTCCAGTGTTCTTCAGGTAAGTGAGTGTAAGGATGTCACCTTTCTTTTCTGTGTATATGCACTAATGTTCAGCACTACTTTTTCCCGGATTTTTTCCTTCCTTTTATAGATTTTTTCTCAGGCAATTGGAATGATTAACCTTTTCATAGGTATGAGGTACGGTTCCCTGAAATTCCAACAACTATCATTAAATAACATTAATTGAATTGAAATCATCAAATATGACTGTTAGCATTATTTTAATAATATTGAAAAAGTAGAGATTTTGAGTAATAGTGACTTGTTAACAGTCATCTTCCATCAGTAGCTCCCTGTCGGTGGACTTGTATCGGTAGCTCCAAGTATCAATGAGTGGCTCATTGTAACAGTGAACTTCTATCGGTAGCTGTAGTTCTTCGTATCGGTAGCTCTCTGTGTAGCGGTGAGCTTCTATCGGTATCACTTTGTTCTTGTATCGGTAGCTCCTTGTATCGGTAGAATTTAGTAGCGGTGTCTTCCTTATACCGGTAGAATTACTCTAACGGTAGCTCGTATCGGTATATTTTGTCTTTCTTTATCGGTGGAATTTGTATCGGTAGCTTGTGTATACCGGCAGCTCTATTCTGTACCAGTGATTAAGTGCATACTAGTGCACTTATGCATACCGATAGACTTATTCTATCGGTAGCTCTGCTTCTATTTCAGTGACTGTCTATTCATTCTATCAGTAACCTTTATCTATCAGTAGACTAAGTACCAGTAGGTCTCTTTTTGTCTGTATCAGTTGGTAGCTATGTGCATACCAGTGGACTTAATACTTATCTGTTCAATGTAACACATAACACTTATCTGTTCTATGCAACAGATATACAGATTGAGTTATAATTATTTCAAAGTACATATAAACATAGATAAACATTGATTAACATATTCCAAAGATCATTTTGATATTCTTATCAAATCAATAGTAGGATGAAAGAGTAATTAAAATATGAATGAACATTATTTGGGATTTTTAAATCATATTAAAACATAATTGAGATTATCAAAACAGGTGAGGTCAAAAATTTTGATGATATTATTTCCTAATGATTTAGATTATAGTATCCTGAACTAGGATCCATATACCAGTTCCCCTATCAAATTAGTTATATGACCTCAAGCATGCCTCCATGTGTTCCAGATGCTTCCAACTACCAGTAGGGGTCAAATAAGAGTCATGGGGAGACTATACCCTCTTTATAAAAGTAATAAAATATCATAAATCAATATATAAATAACCATTATAATAATAGTAAAAAATAAAAATAATACCAAATACCACATTATAATCCCAAAATAGAGAAAATGACTAAAACCAAAGTGCCAAATATTTCACACAATACATGTGTCAAATGAAATTACAAAATAAGGACACACTAATAACTCCCAAGTGGGTCCTAACACCATGTTCGGTTCCCTCATCCATGATCTATCCTAAATCCAAACTCATTCATCTAATATAGGTATCTTATCCTTATCCTATCCTATAAACATGAAGTTTACTCAGGTACCAATTGGTGCCCTAAGTAGGGTGTGAATACAATTCAACAGTCCACCACCAACAGTGTCTAAATAAAATTTAAGTCTATAACAGTTTATGTAGTTTTATAAATAATGAAATACAAAATAGTGAACGTAGATAGGTTTCAAAATTATAATTATTTAGTTAACCAATTGGCCCTTGGGTTTGTCCTTACACCCAATCCAATCATACCTACTCTGGTCCATGCCAGAGTTTGAACAATACACCATATGGATTTTACAATTCATTTATTCATTAGGATTCCATTATTCAATTTAATTCCAATTTCATTTAGGTACTATGGATAATTATTCTAGGTAACATTATCATAGATGATTAGAGAATCAGTCTAGCATCATTATCTTAGGTTCATAGAGCATTATTCCAACACCAATATCATGGGTACATAGAGCATCAGTCTAGCACAAAAATATCAGGTAGATAGATCATCATCCCTACACCAATTCACATACATGTATCAAGGGAATAGAGAAACTATTAGGACAACCATGGATGTAGAGCATCATTCCAACACCCACACCACATTTTTTACATTCACACACACACACACTATTATATGTCAAGGTTCATAATTAGTGACCTTATAATTAATTAACAACAATGTTTACCATTTCATTATTAAAAAAACCATGGTTCATTAATTTTATCCCAAGAAACAACATGGGAAATCCCCCATCAATACATTTATCATTAATTGTTACAAAACTCATTAAACATTTAAAGTTAACCAGATCAACCCTTTAAATCCCATTATCAAACCATAAAGAAAGTATTTAGTTCAATTCCATAAAACCATTATTTTTGTCTTTTACATTAAATAAATTATAATTTCAAGGATATTGGTAAAAAACATGGGTTTCCATCATTACCCATATCATAATATCCAACAAATATAATGATATCCATGAAGGATCTCACAATTTAGATAGTGTTCAATTAACTTTTCCTAATAAAAACACAATTCTGAAACTAGGAAATGAAATCAAATAATTACATGCATAATAAAGTAATCAAGACTATGGGAAATATCATATAGAAAACCTAACTTAGGATCATTTATGAATTCTTTCCCAACCTTAGCCCTTAATTTGAGTTGGGAAGGAAAAAAATGAAGAAAGACACTACAATTCTCAAGATTTGGGTTTAGATCTCCTTTCCTTCAATATATCCAACCATAAAAAATCACAATTACCATTAAGTAGCATAGAATTATCCATAGTGGATTAAATATATGGTTCTAAGAAAGATAAGAGGAATATATCTGGGAAGGATGATCAAGAATGGAGGATTACCAGCAAATATGGATCTTCAGTGGGATTTGAATCCCCTAAAAATTTATCTCATCCCAAAGGGAATCGCCTCTCAAGCCTTGGAAGAAAAATGAGTTCATAAATCTAAGATATTAGGGAAAAGATTGGCCCTTATGATTTTAATTTGTATTTGATACATTAATTTTTAGTATCAAACTATACGCCGCATGGTTTTCCAAACCGTGTGATAATTATTCGATGTTGCTATCACAATCCAACACCACCCATTGTTAGCTCAAACATTTAAAAAAAACTACGCACCAACCATTATATTCTCTTATATTCATAATTTCATAGTTTGGGGGGGGTGGCCACATTATTTTTTCAAACTATAAACCCCCTTATAGTGGCTCAAAATGGGATGCCTGATTTCTTGGGAAAAACCACATAGTTTCTAGAGTAAAACCACATAGTTTTACCTAACTATGCACCAACCATGAACAACCCCATGGGATCCCAAATTTCTACAAATTCACATGAAATAACTTGGAATAAAGACACAACCAAGGTATGATAAAAACAAGGGTAAAATAATTCCTAAAAAGAGTACAATATGTCTCAAGAAAGTCTAGGATCTTATAATATTCCCACCATATAATAGCTCATACTCGAGATTCACTTCCAAGAATCAATAATCATCCCAAGGGAAAATCTTGGGTCATTATTCCAACATAACAACTACCTTATCCCATGTTTCCTCCTAAACATAGACATTCTATGACATCACTTGGACTAATAGAAGGTCTTTCCCCACAAAAATTTCTCAGTATGGTCAACAACATGGATCATATGCTCCTAAAAGGACACATTATCCTCAATAACAACATCATCAACATCAATGACATGGGAATGGTTGGGATGATATTGTAAAATCTATTAAATGTGTAATAAATTGTTCATAACACTATACCTATATGGAAGATCCAAATGATATGCCACCAGTCCGATCCTATCAACAATATAAAATGGTACACAAATCTTAAGCACCATATTTCCTTGATTCCAAATATAATGGTTAACCAATCTCAATGAAACCCAAAGGAAAACATGATCACCCAATATAAACTCAAGAGAAAAAATACATCGATTGGAATAAAAATTATATATACTCTGTATTATATCCATATGTTTCCAAATCATATGACCATTTTCTGATGTATCTTGTGCGAGGATTGGTATAAAAATCTCTAACTCACCCACCTCCTTCCAAAATAAAAGTGATATTCATAGATTACCATAATGAACCTAATATGGTTTCATATGAACAATATCTTGAAAACTATTTATATAGGATACCTCATCCAACTCTATGTGCTTATCCCAATATCCACCAAAATATAGGATGCATGCCTGCAACATTTCCTCTAACACCTGAATAGTGCACTCTGATTTCCCATCTCAATGTGGGTAAAACAATTGTACTAAAAAATGCATGAGTACCTAGTTCCATTAAAAATCCTTTACAGAAGCATGATGTAAAATGAGGATCACAATATGAAAATATACATTGAGGAACCCCGTGAAAATGCACTATCCCCAAATCATAAACATCACCAGATTGTTCAACCATTAAAGTTTCTCAGATAGTCTTGCAATGTGATACTTTGATCAACCAATCTATGATGTCCTGGACATGGATTACTTCTGAGTATCCAAACTCAATTGGCCACATGGGATCAAGTGCATCTCCTTATATGACAAAGGCTTCTGGCTAGTAGTGATGGCCTAGGATGCAAAAATGGGAAGAATATTCACTCAAGTTATAGTGGAACACAGTTGAGATAAAATATGGATAAACTATGAAAGAATAATAAAAGTTGATAAGGAAGTGGAAATAAGAATAATCATCAAAGAAATAATTAATCAACTCAATATCTTAAAACTAAATTCTATACATAAGTTGATATAATTTCACTAAAAAAATAAAATTAAGCATACATGGAAATTGGAATAAAGTGCAATACATGATATAAAAATGAATCAAAATGATAAAAAGAAATACATCATACTAAGAACTAGCCCAATCATCTTCTACCAAGTTCTCATCCTAAAGTAAATAGTTAGGTATCCAAATCCGGATGCTACCCCTTTTACACACCTATGATCATATAATATACTCAGGTACCTATGACGGTCTACATATGGTATGAGATAAATCTCAGTAGGCCACCACTAACGATGTCTATAAAATTACAGTATGTGAATATAAACTATAACAATGTGTAGGTATGTAAAATTAAAGGAGTAGATTATAAATAGCTTATACCTAATTCATCCTTAGCTGAATATGACTTTGTTTAATAATTTTTTGTTCAATTATAATAAGGTAATCATATATAAAAGTGTCAGTATTACTATAATAGGTGATAATAATAAAATAAGATCCAAGGTGAAACCAAGGCATCCTTGACCTCATGGGGGAGAATAACTCATATTAGTAACTCATGCAGTCTGGCTATAAGGTCCTGAGTGTAATCTGAGGGGTACTCGAAATGAATTCCACTATAAAAGAGTCTAATTGAATCCATGGATCTCATCCATAGTAATAATTGGCTAAGAATGAATGGGCCTAGGGGAGTGAATCAATGGCGCCAAGCATCCAAAGACATCAAGGTGAATCCAATAAGTTTATCCAAGGCATTCAAATATCTTGAAAAATATGTCAAGTGAATCGTTGGTACAATTCCAAGGCATTAACATAATAATATAACGAACGTATTTCATGGTGGGTATCTGCCAAGAAAATCATCTCAATGAATAGTAATGGTGTCCTATGGGTACTCAAGACATTTACTAGGGAATAAAAGGCTATCTCAAGACTGAAAATTCCTATAAAGATGAAAATGGTCCGTATTCAAAAGTCACCTGATTAATTTTGTTTACATAAATATTCCATCATAGTCCATGCAATACCCATACCAATTTCAAATCATTAGGTTCATTCCATTACCATTAATCATAATTCACTAGGTAAAAATAAGGACATGAAACCAATTTGTAATTAAATAATAATTTATCAATGCCAAGTGATATGTATATAATTATATAGATTCCATTTAGTAATTTAATGTTTCATTTAATTGCAATGGAACAATTACCTTAATAATGGTCAAGTCAAAGCACCTAAAAGGTGTCTCACTTATTCACAATTTAGATCACTAATGGAATAATGAAGAACACACCCTACTTGGGGTGGTTAACAATGAGATCTCAGCCTATAATGGTGTCAATAGAGATTTAGAATTCAATTTGGTTGATTGAATTTAAGGAAGATTTATTTGTGGGGAAAATCCCAGGGAATGTAGCATGTGCACAATATAAATACTTTATAAATGGTGATACATTGAGGGATAAGTCATAAAACATCAACCTTATAGACGTAGTAGACACCTTATCTAGTATCGACCCTTAGTTTATCATAGATCAGAATAAAATAGATGAATAGATAAATGCACTAAAAATAAGGTATATGATCTCGCACCAAAATAGAAATACAGATAGAAAGAAGAGTGAAGAATGGAGCCTAAAGAATTGGATCAATTATCAAGAGGAATCCAACAAGATGAATGAATCTTTGATCAGACACTGGATGAGAGAGTTCTCAAAGAACCTAGGTTATAAGGGGGAATATACTTAAATGGGAGGAAAGGGGAGACTTCTGATTGTAGGAGGTAAAGACAAAATATGGGTGATCTATTTTAATAAAGTAAGAAAATAATAGTCTTTTCTCCCAAGATATAAGTAGTCACATAGTTTGGACTCATAGTTGGCCAAAATTTTCACCAACCATGTTTGGATTATAGTCCAAGGAAGGGGATTTTATAGTTCATGTGCACGGTTTGAGAAACCTTGTGCAAAATATTTTATTTTCCTATGTTAAAGCCAGCAATTTTCTCAAATGGTAATACGTCTTGGGTTTCACGATTAGGGAAAACCATGCACCCCTATACTATGCACTAACACACCCCACATAGTTTACTCAAACCATGCTAACTGGGCTACATGGTTTCTACTAACTATGCAGCCCATATGTTTCCTCTAAAATATGAGGCTCTATGCTCTGAAAAGGACCCAGACACCCTCATTTCCTCTATATCCTTACTAGGAATTCATAGTAGGTAAAAACTGTTGAATTAAAACAAAATTAAAAGGGTTAATACTAATAATATACACTAGAATATTAGAGAATTCACCCATAAAAGAAACTATTCCCCTAGTTTCCGTTATGATGGTGATAAGATAATTTATGAGAACAACATTGGCCACTAAGGATGTACGTCGGCCTCCTGCTCCCCGGTCTCATCTTGTACATGGATGTTCTACCATAGCACCAACAATAAAGGGATGTACTAGCCATAGAGATCCTTAAAGCTATGTTCAATTATTCTTATAGAATACTCTTCAAAAGAACAGTTGACATCCAATTCAGCATCCCCTGGATAAAAATTATGAGATGGGTTATCATGGTAATGGAAAAGTTGTGAAATGTGGAAGATGTCGTGCAAGGAATGATACCTCCGAGGCAATTAAAATAGATAGGATACTAGCCCAAATATATCCAAGATATTAAGATCCACAACAAAAATGATGTGAAAATTCCCTTGCCTCTATATCCACCTATTCCCATGTTTGGGTGATACTCACAAGAAAAAACAATCCCCAAACTCTAATTATAGAGGTCATTGATGAGAGTTGACATAAAATTCCCATCTAGATTGAGAAATATCCACACACTTTATGATATAATACATATGATTCAATTTCTACTTCATTATATGAGGACCTAGTAACACCACCTCACCTACCTCTAGCCAATACAGAGATGAATGACATGTCCTGCCATATATGGACTCATATGAATCTATTTGAATAGTTATCTAAAAACTATTATTGTATGAAAAATTGACGAGGGGTATAGTTTTCTCCTAATAACCTATGATATAAAAGTATGTAGGTTCAAATCTTTTCCTACAACACTTATATAGTCCGTTTATACCATTCACCATTCTGAGGGTGAAAATATGTGATCAGAAGAACCTATTTACCCAAATATTTTTGTAACCCTTTTCAAAACCTTGATGTGAAACTTGAATTCCTATATGAAATTATAGTACTAGTGACCCCGTATAAGAATATAATATCATAGATATATATCCTCCCTATTTAATCAACTAAGAAAGTATCCTGAATAGGAAATAAGTGGTATACCTTTATCAGATGATCCATGACTACCCAAACTACATCGCTACCTCAAGGAAACCTCAGTAAACCAGTAACCAAATCCATTACGATGTCATAACATTTAAATATGGGAACATCAATGGGTGTAACAAGATATAAATACACTGATGTTCCTCCTTCACCTGATGATAGGTGGAACACCTAGTGAAAAAATATACAATTTGATGTTTCAACCCAAGCCACCAATACTGACAACACATGGAGATAGCAGGGTGGAATGTCCACTAAAAACCATGAAATTCTCACATCATATCCTCTCATATATCTACACGAATCCAGATATTCCTATCTATACATAGGATGTCATATCCATTAATAGACCAATTTGAAGGTGGTTCCTCACCAGAAATACTTTCATATAGGACCAAAATTTTAGTATCTAAAAAATTACTTCTCTTCACCCTATCTAGGAGTGAATATGTAAATTTTAAGGATGTAAGAAAAGGAAAATCATGACTCTCTTGAAACCTCATATTCAAATCATAAAAGAGGTCCATCACCTCCAATTCATCATTGGCTTGTTAAATGGCTTGTGCCTGGGTCTTGTATCTCACCCCATAAGCTACTTCATTACACTTTCCTGGCATATTGGAAAGATCAAAGATGAATGAATGAAGGTATTCGACCCATATTTTCTATATAATAATAAATTAATGCTACATAAATATATATTTGAGGATATTTTAGTCTGTGAAAATTGCAAATTTATCTCCCAAGATATAGTGTCTCTATCTATTCGAGGCATGAACAACCAATGTAAGCATGAGAATGTGAATGGGAAATTACGATCATGAGGTCTCAAATGGTGATACCCATAAAGAATGAATCAATCCTCCTACATCAATAATACACCCATCCTGATTCCTGAGGCATCACAGAAGACTATACAACATATGCGAGGCTCTACAAAAATATAGATCTGTGCTGAAGTAAGCCTTAATTTCAGTTTCCAAAATTCCTTCTCACACTCTACATACCACAAGAACTTCACACCCTTCTTATTCAGACAATTAAGAGGTGCGGTAAGGCCTAAAAATTCTTTTACAAAATGACTATAATATCCATCCAATGATAATATATGAGAAACATTCCTGGTATCCTCCAAGTAAAAAACAACACTCACATTCTATAGATCAACATATACTACATATTATGAGATAATATAACAAAATAAGTAAAGATTATCGATCTATAAGTGGAATTTTTTTACCATAGCATATAACTGAGTCTCTCTCAATGTACTTAATATGATCTCAATATGTTTGGCATGGTCTCTTTAGGTGTGAAAATACACCAAGATTTCATCCACAAAAACCATGATGAAGAAATAAAAATAAGGGTGGAAAGTGATATTCATCAATGGAATAAAAAAAAAGGAAATTTCGTAATACCAAATGACATAACCAAGTGCTAATATAAATCATACCGACTTTGGAAAGTCATATGTGGTATATTTGAAGTCCTTACTTGCACATAATGATATTCATATCTCAAGTTGATCTCAAGAACATTCTATTTCCCTATAGCAGACAAACAATATCATCTATTAAAGGAAAAGGATACCTATAATTCACTATAATATTTTTCAACCATTGTTAATCTAATAAAATCCTAATGATTTCATTTGAATTATAAGAGAAAATTATGGGAGAACCCCAAGGTGAGGTACTAGGTCAGATAAAATCCTTAGATTCCAAATCCTCAGACTATATCTTGATCTCATGGAGCTCAGCAGGTTCCATCCTATACGAAGGAATATATATTATAGATACTCCTAGAATGAGCTCAACTATAAATTCTACTTCTCTATTAGGAGGTATTATAGATAATTCATTTGATAAAAAATCTATAAAACAATCCACCATGAGAGGAAAATTAGTCTGAGGTATTCTCTACATTACCATAAAAAGGATAGAAATCTAGGATGTTAATCCACCAAGCCCACGATGTTCTAGTCCATCTTGAATATCCTAGAAATCCCACCCACCCTTTTGAATATAGATATCACCCTTTGGTGATGTAAATGATACCCTACAGTGACAGAAGTCCACATGGGTGTGATAGGGGACTAATGAGTCCATCCCAAGAATGATATTGAATCTCATCATCTAGAGGATGAATAGGTCCCATAAAAAATGATAACTTCCTACCTAAAGGGGATTGTCCTTAAATTGGCATATACTATTAGACTATCTACCCAATGGTGTTTCTTGGGTCATCACCCCAAAAAGTACATAATTTCATGCCCAAGAATATCCACAAACAATAATAAGATAAAGGAGTAGGATGCACCTATATCGAATAAAGCATATATGATAGTAGAGGATACTAGGATAGTACCTAATATAGTATATATTCCTAAAATTCGATCCTTGGGTATCTGTTGTAATGCATTCATTTAGGATGATCCATGGCCTAGACCAACAGATGTCTTACCCTAAGAAGGCCCACTCTGCTGGCAATGAAAATAAGAAATATGGCTACCTCTGCCATGACCACCTCTGAGGCCTACTCGGTCAGGGCTACTCCAGCTTCCTACCTAATCTAGAGTCACTAATCACTCTCTTGAATGTGGAACTAGTGTGGGTCCTCTTCCACTAGAAATAGGTGAAAATGTCTAGAAAAACCACTAAATATGAACCATTCGACCGCAATCACAACACTCTAGTGGGTATCTATCCCACTTTAGTTTCATATTCCCCTACCATATACACTAATGCAATACAATGGATTTACTAGTATAGATACTCTAACTACCGATGCTATAATAAGAAAACTAGAGGGCATACTTCCTGCCATTGGAAGAACTACATCCCTGTCTCAACATTGAACCTTGGTGGGATGTATGATCAACTTACCTCAAGTTTTTATTAGTGATACGATCTTGGTTCATGATCTAAAAAATGGTAGACATGTTAAATAAATTCACCTAAGAGAATATGGAATGCCTAATCCCATCCTTTAAGCATCTCACTTGTGATACATCATCACTAAAAATGATCAGTGAAAAGCATTGAAGCTCGATAAAACATGCTTAATATTCCATTATGGACATAACACATTACTCTAGGTGCATGAACTCTGTAACACCCCGACCCTAGTTACCCAGAGTCGGTGCATTATTACATAACATTGGCATGATCACAAGAAAGATAAAATCTCGAAAGACCGATTGGTTTAGTAGCTTTGGAAACACTAGATATATTCATAAGTTTCACATTACATCATAAACTGAAAAACTACTACAACAACATAATGTCTCCATAATCCACACTCATATCCCCACATAATATCCCTGCAGGTCATTCATAATTTACTTCTTCACTTCCTGGGAAAAATAGAACATAGAAAAGGGGTGAGCTCAAATGCCCAGTAAGGATAACAATATAGTGGAAACTTTCATAAATAATAATAAACATTTAAGGCAATGTATAACTAAAACAAAAGCCTTTAAAACTTGAACTTTCAACATTGTATGGCATAAATAATGCCATTTACTCATTCACATGGATATTCTACTAATCGAATAATCACTTGCAAAATCAATAACCACTTTCATAATGTTGTAATGCATAATGCCAGACTATCATAACCACATAGCCAAGGCCTCGTGCCAAGACTATAAATAATATTTTGTCAAGGCCTTGTTCCAAGACACTAGTTTGTCTCATGAGACCTACCGATGCATCGAGGAGCTATAGCGGGATCCACCCGTCACATATTAAGTCCAATACATTCCCATATGGAAAGGTTTAAACATAACATAAACATTCGTATTAAAACTAGCATACGAAATGTCAATAATTTCACCATAAACTATGAATGGTATAAAAATAGCACATCCACAGTCAAACATATCACAAAACCTTCAATACAATATAGAAGTTTTTTATCATAATAAATCAAATTCTGAGAATCAAATTGGAGATTTTGTCAAGGCTGTTCTCGATGCTACAGAACAAGCTAATATGGAAAATAGGGTCACACAACATGAACCTGTAAATGACAAGGTTTCTTTCCAACATACCATGGAAGATCATAACTTGCATTCTGATGTTCCCCTTCCCCTCCAAGAACAAAAGGATTTCGCTGTACCTAATGAAAATTCAGGGGAAGTGGATCATGATGTTTTAGACTCCATTGTTGAGGAAGCTGACCAACCTATTCAGATGGAAGAATCTTTCTTAAATAATATGGCTAAAAAAGGTAAAAAACCTTTGGTAGATGAGGATGGATTCATCACTCCACATCCAAGAAAAACTAGAAGATGCAAAGACTACTCAAACATAGAACGTACCATTGTTACTAGATCAGTGGACATCTCTAAAGCTGAGCAAGTAGAAACTTCCCAAGAGAAGACTCAAATTGAGACTCCCAAATCAGAACCTGCTACTGATCCTCAGGATAAACCTCAAGAATCACTCTCTAGTACTGTTCTGTACTACTTTTCGCCACATTTTGATGAACATGATCTTCAGGAATGGATCAAGCATATGGATACGCAACAGCAGATTGCTCAGCAGGAGCTTCAGGAAGGTAAGATTTCAAAGGAGCAATATCTTTATATTAAAAGATCCATCTCCATTGAAAAATCAAAGACGAACAGAAAATCAAATTGAATCTGACCTGTTTGATGCTTTTGTCTTGATTAACTCGAGATGGTTCTGCTCATCCTTGATTCTGTTTCCAACTTTCCAGTTTCCAGTTGGGATTTTTTTTGAACAGATTTGACTCTATTTTCTTTCACTGTTTTGCTCGCATGAGCTGTATTAAAAGAGAAGTGTCAATGGTGATGCATGGTGTTGAATATATCCCAACGTTTGCTGCTGTTTCTGTACATAGATGCAGCTCAATTTTATGGCTGCTGTTTTTGATGTTAGGCAGCTGGGTGATGATTGGTAATGCTTGTTATGAGGATTGTTTTGAGGGACTTTCTGGAATTTTCAATGAAGTGCGGCTTTGCTTGAAGATGTTTTGAAGATCCAGTACTTTCTTTCTTGATTAAAATCAAGACTGTGGTGTCGTCTACTGTAGCTGAGTATCTTTTCTGCTGCAGCGTAATCTGCTGGATGCCTGCTAGTATTGGACTACATCCTCACTACTTAACCTTATGGAGATCATGGGCTGATTGCTGACAAGACTGGTTCCTATTTTTCCATGGAAGTATGCATCTGGATTGTTCTGCAGAATAGACTGCGCACTTCAGCTGTCCAGTACAGTTTTGAAGCAGGAAATGTCTTTGAATGGAGGATAATGCATGTCCGGACTGCACACTATTCTACAGTGGAGGTCTTGGACTCTCGCTGGATCTTATTTGAGGCTGTTTGAAGACTCGTTACTCGGTACTTTAAGGTTTTATATGTATTTTGTTGTTTTCTCTGTTTTGGGATGGTGTAAATACATTACACCTCGTGTTTTCATTGTAAACTTTAATTTTAATAAATTCCATTGGGCGTGAATTGGGAAACCAATTCATGTCAACTTCTTCAAAAAAAAGGACCTTGTTTTGAAAACGATGGAAATATTCCTCTTATAAAAAGTCAAACAAGGGTATAAATGACTTTAACCCATATTCTTGTAAAAAATGTTTTGAAATACATTTTGAAGAAACATGGATGTGGATGATAACGGGATCCCAATAGATTATTACGTATAAACAACCTTGGATAATGAAGAGATTGTGAAATAACCCTTACCTCGTACTTTTCCTTGGTTGGGGCAGGCTAACCTCCTGTATAATGGTGAAATAATTGTTATTAAATTATACAATAATCATATACATTAATATGATATCATATATGATCTTTTAATATTGATTTGATAATAATATCTTAGTATTATCGTTGTTTCAGGTGTTAACTTACTTGTTTTCTTTTATATGTTTTGTTACGTAAGACATGTTTGTAAAGGATAGGTTGTATATTATTCATATCCAGAATGATATCAAGTCCTTAAACATCATTTTTTAAATCATCAAATGATAATTATACTTGAATGGATACGATGGAGAATGAATCTCATCGCGTTCGTGGAGACGGTAGTCCGTATGTACACACGAGCGACAATATCATTCTTTTGATATTAAAATAATATATAAATGGATGGTATATCATATATACAGAATCATTAACATGTTATATTTATTATTTACATGAGTTACACATCATTATTATACCCATCCAAATAATAATATATTGAATAACAATTACACCACGACGCGGAGACGGTAAGCCGTACATACACACGTATAGTGACATGTTATTCAAAGGGTGGATAGAATACTGAATATGGTTGTACCATATTTATAATAACATAACAGTATATATATGATACTGGAGTTATTATTTTATAATGGTAACAACAAAGGAAGAAGAAGTGGAAGAAGAAATGAACTTGGAAAAGGGTGGTGAAATCATTACCTCTTCTTCAGGTTCTTCCTTTTGATTTGATCAAAAGGGCTCCTTAGGTTGGCTTCCTGATCGAACTAAGTCCTATAGGTTGTAGGGAGGGAAGTTGGGAGAGTATTTGGGCAGAGTTTGGCCGAACCAAAAGGATTTTAAGGTGTGAAGAAATGAGAAGGAGGTGTGCCCTTTTATAAGAGGGGTGAGGGGAACCTTTGGAAAAGCTAGAGATATTAGTTTATAATAAATTCATATTTGGTTTCCAATGGCTAAAAAGTTGATTATTCAAAGGTTAAGGTGGGGATGGGTCGAAAACAACTCAAACAATAGAATTTAGACAGGTTTGGGTACTTATATTAACCTTATCTTTAAGTATTAACTCTAAGTTAATTAGTTTCACTTTTACAATGTCTCTTTGTATTTTTATATAATATGGTTAATAAACTTACTATATACATCCAAGAGACCACCAAGTGGTCCATTAATGATGAACCTATCATGATATAAGTCTCTTGGCCGAACCTTAGATTTTTAGGAATTTAATATCAATTTATAATATAATATTTGTTTTAAGAACTCTTTTATTTCAATTTTGACACTATTCAATAGTTGATTTTTGTGGAACTCATAACAGATTGATTACTTCGAACAAAGTCAATTAAATCAATACTAATATATCATATTATCCTATAAAATTAGTTTAATTCATTAAAAGTTTCATATTATATTTATTTGGGTATTTATAATATCAATTATTTTAGTTTTTCACTATTATAGTAATTACTACATCATCATTGTGTCATAAATAAATTAAATTATTTAGTGTCTAAAAATTATAAATAAAATATCATTATGTAGGAAATATTTTTATATTTCTAATTAATATTTATAATCTAAAATAAAACATATATAACCCTATGTAAAAATTGTTTTTCTAAAAGATATATACTTGTGTCATTTTTGTATTCATTTTAACTTAATTAAAAAAAAGTGTCCCTATCACCTACAAGTGGCACCATGGGGTCCCAAAATCGACCCAAAGATTCCTATAGTCGAACATGTATCAAACAATAAGTCTAGGACACGTTTTAGGGTAATTTAGTATTATTATAATATTATTTTTTTAACCCTTATTTACCAGATTTACCCTTAACCATGGTAAATAAAATATTTACCACAGTAATTATTCAAAATGTCTAAAACAAAATTTACCTATTTACACAATTTGGACATCCTGATTCCAAATATGGAATCCATTTTTCTAAATTCAAAACACAGAAGTGGCAGAAATTAATTTAAAATTAATTCCCGCTGTCAAAACAAAAAGCGTGTTTTTAAGAGATAATAACTATCAAAAGATTGACACTTGTTTATGTTCGGTTTAATTGTAAAATTATGTCCAATGACCAAAATTATATTAAATGGTAAAAATATATTCTAAATATACTTTAAAACCACTCAAATTCATAATTTATCACTATTAATTATTTTGATTAAAAAAGTTGTTTTTAATTAGAATTTAGTAATTTTCACTATTCATCAAAATATTAAAGTTATCCGAAAAGTACCAAAATTTCATCTTAGGCTAAATTAGATATTCCGAATCCAAAAATGAAGTCCATTTTGAAATATAAAATATATATAATTTCAAAAAGTAGGTATTACCATTCATAACGGCTAGTTTGATTGGTTACGGTGTGTTAGAACTCAGTGTTGCGTACAACACACGCTATCACATTATTCAAAGAGAAGCGTACCGTAGAAGCTTGGGGTGTTACATTCTCCCCTCCTTCAAATAATTTCGTCCTTGAAATTTCTATAATACTACCGCATGAAAAGACTCGTGTGGTTCTTCATCATAAGTTCCTCGGGTTCCCACGTTGCCTCTTTCATCTTATGGTTTCTTCACAAAACTTTTACCAGACGCGTCGTACGGTTTCTCAGTACTTGTTCTCTCGTATCAAGAATCCTGACGGGCTCTTTACAATAGGAAATATAGGGTTCCAGTTCTAATTCCTCATAGGTGAGTACATGCATTGGGTCAGGCATGTATTTCCTCAACAGAGATACGTGGAACACATCGTGAACTTTGGAGAGACTTGTCGGCATTGCCAATCGGTAAGCTACAACCCCAATTCGTTCTAGAATTTCGAAAGGTCCGATGTACCTGGGACTCAATTTACCTTTCTTACCAAAATGTATGAATCCCTTCCATGGAGATAACTTCAGGAAAACATGATCACCGACTTGAAATTCCAAATCCTTCCTTCGATTATCAGCATAGCTCTTCTGCCTACTTTGAGCTGCTTTGATGTGATTTTGGATTACTTTCACCTTTTCCACCGTTTCCTCCACCAGTTCTGGGCCTAAAAGTTTTCTTTCACCAACGTCATCCCAACAGGTTGGTGTACGACATCTCTTTCCGTATAACGCTTCATATGGTGCCATCTGAATACTCGAATGGAAGCTATTGTTATAGGAAAATTCTACCAGTGGTAAATATAGATCCCACATACCCTGAAAGTCAAGTGAGAAAGATCTCAACATGTCTTCTAAGGTCTGAATAGTTCGTTCTGATTGTCCGTCTGTCTGAGGATGGTAAGCAGTGCTCAAATGAAGTTCAGTATCCAGGGATTTATGAAGACTTTTCCAAAATCTTGAAGTAAAACGGGGATCACGATCAGAAACAATCGATAGGGGTACTCCATGAAGTCTCACAACTTCATTAATATATAGTTTTTCTAGACGTTCTAGGGGTAGATCTTCTCTTATAGCAAGAAAATGTGCTGACTTGGTAAGACGATCAACAATAACCCATATTGCATCATTCCTTCTTGGAGTCTTTGGTAGCCCCATGACAAAGTCCATCGTAATATTGTCCCATTTCTAATCCGGTATGGGAAGAGGTTGCATGACTCCTCCAGGCTGTTGCCTTCCAGCTTTCACTTGTTGACAAACCATACATCTTGACACAAAATCAGCAATCTCCCTCTTCATGTTGTCCCACCAAAAATGTTCCTTCAAATCTCTATACATTTTGGTTCTCCCAGGGTGTATAGAGAAATTGGAAATATGAGCATCATCCAACAATTCCCTTTTTAGATCAGGTATATCGGGAACACAAAGTCTTTTCCCGAATCTCAAAATTCCATCTTCATACACAAAGTCTCTCAATCTCCCATCATTCACAGCTTTAATCTTCTTTTGAAATTCTTCATCATCGGTATGATAACTCTTAATCCTTTATAGTAAAGATGGTTTGACAACCATTTGAAAAAGCATTGATGTTTCACCTTCCCTGGTTATTCCCATGTCCATCTTCACTAGATCCATGAAAATTGGATCCCTTTCAATTATCATATTGTTCAAAACTCCATGGTCTTTTCTACTCAAAGCATCTTCCACCTTGTTTGCTTTCCCCGGGTGGTAGTGTATCGTGCAATCATAATCCTTGAGTAATTCAAGCCATATCCTTTGCATCATGTTGAGTTCTTTTTGTGAGAAAATATACTCCAAACTCTTGTGATCAGTATAAATCTCACATTTTTCACCATAGAGGTAGTGCCTCCATATCTTCAAAGAAAAGATCACAGCTGCTAACTCGAGATCATGAGTAGGATAGTTTTGTTCATGAATTTTCAACTATCGTGATGCATAGGCAATAACTCTATCATTCTGCATAAGGACACAACCAAGTCCTTTCTTTAATGCATCACTATAAATAACGAACCCATCATTCCCCGATGGTAGAGTCAATATAGGAGCGTTGACTTATATTCTCTTCAGTTCTTCGAAACATTCTTCAAACTCTTTTGTCCAAACAAATTTAACTCCTTTACGTGTGAGCTTCGTTAATGGGTTAGCCAATCGGGCAAAATTCTGGACGAAACGTCGATAATAACCTGCCAAACCAATAAAACTATGTAACTCAGTTATACTCGTAGGTGCTGGCCATTCTTGGATTTCCTTGGTCTTAGAAGGATCAACAGAGATTCCATCTTTAGAGACAATATGGCCAAGAAAATAAATCTCCTGAAGCCAGAATTCACACTTGCTAAACTTCCCATATAATTCATGCCTTCTCAGAGTCTTCAAGATAATGCACAAGTGATTTTCATGATCTTCGTAGGTTTTGGAGTATACCAAGATATCATCAATAAATACCACCACAAATTCATCGAGATACTCCTTGAAAACTCTATTCATCAGATCCATGAATACAGAGGGTGCATTAGTCAATCCAAACGGCATTACGGTAAACTCGTAATGCCCGTACCTAGTTCGAAATGCTGTCTTCGGAATGTATTCCTTCTTCACACACAACTGATGGTATCCAGATTGAAGGTCAATCTTTGAAAAGTATTGATCTCCATGTAGTTGGTCAAATAAATCATCAATGCGTGGTAGGGGATACTTGTTCTTTATCGTTATAGCATTGATCTCCCTGTAGTCGATACATAACCTCATAGATCCATATTTCTTTTTAACAAAAAGAACAGGGGCTCCCCATGGAGAAACACTAGGGCGAATAAATCCCTTATTACTCAATTCCTCTAGTTGTTTCTTTAGTTTAACTAATTCTACAGTGGCCATTCTGTAAGGGGTCTTCGATATAGGCCTTGATCCACGAATCAAATCAATGGAAAACTCAACTTCTCGTTCTAGAGGATGTCCAGGTAAATATTCCGGAAATACATCTACAAATTCGTTCACAACAGGTACATCCTATATTTGAACATTCCTTTCCTCACCGACAGTTATTTCATTCTCTTCCTCCCCAATAATTGAATTAAGTTGAGATACTGGGGGTGGATCTAAATAAGAATTAGGTGGTGACGATTCTGCTCTAAAGATAAGGTGTTCCTTATCATTATCATCAAGAATCGTAACCTCTTTCTTCTTACAATAAATCTTCACATCATAGTCCAAAAGCCAGTCCATACCGAGGATTATATCAAACTCAATCATAGGTATGACGATGATATCAACAGATAAAGAACATTTATGTGCTCTAATGGGGACTGATTCACAAAACTTTATTGCAATGATACTTCCCTTAGGAGTTTTAACTGAAAACTCCCTTATTAAATCAAATTGGAAATATCTAATTTTCTTAGCAAACTGGGAAGATATGAAACAATGCAATGATCCAGAATCAAATAATGCATTTGCTAAACTTGAGGAAACCATTAAATTACCTGCCACCACGTCTTTCGGAGCTTCTACCTCAGCAGTAGTGATAGCATAATCCTGGCCTTGATCCCTTGGCCTTTTCTAAGGTAAGTTCTCCTGACGCTTAGGGCATGCATTTGCATAATTCCCCATCTCCCTGCAATTGTAGCACTGAACATTGGTATCTTCCTTCTTCCCCTTGAAATCACGAGCTTGGTGGCCTTTTTCACCACACTTGTAAAAGACTCCCATTCCCTTCAAGCAAGTACCGAGATGTTTCTTCCCGCATTTACCACAAGATGGATATTCAACCTTTCCCTTCTTCCCCTTATTTCCATTCCCAGATTGATCAGCAGGTCTCTTCTTCTCTTGCTTTGCTTTAAAGTCATAAGACTTAGAGAATTCCTTTTCGGTCTTGATAGCACATGAGGCAATGTCTTCGTACGACGAAAAGGATTGTGAGACTAATGCTCGATGAAGAAATGGTTTTAACCCATCAAAGAGACGATCAATCTTACTTCTTGGGTTACGTATATAATCTCCAGCATACCTCGCTAACCTTGTAAAGTTAGCCTCATACTTTGTGACATTCTCATCCTCCTTTTGTCTCAGACTCAGAAATTGCCTTTCCATATCTTCTCGATGGTCGTGAGGAAAGTATTTTTCTAAAAACAGATCTTTGAACTCCCTCCATTCCATATTTGATACTTCATCATCTTCCTTCATGTTTTGAATCAATGACCACCATTGATCAACATCTCCAGTGAGGCGGTAAACTGCCATGATAACTTTTTCCCTTTCACTGCTCCCCAAAGCCTGAAATATTTTCTCTAGGGAATTTATCCATTGATCAGCTACTAAGGGATTTGTACTCCCATTGAACATTGGTGGTTGTTGCCTCATGAATTGATCTAACATTGATCCTCCATGCTGTGGATCAGGGTGCTCCATACGGGTAAGGTTATTATTCATAACCTGAGTAAGTTGTCCCAGTATAGTGATTAGCTGATCGGCACTAGTTGCATCACCAGCCCCACTATAATTATATTGAGCAGGAGGGAAATCCCTACATGGAGTACGTGCATTGATTCGGTTTCCATTTCTTCCACTAGGCGCCATTTCTAAACAATTGCATAAACTAGATCAGTTTATGAATCAAAATACATAATCCCATACTTATAAAACACTTAACATAAATTGAACTATTTATGGATATAATCCATAATCATAAAAATGTTTTCTTTGAGGAAGTATATACTCATAAACTCTTCATAATTATTTGTAAAGAAAATGAGAGTTATCCTAAGAATATCCCCTGGGAGTGTCGTAACCAAGAGTGCAGCAAGGCCCGTTGTCGTGCACCAGTTCCCGTTCGAGTCTAGCTCAAAGCGGTGTTTTCGGGTTTTACCCCTAGGTACATCTGTGCCAGAGCCGCCTCTACCTGCTCATATCCAGAAAGAGATGTATTTCTCAGAAAACTCACAAAATCTCTACAATACCAAAATTCTAGGAAGTTCTTCTACACTAATCCTCAAAGTTCATCTTAGGTCTACATGCTCTAATCAGAGTTTATCTAAATCTAGCTTCCAAGGTTTGTACTAAACTTCCTCTGATACCAACTGTAACGCCCCAACCCTAGTTACCCAGAGTCGGTGCATTATTACATAACATTGGCATGATCACAAGATGGATCATATCTCGAAATACCGATTGGTTTAGTAGCTTTGGAAACACTAGATATATTCATAAGTTTTACATTACATCATAAAATGAAAAACTACTACAACAACATAATGTCTCCATAATCCACACTCATATCCCCACATAATATCCCTGCAGGTCATTCATAATTTACTTCTTCACTTCCTGGGAAAAATAGAACATAGAAAAGGGGTGAGCTCAAATTCCCAGTAAGGATAACAATATAGAGGAAACTTTCATAAATAAGAATAAACATTTAAGGCAATGTATAACTAAAACAAAAGCCTTTCAAACTTGAACTTTCAACATTGTGTGGCATAAATAATGCCATTTACTCATTCACATGGATATTCTACTAATCGAATAATCACATGAAAAATCAATAACCACTTTCATAATGTTGGAATGCATAATGCCAGACTATCATAACCACATAGCCAAGGCCTCGTGCCAAGACTACAAATAAGATTTTGTCAAGGCCTTGTGCCAAGACACTAGTTTGTCTCATGAGACCTACCGATGCATCGAGGAGCTATAGCAGGCTCCACCCGTCACATATTAAGTCCAATGAATTCCCATATGAAAAGGTTTAAACATAACATAAACATTCGTATTAAAACTAGCATACGAAATGTCAATAATTTCACCATAAACTATGAATGGTATAAAAATAGAACATCCACAGTCAAACATATCACAAAACCTTCAATACAATATAGAAGTTTTGTATCATAATAAATCAACTTCAAATAAGCGTAAAATCCATCAAAGGATGTTGACATAGATGAAATCAAAACACTTTTTAGAGAAATATCTCTTTCTATTTTTGAAATCATTTAAGAGCCATATAAAATAAAACATTTTCTTGAAAATATTCTTATAATATTGTAAGGAAAGCTTTGAATATTTTATAACGGCGGAAAATAACCACACCCGCCGTATAAGTTAAAAAAACATTCTTACCTTAATTCTGTCGAAAAGGTTAAAAAGGACCTTGTTTTGAAAACGACGGAAAGATTCCTCTTATAAAAAGTCAAACAAGGGTATAAATGACTTTAACCCATATTCTTGTAAAAAATGTTTTGAAATACATTTTGAATAAACATGGATGTGGATGATAACGAGGTCCCAGTAGATTATTACGTATAAACAACCTTGGATAATGAAGAGATTGTGAAATAACCCTTACCTCATACTTTTCCTTGGTTGGGGTAGGCTAACCTCCTGTATAATGGTGAAATAATTGTTATTAAATTATACAATAATCATATACATTAATATGATATCATATATGATCTTTTAATATTGATTTGATAATAATATCTTAGTATTATCGTTGTTTCAGGTGTTAACTTACTTGTTTTCTTTTATATGTTTTGTTACGTAAGACATGTTTGTAAAGGATAGGTTGTATATTATTCATATCCAGAATGATATCAAGTCCTTAAACATCATTTTTTAAATCATCAAATGATAATTATACTTGAATGGATACGATGGAGAATGAATCTCATCGCGTTCGTGGAGACGGTAGTCCGTACGTACACACGAGCGACAATATCATTCTTTTGATATTAAAATAATATATAAATGGATGGTATATCATATATAAAGAATCATTAACATGTTATATTTATTATTTAAATGAGTTATACATCATTATTATACCCATCCAAATAATAATATATTGAATAACAATTACACCACGACGTGGAGACGGTAAGCCGTACGTACGCACGTATGGTGACATGTTATTCAAAGGGTGGATAGAATACTGAATATGGTTGTACCATATTTATAATAACATCACAGTATATATATGATAATGGAGTTATTATTTTAGAATGGTAACAATAAAGGAAGAAGAAGTGGAAGAATAAATGAACTTGGAAAAGGGTGGTGAAATCATTACCTCTTCTTCGGGTTCTTCCTTTTGATTTGATCAAAAGGGATCCTTAGGTTGGATTCCTGATCAAACTAAGGCCTCTAAGTTTTAGTGAGGGAAGTTGGGAGAGTATTTGGGCAGAGTTTGGCCGAACCAAAAGGCTTTTAAGGTGTTAATAAATGAGAAGGATGTGTGCCCTTTTATAAGAGGGGTGAGGGAACCTTTGGAAAAGCTAGAGATATTAGTTTATAATAAATTCATATTTGGTTTCCAATGGATCCAAAGTTTATTATTAAAAGGTTAAGGTGGGGATGGGTCGAAAACAACTCAACCAATATAATTTAGACAGGTTTGGGTACTTATATTAACCTTATCTTTAAGTATTAACTCTAAGTTAATTAGTTTCACTTTTACAATGTCTCTTTGTATTTTTATATAATATGGTTAATAAACTTACTATATACATCCAACCGACCCCCAAGTGGTCCATTAATGATGAACCTATCATGATATAAGTCTCTTGGCCGAACCTTAGATTTTTAGTAGTTTAATATCAATTTATAATATTATATTTGTTTTAAGAACTCTTTTATGTCAATTTTGACACTATTCAATAGTTAATTTTTGTGGAACTCATAACAGATTTATTACTTCGAAAAAAGTAAATTACATCAATCCTAATATATCATATTATCCTATAAAATTAGTTTTTCATTAAAAGTTTCATATTATATTTATTTGGGTATTTATAATATCAATTATTTTAATTTTTCACTATTATAGTAATTACTACATCATCATTTTTTCATAAATAAATTAAATTATTTCATGTCTAAAAATTATAAATAAAATATCATTATGTAGGAAATCTTTTTATCTTTCTAATGAATATTTATAATCTAAAATCCAACATATATAACCCTCTGTAAAAATTGTTTTTCTAAAAGATATATACTTGTGTCATTTTTGTATTCATTTTAACTTAATTAAAAAAAAAGTGTCCCTATCACCTAAAAGTGGCACCATGGGCTCCCAAAATCGAACCAAAAATGACTATGGTCGAACATGTATCAACCAATAAGGCTAGGACACGTTTTAGGGTAATTTAGTATTATTATAATATTATCTTTTTAACCCTTATTTACCAGATTTACCATTAACCATGGTAAATAAAATATTTACCACAGTAATTATTCAAAATGTCTAAAAATAAAAGTTACCTATTTACACAATTTGGACATCCTGATTTCAAACATGGAATCCATTTTTCTAAATTCAAAACACAGAAGTGGCAGAAATTAATTTAAAATTAATTCCCGCTGTCAAAACAAAAAGCGTGTTTTTAAGAGATAATAACTATCGAAAGATTGACACTTGTTTATGTTCGGTTTAATTGTAAAATTATGTCCAATGACCAAAATTATATTAAATGGTAAAAATATATTCTAAATATACTTTAAAACCACTCAAATTCATAATTTATCACTATTAATTATTTTGATTAAAAAAGTTGTTTTTAATTAGAATTTAGTAATTTTCACTATTCATCAAAATATTAAAGTTATCCGAAAAGTACCAAAATTTCATATTAGGATAAATTAGATATTCCAAATCCAAAAATGAAGTCCATTTTGAAATATAAAATATATATAATTTCAAAAAGTAGGTATTACTATCCATAACGGCTAGTTTGATTGGTTACGGTGTGTTAGAACTCGGTGTTGCGTACAACACACACTATCACATTATTCAAAGAGAAGCGTACCGTAGAAGCTTGGGGTGTTACAAACTCTCTATGTCAATAATCTATTCATATATTAGGGAAATATTATTTATATAAGGTAGTTTGGAAGTCATTCCATACCATGCCTAGGTGATGGACAACCATAGTAATCACATGCTAGCAATGCTTGGTGGAATCCCAAAGAATATCAGGGAAAATTTTGAACCTCCTCTATGGAGGATTCTACAAATTATTGAATATAGATATAATAGATTCTAGATATGACTTAGTAGTTTTAGGAACACTATACTTTGAGAATATGGGAGGATAAGACTACTGTAATTCACAAGTATGACCAGTCATCGTAGGTGCATGTTCTGAAGAACCCAATATAGATTGTATCATTCTTAGAAAACTATCTTGAAGCTGTTTGTTAGTGCCCAATTTGGGAATTTCATGTGGTTTAATAGGTGGATCTACTAGCTAAAGAATTGGTAGCTCAGGTCCCACCATCTCTGGAGCATAGTCATCTCCACCCTACTAGAACATCACTCAAGGAATTCATTCTGGCATATCTTTACAAATTCTAAGTACATGACTCAAAGTAAGATACTAGAGAAGATTGGATCATGAACATAATCTAAAAAAAAGAAAATGGTTGACATCCCATGGTATACTATCCAAAATTCCCCCATGGATGGTTAGGGTATTGTAAAGTGTTTATTTTTTATTTTAAGGGGTTCTAGTATATTGAGGATCAATTTTAATTTAATGAGGGAAACACTCGTTAAATTTCAATATGCTTCTCTATCTACTAGAATCCATTTCATTTATAAGTTAGAATTTATATTTTTAAATTGTAAGTGATTTTATAAATAGAACAAGGTTAAATTAAATGGGTTTTCATTCCCAGTTTATAACATCCAATAAACACTATAAATTAAAATTTTCATCCATTTTATTATAACTATCACCATATATCTGGTTTAAGAATGTAATAGGTAAGATACAATGGATCGGTTTTGATGAATAAACCTTTCCAATTTAGAAGGTCTCATACACCTTGTAAATTGAAATTGGTAGTCATGTAATCAAAACCAAATACTAACTCATGTTACCAGGGTTACATAGATTACATGGGTTGAAATTGGATATTTGGATTCCACCATCAATATATATTGTAAAACACTATTTAGGTTTATTATGACATTTTAAACAACCAATTAACTTCCCTATAGAAGACGTTAGTGTAACAAGAATATATTACAACCAAGGCTCACTCAATAATCATAGGAAATAGAAGCAATAAAATCCACCTATTTGGAATAGAATATTCATGCAATGTTAGACCTAAGTTCCTATAATGATGCATGATACAATTATCCTTTCCATATTGGTCCAAAGTAAAATATACATAAATAATAACAATACCAAAATTCTTTTTCATCACCAAACACTTAAAATATACTTACTATAATAGGAATAATATAGAACAATAATTTCCCATTCCCAAGAAACATGGTGTTTACCCCAATAATGGGTTAGCTACTCCTAGGAATTAAATATGACCAAGTTCCAACATGTTTCTAATCTATATTCTAATTTCCAAAACAATAAGGAAATAAAATAAAATTCAATGATACCACCTTGTGAGGTCCGAGAACCGTACCACTCATGAGTAGTCAAACCAAGTATGACACATGGCCCCAAGTGTGCCTCCCCATATTTGAGAGGCTGTTGACTACCAGTGATAACCTAGTTTGTGATGGTGGGTAGAATATTCCTTATGTCCATAGCGGAGTAAAAATAGATAAAATATTGATAAATAGTGGAACCAAAATATAAAAAGTTAAGTAAAGAGAAATAATCTTACGCATAAATGTAATAAATAATAAAATAAAGACATGAAAACTATATAATAAACATAATATTATCGAATATATCTACAAAAAAATGAAATAAGGAATACATGGAAGCACGAAGATAGTATAATACATGATATAAAAAAGAATCAAAAAGGCAAAAATCTATCCAAGCATTCTGAGAACTAGCCCAATCATTTTCTACCAAGGTCCTATCCTAAAGAAAACAGTCAGGTTTCCAAAGTAGGAAACTTCCCCTTGTACACACATGTGATCATATAATCTACCCGATTACCAATGGTGGCCCATATGGGGTTTGAGATAAATCTCAGTAGGACACCACCAACAATGTCTATAAAAATCTAGTGTGTGAATAAAAACTCTAACAATGTGCAGTTATATAAAAGTAAAGCAGTACATTATAAATTACTCATACCTAATTCAGCCATAGCTAGGGTCTGAATAAGAATTTGTTTAATTAATTATGTATCATTTATAATAAGTAGATCATATGTAAAAGTTTCATTAGTACTATAATATATGATAATAATTAAATAGGGTCCTAGGTGAAACCAAGGCATCCTTTACATAAGGGGTTAGGGAAAATCATAGTAGTAACTCATAAAGTCTATCTATAAGGGTACAAGTGTAATAAAAGGGGTTAAATCAAGGAATTACATTATAAAATATTCTTACTAAGTCTATGATACTTGTCCATAGTAATCCTGAGATAATCATGACTAGGCTCGATGGTGTGAATCCATGGCGCCATGGGTCTGAAGAAATAAAGATTAATACAAAGAGTTTTTCTAAGGAATTATAAAATATAATAAAATATTTCAAGTGAATAATTAATACAACACTGAGGAATTAATATAATAAGACAAGGACCATATTCTATGGTGGGTATCTCCCATGAGAACCGGCTCAATGAATCAAAATGGAATCCTATTAATGCTCAAGGAATTCCATTAGGAATCAAAGGCTGGATCAATTATCACCATGTTTATAAAATGAAAAAATCTCATATACAAAATTAACCTTATAAATTTCATTTGTATGAATATTTCATCATAGCCCAAGTAATAATCATGCCAATTTCAATTCATTAGGTTCATTATATTACCTTTCATCATAAGCGACAAGGTAAAAATAAGGACAGAGAAATAATTTCTAATTAAATAATTATTTATCAAGGAAAAGTGATAACTATATAATTATATACTTTTGAATTAGTAATTTAAAGTTTTATTTAATTTTAATGCAATAATTACCTTAATAAAGGTCAAGTCAAAGTTCTCAAAAGGTGTCTCAATTATTCACAATTTAGAAAAATAATGGAATAATGAAGGACCCACCCTATTTAGGGTGGTCAACATTGATTTATCATCATCTATGGGTGTCAATAGGAACTTATAATATAATTTAGTTGATTGAATTTAAGGTAGATTCATTTGAGGGGAAACAACTGGTGAAATCGGTGTGTGCACAATGGGAACAATTTATAAATGGAGAGACATTGAGGGAAAATTCATATCCTACCTACCATATGCCTAAAGTAGATGCCTCATCCAGTATCAACCCTTAGTTTGGGCTCAAACAATATAAAATGGAAGAATAGTAAAACCCCTAAAAACATGGCATATGAACTCACACAAAAATAAAACCATTGATATAAATTAGAATGATGAAAGGAACTTAAGGAATGGAGCACTTACTGAGAGGATTCTAATGAGATGAACAAATGTTAGATCAGACACCGGATGAGAGAGGTCTCCAAGAACCTATATTAGAAGGGAAGTAGATGCTTCAATGGGAGGAAAGAGGATCCTTCTATCTATTGGAGTTAAAGAAACTAGAGGGGTGAGTTATTTTAATGATTTAATGGAAAATTTTCTTTTCAACAAATAAATATGGAGTCACATAGTTTTTATATATGGTTGGCAAAACCGTGAACCAATTGTGCATAGATTATTGTCCAAGTATGGGGCTCACATATTTCATACACATAGTTTGAGAAACTATGTCCAAAAAATTCCATTTCCATCTGTTAAATTCTATACTTTTCTTTCACAGTCTTATGTCCATGTCATAGGGTTAGGGAAATACATGTGACCCTCTGATATTCACCAAGCCACCCTATATGTTTTTGTTCTAATAGTGTGGATTGAGATGCATGTTTTCTATTAAACATGGGACCCATCTATTTCCTCTAAAACATGGGTCTTTAGGCACTAAAAAAGACCTAGACACCATCGTTTCTTCCATAAACTTTCTAGGAATTCATATTTGTTTAAAACCAAGGAATTAAACTAAAATTAAAGTACTCTATACCTTGAAGAAAAACCAGGTACTTATATGGTCCACAATCAACCATATCGCATCATTCTTATGAGGGATCCTCAAAATACCTAACACAAAGTCCATGGGGACATCATCCCATTTCCACTCTAGAATGGTTACAGGTTATAGAAACCTCACACGTTAATGATACTCGATCTTCACTTGTTCACATGTGTAACATCATGTCACAAAACCTATATTCTCATTTTTCATTCTCTACCACCAATATTGTATCCAAATAACACAGTACATATTAGTAAAACTAGGGTTCATGGCCCAATTTGATTCATGAAACTCACACAACATATCTTTTGCATAAAAGTAGGCATGACAACATGGACTTGAACATAGATGATCTCATCCTCATTTACTGTCCAATCAGGATCTAGCTCCCCACCTTCAAAAATTTCCCTCAATATCAAACACTCCAAATCCTCATATTTACTCTCCCTGATTTGGGGTAGGATTGTAGGATCAAAGGAAAAGGGTAAAAGGTTCATTAGTTCCCACTCCTCTTGAACATCCATGTGAAACTTGGCTAGGAAAGACCCTATTTTCCACTTAGAAATCGACTCCTAGACTACCTGAGTCTATGCATTTTGTCTTAAATAATCAGAAAAACTGTTTACATTTCTTGGAATATAGGATATATCAAAGTCAAACAACTACATATACTCAACCAATATCCACTATAGTATATTCAAATATCACTAAAAAAATATGTACTTTAGGTTTTTTTCATCAATATATAAAATAAACCTTTCACCCAACATGTAATTTTACCAAAACATTAAGAAATAAACTACCGTAGCCAACTTGATATCACACGTATGATAATTCCATTCATGTGATATTAAATATAATTATCAATAATCCATAACTAGATCACTCTACATCAATAGTTCCCCATGTATAACCCTGTACACATCACAAAACAATCTATAATCCGCACCTGACTTTGGTAAGATCAAAATCCATGTAGTATTCAGGAGCTTATTTATCTCCTATAAGGTATTATCACATGTTCAAGACCATTCAAACATAACACCATTCTTGGTCAAGATTGAAAGTGGAACTACCAAGAAATAAGTTTCCTAAAAGAATATTTGATAATATCCTATCAAACCAAAAGAATATAGAATATCAAAAACATTATTGGGATTATCCTAAGAAACAAATGCCTAGACTTTATCTTGGTCCACTAAAACACCTTCCTCTAATATTATGTGACCCAAAAAATGTACCTTGTCGATCTATAATTGATAATTAAATAGCATGGAGTATAGCCTATATTCTCTTAGTGTACTAAGGATGATGAAAAGATGTTTTTCATGATTATAATGAGTCTAGGAGTAAACCAATATTTCATCAAGGAGGAAAACCACAAGCATATACATTTACGAGTGGAATATTTATTTCATTAGGGCCATAAACATATAATGATAATTTTTAACACCAAAAAAATCAAAAATAACTCATAAATTCCATAATTGATCCTAAAAGTAGCTCATCATATATCATAAGGTCTCATTCATAGCTGATGATACCCTGATTTCAAATCAATCATATAGAACACACAAGAACCCCTCATCTGGAAAACAATATCATTGATATGAAGAAGTAGATACTAGTTCTTAACTATCATCCTATTTAACTTCGTATAAAACTCAACAACATAATGTTACCTTAATATTCTTGGAATACAAGATAGGAGAACCCAAAAGTAGAATACCCAGATGGATAAATACATTATCCATCTATTATTCCATATTAGTCATAATATCTTGAAGATCTATTGGTTCCATGCTATAATAAGGAATGAAAAATTGTTCAGATCTAGGAATTATCTGAATTTTGAACTCAATATATCTTTTAGGTGGAATATCTAAAAAGTGTTTAGGAAATATGTCCTAAAACTGATCCCCTATGGGAGGAAATTAATTATTATTCACAAAACCATCATCTAATAAAAGAATCACAACCTGGGAAGTGAGCTCCCCTGGTTGTTAACAAACTTTCCCTGCATGACCTTATTGGATATCCTATTATCCATCATGAACATAATGGTTACCCTCAGAAGATGTGAATGTTAATATACTATGGTAATAATCAATGCGGGACCAGTATGAAACCATCTGGTTCATACCTAGAATAAAGCCAAAATATGACATATCAAGTATGTATAGATCACAAAAGAAATGATACTCATCAAAAATGAGGGAACACCCCTACATAGATATATTTATTTCGTCTGTACATCCAGTAGTGTATCAATAATTATTAAACCACACACAAAATCCACCATCAGACTCAAAGCATTCACAATCTAAGAAAAAATAAAACAACGTGAGGCTCTTGTATCAAGTGAATCACTAAATAGCATAGAAGCTACAATATTTTTTACCTATGACTATTGATGTCCCAAACTTACTATCAACTGGTGATATAAGAAAAACATGTAACTAACATGTCCTTATACAATGCGTTCTAAATTGATTCCTATGTATTGTACTACTATGGTGATAAGGGAACTCTTACAATGAAGTACCATGTCAACAACCTCGATCAGCAAAACCAGTAGAACTCTAACTGCGTGAATGGTATGGGGTAGAAGAGCCCCTTCCACTATTCTATGTCATATTAGGTCCTCCATCACTTCTAATTAGTCAAAGGTTCCTATAGTACTGATATAATTTTCCCATAATTCTACAAGATTGAAACTTCATCGGTGGTTGGGGATACTGACTGTGAATGTGACCCAACCTACTACACTGATTGAAGATCACTCAATTACTTCCTTGAGTCTCTGATCCTCCCCCTAGCTACTCAATTTATTACTCCTCTAGTGAATGTTCTCACAAAAACTATTCCTTCCCTCATAATATGTTACTCTTGATCATCTAGTATAATCCATCTATCCTATATTAGAATCATCCTTTTGGTTCTCCTTATAAATTGAAGCCTCATTCACTACTTCAGAAAACTTATTCAAACATAATGTATTACCCTAGGAAATAGCTTCACATTTAAGTCCTTCTTAAAAATGTATTTCTATAACTACCTCATCTCCCACTAGTTACAGAAAAAACCACTACAAGTCGGTTAAACAACCAGCATATTCCATAACTATCATGCTTCTCTAGGTCAACTGCATAAACTATACCACCATCTCACATATTAGTGTTTCTAGGTAATATTTTTCCAGGAACTTCTCATTAAATTATTTCCATACCATGATATCCAACTTCTCCTTCCAAGAATAGATACCCCGCCATCCTTTTACTAGTCCTCATAACATATAGACTGCTAATTTGACTCTTTTCTCTACAGGAGTCTCTAAATAATTCAGGATTTTCTTGATAAAATCATTCTAGAACTCAATTAACTTAGGTACACCCTATCCTGTGAATGTAAAAAGGTGATGCTACTAGAACTTCCATGTCAGATTAGAAATATTACTCACATATTTCCTTGGGTCTATTTCCATGAACTATATAAAGAGAGATAAGATCTCATGAAACATATCTTCCGCCCCTTCACCCAGAACTATTAAGGCCTCTCATCCCACTACTGGAGGCACATTTACAGTAATGTACACCTATTATCCTATTAACAAACATCACCATGGAGACATGTCTCCAAAATAATAATCACACATCTTAGGACACATAAAACATTATTTGTACAAGAAGGATTCACAAAAATCCATGACCCTCAACATCCCTATCATGGGTTAGGGATGACATAGGGTAAATGTTTTTCCATATTTATAGTTTTCTCATTATATACCCTTTTAACCATTTAAAATTTTCACATTTAACATTTTTAACCATTATAATTTCATTATTAGGCACCATTTATTTTAAATTACTAAAATAAAGAAAATAATTTCCATTTCCCACAACCCACTCATAAATTACTTTTCTTTTCATGCTTAAAATGATGCACATCACATATATTCTTGATTGAATTTAATTATGAATAGAAACTCTACCATCATAAAATACTGGTCCACGAGTAGAATCCTTGAAAAAAGAAACATCACACAATAAATCGATCACACAAGGTGAAATAACATCAACCAGTAATAGGTAACATCAAGTTCCAAAATCCCACCCTAGAAACATGGGGCTTCCTCAAGACATGGGATAGATACTCCCATTGTAACGACCCAAAATTTCGAATAAATCTTGTTTCCTAATTTTCTGTGTTATTTTATTTTTATACTCAACAAAACTGTTTCATTTGATAACATGAGTCTAATTAAAATGATACCATTGGGTTTTGACTGTTATATGACCGCTGGAAACTAAACGTTTCGATTATTGTCTCTAAATACAAGTGATCTTGGTTAATTAAAATAGAAAGAAGATTTGATGGCCTCATCCAGTAGTCTTGGTCCAATCGAAGCCCATCTAACAGAACTTGGGAAAGAGGTAGCACCACTGGGCTTTGCTCTGGACCAAACCCAAGTCAAACTTCATTGTGTGAAGCTAGAACGGAATCGCCTTCACGAGAAGTTCAAACTGATAGAAATTACTACTCGTGCAATGTTGGATGAGCCGCCCTCAGATTCTCTCACTTTAGCACACCTTACACTTAGGTCCTATGCTGGGGTTATAAGGGGCTATGTAAGGAGACCGTAACTGCCTTGTGTAATCCTTTCTTTTAAATAAAAATTTTGATTTCTTATTATGTTGAAGTTTATAAATTTTCAAAGTCCGGATAAATATAGTATGCATATTTTTGATGAATTTTAGAGAAAGGATATTTTAAAAATGTTTATGTAAACCTTAAATAATTAAAAATGTGTAATGATTTTCAAAAAATAGTCATCTACATTTATGTTTAGTACGAAATTTAGAGTCTAATAAGATCAACATAATTTTTGATGAATAGTAAATTACGAATAGTGATTTTATGCTTAGGATTAGTAATGTGACCAAATGGATTAGTAATCTCACTTAAAGAATTTATTAATATAATCTAGGCACCTTGATTAAGTAATGTGATTCAATAAAATGGTTAAATAATGGTTTCATAAATTATTAGTCAAGTATTAGATTTTTCGAGTGAATAGTGTTTTTAATTAAAAATTAAATTAAAAATATTTAGAAAATTATTTTTATAAAATGGACATTATTTTTGAATTCAAAACATCGATATTATGCTAAGGTAAATTTTGGGGATTTTTCTGAAAAAATGAATTTTCGATGAATAGTGTATTTATTTAAAAATTAAATTAAAAATATTTAAAAAATCATTTTTATAAAATGGAGTTCATTTTTTAAATCAGAGCATCGATATTTGGTTAAGGTGAATTTTTGGGATTTTTCTGAGAAAGTTGAATTTTTGATCAATAGTGAAAATACAGTTTTTAAGTTACGGGTGTTTAATGACATCATTAAATGATGTATTAAGTATGAAATCAATATGGTCTACTTATGAATAGTAATATAAGGTATTATGTGTCCCAAGTGGCCAATACCATGGGAAAATACCATGGGAAAACCCATGGTTTCTCCAAAACCACCAATGAGGTGTCCCGTGGCCATTAATGCCTTGTCCCCTCACTTTCCCTATAAATACCAAGACATCCTCTCATCCATTCTACTCAAAAATCATACTCAACGAATTTATGCTCTCCTTATCTCCAATGGAGTCCTCCCAAGGTTCCCCTAAGCCCTCAAGGTCCCAACCTTTGAGTTTTAAGAGTTACGTTTAAGGTAAGGGATCCTACCTCTCTCTTTCTTTTCAAGTAATCTCTTTTATGTCATTTCTTTTATGCTCCATGATCTTATGTTGGAGGATGTTATTTTATATTCCTATTAATTACCTTTTCATGTTAATATGATGAGATACCCCCTCTTTCTCTCATCAATTCTTTTTAGGAAAGTTTAAGTGGCGCCGTTAGGCTGCCAAATTTTTAATGGATTCTTTCACCCTTCTCTTTTTCAAGATCTATTTTCATGTAAAGTCTTTCATGTTCCTTTTTATTATGTAGGGGTATGATATCTATATCTATCATACTGATCTTTTATGTTCATATGATTATAGACCCTATTTTATTTCTTCAATTCAGTATTTTGAAGTTTTAAGTGGCGGCGTTAGGCTGCCGAATTTTTAAGGGATTCTTTCACCCTTCTCATTTTCAAGATCTATTTTCATGTCAAGTATTTCATATTCATTTTTATTATGTTTGGGTATGATATATATATCTATAATACTGATATTTTATGTTCATATTATGAGTTACCCTATTTGACCTCATCAATTCATTTTTTTTGAAGTTTTAAGTGACGCCGTTAGGCTGCCGAATTTTCGTAAGAAAAATCTTATTTTTGTCCTCCTTCCATGTTTTTCAATTCATATGGTATGTCTTTAAAATTTCATTACCATGTTCTTATATACATTATATTATTTCCCTCTACTGTGTTATGAATCATTTATGAGTGGGTGACTCATGTACCCTCTCTTTTCAATGTTTTCTAAAACCCTGTAACATAGCCGTTATGCTGCAGGATTTTGGTCTCAAAATGTCTCTATCTTTTTCTCAAATTCTTTTAATTTATTAAGTGAATACTAAAAGCACTTTTTATACAGGTTTATTCACATATATATCAAAATTTTCTATTTTAATTCTGGGATTTACATACACGAAACCCACTTTCCTTTTTCATGGGTTTAAAGTGACATAAAAATCATGTCTTTAAAGCAGTTTTTAAAACATTATGATTATGAAAGGAAACCCATTTCTTTTATGCTATATGGGTTGTGTATGAAATTTTTGATGATGATATATGTGTATTACATGATAATAAAGAAAAATTTTAGGGTTCTCCCTGATAGAGCTCCAATGCATTGGTTAAAGACTTAATCTCTAGAGATGACCATTTTTAACGACACCTTGGTGAATAACCTTGGTAATTTTTAATGACACCTTGGGGATGGACCATTGTGAAATGGAAATGATTGTAAACATTAAATTTTGTAGCCACATCTTCAAGTTATGAAATACGTTATTTTTATTATGATATGCCTCATGATTTATTTCTCATGCCTTAAAGTTCTTTTTTATGACATTGTTGATGTATCCCAAGTTCACATGTTAAATGTTTCCCTTGTTTCCCTTACTGGGCCTTATGCTCACCCTTTCTTTTGATGTAAGTCCCCAGGTTATGAGATGCAGTAATGAACCTAGGATGAACATAATGAGAATCCTTTCAAGTGTTTAAGAAGGATGTTTTATGTTTTCATGTTTTAAGTTCCTGGTTTCCAAGACACTAAACCTTAAATATCCCCAGTTTTGTAAAATTTAATGAAAAGTTATGTTATAAAAAGGCGGGATGCTATAGTTGGTATCAAAGGATGGTTTAGTTATTTTTGGAAATTAGGATATGAAAACTCTAGGAAGAACCCTATAGAAAATTTTAAATATAGGAAATCTTCCTAGTATTTTGGTGAGTATTGAGTAAGGGATTTCCAAGCAAATACATCCCTGTCTGGATACGAGTAGGTAGAGGTGGCTCTGCCACAGATATACATATGGGTAAAAACCGAAAACACCACTTTGAGCAAGACTCGAACGGGAACTGGTACAAGACAACGGGCCTTGCTGAACTCTTGGTTACGATACTCCCAGGGGATATGCTTTGGTAAATTCATAAGCTTAGTATGAACCATTATTAAAGGAACAAAGATAAAATAAAATAAAGATTCAAATAGGAGAATATGATCATGGATAACCTAGATTGGAACCTAGGGGATCACAAGTTAGGATATAATTTTCTTCTACAAGTTTATCCTTATATTCTTAAAGTTTCCTTTTCATGATTATTGGCTAAGTATTTAAACCCCCTAATTATACGTTCTTTTCTTAGTTAATGGAGGGAAATGGAAGAGAATGTCCCAACAACCAATGTGATAGGAAATGTAAATATTGCCCTATTAATGTGATAGAGATGACAAAATATCAAGTTGAACATATTTTGATTATTCCAAACCGGCTATCAAAAATCAAAATTAATAATTGTTACCTAGGTGAATTCCCAAATTCATCAAGGAAGAAGAAGAAAAAGTCTTAAGAATGTTCATCTGATAAAGTTGATAAGGGAAATAAGACCCAATTTTTTTGTTGCAAAAAGTGTGGGAAGATGCACCAAGGAGAATGTCACAAAGGAACCGGGAGATGTTTTAAGTGTGCGAAGATAGGGCATAAAGTAGCCAATTGCTTTTAAAAAATGGATAATGATATGAATGGAGATAAGGTTTGATCTAATGTACCTTATACATTTCGATGTTTTAAATGTGGATAAGTTAGAAATTATCCAAGATAATTCTCTCTTGGAATGGATGAGAAGCATGATGAGCATCAACAATCTTCGAGGACAAGGGAACAATGCATGTCCGATGCTGATATGGATCATGATGACTGAAGTACATGTAACTTCTTCGCAATAATTTTCTATGTCATGTTGTATCTTAGTTCGTGCTATAGGAGCATATCTTTTATGTTTTCTAAGATCATCGAGTCACTACCTAAGATGATTTTATATCATTAAGTAAAACATCTATTGTTATTTACCACATGTTAATGTAGTGAAGCTGTTCTCCTTAAGAAAAAAGAGGGTGATTAGGGGATTAAAAGATGATTATTATTTTGGAAGATGTTCACTATTTTGGGAACCCTATTTGATCGAGGTAAATGGATTACTACAGTATTTTCTTTGAGGAGTAAAGAATGAATTATATTTTGAAGAATCGATGAATTTAAGGCAAACTCATAGTAATTTAGGTTACATATGGGAATGATTAACCTATCTTGGGGAAAATGTGATTAGGTTAGTTACTTTTGTTATGAGATGATAAGGGTGGTTGATGTTGTTTGGAGATGAACGATAAAGTCTATCTTGGAAGACTATGTTATGAGATCGTTCTTATAATTGGGTTTCAATCTTAGTTCGGTTTATTTTGAGGATTTTTAAGGACAATTATTTCTGTAATGGTCTATGATGAACTTTGGGTAGTACCATGGAACTTTGAAGATTTAAAAGTAGTTTCCCTTCATATGGGATTCTTTCTTTTTGAAGAGTTGTTTTATCTTAACCTTTCCGTTTTTGGGTTAATGTTTAAAGATAGAAGAAATTGATAGTTAATCTTTTGTGGAGTACGTGACTCTCAAGAAGATGATTCTTGTGTTTTGATGAGATTAAGTGTTTTTGAATGCTCATAATTTGGATAAAAGATTAGTTTTGGTAGAAACTTATTAGAGGATGAAACTCTACTTGAAGGTAGGTATATTTCCTTGTGTTTTTATTCTATATAGTAAATTAATTCATAAAAATTATGAAAAGGAACATAAAACAAAAATGTTGTTGGTTTACGTTTCCTACTAGGTAATTAAAGACCATTTATACACATCATAAGTTTGTGATTTTCTTGTGGTTAAATTTCTCCTAATCATGTTTTCTATCACTCTCCCTAAGAACTTGACCCTTTGTTTTCTCCTCCATGTCCATGTTTTCCTACATGGAATCCTAGTGTGGGTTAACTCGGGTGACCTTTGTACTTCCCTTTCGTTCTTTTAAAGTAACAGTTTTACTGACTCCTTTTCTGATGTGGGACTTTCAATGAAATTTCAAAACCCAATTTTAAAAATTGCGGGGACGCAATTTCTTAAGGGGGGAAGATTGTAATGACCCGAAATTTTGAATAAATCTTTTTTCCTAATTTTGTGTGTTATTTTATTTTTATACTCAACAAAACTGTTTCATTTGATAACATGAGTATAATTAAAATGATACCGTTGGGATTTGACTGTTATATGACCACTGGAAACTAAACGTTTTGATTATTGTCTCTAAATACAAGTGATATTGGTTAATTAATATAGAAAGAAGATTTGACGGCCTCATCCAGTAGTCTTGGGCCAATCGAATCCCATCAACGGAACATGGGAAGGAGGTAGCACCATTGGGATTTACTCTCGGCCAAACCCAAGTCGAACTTCATCGTGTGAAGATAGAATGGAATCACCTTCGCGAGAAGTTCAAACTGATAGAAATTACTACTCGTGCAATGTTGGCTGAGCCACCCTCAGATTCTCTAATCTTAGCACACCTTACACTTAGGTCCTATACTGGGGTTATAAGGGGATATGTAAGGAGACCGTAACTACCTTGTGTAATCCTTTATTTTAAATACAAATTTTGATTTCTTCTTATGTTGAAGTTTATGAATTTTCAAAGTCCGGATAAAAATAGTATGCATATTTTTGACGAATTTTAGAGAAAGGATATTTTGAAAATGTTTATATAAACCTTAAATAATTAAAAATTTGTAATGATTTTTAAAAAATGGTCTTCCACAATTATGTTTAGTATGAAATTTAGAGTCTAATAAGATCAACTTAATTTTTGATGAATAGTAAATTATGAATAGTGATTTTATGCTTAGGATTAGTAATGTGACAAAATGGATTAGTAATCTCACTTAAAAAATTTATTAATATAATCTAGGTACCTTGATTAAGTAATGTGATTCAATAAAATGGTTAATTAACGATTTCATAAATTATTAGTCAATTATTAGTTTTTTCGAGTGAATAGTGTTTTTAATTAAAAATTAAATTAAAAATATTTAGAAAATTATTTTTATAAAATGGACTTTATATTTGAATTCAGAACATCGATATTATGCTAAGGTAAATTTTGGGGATTTTTCTGAAAAAAATGAATTTTCGGTGAATAGTGTATTTATTTAAAAATTAAATTAAAAATATTTAGAAAATTATTTTTATAAAATGGAGTTCATTTTTGAAATCAAAGCATCGATATTAGGTTAAGGTAAAATTTTGGGATTTTTCTGAGAAAGTTGAATTTTCGATGAATAGTGAAAATACAGTTTTTGAGTTACGGGTGTTTAATGACATAATTAAATGATGTATTAAGTATGTAATAAATATGTTAGACTTATGAATAGTAAGATAAGGTATTAGGTGTCCCAAGTTTCCAATACCATGGGCAAATACCATGGGCAAGCCCATGGTTTTTCCAAAACCACCAATGCGGTGTCCCGTGGCCCTTAATGCCTTGTCCCCACACTTTCCCTATGAATACCAAGCTATCCTATCATCCATTAGACTCAAAAATCATCCTCAACGAAGTTATGGTCTCCTTACATACCAAGGAGTCCTCCCAAGGTTCCCCCCAGCCCTCAAGGTCCCAACCATTGAGTTTTAAGAGTTACGTTTAAGGTAAGGGATCCTACCTCTCTCTTTCTTTTCAAGTAATCTCTTTTATGTCTTTTATTTTATGCTCCATGATCTTATGTTGGAGGATGTTATTTTATATTACTCTTAATGAACTTTTCATGTTCATATGATGAGATACCCCCTATTTCTCTCATCAGTTCGTTTTAAGAAAGTTTAATTGGCGCCGTTAGGCTGCCGAATTTTTAAGGGATTCTTTCACCCTTCTCGTTTTCAAGATCTATTTTCGTGTCAAGTCTTTAATGTTCCTTTTTATTATGTGGGGTATGATATATATATCTGTAATACTGATCTTTTATGTTTATATTGTGAGAGATCCCATTTTATTTCTTCAATTCAGTATTTTGAAGTTATAAGTGGCGACGTTAGGCTGCCGAATTTTTAAGGGATTCTTTCACCCTTCTCGTTTTCAAGATCTATTTTCATGTCAAGTATTTTATGTTCCTTTTTATTAAGTTGGGGTATGATATCTATATCTATCATACTGATATTTTATGTTCATATTATTAGAGACCCTATTTGACCTCATCAATTCATTTTTTTGATGTTTTAAGTGACGCTGTTAGGCAGCCGAATTTTCATAAGAGAAATCTTATTTTTGTCCTCCTTCCATGTTTTTCAATTCATATAGTATGTCTTTCAAATTTAATTACCATGTTATTATATCCATTATATTCTGTCCCTATACTGTGTTATGAATCATTTGTGAGTGGGTGACTCATGTCCCCTCTCTTTTCAATGTTTTCTAAACCCCTGTAACATAATCGTTTTGCTGCAGGATTTTCGTCTCAAAATGTCTCTCTCTTTTTCTAAAATTCTTTTAATTTATTAAGTGAATACGCAAAGCTCTTTTTATACAAGGGTATTAACATATATATAAAAATTTTCTATTTTAATTCTGGGATTTACATACACGAAACCCGCTTTCCTTTTTCGTGGGTTTAAAGTGACATAAAGATCATATCTTTAAAGCAGTTTTTAAAACGTTATGATTATGAAAGGAAAACCATTTATTTTATACTATATGGGTTGTTTATGAAATTTTTGATGATGATATATATGGCTCACATGATAATAAAGATAAATTTAAGGGTTCACCCTGATAGTGCTCCAATGCATTGGGTAAAGACTTAATCTCTAGAGATGACCATTTTTAATGACGCCTTGGTGAATAACCTCGATAATTTTTAATGACACCTCGGGGATGGACCTTGGTGAAACGGAAATTATTGTCAATATTAAATGTTGTAGCCACATATTAAAGTTATGAAATACATTATTTTTATTATGATATGCCTCATTATTTCTTTCTCATGCCTTAAAGTTCTTTTTCATGACATTGTTGATGTATCTCAAGTTCACATGTTAAATGTTTCCCTTGTTTCCCTTACTGGGCCTTCTGCTCACCCATTCTTTTGATGTATGTCCCCAGGTTATGAGATTCCATAATGAACCTAGGATGAACATAATGAGAATCCTTTCAAGTGTTTTAGAAGGATGTTTTATGTTTTCATGTTTTAAGTTCTTGGTTTCCAAGACACTAAACCTTAAAGATCCTCAGTTTTGTAAAATTTAATGAAAAGTTATGTTATAAAAAGGCGGGATGCTATACCCATGCATGAACTCATAATAAAGGCCCAATTCATCCTATTCTCCTATCAAAATTCCCAAAATAATAAATAACTTAATAGAAAACTTCCTCTGATACCACTTTGTTTCATCCCGACCAAGGTGCCACATACCGGTACCCCGATCCAGTTCATTACATGACCTCAAGAATGCATCCCCATACACTAAATTATACTAACTAGTAGTGAGGGTATAATAATGGTAATGAGTAGACTATACTATGTTTATAAAAGTAAGTAAACAATGGAAATAAATATATAAATAACCAATATAATAATTTAAAAAACCAATAATGAAAAAAATCACATGATAATCCCAAAAAAGATAAAATTACCAAAACCAAATAAGAAATATATCATATCATACATGTTTAAATGTCAAAATAAAACCCAAAATAAGTAAATACTAAAAACTACCCATTGGGTCCTAAAATCATGTCTAGTTTCCTCATCCATGGTCCATCCCGAATACCAACTCTTCTATCTATCATAGGGATATTTCCTTTAACCTGTCATGTAATCATGAAGTCTACTTTGGTACTAATGTGGTGCCTAATAAGGGTATGAGTAAAACTTCATAGTCCATCAAAAATTTTGTCTAAAGAAATTTCATGCTTATAATAGTGTATGTAGTTGTCTAAAGAATAAAATAAATAATGGTGAAAGTAGACATGTTTCAAATTTATTATTCTTCAGTTAACCACATTTTCCCTCAGGCTCACCATGACACCCAAGACAATCATTCCTTATTTGTCTCATGCTAGAGTCTAAACCATACACCATAGGTATTTTTCAATTTATTCATTTATCATACTATCATTATTGAAATTAATTAAAATTTCATTTTCGTACCTTGGATCATCATTCCAGTTAACATTATCTTGAATTCTTGGAGAATAAGTCCATCATAATTATCTCAAGTACATGGAGTGTCAGTCCAATACCAATATCATGGGTACTTAGAGCATCATTTTATAACCAAAATCTTAGCTAATTAGAGCATCAGTCCAATACCAATTCACATGCATGAATTAAGGGAATACAGAATTAGTTTTTCACCCATAGAGGAGGATCATATTTCCGAAAACTAAACCACATTATTCACATTTACAAACACACACACACACACAGACACATATATATATATCAAGGTTCATCATCAGTGGCCTTCTTAGAAATCATTATCAACATGGTGCACTATTTAATTTATCAAACACAACCATTTTTCATTACTTTTATTATAAGAAACAATATGGGAAATACTATATTAATCCATATATCATTAATTGTTACACAACTTATTAACCATTCAAAGTTAAGCAAATTAACCTTTTATATCCCATTATCAAACCATGCAACAAAGATTAGTTCAATTTCATAAACCCGTTATTTCCCTTTTTTACATTCCATAAATCATCATTTAAAGGATATTGACACAACCCATGGGTTTTCATCATTCCCTACACCTAATATCCAATAGGGAAAATGAGATCCACGATGGGTTTGACAATCTGGATAGGGTTCAATTCAATTTTCATAATCAAAACACATTTTTGAAACTATGAAATGAAGCGAACATTAAGACTATGGAAAATAGCATGTATACCACCTAATATAGGATTATTGATGAACTATCACCCAACCTTAGCCCTTAATTCCAGTTATAATATCCAAAAATTAAGGACAACCGTATAAAACCCAAGATTTTGTCTTGGAATCCTTTCCTTCAATAGACCCAACCATAAAAAATCACATTTAAAATCAAGGAACATGTATCCATCCACAATAAATAAGATAGAAGTTTCTATGAAAGAGAATAAAAATAGATCTTGGATGAACCACCAATAACTAAGACTTACTAGTGAATCTAGATCTTTAGTTGGATTTGAATCACCTAAACCGTTCTCTCAGATTGAATGGAATCACCTCACAAGAAATGTGATAAAAATGAGATTGTAAATATGATAAAATAGGGGGAAAATGCCTTAGGAATTTACTTCATATTGGATCCATGAACTTTTATTGCCAACTATACACCACACTATTAGGCTACACAGTTTGGAAAACCATGTACCAACCATGTGATGTTAATGCCTCAAGAAAAAACCACATATGGTTGGCTCACATTGTTAGAAAAACCATGTGATAACCATGTTTTCCCACTTTATTCACCATTGCATAGTTTTCTAGGGTGGCCACATAGTTTGTTCAAACTATTCACCCTTTATGGTGGCTCAAAATGGGGTGCACAGTTTCATGGGATAAACCGCATGGTTTTCCCTAACCATGCTCTAAAAGTTCACAACCCTATGGTCTTCCAATATTCTTCAAATTCACAAACAACAACCCTGAATAAATACCCAACAAAGTAATGATCAAAACTATGGTAACAAGATACCTACAAATGATCGTGATACCTTTTAATAATGTTCAATATCTTATATAGATATTCCCTTAAATCATTATATGGAATCAATGTTAGTTTTCCAATATGGATTTTTTATAAATAAAAATCATGCATACCCAAAATATTATAGCATATTCTTAGAGGAAACTATAAGGATAAATAATTATAATGAATGCGTAACATCTCAAAGGAACCCAAATGCACATGGAACACTATCTCATGTACCGAAAAATATAATATGGTGATTTCCATTGATTCTTAAGATTGAAAATATTTTCATGTATGATGAAATATCAAAAAACATGTAATGGAATGATATTGAGAGAATTAGGGAAAATGATGAGTTGGTTCATCCTATAGTTGGATTATCATTTCAGACATTTAATGCATAGGATCTTGATTTTGTTGCTGAGGCGTGTAATGTCATGTTGGGTATATAATGTGATGGTTTTAATACATTTTTTTATATTCATACTTTTCACAATATGTATCCAATTATCATTCAGATTTATAACCTTCCAATATAGATGTGTGTGAAAAAAACCATTCAATTTCATAAGAATACTCATATTTGGACCTTATAATCCGAGAAATTACATATATGTCTATATGAAACTACAAATAATAGAGTTTAGGCATCATTGAGATGTTGGTGTCTTCACATATAAAGATTCTTTTAAAGTAATATTCCATGAGTGTAATTTTCTTATATGTAAGATAATGTTTTTTTCAATAGATGCAATTATTTTGTGCTAGTGAATAATATTTCCATTTAATCCTTGTAAAATTGGATGAAGATAAATATACATTTTGATTTACCTTATTGGTCAACCAATTTTCTATATCATTGTTTTGATAAAATGAACAATGTGAAAAACTAATGTAAAATATTAATTTTAATTACTCTAAATTTGAAGGGGAATACCAACGGAGATATATGATCTCAAAGTGACTTGGTCGATTGGGCTATCAGAACAAAACTACATCCTCTGTCTATTGGTAAAAATAAATGGAAAGTTCCATATGATTATTATGTAATGATACACTCAGAGAAAAAATAAATTTCTGTAAGTAATAGTGAATTTCAAGGTTCCTAATATCAATTCATGAAATATGAAAAAATAATTCAATTGAACATAGATGAAAATGAAATTTTTAAAAAATCAAGACCACCACATTGTTCTAATGAATTGATTAGATAACAATTTGTCATTTACTATCCAATACTATACAATATATTTTGATTATATTTTTCTATTTTTATAGAGATCTATGTGATAAAAAATTATCTTAGTATTTCTTAAGAAAATGTTGGAATATGCACTGTTAATTTATTTTTTGAGTTATAGAAAAATTGTCCTCCATATTTTATCACTCTCATGCTGTATCTAATTTTCCATCTCCCAACTCAAATTCTTATTGGGGGACCTATTAAGATTCAATGTTTTTATCGAATCATAATAAATATGTTCTAAAAGATGTCTTATGTCTGGAATAATAAAAATCCTTGTCTTTCCATCATGAATGGTTACACGTTAGATGATTGTATGGATTTCTATAAAAGTTATTTTTGTGATGTCATCATGAGACATAAAAAACCAATGAGAATTAAATAAGAGTAGCATTAAAAAATTGAGCTTTCATTTCCATAACTTACCCAAACAATGGGAATTCCTAGATTATATAAATTGAAAACATCAAGCCTTGAAGTATGGGAGATTACAAATCATAAAATTTTGTTATATTGTGATTTGTTTCATGACTACATCATGTAATTGATTTGAATATGTTTATGTCATCACATACAAATTAGTTTCACATATATCTTAATATTTTATTATATTTTAATATATGTAACATTAAAATAATTAGTATTACTAATAATTCATTTCCTTGCAGAATGAGAGATACTTTAAATTGTAAATAGCTTCAACATTAGTTAAAATTGAAGGTACAAGAATTAATTTAATAAAATAGAAAAAATAAATATTAATATATTTTTAGTATTAATTTTTATTGTAGGTATTAAATTTACCTAATTAATAATTCACTAAAAAAATAAGAATGTTAGATTTTAGTCCCAATTATTTGGTTCATATATGCAATACACTGGTCCTCAATGGGTACAAATTTGTTATAATTGATTGACTAGTGAACATGAGAACACAACATGATGGTGTTATGTTAACTAAAATGAAAGAATTTTTTTCCAGTGCATCAAATATGAAGCCTTAATATAAAAATGTGTATTATTATGGATTTGTAGATAAAATAGTAAAGTTAGATTATTATTCCCTTTTTTGAGTCTCTATGATGAAATTCTAGTTGTTTGATTCAATTACATGACATTGCACATTTATTGATGATTGTGGATTTATAGTTATTCAAACGACTCTTCCTAACTACCTATGATCCATATATTTTTTAATCAAAGGAGAAACAAGTATTTATCATGAAAATTCATATGAGACCCAAATTTGGTGTCACTATAAAGCAATCCCAAAACATATTTTTGATGATATTTGGGATGAAGTTGACACCATTGTGCCCGTATTTTTCTTCATATATATATTTTGAATGATGATCAAAATAGTATATTGATAATCATTTAATATAACCCTTAATTAGTGTGGGGTAATATATTGATGCAACCATATGTGTTCTCAGTTCAATCAGTTTATCTCTACTTAAATCTTTCAGGCTCATTATATTCATTTATCTTTATTTTAGTTTAATTTTTATACTATAAATTTGTTTTAATAAATAGTATACATGTAAAATGTAAATTATTATAATATATAATATCATATATTCTATTCAAATAAAACCAACATAAATTTAATAGAATCAAAAACACCATAATGTGGTCATTTTAATCGACTTAACCGAATACAAACTAAACTAAAAGTGAACCAAATTAACTAACCTAAAATGAACCAAATACCATAACCCAAAATAAATCAAATAAATTAACCCCAAATAAACCAATGGACCAAACCAAAAAAATTGTACAAATGTCCAAATGACTTAATTGAAATTGAAATAACTAAAAAATGAACTAAATTACTTAACCAAAAATATTCTAAATGGCCTAATACAAAAATGACATATCACAAAAATGAAAAAAACGACCTATCACAAAATGAGGTAAACCAAAATGAATTAAATAAAAATGAGCCAAATATCATAACCTAGAATGAGACAAATAACCTAACTCAAAAATAACATAACTCAAATCTAAAACAAATGGCCAAACCCAAAATGACCTAAACCAAAATGACATAGACCAAAATGAACCAAGTAAGCTAACCCATAATGAAACAAATAATGTGGGAAAAAAATTAATAACCCAAAAATGAATCAAATGGCCAAACCAAGATCCACCAAAATCACCAAACTAATAATAAACAATATAAAATAACCCTAAATGAACCAACCGAACTATCAAAAAATGAACAATTGGTCAAATGACCTAAACCAAAATAAGAAAATGAATAAATAAATGAAATGAAATAAATGACTAAACACAAAAATGTCCTAGACTAAAAATAAGAAATACTGAACACATAATAAATGCAATAACCTAACCCCATGTTAACCAATTTGACTAAATAAAAAAATAAACATATGAATAAATGACTAAAAAAATGACACAACCCAAAAATGAACCTAACGACTTAACGAGAAATAATCCAAATGACCTAACACAAAAAATTTTAAACCTCAAAGAAATTAAATGGCCTATCAAAAAATTACCTAAACCAAAATGTCCTAAAACACAATGAATAAAATGACCTAAAACCGAATTAATAAAATAATACTAATCAATATTGATACTACACAAAAATGGAAAACAATCCCTAACCCAAAATGACCTAAACTAAAATGTCCAAAACCAAAATAGACAAAATACCCTAACCCAGAATAAAATAATTAATGAAACTAAAAATGACTTAACCAAAATTTAAGTAAACAACCTAACCCAAATTGACCAAAATGATATTACCCAAAATAAAAAAAATAAACTAACCCGAAATGAACCAAATGACCTAATGAAAAAAATTAAAAATTAATCAAATTACCTAACACAAAATGAACAAATTAACAAATGACCAAAATGACATAACCTATAAATGGTCTAAAAAAAGACAAAAACTGACATAACTAAAAAAATCCTTACCACGAGTGATATAATTAACCTAAAAAAATTGAATAGGTTAATAAATGACTAAACAGAAAATGAAAGAACCAAAAAATTAACCAAATGGAATAATAAAAAATGACCTTACTCAAAAATTAAATAACCAAAAAATGAACCAAAAGACTTCACCAAAAATGACATAAACTAAACTGAACCAAATAAGCTATCCTAGAATTAACCAAATTATATAACAAAAAAATGAATTAACCCAGAAATGGAGAAAACGACTAACCCCAAATTAACTAAGATGACCTAACTCAAAATGAACCAAATGTTCTAGATGGATGATTAAAAGAAAAAATATGTCAAAATACCTAACAAAAAATCGAAATAAATGAAATAAATAATTTTTGAAATAATTTACCCTAATAAAATTTAATCAAATTAATTAACCATAAATTAACCCAATGATCTAATAGATTAAACAAATTATCAAATGAACGAATAACCTAACTAAAAAATGAACCAAATGATCAAAATATATAAATAATTAAATAATGTAAAATGAAATGAATTATAAAAAATCTATCATACAAGTAGAAGAAAATATAATACCCACCTTTAACATTATAATTAGAATTTTATTATGTTTTCCATTAGCACTAATTTTCTAATTAATTATATATTTATCTTCCATCGTAGGAAATGACATTTGTTAAAGATACATGAAAGAGAGAACATTTAAAAATGACCAACGCTTTAGATAGATGTGAATGAATCCTTTATATCCCTTTGTGAGTATAATATTTCATATATATATGTATATCAATTTAAAACTTGAAATTTCACATCATTAATCATTTTTAAGTTTTAATTAGGTTCCACCATATTGAAGATAACTAGTATCTAACTAGAAAATTAATAGGGGTGACCTTCCTACCAATTCTAAGGGTGAGGTATTAGATCTAATAAATGAAATCATGATACCAAATAAAATGCATACCCATATCTATATATGATATATACCATAGATTCTTATCACACAGCTCCCTTAGTGGCATCAGGAATTTTTAGACCACTTATATTGGTGCCAACATTTTTATCAGATCATCCTCTTCATATATCATTTACATATCCATTGACATCACCCAATACCCATCTATATTCTATTTTACATATGCATCAACATCACAACATAAATTCCTTAGATCTCCATTATCTATGGAATTTTATGACTATTCTTTTTCAACTGCTACTGCATTTCCATCATATTATCAATAGCATACATTAGTATCCCTAAGCACTATACAAGTTATCCATCCTTCAGATCCCAAAGATCTATCAAATCCCACTTATCAGCCAGTATTTGTTATATATATTCATCCATATTAATTTTTTTATACATAATTATTTGTAACATGTATTATTTTAAATTTTTTCTTTTATTAATTGTTGAATATACCACTATTAGGTGACATGTAAGTATGTGCATGCATGAAGATTAGAATATCCAAACACATGTGTTGGTCATGTATAATAAATAAAATCAAATTATTGGAAAACGTTGTAGATAATGTAGAGTTTTTATGAAAATTATTTCAAAATACTATAAAATAATTCCTGTGAAGAAAGATTTATAGAGATACCATGTGAAGAAAATAAAAGATATTTTATGGGATTAGAAATGGGTAAAAAATTTCACATGATTAAATTTTATATTATTATTTTATTTATATGAATTAATATTTTGGTAGAATATTTGCTATAATTTTACTATTGGTGAAGCTGGGAGGCTGACAAAGAAGATGGAACTATGTGAGCTATGGAAATAATTTAAGAAGGATATATATGATGTATGGGATTGTATAGTTGACTCAAATTTAGTAGGTATAACAAACTTTATTGAGTTTCCACTAATATAATACTGGGAAACAATTTTTCATTGGATGAGTGACGATTTTAAGGTACTATTCAAATTTATTTATTTTTTATATAAAATAATTATGATTTGTATTAATAAATAATTTCTTATTTTTGAATTTTATTTTACCCAAATCTTAAAATAATAATAGAAATAAAAAGGATTCAATGAAGTATGTTCAAACATTGGGGTTAACTACTATGTCCAATCATGAGATAAAAAATGTATTTTTCATGTATAACTATGTTTAATTGAGTACCAACACAAATGAATCAAACCAACTTAAACCTACCACACCCAAACTGATACATGACTAGTGGAATGAAATATAATTGAACTAAAATGAATTAAATGAATATAAACTAACATGAATGTACTTGAGAAAAAAATAACCAATGAATGTCAAAATAATCCATAAAATATTTTAACTTTACATGTAAAATGTAAATATATTACAGTTTATAATATTCTTATGATTTTTACAATCAATTACATTTTTAACTCACTATTTAACAAGATAAATATATAAAAAAATGATGAATTCTAATTTTTAGAACACAAAATGAATGATATTTTAATGATTTTCTATCTATAAAATCAACATCCCTCAGAATTACAATCAATCATGGAAACCTCTATCGCCAGAACCAAAATTCTCATCCCGATACAACTGAATAACATCCTAACAATATATTCTAGATCATGAAAAAATGGTTCAATTGTAAGTTACCCTAATTAAATCTATATCACCATCAAACTAGTAATCCATAAAATAATATACTTACTATCTCCCTTTATAAACTTTACTTAAAAAAAGGATAAAATAAGATATAACCAACCCAAAAAAATAGATCTTCATAATTACATTAGAGGTAACCATAAATAATTCTTTCATCCTAAATACACCATTGGAAACTCTATCTCACACATAAGAACCAAAATCTATATTATCATTTTAATTAACGTGAGATTCCTAAATTTAATCTTCAAACCAAATAGAAACTAATACTTGGTCACTCATCAAGTAAAAAAAGGAATAAAATCACAAGTAAAAGAAACCATAAAAGCCTGAAATCAATTAATTCAAGGAAATCTAATAGAGAACTATATCATGAATGGTTCCAACTAGAGAATCATAAATATCTTCCATAATAAATATTAATTGAACTAAAAAAGTCATAACTAACAAGAGGACATATTTTTTAATATATAAACTATATGAGAACATTTATTTTAAATAGAAATCATGGTATTTACATGAAAAAATAATTTAAAATTCTATATTTTAGAAATTATCCTCATTTAAATTAAAAACCAAATATTCCAATTATTAGAAAACTGAAAAGTTTAAAAATATTTTTTCATCACCCAATACTCAAAACAGTAAAATTTATACATGTAATTTTTTAGAAGTAAATTAAATCATTAATATTATATTATTGAATATCATTTTTATAAATTCTATATCATTTTTAGTGGGAGGTTTTGAACAAAAAAGGTATTTTTTCTCAGGTGGAATTTCTTTCCTTGAGAAGAAAGAAGAATGATGGCAGTGCTATAAATGATAATGCGTAAGAAAAGATTGTATTTTTTATTCCACTAATTTCAAATTTTAAAATATATTTTATACTATATATCTCATTTATATTATCAATATCACGAGTTATAGGCCCTTGATGAAAAATAGGATGATAATATCAATCCATACGATCATTTATGATAGAAATTAGGTGTTATGAACCATGTAAGAGTTTGTTATTGATTTGAAATGAGTTTCCTATCAAATAGGTATTTTCCCACATCAAGCACCTTTAACAGCCCCATTAACACCGAGTTGCAAGTGGATTATACAGAGGAAGAAGACCCCCCTATAGAATTAGAATAGGCGAATCAATTAGTCATACGAAAACATAAATGATGTAAGAATTCCAACAAGTAGTTTATAAACACTATGATAACTTTATAACTATCACTACCATTAGATACCTTTGTAATATTTGATACATTAATGTCAGTGATGTACTACATATATGATACACCCAACAATGGTGATGGATATCTTGGTGGTGGGTGGGAAAATTAATTTTTTGATGGTGATAGATATGAAAATATATGAGCTGATAATGAGAATAAGGACATTTGATATGATGGTGATAGCCATGATGGTAGTGGTGGACCTGAGGGAGATATTGATCTGCTATAATTTTGAGTTTACATTTATAAAAAAATTGTGTGAATGATGATTGATGATAGAAATTAATTATATATGGGTTTTTATTTGATTTAAAATTATCGATTGATTAAAATGTTAATATTAAAGGATGAAGACATAAATTTGTTTTTTATTTTCAATGTATTGGTTGAATGGTGATTGAAGAGGAAAAAATTGATTTTTTCTAGATTTATAGGCTAATCCAATGGTTTTAGGATAATTAGTACAACCTCTATAACAATGTTTATTATAAACCATTAGAATACCTAAAATGAGTACCATATTTAAAAATGGTTCACCAAGAACTATTGGTATAGAGTAATACCTATAGAATAAATACCAATGGTTCCAAATGAAATACCATCGATTTCAAACCATTGATATTTGTTCCATTTCCAATAGTGAATGTATTTTTATATTAATAAATTATGTTAATCCCAATTGATTAATTATTTTGAGTTTGGAAGGGAGGATGCGCCTGTAAGGGGCTCTACAGCAATTAGGGTTCCCATCCGCCGCCACCTTCTTCCCCCGATGGCTGCTCCTTCCTTGGCTCTCAGCTCGGTGCGCTCACGGTGTGGCTACTCTTAGCTTGGGCGGACTCGTCATCATCCTCGGCTGTTCGCATCATCGCTCGACCTCTTCGCTTTCAGAGGCGTGACGATGCCCTAGGGTGCGGGATCTGTACTGCGTTATGGAGTTTCCACCGTGTTCCATGTTAGGTGTTTGTGCTTTGGGTAGATCTGGTCATAGGGTGCAATTCTGAAGGCGACAAAGGGTTTCACTTCATCCTTTGTTGTTTGTGCTGGCTTTGGTGATGATGTCGTTCGGTGGCGCTGGGGCCTACTTGGCTCCTGAAGGTTTTGTTCTCTGAGGAGGTGATTTAATTCAGGTATGAGGCTCTGTTTTAGTGTTGCTTATTGTGTTGGTGTGTATGAAGACGAACTGGGTTCTCTTCGGGCGGATTCGTTTCTTCCAGATGATATGTAGATTTTTGTTGTTGTGTGGTGGTGATGATGATATGTTTGTGGTTTTTGTTTCTGATAGATTGTTTTCTTGGTGGTTCCGAGTAGGGTGTGGAACTGCGGAGATAGTTCCCATTTCATTCATTGTTCTGGTGTTTTCACTTTCTGTAATGGTGTTTGAACTTGCTGCGTTGATGTTGATGGTTGGTTCTCACCAGTGCTGTTGGTTTTGTGGCGGTGATGATGAATGGTGGTGTTCTACGGAGGAGGTTCCGGCGACGACGCCTCTAATGGTTTTGCCGGCGACCTGTAGTGTTGGATGCACGTGATGAAAATTTATGGCGATGCAGTGATGGTGTTCGACCTGTAGTGTTGGCGTTGCAGTGATGACGACGTGTGATGATGGGTTCAGGGCTCGAGGTGTGGCGCGTGGAGGTTGATGGACAATAGTTTGGTTTGAATTTGAAATTTAAAATCTGGTTTTTCAGGGACTGTTTGTTCGGGTACCGGGAACCCTTAAACCGACTATTGAAAATGGGAAAAAAATGATTTTCAGCAGCAGTAATTATTTTGAAAAAAATATATTGATTACATTTTCCAAGTATATATATATATATAATAATCTAATGGATCTTACCTATAAAGTGGTAGTAATAAACTAATTCTATTATTCGAAAATATATTTTTTGAAAATTTAATTTTTATGTATTTTTAAAAAGATATTATAATTATTTTTTTCCACTTTTATAAATTTTATTTTATAAAATGAACTTTATTTTTTAAAAAAAAATCTAAAATAAATTGGGTGATAATTTATTATTTTTATAAAATAGAAAATTTTTGATTGAACAACAGGAAATACATATTTTTCAAATAATTTCATTTTTATGACATTAACAAGATAAAAGAAAAAAATTAATTATTATGATACATTTTTCATGAAACAATAAATATTCATAAATTATTATAAAAAATTTAAAAATAAAATTTAAATTTATAAATTTATGTTAGATATTTTCAAAATCTAAGTAACGTTTTTATTCAATTAAAAACTATTTCTAGTTATTATATTTTAATAAATTATTCATAAGGATACTTTAGGTTTTTGTTTTATTAAATTAAAATAATTTTCCTTTTATTTATCACAATACAATTAATTCTATATGAATCAAAATTAAAATTCACTTTTCTATAAAAACATTTTTATGATTCAAACATTAATTTTTCCAAAAAAAGGATTTTCAAGTTTTGTGAACTTATTTTAAAAGAAATTTTCTAAAATTTTAGAATTTAAATAATTTAAAAAATATTTCATATTATGAATATAAATATTTAATGTAATTTAATAAGTTCAACTTATTTTTTTTCATATTCAATAGTAACCTTGGTAAATATTTATCACATCTGTTACGGGTAAATTTAGTTAAAAGGGTTAAAATTAAAGGATATTTCTATCTGATAAAACAAAAATAATTCTTAAATATCATAGGTTGGTTGCATTCCAAAATTAACCTTCACATTATAGAAATTACTAAAATTCGTATCCACTTGATGTGGGTACAACATATATTATATAATCTAGTTTCATGTATTTATAATTTTTCTACCCACCCCACATATAAAAAGGAACCTATTCTCCTCTATTTTCCACACTTCATGATCTACATAGCTAGACCAAGCCTTACCATAATTCCTTCTAACATTTCTTTTATTAAACATGTAATTATTTTACTAAGAAAAAGGAATGTTCTAGAGATATTATGGTGAAAAAAAAAGAGATTAATAATATAAGAGGAGGATATAATGTGTCAGACCATTCAAGAATCCAAGGCAAATATTTTTCAACTCAATTCTAGTTTTATTCAATATATATTATATTATGAATGTAATTTAGTTTATATGGTGTATATACCTCTACTATGATATATTATATCATTAGTTCCTCTTTATTCATTGTATTTAATGTTTTAATTAAGGTTTTCTCTTTTAATGGGATTTTATTCAACAAAAATTAATGTTGTAAAAGTTTTTTTACAATCAGACACTTATTAAGGATTGTTGATGATTAAATTTACATTAGAAGAATTATATAAATTTATTTCATAAACCTTATATATTTAATTATTCTTAATTAATTGATTGGGTTTACATATTTTCTTCCAACTTTTCCTCTCTTTGGAACTCAAATACTAAAATAAATTTTTAACCAAATTGTCCATATTTCAATTTATTGGTTGGGGATCATTATCTTTCATATCTATATTCATAAAAATTTTTCATGAAAATTTATATAAACATTTAAATGATTTGTAACAGTATTTTACATTACCTTTGACCTTTATTACAATGGATTAAAATGAATCTTTTTTATATTTTCTGAATAATAAACATTTTAAATTTTTATAAAATCTTGAAAGTAATGTTCTTTTTGACATATAGGGTGTGAATTTATTTTATAACTTTATTGAAAAACATTTTTATTTAGCTTCCTCTATCAGATTTTATATTTTTTTAATGAAAATAGTTTTACTATTTTTTTTGAAAATGTTTATATATTATATTAAAACAAAAAGGAAATATTGTATAGAAGGTTGAAAGGAATTTTAGAAATTTGTTATAATATATTTTTTCAACAAATATACAAAAGTTTTAAGGATCATTGTTTTTAATATTTTTATTCCATTTTATATATAATTATGAAAATACTTTCCTTTACTTCAAGGCTTCATTTTTTATGAATTGTTGATATTAGATTATTATTTATTGATTTTTGGATTATGCCTTATTTTGTGATCATTAAATTTTTTGTGATCATGTTCTCTATCACTCCATATTATTCATTAGACAATACTTTTTCCATCATATCCATATTTTTAATAAAATGGATATATTTAGTATCATTTATACTACATTTTTATTGACTTTACCATATAAAATTTCGAAATACATTATTAGTTGAAGGAATTTTAAAATAATTTTATTTCATTTATTTGGAAAATATTTATGTTTTGTATTCATGATTCAATACATATAACAATTTATTAGTAAATCCAATTAACTATTTATAATATTATTGATTAAATACATGGTAAATGTGTTGGAAATATGTATGTTATTGGTGTTTGATTATTATATTTCTCCCCTTGATGCATTGATATGTCTCAAGAGACAAATATGAAATGGTATTTATTTATGTGTTCCAGAAAATACAATGAAAATGTCATTGAAGAAGTCTGTGGTGGAATGAAAAATTTCTTGTGACAAGGTCAAGATGGTAAGGTTCATAATATATTCACATGAGGCCTTGAATATTGGATTATGGAATCTTACATTTTACATTTACCACATTAATATTTTAGTTATTATTATCAATGTGATTATTATGTTTCTATTTTTGATGGGTATATTTTTAATAACATGTTATTAATTAAATGGAATATGTATTGATTATACAGTTTTCCATATTTTTTTATGAATTATCTACTCATGATATCTTATGTTGTAAATTATACTTGAAAAATAATTTTAGATCACCATTTATTATGGTTTCTTTCCCTAGGAAATAGAGAAGGGATATGTAATTAAATTTAATGAATGAATGAAAATTTTTCATGCTATCTTTTGTTTTTTTTCAATGTAATATAAAAATATTTTTATATAACTAGTACACCATGAATTATAAATTTATCGAACCTTCATGTTATGATAACTTTCATCTTATTACAATGTAATAAAATAAACACTGACTTTGAGTTACTATATTTTGGTTTTTTATTGTTTGTATCAATGGAAGTTTAGTAACAACATTGGAAACTAGATTATAGAATAACATTACGAGTATAATATTTATTGAAATCCATTTGAATATTTTAGAATCTTAAATTTCATATGAATTTTTATTCGATGGCTCAATATAATGCACCATATTTTATGGGATTTTAGTTTTTTCCCTATAATTATAAATAATGATTCATTATGAATTAAAAATAATTAATACTTAATTTGAGATTGGGACATACAAGAAAAGAAAAAAAATATAATAACACATTATTAAATTATAATAATATATTAAAAATATGTGCATGAAACCATTTATCTTAAGTAATAGATTATTACACACTAGGGATGATTAAATCCATTAAAACAAAAATAATTAAATGGGTGAAAAATTAAAAAGAACAATATCTTTAAAACTTGAGGATCCCATAGACCATTGTATCATTTAAGAATCACCATTAGTATTAAAAAACCTACAATGATAAGGAATACCCTGAAAGTATAATGTCATTTTGTTATATATAAAACTAAAACTATTGAAATGGGAAGTGTCACATAAGAAGTGAGAATAGAATGAATGATTTTAGTAAGACCACATTTAGAAATAGAATCTGATGGTTGAAAATATGGTCACTAAAAACTTGATCATTTTAGAAATGGTTATTGGATATACATGTGTCAAATAGGTATACCATAGTTTTATATTGTTATCAATGAGTTTAGATAATATATTTTATAAATAATTATAATGAAATAATAATATAATATCTAATTAAAAATAAATTAAATTTATGTGCTAAAATATTATTATTAAATGAATGATTTGATAAAATTCAAGGAAATATTTTAATAAAAACTATTTTTTAAAAATTAAATGATTTGGTTTTAAATAAATAAATATTATTATATTTAGTCCACAATCAATTTATACAGAAAAATGAACTTTTCTAAAAATTGGAAATTCATGCGATATACATTTTTAAGAGACTAATTATATTACAGGGAAGTAATGATAAATTTTATTTTTTATATATATTAAAAATAATTTATTTAGTAATTTATATGAAATATGATTAAGAACACACAATGTCTAATTTTTTTTATATATGTAGCTTTTTTAATTTATTATTTCCTAATTTAATTTTTTTATTTTAGAACTATATTTTTTAAAAATTAAATTACTTTTTTAATTTGATATATCAATAGTATACTATGATAAATACTTGATATTTTATTTAATAAATCTTAATTTTTTATATGATTAGTGAATTTAATATTTTTATATAAACTATTCCTTTTATGGATTTTTTATAAGAATATTATGGAAATTTATGAAGCCATTTTCTATTGAAAATATTCATTTTATAAGTTGTATTATAAATTTTAAAATATTATTCTCATTTACACATCTATATTTAATTCTTAAGAACTTATGTAAGATTTTTCTCATGAAATTATTTTTAATACATTATATGTTTACTATTCTAAAATTAATTTTTTTCATTGCTAGAAATTTAATCCAAATAATTGGAATTAAAATTTGGAATAATTGAGTTAAAATTAAATAATAATTTCCATTTTATTTTTTATGAAAAAAGTATATGTTACTTAGGTAAACATTGTTTACTCCAATAAAAGTTAAAATGAAAAATGTAATAATCAAAGAGTAGATAACATCTAATAAGTTTAAAAAATTATTTTGAATGAGTGGTTTTGGATTTAATGGACCATATAATTTCTAAACTATTTTATTTCTCAAATTTGGATCCAATTTCCTTGGTAGGGACTTCCCATTAGTAAAATATTTTTTTATTTACAAAAATGACATCTCTTTTCACTTATAAAAGTAAAACTCCTCTCTTCACATTCCCTCACATGAAAAACCACATATTTTAGACCAAACTCTTCCTTAAACTCTCTAAAAAATTTCTATACACCTTCAATAGGTTCTTATCTTCTCAAAAGACAACCCCTCAATGTCATAACCCCCTTTTCATAAGAGATAGTCCGTGAAGTGAGGTATAAATTTCTAACTATTCCTTTCTCATTTATATTTCATTATGTGCAGTTCATATTCCTGAAATTGAATTACACCAAATTTAAATGATGAAAAGAGTATATTTAGTAGAATTTTGTGTTATTATAATTGTGATACAAAAATTACCCAACATTCAATTTTATTTTAATAAAAATTGAAATTTGAATCATGCGGATGAGCAGACTACCACCTAAACAATAAAACGTATTTCATTTTCATTCAATTCCTAACCAAGATTTTGAAAAAGGCTAATTAAAAAAATATTATATATATATATATCATATTTAGGTCTATAAAATGGTAAAACATGTTACATATTTATTCTTCTCTTTGAAAAATGAAATAATTATCCATGTTTATGTGCAGACTACAACCTCCACGGAACAATGCATTATGTTTTTCACTACCACAGTTATTGCTGGTTTTAGTTTATATTTTAATATTATATGTGATATATATGTAATATATATCATGAATATGGTTCTTTATGGATAACCAAAAATTAAAAATTATTATAAGGTTATCCATCAATATCAGTGAAGAATCTAAAACTAGATCATCACTATTTTCATCTTCAAAAAATGTGACTAAAATTCTAATGGAATGGAATTATAACATTATAAGTGTTTATAAAAAGCCACTTCCAGTACATTTAATGGTTTAGTAGTGATGAGTTTTGATAGAAGAAGGAATATAAAACCACTTTTACAAACCTAGTTAAAAACTTCCATGATTATTAACACCTAATGTAAAAAGTGTTTATAAAAATATAATAAATAAATTGAATTATTATTAATGAATATTTTAAATGGAAAATTATTGTAATATGATTCAAAAATATTTATCTTGACGATACATGAGGTTAAATCACTTCCATGGAAATAAATGGTAATGGTATGTGACTTTGTAACTCAAAATTCTTTCATTAAGATATTATTTTTTTGAAGTTTATTATTCCAACGCGTTCCTTTATAAATGATGTTGTAACTTTTATTTCTAATGAAATATAGTTTTTTTATCCAAATAAATTTCCATTGGATCTTTTCTTTTCAATTTTTGTTAAATGAATGTAGAATTTTTGTAAAGAGACTCATGAGTATGAAATTTACTATGGAAAATAAAAATGTTTTTCAAAAAAGGATATTTTCAATATTATGATTTGAATATATTAAAATTATATATCTTTAATGGATTTATGTTTCAAATTTTACCATAAAATTGTCATTTATCATGTGATTATTTTGGGTGATCAATTTTATAATTTAAATATTTTTATTCATTATGTTATTTTATACCATTTGGATGTTTTATGAAACATATTTTGATTTCCATTCCATATTTATAAAAACTTAATGATTTAATTTTGGTTGTTTTATGACACCCATTTTATTTCCATGGGTTGTATATTATTTGAAAATTGAATTATTTTTAAAATAAATATAGATATGGAAAATAATGTGTGGGGCCCTATATCTCCCAATAATGTATTCCATAAGTGTTTGTATCTCATGAGATATATATTCATGAGTAAATTATTGTTTCTCACAAGCAAGGTAACTAAAGGTGTGGCTCATGAATGTAATGATTCCCTATGATAATGTTTTTGAGATAATTAAAGGATTTTACTAATTATGAACCTATTATATCATGATTAAAGGTTTATGTTAAATGATTTCAATACATGTTATATATATTATGATTTCATGTTACACTTTTGTGGATTTGGGTTCTTATTCCATGTACTTTGAAGCTCAAATGTTTCTTATGATTATCACTCATGATGTTATGATATTTCTTTTACGCTCATGTCTTTCACTTATGCTTATAAAATCATCCTTGATGAAGTGTTTATTAATCATATGACAAGTTTTTAAGCTCAAATATTTATTATTTTTTTATTTATTAGGTTTTAAAGATGATTAATACTATTAACATGGCTAGATGATAGTCTATTATGGTCCTTTTAAGGATTAATGATCACAAGTTTCATAAAATAAGGTTATTTTATAGTTTTTCTCTATTGAAACTGAAGCTATCAGTTCTATGGATATAATTTTTTATAGAATAAAATATTTAAATAATGTACAGTATGTGAAATAAAGTAATTTTTATAATGGGTTGTTATAGTTGGTATCAGAGTGAAGGTTTAGTTTTTTTAGAGATTAGTTGGTTACCTATGGTGTTAGGGTAAGAAAACCTTAGTGGAAACTCCAGTGACGAGTCTCAGTGTAAAATGATATCCTAAAATTTTGGTAAATTCCTGATCATTTGGTTTTCCTAGAAATGTATCCTTGTGAGGATATTTAAAATTGTATGTAGTTGGGAAATAAATTTAGCTAGGGGTAATCTCCCCAAAAGGGTTGGTTGAGTGTTGACTTTATTGTCATCTTATGCATAATGAGTGGGCCTAATACTTCACCCATGGATAAAAAATCCAAGGGATATAATTTTTATTATTATATTCTTTTTAAAAACCACTATTAAGGATTTATTTTCTCATTACATTGAAGGATTAGGTTAAGAAGTATGAAAAAACACAACATAATGTTTAATAAATAATGAGATATTTTATACTAAAATATTTATAGACTGACATTGTTATGTAAAACATTAATAAATATTATGGTTGAATTAATTTTATGTTATTATCCCCTTATTATGTTAATCTTCCAACATGTATGTTAATTCATTTTTGGTTTTAGTAATATTTTTAACCTAAATAATTGAGTCAACCATGTGTATAAAGGACAATGTGATGATTACCACAATGAACATCCCATTATAATGAGAGATGTAATGATAAACCTTTAGATTATTCTAAACATGATATCTTAAAATCTGATTGAAAATGTATACATAGTTGAAATTCAAAAGAAACCCAATGAACAGAAGTATGATGTCTCATGGATTTTGGGGCGAAAAGAATGATGAATGAAAGAATTTTCAATTTCCTTTCTGTCAAAAATGTTGGATGAGGCACCCTAGGGAATGTCTCAAAAAAAGGTAGATGTTTTACATATGGTAGAGGATGTCATCAAGTAAAAATATTCCAAGTAAAAAGAAAGATCTCTATTAACATGATATTAAAAAATAAAGTTCTTTATAAGGATCCACATGATATTCAATGTTTTAAATGTGAGGAATTTGGGACCTATACAAACAAATGTAATATTATAATAGATTATAATGGAAATAGACACTAATAACCTCTTAGGCCATGTGAAGAAGGAAAATCCTATGAAATGACTACTATTGAGGTGGATTATTATAATTAAGTGGTGCTGGGTACACTTATTCATCACTTTAGATCAGTATATGTCATATGTCATGTACGTTTTCAAAAAATATTGAGGATTGAAATATAAAAACCTAGTGGTATCATTATTTTATCTAAGGTATGTGAATGTTCATCATGGTTTGTGGGATTATGATTCATTTGAGTCTTATTATCCATCCTTTAGAAACATTTAATGTGATTTTGGGAATTATATTTTCTCTCAACATAAAGGAACACTTATTTATCATAACAAAAAAACCATATATCATATCAATCAATTATTTTCTATCAATGAAAGGATTATTAATAATAAACTCTTTGAAAAAATGGTGTGTGAAAAATGAATATTATTTGGTATAATCCTTTTTGAGGAGAAATATAAGTTCCCTCTATTTGTAAGTTTGATATTTCCATTGAAATTATACCATGAGTCATGATTTCATTTTAGATACCCTTAAAAATTTTCATTAGAATATTATAATTTAAATTTCAATGACATAGTCTATTTTTCTATGTAGAATTAACACCTTGGATTTTAGAATATATTAATTTTCTTACTGTAATTATAAATAATGTTTCTCTATTTTTTAAATATAATTAACACTTGATATGAAAATTCGGTTACAAAAGATATACACCCAGATAATGAAAATTTATTCAATTACAATTGAACATTATGAAAGGGTACATGAAACCATGTATCTCATAAAATGGATTATTACACATCATGGATGATTACATCCATTAAAACAACAAAAACTAAATACAGACAATAAATTAAAAATAATAATATCATTAGAACTATAAAATCCATAGTACCACCATCACTTATAAGAATCACCATTAGTATAAAAAACGAAATAAGAAAGAATACCCTCAAAGGATAAATCATCTAGTGATATCTAAAATTAAAACTATGGAAATGAGATGCCTGACTTCAAATGTGATAATATAATTAATGATTTTAGTAAGACTATATATAGAATTGAAATCATACCTTTGGTAATATGTTCATTGAAAACATAGACATTTCAAATATGGTCATTCATAAATTGTCAAGGATATAAATTTTTTAAATATGTATATTATAGTTATATATTTTTAGTATTGATTTTTCATGAGCTAACCCACTGGGGAACGACCAGGGATGACCCCAAGCCCGCCTTTAATAGGCCAGGGGCCGGAGACCTACGTTAAGTAAACATACACAAAAAATGGGAGGCATTAGCTTAATGTAACAGTACGCACACATATCCAAGACCATATAATGATGAAATTTAAAACAAATGACAACAATTCATGTATACTACTATAATCCTATAACCAATGAATGATAGTAATGTTCTAAAATTAAAAAAGTGTCTAAATATAAGACAAAAAAAATTGTAAAGAGTCCAACCTGATCAAAGGGAGAGGACTGTGATTAAACGAAATATCCCTATAAAAACCTTGGTATGACTATCTCAAGATATGATCCACCTGATTTACATCCTCCCAGGAAATCATCAAAAGGTCCATAGTCTATGTAAGACCTGACATGTGTGGGCAGAGCCCATGCATGGGTGAGTATAACAATACCCAATAGGGCACACCACAAACACTAAACATTAATAATTAAGTATAGTCAACTCAATAAAATATATAACAATAAACATATAAGAAAAACACCCTAATATACTCAGGAAGAGCACTGTTCCATCAACCAGTCACTACCAACTAAAAGCCACTGGATTATTCTTGAGGAAATGATCATTCTAGGAGAATATACTCCATTAACTATTATATCACTAGATACACTCAATCAAGAGGACAATATCATTAGGGATCTCCTAGAAAAGCTCACTGGTCTTAGAAGATCCTAATACTCAGATATGGGATCATTACCAGAACCCTTTCAGGGATACTACCAACCTAATTTGGAACAAAACTCTAGGTATAGGATCATATACCAATGATAACATGAACTCTGCCCATATGACCTACTAGATTGATAATTGACACCCTACTCAAGGAGTTCAAACTAATTCCACTAAACCCATTGAGGGTATAAAGATGAAATAAGATCACACTATATTATCATAGAGGGAAACCACAAACTATATATGAGACTCATCCTATATAGGGTATCACAATTCTGTTATATAGATATACTACTACACTATACCCTTGAGGAAAGGAATAATGGAAAACCACTCAACTGAACGTGTTCTGATCTGAAGAGACGAAGAGATCCATGATTTCTCTAAGGGAGTACATGGCATTTATGTAGATTACATGACATGCCTTTATCATATTGGGTATACCCATGAGGTGAATCCTCACACAACATGTAAATATCATCATACATGGTGTGTGAGTGGAACACATGATGTATAGATGTCTCTCAACACCCTGACAGTGTTTCATGGATATGTTGGTGTACCATTGTCTATGCTTTTATACCAGCCCATATAGACCTAGTAGTGTCTGTGTCTGAGTACACGACATGCCCATTCCCATGTACGCTAGGTCTTGCCTCTGTACCTTATGAAGTTCACACCGATCCTTCACAAAGGGGTCACATGGTGTGTGATCCTGTCATATAGTGTGTGATATTTTACTTTATTTGAAACATTAGTACCGCAACCAGGGGTATCAAATATACTATAATGTAGGTTTACACTCTATGTAAATCAGTATTTTCTAGATCACACAGAATATTCATCTATGTCATGATGCATGTCACTGGATCTGCCTACATCAGCATAGAATCCTAGATTGGGGTCATCTTAACCTTTCCATAATTGATTGTTAGGATCCGGGTTTAAATCTACTCAAAAAATGTCACCATTGTGACATCTGTCACCGATGCATGTAAAATATGAAAATAAAGGGAATCGAAAATCCATCAATTCCACCTCCAATCATCCACCACCATCGTTTCATCTTTACAACACCATCGATCAGGAACTGTGCCCATGGTATCAATCCATTACATCGAAGAATGTTTGTGCAATGATCAAATACCAGGTATTCATTGAAATATGTGTCAATGAAATTTCCCATGATGAAAATGAAAACATAGGGGGAAGAAATCTATAAGGCATCAAACATGAGGAACTAACCTCATCCTTTCTTCATTCAATCTTGATTCTTTGTCGTAGAAATAGAAAAATAGAAGAGGAATAGATAAACAATGAATAATATTCAATCAATTAAAATCTACCAATGATGCATGTTTCAATTATATTTGTATAATTGATCCTAATTTGTCTAGTAATAAATAAAAAGATGGAAAATACAAATCAAAATCTTACCTGGATTTTAAATTATACTTTTATGAAGAACAGTTCCATGTTTCCATTGTTGATGAGATCCATGATTTTTTGGCGCAATGGTCTATGATCTGTTCCTAATCTATCATTCATTGCCAATAATTCTATCTAATGGTCATCTAGATATCAATGTATTGAGAGGAAAACATTTAGGAATGTTTCATAAACATATATTTAAAGGATATTTGGTTGCTGCATCAAATAAAATAAATAAAATAAATTTAGTTAATTTATTTTATTAATTATTCTCCCATGATGACTTATTCATGAACGCCCTATGTTGACATGTATTATGTCATTCCTAGGGTAAAACCCACATCTAAACTCTACAGTGCCCATGGATTTATGATCCATTCCCTTGTTTCAGATTTATTTCCCTTTTTCAGGAAAACTCCATGTGTGTGTCATTTAATATATTTAAAATATTTCAAGCATTTATTTTGGGAACACTGAGCCTTAGAATCACACTTCATCTTAGCACTTGTTCTAAAAAATCATCTATACAGTATCAAAAAATAATATGTGGAAAATAATATTAACTACATTCTCCCAAACTTAGGGAATTTCCTCCAAAAAATATAAAAACGTACTAAAAATGATGATGGTACTGTGATTGAATCATGGTCTCCCACTCCCAAGTTCTCCCCTGAAGATTCCCTTGCTGCCACTTGACATTAACCAGGGGAATTGATTTCCTATAAATCATCCTCTCCTACTGATCCTCAATCTCCACTAGGTACATAGAAAAGGTATCTCCATCCTCAGTGTCCATCTCCCCTTATTCGATAACATACGATGAGTTGTACACATATCTCCTCATATGCAATAGATGGAAGAAATCATTTACCCATTCCAATAGGAGTAGAAGATCCAAGAGGTATTACACCTCACCAACTCTATGTAGTATCTAGAAACGACAAAGGAATCTTAGAGATAACTTACCACCCTAGAAAAATCTCCACAATCCATGTCATGTTGAGATCCTCAGGAACACATGTTCTTCCTACTAGAACTACAGAGGTCTCCTTCACCAGTATTCATAAGACGTATGTCAGATCTATGTAGTCCTCATCCACTTTTGGATGATATGAACCTTATTTATAGTATCTCTCACTAACTTAGGGCCCATGAGTGCCGAATCAACTTGATTAGTCCATTAATATGGTGACCTGTATGTTCACCCATAAAAATCCTTGAATGGTGCCATACCAATGGTGTAATGGTATCTATTGTTATATGAAAACTCCACCAAGGGTGGATGATCCTCCAAAAGAAGGCCAAAGTATAAAACGAAATCTCGTAGCATATCCTCTAAGACCTGAATAGTCCACTCTATCTAGACATCAGTTTGGGGGTGAAATGATATTCTCAAGCATAACTGAGACATCACATATCTTTCATCCAGGTATCGGGAGCTCGGGAGCCTCTATCCCGTTCCGTTTCATCCTCCGGTGACGACGGCGGCCCCCGTGCCGGATCCTCCCCCCTTGGTGGGGGAGGGAGATTCACCGTCTCATAGGAGGGCTATGGGATTCCTACCTTTCTCTAATCTGGAGTTTCTCCCTCCGTTCCCGAGAGCTGCTTTAAGGTTCCAGATCTGTTCGATGGAGCGCCGAATCTTCAACTCTCTTCTTCCGAGTTTTCAGAATCTTCCAGCTTGTTGAATCTCACTCTTGTGGCTCGGTTCAAGCACAAGCGACCTTCAGTGGACGACTTCGACCGTTTTGTCTTCGGTTCCTGGGATCTCCAGGAGCGCGCTTTGGTTGGGTTACTTTACAATAAACAAATTATGATTCGATTCGAGACGGAGGCAGACCTCATCAAAGCATGGTCGAAGGCTCCTCGCTACTTCAAGGGTTATCGTTTTCTTCTTCTGCATTGGTATTTTGACATTCATATGAACTATGATTCTCCTTGCATCGCAGTTTGGGTTATTTTCCCTAAACTCCCTTTGCCGTTTCAAAATCCTTCAATTATTCGCATGCTGGGCAACATGGTAGGGAGATTCCTTTGTGCCGATAGCTGAACTGAGGCGGTCTGTCATCCTGTGAACCCCCGGGTCTGTATTGAAATCGACGCGTCTCGCACTCCTTTTGACTTTGTTTGGATAACAATTGAAGAAGAATATCTTTACAAGCAGCAAGTTGTGTACGAAGATTGGATCGAGTTTTGTGGTTCTTGTAGGAGGCAGGGCCATTCGGCGGAAGCATGTCGTCGGGGACTTTATTCACATCTGAGGGGGACCAGTCGCGCTGAGCAGCCTGATCCAGTGAGCGCTGATAATAGTATGTGTTTGGAAGCATACTTGGAGTTGCAACGGGACCAGAGTTTGATAGGAAATGCTGCTGGAGGGAGGTGCTCCGAGGTGACTAGTTCGGCTTTGGAAGATAAGTCTACTGGGCCTCTTAAGGCTTCCCCTGAAAGAAGAATGGACTCTTGAGCTTCAGATGGTAAGAGGAATATGAACATTTCAGACTCAATAGGTAGTGTGAGAGTTTGGAAGATCGGGGATGGAAGGGTTTTGAATGCAAGAGAGGTTGCTGCCCCGGTGGGTGATAAGGATTCTAGAGGCCTGGACCCATTGGCTGCTCCATTTCTGTTATTGAGTAACAGGTTTGAAGGTTTATCTGATGGTATGATGACCAAGGGGCCGGAGGAGGATGCTCATGGAGGAAAGGATGATGGTGATGAGGTCCTTGACAGACATCCGGTGGAAGGTTTGGTAAACATAACTGCTATGGGTGGAGCGAAGGCTGTGGAGGACTACCAGGCTACTGATAAGGAGCAAGTTCCAGTTGTTATATCGGTGGAAGATAGCTGCAAGGTGACTAGAAACGCAACCCTGATGGTGGAAGAAATTCAAGATGGTGGTGGCGTGAAAGAGGTGCAGGCCGCCACCGTGGGGAGGCTTGTAACACCCCAAGATTCTACGGTACACTTCTCTTTAAATAATGTGATAGCGTGTGTTGTACGCAACACCGAGTTCTAACACACCGTAACCAATCAAACTAGCCGTTATGAATAGTAATACCTACTTTTTGAAATTATATATATTTCATATTTCAAAATGGACTTCATTTTTGGATTCGGAATATCTAATTTAGCCTAAGATGAAATTTTGGTACTTTTCGGATAACTTTAATATTTTGATGAATAGTGAAAATTACTAAATTCTAATTAAAAACAACTTTTTTAATCAAAATAATTAATAGTGATAAATTATGAATTTGAGTGGTTTTAAAGTATATTTAGAATATATTTTTACCATTTAATATAATGTTGGTCATTGGACATAATTTTACAATTAAACCGAACATAAACAAGTGTCAATCTTTTGATAGTTATTATCTCTTAAAAACACGCTTTTTGTTTTGACAACGGGAATTAATTTTAAATTAATTTCTGTCACTTCTGGGTTTTGAATTTAGAAAAATGGATTCCATATTTGGAATCAGGATGTCCAAATTGTGTAAATAGGTAACTTTTATTTTTAGACATTTTGAATAATTACTGTGGTAAATATTTTATTTACCATGGTTAAGGGTAAATCTGTAAATAAGGGTTAAAAAAATAATATTATAATAATACTAAATTACCCTAAAACGTGTCCTAGCCGTATTTGTTGATATATTTTTGACCATAGGAATCTTTGGGTCGATTTTAGGACCCCATGGGGCCACTTGTAGGTGATAGGGACACTTTTTTTTAATTAAGTTAAAATGAATACAAAAATGACACAAGTATATATCTTTTAGAAAAACAATTTTTACATAGGGTTATATATGTTGGATTTTAGATTATAAATATTAATTAGAAATATAAAAAGATTTCCTACATAATGATATTTTATTTATAATTTTTAGACATTAAATAATTTAATTTATTTATGACACAATGATGATGTAGTAATTACTATAATAGTGAAAAATTAAAATAATTGATATTATAAATACCCAAATAAATATAATATGAAACTTTTAATGAATTAAAATAATTTTATAGGATAATATGATATATTATTATTGATTTAATTGACTTTTTTCGAAGTAATAAATATTTTATGAGTTCCACAAAAATCAACTACTGAATAGTGTCAAAATTGACATAAAAGAGTTCTTAAAACAAATATTATATTATAAATTGATATTAAATTCCTAAAAATCTAAGGTTCGTCCAAGAGACTTATATAATGATAGGTTCATCATTAATGGACCAATTGGGGTCGCTTTTATGTATATAGTAAGTTTATTAACCATATTATATAAAAATACAAAGAGACATTGTAAAAGTGAAACTAATTAACTTAGAGTTAATACTTAAAGATAAGGTTAATTTAAGTACCCAAACCTGTCCAAATTCTATTGGTTGAGTTTTTTTCGACCCATCCCCACCTTAACCTTTTAATAATAAACTTTGGAGCCATTTGAAACTGAATATGAATTTATTATAAACTAACATCTCTAGCTTTTCCAAAGGTGCCCCTCACCCCTCTTATAAAAGGGCACACCTCCTTCTCATTTATTCACACCTTAAAAGCCTTTTGGTTCGGCCAAACTCTTCCCAAATACTCTCCCAACTTCCCTCACTACAACCTAGAGGCCTTAGTTTGATCAGGAAGCCAACCTAAGGAGCCCTTTTGATCAAATCAAAAGGAATAACCCGAAGAAGAGGTAATGATTTCACCACCCTTTTCCAAGTTCATTTCTTCTTCCACTTCTTCTTCCTTTGTTGTTACCTTTATAAATTAATAACTCCAGTATCATATATATATTGTGATGTTATTATAAATATGGTACAACCATATTCAGTATTCTATCCACCCTTTGAATAACATGTCACCATACGTGCGTACGTACGGCTTACCGTCTCCACGTCGTGGTGTAATTGTTATTCAATATATTATTATTTGGATGGGTATAATAATGATGTGTAACTCATGTAAATAATAAATATAACATGTTAATGATTCTGTATATATTATATACCATCAATTTATATATTATTTTAATATCAAAAGAATGATATTGTCGCTCGTGTGTACGTACGGACTACCGTCTCCACGAACACGATGAGATTCATTCTCCATCTTATGAATTCAAGTATAATTATCATTTGATAATTTAAAAAAATGATGTTTAAGGACTTGATATCATTCTGGATATGAATAATATACAACCTATCCTTTACAAACATGTCTTACGTAACAAAACATATAAAATAAAACAAGTAAGTTAACACCCGAAACAACGATAATACTAAGATATTATTATCAAATCAATATTAAAAGATCATATATGATATCATATTAATGTATATGATTATTGTATAATTTAATAACAATTATTTCACCATTATACAGGAGGTTAGCCTACCCCAACCAAGGAAAAGTACGAGGTAAGGGTTATTTCACAATCTCTTCATTATCCGAGGTTGTTTATACGTAATAATCTACTGGGATCTCGTTATCATCCACATCCATGTTTATTCAAAGTGTATTTCAAAACATTTTTTACAAGAATATGTGTTAATGTCATTTATAACCTTGTTTGACTTTTTATAAGAGTAATATTTCCGTCGTTTTCAAAACAAGGTCCTTTTTAACCTTTTCGATAGAATTAAGGTAAGAATGTTTTTTTAACTTATACGGCGGGTGCGGTTATTTTCCACCGTTATAAAATATTCAAAGCTTTCCTTAAAAGCTTATAAGAATATTTTCAAGAAAATATTTTATTTTATATGGCTCTTAAATGATTTCAAAAATAGAAAGAGATATTTCTCTAAAAAGTGTTTTGATTTCATCTATGTCAACATTTTTTGATGGATTTTAAGCTTATTTGAAGTTGATTTATTATGATACAAAACTTCTATATTGTATTGAAGGTTTTGTGATATGTTTGACTGTGGATGTGCTATTTTTATACCATTCATAGTTTATGGTGAAATTATTGGCATTTCGTATGCTAGTTTTAATACGAATGTTTATGTTATGTTTAAACCTTTTCATATGGGAATGCATTGGACTTAATATGTGACAGGTGGAGCCCGCTATAGCTCCTCGATGCATCGGTAGGTCTCATGAGACAAACTAGTGTCTTGGCACAAGGCCTTTAAAAAATCTTATTTGTTGTCTTGGCACGAGGCCTTGGCTATGTGGTTATGATAGTTTGGCATTATGCATTCCAACATTATGAAAGTGGTTATTGATTTTGCATGTGATTATTCGATTAGTATAATATCCATGTGAATGAGTAAATGACATTATTTCATTTTATTTATGCCATACAATGTTGAAAGTTCAAGTTTGAAAGGCTTTTGTTTTAGTTATACATTGCCTTAAATGTTTATTCTTATTTATGAAAGTTTCCGCTATATTGTTATCCTTACTGGGCATTTGAGCTCACCCCTTTTCTATGTTCTATTTTTCCCAGGAAGTGAAGAAGTAAATTATGAATGACCTGCAGGGATATTATGTGGGGATATGAGTGTGTATTATAGAGACATTATGTTGTTGTAGTAGTTTTTCATTTTATGATGTAATGTAAAACTTATGAATATATCTAGTGTTTCCAAAGCTACTAAACCAATCGGTCTTTCGAGATTTGATCTTTCTTGTGATCATTCCAATGTTATGTAATAATGCACCGACTCTGGGTAACTAGGATCGGGGTGTTACAGTTGGTATCATAGGAAGTTTAGTACAAACCATGGAAGCTAGATTTAGATAAACTCTGATTAGATCACGTAGACCTAAGATGAACTTTGAGGATTAGTATAGAAGAACTTCCTAGAATTTTGGTATTGTAGAGATTTTGTGAGTTTTCTGAGAAATACATACCTATCTGGATACGAGCAGGTAGATGCGGCTCTGGCACAGATGTACCTAGGGGTAAAACCCGAAAACACCGCTTTGAGCTAGACTCGAACGGGAACTGGTGCACGACAATGGGCCTTGCTGCACTCTTGGTTACGACACTCCCGGGGGATATGCTTAGGATAACTCTCATTTTCTTTACAAATCATTATGAAGGGTTTATGAGTATATACTTCCTCAAATAATTTTTTTTTATGATTATGGATTATAACCATAAATAGTTCAATTTATGTTAAGTGTTTTATAAGTATGGGATTATGTATTTTGATTCATAAACTGATCTAGTTTATGCCATTTTTTAGAAATGGCACCTAGTGGAAGAAATGGAAACCTAATCAATGCACACACTCCATGTAGGGATTGCCCTCCTGCTCAAGATAATTATAGTGGGGCTGGTGATGCAACTAGTGCCGATCAGCTAATCACCATACTGGGACAACTTACTCAGGTTATGAATAATAACCTTACCCGTATGGAGCACCCTGATCCACAGCATGGAGGATCAATGTTAGATCGATTCATGAGGGAACAACCACCAACGTTCAATGGGAGTACAAATCCCTTAGTCGCTGAGCAATGGATAAATTTCCTAGAGAAAATATTTCAGGCTTTGGGGAGCAGTGAAAGGGAAAAAGTTATCATGGTAGTTTACCGCCTCACTGGAGATGCTGATCAATGGTGGTCATTGATTCAAAATATGAAGGAAGATGATGAAGTATCAAATATGGAATGTAGGGAGTTCAAAGATATGTTTTTAGAAAAATACTTTCCTCGCGACCATCGAGCAGATATGGAAAGGCGATTTCTGAGTCTGAGACAAAAGGAGGATGAGAATGTCACAAAGTATGAGGCTAACTTTACAAGGTTAGCGAGGTATGATGGAGATTATATACGTAACCCAAGAAGTAAGATTGATCGTTTCTTTGATGGGTTAAAACCATTTCTTCGTCGAGCATTAGTCTCACAATCCTTTTCGTCGTACGAAGACATTGTCTCATGTGCTATCAAGACCGAAAGGGAATTCTCTAAGTCTTATGACTTTAAAGCAAAGCAAGAGAAGAAGAGACCTACTGATCAATCTGGGAATGGAAATAAGGGGAATAAGGGAAAGGTTGAATATCCATCTTGTGGTAAATGCGGGAAGAAACATCCTGGTACTTTCTTGAAGGGAATGGGAGTCTGTTACAAGTGTGGTGAAAAAGGCCACCAAGCTCGTGATTGCAAGGGGAAGAAGGAAGCTACCAACATTCAGTGCTACAATTGCAGGGAGATGGGGCCTTATGAAAATGCATGCCCTAAGTGTCAGGAGAACTTACCTCAGAAAAGGCCAAGGGATCAAGGCCAGGCTTATGCTATCACTATTGCTGAGGTAGAAGCTCCGAAAGACGTGGTGGCAGGTAATTTAATGGTTTCCTCAAGTTTAGAAAATGCATTATTTGATTCTGGATCATCGCATTGTTTCATATCTTCCCAGCTTGCTAAGAAAATTAGATATTTCCAATTTGATTTAATAAGGGAGTTGTCAGTTAAAACTCCTAAGGGAAGTATCATTGCAACAAAGTTTTGTGAATCAGTCCCCATTATAGCACATAAATGTTCTTTATCTGCTGATCTCATCGTCATACCTATGATTGAGTTTGATATAATCCTCGGTATGGACTAGCTTTCAGACTATGATGCGAAGATTTATTGTAAGAAGAAAGAGGTTACGATTCTTGATGATAATGATAAGGAACACCTTATCTTTAGAGCAGAATCACCACCACCTAATTCTTATTTAGATCCACCCCCAGTAGCTCAACTTAATTCAATTTTTGGGGAGGAAGAGAATGAAATAAATGTCGGTGAGGAAAGGAATGTTCAAATAGAGAATGTACCTGTTGTGAATGAATTTGTAGATTCATTTTCGGAAGATTTACCTGGACATCCTCCAGAACGAGAAGTTGAGTTTTCCATTGATTTGATTCCTGGATCAAGGCTTATATCGAAGACCCCTTATAGAATGACCACTGTAGAATTAGTTTAACTAAAGGAACAAATAGAAGAATTGAGTAATAAGAGATTTATTCTCCCTAGTTTTTATCCATGGGGAGCCCCTGTTCTTTTTGTTAAAAAGAAAGATGGATCTATGAGGTTATGTATCGACTACAGGGAGATCAATGCTCTAACGATAAAGAACAAGTATCCCCTACCACGCATTGATGATTTATTTGACCAACTGCGTGGAGCTCAATACTTTTCAAAGATTGGCCTTCGATCTGGATACCATCAGTTGTGTGTGAAGAAGGAAGACATTCCGAAGACAGCATTTCGAACCAGGTACGGGCATTACGAGTTTACCGTAATGCCGTTTGGATTGACTAATGCACCCTCTGTATTCATGGATCTGATGAATAGAGTTTTCAAGGAGTATCTCGATGAATTTGTGGTGGTATTTATTGATGATATCTTGGTATACTCCAAAACCTACGAAGATCATGAAAATCACTTGTGCATTATCTTGAAGACTCTGAGGAGGCATGAATTATATGGGAAGTTTAGCAAGTGTGAATTTTGGCTTTAGGAGATTTCTTTTCTTGGCCATATTGTCTCTAAAGATGGAATCTTTGTTGATCCTTCTAAGACCAAGGCAATCCAAGAATGGCCAGCACCTACGAGTATAACTGAGGTACGTAGTTTTATTGGTTTGGCAGATTATTATCGATGTTTCGTCCAGAATTTTGCCCGATTGGCTAACCCATTAACGAAGCTCACACGTAAGGGGGTTAAATTTGTTTGGACAAAAGAGTGTGAAGAATGTTTTGAAGAACTGAAGAGAAGATTAGTCAATGATCCTATATTGACTCTACCATCGGGGAATGATGAGTTCGTTATTTATTGTGATGCATCAAAGAAAGGACTTGGTTGTGTCCTTATGAAGAATGATAGAGTTATTTCCTATGCATCACGACAGTTGAAAATTCATGAACAAAACTATCCTACTCATGATCTCAAGTTAGCAGCTGTGATCTTTGCTTTAAAGATATGGAGTCACTACCTCTATGGTGAAAAATGTGTGATTTATACTGATCACAGGAGTTTGAAGTATATTTTTTCACAAAAAGAACTCAACATGAGGCAAATGAGATGGCTTGAATTACTCAAGGATTATGATTGCACGATACACTACCACCTGGGGAAAGCAAACAAGGTGGCAGATTCTTTGAGTAGAAAAGACCATGGAGTTTTGAACAATATGAGAATTGAAAGGGATCCAATTTTGATGGATCTAGTGAAGATGGACATGAGAATAACCAGGGAAGGTGAAACATCAATTCTTTTTAAAATGGTTGCCAAACCATCTTTACTATAGAGGATTAAGAGTTCTCAGACCGATGATGAAGAATTTCAAAAGAAGATTAAAGCTGTGAATGATGGGAGATTGAGAGACTTTGTGTATGAAGATGGAATTTTGAGATTCAGGAAAAGACTTTGTGTTCCCGATATACCTGATCTAAAAAGGGAATTGTTGGATGATGCTCATATTTCCAATTTCTCTATACACCCTAGGAGCACCAAAATGTATAGAGATTTGAAGGAACATTTTTGGTGGGACAACATGAAGAGGGAGATTTCTGATTTTGTGTCAAGATGTATGGTTTGTCAACAAGTGAAAGCTGGAAGGCAACAGCCTGGAGGAGTCATGCAACCTCTTCCCATACCGGAGTGGAAATGGGACAATATTAAGATGGACTTTGTCATGGGGCTACCAAAGACTCCGAGAAGGAACGATGCAATATGGGTTATTGTTGATCGTCTTACCAAGTCAAAACATTTTCTTGCTATAAGAGAAGATATACCCCTAGAACGTCTAGCAAGACTATATATTAATGATGTTGTGAGACTTCATGGAGTACCCCTATCGATTGTTTCTGATCATGATCCCCATTTTACTTCAATATTTTGGAAAAGTCTTCAGAAATCCCTGGATACTAAACTTCATTTGAGCACTGCTTACCATCCTCAGACAGACGGACAATCAGAATGAACTATTCAGACCTTAGAAGACATGTTGAGATCTTGCTCACATGACTTTCAGGGTATGTGGGATCAATATTTACCACTGGTAGAATTTTCCTATAACAATAGCTTCCATTCGAGTATTCAGATGGCACCATATGAAGCGTTATATGGAAAGAGATGTCGTACACCAACCTGTTGGGATGAAGTTGGTGAAAGAAAACTTGTAGGCCCAGAGCTGTTGAAGGAAACGGTGGAAAAGGTGAAAGTAATCCAAAATCACATCAAAGCAGCTCAAAGTAGGCAGAAGAGCTATGCCGATAATCGAAGGAAGGATTTGGAATTTCAAGTCGGTGATCATGTTTTCCTGAAGGTATCTCCATGGAAGGGAGTCATACATTTTGGTAAGAAAGGTAAATTGAGTCCCAGGTACATCGGACCTTTCGAAATTCTAGAACGAATTGGGGCTGAAGCTTACCGATTGGCAATGCCGCCAAGTCTCTCCAAAGTTCACTATGTGTTCCACGTATCTCTATTGAGGAAATACATGCCTGACCAAACTCATGTACTCACCTATGAGGAATTAGAACTGAAACCCGATCTTTCCTATTGTGAAGATCCCGTCAGGATTCTTGATACGATATAACAAGTACTGAGAAACCGGACGACGCGTCTGGTAAAAGTTTTGTGGAGAAACCATAATATGGAAGAGGCAACGTGGGAACCCGAGGAACTTATGATGAAGAACCACCCGAGTCTTTTCATGCGGTAGTATTCTAGAAATTTCGAGGACGAAATTATTTGAAGGAGGGGATAATGTAACACCCCAAGATTCTATGGTACGCTTCTCTTTGAATAATGTGATAGCATGTGTTGTACGCAACACCGAGTTCTAACACACCGTAACCAATCAAACAAGCCGTTATGAATAGTAATACCTACTTTTTGAAATTATATATATTTTATATTTCAAAATGGACTTCATTTTTGGATTCGGAATATCTAATTTAGCCTAAGATGAAATTTTGGTACTTTTCGGATAACTTTAATATTTTGATGAATAGTGAAAATTACTAAATTCTAATTAAAAACAACTTTTTTAATCAAAATAATTAATAGTGATAAATTATGAATTTGAGTGGTTTTAAAGTATATTTAGAATATATTTTTACCATTTAATATAATTTTGGTCATTGGACATAATTTTACAATTAAACCGAACATAAACATGTGTCAATCTTTTGATAGTTATTATCTCTTAAAAACACGCTTTTTGTTTTGACAGCATGAATTAATTTTAAATTAATTTCTGCCATTTCTGTGTTTTGAATTTAGAAAAATGGATTCCATATTTGGAATCAGGATGTCCAAATTGTGTAAATAGGTAACTTTTATTTTTAGACATTTTGAATAATTACTGTGGTAAATATTTTATTTACCATGGTTAAGGGTAAATCTGGTAAATAAGGGTTAAAAAAATAATATTATAATAATACTAAATTACCCTAAAACGTGTCCTAGCCTTATTGGTTGATACATGTTCAACCATAGGCATCTATGGGTCAATTTTGGGACCCCATGGTGCCACTTGTAGGTGATAGGGACACTTTTTTTTTAATTAAGTTAAAATGAATACAAAAATGACACAAGTATATATCTTTTAGAAAAACAATTTTTACATAGGGTTATATATGTTGGATTTTAGATTATAAATATTAATTAGAAATATAAACATATTTCCTACATAATGATATTTTATTTATAATTTTTAGACATTAAATAATTTAATTTATTTATGACACAATGATGATGTAGTAATTACTATAATAGTGAAAAATTAAAATAATTGATATTATAAATACCCAAATAAATATAATATGAAACTTTTAATGAATTAAAATAATTTTATAGGATAATATGATATATTAGGATTGATTTAATTGACGTTTTTAGAAGTAATCAATCTGTTATGAGTTCACAAAAATCAACTATTGAATAGTGTCAAAATTGACATAAATGAGTTATTAAAACAAATATTATATTATAAATTGATATTAAATTCCTAAAAATCTAAGGTTCGGCCAAGAGACTTATATCATGATAGGTTCATCATTAATGGACCACTTGGGGTCTCTTGGATGTATATAGTAAGTTTATTAACCATATTATATAAAAATACAAAGAGACATTGTAAAAGTGAAACTAATTAACTTAGAGTTAATAATTAAAGATAAGGTTAATATAAGAACCCAAACCTATCTAAATTATATTGGTTGAGTTGTTTTCGACCCATCCCCACCTTAACCTTTGAATAATAAAATTTGGAGCCATTGGAAACTGAATATGAATTTATTATAAACTAATATCTCTAGCTTTTCCAAAGGTGCCCCTCACCTCTCTTATAAAAGGGCACACCTCCTTCTCATTTATTCACACCTTAAAAGCCTTTTGGTTCGGCCAAAATCTGCCCAAATACTCTACCAACTTCGCTCACTACAACCTAGAGGCCTTAGTTTGATCAGGAAGCCAACCTAAGGAGCCCTTTTGATCAAATCAAAAGGAAGAACCCGAAGAAGAGGTAATGATTTCACCACCCTTTTCCAAGTTCATTTCTTCTTCCACTTCTTCTTCTTTTGTTGTTACCATTCTAAAATAATAACTCCAGTATAATATATATACTATTATGTTATTATAAATATGGTACAACCATATTCAGTATTCTATCCACCCTTTCAATAACATTTCACCATACGTGCGTACGTACGGCTTACGTCTCCACGTCGTGGTGTAATTGTTATTCAATATATTATTATTTGGATGGGTATAATAATGATGTGTAACTCATGTAAATAATAAATATAACATGTTAATGATTCTGTATATATGATATACCATCCATTTATATATTATTTTAATATCAAAAGAATGATATTGTCGCTCGTGTGTACGTACGGACTACCGTCTCCACGAACGCGATGAGATTCATTCTCCATCGTATCCATTCAAGTATAATTATCATTTGATGATTTAAAAAAATGATGTTTAAGGACTTGATATCATTCTGGATATGAATAATATACAAACTATCCTTTACAAACATGTCTTACGTAACAAAACATATAAAAGAAAACAAGTAAGTTAACACCCGAAACAACGATAATACTAAGATATTATTATCAAATCAATATTAAAAGATCATATATGATATCATATTAATGTATATGATTATTGTATAATTTAATAACAATTATTTCACCATTATATATGAGGTTAGACTACCCCAACCAAGGAAAAGTACGATGTGAGGGTTATTTCACAATCTCTTCATTATCCGAGGTTGTTTATACGTAATAATCTACTGGGATCTCGTTATCATCCACATCCATGTTTCTTCAAAATGTATTTCAAAACATTTTTTTACAAGAATATGGGTTAAAGTCATTTATACCCTTTTTTGACTTTTTATAAGAGGAATCTTCCCGTCGTTTTCAAAACAAGTTCCTTTTTAACCTTTTCGACAGAATTAAGGTATGAATGTTTTTTTAACTTATACGGCGGGTGCGGTTATTTTCCGCCGTTATAAAATATTCAAAACTTTCCTTACAAGCTTATAAGAATATTTTCTAGAAAATGTTTTATTTTATATGGATCTTAAATGATTTCAAAAATAGAAAGAGATATTTCTCTAAAAAGTGTTTTGATTTCATCTATGTCAACATCCATTGATGGATTTTACGCTTATTTGAAGTTGATTTATTATGATACAAAACTTCTATATTGTATTGAAGGTTTTGTGATATGTTTGACTGTGGATGTGCTATTTTTATACCATTCATAGTTTATGGTGAAATTATTGACATTTCGTATGCTAGTTTTAATACGAATGTTTATGTTATGTTTAAACATTTTCATATGGGAATGCATTGGACTTAATATGTGACGGGTGGAGCCCGATATAGCTCCTTGATGCATCGGTAGGTCTCATGAGACAAACTAGTGTCTTGGCACAAGGACTTGACAAAATCTTATTTGTAGTCTTGGCACGAGGCCTTGGCTATGTGGTTATGATAGTCTGGCATTATGCATTCCAACATTATGAAAGTGGTTATTGATTTTTCATGTGATTATTAGATTAGTAAAATATCCATGTGAATGAGTAAATGGCATTATTTCATTTTATTTATTCCATACAATGTTGAAAGTTCAAGTTTGAAAGGCTTTTGTTTTAGTTATACATTGCCTTAAATGTTTATTCTTATTTATGAAAGTTTCTGCTATATTGTTATCCTTACTGGGCATTTGAGCTCACCCCTTTTCTATGTTCTATTTTTCCCAGGAAGTGAAGAAGTAAATTATGAATGACCTGTAGGGATATTATGTGGGGATATGAGTGTGGATTATAGAGACATTATGTTGTTGTAGTAGTTTTTCATTTTATGATGTAATGTAAAACTTATGAATATATCTAGTGTTTCCAAAGCTACTAAACCAATCGGTCTTTCGATATTTGATCTTTCTTGTGATCATGCCAATGTTATGTAATAATGCACCGACTCTGGGTAACTAGGGTCAGAGCGTTACAAGGCTGCCCACTGAGGAGGAATGTCTACCTTTAATAGAGAATAATACCCCAGACCAACGAAGGGGAAACAAGGCAGGGAATCATGGTTTGTATCGAGGGGAGAAAACCGGTAAAGGAAGGGAGAAGTTTGGAGGAGAGAAGGACAATTTGAGTGGAACTGCTGGCCGTTCCTTCAGCGATGTGGTTCAAAATGGAAAGAATATTTTGACTCCAGATGAGGGGCCTTTATCTACGACACCAAGAAGATGACCAAGGAGAGATTACTCATGCCTTCCGCGGCCGATGCGGACCGGATCTGCCTCTAAGCGGAATAGTGAGGTGAATGTGGATTTTAAGAAGGGGAGTGTGGTCAAAAGCACATCTCCGGAACAACCACTGCTTGATCAGCTTAGGAGTCGGGTTCAAAGTGAAAGATACTGGAGATCGCCAGAATGGGAATCGACTACGACTACCGGAGGAGAGGAATCATGCATGGGATGCGGTGAGGAGTATGATTATTATGATATGTAAGTCTTTGTTGTTTTGATCCTTACTTTTGTGCTTCTTTTTATTTGAGTTTGTGGTTGTAAACACTTGGGTACCAGGAACCCATAAACTGGCTTTGGAAAATGAAAAAAAATGACTTGCAGGCTTTCAAGCATAACTGAGTTCCAAAGGCCTCCTATAATCCTCTTCACATTCATGATGTGAAGCGGGCATCAAAGTCTCAAATGATCATTGAGGGAACTCAATGGAGGTAGTCTATCTTCAGCATATAGAGGCATCCCAATCTCTCTAATTAACTCTACTCTCAAACAATAAGGAAGTGGGCTTACTTGGCGAGTCGTTCTATGATCACCCAAATGGAATCATGTCCCCGAGATATATGTGGTAACCCCATCCTGAATTCTATGGATATCTCCTCCCACTTCCACTATATAATCTTAATGGGTTAAGATAAACATTCTAAAACCTAGTGCCTTAATTTTACGACAAGTAAGGATTTGTGAGACAAACAATGCAACTATCTTCTTCATTCCTAGCCACCAAAACTGATATTTGAGGTTTTGGTACATCATTTACACACCTAGATGTACCCCCAAAGGGGATGTATGAAACACCCACATCACCTCCTCTCACAACATGAAAGGTACCAACATCTAGACTCTGAAAAGGATTGTGTAATCTCCACCTTAATAATATCTATCAGGGGAACATATAGGGATATATGAGTTTGTAAGGTCTCATAGTTGGTATTTCCATGCTGAGAAACCATGAAATGATGTACAAGTGGTAGGGTAAAAACTATCTAATTAATACATGAAGCACCATCCTTGTACCTAAAGGACAACTGAAATGAGGCTAACTACTCTAATGCCTCAACTAAAAACTAAGAACACGATCTTCTGGTGAGAGAATATTCCAAAATGATTCCCTTACTAGGATTATATACAATTTCAAAGTCATTTTCCTAGAGGAACTATAACCATGAATTTTGTCTCAAGTTAAGATCATTTTGAGAGAAGAAATAATTGATACTCATATGGTTAAAGTAAACGATAAATCTCTCCCCCATCAGGTAGTGTCTCCATATAATAAGTGGGAATACTACCATTTCTAGATCAAGATCATGGGTTTTATGGTTATACTCATGCGTTCCAAAATAAAATGAACCATAATCAATCACCTCCTACCTCTGCATTAGAAAAAAATCATGTTTTTTCCTTGATGCATCACAGAATACTACATACTCGACACCCACCTATGAAAATATAAAGATGATAGTGCTCATCAAAATCTATCTCAACTCCTAAAAGAGCCGATGGAACCTTTCCTTCCACACAAAAGGATTCCTCTCTTGGGTCACATATTTCAGGGGTTCTGCAACTCTAGAGAAATTGGGTACAATACTCAAATAGTACCCTACCAATCTAAAGAAACTACAGACCTCAATAACACTATTTGGTTTCTCCCAAGAAATCACTACTCCAATTTTCACAATTTCTACTACTAATCCTTCCTAATATATAATTTTTCCTAGGAAGTGGACCTCTTGAATCAAAAACTAACAATTTGAGAACTTACCATAAAGATGGTTCTCTCAAAGTGTGGCCAAGACCATCCTCAAGTGTCTCGCATGCTCCTCCTCAGACACCGAGTACACTATGATGTCATAGATGAAGATCACTATGAACTAGTATATGAAATTCTAAAATATATAGTTCATGAATCCCATGAACACTACTAGGGTGTTCTTCATATAGAATAACATAACCATTTAGTTATAGTGAGCGTGGCAACATCCGAATGCCATATTTGGTATATACTCATCCTGTACTCACAACTTGTGATAGACTGATATAATTTAAATATTTCATAACCACCAAACCTCTATAAACTAATTAAAGAGGTATTAAATACTTGGTGCTGGATACTTATTCTTCATGGTCACTTGATTTCAGGTCCGATAATCCAAACATAACCTCAAGCTCTTGTTTTCATTCTTTGTGAAAAAATTAGGTTTGATCGAAGGGAAACACTGGATCTCACCAAGACCTTTTACTATAAGTCCCCTAAATACACCCTTAGCTTGCAACGATCTATGGGAGCCATCCGATATGTTGGTGTGAATATTGGGTTCATCTCGGTGTGTAAGTCAATGTAGAATTATAGATCTTGGTGGGGAGGTAAGACTAAAATTTTCTTAGAAAAGACATCCTCATACTCCACCACCACTATAGGAAACTAAAATTTTACAGCATCCACTAATCCAAGATTCATTATATTCAACTAGGGAATAATTGGCTGCACTCTCCTATTCTTGTGCTGATCTTGCTCTTCCATGGGTTCCTTTTCTCCCAAAAAGGAAAACCTCATTCCCTCACTGTGGACACACCACCTCCTCTGCCTAAAATGGTCAATCTGGGCATGAACTATGGATATAAAGTCTATACCTAAGATAGAATTTTAATGAATTATCATTGATATAGAGAGACCCCATAAAAAGCCCTCACCTCTATGAAACATATTGCATTGTTGAAATGATTGTGAAATTGGTAAGTCACCACCTAACAGAGACTCTAACCATAATGGTTGATCCAATGGATAAATCATAATATCTACATCTTGAACTAGATAAGTGGAAAGGATGGAATTAATAAAACTTTCTTTCTATCAATAATGTAACTAATATAGAAATTATATATATCATAACCTGTATCATCCTTGGATCCTTGGTGTTATAAGACTCCATATCCTATAACTAGCATCATCCCTGGCCACCAGCTCTATGAGCCTGGTGTGGACCACCTGGGGGTGGTGGTGGTAATAGGTCAAGCCTTTGACCATCTCCTGATACTCTTCCTACCCCTCTTCCAAATTTTCTTCCCTATAGAACACCCTGAACCAACCTCTTTCTCTACCTCAAATGTCCCTCAACCATCTATAAATTGGATGTATGATGGGTTGGAAAATCCTAATCCATATGTTACCGACCATCATAGGAGAAACACCACCTCTCCCTCAGAGGATTCAAGCTATTATAAGAGCCTTGAACCACTAACCCTATGTATTGGGATAATATGATTAAGTTCTTGACATTATTGGATCCTTGTGACCATCATTGGATACCTGCTACTGAAGTCTCAACTCTTGGTTTTCTACTACCACTATCCACTATAGGTGATTTCTCTACTTGGAAGATCTCCACCACCATTATCGGGTCAAGTACCCTACCATAGGTTGGAATGTCAAGGGATAATAGTTAAGACCTAATGTCATAGTGTATTATATACTCAAAGGTTTGTGAGCTGAATAATGGATCCAAACCATATCCTTGGAGTAATGTGATAGTCCTGTAAACCTCGTCGAATATTCTTCCATTGTCAAACTGCCATATTGTATATGTATATGCTCCTATATGCACACTAATCACAATATGGATAGATATAAATCATCCATGCGAAGATACTCAATGTATAACTAGGAGAGAGTTGTCTCATCTTGTGGCTAAGTAACTATACTTCACCATCACCCCGTGGATCCCTAAAGAAGACTCACCATGAGGGCCACCATATGATCTTCCAATATCCTCACAAGGAAAAAGATTGAGTGACTACCTCTAGAAAGTACTTAGAATCCCGAGGGTTTGGATCACCTCAAAACCTATGATGTTATTTCCTCTAAAAATTATGAAATTTACTCAGCCAATGTTTTTACTAAGTTGGCATTGCTAGCTTAGCAACTTCTCAATAGGTGGTGGTATACTTGGTAACCCACCTGGAGGTTCTATCTCTCATATAGGCCCCTGTATTGATTTCTAGTCACTCCGTGGATCATCCGCACAATCATATAGTGGAATCCTAGCTGTCTATATTTCCAAAGGCATCGTGAAATAAAATAAGATGTACCATGGTCAGAAGAGAATATTTGGGGAGATGACTCAAGAAAGACATGTAAAACACAACTGATTCCTATATGATGCATGTACCAATTTTTTCCCTACAACCAATGTTTAATTGTATTGATTCGAAAGGTAGGTGATCACAGTCTAGTCATATGGATATGTCAGCTACTGCACCAACACTGGAGACCATAGCCTAGAAGTGGAACTCAAAATAGAAAACACTGTTTCAACAATTCAATCTCACTGAATTTAGTCCTATAAAAGAACAAATTCCTCTGATACCACTTTATCATGACTCAACCCACTAGGGTCTAACCTGTGACTACCTCAATTCCACCTTCAATAGGCTAGGGTATGGAAACCAGCACCGAGTAGGAATATCACACAAATGGGAGGGAGTATCCTAATGTACCTACACACACACACACAAACACACATGTCTCCATACCCATAAAATTTTAAAATATAAAAAATTAAAATAAATGCAACAATACATCTATAATACCACAAAAAGAGTATGATAATAAAGCAATGAAAGTGAAAGAGGGGCCAAATACAAGCCCAAGAAAACTGTAAAGAGTCCAATATGCTCTAAGGGTGAGGACTACAATCAAATGGAATATCCTGATAAACACCTCAGTCTATCTAAATCAAGATACAGTCCATCTACTCCACATCCTCCCAAAATATCTTCAAAAGGGTCTTCATCTGCATAAGACATGACATATGTGGGTAGATCCCAAACATGGGTGAGTATTACAAAACCCAGTAGGAGAATACAAAAACACCAAATAGGAAGAATCAAGTATATTTGGATCATTAAAATATATAAAAATCAATTTATAACAAAAAAACCTTGATATACTCAATAAGGGCATCGTACCACGAGGCTATCACACCCAAATTCCAACCACAAGATTCAGCTTCAAGAAATTCTCCATCTAGGAGAATCTACTCCACGAGCCATGATACCAATAGAGACACTCAGAAAAGAGGTCAAGTTCATTGGGCCACACCGAAAAATGCTTACTTGTCTTAGAAGACCCTAATAATCAGATAGAGGGACATCGCTAAAACCACTCTAGGACACCAGGAACCCATCTGTATCAACCCGTTATGTAGGGGATCATATTTCAATAAAACCACAAACTCTATGAATACCAACTTCTTGATTGAGGATCAACACCCTTCTCATGGAGTTCATTCCAATTCAATAAACCCCACCTAGGTAATAAAGTTGACAGAGGATCACAATTGTGTCTCATGGAGGGACACCACAAACTCAATCTAAGACTTTTCCTCTAGAGGGGATAACAATATTATGATGTGGACATAATATCGCACTAAACCCCCTCAAGGGAAGGGACTAATGAGAAAACCAATCAACTGATACTAGTCTCATATGAAGAGACAAATATCTCCATGTTATCTCTAAGGGATTACACAACTTGTAATTAGAGTACATTGCATTACTTTATCAACCTAGGACTACTTGTGTAGTGATGCTTCACATGACATGTAAATTTGTAAATACATGGCAAATGAGTGAAACACACAACATTAAGAGGTATCTATACACCTTGACTCTATCTCAGGGATGTGTTCATATATCACTGGACGTGCCTGTGTACCATATCATATACACTCGGTCATGTCTGTATCTGATTACATAGTGTGCCCATGCCCGTGCACTCTTGTTCATGTCCATGTACCTTCGGAAGTACACGTTAACCTTTTATAGAGGGTTCACAATGTATGTGATCATGTTAAACGGTGTGTGATATTTAACTTCATATGAAACCCTAACACTGTATCTAGGGGCCCACATGGTTTCTAACAATGGGTTACACACTATGTAAAGTGGGATTTTCTAGATCCCACATGATTATCATCTGTGTCATCCCGTGTGTCACCTGAGCTTCCATCTCTCCAGATAATCTGAGATCATGGGTTATTTTACCATTTCCATCATCTATCATTGGGATCTATGATTATATCTACTTGAAAAATGTCACCGTCAAGCTATCTATCACCGCTACATGTCAAAACTAGTAATAATGGGAATAATAAATTCATCTAATCTGCCTCTAATCATCCACTACCATCATTGAACCATGAATGAACCATCAATAATGATCCATGACTGTAGTATCAATTTTTTGTACCGAAGAATGGTCACAAAACGATAAAATACTAGGTATTTATCAAACCATGATCCAAATAAATTTCTAATGATGAACGTGCAAAGAATGGGGGGAAGAAATATATAAGCCATCCAATGTGATGAAAAAACCTAGTCCTTTTTCATTCAACCTCGATTAATTACCATATAAATAGACGATTCAATGAGGAATATATAAAAAATGAACACTAATCCATCAATTTAAATCTACCAATGATGTGTGTATCAATTATATTTATGTAATTGTACTGTATTCATCCTAGATTAAATAATGGGATGGAGAACACAAATCAAAATTCTACCTATATTTTGGATCAATCATTGATGAAGAATGGTTGTGTGTTACCTGAGTTGATTAGATCCATGAACTTCGTTGGAGAAATGATCCTATATTTGGTCCAGATTCATCATCTCTCACCAAGAATGCTATCAAATAGTCATATATATCTCTATGGTTTGATTAAAAACCTTTAAAAAGGTCTCATAAACTTATATTTAAAGAATATCTATTCAATGTGTTGAATAAAATAGATTCAATCAATTTAGTTAATTCATTTTATTAATTCTTCACCTGTGGAATATTTTTTACTAATGCCATGTTATGATAAGGATTATTTCATACCTAGGGTAAAAACCATATTTTAAACTCAACATTCCCCTCATATTTCTAATTTGGGCCCCCATTAATAAGTTATTCCACATTTTTAAACAAAACTATGCATGTGTATCATTTAATACATTTAACATATTTCAAATATTTATTCTAGGAACAAGGGGTCTCATAATTACACATCATCTCAACTCCTGGTCTCAAAAACCATCCATATAATATCCAAAAATAATACACTCAAAATTTAATACATTAGATAATATTCAATAATATATTTTCAAAATAATAATAATAAAACAAAAATTTTATATCTAATTAAAATATTTTATTTTTAGATTCTAATATATTATTATTAAAAGAATTATTTAATAAAATTTAAAGAAATAATTTAATATTAATAGATTTATAAAACTAAAATATTTGAATTTAAATAAATAATTATAACTATATGTAGGTTAATATCATTTTATACTGAAAATATTTTTTTGAAAAAGTTCATTGTTCACTCACTATAATGTTTTTTAGGATACTAATATTTTATATTGAAATATTGATAATTCTTATTATTTATATATATCAATAGTAATTTTATTAATTTCTATGAAATAAGACTAATAACACATAAAGTATTAAAATAATTTTTTCTATATAATTAGCATTATTTAATTATTTTTGTATCCAAATTTAAAATAAAAATTAATAAATTTTTTAATTTGAACATTACAAAAACTAACTAAATTATTTAATTCCAAATATCAATATTATCATATGATTAATTTTCTGATTCTTATTAAATAATTTATGGTTTTGTGAATTGTTTAATATATTGTTTTTATAAATACCATTCCTTTAATGCAATTATTAGTTCATAATAATGTTATAGAAATTTTGTTAACAAATATATCGAAAAAATACAGATTTAATATATTATATTATAAATTTAACTATATTTATTATAATTTATTAACACATGTTTAATGTTTTAGAACATAAGTAATATTTTTGACAATATTGTTTTTAATACATTCTTTAAATATTATTGTAAAATAAATTTTTATCACGTCTATAAATTGAATAAATTTAAATATATTTAAAATTTGGGATTAGTAGATCTAAATTATATAATATGCATCATTTTATCTTTTAAAACATAGATTATAATTTAATTATGTACAATATAGTTACCGCGATAAAATCTAAAAATATAAAAGTAAAAATCTAAGATTAAATGACCTAAAACGTGTTTAAAAAATTTGGTAGAATTTGCATCTCGAGAATTTCTATACCTCCTCACTTATGCTATTTATTATTTCTAATTTTTGTATCATATTTCCATTATAGAAACTTACCATTATTATTATTATTTGGATATTTACAAAAAACTATACTTTTCACTTATTAATGGGGCACTCCTCTCCTCACTTCCCCTCAAAACACAACCTGCTTAGTTTAGACCAACATATACCCAAGCCTTTATTAATAATTCCTATCCACCTTTCAATAAGAACCGGTCTTCTTAAAACACTATCCCTCAAAATCTTAACCCAATTTCCAAAGGAGATAATTAATAAAGTGATGGATAAATTTCAAACCACCCATTTCTCATTATATCACTTTATGTGAAATTATTTTTCATAAATTTCCATTAAACCATCTTAAAATTATAACATATGTATCAATAGTAAATTGGTATGTTATTATAATGATGAAAAAATAATAAAAAAGCATTCTATTTTACTTTAAGAAAAATGAAAATGTGAATTGTTTATACGTTAAGACTACTACCTCTATGATTAAACATGTTTCATTATCATTTATTGCATATCCTATCTGATCAAAAAGGGTATTTAACTAAATATGTGTGATATATAAATAATATTTATGTTTCTTAAAGGATAAACTATGATCCTTCTTTATTCATCCCTTCAATCATTGAAATTGTCATGCCTAGACTACCATCTCTATAGAATGATGAATTTCATTTTTCACTGCCTTCTTCATGGCCTATTTTAGTTTATATTTTCTGATTATATGTGATATATAAAATTAATTTAAATAACCTAGCTCCAGATCCCTAGAGTCAGTTGTTAAATTATTAAATTAGATTATGATATAAGGAATTGCATCTTGATGGATAGAATAATTTAGTAGTCTTATTAAACTAGACACGTAGATTAAATTCACATTAAAATTGAAAATATTATATAAAAAAGTGTTTTATTTATGAACACCTTATTTAACCTTATAATATCCTTACAAATCACTAACAAAACACTTCTTGTTATCCAAGAAAAATAAAACATAACAAAGGGGTGAGCCTAGATTCATATTAAGGGTAAGAATACGATGAATTTTTTCATGAATAAATAACCATAATCAATATGGTATGGTAAATAACTGAAATTTATAACATTTAAATAGTAACTTGAGACTAATATGAAAATAATAAACATTGATCAAATAAATCCATATATATAATCACATTATCTTGAAACATATCCATGAATATTCTAACTAATTGAATAATAACATGGAGATCAATATCTGATCTCATAATAAGGGAATTCATAATGTCATGAATCATAAAAATAATTTCAATACCTTTCACAATAAATTTTAAAACTATGTTTAAAACCCCATTTAATTTGGCAAAATAATTTATCTTGTGAGACCTACTGATTCATCTACGGGATATATAATTACAAGACCCACCTATTACTTAATAATTGTAAATTATTTCTCATATGAAATGGGTGAAACATAATAAATATAAAATTTTTTATTTAAAAACTAAAATAAAAAATTTCAATTCTTAACCAACTCAATAAACATAATCACAAACCAACTAGAGTAATTTTGTGAATGATAACAAAATTTTATATTCCCAGTAAAAATTATCATATACCATCTAGAGAAATAATAGAGATGGTATCAATAAAATATATCCCATTTATATAATAATTATAATAATGGGTGGATGTCATTGATGAATTGAAACACAAAAAAAATGCCATTAAAAAAATATTTGAGGAAAATAACCTTTTCAATTTGAAAATAATTTTAATAATAAATGTTTAAAAAATATTTTGGAAATAAATTTCATTGAAAATAACCTTTGAATCATATAAAGTAATCATTAAATCATTGAGTGTTCATTATGGAAAGAAATTTTATACATGTCGTATATGTTAAAATACATTCCATTCTCACTATTATAAAAAGGTTAAAAAGTGATTCATTTGGAAAATTAAAAGAATATCACTTCAATTTTTTTTTTAAAATTCAACCATTTTTTAAAATATTTATTTAAAAAATTATTTGGAAAATGTTAAAAATATTTTGTACAATATTTTCAGAAAACATGGATTTGGATGCAAAAATGATTTTTGACTGAAGAGAGAAATAAATTCATATGTTCATAAAAAGAACCTCAATCATTTTAAGAAACAAAGAGAGGGAAAATAGTACTATTACATGAAAAAATTAATGAATACACATAATGTAATAAAAAATATTTATTTTAGTATATAAATATAAAATAATTCCTCAAATAGATACTTAAACATAAACAATCTTGAATAATTATTTGATTGTTAAATACTTCCTTATCACTGTGGTAACATTTGAATCATATAACCCATAAAAGAAATAAAATAAAATGAATATTTAAGTACCATTAAGATAAATATATTCAAGATATAAAATATAAAAAGGGTTATTATATATAACACAGAAAGGATGAAGTGGTTAATAGGGAATATGTCTCAAGGATGTAAAAGTGATACGAGAAACCCTTAACTCGTGATTGAATTCCTTCATATGTATTAAAAACTACTATACAATAAATATTGGTTTATTATACATATATTATATAAACATAATCATATATTTCATACCATATATTATTTATATATATCATTTTATAACCATTTCATTAGCGATTCTTTCTTGAAATCATAGTTTCTGATGATAAATGCATCATTTTTCATATATGTTTTGGTTCGATAATTTTACTAATGTGACTTTGATCATGGTTAAATAATCTATAGTATTTTATAAATGATATAAATATTATATTTATTCATTATATATATATTTATTTTAATATATAAAATTTTGATATAGAAAATGGATTACACTATTCATGTAGACAGTAGGTCGTACGTATGAATGAATATTTTTTCCATTTTTTATCAATGGATGTAACGAAATGGAAATACATGTAAATTAACCTTTAAAAAATCATTATTATTTCATATATATAATTTATTTATCAAATACATATTTATTACCATTCATGTAAAAACAAAAACAAAAAAATTTCACATCACTTCATGGAGGCGGTAGTCCTCACGTACGCACGAGCGACGTTACTATTTTCCAATGGATTGGAAGGTTAGAAGTTATATTTGATATTATATTTCCATAATTATTTTTATTTAATAAATATCACATATATTTATTTTTTTAACCTTACTACCTTTCATGTAAAGCATAATTGAAAAATGAATCACATCGTTTCATGAGGTTGTAGTCCACCATACACACAAGTGACGTTATCATATCCCCTAAAAATGGATATTAACAAGGTATATGTCATATAATAATTATTTAAGAATTATAATTTCAAAAATATAATATAAATATGTTTATTTAATCTTTATATCCATCCTTGAATGTCGGTGATGGAAAACTAATTATATTTGTTCGCGAGGATGTAGTATTCCTTATATACGATAGATAGTTTTGTTTTCCATTTGATAGAAGAAGAGATGGATATTGGTTATAAAATTAATATAATAACATATAATTAGATTTTAGATTATTTTATTATTTAATAATATTTTAAGGTAGGTGAATAATAAATAAAATAAAAACACTCATTTAAGAACATTATATCTTCTTCTGACGACCTATTTAGGTTTACATCAAATGAATTAATAGGTTGTATTTATAAGAAAAGTACTATAAGATGTTGTGAGAGTACTTGGTAGGAGATTTTTTTATTTATTGTATGAAAAAAATGTTTTTGGAAGTGTGAAGATGAGATGAGAGTGGGTGACCTTTAATAAGTGGGGGAGAGGACACATAAAAAAATTTTAAAAATAAAAGTGTACCTACATTTTTCACATTCCTAAAGGATAAAAAACAGGTAATTATCAAAAATATAATGTATTAAGGTCAAAATATGTCCATTAAATGGTATACAAAAAAGTTTTAGGTTATTTTTAACCCTTATCTTCATAATTTAACCTCATGGTAAACCCATTTTCACCTTAATCATGGTAATAATTGTTTTTTTAATATTTTCACTATTAATTATTATAAAATATTATATTAAACTTATTATATAATATAAATTAGTATTATTCCATACCTGAAATCCATTTTTCCATATCTAATTCCCTGAATTGGAAGAATTTAAATTAAAATGAATCCTTTAAAGGCATCACAGAAAAGATTTTTCCAAAGAAAAATATCCACATTTTATAATGTTTTATATCAAAATTCAATATAAAATTGATTAAAATAACCTAAACTAGATATATTTTAATATAATTTTACTAATTTTACTTTAAAACCAATTTAAAATAAAAATTACCTTTTTAAAAAATTTAAACAAAACATATGTTCTCAGTGAAAGTAAATATTTTTCACTATTCATCAAAAAGTGATATTTTCATAAAATTCTAAAAAAATAACCGAAAGATAATTTTGAAATTTATATTTCAAAAATGTTTTTTGTTTTAAATATTAATTTTCAAAAAGTGATAAAAATTAATTTTAAATTTTGTTTGCAAAACGCGACTAATACTCATTTTAGAAAAATACTGTCTTTCAGAAAACATTTCTTTTTATTTCAAATGATTATAATTTTATTTATAATCAGTATATTACCAAATAATTTATTTTATAAATTTCTTATAAATATAATTTTTATAATTTAGTTAGTCTTATTCATACCCTTTAACTTAATAGGTAGGTTATAATGGTCATGTTTGAAGAATAATAATTTAATAGAGTATCACGTTTTATTTAAACCTAGTTTTTTGTGCAATATAAGATATCAAAGAGGTTGAAATTATTTAAATAGAAATATATTATAAAGTATTGGGGTTTTATATTCTCTTATAATCTTATTTTTTCATGTCATACATGATATCTAACATGATGTTCCTTTTATAAAATCTCAATTTGTTACATTCTACCCCCTAAAATAAATTGCATCCTTAAAATTTAATCATGATTATGGTAATAAAATGTTTGAAGTTTTATAAAAACAATATCTAATCCCACATCATAAAAAGTATTAATAAAACATCATCACGACAATAGAGGAAGGGATGTATGAATGTCATCCATAATAACATGAACTATGTGTAAAAATTGGATAAAATTGGTGGAAAGTAAATATATGTGCATAGAAGATGTAATAAACCAACTCGGGTCAACTAGACAAGCCACCTCAACTAGCCCATCAGATGATATGGGTAAAAAAGGATAACCAAAACAAGTCATGAAAATAATAAAAACCAGACATATAGATAAATTAAGAAGTAGAAACAGATGGGATACCACCAAATACATACAATCCAAGACAAGAACAGGATATACCAAAAAGTAATTCAAAACCCCATGTGACCAATAGTCACCTCTAGACCATCCCAAACTGAAAGAAGTAGAAAAAAGATAAGTAAGTATAATATAAGATGCTATTCCCATTACCTAAAGTCACAATTAGGGTGTTATCAAATTCCTTGCAGGATACCTCTATAGTTTCTATACATAGTCTAATATCAAGAATTAAACAATTCATGATTTTTAAAAAACTGTTTTACAAAGCATTTTTATGAATCAAAACCATTTATAAATAATTTACCCTTTTTGTCCATTGGTTTTCATAAAATAAATTCACATTATCAAAACCCAAAATATGACAAGTATAAGTGATAAATATAGGTAATCATATCCATACATCAAGAGGTATACAGGTAAACACATATCTAGGAAACAACCTATCATGCAAAGCTATGAGATACAACCTCATATATAAAAATCATTGGGTAACAATCCAAGATAATAATAATCATGTTATAAATAACCATAAATTAAAAAGAACCTCACATATTGGGTTACAACCTATGGGAAATTATGTACTAGACACTAAAAATCCTAAACAAGCATAACATTAGATCCAAGCAATATCATGTATTACCAATCAATGTAATAAATGGTAAACTATGAGTGGCACAAATCATAGTAGGGATACCCTTTTATCTTTCATGATGCTCCCAAGGTTCCCAATGTGTATTTAAAAAAAATTAATCCAAAACCATGCTCTCAATTCTATAAAACATTTTTTAAAGCCAATTAAATTTTCCCAGTAGTTTGGAAACACATTTCCAAATCAAGAAAATCAATTTTCAATAAAAACACCTTTTGAAAACATTTACCTTTATAAAAAATAATTAAAAACCATTTATAACATCAAATAAATAAACAACCCAAAGTAATTTACCACTAATGAAATTAAATTTATTGAATTAAACTATTTTATAGAAAAACCAACACCAACACGATAGAAATCTACGTGCTTTCTACAATGGTGATCAGAAATTAAGAGAAAGACATTAGAAATAAAAGGAATGACAAGAAATTGAGAAGGATCAATATAAAACATTATATGATCACAAATATGTATCCTAATTACATCCAAAACCGAAACCAAATAATATACATAAGGATTACTAACCTGGAGAGAATAAATCCAACCAAAATGCTAATCAATCATTGAATAAAGCAATCGGGATGGGAGGGTGTCGCCCAGATTTTACTATGGTATGCTTCGAGTCAATAGAGGTTTTATTCAAGTCGAATGAAATAAAAACTAAGTAAATCCATATTTTTAAAACTACCCCTTATGATACATACATAATGGGTAATATAATTACACATTATGTAATACTCAACACTTGTATACAAAAATAACCAATAATTATTTTATTACAACCCATATTTTTTCCATTAAATGATTTTAACCTATTACATAGTGTTTAAAACACTCACGATGTATATCCAGTTCACAACTTCTACCTTGCTACCATTACTTGTTGTGTACTTTAATTACAAGACATGTAAGTGTCCAACGAATAGAAAAAACTATAGGTCTAAGTGGAAAATTCCAAAAAATACATGAATTTATCATTATAAGTATCCTACCAATTCCTCTGGCATTAAACACCCAATGGAAAAGGAAACTAAAAACTAAGGTTAAAACTTAACTGAGAGAAAGGTAACAGGGTGTTATAATCTCCCCACCATACACTTTATTCCCCTATAAATCCCTCAAGATCTTGGATCCAAAAAAAGAGAAAGTCATTTATGCCTCATTAATGAATTTCTATCCCATGTCTTGTGACTATACTATCCATAATAACTTAGAACCTAGACCAAGGGGATCATTTTACCCCACAATACCTTATCTTGGAGATCTATAAACTAAACTAGCCAATCAACTAAAGTGGTATTGGGATCAAGATCAACATCCTCCCATCTAATCACATGGTAAAGATTTGGTATATATATTCTTAATTAAGAAACGTGAAACATTTCATGGATTGATGTGAAACCATATGGTAAGTGAAACTGATAGGCCACCCCTAGTCATCCAATGATCTCAAAGGGGCCCACATACTTGGTGCCAACTTACCTTTCTTACCCAACTGGCAATGTCCCAAGCAATATAAAACTATTAGAAAGACCCGATCACCAACCTCAAACTATAGAATCTAATATAAAGGGTTCACATAGAATTTTTAAAAACTTGGTGATATGTTAAAATCCCTCAAGATCAACTACACCATCTTCATCATCTCTGAAACAACACTTTACCCAACCAAAGACCACTCTACTAAATATTCATAGCATAAGGGAGATCTATATGGATGCCCATACCAAAAATCTATGGGAACCATTTTTATCTATGCCCAAATACTATTTTCATAAGAAAACTAAACCAAAGGAAAATTATTTTCTGATGATCCTGTGAATTCAAGCACACAATCCCAGATCATATCCTCTAGAACCTAGATAACCCTCTTTGTCTATGTATCCATCTATGGATGATAAGGTATTCTTAATTTAATATAGTAAACCATTGACTCCTGTAAATATTTCTAGAACCTAGACGTAAAACACAGATCCTTATCAGAAATAATTATAGACAGAACCCTATGAATTATCACAATCTATCAGACATACAAGTCCCTATAATATTCCATTTTCTTCATCTCCATAATAGGTAGGAAATGCATTGATTTCATGAGTCATTAAATGATCACCCAAATCACATCTTTTACACTAGTAAACCATGGAAAACCAATGATGGAATCCATGGAAATCTCATCCCACTTCCATACCATAATGGGTAAGGGCGGTAATAACCCTATAGGTATCTAGTTATCCACCTAAATTATTTGAAAAGTAATGCACCATGAAACAAAATCCACTATCGATCATCTCATCCTTTTCCAAAAATACTAAAGCCTCATGTTATTACACATCATGGTAGCTCTAGGGATTATATATTTACATGAATGGCGTCCACTATCCAACAATCCAATCTCAAGGGAAAAAAACAACCAACTTGATACAGAAGCATCAAGATCCACTAGGAGATTGAGACCACTCACCTGAGGTCTCCCCACTAAATTCTTTCACTAAAGTGTTGCCACTTAATGTATTTAACCTACTCAATATGAACTTACTCATTTAAATTTGGGTCATCTTTCATTGAATCCAAGAACACCTGTCCACCAACCTCTTCTACTTCCAAGCTCATCTCAGCAAACAAACTCATCATAGAACACTCCTAAACTAATTACTTCACAGCTTATGTTGGAAATTTTTTGCCCTCACATTGGAAAACACCTTTCAATTCCCAGGGGTATAAGAAATATAAAAACAAAATATAAAGATACTCCACCCAACATCTCTATCACAAATTCAGATCCCTCTGAGTAAAAATTTATTATAGGCTCTTATGATCAGAATACACCATAAACTTCTCCCCAAAGAGATAGTGACACCGTGTTTTTAGTGAATACATAACAAATGACATTATAAGATCATTTTAAGGGTATTTCATCCCATGAGTACATAATTGGTGAGATCCATAAGAAAAAAACTGTTTCCCCTACATCAAAACACATCCCGAACTCATACCATAACCATGGAAGAAAACATAATAACTTGACCCTAGTTCCAAAAATATAAAATCTAATTATAAATTAAATATTAACTTCATGTCCTCAAAATAACTCTGACACTTGTTATTCAATTCGAAATTTACATCCTTACAGGTTAATTTTTTCATTAAAGAAGCAAGTTTGGAGAAGTCTTGAACACACCATCTATAGTAACCAACCAAATCCAAAAATCTCTAGATCTCAAACCCATTCCTGGGATACTTCCAGGACATAACTTCCAATACCTTTTTAGGATATACTGATATTCTTATATCCGATATAACATTCCCTAAAAAATTCACTTCCCAAATTTGTCTTGGTATGAACTTTCCTTCTACACTATTAGAAAAAAACACGTTGATACCCTGTCATGACCACTGAGACTGGTCTTGAAGAAAAATGATCACTCTTACACATCCTCTTCTCGGTAGAAGATACTCCCTAGATAACCACTGAACCAACTAATGATCCCCCCAAACCTGTCTTCCCAACTATGTATGACTCAACTAAAGATGACATTTTAGCTACCTCTATAATGGTTGGAAGGAATATGAGTATCAATATTGACCACATATCATTCCATATTGCTAAATCAAATTTTAGAGCCTTTTTGTACTCCTTGGTGGTATGCTCTGATTTGAGATACACTAATTTTCAAAATGGGTAGAATACTAAATAATAATATGATCCCCCTTCTATAAGTTCAGAAACTCACAGTAATTTTCTACATGAACTATATCTAGATAAAACCAATGGTTAATTATTTTTTTGAAGGAAGACCATGTAAGATCCTCATGAAACATAACTTCCCCAATATAGTCCCACCATCTCCTTCCCAATCCCTCAAGAATATACCTGGAAAAACCCACCTCAATGTCTTCAGGAGTCTTCTTGAATTTAAAGAGACACCTTATCATCCCAAGATGCTCCTAAAATTCCTAGGGTCCCTTTTCACCATCAAAGATAGGTGGATGATTATTAGTAAATTCTGAGCCATGATCTAATATGTGGCATAGGTTCCCGACACCCACTTTTCCTAGAGTATAAATAGTATGGACAACATCTTCTACCAAGGTGGGGTCCACTAAAGGATTTTCCTAGAGAACCTGTCTCATAGATTCCACTCTTGAATTTGGAAGAGATATTCTTGGAGGTATTGTATAAAAACAACTTCAGTCATGAGCAAAGTCCAAAATCATAGGGCCAAATTTAGTTATTGATAAAAAATATTTTAAACATTAATAATTAAAAAAACCATGAAAACCTATAATTAAAAAGAACAAGCCAATTAAAATAAATATCCCATACAATTAATTTAAATGACATAAAACTCCATGTCTCAAACTTGGTAAAACTCCAAGACCACCCATGGTAACTCAGTTTCAGTCATGGAAGTGAGCTGGCAAGGCCCCTTTTTTGCACCTATTATCTGAATTCCAAAGTTCCTAACTTCGGTATACCCAAGACACAAAAAAAAATTAAAGAGGGATAAAACACTTCAAACTGAGCATCCTTATGATTCCAAATCATAACAAACCAACCAGGGTCAACTAGATAGGCCACTTAAACCTTCCTGTCACATTATATTTTTAAATAAGGATAACTAAACTCATATTGAATATAAGAAAAATAAGACATACAGTTATAGTATGAAGAATAAATGGATGAGATACCACAAAATACATACCATCCAATAGAAAAAAGTATAAACTAGAAAGTAAGTCAAAACCTCATTTGACCAACAGTCTCCTACAAACTAACCCAAATTGAAAGTAGAAACAATAAGAAAAGAAATTATACTTCAATATGATCTCCCCTTTACCTGAATCCTATAATAAATCATCTAAAAATTCCAACAGAAACAAGTAGGGTGTGGTCCAAATCCTATTAGGATACCACCACCATTTCTATATAATTTCTAATATAATTAATTCAATAATTCAATCCATAAAAAAATTATGAGGAATTATTATAAATACAAACCATTTATAATTTATTTCCCTATTTTATCCTTTTGCTTTTATAAAGGAATTATATATTCTTGGACAAGAAATATGAGAAGTAGAAGTGATAAAAATAGGAAATCATATCCATTCATAAAGAGGTATATAGGTAAGCACATATCCATGAAACAACCTATCATGTGAAGTTATGAGATCCAACCTCATATATAAAAATATATGAACAACAATAATTGATAAAAATAATCATTGTGATAAATAACCATAAATAAAAAATCACCTCACATATTTGGATCTAGCCTATGGGACACTATATAATAGACACTAAAAATGTTAAACAAGCATAACATTATATCCAAACCATATTGAGTCATACTAGTTGATATTATAAAAGGTTACCTCCCAGAGGTGAAACACACCCTAAGGCTACCTGTGTCTCTTTCTAGATGCACCCATGGTTCCCAATGTACGTTTGTTAAAATTCAACCAAAAACCATGCTAAAGATTTTATAATTTTTTTTAAATCCAAGACAATATGATTCTATGTTTGAAAACCCATTTCCAAATAAAGAAAATCCATTTTCAAGAAAAAACACTTTCTGAAAAAATTTACTTTCCAAGATATCATTTTAAACCATTTATCACTTGAAATCAATTAACAACCCATAGAAATTTATAACTAATGATGTTCAATACATCAAATTAACCAATTTTATAGAAATTCTTACCTCAACACAGTATAAATAAAAATTATTTCAAAAACGGTAGATGAAAATTATGAGAAGGAATTTGAATGAAAAATAATTCCATGAAACTAAAAATATCAATAAAAACACCATCTGATAAAAAATCTAATACTAAACCATATCTGAAACCAAAATAAAATAAGAAATAAAAGGATTACCTATGAAAATAGAACAAATCCAACCACAATGGAGATAAATTGATGAACAAAGTGATACATATATGATGGATTCACAAAAAATCACCTAGGGTATACTCCGGGTCGAGGGAGGTTGGCTCAAGTCGAATGAAATAAAAATCCAGTTGCGTTGTCATCTTAAAATAGTCCCTCATGAGACTTATACGATGTGTAATATATTTACACATAATGTAATCCATGACTCCCATATATATCGAAAAAATAATTGCCTTTATATTATAAACCGAATGTCTCCCATTATAATATGTGGGCCTGTTGCATAACATGTAAACCTCTCATGTTTTTTATGCAGTTCACAGATTCTACCCTATGGTCATTACATGGTGTGTACGTAAATTAAAGAACATGTAAGTTTCCACCACATAATAAAAAATTAATTTATAAGCAAAAAAATCCAAAAAATCCCGAACTTCACCATTACTGGTATCCACCCAATTACTTTTTAGAATTAAACACAGAGTGAAAAAACCAAAAAACAAAGGTTAAAACATACTTGAAAGAAATGTGATCGGGTGTTACAGAAGAAAATAATAAATCATAATGGAGAGAGATAGATATCATTGATTACAAGATGGTGGGTGATCCAAATAATTTCAATGAAAAGAACAAGGAATCTATAAAGGGTGAAATAACAGTTGGATCTTCATAAATTAAGGTAGTAGTATAAAAGTTTTGTTTCTAGACCATTTTCCTAGATTTGAGGAAATATTTTACTCTATAAACTATGAATAAAATGAAATATACATATTTGGAAATTTTATTTTCATCCTTTAATATTTTTCCACTAAAATATAATTCTTTCTCTAAACAATGGGTACTCAAGATGAATTTTAATACCTGAAGCACTAAAATAAAATTGAAATAGATAAAATGATTCTAAAATATGTTATCAAGATATTCCTCCTATATTTTGACCTTAAAAAAACTAAATGATTCAAATAAGTTATCCAATAACACAAAAATTTCAACTTCAAACATTTGGTAAATAGTTAACCTTAAAACCTTTAAAAAATTTGTCTGACCGAATTCAAAGTCTAAAAGAATTAGAAGGGATGTCCCTAAATTTTAAAAATACAAAAACCAATATTTTCCCCAAACAATATAATGTAGATATTAATGTCACATGATAAATATTTATATAATTAATGAATATGGGACCATAATTATAGGTATAATATGATAAAAATATAATTAATTCTTTTAGAGGTTAAAATATTATTTATTTCATTAATTAAGAAAGCAACCATAGATCATAAAGAATCAATGAAACATGATTTTTATCGATTTCACATTCAATGATAAATACTAATACACTCATGAAAGGCGTTTTAAACAAAATAAAAAATTATAAATCATCCATAATAGTAACTTTAATGATATATTAATAATAAAAATTTAATTTAAAATTAACATGGATACTTATTTTATTAAAATAGTACAAACAAACCAAGCTATAAACTCCCAATGTGGAAAATCGATAAAATTAATATAGGGAATAAAATTTTTTGATGAGTAAACATGAAAATGGATATTATAATTGTATTAAAGAAATTTATTGTGATATTTATGTTTTTTATACATGAGGTTAAAGTATATTAATGTAATTTAGTAACAATAGGTAAGGGTTTCCATCTCAATTTCCTTTCATCGAGACATGTTTTTGTTATAAACCATGTTTTATTTTTTATGTTTCACATACCACCCAAATATAAAATTTATATCATTATTATGTCATATTTCATGATATTGAATATCCCATTTCATGTTAAATTTCTAATGGGATGTTGGTTTTAATGTTCCTTAGGTTGTTAGGGTTTTCATCTCAAATTCCTAACATTGAGACATGTTTTGTTTTATACACATATATTTATTTATGTAGTGTATATGAAATATATTTGAGATATCATGTCCTGAATTTAATTTTAATTATGTTATTTTATAATTCATTTACAATACCACTATTTCAATAGATTTTTATTAAAATGTTATTCAATCCATGCCGTTTTTATTAGTCTTAATTATGATTCTTTGAAACATGTTAAATGTTATGAACCACATTCCATTTGTATGGTGTTTTCTTTTTTTACTATCCCATGAATTACATAAACATTTTTTCCTCGTATTTCATGGTATTTTATAGCCCAATCATGTTTCCTTGTTCAATTTTACATTGATTCAATTATTAAAGCAGTAGTTAGGATTTTTGGAAACTCAATTTTTGTTCATTGAGTTATGAATATTTATTGAACATATTTCACATATGTTGGAAATATTTTCACCTTAGATTTTATTTTGTGGAATTTTATAATTTTTAATAGGTATATAAATTCCTATAATATATAAACTTTTAAAAATATTTCTCACTATAAGGGATATTTTATTTCAAAACAGTCCACTTTCTTTCTCTAGATAGATTATGATCGTCGTATTATAGTATTGAAAAATACTCATTATTCTATATGGTGTTAACATCACATATCACATATCATAGATTGAATGATGTTCATATATATTTTTTTGATAATATATTAGTATGGGGAAAGGTATTTTTGTACCATATATTATTATTCCAATATGGATGATTATTGGAAAGTGGACTATATATTGTTTAATAATACACTTTATTTCTCAGGATGGGTTATGATCATGTTATACATTTATATACATACTGATAAGTATTTACATTATTTATTATTATTGGATATGAAATCTGGTTGTTCATATATTGATATTTTATATCTTCATTATACGGTATCCATGTCTATGTTCTACCAAAGGCTCCATATGGAATGGTGTGAAAAGTCCTATTAACTCTTATGTTGACTATGTTGTATGTAATCTAATGATGGGTGCATCCCATAATTATAAATATCCTCAATGCATCAATATGTCTCATGATACAAAACATGTTTAGGTATTTTTTGTATGTCTACCCAGTTTATCAAGACATCTTTACTGCGCTCTTGACGACAAGAATATTTATTTCCATGGGGCCTTGATATCATGTTTTTAATATCTGACATTTTTCATTCCATCAATATGAGATCATTATTTCTAAAATCCATGTTTTTAGATATATTCATAGATATAACATGATCTTAATTTCTAGTTGATTATAGATTCATGTTGTTTTCCTATTCTTATAATAATATTTATTCCATTTTTACACCATGTTTTCTTAAGTTATGTGGTTTCCTTACCGCACATTTCTTATGTTTACATTCCTAGGGTTATGAATAAAACTATGACACATGAAATGTTTTTAAGGATATTATGTGATGAATAATATATGGGAGATGTTGCAGATATATCATGAATTAAGTAGTTTCATATATAGTGAAAACATGTTTATTATTTTATATATACATGGGATTTATTACTTTATGATGTATCCAAATTCTCTAATTATATATCCTTGAATAGATCCTTTAAATGTAAGACATTCCATAATTTTTATTGAATTTTTAATTATGGATGGTTATATCTATAAGGATCATACAATAAACATTACATAGTCTTGAAAATTTAAATATAATGCACTTATTACATTCCCAAATAACTTTTTATTTTAGAGTTGTATAGAATTAGTTCATAAAAAATACATGACAATACACAATCATACAATGTATATACTACTAAAACAATATCCATTTCTTCTATAATACATTTTTTAATAAAACATGTATTCTTCACAACATTTATCTTTTCTTATTATTTTCACTTAACCATACTTAAACCCTATGAAAATTAATTTAAAAATTAGGATGAGAAAAAATACTCAAAAAAGGATATAATTAGAATGAGAGAATCTGTTAGTCCATGTGTAACACCCCGAGCATCCATGATACGCTTCTCTTTCAATAATTCAATAGCTTGCATTGTACGCAAGTTTTAGGTTCTAACACACAACGACCAATCAAAATAGCCATTATGAATAGTAATACCCACTTTTTAAAATTAAATATATTTTATATTTCATAATGGAATTCATTTTTGGATTCATAATATTGAAATTAACCTATTTTGAATTTTTGGTATTTTTCTGAGAACTTCCAATTTTTTATGAATACTGAAAAATAATTAAAAACAACTTTTTTAATCAAAATAATTTATAGTGATAAATTATACTATTGAGTGGTTTTAAAGTATAATTATAATATATTTTTATCATTTTATCCAATGGTTGTCATTATAATTAATTTCACTTTGAAATTGGATATAAACAATTGTCAATCTTTTGATATATATTGTTTCTTAAAAACACGCTATTTGTTGTGATAGTGGGAATTAATTATAAAATTAATTAATTCAACTTATATGTTTTGAATTTTGTAAAATATAAATCATTTTTGAATTTGGAATATCAAATATAGCTTAGAGTGAATTTTTGGTATTTTTCTGAAAAACATCAAATTTTGATGAATAGTGAAACAACTAAGTGGTAGTTTAAAAACTATTTTTTGTGTAAATGAAACATTACCACTTCTGTGTAATGAATTTCAAAAATCCGACATACATGGTTGTCATTATGAAGTAAAATGTAGTTCAATGGGATTAAAATAATTTTTGTTGAATAGTAACTTTTAAGTTTAATTAATCGCGATTAAAGGTAATTAGTGAAATTTAAGGTAAAAATGATATTATAAAAATATGAAAATACCTTTACACATGTTCTACACTTATTGGATGAGTCATGGCCGACAGAGACAATCCATGGGTCAACTTGGGGACCCCATGGAGCCACTTTGGTAGGAAAATGACATTAAAAACTTTTTATTTAATGTTAAAACAAAAATGTCACAAACATGAGTTGTTTCACTAATTTTTTTTAAATGGGGTTATACAAGTCATATTTTTGACTATAAATATTCATTATAAATCGAAAAATATTTCCTACATCATGATATTTTTTTTATAATTTTTAGACATTAAATAAATTAAATTATTTTTGACACCTTGATGATGGTGTGATTACCTCATAATTTAACGATTTAAATAAAATGAAAAGATAATATAAAATCTAAGACTTACACATGTCAAAAACCTATTGGATGAGTATATTTAGAACCCTTATCACCTTATCCTCAAAATATATAAGTGTGGGACCTTTAAAATCCGAAACTCATTATATAATAAAGTAACATTTCAATCATTCCAAGAGCGCCCCTCCTCTCCTCTTATAAAAGGCCCCCACCTCTACCACCTTATTCAAACCTTCAAAGCCTTTTGGATCAGAAAAAATCTTCCCAAATACTCTCCCAAATTCCCTCTATTACTCCTATAAGCCTCACTTTGGGCATAATTCTTCCCAAGGAAGCCTTTGGCTCAAATCAAAAAAGAGTTACCCGATTTTAAGGTAATCTATTCTCTTATGTTATTTTGTTTTATTTTTCTTCTCCAACCCCTTAAACTCTTTTTATTACTTTATTTTGTAAAAAAACCCATATCTTCAATATATTAGGATGTTTTTATAAGAAGTATTAGATCTACAATTACACACACCTACATCTAATGGTTAAAGAACATACTATTTTTGTGGATGGTGAATTTCTGCCTCACGAAACGATGATTGTTCAACACTCATATAACACCTTCAAAGGTGGACATTAAGATGTCACTATAATTATATATGATATATAATATTTTTATGTTTTACTTAAGCTTATGTATTTTTCATTTATGGCATACCTTTATGGTTTCCATTATGGGTAAACGCGATATCTTCATTTTAGGAAGTGCGGACTACCACCCACTCAAAGTGATTTGAATCGTTAATGCCATATGTAGGATGTATAAAGGATAGAGTAAATGGTATTATACATTATATTATACTGTAATTATAATATAACTATATATAATAATGATTTCATTCCATTAAATACGAAATAGAAATGAAAGTAGCGTTCATGCGTACGTACGACTTACCGTCTCCATGAACGGTGCATTTCATTTCTTTCCTCTAAATGTTATGTAATATTATAAAGGCAAGTATATACTGGATATATATGATATATATTATATCTAAATAATGAATATAATTCTAGATGTAATGTATATTTTACCACATGAACAACTTGTAATTATAATAAGTTTATTTTTGACTCAAGTACCAAAGATCGACAAAACAACTGTTATTAACTTAAATAATTACATAATGTTAATAACATGGTAATAAGTGATATAAGAGGAATAATGAACTTGAAAAAGGTTCTTAAGAAATTATAAATTAACTCTAGTTTATTATCCCTGAGGTTAAAGAACGATCGAGTCAAGTCGGACACGAGGTAAGGGAACTTCTTAACCCAATTTCCGTTCTTTGGGTTAATCTCCTACTTTCAAATTATTTCATGATATTATTATGTCCTATATTGTATTTTTACTTTATTTATGTTTACTTATAGTGAATACACATAATAGATCTATTATATTTAAAAAATTATCTTTGTAAGGACTTCGTCTCAATCTCCATTCACTGAGGCATATTTTGTTTTATACACAAATTTCTTTTATACTGTGTATAAACCCCTTGGACTTTTACGTTTATTCAAAAGGAATATTTTTATATGATGTGTTTTACTAAACAAAAAAAAGGAATGTTTTTCTTGTCATACGTATGCGGCGACAATGACATCTCTGTCGCCATGACCATTATTTGAGTTTCGGCTTCCTCAACAAGCTATAACTTTTTTTAAATGAAAAATAAATACCAAGTTTTAATTTTCTTTTATTTTGGTATTGAAAATGGTTTTGATAATGTTTTTATTATATCAATGTGTTGTATTGATATATTGTGATTGAAATGTGGAAATTTTATGTTTCCTTTATGCATGTTTTATGTGATACGATTATGTTATGGTTTATGATATTTTTAAACCTGTTCATATGAGGAATGCATTGGACTTAATAAGTGATGGGTAGAGCCCGCTATAGCTCCTCGATTTATTGGAAGGTCTCATGAGACAAACTAGTGTCTTGGCACGAGGCCTTGAAAAAATATTATTTGTAGTCTTGGCACGAGGCCTTGGCTACATGGTTATGATAGTCTGGAATTATTCATTCCATCATTATGAAAGTGGTTATTGATATTGCATGTGATTATTCGACCAGTAGAATATCCATGTGAATAAGTAAATGGAATTATTTAATTTTATTTTTACCATATTATGCTTAAGTTCAAGTTTAAAAAGGCTTTTGTTTTAGTTATACATTGCCTTAAATGTTAATGTTTATTTGTGAAATCTTCCACAATATTGTTATCCTTACTGAGCATCTGAGATCACCCCTTTCAATGTTTTAATATTTTCCAGGATGTGAAGAAGTATTTTATGAATGAGCTGTAGGGATAGTGAGAAGAGTATATGAGTGTGGACTATGGAGACTTTGTTATTGTAGTTTTTCACTTTATGATGTAATGTAACATTTATGAATGTATCTAGTGTTTCCAAGGCTACTAAACTAATCGGTATTTTGAGACTTGATATTTTGTGATCATGCCAATGTTACGCAATAATGCACCGACTCTGGGTAACTGGGGTCGGGGCGTTACAGTTGGTATCAGAGGCAGTTTAGTACTAACCTTGGAAGCTAGATTTAGATAAACTCTGATTAGAGCACATAGACCTAGGATAAAATTTGAGGATTAGTATAGAATAACTTCCTAGAATTTTGGTATTATAGATATTTTTGTGAGTTTCTGAGTAATACATCCCTGTCTAGATACGAGCAGGTAGAGGCGACACTGGCACAGATGTACCTAGGGGTAAAACCTGAAAACACCGCTTTGAGCTAGAATTGAACGGGAACTGGTGTACGACAACGGGCCTTGCTGCACTCTTGGTTACAACACTCCCGGGGGATATGCATATGATAATTCTCATTTTCTTTACAAACCATTATCAAGGGTTTATGAGTATATACTTCCTCAAAGAAAACATTTCTTTTTATGATTATGGATTATATCCATAAATAGTTCAATTTATGTTAAGTGTTTTACAAGTATGGAATTATGTATTTCGATTTATAAACTAATCTTGTTTTTGACATTGTTTAGAAATGGCGCCTAGTGAAAGGAATGGAAACCATATCAATGCACGAACTCTATATAGGGATTTCCCTCATTCTCAAGATAATTATAATGGATTTGGTGATACCACTGGTGCTGATCAGCTTATCACCTTACTGGGACAACTCACTCAGGTTATGAATAATAACCTTAGTCGTATGGAGCACCCTGATCCACAGTGTGGAGGATCAATGTTAGATCGCTTCATGAGGTAGCAACCACCAACATTTAATTGGTGTACAAATCCATTATTAGCTGAGAAATGGATAAACTACTTAGAGAAAATATTCCATGCCTTGGGGAGTAGTGAAAGGGAAAAGTTTATCATGGTAGTTTACCGCCTCACTGGAGATGCTGATCAATGGTGGTCATTGATTCAAAACACAAAGGAAGATGATGAGGTATGAAATATGGAATGGAGGGAGTTCAAAGAGATTTTCTTAGAAAAATAATTTCCTCGTGACCATCAAGTAGATATGGAAAGGCAATTTCTGAGTCTGAGACAAAAGGAGGATGAGAATGTCGCAAATTATGAGGCTAACTTTACAAGGTTAGCGATGCATGCTACAGATTATTTACATAACCCAAGAAGTAAGATCGATCATTTCTTTGATGGGTTAAAACCGTTTCTCCGTCGAGCATTAGTATCACAACATTTCTCAACATATGAAGATATAGTCTCGTGTGCTATCAAGACAGAAAATGAATTCTCTAAATCTTATGACAATAAAGTAAATAATGAGAAGAAGAGAATGGTGGAACAAGAGAAAAATAAATGGAAAAAGGGAAAGAAGGATTTTCCATTATGCGATAATTATTGGAAGAATCACCCTGGTACTTGCCTAAAGGTAATGGGAGTTTGTTACAAATGTGGAGAAAAAGGTCACCAGGCTCGTGATTGCAAGGGAAAGGAATAGGCTATCAATGTTGAATGCTACAATTGTAGGGAAATGGGGCATTATGCAAATGAATGTCCTAAGAGTCAGGGAAAATTACCTCAGAAAAGGCCAAGGGATCAAGGAAAATCTTATACTATTACTACAGTTGAAGTGGAATAATTAATGTAATGGTGCTTTTGGACTCAAGGATTATATTCTGGTTATAAGAATAATGTGATATATATAAGGATTGTACTGCAATACCTTTTGTTTTCATTAAGGTTTTAATATGATGAAGGTAATCATATTTTTAGTATGTGACAATAAGAGAAAATTTACTTTGTTTGGGGAATCTGATGTTACAATTGATTTAGGAATTTAGAGACCTTTTAGAGAAAGTCTGGACAAATGTATTTTGGATAACTATAAAGGTTGGAATGGATTAAGTTGAACTTTGGATAGTATTGTTTAAGGTTAAAACATTTATGAAGATTACTTTTGGAATATTATAATACTATATTTTTAGGAAAAGGACAACCTGCAGGTCGGGGGATAACCCGTCGCGTCGGACAAAGCTGTAGGAATCAAACCCACCACCATAGTGTGACAGGCCTTTATTACCTACCACTATCCAACAAGAAGTCCCTGGTTATTACAAAAAATGTTTTCCTAATTTAAATGGTATGTGTTAATATTTGGAACCTTATACAATTATGATAAATAGAATAATTTTCAGTTCTGTTACCTTTTAGAGTGAAAGATGGCTTTGTGGTAAAAATTTATTAAAGAATGAAAGTCTACATGACAAGTATGTATATTCCCTTACATTCTTAGTAAATCTCCTAAATAAATTCCTCAACTTTATAAAAGGTAACTTAAAACAAAAACATTGCCGGTTAACTTTCCCAATTGGGGATTCAATGACCGTTTAACCAATCACAAGTTTGTGATTTTCTTGTGGTTAACTTTCTCATAATCCGGTTTTCTACAACTCTCCATCAGACCTCGATGGTTTGTTTTTCTTCCATATCCATATTTTCATAGAATCCTAGTATGGACTATCTCTGGTGACCTTTGTACTTCTCTTTCTTTCTTTTAAAGTTATATTTTTATTAACCTTATTTCCGATGTGGGTTTTCCTAAAAGGAATTTTCTATTTTCAACCTTTTATTTTCAAAGAAAAATTTCAAATTTCGAGGATGCAATTTATTGAAGGAGGGGAGAATGTAACACCCCGATCTTCCACGATACACTTCTCTTTCAATAATGCAATAGCTTGCATTGTACGCAAGTTCGAGGTTCTAACACACCGCGACCAATAAAAATAGCCATTATGAATAATAATACCCACTTTTTGAAATTATATATATTTTATATTTCATAATGGACTTCATTTTTTGATTCGGAATATCGAAATTAGCCTATGTTGAATTTTTGGTATTTTTCCGAGAACTTCCAATTTTTATGAATAGTGAAAAATACTTAAAAACAACATTTTTAATAAAAATAATTTATAGTGATAAATTATACTATTTAATGGTTTTAAAGTATAATTAGAATATATTTTTACCATTTTATCCAATAGTGGTCATTAAAATTAATTTTACTTTGAAATTGGACATAAACAATTGTCAATCTTTTGATATATATTATTTCTTAAAAACACGCTATTTGTTGTGACAACAGGAATTAATTATAAAATTAATTAATTCAACTTATATGTTTTGAATTTTGTAAAATAGACATCATTTTTGAATTTGGAATATCAAATATAGCTTAGAGTGAATGTTTGGTATTTTTCTGAAAAACATCAATTTTTGATGAATAGTGAAACCACTAAGTGGTAGTTTAAAAACTAATTTTTCATGTAAATGAAACATTAACACTTCTGTGTAATGAATTTCAAAAATCCTACATACATGGTTGTCATTAGTAAGTAAAATGTGGTTCAATGGAATTAAAATAATTTTTGGTGAATAGTAACTTTTAAGCTTAATTAATCGCGATTAAAAGTAATTAGTGAAATTTAAGGTAAAAATGATATTATAAAAATATGAAAATACCTTTACACTTGTCCTAAACTTATTGGATGATTCATGGCTGACCAAGACAATCCATGGGTCAACTTGGGGACCCCAAGGAGCCACTTTGGTAGGAAAATGACATTAAAAACTTTTTATTTAATGTTAAAATAAAAATGTCACAAACATGAGTTGTTTTACTAAAACAATTTTTAAACGGGGTTATAAAAGTCATATTTTTGACTATAAATATTCATTAGAAAGATAAAAAGATTTATTACATCATTATATTTTTTTTTATAATTTTTAGACATTAAATAGATTAAATTATTTTTGACACCATGATGATGCAGTGATTACCTCATTATTTAACGATTTAAATAAAATGAAAAGATAATGTAAAATCTAAGACTTACACTTGTCAAAAACCTATTGTATGAGTATATTTAAAACCCTTATCACTTTATACTCCAAATATATAAGTGTGGGACCTTTAAAATCCTAAACACATTAAATAATAATGTAACATTTCAATCTTTCCAAGAGTGCCCCTCCTCTCTTCTTATAAAAGGCCCCCACCTCTACCACCTTATTCACACCTGAAAAGCCTTTTGTCTCGGCCAAACTCTGCCCACATACTCTAACAACTTACCTATATTACTACTAGAAGCCTCACTTTGGGCATAATTCTTCCCAAGGAGGCCTTTGGCTCAAATAAAAAAAAGTTACCCGATTTTAAGGTAATGTCTTCTCTTATGTTATTTTGTTTTATTTTTCTTCTCCAACCACTTAAACTCTTTTTATTCCTTTATTTTGTAAAAACACCAGTATCTTAAATATACTAGGATGTTTTTATAATAATGATTCAATCTACACTTACACACACCTACATCTAATGGTTAAAGAACATACTATTTCTGTGGATGGTGAATTTCTGCCTCACGAAATGATGATTGTTCAACACTCATATAATACCTTAAAAGGTGGCAATTAAGATGTAACTATATTTATATATGATATATAATATGTTTATGTTTTACTTAAGCTTCTGTAATTTTCATTTATGGATTACCTTTATGGTTTCCATTATGGGTAAACGCGATATCTTCATTTTAGGAAGTGCGGACTACCGCCCCCTCAAAGTGATTTGAATCGTTAATGCCATATGTGGGATGCATAAATGATGGAGTAAATGGTATTATACATTATATTATACTGGAATTATAATGTACCTTTATATCATTATGATTTCATTCCATTAAATACGAAATAGAAATGAAATTAGCGTTCATGCGTACGTACGGCTTACCGTCTCCATGAACGGTGCATTTCATTTCTTACCTCTAAATGTTATGTAATATTATAAAGGCAAGTATATACTGGATATATATTATATATATGATATATAAATCATGAATATAATTTTGGATTTAATGGATATTTTACCACATGAACAACTTGTAATTATAATAAGTTTATTTTTGACTCAAGTACCAAAGATCGACAAAACGGCCGTTATTAACTTAAATAATTACATAATGTTCATAACATGGTAATAAGTGATATAAGAGAAATAATGTACTTGAAAAAGGTTCTTAATCAAGTATAAATTAAATCTAGTTTATTATCCAGGAGGTTAAAGAACGATCGAGTCAAGTCAGACATGAGGTAAGAGAACTTCTTAACCCAATTTCCGTTCTTTGGGTTAATCTCCTACTTTCAAATTATGTCATGATATTATGATGTCCTATATTTTATTTTTACTTTATTTATGTGCACTTATAGTGAATACACATAATAGATCTATTTTATTTAAAAAATGATCTTTGTAAGGACTTCGTCTCAATCTCCATTCACTGAAGCATATTTTGTTTTATACACAAATTTCTTTTATACGGTGTATAAACCCCTTTGAATTTTATATTTATTCAAAAGGAATATTTTTATACAAAGTGTTTTACTAAACAACAAAAAGGAATGTTTTTCTTGTCATACGTATGCGGCGACAAAAACTTCTCCGCCGCCGTGACCATTATTTGAGTTTCGGCTTCCTCAATAAGCTATAACTTTTTTTAAATGAAAAATAAATTCCAAGTTTTAAGTTTCTTTTATTTTTGTATTTAAAATGGTTTTGATAATGTTTTTATTATATTAATGTGTTGTATTGATATCTTGTGATTTAAATGTGGAAATTTTATGTTTCCTTTATGCATGTTTTATGTGATACGATTATGTTATGGTTTATGATATGTTTTAACCTGTTCATATGAGGAATGAATTGGACTTAATAAGTGACGGGTGGAGCCCGCTATAGCTCCTAGATGCTTCAGCAGGTCTCATGAGACAAACTAGTGTCTTGGCACGAGGCCTTGACAAAATATTATTTGTAGTCTTAGCACGAGGCCTTGGATATGTGGTTATGATAGTCTGGAATTATGCATTCCATTATTATGAAAGTGGTTATTGATATTTCATGTGATTATTCGACCTGTAGAATATCCATGTGAATAAGTAAATGGAATTATTTAATTTTATTTTTTCCATATTATGCTGAAGTTAAATTTAAAAAGGCTTTTGTTTTAGTTATACATTGCCTTAAATGTTAATGTTTATTTATGAAAGCTTCCACAATATTGTTATCCTTACTGAGCATCTGAGCTCACCCCTTTCAATGTTTTAATATTTTCGAGGATGTGAAGAAGTATTTTATGAATGACCTGCAAGGATAGTCAGAAGAGGATATGAGTGTGGACTATGGAGACTTTGTTATTGTAGTTTTTTCACTTTATGATGTAATGTAACATTTATGAATGTATCTAGTGTTTCCAAGGCTACTAAACTAATCGGTCTTTCTAGACTTGATCTTTTGTGATCATGCCAATGTTACACAATAATGCAGCAACTCTGGGTAACTGGGGTCGGGGCGTTACACCATGAATAATTATAAATAAATGAAATAATTTTCACATGATATACTTATCACCCTTAAAGTATAATTTACTTAATTTGTTAAAATATGAGATTTACATAAAATAGAGAAAACATGAATAAAAAAATACATTTAACTTAGGTAATTACATACTTAATATTTTAACACTCACATATACTATATGTTTTGTAACCTTGGTTGCCTTATGATGTAACCATCACAATCACACATGGAATAACCATTATGGTAAACTTACAACTTAAACATAACCAATGCATTGGATGGAGATATAATTTACACCCTTAATCATTAAAAATTCCCATTGACCATAAAATAATCATAAAAAAATAACTCCTAAATCATAAAAACATTTATTTTGAATTTTTTAAAAATAGAAATTTAAGAGGATTTTTAAAGAAAAGTCCTTTACCTTGGGTTTGAATTCCTTCAAACTTGTTCAAACCTCCTATATAATGGTTTAAAGAGTATTATTAATTAATTAAATAACTATATTTATATTTATAATACCTTATATGATCTTTTTATAACATCTTTCCAACCATTTATTGATAATATTTTGTTATTTTCATTATTTCAGTTGTGTTCTTTTCATGGTTTCCACGATCGGGTTGTTATGGATTTTCTTGTCGAATAGTAGAAAAAATACAGAAGTGGAAGTAAATGGTATTAAAATGTTTCCATAATTTTAAATGATACCATATATCATTTTTTTGATATAAGGTTGACTCATTAGATAAAACATTAATGAAAATGATTTAATTTATTTTGTCGATTTTTATGGTCATCACAAACTTATATAATTTTATTTAATATATTGTTTATAAATTGGTTATAGAACATTATATAATATATAATATGTATAATTATATATAATTTAACCATAATAATGTTTTTATGATCATATTTTAAGGAGGTAATGAAAAATTAGAGTGTATTGTACACGATGGCAGTAAATCGACACATCAGGGATGATGTTCTCATTTTTAGAATAAAAGGGGGAGGACAAGGAGTTTAATGATTATTTTTTCCATAAAAATAATAAAATTATATTTTATATAAGTTATTTTAGTTTTTATGTCACTTGGATAAGATTATGTGAATAGATAATAAAAAAATAAAAGAAAAGAAAAGAAAAGAAAAGAAAAAATGAAAGAAGATTTTACCTCATGAATTCTTTTACTTGAGAACCTCTTTAAGACATCTGGTTTCGGTCTTTTGGTAAGACCAGATGGTCTTGAATTTGGGAAAGAGGCTTGGGAAGGGAATTGGGTTAAAATTGAACAAGATAAAAGTCTTTGAGTTTTGAGGAGAAGAGGTGGTGAGGGGTGGTATTTATAGTAGAGGAGAGGGGTGTTTTTGGAATATTGTATTCATTAGTTTATTATTTCAGCTCAAAACTATGAATAGTTTGAGAATTATCACTAAATATATTAAAATAATTATGTAGAGTTCTATATTTTGGGCTTAAAAACACCATATATCATCTAGGAATCAATAATTCATGAATTAGTTAAATACTATAAGTTATTGAATTTCACTATTCACAAAAATTCAATTATTTTAGAAAAATAAAAAAAATTAAAACTATCCATTTTTCAACATGTAGAATAAAAAATGGATTCAATTTTATGAAAATAATTTTCTAAATATGATAAATTTAAATTTTAATTAAAATCATCATTAATTTGAATAGTATAAAATTTAAAATTATAATTGATTTTATAACACTTTGAAAAAATAATTAAGGGATAATAAAATTATATTATAATAATGAGAGAATAAAATATTAATTTATGATTCTATTTTATGAAAATAATTTTTCTTTTAAATAATTAAATTATAAATAAACTTTTATTTTTTACAAAAAATACAAACAGTAAATATATCATTTAAAAAAAATTTTATTTACTTATACTTTGATAAAATTATATTATATGTTCATTTATAAGATGGTTAAACTTTATTTATACTTTATTAGGTGTGGTTACTATTCTTTTATCTAGATTAATATTTATAATTTCCATGTTACTATTAATAATGTCAAGTTACTCTTCTATTAGTATAAATTCGTTAATTTCAATAAATTCCACCTATTTCATTATACATTTATAATTAATTTAACTACATAATTACAGAATTAAAAAAATATATTTTTTAAGTAACTGGGTTGTTACATTCTACCCTCCTTTAAATTTCATTCTCACAATTTTTTATTATTTTATTAAATAAGTGAAGATACCTTTCTCTCATAGAATTTTTAGATTCCCATGTTTCTTCTTCAATCATGTGGTTTCTCTAAAAAACCTTAACCTGGTGAATTACCATATTCCACAATAATTTCTCTCTATGATCAAGAATCTAAATAGGATTTTACTCATAAGAGAGGTTCACTTAGAGTTTAACTACTTTTAGGCTCAAAACATGAGATGGATCTGGCACATACATTCTCAACATCAAAACATGAAAAACATTCTGTACCTGAGATAAAATTAGAGGAAAAAATATCATATAGGAAACTGGTCAAATTTTCTCCAAGATTTTAAAATCTCTAATGAAATATGGAATTATATTTCATTTCTTACCAAAATTCATAATAATTTTCTAATGATATATTTTATGTAAAACATGATCTCCAACCTAGAAATAATGGTCATTCCTCTTGTTATCTGTATAAAATTTCTACCTACTTAGAGTTGTCCTCATATGTTACTGGATCATCTTTAATTTCTTAGCCACATCCTCTCTAAATTCTAGTCCCATAAACATTCTTTCCCTGAATTCATCCAAAAAATGTTAGAGTTTCACATTGCTTTCTATATAATTTCTCAAAAGGTTCCTTCAATATATTGGGATGAAAACTGTTATTATAAGAAAACTCAACTAAAGAAAGATATTAATCCCAACTTCCATGGTATTACATTAATAAATATTAAAGTATATCCTCTAAGGTATGAATTTTTCATTCAGTCTATCCATTAGATTTAGGATGAAATGTTGTGATAAAATATATTTATGGCATCCTGCCTTTTTATAATACAACTTTTCATTACATTTTACAAAACCGAGGATCTTTAAGGTTTAGTGTATTGGAAACCAGGAACTTAATACATGACAACATAAAACATTATTCTTAAACTCTTGAAAGGATTATTCGTTGTTCATCCTAAGTTCATTACAATATCTCATAACCTGGTAGCATACATCAAAGGAATGGGTGAGCAGAATGCCCAGTGTGGGAAACAAGAGAAACATTTTACTTGTGAGCTTGAGATACATCAATAAAGTCATGATAAATAACTTTAAGGCATGAGAGGGAGATCATGAGGCATATCATTATAAAAATAATGTGTTTCATAACATGAATATTTGGATACAACATTTAACATAGACAATCATTTCTATATCACCAAGGTCCATCCCCAAGGTGTCATTAAAAAATTACCAAGGTTATTCACCTAGGTATCGTTAAAATGGTCATCTCTAGAGATTAAGTCTTTACCCAATGCATTAGAGCATTATCAGGGCACACCCTTAATTTGACTTTATTATCATGTGATCCACAATAATCATCATCAATAATTTCATAAATAACCCATATAGCATAAAATAAATGGGTTTAATTTCATAGTCATAACATTTTAAAAACTGCTTTAAAGACGTGATCTTTATGTCACTTTAAACCCATAGAAAAAGAAATCCGGTCTCATGTATGTAAATACCAGAATTTAAAATAGAAAATTTTGATATATATGTCAATACCCCTATATAATAAAGAGTTTTGAGTATTCACTTAATAAAATAAAATAATTTGAGAAAATGAGAGAGACATTTTGAGACGACAATTCGGCAGCATAACGATTATGTTGCAGGGTTTTAGAAAACATTGAAAAGAGAGAGGACATGAGTCACCCACTCATAAATGATCCATAAAATAGTATAGGGAAAGAATATAAAGGATATAAGAACATGGTAATGAAATTTGAAAGATATACAATATGAAATAAAAAACATGGAAGGAAGACAAAAATAAGATTTCTCTTATGAAAATTCGACAGCCTAACGACGTCACTTAAAACTTCAAAAAATGAATTAATGAGATCAAATTGGGTCTCTCATAATATGAAAAAAATTACAGTATTATGGATATAGATATCATACCCCAACATAATAAAAAGGAACTTTAAAGACTTAACATGAAAGTAGATCTTTGAAAATGGGAAGAGTGAAAGAATCCCTTACAAAAAATCGGCTGCCTAACAGCGCCACTTAAACATTATTAAAATGAATTGATGAGAGAAAGAGGGGTTATATCATCATATGAACATGAAAATTACAGTAGTATTAATATAAAATAACTCCCCCAACATAAGAACATGGAGCTTAAAATAAATGACATAAAGGAGAATACATGAAAAGAAAGAGAGAGGTAGGATCCCTTACCTTGAAGAGTAACTTCAAAAGATTGAAGGTTGGGACCTTGGGAGGCTTGAGGGAACCTTGGGAGGACTCATTGGGAGGTAAAAGGACAAGAACTCTATTGGGGAGAATTTGTAAATGAAATTAATGAGGGAAAGGCTTGGTATTTATAGGAGAAGTGAGGGGACAAAGCACTAATTTCCAAGGGACACCTCATCAGTGGTATTGGAAAAACCATGGGCTTGCCCATGGTATTTTCCCATGGTATTGGCAAATTGGGACACCTCATACCTTATATTACTATTCATAAGTCGACCAAAATTATTGAATAATTAATACATCCTTAATGATGTCATTAAACACCCGAAACACAAAAACTGTATTTTCACTATTCACTGAAAATTCAACATTCTCAGAAAAAATACAAAATTTAACCTTAACCAAATATCAATGCTCTGATTTCAAAAATGAAATCCATTTTATGAAAATAATTTTCTAAATATTTTTAATTTAATTTTTAAATAAAAACACAATTCACTGAAAATTCAACTGTTTCAGAAAAATCCCAAAAATTCACCTTAACCAAATATCGATGCTCTGATTTCATAAATGAACTCCATTTTATGAAAATAATTTTCTTAATATTTTTAATTTAATTTTTAAATAAAAAAACTATTCACCTGAAAAATATAACACTTAACCAATAATTTCCAAAACAGTTATTTACCTATTTTATTGAATCACATTACTTAATCAAGGTGCATAAATTATATTAATACTTTATTTAAGTGAGATTACTAATCAATTTGGTCCCATTACTAATCCTAAGCATAAAATCACTATTCATAAATTACTAATCATAAAAAATTAAGTTGATCTTATTAGACTCTAAATTTTATACTTAACACAACTGTAGAAGACCATTTTTTGAAAATCATTACACATTTTTAATTATTTTAGGTTTAGATAAATATTTTTAAAATATCATTTTTCTAAAATTCATCAATAATATGCATACTATATTTATCCAGACATTTGAAAATTAAAAAACTTCATCACAAGAAGAAATCAAATTTTTTATTTAAATCAAAGGATTAACCAAGGCAGTTACGGTCTGGTTACATAACCCCTTATAACACCCACATAGGACCTAAGAGTAAGGTGTGCTAGGGTGATATAATATTGGGGCGGCTCGACCAACATTTCCCAAGTTCTGATTTCTATCAGCTTGAACTTCTCGCAAAGGAGATTTCGTTCCAACTTCACACGATGAAGTTCGTCTTGGAATTGGTCCAGAGTAAAGCCCAAAGGTGCTACCTCCTTCCTGAGTTCCGTTAGATGGGCTTCGATCGGCCCGATACTACTGGATGGGGCCATCAAATATTCTTTCTATTTTAATTAATCAAGATCACATGTATTTATAGAAAATAATCACAACATTTAGTTTCCAATGTTCTTATTTTAATTATACTCATTTTATTAAATGAAATAGTTTTGTTGAGTATAAAATAAAATAACATACAAAGTTAGGATGCAAAATTTATTTAAAATTTCAGGTCGTCACAATCTTGCCCCATTAAGAAATTGAGTCCTCGTAATTATAAAATTGGGCTTGGAAATTTCATTTAAAGTCCTACATAGGAAAAGAGTCAGTAAAACTATTACTTTAAAATAAAGAAAGATAAGTACAAAGGTCACCTGAGTTAACCCATACTAGGATTCCATGTAAGAAAGCATGGATATAGAAGAGAAAACAAACAGTTAAGTTCTGATGGAGTGTGATAGAAAACATGATTAGGAGAAAATTAACCATAAGAAGATCACAAAATTATGATGTGTTAAATGGTCTTTGATTACCCAGTAGGAAACGTAAACCAATTTTTTTTTTGTTTTACGTTCCTTTTCATAATTTTGAGGAATTCATTTACTACATAGAATAAAAACATAAGGAAATATATTTACCTTTAGGTAGAGTCTCATCCTTTAATAAGTTTCCACCAAGACTAATATTTTCTCCATACAATGAGCATTCAAAAAGACTTTGTCTCATTAAAAGCACAAGAATCATCTTCTAGAGAGTCAAATAATCCAAAAAAGAATAATTATATTTCCCTTGTCTTTAGTCATCAACTAAAACTAAAAATGTTAGTACGAGATCATATAATCCCCAAAAAGGATAATCCTTTATAAAAATAAATTTGACTATTAATCTCCAAAATTCAACAAAAGTACCCAAAGTTCCAAAAAGACCATTCAATACACATTCATACTTAAAATTATTCAGAATAATCCAAACTAAGATTGGAACCCAAATATAAGAAGGATTTGATAACATAGTCTTCCAAGATAAACTTTATCGTTCATCTCCAAACAATATCAACCACTCTTAAAGTCTTATAATAAAAGTAACTAACCTAATCACATTTTCCCCAAGATAGGTTAATAATTTCCATAAGTAACCTAAATTACCATAAGTTCACCTTAAATTCACCTATTCTTCAAAATATAAGTCAAACTTTACTTCTAAAAGAAAATACCATAGAAATATATTTACCTTGATCATATAGGCTTCCCAAATTAGTGAACGTCTTCCAAAATAATACTCATATTTTAATCCCAAAATCATTTTTTTAATAAGATCAGCTTCACAACATCAACATGTGATACATAACAATAGTTGTTTTCCTTAATGATATAAAACCATCTTAGGTAGTGACTCGATGTTCTTAAAAAACATTAAAGATATGCTCATAGAGAACAAACTAATATACAACATGACATAGACAATTATTTTGAAGAAGTTACATGTACTTCAGTCATCATGATCCATCTCAGCATATGACTTGCATTGTTCCCTTTTCCATGAAGATTGTTGATGCTCATCATGCTTCTCATCCCTTCCAAGAGATAATTTCCTTGGACAATGTCCAACTTCTCCACATTTATGACATTGAATAGTACAAGTTACATTAGATTGAACCTTATATCCATTCATCATATTATCCATTTTTTAAAGAAATTGGATACTTTATGACCTATCATCCCACAATTAAAACATCTCCCAGTTCCTTTGTGACATTTTCCTTGGTGCCTCTTTCCACACTTTTTGCACAATGGAAATTGGGTCTTCTTTCCCTTATCACCTTTATCAGATGAACATCCATGAGACTTCATCTTCCTATTCCTGGATGAATATGGGCATTCAACTAGGTACTAATTATTAATTGTGATTTTTTATAGATGGTTTGGCATAATAACAATATGTTCAAATTGATCTCTCATCGTCTCTATCATATTAATAGGGAAATCATCACATTTCCTATCACATTGGTTATTGGGACATGTTCTTCTATTTCCTGCCATTAACTAAGAAAAGAATGTATAATTAGGGGTCTTAAATACTTATCCAATAATCATGAAAAGGAAACTTTAAGCATATAAGGATAAACTTGTAGAAGATAAGTATATCCTAACTTGTGATCCCCTAGGTTCCAATCTAGGTTATCCATGATCATATATTCTTATTTGAATCTTTATTTCATTTTATCTTTGTTCCTTTAATAATGATTCATACTAAGCTTATGAATTTACCAAAGCATATCCCCTAGGAGTGTCAAAACAAGAGAGCAGAAAGGCCTGTTGTCATGCACCGGGTTACCCTGGGTCAAGCCCAAAACAACTTTTTAGAGTTTTCACTCCTAGGTACATCTGTATCAGAGCCACCTCTACTTGTTTGTATCCACACAAAGATCTATTTTTTTGGAAACCACTTACTCAATACTTCACAAAAATACCAGGATATTTTCCTCTATTTAATATTTTCATTAGGAAAACTTGTAAGGTTTTCAAATCCTAATTTCAAAAAATAACTAACCCATCCTTTGATACCAACTATGGCATCCCACCTTTTTATAACTTAACTTTTCATTACATTTTACAAAACCGAGGATCTTTAAGGTTTAGTGTCTTGGAAACCAGGAACATAATACATAATGACATAAAACATAATTATTAAACACTCGAAAGGATTGTTCATTGTTAATCCTATTTTAATTACAATATCTCATAAGCTGGGAGCATACATCAAAGGAAAGGGTGAGAAGAAGTCCCAGTAAGGGAAACAAGAGAAACATTTTACAGGTGAACTTGAGATACATCAATAAAGTCATGATAAATAACTTTAAGGCATGAGAAAGAGATCATGAGGCATATCATAATAAAAATAATATGTTTCATAACGTGAATATGTGGATATAACATTTAACATAGAAAATAATTCTTGTATCACCAAGGTCCATCCCCAAGGTGTCCTTAAAAAATTACCAAGGTTATTTACTAAGGTATCATTAAAATGGTCATCTCTAGAGATTAAGTCTTTACCCAATGCATTGGAGCACTATCAGGGAACACCCTTAATTTTTCTTTATTATCATGTGAGCCACATATATCATCATCAATCATTTCATAAATAACCCATATAACATAAAATACCTGGGTTTCATTTCATAGTCATAATATTTTAAAAACTGCTTTAAAGACGTGATCTTTATGTCACTTTAAACCCACAGAAAAGGAAAGCGGGTCTCATGTATGTAAATCCCAGAATTTAAAATATAACATTTTGAGATATATGTGAATAACCCTTTAGAATAAATAGTTTTGAGTATTCACTTAATAAAATAAAATAATTTGAGAAAAAGAGAGAGACATTTTGAGATGAAAATTCGGCAGCATAACGGCTATGTTGCAGGGTTTTAGAAAACATTGAAAAGAGAGGGGACATGGGTCACCCACTCATAAATGATCCATAAAATAGTATAGGGATAGAATATAAAGGATATAAAAACATGGTAATGAAATTTGAAAGATATACCATATGAAATAAAAAACATGGAAGAAAGACAAAAATAAGATTTCTCTTATGAAAATTCGACAGCCTAACTACGTCACTTAAAACTTAAAAAAAATGAAATGATGAGATAAAATAGGGTCTCTAATCATATGAACATAAAATAAAAGTATTATGGATATATATATAATACCACAACATAATAAAAAGGAACTTGAAAGACTTGACATGAAAGTAGAACTTTGAAAATGGGAAGAGTGGAAGAATCCCTTACAAAAATTCGGCAGCCTAACGACGCCACTTAAACATTCTTAAAATGAATTGATGAGAGAAAGAGGGGGTATATCATCATATGAACATTAAAAGTATCATAGGATGAATATAAAAGAACATCCCCAACATAATAACATAGAGCTTAAAATAAATGACATAAAGGAGAATACATGAAAAGAAGGAGAGATGTAGGATCCCTTACCTTGAAGAGTTACTTTAAACGCTTGAATTTCGGGACCTTTGGAGGCTTGAGGGCACCTTTACAGGACTCCTTGGTAGGTAAAGTGACCATAACTTCGTTGGGGAGAATTTGAAAATAAAATGAATGAGAGAAAGGCTTGTTATTTATAGGAGAAGTGAGGGGACAAAGCATTAATTGGCAAGGGACACCTCATCGGTGGTATTGGAAAAACCATGGGATTTCCCATCGTATTTTCCCATGGTATTGGACACTTGGGACACCTCATACCTTATCTTACTATTGATAAGTCTACCAGAATTATTGAATAATTAATACATCCTTAATAATGTCATTAAACACCAAAAACTCAAAAACTGTATTTTCAATATTCACCAAAAGTCAACTTTCTCAGAAAAAATACAAAATTTAACCTTAACCAAATATTGATGCTCTGATTTAAAAAATGAACTCCATTTTATGAAAATAATTTTATAAATATTTTTAATTGAATTTTTAAATAAAAACACTATTAACTGAAAATTCAATTGTTTCAGAAAAATCCCAAAAATTCACCTCAACCAAATATCGATGCTCTGATTTCAAAAATGAACTCCATTTTATCAAAATAATTTTCTAAATATTTTTAATTTAATTTTTAAATAAAAAACACTATTCACCTGAAAAAACTAATACTTAACCAATAATTTCTGAAACAGTTATTTACCTACTTTATTGAATCACATTACTTAATCAAGGTGCCTAAATTATATTAATACTTTCCTTAAGTGAGATTACTAATCCATTTGGTCACATTACTAATCCTAAGCATAAAATCACTATCCATAAATTATTATTCATCAAAAATTATGTTGATCTTATTAGACTCTAAATTTCATACTGAACACAACTGTAGAAGACCATTTTTTGAAAATCATTACACATTTTTAATTATTTTAGGTTTACATAATTTTTTTTGAAATATCATTTTTATAAAATTCATCATTAATATGCATACTATATTTATCTGGACATTTGAAAATTCACAGAATTCATCAAAAGAAGAAATCAAAGTTTTTATTTAAATCAAAGGATTACCTAAGGCAGTTACAGTCTTGTTACATAACCCCTTATAACACCAGCATATGACCTAAGATTAAGGTGTGCTAGGGTGATAGATTCTTGTGGTGGTTCGGCCAACATTGCCCGAGTAGTGATTTCTATCAGCTTGAACTTCTCACGAAGGAAATTTCATTCTAGATTCACATGATGAAGTTCGACTTGGGTTTGGTTTAGAACAATTCCCAAAGGTTCTACCTCTTTCTAGAGTTACGTCAGATGGGCCTCGATCAGCCCGAGACTACTAGATGGGGCCAACGAATCTTCTTTCTATTTTAATAAATCAATATCACTTGTATTTATAGAAAATAATTGCAAAATTTAGCTTCCAATGGTTTTATTTTAATTATAATCATTTTATTAAATGAAATAGTTTTGTTGTGTATAAAATAAAATAACACGCAAAGTTAAGAAACACAATTTATTCAAAATTTCAGGTTGTTACAATCTTACCCCCTTAAGAAATTTCTTCCTCGCAATTTTAAAATTGGGCTTGGAAATTTTGTTGAAAGTCCCACATCGGAAAAGAGTCAATAAAACTATTACTTTAAAAGAAAGAAAAGGAAGTACAAAGGTTACCCGAGTTAACCCATACTAGGATTCCATGTCGGAAAACATGGATATGGAAGAGAAAAAAAAGGGTCAAGTTCTGATGGAGTGTGATAGAAAACATGATTAGGAGAAAATTAACCACAAGAAGATCAAAAACTGAAGATATGTTAAATGGTCTTTGATTACCCAATAGTAAACATAAACCAAAAATGTTTTTGTTTTACATTCCTTTTCATAATTTTGAGGAATTAATTTACTACATAGAATAAAAATATAAGGAAATATATTTACCTTCAAGTAGAGTCTAATCCCTTAATAAGTTTCCACTAAGACTAATATTTTCTACAAACAATGAGCATTAAAAAAGACTTGGTCTCATTAAAAGCACAAGAATCATCTTCTAGAGAGTCACAAAATCCACCAAAGAATAAATATATTTTTTCCTTGTCTTTAGTCATCAACTAAAACTAAAAAGGTTAGTACGAGATCATATAATCCCCAAAAAGGATAATCCTTTATAAAAATAAATTTGACTATTAATCTCCAAAATTCAACAAAAGTACCCAATGTTCCAGAAAGACCATTCAATACACAATCATCCTTAAAATTCATAAAAATAATCCAAACTAATATTGGAACCCAAATATAAGAATGATTTGATAACATAGTCTTCCAAGATAAACTTTATCGTCCATCTCCAAACAACATCAACCACTCTTAACTTCTTATAACAAAAGTAACTAACCTAATCACATTTCCCCAATATAGGTTAATCATTTCCATAAGTAACCTAAATTACCATAAGTTCACCTTAAATTCATAGATTCTTAAAAATATAAGTCAACCTTTACTTCTCAAAGAAAATACTGTAGTAATCTATTTACCTTGATCATATAGGGTTCCCAAATTAGTGAACGTCTTGTAAAATAATATTTATATTTTAATCCCCTAATCATTTACTTTCAAGAAGAACAACTTCACAACATCAACATGTAATACATAACAATAGATGTTTTCCTTAATGATATAAAACCATCTTAGGTCGTGGATCGATGTTCTTAAAAAACATTAAAGATATGCTCATAGAGCACTAACTAATACACAACATGACATAGACAATTATTGCAAAGAAGTTACATATACTTCAGTCATCATGATCCATCTCAGTATAGGACTTGCATTGTTCCCTTGTCCATGAAGATTGTTGATGCTCACCATGCTTCTCATCCCTTCCAAGAGATCATTACCATGGATAATTTCCAACTTCTCCACATTTAAAACATTGAATAGTATAAGGTACATTAGATTGAAACTTATATCCATTCATCATATTCTCCATTTTTAAAGCAATTGGATACTTTATGCCCTATCATCCCAGACTTAAAACATCTCCTAGTTCCTTTGTGAAAATTTCCTTGGTGCCTCTTTCCACACTTTTTTCACAATGGAAATTGGGTCTTCTTTCCCTTATCACCTTTATCATATGAACATCCATGAGACTTCATCGTCCTATTCCTGGATGAATTTTGGCATTCAACTAGGTACCAATTATTAATTATGATTTTTATAGCTAGTTTGGCATGATCACAATTTGTTCAACTTGATCTCTCATCATCTCTGTCATATTAATAGGGCAATCGTCACATTTCCTATCACATTGGTTGTTGGGACATGTTCTTTGATTTCCTGCCATTAACTAAGAAAGGAAAGTATAATTAGGGGGCTTAAATACTTAGCTAATAATCATGAAAAGGAAACTTTATGCATAGAAGGATAAAATTGTAGAAGAAAAGTATATCATAACTTGTGATCACCTAGGTTACAATCTATGTTATCCATGATCATATATTATTATGTGAATCTTTATTTTATTTTATCTTTTTTCCTTTAATAATGGTTCATACTAAGCTTATGAATTTACCAAAGCATATCCCCCGGGAGTGTCAAACCAAGAGTGCAGAAAGGCCCATTGTCGTGCACTATGTTACCCTGGGTCAAGCCCGAAACACCTTGTCAGAGTTTTCACTCTTTGGTACATCTTTGCCAAAGCCACCTCTACTTGTTCATATTCAGACATGGATTTATTTTTTTGGAAACCACTTAATCAATATTTAACCAAAATACCAGGATATTTTTAAATATTTAATATTTTCATTAAGAAACCTTGTAAGGTTTTCAAATCCTAATTTCCAAAAATAACTAAACCATCCTTTGATACCAACTATGTCATCCCTCTTTTTTATAACATAAATTTTCATTACATTTTACAAAACTAAGGATCTTTAAGGTTTAGTGTCTTGGAAACCAGGAACTTAATACACGACGACATAAAACATTCTTAATAAACACTTGAATGGATTATTAATTGTTCATCCTAAGTTCATTACAACATCTCATAACCTGGGAGCATACATCAAAGGAAAGTGTGAGTAGAAGGCTCTGTAAGGGAAACAAGAGAATCATTTTACATGTTATCTTGAGATACATCAATAAAGTCATGATAAATAACTTTAAGGCATGAGAAAGAGAACATGAGGCATATCATAATAAAAATAACATGTTTCATAAATTGAAGATGTTGCTACAACATTTAACACAGAAAATAATTTCTGTATAACCAAGGTCCATCCCCAAGGTGTCATTAAAAAATTACCAAGGTTATTCACCAAGTTATCGTTAAAATGGTTATCTCTAGAGACTAAGTCTTTACCCAATGCATTGGAGCGATATTCGGGCGCACCCTTAATTTTTCTTTATTATCATGTGAGTCACATATATCATCATCAATAATTTCATAAATAACCCATATAGAATAATATAAATGGGTTTTATTTCATAGTCATAAAATTTTAAAAACTTCTTTAGATACGTGATCATTATGTCACTTTAAACCCACGAAAAAGGAAAGCAGGTCTCATATATGTAAATAACAGAAATTAAAATAGAAAATTTTGATATATATGTTAATAAACCTATAGAATACATATTTTTGAATATTCAATTAATAAAATAAAAGAATTTGAGAAAAAGAGACAGACATTTCGAGATGAAAATTCGGCAGCATAACTGCTATGTTGCAGGGTTTTAGAAAACATTGAAAAGAGAGGGGAAATGGGTAACCCACTCATAAATGATCCATAAAATAGTAGAGGGAAAAAATATAAAGGATATAAGAACATGTTAATGAAATTTTAATGACATACCATATGAAATTAAAAACATGGAAGGAAGACAAAAATAAGATTTCTCTTATGAAAATTGGGCAGCCTAACTGCGTCACTTAAAACTTCAAAAAATGAATTAATGAGATTAAATAGGGTCTCTAATAATATAAAAATAAAATAATAGTATGATGGATATAGAGATCATACCCCAATATAATAAAAAGGAACTTGAAAGACTTGACATGAAAGTAGAACTTTGAAAATGAGAAGAGTGAAAGAATCCCTTTTGAAAATTCGGTGGCCTAACGACGCCACTTATACATTCTTAAAATGAATTGATGACAGCAAGAGGGGGTATATAATCATATGAAATTTAAAATAAAAGTATGATGAAAATAAAATAACATCCCCAACATAATAGCATAGATCTTAAAATAAATGACATAAAGGTGAATACATGAAAAGAAACAGAGAGGTAGGATCCCTTACCTTGAAGAGTAACTTCAAAAGATTTAAGGTCAATACCTTATGAGGATTGAGGGAAACTTGGAAGGAATCCTTGGGAGGTAAAGAGACCAGAAATTCAATGGGGAGAATTTGGAAATGAAATTAATGAGGGAAAGGCTTAGTATTTATAGGAGAAGTGAGGGGACAAACCATTACATGCCAAGGGACACCTCATCGGTGCTATTGGCAAAACCATGTGCTTGCCCATGGTATTTTACCATGGTATTGGCCACTTGGGACACCTCATACCTTATCTTTCTATTCATAAGTTGTTCATAATTATTGAATAATTAATACATCCTTAATGATGTCATTAAACACCTGAAACTCAAAAACTGTATTTTCACTATTCACCGAGAATTCAACTTTCTCAGAAAAAATCCAAAATTTCACCGTAACCAAATATCGATGCTCTGATTTTAAAAATGAATTCCATTTTATGAAAATAATTTTATAAATATTTTTAATTTGATTTTTAAATAAAAACACTATTCACTCAAAATTCAACTATTTTAGAAAAATCCCAAAAATTTACCTTAACCAAATATCAATGCTCTGATTTCAAAAAAGAACCCCATTTTATGAAAATAATTTTCTAAATATTTTTAATTTAATTTTTAAATAAAAAACACTATTCACCTGAAAAAAACTAATACTTAACCATTAATTTCCAAAATAGTTATTTACCTATTTTATTGAATCACATTACTTAATCAAGGTGCCTAAATTATATTAATACTTTATTTAAGTGAGATTACTAATCCATTTAGGAAAATTACTAATCGTAAAAGTAAAATTACTATTCATAAATTACTATTCATCAAAAATTATGTTGATCTTATTAGACTCTAAATTTCATACTGAACACAACTGTAGAAGAACTTTTTTTGAAAATCATTACAAATTTTTAATTATTTCTGGTTTACATAAATATTTTTAAAATATCATTTTTCTAAAATTCATCAATAATATGAATACTATATTTATCCGGAAATTTGAAAATTCAAAAACATCATCATAAGAAGAAATCACAATTTTTATTTAAATCAAAGGATTACCCAAGGTAGTTATGGTCTTGTTACATAACCCCTTATAACACAAGCATAGGACCTAATAGTAAGGTGTGCTAGGGTGATAGAATCTTAGGGCGACTCGGTCAACATTGCCCGAGTAGTGATTTATATCAACTTGAACTTCTCACGAAGGAGATTTTGTTCCAGCTTCACATGATGAAGTTCAGCTTGGGTTTGGTCCAGAGCAAAGCCCAAAGGTGTGACCTCCTTCCCTAGTTCCATCAGATGGGATTCGATCGGCCTGATACTACTGGATGGGGCCATCAAATCTTCTTTCTATATTAATTAATCAATATCACTTGTATTTATAGAAAATAATCACAAAATTTAGTTTCCAACTGTCTTATTTTAATTATACTAATTTTATTAAATTAAATAGTTTTGTTGAGTATAAAATAAAATAACACACAAAGTTAGGAAACATAATTTATTCAAAATTTCGGGTCGTTATAATTTTTCAGTTTCAATGACTTCTGAAGGCCTTTGAAAAATCTAGAAGTGAACCTTGTCTCATTGTCATATAAAATAGATAGATTAACTCCAAGTGACCTACAAATCTATTTCAGGTACCGTAATGACCCTAACTATTATAAATGATGTTTCCCTTTGTTGTTTAATTAAATGTATTATTATATAATATGGTTATAGAAAACACATACACTTACTTAGTTATAACTTTTGATTTATAATACTATTTAGAATATTACCATTGTTAATATAGATGTTAAACAATTATCACATGATTAATATAAATATAGGGTGTTAGCAAATCCAATTGACATAGACAAAGAAAGCGATGACCTTATTCAGTAAGATTGTACCCTATAAATCAAATTTATCAGAGCTTCTAAGGGAGTTAGAATCACTAGGATTTTTCCTTAACTAAGAAAAAGTTTATATCCAATAACTTAATCATGAGAGAAATCATTTATGGGTGAAGTTCAAGGTTGTTGAGCTCACGAACCAAACCATGTTTTCCTAATGGCCCAATGAAAGTCTCACCATCGTGAACCTTACTCTTAGGTTGTACGCCAGTGTAATAAAGGGATATGTATGAGGACCTTAATAATATGAGTATGTATATTGTATATAATAATGAATTTATTTTCATTTTTATTTCTACTTTATAAATTATTTTTATTTTGATTCAATTAAACACAAATTGTATTTTCCGATAATATTCAAATTCAATTAAGGGAGGAAATTTCTGGTAAGGGGGGAAATGATAATTTCTGGTGCCTATTTGAACATTTTCTTATTTTTTAATTGTTTTATATTTTTCACCTTTTTAAGGAATTTTTCTTTTATTGTAATGGGTTCCCTCTTTCCTAGTCCAAAAAGAGGTTCTACCCTTTTTTAAGTTCAATAAAGGGGGCTTGGCCCTCAAACTTTTCAAAAAAATTAAGGGATTTATTTTGATGAATTAAATAGTTTTTGAAATAAATATTATTTTAATAATATTTTATACTTAAATAAATGTTTATTGATTATAAATCACCATAGTGTTTTTATGAAGTGAAATGTAATTTTTATAAGGGTTCAAAAACTCTTATTGTAAAAAACCCATAATTTTTCTATAAATAACAGATATTATTTTAAAATTTAAAATGAAAATATTTAAATAATTTTTTAGATAAAATAAATATTATTTTTAGAATCATAAAATCATTATTATCCAATTGTGAGTTTTTTATAATTTTCTGAGACAATCGAATTTTCAGGTAAAACTTAAATACCGTATAAATATAAGATGTGTTTTATGAAATAATAATGACCCAAACATGATGTAATAAATACTATAAAGATTATAATAGGAAAATTATATGTTTTACCCTTAAAATAATGTGATTTTAAGTTTACCTAATTATTTTTATAAATCTATTATGAATCCTCCAAAACATTTAATATATGTTAGAGTTTTAAATTAATTTATTTAAAAGTGTGAAAGACCAACACATATGTAAGGAAATTATTTTAATATTTTTGTACCTTTTATTAATAAAATAATTAAACCCTCTCCAATTTTTAAAAAACCATGGGAAGGTTTGTGGTTTTGAATATATTATTATATAGAGTCCAAAACTAATGTTTGTGAAATATTAAAAAAATTCCCCTCTCATTTCCTATATAAACCCACTAAATATCCCACTTATATTCTCTAAAAATACTTATATAATGTACTTAATCTTCCTTAACATCTATATAATCCTACCAAGTCTCCCCAAGCTCTCATGAAGCCCCTTTTCATGGTCTTGGATCCACATATTCAAGTAAGGGTTTTCCCTTTCTCATCTTTATCCAAGTTTCTTTATCTTATTATGCCCTTTTATTTTTAGTTACTAATGATGGGGTATGTTTTAAAACCTCCCCCATAAATCCATTATTATTTATAAAAGATGAAATATTCCTATATCTCTGATTAATCCCTCCCATTTACACTTGTTACCAAGCCAAAATTTCGTAAGCATCTTTTCCTTTCTCTTTTTATTCAAGATTATCATATGCCTATTTTTCTAATTATAAATGTGATCACATGTCCTTCCATGTCCATATTACTATAAAATTCAAGTATAAATTATGATATACCCATTTAAATATCATAAAACCATTTTATTATTTTTTTAAGTCACACAGTTATGCTGATGAATTTTCACCACGATTTTCCATGCCAAACCAATTCTATAGTGAATAGAATAACCATTTACTATTAAGGGTGTTCACTTTTATGAACATATACCATTTTATTTTGTAATTAAATGTATTTATTACACACTCCTTGATCTTTTAATAAATTATTATGATGAATGATTCCATGTTTTATGATCTTTGTGGAACATTTAAGAATTATAATTAAATGAAAGTGATCAGTGTTCCCAGAATTATATAGTGCTCCAATGAATTGGGTAATTTTTAGTATCATGATAAATCATGTTTGTATATGGGTGTACCTGATTATTTTATGTGACCTCATCCACCATAAATTCTTGTAGATTTATCCTTATCCTATATTTATGATGCAGTGTTTTAAGTTTTTTTCCACATTTCTCATTTTAGGATTATCATGCTATATCATGTTATATTATTCATGTTCCTTTATGTCTCATTAATATACCTTATCTAAAATGTATCATTATCTTCATATTATTCCATTATTATTCACTTATTGTTCTTTATGTCTCACCCCTTATTTATTTCCCTAGGTTATCCAATGCAGTTTAAAGCTCAAACATGTTAAAGAAGTTTACAATAAAGATGGTGTTATTCATGTTTAAAGTTGTAATGGAATGTTCCTAATTCCTAATTTCACTAGAAATATTGATCTTTTGGGTTTTATGAAGTGTAATTTTGTGCAATTAAATCATTTATTAATGTGTAATATAGATAAGGTTTTTTTATAGTTGGTATCAAAAGAAAATTTTAGTTATTTTTGGGATTATGATTAGAAAACTATAGAAAAACCCTCATAGATAATAATAAGTATAAGAATAAATCACTAAATTTTTGATGAGTAAAGAGTAATTTTTTTATTAAGAAAATAAATCCCTATATGGATACTACAAGTGGATGTTGTTTTGGTACAAATGTATATTAGATTAAGAACTTTGAAAAGGTGTTCTAGGCCTAAATCAGGGTAATCTGGTACACAAAAAATAGCCTTACTGCTCATCTAGTTTGACAGTACCTGGGGATATGATTTGGTAATTAACAATCTCATCACAAACCATTATTAAGGTAGTAAAAAATTCCCATAAGATTACATGTTTTGAAAAAAATAATGTATAATAAATATTGATGCCTATAAATCCTTAAGTTATGGAAATACATGTAAGTAATAAGTTGTACCTTTAATGTCATTAAATTAATATTTATGTTTTTAAAAGTTAAGTATTATCATCCTTAATTTTCCTTTTATTCTTGATAATGGTCAGAAATGTGGGGAATCAAGTAAACAATAAATGTGAAGAGAAATTTGATGACTAACCCAATGAGATACCCAACCCAATAGGAGTAGGAATCGCACACTTTATGAAGATACTCTCTTATATGACTTAGGTTATGTATAGAATCCTAGATTAGGAAGATTGTTCAAATCCCCCCAAAAGAGAACAAGATGAATTTGATATATACATGCAACAAAGGCCTCTTACATTCAATGGATCACCTGGTCCCTTAATCAACGAATAATGGATCAACTCAATTGAGAAGATATTCTCCACCCTTCAAAAATCCGAACAATAGAAGTTTATTTTGGATGTTTATCATATAAAGGGTAAAGATGATAAATGGTGTACATTGATAAAAAATAAAAATCCTAATGAAGATATTGAGGAAATGAGATGGATGGATTTTGGGATTTTTTTGATAAATATTTTTATCAATCTCCCTATCTTAAAATGGAAAGGAATTTCCTTTCCCTAAAGTAGAAAGATGAAAAATCTATCAGGGCGTATGAAGAAAAATTCACAAGGATTACATGAAATGCCTCTAGAATTTTCATTACCCCAAAATTCAAGGTTCACCAATAATTTTGTGGTCAGATACCTAGACTAAAGAAATCATTGGCGATTCGTGACATTGATAGCTATGATGAAATTGTCTGATGTGCCCTCAAAGTCGAAATGGAGATTAGCGAATCTCAGTTTTATCACAATGATAAGAAGTAGAAAGTGGATATTTGTTCTAGCGGACTGATAGAGAGATCTCATGGTGCCAATAAATGTCAACATACCACTTGACAATGGTGCAGAAATAAGCACCCTATAAATTACCTAAAGGGGATGAGTAAATGCTTACAGTGAGGGAAGGAAGGGAAACAAGCTAGTGATTTCCAACAAAAGAAACCTCCTACTGTGATGGAGGAAAGTAACTCACCAATAATCCCACAATGTATTTTTCATTTCTACAACTGAAAGGATCTAAATATCTTTTCCAACCAATACACTAATCCAAGGGTTATCGTAGACAACCAAAAACCTCCAAGGTAGCAAGGGACACATTTTTCCATCACTACCACTAAAATGAATCCTAATAAAAAAGTGGTGATAGGTATGCTAGTTATGTATTCAAGAATAGAAAATGTATGTTTTGATTATGGTTCTAAACGTTCATTTATATCATGAAATTTTAGTACAGCTATTCAAACACCACAAAAAATCATGGAATTAGAGATGGCAGTAAATATAGAAAATAGAGAAGATATTACATCCCAAGTATATAACTCCTCCCCTATCAAAGATCATGGGATGAATTCCCCATGAAACCATTTAACACTCTCTTTGGTAAAATTTGATTAAATTCTAGGAATGGATTAGATTTCCCTATATAGAGCCAACCTAAATTCCTGTGATAAGGAAATCTCTCTCCGTATTGAGAATCAAACCCCAATTATGTAGAAGTGCAAGGAGGATGATGAATCTTCTTTATAACCATCATCTCAAGCATGGATATTATTTCCACATAAGAAATATTATCTATCTAAAATGATTGATTCTATGGAAAAAATAATCCTTGAATACATTCCCATTGTGATAGAATTCATTGATGTGTTTCCTGAGGAATTTCCTAGTCTTCCTCCTAAATGATATGTTGAATTTTTGATCGATCTTGAAGGTAAGAAATTACCATTATCCAAGACTCCATATAGAATGTATTTTTTGGAACTTGATGAACTAATTAAACATATACAATATAATCTGGATAAAATGTTTCATATTCCTAAGTGCTTCACCATAGGGTGAACCATTCCTCTTTTCCAGGAAGAAGGATGGGTCAATGGGCCTTTTCATCAATTATTATGAGCTCAATAAGATCATGGCAAAGAACACGTATCCACTACCTTGGATTTATGAGTTGTTAGATCAAAAATGTGGAGAAAAATAATTTTTCAAGGTGGATCTGTAGTTGGGATATTACCAATTTAGGGTAAAGAAAGAGGATATCCCCAAGACTACTTTTATTACAAGGTATGGGATCTATAAAATCTTAGTAATTCATGTAGAACTCACTAATGATTCAAAAATATTCTTGGACTTGATGAATATATTCTTTTGAAATTACCTTGACAAATATTTGGTAGTATTTATATATGATATTCTAATATACTCTAAAAGTAAGGAGGATCATGAGGAGAATTTGAATAATGTGCTAAAGACATTGTGAAAGTAAAATCATTATGATAAGTACAAAAAATGAAAGTTCTAGTTTAAGGAAGACTCTTTCTTGGAGAATATCATCACAAGAAATAGGATATCAGTGGACCCTTCAAATACTAAAGAAATTGATGGATGGAAAAGGAAAAAATCTATGACAGATATTCATAGTTTCCTTGGGTTAGCTGGGTATTATCGCCAATTTATGAGAAAATTATCATGATTGTCAAACCCTCTTACCAAGCTAATATTTAAGGGTGTAATGTTTTCTTAGAATGATGAATGTGAAGAGAGATTAAAGGAGTTGAAAAAGAGGCTTTTCACTGCCCTTTTTCTTACACTACCCTCAAGTGGAGAACCTTTCTTGGTATTCAATGTTGCTTTGCAGAAGGTCCTAGACTGCGTGTTGATGCAAAATGACAAAGTCATTGCCTATGATTCAAGTAAGTTGATAGTTCATGAACATAAATACCCCACACATGCTATAGATTAATATGTAGTGAGTTTTTCTATAAAAATTTTGTAGCATTATCTATTTGGGGAGAATTGGGAAATATATATGGATAAAAAAATCCTCAAGTATATATTCATATAGATAGAGCTAAATATGCACCAATGAAGATTGTTAGAGATGATCAAAGAATATTACTGATCAATCCAATACCATTTGAGAAAAGTGAATATAGTGCAGTATTCACTAAGTAGAAATGATCCAGAAGTTCTGTCATTGATGAGAATTGAGACGGATTTGATCTTCTTATATTTGGAAGGGATAGACAAGAGAATCCTAAAAGAAGGAACATAATCTATCTTTTAACAAATGATTGTGAAAAAATATCTTCTAGAGAGATTAAAATATTCTTAAAGAGTATATGTGGGAATTAATAGAAATGTAGGAGCTATAAGGAAAGGGAAATACTTAAAGTTCAATTTTAATGATGAAGGTTTTGTGATATTTGGTTAAGACTATGCATACCATCAAATTCGGAGTTAAAGAAAGAGATATTGGATGATTCACATAGCTCAAACTTTTCCATCTACCTAAGAAGCAAAAATATGCATCAATATCACCAATTAATTTATTATTGGGTCAATATGAATAATAATATCACATAATATACATCATTATGTCTTTTATGTCATAAAGTGAAAGTAGTAAGGAAAAAATCCAAGGGGATGATGCAACCACTACCCATACCTACAAGGAAATGAGAAAACATCACCATGTACTTTGTTACTAATATTACAAAGACATCAAGATGAAATAATGTTATATGGGTTGGGGTGGATCATATTACAAATAATTCACACTTCATTAATATATGAGAAGAATTATCATTGAATCTACTTGCACAGATATACATCAGGGAAGTGGTCAGGCTGCATGGAGTACCACTATCGATTGTATCAAATTGAGATCTAAGATTCACCACTATGTTCTAGAAGAGTCTTCAGCATGATCTAAATACAAAGTTGAACTGCATCACAGACTATCACCCTCAAACTGATGGCCAATATAAGCATATTATCCAGACTCTTGGGGACATGTTGAGGTCATGTTCAATGGAATTAAAATGAGGATGATATCAAAATCTTCATATGGTTGAGTTTCCACATGATGAACATATTACAACAATATTTTCCACATTATCATCCAAATTTATCTCTATAAATCCATTTAAGGGAAAATGTACAGGACACCAGTATGCTGGGATGATGTTGGGGAACGAAAACTTCTATGTCCTAAAATGGTCGAGGAAATAGTGGAAGAGGTTAAGACCATTCAGTAGGACATCTAGGATACCGGGAGTCGACAAAAGAGCTATACTAATATTAATAAATGATATCTAGAGTTTTATGTTAGAGACATGGTATTCCTACAAATATCTTCATGGAATAAGGTAATGATATTTGGGAATAATGTAAAGTATATTAAAAGATACATCATCCCATTTGAGATCCTTGATCATATCAAAGTAGTGGCCTATCGACTTTCACTCCCACCTAACCTATCTCTAGTTCATGATGTATTCCATGTATCAATCTTGAGGATGTATATACCTAACCCCTTGCATGTACCCAATCTAGAGGTGGCACCATTGGAGAATAGTCTCTCCTATGAGGAGAAGCTAGTGAAGATATTAGATTATAGAGACAAAGTTATGCAAAATAAGACAATGCACCATGTCAATGTGTTGTGGAGAAACCAAAAGTTTGAAGAAGAAACATGGGAATCGGTGGAAGTGAGGAGACATAATTTACCTCATCTTTTTAAGGGAGTGAAATGAAAATTTAAAGGGGAAAATTTCTCAAGGGGGGAAGACTGTAACAACTGTAACTATTATAAATGATGTCTCCATTTCTGGTTCAATTAAATGTATTATTATGTAATATGATTATAGAAAATGATTGAAATTACTTGGTTATATCTTTGGATTTTAAATTATGTTAATAATAATATCATTGTTAATATACCCATTAAATCAGGATCACAATATTAATATAAATATAGGGCTTTGACAAGTCCAATTGACACAGATAAAGAAAGTGATGGCCTCATCCAGTAGGATTTTACCCTATGAAGCCCATTTATTAGAGCTTTAGAGGGAGATAGAATCACTATTATTTGACCTTGAACATCACCAAGATGATATCCAATAATATTGTCATGAGAGAAACCATTTAAAGGATAATTTCAAGCTCATTGAGATCACGACCTTAACCATGTTCACTAAACGACCCCATAAAAGTCTCACCACCGCTCACCTTACTCTCAGGGAATACACTGTTATAATAAAAGGATATGTATCAAGACCATAATAATATGAATATTTATATTTAATAAAATAATAAATTTATTTCCATTTTTTATTGTTACTTTATAAATGATTTTGATTCCGATTCAATTAAACAAAAATTATATTTTTGTGTAACATTCAAATTCAATTAATGGATTTATTTTGATGAATTAATGAAATTTTAAAATAAATATTAATTTAATAAAATTTTAATACTAAATAATGTTTTATTAATTATAAATGATCATATAATTTTTATTAAGTGAAATGTACTTTTTATAAGGGATCAAAAACTGTTATTGTTAAAAACCCAACATTTTTCAATAAATGTAAAATAATATTTTAGAAGTGAAAAAACACATATTTAGAAAGTTATATAGATAAAATAAGTATTATTTTTGGAATAATAACATCAAAATTATCTAATGGTTATTTTTTCATAATTTTCTGAAACAACCTAATTTTCGGGTAAAAAATATATACCGAATAAATGTACGGTGTGTTTTATGACATCATAATGACAAAAAAATGTTGTAATAAATACTATAATGGGTTTCCTAGACCAATTATATGTTTTACCATTAAAATAATGTGATTTTATGTTTACTTGATTGTTTTTATAAAGCTTTTATGAATCCTCCAAAACATTTAATATATTTTAGAGTTTTAAATTCATTTATTTAAAAGTGTGAGTCACCTACAAATAAGAAAGGGAATTATTTTAATATTTTTAGACCTTTTCCTAATAAAATAATTAAAACCAATCCAATTTGGATAAAACTATGAAAATTATTTTGGTCTTCACTATTTTATTATATAGATTCCAAAACCTAAGTTTGTGAAATATTATAGAATTCCCCTCTCATTTCCTATATAGACCCACCCAAGCCCCCACTTCTATTCACAAAAAATCCTTAGAGAACGTCCTTACTCTGACCTACTCTCTATAGAATCCTCCCAAGGTGCTTCAAGCACTCAAGAGTCCCCTTTTCAACATTTTGGATCCACACATTAAAGTAAGGCTTTTCTTTTTTTCATATTTATACATGTTTATTTATCTTGTTATACACCACTATTTTCAGTTACTAATGATGGGTAATGTTTTAGTACCTCCCCAATACTTTCCTTATCATGTATAAAATATGATATACTACTTTATCTCTCATTAATCCCTCCCATGTACACCAGTTACCATTCCAAAATTTCTTAAGAATCTTTTCCTTTCTATTTTTATTCAATCTTATTTATTATCATATGCCTTATTTTTCTAATTATAAATGTGTATACATGAACTTACATGTACCTATTTCTATACAATTAATTTAAAAATTATGATATACCCATTTCAATCTCACCAACCCATTATATGAATTTCTATGTGACATTGTTATGATACCAAATTTCCACCATTATTTTCCATTCCAAACCAACTGTGTAGTGAAAACAATACCCTTTACTATCATGGGTGTTCAATTTTTTGCACATGTACATTTTTTGGGGACTTAAATGTTTGTATTTTAGAATCCTTGATCATATAATAAATTATGATTATGAATGATTCTCTGTTTTATGATCTATGTGGCACACTTAATCATGAGAATGAAATGAAAGTGACGGGTGGACCCTAAATTATATAGTGCTCCAATGCATTGGGTAATGTTTAGTATCATGATATGTCATGTTGGGATATAGGTGTACCTGATTCCTTTATGGGACTTTTTCTACCATAAATTATTGGTAGTTTATCCTTGGCCTATTTTTATAAAGCATTGTTTTAAGTTGTTACCACATTTCCCATGTTATGGTTATAATGCTATATCATGCCTTGTTATATATATTCCTTTATGACACATTGATATGACTTAACTAACATATATCATTATCTTTAGGTTATTCCTTATTTATTCCCTTAGTTGGATTTATGGCTCACCCCCTTCTTATGTATTTTTCCAGGTTATCCAATGTAGTTTTATGATCAAGAATGTTAAATAATTTTTCAATAAAGATGTTGTAATTCATATTTAAAGTTGTAATACAATGTACCAAAATTTTGAAGACACTAGACTTATAAATTTTTTAGGTTGTATTAAATGTAATTTGATATAATTAAATCATGTATTAGTGTGTGATAAAAATAAGGGTTGTTATAGGTATAGTTGAGAAAGATGATCTAGATAAATATTATCTTGAATAGAAAGAAAATGTGAAGATTTAGTATGTCGATCAACAATAACCCAAATTTCATTATTAACTTAAGAATTATTTGGTATTCCTACTAATAATTCCATGAATATATTTTTTCATTTCCACTATGGCACTGGGAAAGGATAAAACATCCCCTTTGGTAGTTATCACTCTTCTTTATACCTATGAAATATCAAACATTTCATGGTAAACTCAGCAATATATATTTTCATTCCATCCCACTACTAATACTCCCTAAGGTCACTGTACATTTTAGTTCTTATAGGATTAAGTGAAAATGGAGAACTATTTTCATCACTTAATAATTAGTTCTTCATATGGGAATCAAAAGGAACACATAATAATTTTACAAATCTGAAGACACAATATTTATAAATATTGAATTTAGCCAACACACCATTCTTTACCAATTATACCTTTTTCTGCAACTCATGGTATTTCATTTACACTTTCTTAATTATGTTTGAATGAGATGACTATACTGAAACCTAAAAAATAGTGGAATTTCTTTCCCCAACAACTTCCATGGAGAAATTCATGAAATCATCAATCAAGGGGTCTTATCCCAAACATAAGATCGTTAATGTATCCTGATGTTTTTGACTCAGGGAATCCACCACTTTGTTTTCTTTAATAGGATGGTAATTGATCATGAAATCATACTCCTTTATCATTTCTAGCCATATTATATGCCTCATTTTAATTCCTTGTGAGGAAATATATAATTCAAACATTTATGGTTAGTATATATTTTACATTTATCTCTATATAAAAGATTCCTCAAATTTTTAAATTGGAAACCACAACTCAAAATTCCAAATCATGTGTGGGATAATTTAAATCATGATGTTTCAGTTTTCTTGAAGCATAAGAAATTACTTGTTCACGTTTCATCAGATCAAGACCAAGCCCCTTTAATGAAGCATCATTGTAGATGACAAAATCACCATTTTGGGAATACATGGCCAATACTAGAGCATTCACCAATCTACTTTTAAGTTCCTAAAAAAAGAATCACATTATTCTATCAAAAAATTTAACCCCTTTTCATGTTCATATAATTATCAAGTCAGATAATTATGTAATTTTTTTAAAAAACCCATCAATAATAGTCTTTTAATCCATGAAAGCTATGAATATCAGTAACATTTATAGGACTTGTCCATTCATCAACCACTTTTTTTTTGGGGATCAACTATTATGACATCCTTATTTACAATGTTCCCAATAAAAGAGATATGTTGCAATCAAAAATCACATTTTCTAAATTTTCCATATAAATTCTTTTCATTGAGAGTTTATAGGTAAATACTTTGATGTTTTTCATGATCCTAATAACATTTTGAAAACACTAGAATATAATAAATAAAAACAAAAACAAACTTATAAAAATATTAATTAAAGATTCTATTCATAATATTCATAAATACAGTAGGGAAATTTGTCAAACTAAATGGCATAACAACAAACTCAAAACTCCCATATATAGTACATATTTTTTTAAGGAAATCTATCCTCCTCCAACTTCAGTTGATGGTACCCAGATCTCAAGTCCAACTTGGAAAAATACAGATCTCCTTGAAAATGATCAAATAAGTCATCAATTTGAGGAAATAGATACTTATTCTTAATAATAATGTTTTAAAAATTTCTATAATCAATTAAAATCCTCATGGAACCATATTTTTTTTAAAAAAAATAGGACCACCCTATGGTGAAGTGCTAGGATGAATGAAACCTTTATAAAAAAACTCCTACAAATACATTTTTAATTCAAGAAGTTTTACTAGAGCCATTAAATAAGGGGGTTTATAAAATTTCTTAGTACCAGGAACTATTAAAGGATAAATTCATCTTCCTGATGAATTATAACACAAATAAACTCATCAGAAAAAACATCCAAGTATTTATTTACCACTGGCACATCATTAATCTGAACACTTCCCTTGTTTTCAACTAATGTGCAAGATAAATTTAATTTCTATGTTTTAACTGTTTATCATCTTCCTACTATGTCATAAATTATATGGGTTAATTATTGTATAAAAATAAAACATATTTCTAAAAAACATCTTTTTGAGTTCTATAATCAATCATAACATGATAAAAATAAATCCATTCCATACCCAGAATAACCTAAAAAAATATATGAAGGAAAAAAACAAGGTTTGCAGGTTATCTATTTTTACAGACAACAATAAGAAGATTATTATATTTTTTTTCCTTAATATTTTCCCTGGTTTTTTTACCATAAGTTCAGATTTAATTTCTTGAGGTGTAATTTCTAAATTTCTAGAAAATTATTCAGAAATAAAGGAATGTGTATACCCCATATCAAACATATCTTTAGAAAAATATGAGTAAATATACAATATACCTGATTCCACTTCATTTGATGTCCTGATATCTATTGAATTAGTCGCAAAGGATTTCACTGGACCTTTATGCTTATTGTTTGGATACCTTCTATCATTCAGATCTTTCTTTGGGTAAGTATTTTCATAATGACCCATCTTACCAAATTTTAAACACTTTAGAGTTTTATTATCAGAATTAAATATACCATCACTATGATATCTTTCATTGTAATATTAGGCCATATGTCCAAACTTACCACATCAGATACACTTCCTGAATTTTTATGGTTTTACCAAATATATATTTTACCACACTTCCCACAAACTGGAAACTAAATTTTCTTACCATAATTTTTCTTTGATTGACTTTTACCCATTTATTTACATATGGAACTTTTATCCCACTTCTTGTGAAAGAAAATGCGATCATCCGAAAACTCCATTTATACCCTATCATCACATAAAATATGTTTCTAATAATGTTTGAACACACATGAGGCCAAATCCCTCCAGTATATTTTCTTCAATTTTGAGTAAAAATAATTGATTTTACTATCAAGATCCCGAATAAGGTTTGGCGCATAACTTTTCAATCGAGAAAAGTTGTCATCATAGATGACTAATGAATATTTATTTTTTTTTCAATTCAAGGAATTGATTTTCCATCCTAAAACTAACCACCTTAGGAAAATATTTTTCAAGGAAAAGATTCTTAAATTCATCCCATTCCAAGGCATCGATCTGATCACAACCTATGATATTATTTTCCATTGACCACCACATATTGGTTTCACCTTCAAAAAGAGAAATTATAAGACTAAAAAATTTTATTATCTAATCACCCCATGTCATTGAGAATATTTTCAAGGGATTTAATACACCATTTATCCACTATTAGGTCAAAAGATTCACTGAAAGTAGGAGGGTGACACATCATAAAAATTTACACCATCTTTATGTTCCTTTGTGGTAAATATATCTATTATATTTCATGGATGAAACTTCCATTTATAGCCTATATCAAATGATCCATCACAATTAGAAAATTATTGGTTCTAATTCCCACCATTCCGTTTTGTGGATTTTGAAATATATCATCCTCTCGATGCCTTCATACTCTAGCTTCCCTATTTAATATATGGAAAACCATTATAAATAGACTTATATTATATAGGGATGCATGGTAATATTTAAATTATATATCTTTTTAAATTAGCCATAGATTAAAAATCATTTATGGTATTCTATTAACATCATCCAAACCCCTATTGTTATCTAAACCATTCTCTGATTCCAACTATAATGACCCTACCTTAATCAATACATAATCTAGTTAATTCAACTACAATACACTTATTATGTTCCCAAAGATATTTTTTGATTATATTTTTAGAGAATTAGGTTATTAAAACTACATGAAAATCCATTAAAATACAAGGTGGATACTAAGAAAAAAAATATCCATTTATTCTATAATATAAAAGTTTTTAATAAAACATGAATTTTTCACAACATTCATATTTGCTAGTTCATTTATCTTATAAATCCTTAGATCCTATGAAAAATAATTTAGAACTTGGGATGATCACCAAATTCTCAGTAAAGTACAAAAAAATAAATAGATAAACAGTTATTCCATGAATTCTTATAAACATATGAAATCATTTTCACAAGATATACTTCTCACCCTTAAAGTATTATATACATAATTTTTGAAAACATGATATTTACATAAAACATAGAATAAATAAATAAAACCATATAGGTAACCTAGGGAACTACTTACTTAATATTTTATCACTCATGGCTACCATACTATTTGTAACCCTCACTACTACCTTACAATGTAACCCTCACGACTACCTAATGATGTAACCATCACAATTACACCAAGAATTACCATTATGATCAACTTATAACATAATAATACCCAATGCATTGGAGGGATATATAGGACACACCCTTCATCATAAATAATTCCCAAGAACAATAACATAATCATAAAACAAAAATACTTGAATAATAAAAACATTCATTTTGAATTTTTTAAAAATAGAATGTTAAAAGATAATTTTAAAACAAAAGTCCTTTTAATTTGGTTTGAATTCCACTAAAAATGTTAAAACCTCCAGTATAATGGTGTAAAGAGTGTTATTAATTTATTATATAACTTTATTCATATTTATAATACCTTATATGACATTTTTATAACATCTTCCACCCATTTATTGATAATATTGTGTTATTTTCATTATTTCAGGTGCATTTTTTTCATGGTTTTTATTGTCAGTTCATTATGGATTTTATTGAGGAATGGATTAAATAATACATAATTATAAAGAAATTTTATTAATATGTTTCCATTGTTTCAAATGATACCATATATCATTTTTTCCTTATGTGAGGATGATTCATTATATAAAACATTAGTGAAAATTATTTAATTTATTTTGGTAGTTTTTACAACCATCACGAACATATATCATTTTACATAATATGATATTTATATATTGGTTATAGAACATTATATAACATTTAATATGTATAATAAAATATTATTTAACAATAATAATGGTTTTATGATCAGCTTTGAAGGTGGTAATGAAAAATGAGGGTGTATCATACATGATGGAGGTAAATCGACACATCACGAATGATATTCTCATTTTTAGAAAACATGGGAGAGGAGAAGGATTTTGATGAAGAAGTTTTACATAATAATGATAATATTATAGTATATATACTATAATGGAGTTTTAATGTCACTTGTATAAGATAATAATAAAATAAAATAAAATAAAATAAAATAAAATAAAATAAAATAAAATAAAAAACAAAAGTGGATTTTACCTCTAGAATTCTTCTCTTTGGGAATCTCTATATGGAACTTGGTTTCGGAATTTTGGTGATACCATTAAGTCCTTTACAGGGGGAATAATATTTTTAAGGGAATTGGGTATAAATTAATCAGGATACATGGATTCTAGGTGTTATGATAAGAGGCGGTGAGGGGTGGAATTTATAGTGGAAGAGAGGAGTGTTTTTTGAATGTTTTATTCATTAGTTTTATATTTTGGATCAATGCATTGGAATTTTTGAGAATTATAACTAAATATATTATAATAATTAAGTAAAGTTATATATTTTGGTCTTAAATCATCCATACATCATTTATCAATCTATAATTCATGAATTTGTTAAATACAATAAATTAATGTATTTTACCATTCACCAAAAATAGAACTATTTTAGAAAAATCCCAAAAATTTACCCTAACCATTTTATGATGCATAGAATTCTAAAATAGACTCTAATTTATGAAAATAATTTTATAAATATGAGAAATTTAATTTTTAATTTAAATCATTATTTTTTCAAAAAATACCAATTTTAAAATTATAACTAATTCTTTAACCCTCTAAAAAATTAATTAAGGTCTAAAAAAATTATCTTGAAATTATAAGAAAATAAAATATCAATTTGGGATTCTATTTTATGAAAATAAATTTTCTTTTAAATCATTAAATTAATTATAAAATCATAAATAGACATTTATGTTTTACAAAAACACCAACAGTAAATTTATCATTTTTAAAACATTTATTTACTTATAATATGATTAAATTATACAATATTTTCATTTATAAGATAGTTAAATTTTATTTATACTTTTTTAGGTGAGGTTACTATTCTATTAGCCATATTACTATTCCTAGTGGTCATGTTACCTTTCTTATGGTTAAGTTACTGTTCCATGAGTATAAATTCATTAATTTATATAAATGCCACTCATTTCATTATATATTTATAATAAATTTAACTACTTAATTTGAGAATGAAACAAAATTATTTTATAAGTACATGGGTTGTTACAATATCAAATATTTTATCTATGTTACCAAATAAATTATGTAAATGTGGTTTCTATGTACACTAGATCTAGGATAATGGGTCTGGGTGTCATAAATGGTGATCATTGATTAAATATACTAATGGGGGAGAGGAATTTGAAAGTATAGAATGGTGAAATTTTAATAATATATATATTGAGATATATTTACCTTGTGAATAAAAAGTTGAAATCAAGATGAAGTACCTCAATCTAAACAAGAAGGATGATGGAAGTGTTTCTAAATATGAGGTTAACACTAATAGATTATCCTGGAATGATGTGGACTACATACGTAAAATGGAAAGTATGATTTTCTATTTCACATATGTCATTAAAATGATCTATTAAATTGACTTAGTTTCCAAATAATTTTAAACATATGAAGATATGATGTCATGAACCATTAAGATAGAAAAATAATTATACCTTTTTTATAATTTAAAATAAAATCAAGATAATAATATGATAAATGAGGAACATAAAAATAGAAATGTAACACTGATGAAAAAGTGAATAGTGGAACTTATAACATGTAAAAATTGTGGAGTGAAACATCTATATTAATTTTGAAAGGGAATGAGAGTTTATTAAAAGTATGGAAATAAAATACATATGGCTCTTGAATGTTAAGTCAAGAAATAATCCACTAATATCTAGTGATTATACTTCAAGAAGATGGTGGCACTATTCAAATCAATTCCCTAACCATCAAGGATTACATTTGTAATTTCACTATATTTTTTATTGATGTTTTCATGGTAAAATACAAAAGGGATGAATATCATGAGAATATTATATGAATCATTAATGATACTCTTAGTGGAAATTTTATATTTAATAATTTTAGCATGTGTGACTTTTGGAATCAAAATAATTATTTTCATGGAATTATTGTCTCCAAGTATGTAATATTTGTTTATGTTATGAAGATAAGGAATACATTAAACGTTATATATAAACATTAGGGTTCTAATTTTTTTTTAAACTAGAGTATTTATAATAAATTATAATGAATATATGATTATGAAAATTTCAAATTTTCAAAAAAATATTCTGATGAGTTTTAATGTTTTTGATTATCATCGAACCGTGGGTGTTATTATTGAGGCTTTGCTGACATTACACACTTATTTTATGGTTTAATTTATTTTGTTTTATTTTTTCTTATGCTATACATATTTCTTTTTAGTAAATGGGAATAAACTAAAAGGAAATAATGTTTTAAATTTTTGATACAATGATGAACATTACCCTTTTATGGATCTCACGCTCCATTAAATTTTTTTTACTGCTATATACATGAAAATTTCATCTTACGAAAATGGATTAGCCTTGGAAAAAATCCATGGATATAAAATTTATTAAATAAAAGTAAAGATACAAGAGAATAAAGTAGAGAATTAACTAATGTAGCACTACCATAGCAAAGAAAAAAAATACACATACAACACAAGTAACAAAGATCACCTATTATTGAACTGACCTTGATTTCGAGGCCCCCATGAGAAGCCAAGTGACACCCTCTTCTCCATTGAATTGTCTTTGATGGTGCCTCATCTGCTGAGAACTCTTTAACTTTAATCAAGATGGCCTCCTCCTAGACATCTTGTGTAGAATCTTGCATAGCTGGATCAACCTGGGTAGCCACCCCATGTACAAGATCATGTACAGTAGGATCATCATGTATAACCAGTGGATCACCCTCCCAATAATCCTCCAGTATAGTAGGATCATCATGCAGTGGATCATCCTCTTGGGCAGTCTCTTGTACATCAGTATCATCAATGGATAACAAAGCACCCTCATTGTGAATTGGATGTATTATAGTACCATCTTGAGCATCCTCCTGAGCCGAATCCTGTAAAACACCCCCTTATTAGCCTCATTTCTAGTAGAGACATCATCCTCACCCTTCACCTCTAGGGTTAAAACCTTTGATAATTCTTCAACTACCCCATATTTGGAGCTATCCATTAGGGGGATCTTCCAATTATGACACCCTGTACTCTCAAGGCCCTCAAGAATAAGTAGATCAAAAGAATGTGAGTTTATTGAGTCTAACATAGAGAAAAAATTGATGTTTGATTTATCATTCCCCAACATGGTCTTATTGGTGGGAGAAACATCGCCCTTGGGACCTTACCTCTGAAACATAGCCAGTGAGTCATGTTTTGATTCAGAATGGAAGAAACCAATATCGTCACTGTGAAAATGATCCCTCTACACAGGATCAACCCTCTATGGACTCCCAACTAGAGAAGAATAATCAACCTGCACAACATCAAAAAATTTCACCATTAGATGCTCAACATGACTATCCACCTTCCCCAAAATCCCCTCATTAATCCTAACAATAGATATGACCCTATTTTTTTAGAAAACTCCATCTAAATTTTGTCATCATCAAATAGATTCCCCTTAACCTTTCATTGATAAAAATCTCTGCAACATGATTCATTTCCAAATTGAATGCATCCTAAATAGAATACTCACAGATTGAGTGATTATCTTCATTATTATTAGCCACATCAGCCAATGTTTTTGTTTTTATAGCATCTAAACCCCATTATATTTTATAAATAACCAACTTAGATGCCACCAAACCACCACCATCAGTAATAAAATCAACAAATACAATGTGATTCTATACTATGGTGCCCTGTTGAGAGCCTCAACAAAGGAAGAATATCCAAAATTTCCATCATTCTTCCTAAAGAACTGATTACTCATTACAGGACCATCCCTAGACTATTTCCTATTACAGATATCAAAGTATTTTCCTAAATATTTACAATGGTAACACTAAATATTCGTTCATCATTGCAAAATATAATGACCAGTGAAATAACAAGAGTTACAAAACTTAGGAAACCATTCAAACTAAATTGACAACTTAAGATTAAAATCACTTGCAACAAGAAATACAGTTGCAACCAGTTCATGGGAAAGGCCAACCTCTACCAACACATGAAAAAATTTACATAACTATATCATTCGGTTTCCTTATCTACTTTTATCGGAGCCACTATAGCAGAAAAAACCTCCCGCAGAACCGTTGGGCGCCAAAAAAACCAATTAAGACCCCTTATTCTAATCCATGTTTTTGTGGATGAGATCCTAATCACAAAGGGATTTTAAAGAATATCACTTATTTGAAGCACAATGAAACCTTGTTTCAATGGCATCGGTCTGAATCCCTAATATTTTTTTGAGACTATTTAGATGTAAATAAAATATGAAACATACATTTCCCAAGAGATATTAGGCAAAAAATCACTAAACCCCCATCATTGAAGCAATCAGTCCCTCAAATCATCAAGAATCAATGGTGCATCCCTATGAGAACATGATATCCAAGCAAGAAGAGAGTAGTAAAATTCCTTGATGCGATATTCAACATGTTTGGGGCCTACATCCACAAAAGAAACATACCCAATTTTGGTGATCCGCTTATATAAGGGATCTGAATCCTTCCGAAGATCAGAGAAGAACCTAGTCTGTGAGGTAATAAATTTAGATCAATCAGTCTTCCTAGGGTTATACTCATCTCTCATTTCCACAATAATGAGATCTGATGAAACCCCACCACCCTTGGCCGCCTTCAAGGGAGGGATGAAAACATCCATGGATCAAAGTAGAATTCTAGCAGATTTTCCATGGATCAGGTCAAACTCGAGCATAAAAGAATCATAGAAACACCAAGAAAGAGAAGTAAAACATTTAATCCCCTCCACCATGAAAAAATGAACTTGTTCATTCATAATTTTAAATATGAGATGAGTAAAAAATAGAAAACTGAACAAAACAAAATCAAGGAAAGAAATAATGTAAGTATGTTTTTAATTCAATAAACTAAATAAATGGAAGATAAAACTATCTTGTTTTTGAGGAAAGTATCCCACAGTTATCAGGGCATGACTCTGTAAACATATTCAATAGCGTAAATCTAATAAAGAAACCCATATTGTTGAAAAAAATATCAATTTATGAAATAATAATTTTCCTTATTTTAATTTGGAAATTTAAAAACCATCAAAAAGTCTATAACAATGACATTATATATTAAATATGGAAGGATAAATTTTCTATAAGGATGGGTGAATATAACACCACATTATTTCAGTACGTATTTTCCTTTAAATAAATATTGTGCTGAATAGCTTGTGATATACACAACACTAAATTAAAGTGAATAATATATTATTTAAAATTCAAGGATAACATCAATGAATTATGAATACATCATTTGAAAAAATAAATTATAACTCATTTATAATTGATATAAAATAAATTATGTGTGATATTTTTCTATAAATGTGGTGTTAGGGATACATTTTGTATTCTCATTTAAATGATAATTTAATATAATTTAAATTATTAAATTTATCGAAAATTTATTTTTTATACATGAAAAATAATAAATAATCATTCATACAATTATTATCATTTTTTACAATTTATGAGAAAATCAATTAGCGGTAAAAAATGATATTTTTTATAAAATGGTTTTTAAGTGCACAATTTATTTTTATCTTATTAAATTAACAAAATAATTATTTATTAATAATTTTTTTGAATGTTATTGATAATAAATTTAATAAAAAAAATTAACTATCATAAAATGTTTTTTACTTGGAAATTAACTTGAATATTTTCATTTTATTCTTTGAAAATATATTTTTTATGAAAATGGTCTATACTCTTTTTCTGTGCAGATATTGTAATTATTTTATGAAACTTATAGGAATAATATTATATAAAAAAATAATTTTTTTATACCATCATATTAAATTTTTAATAAGGTATTTTGTTTTGGATTTTTATCAAATATATTATTTTTTGTGAATAATGAAAAATACTGATTTAACAAATTATGTAATTTAAATGACATTTCAGGGATATAAGAATAAAATGAAAGTTTATGAATCATTTTTTATAAAACAAATATATATAATTATTAAACATTGTAATTCCTTTAAAATTATAATTTTGAACATTATAATTCACATTATGGAAATTTAAGTAATGTTTTTATTAAAATAAATACATTATTTGTTTCTTCTCTTTTAATAATATAATCACAAGGTTTATTTTGGTTTTGGTTTAATTTGAATTTAAAATAAGTCTCCTTTTTTTATAATAATACAATTACTTCCACGAGAATCATCATTATATTTTTTTATCTAAAATCATTTTTATTTTTAAAATTGATATTTTTAAAATGGTTTTCATTGCATTTTGAAAACCAATAGTGAAATTCATTTTTAATTTTTTTTTTAAAATTGAGTCATCTAAAATTTATTTCAAATCTGGAATCATATAAATTAATATATGGTATTAAATTCAGCTTAATTTTTTTCGTAATGAATAGTAATAATGGTAAATAATTATCACCTTAGTTAAGGGTAAAAATAGTTAAAAGGGTTAAAATAAATGGACAAGGCTTCATGATAATAGAAAAAACTTACTTAAATCACATTTTTTGATTAGATTTCAACCTTACCCATCTTATCTTATAAAATAAGGAAATATTTAGTAAAATGACTTGATTAATTCCAAAATCATATAATAAAGATTCATTTATTTACCACTATTCTTCACACCTCACTTATAAAAGGGAACCTCCAATCCCCTCTTGGACACACTTATTTATCCACAATGCTAGACCATGACTTTTCCAAATACATTCCAAAAATTATCTTTATTGATTTAAAAGTATAGGTTTCCCTAGGCGAACACATCATGAAGGATTAAACTATAATTTAGAGAATATTACTAAAGGAAGATGAATATATAACACACATTATCAACAAATAATTCAAGATTAGGGGTTTTCATATCAATTACACTCTAATGTGACATATTTTATATTATATGAATAATTTATATTATATGAATAATTTATATTATATGGTATTTTTAAATACCCATTGAAATATTATATCACTAATTATTCTTTATTCATGGTATTTAATGTTTCAACTGCTGTATTATCTTTTAAGGGGATTTTATTTAATTATTTTTAAATCCATAAATGATTATTATACAATATCATTATTATAAATTATTGTTCAAGTCTAAAATTACATTTAGAAAATAATATTAACTTTATTTATTAATACCCATAAATTTTCTACTTCTATTGTTATTTATGTAGTATTAATTAAATTCTTCTAACTTTTACTCTCTTTAGCATTGAAGATCCAAAATATTTTTTTAAAACACCGACCATATTTCCCTTTTTTGATTAGAAGTGACTCTAATAAATATCCATATTATTATAAAAAAATTATGGAAGTTTATATACAGTTATAAATGATTGGTAAAGGATTTTTTATAATACCTTTTACTTTAGTTATAATTTTTTAAAAGGAATATTTTTAAAATTTTCCAAAAAATTAATTTTGGATTTTAAAAAAAATATTGAATGGATTATTCTTTCTAGAATATAAATAATAAAAACCTTTTCCCAAATCCATGTAGAGACCCAAAGCTTAACGTACATGGAAATCACATTACTTTTGCGGAATACTTAGTACATAACAAAAAAAACACACACACAAGGATCATAATAGTTTAGTGTCTTTGGAAACTCGGAACGTAATCTTCTAATCGTGGTGAAAGATCTTCAATATCTCCCATAAAGATCTTCCCTTTTTTTACCTAAAACCTTTCTTTATATCCTGGGGAAAAGAAAACATAAAAGGGTGAGCTCAAATTCTCATTAAGGGTAAACAAAAGAAAAATCAATCACATCATATTCATAAGAACATAACATTTGGAAATCTTAAACTGAAAAAGAGAGCATAATTTCATAAAATGGGATAAATCATGGCAATGAAATGTAATCACAATAATCATAACTTAAAACATGAAACTTTGTGTCATACAAAAATAATAATATAGAATCATTTCTTGTTAGTCAAGACTCATTTCCAAGACTAGCTTAGTGGACAAAGTCCCTTTCTGAACCGAGTCACCCTCGTTCCAGTCCTGTTTCACTGAACCGGTATAACCTACCGTTCCAGCCCTATATATCTCATGAGATATAAAATCTTTACCCAATGCATTGGAGGGAGATATAGGTCCCACCCATCTCATAATGATACTATTCTTATGTGCGCCACAGAATCATAAATCATACATCATTGCATAACCCATGTAATACAAATGGGAATCTTAAACATCATTACATCATAAAACAATTCATACAATATAAAGGAATTCATAAAAATAATTCCATCACAACATGATCAAATCAATTTAATAATAGGGATAAAAACAGAACCCTTTATTATCTTAGATGGAAAATAATTTTGATAAAACACTTGAACTCCATTCTTGAGGAAAATATCATTTCTTCTTCAAAAACATTTTTCCTTTCATGACATGTCATACGACTTTAAAATAAAAGAAGTTGATTAAAAATAAACTTGAAAATTTGTAAAGGAAGCTTCTTGGAAATAATTTTGTAATAATCCATTCATGCCGTATAAGTTAAAAAAAACATTCTTCTCGTACTTTTGTCGGAAAAGTAAAAAATTACCTCGTACGAAAAACGACAAAAGATTCCTTTCATATCTTTTTACTAAAAACTCACCGAAGGGTAAATTTGGATTTAAAAAATTGTAGGTGGATGGAAATAAAATTACATATTTAGGAAACATGGTTTTGGATGATAAAATACACCCCAGTAAATGCCAAAGTATAAACAATCTCGGATAAAAATGAGATTGTGATATTTCCCTTACCTTAGGTCCGATTTGCTTCATAAGTGTCTGAACCTGCTATATAATGATTTAAATCATGTTATTGACTTATTACAGAATCATATTAATTGTTATTATTTCATATATGGTCCACTTATGACTTTATATTACCCGTTCTTTTGTAAATTCGTGTTAAAGTAGCGTTTTGGGTAAAATCGTCTCATTTGTCGTTCGTGTTTTTAACTTGTAATTATTAATATGATTACTTGCATCATGATTACTTATATCAAGAATGTAAAACATTATTTATATATAATATATATTCAGAATATATATATATATATATATTCAGAATATATATATATATATATAATATATCGATAAATGGAATGAAATACACCGTTGATGGAGACGGTAGTCCGTACGTACGCATGAACGCTGTTTTCGTTTCCTTATTGAATTGAATGGAATTAAGTAGATGAAATACATATAAATATAAATAAATCCAGTATCATTATTATGTCATATATTTCATTAGTACTTATTATATATACTTTATAATCATTCATGACTGGTTAATCATTGAGAATGAATCTCATCGCGTCGTGGAGACGGTAGTCCGTACGTACGCACGAGCGATGATATCGTTCCCATGGTCATGGAATTGTGTTGAAGTGTATGTATAATATTTCATTATCAATATCAATTTATAATAATCATATATATTTACTCATTACACCATTATACCCATCCTATTAAGGTGGCGGCGTAAAATAGATTACACCACGGCGTGGAGACGGTATTCCGTACGTACGCACGCGCGGTGATTTCATTTTCCGTAGGATGGATAGATGGTTAAATAGGGTTGTTTCATACTTATAATAACATATAAGTATATGAGTGATACTGATGTTATTACTTCAGAATGAAACAACTGAGGAAGAATATGTTGAAGAAGAAAGGAATTGGAAAGTATCGGTAATGGATATTACCTCTTCTTTGAAGTGCTTCTTTGAGACCTCCTTTTAGGGCACTAAAATTGGTCTTTTAAGAAGACCAGGAACTCTAGGATGATACTAGGGAAGCGGAGAAGGTATTTTGGCAGGGGTTGGCCGAGCTTGAATGCTCAAATTGGTGTGAGGAGGAGAGGGAGGAGGTGCCCTTTTATAAGGGAGGAGAGGGGCATCTTAGGAAAATCTCAAAATATTATTTTATATTAAGGTAAAATTCGGTTTATAATGGTTCCAAATGGTCTTATTTCGAAGATAAAGTGGTTATGGGTCGCAATACTCTCATCCAATAGGATTTAGACAAGTTTAGGTTATTATTTTAACCTTATCAATTAGATTTAACTCTAAGTTAAATAATTTAACTTTTACCGTGTCTTTTTGTTTTCTTACACTATATGGTTAATAAACTTACTATATGAAGCCAAACGAAACCCAAGTTGTTTATTATTAATATATCTATCCTTATATAAGTAATTTGGCCAAACCTTAGATTTTTAGGAATTAAATAACAATTAATAATATAATATTGGTTTTAAAAACTAATTTATGTCAATTTTGACACTATTTGGTACATGATTTTTATGAAATTTATAACAGAATGATAAGTTCGAACCAAGTTACTTAAATCATAAATAACATGTCATATTAACCTAGAAAATTAGTGTAAGTCCTAAAAAGTCTCAAATTACATTTATTTGGGCATTTATAACATCAATTATGTTAATATTTTCTTAAAAAGGTAATTACTGCATCATCGTTGTGTCATAAATAATTTAAATTATTTAAAGTATAAAAATTACAAATAAAATACCATTATGTAGGAAATATTTTTATCTTTCTAATTAATATTTATATTCGAAATTATATTATGTATAACCCTATATTAAAAATGTTTTAGTAAATAAACTTTGATTTTAACTCTTTTAACACTTCTTGGAATTAAATAATAATAAATGTCCTAATCTAATCCAAGTGGGCCTAAATGATAATATTTTACACTTAAGGTTGTTTTTGTTCTAGATACACGTGTCCAATAGGATTAGGACATGTGTTAGGGTAATAATAATATCATTTTTACCCTTAATTACCCTATTTACTTTTAACCGTGGTAAATAAAAGTAAAAAGTTACTATTCACCAAAAATTATTTTCATCTCATTGAACCACATTTTACTTACTGACATCAACCGTGTCTCTCGGATTTTTGAAATTCCATTCACAGAAGCGGTAAAATTAAGATTTATGAAAAAATTAATTTTTTTAACTACCACTTAGTAGTTTCACTATTCATCAAAAATTGAAGTTTTTCAGAAAAATGCGAAAATTTCACCCTAAGCTATAATTGATATTCCAAGTTCAAAAATGATTTCTATTTTACAAAATTCCCAAAATATAAGTTGCATTAATTAATTTTATAATTAATTTCCGCTGTCACAACAAATAGCGTGTTTTTAAGAGATAATAACTATCAAAAAAATTAACACTTGTTTATGTCTGGTGTAAATGTGAAATTACATCCAATGACCAACATTGTATTGAATTGTAAAAATATATTCTAGATATACTTTAAAACCACTCAAATTAATAATTTATCATTATTAATTATTTCTGTTAAAAAAGTTGTTTTTAATTAAAATTTAGTAATTTTCACTATTCATCAGAAAATGAAAGTTATCGGAAAAGTAAAAAAATTTTACCCTAAGCTAATTTCAATATTAAGAATCCAAAAATGAATTCCAATTTGAAAAATAAAATTTACAAAATTTAAAAAAGTGGTTATTACTATTCATAATGGCTAGTTTTAATAATATTTTAATAGCATATTGTTGTTTAGTGAAACTCGTTATTGCGTACTACACACGCTATCGAGGAAGGTCGCGATTGCGTGTAATGCAAGGCAAGTCAAGGATGCGTGTTGTGCAAGCTCCTTTTGGTGTAGCGTACAACACAAGTCATTAGTGAAATTAAAAAGAATATTTTTCATAAAATATTGGGCTGTTACATTCTACCCCCCTTAAAATGAATTTCGCCCTCGAAATTCGTCGGGGTTATAAATGGTTTACTACTTGAAAGTTTCTTTAATAGAAACTCAGATCGTAAAAAGGAATACCAAAACCATTCTTTAAAAACAAAATTATGAAACATAACGGTTACCCAAATAAACTAATCATCGGGTTTCCACATAGGTGAAAATATGGATATAGAAGAGAAACCTAACCATCATGTTCGGATGGAGAGTGGTAGAGGACATGGCTATGGAAAAGCCAGCAATCACAAAACTGTAAATTTGTGACGATCTAAGGTACCATCTAATTCATCAGATATAAGATTACTAGGACAACATTTTTGGTTTTCAAGATCATTTCCCTAAAGTTGATGAATTAAAAGAAATACTTACATGATTTTGGTACAATCTCACTGTTGTTCGTGAATTGAACAATTTCCACTTCATATCATAATGAAATGAAGTTGAATTTGTTATTCGTGAAGCATTAGCAGATCATGTGATATAATGATGGGTCATTCCATCTATTTCAAACAAAAGCAAAAGTTATAAGTCCATCTTATAGTGAGATTAATCATATATGGTTCCAAAAATGATCTTATACTTCATATATCATACCGCTTAATAAAATAAAACTAGTTTCTACTAAAGAGGGACTTCCTGTAGGCCAGTGGTAGGCAATAAAGGCCAGTTGCACTTCAGTTGTGGGTTCGATTCCCACAGCCTTGTCCGACGCGATGGGCTGTCGCCCGTCCTGCAGGTTGTTCTTTTTCTAAAACTATATTACTATAACATCCCATCAATAATATCAAAAAAAAACTTCTATCCTTAAACAATACTAACTTATGTCCAACATAATCCATTCCAATCTTTAGGCTTATCCATAATACTGCAGTCCACTCTCATAACATAGTGAAAATGATTACCATAGATTTAATACCATCGTTGATCCCCATATATCATAAGATATGTTTTGTTGGTCACATTCCAAACATTCAAAGTCCTTAATCATGTATTCTCTTGAATACCCATTGAACCTTAGTGAAAACATGAATGCAGTTAAAAGTTAACACTTTCCACATACCAAAATCCTCAAAATTCTATATACTCAAACCATGATATCACTTAGTCCTTATATCAATCATGAGCTCATGAATACAATCAAACATCTCATTATCATCTTATCCCTTCATTATGCGCATATCATCTATATTCCAAAAATATCTGAATAACCTTTCATGGATACTAGTACTATTAATCATACACTTTCAAAACTCAAGGAAAGACAACAGTGTAACAATCCTTAGATGTCTCTTTATTCCAAAGTACCATGAGATTACTTATACAACATTACACATGATAAACATGTCATCATTCCACTACATTCTTAAACCATTGACCGAGCTTCAAAAATTCTTTCATTTTACATATCATTTTTAGTCTCTTCATCATCATCAACATAAATACTACCCATACAACCATACTGATTCTCTTCATGAGACTTTCCCTTAGGGCATTGGTTTGCATAATGCCTGTACATTCCACATTTAAAACATTTAACCGTTGTCGATGTCGTAGCAATACCATTATCCTCATCCCTGGTGTTAACTGAACCTTTTCCTTTGCACTTACTAGCTTTGTGTCCTTCTTTTCCACACCCAAAGCATCTTCTAGTTCCTTTGAAACAATCTCCTTGATGCCTCTTCCCACATGATTTACATAGGGAAAATTGAACTTTCTTTCCTCTATGATCATCATGAAACTCCATCTTTCTCTTATTAGCCGAGTCAGGAAACATACCAAATTTTAATTTATTGATCATATTATGAGATTGCTGATTCGACATAATAATGATGTTTGGACTTCCAAATCCCATTTCATTTGGTTTCTCATGAAGAATATCATTCCATTGTCCATCATATCCTCCATTATTGTGAATCATCTTGTTTCCAGCCATTTTCTAAAACCCAAAAAAGAATAGTGTGAGAGGCAAAAATCATGCTAGGGAAAACATAATAAAGGTGGAGTATCCTCAATATCTAACAACTTAGGTTAAGTTCTATGATCGTTACCGTAGTTCTAGGACTGTATCCTATACGTATACTTATCCTTAGGGACATCCCTAGACATACCTTATAAATATCTCTAGGGATCTCACTAAAGTTCTCGCATCCTAGTTTCCAAAGGTTGACTAAACCTTTCCTCTGATACCAACTGTAGAGACCCGAAGATTAACGTACATGGACATCACATTACTTTTGCGGAATACTTAGTACATAACAAAAAAAAACACACACACACAAGGATCGTAATAGTTTAGTGTCTTCGGAAACTCGGAACGTAATATTCTAATCGTGGTGAAAGATCTTCAATATCTCCCACAAAGATTTTACCTTTTTTTACCTAAAACCATTCTTTATATCCTGGGGAAAATAAAACATAAAAGGGTGAGCTAAAATGCTCAGTAAGGGTAAACAAAAGAAAAATCAATCACATCATATTCATAAGAACATAACTTTTGGAAATCTTAACCTGCAAAAGAGAGCATAATTTCATAACATGGGATAAATCATGACAGTGAAATGTAATCACAATAATCATAACTTAAAACATGAAACTTTGTGGCATACACACATAATCATAGAGAATCATTTCTTGTTAGTCAAGACTCATTGCCAAGACTATCTTAGTGGACAAAGTCCCTTTCTGAACTGAGTCACCCTCGTTCCAGTCCTGTTTCACTGAACCGGTATAACCTACCGTTCCAGCCCTGTCTATCTCATGAGATATAAAATCTTTACCCAATGCATTGGAGGGAGATATAGGTCCCACCCATCTCATAATGATATTATTCTTATGTGTGCCACAAAATCATAAATCATACATCATTGCATAACCCATGTAATACAAATGAGAATCTTAAACATCATGACATCATAAAACAATTCATACAAGATAAAGGAATTCATAAAACTAATTCCATCACAACATGATCAAATCAATGTAATAATAGGGATAAAAACAGAACCCTTTATTATATTATATGGAAAATAATTTTGATAAAACCCTTGAACTCCATTCTTGAGGAAAATATCCTTTCTTCTTTAAAAACATTTTTCCTTTCATAACATGTCATACGACTTTAAAATAAAAGAAGTTGATTAAAAATAAACTTGAAAACTTGTAAAGGAATCTTCTTGGAAATAATTTTTTAATAATCCATTCATGCCGTATAAGTTAAAAAAAACATTCTTCTCGTACTTTTTTCGGAAAAGTTAAAAATTACCTCGTACGAAAAACGACAAAAGATTCCTTTCATATCTTTTTACTAAAAACTCACCGAAGGGTAAATTTGGATTTAAACAATTGTAGGTGGATGTAAATAAAATTACATATTTAGGAAACATGGATTTGGATGATAAAATACACCCCAGTAAATGCCAAAGTATAAACAATCTCGGATAAAAATGAGATTGTGATATTTCCCTTACCTTAGGTCCGATTTTCTTCGTAAGTGTCCGAAACTCCTGTATAATGATTTAAATAATGTTATTGACTTATTCCAGAATAATATTCATTGTTATTATATCATATATGGTCCACTTATGACTTTATATTACCCGTTCTTTTGTAAATTTGTGTTAAAGTAGCGTTTTGGGTAAAATCGTCTCATTTGTCGTTCGTGTTTTTAACTTGTAATTATTAATATGATTACTTGGATCATGATTACTTATATCCAGAATGTAAAACATGATTTATATATAATATATATTCAGAATATATATATATATATATATATATATAATATATCGATAAATGGAATGAAATACACCATTCATGGAGACGGTAGTCCGTACGTACGCATGAACGCTGTTTTCGTTTCCTTATTGAAGTGAATGGAATTAAGTAGATGACATGCATATAAATGTAAATAAATCCAGTATAATTATTATTTCATATATTTAATTAGTACTTATTATATATACTTAATAATCATTCATGACTGGTTAATCATTGAGAATGAATCTCATCGCGTCGTGGAGACGGTAGTCCGTACGTACGCACGAGCGATGATATCGTTCCCATGGTCGTGGAATTGTGTTGAAGTGTATGTATACTATTTCAGTATCAATATAAATTTATAATAATCATATATAGTTACTCATTACACCATTATACCCATCCTATTAAGGTGGCGGCATAAAATAGATTACACCACGGCGTGGAGACGGTATTCCGTACGTACGCGCGCGCGGTGATTTCATTTTCCGTAGGATGGATAGATGGTTAAATAGGGTTGTTTCATACTTATAATAACATATCCGTATATGAGTGATACTGATGTTATTACTTCATAATGAAACAAATAAAGAAGAAGAAGTTGAAGAAGAAAGAAATTGGAAAGGATCGGTAATGGATATTACCTCTTCTTTGAAGTGCTTCTTTGAGACCTCCTTTTAGGGCACTAAAATTGGTCTTTTAAGAAGACCAGGACCTCTAGTATGATACTAGGGAAGTTTAGAAGAGATTTGGGCAGGGGTTGTCCGAGATTGAATGCTCAAATTGGTGTGAGGAGGAGAGGGAGGAGGTGCCCTTTTATAAGGGAGGAGAGGGGCATCTTAGGAAAATCTCAAAATATTATTTTATATTAAGGTCAAATTCGGTTTATAATGGTTCAAAATGGTCTTATTTAGAAGCTAAAGTGGGGATGGGTCGCAATCCTCTCATCCAATCGTATTTAGACAAGTTTAGGTTATTATTTTAACCTTATCAATTATATTTAACTCTAAGTTAAATAATTTAACTTTTACCGTGTCTTTTTGTTTTCTTACACTATATGGTTAATAAACTAATTATATGAAGCCAAACGAACCCCAAGTTGTTTATTATTAATATATATATCCTAATCTAATTCATTCGGCCGAACCTTAGATTTTTAGGAATTAAATAACAATTAATAATATAATATTTGTTTTAAAAACTAATTTATGTCAATTTTGACACTATTTGGTACATGATTTTTATGAAATTTTTAACAGAATGATAAGTTCGAACCAAGTTACTTAAATCATCAATAACATGTCATATTAACCAATAAAATTAGTGTAAGTCATAAAAAGTCTCAAATTACATTTATTTGGGCATTTATAACATCAATTATGTTAATATTTTCTTAAAAAGGTAATTACTGCATCATCGTTGTGTCATAAATAATTTAAATTATTTAAAGTATAAAAATTACAAATAAAATACCATTATGTAGGAAAGATTTTTAGATTTCTAATGAATATTTATATTCTAAATTATATTATGTATAACCCTATATTAAAAATGTTTTAGTAAATAAACATTGATTTTAACTCTTTTAACACTTCTTTGAATTAAATAATAATAAATGTCCTAATCTAATCCAAGTGGGCCTAAATGATAATATTTTACACTTAAGGTTATTTTTGGTCGAGATAAAATTGTCCAATAGGATTAGGACATGGGTTAGGATAATAATAATATCATTTTTACCCTTAATTACCCTATTTACTTTTAACCGTGGTAAATAAAAGTAAAAAGTTACTATTCACCAAAAATTATTTTCATATCATTGAACCACATTTTACTTACTGACATCAACCGTGTCTCTCGGATTTTTGAAATTCCATTCACAGAAGCGGTAAAATTAAGATTTATGAAAAAATTAATTTTTTTAACTACCACTTAGTAGTTTCACTATTCATCAAAAATTGAAGTTTTTCTGAAAAATGCCAAAATTTCACCCTAATCTATAATTGATATTCCAAGTTCAAAAATTATTTCTATTTTACAAAATTCCCAACATATAAGTTGAATTAATTAATTTTATAATTAATTTCCACTGTCACAACAAATAGCGTGTTTTTAAGAGATAATAACTATCAAAAAAATTAACACTTGTTTATGTCTGGTGTAAATGTGAAATTACATCCAATGACCAACATTGTATTGAATTGTAAAAATATATTCTAGATATACTTTAAAACCACTCAAATTAATAATTTATCACTATTAATTATTTCGATTAAAAAAGTTGTTTTTAATTAAAATTTAGTAATTTTCACTATTCATCAGAAAATGAAAGTTATCCGAAAAGTACCAACATTTTATCCTAAGCTAATTTAGATATTATGAATTCAAAAATGAATTCCATTTTGAAAAATAAAATTTACAAAATTTCAAAAAGTTGTTATTACTATTCATAATGGCTAGTTTTAATAATATTTTAATAGCATATTGTTGTTTAGTGAAACTCGTTATTGCGTACTACACACGCTATCGGGGAAGGTCGCGATTGCGTGTAATGCAAGGCAAGTCAGGGATACGTGTTGTGCAACCTCCTTTTGGTGTAGCGTACAACACAAGTAATTAGTGAAGTTAAAAAGAATATTTTTCATAAAATCTTGGGCTGTTACAATCCATGTCCATTATTTGAAATATACCTTCCTCAATAAGTTTATATTTTTTAAATAAAATAATTTTAAATTATTCTATGATTTTTTAGAAATTATATTAAAATAAAAAGGAATTATTTTCTAAATAGTAGAAAATAATTTTATAATTTTTTATAACATTTTATTATAAAAAAGATAAAAATAATAAAGGAATGTTATTTTTAATGTTTCAAATAAAATTTACTCTCTATTTATCAAAAATTTTTTTATTGGAAATTATCATTTCTGATGAATGTATGGTCTTCTACCATCCTTCACCAATTTAGGGTTTATACCTAATTTTTGTGATCATTCAATTTTTGGTGAACATGTTATCTACTACTCACCATCATTCATTAGACATTATTTTTTCACCTTCTTGTATATATTATAAAAAATATGGATATATTAGTATTATTTACCCTAATTTTATAATATCATAACCATATACCATTTCAATATACGGTGTGAGTTGGATGAAGCATATTAAGAAATTTATTTCATTTAGTTGTGAAATATTAATGTTCAGTATTATTGATTCAATGAATTTATTTATTTATTGATAAAGCATATTTATTATGTGTCACATTATTTATTCAATTTATGAGGAATTCATTAGACATGAGAAAGTGGTGTGTAGAGACAAGTTATAGATAGTCAATCATTGATCAATGTGTCTCATGAGATAAACACGTATCTATATTTCATGGTGTATTCCAACCTATATAGTGATAGTGTATTGGAATAAGTCCTCGAAGGTAAGTATGATGACTTTGCATTGGGACTTAACAACATGTTTTATGATGTATTACCAAGAGGCCTTGATAGTAATATCATGACATCTGACATTATACATTTCATTCATTACTATTTTAGTTATTATTATCCATGTGATTATTATGTTACTTTTTTCTATGAAAATATTTTTAATATTAAGTTATTAATAAAACATGATGTCGGAAAATACTATATTATTAAAGAAAATTAAAAGAAGAAAAAGGAACAAATCCACTATTAATATCAAGTTGTTAATTAAATAGAATATGTATTTTTTATCCAATATTTAATATTGTTTTTTATTTATCTAATCATGATATTTTCTATTGTAATATTTCCCTTACTAAGCATCTGAGCTCACCCTTTATTACATTTTCCTTTCCCCATGATATTAAGAAGGGTTATTTAAATGGTTTTAAAATATTAAAGAATGTTTTTGATGCTCTGTATTATTTTTATAATGTAATATGGAAGTCATGTATGTATCTACTCTCCCAAGGCTTCTAATTTAATTTATACAATATATTTTAATACCCTATATCTTGTTCCAATGTACTAACGAAAACACAGGATCTTCGTTACAAGTATTGAGGTTATTACATCTTAATTCATTTGTATTTCTATCATTATTTATAAAAAATTTAAGGGATCTTATAAATCCCTTAATTCTCTTGATTTTTTATTTAATATTCTATCTAATTGAGTATACTAAATACTATATTTTCAACTACAAGATTTTACTTAATTATATGAATCTAAAAATATTTGTTTTACCCTCTATTAATCCATTAATGTAGTGACATTAATAGTGTCACTATCATTCTTTGTTAAGATATGATCAGCTCCATCAATTTTCATTTCATATTCATAAATATTAAAATTAAAATACTATTGTTCATTTTAAAAACATTAATAGATGATTACTATATTATATTAGCTAATATTGCACACTATATAGTAGGATTAATTCTAAAGAGATTGAAATTTAGATCTGATTATTGTACTATATTTCTTAAATCAGTAATCCATTGAATACTATTTGTTATCTATCTATTCATTTGAGTGATACATTGACCGTGAAACATTATGAATGTTTTATATATTAATTTAGAGGTATTTTACATAAACTATTTAGAATTATTTACTTCATAAGTAATTTAAATACATTCTCAAATATCATATGTAGTATTATATTAAAAAAAATAATTAAATTCATATAGATATAATCTATATATAATAAAATTAATAAATAATTAATTTAAAGCCAATAAATCCTATTTCATATAACATTAATTTGTAGTCTCACCCACATATGCCTTGTAATGTCCTACTTTCATATACACTTTCAATATGAATTTTATTAGAAAAATAATAATCATTTGTTTCTAATAAAAATAGTTTTCTCTATTAATTTTAGGTTATCTAACCATATACAAACATTCCATGAGATTATACATTATATATATAAAATCTAAATCCTTATAACATTATATGGAAAATGCTTCCATAAGTAATTTTGTGCCTTTATCCTAGTAATGTGTTGCTTATTTTCCAAGTTTTTGAAATAGGGTTTGTTTTTTTATGTTCAACAAATAGGGAAAGTCAATAAACCTTTAAAAAAATGAATCAAGATGTGGGTGAGTTTTTTATTATGTTTGAACAATTTTTAAAAATGAAATATCTCCCCTCTTCAAATAAATATTTCAATTTTAATTTCACTTAAATAGTTTTTGTAGATGAATAATTTTAAAAAATAAATACATGAAAAAAAGGATTATTATACTTATCCAAGGTCTATATGATAATTCCATACTACACTACACCAATATCCAATAGAGGTTTAGTTATTTTATTTTGATCCATATACTAGATATCTGTAGAGTTTATTTCCTGAAACTGATCTTACTCATTATAAAGGTGTAAGAGATTTCAACTAATTTATTTTAAAATAAGGATCTTCCTCAATCTTTATCCCACAGATTGGAAAATAAGTCTGAACATTAATAAAATATTAAAAGATATATAATTTAATTGATGAAAGGATAACAAAATCATATTGATACACAATTTTTAGAATATAGAACTCCTCCCAAAAATGTGTCTATAATGTATAGTAATTCTAAAGATATTTTGTGTAGTATATGGTTTCATTATGAAATAAAAAGAAAAATCATGTAATTTAATTATTATTATCTTATTGTTAAATTATAAAACATATAGAAAAAAATATATAAATAGATAATGGAAAACACCAAAATTTAATGCATCTGTGAAAAATTATTCAAGTTTAATAAATAATAGTTCTTCAAACAACTATATTTATTCACCAATTAGGAAATATATTTAATTAAGATAAATAAAATGTAATTTATTTATAATATTTTATTGACCCACCCCTTTATAATTGTAAATGTTATAGATATTAAACATTTTTTTCTTACAGATACAATAACTTGAAAAAACTCAATCAAATATAAATTTATTGACAAACCATTTCAAATATGAACAAAAAATTCTCATTTAATTCCTAAAATGAAAATCTATAAGAGAATATACACATTCTAAACTAGTTATAAATATAAAAAATTTAATTCTTCTTGAAAGCTAAATCTCAAAACTGATTAAATATATAATAATACTTTCAATATTCTAAAGTCTACAGGTAAATAGATAAGTCTATAAACTTGTATAATAATAACTTTCCCATTAAATTAGATTAAATTTTTAATATAAATTTGTGGAAATGAAATTAGACATTTTAGAGTTAATATTATATAAGTGTAAAATGAATCTTAAAAAGTTAATGTGTAAGTAAAAACTATTCTGTTTGAGATATTTTACTCTCATGATTTCCCTGTTTAAGAGTCAACTTTCAATTTCATTACTTACTTAATATTAATTCATAGATATTTTAGTTATTTAACAATGAAAAATGATTTACTTATGAATTAATTATAAAAGTATCTACCAAGGTTTAAGTAATCATTTTTTTTACATAATATTAAAGTTATAAAATTTATTCTAAATAAATAATGTATAATAATCTAAATATAATTTCACATGGAAAAAATATTTTATAAGATAATAAGTAACCAAGAACTTACTTAACATAAATTCATTATTAAAATTAATATTGGGTTTTGTAAGCATTGAAAGATAGGATATTTTAGTATATGTTGGAGAAAAAATTATTTCCAAAACCAGGTTGTCTATATATGGATAGATTATATGGAAAACTATTGAATTGGTATGTAGAATCTATTTAGGTAGTTCTAAACCATATGGGTGAGTTCAGGGTCACGTCTGCTATTTTAATGGGTTTATGGATCATATAAAGGCTATATGTCCCTATTCTAATATGATTTATCATTGTACAATAGTTTATAGGCCACCTATGAAAATACATAGGTGATATCAATAATAGTCATTTTCAAGGTATTGTCATCAATAGAATAGGGAACAACCTCATCCCTAGGGTGAATATTATAGATTCCAACAAGGTTACATTATGAGAATATTGAGACCACCAGATGGATAAAAAATGGTTTCAACTATAAGTATGGTTTATAATATGGTAGATATGACCATATATTGATTAATGTAGTAAAATTAGAGGAGATATATGGTTTTTAAGTGGTTATAGGTTTTATTTATATAATTTCTTCAATTATATATTTTTTTAATATTGGAGCTTTATATTCATTCACCACCCCTACCCATGTTGAAGGGTTATATCATATAATAAAAATATTTATAGGCCATTGGAAATAAAAACATAAATTATTTAATGAATGAGGTTTTTAATCATATACCAATAATATGAGGTTATTTTTTAAGTAATATATTATATTGGGATATAGGATTGATACAAATGAAACCATATGATATTATACTTAGTATATATTGGTTGAATGTGCTATGGTTTAGTGTATATTATTATCAGTGATGGTTTTACCTCTCCAACATAGAAAGTAATATTATAAATTTTAATAAAGGGAGAGAAAGATAGGAAGTTATATAGTGCATTAATGTGTTAAACTATATTAAATTACCTCTTTATGGGAATACATTACACTATTTTCATCTAATATAAATGAGAATATCTCTAGTGTTTCTCAGTGTTTGGAAATATTTTTTAGTGTGTATAATTATTTTAAACTAATGATATGATATTGATATTTTAATTTAGCTATAACAAGTGATGTAAATTATTTTTAAGATGTCTTATAAAAATTAATTTATAGGGATGTGAGGGATGAAAATATAGTTACAAATAATTATTGTATGAAGTATTTATACATCATAGTTTATGTCTAGGTGCATCCAAAATGATATTTCATAGGAAAGATGATGGAAATAAGAGATTATGTGTAGGTTATTTTTTATTGAATAAGATATAAATAAATATCCACTATCCTCTTCATAAAAATGATGAATATGATATTTCAACTATATTGAGTTCAATTAGTTATAGTACATAGAGAAAAACGTTGGTTTATTCAAAGATAGTGGAGGAATGAGGGTTAAACTAGTAGGTTATTCTAGAGATATTTATATGGCATTGGTTTTAGGGGAAAATACCAAATTATCACCTTTTTTACTCAAAAGGTTTATTTTTGGGGATTCTATGTTGAAGATGTGTATTTTAGTCTATCAATCAATGATAAATGTTTTTTTGAGAATGATAAAAATAATTTTTTTCATTGTGTGAAATTTCATAGGTTTCATATGGAATTATTAGAGGATTTTATTCTAGTTCTCTCATATATGGAAGCCTCATTCCACTTTAACCAAGAAGGGGTAAAATTTTTCTTAGTTTTAGGAGTTCTAAATAGATTTTATAAACCGAAAGGAAAATTTTATGAGTTCTCTAATAGTCATATTACATGATAAATTAATTATCTATAAAGTGTTTTTTATACATCTTATCATCAATTGGTATGTTTCCCAATGTAAGATAGATGTGTTATTACTTAATGGTCAAGGAAGTTAAATTATTATGACTGTAACCATGTTATACATTATTTATAACAAGCTATAGTTGGATTTTATCCTATGTATGGAGAAATTATCTATTTAGAGAACACTTTTTTTGATCATTAAAGATTAAAAAAACCTAAGATATATATTTTCATAGAAGTATATCAATTAAATTTTGATAATATTGGTGGATTTTCAATAAAAGTTTATTTTTATATTGTTTATATTCTTAGAAATGGTAATATATATATATATATATATATATATATATATATATATATTCTCCATTTAGAAAATATTTCATTGATAGTTTTATGAATTGATAAATGAATGAAAAGTAATAGAGGAATTGATATCTATGTTTTTTGGATGGGGTTAATTAAATGGGTATTTTAATCTTTACCAGATGATTATTTATTATTAATTGAAAATAATAGTGGCAGTGTTTCAAATAAGGGAACCAAGATGAATTTTATGGGTATCATGTCATTCAAAATGATGATCCTAATGGTTGGTATGAAGGTGAAGAGAATCAAGTTATATTGGGAGGACACATTTTTATTATTTAGATCATACATGATGAGATCATATGTGAGTTTTATAATTAACATGTGGTGGTACATCCTGGTGTTTCTAAGATGCATTATTCCCTAAAGAGACATTTTCAGTCTATAAGGATGAAAAATTTAGTTATTGAGTTTATGGTAAAATGTATTAGCTTCTAATGTGTAAATGTAACACCCCAAATTTTTATCCCTTTAATGTGCCGAATAGATTATTTAACTAAAAAATACAAATAAAATGAAAAAATAAATTATTAAGGGAAAATATTATGAAACGAGATTAAATTTAATATATTTTTAGAATTAAATAAGAAACATTATTATAAAAATTATTATAGTAACACAACCAAAATTAAATAAAAATATAATGAAAATCCTTATTGTTTTTCTTGAATATAATATAACAAATTATAACATTGAAAGGAATGAAAAACATAAAAATATAATTTAAATTTAGATTTAAAAATAAATTAATAGAATTAATGAATTTTATTAAAGCATGTAAGGTCATATATAAGATTATGATATGAATATTATATATATGTCCATTGGATATATTGAAATTGGATCTAAGGTTATAAGAAATGTGGATGTTGGGTAAACATGTATACAATCGACATACCATATATTTTATATTTAGAATTATAATTTTTTTTCACAAAAAATATTTATCATATAACTAACATAAATATTCTTTGAATAAAATAAAAAGACACTAATTAATTTTTTAAAATATCAACTATTTAAAAGAAACCATTTTTTATAAAATAATTTATTTTAATATAAACTAAATTACTTATAAAATTAGATTTAAAAAATAAATCCATTTATATTAAAATAATTAAATGATATCTGGAAGGTAATTAAGGAGTTATAAGGAATAACAATTTAATGATTCATAGCCAACAAAATTTTTTTTATTTGAAAATGTTGTTTATATTATATACTATACTTTTAATTTAAAAGATAAATGTACTATATTTGGAGTATAAAATCTAATGAAATATATTTTTTATATATACAAAAAAAATAAAAAACATTCACTTATCAATTATTACTTTTAAAATAATTAGAGTATAATCTATTTTTAAAATATAATTTTATAAAAATTGTTTTTTTTGTTTTTTTTCATATCTAGTTAAATATTAATTTTTATCTATTTAATATTATAATTAATAAAAATTGAATTAATTTTTGAAATCATGTAATTTATAATATATAAGAGGGTCAGTTCCATTTTTTTTGGAAAAAATATGTTAGTGAAGTAAAAAATGAGTTATCTCAATAACTGTAAAATGATGTAATGTGGATTATATTAAGGGTTTAATACAAAAAATCTCTCTAAAAGAATCCCTAAATAGTATGTATGTGGATATTCATGAAACATATTTATTATATGTCCACTTTTAATCAATTGTTATGTAGAAATGGCATTCATAACACATTTAGTAATGAGTATATTAAAAAATGAAACTTAAACTAGACTAGGAAATAACCCATTATATACACACTTAAAAAAAATCATCGGTTATCTCATGAATGACTAGAAATATTTCATCTATTATTTCCTTATACTTTATATATATTCCTTTCTCAATAAGGATGACTAAATCCTTTATTTTAAGGAACCCATTTCTAGAAGGAGTGAATCTGTAAATGTTAGTATCTTCACCATATATTTCAAATAACTTCCCATATATACTATTTTAAAATTAAATTCATGAATCTAATTATGTTATATTAAAATAATAATTATTATGAAAATATTATATTACTATAACATGATTTTATACTCTATGGAATTCATTAGCATATCATATTTGTGTTGGGGTTAGTTTAACCAACAACACAAATAATTCTATATGACACTCATTATTACCAACAAGAGTGAGTAACAAGATATTAATACAATAAACATATGATAATAAATATTAATGTTTTTAGGAATATAGATTTGTAATGGTTTTATAAAATGAAAGGCAATTTCAAAGAAACTCATTGTTATTGGTAATATACCCAAAACATGATTGTTGTTAATTCAATTCTCATTAACATTACACATATCATGCATCCAATTAAAATATGAATGAATAAATTATTTCAATATAATAATTCCACTTCACTAGATAAACTTGGATTTATGAACCTGTTATTAATGAATGAGTATTAACACCGCCATACCAAATCATTCACATATCAATAAAAACAACTAGCATCTGATGATGAAAATAAAATACAAATAAATAATATATATGTAATAAATTAATATCATTTAATACTATAAAAGGTAATAAATATGAATAATTTTATAAAATAATTTATTAGGATAGTTATGTTTATTATAATGGAAGGTAAATAAAATTAATGAGATTTATGAGTAATGGTAAGGTTTTATTTTTAAATATCATTTTGAAATAATTATTTTCTATGTATAAATTATAATTAAGGTAAATTTTACATTTATTATATTTAAAAAAACCATTTAAAATTTTCTCATATCTTTATTTGTGATTTTTATATTATTATTTTTCATTTTCATTCCCATTGGTTTATAATTCACTTGGAATGATTCTTTCTTATGTGACCGACCTTATCTATTTCTTTTTCGTTGAGAATATTTACTATCTATTTAAATGTTTTTAATATTGTTTTATGGATTAAATAAAAATATATTCTATGATTTTTATATTAAATTTTAATTTACATGATATTTTTAATAAAGTGTAAACTTAATCCTTCAACTCTCCTCTTTATAATTTTTGACATAGCTAATTTATTCACTATTCATTAAAAATAATCATTTCAATTTTTTCATATTTACCCAAAGTAACATTAAACTAATTTGACATAATTTTTATAAAACCACTTATTTATAAGTTATTTACAAAAAAAGATATAAAAAATATAAATGATATTTATTATTTTTTTCGAAACTTTTTTAATGCAATTCCAATATATATTTCAACTATATAGATAAAATTTATTATTTGTTATGTTTCACTGGGGATTTATTTTAAATAAATCATCCACATTTATTCTCTAATTTTTTATGTTTTCTTTATTGAAATTTTAATGAGACCCATTTCTTTTCATGGATTAATTTTTATTTAGTTTATTTATAAAAGTGACCATGGACATATGAAACACATATGTATGTCTTTTAATTATGTGATGGTTGGATTTGAAATTATATATGCTTATAATGCATTGGTTAAAACATTAAATTTCATGAGATGAAATGTATGTGAAAGGGGAGTGAACATAATCCATTATTTTATTGGAAACTCAAAAATATCAGAGGATGTTTATGGTTAGGGTCTATTAAACGAGGAGTGATTTTTTATTATTAGTTTTGTGGAACATTTATATGTTATGTTTCATGGATCATAAGTATTGTATAATATTTAATTACTATCAATAATTCAAAAGTTATTCCAAATGTATAGATCTATATTCATATTTATGATTCCTGTTTCATTAGGTTTTGGATTCCTTATGTTGTATTCGTATAACATGACTATGTTCTCATACCCACATTTTCATCTTATGGTCACTTATGATCCTCAATATATATATCACATGTTTCAAACCTCTAATGTGTTTGGGATCACCCATTTATTTTATTTTTATTCCTTATAAAATGAAGTGAAGTATTATGTATAATTTATCAAAATGAATATCATGTGTGGAGAATTTTTGGGACATGGTGTAGGCTTATAGTAAAATAATAATTTCATATATATAACCTCTATAGTCACTAAAACTATGTTTTTTGCGGTGGGATTTATTTTTATATGTAATGGATATTCAGGTAAAATGATATATTTTATATGTATGTTATGCTGAAGATGTATCACTAGGTATCAAAGAAAGTTTTAATAAATTTTTGGGACTAAGAATAAGAGGATAGAACATAATACAACCTATATTGAACCAAATGTGATATAGATTAGGCCTAAATTATTATAAGTAGTGTTGAAGGTTACATAGTTTAGGATAAAAGAAAAATTATTATCATTATTATATGATTTGTAACTCTGATTATTTTATTTTAATATTCACACTAACATTTATTTTATTCAATGGATGGAACCCAGAGGAGCTGAGTAAATAATGAGTGTGATAAAAAAGTAATTATCATTATAATGAAAAGCTGAACATAATGTAGGATGGAGTATAAAATCACATGGATATGCATAAAGAGCTCTCTCATGTAATGTATAATAATAAAAACAATTTCAATATCCTAAATGCAAAACTAAATGAAAACCACAACATTATTTTCATTCTTAAGACAATGTACACTATTATTTAGTGGGTCTTTAGATCTACTAATTAATGAGAAATGGATGAACATAACCAAAAAATAAATTTTATTTATTTAGTTATCATCAAATGAAAAGGTGACATTATATATTTATATTTTGGATGGAGTAGTGGATAAGTAGTATACTACCATAAAGATCACAAAGAAAATGTAATAGATTAACTCCATTGAATATGAGAAGTTGAAATATATTTTATTCAACATATATTTTGCTTAAAATATTTTAATAAAAATTGTTATTGAATTCCTAGATAAGAAAAAAAGGGAGGATGAATCCATTAATACCTATAAAGAAAAATTCACAAGTATCACAAGGTATTAATCTAGTTTGATCATTGATCAAAAATGAAAAACAAATTGAATCATTAGTATCCTAAAACAAAGTCTCTAAAAATTGTTAGATATAAGGGAATTTTTGTTGCTATAAGGAAATTTTTTGATGTGCAATCAAGGATTAAAATAAAATAAAATAATATGATATTTAAAATTTTAGGTGGAAAAGGAAAATATATTTCCATATAAAATAATTATAGAAAGAAATTTCAAATATTTATATAAAGAAAATAGGAGAAGTAACATTGAGGAAATTATCTCAAAATATCATGTAAATTCATTATGTGTGGAAGATAAGTCCAAATTTAACATGAATTATAAAGATATATGATAGGCTGATCAAAAAAATGGATAAAAATAAATCCCAAACTAATGCATCACACACAATTCAATTCTTCAATTATGAGGAGTATGGAACTTATTCCAACTAGTGCACAAATCCAAGGGTTAAATAAAAAAATCAATGCCATCAACATCAAAGGACAAGTGATAAAGAGAAAGGTTTTGTGATAACTACCACTGTGGTGAATTATGATATTGATGTGGTTAAAGGTACACATATTATCCACTTGAAAATTGAAATTTTATTATTTGACTCTTGATCTACATACAGTTTTATATCTTTATTTTTTTCTAAAATCGTAACTTCTCCTCCTTAACGAATGGGAAATGAATTATATATAAAAACACCTCATGGTATGATGATTATATCAAATATCTACATATCTTCTATAATTTAGGTTTAAGGGAATTTTATTCTTATAAATCTTTTTATTATCATTTTTATTAAATTTTATGATATTTTTGGAATATTATCTCCCTCTCAATATAGATCCCATATAGTGTTTTGAGTTAAAAATTACATTCCATATCTAAAATCAACATAGGATTATCTATCATTTCAAGGATTAATATGTACTCAATATATATATTAAATCAATTATATGCATATAAATACACAATAATGTATTTAATTGATCACAATTGGTCAGGGAAAAAATTAATATTTAAGTTACTTTTATTTTATATGAAATTGGAGCTGTATTTCTAGAGGAATTTTATAGTCTTACATTTGATCATTGGGTCATATTTACAATATAATTCACATCAATTTCTATGCCTATATTTAAGACTCTATATAATATAGCATATTTCGAATAGGATAGATTACGGAAGTATCTACAAGATAAAATAGAAAAAGGTTTTTCATACCCAATAGCTTCACCATGCGGAGCACTAGTTATCTTTTAATTATATAAGGATAGATGAATTCACATTATCATTCAATATCATGATCTAAACCAGATCTCAATCTTGAAAAAGTATCTTCTTCCCCATATTGATTAATTATTTGATCAAATGTAATATGTTAAATACTTATCAAATATTGATCTTCGATTCACATATAATTTATTAATAATACAAGGTAAGGATATACCAATGAAAAACATTCTTATAAGATATGTACACTATTAATTCTATGTGATACCATTTTAAAATGAGAGACTCCCTATTATCATTATGTATTTTGTTACTAGAGTTTATAAATCACTTTTATTAGTTTTTGGTGATATATATATTTGATATTATCATATATTCCAATATTAAGTAAAAAAATTATGATTATTATTAGATTGTGTTAATGTCCTAGATAAATATTAAAATATATGAAAATTTAGAAATGGTGAATTATTTGTATAATATATCCTTACATGGTCACATAATCAAAAGTGAGAGTATAACTATGGATATTTCAAAGAAAAAGGTGGTTTAAGATTGTTTTTTTGGATTTTGTCTCCATAAATCAATTAATTTTTACTTTTTATTACTTATATCTACAAATACATGAATATAAATAAATATTTTAACTTATGATTATTTTTAATCTACATAACATTAATGGGATAATGTTATCAATTTTTTTGTTATATTAGATGTTATATTAGTTCTGTACGATGATGAGAACCATGAAGTGTTATAAAAGTATTCTTAAATATATGTTTTATCGAATGAAAAAAATATATCGAATGAGAAATATATCATGTTTTCCTATTAGTTTTAAGAGGATAATAATACAATGATAATTTTTCTTGGGATATTCTGACTTGGTAATCTTCATGATAAGAGGTTATAAAAACAACCATACTCATCAGAACTCTTTATTTTTTACATGTTATTATATATTTGTTTCTAAGAAGATGTTTATTGTTCAGTAGTCTTGAGATCATTATTAATGTATTCTAGGAATCTCTTACATTGATGTATTCATGATAACCATGAAATCATATTCTTGAGATATGATATGATATTTTGGGGGCATTACAAGTGATATGAAATTAATAAATTAGCCAGGAAAGGGTTTTTCCCTTCCAAATTAATGGATATCTATTTCTATGGATCATTCATTAAAATGGATGTGTCGAATAAATCCCTATCCATAGTAAAAATTTTATTTGTTCATTTTAGTAATTCAAAGAAATATAAATCCATCATATAAGTTGATGACATGAAGCATACAACTATCTTAATGAGATATTGAGACATGTGGAATATATTACCTCATAATCATTTATAGGAGGTATTTTTTATTTAAAAATTAAAATATTTCTATATGTATTCCTTGATAATCTTCAATATTTTGATCATGGATTTTTGTCTAGTTTTCTTAATGCTAGTGAGAAAGAGGGCCTAAGGTTTACACTAAATGTATCTATAATAATATTTATATTTTATTAGATTTTTTACTATTGAAAAAATAAGATTCCTAATAATTTTTTTAATAATTATTCAGGATGTGCTGATTGCATTAAGTAAATAACTATTTATTCAAAAAAATATATTAGATAGGAATATTAAATAAATATTTATTAATAAAGAAAATTGTTGTTATATGAATATATAATATTTATTTATCTCTTATTTATTTACATGGTGACAAATAATTATTTTTTTGGTTTTGTGAATATTAAGTAAATATTTATCCACTAGTTGATCAATATAATTTTTATTTATTTTTTCAATAAATAGTATAGGGATATTTATTTATCTTTGAAATATTTATATTCAAAATTTTATAAATGATGATGTGGAATGACATATGATGTTAAGGGTATGAATGAAATGATTTGAATAACCATGTGTTATTTGAATATTAATGAAATAATAACAATAGTATTATTATTTTATGTGTGGGGTTTTTATGGATTAAATATTAGATAAGGTCATTTTTAAAATAAATAATAATCTAACCTAAATATATAAATCAACGTATATCATTTTAGATTATATATAGAATTTTTTTTCACAATAGATTCTCTGGATAATTATCAAAAAACATTGAGAGAAATTTTCAAAAACTCTCTCATGAAATGTTTTTAAATCATTTAATTATTATGTATATGGTTTGAATACTCCATGTTAGAACCTGAAGTTCCAACATCGACATTTTGATATTTTTAGTGCACATGTATATACTAATAGATGGAAATAAATCTTGGATCATTTATTATAACAGGGAAATTACATGAAAAGTTCAAATGATTTAACAATGTAGTATGAATTCCAAGAGAACCCAATTATAAATTAATTATAATTTATATGTGAAAAGATTATATATTTGATTCTTATAGGGATGTTGTAATTATTTAATGGGGATTTATCTCATTAATTTGAAAAAAATCCATTCTTAGTTATAGGTCCAGTTATTTTTTATGACTTAGAACCTTCTTTTGGTATTATAGTGGTCCCATATTAAATTATTATTATTTTTTAATAAATTATACATTTACACATTTGATAAATGGATTTTTCTTTCTTGTTTTTCTTAGTTTAATACAAATGTGGAGATATTACCATAATTAACTTTTTTATGACTCGAAACATGTTAGAAACTAATAAAGAACACACTATGATCCTATCTAAAGGTTCTAGAGAAACTGTCAACATGACCCAGATACATGACATGTGAAAATAATGTACACATCCTATACCCATGGTCTACCACACATGAATTAATTTTACAAATCAAGGGACATCATTTGTGGGTTTGATACATGGTTTCGTTAACACTATCTATTGAATCCCCAATCGGCATGTATATTGACATGGTGAAAATAGTGTGTAAAAATATGACACACCATGTATCCCCACATTGTTTTACTTATATATGAATTATATAATATGTGTGGTCAAATTAAGTGACTTTTAACTAATACAAGTCATGTATTTATCTCAATCACAATTGAACAACAATATGTAACTTAAATGAATAGTTGTGGGATTTACACATTGTGACATGAATAAAAAATCACATGGGAATCACTTTAATTCCCTAGGTGTTTAGTGTAGGTAAATATAAAGATAAATTAATTATAGAAAACAAAATGAAATGATGTAATACAATATGTACACACCACTTGACATTTTTCACAAAGTTTATTTCATGACATGTATTTTGGTTGGTTGTGTTATAATAAATTTTGAATAAATTAATTATTTTTATATATTTATGTAGACCCATTATCTGATCATTCACACTATTTACTTCATAAGAATCACAAGTGGTACACTCCATGTAAAATAATCTATATCATATTGTCATAAATTCAATGTTGAATATATAACTTGAATCATTAAAAAAATATCATATATATTATAACATTCAATGTAAGCATATATATCATCTATTTACATTTTACATGATAAAGACTATAGAAAATTTCACTCAAAATTTGTGTCGTGTGATGGAAGTAAAACATAAAAAAAGGATTAAAGACATCATCAAAAGGGTATATATCCCATCACCTCTAGCACACATAGTGTAAAAAATTAATTATAATTGAAACTAACTTAATTAAAATTATAGTGGATGGTAACATCTAGGAATTTTTGACGAATTATTAATATAATTAAAATTTTCAATTAATAAGATAATTAATTATCAATTCAAGAAATTTATATAAATAAATAATGAATTGAAATTAATTATATATAGTTTAAAATGAATAATAATTTCTTTTATAGATTATCTTGATATTTATTAGAAAAATAATTTATTATGTTTCTTTTAATTTAAATATTATTTTGCTGGTTAATTGATAAATTTTATTAAATTGAAATAAGGATGTTCAAATAAACCCCTAATCATTATTACATAAATCATTTCATATCCACTGTTTCTTGTATGTAACCCCATATATCAGGTACCCATAATCTACATGTGTGTAAAAATAATTAATAAAAAAAAGTCTAAGCCGAGTGGAGATGAATCTTAATAGAGTCAACATAAAACCAAATCTAGTGATACATAAGTGAACTTGTGGTATGAAAACTCATATTTTTAATACAGTTTATTTCACAATATATTTCATGAAGGTACACATAAAAAATCCCATAGGATTATAAAAAATTATTTATTTTTTAAATTAGGTACATATAATATAAGCATGAAACATGGATAAAATAAAATTATTGAATTTTTTTAACATGATCCTAAAATTCCATTGTACTTATGAAACTGAACGAGATAACTTGGGGATATACATAATAGTGGGGGTGAGCTATAAATCCTAGTATGGGAATAAAAAAATAATATAATAAGGTAAATAATTAAATGTTATCCAAGTGGCATATCAAGGTAATATAAGATGGGTGAGAATAAAATTCTTTAACAATGGGGCATGATATAAATGATAGAATAAAGGAAACATGGGAATGAGGAGACAAAACAATCTTTTCATAAACATAAGTCAAACCAAACATCCCAGAAAACATTAAATGGTGGATTAAGTCCCATAATGGGTTAGGTTTACTACATAATTCCGTACATGATGTCTAATGGTACTAAATAATAACCCAATGCATCTAAGTGATATCTGGGTACACCCATCATATTATGTATATGCTCATGTGTGGCCCATGAATCATTCAACTTAATGACTTATTTTAACACATGTATTTAATATATTAAGGAGTTTTTTTAAATAAATTAATTTTCCCAATAAATAATTGATAGATAATTCTATATGGATACCCTTGAGTATAAATGGGGATGGATATTCTTTACATAATTTTTTAGAATTAAAAATCACATGGAATCTTTGGGAGCATAATGGCGGTGCATAATGATTAATCGAATGAAATAATGATATAAAATTGGGTCTCTCATAACTTAGAAATAATAAGGGAAGTAATATAGATATTTAAAGAATATTCCCACATGATGAATTGAGAAAAGGCATAATTTAATGGAGTTTCTTCAATAAAGATGATAAAGAGATAATCCTTTACCTTAAGGGAAGATTGTTAATTTTTAAAAGAGATTTATAATGATATTAAAATAACCTTGGGAAGGATATAGATATGGAATGGTAGAGTAATTTCATGGTCCAAGAGTCTTAAGTGAAGAGGAATGGGAGGTTGGGAGTGGTAATATATTGAAAGAGATTAAAATTGTATATTAATTTTCAAAATATTTTTTTAAATATTTATGATAAAGTAATCAGTAATATAATAGTTACTATGGGGTTTCCCAATTTTTTTTTACCAAATTAGAGTAATTTTCATGAATTTACAATTTTATGGACTAATATCATCAATGTAATACCCTAAGTTGTGGAAGTGAATCATGTTTATGAAGAATTGATTTTAAGAACATAAAATATTATATAGGTTTGGGAGGATTCAGTAAGGGTTTAAAAAAATAATAAAACAACCTATAAAACACATTCATTTAAAGTTGAAATATATATTTCATAATGGATACCTCACATGGAATATATTATATCACTTCTTGGTCATTATAATTTCAAAATACATAAAGTATATTTATACCATATTTAATTTTGAATAAAAAATTCAACTATATTTGAAAATTATAAAAAATCACCATTGGTTAATTTTGAAAAGATAATCTCATCAATAATATTTCTTTTATCTAAAATATTCTCTGTGTGTGTGAATTTATAGGTTTAAACAAAAAATCCATATAAATTTAAAATAAATATCTTTTGAAAATAAAAATTTTGTAACCATTATAAAAATTACTTTTGACATTGAAAAATTATATTATATTTTATATTTAATAAATATTATTTAAGAATAATGTTTTATAAATATTTAAATCATTTAAAAAATTCTTCAATTCCTCAAAAGAGTGTTTTTATTGAACTATATATTTCAAAGAAATACACTTTGTGTTTCATCACATCAAAATCTAATTTTTATAAAACATATTATTTAATTATTATAAAGTAATTATAAAATGACAAATATATTTATTATTTTATAAAATTATAAAATTTTATACTGTTAGGGTCTAGTTACATAGCCCTTTACTATAATATTGAACACCATAAGGGTAATATCTATAATGGTGAGATTTTCCTGGGGTGTTTTGGCATGCATGGTTTGGGCTGTGATCTCAATGAGCTTGAAATTATCTCATTAACAGTTTCTCTCATGCTTCAATTTTTTAATCTCTGATTGGTCTTGGTTAAGGGAAAATCCGAATGATGTTATCATTTTGGAAGCTTTGATAAATGAGAATCATAGGGTATGATCCTACTTGTTGAGGACATCACTACTTTCATCAATATGAGTTATAATTTATAAATTATAATAATAAAAAAAATAACTAAAGTTGTTCATGTGTTTTCTAAAACCACTTTACATAGTAGGGAATTTAATTTAATCAAAAAAAGAATTTTTTGTTATAAATGTTCATGTCATTATATTATTCCACACTTAAGAACATTAACCCTTGAATTTTTCATTTCGTACACTAAAATTGGAGAAGGAACATCTGTTTTATCTACTATTCTAGTTCCCAAGTTGCATTATTAAACATGGGGTTCCACCACAACACATTGAACATGTGATTTTTATTATTTTATATAACTTTTTCTTAATGATCTAAGATATTCATCAGTTTCTCATCATATAAAATATCATTCTTCAATGGTTCCACCTATTGATTTAGTATATATGAGGGTATGGTGTTGAGTTTTGTCTTCACAAACATCACATCATTCATATAATTTAGAATCCTGTGATTCCACTGATTTCATGAGGAAGTCATTATTAAAATCTAAAGTTGGTAAAAGGAAAATGTTTGTGAAGACAAAACTTTCTAATATTAGTTCATCAATGTGGAATCACAGGATGCTGAATTATATGAATGATGTGATGTTTTTTTTGAAAGGTGAAGTTATGAAGATGCTTGTTTTCAGCCATACTAATATGCTAGAAGAAATAGATCTTCATATAAATAAGAGGATGAAGAATGTAATCAGAGAAGAAAATATGTTACTGAAGTGAAAGCTACTTGAACCAGTCCATCAGACATGGTGTTCCATTTATAATCAAAGTCATACCCACACTGCTCATCAGATACTAATTTAAGGTAGAATGTTTTTGAGGAATATTTTAGGGCCAATAAAAATAATATAAATTATAAGTTTTTGGGAATAATAAATATATATAATATTATAATTTAGTTATGATTGATACAAAAAATAAAATAAAGGATCAACCAATAACATAGTCAACCATTTTCATCAAGATAAATTGTTGATGGTTTTTCAGATGGGAATTTTTACTTTATCAAGTAGGTCAAGAATAAATAAATAATATAATTTTTTTTCAAGTGGTGCAAGATAAATAATTAATATTTTATCTTTTAACAATTAGGTCAAGATCCATCAGAATGGTGGTGAAATATTTATCAGAGTGAATCCAAACTTGATCCATCTGACAGAGGATAACACCAATAAACATTATCAGATGCATGATCACTGTTCTAAGAAAAATAATAAAAAAATTATTTCAACCATAAAAAAATTATTTTCAAGTGTTTTATATAAAGGATGATTTATATAGTTTCCAATGTGTCATAAAATGGGACATCATAATGGGATATTGGTTCTAAGGATCATAATATGAAGGCATTTTTTTTCTGGCTCATTTTTCAATTGATGCTAAGAATGTAATGAAGAATAAAATATCTTCATAGTAATGAAGAAATCATAATGGGGAATTATATTTGGACTATGATTTTTAAATAAATTCGGATGATATGTTATGTTTTGAAAAGTTTTTAGAAGTTTTGATAAGAGTTTAGAAGCATTTAAGTAGTGAAGATACACCCAAAATTCAACGATAATTTTTATTTTGGGAAATTTGGTTGAGTGGGAAATATTTTAATAATCCTTACCATACCATTTTTTGGTCACCTATAAATAGAGGAAGTAATTTTTAAATTCTTGACACAAGTACCGTGTTCAAAGAAAGAGAGAGAAGATCCTTAGTTATAGGGAGAATAAGTTTCCAAATTATCGTTTCCCAAGGAAGTTTTCCCAATAGGAGATGAATAGAAAAGAGAAAAGATTATAATCATAGTTTCTAAAATCAAACAGAGCAATGGAATTTGGATTTTTGGAATGAGGCCGAAGCAGTTCAGAATTGTATCAAATGTATTAAAATAGAATTATATATATATATTTTCTAATTAGACTAGGGAATTTGGTTGATAAATTAGTATGATTATCATTATGAAGACTAGGTAAGTTCTTGAATACTATTGGGTATGAAAGTGAACAATTTTTTTAAAGTTTATATTTATGAATGTTTATAAAGTAGAACTATAACATGTTCGTTACACAAATTGTATAACATCATTTCATTCTACTAAAAGCACATGCACTTTTGTATTGAACATAGTTCTGAGTGTAGGGGAATATCCTACTCATTATATTCCACACAAAAGGATTGTTTTCTAGTGGGTTGTGTGGTATTGGATTAATTCCAAACCATACTAAGGATGCAACTACTATTTATAAGTAGTGAACCTTGTGAATCTATTATGTTCCCATAGATGTCTGTTTTTATTGTTTTCAGTAAGGTAAAAACTCATTAATAAGAGGTGAATGTTGTTTCATAAGGAAATTTAAAACAAAAAGACATCAATGATTTACCCCATCCCCCTCTCATTGATTCATTTATTTGACTGGGAAATTTCAAGTACTATCAGATCCAAAGGTTTCCTTTGTTTATTCTTTGATAATGTTTTGAAAGAGAAGTTCTGAATGAAAATCTACATTGTGTTAATAGTAATGGGATTCTTGTCTTTTATGGTATGGACTATGATATATGGAAAGATAGATTGGTTCCTAATATTATGTATCTTTGGTATGATGTTCTTGAAGCTAAAATAGATGGATTTTATCATATTGATGATAAAGTTCCTCTTACATCAGTTGAAAAGAAGAATATTAAGAATGACAGAAGTTACAATAATTATTTACTCTCATCTGTTTCTAAAAGTGAGTTTTTAATAGTTAATGGTATTTTCATAACAAAAGGTATTTGGTATAAGATGAAAAACATATATTAAGGAAATATAAAAGTAAAGAAGGAAAAGTTAAAAATTTAGAGGCTGAAGTATGAATATATCGAAGTTGGTGAATAAGAATTAGTTAGTGAATTATTTACCCTAGTAAATTAAAATTTCATCCCTATTATATGACTTGGTGAAAATTTAGATTATTTTAATTTTGTTGAAAATTTCATGAGAATTATTCCCGATAAGTTTGATGCTAAAGTTTCTTCATTGAAATATAGATATACAAAAACATTATCTGTGGATGATTTTTAGAGAACTATCATCTATTATGAAATGATAAGGTATAAATATATGAAAATAAAAACAAAATTTAAAAGAGAAATTTATTTCAATGATACCAAGAAATAAAAATAAAATAATATTCTTATTGAGGAAGAAGCTTGTTTTTCTGATTCTGAAAATGAGGCATGTAATTATCTTAATTATTTTTTATCCTTATCTTAGGAAAATTTGAGAAGAGGTATAGGTAAATATTAAGTGAAAAATCCTTTAATATTTTTTAATATGGAGTCATTAGGCACATTATGGATAAATATTATTGAATAAATAAAGAATTGTATAGTGAAAATGCTAATAGAAGGTAGATAAGATCATATAAGAAATAGGGTGATAAGGCTAAATCATATTCCAGAGGAAAAGATATAAAATAATCCTTGTACAAGAAGAGATGTTTATTATCTTAATATGATAAAGAAAAATACAGTGAAGATGAATCTGAAAAGTATTTTGAATAAGCTAATAATACTTTTATTTAAATATTTAACAATAAATATCCTAGAAGTAACACTTCTAAAGAAGAATAAACTCAACTAGAATTTCATTTGAAAGAAAAATTTAAATAATGTTTGATAAAGATTGGGAGGCATGAGAAAGAAATCAAGAAGTTGAAAAATAAATACTCTTCATAAAAAAATCATGAATATTTTCCTTATGAGAAATTTATGATGTTGGAATAGATTAATAATTTGAAAAAAACTATAGAGAAAGAAAAGAATTGTAATAAACATTTGGAAGTAAGGTTGAAGGAAAAGGAATAAGAGTTTTAAATTTTCCAAAAAACATTCCAAATATAAATAAAGGGTTACCAATTTAAATAATTATATCTTTAAATTTGGTGAATGCTCTGGAAAGGGTAAACCCAAAAAATATAAAAAAATTACCTTCAAATGTTGAGAATAAAAATGAATTTGTTTCTGAGAAGAATAATTATAAGAATATTGTATATGTGGGAAAGACCAATAAAGTAGAGAGGTCATAAGTTTGTAAAAAATATGATTAAAAAAAGTTACCAATACTTCTAATTCCAATAAGGCTGAAAAGGAAACCAAGATAAAATAGAATATTTGGGTTGATAACAAAATGGTTGGTGGTCAACAGAGTTCTGATAAGAAGGTTTCCAAGAACCTTGTTCACAAATTTAAATAATATAGATGTTTTATAGGAAAATATTCTTTCTATGTATACTACTATAATTGTGGTGGATTTTGGAATATTAAAAATATGTGTAACCAAAAAACATAACAAATATTCCGAAAAAATTGTAGAAGGAATGTTTTTAAGGAGATCCAATCCTCTCAAAGGAAGAAATCTAAGAAAGATTTTTTAATAAACTTGAGAGGGTTGGTGTAAATGTTGAAAATAGATTCCAGCCTATGGAAACTATTTGTGAAATAGATGAACAACCTGGACATATCAAAATGAATTTATCGTTTTGTTACTAGTACAACAATTTTTTTAAAAAATTATTAGTAGATGGATGTTTAGAAAGATAAAAGAGTATAAAAATATTAGGTTGTATAAACTACTCTAAAATATATAAAAGGAGAATGGCCATAGATCTTGTATAACGGGTGTTATTCTCATACGATAGGATTCATAAAAATTTTAAAGAATGTGAAAGACTTCAAAAAATTAATAGTGATATTTTCTAATGATAAATCCCTTAGAATGAAAGGTATTATATCTACTGTTATTAGGAAAGAAAAGTTGAATCTCAAGAAAGGTTTGTATATTGATTCACTGAAACACAACCTGTTAAGTGTTTCAAAACTTTTTGATGATGAAAACAAAGTTATTTTAAAAAAATATGGGTTTTTTTTAAATTGATGTGGATGAAAAGATTGTTACAAGAGTCCGACATACAAAAGGAAACTTATATCATGTCGATGAAATAAAAAAATATTGTTACATGGGCATGGAGGAAGAAAATCAGTTGTGGAATAAAAGGATGTGACACATATGTCAAGGAAACAATAGTAAATTTTCAATGATTGATAGTGTTTGATCTATTCCTGATATGTCAAGAAGAAGATATTGGCGTTTCAAAATCTATCAAAAAGGAAAAAATAAAAAAAATTCCCTAATAAAGTTGACATTTGTTCAAAAATACCATTAAAACATAGTCATTAGGATATCTGTGGGCCAATGAGAAAACAAAAAACTCATAGAGATAAGTACTTCATAACTTTTATTTATTACTTTACTCTCATTAAATATTTCATATGTATGAAACAAAAGTTAGACTATCTGAATTTTTTTAAAAGTTTTAGGTGGACACCTGAGAATCTATGTGATTATTCGGTGAATAAGTTGAGAAAAAGACAATGATAGTGAATAAAAAAATAAATCATTTTAAATTGACCTTTAGAATCATGAAACTGGGCATGAGTTTAATAAAACATACACTTCTTATAAAAATGGTGTCATTGAGATGAAAAATAAAAGTTTGGTATAAATGGGTAAGACTATGTTACTTGAACATGATATTTTTCATTACTTTTGTAGGAAATACATGAGCATTGATATGTATATTCAAAACTCATATTTTTATAGGACATGTTTAGATTCTACTCCATATGATATTTTTATGAAAAAACACCATATTTGAAACACTTTATAGTTATTTAGAGTTTATTAATCCTAAAAAAAAATGTAGAAACCTTGGAAAGTTTATAAATAGAGGTAAATATGGAATTTTTATTGGATATTAACCTAAAGGAAGAGAATAAAAATTTTTCAACAAATAATTGGGTTGATTATTTGACTATGTTGATGTGAAAGTATTTGGAAAAGCTGAGAAAGATAAGTAGATTCATGCAGATAAGGAAGATAAATAATAAGAAATAAATTATGATAAGGATGAAAGCAATTGTAATCCTATATAAAAAGAAGAATTAGACTATTCTATTTATAATGATGAGGATGATTCTAAAAAATATCATCCTAGTTTGTAAAAGAAAGTAGAGGCTTCAAATATTATTAGTGATCAACATCAGAAGGTTAAAATAAGAATAATATCAAATGGTGTTACACATACTTCATTTTATTCAATTGTGGATCTGATAGATATGAGTGAATATTTTGGGAATATGGAATGGGTCTTGGAAATGAATGAAGAGATTTATAAAGTATAGAAGAATGATACATGATAACTCATACTGAAATCAAATGACAAAAAATTTATTGATACAAGATAGGTTTTCCAGAACAACCTAAATGAGGATGGTTAAGTGATAAGAAACAAATAAATATTAGCATTCAATGGATACTCAATGTTTAAAGGCATAAATTTTGATTAAAATTTTTCTCTAGTAGTAATATTATTATCAATATTTATATTTTTTTACTATTTTAGAACAATGAAGATTCACAATTTTTTATATGGGTGTGAAATCAACATTTTTGAATTGTGAACTTGATGAGGATGTTTACATTGAAAAACCATGTGTATTTTTATTTTAAAAGAGCAAATATATGTGTTTAAGATGAATAAATCCTTATATGAGATAAAGAAATATTTGAGAGAATGGTATTCTAAGTTGGATACATACTTGGGGAAGATTAGTTTTATGAAAGTGAGAGTGGATAGTAATTTATACATCAAAGAAATAGAGGAGTTTTCCCTCGTTGTAATTTTCTATATTGATGACATTATCTGTAATGGTAATGATGAAATAACTTTTGGAAAATTTGATAAAGATATGAAAAAGTTTTTTGAAATGTTTATTCTAAGGGAAATGAAATACATTATTGGGTTACAATTTTTTAAAAAATATATGAAACACAATTTTCTTTCTCATGAAAAATCTTCTAAGGAACTTCTTAAGAAGATCATAATGGAAAATTTGAATCTAGTTTATATATCAATTTCAATGGATACAAAATTTAATAAAGACGGTGAAGGAAAGGAATTTGATCAGAAGTATTTTCAGAACCTATTAGAATGTATATTGTATTTGACTACCTCAACACCCGATAATGTTTATGATATTACCTTATGTGAAATATTAAAGAGTTATCCAAAATAATCACATCTTTTTTCTAGAAAAATAATTCTTAGATATATCAGTGGCACAAAAAATTTTTGAATTAGGTATAAAATCTTAGAATGTATTTCTTTGTTTGGGTGTTCAAATGTTGATTGGGTAGGAAATGACGATGATAAAATATCCACATCTGGTGGCATTTTCTTTCTGAATAAAGGTGTATTAGTTAAAATAAAAATAAATAGAATTCAGTACATATTATCACGGATGAAGCTGAGTATGTTGCTACCACCCAAGATGCTACGCAAATTATGTGTATAAAGACTCAGTTAGAAGATTTACATATTGAATTGAAGTTACCATTGCTCTTGGGTTTTGATCATAAAAGTGAAATCAACCTTAGTAGAAACCTAGTACTACATTATCATTCAAAACATAATAATATAAAATATCATTTCGTCAAAGGTAATGAGGAGAAAAATGAATTAAATATCGATTAAATTCCTATATCAAAACAAATTGATAACATTTTCGCAAAATTTTTACTAAATATAATTTTTCACAAACTAAGGTTTAACATAGGCATCAAAAATCCTTCTCATCAAGGTTTAGGTATGTGTTTTTGTCTCCTCTCTCATCTAATATTTGGATATTTTTTGTAAGGGGGGATTTGTTTTATAAATCTATTCATTTTTTTGTGATAAACCTTTTAAGGAAGCATGTAAATAGTTGTTTTGGGGGTAAAATATGATCTTGAAATATAAGTATGTGAACTATTATAACAATTTTTATGGAGTGGTTGTAAGAAACTCTTTTTGATAGTAATATTGAATAAGTGAAGAATGTTTTGAAGAAAAATATGAATATGAATCAAGAGTCACTTTTTTTAGAGATCATGGTTTTGCAGTCAATAATTAATTTTTCCTATAATTAGTTAAATCACATGGGATTAATTTTCTTTTATGAGTAATAGATATCTTTAGGTTACAAATTTTAGTGATTTATAAATCTTGGTTGACAAAAAAATTCAATGTGAGAGATTATTGGGGCCAAGTTGGCTGGATATGGTTTTTAGATGTTGAATGAAGTTGTTTTTAAGATAATTTTATTTTTTTTCAAATAAAATAAATCAAATAACTTTTTATTTTTTGATTACTAGAATTAACATCGTATTCAAGAGTTTAAACTCTCAATGCTTAAGAAATCCTACCATATCAAGAAGATTTTTTTGGAAGAAAAGTTAAATTGGACACACCTCAGGTCTTAAATGAAAAGATGACCATAATGATAAAAGAAATCATGGTATTAATAGTTATGATAAAACTTAATATTATTTATTGATCTTAGAGTACTCATAAATCAAAGGTTGAATGCTTTTGATGAAAGCCTTATATAATAACGGGGAGTACTGCCAATATTATTGAGGTTTGGTTGGAAAGAATAATTTTTTCTGGAAAGGATAGGATATTACAATTATTACCAATGTATGACATATTATGACGAATCCAATAATAATCTTAATCAAATTCAATAGGATTTCATGATTACAGTATGATGTTTTTAAAACAAGCAATTTTGTGAAGAAAAAACTTTTTGGTCTAAATTCATTGATGTGAAATCACCGGATACAGAATTGTATGAAGGCTGCAATGTTTTTTTCATAATGTGAAGTTATAAAGATGATGGTTTTCAATTAGAATAATAATAAATTATAAATAAATCTTAAAAGAAATAAATTTATTAGAAAATTAATAAAATAAAAAATATGTTTATGAAGTAGAAGCTTCTGGAACTGATCCATCAGATGCGGTGTGCCACCTAGAATCAGAGTAACACTGACACCAATCCTCAGATGCTAATCAGAGGAATAATTGTTTTGTGGACATTTATTAGAAAAAATAAAAATAAACAAAATTGAACGTTTTTTGACTGATAAATATATATAAGAAGATAATTTATTTCTTACAGATAGAAAAAATTAAAACCATAGATAAATCCACAATTTAGTCAACCATTTTTATCAACATAAATTGTTGATTTTTTTCAGATGATAAAATTTCATTCCATAATATATTGGTCAATAGAAAATAAATTCTTTGTTTTTTTCAATTAAGCCAAGATAAAGAATTTTTTTTGTCTTGTAAAAATTGGGTCAAGATCTATCAGACTAGTGATGACATTATTATCGGAGTGAAGTCGAGACCGATCCATCTGATACTGGTTGATACCAATAAACATTATCAGATTTAAGATCACCAGTATAAGAAAAAAAATAATTTTTTATACTATCCACAAAAGTATTGTAATGGGAGACCTTGAAATGATGGTTATAGTAGTTACTGATGTGTCATCAAAGGGGACAAAAAATGGGTAGTTGGTTCTGAGGATCGTAATAAGAATAAATTTTTTTCTTGTTCATTTTTTAATTGATGTAGAATAATATAATGAAGAAAACACTATATTCATCATAATGAATAAATTATAATTGAGAATTATAATTGGATTGATATTTTTTAGGAAAGTCTAAAGAAATTTTATATTATGAGAAAATTTGAGACGTTTTGTAAAGAATTGAGAACTGTTGATGAAGTCAAGATGCACCAAAAATTCAAGGAGAATTTCTATTTTAGGAAATTTGATTGGGTGAGAAAGATATTAATAATCCAAACTAATCTATTATCTTGTCACCTATAAATAGCATAAGTAGTTTTTACTTTCTTGACATTTTTACTTTGCGTAAAGCAAGTGAAAAAACCTCTGAAGTTATAGGGAGAAGATGTTTCTGGATTGTTCTTTCCTGAGGGTGTTTTCTATATATAATAAGAAAGTAGAAGATACAAGATTTTAATTAGAGTATCTATAATTGGATTGAGCAATCAGATTTGGATTTCTAGATTGAGGTAGAAAAAGTTCAAAATTTTCTCAACTGTATTATGATAGAATTATATTTCTATATTGAGAAATATGAATGAGGAATCATATTGGGAAATCAGATTGAGTATCATTAAGAATTATAAGTAAGTTATTTCCTGCTTCTAGGTATAAATAGAATAATTTATTTTATGTTTATATTTTTTAATGTTCATTAAGAGTCACTATAACATGTTTTTATAAAAAATGTATTACATCATTTCATGATACTTGAAGTGCATGCACTATTTTATTAAAAATAATGCTACATGAGTATATGGGAATATACTAATCAATATTTTACACACAAAAGGATGGATTTATAGTGTATTGTGTGATATTTTATTATTTACAAACCATACCAAGGACATAACTACTCTTGTTAAGTAGTAAAACTCATGAATTATTATTTTCCTATGGATGTGTGTTGGTTTTTTTAATTAAGGTAAAAAGTATTTAACAGGAGGTGATGAATGTTTCATAAGTAATGAGACATAAAATTAAAAATATATAATTGTTTCAACTCTATCCCTCTCAGTGATTCATTGATCTTGATTAGGCAATTTCAAAGAACATTAGATTAAGCCTCAGATCTCAATCAGATACAATAGAGAGTTGAACTACATGAAATATTATAACTTCCTTTATATATATCATGGTGATTTTTTCAATAGATAAATCTTCCATGATATAAATTAAATGATCTTACTAGGTAAGAATATCGACTACCATCCAAATGGTGTTTTTTCTTTTAGGTGTCCTAGGAAATTTTATGATGAATGTCACTATTAATTTTTCCCATTTCTATATCAGCATGTGTAATGGTTTCATCATACCATTTGAACTTTACCATTATTACTTTTCTTGTTGGAATACAAATAATAATGATACAAACTCTACAATATCCCACTTTATATTATCCGACGATACATTTTTCTTCATAATATCTATACATCTAAGTGATTCTTGGATGAATAAAGAAGTATGAGCTATGCAAATCATCCAAATGTTCCCACTTTTATTCTAGTTTTGATGGGACACATATTCAATTTTGAAACCTTATAACTCCATATTTAAAAAAGTTTAACTCCATAATATTTTATATTTTTTTTATAGAACCACATCATATTTCTTTTTATCCATTGTCCTATTAGGAATAAAATGGTGATAAGTTATTTGGGAAAGGTATGATGTCTTTCATTTTATAATTTCTATGTACTTACTTTTCATGTACAATAAGATTTCATCCCTTGAAATCCTGATTTTGGATTGGGTTGCAAGATCCTTTCTACTCAGAGCATCTTCCACTTTGTTTACTTTCCCAAGATTGTAATGGTTTGAACAATCATAATCCTTGATGATCTATAACCACCTCTGTGGGTTTATATTTAGCTTCTTTTGTGTCAATATATATTTAAGGATATTATAGTCCATATATATTTCATACTTATCTCAATATAGATAATGTCACTAAATCATCAGTTTGAAAACCACTGTAAATAATTCTAGATCCTATGTTGGGTAGTTCTTCTCATGAATCATTAATTGGTGGGAGGAATTGGCTATAACTTTTTCATCTTACATGTGTATAAAACCCAATCCCTTTTTTAATGGATCACTATATATTAAAAATCCATCCCCACTAGTGGGAATTATGAGCATGGGAGTAGTGATAAGCCTTTTACCTATATCATTAATGAAATCATATCATTTATCATTCTAGACAAAATTCACCCCCTTCCGAGTTATCTGAGTTATTGGGATAGAGAAACATGATAAGTTTATAAAAAATTGATGATAGTACCCAACTAATTCTAGGAAACTAAAATATCCATCTTAGAGGTTGGTCTAGAACATCTTTCAATTTCCTATATTTTTTAAGGGTCTATACATATCCCTTTGCTGGAATAACATTTCCTAGGAATATTAATCTCTCCAACCAAAATTCTCATTTACTTTACTTCTTATATATATATATATATTCTTTTGGTAATTTATTTAGTAAAATAATAAAATTATCATCATGTTCCTCCTTTATTTTTGTGTAGATGAGAATATATTCTATAAACACTATAATAAATTTTAAGTTAATATCTAAATACTTTATTCATCAAGTTCATGAAGAAATCTATAAAATCAGTGAGTCCAAATGGAATCACTATAAATCATAGTGCACATACATTGTATAAAATGATATCTTGGGGATATCCTACTTCTTCACCATTACATGATAATATATTGACCAAAGATCCATTATAGTGAAGTATTGTGCTCCACATGGTTGATTGAATAAGTCACCAATATATTAAATATGGTAATTATTCTTTGTCATGATATTTTAGAGCTCATGATAAACAATGTAGTGGTTTATTGACCCATCCTTCTTCTTTACAAAGAGGACTAGTTCACCCCATGGTGAACCGCATGGGTGTATAAAACCTTTATCAAATATGTTATGTAGTTTATTGTTAATATCTTCTAATTCAACAAAGAACATTCTATATAGATTCTTTAATATCAGAAAAGTTCTAGGTTTGAGCTCTATTGAGAACTCAATCTCTCCTCTGGGGGGAAGACAATGACATTTTTCAAGAAACACAAATGTGAATTCCCTTACAATTGACATTTCATAAAGGTTAAACATTTGTTTACTTTAAACTATTTGAGAAAGATAAAATTTATCATCGGGAAATAATATCCATTCATGAGATGATGATCCCAAAGGATATTTATCCTCATCATTTTACTTTTATTGAATGGAAGGATGATTTATGATGTGGAGGGTGATTTCCTTCTCCTGTAAATTTATATCAGATCTATATAAAACAAACCTACCCATGCACAAAATTACCTTAAATTATGATAAAGGAAGTACCAAAAGATTCATTGGGTAATTAAGACTAAAAATATGGACTGGAGTTGAGTTATATACTTGGTATACAATAATTGACCCATTCAACATCTTCACAGATTATCCACCTTACTTGTTTTTTTGTTGGTTTTTGAATATTACTACTAAACATTCATGAAACTAATTAATACATAGAACCATTAAATTTTTTTATCCTTGAATGAATATCTAGAATACATATCGACACTTAATTTTAAGAATACTTATTATTAGTTGTGATTTCTCAATCTAGCCCTTTCTACCTTGGAGGTTGTTGGCATTGATTGTCAAGGACAACCCATGGCTTAGGGAATTGGATTGCATAAAGCTTATATTCCATGAAATTGAAACATTATATAATCAGATGAGTGTTGAATCGAGAATTCCTTTTATCCATCATGTTTTTTGGGTTCTAATATTAGTAATCACAATATAAGTTCCCTTCCTTCCTTCCCCTAATGCATTTCATCTTTCCATTTAGTAAATTTCCAGGATACTTCTTCCCACACTTTTGAAAAGTGGTATATTGTGTTTTGTTTCAACAATTATATTTTTCCATCATACCATAAAAATGAAAATATATTTTTTAATTCTTATTACTATTATAAACTTGAGATTAACTGATCTCAATTATGACTTGGAGGGCACATCAGACAATTTCCTCACTGCTATCAAAGTCCTGAATCGTAATAGATTTTCATAGATTCAGCTTTATCCCACCAAAGAAGTATTCACCATTAAATTCGGTGGTAATAAAAACACTAGAGGCATATAATGAAAGTATTATAAATTTTTCCACATATTACCTGATGGATTTATCATCCTTTTTAATGAGGCTATGAAATTTCTTCTCATTTTTAAGTCAAAGAGGGTGAGTAAAATATTTGTCAACATTTTTGAAAAATTCCAACCACCCCATCACTACATACTCTTCTTGAGGGTTCATATTTTTGATCAACAAACACCATTGATTGAATTATACCTATATGTGATAAACAACCCGTATGAAATTCTATTTCTTATGTTATTTAAGGATAGAGTAGATGTTTTCAATGGAGTTGATCAATTTATTCATGATTAAGGAATTATAAAATCTATTGAATTTAAGAGTCTTTTTTTGTATATAGGTCTCAATTGAAAATTTCCATTTCTTAGGGGAATTTAAGAATTTATCATGATTAATGTTTTGGTTAGAAAAATGTTTCAAATGAGAATGTATCATAAAAAAGATCACGATTCCATCTCCCAATAGTTTGGACGTCACATTTTTGTAGTGATCACTTTTCCAATCACATTGGTTGTTGGATCAGTTTCTCCTATTTCAATCCATTAACTAAAAATAAAGGGAAACTTGGGGATGGTAATTTGTAAACTATTAAATACCAAAATGGGAAATCATGAACATTATAGGTATGAAAACTACATGAAATATATTTTTTAACCTATGAATTTCTAGGTTTTCAATCAATGTTATCCACGATATATTTCCTAATATAAAATTATATAGAGATTTTGTTCCATTAATAATGGTTCATATGGATCTTGTGATTTTTTGAAAGCACATCCCTAGAGAGTATCAAATAATGTGTGTAGTAAGAACCATTTTCATGCATCAAGCAATGATCGAGTCTTACTCAAGGAGCCCTTTTTAGGGTTATTACCCCTAGGAATCTCTATTCTAGAGCACATCTTGTTATTGTATCTAGAAAAGTTTCATTTTCATGAAAAACACTTTCTATATAATATACCAATTTTTTGGATGTTTTCCATTGTTTATTGTTATCATTATGGATTTCACTATAGTTTTCTAATCCTAATTCCAAATGAATAAAATTTCCCCAATACCAACTATGAAGACCTATATTTTTAATACAATTAATTTCATGATTTAACACATAATTTTACACATAAAAAAATACTAGAATATCATGAAACCTTATTTATTTGAGAAATTAGGTACATAGCACATCAAAATAAAAAATGGATACAAAAATATTATTGAAAAAATATTTAACATGCTCCAAAAATTCCACCATTCTTCAAAAACATAAAGGGATAACATTGTGATGTTCATAAGAAAGGGGTGAACTATAAATACCAGTAAGGAAATAAAAATATAATAACAAAATTTATAGCGGTACATGTTATCCAAATGGAATATCAGGGTAACATAATGGGTGTGAGAACAATAATTTTGAACAATGAGGTGTGGAATAACATTATATCTTATAGGCAATATGGAAATGTGGAGAAAACATAAATAATTTCTTAAAAATAAGTAAAGGATAAATTCCAAGGAAAAATAACATGGTGGTAAGATTAATATAATGGAATAGGCTTACTATATAATCACATACATTATGTCTCATGAGACTAAAACATCTCCCAATGAAATGTAGCTCTATCTAGGTACACCAATTATAGTAATTACAAGTAAATGTGTACCATATAGATCATTAAATATATGGAAACATTTCACCATAATTAATCACATGATTAAGGATTTTGGGTATTATACATTGAAGTACCAAATAAATTAAGTATATGTATATCTAGATGAATAAACATTAGTATAAATGGGGATGGTTATTCACTACACAATGTTTTGGATTGAAAACTCACAAGTTAAATTCATAATCATAACAATGGAACTTAAAGTTTCAAAGATGGTTCTAATGTGAGTGAAATGGATATATAATTTCTTTTAAATCACAAGGTATATAACATGTATATATAAAATAATATTCCAAATTTAATAATTGAAAAAAGATATAATTTAAATGAGTATCTTGAATAAAGAGGGGGAGAGGATACCCTACCATGATAGGGTTCTTCTTAATGATTAGGAGGGGATTATTAAGATCATAAAGGAAAATTTATAGGTATTTGTAGAGGGAAGGGAAGAGCATTTTCATGAGATAAGAGTTTTCTGTAAAGAGGATTGCGTGGATGGGTGGGTTTATATAAGAAGTGAGAGGATAATTCTTTATTAGTTTCCATTTGGACTCTGTATGATAAAGTAATCAAAATCAAAATACATCCCATGATTTTTCTCATGGTTTATACCAAAGTGGATTTATTGTCATTATTTTACTTGTTTATGAAGTAAGATAACTAAAATAATACCCTTTATGAGTTTAAAGTGAGACGTGTTTACAAATAATTGATTTTAAAACCATAAAATATAATATAGGTTTTAGAGGATTCATTAGGGGTTTATAAATATAATAAAATAATCTTAATGAAAAAGTATCTTAAAGGTGAAATTTATATTTGGTCATGGATACCTTTTGTCATGTAATACATAAATTTTGGTTCATTATGATTTTATAATATTCAATGTATATTTATACAATATGTTTTGACCTATAAATTACACTATCTCCAAAAATAATGAAAAAATAACTATTAGATAAATTGTACAAGATAATTTCAAAAATAATATTTATTTTATCCAAAAAATTGTTTATGTATATGAATTAAAAAATTTAATTAAAAAAACAATATTTATTGACAAATACTAGATTTTTTTGACAATAATAGTGTTATTATCCTTATAGAAATTATTTTTGATTCCATAAAATTATATTTTCATTTATATTTAATAAAAATTAATGAATAATAATATATTATTAAAATATCATTCTTGAAAAAAATTGGATTCATCAAAATTTTTTTTGATTGAACTGTATATTTCCCAAAATATAAACTTTACGATTCATCACATCAACATGTAATTTTTATAAAACTTATTATTTAATAATTAAAAATTTAGGATAAAATTATAAGAATAATAATTATTTTATAAATGTATAAAAATCCATACTATTAGGGTCCACATACAGAGACCCTTATTACACTAGTGAATTCCCTAAGGTTGCGGTGTGAAATTTTGAGATTTTCATGGGGTAGTTAGATATTCATGTATTGAGTTGTGATCTCGAAGAGATTAAACTACTCCTAAAAAATATATTAATCATAATTTATTTGTTTAAATTTAGCTTAGGTTTGGTCAAGAAAAAATCCTAATAATTCTATCTCCCTTGGAAGCTATGATAAATGGGCTTCATAGGGTACGATCCTACTGGTCGAGTCCATGTCTTATTTCATCTGTATCAATTGGACTTTATCATAACCTAAAATATATACTAATAATATGATCATTGTAAAATGGATACATTATTAATGGTTATGTTTCTCAACTATATTTTAAATATGACATGATTTAACCTATAATGGTCTAAAAAATCCTTATAAATGCATCTGTTTTCTAAAACCACATTACATAATTAGACATTTAATTTAATCACAAAATAAAAATCATTTATAAATTTTCAGGTAATTATATGTTGAATACAATAACCTAAGGAAATCCTATATTATTATGTTATTCCCCTAGTGTCAAAGGCTATTTTATCATCCATTTGAGAATTAACCAAAAAAAAGATCATTATCATGTCACATATTGATTATATTTTTTTCCTATGCAAGGTTATTTATTTATTTAAATTTAAAATTTTAAATTGAACAAATAAAATAAATAAATTAATAATCATGCAATATAGAATAAAATAATTATATTATGTGTAAATTATTCTACCTAGAAATGTTTTTGTATTTATGTAAAATCAACATAATATTATGAATAATGATAAATGATAAAATTATTAATATTTTTTTTCATAAGATAAAAAATTACTTACATAAATATTAAGTTATATAATACAATAAAATACTTGATTTATAATGAAACCATATATAAAAGTGTTGGTTTGGCCCTTTTTTAAACACTTAAAATTATAATGGAGTTCTAATAAATGTTTTTCTTTGTATTAAAATTGTTAAAATCAATCATAGTTTCACTTAAAATACATGGTGTAAAATTGTAGTATGTGACGAGGAAATACTCTCCCAGGGTTATATGATTATGTAGTCTACTAAAAAGACCAAGTAATTACATGTTTCTATTGTTAAAATGACCGCCCACCTAAATACCATTAAGCAATAAATCATGCACTTGTTTCTATTATGAGAGGGGAATCATGGATTCCTGCCACTAGAATATTCATGTGATAGAATACTATGAGTCCAATTTTATATGCTATTGGTATTTGAAATAATTGTCGGATAATAATAAAACAAAATTAAATTTAATATGTCACATTTTTTTAATCATGATAATATGCTAAAATAGCCTTTTTACTGTTATTGAAAATGGAAGGTGAAATAATGGGGATATTGTAACCATTATTGGGAAAAGAGAACATCCCATAGGGAACTAATTTCCCATATCCTGTTAATAAATTATACACTAAACTACTATAAGAAAAATTTAAACTACATGTTAGTGTATCATACCTTATTTGTCTACTCCATGCACTAATTGAAGGTGAAAAGGATTCCTATAATAGATTTATAGAGGATGATAATTATTTCAATCATATCATCCTATAAAATATATATAGATATATTATTATTAAACATGAGGATATGGATGTTTACCACATGAAAAATAAACTCATTGGACTTAAAATAGAGAACAAGTGGTATAAGATAAATGATATATTTTCTACACAATATCAATGTACCGAGAGATACAGACCTAGATAGTATTCATGACAATTAAATAATGGTTTATGTTGTTAATTTAAAACATTTAGGCTTCTATATTCATGTGAAAATATCTATTAATATCATATTGTTATCCTGACATCCTAGGGTTTCTGTATTTATCTATAATTAAATGATGAATAATATAAATGACCCAATTAGGATCTTTTGACTATGTGTTGATATGTAGGTAAGGATTGGTGATAACATGGTTCCCCACTCCATACAATGTTCAATATGTAAGGCCATCATTAAAAAACCCTTACTTGTTTAATTATTTTGGTTTCATTAGAACATATTTGTAAAAGAAAATATTTTGAGGAAGGGTAGAGAAGAGAAGTATATATGATTCTCATGTAACTAGAAAATTTAACGGGAGAGAAAATGAAATGAATTGAAGAAGAATATGATATAATAATATAACTTAGGTATATAAATCACTGTATTTAATACTTTTATTTCACTTTTTTTATCAAATATAATTTGAAAATCCAAAAAATTATATTAAAATTTAAGAACTAAGGATGTTTATAAGGATTTTTAAAAGAATGGTGAATTCTCCCAGTATCTGAGAAATGGTTATTTGAATGTTATTAGTTAGTATCACAAGGATTTAAACTTCCATATGGATTAATTCTCCTTAAAATATTTTTTTATTGAGTTATATAAAAAATTTAACTATGTTTACATTAAACACAAATAGAATTTATTTCATTTTGAAATTAATTATTCAGGGGGTTTTTCATTAAAATAATTATTCAGTAACACATCAATCATAGGTATGTATTATTTGTAAATAATTGATGAATTTAAAATATAACACATATAAATAGTGTTGGAAAGATCAATCATAATAAAATAAAACTAAGTGTAATCATAAAACCATAATTCAAAAAAATTATTAAATTTTTGATACAAAAACATTTAAAAATAATGGTAAACCACAATTATTTTATAGTAATTACAACTTAAACAAATAAATTATTATAATTATAAGCTAGATTTCAAGTCATATAATTCATTGGAATGATTTAATAAATTTTATGAAACATGAATGGAGAAACAAATACATTTGGTAAGATATATAGAAACCATTGAGCGTGGTTCTAAGAGTATATCATAGTCATTTACTCTTATATTATTTACTTATAGAATGAAGGTTTTCTCAAACTCACATTACCTTATTCACATAAAATAAGATATGGTATTACATGATAGATCGATGATGATTCTTATATGTATTTTAATTCTTCCATAATAATTCAATGTATGTTTTAAAAATTATAGCACAACTAACAACCATATAAAAATAAGATTAACTAATGGATACCATATGAGTTATAATATATTGGGAGTATATAATGTCATATCGTCATGCTTTTTATGGGAAATATTTTCTTAAATATGGTTATAACCACAAGGATATATCAAAGTAAGCATAACAAAAATATTTTAAATAACCAAAAATTTTATCAATTGAATTTAACTTCTTATATTTTTTTCATAATAAACATAAATAACATATATATCAAAATAAAAATATCATTCTCATAAACGATGAATGAAAGAAGTGATATTTATAGAAATTAAGGAACCTATACTAATGAAATAGTATCTTGACCATTGGAATAGTAACATGACCACTAAGAATAGTAATCCAACCAATATAATAGAAACCTCACCTATGAAGTTATAAATAAAGTTTAGGTCTATTATAAATGAAAATATGATATATTTATAAAATGGAATAAGTAAATAAATGTTTTAAAAATGATAGATTAATTGTTGGTATTTTTGTAAATGGGAAATGTTTGTTTACATTTTTATAATTTATATAATGATTTAAAAGAATTTTTTTTTCATAAAATTGATTCATAAATTAATATTTTTATATTTTATAATTAGAAGATAATTTTATGATTCATTAATTAATTTTTCAAAGTGTTATAAATTCGGTTATAATAATAAATTCAATATTTTTTGAATAAATGATGATTTTAATTAAAATTAAAATTTATCATATTTATTAAATTACATTTATAAAATTTAGCTAATTTTTTAAATTTAAACATCAAAAAATTGTTTGGTTGTTTTTTTGGATTTTTCTAAAATAGGTGATTTTTTTATGAAAAGTGAAATATGATAATTTATGGTATTTTACATTTTAATCCAAATAAATGAATTTTAGAGACTTTGATGACGTATGGATAGTTTAAGAACCTTTTTATCCCACTCTACAACTCTATTTACTGTATTTAGTCATGAGAATCAATACTATTGATAGTCTTGAGAAAAAATAATTAACTAATGAATAAAATAATAAAAAACACCCCTCTCCCCCCCTATAAATGCCACCCCTCACCACCTATTCTCCTAACACCTTATAAGACTTTAATCTTTTATAAATTATATATAATTCCATCCTATATAATCTTTCCCTCTTCCATGGGATAATAGTCTCAACATAATACCAAACCCAAGTGCCTTAAGTTTGTTCCCATGGAGGCAACATTCAATAGGTAAAATCCTCAATCCTTATATTTTATTTTATTTTGTTATGCTGTTCTTAAATCCACTATCCAAAGTGGAATAATAAATCTAGTAACTTATAAATACTGTAATTTTATTATGTTAATTAAATATCCATTATTAAATATCTTCTCTCCACCTTTTATTCTAAAAAATTAAAACATTTTCCATGATGTGTCAACTTGCCACCTTTATGGATGAAAAGTTTTCATTTTACTTTACTGTCTACAAGGTTTGTCATAGAACAATTATTATGGTTAAATAATTTTTTTAATATACATATTATAACTTTTATCAGGCAATATAACCAATATATAATCATGATATTAAATAAAATGATGCATGTTTGCGATGGTCATAAAAATCACCAAATAAATGAAAAGATTTTCATCAATGTTTTATCTAAGGATTCATCCTCATAAAATATAAACAAATTACATATGAGAACATTTCATATTATTTAAGTTCGCAAATAACACATAATTTAACTTCTATAGAATTATTCTCATTTTACATGAACTTCCATAATTATATACAAGTAATTAGACCATGAAACCAAAAAAGAGAATGTTGTTGAAACTGTGAAATTTAAATCTACAACTCATCAAAAAGGCCAAAAATGAAATTAATAAAACTATAATAAATAAAATAAATGTATTATAGGATCTAGATTTAGTAATTATTGAATCAATTTTCATTATATAGGATATTAAGTACAAGTGTAGAAGGCTTTCATACATAAGGGAAGGTGATTCTCGAATGCAACTACTATTTTTTGGGTTATTCCTCTTTCATGAAAAATTTAAGCTTTTATATTATTTTAATATTACTCAAATATAATTTCATTTTAATTACCTTTTATTTTATTAGATATTAAAATTTCCAATTCAATTTTATGATAAATAAAAATATTTTCTAAAAAGAAATATTCTTTCTAAATAATTTTTTTTACTTCTCTTGAGTTGTTTCTTATTTTCTCAAGAATGATTAATCTTATAAAAAATATGATTCGACCTTTTGGGAACCCCAAGTTTATTCATTATTGATGCAATCCATTTGAAAAACATTTTCTTGCATTGGTTACTTCATGAATTTTGTTGATATACATTCTACGTGGCATGCATGATTATGTAAATGTTATAATGTGATGGGTGCACCTGGAATTATATAGCGCTCCAGTGCATTGGGTAATGTAATGTATCTCATGAGGTGATGTGTATAATCCATGAACATGATTCTATATTTTTTCAAAATTTATATGCTATTATTATGCACATATTTTATGTGTGAACATGATTTTATCTTTGTTCACAACTATGTGTGGTATTTGACCACTTAGACATAGTGTTTCATTTTTATAAATTTCCACATTCTGTGCCTTTATCTAATGCTTCCTGTCATGATTGTCATGATTATACTATTATTATTTATTGATTATTATTATTATTTTTACCCATGTAATATTTATTCATTTTCATATTTATCCTCTTACTATTTATTTAGTTAACCCCTTTATTTTATGTATATCCTCAGGTGACCAAGTGTAATAAGAAGAACATGAGATTTAAAGGGATAAAGAAGAAAATTTTAAATAATTTTTTATGTTTTATTACATAAAATTTATGTATAATCCTAATTATCCCAACACACTAAAACTTTGGATCCTAGTTTTGTAATACTGATATTATTTTTATCTTTAAAATGATGTAATAGTCATGTATGGAAAATTATGCTCACTATAGTTGTTATAAGAGCACATTTGAGTTAATTTAAGAATTAGGATTAGAGAAATCTATTGAAAATCATTGTTATGAGACAAATTATACATAATCATCCAATAATTATGTTTTATAAAAATGATAAAAATTTTGATCCCACAAGAAATTCCTTTATAAATAAATTGTAAAAAGGAATAAATTATTTATTCATGACTTATTGACTTATATTTTTTTCAAAATTTTCTTTTTTTGAAAATGGTGGGAATCGGGAGAATCTTGTTAAACGACTCATATAAAAGAAAATGAAATGATTTCACAAATGGTGTTCCCAATTACTTAGGAGGTGAAGTTTAAGGTTTCATGTATATTCTTACCCAGTTGTATTAAAAAATTAACAATAACCAAAAAATGTAAAAGATCTTCCTTCACCATAGATGGAGAAACTAGGCATTGAATCATTTATGCAGAAATTAACACTGACATTTAGTGGATCTTTGGTTCCACTTTTTGAATAATAATGGGTTAAATCAATGGATAAGATCTTTTCTTTTCTCTACTATTCTCAGAAGGTTAAGGTGGCTCTTTCCATCTATCATTAAGATAGAGTGACCAGTCAGTTGTGGGATTTGATCAAGAACACTAAGTGAAAGGATGAAATATAAGAGAAGGAGTGGTAAGACTTTGAGAAAATATTTCTTAATAAGTATTTCCCAAAATCTCTTCAAACAAAAAAGTAGAGATAATTCATACTGCTGAAGAAAAATGAAGGTTAATTTATCCTGGCTAACGAAGAAAATTTCACAAGGATTTAAAGGAACACCTTGGGTTTTGTAATCAATAATGATATAAAAATAGGTAGGTTATTTATTGGATCAAAATATCACCATTGAAAGGTTCTATATATTCTATACATTTGGAGTTATAAAGAAGGGGTTTTATGTGCTCTAAAATTAGAGATGGAGTAAAATGAATGGTCCTATAGTTATGGATATAAGAAGAGAAGAAATGATTTCCAGTTGGTTGATCAAATGAGAAATGTGGAAAGAAGATACAACCAACCATGTATATAAAATGTGGGAAGAAACATCATTGGAGTTTCCTCAAAGTTAATAGGTAATGCTTAACGTGTGGGAGAAAAGGCCACCATGCTCATAAATATGGGATATATTTGAATACTCTAGCCAATATTATGCTTCAACATTAGTGAGAAAGGGAACTATGAAATCTTGTTCACTAAACCTAAAATCTTTGTGGGTAATTACTGTTATAATCCACCAAATCCAAAGGAACTATGCAATGATTACGCTATTACTACTGTTTAAGTGGAGAAAGAAAAAAAACATTCAAGGTACACTTATTATTCACTCAAGACTAGAAAAAGTCTAAATTAAATTATGGTTCTATGTATTCTATTATATCATTAATGATTTCTAGAACTATTGAATAAAATACCTGATACCTTGAAGTATATGTATATGTAAAAACACTAAGTGGTGTGATCATAGTAACCCAATTGTTGTACTCTTCTTGTATTGGTGTATGTGAGAATATTCCTATAGTTATTCTCCTGATAATTCACTTGGTGAATTTAATTCTAGACTAAGAATTGATTAGATCTCATTGTATAGATCACAAATCAACTATCAGGAAAAAGAAATATATTTCCATATTCTATAAGATCCCATGCTACTCTATAAATTCAAGGAAGACTATGAATCTTCTTTGGAAAATACCTCAATGATGTGGGTGTGGATACCCTGTGAAGAAGCATACCTCAATCAAATGTTTGAGTCAGATGATAGAATCAAACTAGAATAAATGCCCATTGTGAGGGAATACAATTATGTTTTTCCCAAAGAGTTACATAAAACTACCCAAGAAATTATGTATATTTATCAATAGAACAAATACCCAATGCTACTCATATAAAAAAATTCCCCTATAGGATGCCCGCGATCTATCTGGAGGTGTTAAATAAGAAGCTGCAAGAGAATTTAAAAAAAGGGTTCATATTACCTAGTGTATCTCCTTAGGGCCTACCAGTTCTCTTTATAAAGAAAATGGATAGATCAATGTATCTATTTATCAATTATTAAGAACTAAAAAAGATCAACATAAATAAAAATTTTCCTCTTACAAGGATTGATGACTTCTTCAATCAACTCTGAGGAGGTCAATAATAAAAAATAGTGGATCTTATTTATGGATATCATCGAATGAAGGTGTATAAGGAAGACAGTTTGAAGACTTATTTTTATAAAAGGTACTATAACTATTATTTTTCTAGTGATTCTCTTCAGAAAAACTAATTCCCAAGCAATAATTATAGATTTTATGAATAGATTCTTTAGAAACTACCTTGAAAAATTTGTTGTAGTGTGTATTAAAAATATTCTCATACAATATAATAGTAAGTAGGAACATGAAGAACATATAACTATTATGATAGAGACATTAAGGAAGGATAAATTGTAGACCATGTTCATAAAGTTTGAATTTTTGGATGCATTAAGTCACATTCTGGGGACATGTGATCACAAGTGAAGGAATTTATGCAGACCCTTAAAAAAGGTAATTTAGGAATGTGCCAGACCCACTATTATCTTATAAATACAATGTTTTATTGGATTTCCAGGTTACTAATGATGTTTTATAAGAAATTTATAACAGTTGTCTATCCCTCTAAATATGATAATAAGGAAAAGGGTAAACTATGTTTGGATAGAAGAATATGATGAAAGATTCAAGGATATAGATAAGAGTCTAATCATTGCCCCAATACTCTACCAACAAGTAGAGAATGTTATGTGATATAAATTAATGTTTAAAATAAATTTTTGGATTGGGTACTTGTAAATAATGATAAAGTGATATCCTATTACTCATGGTAGTTGAAGATCTATGAGTATCACTACTCGATGAAGGATCTGGAGCTAGTACTTGTGATTTTTTCCTTGAAAATTTGGAAACACTACATCTTAATGATAAGTGTGACATATATAACAAAAAAATAGTATAGAGTATATATTCAAATATAATGAAATCAACATTCATCAAATAATATGGTTATATCTAATTAAGGACTATGATTTATCTATTCATTACCATCCAGGAAAGGAGAACAAGGTATTTGATGCTCTTACTAGTAAAAATACATCCCATGATTTTTCTCATGGTTTATACCAAAGTGGATTGATTGTCATTACTTTACTTGTTTATGAAGTAAGATAATTAAAATAAAACCCTTGATGAGTTTAAAGTGATCCATGTTTACATATAATTGATTTTAAAACCATAAAATATAATATTGGTTTTGAAGGATTCATTAGGGGTTTATAAATATAATAAAATAATCTTAATGAAAAAGTATCTTAAAGGTGAAATTTATATTTGGTCATGGATACCTTTTTGTCATATAATACATAAATTTTGGTTCATTATGATTTTATAATATACAATGTATATTTATACAATATTTTTTGACTTATAAATTATACTATCTCCAAAAATAATGAAAAAATAACTATTATATTTATTGTACAAGATTATTTCAAAAATAATATTTATTTTATCCAAAAAATTGTTTATGTATATGAATTAAAAAATTTAATTAAAAAAACAATATTTATTGAAAAATACTAGATTTCATTGAAAATAATAGTTTTATTATCCTTATAGAAATTATTTTTGACTCCATAAAATTATATTTTCATATATATTTAATAAACATTAATGAATAATAATATATTATTAAAATATCATTCTTGAAAAAATTGAATTTATCAAAAATGTTTTTTGATTGAACTGTATATTTCCCAAAATATAAACTTTATGATTCATCACATCAAAATGTAATTTTTATAAAACCTATTATTTAATTATTATAAATTAAGAATAAAACTATAAGAATAATAATTATTTTATAAATGTATAAAAATTCATACTATTAGGGTCCACATACAGAGACCCTTATTACACTAGTGAATTCCCTACGGTTGAGGTGTGAAATGTTGAGATTTTCATGGGGTGGTTAGATATTCATGTATTGAGTTGTGATCTCGACGAGCTTGAACTACTCCTAAAAAATATAGTAATCATAATTCAGTTGTTGAAATTTAGCTTAGGTTTGGTGAAGAAAAAATCCTAATAATTCTATCTCCCTTGGAAGCTATGATAAATGAGCTTCATAGGGTACGATCCTACTGGTCGAGTCCATGTCTTATTTCATCTGTATAAATTGGAAATTATCATAACCTAAAATATATACTAATAATATGATCATTGTACAAAGGATATATTATTAATGGTTATGTTTCTCAACTATCTTTTTAATATGACATGATTTAACCTATAATGGTCTAAAAAATCCGTATTAATGCATCTGTTTTCTAAAACCACATTACATAATTAGACATTTAATTAAATCACAAAATAAACAACATTTATGAATTTTCCAGTAATTATAAGTTGAATACAATAACCGAAGGAAATCCTAGATTATTATGTTATTCCCCTAGTGTTGAAGGCTATTTTATCATCCATTTGAGAATTAACCAAAAAAAAGATCATTACCATGTCACATATTGATTATATTTTTTTCATATGGAAGGTTATTTATTTATTTAAATTTAAAATTTCAACTTGAACAAATAAAATAAATAAATTAATAATCATGAAATATAGAATAAAATAATTATATTATGTGTAAATTATTCTACCTATAAATTTTTTAGTATTTATGTAAAATATTCATAATATTATAAAGAGTGATAAATGATAAAATTATTAATATTTTTTTTCATAAGATAAAAAATTACTTACATAAATCTTAAGTTATATAATACAATAAAATACTTGATTTATAATGAAACAATATATAAAAGTGTTGGTTTAGCACTTTTTTAAACACTTAAAATTATAATGGAGTTCTAATAAATGTTTTTCTTTGTATTAAAACTGTTAAAATCAATCATAGTATCACTTAAAACACATGGTGTAAAATTTTAGTATGTGATGAGGAAATACTTTCCCTGGGTTATATGATTATGTAGTCTACTAAATAGAACAATTAATTATGTGTTAATATAGTTAAAATGACCACCCACCTAAATACCATTAAGCAATAAATCATGCACTTGTTTCTATTTTGAGAAGGGAATCATGGATTCCTACCACTAGTAGATTCATGTGATAGGATAATATGAGTCCAATTTTATATGCTATTGGTATTTGAAATAATTATTGGATAATAATAAAACAAAAATAAATTTAGTATGTCACATTTTTTTAATCATGATAATATGCTAAAATAGCCTTTTACTGTTATTGAAAATGGAAGGTGAAATAATGGGGATATCTTAACCCTTATTGGGAAAAGGGCACATCCCCTAGGGAACTAATTTCCCATATCCTTATAACAAATTATACACTAAACTACTATAATAAAAATTTAAACTATGTGTTAGTGTATCATATCCTTATTTATCTACCTCATGCACTGATTGAAGGTGAAAAGGATTCCTACAATAGATTTATAGAGGATGATAATTATTTCAATCATATCATCCTATAAAAAATATATAGATATATCATTATTAAACATGAGGATATGGATTTTTACTACATGAAAAACATACTCAGTGGAATTAAAATAGAGAACAAGAGGTATATGATAAATGATATATTTTATACACTATATCAATGTATACCGAGAGATACAGACCTAGAGAGTATTCATGACAATTAAATAATGGTTTATGTTGTTAATTTAAAAAATTTAGGCTTCTATATTCATGTGAAAATATCTATTAATATCATATTATTATCCTCACATCCTAGGGTTTCTGTATTTATCTATAATTACATGATGAATAATATAAATGACCCAATTATGATCTTTTGACTATGTGTTGATATGTAGGTAAGGATTGGTGATAACACGGTTCCCCACTCCATACGATGTTCAATATGCAAGGACTCGATTAAAAACCCCTTACTTGTTTAATGATTTTGGTTCCATTAGAACATATTTGTAAAATAAAATATTTTGAGGAAGGTTAGAAAAGAGAAGTACATATGATTCTCATGTAACTATAAAATTTAATGGGAGAGAAAATTAAATGAATTGAAGAAGAATATGATAGAATAATCTACCTAAGGTATATTAATCACTGTATTTAATACTTTTATTTAAATTTTTTTCAACAAATATAATTTGAAAATCCGGAAAATTATATTAAAATTTATGAACTAAGGATGTTTATAAGGATTTTTAAAAGAATGGTGAATTCTCCCAGTATCTGAGAAAGGGTTATTTGAATGATAGTAGTGAGTATCACAAGGATTTAAACTTCCATGTGGATTAATTCTCCTTAAACTATTTTTTTATTGAGTGATATAAAAAATTTAACTATGTTTACATTAGACACAAATAGAATTTATTTCATTTTGAAATTAATTATTCAGGGGGTTTTTTATTAAAATAATTATTCGGTAACACATCAATCATAGGTATGTATTATTTGTAAATAATTGATGAATTTAAAATATAACACATATACCTAGTGTTGGAAAGATAAATCATAATAAAATAAAACTAAGTGTAATAAAAAAAATTTAATTTGAAATAATTATTAAATTTTTGATACAAAAACTTTTAAAAATAATGGTAAACTACAATGATTTTATAGTAATTACAACCTAAACACATAAATTAGTATAAGGATAAGCTTGATTTAAAATCATATACTTCATTGGAATGATTTAATAAATTTTATGAATCATGAATGGAGAAACAAATACATTTGGTAAGATATATAGAAACAATTTAGTGTGGTTATAAGAGTATATCATAGTCATTTACTCTTATATTATTTAATTATAGAATTAAGGTTTTCTCAAACTCACATTACCTTATTCAAATCAAATAGGATATGGTAGTACATGATAGATCGATGATAATTCTTATATGTATTTTAATTCTTCCATAATAATTCAATGTATGTTTTAAAAATTATAACACAACTAACAACCATATAGAAATAAGATTAACTAATGGATACCATATGAGTTATAATATGTTGGGAGTATATAATGTCATATCCTCATGCATTTTATGGGAACTATTTTCTTAAATATGGTTATAACCACAAGGATATATCAAAGTAAGCATAACAAAAATATTTGAAATGGCCAAAAATTTTATCAATTGAATTTAACTTCTTATATTTTTTTCATAATACACATAAATAACAAATATATCTGAATAAAAACATCATTCTAATAAATGATGAATGAAATAAGTTATATTTATAGAAATTAAGGAACCTATACCAATGAAATAGTATCTTGAACATTGGAATAGTAACATGACCACTAATAATAGTATTCCGACCAATATAATAGAAACCTCACCTATGAAGTTATAAATAAAATTTAGGTCTATTATAAATGAAAATGTGATATATTTATAAAATGGAATAAGTAAATAAATGTTTTAAAAATGATAAATTAATTGTTGGTATTTTTGTAAAAGAGGAATATTTGTTTATATTTTTATAATTAATATAATGATTTAAAAGAAAATTTATTTTCATAAAATTGATTCATAAATTAATATTTTTATGTGTTATAATTATAAGATAATTTTATGATTGATTAATTAATTTTTCAAAGTGTTATAAAATTGGATATAATATTAAATTCAGTATTTTTTGAATAAATGACGATTTTAATTAAAAATAAAATTTATCATATTTATTAAATAACATTTATAAAATTTAGTTAATTTTTGAAATTTACACATCAACAAATTTTTTGGTTGATTTGTTTTTGGATTTTTCTAAAATAGGTGATTTTTTATGAAAAGTGAAATATGATAATTTATGGTATTTTACATTTTAATCCAAATAAATGAATTTTAGAGACTTTGATGACATATGGATAGTTTAAGAACATTTTTATCCCACTCTCCAACTCTATTTACTATATTTTGTCCTAAGAATCAATACTATTGATAGTCTTGAGCAAAAATAATTAACTAATGAATAAAATAATAAAAAAACACCCCTCTCCTCCCCTGTAAATGCCACCCCTCACCACCTATTCTATTCACACCTTATAAGACTTTAATCTTATATAAATTATGTGTAATTCCATCCTATATACTCTTTCCCTCTTCCAAGGGATAATGGTCTCAACATAATACCAAAACCAACTGCCTTAAGTATGTTCCCAAGGAGACAACATTCAATAGGTAAAATCCTCAATCCTTATCTTTTAATTTATTTTCTTATGCTATTATTAAATCCACTATCCAAAGTGGAATAATAAATCTAGTAACTTATAAATACTGTAATTTTATTATTTTAATTTAATATCAATTATTAAATATCTTCTCTCTACCTTTTATTCTAAAAAATTAAAACATTTTCCATGATGTGTCGACTTGACACCTTTATGGATGAAATGTTTTCATTTTAATTTACTGTCTATAAGGTTTGTCATAGAACAATTATTATGGTTAAATAATTTTTTTAATATACATATTATAACTTTTTTCATGCAATATAACCAATATATAATCCTGATATTAAATAAAATGATGCAAGTTTGTGATGGTCGTAAATTTCACCAAATAAATGAAAAGATTTTCATCAATGTTTTATCTGAGGATTCATCCTCATAAAATATAAACAAATTATATATGAGACCATTTCTTATTATTTAAGTTCGCAAATAACACATAATTTAACTTCTATAGAATTATTCTTATTTTACATGAACTTCCAAAATTATATACAAGTAAATGGACCATGAAACCAAAAAAGTGAATGCTGTTGGAACTGTGAAATTTAAATCTATAAATCATGAAAAAGGCCAGAAATGAAATTAATAAAACTATAATTAATAAAATAAATGTATTAGAGGATCCAGATTTAGTAATTATTGAATCAATTTTCGTTAAATAGGATATTAAGTACTAGTGTAGAAGGCTTTCATACATAAGGGAAGGTGATTCTCGAACCCAAATACTATTGTTTGGGTTATTCCTATTTCATGAAAAATTTAAGCTTGTATATTATTTTAATATTACTCAAATATAATTTCATTTTAATTACCTTTTATTTTATTAGATATAAAATTTTCCAATCCAATTTTATGATAAATACAAATATTTTCTAAAAAGAAATATTCTTTCTAAATCAAATTTTTACTTCTCTTGAGTTGTTTCTTATTTTCTCAAGAATGATTAATCTTATAAAAAATACGATTTTACCTTTTGGGAACCCCAAGTTTATTCATTATTGATGCAATCCATTTGAAAAACATTTCTTTTCATTGGTTACTTCATGAAATTTTTTGATATACATTCTATGTGGCATGCATGATTTTGTAAATGTTATAATGGGATGGGTGCACCTGGAATTATATAGTGCTCCAATGCATTGGGTAATGTAATGTATCTCCTGAGGTGATGTGTATAATTCATGAACATGATTCTATATTTTTTCAAAATTTATATGCTATGATTATACACATATTTTATGTGTGAACATGATTCTATCTTTGTTCACAACTATGTGTGGTATTTGACCACTAAGGCATGATGTTTCATTTTTATACATTGCCACATTCTGTGCCTTTATATAATGCTTCCTCTCATGATTATCATGATTATACTATTTTTTATTTATTGATTATTATTATTATTTTCACCAATGTAATATTTATTCATGTTCATATTTATCCTCTTACTATGCATTTAGTTCACCGCTTTATTTTATATATATCCATAGGTGAGCAAGTGTAATAAGAAGAACATGAGATTTAAAGGGATAAAGAAGAATATTTTAAATTAATTTTTATTTTTTATTATGTAAAATTTATGTATAATCCTAATGATCCCAACACACTAAAACTTTTGATCCTAGTTTTGTAATACTGATATTATTTTTATCTTTAAAATGATGTAATAGTCATGTATGGAAAATTATGCTCACTATAGTTGTTATAAGACCACATTTAAGTTAATTTGAGAATTAAGATAAGAGAACACTATTGAAAACCATTGGTATGAGACAAATTATATATAATCATCCAAGAATATTGTTTTATAAAAATGATAAACATTGTGATCCCACCATAAATTCCTTTAGAAATAAATTGTACAAAGGAATAAATTATTTATTCATGAATTGTTGACTTATATTTTTTTCAAACTTTTCTATTTTAGAAAATGGTGGGAATCAGGAGAAGCTTGTAAAACAACTCATATAAAAGAAAATGAAATGATTTCACAAATCGTGTTCCCAATTCCTTAGGAGGTGGAGTTCAAGGTTTCATGGATATTCTTACCCAGTTGTATTAAAAAATTAACAATAACCTAAAAAATGTGGAATATAATCCTTCACCATAGATGGAGAAACTAAGTATTGAATCATTTATGTAGAAATGAACACTGACATTTAGTGGATCTTTGGTTCCACTTGTTGAATAGTAATGGGTTAAATCAATGGAGAAGATCTTTTATTTTCTCTACTATTCTGAGAAGGTTAAGGTGGATCTTTCCATCTATCGTTTAGATAGAGAGACCAGAAAGTTGTGGGATTTGATCAAGAACACTAAGTAAAAGGATGAAATATAATAGAAGGAGTGGTAAGAATTTGAGAAAATATTTCTTAATAAGTATTTCCCAAAATATCTTCAAACAAAAAAGTAGAGATAATTCATAGTGCTGAAGAAAAAGGAAGGATAATTTATCTTGGATAACAAAGAAAATTTCAAAAGGATTTAAAGGTACACCTTGGGTTTTGTAATCAATAATGATATAAAAATAGTTAGATTATTTATTGGTTTAAAATATCACCATTGAAAGGTTCTAGATATTCTATACATTGGGAGTTATAAAGAAGGGGTTTTATGTGCTCTCAAATTAGAGATAGAGTTAAATGAATGGTCCCATGGTTTTGGATATAAGAAGAGAATAAATGATTTTCATGTTGGTGAATCAAATGAGAAATGTGGAAAGAAGATAGAACCAGCCATGTATAGAAAATGAGGGAAGAAACATCATGGGAGTTTCCTCAAAGTTAAGAGGTAATGCTTAAAGTATGGGAGAAAAGGCCACCATGCTCATAAATATTGGAGATATTTGAATATTCTAGCCAATATGATGCTTCAAAATTAGTGAGAAAGGGAACTCTGAAATCCAGTTCACTAAACCTCAAATATTTGTGGGTAATTAGTGTTATAATCCACCAAATCCAAAAGAACTATGAAATGATTATGCTATTACTATTGTTTAAGTGGATTAAGAAAAAAATACATACAAGGTACACTTATTATTCACTCATGAATGTAAAAAGTCTAAATTAAATTATGGTTCTATGTATTCTATTATATCATTAATGATTTCTAGAACTATTGAATAAAATACCTGATACCTTGAAGTATATGTATATGTAAAAACACTAAGTGGTGTGATCATTGTAACCCAATTGTTGTTCTCTTCTCATATTGGTGTATGTGAGAATATTCCTATAGTTATTCTTATAAAAATTCACTTGGCTAATTCAATTATATACTAAGAATTGATTACAAATCATTGTATAGATTAAAAATCAACTATCAGGAAAAAGAAATATATTTCCATTTTCTATAAGATCCCATGCTACTCTAGAAATTCAAGGAAGACTATGAATCTCCTTTAGAAAATACATCAATGATGTGGGTGTTGATACCCTTTGAAGAAGGATACCTCAATCAAATGGTTGAGTCAAATGATAGAATAAAACTAGAATAAATGCCCATTGTGAGGGAATACAATTATGTTTTTCCCAAAGAGTTACCTAAAACTCCCCAAAACATTATGTGTATTTATCAATAGAACAAATACCCAAATCTACTCATATCAAAAAATTCTCCTATAGGATGCCTGCGATCTATCTGGAGGTGTTAAATAATAAGTTGCAAGAGAATTTAAAAAAAGGGTTCATATTACCTAGTGTATCTCCTTAGGGACTACCAGTTCTCTTTATAAAGAAAATGGATAGATAAATGTAGCTATTTATCAATTATTAGGAACTAGAAAAGGCCAACATAAATAAAAATTATCCTCTTACAAGGATTGATGACTTCTTGAATCAACTATGAGGAGGTCAATAATTCACAATAGTTGATCTTATTTATGGATATCATCAAATGAAGGGGTATAATGAATATAGTTTGAAGACTTATTTCTATACAAGGTATGGGAACTATTATTTTCTATTGATTCCCTTCAGACAAACTAATTCCCAAGCAATAATTTTAGATTTTCTGAATAGAGTCTTTAGAAACTACCTTGAAAAATTTGTTCCAGTGTGTACTGAAAATATTCTCATAAAATACAATAGTAAATATGAACATGAAGAACATATAACTATTATGATAGAGACATTAAGGAAGGATAAATTGTAGACCATGTTCATAAAGTGTGAATTTTTGGATGCATTAAGTCACATTCTGGGGACATGTGATCACAAGTGAAGGAATTTCTGTAGACCCTTAAGAAAAGGTAATTTAGGAATGTCCCAGACCCACTATTGTCTTATAAATCCAATGTTTTATTGGATTTCTAGGGTACTAATGATGTTTTATGAGAAATTTATAACAGTTGTCTATCCCTATAACTACGATAATAAGGAAAAGGGTAAATTATGTCTGGATAGAAGAATATGATGAAAGATTCAAGGATATAGATAAGAGTCTAATCATTTCCCCAATACTCTACCAACAAGTAGAGAATGTTATGTGATATAAATTAATATTTGAAATAATGTTTTGGATTGGGTACTAGTACATAATGATAAAGTGATATCCTATTCTTCATGGTATTTGAAGATCCATGAGCATCACTACTCGATGAATGATCTCGAGCTAGTACTTGTGATTTTTTCCTTGAAAATTTGGAAACACTACATCTTAATGATAAGTGTGATATATATACCAAAAAAATAGTATGTATATATTCAAATAGAATGAAATCAACATTCATCAAAGAATATGGTTATATCTAATTAAGGACTATGATTTATCTATTCATTACCATCCAGGAAAGGAGAACAAGGTATTTGATGCTCTTACTAGTAAAAAACATTGTACTAAATATATGATTCAGATTGAGATGGACACTATCTTAATGGATATGAAATGAATGGATTTATAATTCATAATGGAAGGGAATATATCATACACTTACCAAATCAATTATATCCTAAATTTTCTAAATTAATTCCAAACCATCTATCCAAGACCTGATTAAGGAAGAACAAAGGGATGATTTGGAGTTAAAAATATGATGAATGTAATAAATTAAGGAAATATACATGAGTTACACATTGATTATAATGGTGATATTCGTTTTTAATTATGAAATATGTTCCTTCATCACCTAAGATAAAGACAGATATAGAAGTACTAAGATGTACCTTGATATTTTAGAACACTTATAGAGGGAAAAATCATGAAGGAGATTTTTGAGCATTTGTCAAGGTGCATTATATGTCAGTATGTTAATGTAGAAGAATATAAGTCTAAGGGGATGATTCAACCATTACCTATACCTGTGTATAAATGGGAGATTGTCACCGTGGAATTTGTTACTGGGCTTCCGAAGAAATCCAAAGGAAGAAATGTGATATGGGTTGTGGTGGATCGAATCACCAAGACTAACCACATTAACACTATTTAGTAAGATATATTTCTTGAATAACTTTCCAAGATATATGTGAATGAAGTGTTGAGGCTGCATGGGCTTCCCCATTGAATCATATCTAATCATGATCCAAGGTTCACACCTAAATTCTAGAGATGTATTCAACATTATTTAACAGTTGAATTGAATTTCAGCATGGGTAATCACTCAAAAATTGATTTCCAATAGTAAAGGAATATTCAGATTCTTGAGAACATTCTAAGATACCGGTCAATCGAATAAAAAGGAGTATGGGATCAGTATCTTCCATTGGTTGAGTTTTCTTACAAAAATCGCTTCCACTCGAGTATTTGTATGGATCCATATGAATAGTTGTATGGAAAGAGATGTAGAACTCCAAACTATTGGTATGAAGTTCACAAACCAAAGCTACTTGGACGTGATCCTATTCAAGAGATGACCGAGAAGGTTCAAGCCATCTAAAAAAACATAAAAGCATCTTAGAGTAAAAAAAGAGCTATGCTCACAAACTTTGATGGTATTTTCTGTTTTAATTTGGAGAAAAACTATTCCTTAGAATATCACTAGGGAAGAGAGCCATGCGGTTTGGAATGAAATGGAAGCCTATCCCATGGTGCATTGGACCCTTTATGATCCTTGATTGCAAAGGATAAGTGGCCTATCAACTAGAACTTCCACCAAATATGGATTAAGTTCATGATGTGTTCCATACATCCCTCATGGAAAAGTACATACTTGACCCGTAACATGTATTGAATCTGGATGTGGTACAAATGGAAAATGACCTATCATGTGAAGAGCAGAGGGTAAAGATCTTAGACTATAGAGACAATGTCTAATGCAAAATGAAAAATAACATTGTCGAAGTGTTGTGGTGGAATCACAATAATTAAGATAAAATATGGGAACTAGAGGAAGTAATGAAGGACAAGTTGATAAGACTCATTTGTAAATATAATTTACTATCATTTATTCATAGTTTTTCATTTAATTATTCAATAATATACATGAAATTTTTATTTTGTAAGATACATCTTCATAGGGTTTCATGAAAGAAAAGGCATAAAAAGTGAAATATTAGTCAAGTACATACCATGATGATACAATTCACATCGTGTAAATGATGATCACTACCTAACCTAAGCCATGAAGCCAGGTCATGACCACAAAGCTAGAAGAAAAAATCTACTACACATCGTGAACAGATCGGCCACATCTTCACACCCAGTTAAACCAGGTATTAAGAAAGTTGCGAGGGCTCCACAAAAAAGCTATCACACTGGATTACACTTCATGAAACATGTCTACACATCGTGTACCTAGTAAAAAATCCTATCCGTGAGAACCATGTGCCACACTAAAGATCCAAAGGAAAATGACACAGATCGAGGGTACACGTCGTGACAAAAAATGCCTATATCAGGAGGGGAGTAGTAGAGCATTAAAGGATATATAGAGAAATATTACTTCTTCTCTCTTGATTCCCTATGATCCATTATTACTATTTTCCCTTTTCAACTCAATTTCTTCATATTTTTTCACATTTCATTCAATTCAAGTGCCGTGGATATTACTTTCTTCAACACCTTCTTTTCCACATTCCATGTTTAAATTTCAATTCTGATTTCTGTCTCAAGTATGTAATTTAGTTTAATTCATAGTTATATTATGCATTTTTTCTCTTCGACATCATAGAATATATTTTTTATAAATATGTTAAGAATTATTTATATAGTTTATTTTATTGTTCCATTATCCCCAATGAGTTGATAAATTTCATATGGGTAGGGATTAAACTCGATGTATATGAATAATTAAATATACCTTATTATCTAAACTTTGAAAGACTAATTGAATTAGTAACTAGGATATGAACCCCCATCTATCCCATTTCTTTGAAAGTTCTTGAATATAGAACTATCAAACAAACAACCCTATCCTAATTGGAGTACACTAAGCCATGACCAATAGCTTAGGATAATTTATATTCAGAAATCAAATCTTAATGTACCTAGGATATCACTACCTCTGGACCACATGATAGGTACTTCATAGGTTGGAAAAGGAGGCTAAGAACAAAGTCAACTAGTGACCCATGTTTTCTTTGAAGACTAAGACATAGGATCGTGCCAAGGATATAATTAAGGGAAATCCTTCACCCAGATAGTCAACTTGATCCTGACCGCTCATTTATCATTTAAAGTCATCCCAAAATAGAACCTAGACCGCACTCCCAAACAAAATACTTCTAGAAAGTACTCTCTTATAAGATTAGAAACCAAATCCTCTCAAAATTTATCAACAATATCCCTATAGATTCGACCCTGTACTCCCACTACACAACATATTAGTATATGGTGAATTCTTGGGAGAAATTATAAATTAAAATTTGATTCAAACTAGAGGAAGTAAAAACAACACCGCATAGAGGCCATCAAATTTATGGCACCGTTGTTTGGGAGACAACACCATTTCGTAGAAGAACTCTGGGTTTTATAAAACATAGGATTACCTTTCCCTGAGCTTCAGTTTTTTGAAAAGATAGAACAACCACATCATGTACTAATTTTTGAATCCACGATGAATATGTAACCAATTTATTATCAACTTATATGGAACTTTGTTCACTATATTGATACTAAAAGACAAAATCTATTTGAAAATCAAAATGCAATAGATGACCCTAAATGTTTTCAACTATTTCAAACCCCCTTAGATCACATTTTTACATGGAAACTTAATTTTACCTTATAAAAAAAATCTGTTTTGATGACGCAAATAATAAAATAGATTCAACATCTTCAATATATACATGATTTATACTAGAACCTTATAGATTACTGTGATCATTTATCCAATCTCAATCATGTAATAAATAATGTTATTTACTTCCTTGTTCCATATTGATATAAAAAATATAAATAAATATTTTTTTATGAATAAATTGATATAAGAATAACATATTGTGTTTCATAGATTTTGGGTCTCTTCTCTCTCTCCACTCTTCACTGCACTTGATGGATTAGGCCATGGCCACACTAACTCATACCCTCCTCAGACTGACTTATATGGGGGTGGAGGATGTCCTCCCTACTCTCTCTTCCCTCTCCTATGACCCTTAATTTCCCCTTTCAGAGACCCATTATTTATCCCCATATTTCCCCTAATCAAAGTAATCCCTAAATTTTTAAATCATGCAAATGGTGTTCTATATATTCAGGTATATCTACTAGAGTTCATGAGAGCCACAACATTATTAGAGATTCCTATAATAACCATGCTCTTTATTATACACATAAACATGATTTATTACATAAAATTGTATTTAATAAAACTCTAAGGATAGAGAGGTCTAGTGCCTTGTGAAAATTTGGAACATTACATAACAACTTATAATATAAAACACAACATATTTATTGAAAACTTATTTTACATGACCACAATATTCCTTCGTACTTAGCATTGCATGAGATATCCTGAGGACATGCATATGAAAAGTTTGAGTTATAAATCCCAGTAAGGGAGTTAAAAAGTCATAACATGAAGAATATAGTACATGTTAGGAAATATTCATATCAATGGAGAATAATAGAAACATGAACATAAAGTCATGGTATAGCATGATTATTATAACATGGAAATGTGGAAACAACATTTAACATGATATTAGCATGAGCCAAGGCTCATTGCCCATGAAGCATGTGTAAAACCTAATTGCACGTTAAGTAGCATGAGTAAACTATAATTTCACCTGAATTAGCATGATTAAAACCTAATTTTACTTGAGTTATCATGATACTAATCTTTACCCAATGCATTGGAGTGCTATCAGGGCGCACCCTTTATAAACCTTTCATTTCATGCATAAGTGTGCCACATGGAATATACAACATGGATTCATTAAACATCATCTATTATTCCTTGAATAAAATATATGGAATACATAATTGTATGTCCTCAATAAAAAGTACAAGTGCATTAAGGTGAATACCCTTGATAGATAAATGGGTATGGTATTCACTTACACGATGATTTTGGCATTTGAAATTTTCGTGTAACTTTGACAGCCTAACGACGTCAGATAGAAACCATAAAATGGGTTAATGATGGAGAAAGGGGTATCTAATAATTTATATATGAAATGTAAAGTAAGGGGGTCATGTAACATAATATCCCAACATATTTAATGGAATTTAGATGCATAATATAAAATATTTTCTTGAATGTTAAGGAGGAGATAGAAATTCTTTACTAAATTTTAGCATGGTAACGAGTATACATGAGAGGAATTAATGAGATAGAAAGAGGTATTTAATCATTCAAAAATAAGGATGGAATTATGGGGGAGGCGTGAAACCATACCCCAAAATTTCTAATTGAAAATAAAATGGCATAACAACATAAATAAATTTGGACAAAAATGAGAAAGGAAGAAATACCTTACTTGAAAGTTTGATCCCAAAGGATTGAGAGAGGCTTGAGAGAGGCTTATTGGGAGCATGGAGTTCCTAGGGAGGATTATATATATATGAGGGCATAGGTTGGTTATGTTCAAAAGGTTTTGAGTGAAGAGGAATGGTAAATTTAGTGGGTTTATATAGGAAAGGAGAGGGAATTTTTTATTATTTAGGTTTTGGATACTACACATTAAACTAATAAATAAAAAAAACCATCCCATGGATTTTTCTTATGGTTTTTTCCAAATTGGAGTGGAAAAAATTATTTTATAACAATGGTCGAAAATTATAAAATATTATTCTTTCTTATATGGAGGTGAGTCACACTCTCAAGGAAATCATTTTAAAAAGTAAAAATATTTTATAAGTTTTAGAGGGTCCACTAAGGAACAATAAAATTAATCAAAAAAATATAAAATCACATTATTTTGAAGGAAAAATATATATTTTCCGAAAAACCTTTTATATTATTTTATTACATCACTATTAGGTAATAATGATGTCATAAAACAAATTATATATTTAAACGGTATTTAATTTATACCCAAAAATTATGTTGTCTCAAAAAATTATGAAAAATTCACTTTTCGATAATTTTGATGACCTGAATCCAAAAATGATATTAATTTTATCTAAATAGTTTTATAAATATCTAAATTTCAACTTTTAAAATAAAAAATACATTTTTAAAAATTTCACAGGTTTTGACAAAAACAAATTTCAAACCTTAATAAGAATTACAATTCTATTCATAAATATTATATGATCATTTATATTTAGTAAAAATTGATTTAGTAATAATATTTCATTAAGATATTATTTAATTCAAAAATCCATTAATTTATTAAAATATATTTCTTAGTTTAATATTAACTAAAAAAACTATTTGTTCTTTAAAAAACATTTAAAATGTAACAATAATAAAATGAATTCATATTATTTATTATATATATAAAAAAATCACATAATCATAGTACTAGGCTCTTGTTACATAACCCCTTATGACACCTAGATATGACCTAAGTGTAAGGTGTGCGATTGTGTTAGACTCTTGGGGTGGCTTGGATAACATCGCTTGGGTGGTAATCTCTATTAACATCCATGTATCCTATAGGCAGTTCTGTTCAAGATTAACATGTTGATTCTTGGATTGGTCTTGGTCAAGAGTGATTCCCCGTGACCCTACCTCCTTTCAGAGCTCTGACAAATGGTCTTCAAATGGAGAAATTCTACTGGATGAGTCCATCACTTCCTTTGTCTGAGTAAATTGGATTTGTTAAAGCCTTATATTTATACTAATCATGTGATCACTGTTAAATGGCTATATTAGTGATGTAAACACTTCATAATGGTATTTTAAAATATAAAAAAATAAAACCAAGTAAGTTCATATTTTTTATGTAACCATTTTACGTAATAATACATTTAATTAGATTAGAAGGAATTTTCATGAATAAAATTTGGGGTTGTTACAATCTTCCCCCCTTAAGAAATTTTTCCCTCAAAATTTTTTTTACCACACTAAAACAGATGAGGGTAACTCTTCTTCATCACTTTCTCCAATTTCCATGTTGCTTCTTCAAACTTTTGGTTTTGCCACAACACCTTGACGAGGGTCATTGTCTTATTTCGTAGAAACTATTCCATACGATTTGAGATCTTCACTAGATTCTCTTCATAAGAGAGGTCATTATATAATGGTACCACATCTGGATTGAGTACATGCAATGGGTCAGGTATGTACTTCCTCAATAGTGATACCTGGAATATATCATGTACTTGAGACAAGTTCAGTGGGGGTGCTAGTCGATAGGCCATTGCTCCAATGTGATCAAGGATCTCAAAAGGGAGGATGTACCTTTGAAAAAGATTTTCCTTATTCCCAAATATCATTACTCTCTTACATAGTGATATGTTGATGAATACCATATCTCCAACATCAAAATCTAGGTCTCATCTATGATTATCATAATAGCGCTTTTGTCGACTCTGAGTAGCTTAAATGTGCCACTGGATGGTCTTAAACATCTCCACCATTTCTTCGACCATTTCTGGACCTAGGATTTTTCTCTCCCCAACTTCATCCCAACATGTCGGTGTTCTGAACCTCTTCTCAGAAAGGGATTGATAAGGATCCATTTGGATTCTTGATTAGAAACTTATATTGTAAGAGAACTCAACCAGAGGAATATATTGATCCCATCCATCATTTAAGTCCATTGAGCATGCTCTCAACATGTACCCATGTTTTTGGATAGTCCATTCAGAATTTCCCTCAGTTTGAGGATGATAAGCCATACTAATGTTCATATCATTATTCAGAGTGTTTTGGAGTCTCTTCCCGAACTTAGAGGTGAATCATGGATCTCGATTGGATACAATCGATAGTGGTACTCCATGCAGCCTTACCACTTCTCTGATGTATATTCATGCCGGTTTATCCAATGAGAAATCCTATCAAATTGAATGAAGTGTGAACTATTTTTAAGATGATCCACGACAAACCAGATAGAAAATTTTCATTGGATATCTATAGATGTTCGGTGAAAAATTTCATGGTGATATTCTCTCATTTCTATCTTGGTATGGGTAATGGTTGCATCATCCCCTTAGACTTCTGCCTCTCAGCCTTCAATTTCTGACATACCAAACACTTTTATGTATACTCAATGATGTCCTTCTTCATGTTATCCCACCAATAATTTTCTCGAATATCTCGATACATATTTTTGTTTCCGAGGTGAATGGAGACATTAGAACTATATGTATCATCCAAAAGTTCATTATTTAAATATGGATTTGACGGAACACAAAGTCTTGTACCAAATCCTAGAATTCCTTATTCATTAACATTGAACTCCGAGGATTTCCCTTTTTTGATAGTTTTCACTTTTTTCTGAATTCCCAAATCGTCCTTTTGACCATCCTTTAACCTTTCCAAAAGAGACGGTTGATCATTCATTTGGGAAAGGATTGATGATGTTCCATTATTTATGATTACCATTTCTATCTTTATAAAATCTAATAATATTGGATCCTTTTCAATTGTCATCAATAAAAGAGTTACTGGATCCTTTCTACTTAGAGAATCTGTCACCTTGTTTTCTTTCCTTGGCTGGTAGTGAATTGAGAAGGCATAGTCTTTGATCAGCTCTAATCATATTTGTCCATGCATGTTCAACTCCTTCTATGTGAATATATACTTGAGGCTTTTGTGATCCTTATATATTTCACACTTCTTCAAAAAGAGGTAATGCTGCCAAATTTTAAAAGAGTAGATTACTACATCCAACTCCAGATCATGTGTTGGATAGTTATTATCATGAAATATTAATTTCCTTGAATAATAGGAAACAAATTTTTCATTTTTCATCAACACACACACCATTCCCTTCTTCGATTCATGACTGAATACCAGAAAAAATTCCCCACTTGTGGGTAGTGTGAGCACGAGTGTAGTGATAAGCCTAATTTTCAACTCCTTGAAGATATCTTCTCATTTTTCACTCCAAGAAATATTGAATACATTTTGAGTTAGCTTGGTAAGTGGGTTTGAAAATTTTGATAAGTTTTTCAAAAATCTGAGATAATATCAAGCTAACCTAAGGAAGCTATGGATATCCATCATAGATGTTGGCCTCAACCATCCCTCAATTGCATTTGTCGTGGGTGGATCCATAGATATCCCACTGCTTATGATGATATGACACAATAATGAGACCTCCTTCAACCATAACTCACACTTTATGTACTTTTCAAAGAGCTTATCCTTTCGCAAGGTCTCTAGTACAATGCTTAGATGCTCCTCATGCTCCTCTATGGTTTTAGATTATATTATAATATAATCTATAAATTCTAACAACAATTTATCAAGGTGATATATAAGGACTCTATTCACAAAGTCCATGAATATTTTTGGATCATTATTGAGTTAGACATGCATTACTATGAATTCATAGTGCCCATACCTTTAATGAAAAGCAGTCTTGGGGATATCCTCCTTCTTCACCCTTACATTGTAATATCCCAACTGTAGATCCACATTAAAGAAGTATTGTTCTCCACATATATAATATAATAAGTTATCAATTAATATTAGAGGATAATTTTTTTATCATGATTTTGTTGAGCTCATGATAATTAATGAAAATTTGCATTGACTGATCATTCTTCTTGATAAAGAGGACTAGTGCACCCTATGGTGATGAACTTGGGTGTATAAACTCTTTATCCAGATTCTCTTGTTGTTTTTTATTTATCTCCTAAAGATCCACAACATCCATTATATAAGGAGTCTTATATATTGGAAAATCATGAGGTATAAGATCAATCAAGAATTCAACATCTCTTTTAGGAGTAAGACCAGGAAATTACTCGGGAAACACTTCAGCCCTCATAATAGGCATGTCTTCAAGGATGGTTGCTTCCTTAGACTCAATCATCTGATAAAGATATGTGTTCTCATATGGTTGTAATATCCATTATTTAAATGATGGTTTTAAGGAAGACTCATCCTCCTCCTTGCACTTGTATAGAATCAGGGGTTGATTCTCTATATAGAGAGTGATTTCCCTCTCACAGAAATTTATGTTGGCTCTATATAGAGAAAGTCAATCCATGCTAATAATTACATGAAATTCCACCATAGGGATTATGATGAGGTTTTATAAGATGTTCAATCCAAAAAATTGTGATAGGGGAGGAGTTATATTCATGGGATGAAAAAATTTCCCCATTTGGAGTTCTCACCAATATCATTAATTCCATGATTTGTGGTGGTGTTGGGATTGTTCTACTAATCTTTCTGGATATAAAAGAATTAATATGATGAAAATAAAAAATTAAATTCACTATTCTTGAATGAATAACTAGAGTACCTGTCAAAAATTCATTGTCGGGGTTCGCTTCAGCTATAGTGATGGAAAAAGCACTCTCTTGATACCTTGGAGGTTGTTTGTTGCCACATAAAACCCTTGTCTTAGGGAACTGGTTTGAAAAGTTCCCTGGTTATTTAAAGTTGAAGCAATGAATAATGAATTTAGGGTCAAATGGAGTGTTCCTATCCTCTATCGCAATATGGGGGTTTTTCGTTTCGGTGGTTAATGGACAGGTGTCCTTCTCTTCCTTACTTAAAGCATTTCCTTGTCCCCTTCAGGCAATTTCTAGGGTGTTTCTTTCTGCACTTTTGGAAAGTGGGGTTCTAGAATTTCTGAGAACCATTTCATTTATCCATCGGACCAAAAAAATTAAAGTATACTTTCTAATTCTTATCCCCATGATACACCTGAGATTTTCCAATCTCCATTTCGACTTTGAGGGAACATTAAACAATTTAATCATAGCTATCAAAGTCATGAATCGTCAGGGATTTCTATAGACTAGGTTTACCCCACCAAATAAGCAGAAAACCTTGCATTAGGGGGTAAAGAAAAAGACTAAGAAATATTGTTCAAACCTTTTGGAGTTATCCTCATACGCTCTGATGGATTCGTCATATTTTTTTTCTTTATGGATTGGAAGTCCCTTGACATATTGAGTTGGAGGGTGTGAGGAAAATATTTATTGATTTTTTTTCCAAAAATACTTCAATTCCAACGCCTGATCTCTTCCTCAAGATTTTTATTTTTGATCAATGTCCACCATTGATCATCTTCACCCTCCAAAAAATATGTCATCATAATAACCTTCTCTTGTTTAGAACATTGAAGGATGCAGAAGATCGTTTCAATTGAGTTGATCCATTGTTCTATGATTGAGGGATCAGATGATCCATTAAAAGTAGGTGGCCTTTGTCTCATGAAGCTCTTGATTACGACATGTTCTTTCTTAAGGGGGGTTGAACGTTCCTCTTGACCCATGTTTCTATTCAAAACTTGAGTTAACTGAGAGAGTATCTTGACAAATTTTGTTATTACTACTCCAATTGAATTGGGAATCTCATTAGAACAATCATCACATTGATCTTTGTATCGGTTGTTAGCCCAAGTCCTCCTATTACCAGCCATTGGTTAGAATAAAAGGAATGTTAGGGGTAACACATAAATGGAATCCAATGAAAAAAGATATAGATTATAAATTAAAAATATTTACTTAAACTATGAATTTATAGGCTTCAATCTATTTTATCCATGATATAATTCCAAATATATATTATTAGGGGAATTTTTTTTATTACCTTAATAATGGTTCATACTAAGATTATGAATTTACCAAAGAATATCCCCTAGTAGTGTCTTAACCAAGAGTGTAGCAAGGACCATTTTCATGCACTGGTTCCCATTCGAGTCTAGCTCAAAGCAGTGTTTTTATGTTTTACCCTTAGATAAATCTGTGCCAGAGCCACCTCTACTTGTTTGTATCCAGATAGGGATGCATTTTTTTTGATAAACCAGTTAATCTATACTCACCAAAACTTATGGATGTTTTTATTATTCTTAGTATTATACCTAAGTATTTCACTAGTGTTTTCTAATCCTAATCCCAAAATAACTAACACTATCCTCTGATACCAACTATAACAACCCTGCTCTTTATTACACACATAAACACGATTTATTACATAAAACCGAACTTAAGAAAACTCTGAGGATTGAGAGGTCAAGTGTGTTGGTAAAATTAGTAACATTACATAAAATCTTAGAACATAAAACACAATATCTTTATTGAAAACTTCTTTTACATGACCACAACATTCATTCATACTTAGCATTGTATTGGATGACCCGAGGATATGCATAAGAAAATGGTGAGACATAAAGCCCATCAAGGGAGTAAAAAAGGCATAATATAAATAATATAGTAAATTCTATTCAATTGTAATATCAATGGATAACAAGATAAACATGAACATAAATGCATGATATAGCATGATTATCATAACATGGAAATGTGACAACCACATTTAACATGATATTAGCTTGATCTAGGGATCGTTGCACATGGAGCATGAGTAAACCGTCATTGCACTTTAATTATAATGAGTAAAAACTTATTTCACTTGAATTAGAATGAGTAAACCCTCATTACACTAGATGTATAATTATAATAATCTTTACCCAATGCATTGGAGTGCTCTCATGGAACACCCTTTATAAACTTTTCATTTCATGCATAAGTGTGCCACATGGATCATAAAACATGGATTCATTAAAAATCATAATTTATTCCAAAAATAATAGATTTAGAATAAATAAATGAAAGTCCACAATAAAAAAATACATGTTCATAAAGGTGAATACTCTTGATAGAGAACTGGGTATGATATTCACTTACATGATGATTTTGGCATGGGGAATTTTGGTGTAATTTCAACAAAATAACGACGTCAAATAGAAATAGTAAAATCGGTTTATGAGAAAGAAAAGGGGTATATAATAATTTATAAATGAAATTTATAGTAAGTGGATCATGTAACATAATATCCCAACATATTTAATGGAATTTAGATTCATTATATAAAATATTTTCTTGAATGTAAATGAGGAGAGAGAAATTCCATACCGAATTTTGACATGGTAATAGGTGTATATGGGAGAAATTAATGAGAGATAAAGAGGTATGTAATCATTAAAACATAATTTGGACAGTGCGGGGAGGTTCAAAATCATACCCAAAAATTTTCAATTGAAACTAAAATGGTATGACAACATAAGGAAATTTGGACAAAAATGTGAAAGGAAGAAATCCCTTACTTGGATGTGTGATCCCAAAGGATTGGGAGAGGATCGGGAGAGGCTTCTTGGGATATTGGGGAGCCTTGGGAGTATTTTAGAAAGAGTATGGTAGATTTTGTTCAATCTTGAAAGGTTTTTAGGGAATAATAATGAAATATTGAGTGGGTTCATATAGGAAATGAGAGGGAATTATTTATTATTTAGGTTTTGGACACTACACATTAAACTAATCCAAACCAAAAACCATACCTTGGTTTTTGCCCCTAATTTTTTTCCAAAGTGGAGTGTAAAAAATTATTTTATAAGGGAAATTTTTGAACTTATTAAAATACCAGGCTTGCTTATGTGGAGGTGAGTCACACTCTCACGGAAATCATTTAAAAAAGATAAAATATTTTATAAGTCTTGGAGGGCCCACTAAGGCACCATAAAATTAATAAAAAAATATAAAATTACATTATTTTAAAGGTAAAAAATATATTGGCAGAAAATCCATTTTATAGTATTTTATTACATCACTATTGGATCATTATGATGTCATAAAACATGTTATATGTTTAAACAATATTTAATTTTTTCCCAAAAATCTGATTTTCTCAGAAAATTATAAAAAATTTACCTTTAGATATTTTAAACATCCTATATCTAGAAATGATATTCATTTTATCTAAATAATTTTCTAAATATGTGATTTTGTACTTTTAAAATAATAATTGACATTTATAAAAAATTCATGGGTTTTGACAAAATCAACTTTCAAACCTTAATAAAAATTACAATTGTATTTATAAAAATTATTCAATAATTTATATTTAATAAAAATTGATTTATTAATACTATTTTATTAAGATATTATTTAATTTAGAAATCTATTAATTCGTCATAATATATTTCTTAATTGAATATTAACTGAAAATAATATTTGTTCTTTAAAAACCATTTTCAACGCAACAATAATAAAATGAAATGAAAATATTTATTTTATACAAAACAATAATGAAAATAATTTTAGTGATAGGGTCTTGTTACATAACCCATTATAACACTCCCATAAGACCTAAGGGTAAGGCTTGTGATGGGGATAGACTCTTGGGGTGGCTCAGATAACATCGCTCGAGTGGTAATCTCTATTAACTTCCACTTCTTCCATAGGAGGTTTTGTTTTGGCTTAATGTGTAGAAGCTCGGATTGGGCTTGGTCAGGAGAGAATCCCATTTATTATACATCCTTTCCAAGATCCGGCAAATGGTCTTAATATGGATAAATTCTACAGGATGAGGCCATCTCTTCCTTTATCTGAGTAAATAGGATTTTTTAGAGCCCTATATTTATAATAATCATGTGATCATTGTTCAATAGCTATATTAGTAATGGTAATAATTCATAATTGGATTTTGAAATCCAAATATGTAAAAACATGTAAGTTAAAATGTTTTATATAACCATTTTACATAATAAGACATTTAATTAGATGAAGAAGAATTTTCATTATTAAAATTTTGGGTTATTACAATTACTCTTGTTTCCTGTTTTGGGAAGAAAAAAAACTCTGTCAATGACTTCAACATGTATGTTTTCTAATTTTGGAGGTTGTAGGATCGAGAAGGTGCAAGTATTTTGGACTCAAGGCACATTTATATTTATTTTTATAGTGAATATGAATTGATCAATATTTGGGATAATTCTCCATAAATTATATATGGTTTTCACTTTTCACTATTTTGATGGGATTTTGAGTTGCACCTGAAGCAAGAATACCTGGTCATAACAATTTAATTATCCCTTCAAGGTCTTTCATTACCCTTTTATAATCTTTTGATCCTCTGTTTGATTGACAACATTGTAGGTCGTTATCTACACTCAGATGCCCGAACCCATGTTGTTTTTCATCCAATTTCTCCTAGAATTTATGTGTAAGTGGATGTTTTGAAGGAACCATTTGACTATATCATCATTGAGGTCAACGGGGAACTGCGTTAGCATCAAAAGGTTTGCTAAAATTCATAGTTTCCCTTACGTGTGGTTTATATCCATTTGGGTGATGATTCTTGCAGATGCCAATGAGGCTCCTCTATTTTTTCTCAAAGTGTTCATTTTACTCTGGATGATAATCCTATATCTAAGTGAAATGAAACCATAATAGACCAATTGGGTATCAGAGATACTACCACTTTGTTAAAACTTCATAGAGAGTTGAAATCAAATATTCTAGTGCCGTGAGTTGTGTATGTGTTAGAAAGATTGAAAAGTGATTTGGGTATCAGTAAATCTTCCCTAAGTGATGAACATGGGCTAGGTTTGGTTCTAATAATATATTTGAGGACCCTTAACACATTTGAATATATTTCAAAATCGATTGTTAATACTCTTCTTGATCAGAATGGTGCAGATCAAGGGAATAATTTGGGGATAGAGGACATGGAATGCTTAGTAAGGGTAGAACAAAATCTAGGGGAAGCTAGAAAGCCTCATTATTCTATAGATATAGGAAAATAATGTTACATTCTTAGTGGATCTAAGAATCCCATTTCGGTGTTTGGAGAAGGTGATTGTCATAATTTCAAAGAATGGAATAAAGTAGAGGTTGATCATGGATAGAACCACCATTTGAGGCCAGATGAAAATGGAAGGGTATATGATTCTCCTTAAAACCTCCTTCTATTGAGCCCAATGAAGTGAAACTCATGGAACATTATCTAAGATATTCCACAAATAAAGGTAAGAATAGTCTCATGGATTCATATGTTTTTATTAGTAATTATTGAAGAATGTAGAGATAAAAGTACTATTCAAATCTACATGGACCTCCTATTACTATATCTTCTAGAAAAGGTTAACCCCTAATTTTTTTGATTGATTCTGATTATCACTCCTTGAGTAAGTGAAAATGATCATCAAATCATGTGAAGTTAGTGGCTAATTTGGCACATGAATCACAAATAGGGGAACCAAATGTCTTTGTGCTGGGGTATGTCAAAAATGAGGTTAAAGGATTAGACATCTCCTAGGACTTTCTCATGCACTCTAACTAAGAAATGCTAGAGGATTCCGTTTTTATTAAGATTTCAAAGTAGGTTTATCACCATATGTTTGAGAATTCATTGAGTATTGATTTAAATGAGGAATAATATTATTAGATTGTTAATTATATTAGAATTTTGATACGTGAATTCAATGATTGGAAAAAAATTTTTGGAGGAGCTTGTGTAGACTTGGGACAAGATGGAATTCTAGTTTGAGGATCTCATAATGAAAATACAGAAATTGAGGTTACTTATATTAAAAGGACTCTATTTAAGGTACCATATTCTAACCAGTTCATATTTTTTTGGAATAGATCAACCTTTTCTTATGTGGTTTGAATTATTTGTATTCTGAATCTTAATGGTTTCCCACTTTTTCATTAAAAGTTCTTTCGGAATAAAAATTTTATTTGTGGTGATATAAGAATAAGAGGATAAAAGAGAGAGTATATAATTAATAAATTATAAATAATTATTACTAATTATTACTAATTATTACTAATTATTACTAAATTTTAATAATTTTCACTAATTTTCACTAAGTTGTATTAATTTTTACTAATTATTTGAAATTTTTTCTAATTATTACAAATTATTCCTGATTATTTGTAATTATTACTAATTATTATGATTTTTTTCTAGTTACAACCAATTATTATTAATTACAACCAATTATTAAAAATTAAAGCTAATTATAAATAATTATAGCTAATTATAACCAATTATTACTAATTAATACTAATTATTAGTAATTATTAGTAATTATTACAATTATTTAATATTTTTTTCTAATTATTACAAACTTGTATTATTTATTACAATTTTTTTTGTTAATTATTATAATTTTTTATTAATTTTTAGAAATTTTTACTAATTATTACAAAATTTAACTAATTGTAACTAATTTTTATGAATTATTATTAATTTTATCTAAATCTAAAAATATTTTACAGATTAAAACTAATTATAACTAATTATAACTAATTATTACTAATTACCACTAAATATTACTAATTATTAATAATTATTTCTAACTATTACTCATTATTACTAATTATTAATAGTATTTATAAATTATTACTATTTTTATTAATTATTACTATTTTTATTAATTATTACAATTTTTTATTAATTATTATATATTTTTTCTAATTATTACTAATTTTTCATAATTTTTACTAATTAGTACTAATTATAACTAATTATTACAATTTATTACAAATTACTTCTAATTATTACTAATTATTACTAAATATTACTAATTATTTGTAATTAAAACCAATTATTACTAATTACAACTAATTATAACAAATTTTTTCTAATTATAACTAATTATTACAAATTATAACAAATTATTACTAATTGTTAATAATTATTACTAATTATTACTAATTATTACTAATTTCAAACAAATATTACTAATTATAGCCTATTATAACAATTTGTTTACTAATTATAACTAACTATTTTTAAATTTTAAAAACTATTACTAATTTTTATTAAATATTTCAATTTTTTTTTAATTTTTACTAATTTTTCCCTATTATTACTAATTATTACATATTATTTTAATTATTTTAATTATTACAATTTTTTTCTAATTATTACAAATTTTTCCTAATTATTAATAATTATAACTAATTATTATTATTTCTGACTAATTTTTACGAATAATTACTAATAATTATTAATTATTTCTAATCATTAGTAATTACAACCAATTATTAGTAATTATGAATAATTATAATAATTTATTACTAATTAGTACTAATTATGACAATTAATTATAATTTATTACCAATTTTACAAATTATAAGTAATTTTTATTATTTTTTTTGCAATTTAAATAATTTTTACTAATTATTAATATTTTTTTCAAATTATTACTATTTATTACTTATTATTACTAATTTTTAATTATATGTACTAATTATGACTTATTCTTAATTATTATTACTAATTATTACTAATTGTTACAAATTTTTCCTGATTACTAGAAATGTTTAGTAATTATTAATAATTATTACTACTTTTTAATATTTTTTACAGATTATTACTAGTTTTTACTAATTAAAACCGTATTATTAATTATAGATAATTGTTAGTAATTACTATTAATTAAAACAAATTATTCCAAATTAAAACTATTTAATTTAAATTAAAAACATTACTCTAAATTAAAATTAAATATTTCTAAAAAAAATTAATGCAAAATAAAACTAACTAATTCTAATTAAATTTATTTACAGTTAATAAATAATATTTATTATTAATATAAAATAAAATAAATTAATATAAAATAAAAACATTAAATAAATACCGTCAAAGTGAATCTTTCGGAAGATGCAAATCTTTATAGTTGCTCCCATGTAAAATTTAAAACATTGAAAAGTTTAAACTGAAGAGAATGAGAGGAGAGAAGGGAAAAAAGATTAGAGAAGTATGAAATGAAAAAAAAATTGAGGGGGGGGGGGGTATATATGTTATTTCATTTGCGAGAGGCGTATTTGTGATAGGGTCCCATCATAAATAATAATATTTGCAATGAGACCCATCACAAATAATGTAGCTAGAATTAATTATGACGGTGATTAAAAAACGTATTTGCAATAGGGCTCGTTGCAAATGACCTTTGATGATAGATTATTTGTGATAGGATATGATCCCATCACAAATAACATAAATTGATGGAAAGTATTTGCAATGTGGGCCCTCACAAATAATTTCCTGTAGAAAGAGAATTTGCGACGGGAGTAAACTTCTATCGCAAATACCCTAAACAACAAAAGACTATTTGTGATGGGGGCACATTCTAGTCACAAATAGTCTTCTCATGTTTTGGAGTGCACCACTAGCCAAAGGTATTTGTGATGAGAAAATATTACCATCCTAAAGAGTCTTTTTTAACTGACTGTTTGCGACCAAATATGAATCTCGTCCCAAATACTCTCCTTCGATTGACTATTTACGAAGGGTGGCTGACCCGTTGGAAATAACCTATTGCAAAAGGATTTATTTCATGTAGTGATCCTTAATTTATAATGGTATTTGTAAAAACCAGACATACTTATGAGATAAAAACATATCTCAAGATTCAGTAGGAGGATGATAACCTTCAATGAAGTCTAAGTTCTGGACAAACGTGATTTGTCTTAGGAACACTCAAATAATTGTCATTTATTCAGAGTAATTTTTCAAGTGACACCTAAAGTGTAGGAAAAATAAAACTAAAGATCCGGTTTTGTGTTCACCAAGACTCATGATATATTGTTCGATAAGAATAATGACTACTAAAATAATTCCTTAAATGTAAATATGTAAATATTGGTATGTTTTTATGAATTTTAGAATGGATTATATACATCAAATAACAATCTCACTAGTTTATGTATAACCATTTGTCAGTGTTGAATAGAAACTATAAAATGAAAATAAAATATGGCACTGATAAGGGTTGATTTGTTACCGAATGGTTTCTAGAGATGTCTACAATAATTATATGAAAAAATCTATTACAAATCCTCAAGAAAAATCATGTTTATAATTATTCTTTTCATTTATAGCTTCTATCATTATAGAATACTAATATGGATTGAATATGTTTTAGTTGTATATAAGAGGTTATAAGGAGAGATATTGTTTTCCTAGATATATATGTTGATAACAAGAAGAAAATATTTGATTAGTCTTACAGATAATTAATAATTATGTATTTTATCCAAGAAGACTAATACTATCAAGTCGTGTATTATGAAACAAGATATATAGACATATATCTATGGGATTTTTTAAATTTCTTCAAAGTACATACTATGAAAATGTATTAAAAAAATAAAATTGAAAAATTCAAGACCAAATTTTTTCTCATTTCACATGGTATGAAAATACACCATTTCATTTGAGAAAAAATATAGGGAGATTTTTATAATAAATAAGAATACAAATGATTAAGTGAACTTTAGAATCTATCTTATATGATATGATATTTAGTGATTTTTTACTTTTTTATAATGTAAATAAATATGAAAAAATATCAAACATTATCATGAAAACTGAAAGGTTAGTACTAAAAACTATCTAAAAATACTTGATAATGTAAAAATTTATAAGTTTTTGGTTATTAGAGAAATGAGAATACAAGTTATTAGGGGAATACAAAATTAGTATTATTTTAGATCTATGTAATCAAGTATCACTATTTGGATAAGATAATATGAATTAAAAAGTTATTGTGGCTATGTTTTCTATATTTATAAAAATCAAGTATTTTGGGGAATTTTATATAGATTAAGTAGTACGTTTTGGAAATTGTTTGATACATGATGTGGTTTTTAGCTAACATGTCAAATCCTAACTACAGAAAAAATACTAATACTTGGTTTTCATGGCCACTTGCGGGAGATTCTTTTATGATGACATCATTATAAGTAGAACAACCACATGACCATAATAGGACTAATAGTGAGATCTATATCTCAAAAAATAAAGTTAGTCATGTGAAGAAAAGTTATTGTTAGAATATGTCTCTAGAGAAAGTTGGATTCCAATAAATTTGTTTCCCCAAAAACATCATCATTGTGCAATTGATTACCTATATATTCAAATACTTTACTATTAAATAATATCTTATCAAATGATGAATTTTCGTCTATGTAACATTAATTTGACAGTTTCCATAGATTATTTATTTCTTGAAAAGGGCATAGAAGTTCCTTACTATGACATGGAACTTAAATTTCAATGATGATAATATTAAATATATAATATATGATCAGGAGAGTGTATGGTGATGGTTTCTCTCGATGGAAATCACACGGGTGACCGAAACCCTAAACCTTGTAGTATTATAAGAGGTGATGTAGGGGGGTCATTAGAAATCATGAAATATTTATGGTGTGTCATAGATCTGAGAGGCAATCCCTGGGAGATTATGAGGTGATTTAAGACATATATTTTTCATTATTGATGGATATTTCAACCCAAAAAATTATCCTGATAGAGAATATCACAGATGTTTATGTGAATCAATATGCTATTGTGAAAATAAATGAATCATTCGAACACTCATATGTCACATGAGTTTTTATTGTAATGGGTGTGAGGCCTTGTGCATTCAATGAATTTTCAAGAATAATATTTATTACATGGGGACGATATAACTAGAAAATGACATTGATTGGGAATTACATCATTTATATCATCTTTCCTTCTGAAGATATGAAAATAAGATCGTGGTACTATGGCTCAATTATAATGAAACCAGGTATGATACTCATTCAATAATGGGATCTATCCTTTAAACCTATTGTAGAATGCGACTCGTTTTCATAGGTTTGGGTCAAACATTATGAACTAAATTGGTTTTATTGGAATTTTGTAATTATAAGGAATGTTTCTTCATCTATTAGTATACCAATATGAATGGATAAGAGGGATGGTAGAGCACAATTTTCACATTACAATTATATTTTAGTTCTAGTTGATTTATATTAGACATAGGTCCATCGAATTATATTATATACTAATAATTACAACATTAATTTGAAAGTGGAGTATAAGAAAATTCCTTCTTCTTGTGATGTCTACAAAATTGTAGGTCTTTGATAAACATATGTTGATAGAATAATTCTATTTTATGTTCTTTTTTTTCATATTTGGGGACATTAGAATTTTTTTATAAAAATAAAATATGAGTTGAAAAAATGAAATGAAATCAGGTTCTTCGAATTGATGACGGATTTGGATAGAAATAGAACATAGATGGGAAAATGACTAAGGTGGGATCTGATGTTGCCCATCCCATTCAATGTTGCAGATTTTCCATGTTCCTTTCCAAGAAAACTGAAAGGAACCTTTGTAATTTGAGACAAATGACGCTCCCAATCTGTGTGAGAGGGATTCAATAAAATAATATATGGAAGGTCATTATAATGTCGATGGAGAAAAAGTTAGTGATGAGCCACAAAAATCTCATTCCCTAGTTGATCAAATAAGTACAACTAATATTAGTAGCAAAGAGTTAGATGATGAAAAAAAGTTTAATTTTAATGATAATGTGGAAAAATATTATATCTTGAGTACCACTATGGATAATAATTGAATTACCAATGTGGGAATTTCATATTTTTCAAAACCAAAGAAATCCATGTAGCATAAGGAATACTCAAATGTGAAAATGTGATTGTAAAAATATCCCCCAATGATAGTATAATAAGTTTTCTAAAATTATCTAATGAGGAGGTGTTAGTGTAGATAAAGGTTTCTTATGAATTATAGGTTGACCTCCTTGATGATTTCAACTGATAGTTTGGTTAACATAATTCCATCTATTTTCAAAAATATGAATATGGATTATTCATCTTTGATACTTATCATCAATAAAGGGATCAAATGGTTTCCAAAATTAATGATAATACACACTTTTATTTCAATGCACAAACATGGGAATGTCAATGCCCCAGGTTTCCAATGGTGTCTATAAAATATCACGAATGTTTATGATTAACGGATATTCTCACATTGATTTATATAATAATGAATATATTTGATTGGGTTTTTAGTTATAGTGTATTCTACCCTGTTTTTAGTATGTTTTTTTTGCTATTAAATGTCTGCAATCATTTTCTATTTGTCAAGGAATTAGCTAATACACAATCTTGTTTTGTTGACTGTGTAATATTTTAAGGTTGGTTTGAGTTCTTTATGGATATGATATGGTTTAAAGTGGTTAAAGGCTCTCCAAGATTAGCTTTATGAGGTCCTTCTATGTACAATGTGGCTGTTTGTTTTTTTGGATCATATTCTTATTATTATAGGAAAAGGCTGACACTAGGATGATAGGAATTTTGGTTCATATAAAGGTGTTTATGGATTTTATCATGGGATGTGGGATTTATATCATGAAACCTTTTTCTTGGATGCTGGTGGGTAAGAATGTAAATAAGGGTGGTGTAAGGAGCCCGAATCCAATAAAAAATATCTAGTGTATAATATATTACATTGGTGTAAGATGAATTTTATCGCATCTAGATGAAATAAATAGTTTAGTTGTCTTATTAAAATAGATACATTATTTAAATTCACATTACATTTTAAAACATAAAACAGAAAAAATATTTTTATTTAAGAATGTCACTATTCCCCTTATCATATCTCTGTATATCAATATCAAAGTCACTTTTTTGGTATTATAGGGAAAATAAAATATACAAAATAGATGAGATAATAATATTAGTACGGGTATGTATAACATGAAATATATCATGAATAAATAATAATAATCATTATTTAAAGACAAATAACTGAAATAAATTCTATTTAAACAATAACATGATCATAATATGGTTGGAATAAATGATGATCAAATACGACCATATAAATGATCACATGATCTATAACACTTCCATGGATTTTATAACTTATCAAATAATTAGATGGGCATCGATAACTAAACAGATAATGATGGAATGCATAATTATAAACAATTGAAACATACCTTCAAGATCTTTCACATGACAATATAAAACTATGGGTAAAGAACCATCTAATTTTCCTAACTAATTTTTCTCATGAGACCTATTAATGAATTGGGAAACAATCTAAAACTGATCCCACTTATCACTTAGTAAGTCCAATTAATTATTTATATGAAAGGGTTAAAACATAATCAACATAAAAATTTATTTTGAAAAACTAACATATGAAATGTTAATATATACCCTAATAAAATAAACATAATAATAAAAAATACATTGTAATACGATGAATAATAATAAAATTTTACATCCTCAATAAAAATGGCCATAAACCATCCTAAGAAAGAACAAATATGATATCAATATAATATTTTCCCAATCGATCATAATTACAAAAAATAGTTGAGGTCATTGATGAATAAAAATGCCATGAACGAATAATTAAAAACATTATTTAGTAAAATTAATTTTATATTTTTAAAATAACCATTTGAAACTGAAATATCACAAATTATTATTAAAAAAGTTTCATTTAAAATAACCATTTATTCTATAATGGAGGCTTAAAACATTGAGTGGTAATTTTGGCCAGAAATTCCATTCATGTTGTACATGTTAAAACAAATATTCCTTTTATATTTTCATTGAAATGAAAATGGTCTTTATTTGGAAAACATCACACTGATTCCTTCAATTTTTTTTAAAAGTAAAATATAGCTAAAATTTTATTTATGAAATAATTTTGATAGTTAAAAAAATTAAAAACAATTTTAGAAAGTATGGTTTTTGAAGAAAAAGTAATGTAGGCCGAATAGAGATAAAATTCAGATTTTCTTAAAATATATTCTTAATCATTTTAACTACTAAAGAGAAGGAAAATAATAACATTTTTTTTTGAAATACCATAGGATAAGTAGTAATATTGGTTTAAATATTTAAATACAAAATAATTCTCTAAAGGGGGACTTAGACTTATACAACCTCGAATAATGATGAAATTGTGAAATAAACCCTAGATACTTTGGTAAATTATGAATCACAATCCCCATGAAAGGAATAAATAAAAAGTAAAATAAAAATACCCTTAATGTAAATAGATTAATGACATAAAATATCAAAATATGGATTTCATATATTATAAAATGACTAAGTGATGAATATGGAAAATGTCCCATGAAAGTAAAAGTGAGATGAGAAACCCTTACCTTATGTTTGGCATCTTTTTTATGTGTTTGGACCTAATTTATAGCAAATATAAGTTTATCACAATTATATTACATGAAAATAATCTTATATCTCATACCATATATTATTTACTTATAGAATGTTATCACCCATTTATTAATAATTATTTGTTGAAATCATTGTTTTAGGTGAAAATTTATTTATTTTCTAAGAATGTTTTGGTTGTGTAATTTTAGTAAATTTACATTGATTATGTTTAAATCATATAAAAAATGATAATAATTTTATAATTATTTTTTTTCATTATATAAATCCATCGAGAAATTTTTGAAAATTGGACATAGAGAATGAATCAAAATGCTTTGTATAGAGGGTGGGAAGTAAGTATGCATGAGCGATGATATCATTCCCTAAAACGGTGAAAGGTAAGGAATTAAATGATATATTAATTTTATATAATTTATATCAAGTAATATATATGAAATATATTCAATAAATTCATCCTTATTTATTTATATGGAATGTATAGTTGAAAATCGAATCTTATTTCTTCACGAGGCAATAATCCACTAACACAATAACGATGTTATTGTAATTTAAACGGAATTGAAAGTAAGAATGAATATGTGATATTATAAAACCAAGATTATAATTATATCATAAATATTATATATACAATTTAAATAAATCATTATATCAAACCTTGATAAGTTTAGATAGAAAACAAGTTCCATTAGTTTGCGAGGTAGTAGTCCACCATACACACGATTAATGATTCAGTTTCCCATTTGATGGTAGAAAATATGGATATATATTATGCTATATACATAGTAAAATATATTTATATGGTATATAATGGTATTATTATATTGTAAATTTAAATATAGAATTCAATGTTGTAAAATAAGAATGAAAAAGAATGATCTTAGTGAATAATATTATCATCTCTTAGAGAAATCACATTTTGTTATCTTCTTAAAGACCATAGGGATATTATTTGGGGAAGAGAAGAAGATCTATAATTTGTATAACCATGTTTGGGAGATAATGATTCATATTTTGTCCACTAAAATTGTATTTATATGCATAAATAAGTGAGGATACTATGATCCATTTTATAACCTAAGAGGAGTTGCATTTTTGTTAATATACCAAACAATAAAATAATTCATAGTCAATATCAACTCATGTGCCTACGAAATTCAAAAATATTTTATTTTAGGTATTATATTTTTGATTAATACCTCCAAAAAATAAATACATTTTTTAACATGTTATTTCTTAGCATTTATGTTTATATAATTATTCAATTTTATTTTTAATACGGTTATTTGTAACTTTTTATTTACCTAAGTAATTTATCTTTTAATAATACAATTAAGATAATCTATATTAGTTAATTTATACCTATTAATTCTAAATATGATATTGAATTTTCTAAATACAAAACATATATGTGTGTAAAATAAATTTTAACACAAGCACATGTAAAGCGCAAAAAATCCTTTTAACCTTAACCACATTAATTAATTTTTTATTATTTTGTTCTAATTATGAAGAAAAAATATTTAGTTAACCTTATAATATAATATTAACTATTAAAATTCTAAATATGGAATCATTTTTTCAAAATTAAAATCATAGAAGTGGTGGAATTCAATTTAAAATTAAACTCATAGACGCATCGAAGAATGATTTTTCCCATGAAAAACAATCAAAAGTTAAATAAAATTATCATAAAGTTAAATATTAATTTCATTATAAAACATAAATCAGTTAAATTTTAATATATTGGAACTAATTTTTGTTCAAAATAATTTAACATATTACTTTCCTAAGTAAATAATTTAAACTAAAATGTATTTTTCAAAAAAAATTAGTATTTTTCACTATTAATTGAAAAATGAAACTTTACAGATTAATCAAAAAAATTTACCTTAAAATTAATTTGACATATGGTTTTAAAAAAGGAAATTTATTTTTTTCAAATAAATATTTTAAATATTTTAATGATTAATTTTAATTTATGTGTACAAAGCCTGACTAATCATCCTTTCAAAAAAACAATACAGTTTTTCAAAACAAATTCATTTTCTTTCAATGGGTTCTTAATATATTTATAATCAATCGATAACTATGGAATTTATTTTTGATATGTGTAAACCATATTATTTAAAAAATTTAGTTATTTATATTGATAACTTCCAACCTAACGGATATGTTATAATGGTCATATTAATATTTTAATAGAGTATCATGTTTCGTTTAAAACTAGTGTTGTGTGAATCTTAAGCTATTGAAAATAATGAATATATTTAAAAAGAAATATATTTTAAAATATGAGGGAGTTACATTATATTTTAATATATTTTTTTGTTTCATTTTCACTATAGAACATGATGTTTCTTATTTAAAATCTCAGAGTGTTACATTCAACCTTATTAAATAAATTGTGTCCAAGAATTTAATATTGATCTTGGTAATAATGGTTTTGACATTTTAAAATACCTTATTTTGGAATCCCACATTGTAAAAAGAGTTAATAAAACATCCTCATAACAAGAGTGAATAATAAGTATAAAGATCATATAAATTTGTTTCCTTATATGAGAATATTGGTGGAATATGAAGTCATGGACAAGGAAGAGAATTCTAAAACCCAATGATTAATAGAGTGTGATAGTTTTCATTTGTCACAAGAATGTTAAGGATTAATATAATGTTAAGTACCTACTCAATCATAAATCTATGATGAGTTAAAATACCATTTGATTCATAAAAAATATATGTTTCCAGGATAATTTTTTTGTTTCAATATATTTTTTCTAGAGTTGAGGAATTATGTTACAATTACTATAGAAAACACCATAAAAAATAATTTCAATTTATTTTAACTATTGTTATTTGGACCATTCCTACTTCATATATTACACTAAGAAATTAATTTCTAATAATAATTTTTATGTCTGAAAAACTAAAAATATCATTTAAAAAACCATTTTCTTAATAAGATAAATAAAATTAATTCCTCATATCTCAAGATATTTTCCAATAAAAAAATATTGATCAAAATTTATATCATAACACCAAAAGATTAAATTAATCAATTTTGTGAATATTTTAACTTAAGACTCATCAAAAAAATGTTTGACCAAATTCAAAGTCCAAAATATCATAAGAGAGGTCAATATAACAACATTATATTCACCATAAAATATAATATGGATCTTAATATCACATTCCAAACATGTGAATACTGTGGTCACTATAAGACCCTATTGAAAACATGCATGATTCAAATAATAAAATCTCACATTGTTGAAGATATTCCATAAATCCACAAATAAAGTAAACTCTAAAAAAGATAACCTGAAACATTAAATCACTATGAAATTTTAAGGTCACCAATACCATCACAAACATATCTTATTATTATCTAAATATAAATTTTATAATATTTTCTATGTTCCCTCAATCATGTATTTTATAAAAACTATCAACTTCTCACTGAATCACTTTTATCCGTCATTAGTACCATTCACCGTATGCTTTGAAATAGTTAAATAATACTACTAAAATACAATATTTATATGTTTAATGATTCTTATAACATGAATATAATTGATAAGGTAATTATTCATCACAATTATTAAATCAAAATACACAAGAACATTAATCATTCCAGTTCAGCTCTATCAATAGCATAAGATTGAACTTGATTCATTTAATTCTTCTAAGGTATATTCCACTAATGAATGGGGAATTAATTTTCATAATTAAAAATCTCTATATAGTTTAAACACAAACCATAGGTAGCTTTATTATTCACTTATAATCACACACCTAAAGAAAACCCCCATTCCCTTCAAGAATGTACTAGGATGTTTCTATCTATAATGATGACATGGGGTAAATCCTTTTTTCCCTTCTTCCCTTTAACATTATTTTTATCTTCCATCTATATCTTCTTCTTCTTCTCTTAAAATAAATAATACATTGATAATTACTTCTCTATATTGATACAACATGATAGTATGTCATTATATGATGAGAAATCTTGGGATAATAGTGACCATAAAAAAATTGGCTTAAGAACATCAAATAAATGGACAATACTTCTCTTTGGATGAATTACATATCCCATAGCCTATATTTATAACTAGTTAGAGTTGGATTCATACATATAAACATTTTCATTTTCCCTTGGTCTTAGAATTTTAAATTACCTCTCTAAATCATCTCATTTCTCATGAGGAAAATAATTTTCCAAAAAGATTACCTTTAAATTAATAATAATGGTTTATAAATAAAATGTAAATTAATCGAATCATATCCCTCGGGTGTATCTATCCACATGAATTTTAATTCCCATTTTCAAGTACTAGGTGACACTCAAGCCAAGATTGTTCCACCTTTTTCAATGTTATTACCCCTATGGACATCTCTTCTAGAACCACATACACTTATATTATCTAGAAGAGGATATATTTCTAAGGCAATAAAAAAATCACAACCTTAACTAAAAATTAAGATGTCACCCTATTCGTAGAATTATACTAAAAAAATTATAGGTTTTTGGTATATAATCTATGTTTTCTTAAATCTAATTCCCTTTATTTCTACTAAACTTGCTCTGATACCATTTACAAAGACCACAAATCTACTAACTTGGATCTAGTGTCTAGTTTGTTACAATGGTCTTTGACAAATGTGATTAGATACCAAAGGAAAAAAATACACCGTTAGTCTTGATAAAATAATTAACATTTCATATTAATATATAAAGTTCCCAAATTATTTTATTTAAGAACCCCGTTATTTACTATAATGATTCCATGAATATCAATAACAAAACTTTTCCTATTATCTGAGGGAAAATAAAACAAAATAAATATGTGAGATCATATTATTATTAAGGGTAAGAATATAATTTATTAAAATATGAATAAATTAGAATAATAAATATAGAAGGATAAATAACTGAAACAAATTCCATTTAAATATTAACAAGAGCATGATATGGAAGGAATAAATGATAATCAAATAAATCCATATAAATAATCAAATTATCTTAAACATATCCATGGATTTTATAAGTAATAGAATAATTACATGGAAATAAACAAATGATTTTATAACACGATAATTAATAAAGAAGTAAAACTGAATCATACTATTAAGACCTTTTATAAGATAGTCTAAAACTGTAAAAAAACTCATCTAATTTTTCCAACTGATTTATATAATGATACAAATAGATACATTTTTGGGATATATATAACTATTTCCCTCACATAAATTACTAAGTACAATGTTTTACATATATTAAAGAGGTAAAAAATAATCAATATAAAAAAATTTATTAAAAAAAATCATACAAAGTGCTAATACTTACCCCCAAAAATAAACATACTCATAAAGAATCCAGAATAATATGGTGATGGTAATAAAATGTTACATATTTAGAGAAAATAATAATAAAATATACAAATAAATAATAAGGATGATATCAATACAGTATATACTAAGTGTATTATATGTTTAATAAAGGGATGTTGTAGTTTATGAATAAATATACCACGAAATGATCCTTAAAAACATTCATAAGGAAAAACAAAAATTGAATTTTAAAAACCATCAATTAAAAATAATTTTTTTCTAAACATTTTAAATATAATTTTTTTGAAAATATTATTTTAATAATATAAATTAATCTTGAAATCATTGAGTATCCACAATTATGGGAAATTTTGTTAGTTTTGAACACATTAAAACAATGATTCCTTTCATATTTTTGGTAAAATCGAAACAGAAAATGTTCTAAAAATGAAATCAATATTCCTTTTAGAAGGTTTTTAAAATATTTAGAAAAGGGTAAAATTTATTTAAAAAATTCATTTAGAGAATTATACTTTTTAAGACATTTTATAAAATATGATTTTGGAAGAAAAAGTGTTTTCGATCAAAGATAGTAATAAAGTCAAATTTTCATTAAACAAATTGTCAAATAATTTAATGTAATAAGGAGAGAAATTTGTTACTATTACTTATAAATTTTATTAATTACTAGATTATATGGAATTATATTTTTTACTACATAAATAAAAAATAATTCCCCAAAGTAAATCATAAACCTAAACAATCATAGATAATGTTGATGTTTTTAAATAAACCCTTACCACTTTGGTATCATTGAATCATAAGCCCAATAAATAAATAATATAAAAATAAACATTAAATACCATGAATATTAATATATTCATGAAATAACATAACAATATACACCACATTAATGAATATGTGGTGAATGTGGCATATGTCTCACGAAAGTAAAAGTGAGATGAGAAACCCTTACCTTAGGTTCTAAATCATTTTTCTATGTATGATAATATTGTATAATAAATATAGGTTTATTATAAATATATTATAGGAAAATAGTAATATAATTCATACCATTTATGATTTACTTAGTATTTTATCACTAGTTTATTAACAATTTTTCATAAAAATAACCGTTTCAGGTGATAATTTCTTTGTTTTTCATTATATTTTGGTATGATAATTTAAATACTTTTACATTGATCATGGTTAAATAATATCTAGAACTATATTGATTTTATAAATATTATTTCTTTCCTTATATAAATCCATATAAACAGTCTTTGAAATTAGACATTGAAATTGAATCGCATCGATTAGTAGAGACAGTAGGTCGTATGTAAGCACACTCTATGAAATTATTACCTTAAATGGTGGAATTTTAAGGATGTTTATGATATATTAATTTAATATAATTAAAAGTATGTCATATATATCACATATATTCATTAAATTTAACTTTATTTTATTCCATGTAAACTGTAACTGAAAAACGAATCACATTGCTTCACGTGGTGATAGCCCATCGTACACACATCGACATTATCATAGCTTAAATATAATGGGAATAATAAGATATATGTTATATTATAACTAAATTTGTATCTTTATATCATAAATATTATATATATACAGTAAATCTATCATTATTTCCAACTAGGAGAAGTGTTGATAGAGTACGTGTTACAACAGTTCGTGAGGTCGTGGTTCACCATACACAAGATAGAAATTTTAATGTTTCATTTGATGGAGGTGTAGATGGATGAATATTATAATATCAAAATAATAACATATAAGTATATTGGAGAAAATATTTTATTATATTTGATGTACTAATACATAATTGATGTTTGTAAACAAACAAACAAAAATAATTATCCTAGTGAAGACAATTTCCTTCTCTTAGAGAATCCTCTTTTAGATATATTCTTATGGACCCTAGGAATAATAATTTTGGAAGACCAAAAGCACATAGGTTTTTTAAGGTTTTCATGGACATGAATGGTCTGATAGGTGTGAATAAGTTAGTGGAGTGAGTTCCCTTTTATAATTGTGGAGGAGTGACATTTTTTTAAACACCAAAATATATTCAATAATGGGAAGTCACTGTCACCCCACATGAATCAAAAAATTAAAAATAATGGATTATAGATATTATCCGGTATATCCATACCACCACTTAAAAAATCATTTTTCACCTGTTATTACATAGAATTTATGTTTAACTAATTTTTTCCATTTTATTTTTAACCATGGTAATTTTTATATTTGTGTTTACCTAGGAAATTAATCCTTTAAGAATAAAATTAAAATGAGAATTATTAGATAATTTATACCAAATTATTTTAAATATTAAATTAATTTTTTTAATTGTAAATATTATGTGTGTGTAAATTTAATTTTAACACAAGCACATGTATCACGTAATACCTTGTTTTAACATTAACCGTATTAATTAATCTCTCATTGTTTTTACTAATTATTAGGAGAAAAATTATGGTGTTATTATTATATAATTTTAATTATTATGATTCCAAATATGTAATCCTTTTTTTAAAATTTAATTCATATATGGGGAAGAGATCAATTTAAAATTAAACTCACAGACGTGTAGAAAAAAATGGTTTCTCCAAAGAAAAACATTCCAAAGTATAAAAATATTTTTTTATCACAATTCAATATAAATTTTATTCTGATGAACTAAATTAATTAAATTGTAATATTATTGTAATAATTTTACTTTAAAATAAATATAAAATATTATTTATTTTTATAAATAATTTAAATGGAAAATTGGATTTTAATAAAAATCAAGAATTTTCACTACTCATTGAAAAATTAAACATTTTAGAAAAATCCAAAAAATTCACCCTAAGAAAAATTTGAAATTTATATTTAAAAAATTAATTTATTTTGTCAAATATATTTTCAAAAAGTGGTAAAAGTTATTTTATAAATATTTTATCAAAGCATGATTAATATTACTTTCAGAAAAAATAATGTTTTTTAGAAAACATTTATTTCTCTTTCTAATGGTTATTATGTTATTAGTAATAAATAGATAACCAATGAATTTGATTTATAATTGTGTAAAAAATATAATTTTTTAACTTGTTTAGTCCTATTTATACACAACAATATAACAACTAATTTATAATGGTCATAATAATATTTTAATTGAGTAGAGAGTTTCGTTTCAACCCCGTGTTGTGTTCATCACAAGAAATGAAATATATTGAATTTATTTATAAGGAATATATTGTAAAGACAAATGGTGTTACATTATATTTTATTATTTGTCTTTAGTTTCATATGTTGTATTAGAATTGGTGTTACTCTTTTAAAATCTCATGGAATTATAGAATTTGGTGAGTTGTCTATTCCATGTGGAAGGGGAATATTGTACCTATTTTAGTCTTGTTTTTGTTGCTATGTAATATGTACTCCTCAAACTATTTTATGATTATTTATTTTTTATTATATTTTCCATTTTACATGATTTTTGGTAATCCAATTACATCTGTCAAGTTTTTTGGCATTATATTATCGAATAAAAACTATATGAGGAGACACGTTTGATGTTTTCATTTTAGCTGTTAGAGGTTTATAATATATTGAGATTTTTTATCATGAAGTTCTCACATGGTGATATTGATGTGAGAAGATTATGATTACAAACTCTCTTATATAAATTTAACATGTTTTACATTTCATTGGATATACATATTATTAAACATAATTATTAGTCCTTATACACAACATTATTATTAATATATAGCATTAGTCATGTATTGGGATGTGTTTATGAAAACTATGATGTATTATTGTCATAATTGGGTTGGATATGCTTAGTATTTTATATGTGATATGAAATTAATGAATAAGTCAAGAAATTATTTTTCAATTACATGTTAATTGAAGTATATATCATTATCGCTTTGTTATTAATAGATTTGTTAGATAAATCCATAAATATGTTTGAATGTTAATATGTATATTTCAGGTTGTTGAAGAAAGATAAAACAATTATATGGTTAGATCACATAATATATACAACATTTTTGATAATATATAAATATATTGGGATAATATTATATTGTGAGTGTTCATGAGATGCCTTTTCCATTGTGACATTACATTTTTATCCCTATGGGGTTCTGGGAATATATTAAAAAGTTGGTCTTAGACTTTTGGACATTTCACATAATTCTACTTAGAATGAGGCATCAAGGGTGAAACACTAATTATATATATAATGTCAATTAAATTAATTTTTATTTTAAAAGTTTAAATAAAAATAATTCCTAACATGTGGTTTAGTAATTATTTGTGATGTGTTGATCACATTAATTTAATTATATGGTTTTTAAAAGAATATTCTTTTGAGTAGTGTCAAAACTCATCCCAATAGGGAGTGATTGGTAGGATATAATCTGAGTGTGGATACCCCAAGACCAAATTTGTTATTCTAGGTTCTAGAGACCATTGTTGAGTAGACATATCACACACATGTGAGGAATTATCCTAATGTACTTGTACTCAAAAAAAATATTCTTAAACCATAAATGTTGAAATCTAAACCCACAACTGATACCAATGTATGAATAGAATATATCACACAATAATAGTATGAAAAAGTATTGAAAGTCATAAAAGTGAAAAATATAGGCCCAAAACACTATTAATGATTACATCCTTCTTAAATGGTGGAGAATATTTTCAATTGAAATTTCCAATAAACCCCTTGGTCTGTCTAGCCCAATCTAGGATCCCCCTACTCCTGGTCCTCCAAGGAATTATTCAAATGGACTTTCACCAGAATAATACATGAATTGTATGGTAAAATCACATGTAACTGTGATAATACCAATACCTAATAGGAAACCCAAAAATCAAAAAAAATAAATCATCATGTGATTTTAGTTCATCATAACATATGTCAACAAGAGAAGAGATATATGAATAATAAACACCCAAATAATCTCATAACAGAAAACTGATCTCAAAAAGGTATCCACCATGACTAACAACTATGGGATTATTCTCAAGGATTTTTGGAAATTCTCATTTTGGGTTTACTAACTCCATGAGCTATTCTATCACTAGTAATGCTCATCTAAGAGGTCATGATCCTCATACCGATCTTGAGAATTACTCTCTATATCATCAAAGATATCATCATCCAATTAGGGTATCACACCTAGGTCCACTAGGGGACACTAAAAACCCTAATAGATCATCCAAGAATATATTAGATCGGTAACCTATACATTTGGGTCTAGTAGATACCATGATACCAACCTAGGAATGATAGAAGATCATACCCTGGTCTTGTAGGGTGATGCACCAAACTCAATCCAAAAATAAACCTACATAGGCATTTAAAATTCCATGCTGAGGATGTAATGACACACTATACCATCATGGAAATGGACTAGGAAATCAAAATCAACAGATACTAGTAGTAAATAAGGAAAAAATGGTTCCAAACACCCTCAGAGGGAGTACACAGCATGTGCTGGGGGTACATAGTGTTTCTTTCCAACCTCTTGTCTACCCATGTTTCATTGTCTAACATGCCATGTAAAAATACACATACATGGATTGCCTATTAGGTGTTCATGGTGTATATATGCTGGTTGGTACCCTACATGTTCTATCTTCTCATGGCTATGAACATAGGGTCTTGCCAGTGTGCTTCAGGTCATGCCTCTAGACCATGGTTATGCCTATGTATTGTGTCATGTCTTAGTATTGGGCAGTGCCCATGAACTCTATCCATTTCCATGTTCAAAGCCATGTACGGGTCCATAAACTACTATAATACATGATGAGACACCATCCATGAGACACACAATGTGTGATATGATCCACATGCTTTGTGATATTTAACATCTATGAAAAACCTAGCACCCCATCCAAGGGTCCCACAAGGCGTGTATCCTCAAATTACATGTCATGTACCCTATGATTTCTATAAACCAAAAATTCTATTCTATGTATGTTAATGATTTCTTTTCCTCTAGAAATCCCCCCAATCTCATCTGAAGAATCCATATCTCATCCGGATGAGGCTTTCCATCACTAGATATTTGATTCCGACCTTCCAAACCATTTGGGAATCTACCTCTATTTTCTGTATTATCATCACACATCAATATGGGAAAATGGGTACCTTTAACCAGGCCTCATTCATCCTCTAATCAAACAACACTATCATCACACATTGATCAAAACCTCGATCATGAATCAATACCATTGTATTGATCCATTTTACTATATAATGGATGTGTAGTTATTGAATACTTGGTATTTTTCATACTGTGAGCTAAGAAAATTTTCCATGATGAACTATAAATATACAGAGTAGAAAAAAAGATTAAGGAATGGACTAATTACATGTTCAAGTTGTCCATGATTTTGTTTCCTTAGAATGAAAATTGAAGAGATTAATAATAATCAATAAAAAATTCCCCAAATACCAAGATGAAGTAATACTGAACCCACAAGAATGATCGAACTATGAATCACCTTGTTGGGTGATTTGACTCATGTTTTTCATTAGAAAATCTATGTGTTCTAAATCTTCATAAAATAAAAATTTACCTTAGGTTGGATCATTTTCTTATAATAACAGTTTCACATCGACATCATTGGTGATATCTACAACCTCCATTGGCATAATGATCCTCAACCATGATATAGATCTATCATTTTTTTCCAAGGCCACTTCAAATTGATCCTCTCAAAGACATAGGGTTATGTGGTTATGTCTATAATTTTCTTATAAAATTATATTTATAGAGTATTCATAGGTCACTGCATTAAAACAAAATAAAATAAATTAACTATTTAATATATTTTTTATTTTACACCATGAAAAAATTTCCATAAATACCTGATCCAGAAAAACATTAAGTTTCTACTAGGGTAAAACCATGTTATGAAGTCCACTTCAACATCAAATTTATGACCTAATATTATTTTCTAGTGTTAATTAATTTTTTAGAAAAAAAATGTGTGTGTAGTATTAATATATTTAATATTTATAAAAAATATTTTTTGGAATCATTAGGCCTCAGAATGTTACACTGTCTCAGCAAATAGCTATGAAAATATCACTCTATGCATCTCCAATCAATAAAATAAAAAATGTTACATTCTCTTAACCTTTTCTGTTTTCATCTCAAACTAATAAAATCACTACTCAAAAAATGAGGTATTGATCTCACATCTAGGTCTTCTAGTCCCAGGTTCTCTTCTAAAGACTCATGTGATGCCACCAAACAAGCATCAAGAGAATAACTTTCCCATAGAAGCTAGTCTTCTAAAAATAATCAATATGAACTATGTACATTGAAAATTTTGCTACATATATGAATTCCAACTTTCCCCAATCGATAATGTGTGACAGGTCATGGAAATATATCATCATCTGTGATACATAGAAGACATCATGTACTCGTTTTAAATGTGGTGGTTGAGCCATGTAGTACACAACCTCACTGACTCTATGTAGTATATGGAAATAACAAATGAATCTATGAGATATGTATTTTCCATTTCCAAAACTACGCAACCTTCATCAAGTCAGACCATTGGGAACACATGGACTCCCTACTCGAACTCCTAAGGCCTCCATCACTAGTCCTAATAGGAATTATAATGGCTCTATGAAGTTTTCATCCGCTCATGGATGGTATTAAAGATTTCATTCATGTATCACACCAAATCTTGGACAATGAGTGGTTACTCACCATTATTTCTCTAGTATATTGGATACCTTCAGGGTTTCCTATAAAAGACCACGAATTGAGCCACACCGATTGTGGAATGGTAGATGTTTTTGTATGAAAACTACAAAACTATTTGGTGATCCTCAGAACTATATAAAAATTAAAACATACAATACTAAATCATTTTATCCTGAACTAGAATGGTTTGCTCAGTCTTTCCATTTGTATAGGGGTGAAATGAAATGCTCAAATGAAACTGAGTCCCAAAGGCCTCCTTAAATTCTCTATATAATCCTGATGTTATAAAAGAATCACAGTATAAAATTATCATCAAGAGAACTCTGTGGATCTATACTATCTTTTATATTTAAAGGCATCCCTAGATATATATTGAACTCTTATCTCTACTATATAAGAAGTGGGTAAACTTTGGGAGTCATTCTATGATCCCTGAGATGGCATTATATACTCTATAAGTCCTCAGAAACCTCATCAACACATCCATTGACACCTCATCCCACTTCAAATATAAAACCTAAATGGGTTCATCTAAACCTTCTGTAACCTAATACACAACCTTCACAATTTGAAAAGTGAGGCATCAAAAGATAAAATCCAATACACGTTACTTCATTAGTGTCCACTGAGATTTATATATGATGTCCTGGTACATATTTTCAACAATTGGATGTACTAAAAAATGGGATATATGAAACTATATCATCACCTTCTACCAAAAAAACCATGGTACTATAGTTCATCCTATGAAAATTATTACATACTCCCCACCTTCATTAAATCAATCAGGATTACATCCATTGGATTGGTAAGTATGTATGTTCTCACAACCGATATCTCCATGCTGAGCCTACATTACCCATTGTAGAAGTAGTGTGGTCACAATCATCGACCATATATATGAATAACCATCATTTTACAATAAGTAAAATTAAAATGAGGATAACTTCTATGAATCATGGATTACAACATTGAATAAGACCTTATGATGAGATCATCTCCTATAATGTTCCCATTCCTAGTAGTAGAGACTATCTAAATGTCATAATCCTGGAGGAACTCTTTCCCTCACCCTTATCTAAAATTAATATCCTTATAATATAAAATATACTTGATACTATTATACTCATAATATTATAAAAATAACTCACCCATAAGGTAGGTCCACAACATCTTCAGGGGAAGAATATGACAACAAACTTAAGATTGTGGGTTGCATAGTTATGCTTATGTAGTCTCAACTACCTAGACCAATAAGAAATCACCAACTACATCTTTATCAGAACATAGCCAAGTACATCCACTGAGGAATCACATAAAACTACATACTGAACACCCTCTTATTATAATGTTAAGAAAGGGGCACTCATGAACCTTTTCCTTATCTCCCGAAATGCACCTGGAACCTTTTTGTCCCCACAAAATGTTGTCCCTTCATGGTTAAAGAATTAAAATTTCATAATATCCTGGATAAATAGGGTAATGAATCTCATATTATAGACTTAAAAACTAGACGGGAATAAAAAATAAATCATGATATTAGGTGGATTATAATATATAACTACCTTAACCTTCACTGGGTACTACAACATCAGTTGAGATGACATGTTTAAGAAAGTGGAACTCCGGAAACTAGAACTGACACTCCATGATCATCCCATAAATCTAGTTCTCTACGAGTACATCCATTAATATCCTCAAATTTATAATGTGCTCCTCCTTGTTCTTAATGTACACTAGTATATCATCGATGAAGTCCACCTTATACTGGTTTATGAAAGGATGAAAGATCTATTTCATGAGTCCCATGACCACTATTGGGGTGTTCATCATGCTAAAAGGAGTCCACAAGTACTCATAGTGACCATATAAACATATGAATGTCATATGCAGTAAATATGTAGTGAACCGGGATTTTGATAACTAGATATTAAATCTCTCTAAATGAATATTCAATAAATTATGCAAAAACATACATGAGGACAATAATACTTTATTTCCTTTGGAAACTTGGGACAAAAACTTCTTAATTTTGTGAAGATCTTTAATATCTCTAATAAAGATCTTCCCATTTTTTACTCATCATAAACATACCCTACTTAAAACCTTTATTCATAATCTAGTGAATGGAAACATAAGAAAGGGTGAGCTTAGATTCTTAGTAATGGTAATCATAAGAGATATTACTCTATGACCATATGAAATAAGAAGATATGCATAAGGTTTATGACCATGAACGTAACTTACAATTTTACTAACTAAACTATAACAAATAATTAATATGATCCATGGTATAAAAATTTATCATTTCAGAAAACATGGGATAATAAAGTTAGAACTATTACAAATCAATCATGAACCATTAGTTCAATTAATAAAATCTTGTCACCATTATAATTATAGGAAACCATTACATATGTCTAGTTTAACTACCAAGAGTATCTACACAGTGGACCATGACTCATCACCTATTTTCCATAGTTGATAAAGATGAACATATTTATCATAGAATATTAGGATGCCCCTATTTCATATAGTGGACCAGGACACACCATTTTACCATAATGAATCAGGGATCACCTATTTCTCATAATGGATCAAGTCTATAAACTTTATTTTCATCTTTATCTCATGAGATATATTGATTTACCCAATGAATTAGAGGGATGTATAGTTCCCACTCACTAGATAATGAAAATAATATAAGTGTTCTCTACAAGATCATAAAAAATTCATCATATCATAACCCATGAAATTAAATGGAATTCAAAAAAAATTCATCATATGATAACCTATGGAAGAGGGATATGTTTCATAATAATTTTTTAATGGTATAACCTATGAAAGAGAAGTAGGTTTCAAAAAAAATTGAAATGATATACCATTTAGAGAAACAATAATAATTGGATCATTTATTCATATCCTATTAAAATAATAAGTGGCATTAAAGGATATCATCTTAGATGTAAAATGATTTTGGTCTATCATTTAAAATTTTTTTTAAGTAAAATATCCTTTCCACTTTGAAAAGTACTTTACGAAACATATTTTTTTTCATCAAATTTTTTCTTTAAAAATATACTTAGAAAAATATAATCTAATCTTACAATAAAATAATGTTAATAATTATTGGATGTTTTTTTCATGTCATACACATTAAAACAAATAGTCCTTTATTATTTTTAGTTATATCCAAATGGATTTTTCTGGGAAAATGACACGAATATTAATATTAATTTTTTAAATGTAAAAATTGGTAAAAGTATACTTTAGAAATAATTGGATATTAATAACTTTTTTTAATTTTTTTATAAATTTGGGTTTTGGATGGGGATATATTTTTAAATGAATAGTGAAATAAATTTATATTTTATTAAAAACATTTTTCAATTATTTTAATTACCAAAGAATAGAAAAAATGGAAATATTACATGAAAATATAATTTATTACTATAGGATAAGAAAATTAATGTTTTTATTTATTATTATTTCATAATATTTCAAAAATGGATACATAATCATAAACAATCATGACAAATGAGGATATTGTAACATAAAATATTTACCACTTAGGTAACTTGGAAGCATAAGTCCAATGAAATAATATAATTAAAGTAAAAATAAAATTTCACAAGGAAAATAAATTCATGATATTACATGTCAAAGGATCCATATATACACCTCTTAAATATAGGTAGGTGCATAAAAAACGTATGTCTCAAAGAAGGCAGATTGAGACAATAATCTCTTACTGCTTTGATAACTTTGAACCATAAACCACATGAAAGAGAGATACTAAAATAGATATGTAAATCAATATATTTTAGTGGAGAATCATAAACAAATATATTCATAGTAAATATATACCCCACATAGAAGAAACATGTTGTGAATATGATATGTGTCTCACAAAAAAATAAAAGTGAGATAGAAATTCTGTTCCTTACATGTTGAATCCCTACATGAATGTTAAAACCTCTTGTATAATCAATATATGATAATTATAAATCATATATAGAACCATATTTAGATATATAATACCTTATTTCATTTACTTATGTCCTTTTATTACCCATTTATTAATAATTCCATGTTAAAGAAATGATTTATGTAATAACCACATATTTTTCATAAATGATTTGATTTATAATTTTTTGTAACCATTATTTGATCATGGATACATAATATATAGATTAATAGTAATAAAATATTTATATTATTTATAAATAAATTATAATTTTAATATCAATCATGAAATAATTTTTTCTAGAAATGATGTATGTTAAGATTAGGGAGAAGGTAGGTTTTACATACGTGTGAGTAATTTTTCCTTTTCAAAATGATATTTATTGAAAGAAGTTATGTAATATATTTTAATTAATGAATTATAGTGATATCAAAAATAAAATATTATTTCTTTAAATATAATTATACATACATTTCTTATGGTGTGGGGACGAAAGGGAATAGTTGCTTCACTTCGTGAATACGATAGTCCACACGTACATGAACAAAGCTATCATCTTTATGTGAGCGAAAAGTTAATAATGAAAAATATTTATTATCTTTTAATAATTATACATATATCATTAATATCATAATTATTTCATGTAAATAACATATATTTATCCTTATTTTACTTCAGGTAAAGTGTTAGTGAGAAAGAAATCACATTGCTTCTTATGGTAGTACTCCACCGTACACACAAGAGATGTTATGTATCACCAATGGACTGGAAATTAAAAAAGTTATATACAATATAGTGACTAAATAATTTATAATTATATTATAAATATTATATATATAATTCATATCCATCATCATACAAAACCGTTAGAGGTGGTAATGGAATAAAAGATGACATTAGTTTGTGATGTTGTAGTCCACCGTGCACACTGATGATTATTTCGCAACCCACTTGATATAAGTGGAGATGGTTGTAGGTGATTACTTTAACATAACAACACATAAATATATTTATTATAATTTGGTTTTTATATCATCATTTTATAATAATTATTTAAATATTTGTAGGATTAGATAAAAACAAAAAATGCTAATTGATGAAAGTTACATATTCTTTGTGTATCCTCATTAGTTTTTCACAAAAAATATATCCTTGGTTCTATTTACGTCCAATAGAAGTATTCTAGGATGATAATATGGAATTATTAATGAGATATGGGAAGGAATTGGATGATCCAAAATGGTATATATGTTTCAATAAAAGAGGAGGGAGGGTGGACTTTTATAAGTGAGGCGAGTGGCACACTTGTAATTTCTTGAATGAAAGAATTAAACCCATGTTTTTTAGTTAAAAAGGATAAAATAAATGAAAATTTACAATAATATAAGGTATAATGTTTAAATATGGCCATAAAATGTGTTTTACTAATGTTTAGGTTTTTTTAACTATTATCTTCTTAGTTTAACCCCTCTGGCAAATACAATTTTACCATAACCATGGTAAATAATTTTTACTATTTTTGCCATTATTTTTGGGAAAAAAATAATTTAAACTTATTATAAAATATAGATTAATTTTTATTATAAATTTTTAAAATAATTTTCTAAATTATATTCATATAATTATCTAAAATTAGTTTAAAATTAATCTCACTGGGGTGAGGAGAAAGTGGGTTTTTAAATAGAAAATGTTCAAAATATTACAAAGTTTTTATAATAATTTTCAACATGAAATTAATTACGATAAACTAAATTGGATTAATGGATGTATGATTTAATTATTATTAAATTGAAATTAATTTAAAATATAATATATATATAAATAAAATAAACTAAACATAAAATTTCAATTTCAATTCATAATTTTTCACTATTCATCAAAAAATGAAACTTCTCAAACAAATATCATAAATTCACCCAAAGTTAATTTTGATGATTTTTTTAAAATATTATATTTAATTTTTAAATTTAATTTTTTATAATTTTTAAAAATTACTCTTATAATAAGTGTGCAAAATGCGACAAAACATGTTTTTAAAAAAAATATAGTTTTAAGTATAAATTTGGATATATTCATATCTCTTGTCTAGAAAACACATAATATGAATGTTAAAAATTAATTAAATATATAATATATAAATTTAATTAAAATAATTCATCAAATTTAATATGTTTAATTTATTTAGATAAAACACGTTTGTGTCCATGAAATTTGTCTTTTAGAAAGATATTTCCTTTATTTTAAAAAATATTTTATTTTCATTTTGAATTATTTGGTAAAAAGAGATATAATTTTATATACATGTGAAAACCATATATTTTCATAATTTAGTTAATCATATTCATATCCTCAATTCTATTGGCTAGGTTATAATTATCAATTTATAATAATTTAATAATAAGAAATGTTTCTTTTAAACCTGGTGTTGTGTGTAACACAAGGTAAAATTGTTGTTGAATATAATGAAATACAAATATAGTCTTGTGTATAATTTTATCTAAACTCATTTTGGTGTTTAATGAAAAATATCAAATAGATTAAATTTATTTAAAAAAAATATTACACACAATATCCGGGTGTAACATTCTACCACCCTTAAAATGAATTTCTCCCTCAAAATTTGTTACTTTTCTACCAAAAATGAAGCATACTTCTATCTCATTAAATCCTCATTTTACCACATAGATTAGTTAGTCATGTGGTTTAACAAAAACAAGTGACTAAGTGAGTGGTCTAGTTTCATAGAACATAATTTATATGATCCATAATCACAACTGTTTATTCCATAAAAGGAAAAACGTTCTCCAGTTGTATGACCTCTGAGTTCAATACATGTGAATGATGAGTTATATTCTTCTTCATGAAATGTATATAGAACACATCATAAAACTAATATAGTTTCATTTTAAGCACAAATTTATAAGCTATTATCCTAATATGATCATTTATTTCAACGGGATAAATATACCCAAGGCTTATATATCCTTTATTTCTTCTAGAATGAAATATTTAAAAGACCTTCTCACCATATTTAAATTATATATCCCATTTATGATTATTAGAATAACATTATATCAACTTTTTTGTGTCCTTACATATTTTTAATGGGACTAACCAACATTTCCATCTCATTATCTATCATAGGAACCAATAGTTCTTTTTTGCAACTTCATTCCAGTATATTGGAGTTCCACACATATTTCCTTGAATATATTCCCAAGGATCCATCTGAATGATCATTTGAAAGATATTATTTTAAGAAAAATCAACTTTAAAAAGCTGTTGGTCCCAGCTACCATTTAAATCCATAGAACAAGATCTTATCATATCCTTTTGTGTTTAAATTATTCTATCAGGCTGTCCATATATATGTGGATGATATATAGTTTTAGAAGGAAGATCTGCATCAAGATCTTGTTGAAGATTTTTTCTAAAACATTTTTTTAAACTTTGGATCCAGATCAGATACAATTAAATGTGGTACCCCATGAAACCTTACAGCTTAATTAATTTTTATTCTATAAATCCGATCCAAATAGAAATATTATCTAATAGAAATGAATTATGCTAACTTTATAAGGTGATCAACTACAAAACATAATTACCTCAACATTAAAGAAATGATAAAACATAACAGATTCCAGTACCTTTAATCATATGGATAGAAATTGTAAATGCATTCCTCCTAAAATAACTTTTCCACTGAAACATATAAAAAACTTAAGGGTTGTATTTCCATAAATATCACCTCAAATATCCTTTATATTTATAAATTCCCATCACATAAAATCATAAGAGGGGTGTCAATGACTTTGAACTTATGTTAAATATTAAACTCATAAAATAATGATAGTATCTACAATTCTTTTGTTAATCTTACATAGATATATACAAACATTTAAAATCCAATCCACCCTTTATCCATTATATAATCTCTTATCTTATTCAAAAAAAATCATTAGAAGATTGGGTTTATCCGTGTAACAATAGAATATCAAATTTGATTTCATTGTTATAGAATCCATGTAGCGGGATATAATCACATATAATTTCATAAAATGATAAACTATAAGATCTCTATATTTCTCATTCATATAAAATCAAACATTAAATTCAAAAAATCATAAGGGAAGGATATGTGTTCCCTAATTTTCATTATTCACTTAATCCATTGTGAATTTACAACCCTTTCCTTTATCCTTTGTCTTGAGAGGTTGTTGTGGCTTATCATACAAATTATCCTTGTATTGGGGAATTGATTCTCATTATTCTCAAAATACATAAACTCGAAACACTAGAGTGTATCTATTGCATTAGTTTCTATCCAGTCATCCTCTATTTTAATAACTAGTCCTTTAATCACATTTCAAGATTCTAAGGATTTTGACCTTCCATTTAAGATTTAATGAACCTCCCTATTCCACTCTAGAATTTCCATTGATTTTACTTCTTACATTCATGGAATGAAGATGGATGGAATTTAATTCCACTATTTGAGTTTTTATTAGACTCAATATTCCTTTTCTTATCAAAACCATAAGAATTATTTTAATTTATAATTTCCATTTATACCTTCAGTGCACATATAATTTGTTGTATATATCTAATAAAATATCTTATATGCAAGGAATTTTGAATAATTGGTCTTAGGATACTAAATAATTGATCATTTGTTTCATTGAATTGATTAAATTATAATTATACCTTCAAATTATTATAAAATATTATTAATAGGTACTAATAGATTCTTCATGTTTTTTCTTAAGTTAAACATTTTTTTCCATTATTGATTTTGAATATGAGGTAAGTACTAATTGAGAAATATCCCCCTAAAATAATCACATTCCATATAATCAACTTATTATTATTCCCTAGTATTATTAATAAGAGTCCACCATAAATCTACTTCACTATTAAAATTATAAACAACTAAAATGACTTTTTCATGATTCAAACACTGAAGAATTGAAAATATATTTTTAGTGGTTTTGATCCATTTCTCTAAAACTAGTGGATCATTAGAACCAATATGAGAATATGGAAGTTGAATAATGGAGGAAACATTAAAATATTGTTTCCCACTTTTCTCATTTGGATGTTCAAGATAATTTGTAGGTTGAAAAATATTTTTGAGAGTATCAAAACTATTTTTTCATTCCACCTCCCAAAAATTTTGGTTTCCTAGGAGGGAAAACATTTAATTTTATGTAGCATTGAGTATCAATAGGATAATTTAGGTTCTAATCATTGACTAAAACCAAAATGTACATTATGAGAAACATTAATCATAATGGCAAACATAATGAAAAACTGTTTATAAGATGTCTCAATGATGACACCTTATTTTCAATTTATGATAGCTTAGGTTTATCCTAGTCCATTATTATTCAAACTCTATTTAAATACCTTATGGTGGTTCTTAATGTGATTGTTAATATAAAAATAATTTCCTCCAAGAGGGTCAAACTAGGTGTGCAACAAGGCCTGTTTTTTTACACTAAGTGATGATCGAGTCTATATAAATGCACCCTTTTCGATGTTATTACCCCCACAAACCTCTATATAAGATCCAAATCCACAAATAGTATATTGAAATGGATCTAATTTCTTGAAAATCACTCTCTCTATCCTTTACCGATATTCTGTAAAATTTTCTTATAGTTTTACTGATCTTTAAAATTATCCTTAGATATATACCTAGATATATCCTTATAAATATCCCTAGGTATCTCACTAAACATTCCTATCCTATATTCAAAAGGTTAACTAAAACTTTCCTTTTATAACAACTATAGATAACAAGGCTTTTCGTACATAGATATTATGTCTTATTATATGAATATTCAATATATTACCCAAACATGGGCCTGAGGATAGTAATAGTTTAGCTCAATAGAAAACATGGGAAAAAATTTCTTAATTCATGTAAGATATTAAATATATCCCATATAACCTTATAATTTTTTATTCTTTTTTAGACATACCTTACTTAAAACATTTCATGATATCTTGGGGAATGGAAACATACGAAATGGTGAGATCAGAGACTCTATAAGAGAAAGAATAAGAGATATCAGTCAATAATCATATGAAATCATAAAAAAATAATAAGGGGTTGTGATCATGAAAAAAACATACAATTTTATTACCAAACTATCATATATCATTGTCATTATCAATTCCATAATATTTTAACATTTCAAAAAACATGGTCTAATAGAGTGAGAATTATCATAAATCAATCATGAACCATAATTTCATGTCATAAAAGTGTGGAACCATCATAAATATATAAAATAATTATATTTTTCATATTTAAATACTAATAACTTTAACATAGTGGATCGAGACTCATCACCTATATCACATATTGTATCAAGACACAACTGTTTCCCATATTAGATCACGATGCACCTATTTTCCATAGTGGATCATGTCCATCAATTTTTTTTCCCATTATTATAATAGGAGATAAAATATTTACCCTATGTATTGGAGTTATATATAGTTACCACCCTTAAAATTATTAAAATCATACAAATCTATTCCATAAGATCATAAAACATTCATCATATCATAACACATGAAACGAAATGGGATTTATTAAAATTGTATCATATCACAACCTATGAAAAAGAGATTAGTTTCATAATAATTTGTTTATGGTATAACCCATGGAATATAAGTGGGTTTCTTAAAAATATTTTCAAGATAAACCATTCACAGAAATGATACGAATGTTATTAATGGTTAATTTCCTCCCAAAATTGTACGTTATATAAAATATATCATATTTTATTGAAAAATATATTGATCAATCATTGAAAATATTTTTGAGGAAAATATACTTTCTAATTTGATTTTTTTTCAAATATAAAACATTTTCAAAATATTTTTCATTAAAACGAACCATTAAAAATTATAAATTAATCTTCAATAAAAATAATTTTCATGATGAATGGAATTTTCATTCATGTAGAACACATTAAAATAAAGTTTCGTTTCACATTTTTTGTAAATGAAAAATAGGAATTGTTTTGAAAATTGAATAAATATTCATTAAAAAATTATAAAATTTAATATATGGTTTAAAATTTATTTTAAAAATTGATGGATAATATGAATAAAAAATTAAAACAATTTTATAAAACATGGTTTAGGAAGAAAACAGATTTACAACAAAAGAGATAAGTAAAGATGAGTTTTCTGAAAAATATATTCCTAATTATTTTAAGTAAAAAATAGTTAAAAATGGTTACCTTAAATGGAAATGTAATTAATTACTATTGGATGATAAAATTAAGGATTTTATTGAGAGTTAGATCATAGGATTTAAACATTTGATACTTAATCATAAATAATATCCATAAACGATAATATTGTAATTAAAATATTTACCACTTATGTAAATTTGAAAGGTATAAACCATAATGGAGTATCATTAAAGAAATCATAAAATAATATGAGGATAAATAAATTCATGAAATTTCATGTCAAATGGAAGGTATATATACGTTGTAAAAGGAGGTCGGTGCATAACAAAACATATGTCTTAAAAAAGGAAAACTAATAAAATAATCACTTACCACTTTGGAAAATTTTGAACCGTAAATAAATTTTTAGAGATATACTAAAATTATATATTTAAATAAACATCATTATTAGGATAATAATAAAAAATACATTTATGTTAGTTACATACACCACATAAAAGAAACATGTGGTCAATATGAAATGTGTCTCATAAAAAAATAAAAGTGAAACGAAAATCTATTACCTTAAGTCTGGAATTACTTCACACCCATTAAAAACTCATGTATAATAAATATAATTTCATTATAAATATATTATAGAACCATATTTATATAAATTATTCCTCATATTATTTAATTATGTACTATGATTAGCTATTTAATAATAGTTTCTTGTTAAAGTCCCATTTTAGGTAATAGATGCTTATTTGTCGTAAATTTTTTGATTTTTTATTTTCAGTCCACTTACATTGATCATCATTACATAATATGAATTATAATAATAATAAAATAATTATATTTGTCATAAATAAATTATAATTTTATGACCAATCATTAAATATGGTTTTGGGAAATATTGTATGTTATGATCATGAAGATGGTATGCCATACATAAGCATGAGTAACATTTCAATTTATCAACGATCATTATGAAAAAGATGGTATGAAACATATTATCTCTATATAATAAAAATCATATCATAAAAAACATATTCTTTACTTAAATATATTTATACATATAATCCATATAGTGAGGTGATGAAAAGAGAGAGTCACATTACTTCATAAAGACAATAGTCTACACGTACATGAACAATGTTTTCATCTTTCAGTGAGTGAAAAGTTCAGAAATATAATTATGTATTATCTATATAGAATGATAAATATTTAATTAATATCATTATTATTTAATTCATATCATATATATTTATCCTTATTATTCTCTATGTATAGAGCTATTGAAAAATGAATCACATCGCTTCGTGAGGCTATAGTCCTTCGTAATCATGAGCGACATTATCATATCCCCTATGGAATGTAAAAAAGGGATATGTATGATATATTTAATCCATAGATATAATTATTTTATAAATATAATATATATACATTATATCCATCATCACACCCAACCTTTATTGGTGTTAATGAAAAAAATGAATGACATCGGTTTGTGAGGTGGCAGTGCACTGTACAATGGAATGATGATTTCATAACCAATTTAATGGAAGTGGAGATTTTTATAGGTAATTAAATTAACATAAATAAATATAATTATATTTATTATAATTATATTATTATATCATCATGGTATAATTATAATTTAATTATTTATAGGAAGGAATAAAACAAAAATGCTCATTGATGAACGTTACCTCATCTTATTGTAACTTCAATAGGTTTTCCTAAAAATCCTTCCATGGTTAGATTAATATAAAAAATACGTAATATAGGATTATATGAGGTAATTTTGGAAGTGATTTGGGTAGGTAATGGCCAAACCAAAATGATATTAAGGTGAAAAGAAGAGAGAAGAGGGGGTGGTGTTTTATAAGTGAGGTGAGTGGCACATTTGTAATGTTTTGAAAGAAAGAATTCCAACCTTGTTTTTATCATGTCATAAGGCTCCAGTAACATACCATTATAGATAATATATATCATCATGTATATATATGTCCATCCAATGGTTTCTGAAAATTAGTGGATATTTTTAACCATTATCTTTTTAGTTTAACCCCTGGTAAACCTATTTTTACCTTAACTACAATAAATAATTTTTACTATTTATATTATTTATTTTGGAAAAAATTAAAATTAAAATAATAAATTATATAAAATTTTAATATTATAAATATTTAATCCATTTTTTCATATTTAATTCCCCAACGTGGGAAAATTTATATTAATATTAATCTCGAAGACATGATAGGAAACTGGGTTTCTAATGAGAAAATGATCAAATATTTATAATGTTTTTATATCAGAATTCAACATGATATTGATTAAAATGATTTAAATTGGATTAATGGATGTAAAATTGAACTAATTTTACATTAAAACTAAACGAAAATATAATTTATCTTGTTAAATAAATTAAATGAGTCAGAATTTTTCAATTAAAATTCAGTATTTTCACTATACATTACAAACAATTCAGAAAAATATAATGAATTAAACCTATGTTAATTTTGGAATAATTATTTAAAAAATAAATTTTATTTTATCAAATTTATATGTTATAATTATTTCAAATTATTATTATTATAATTTCAATAAATGGTGAAAAAACTTCTTTTTAGAAAAATATTATTTTAAAAAAAAAACATTGATGTATTCATATCTATTAACTAGAAAAAACATAAGTTGAATATTAAATTTTTTATTAAATATAAATTATATAAAATATATTAAAATAATTTACCAAAGTTACATTTTTGATTTACTAGTTTAAAACATGTTTTTGTACACAAAACTATTTTTTTAAGAAAAAAATTTACTTTATTTTCAAATATTTTTTATTTTCATTTTTAGTTAATTGGTCACCAGAGAATTCATTTTATATACATATGTTAAACATATATTCTCATAATTTATTTAACCCTATTGATACCCATTATTACAATGGATAAGTGATAATTATCATATAATATTATTTTAAAAACATGACTAGTTTTATTTCAACTCAGTATTGCATGTAACACAAGATAATCTTAGTGTTGATTATAACATATTCCAAAATAAATGTTTCATGTAATGAAATATATACTCAATTTTAGCTATCAATAAATATATTTGAAATATTAAATTTATTTGAAAAAGTACTACACAAAATCTCAAGGTTTTAGAGTATATCTTGGTCACATAATAATATTTAGTGAAATCATGGTCTTAGGAAAATCTTTGAGAACCACCTCACCCATATCAACTGATCTAAGAGGTAAAAAATCCTTAGTGGTGGATAATTATTCTTCATAGTCACCTATTTCAGGAACTAATAATCCACACACAACCTCAAGCTCCTGTCTTCCTTCTTGGAGAACAACATTACGCCTGCCTTGGGGGAAACATTGGGTCTTAGAATTACCTTTCTTAATAAGTCCACTAACTATAACCTAAGCACTCAAAGCTCGACATAAGCTATTTGATATATTTTAATATATATCAGGTATATCCTCTAGTGTAATTCAATTAATAATTATATCTCTTAGTGGGGAGTTAATCCTTGAACATCACCAGGAAAGAAGTCCTCATAATCTAGCACCATTATTGGAAAAATATAATCCTATAACATCCTCCGCTCTAAGTGAGATACTATAAAACTGATGAGTAATCAGTTTTATCCTCCAACATGTGATGAAAAGTTTCTCATCATAGTTTTCCCTATCACCTAAAAAAAACTTGATCCTTCTACATAGATACATCAAATTATTTACATAAAATAGTAGATTTGGGAATGAACAATGGATTTCCAATGAAGAACTAAGATGATATTTTAAGGCATAATCATGAATAAAAATATTTTGCTTATGAATATCTCAACTATTAGAGTTATATCAAACTATGGGAAGAATTTTGTGATCTTTAGGTCACCTATGATTAGGGTCTTCTTGTACAAGGGTTAAGCTAAGGGATTAATAAGATTCTATATGTATCAAACTAGAGAAGTGGAAAGAAATGAGTCACTTTCAAATGTGTCTAGAAGTATTAAAACTATGGTATAAAAGAAACATATTGAAACTATAATCATGATGGGATCCTTAGGGTCATAGGTATCCACTCCCTACAGTTGTCCCCTCCCCCAACCACCAGCTCCCAAAGCCTAGAGTGGACCACCTGGGGGTAGTGTTGGAAATAAGTCAAACAAATTACCATATCCTTCTTCTCCTCATACTAATCTACCACATAATCCACCCTATAGACCTTGATATGCCTTTCTCCATCCCTTTTTATGTGTTTTTTCAATTTTATTACTCTCACCTTTATATTGGGTAGAAAAATATCTAGAATGGGTTCCCTAAACATCGCATGTGAAGAACCATTTCTCTCTACTAACATGTTCCATTTTCTTGCCCGAAACTACCAATCCTCTATTTTTGCATCATCTCTTGAAGCATATACCATGAATATATCCCTTTAACTACCATAAACTACATGATTTTGAGGTCACATCACTAGTGTGCCAACTTCCAACACCCATTGTTGGCGTATTCTCTACTAGAATGACATACGCTACTAATTCAAAATCAATCCATCTAATATAGGTTGTAATATAATGAGATATAATTGAAGCCCTAATATCCCAGTGATGGACCTACTCAAAGGTCAGAGCCCTAAATAAAAAATCTCATACTATATCAATGGAGAATTATGTGAGATCAATAAACCTTGTTGAATATTCCACCATGGTTATACTAACCTTATATAAATGAAAAATCTCATAGATGTGAATTAATGAAAATGTGTCTGAATAAAACTTTTCCCTGAAGTGGTGATCAATTTTTGACTAGGATAGATATGTATAATCATGTGACTAAGTCACTATTCTCCATCATCATACAATAGATCTTTGGAGAAGTATCACTGAAATAAATTCCATTTTATTTTCATTTTTCTTCATAAGGATTAAAACACAGGTAACTAGACCCATAAAGTCCTCAGTTACGTATGTGTCTGGTTCGCACTAAATCATGTGAGGTCTTTTCCTCTGAATCTCATGTTATGCCCTCAACTTCTATTCATCCTCAATCAATTCATAGGATACTAACTGCTAATAAAAACATGGTTTCATAATCGGAAACAAATTAGAGGTACCACCTTATATACATTCCCCTATACTAAATCCTCATCACTCAGTAGATCGTCCTTTGGATCATGTAGTGAAATACTAGATGATAGTCTTTGTGAAGGTGTAAGAACCCGAATCTTCGTTTCAGGTACGTTTTTCATTTTTCTGATGTTTATGAGAAAAGATGAATTTCTGGAAATTTTTGAAGTACACGCCGTGTACTTTATGAGTACACGCCGTGTACACCCTTACCACGCCAGTCCGTGTGATGGCCATGTCTGGGCCACACACACGGTGTGTAGGGATGAAGTGGAGACCACTTAAAGCGGAGTACGAAAAAATAGAGTACACTCCGTGTACTCAAGAAGTACACGCCATGTACTTTAGATTTTTTTTTCGTTAAACGGATCGGGGTCACGCCTAATTGACAAAATTGTCTTCTTCTAGGTCTCGTTCGATAGAGAGATGCCATACAACCACAGAACTTCTCCGAATCCTCGCACCTTCACCTATTATTCGAATCGACCGCTGTCGATTACGTTGGAACCATAGTGGTGATCCCTTTCTTCTCCCAGAGCCTTGTTTTCCAATTCCTCTTCTTTCTCATGTTATCTTCGGTTGAATGTTTTAGAAATTTTTTCAGATCATCAACGTTCTAAGGAGAATCAATCTTAGTGGCTCAATTATATTGATCTCCTAGCATCTAGGTAGGTGGTTTGTGCCTTACCTTTCAATGTCCTTGAGTTTTATGTGCAATTTCCACCAATATCCGTAAACGGGGTGTTGCATGTTTATCATTTTTTCCATGTGGTTATTCCTGCCTTTATTGCATGCCTGTGTAGAGGTAAATTGATCATGTTTGTGGATAATTGATATTCTTGGATGTTTTTCCCATGCTTTGTTCTATTTTCAACCTTTGGGTCTTTGTTAGCCATGTGACCATTGGATGGAGTGATGATGATACATTCTTGTTTGTTGTAGACTATTTAGCCAAGTATCTATATAGGTGTAATTTGGTTAGCCATGTAGCTCTATAGGTGTACTTTGGCCTTATAGCATTATTAAGAACTGACTGGCATGGGGAAGTGAGAACCTGGTGCTATAGACTGTAAGTGATAGATTGAGTGAGCTTCCTAGAGAGTCATTGACATTATAGGCTACAGGGGATAGATCGAGTGAGCTTCCCAGAGTGCCTTTGGACATTATAGTCTACAGGGGATAGAGTGAGTGAGCTTCCCAGAGTGTGTTGGATCTTACAGACCACCGGAGGGTATAACGAGTGAGCTTCCTCAGAGAGTCTTTACTTGGTGAATTGCTTTTAAACCTTTTTCCAGGCTAGAGAAGGAATTGAATGAGTGAGCTTCCTTAGAGAGTGTGTGGTAGACCTGAAACTATAAGAGGAATTGACCGTGTGAGTTTTCTCAGAGAGTTTCTAGTCCTTGGGGGCACGATGGTTAGACAATGTGATCTTCTTCAGAGAGTCCCTGACTACCCTAGACTATAAGGGGAATTGACCGAGTGAGCTTCCACAGAGAGTCTTATAAATTCGTATGACCAAACCAGAGGGGTTAGGCTGAGTACACTGCCCAGAGGGTTGTGGTACTTCTCAGTTAGGACCAGAGGGGATGGCTGTGAGTACATCGTAGAGGGTTTCCTATTAGTGGTTAGCTGTTTGCTTCACTTATTCTTGTTGTTCTGTGGACTAATTATTATTGTATATCTTCCTGTTACTGCCTGTTGTTTACTGTTACTGTTTACTACTTACTCTACTATTACCTGCCATATACTCACCGACTGTTAGGCATAGATCTTCAGGTGGTTGCCTACTGGGATTTCGTCTCACACCCTATTTGGGCCATGCTTTTGGGCCCAAGCAGACTATGTTGTTGCATTTATAGACAAGGGAAAGTGCCCTTCAACTTCTGGTACTTGATTGCTTAGAGCAGGAGAGCATGGGACCAAGATATGGATTGCGATGCTAAGGAGTTTATCTATTTACCTTTATTTTGTATGCTAGTTTCGCACTATTTTATTTCTAGCATTGTGACTTGTTTGTAAGATTTCCTAGACATATGTATCATGCATCATTTCAGATATATATATATGTGTGTGCTCCATCTGTTTACTGCTTTAGTCTTCCGCTGTTTACTCATGTATGGATTGTTCTATTTTCGCTATTTCTTATTGTTTACTTCCACTGTGTACTCTTACAATGAGGGCATAGTTTCCCCACATTCACACCCAAGGCCCTCGCTGCTAGTCGGCAGCCTCTGACGTTTGGGGAAATGGGCTTGAGGCCATGTGACCAACTAGGTACGGGGCGCCTCTAGGCGGCTTCCAGAACTGGGACGTTTTAAAGTGGGATCAAAGGAGTTCTTTTCTGTTGACTTACTATTTGGAGCCTTAGCTAGGGATAGGATGGATTCAGTACTTGGTGTTAGGTTGTGCTCTGGAGTTGCTAACCCGTGTACAGGGAAAATCCAATCTACCTCGCTTATTGCAGTTTTCTGGTTTTGTGATGTTACAGTTGATATGATTTCACCTAGAGTGATTCACATGACTTGTGTTGTTATTGTTGTTACTATTATGGTTCTATTTATGTCTCAACCCGATGATATGAGGGTATGCCATCTCATACATCATATAAGAACCTTTTATAAATCACATGCCATGCATTCTTGCCATGTCATCTAGGGAGCATTAGCGATTGTATGTTGTTGTGATAGACTTGTGTAGATTATGCATGCTGTTGTGATATATGCTTGATAGAATCCCTGCTATTTTTAGAGGACTGTTTTTATTTTACTTTCTTGGATGAACGTCAAATTTTGGTTCTTGAGGTGTTATGGGCCCTCTTGAATCGGAAATTGGTGGATCTCTGATCTGTTATTCCTTTTATATGATTTTATTGGATTCCAAGCCTTGATTCATAGGGATTATGGGCCCTCATGGATCAGAATTTGGCACCTTCATGTCTTGTTTCTGTATTTTCTAGACTCTGGTGTAGTTTTTGAGATACTGCCTGGAAAAACCCAGAATACACGATGTGTAATTTTTATATACATGCCGTGTAGTTTTTTTAAAACATGTCACTGACTATGTGAGCAGGAACAAGGTGTTGTGGAAAATCTTCTGGAACACACCATGTACGGTAGGTACACGCCGTGTAGTAGTGAGCTGTGTACCCGACCATGTCACTAACAACATGGGTCGGGGAAGCTCGAGTAGAACACTCCATGTTTGGTAGGAAAACACCGTGTAGTTTTATTCCAGGTACCTGGCCATGTCATGAACAACACGGGTCGGTGTTATCTTCTATTATACACACCGTGTTTGTTCGGAACACGCTGTGTAAGGGGAAGCCGTGTAGCCGACCATATAAATAACAACACAGGTTTTCAAAACCTTCTTTAGTACACACCGTGTCCATGGGAAACACACCGTGTAGTCTATGTTTAAGTGGACCATGGGGGTTATCCGTGTAAGGATACTCAGGCAGGGGAGTAGAGTTCAAGTACACGCCGAGTGTGGGGACAACACGACGTGTAGTTTTTATACACACCGTGTAGTCGTGTTTGGTAAAACTTGAATGTTTCCTTCTCCTATTCCCATTTTTTACTCTTGTGTTCTCAGTATTTGATAATCCTGATCTAAGGTTTACTTTTGATCTTTCAGAGCTATGCCTCTGAGACATCCTTCGGTTGTACATCAATTGCCAGACGGTTATCAGACACCAGATATGGCCAATCCGGATCCTCCTATAGATCCTCTTGCTATGCTAGTTTTGGCACCAGCAGTTATACCCGTCACAGGAGCCGATACGCAGTTCAGGGAGGACTTCCTGAGGATGATGCAGAATTTTCTAGGAGAACCGCCTCCTACCCCGTCGATGGCTGAATTTATGTGAGTCTTTCGGCAACATCATCCTCCTACTTTCTTAGGGGATGGAGGACCCCAGGCTGCCGAGTCATGGTTAGAGGCCACACTGAATATCTTCGAGCATCTTGAGATATACCCAGAGAAGAGAGTAAAGATGGACACCTATATACTCCGAGACACCACCAAGAGGTGGTGGGAGGTGATCTCACAGTCATGGTGACAACAGAGTATGTCTTGGGATGAGTTTCAGGGCACCTTCTACGACTAATTCTATCTGGAGACCCTGAGGGCCGATCGAGCCCGAGATTTTATGAGTCTGCAGTAGGGTACTCTTTCTGTTATGAAGTACTAGTCCCTCTTTACTGAACTGTAGCATTTCACACCGATCCCAGCAGGTGATGAGTTGTTCTTTTCTAGGAAGTTCGACGACGGAATCAGGCAGGAGATCTGTTCCTAGGTGAATATCTTCAGGTTGACTTCGATATCCTCTATCGTCAACCAGGCGCTTATCACTGAGTGTAATCTGAGGGATTCTGGAGCAGTGATCCAGGGCGGTTCGACATTCAGTGTTGGTGTTCCACCTACGGATAGTAGGAAGTTCCTTATAGAGACTTCTCAAAGAGATCAGGGTAGGCGGGATGTATCTTCTGGAAGCCAGGTTGTGAGCTACCAGTGCGGTAGGAGTGGGCATACTAGGACCCAGTGCCAGAGAGATCCTATAGAGTGCCGATCTTGCGGAAAGATGGGCCATCTTCAGCGCTTTTGTCAGATATTCTCACCTTCAGCTGGTGGTAGGTCTTCTTCTATGACACTGTGTTCTGGAGATGCTTCGCCAGTTTCTCACCAGTCTGGGAATTGGAGTTCTTCTGGCTGTTCGGGCTAAGGTGGAGGTCGCGGACGTGGTGGTCTGTCACCAAGTCATCCGCGACAGCAGATTGGATCAGCTCAGAGTGGTCAGCCAGGGGCGTAGGGCCGTGGTATAGGCAAGACTTTTTCCATGCAGCAGACCTACCAGGAGTAAGATCCCAACCCTTCTACAGTTCGAGGTACGATCCTAGTAGCCTCAGTTTTATCTTCAACCCTTTTCGATACTAGTGCTTCACATATTTTAATCTCCATTACTGTTGTAGAGAGCCTTCGGCTATGTATCTTTTCGTCTGGCAACATGTTGACCCTTGAAATGCTGTTGGGAACAAGGACATCTAGCGTTCGTCAGTGTAGAGAGTGTCCTCTCGAGGTTGCAGTGTATCGTTTCTTATGAGATCTCTATGTCCTAGAGATGGAAGGTTATGATTTCATTATCAGGATGGACTAGTTGGTTCCCTTCCAGGCGGTCGTCGACTGTTATCACCGTAGGGTGAGTTTCATATCACCAGAGGGTTAATCCTTTCTTCATAGAGGCGAGTGGGATGTTCAGGCGAGTCGAGCAGGACTCGAGCATCATGAGCTAGGAGGAGTTACAACCCAGATGGCTAGTCTTTATCTGGATGACCAGGGGACTTCCCAGTTGGACTTTCCTCCAGTGGTGGATCGTTTCAGATAAATCTTCTTAGAAGACATTTCAGGTTTGCCTCTTGTGCATGAGGTAGACTTATTGATTGAGCTCGTGTCTAGAGCAACACCGATGTCCATTCCTACCTATAGGATGGCTATACCTGAGCTGGAAGAGCTCAAGAATCAGTTAGAGGAGTTGTAGGAAAAGGGTTTCATCCAACCCTGTACTTCTCCATGGGGTTCGCCTATACTTTTTGCGAAGAAGGAAGACAATACCCTTAGGCTTTGCGTGGATTATCAGAAGTTGAACCAGTTGACGGTCAAGAACCGATATCCCTTGCTGAGGATCGATGATCTATTCGATCATCTTCGAGGAGCCAGAGTGTTCTAAAAGATTTATTTGAGATCTGGATATCATCAGTTGTAGCTTAGACCATCAGATATACCTCTTATAGTCTTTAGGAGAAGGTATGGTCTATACGAGTATACAGTTATTCCGTTCGGTCTCACGAATGCGCCAGCAATTTTCATGGCACTGATGAACTGAGTGTTCCATCCATACTTATATTCCTTTGTGGTGGTTTTTGTGTATGACATCTTGGTGCAATCTTACACTCAACACGACCATGTCACCCATCTTGAGATCATTCTGAGTACACTGAGAGAGAATAAGTTATATGCTAAGATCTCAAAATGCCACTTTTGGACGGATCAAATTCACTTTCTGGGTCATGTTATCTCAGAGACAGGAGTATCAGTTAACCCAGAGAAAGTGAGAGCTGTAGTTTCTTGGGAGCAGCCGAAGAACGTCTTTTAGGTATGGAGTTTCCTAGGGCTGGTTGGATACTACCGGAGCTTCATACATGACTTTTCACGCCTAGAAGCACCATTGAAAGGTCTGATCAAGAAGGGGGAAAAATTCTTATGGTCGGATTCTTGTGAGTCAGACTTTCAGGAGCTGAAGGGAAGGTTGACGTCAGCACCAATACTAGTATTTCCAGAGCCAGGAAAGAGCTATACTGTTTATTGTGGTGCTTCAAGTATTGGGATGGGTGCCGTGCTTATGCAGGGAGATGCAGTCATTGCGTTCGAGTCTTGGAAGTTGAGGCCACATGAGAGGAACTACCCGACGCACGATCTGGAGTTGGCAGCTGTTGTTCATGCCTTATGCCGTTGGAGAAAATACATTATGGGAGAGCACTTTTTGGTTTTCACCGACCTCAAGAGTCTCAATTATATCTTCACTCAGCATGATCTGAATATGAAATAGTGCAGGTGGGTCGAGTATCTTCAGTCTTTCGAATTTGAGCTCGCCTATACACCGGGAAAGGGCAATGCAGTGGCTGATGCGTTGAGCAGGAGAACTCTGATTTAGGCAGTTTAGGAGGCCAGTAGTGAGTTCCAACTTATGTATATGTTCTCTGAGATGCACTTGGAGGTGCATGACAGACAGGGAAAGACATTCCTTTCTTCTGTATCTGTTACCTCTACTCTTCTTGATCAGGTACGGATGAGGAAGCTATCAGGCTTAGAAGGCTTAGTCCTGCAGGAGAGTGTGTTAGGAGAGGACCTTCTTCCTGGATGGAAAATGGACGAGGATGAGATCTTGCATTTCTAGGGACATGTATGGGTTCCTGTAGATATACGTGAGGAGCTGTTGTGGGATTTTCATTCCTTAGTTTGGGCAATTCATCCAGGCGTCACCAAGATGTATCGGGATCTTCATCGCCAGTATTGGTGGCTAGGTATGAAGAGAGATGTTGCTGGTTTTTTCATGTGATGTTCTACTTGTCAGTAGGTGAAAGCAAATCATCAGAGACTAGCAGGCCTATTACAGTAGTAACCCATTCTTGAGTGGAAGTGGATCGATGTCGCGATGGACTTCGTGATAGGGTTTCCAAGGTCGCCCCGAGGGAGTGATGCTGTTTGGGTTGTCGTTGACATGCTTATGAAGGTTGCTCACTTCTATCCGATTAAGGATACCTTCAATGTTGATGGGTTGGCACGGTTGTAAATCTGAGAGATTGTACTTCTACATGGAGTTCCACATTACATTGTTTCAGATAGGGATTCACACTTTACTTCTCGGTTCTGGCAGGGACTTCAGAAGGCCTTGGGGACGCAGGTGATTTTCAGTACAACATACCATCCCCAGACTGATGTCCAATCCGAGGATACGATCTTGGTGCTAGAGTATATTCTCCGAGATTAAATTCTAGACATTGGTGGATCTTGGGTGAAGCATATCCCTCTTGTGGAGTTTGCCTACAACAACGGTTTTCAGGTGAATATTCAGATGGCACCTTACGAGGCTTTGTATAGTAGGCCATGCCGATCACCCTTATGCTGGCTGGAGGCAGGAGAGGTAGCTTTGATGGGACCTCGTCTTGTTCATGAGACCTCTGAGAAGATAGAGTTGATTCAGAAGAGGATGGATATAGTACAGTCTCGGTATAAGTCGTATGCTGATCAGAGGAGACAACCTCTGGAGTTAGAGGTCAGGGATCAGGTTTTCCTGCGTGTCGCACTGAGGTTGGGACACAAGAGGATTCAGAGATAGGGTAAGCTTTCACCACGGTATGTCGGGCCATTTGAGGTGTTGGAGAGAGTTGGTCCGGTCACCTATCGGTTGCAGTTACCTCAGAGGTACCAGGCTATGCACGACATCTTCCACGTTTCTCAGCTTTGACGTTACTTTTCAGACCCATGTCATGTCTTCCAACCTGAGGAGGTTGAGATAGAAGTGGATGAATCGTTTGAGGAGCATCCTATCTGGATTGTTGAGCACAGTAAGAAGGTTCTACGAGGCCGGTCTGTTCCTCTGGTACGGGTTCTATGGCAGCACAGGCGAGTGCAGGACGAGACTTGGGAGAGGAAGGCCGATGTGCAATCGTAGTGGATAAAGCTGTTTGGGGTTTCTTCTTCTACACCTCACTAGGGAAATTAGGGGACAAATTTTATTAAGGGGGGATGTTTGTAAGAACCCAGATCTTCGTTTTAGGTTTTTTTTTCCTTTTTTTGGAGTTTTTGATAAAATAGGAATTTCTGGAAATTTTTGAAGTAAACGCCATGTACTTTATGAGTACACACCGTGTACTCCCTCACCGTACCAGGTCATGTGCTGGCCGTGTCCGAGATATACATATGGTGTGTAGGGATGAAGTGGAGGCCGCTTAAAGTAGAGTATAGAAAAATATAGTACACACAACGTACTCAATAATTACACATCGTTTATTTTCTTTTTTTTTTCATTAAATGGACCGGGGTCGCGCCTAATTGACAAAATCGTCTTCTTCTAGGTCTCGTTCGACTGAGGGATACCGTACGACTGAAGAACTTCTCCGAATCCCCACACCATCATCTGTTCTCCGAATCAACTGCTATCGATTGCGTTGGAACCGCAGCGGTGAGCCCTTCATTCTCCTAGAGCCTTGTTTTTCAATTACCCTTATTTCTCTAGTTATCGTTGGTTTAACTTTTTGGATGTTTTCTCAGATCTTAGACATTATAAGGATAATCAATATTCGTTGCTAAAGTTTATTGATCTCCTAGCATCTCGGTAGGTGGTTTGTGCCTTAACTTTCGGTGTCTTTGAGTTTTATGTGAAATTTATACCAATACCCGTAAACGGTGTATTGCATGTTTACCATTTTTCCCTTGTGGTTATTCCTACCTTGATTGCATGCTTTTGTAGAGGTAAATTGATCATGATTGTGGATTATTGATCTTCTTGGATGTTTTTCCCATGCTTTTTTCTATTTACAACCTTCGGGTCTTTGTTAGCCTTGGGACCATTGGATGGAGTGATGATGATACATGCTTGTTTTCTGTAGACTGTTTAGCCACGTAGATATATAGGTTTACTTTGGTTATTCATGTAGCTCTATAGGTGTACTTTGGCCTTATAGAATTATTATTCACTGACTGGCATGGGGCTATGTGAACTCGGTGCTATAGACTGTAAGGGATAGACTAAGTGAGCTTCCCAGAGAGTCCTTGACATTATTGGTGATAAAGGATAAACCGAGTGAGCTTCCAAGAGTGCCTTTGGACATTATAGGCTATAGGGGATAGACCGGGTGAGCTTCCTAGAGTGCCTTGGATCTTATAGAATACAGGAGGGTAGACCGAGTGAGCTTCCTCATAGAGTCTTTACGTTTTGAATTGCTTTTAAACCTTTTTCAAGGATAGAGAAGGAATTGACTGAGTGAGCTTCCTTAGAGAGTCTGTGGTAGACCTGAAACTATAGGAGGAATTGACCGAGTGAGATTCCTCAGAGAGTTTATAGACCATGGGGCCACGAGGGTTAGACCACGTGATCTTTCTCAGAGAGTCCCTGACTACCCTAGACTATAAGGGGAATTGACTGAGTAAGCTTCCCCAGAGAGTCTTATAAATTCATACGACCAAACCGGAGGGGTTAGGCTGAGTGCACTACCTAGAGGGTTATGGTACTTCTCGGTTAGGACCAGAGGGGATGGATGTGAGTACTTACCAAAGGGTTTCCTATTAGTGGTTAGATATTTGCTCCACTACTTCCTATTGTTCTATGGACTGATTATTATTTTATATCTTCCTGTTACTGCCTGTTGTTTACTGTTACTGTTTACTGCTTACTGTACTATTACCTGCCATATACTCACTTACTATTTGGCACAGATCTTCGGGTGGTTGCTTACTGCGATTTAGTCTCACACCCTTTTTGCACCATGCTTTTGGGCCCAAGCAGACTGTGTTGTTGTAGGTATAGAAAAGGGCAAGCGCCCTTCGACATCTGGTACTTGATTGTTTAGAGAAGGAGATCATGGGACCAATCTATGTCTTGCGATGATGAGGAGTTTATCTGTTTACCTTTGATTTGTACTTTGGTTTGAAAATATTGTATTTCCAATATTGTGACTTATTTGGAAGCTTTCCTAGACATATGTATCATGCATCATTTCAAATATATATGTGTGTGCTCCAACTATTTACTGCTTTAGTCTTCCGTTGTTTACTCGTGTATGGATTCTTCTGTTTCTGCTATTTCTTATTGTTTACTTCCACTATGTACTCTTCCCATGAGGTAATTGTTTCCCCAATTTCACACCCAAGGCCCTCACTTCTAGTTGGTAGCCACTGGCGTTTGGGGAAATGCGCTTGAGTCCATGTGACAAACTGGGTACGGGGTGTCTCTGGGCAGCTTCCGGAATCGGGAAGTTACAGAAGGCATCCCAAAATAAACATGATTTACCATGATCAATGATTATATCTGGGGAGATAACTCAAAATGGAAATGGAAACTACAACCTGTTCCTATATGATTCATGTACCCATTTTATCCCAGTAACCAATGTTTACATGTATTGCGTCAAAAAACAGGTTTTTAGAGTCCCGGTGAAGGGATATATCGGTTTCCATCCAAACACTAGGGTATACAGCCTAGAATAAAAACTAAAAAACATGTTAACAATGTTTCCATAAATACAAAAAAGAAACATCATGACTAGACAATCGAAACTATGGTCTTAATAAATAACCTACACTCTGAAAACACTTAGTCATGAAATGACTGACCATGGATTTTTGGGATAGCAATAAGACAAATGTGACTACTATAAACCCACATTTAATAATAAAGAGGTCATAAACCATCAATTAGTGGTCATATTACGCACATAGGAGCCATTATCTCAATATACCTTTACATATTAAAATGTCTCCAAGACCACAAAATACTGAAATGTAAAACCAAAACTGATAATAATGATTTTATAAAATCTTCCCCCAATAAGATTATGAAAAATAAATGAAAGTAACTAAAGGGATAAATAATAGCCCAACCAAAAAATATAAAAGAGTATAACCTACTCAGAATGTGGATACTAATATCAAAAGCAATTCCCAATAAACACCTATGTTTTCCAATCCCAGTCTAAGATCTTCATATTACCAGTCCTCCTAAGACATCGTCAAATAGCATGGAATTTTCATAGGAAATGAAATGTGTGTGAAAATCCCATACATGGATGAGTTTAAAAATACCCAACATGACACCCTAAAATCACTAAACATAAACAATCAATAGTAGTAAACTCATCAAAATACACATTGATAAGAGAAGAGATGTGGAAATAATAAACAACCATTTATCTTCATAAAAGGAAATCGGTATAAAGAAGGTCTAAACCAAAACATCCAGCCAAATGATTCTACATGAGGCCTCTAGAAAACACTCATTCATGTAGTACTCACCCCATGATCTCAGCTATCATTGGTGATAATCATCAAAGAGGCCACGGTCATTAGGCTCTTCCTAAGAATTACTCACTAGATTTTTGATGATCACCTCATTCAAATAGTGAATATCAGCTAGGGCCATTGGGGTACACCATAAAACCTACTTGATCATACTAATTGATATATAATAGATACCATGTTCATACTTTTCATACTGATACAATAAAACCCACCAAGGAATAATAGAGGATTCCACCCTATTCTCATAAGGGGATGAAATGAACACTAAATGAAACTGAACCCATAGAGGGGATAACAATATTATGTTGAAAATTTAATTCCATAGAACACCCTCACATGAGGGGAATAGATAATTTTACTCAACTTTCCCTGGTCCAAACCGATGAAATTATGGGTTCCAAATACCCTATGATGGAGTACATGTAGTGTACTAGGGGTACATGATGTTTATTTCCAATATATGGTATTCTCGTGTATCTCTATCTCACACGGGATGTAAACTTTCAAATATATGGAATTTCCAATAGGGGTACATGATGTATAGAGGTTGGATGATACCATACCTATATTGTCTACACATTACCAAGTACACCTAGTCATTCTCGTGTACTTTGGATCATTACCATGTATTGTGATCATGCTTGTGTATTGGGTTGTGTCCGAGTATAAAGTCATTCCCATGTATTGTACCTATGCCCCTATTTGTGATTGTGTATGTTCCCATGAAATCCAAGAGTACAAATCGAGAAACTAGCCATAAGAAACACAATTCCTAATAGGTGTCACATGGCTTGTGATATTTATTTTATACAGAAACCCTATGACCACAGTAGAGGGCCCCACATTGTGTGTATCCTTGGATTACACACTATGTACCACGATATTTTCAAAAACTCATGGTTACTATACACATATTCTTTCTCCACTATTGCCTATGAATCTATATCAGATATCATCCAATTATTTTGGATCTCATATAGCTAAGCCTTTCCATCACTAGTAATATAATTACGTCTATCCAATCCCTCCACAAAACCACTATTGTCACCCATGTCATCCCCACATGTCAAAATGGGAAAATTGAAACCTTTAATCGAGTCTCATTTCTTCTCTCACCACCCACCATCATCATCACACATCGTTCAAACCCTCTATAGTAAACCACACATATCGTATTGATTTATTGTGTCAAAGAACTATTATATAATAATAAAATACCTAATATTCATCAAATGTCAGGGAAAAGAAATTTCCCATGATGAATGTTCTAATAAATGGGGGAGAAAAGTAGAAACCAAAAAATTAAAATAATAAACCATTACTATGTTCATGTTGGACTTGATTCATTTTTATTAGAATGTAAGACATATAGTACAACAATAAAAAACCAAAACAATTCCCCAAATCCAAGAAGAAATAATTCAAAAACTGCAAGCATGATCGACATGCGAATCACCCTATTGATGGAGTTCATTCTCATTCATTAAGGGATAATAAAAAGGAATTAAATACACATAAAATGGCATCCTACATCAGGTAGGATTGATTTATGATGAATAATGGTTACACATCTATGTCATTAGTGAGATCCAAAACCTCCGTTGGTGGAACGATCCTCAATCACAATCTCGATCCCCCACCATTCACTAAGTTATCCTCCAATGTATCTTATCATAATTTCAGGGTTATGCAGGTAACCCTATGATTGTGTAGTAACCAAATATTTATAGAGGGTTTATAAGTTCTTTCATCAACACCAAATAAAATAAATAAATAGATTTAGTAATTTTTTATTTTCTCCCATGATAATATTTCCCCACATAGCCAACACTAAGAAAGATTATGTCACATTTAGGATAGAACACAAATTTTGAACTCAACAGAGGCATAAAATTTATGATACGAGCCTCTATTACATACTTATTCTAATTTTTTTAGGAAAAATAGGTGTGCATGATATTCAAATATTTAATATTTTTAAAATATAAAATCCAGGAACACCAGGTCTTAGAGTCTCATTCCATAGTAGTTCTTGTCTCAAAAAATAGTACTATATATTTTGAAGCATTATAGGGGAAAACAAACACATTACAAGTAGTTTTTTTCAAAATATAATATGGCTTTATGTGAATATATAATTTTTATTTATATCTCGTTTAATTTCAATATGATAAATAATTTTTTTTGTTATATAAATAGTAAAAAAATATTTATGTAACATTTTATAAAGATAAAATATATTTATTTATTGAAAATAATAATAAAATGACCCTTAGTTATTTTAAAAAATAGTTATTATGTGCGGGATAATAAATTATGATGAGGATTGATGGGTCGAACTAATGTTTTTTGAGAAAGGATTTATGAAAAATTATGTTCTATAAAAATCAAGAAAATAATACTAATAATATTTTTATTCAACTTAGGGTTTTATTTTATATTAACATATTAGTTTAGGGCCTTTGTAAAATAATGAATTCTCTAACCAAGATATATAAACACACTTATATCATTTTTGGTGTAATAAAAAATATTGAATGCAATGAATTATCTAGATAATACCCTTAATACCTTAAGATAAATTCTAAAGAATACCCTCATGAAACAAGATTCATTCATCCTTCTCAATTACCTCTTAGGGATCACAGAAACAAGAGTGTGTGTTATATGTGTGAAATGATTCCTGTTGTAATTAATGGTGAATGATTCAAGTGTCTTGGATCCTCCAATCAATCACCTAGGGAACCAATTTCAATGTTCTCTCATCCATAAAAGACATGTGGATACATCTAAGGTTACTATTCCCTTAGATCCTTTATCACAATGATCAAATGATAACAAAATTTCAACTAATTTTATAGAATAAAAATAATTTAGTAAAGATGTAATTATCTTTTTATAAATTAATTATAAATATTATTTGAAATGATCCTCTTCGGATTTATATGGGGTTTATACGAATCATTATATAAGATCTACTAAAAGGAACAAATTTTTTTTATTGGCCATGGATCCAGTAACTTATGTTACATCTAGGAACACTCATGGACTATACCAACTCCTATAATAGATATCCATAGTTTTATAGGATTTTATAGATACATATATGTTTTGTAAAAAATTTACCATGATTTTCAAATCCACTAACCATGTTTGATCATAAAGAAATGAAGTTCGACTAGATAGAAAAATGTGAAGATAGTTTCATAGAGGTTCAGCGGAGGTTGGTCACTATCCCTTTACTCACACTAATTTATAGTAGTGAAGGGTTTTTTATATAAAGTAAATCATAAAATATTAATTGTGGTTATTACATATATAAAATTTCATTATGGTAGATTACAAATTCAGTTTATTAATGTTTCATGAGAATTATTATCTGACACATGATCATTAGATAGATGTAGTAATACATGCATTGATTATATGGAGGAATTATTTCTATAATAAATATTGATATATATGTAATGATCAGAATAGATTAATGTATATATTCACATATTAATAGTTGAATATTCTCTAAAATATGTGGCTATATTTGATCAAGTACTACTAGTACTCAATATCTTTCCACCATATAGAGAATAAAAAGTTGACTAATGATCTAGTAGTAAGGATTTTGCTACCGAGTCCATAATGAAAATTTAAATAGGATAAATGCATATGAATTTAGAATTTATAGACCTATAATTCAGAAATTAATAGGAGAAATACTATATCTAAAAAATGACTATTGAAATGTACATGAATGTAATGATCAAGGTGGAATATATGAAGGATATTGATCTTTAAGTTAAGGTAGGGAATATTATGGATTCAACCATTACAATAATGGAAGTAGAATTATAAAATTTTGGAATCAAATATTTTTCCATACAATAACTTAATTGAATAATTATTTTTGGTTGATTCACATAGATGGCCATTTATTATTCTATATAGAATTAAAAACATCTATATAGATCCCAAAAATCATTTATCATGGGAAAACATGACTAGAAAGATTTTAGATTTTCTCTTTTGATGCTTCATCTCCAAAAAAGTTAAGGTTAAATATAAAAATTATGTGGGCATGAAGTAACCATTAACCAAACTTGTACGTAAATAGTGGAACACTACTATGTAATTATTTATATGTTTTCATACGACATTTTAGGGTAATAATTCCATTGTGTATTATAGTTGGTCAAAATATAATGTTTGAAAACATCATTATTATTTTAGATGATTTCATAATTTATCAATAATACATGATATATATAAAATATGTATTACTATTGAATAGAGTACTGATTTCAATTTTATCTGAACATGATTCACGGAAAACATCAATATCATGATTAATATTCAAATCTAATTCAAAATAGAGATGGGATTTAGCACTACTTATCATCATCAAATTTCTGGTTAATCTGAAAGGATAACTAATACTATGAAAAAAATGTTGTTACCATACATGATAGAATTAAAAGGACATTTGGATCAACATATTCCTTTTGTATAGTTATTCTACTATAATATTTTTTTATTAAAGTATTCAATGGGAACAATTTGTGAGTTTTTATGGGTTGTTTTTGATATCTCTAACTTGTTGGTATAAATTCAAAGAGAGTAATATCTTAGGAATAGATATTTATCAATATATATCAGAGAAGATTCAAACCATTCAGTGACATATTCAAGAATCCCAAACTTGATAGAAGAGTTATGCTGATAATCATCATCATTATTTATAGTTTTATAATGATGATAAGAAAACATTTTAATATCAAAAATGGATATGGTTATGTAATTTGAGAATATGGGAGATTTTTTTTCTAACAATAGATTGGTCCCTTCATAATTCTTGGTTACGTGTGAATTTTATATTATCTTTATGCACTTACACTAATCCTATCATAGGTGCATGTTGTCTTCCATGCTAATCTTTTGAGGAAATACCTACTCCATCTCTTGTAGTAAACTCATATGTTATACTACTGGAACATAATACCTAAAATAATTAATAACCAATAAAGATCATGGGTCATGATAATAATTTATTATGTAATAAGGATACTCACTTGGTTAATTTTCTCTAGAGGAACCATAAGTTTTAGGAATTGACATGGTTCAAAAAGTTGTAATAATATAGAAGTACCACTATATATTTCTATTTTAGTAATAAAATTTCAAGGGAAAATTTATTTTAGGGGGGGTGTAGAATATAAACCCCAATATTTTCATATCATTAAACTATTTAATAAATGTTCTCACACAAAAAAATGATCTAAAATGAACAATGATATATATTATAGTGATTAAATAGTATAATATAAAAAAAATTAAAAACTTATGAGAATAAAATATGAAATATCATTATGAAAAATTAAAAGTGAAACAATAAAAAAAGTAAATAAAAAAGAACAAGAACAAGAAATCATCATCCTCATGATTTTTCTTAAATTTCATACCACATATTATAGTTATGAAAATAAGGAAAACAATTTGGAATATAATATATATTTTTATAAATAAATAAATAAATATAATGGTTTAATTATAGTTAAATTTTTAAGGATACATATTGGAATGAAATATAACTATTATATATATGGTTGTTGGATATATGGTTGTTAGTTTTAGAATCATTCGATATATAATCATTGAAATGTAGTCATTATGTATACATGTTTCAAATATATATGTGGATTATCTGTTATAAATATTAAATATCGCGTTTCCCATAAAATATTTCACATGTAAGGAACATGAATAATTTTTATAATAAAAAAGACATTAATTTATATTTGAAAATATCTATTATTTTAAAGATATTATATATATGTTTTTTATTTTCATGAAAATTTATATCTTTAATAAAATAGATTAGAAAATTTAATGTAATTAAAATTAAAATATGTAATAAACATCTAAAATTCAATAAAAATTAATAAATAATAATAATTTAATGAATCATGGTCTGTGGAAAATATTTTAATTAATAACTTTTTTTTATATTATATACATTTTGAAGAGAAAATTTTCATAGTTGCGTTATAAAATTTAATGGAATCTATTGTATAAATAAATAAATAAATAAAAATTAATTTAATTATTATTAATTATTAACAAATAAGAATAACGTTAAGTTTTTACTTAAATTACCATTGGTAAAATGGATTTTGAATTTTTAGTTTCTTATATAAATTTAAACCTAACATCATATATAAATTTAATATAATAAAATGGATTTTATATTTTTAAATTAGGGAATTAAAATTAACTATGATGGTAAATATCATTTTTTGGGATAAAAATATGTTATCGAGGTAAAAATGGGGTTACTATAGTAATGGTAAAATGTGGTAAAAGAGATTAAATTTTAGGATAAAATATAAGAATATATATAAGATAATTTTAAAATTATATTGATGAGTTTATTTATGAACCATCTCCATTATATGTGCACTTTACATCCACTTTTCATTTCAGAAGTGTTTCTTTATTCATTAAGGAATGATTATTTTCAAAAATTCCACTCAAAACCACCTATAAAAGGACCCCTAATCTAAAAACTTCATTCCACACTTCTTTGTACATTCTATAATTAATCAATGAAAAAATATACTATCATAAATAATTCATACACATTTGGTATCTTCTAGTTTCAAATAGGATGGATAATTTTTTTAAGGAACCCATTTTGAGGAGTAAATCTATAAATGTAAGTATTTATCTCATCACTACATTTTCCAATTAACTTCTCAAAACCACTCTTTCTAAATATCAATAATTACTCTAATGAATTTCTATTAAATCCTTTTCCATCTATAAAAACCATATTACAATAATTTGATTCATTAATTTTATAAACTCCTTTGAATATAATTTTATTATTTAAGTGGGTTATCATATAGTGAATTATTCAATAATTTCAATCTTACCCTTGTGATTTAATTTTTTTATGGTCTTATATTCCATAATTTAATCCTTTTTCGTATAACACATATTTCTCATTCATTTTTTCAAAATAAATTAAAAAAAGGAAAATGTCTTTTTTTTATATTTTCATTAAAAAAACATTTTTTATCCTTTTCCTACATCATCCACATTGATATAAATTGAAATATTCCTTTTTTGGAATTACTTTTCTATTCGTTTTCTTTTCATTCTAGAAAAAAAAGTATTGAATCTAACAATTCGGTGTAACACTTGAACATTATATTATAGTAAATGAATATTATTTTTTAATATAACAATAATACCATGTAAATGTTAGTAATTTATATCATAAAAATTCTTATTTTGTTTAATGAATATTTATTTCTAATTTACAAGGTTAAAATAATCATAAATTGTGTTTTTGAAATTTCCCCTAAAAAAATATATTCTTGAATAATTGAACATGTATTATTTAAATATTACTAATTTTAGTTAAAATAATATGTTATAATATTTTTAATTAACCATGTATTTATTATATATTTTTTAGAAATAATGAAAAGATCATTTCGAGGTAAAATAGATAATTTTTAGAAAACTATTTTTGTAAAAGAATAATTTCAATTAATTTTAATTAATTATAATAATATTTAATAATGAATTATTTAACTCTAATTTTTAGATTATATATCAAAATATATGATTTTTAATCCATATAATTAATATTACTAGTCATATAGTGAACATATGATCATCTAAGGATTGAAAAATGCATTTCTTGAAAAACAATATTTCAATATAGTTTTTGGGATTATTTTTAAAATAAAATTTGACACTGCTATGAATTTAATTATAAAACATAAATTATATATATATATATATTAGGAATTTATTTTTTTTAAATATGGAAACTATCATTTTTTTCATAATGAATAGTATAAATGGTAAAAAATTTCCACCATAGTTAATGTTAAAACAGATTCTAGGGGTTAAACTAAAAATAGATGTGTTAAATACATCGAAAAACCTTTTAAACCCATATTGGTTAGTCATATTTCGACCAAAAACTTATTAAATATGAATACGATCCATTTTGGTTCCATATTTTCATGAAAATGACTTTACATTATTTTAAAACATTGAAAAATTATAATTTTGCCACTCACCTTAATTTTAAAAGGGAACCTCCTACCCACTTATAACAAAACATATTGTGTCATTTATGTTGACTAACCCAAGAAAAAATATCTCACAATCATGCTTATACAAATTTTAGATCTTTTATTACCCCCAAAAGACCAACCATATTGCTCTTAATAAGAGATCCAAATTTTTTTTTTCTATGTGATGATAATCGTCTTCATCAAGCTATTTCTTTTTTACTTCATCTCGTAGGATCATAAATTATGTATTAATAAATACTATATAATAACACCAATATCTGAAATGACTAATATTTTATTATGTTTATGTAAGAATATTTATTCATCTCCTTCAAAATAATTTGGTAAACAAAACCATCACCAACCCACATAGATTGTTATATTGATGGGAATAATGAATATATATGAAACTAATAGAATAATATTTATTCTTAATCATTAATATATAAAAAACTATCACACCCATTTACCCATTAAGGAAATTTTAATGACACTTGTGCATACTTACAACCTACCATCTCCACTAAGCGATGTGATTCATTTTCCACATCCAAATTTCACGTTTGATTCTCAAAATATATCTAACGGAAAATAATTTTTTATAACAATAATATTATTCTAGAGATGTGGAAATTATATCCTTTTCAAAATAATTGAAATGCATCTGGAAAAAGAATGCATGATAAAACGATGTAGTTAGCACCCAAAATAGTGGTAAAAATGAAATATTATTAATGAGATAGTGATAAGATGCTATTAATGGATAATATATGATAGTATGAATATGAATATTGTTCTAATCTAAATTAATAACATTTTTAGAACCATTATATAGGAGTTTACAACATGATCATCTAAAGGGAAGGTTTTGGTAAGGTATTTTATATCCATTTCCACTCCATTGGGAAATATTTGGTATTATGCATTTATTTACTTTTACGTGGTATAAATATTTCCCATTTAAGGTATTTAACATGAAAATTTATCTTTCAAGGGGGTTAATAATTCAATTAAAGTTACTCCTTCATGAATAAATTTTAAAAAGAAAAATTATCTTATTTCTCTTTTGATTGTGTATATTTTCCTTCAACATCACTATTTTTTAATATAGTTTTAAAAAAATAAGCTTAATTTAATTAGATAAATTATTAAGTAAATTTTATGATATCCTTGAATTTTTAAAATTATGTTATGTAATATTTCTAAATTTTTTCTAAAGAGTAATATTTTATATTATTTACAAAATTTAAATAGGAATTTTTCTTTTTTTTAATGTATACAACATTAATGATTTTTCCCACCACCATAACAATTTTATGATATTTATCTTCTTCTATAAGTTTTATATGGTTTTAAGAATATAAAACAATAATAAAAACATAATTCATTTTTTTTACTTTCGTTTTCTTTTATTATATAAAAAACATGAATTTATTATAGATTATATATTTCTGATGAATTATTGGCGATCTTTTAACTCTTAATAGTTTTATATCATTAACATTCTATTAAAACATTCCATTTCATATGGTAATTATGAACATAGATTCCCTTAAATATCTATATTTTTTGTATCTTATATTTTATTGTTTTTTGATTTATAAATCATATATATATATATGGTGTTATAATTTGAATGTTATTTGATTAATTAGGAAATATTGATATTCCATATTCTATATTCAATATAGAAATTTATCGATAAGACATATTGTTTATGAATTTAATTTATTATTAAATTTAAGAGTAATTTATCTGATATGAATTGATGGTTTGGGTTCATAATCATATAACCCCATTACACATCGACATGTCTCATGAAACAAATCACTTGGAAAAATTAAATTGGGTTTTTTGTATAACTACACATCAATTAAACTATATTAAAGTAAGGTTTTAATGGTATAGATGTCATGATGTAGGATATCATGAAATTAAATATTATGCCTTTTTTTATTATGACTTAAATTATTATTATCCATGGGATTAGTGCATTGGTATTATACATAGATGCATTTCATTCTCATGTTATTGATTGAATGTTTTTTTTCATTAATAAAAATTTCCATAATGATTATGCCTTATTTAATAATGGTACCTTCCACTATTTGTAACACTTAATGAGAATTTGAACCCTCACATATTTTTATTCTTTTACCTTGGATATGAAGATGCAATATTTGAATGATGTTTAATGATTCCAGAAATATTCCTTTATTGTGTTTTTATATTCTGTTACCAATGTAAAATGTGTATAATATATGTATATAATTATTCAAGACAACTGAATTGATTGGTACATTAGGATTATATCCCTTTTATATATAAAAATGTAATATAGTAGACATTGGCTCTGAGTAATTGATGTTAGGGTTATTACATTTCTTATTAGAGGAATATTCTTAAAAACCATGGGAACTAAATTCTGGATAACAATGATCCTGGAATAGAACCCCATGAAACTATTTGTGGATTAGTTTAAGAATAGAATAACACCATGTTAACGAAGAGACTATGTGGTTTTCTAATAAATTCATCCCTAACTGGATAATACTAGTGAACTTGGTTTTAGAACATATGCACTAGGGGTAATGTCCCGAAAATAGTTGGTCGAGTATATCAAAACAATCATTCTAGTGAATGATGAGTGTAACATAACAACAAACCTAGTTTGATACTCTCTAGGTATATTATTTGGCTAATTCACATTTTTTTACAAACTATTATAATGGAATTTAAAATAACATTATAATTTAAAGATACCCCCAAATAAAACCATCATTATGATTCTAATAATAAAAATGAATAGATTTTTAATTTATGTTAAGGGTTACACCCGATTTAGAATAATATTTAATGATTTAAAATATACAATGTCATGAACTAATTTTAAAGATTCAATTATTTAGAAATAGATCTTGGAATAAATAATGGAATTACTACACATAGACAATGTAGAAATTTCCCTATTGAGGAAGCCAACACAAATAGTGATGGAATTCTACAGGTCATGGTCAAATTAGGGAAGCTAACCCTGGTTATTATATATAAAATTACACATATAGAAAAGCATGACATTTCATGGTATGACACAACTATATTTTATATATCATGTGAAATAATACCCTATATTTTAGTGGAACTACTAATCCAATGGCAGTAATGAAATGGATTATGTTCCTTGAAAATATATATTTTTGGCATCGGGATACAATGAAAGGGGAAAGGATATACTGGTGGTATATTGTCTCAAAGACGATATAGATCAATGGTGTTCATTGATATAGAATTATATGGAGGAATAATAAATAGAACACATTGAATATAGATATTTTAATATAAAATTATTTGATAAATATTTCTCTAATGATTAATGAACTCAAATGATTAGAATGTTCCTCCACATAAAGAAAAAGGAATAAAGAAGTGTTTAAGAGTATACCGATACATTTAAAATACTAGCATTATATGATACATATTACATACATAATATGGAATGAAATATTGAACATTTCATTAATGGGATTAATCCGTGTCTATGAAGGGCATTGTTTTCTCAAATGTTTTCATTATACGAGGAAATATATCTATGCACCATAAAAATAGGAAATGAGTTTTCAAAATCCTATATATTCAAGGGAAATCAATATAGGAAGAGGTCTTCTAAATAATATAAAAAAGTTAATTCATAAAATAAGAAGAATACAATGAACCAATTTCCATCATGTGAAAATTTTAGAAATAAACATCCGGTATAATTTTTTAAGGGAAAAGGAGTTTATCACAAGTGTAGAGGTAAGGGTCATCCAGCTAATGAATTAAAGGGAAAGAAGGAGATCAAAATTATACAGGGATTAAACTATTAATAAATCCATAATTTTTCAAACCAATGATCCAATAATCAATGATTCCTACTATAAAATAGGCTATGGGGAGAAGGCCAAGATTTTACGGTCTCCACAACTGTGGTTGATGTTCTTAAAGATGTGTTAGAAGGTATATTAATAATATCTCCAAATTTATCTAATTATTTATTTGATTATATATATTCTCATAATTGTTTTTCTTCCATGTATTCAAACAAAAATTATATATTTCCCAAACACCTTAAGAAGGATGTTCTTATTAAAAATTCCAAGTTAAATTCTAACTACAATAAAGATGTGTCAGGAAGTTCCCATTATGACACATTACCATTCCCTATTTGTAGAATTTATTATTATACATATGTTTTACTGTGATATAATATTTTTTATGGAGTTTCTTTTAAGATACGATGAAAAAATTTATTTCAAATAGAAGGTAATTATGATTATTTATAGTGATGTGGAATTCGTCATCTTTATAGGGGTGACATCAACATTTGGATAATGTATAATTCCACCCCCAATATCTCTTTTGAATGATATTTTTTGGGAAGAAGAGTATAAAAAACATATAGACGGAAAAGGTAATTTTGGAATTGATGATGTAGATATTTTATATGAGGAAATTTATATATTTAATTATGAATTAAATTTCAATACATTAGAGTGTGTATTTGATTTTTCCATTAATTTAATCCCTGATTCAATACCTATATCAAAAACACCATATAGAATAGAAATTGTGGATTTAGTGGAGTTGAAGAAATAACTAGGGGAGTTGTTTAATAAGGTATTTATACACCCTAGTGTTTTACCTTTGAGAACTCATGTTATTTACATTATGAAGAAATATGGATCTATGGTGGTGTGCATCGATTAATGGGAAATCAAATATATTATGATAATAAACAATTATAATATGAAACACATTGATGAGTTATTAAATCAACTTAACATAGGTCAATATTTTTCAATGACAAAGATTATTTTTGGGAAACATCAATTGTGAGTAAATAAAGAAGATATTATAAATATGAGATTTTAGATTAGGTGAGGAAATTATTAGTTTAATGTAATTCCATTTGGATTAAAAAATAAACCCTATGTTTTTATGGATCTAATGAATAGATTATTCAAGGAATATTTTGATGATTTCTTGAGGAGATTATTAATGATAACTTTTTTTTATTTTAAATGATTTAGGGGCCATGGGAATCAATTTTAGACCATTATTGAGATATTTATAACAAAAGGTATATATGTGTAATTTTGTAAATGTGATTTCAAACTATAGAATTTTTTCTTTCAGGGATATTTTTTCTCTAAGAATAGAATAGGCACAAATAATGTAATAAAAAAGGAATAAAAATAATGGTGAACCCAGATAAAAATAATTGTGGTACATAATTTCATTGTTTTCATTGGTTCCTATCAGTAATTTGGTCAAAATTTGGCTCGATTGGATAACTCGTTAACCAATATTACACATAATGGGGTTATGTTCACATGGAAAAAGGAATCTGAATAATGTTATGAATAATTCTTGAGAAGATTAGTCAATTCCCCTATTTGGAATCTTCAATCCTGAAATCATGGATTTGTGATATGTACTAGTGCATAAAATAAGGGACATGCCTTTATCCTTATAAATAATGATAATATTATTGCCTATGAATAAATGTTGTTAGAGACTCATGAAAAAAACTATCAAACTCATGATCCTGAGTTAGAGAATATAATAATTTCTTTGATGATATGGATACATTTTCTCTATGATAAGAGATGTGAGATATTAATAGAAAATAAGAGTATAAATAAAAAATTTCACAGAATGAGATCAACATGAGTCAATGACAGTTGACCAATTTACTCGAGGGTTTTGATTTATCAATACACTACCACCCAATGAAGGAAAATAAGGTAGTGGAAAAATTGACTAGGAAAGAGCGTTGATTAATAACAAAAATGTGGATTTAGTGGGATCATACATCATCCCATAAATTCCATACAAAGATACGAGCTCTTGATATATTAATATATTTATTACATAACATAATAATACATACCAAAATCATATATGTATAGTTCCTTTGAAAAAATAGACACATAAAAAATCGACTCATAAGAGTCTCCCATTATTTTCGTCATAACTAGAAACATTATATGAATTATCATTCTTAAAACATTTCTTTATAATCATGGAAAAGGAAACATAATAAATGGTGTTCTTAGATGTTCAGTATGGGTAAAAAAGGGAGATATAAATGATCACATAAGAAAAACATGATCATAAGGGTGAGATAACATGATATTTACACTATAAATCCATACCCAACGTATCATAGATCGTAATCTTAATTCGTGGAATACATATTGGTAAATCATAAGGCATGAATCATAATGGAATAAAAGAATATGAGTTATGAGAGAATATCATTTGTATAAGACACGTGTTTTTGGAATACACATAAGAAAAGAAAATCATTTCATTAGTTATCAATATTCATTTCCACCGCTATCATAGTAGAATTGGTTTACTCCTAAAACCATCTTAGTAGAAAATTTTCACTCCCAAGATGATCATAGTGGACAAAGTCTTGTACTGAAATAGGTTACCATCCCATTCTAGTTCTATTTATCCCATGTTATATAAATTATTCCTCAGTTCATTGGAGGGAGATATTGGTCCCAAAAATCCTTCATTACAACATAACCAAAATCCATGGTCATAACATAAATACTATTCTAAGATATAATGTTACCACCATCCTTTACTATATAATAACCGCTATCACATAATAAAAACCATACATATGTGTTACACCTAATTATAAAACATTCATCACATGAGAACTCATAAAGAGAAATGGGGTTTATAAACATGTCATCATATCATAAGACAAAAATAAGGAATAGTTTTCATATATATTTCATAATTTCTTCATAGCACAACCCAAATAAAATTAATGATTTTTTAAACATTTCACCATTTCGTCATAGAATAACCCATGTAAGTAAAAAGTGTTTCATTAACATTTCATCATTTCATCATAGCACAATGTATGAAAAATGAATGGGGTTTATAAACATCTTATCATAATAATCCTAAAACATAAATAGGAAAATATGGATGGTATTGTATTATCATATCACTAGTAATGAATAAGTGAAATCCTGGGTTTTTGTTTTTCATGAATATAAATACAAAAAAAAAACTTCATTAAAACATTATAGAGAAAAAAATAAGCCTTTTGAAATAACTACATTAAAATATGGGAAAGTTATTAAAATATTATGCAATGGATTTTAATTTAAAATAACCATGAAATATTCTAAAGGAAGAATTAAATTATTTTGTGGTTATGAAGACGATAAAATCTGCTCATTTTGTATATGTTAAATGATAACATTCCTTTTACACTTTTATAAATAAATAGAGAAGTACGTTCTTTGAAAAATGAAAATATGATTCATTTTTTAAGCTTTCAAAAAAAGTAAAACATGGGAAAAGAGAATTTAAAAAGGCAAAGTATAATAGTAAAAACCTTTTTTAATTTTTTAAAAAATAAGGATATGAAAGAAAATGGGTTTTCAACTAAAGTGAGAAATATAGTCAATTTTCATTAAGAAACATATTTTCAATATCATGAGAATAGAAGTGGGAGAAAGTGATTGTAAAAAAAAATCAAGAAATAAATATAGGAAATAAAATTAATGTTTTTCTTGAGAGGTAGATCACAATATTTCATCATTATAAAAGTAATCATAGTCAATCCTGATAAACCGTGTGATTGTAACCTATAACCCTTACCACATTAGTAACTTTTGAATCATAAGTTCCATGAAATAAATATCATTATATGGATATGTAAATCCCTATAATTATCATGATAATAATCATAAAATACATTAATGGGTATTATATACACCACACAAAAGAATCAAGTGGTGAATATGGAGTCTGTCCAATAGAAATATAAGTGAGAAAAAAATTCCTTACCTTAGGATCAACTTCCTTCATACTCATTTAAACCTCCGATATAATATATGTAGATTTGTTATAAATATATTTCATAACCATAATCATATATATCATAAAATATATTATTTAATTGAAAAATGTTATCACCCTTTTTTTGAAACATCTTTATTAAAATCATTGTTCCATGTGATATCTGCTTTGTTTTTCATGTAGGTTCTAGTTTGGTAGTTTTTGTCCTTGTATTTTGATCATGGTTCCATAATATAAATAATATTAATCATAATTAAAATATATTATATATATATATTCATTATATAAATATTTAGATTCATTAATAAAAGAGTGATTTTGAAGAATGAAATACACCGTTTACAGAGATGGTCAGTAGTACATGTGCATGGACATTGTGTTCAGTTTTTCAATAGATGAAATAAAAGAAAGGTAAATAATGCCTCACCTTTATATAATTATTATTATATCATATATATCATATATATTTATTGAATATATTCTTACAAATATCCATATAAAACAAAAATGAAAAAAATCCCATCACTTTGTAGAATTGGTAGTCCACACGTACACATGATTAACATTATCATTTTCCAATAGTTTTGAAATTAAGAAGGTGGAAAGGATATTTTAATTATGTAATGGCCCGGGAAATGAGTTGTTAAAAGAGTTATTCAAAAACTCTGTTCCATCAAATGGTTCCACCGAAACGGTGGCACCGGTCACGGTCTCACACCGAAACGGTGGCACCATTTACAGTGGCACTGTAACGGTCGCACCATCACGATCAGACACTGAATTAGTGGCATTGCTGATGGTGGAACCATGACGGTGGAACCATGAGGGTGGAAACATGATGGTCTCACTATAAGGGTGGCACCGAGATAGGGGCACCGTAACTGTTGCACCGTCACGGTCGCACACAGAACTGGTGGCACCGTGAGGGTGGCACCGTGACCGTGGCACCACTTATAGTGTCTCACCAAATGGTGACCCACCCTTGTTTATTTTGTAGTTCCACTCTTGCAATGTATCTATTAACAAGAAAGTGATTTAATACCCCTTTGATAGCCATTTAAATCCCATAAATGATATCTAAAATTCCCAAAGATCTTGGAAACCCTTAACTTACCAAAAGGCGTGGATTTTCCTCAATGTCACACCCTTTTCCCGTAATTTCCTATTCCACCACTGTTATGTTTTTTCCTCTGATTAAAGGAAACCATTTAATGCATATCTGTTATGGCCACCTCTCCGATGAGAGTTATTAAATGGCGATTAATGTTATCATGTGTAACCGTCCAACTGCATGGTGAAACCACGATCTACCTTTAAGACGTTCAAGATTTTGATATCCCATAACTCCAGGGCCTCACCATTTCATTGCACATGGATTCTTTTCTTTAGGGATGGTCTCTTTTCCGTTTCCTCCTTGGTGCGTTTGGAGTCCCCCTTCTAGAGGCAAGTGGTGCGCCTGTTCTAGATCCTTCTTGCCCACTCTTGGATCCCCCGAAGTTCATCCTTTGAAAGTCACACATCCCTAGTTCTTGGTTTATGGATAGAAACTTCTATCATTGATCATCCATGTAGGCTTCTTCCTTCATCTCGGTTTACCGTGTATCATGCGGGGTGGGTATGATAATGTTTCCATCTAGAATGGATGAAACAAAACATTAATGAAGATAATAAATGGGCTTTTAAAGAATGAAGATGCATGTTTGATGATTTATATTGTACTCTTTTATCCTTGTTAAATGTTGTGGATTTTGTGGGATTATGTCCACTGAAAATCATGGAACTTTGTGGAATTTACTTTCACACTAATGGACCCTTGTCTTATGATGATTTAATGGTTGTAACGTGGAAATTGGTTAATAATGTAAACTCGGATGATTAAATGAACAGACAGTGAACTAGAATGCTTGTGTAAACAGCCCTATTTACCAAATGAAAAGTATAAACTCAATTAATGGTGTGTTGGAATATGGAAACTCTCTTACTCTGTCTTGGAAATATGTGTGGTTGTTCTTCTTGATTCTTGCGGGGTGACATGGATGGGGATGGGATCCCATATTGTGGTACACCTAGCGGTTTGGGGATCTGAGGCTGTGTGTGGCCATATTGTGGGGCTTGGATTGGTTTTAGTACTTTGAGGTATCTCATTGATCCCTTTTTTGTGACCTTACAAGAGAACCAGGTATAAATGCTTAAATTGTTGGTTGGATATTTTTTTCCTTGGCTTATGGCTATGCCTGTTAGTTTCCCAGTAGTGAAGAATTACTTAAATGTAATCACTTGAATATGAAAACAAGAATGTGTTCAATGGGAATTTTTTTAGAAATAGTTGTGACTTGGCTGTGGATGTTGTGATTTTTATGAATGAATAGTAGCGAGGGTATTTGTGTATAGTCTAGTTTTGGAATCCCTAGGTTAGGATGAGTTTTTGTTTACATATATGTATAATTTAGTTCTTATGTTTCTTATTCGTGCCCCACCCAAGTTGAGAACTTAGTGCTGAACACCCCCATTTCAATGGGAGAGGGGTTTTTTACCAACACTCCTATGAGTGGATGGTTATTATATCCTTTACCCCCTTTCTTGAGTATCCCAATACTCTTCAGGTAAGCTATGATGGCCTGAGGTCTATTATAGCCCAATATTCTTCAGGTAGGGGACATTTTGGTGGTTATCCCAAGTGTGTGCAGGTGGGTTGTTTCCCATGTGTCTTCGAGATGATGACCAGGTGTCTTCATGCATGACAGTAGTTGTTTTAGCCTAGGTGTTTTTGGGCATGGATGTATTTGTTCTGGAACAGGTGTTTGTGGGCATGGTTACGTGTGGTTGTTGTGTCCCAGCTGTGTGCGGGCCGGATGTGTGGTTGTGGTGGCCCAGGTGTGTGCAGGAGGGGTATGGAAGTGGGACTGCAGTGAGAATGGCGGGGGAGGTATGATGTGTATGGAATTTTTAATAACTACTGAGAAGTGGTGTGGGGTACCCAAACATTGATGTGTTATTAATATTACATTACTTGACTTTCATTAATTGGGGAGTGTGGCTTGGTGAGGTTTAGGTGGATAGTTTCCTTATTAGATTCTTGGTCATCTCCTTTTCTCACGGGTCATTTGAATGCCTCCCCACTTGTACATGAGATATTTTGGTCTTCCCTACTGAGTATACCTGTAAACTCAACCTACGTATATAAAACTACTTTCAGGTTTTGAGGAAGACTTCAAGGATCGTTCAGGACTGTACTAGTTCAGATGTTGGTAAAATATCTGTTTCTATTTTTCTTTTCTTTTGGGTACTTCATTTGGAGTTTTCTTGTACATTTTAGTACTTATTATTGGAACATTCATATGGGAATGGATTGTTTTGTCTTTACTTTTACTCCTAGTTTTGGTGTTGTTTGTGATTTACTATCTTATCGCTTGATCTTACTAAATAAAAGGGTAATGCCTTCCACTTTTGCATGTGATTCTATACCCTTGGATCTAGTCGCCACTCCGGGATCTATTAAAGGCTGGTCTCTGAGGTCATTATCTCTCCTTCAACTTGAAGAAGGAAGGGTCTGGAAATTTGTTATCCTTTCCCTCATCATGGTGAATGCGGGTCATTATATAATGGTATCAAAGGAGTGGCTGAGAGATAGGATGGAGCTCGAGGTTAGCCACAGTGAGGATTTCATGGTATGGTAGGGAAAAAGTGTTTAGAAACCTTGGCGCATGAAATTGGCCAAAGAAGACTGACTTGGACATGAGATTTTAGCCCCCCCGTGACCCGATGCAAGGACTCTGGTCCAACCGAATGACCAAGTGTGGCTACACCGATTACAGGGTAGAGACCCTAGGAAAGGTACATGCATCATAATGACTTGTGTTTTTGTCTGTCTTGGGTATTTTTTCGATTTAAAATGATTAAGAACACAAAGAAAAAAAATTTAAAAAGAAATATACTTCACTACTTGGGATTAGGAATTCCATGTTTACCATGCAGCTATGGCACCTGGATGATGACCATGAGTGGAGTGGGTGATCGAGGCCCATGGGGTTGATTTGGCTGATCGACAGAGGGCCAGAAGAGAGGAAGAAGATGATCAGTGTCCTAAAACACTTCATTCATTTCAGTGGTAGACCCTCAGGAAGTACGAGGGAAACGTCTCAGATATGGAGATAGAGAGGTTGATAGAGGAGCTGGTGATATATTTCAGCTTGATTCGTGCTCCAAAAGATTACTGAGTTCCTCTGTATGTAATCAAAATTAGGGGTGCAGTGCGTCAGTGGTAGATGCTCAATCTTGAGGAGAATAAGGTAGCTGGGGTTTTGTTGACTGACTTCGAGAGGGAGTTCCGAATAGAATTCCTCTCCTCCATAATGAAGGCGGAGAAGAGGCAAGATCTACTCTCCCTTCATTAGGGGATCATGTCAGTGAGGGATTTGGGGATAAATTTCAAGGATCTTATTAACTTTTCTCTGGACCTCTTTCTAGATGAGGAGTCTCAGGTGAGAATTTTAGAGGAGGAACTATAACCTTTTCTTTAGTATGCTGTTACTCCCTTCACTCTACTGATATAATTGGAGGTCTAGAATAAGGATGAAGTAGTAGAAAGGATGATCACTCTGGGAGGTGTGCTGAAAGAGGGGATCTAGTTGGTCTTGTCAAAGGGAAGGCCATCAGCAGTATGCCTCCAGCGTCAGGGGCATCCAGGTTTTAGCCAGTAGGGAGAAGGCCCCAACATGTCCATTTTAGGTCTCTCATTCCTCGCCCTTTATTTTCAAGCCCAAGACTGATATGCTTCATCTGTGGAAGCCTTGGGAACCTTCAAAATCAGTTCCCGGACCGAGTGAAGTACAGTGGGGGTGGGCCATTTCAGTGCCCACCTCAGCAGTAGTAGTTTCTAGCTAGGCACATTCAGCAGCAACAATAGGGATAGTGAGATCCTACTCCTTCGAGAGAAGATGTTGTGGGTGGAGGCCGACCTCCGGGAAATCCTCAAAGACCTCGACCAGGGCATGGTATGGGAGGATGTCATCAGCCGAGGGGTATAGGAGCTGGGCACTGGTAGTTACATGCCGTAGAGGCAGCAGTTCCAGCAGGGTCGAAAGTCATTCGAGGTATGATCATCTTGTTCAGTACTCCTTCTTCTGCCTTGTTTGATTCAAGAGCTTCGAACTCCTTTGTTTCACCCAGTCAAGCCCATTATTTGGGTCTATAAATAGATAGACATTCTATGCCCCTAATTTTGAGTACGCCAGTCAGAGGTCAGACCTTCTTGTCTTGTGTTTTCTAAGGATGTAGACTGATGTTGGGACAACATCAGTCTACTGTGGACCTTCTTTTGATGCAGATGCATCCATATGATGTCATTCTAGGAATCTATTGGCTGTTCTCTGTATATGCTATTATCGACTGCTTCCAAAGAAGGATCATGTTTTCTAATGTTGATGAAAAAAGTGAAACCTTTTTCGGCGAGTGAGATTTCCTAGAGGACACCTAGCGAGTAAAACCCCTTTTTTCCTTGTTATCCAAGCTGACAGTAGAGTTGTAAAATAAAGAGATGGTGGATTTCTCGGGGATTGTCAGTGAGTTCAGGGATGTTCTCCCTGAGGAGGTGGTGAATCTACCCCCTCGATGTGACGTTGAGTTTGGGATAGACTTGAAACCTGGTTCCCTTCCAATTTCGATGGATCCCTATCAAATGGGGCCTTATGAGCTAGGGGAGTTACAGATTCAAATTGATGATCTGATTTAGAAGGGTTTTGTTTGACCAAGCATGTCACCATGGGGCACTCCGGTCTTGTTTGAGAAGATGACAGATGGTGGTCTCAGGCTATACATAGACTACAAGAGACTGAATCAGGTAAAGGTCAAGAACTGTTACCATATTTCGAGGATATATGATCATTTTGACCAGTTGAAGGGGGAAGGATGAATCTCCAAGATCGACCTGCAGTCAGGATATCACCAGTTGGGGGTGAAGGAGGGTGACATCTCGAATACTTCCTTTAGGTGTAGATATGGGAACTTTGAGTTCATTGTCATGTCGTTCAGTGTTACAAATGCACCAGCCATGTTCATGGGGCTTGTGAACACCATCTTCTAGGAATATCTGGACCAGTTCTTAGTCGTTTTTATTGACAACATCCATATATACCCACGTTCAGAGGAGGATCATGCTGAGCATCTGAGAATGGTTTTAGAGGTCCTCCGACAACACCAGCTCTATGGGAAATTGTCCAAGTGCAAGTTCTGGACACGAGAAGTGCACTTCCTTGGACACATGGGGTCCGAGCAGGGATAGTAGTGGACCCGTTGAATTTTGAAGTGGTTGTTTCATGGGAAGCACAAAAAAACGTGGCAGAAGTTCATAGTTTCCTAGGTCTAGCAGGTTTCTATCGAAGGTTCATACCCAACTTATCCTAAGTTGCAGCACCTTTGAAATCCTTGTCCAAGAAAGACTAGGCTTTTATATGGAGTTATTGGTGCCAGGAAGCCCTCATTTACCTGAAGGGGATGCTGGTAAGTGCCCCAGTACTGAGCTTTCCAGAAGAAGTAGTGACATTTGAGGTGTTCTATGATGCTTCATGCCATGTCTTGGGTTTTGTGACGATGCACTAGTAGGGGGTGATCTTTTATGGGTCTAGGTAGTTACATCCTCATGAGCATAACTATGACAACCATGAATTGGATTTTGCAGAGATAATGTCTATACTAATGTTTTTGAAGCACTACCACATTAGGGAGTGCTTCGTGGTCTTTACAGATCACAAGAGCTTGAGGTATATCTTCTCCCAGTGGGACCTGAACTTGTGGCAGTAGAGGTGGATGGAGTTTCTTCATGATTATGAATTTGAAATCTTCTACACTGAAGGAATGGGTAATGTGGTGGCTGATTCCTTGAATAGGAAGTCACAAAGGTTGTGGATTGAGAGTCGGTAGGTGCTTGGAAGGCAATGGGGGAGTTGGCTGCGCTGCACTTGGACGCAAGGGTGGAGGGTGGCAGAGGCTGTCTGTCCCAGATGATAGTGTAGTACTCTCTGTTGAAGTAGGTGGTGGATTCTCAGTGGGGGGACTTAGAGGGTGAAGTGATGCACTATTGGGATAACCAAGGAAATGCTCCGAAAGGGTGGTCAGAGGATGGTCAGAATCAGATTCTTTTCTAAGGGAAGTTGTTTGTTCGAGAGACAATGTGCGGGAGAGTTCTTGGTGAGTTCCACAACTGAACCCTGATGGTACATCTAGAAGTTTCCAAGACATACCAGGGCTTAAGGGGTCAATTTTTGTGGCCTGGGGTGAAATGGGAAGTGGAATAGTTTGTGGAAAAGTGCCTCGTGTGTCAACATGTGAAGGCTAAACACCATGCCCCAAGAGGTCTGTTACACCCTTTAGATGTCCCCGAGTGGAAGTGGTATGAAATCTCGATGGATTTCATTATGGGACTTCCCAAATGTCAAGGGGGTTGCGATGCTATATTTTTATTGGTGGACCGACTGAAAAAATTAGCTCACTTCTTGGAAATCAAGGATTCGATTGTGGTGGACTCCCTAGCACAACGGTTCGTGGAAGAGGTGGTGCAGTTTCAGGGAGTTCTGAGGACCATAGTCTCTGATTGGGATACTTGGATTACCTCACGGGTCTAGAAAGGATTGAAACATACTTTTGGAACCCAACTATGCCTTAACACTGCTTTCCACCCCCAGATAGATTAGCAGACAGAGCGCACCATCCAGAAATTGAAGGATATGCTAAGAGATTGTGTTTTGGTGTTTGGGAGAATGTGGGTGCGACACTTGCCTCTAGTAGAGTTTTACAACAACAATAGATATCACTCTACCATTGGAATGGAACCATTCGAATCTTTGTACGAGAGGTCATGTTGCTCACCAGTGTGCTAGAAATAGCTCAGGGAAGCAAGTGTTATTCGCCCAGAGGTAGTGTAGAGCACAATGGAAAAGGTTCAGCTTGTGTGTGAGTGGGTGAAGGTGGCCCAAGACTAGCAGAATTCATATGATGATAGTAGGTGGAGACCCTTGGAGTTCGAGGTCGGGGAACATGTGTTATTAAAGGTCTCCCCTCAGTGTGGGTAACAGAGGTTCGTTAGGGGGAGTAAGATTTCTCCTAGGTTCGTTGGACTATTCGAGGTGTTGCGGTGGGTCAGCGAAGTGTCTTATCAGCTAGAACTACCACAACCACTAATGAGAGTCCACGATGTTTTCCATTTCTCCCAGCTTCTTCGATATCTACACGATGACTCCTATGTCATTGAATGGGGAGAGTTGGTATAGGGGACGACACTACATTCCTAGAGATACCAATGGTGATCGAAGGCTATGAGGAAAAGGTGCTCTGTGGAAGAACCATTCCCTTAGTTTGTGTGTTGGGGAGGAATGGTGGCCTCGAGGAGAGTACCAGGGAATAGGAGGCACAAATGTGTGCCCTGTACCTAGAGATCTTTTGAGTTTTTTCCATTTTGTTTCAACTTTTTTGGGATGTATTAGTTGACCTTGTTAACTATGAAATGAGTTATTTTCCTTGTTCTCTGAAAGTTTGTGAAGAGTCATTACTGTGAAAAGGGTAGGACCTAATCCAAAATCAAGACACATTAAATTGGATACGATTGAACCCGTGGATGTGAGTCAGTGCCACCGAAAGCGGATAGTATATTGACATGGGGGAAGGGACTCCATAATATATATGACTGGACGATGTGAACTTATATGTTGTGTAGTTACTTGAGGGAGAGGTGTTCCTAGATGTCAATGAGGTTTTCTCTTGAGAGGTATCTTTCGAGGTGGTTGTTCGGACCCCTCTTTTCCCTTTGGGTATAGTTTGATTCTTAGGAGAGAGAATACTTTGAGAGGTATCTAATGTAATGGCTCTGGCAATGACTCATTAAATGAGTTTTCCAAAAACTCAGTTCCACCAAACGGTTCCACCTCAATGGTGGCACCAGTCACAATATCACACAAAAATGGTGGCCCCGCTTACAGTGGCACCGTGACAGTGACATGTTGATGGTGGCACTGTAATGGTCTCACCTTCAGAATCACACACCAAAGCGGTGGCACTGCTGACGGTGGAACCATAATGGTGGCACTATGAAGGTGGCACCGTAGGGGTGGCATAGTGATAGTGGCACTGTAACGGTCACACAAAGAACTAGTAGCACTGCTTACAGTGGAACCATGATGGTGGCACCATGACAGTGGCATCGTGATAGTGGCACCACTTATGGTGTCTCACCAAATGGTGTCCCACCCTTGTTTCTTTTCCAGTTTCACTCCTGTAATGTATCTTTTGATGTAAAAGTGTTTTAATACCCCTTTCAAATCTATTTAAGTCCCATAAATGATATCTAAAATCCCCCAAGATCCGGGTGACACTTAAATTACCAAAAGGTGTGGATTTTCCTCAGTGTTAGACCATTTTCCCATAATTTCCTGTTCCACCCCTATTACGCATTTTCCTCGAATTAAAAGAAACCTTTTAATGCAAAAACATTATGGCCACCTATTTAATGAGAATTATTAAATTACAATTAATTCCATCATGTGTAATCATCCAAACATCAGGAGAAACCACAATCTTCCTTTAATCCTTTCAGGATTTTGATATCCGGTAACTCCAGGATCTCACCTTTTTATCACACATGAATTCTTTTCTTCGGGGCTGGTATTTTTTCCTTCTTCTCCTTGGTGCGATTGGAGTCCCCCTTCTAGAGGAAAGTGGTGCGCCTATGCAAGAGATTTAGTACCCACTCTTGGTGCCCTCGGAGTTCATCCTTTTCAAGTCGCGCATACCCAGGTTGTGGTGCTTGGAGAGAAACATCGATAATTTATCATCTAGGTATGGCTATTCATTTGTCTCTATTTACTTTATATCATGAGGGGTGGGTATGATAATGTTTCCTTAAAAAATGGATGAAACTAAACCTTAATGAAGATAATAAACAGACTTTTAAAGAATAAAGGGGTGTGTTTGATGATTTCTACTGTACTATGTTATCCTTGATTATATGTTGTGAATTTTATGGGCATATTTCAACTAAAAATCAGGTCCATTGGTGGTCTTTCCTTGTGCACTAATGGACCCCTATCTTCTGTGATGATTGAATGGATGTAACATAGAAATGGGTTTCTCACGTAAACTTGATTGATTAAATGAATGACCAGTGAACAATAATACATGTGTGAAAAATCTGGTTAACCAAATGAAAAGAGGAAACTCAATGAATGGTGTGATAGAATCTGGAAACTCCCTTACAATGTCTTGGAAATATGTCTGGTAGTTCTGCTTGATTCTTGTGGGGTGATGTGGATGGGGATGGGATACCCTATTGCGGTTCAGTTGTTTGTTGTGGATCTGAGGTCATGTGGGGCCGTATGGTGGGGATTGGTTTAGTTCAATTACTTTAAGGGTTCTCAAAGATCCCTTTTGTTGTTGTGACTTTACAAGAGAACCGAATGTGAATTCTTAAATTTCTACTTGGATTTTGTTTCTTTGATTATGGATATGCCTGTTATTTTCCCAGTAGTTAAGAATTACATAAATATAATTACTTGAATATGAAAACTATAATGGGTTTAATGGGAATTGTTTTCCAGGAATGAGTTGTAACTTGGCCGTGGGTGTTTTTCTTTTTATAAATGAATAGTAACATGGGTGTTTGTGTATAGGATGGTTTTGGAACCCCTAAGTTGGTATGAGTGATTTTTTAACTATATGTATAATTTAGTTCTTATGTTTTTTATTCGCACCCCACCCAAGTTGAGCACTTCGGGCTGAACACCCTCATTTCAATGGGGGAGGGTGTTTTTTCCCAACACTCATATGATTGACTGATTGTAATCTCCTTTCCTCTACCGTTCCCAAGTAGCCCAAGTTTATTTGGGAAGGCTGTGATGTCCTGAGGTCCATTATAGCCCAAGATTATTTGGGTAGGGGAAGATGTGGTGGTTGTCCTTGGTGTGTGCGGGTGGGTTGTTTCCGAAGTGTCTTCGAGATGAGGCCCAGGTGTCTTCAGGTGTGGCAGTAGTTGTTCAAGCCCATGTGTTTTCGAGTATGGCAGTAGTTGTTCTAGACCAGGTGTTTACATGTGTGGTTATGTGTGGTGGTTGTGACCTAGGTGTGTGTAGGTAGGATGTGTGGTTGTGGTGGCCCATGTGTGTGCGGGTGGGGTTTGGCAGTGGGACTATGGTGAGAATGGAGGGGGAGGTCTGATGCATAAGACTTCTTTAATAACCAGTGGACAAGTGGTGTGGGGTACCCAAACATCGATGTATTATTACTATTACATTAATTGAATTGAGTTATTTGGGGAGTGTGCCTTGTTGAGGTTTGGGGGAATAGTTTCCTTATCAGGTTCTTGGTTATCTCCTTTTCTCACAGTGGATTAGAATGCCTCCCAACTTATACACTAGAGCTATTGGTTTTCCCTATTGAGTATACTTGTATACTCACCCTACGTATATAAAACTTATTTCATGTTTCCAGGAGGACTTCACAGATCATGTAGGACTGTACTAGTTCAGACGTTGGGACAATTTCTGTTTCTATTTTTCTTTTCTTTTGGGTATTTCCTTTGGAGTTTTCTTGTAATTTTGTAGCACTTATTATTAGAACAAGCATTTGGGAATGATTTATTTTGTCTTTAATTTTACATCCAGTTTTGGTGTTGTTTTGGATTTACTATCTTATCTCTCGATCCTACTAAATAAATAGGGTAAAGAATTCCATTTTTTTGTGTTATTAAATACCCTTGTTGCTTTTCGCCACTCTAGGATCTATTGAAAGCGGGTCTTGGGGGTCATTATCTCTCTTTCAACTTGATGAAGGAAGGGTCTGGAAATATGATGTCTTTTCCCTCATCACGGTGAAGGCTGGTCGTGACAAATTATATAAGTATAATTATTTCATAAGTATCATATATAAACATTAAACCCATCATAATATCCATCCATTTAATATGGTGATGGGAAATTAATTGTATCTCTACTTGGAGATGGTAAGATGTACATACAATCAATCGATATTTTCGCATACCATTTGGTGGAAAGAGAGATAATAACGGTGGCTTAATAATTATAATAGAATTTATTTATATTTAAATTATTGAATTTATTATTTTATGAATAATTTAATTGATTTAAATAAAAAAGTGTATAATTATAAATAAAGTTACAAATTAAGGAGATTACCTCTACTTTAAAATAACTCCTTTATATATCCGCTTAAGGGTTATAGGGTCGGTATATTGAAAAAAAGAACCCATATAATATTTCAAGAGGATTTTATAAGAGAATATAACATATTTTTGTAAATATATATGGCTTAATGTTTTGTGAAGAAGAGAAAATGGGAGTTCTATTTTGTAATTGAGGGGAGGGGGACTCTTGGAATTTCATAAAATAGTAAATTAATATAAATTAATTTCAAGGATTAAATGTCTATAAATTGATATTAATAGACTTATATATGATTATTAGTTTAAATCATCTAATATAATTAATTTTTAAGATGTTTTGATCACATTTTTACTCTTATAGTTTTATAACCCTTTTTTTACCCTGTTGATAATATCATAATATTAAATTTGTATACACTTTAAGGGTTATAAATCTTACTATATAATAAAAAATACCAATAAATGGAACATGTATTATATTTAAAAACATATCCAATTTATGTAGCTGAATCTAGGATATTTATGAAATTTATATCATTTAATAAAATATTATTTATTATTAACTATCATTAATGTCATTTTTGACTCTATTCAATTAATTTAAATATAAATACATCAAGAAAATGGTGAATTAAGAATATAATTATTTAATACATAAATAATGTATCATATATATTTATCAAATTCCTAGTATATATTAAATCATTAAAATTATATCACTTTTATTTTTTAAAACATAATTCACTTTATTTTTATATTAGTTGAATAAATATTTTTTTAGAATTTCACAATTGTTTGGAGTAATTATATAATTTATATAATTTATAAATATATTTATATCATGAAAATAATATCATTAAAATAAAAATGGATATTAATATTCATTCATAACTTTCATTTTCTCCTATATGGATAGATAAGATATATTTAGAACTAAGAGAGTGAGATTTTGAAGCTTTTATTACTTTCAATATTATATAGATCATTTTCATGGAAAAGTGTCCATTAGAAAAATAAATTTCAACACTAATGTGATAATGATTTAATTAAGTCAATTAAATATAAAATATGATGAAATCATATGTTTGTATCACTTAGTTTTAACCTTGATTATCCTGATTTACCCTTTACTAAGGTTATATTTTTTTATAAAATTCTTATTCCTGTTGAGAAAAAAGTGAACTATTTAATAAATTTGAAACTCTTAATTAAAATTATGTATTAAATTTTATCAAATTCAATTTCTAAATGTTTTTGATTTTTTTAAATGTGAGTGAAAATGTGATGAAAATCACATTTTAGAAAAATAATGTTTTAAAAATAAAACATGATTTATTATTATAGAATGTATAGAGAAAATAATATTTGATGAATTTTAAGAAAAAATATTGGATATATAATATATTAATTTAATTTAAATTATTCATCAGAAGCTATTAATTTAATTTGTCTTGATAAAAACACATTGCATGCATAAAAGGATTTTTCTATGAAAAATTCCTTTTTACATATTTTTTCCAAATGTAAACATAAAATTGATTAAAATAACATTAAATTGATTATTCAAATTATATAACTGTTAATTTTAATTTAAAACAATTATAAATAAAATTTAAATATTGTACATGCTTGAAATAAAATACATCTTTCAATAAAAATGAGTATTTTTCACCATTTATTGGAAAATCAGTCATTTGAGAGAAATATTTTAAATTCACTGTAAGAAAATGTTGAGATGATTTTTTTATAAATTTATTTATTTTTGTTAAATATAATTTATAAAATTTTGAAAATTTAAATATGATATTTTCTAATAAAAAATAATAAAAATCATTTTGTAGGATGTTTATTTTTTAGTCATAATATATATTTTTGGGAAATTGAATGAATATTTCTTAAGAATTATTTAATACATTTATATTGAGTATAATAATTTGATATATATAATATTGTATTAAATTTTATTCATACCATATAATTTAATGAAATGGATATAATTTTTAGATAAAAATATTGTAATAATATATAATAGTTTGTTTAAACAAAGTATTACATTTAATGAAAGCTATCTAGGAAATAAAAATATTTAAATAGAAACATTTTATAAAATATTAGGGTAATAAATTATCCACCCATTTAATAAATATCTTACCCACAATTTGAAATTTTGACCAATAATTAGTGGTTTTGTTTTTAAAAGGCATTTTTTAAAAACCCATAACATAACAAAGCTTGATTCAACACCCCTTAAAAATAGGTAAAGGGAAATACAATAGTGTCCACAAAACTAAGTTTCAATCTGGGAGAACATTAGGGGGAAGTGAAATTATGGACATAGAAGAGAAAAATAACACCCAAGGACTAATAGATAGTGATGGATAAAATTTTTATTATAAAATTAACAACAACAAAAACATAAATAAATAAGGGTGTTAAAAGAACACCAATTCATCAGAATTGAAGGGTATATGAATTTTTTTTCTCAGTATCCTTTTCCCTAGAGTTAAGACATTATATTACAGTCTAGAGTTAGAAAATAAGGAAATATACTTACTATACATATAGACATTCATCCTTTAACAAATTTACACTAAAATATAATATTTTTATCCAAACAATGAATATTAGATATGATTTTTATGACATAATGAATCATATAAACTTCTAAAAGATCAAAAAATTATATAAGATAGTCCTCTTATTTTTATGAATTAACCAAAATAAAACATGTTTAGAGAAGGATAATTCTCAAAATTAATAAACCAACACATCAAAAAAATACATCATTAATCTCCAAAACCACAAATACATCAATAACCTCCACATTAAAGTGTATTAATCTTAATGAACATATTACTCCCTTTAGCTAAAAGCATCCAAAAAATTTAATTTCATTCTTCCTAAAAAATATTTCCATTTAAATAACTTATTAAACTAAAGGGTTACATATACCTGAACCTAATAAAACATCTCCCAAATATAATTAATTTCTATGCTATATCACTATATAATCTTAAAATTATGAAAACTTCACCAAAACATCATGAATAAAATTTAGATACCAAAAATTATGGTAATCCTTAACTTGACCATAAATATCTCCAAATATAAAACCTTATAAATGAATCACTTTTAAACCATCATGATTATCTATATCCTATAATCCATTAGACCATAATTTACTTAAAATCAATTTTTTTTCTAACCCAAAATGATTATCCAAACCTAAATTTAAAATTCTTCTTAATTTCCAAAAAAAGATTTAAATTACTTAAAAATAACATCAATTAAAACATTAAAATGGTGGTGTTCATTCCATTGATCTTATGATCAGTAATAACATTATAAACCCATGATTGTATCCATAATATTTATATTAACATCACATGTAAACATACATGATTCCAAAAAGTAACCCAAACCTTATTCCTCAAATAAGTCCAAAAAATATTTAATATAGCACATAAATTTGAAAATTTAATAAACCTCATAAAACATTGCATAAATCACTGTTTCATAAACTAATAAATTTCAATATCACCCATACTATCCTTCCAATCTCAATCATCTCTTTATTAAAATTAAAATATGTTTTCAAAATCTTCAGCGGAATAATCCATAATTCTTTCATGACTCTTAATATCAAATTTTCATTGATATAACAATTTAAATACATAATTATTGAATTAAAATACATATATTCACAATTATTTTATCCTTATGGGTCATTACTTGGATTATTAGTTATCCTTTTCATTAGATAATTGGCTCAGATCATTCCCATATTCCCCCAACACAAGACATTGAACAATAAGTAGTAACTTAAGATGATATTCATTTTTATTTATGAAACTCTTCATTTTTTACTTGGTAATTACTTTCTCTATGACCTTAGTTTTTGCATATAAAACATATTCTTTTTTTCCTTTGAGACTTTCACCTGAGTGCTTCTTCCCACATTCTCTACATATAAGAAGTTGAGTCATTTTTCCTCATTTTTTCCACCACACAATCTCTCAATGAACCCTATGCTTTTATTCTTATGTGAGTATGAGAGTTTGTTAAGGGGAATGTTATTAATCATATATCTTGATAAATGTTTAGTCATAATCACTAGGTTTCATATTCCATATATTGTTTCATTATGTTCCTCATGAGGAAAATCATTCCATTGACTGTTATTATTAACACAAATCCTCTTGGTTCTAACCATTTAATAAAACCAAAAATTATAGTGTGAGAAAAAATAATCATATTGAGATATCATGAAAAAATCCTTTATAGGATGTTTAAATCATGACACCTATTTTTCAATCTATGAAACCATAGGTTTAGCCTAGGTTATCCATGATTATTTCCAACACTCTAGGATGTTATCCTACACTGAGGCTTATCACTATGAATCTCACAAATGTTTTCTCATCCTAGATTCTAATGGTCATCTAATTTTTATACGAGACTAACTATATAAACCCTTACTTTTCATAAATATAAATCACATCATAATTAATGAATTATTATTACATAACATAAGGGTCCATGACGAAATCATATAGGTCTAGTGACTTTGTACACCTGGGCCCAAAAAAAACTAGTTCATTAGAGTATCCATTTATGTTCTATATAATTTGAACTATTCATAGACATATCATTTATAAAAAATTAATTCATGACCTAGGATAGGAAACATAAAAAATGTTGAGCTCAAATGCCTAGTAAGGGTAAAAAAGGGGATATCAATGATCACATAAGTATAACACGGAATAAGGTTATGATAACATGATCTTAACATTATAAATACATACCCTATATATCATATATCATAATACCAACTCATAGAAAAATCATGGAAGCTTATAATAATTGAATAATAATGGAATAAAAGAATAATAGCCAAGAGAAAATAAATTTGGTATAAGTCATATATTTGTTATAGCCACATAAGTATATAAAATAATTTCCCTATTAGTAAAGGGTCAATTAAATGACTGCCATAGTGGAATGGGTTCACTTAAAAAATGATCATATTAGTCAAGGTTCACTCCCAATATTTTCATAGTGGACAAGGCCCCTTTCTTTATTTGGTATATTACCCATTCCATTTCTAAAACTTTATGAGATAACAATATTTACCCAATGAATTCGTGGGAGATATAGGTTTCACCCATAATTGGTTATATATAACAAGAATTATTGGTTATAACATAACCATCATATTTATTTATAACACAACGTACATCCTTTTTTATAACATAACCTCTATAAAATAATCAAAATCATACATCTGTGTTTCACATGATTATAAAAAAATCATCATATAAGAACCCATAAAAATTAAAGGGTTTCACAAAAATGTAATCATAGAATAACCCATGGGAAAGGAATGAACGTCATAAAAAATTAATATTTTCATCATAGCATAACCTGTAGAAAAGGAATGAGTTTTATAAACATTTTATTTTTTCATCATAGCATAACACATAAAAAAGTAACGTGCTTCATAAAAATTCCATCATTACATCATAGCATAACCCATGGAATGGGAATGAAATTGATAAATGTCTTATTGTTATAAACATAAATAGTTCAGAGAAAGATTAAGGATTTTATTATTTAATTGTATTCCAAATTAAGCATAATGTTAATCAACAGTTGTTTTCTTTATTGAATATAAATACCATTAAAATATCAATAAAACATTATTGAAGTAAAATAACATTCTATTTTCAAATCACTAATTCATATTTTTTTAAAATAAATAAAAATATCATGGAAAAAATTTTATATTAAAATTTCTATAAAAACCTATAAAGGAGTTTCAAATCATTGATTGGTCATGATAATAAGAATTTTTTTCATGCTGTATAAGCTAAAATTAAATATTTGATTTACATTATTGAAAAAATAAAAAAACTACCTCATTCAGAAAAAAACATGTAGATTAATTCTGAACCATTTTATAAAAATTTGAGCATGGGTAAAAATTAATTTAACAAATCCTAGGAGAATAATAAAATGATTCTTTAAATGATTTATTTGAAATTATGGATATGATAGAAATATGATTTTCATCTGAGGAGAGAAATAATGTCAATTTTCAAAAAAAATATTTTCAGTTTATTAATAACACATGTTTAAGAAAATGAAATTAAAAAATCTCTTTTTATAACACCCTAGTATGTTTTTTTATTTTATGTATTCACCATTCATATAAATATAATAGTTATTGAAAACAAAAATAGGAGTAGAACATGATAATTTTATTTAAATTAGAATATGAAACTTTTACTTAATGTAGAACACAAAGCCCAAAAATTAATACATGGAAACCATAATTCATGGAGGTCTGAAACTAGATGTTCAAACTCATTACAGGTGCTAATAATATATGTGGACCTGTTTCTAAGAACATAAGAAGTGAAATATCATAACCTAACACACTAGGATCTGACATGAGAATAACCGCTAGGTCTAGGGAGACAATGATGACACAAAGAATTGGGGGAATTATTAGAATCATCTACATAAGAAAAAAACTTCAAAGAAATTATTCTTTAGTAAAATAATGTCTATACAAGATATTTATATGCTATCTAATATGAAACATTGGTTTATAGTCGTTGAGGTTAAAAAAGGGGCAAATAATAATGATATATCCATTAAAATACTTTTATAAAATATACATATAATAAAATTTACAATGAATAAATTTTAATAAAAACAATAATAATAATGTTTGATTATATTATATTATAGAAAATAAATAATGAAATTATGATTTATAAATCTAACAAAATATAAGTATATTATTAATCAAACAAAAAATTGTGTTGGTTTTATTTATTATGTAGAGAGATATATATAACTAGATCTATACAAAAAAGATATAAACGATAAAAAAATAAAATAAAATAAAAAGAGTAAAAGATTCATCTTCCTTGGTACTCTTCTCCTGTAAGGAAACCATATACCCTATGAGTATCGCCAACAGACACCCTCCAGTGAACATAGCTAATGACTAGTCTCCCTGTAGACCACCATACCTACGTTGTCTGATATAAATTCCTCCGCTGTCGACCATGAATCGCCCCAAAACAATTTAATGACATCTATATATCTACATTCTATGCTTCGATTATTCTGTGAGCTATAGGAATCTAGGTATACCCTCAATTTACATTGTCCTCCTCCACAGGCCATGTGGAAGCTGACACTTCCACTTCATCTTCTTCATCTAGTATTATCTCTTACTCGTAACACCACCTGTGAGTCACATAGAAACCACCAAATTCCCCCCTCATCATTTTCTCAAAACCCTTCTAGGTCACGACATTAGTAATAATCAAAAAATCCTGTATATATATTACATTTATTGGGAGAACCACTAGTCGAACATCCGAAGTCGAAGCTGTAACATCCCAAGTAAATAAATAATATAAAATTTTCATATTTATTAATATTTTTGAATTAAATATTACTTTTACCTTAAAGGGGATGCTATGTTCTATGGCATACCCGATACACAACAATAGGTTTCTTTGAAATCTTACGTTGCACACAACATTGAGTTATAGTGAAAAATAATATAATAATATTATTATTTTAAATGGTAGTTAACACATAGCCATTGTATTGGTGGGAATGAATAGAACTAACTAATATATGACTATAATTTTTTGTTAAATTTTTTGACATTAAACAAATAAAATTTAGAGGAATAAAATAATAAAGCATCCGATTTTAAGCATAAATACTTTAATATTTTTTAAATGGTCGATTTGCTGCCTCTAGATGATGAACCCTCTTTAAATATAGTTTTGGTCACTTTTATATATTCTATTTGACAAAATAAAATTCTTATTTATAATTGGGACATCAAAATTTACTTTGGGTAAATTTTTGCTATTTTTCTGATAAAATTCAATTTTAATGAATAGTAAAAAATACTATATTTTAATTCAAAACAGCCTTTTAATATAAATTATTTATATGATTATATTTTCTTTTAAAAAGTTTTTAAATTATAATTAGATTATATTTTTACCATTTAATCCAATTTTTTTCATTATAAGTAATTTTACTTTGAAATTGGGAATAAAAAAGTGTCAATCATTTAACAGTTATTATTTTTTAAAAACACGTTTTTTGTTTTGAAAACATGAATTAATTTTAAATTAATTAATGAAAATTTTATATATTTAATTTGTTAAAATATACATCATTTTTTAATCTTAAATATCAAATATATCTTAGGCAGAAGGTTTGGTATTTTTCTGAAAAACTTCAAACTTTGATGAATAGGGAAAACACTAGGTGATAGTTAAAAAACTGACTTTTTCATTTCAATGAAATTTTACCACTTCTTTGAAATTAATTATGAAAATAAAACATAATTTTTTTTATTAGTAAGTAAAATGTGGTTCAATAAGGTGAAAATGTTTTTTTTGGTGAATAGTAAATTTTGACTTTTATTTACCGCGGTTAAAGGTAAATAGGGTAATTCTAGGTAAAAGGAATATTATAATAATATAAAATTTCCTTAAAAATTGTCCTAAAATTATTGTATGAGTCATGTCCAACCATGGGTATCTTTGGGTTAATTGTGGGATCCCATAGAGCCACTTAAGAGTTATAATGACACTTTATATTAATTAATTAAAAGTAATGACACAAACGACATAAACATATATCTTTTAGTAAATGAATTCTTACATGGAGTTATCTAAGTTATATATTACACTATAAATATTATTCATAAAGATAAAAATATTTCCTACATCATGGTATTTTTTTTATAATTTTTAGACGTTAAATAAATAAATTATTTATGACATAATAATGATGTAGTGTTTACCACATTAATTGATGATTTAAATAAATAAGATTATAAGTATTAAAATAATATCTAAAACCTGTCCAATTATTATTTTATAGTTTTATTTAGAACATGAGTCATCTTATATTTTACCTTAATGTGTTTGATACCTTTAGAAACTAGATATAATTATATAATAAAATAATATTTTCACACTTTCCTAAAGAGCCGCTCCTCCCCCTTATAAAAAGTTCTCACTTCTAACCCATTCCTAACACTTCTCAAGTCCCTTGGATTGTCCAAAAGCTTCCCAATTAATCTCCCTACATCATTATCTTACACCTAGAAGCCTTACTTCATGCATAAGGCACTTTAAGAAATCCTTTTGGTTCAAACCAAAGAGAGTTACCCGATTTTAAGGTAACATTTTCTCTTAAGTTATTTTATATTATTTTACTTCTCCAAACCCCTAAAATATTTATATTTTTTTTTATTTTATAACAAAAATAGTATCATAAATATACTAGGTTGTTTTTATGATATGTATTAGAACTACACCTACACACACCACTACCTAATGTGTAAAGAACATACTGTTTCTCTAGACGATGAACTACTATCTCACGAAACGATGTTTGTTCAAATATCTCCAATTCCCTCTCATGGTGGCCGTTATTATGGCACTATATTTATATATAATATATATTATGTTTATTTTTTCTTTATTCTTATGTATTTTACATTTATAGCATACCTTTAAGGTTTCCATTATGGATAAACACGATAATTTCATTTGAGGAAGTGCAGACTACCGCCCCCTCAAAGTGATATGACTCATTCATACCATACGTGGGACGTATAAAGGATGGAGTCAATGAAATTATATATCATATTAAACTATAAGTATAATATAACTATTTATCATTATGTTTTCATTCTATTACAATACTAAATAGAAATGAAAGTAGTGTTCATGCGTACGTACGACTTATCGTCTCCATGAACGGTGCATTTCACTTCTTATCTAAAATTGTTATGTAATGTTATAAATATATATATATACTGGATATATATGATATATATGATATCTAAATAAGGAATATCATTCTGGATATAATGTAATTTTGACCACATGGACAAATTGTAATTATAACAAGTTCATTCTTGACTGAAGTTCCGAACATCAATAAAATGTTCAATACGAACTCAAATAATTAACAAAACAATTGTTGTAACAAGGTAATAAGTGATATAAAAGGAATAATAAATTTTAAAAAGGGTCTTAATAATGTAGAAGTTAACTTATGTTTACTATTTAGGAAGAACATGTAACATACAAGACAAGTCAGACTTGAGGAAAGGGGTTTCTTATTTCACTTTTAATTCCGTGATATTTCCATTGTTCACCACTTATTTATTGCATGTGGTGTATTGTGTAATTCCATTTGATATATATTATCATTATTCTCTTTATATTAAAGGTATTATGTGATTAATTTGTTGGTTATTAACTTTTGGTCATACGACTCAATTGATTACAAAGTGGTAAGGGGTTTTTATCTCACTTTTTATTCATGTGAGATTCATGCTAAATTTGATACTATTTCATTTTTTGTGGTGTTTGTAATGAATATGATTGTATTATTTTTATAATATAATTTAATATATGGGTATTTAAATCTTCATTGTATAATATTTCTTTCATGTGGTTTATGTTTTGTAAGTTACCAAATCAGTAAGGGAACTTTTTAACTAAATTTCCATTCCATGGGTTAATCTTCTAATTCTTAATTATGTCATGCTATAATTATGTGTGGAATCTCTATTTATTTATTATGATATAATTTCTACTCCCCTTTGTGTAGATGTATTTTTTATTCACATAATCACTCCATTTATATGTTCTCAAGTCATATGAACTTGCTATGTCTAATTAAACTCAATTTTCATTCATTGAGTTAAGAATCCAAGTCGTTGGTGTTGTTTTTTAAAAAATATTTTGGAATGTTATCTAATTTATTTACAATGAATATATAATCCTATTGAGTGTATTTATATTTTTCAAAAATTATTATGTAATTTATTTATCCTTAATCTAAGGATACAGTTTTTATAACGGATTTCGTCTCAATTTACATTCCATTGAGACTTCATTGTTGTTATGAACTAATTCACACTTATATGGTGCAAATACTGTCCTTTGGAATATTATATCATGAATCCATTTATTATCATGATATTATAAAGTTATAATTAAATGTTATTCCTCCATTTTTTATTCAATAGTCTCTCATTTTGTTATAAACTATTTAACTAAAATATCTTTTTAAAAGCTTTAAAGATTTATTCTTCTAAATCATTCCCATTAATGTCCATGTTTTAAAAATAGTTTTAAGGATTTATTTATATGGACATGAATGTTTTGAAATTAAAATTTATTTCAAAATCTTTTACGTGTCAGGGAACACTTTGATTCAAAAATCTCTTTATTAAATTTGTTAAATGGTTTTGAAAATGGTTTGATAATGTATTAATTATGTCAATATCTTGAAATGATATATTGTGATTGCAATGTGGAAAATTTAGCTTTTTTTTGTTATATGTGTTATGAATATTTTAAGGTTATTGGTCATTGTTTACGTATATGGGTAGTTCTATGATAAACCTTTGGCACATGAGCTCGAGATAGATTTCCAATGCATTGGGTCACATGATAGAGGTTAACGTGAATGTTTCTCCTAAGAGATTTAGGGAATATACTATGATGGGTATTCCAAATGTAACTACCTATGCATCTATGAAAGCTACAATGTAATTATGTTATGAATTCCATAATTTACCTTTATGATTTATGATTTTTTGTGTTATTCATAAATGTTATGATTTCATGAGGTATGTTATGATTGTAAAGTATGTTTTAATTGATTTGTATTTATTGATGGGTTAATGTTTCCTTTTATTATTTTATAACCCTTACTGAGATTTTTATAATCACCTCATGTTTTTTAAATTCTTTTCACAGGATTTAAAGATGAATAGTGTCAAGGATGGGATCAAGGAAAATTCATGATGTCTAAAACTTGGAACTAGACATGTTATTTTTTAGAGTTTTTATTTTATGAAAAAATGGATACTGAGTAGAAGTGTCTACATGTAATTTTCAAGTTTATATGTAATAGATATGGCCTAATTCTCTAAAACTCTAATACTAAAAAGATCCTCAATGTGAATTATTGAATTAACTCAAGATTAAGTATTGTTTACGGTCGGTTCCTTAAAGTTGGTATCAGAGGTCGGTTTAGACAGATTTATGGATTAAGAGTTTTCTTTAAAGACATAGTTAGTCACTATATTTATTATTTCAGTTAAATCCTTATTTTGATAACTTTTTTAGATCATTGAAAGTCAGTTACAATGGAAGGAGGAGGATATCAAACAACATTCCTATCTCTTCCTGATGACATGCTTGTAATAATTATTGCAAAGTATTCTTCGGATGACTGTGAAACTTTTTCTAGCATACAACTCAGTTGAAAGAAGTTGTTTGAGATATCAAACACCTCCACTATACCCTTATATCATTGAGAATCTTGGGTTTCATTTAATCAAATCCTATTTTCACAATATTCTCATATTTTTAAGAAATGTAAATATGATCAGTGAAATTTCAAATATTTTACCATATAACAATATTTTGAAGCATATTATTATTTTGAAAATGGTGCAGAAGAAGGAGACCCTTTGCAACCTATTTGTATTTTCTATTACAATATAGTATCTCAGCACATACTTATGGTATTTTAAAAGGACCATTGATTGAAATTTTCAACTCAAATTCGGTCTGACTATTTTATAAAAGTCATGTTTTATCAGATGTTTTGAAATTATATGTAATAAAAGATTATTTTCCGAAACTATTTTTCTACAAACACCCATATGACCCAATTTGTAAAAGGTTTATTTGGATGAAAGAAGAAAATGATTTTGAAGTATCTATAAATCATTGTTGCAATGAATGGACCTTCTACCTACATGAACAATATGATGATGAAACCATATGGACACCATGATGAAGGTATGATGTTCTTTATATTATGAATAGTGTTATTTTATCATATGGAGGTGAAATAAAAAAGAAGGATAATATATATAAGGCTTCATGAATTAAGATGTTGAGGTCTTAATGTGTTGGGATGAAAATTAAAGTTATAAGAAAACCTTTTAGGTTAAATCATGTTAGAGTTATTTTTGAGTTTTATAAAAAGGAAAAACCATAATAAGAGTGACAACCCATCATTTCCAACAAGTCCATGGGAATCTAACCCACAATCGAAGGGTCACAAGGGAACATCTCTTACCATTGGCCTCTGTGAATTCTTTAGTTATTATGATTTATGCCTTTAGTTAAATGATTTGATGTATCAAGAATAAGTAGATTTTGGGAACTTATGTTTTATCAAATGTATATCCTTAGTATAGAAAAATGATTTGGTGATTAGGTGATAAAAGTTATTTTGGAAGACGTTATATATTTTTGGGAAACACTACATGCCTATGAAAAATATAATACAATGAGATCTAATTTGTGGAGTAATGGTTGAAATTTTTTATTTTGGAAGAATATATGTATTTATTTTTGACATATGGTGATTTTAGTTATTTATGGATATTATTAATCTATCCTAGAGAATATGTGATTATGTTAATTAAACTACTGTATGAGACTTTAATAGTAGTCAATGTTTGTTTTTTTGGAGATAAATGTTTAGATTTACTGTGGAAGACTATGTGATTAAATCCTTCTGAGTTTTGGGTATTAAATCTTAGTTTGATTTACTTTGAAGAATTTTACAGATAGTTGTTTATTGAATGGTATTTCTTGAACTTTGTTTTTTTTTGAATTTCGAAGATTAGGAGTAGTATTTCTTTTTATAATGGATTATCCTTTTGGAGATTATCTGATATGGTACTAAACAATTTTAGTTTTGTTTGATCTTTAAAGATAGGGGAAATATATAGTTCATCTTTTTTAGATTATGTGATACTTTAGAAGTTGATTCTAGTACTTCATGTGTGACCAAGTAATCTTGAATACTTAACATTTGGAGAAAATATGAGTTTGTGGTAGAATTTTTTTAAAGGATGACACTCTACATGACAAGTAAGTATATTTACTAACGATCTTAGTCTAGTTGTTAATAAAACTGTTCAAATCTATGAAAAGGATATTGATGAAAAAATGTCATAATCTCTCTTTTATCATCAGTCTTTTACCCAACCACAAATTAATGATATTTTTGTGGTTAACTTTCCATGACCAAGTTCTCTATCACTCTCTACTAATATTTGAGATTTAGTTTCTCTTCCATATCCATGTTTTCATGGAATCTTAGTATTTTTTGTTTTGGGGGACCAGTGTAATTCTCATACATTATTTTATAGTGATATTTTTGTTGACTCTTTTTCCGATATGAGACTTTCAATGAAGTTTCCAAGCGCAATTTAAAAATTGTGAGGATGCAATTCCCAAAAGGGAGAAGGATGTAACATTTGAGGTAAATATAGAATATAAAATTTTCATATTTATTAATATTTATGAATTAAATATTAATTTTACTTTAAAGGGGATGTTATGTTCGATGTCACACCCGATAGACAACAACTGGTTTCTTTGAAATCTTATATTGCACACAACATTGAGTTATACGGAAAAATAATATAATTATATTATTATTTTAAATGGTAGTTAACACATTGCCATTTTATAGGTAGGAATGAATATAACTAACTAAAATATGATTAGACATGTTTGTTAAATGTTTTTACATTTATCCAATGAATTTTAGAGGCTTAAAATAAAAAAGAATACGATTTTAAGTATAAATACTGTAATATTATTTAAAATTCCTATTTACCACATTTTAATAGAGAACCCTCTTTAAATATAGTTTTGGTCAGTTTTATATGTTCTATGTGAAAAAATAAAATTCTTCTTTAGAATCAGGACACCAAATTTACTTTAGGTAAAATTTTGGTATTTTTCTGATAAAATTCATTTTTAAATGAATAGTGAAACATACTATATTTCAATTCCAAATTTCCTTTTAATATAATTTATTTATATGGTTAGATTATCTTTTTAAATGGTTTTAATGTGTAATTAGATTATATTTTCACCATTTAATCCAATTCTGTTCATTGAAAGAAATTTCCCTTTGAAATTGGACATAAACAAGTGTCAATCTTTTGAAAGTTATTATTTCTTAAAAACAAATTCTTTTATTTTGACAATAGGAATAAATTTTAAATTAATTAATGCAACTTCTATGTTTTGAATTTGGTAAAATAGAAATCAATTTTTAATTTGGAATTTCAAATATATCTTTGGCTTAATTTTTGGTATTATTCTAAAAACCTTCAAATTTTGATGAATAGTGAAAACACTAAGTGGTAGTTAAAAAAACAGAATTTTTAATTTAAATGAAATTTTATCGCTTCTGTGAATTGAATTAAGAAAATCTGACATATATGGTTGTTATTAGTATGTAAATTTAATAATATAGATATAATTTTTCATGAATAGTAACTTTTTACTTTTGTTAACCACGGTTAAAGGTAAATAGGGTAATTCAAGGTAAAAAGAATATTATAATAATATAAAATTACCTTAACACTTATCCTAACATTATAGTATGAGTCGTTTCCAACCAATTCTATCCTTGGGTCGATTTTTGGACCCCAAGGAGCCACTTAAGACTGATAATGACACATTATATTAATTAATTTAAAGTAAAGACAAAAATAACTTAAACATAAATCTTTTAGTAATTCAATTTTTTGATGGGGTTATATAAGTAATATCTTTAACTATAAATATTCATTACAAAGCTAAAAATATTTACTACATCGTGGTATTTTTTTTATAATTTTTAGACATCAAATAAATAAAATTATTTATGACACAATAATGATGTAGTGTTTACCTCATTAATGGGTGATCTAAATAAATATTATAATAAATATTGAAATAATATCCAAAACCTATCCAATTATTATTAGATAATTTTATTTTGAACATTAGTCATCTTATATTCGACTTTAATGAGTTTTGGACCATTATAACCAGAATATAATTATATAATAAAATAATATTTTCACACTATCCTAAAGAGCCCCTCCACCCCTTATAAAAATCCCTCAATTATAACCCATTACTCACACTTATAAAGCCCCATGGATCATCCAAACTCTACCCAATTAATCTCCATACATCCCTATATTACACATAGAAGCCTTACCTTAGATAGAAAGTACTTCAATAAATCCTATTGGTTCAAACCAAAGGGAGTTACCTAATTTTAAGTTTATGTTTTCTATTAAGTTCTTTTATTTTATTTTATTTATCTGACATCCTAAACTATTTTTATTCCATTATTTTATAAAAAACCAATAATATAAATATAATAGGTTTTTTTATGATATGTATTAGAACTACACCTACACACGTCTCTATCTAATGGGTTAGAACATACTGTTTCTGTGGACGGTGAACTACTGTCTCAAAAAATGACGATTGTTAAAATATCTACAACCTCCTCTCGTGGTGGCCATTATGAGGGAACTATATTTATATATAATTTATGTTATTTTTATTTTTTCTTTATGCTTCTGTAATTTCCATTTACAACATACCTTTATAGTTTCCATTATGGGTAAATGCAATAATTTCATTTGAGGAAGTGTGGACTACCGCCTAATCAAGGCGATATGACTCGTTCATACCATCCATGGGACATATAAAGGATGGAGTAAATAAAATTATATATGATATTATACTGGAATTATAATAAAACTATCTATCATTAAGTTTTCATTCCATTAAAATATGAAATTGAAATGAAAGTAGCGTTCATACGTACATACAACTTACCGTCTCCATGAATGATGTATTTCATTTCTTATCTCCAAATGTTATGTACTATTGTAAATACATATATATAATGGATATATATGATATATATGATATATAAATCATTAATATAATTATGGAGATAATTTAATTTTAACCACATGGACAAATTGTAATTATAACAAGTTCATTTTTTTACTCAAGTTCCGAACATCGATAACATGTCCAATACGAACTCAAATAATTAACAAAATAATTTTTAAAATAATATGATAAGTGATATAAAAGGAATAATAAATTTGAAAAAGTTTATTAATAATGTTTAAGTTAAATTAATTTTATTTTTCAGGAAGAACATGGAACATTCAAGACAAGTTGGACTTGAGATAAGGGGTTTCTTATCTCACTTTTAATTCTGTGAGATCTCCATTGTTCACCACTTATTTATTTCATGTGGTGTATTGTGTACTTCCATTTGATATATATTTTAATTATTCTATTTATATTCATGGAATTATGTGATTAATTTTGTGGTTATTAACTTTTGTTCATACGGCTCGATTGATTACAACGTGGTAAGGGGTTTTCATCTCACTTTTTATTCCCATGAGATTCATGCTATATTTGCAACTATTTCCTTTTGTGTAGTGTATGTACTAACTATGATTGTATTATTTATAAAATATAATTTAATATATGGGTATTTACATCTTCATTTTATAATCCTTCTTTCATGTGGTGTATGTCTCATGAGTTACCAAATTAGTAAGGGAACTTTTTAGCCTAATTTCCATTCCTTGGATTAATCTTCTAATTCTTAATTATGTCATGCTATAATTATGCGTGGATTCACTATTTATTTATTATGTTTTAATTTCCACTACCATTTGTGTGGATATAATTTTTATACACATAATCACTCCATTGTTAAATTCTCAAGTTATCGATATGAACTTCATAAGAGTAATTTTAACTCAATTTCCATTCATTGAGTTAAACATCCAAGTCATTGGTGTTGTTTTTTTAAAAATATTTGTGAATTTTATGTGATTGATTTACACTGAATATCTAATAATATTGAGTGTATTTATATTTTTCACACATTATTATGTAATTTATTTTACCATTAATCTAAAGATACAGATTTAATTAGGGATTTCATCTCAATTTACATTCCATTGAGACTTAATTATTGTTATCCACCAATTCACTCTTATATGGTGAATATAATATCCTTTGGAATATTATATCATGAATACCTTTATTCTAACGATATTATAGGGTTCTAATTAAATTTTATTCCTTAATTATTTTTATTCAATAGTGTCTCATTTTTTTAAAAAACTCTTTAACAAAAATAACATTTTAAAAGCTTTAAAGACTTAATCTTCTTAATCTTTCTCATTAATGTCCATGTTTTAAAAATGTTTTTAAGTATTTATTTATATGGACATGAATGTTTTTAAATTAAAATTTCTTTCAAAAATTTAAAAGTGGTATGGAATACTTTGATTCAAAAACCTCTTTATTAAATGTTTTAAATGGTTTTGAAAATGGTTCGATAAAGCATTGATTATGTCAATATCTTGAAATGATATATTGTGATTGCAGTGTGGACAATTTATCTTTCCTCTATTCATGTTATATGTGTTATGAAAATTTTATGGTTATTGGTCATTTTTTCTGTATATGGATGGTTCCATGATAAACCTAGTGAGGGTGAACCCGATATAGCTTTCCAATGAATTGGGTAACGTGACAGAGGTAAACATGAATGTCTCTCCTAAGAGATTTAGGGAATATACTGTGATGGGTATTCCAAATTTAACTCCCTACATATTTTTGAAATATGCAATGTAAGTATGTTATGAATTCTATAAGTTACCTTTATGATTTATTATTTCTCTATGTTATTCATAAATCTTATGATTTCATGAGGTATGTTTTGATTGAAAAGTATGGTTTCATCGATTTGTATTTATTGATGAGTTAATGTTTCCTTTCCTTATATTATAACCCTTACTGATATTTTTAATCTCTTCCCATGTTTTTAACTGTATTTAACAAGATTTAAAGATGAAGAGGGTCAAGGATGGTATCAAGGAAAAGTCATGCAGTCTAAAACATGGAAGTAGACATGTTATTTTTTTAGAATTGTTATTTTATGAAAAAAATGGATACTGAGTAGAAGTGTCTACAAGTTATTTTCAAGTTGATATGTAATATATATGGCCTAATTCTTTGAACTCTAAACCTAAAAAGATCCTCAATATGATTTCTTGACTTGACACAAGATTAAGTATTGTTTAAGGCCGGGTCCTTATAGAAGCTCGCACCCTTTGTCTTCCTCCCTTCATAATTTCACTTGGTTCAATCCAAGTTGACCAAAAAGTATTCCACATATATCACCTTGGTTCTATTTCCACTAGTAAGGAGTAAATTATATACCTCTTATCTGGACACCCCATGAAGGGCACCCCTCTCTTACCCCTTAGTATATTTAAAAGTAAGGGAAATAAATATATTTTATATATATCGATATATATAATATTTTTCATATTTTAAGTACCAAAATGTATATAAATATGTTATTTCAATTTATTTTAGTATGATTATACATATATTAAATTTTAGTTACATTTTAATTCTTTAAGTCATGAAAGTGTTTTATTAAATTAATGTGTAAGGGGAACTTTTTATTGTATATTCATGTAAATATATATATATATATATATATATATATATTAATACAAAAGTATAAGTAATATATTGATGTTCATCTACATATAGTCATACATGTATTAATTTAAAATTGTAATTATAATTATTCAATTTATAAAAGTATTATTTTTACTATATTTTATGTAAGTTCATATTATGTTATCATTCAAAATGTTCATTTTTTTCAAGTATATAAGTATATATATATATTTATATATATATTATTTATAATTTCACGTTTTCAAACAAATATATTTGTATATTATATACATGTATATGATCTTCAATTTATTCATGTTTATGTTTAAGAATCTAATTCTACGATTTATATATTTAATTATACATGCATGTAATTTCATTTTTATCAACAAAATATATGTATGTACTTTTCATAATATTAATCATACGATATACTTATTTTTCATACTTCTATTTAAGAAATTATATTGTTCATGTGATATTTTATTCTCAAAATATTCCACATTTACATTCATTATATATATATGTATACATATACATGTGTGTTTTTAAATATATTCCTTCCCATCATTAAATGTTTATAAATGAATATTTAATTCATTTTAAATAATTAAAACATCCAAATTAATATGATTTAATTAAGCAATGAATAATTTTTTAGTTTTAGAATATTAGTTTTATATTTCTTATGTGTGTTATATAGTTTTTCTTTTATAGTTATAAGTTAAGGGTATATTTAATTTTACATGTAAATTTTCATGAGGGTAAAATTATATATATGAATATATTATCAATGGGATTGTTTTGTGAAAATAGTAATATTAAAATTACTATTACATATAAATTTATTTTAAATTATTATATTTTTTGTGCTCATGATAATTATAAGAAAGTGAAATTAAATTTTTATTATTTTATGTGACTAAATTTTCAATAACTATCATTTTGGGTGATTGGTTTATATATTATTTAATATATCCTGAATTAAGGAAATTAGTATTTCATACTTTTATTTATAGATGAGTTTTAAAAGATTAAATTTATTGAAAATTGATTTATCATAGATTTTAATTACATAGATGTTAATTATTTATTGATAGAACATGAAAAAATGAAATGAGATTTGGTAGTACCAAATCTAACAAGTGGTTTACCTAAGAAAATAAAAATTTATATATTTATAAACGTGATTGTGTATTCAAATCATTATTTTGTTTTTAAATCAAAACCCCTAGTATAAAATGTATATATGTCAAAAAAAAGATAAAATTGATTTTATAAAAATGAAACTTTGAAATTGTACACAAGAAAGGGAGTGGGGAGTTAACCTGTTCCTGACAGAAGTGGGTAAGACGAAACTAACATTCAATTTTTAAATTGCCCAAAATGTTTTTTTGAAAAGATTTCAAATTATTTTAGGGAAAACCACTTGTTTATTTTAAATCATTTTCAGGGGTAAGTATTATCAAAAAAATAAATAATGTTTTTAAAAGCGTAACTATTTTCAAAGACTTTAATTCATTTAAAAAGAGTAATTATTTTCAAAATAGTATATTTCTATGTTTCCTAAGGTTTAATTATTTTCAAAGGAATTATCAAAATCATGGTTTTCAATGGATTTATCAAAATAGTTTTTAAAAAGTTATTATATTTTGAAAAGTTTTTTCACAATTTTTTTTCAAAATTATAAGTATTTTCAAAAGTATTTCTAAATATTTTTCCAAAACTATCTATTTTAAAATTATTTATAAAAGATATTTTCAAAGATATATTGAAATGTATTCTCAAAATAATTTTTTCTCAAATGGTATAAGTATTTTCAAAAAGGTTTTTCACTAGATATTCAAAAACACCTTATTATGAAACTATTATCACCCTATGTTTTTATAAAATGTTTTTTGGTTCATATAGGTATTTCATATATGTTAGATCGACAAGGGGTTAGCGCTAACAATGTTTCATTACTGCCTTCATTTATTATTTTAAATTTTATAAAATTTAAAAGTAGTCCTTTTCCTCTAAAGCCTAACCTAGAAAAGATCCTTAGTTTTAAATGTCTATATATTTTTCACTTCTATTTAATAAAAAATATAGCATTTTGGTACTGGATTTGAAATCACGAGTCTCAATATATATAGTTGGTATCGGAGGAAATAGTTTATTTAAATTTGTTTGTCAGGACATTTGTTTAAAATTAGATAAGAATATATTCTCAGTAAAACCTTGATCCATTAAAATTTTGTTTTTAGTTCAAAAAAGACCTCAAAATGGAAAGATAATGGTCACAAAAACTCTTACCTCTATTCAAGAGGCATTAATTTCAATGATAATCTAGAAATCATATTCATTTTATATCAATACCTTTATCAACATATAGGATACCCACAAGAAATAGTATGACTCATCCCAAACCTCTTATATTCCTCTTTTATTTCAATGATCATAGTTTGTATAGGAAAAATCTGGTATTTTCAGATTTCATACCATTCTAGAATTGGAAGGCATTTCCAAGGTATTTTAGAACTCTTCACCATAATATAACCATATGAAGAAATCACCAATCATTAAGTAGTTGTAGAAGAGGGTGATCTCCGAGTAGGTAAAATGTACAAAATTTTAAATTTTTTGTATCTTTGGAAGTATCTAAGATAATTTTGAGACCTTTGAAGATGACAAGATGAGAGTATTTTATAAATGTTAGGTTTAATATGATGTTCAAAAACTGTATATTCAAAATAAAACCTTTCTGTATATTTATGAATGTCCTCATCATTTTAACCCTTGCTGCACAAGTTGTATTTGGAGAGATGAAGTAGAGGATTTTGAGGATGCTCTGAAGTATCACTGGCATTCTAGGGCCCTTTCTCTTCATATAAGACACCAACACTAAAATTCTTGAAGAAATAATGAAGAAATTCCATGTGAGAACATGGAAATCGATTATGAAGAAATTTCGAGGGTGAAATTCCATTTAAGGGGGGTAGAATGAAACACCCCAGTATGTTTTTTAAATTATCTATTCACCATTTATATAAATAAAAAAGTATTGAAAACACAGATGGGAGTAGAACATGATAATTTTATTTAAATTATAACACAAACATGAAACATTAATACAAGGACACCACAATTCATGGATGTCTGAAACTAAATGGTCAAACGTTTTACAAGCACTAATAACACAGGTGGAATTGTTTCCAAGAAAATAAGAAGTAAAATATCATAACTCGACATGTTGGGATCCACCATGAGTAAAACTACTAGGTCCAGGGAGATAATGATGACACAAAGAATAAGGGGAATTATTTGAACCATCTACATAAAAAAACATCAAAGATATTATAGTATAGTAAAATAACATCTAGGCAATATATTTATAGGCTATCTAATTAGAACTTTTGGTTTATGGCCATTGAGGATTAAAAATGGTAAATAACGAGGAAATAGCCATTGAAATAATTTTATAAAATATACATAAAATACAATTTACACAAAATAAATAATAATAAAAATAATAATAATGATGTTTGATTATTTTAAATTATAGAAAAATAATAGTGAAATTGTGATTTATAAATTTAATATAATATAGATATTTTATTAATAAATCAAAAAAATGGGTTGGTTTTATTTATTCCATAGACACACACACACACATATATATATTACTAGTTCTGTATAAAAACTGGATAAAGGAAATAAAAAAATAAAATAAAATAAAAAAAGGAAATGCTTCATTTTCCTTGGGACTCTTCTCCCATAGGCCAACCATATACCCTATGAACATCGCTGATGGACATAATTCGACGAACACGGCCGACCACTAGTCTCCCTATAGACCACCATACCTATATCGTCTGATTTAACTTCATCCATTGTCGAGCATGAATCTCCCCACAACCGTGAGATCTTGCCGATATATCTCCTCTCTATGCTTAGATTATTTGGTGAGCTATAAGAATCTAGGTGAACCCCCACTATACAGTAGCCTCCTCCATAAGCCACATAGAAGTTGACACTTCCACTCATTTTTTTCATCCTTAAGAATTTTCTATTACATGTAAAATCACCCGTGAGTCACGCAGAAACCACCAAATTCCACCATCAACGTTTTCTCAAAACCCTTCTGGGTCATGACATCAGTAGTACTCAACCTTTCGCATATATATATATATGGCATTTATAGGGAGAACTGATGGTCCAACTTCCTATGTCTAAGGTCCCCCCTCTTTCTTCATCCATTCATAATTTCATCAGCTTCGATCCAAGTTGACACAATAATAGGCCACTTCCATCACCTTGGTTCGATTAACACTAGGCATGAGCACATTATCTACATCCTGTCTAGACACCCCATGCAGGGCACCACCTCTCATGCCCTTTGGTTGATATTAAAATAAGAAGAATACTTCTATTTTATATATATCAATATGTATACTATTTTTTATATTTCAAGAACCAACATGTATATACATATGTTAATTTAAATTTATTTAAGTATGATTATATATATATTAAATTTATGTTACATTTTATTTATTAAAGTCATGAATGTTTGTTTTGAAATTAATGTTTAAGGGGAACTTTTATTTTTGCATATGTATATATATATATATATTAATACAAAAGTTTAAGTAATATATTTATGTTCATCAACACATAATCAAACATGTATGAATTTCAAATCACAACTATTAGTTTTATATTTATAAATGTATTATTTTTATTATATTTTATGTAAGTGTGTATTATGTTATGATTCCAAATTTTCATTTTTTTCAATTATATAAGTACATGAATCTATATATGTATTGTTTATAATTTTACATTTTCATACATATATATGTATATTATATTCATGTATATGATCTTCAATATCTTCAAGATCATGTTTTAGAATTTAAATCTAGGATTTATATTTTCATCTATACATGAATTTAATCCCATTTTTATCAACTAAATATATGTATGTACTTGTGAGAATATACATAATTTGATATAATTATTTTTCATACGTATGTTTAAGAAATTTTATTGCATATTTGATACTTTATTCTCAAAATCATCCATGTTTATATTCATTATATATATATATATATATATATATTTCCTTCTATCATTACATGTTTCTAAATGAATATATAATTAATTTCCAAGAATAAAAATATCCAAATTAATATTATTAAATTATACATAAAGAATTGTTTATTTTGAGAAAAATACTTCTATATTTTCTATATGTGTCATATATTTTTGATTTTAAAGTTAAAAGTTTAGGTTTCATTTACATTTACTTGTAATTTTTCATAAGAGTAAAATTATATATATGAATATATTTTCAATGTGATTATTTTCTGAAAATAATAATTTTAAGATTACTATTACATACAATATTATTTTAAATTATAATATTTTATGTCATGATTATAATTCTAAGAAAGTGAAATTAGAAGTATATTATTTCATGTAATTTTAAATTATCAATAAATTTCATTCTATGGGAATTTATTATATATTAATTAAGTGACACATTTATCAGTGGATGAGTTTTAAAAGTTAAAATTTAATGAAAATTAATTTATTAGAGATTTTAATTACATGGATATTAATTAATTTATTGATAGACCGTGAAAAATAAAAATGACATGAGATTAGGTAGTTTCAAATCTAACAAGTGATTTACCTAAGAAAATAAATATTTTTATTTTTATAAATGTTCTTATGTATTCAAATCATTGTTATGTTTTTAAATAAAACACCCTAGCCTAAACTATATATATGTAAATCAAGCTAAAAATGTTCTTATATAAATGGAACTTGGACATTGTAAACACGAAGGGGACTGGGGATTGAACCCATTCCTAACATAAGTGGGTAGGCCCAAAAAAATATTCAATGTTTAAATAGTCCAAAATGTCTTGTTTTCAAAATCTGGATTAGTATTTTATGAAAAACTAATGGTTTATTTTTAAACATTTTCACATGTATGTATTTTCAAAAAATATATATAATGTTTTTAAAAGAGTAAATATTTTCAAAGGATTTAATGAATTTAAAAAATCATTAGTATTTTGAAAATAATATATTTATATATTTCCAAATGCGTTAAGTATTTTTAAAGTAATTTTCAAAATCACAGTTTTCAAATGTTTTTTAAAAATAGTTTTTAAAAATCTATTATATTTTGAAAATTGTTTTCCAAATTATGTTTCAAAAATATAATTATTTTTTAAAGTTTTTCTGAACAATTTTCTAAAACTATGTATTTTAAAAGTATTTATTAATGGTATTTTAAAATATATATTCAAAAGTATTTTCCAGATCATTTTTTTTTCAAAGGGTATAAGTATTTTCAAAAAGGTTTTTAACAAGATTTTACAAAACCTCATACATGGAAACTTTGCTCACCCTATGTTTCTATAAAATTATTTCAGGTTTATATAGAGCATTCATGGAGGTTACCTTCAAAAGAACCTAGTTCTAACAAAGTTTCATCACTGCCTTTATTTATTGTTTTAACTTTGATAATAAGTAAAAGTGTTTATTTTCCTCCAAATCCTAAACTTGAAAATATCCCCAGTTCAAAATGTTTGTTTTTTAGTTACTTTTAAATAAAAAAATATATCATTTTTGTACCAGATATGGAATCATGGGTTTGGATCTCTACATGTTTTAGATATAAGCATAGGAGAAGAAAATTCATGAATATCTTGAGAGTGAGATTGTAATAGACTAACCCAGGTCAACCGGACCATACACCCGAGTGGTCATCGCATGGTGATTTATAACAATGAAAACTGAAGCAAGTCTTGTATATTTCCAAAATAAGATGTAAAACCATATAGTAAAGTGAAATAAAAGAGGTAAAACCCAATAAAACGGTATAATCCTAGCCAAAAATAAGATAAACCAGAAAAGTATGAATCAAATAGGACTAAAAGTCTCTATGTGACCAAAAGTCACCTCCAGACCATCCCAAACCCAAGGTAGTAGCATAAAGAGAAGACAACATACTACAATATTCCCTTCAATTGTACTGTTTCCTATATATAAACACCTATTACCACAAAAATTGAAATATAGTGTGTGATAAAAAAGACCAGTATGACACTATCATAGATTATATATAAGGACTAATATCAAGAATGCAATATTTCTAGATTTTAATACAAACACAGTTTTAAAAATCATTTTCATAAAAATCCAAACACATTTTCAAATCATTTTCCAATTGGTTTATAATAAAATCCTTTCATATCCCAAAAAAAGAAATATTAAATGTAGATGTTATAAAATAGGGAATCATATCCATGAATCATAAGGTATGCAAGTAAACACATATGCATGAAATGCCCTCATGTGATTCTAGGTGATAGAATATCATTTAAAAACCACTGATAAACAGTCCATGGTAAAAAACATCATGAGATCAAAATATATAAATGAAAAGGAACACTATAATTTGGCCAAAATTATATAGTAAAAATACTAATTAGACATAATAAACCTAATCCTGACCAATTGTTGTATCCAACCAATATCGATTCTTACAACAGACTATCAATATTGATAAAACAACCACAAGTGGTGCCACACACACTAATGATTACTATCTCTATTTCCTAATGAAAACAAGGTTAAAAAATACCAAGACTTTCAAAGTACATTTTAAAACCATGATCACAATTTATAAAACATTATTCATATCCAAGACAAACTGCTTTATCATTTAAAAGACCCATTTTTGAATCAAAACAAATCTGTTTGAAAGAAAAGTAATTTAAAAATATTTATATTTTCTTGGAACACTTTAAAGTAAAAAAATTATATTAAATTAAAAAACTAAATGAATTTTTGAAAAAAATTATATAATTCACCGAATTAACCCATTTTATATAAAAAATTACCTCAGAATGGTGTAAACCTAACCAACTTCATCGAAAGTGACGGGAAACCAATAGATTTTACTTAAAGAGACAATACATGATAAGAAACTGTAAAATATTAAAATAAAACACTATTTGATCACAAATCTGAACCAAACTATAGTTGAAACCATATCCATATCCAATGAAAAAGAAGAACCAAAAGCAACACATACCTGGTGAGGAACAACATGAAAACCCTGATGATTAATCACCAAATGAATGATAACAAATTATTGGAGATCTCTAAAATCAACTATTGTGAGTTGTAGGTTGAGAAAGGGATGATTTTTGTGGAATGAATGAATAAAAACGAAAACAATGCCCAAAAAACCACTACTTAATAGATCTACAAGGGTTGAAATCCCACTGCACATCATGAAATCCATATAATCTACAAACACTAAAAAACAAATTTCTTTTTTATAAAAACATGATATGTTCCATTAACTAGCATGTAACCATTACATGACGTGTCATAATTTCATTCCCATAACAATATTCATGGAATCCTAATAGGGAACATTACATGACATGTTATCTATTTACACAACTTGTAATTGACCAGAAGGTAGAAAACATGGTAGTTTCTATAGAAAACATAAAATCAAAAATGAAAAAAAAACATGTGAAATGGGGTACCTGAAAAGAATAATGAGGTGTTATAATATCACCATAATAAATTGTTTCTACTCCTAGAAATACATCATTTTTATTACTTCCAAAAAGTGAAGGGCACTGCTACCACATTAGCAATTTCCTATCCCACATCTCATGGTTATCCCGTCTGCACTGCCATAGAACCTGGAATAGATGAATTGTTTTACCATTATGTACCTTCTCTTGAAGATTGATAATATAATATAGCTGCTCAACCATAGTGGTGTTGGTATCATGATCAACTCCCTACCATATAATCATATGCTAAAGAACTGTTATAAACCTCCTCATTTGGGAAACACAAAACACATCATAGATAAATGTCAAACTAGATGATAATTCCAATTGATAGTCTACCTTTCATAGTAATCCAATGATCTCAATGGGACCCACATACCTCAATACCAACATACATTACTTGAACAACCAACGATTTTCCATGTTGGGTGATACTATAGGAAAAGCCAATTCCCATCCTCAAACTCCAATGTTCTATGACGAAGATCCATGTAATATTTACAAAAAATCTTTAATTTGATCAATATTATTAGGATAAATAATACCCTCACAATCATCTCTTGAATAAAACTCAACCCCATCAAATAATTCTCTCCTAACTCAGCCCTAGTTCAAGGGAGATCTACACGTCTACCAATAAAAATCCTCAAATGCCACAATCGTAATCATGGCACGCTAATTATTATTATAGTAAAACTCTACCAAAGTAAAGTTCGTTTTTATGGGCCCTCAAAAATCTTGCATATAATCCCAAATCATATCCTCAAGAACCTAGATAGAAATCTATGTTTTCCCAATCATCTATGGATGATATGTCATGATCAATATAATTTGGCAACCCATAACTGCCAAAAAACCTTCCCAAAATTTAGATGTGGCCCTTGAGTCCAAATTAAAAAAACTATAAAGGAATACCCATGAACACACATAATCTTTTCAACATATAAGTCCACAATCTATTATATTTTCATCATCTCGTTGATATGGAGGAACTGTAAAAAATTCATGAGTCGATCAATGATCATCCAAATCACATTACTGCCACTAGGAGTATATGGAAAATAAAAGATGAAATCCATGGAAATATCATTCCACTTCCATACCAAAATAGGTAAGGGATACAATAAACCAGTTGGTTTGTGGTGTTTTTCCTTAATTCCCTAACAATTAAGACTTTCTGATACAAAATCCATAGATTATCATATCATCCACTTCCACCAATAAAAATAACACAAATTGTAATAAATCTTTGTATCCCTACGGTGTATATACAAAAAATATAGGTACCCAATATCCATAAAATCCTTCCTCAAGGTAAATGGAATAACCACTATACTAAAGATGCATAAAGTGACACTGGGAGACAGAGACCACTCAGCTATGGTCTTCTCACCATAATGGATTTTAAACAAGAATTGGAACACGATGTCTATCAGTTGATCCAGCCGAACTCACCCATCAAAAGATGATTCATATTTCATCGAATCTAAGAACACCTTTCTACAAACATCTAGTACTCCCAATACCGTCTTAGAAAAAACAATCATCAAATACCACTCCTTAACTGATTCCTTTATGGGTTGTGTTAGTAATTATCTAATAAACACATCTACAACCACATTTCATTTCCCATGGGTATATGAAATAGAAAAATCAAAGTGTTAAAGGTACTATATCTATAATGTCTATCAAAACTTCATATACCTTTTAGTAAAAATATATCTTATACTCTTGCAATCAAAATACACAATACAACCCTTTCTATAGAGATAGTTTCACCACATTTTTATTGAATTAATATTCACTTCCAACATAAGATCATATTTAGGGTAGTTCTTATCATGAGGGTGTAACTATCATGAGCCATAGACTACCACCTATTTCACTTCATTAAGAAACATCTAAATCCCATACCTGAAGCATCATAAAAAAAGACATCCCAAATATGGTTCCAAAAGAAAAAAAACAAGAGTTGATGTCAATATAACCTTTAGTTCCCCAAAAATATATCTGAAACTTATCATAAAATACAAAATATACACCTTTAATGGATAAAGTAGTCATTGAAGATGTAAACTTTGATAAGTCATGAAAAATTCATCTATAGTAACCACATAAACCCTAGATGATATGGATCTCAAACAAGTATCTAGGATAATACTAGAATATATAATCAAGAAATGTTTTAGGATTCGATGATTCTCCCCTCGTAAATATCATATTCCCATGAAATTTCACTTTTCACATACTGAAATCACATTTGGAAAGCTTATGATATAAATCATGTTCTTTAAATTTTTGAAGAATGATATCAAAATGGTCTATATTATCCTCATCTGTTTTGGAGTGCACCAAAATACCATACCCAAACAATGAAAAAAGAGTCCATTAATTTATAAAACACCTGGTTCATGAAATCCATAATCATAGTAATAAATTTATTTAGACTAAATACGATAAACATAAAATATAAATTCAAATATTGGATCCAAAATGTTATCTTTGGTATATCCACTTATTAGAACCCTGATTGGTGGAAACCTGACATAAGTTCAATATAAAAAATCCTAAATACCCTAAAAGACAAATAAAAAATGTAATCAGTCCTAGAAAAATGTTATTTTTTCTTAATGGTCACCCGATTCAACTTATAATAGTTAATTTTTTTAAGGATACCATATGCATTTTAAAAAATATGGACAGAAATATCCTATAGTGGAACACTTGGATGGACAAACCCTTTATCCTTTATAACCCCATCCTAGGCCTTATGTTCCACTAACTTTTCATGTTCCATTTGATAATATGGATTTGAAATGGTCATCATATCAGTGAGTTGTTCAATCATAAACTCAAACGCTCTCTACGGTGTTAAACTATAAAAATCATCTGAAAAGACCTCGAGGTATGCACAAACCACTTCAGGAAGTCAACCTCCCATATAAAGTTCAACTGAATCCTAAAACATCTTTTACAACACACATGTGATTACACCAGTATAAGTAACAAAATCCCCTTCCCATCATGATCTAGAGTCCTAGTCACCCTGAAAGACATGTGTGAACCCATTGGTAGATAATAACTATACTCGATAGTGATAATTAACTATCTGGTCCATAACACTGATCATTTAATCTATAACAATAATCTTGTTGTAAATTTCAATACTAGGAAACAAAAAGTACCACTCTTCCTCAATTTTATCTATCATCACCTGATATGTGGGGCACATTAAACCTTTTTTGGACCTCTTTCCGAAAGGCATGGAAAGATCCATGAATTATGAGATTAAATCCAAATGTAAGAGCAACACTTCCATACAATTTTATTATATAAAATAATGTGTAATACCTATATTAAACAAGACTATCATCGTAGAATATGAAAAAAAAAATCATACCTTTAACTGTAGCCAATCCTACTTTAGATTCCACTGGTTCATACTTCACTGCATAAAGATATCTGTACTTAGATCCTACCAAATATTTCATAGCCACATGAGTATCCAATTTACCCTAAGTATATGACCGAACACCCTTGTAATCATCCACACAAATTTGAAAAACCTTGGTGAATACAGATCCTTCCTTGCCTCCCTGGGATATCCTACCACAACATAATTTCAAATGGACAGATCATCCAAAAATATGAAAAGTCTGGGGCCCCCACCCAATTTATTTTGGTCTAACTAGCCATTCCATAATGATAGTAAACAATATGATGCTATCCTGATGAATCCCCCGACATTGATACTGAACAAAACTGGGTAACTTTTCACTTATTTTTTTGGATAGAAGTTACAACATATCTAATAAATTCCCCAAATGAAGCTCCAAACAAACCATTCATTCCTTCTATATCAGTCTCAACCAAATCCACCTTATCAAATACCTCCAAAAAAAAAAACAAAATTCACAAAAGAATATACATTAACTAATTATATAACCTCAATCCGAACTAAATTCTTAAATAATTTATGAACACATTAGTGAAAAAATATGATTATATATGCACCAAATTATAAAACTAGGTAGAATAATACATAACATTATGCTCCCACTACACATAGTTCAGAATATCTCGAGTCTTCACCACATGTAACATCTCTGAATAAAACTACTAGTTAAAACTTTTATTGAAGGAATCCCAAGTAATATCATCATGCAACATAGATTTCAAAATCTATCCCCACCATCACCTTCATATCCCATCAAGTATGTATTTTAAAACCCCCCTTAAATTCTTCAGGAGTCTTTGAGAAATTGAATATCCTCTCAAAACACTTAATTCACTCATTAAAATCCGATGTTTATTTTCCCATGGAATATGTGTGGATTCTTCTTAGTAAATATAGAGACATTATCCGCAACACTTATTTGGTTCCCAAGACCCTCTTGATCTATTGTCTAAATAGTGATGATTATAGCTTCTACTAAGGAGGGGTCTACTGAAGGATTAAGCTCTAGATTATTTCATGTATTTTTCTATCTCATATTTGGTGTAGCTTATCTTGGAGGAATTGTCTAATAAACATAATAAAATATCCAATTATATCTTTAGAAAATTTATTAATACTAAGACCACTTTTTGAATTCAAACTAATTATTTTAAACAACAAGAATTTAAATTAATTTATTAATTCTACCAATGAAAGATGAAAATTAAAAAAAGAAATATGTAAATTTAAATAAACATCCCATATAGTTCATTCAAATGACCCTAAAATACACATCTCAAAGCTGGTAAATTTCCCTAACCACCCATGGTAACTTAGGATCAGTCATAAAAGTAATATGGTTGGGCCCCTTTTATAAACTTACTCTCTAAATTATTATGGTCCTAACTCATATCTACCCATATCACAAAACAAAACTCAATTAGTGTTAACACACTTTATGATGAGTCCTACCACAATACCAAATTATAAAATAACAAACTAGGTCAACCAAACCATACCCATATTATTTCCATCACATGGTGTGGTATAAAAAATAAAACTGAAAATTTTATGAATTAGAAAATACCACAATTCTCCATGTGATCAACCATCACCTCCAAACCATCCTAAACCGAATACATCAACAAAAAGAGAAACCAACAAGTTATAAGATTCCATTCCTTTGGCATTAATTATATAATGAAACATCTATAATTTCCCAAAGGAAAATCAATAACATGAGCATAAATTCATACCACCATAGATTTTATATTAGGTCTACTATCAAGAATAAAACAGTTTTATCTTTTTTGAATAATTTTTATAATGCATTTTCCTAAAAATACAATGTCATCTTAAAATCGTTTTCTCTTTGTATTTTTCATAAAATATTTTCATATTTTTAAAGATATAAGTATTAAAAGAAAAAATTTTAAAATAAGAAATAATATCCATTTATCATAAGATAAGAAAGTAAACACATATCCATGAAACACCATCATGTGATTCCATGTGATAGAACCTCATATAAAAACATGTGAGAAAAAATACATGATAAAAAAAACATGTGATAAGAATTCCTAAATGAAAAATCACAATATCATTTGGGATTTATCCTATGTGAAAATAATTACTAAACATAAAGAGACTATACTAGGATAAATATTGGATCCAACCGATATCGAGTCCTTCCACAGTCTATTGGTATCAAAAAAACAACCACTAGTGGTACCCAACATACTAAGGTTGACTATATCTATTTTCTCATGAACAAAAGGTTACTAAAGTTATAATAATGTTAAATAAATTTTCAAAACCATGTTCAAAATTTATTTAAATTTTTAAATGAAAATCCTAATGTCTTCAGTATTTGGAAAACAGAAATTGAAAAACAGAATAAATCTATTAATAATGTAAAACCCTTTTATAAAATTTCTTTTACAAGATATCCATTAAAAAAAATTTATTCAATGAAAATACCAATAGAATTTATCAATTACAATAATCAATTAATTTAATTAACCCATTGTTTAGAGATACCTAACACAAAAGTGTATAAACATGGCTGTATTCATCAATGGTGATTGGAAACCAAGAGATAGGACTTAAAAATGCAGGACATTATTAGAAATGATAAATTATCAATAGAAAAATATATCTAATCAAAAAAAATATAAACATAATAGTAGAAAAAACCACAGTATCAACCAATTTCAAAGGAGGAATAAAAGAAACACTTACCCGATGAGGTACACCACAACAACCCTGATGACCGATCACTGAACGAATGCTTTTAAAAGATAAGAGATCTACTAAATCACTTAGGGTGATAAATAAGATAGAATAGGGAGTATGTAGGTGTAATGTGTAAAAAAAATTCTATCACAGTTCCCTAAAAACCACCCCACATAATATTTACACAGTGTGTAATCCCATTACACATATTGAAATCCATAAAATAAAAAAATGATGAAAATCTCATCTCCATTTTAAAAAACCTTATTTTTTAAATTCCATGATGTGTAATCTTTACATGTAGTGTAATCCTTTCATGAACAGAATTAGATTCATTTAATTCTCATGGAGACCATTAATGGTGCATAATCCCTTTATATGTCATGGAGTCACCTAGAAGAGAAAAACATGCCATTTTCTGTAGAAAAAATAAAATCAAGAATAAATAATATATAAAATCAAGGAATTCAAAAAAGATTTTAAAGGGGTGCCACATAGAACATTATATTTTTTCTTCATAAACACAATCATAAAAAATCTCGATAAATAAGGAGATTGTAAAATAAAACCCTTATTACTTTGTTAACTTTTGAGTCATAAGTCCCACAAATGAAATAAAATTAGATGTATATGTAAATATCCATAAAATTTGAGAGAGTAATTTCTAATTATATTAATAGGATGTATATAAACTATACAAAATAAAAAAGTACAGAATATGGCATGTTTCTCACACAAATAAAGTGAGATGAAAATCCATTACATTAAGTTTTAATTCCTTTATTTTAATTGGAATGTCCTATAGAAAAAATATATATTTATTACAAATATATTAAATAATCATAAAAATATATATCATACCACATATTATTTAATTATAACCTTCTATGACCTAGATTTTAACATTTCTTTATTAAAATCACTATTCCAGGTGATGTCAGCTTCATTTTTCTTATATGTTCTAGTTTAGATGTTTTGGCCATTTTATTTTGATCATGGTTAAATAATATCAATAATTTTAATAATGATATAAATATCATATATATTTATTATATACATGTTTAGAATCATTCATAAATGATAGATATTGAAAATGAATTAAATTTTACATCGAGACAGTTGGTCAGACATATGCATGAATACTGATATGACTGTTTCAACAAAATAACAGAAAGACGCAGAAATTTCAACTCAACATTCTAGAATAATTATTACATAATATATATCCTATATATGTTTCAAATCCATACTTATTACTATTTTTGTAATGATGAAAATAAAAACAATTCACATTGCTTCATAGAGGGGGTAGTCCACATGTATGCACAATCGACGTTAATGTTTTCCAATGGTTTTGTAGGTGAAAATATAGATTTTATATAATCATTACATAATTATAAATATTTCATAATTATCAAATATAAACTTTAAACCCATCATAATACATATCCATTAAATATAGTGTTGAGAAATAAATTACATCACTCTATGGAATCTGAATGGCCTATATACGCATGAGTGATATTTTCACATTCCATTTGATGGAAAGATTGGTAGTAAAGGTGGTTTCATAATCCTAAAAATATTTCAATATATGTAGTATAATAATTTTTTTTATTTTATGAATAATATAACAAATTTATTAGTGTAAAATGAATAACTAAAAGAAAGTGACCAGTAATGGAGATTACCTATTTTTAAAATAACTCCTTTAAATATCATATTAAGGGCTTTAAAGTTAGTATTTTGGAAATAAAAACACATCAGTAATGCTTAAAAGGTTTTTAAGGAGAAACATGGAATATTGTTTTTAAAAGTGTGTGTCTAATGTTGCGTGAAGAAGAGTAGGGGGATGCCCTTTTGTAATGTAGTGGAGGGAGACTCTTGGAATTTACTAAAATATTAAATTATTATAAATAAATTTTGAAGTAAAAATGGATCCAAATTTATTATATTATAAGGTAATATAAGGATTAGTTTAAATGATCCCATAAAATAAAATTTATACATGTTTGTATCATATTTTTACCCTAATAAATTGTTCACCGTTCATTAATCCTTTTGAAAAATATCGTAATATTGAAGTTTTCCACTCATTTTGTGTTAATAATGTTAATATAAAAGAGGTTTGATCTAGTGGATGACAAAGAGCAGCATGGAATCTGGAGATCTCAATTTGGGTGATCTTTGTAACACCCTGAGATTTTACACCATGATTAGCTTGTACTACACGCAACACCGTATTATCTTACAGTATACGCAACACTATTCTTGGCCCGTGTTACACACAATTTCATGTTTATTGTGTGGAATTTATTTTACACAACATTAAGTATAGATTTTTTTAATGTATAAATGAAATAAGTTTTGATTATGTTATACGCAACACCAAACAGAGCTTTCACTATACACAACCTTGACTTGGCTTTCATTACACGCAATCAAGACCTTCTTCGATAGCGTGTGTAGTATGCAATATCGAGTTTCACTATATGACATATTATTATAATATTATTATGAACTAACCGTTATGAATAGTAATACCCACTTTTTGAAATTTTATAAATTTTATCTTTCAAAATGGACTTCATTTTTGGATTCGGAATATCGAAATTAGCGTAGGGTGAATTTTTGGTATTTTTTGAAAAACTTTCAATTTTTGATGAATAGTGAAAACACTAGGTTACTATTTAAAAACCGACTTTTTATTTAAATAATTATTTATTTTATTTAAATTTATTTTAGGTATAAATTGATACATAATAATTATATAAGTTCAATGTAATTAATTGGAGTCATTTTATAATAATTTTAGATATATAAAAATTTTATTGAACTTTTCACCGTCTTTTACCCACCTCCTAAGAGCATTTGCAATTGTATATAAATCTTAATTTTACTACTTCTGTGAGTTAAATTTCAAAAATTCAAGATACATGTTTAATATAAAGGAGTAAAATGTGGTTCAATAAGAGAAAAATAATTTTTGGTGAATATTAACTTTTTACTTTTATTTACCATAGTTAAAAGTTAATAGGGTAATTGAGGGTAATATTATTATTACCATAACACATGACATAATTATATTGGATAAGTTTAATTCAACCAGAGACAACCTTAGGAATAATATATTACCCTTTAGGTCCACTTGGACTAGATTAGGGCATTTATTATTATTTTATTTAAAGAAGAGTTAAAATAGTTAAAATCAAAGTTTAATAACTAAAATTTTTTAATATATGGGTATACAAAAGATAAATTACACTATAAATAATAATTAGAAACATAAAAATATTTCATAAACAAGAGTATTTTATTTATAATTTTTAGACATTATATAATTTAATTTCTTTATGACACAATGATGATACATTAATTACCTTATTAATGAAATATTAACATAATTGATATTATAAATACCCAAATAAATGTAATTTGAGACTTATTATGAATTACAGTAATTTTATTGGTTAATATGACTTGTTAGTATTTATTTAATTAACTTTTTACGAACTAATCATGCTGTTATGATTTTCACAAAAAACAATTACCAAATAGTGTCAAAATTGACATAAAATAGTTTTTAAAACAAATATTATATTATTAATTGTTATTTTATTCCATAAAATATATTGTTCGGCCAAATGACTTATATATGGTTATATATATTAATAAGGAACCACTTGGGGTTCTTTTGTCTTGTTATTGTAAGTTTATTAACCATATATTGTAAGAAAACAATAAGAAACGGTAAAAGTTAAATTATTTAACTTAGAGTTAAATCTAAATGATATGGTTAAAATAGTAACCTAAACTTTTCTAAAACCTATGGGTTGAGTGTATTTATACCCATACCAACTTTATCTTCCAAATAAATCAATTTAGAGATATTATAAACCGAATATGGCTTTATTATAAAATAATATTTTAAGTTTTTCCTAAAGTGCCCCTCTCCTCCCTTATAAAAGGGCACCTCCTCCCTCTTCTCTTTACACAATTTTGAACCTTCATTCCCAAAACAACCCTGACTATTTCCCTTTTCAAACATACCTAGAAACATTATAGAGTTTGTGGTCTCCTTGAAAGACCAACTCTAGTGCCTTAAGAGGAAACTTAAAAGAGGTGCATCGAAGAAGAGGTAATCTCTTCTATCGATTCTTTCAAGTTTCTTTCTTCTTAAAATTCATCTTCTTTAGTTGTTTCATTATAATGTAATAACATCAGTATCAATAATATATAGATATGTTATTATAAATATGAAACAACACTATTTCATCTTCTATCCATCCTACGGAAAACAAAATCACTGCGCGTGCGTATATACAGAATACCGTCTCCACGCCGTGGTGTAATATGTTTTTCCACCACTACATTACTTGGATTGGTATAATGGTGTAAAGAATAACTATTTATGGTTATTATAACATCATACTTATTACGAGATATTATATCATCCACTCCAATTCCATTCAATAATTATGGGAACAATATCATCGCTCGTGCGTACGTACGGATTACCGTCTCCATGATGCGATGAGATTCATTCTCCATGTTAACCATTCATGAATTATTATAAAGTATATATAATGAATAATAATGAAATATATGACATAATGAAGCTACTTAATTTATGTATATATATATATAAATATATATATATGTCATCTACTTACTTCCATTCAAGTCAATAAGGAAAGGAAAACAGCGTTCATGCGTACGTACGACCCACCGTCTCCATGAATGGTGTATTTCATTTCATTCATCTATATATTATATATATATAAATATATACTGAATATATATGATATATAAATCATGATTTAAATTCTGGAAGTAAGTAAATCATGATATAAGTAATAATAATATCAATAGCAACAAGTCCAAACACGTACGATAAATAAAACAATTTTACCCAAAATGCTAATTTTACATGAAATTTACAAAAGAACGGATAATATAAAGTCATAAGTGAACCATATATGATATAATAACAATGAATATGATTCTTTAATAAGTAAATTACAATATTTAAATCATTATATAGGAGGTTCATATACGTACGAAGCATATCAGACCTAAGGTAAGGGGCAATTTTTCAATCTCATTTTTATTTGAGATTGCTTATATGTACGTATTTACTGGGGTTATATTTTTCAACCATGTCCATAAAAATGATTTTCATAAAGTGTTTAATATTATTCCATGTATGTTTAAAGTCATTTTACCCCTATTTTACTTTTACATTATGTTACGGAAGGAATCTTTCTTCTATTTACCATACGAGGAACTTTTTGACTTTTCTGACAAAAGTACGAGGAGAATGTTTTTTTAACTTATACGACGTCAATGGATTTTTACGTTTTTATAACGCCTTATTTTCATGAAGCTTACACTACAAGATTTCATGACTATTTTCAACAAAATCCATTTCTTTTAAAATTCCATGGCATTTTGTGAAAAGAAAATGATTTTGTAGAAGAAAGGATATTTTCCTCAATAATTCATTTGAAGTGTTTTATAAAAACAATTTTCCATATAAGATGACATTATTTCATATGTGTATGTTTCATGTATAATGTCTCTATTATTTACATGGTTTCAGTTTTATTATGATGAAATGATATCCATTTTTTTATATGGATTACATTAAGATGGGATGATGTTTATGAAACCCATTTTATTCTTTGGGTTATGATAAATGATTTATGTTTATTTTATGGCACATGTAAGAATGATTTCAATATGAGATGGGTGGGACCTATATCTACCTACAGAAAATTGGGTAAAGATTTATATCTCATGATATAGACATGGATGGAATGGTAAGTTAATCCGGTTCAGTGATACAGGACTGGAATGAGGAGTGAACTCGATTCAGTAAGTGACTTTGTCCACTAAGATGGTATTAGAAGTAATGGATTGGTAACTATGGAAATCATATTAAGTTATTAATGGTTTTCCATAATTAAATGCTTTATTCCCTTGCTATTTTATCATGATTGATGTTCTTTTATGATCTATGCCTTATGTACTGCTAAGATTTATGTCATGTTCATGTTTTTACATTCAAATGTTTATGGGTTGTTTTATGTTCTCCATGTTTACCCTTATTGAGCATTTGAGCTCACCATTTTTATGTTTTCTTTTCCGCAGGATATAAAGAAAGTTTTTATGTAAGAAAACAAAACTGGAAGATCTTTATAGGAGATGTTGAAGATCTTTCACCATGATTACAAGATTATATTCCAAGTTTCCAAAGACACTAAACTATTACAGTCCTTGAGTGTTGGTTCTTGTTATGTATTAATTATTCCAAAAAAGTAATGTAATGTACATGTACATCAATCTTGGGTCTCAAAAATATTTCTCCCAGATTGAATTTTGTTAAGTTGGAAAGGTCCTCTGGTCATGGAACGGTGGTAGAATATTTCCTTGGACATAAATAATTGTTTAGTTTTTGTGAGAAAGGTTTCCCTAAATCTGGTGTTACTTGGGATAGATTTGGTTCAAAGAAAAGATTTGTGGGTGTGGCGATGAATACAGGGAACACCTCTTTTCTGGATTGTGAATCTACTCTGCCAGGTAGGATTGTTAGAAAAGGGTGTATTGCTCATTTTGTGGAAAATCAAAATGCTGTTGAGGAAAGGGTAAATTTATGCAAGTTCTCCATAATTTATTGGGATTTGATTCCGAAAGGGGTGAATCCTTGGAAGTTCATTGAACTTACTGAAATGATTTCTACGATCTGAGGTATTTCTAACTAGAAGATGATGACTAGGGGTCATGGATTTTATCATATTGTTTTTTCATATGATGAACTCAAGATGTGTGCTAGGAGTCTTGGATCAGTCTCTATGAAGCCTGGATTCCTTCGAATTCAGCAATGGGACATGAATTTTGATCCACATTTTGTCAAGAACACATATGGTCAACTATGGATATGTGTATGAAATCTTAACTGGCTATACTAGCACCCCCAAATTTTATGGGATATTACTTCGTCTGTTGGTAATCCAATTTGGCTGGATAAACCACTAACAATCCCTCTTTGGGTCATTATGTGAGAAGTTTGGTTGAGGTTGATATGTTAGTCACTCTCGTGGAGGAAGTGGTGCTGACCATTAAGGATGGTAGTCTTACTCTTGGGATTATTTATAAATGGAAGCCCATGTTTTGTTTGAATTGTCATTTTTTTGGATATGTGTCATTAGAGTGTAGTAGACATAAAATTTGCTGATTGGTAAAATCTGAGGGCATATGGATTTGACTTCTAGGAGAAATAAGGTAAAGGCTTTTGGACTTGACCCCTATAATGCTAAAGGAGACTCAGGTAATCAGCTTATGAGAGATTCTAACCTAGGGGATTCAATTCAGGTCATTTTGGGGGATTACACTCAAGCCAAAGATCCTGCTACAGTACATGTGGTGGTTAATGATTTTGACCCCCTGTCCGGGTCTTCTCTTTGGGAGGGCATGTCCAATACTGAGCCGCTTTTTGCAAAGCCCATTTTCACCAATTGTGATGATGTTACTATTCAATATTGTGGCTAGGATTCTATTGAAATCTTTTTTCCTAGTTTGGATGGGCTTGTAGGTAAATCTAATCAAAATAACTCTACTTCATTGGAGCCTGTTCCTAGAGCTATGTTGGTCAATGGTGTTAATTCTGATAATCCATCAAATGCCTCAATGGATGTGCTTCTACATTCTAGTGGTGATTCCCCTGTCACTACTCGTACTGAAAAGAATTTTGGAATGCATTCTAAAGATTTCATTCATGTCCAGCTGGATAAGGTTGCGAGGAGAAGACTCCCTACTAGTTTACTTTTCTCTATTGATTCCTTGAGAAAATTATCATCTCTCATTCCTGAGATCTCCTATGAGGATAGTTATAAATCTCTTGCTCTGAATCAAGACTGAGATGCTCCTCCCCCTGATGAACTGGGTATGGGTACATTTACCAAAGACACAGAACAATGTGATGATGGGCCTTGTACCAGGCTTAGATCAAAGAAAGGAAGATTTTATTTTGGAACTGCCAAGGGATTGGGAATTCTCCCATGGTCAAGTACCTTAGGAAACTTATTATGACCACTAAGCCTTTATTAATTAGTATTTCTGAGCCACAAATGAAATTTGAGAGTTGGTGATCTTTTAAGTTGTCTTATTTGGGTTATTCCTTTGTTACCAATAATAAAGTGGGTGGTAATATTGAATCCTTAAGGGTCATGAAGCATCATAGTGTTTCAATTAATTCTCTCATGAATGATTTTCAATATGTAACTATCTCATGTAGTATAAAATGTCTCAGTCTTTCGGTAACTTTTGTTTATACTTCCAACAAGTACACAAGGATGCAATATTTGTGGAGGAACCTTGTAGATATTTCTGAGGGCATGTGTAATAGTTGGATTTTAATATGTGATTTTAATACTATCTTGAGGCCTGAGAAAAATACTGGGGAGAATTTCTACTATACTTCAGCCTCTGATTTTTCCTCTTGCATTGATAAATGTGGTTTGATTTAAGTCCATTTGTCTGGATATGATTTTACTGGGAGTAGGTAAACCATCAACAGATGAAAGGGAAGAAAATTGAATAGATTTTTTGTAAAGGTGGATAATATCAGTAGTTCAATGGATGTGTTAGGAGTCACCCTGTGAAGGATACATTCTGATCACAATCTTATTTTTGTAGAGGTTTGTGACAGTAGAGTGAGGTCATCTCTGATTCCCTTTTTATTTAATAATGCATGGATGGTCATTCTGAGTTGCATGGAGATTGTTTTAGATGTTTGGAATTCTGAATTCTTGGGAAGCCCTTCTCATATTGTTTGCTATATGTTAAAGGAAGTCAATCTAATATTAAAGTAATAGAGTAAAAATTATTTTTCCTCCCATAGTAATGACATTAAAGAGGCTAAAATTTTCCTACTAAATCACTATAGAGATAATATTATACATGATGTACCATCCCCAGAGGAGGTACAAGATGATTCAAATTTGGACAATCTCTTGACTCTTAAAGAGAGATTAGATCAGAATTAGTTTAATATGATATAGTTAAAGGAGGGAGATAGTAACTCTAAGCTATTTCATTGTATGCATAAGGTAAAATAGCTAGGAGAAGTCTTAATTCCATCAATATTGATGGAAATATGTTCTCCTCTGAAAGTGAGATCATAAAAGATTCTATGAACTAATTTGAGAAACTTTATTCAGACAATGGAGTTGATTGCTCTGATAAGATTATTCATTGCTTTGATCCCTCTATCACTGACTTTTAGAATAATTGGCTTACTGAAATTTCCAATGTCAATGAGATTTATGATTCTCCTCTATCCTTAAATATTGATAGTGTGGATGGTTCAGATGGTTTCACCAATAATTTTTTTATGTTTTACTGGGATATTGTTAACAATGATGTTACAAACGCAGTGAGATTTTTTATAGGTCCTACTTTATGCCTTTTGGGATGAAATGTAATTTTATTTCTATAATTCCTAATAAATATTCCTCCCTTGATATTAAATAATTATGACCAGTGGCTATTGGGAATACCATACCCAAGATTATGAATAAAATTATGACTCAGAGGTTGGGTGAAATTGATAAGCGGATTATTTCCAATAATCAGTGTTGATTTCTACCAGGATGAAACATTCAAAACATCCTTTTCACTGCATCTAAATGTATTAATGCCATGAATAGGAGGAAAAAAGTTAGTGACATGGCTCTGAAGATTGACATCTATATGTTTTTTAACACTATCCGATGGAGTTTTCTTTTCAAAATTCTTCAAATTCATGGGTTTTCGCAATTTTTTTTTGGACTTGTTAGCTCTATATTGGGAAGTATGAGGCTCTCTATTATTATTAATGGCTCACCTAGAGGATTCATTCAATGTTCAAGAGTATTAAGGCATGGGACCCTCTCTCTGGATTTATTTTTTCTGTTGCCGAAGATTACTTGAGTTGGTGTCTTAATGACCTCGCCAATTTTGGTTCGTTTCAGAAGATGAAGGTTGGGAAGAATATTCTTACTCCCTATCACTTGTCCTTGCTGATGATATTCTATTGTTTGGAAAGGCAGAAAAAGGAACAATATCCAATATCAAGGGCATATTTTCACATTATAAGGAGGTTTTAGGTTAGGTTATTAGTTGGAATAAGTCATTAGTTATGTTTGGGGAAGAAATCACCATTTCGACATAGAATAGAGTTTATTTGAAGCTTGGAATGAAGAGGGGATATCTGCCCATTATTTATCTTGGAGTGCCATTGTTTTGGTGAATAATAAAGTGTTTTTATCTTGAGAACATTGCTCTGAAAATTTCTAATCAACTAATGAACTAATAAGGTAACAATATGTCCCAGGTTGGATGAATATTATTGGTTAATTCAGTGATTAAATCGATGTTTGTATTTTCATTCTCTCCTTATAGATGGACAAGGTCAGTTGTTAAAGAATTGATTAGTAAGATTATAAACTTTATCTGGACTAGAAAAATTAATGAGAGAAAGCTAATCACAGTGGCCAAGAAATACTATATTAAAATAACCCAAATGGGGGGAATGGGGGTGAAAGACTTGAGGTTATTCAATGATACATTAATTAAGAAGATATGTGTGGAATCTGCTCTCCAGATATGATCCTTCTACAGAGTTACTATACTCTAGGTTTGTGAAGAAGCTTCAACATGGTTATGGATATTATATTACTTCCTCTGTTTGGCCTGCCATCAAGTAGGCTTATGCTGGTCTTATGGAATACTTGAGATGGGTTGTTTGTGAACAATCTCCACTGAATTGTTAGACAACTACTTGGTTGTCCTAGATCATTTTTGAAGATGTTTATATTCCCCAATCTTTGATAAACTATGATATTGATGATATTCATAGTACTATGATTATGAATGGATTATTACCTGCCCACCTTTATTTGTAGATCTCACGATACGTGTATGTTGATTCTAATACTCTGGTCGAGATGACCAACTTGAATGGGATTTTTTCTACTAAATATTGTTACAGATTTCTTTGTGGCCCCTCCCTGAACCCGCCCTCATGGATTAAGGGTGTGCATAATTTTTTTTATCCCAACTGATTCAAATATTCTTATCTAGAAAATTTGGAAATAGTGCATCCCTTTGCAGAATCTGCTACAACGTGCTAGTGTTCAGTTGGCCCCATCTTGTCTTATCTACTTAGAGGCGGGTGAAAACTATCAGCATCTATTCATTTACTACAAATTCACATGCATTCTTTGGAAATATCGGTAGGAACTTTTCATATGTTGTTTCAACTTTAATTCTATGGAGGATCTATTACAATCCATTTGTAAAAAGGATCAAAGTTAACAAATTCACTCCATTCAGTTAGCTGCTTCTGTGAGTGTCTTCTCGTTTATTTGGAAGGAAAGATACAACTTGGCTTTCAACAACACAAATCCATCCTTTCACAATGGTGTTTTTTTCATACATCGTGCAATTCAGTCTTCTTTCCTTATTCAAACAGGATCTATGGATAATAATGTTGCTGACCTTGTTCTTTTGAGATCACTTGGTGTGAATGGTAGGTCCGGGAATCTGTTCATGATGAAGTATGTTCGATGGATACCACACATATCCAGATGGCTCAAATTCAACGTTGATGGAGAAACCTCCGGTTCTCCAGGCCATGCTGGCTGCGGTGGTGTATTTAAAACTTCTTAAGGGTTTTTAAAGCCTTCATCTTATATTATATTTGAAATGGAATTGAAATTGAAGCCTAGAATTGGTCCATGGTTAAAGTAATTATATATGCTATTCACTTTCACTGGAATCAACAATGGTTGGATTCTGACTCAACTATTGCAGTTAAAATTCTTATGGATCATTCCCGAAATATACCATAGAAGATCCTACCAGCATGGATTGAATGTATTTGGCTTATGGAGGTCATTTCCTTTGAAGTGAATCATGTTTATTGTGTGGAAAATTGGGTTGCTGATGCAATTTCTAAGAGAGAAATTATGGAGGTCAGTTCCAGTTGGTCCTATGTCCTACCTGACTTTTGAAATGATCTTATCCAGGCTAACCATCACGGTGAGGTCTAATCTCTCCTTTTTGTGATGTTTTGTGACTCTATTATCCAATAATTTTTTTATTTTATTTAATATATTTTCCTATGAGAATGTCTCTTTCCTGCCTCTTGGATTTTTGGGTAATGTTAACAAAAAATTAAATAATGACCAAGAAACAATCTCTGAATAATGTTTAAAACTATATCCAATTAATTTTTCTCAAAATATTTTTTTATAAATTTTATATCATTTATTAAATTATTATTTACTATAAATTATCATTAGTTACATTTTAAACAATATTAATTAAATTTTAATTTCAATATATCAAGAAAAAGGGGTAGTTTGAATAAAATTATTTTATTCCAACCTAATATTTTATATAGATCTATAAAATTACATTAACAAGATAAATTATTAAAATTATATCACTTCTAGTAATTTTAAAATCATTTATATTATTCTTCTATTAATTGAATAAAAATTATACTATCATTGCACAAACCTTTGTGATAGACATATAATTTCTAAAAATTATTAATAAATTTATATCATGAAAATAATTTCATTAATATCATAATAGAAATTTATGTTCATTAATAACTTTATTTTTTTCCATATTTTTACAAATAATAGATATTTAAAAGTAAGAAAGTTTCATTTTTTTAATTTTTTTTAATTTAAATAATATACAGGCCATTTTCACAGAAAAAAGTGCATTAAAAAACTCCATTTAGATACTAAGGTAAATAATTTATAATGAAAAAAATATAATTAGAATTAGGAATAAAAAATAGGGCTATATAACTTAGTTTATACAGAAAAAACCAGATTTACCCTTTATTGAGTTGAAAAAGTTTACCATGGTTACTATTCATATTGACAAAAAATAAATGTGGTCTCTTTTCAAAATTTTAACCCCTTAATTAGAAATATGGAATCTATTTTATCAATTTAAATCTATAAATATTCTGGAAATTATTTTTAAATAAGAATGTAATGTGTGATGGAAACTTGTTTTTTAGAAAAATACAGCTTAACAAATAAAGCTCGATTTATTCATACCCTATGTATAGAAAAAATAATTAATGAACTAGAAGACACTTTATTTAATATATAATATATTATTTATTTAAAATCAATCTTTAATATTGAATTATTAAATTTATTAAGGTAAAAACACTTTTTTCACATAAAATAGTATTTTATAAAAATTCCTTTTAATTATAATTTTTTTTGTATACCAAATTAAAAAAAATTTTTATAATAAAAATAATTGGATAATTTAAAATGAATATATAATTTAAAATTTAAAATTTTTTAAATTTAAATAAAACTTTTTACATTCTTGAGAAAAAATAAAAAAGTTTCAATGAAAATTATCATTTTCACTATTTATTGGAAAATGATTCTATTTATTAAAATACAATACATTCACCCTAAGATAATTTTCAAATAATGATTTAAAAAATGAAGTTATAACTATGAAAAAAATTATAAAAAATTAAAAAATAGAATATAATAATTTTTCATAATGTTTTTTAAAAAATTATTTTGAGTGAAATCTATTTTTTAAACATAATATAACATTTTAAAATATTTAATTCTTATTTTGAAAGAATTAATAAATAATTTTATATTGAGTATGATCATTTTATATATCTCATAATTTAGTTAATCATATTTATACATTAAATTTTAATGTCTAGTTTATAATGGTCAGATGAATATATTTTATTAATATATTGTGGTTTATTTAAACTCAATGTTATGTGTAACACAAGCTATCAAAGAAATAATGTTATTTAAAGAGATTTTTTTAAAAATAACAGAGTGTAATAGATACCATGTTCTTATATCTATTAGTGTTGGATTTGAGACATATTATCTAAGGGTAGTCATTACTCCCTTATCAAATGATTTTCAAAGAATATTTATCAGAAAAGAAAAAAATGCTTTCAACCCGATAATGATAATTTTCAAAAAAAATTAAATACATGAATGATTGAAAATTTACAACCATTATTTATTATTATTGAATTATGAAATTGGGAAGTATACTTTGTGTTACAACTATAACTATGATTGGAAAATGGAATTATTGGATGATTCTCATAGCATTAATTTCATAATACACTATTGTCACATCAAGATGTATAGGGTTTTGATGGAATTTGTTTTTTTGGGATAATAAGAAGTAGAAAATTGAATATTATATATCATGATTCTTGTTTTTTCAATCCTTTATGTATTAGTAAAAACTTCCTAGAGGTGTCACGATACCTCTTTGTATTCCTATATGGAAATGGGATGAAATTACTATGGAATTTGTCACTGGATTTACAAAGGTTCATAGAAAGAATAATTTAATATGGGATATTTTTTATTATCTTATAAAATAAAAAAATTTATTTTCTATAAGAGAAAATTTACCTCGTGATATCCTTTCAAGCCTCTATGTTAAGGTTTTTGTAAGACTTAATGGTACACCTCTTTCTATTTTGTCTTTTATGATATATGATTTACATTAAAATTATGGAAAATTATTCATAAGGATATATATACTTATCTTAAATTGAGTATTTTTTATCCTAAAATCGATATATTAGTCTATAAAGAATATTGAAAAAATTTAAGACATTTCATGGTATTTCTCACTATACATTCAATGTATGTGGATTAGGTATTTACCATTGGTAGATTTTACCTATAAAAATTTCAACCATTCAATGGTTCCATATGATCAATTGTATGGAAAGAGACTTCATACTCTAACTTGTTGGGATGGATTTAGAGAAAGGAATCTTGTAGTGCTATAACTTGTTGAGGATACAACAACTATGTTAAAGACTATTAAAAATTATGTTAAAGATTATGAATGTTGGAAAATAGTTATGTTGTTGACCTGAAGAAATATTTGAGCTTTCAAGTGGAAGTCTATGTTTTCTTAAATTTATCTCCTTGGAAGGGTGTCATAAGGTTTGATAAGAAAGTGAAAATGAGCCCCTGTCAAATTAATTTTTTTGAAATTCTGGAAATAATTGGAGTTTTGGATTATAGTTTTTTAATGATACTAAATATATCTAATATAAATGACTCATTTCATATATCATTTTTATGGAAGTGCATACCCTACCCAACACACGTGTCACCTACAAAGAAATAGAATTTGAACCTCATATATCTTAATTTGAATATCCAATCCACATTTTTTAACACTTGTGAAAAAGTGTTAAAGAATAAAAAAACATTACTAGTAATGGTAAGTTTTTAAAATCCTCAAATGGATGAATAAACATGGGATCTTAAGGATGATATGAAGAAGAACCAGCCTCATTATTTTAGAAATTAATATCCATGAAATTTCAGATGGTGAAATTTTTTATGGAGAGAATAGTGCGACATAAAACAATCAATTATAGAAATTGACCATTATATTTTAAAAAAACTATAATATAATTGAAATTTTAATAATTCATGGGAATAAATTCAACTTTGCAAGGATGAATAATGATTTTGTACTTATGATACCAAAATAATCCTAGAATGAGTTTCTAAACTTTTAGCATAGAAATATGCTTTTAATAAAAACTAATAATGTAGTATTTGAAAAATAATCCATTTATTTTAAAATATATTTCATAATATGTATAATTTATCATTATATTGACTATCAATTTGATAATAATAAAGATAATATCATTTAAAGTTAAAAGGTATATTTTTTAGAATCCATTTTTAAGAAAAATGTAATTCCATTTTAATAAATTACAATAATATTTTACGATGAATGAATAAAATTAAATTTATAGATTAAAAATATTAATATATGAATATTAATCCATATAATGATAATTAATAGTAATAATTTTAATGTAATATAATTTTATGCATGTAAAATTCATTTATTGAAAAATACTTTTCTTCATGTTTTGTGACATTACTTTTATATTAAATGATTTTAATTATGTGAGATAAATTTGATAAAATTTATTCCATATTTTTAATTATCATGTCCATATTTTTTAAAAAAATCCCAAATTCATTTTTCCTCATATAGAAAAGTAAAAATAGAATAAAAAATCAATATGATTAAGGATAAAATGTGTTTAATTGGGGGTCAACCTAAATAGTTAATGGTTAAGATTCCATAAAATACTTATGTAACTCCATTTACGTTTTTTTAATTTTGGATGCACCCATATTACCTTCTAATATGAGACATTTTGATCCATTTCCCCTATAAATTTACTTGATATAATTCTAAAACATTTAAATTTTAAATTTGTGTCATTCACTTTAATTATAAAAATTAACCTATTCCCCTCACTGACTCAACCATATTAAGTCATTTATGTCCTCAAAACCTAGAAAAAATATCTTCATATAATCCATATCCACGTTATATTAATTTTTCCCCAAAAGTCTAACCACCGGGTAATTAATAAGAGATCCAAATGAGGTTTTTCTATGTGAAGGTAATCATCTTCACTAAGCTATTTATTTTTTTACTTCTTATACAATCTTGAATTTTTTATTAATAATTACAATATAGAAAAACCATTATATACCCTATTCCAATATGTTACTATTTTTAAGGAATTATTTTATCCATATCCTTCTCCATCAAATGGTATACAAAACAATCACTTATGTGTATGGAGGAATACCTCCTCACAAACCAATGTAATTTTTTCCCATCCCCAACTCAAATGGATAGTCATAATAATGGAAATAATAAATATATATATGATACTAATAACATATTATCACCCATTCGTTTATAATATTTCATTATTTACTCAAATGAATTATTAATGAAATCTTATGTTAACCTTGATATTTTATATAATTTTAAATGAATCATTCTAATGTTTTTTGAAAGATCATTTTCAATTTTCATTAATAAAAGTCAAATGGAAGGTTTCATTTGTATGTATATGATATTAATGGAATTTACTTTCACCATAACTATATTAAGATATTTTAATTCTTCTCCTAGTTTTATATGGTTTTAAAAATAAAAATCATTAATGAAATATGATTTTAGTGATTTTATGAAATTTTATTTTGTCCTAAAAAAGATATGAATTCAGTAAAAAACCAATAATTATGATGAATTGATAGTAATCATTTATTAGTTATTAATTTGTAGTCCTTAACTTTCAAATTGAAACATTCAATTTCTAATTAGCATTGGAAAATAAATTTCTTGATATATCCATAATAATTATCTTGGATATTATTATTGATTATACATTAAACCATTTTGACGTAAAATGTCTTATTTTAATGTTATTTTATTAACATTGGAAATATTGATATTTTATATTCTTTATTAAATACATATATTTATTTATAAGGAATATTTTTTATTCATTAAATTTATCATTTAATATATGAAGAATCCATTGTATATAAAATTATTGGTTGAGAATGTAATTATATATCCCCTTGATGCATTGATATGTCTCATGAGACAAATTAGTTGGCCAAATTAAATTTTTTGGCATATAACTACCCATAAATTAAACGACATTATCATAAGGTCTTCAAGGTTTATATATTATTATGTATGAGATCATGATGTACAATATTATCCATTTCCTTCATCGAGAATTAAAATTTTAACATCCATGAGATTATTATATGGTTATTATCCATGGATTTATTTAATACTGAAGTTATTTATTAAATTGAATGTGTTTTTAGTCGTCTACTTTTACATATTTATTATACCTTATTTGGTCATGGTAGCTTCCACTGTATGTGAAACATACTGATAATTTGAGTTTACTAGTCTTTTTTTATTTTCCCATGATATGGATATGAAATCATTGAATGGGTTTTTGTGATGTTGAGAATTTGATTTGGTTATGTTTTTTTATCCCATTCCCAATGTAAAATGGGCATCTTTTGATTATCTGGTTCTCTATGATTACTAAATTTATTAGTGCTTTATGATTAGATCTCTTGTATATATTCTAATATAACAATGTAGACACAATATTTGGGTGACTAGAGTTTGGGTTTTCATATATGGGGCCCAAATAAAACATCCATATTTGATAATCTATGGAAACAAAAAACATACTAATATTCAATAAATGGTTTGAAAAATGGATACATGAAAAAAGGGAAGAATCTAGTTTGAAATTAAATATAATTTGAGGTACCATATTTTTAAAAAAATATGAGGGCTAATTTTTTTATTAATGTTATAGTTTGATACACTAATTTGAAGAAAACTAAATAATCCTTTATGTCATATAAAGTTACATTAATAATTTAGATATAACATATTCATTAAAATTTCAAAAAATCTAAAATATTTTCATACCACAGATAAGATGTATCCAAACTACATTATTTTTTATCACTATTCATGAATTATAATTATAGGCGGACCAAAACTCAAAAAAAAATTTAAGGACAAAAGTTATGGGAATATCAGTCCCTCCTCTTACATATAAATATAATATTACAAATATATATAAGGGTTTAAAAATAAATAAAATCCAATGAGAAAGATATGAACGTCCAAGTGAGTAGAGGGACATTATCTTCATGTATTATTTTCCTATTTTATTCTTCCATATCACCATGTACTTTTAATCCATACATGATATCAATCTAGAGAGTGTCTCTTGATATAATCCTATGATCTGTGTTATTTCTAATTAGAATGTTGATATAAGTTCCAATTTTTTCATCTATTTATAATAATTACCATATTTTTTTTTTGGTATACTCAAATTAGAATTAATGGAGATCCAATATTCATGATTTCATGAAGCCTAATTTTGAGTGATGATTTTAGATGGTTGGTTTTTTATCTCACATTTTTTTCTTATAAGTGTTTATGTGGGTCACATGAGTTTACTAAATAGATATCAAACTACACATGAGTGTTAATGTTTTAGTTTGATAAATTTTTATATAAAAATAAAAGCCTATAAAAACCATATATTTTATCTTGTGTTTCCATGAAGAGTTCAGATAATGTTATTGGAGAAAAATAAATTAATTCCCAATGGATAATAGTGAATTAATTTATGATTCAGCTGAATCATATGAGATATCCTATTATGAAATAAAATATGTTGTCGGTTTAGCTTGTTTAATATAAAAAAATCAATGAATTATTCTATATAGTCTTTTGAGAAATAACATTTGAGAATAAACAAACACTTTGACGTATTGGTCATGATTTCACTACCCATGATCTTTAATTTCAATAACTCAGTATCAATTATTGATTTCAAATAACTCCCCTATTTTATAAATTCTTTTATCAATTTTATAACTTTTTCATTTTCCCATTTCATTATATAAAGATTAATTTAAATATGACCTTGGGTAACCACTTAAATGTTGTTTTATAGACATAATTGACAATATAATTAGATAAATTTAGCATCATGATAAAATATTACCACTATTTCAAGGGAATACTAAATTATTACCATGGATTATTAAAGTATTTATATTAAATATATCCTAGATCAATTATCATATAATAAACTCAAATTTTCATAAATAAATAAATATCATAATGTAATGATGAAATATGTTTTCAGTGAGGTGAAAGAAATATGTTTTTAGAAACATATTGATGTGTGATATGAATTTATTAATGGAAATTCCATGATGAATTATGATGATTAATTAATATAACCTATGATACAAAAAAATGTTTGAATTAAAAATAATGATATTTTATGGATCTATTTTTTAATAACCCTTGATCATTTAAGAAACACATATAGCCAAACAAATTGATTTTCATGTTAGCCAATATTTTGGGGGGAAACTTATTATGATATTTTTATTTGAAATTATTATCCATTGGTGAATGAAATATATCATGATTTAATATCATTGAATCACATCTTATGTAAAATGAACCAAATTATTCTCTAATATATTCTCTTAGAATTTATCACAAATTTTAGAAACATGATTCAAAGGAGAAATCACAATAAAATTATGAGGCTAATATATTTATATAAACTTATATCACTACCATATCAACTCAATTATTATAGATATGTAATATTAATGTAATTATGATATTAAATGAGGCATGGGATTTATTGTGGTTCCTTCGACACAATGGGTGAAGATAGATATTTTCGAATTTTTTCAACAAAAAAATGTCCCACCCAACATTGGATTATGGATAATTAATATAGAGGTTGTTTCTTTCTCTATGACAATCCTAATATTATTTTTTAATATGTTATTTTAATTTTTAGGTTAATGTAATTTTTAGGTGTGGGGGATGGAGACATCATGGAGTTATGATTTTAGTTATTAAAAAAATAATAAAAAATAAAACACATTAAAATAATAATAATAATAATATTCTAATTTTATCCTTTTTATGTTTTTCGATAAACTATGAAAATAAATTATATTTTCTAAAAAATTTAAATACTAGAATAAATTATGAGTTAAATTCATTTTATTTTGAAAAAATATATTTCTAAATGATTATTGATATGAGAACAGTTTCCATTGACTTTGATTTTAATAACAATTTATGTGTTTGGCCAATTTTTTAAATTCATTCCCACAAAAAACTAATCAAAAATATATTTTTACATATTTGATGTGTATTATACACTTTTTAAAAAATTCTTCTCAATACCATCACATTCTTGATAAAAATATATATTTTATTGTGATATATAACTATTTATTATTATACTTTAATAATTTATAGTTCATGGATTGTTTTTAATATGATTAAGCCATTTAATTAGATAGAAAATATTTTTAACATAAAATATACCCTTTATATCTACCCTTATTTAACCTACAGAGTCCACACACTTCTATATTGTTTTAAGCCACATTAGAAGATGATTTTCCCAACTGAACATCACTCTTAATATTATTTCATTATTATTTCACGTTTCAACATGGGAAAAGGTCTATTAATGCACGATATTCATGAAGAATCTCAGTTTTGTTTGTGAGGTGTGTTCAAATATTTGGGAAAGAGGACAGTGAAATTGAAATGAGTTAATTTTAATTATTATCCATCATTAATATCACTATTTTACTCTAATAAAATGAGAATATATTTAAATATAAATTTCCCCTTTTATGAATCATGTCCCTCTATAAATTAATGGTAACAAACATTCATTATTTATTCATAATTTTTCTTAGATATGAGGTGGAATAAAGTAAAAGAAAAGTTTTGCAATGTTCTAATGTTATGGATCCCTTATGCATACCCATGTATAATACTATGTATTTTAGAGTAGAGGGAGAAAATATAGGATTATAATTTGATACCATATTCATAGTTTATTTTCTTGATGTGGAGATCTGTCTCCACGTTTCCTTTATGCCAGGTATGATGAATCATCAAATCTTGGTTGACTAAGCCTATACACATTCAAATTACATAGGAAATAAACCTATTTAAAATATTTTACATAGATATAAATCTTATAATTAAGGAGGATTTTACTTCCACATTGGACAAAGTGATACAATTGAAATTGAAAAGAGATATATCAGTCAATAAGGATTATGATTCTTCCATTGTAAAATCACCATCCCTATAAAAGGACATAAAACCCCACACACTCAATCCATTATAGTCGCACAATGTTTCATATATATTAATCTATAATTGAAATAAGGAGCCAATAGTATTGAGTTTAATGCCATCCCTGGACGAGTTTCGACATTCCAAGTGAAAATTTTCATTCCACTCTCCATTGTGTTGATCTTGTGGGTAGTATTAGTATAGAGTTTGAATAATGGGATCAAATATTTTTTTATTTTATAACTCATAAACATACAAATAAAGGAAATATATTTTCTCTTAGAGGAGAATTACAGGAATTAATACTAAGATGTCAACCGTCATTTTACACATCTAACATTTTTTATAAAATTATACCAAACACAAAAAATATGGGTCATACCTTATTTGGATGATATTTTTTTTCTAAGAAATGAACTTTATGGAATTTATCCATGACATCAGGTTGAATGGGGATCTCTATAATTTCAAATAAGAAACTGTAAATTAAAAATTCTCATTCCATTTAAAGAAATAAATGGTTCCCTATATCCATTTTTGGAGAGTAAAAATAGAATAATCCTACAACTAATTTAAATCCATTGCATTGGATACCATCATGAATAGGAATAAAACAATTTTTCAATATGAACATTGGAATAGTTTTGTTCCACATTATTGGAGCCCAATATTATTTCTTTCCAAAATAAAGAATGAGTTTTTAGATGTCTGATGAATTTTAAGATCTCAAAGCTTCATTGGTGAAGACACGATTGTTGTGTTCCTTAATTAGTTTCAAGTTAGATAAGGATAATCTATTAAAATAAATAATTATCTCATTAATGTTCCTAGGGATATCCTTTCCTAGATGAAGGAACATTTTTGATATAGGAAAAAAGGAAATAGAGTGGATGGTTTTGATAATTGTCTCAGACGAATTATATATATCCCGAACCAATGTACTAGTTGAGTGGATGTTGATGGTGTGTAGGGGAATATAGAGGCTAGAAAAAATAAGTGATGATAGATAAATAGAGTTTCATTTTATGACAGAATTCTAATTTTTTAATTTGATAAACTTATCCCACAAATTAAATAATGTGAATTCATCTTAAGAAAAAATTAAATGTATTAATTGCATGGTTTCTTTAGTACTTCTAAAGTTCATATATTCCCTTTCAATAATTTACTCTAGTAGAGCCCAGGAAAACCAATGGCACTTAAACACTTGGAGGGAGAAATGGTTAAACCTATTGAGTGTGCTTTAAACATTATACATGATTATAGATTGAATTATGATAAAAACACTTTTTTAGGAGATTATTAAAAAAAAATTCAATGAGTTTCACCCTAATTAATGAATAATTTTCTTCTACGCAAGACAACATAATTTTTTGAAAAATATTTTTGATGTTAGGTGCTGAGTCATCATTGGATATTGAGGGCCAGTGTATCCAATATTAGTATTATAAAAATATTAAATATATTAATATCACACATGGGAAGTTTTCCATAAATAGTGAAATAACTCTTAAATAGAGTATAATATAGTAAATTTGAAACAAAAATTGAGTCCAGAATATGAGGTATACCATAGTCACAACCTAAAGATGATTTATGTTAGACATATGATTGCGGTAGTCATTGGTATTTCATTTAATTAAAATAAATAGTTAAATTTAATTATTATTTTTAAATTACCAAATCCTAAATCCCTTTATAAATACCTCTTTATAAAAAGTATACATGGTTATCCATATAAACTCTGGGAAAATTGAGAGGACCTTAATGAATTTTTCATTGGAGGATCGAGATAAGAGGAATATGGGTGATCATACTGACGTAGATCAGTATGAGGTGAATGTAGTGGTACTTATCCTTCACTAGAAAAAGGAATTATTGACCAATTATAGATCCAAATAGATTTTGGACTCATCAATTTCTGTTTCATCTATCTTGACTAAAATTTTAATTTAGGGATTATTATCTATACTTAATATGTGATTATTTAATCCTTCACATCATCCTGTTATGAGAATTAAATTATTTAAATTAAATTATTATTATTATTACATGTTCTAACCTTCATTTTTCCATTTAAAAAATCATTGGAAAAGACCTCTTGTACCATGATGGTTACACCTTTTTTCTTGTTCTTTTCCCAACCAATTATTTTAATTATTTATCATTGGAGAATATGGTCATAATTAAACATTTTCAGGGTAGTTTAGAGCATGATAAAACCCCTAGATTCATGGTGGTTTTGTAGAAAATGAAAATATATGCGTTCTAGAGATAGATCATATTTTATTTCTTGTGATAATTCATGGATCAAGGATCCATGAGTATCTATGAGAGGCCAAATGCATATGGAATGTGTGACGACATTGTTTTAATTTATGGTTTCTATTTTTTGGCCACTAGAGGACATGAAGAAATGGAAAGAGGTTATTTAATTTAGTTTTTGGAGGTTAAATGGTGAGATGTGTGGGGGGAAAGGATGGTTATGGAAACTATGTGAAGAAAGTTTGGGATCTAGACAAATCATGAATAAATGATGTGTATTCTAGAAAAACACAATGTATGAATCACTTGGATGTGGCAATAGTTTTTTGGGTGGAGTTAAGGATAAAAAATAGTGTGGCTAGTACTAATGATATGTGACCCTCCCTTGATGTCCAAGCCATGTACTAGATGTCACACACCAAAGTCCCCATACAGACAGAAACTCTGTATACTATAGGCATACAAGGTCTTGCCCAAGGTACATGGGCTTGGATCCGTACATAGTCATTTCCATGTCCATGGGAAATGTATAAAGTTAAAAAGCATGTTTATGAGCATAAATGAAATAACTGAGCAGATTAGACACATTTTGTACAAACTATACATTATGTGTAGTATGACATGGATTCCCAAACAGTGCATAGGGGTGAAAACATTCAAGAGATGAGGCGGGTCCACACACTGGGTGGACCCCCTTATACATCGTGTAATTCTCTCAGTAGATTCATTATCTCATATCTTCTTCTTCAGGGATTTTATGTTGACCCTTTAGTATCCAATTGTTAGTTTTTTTACATGTATAAAATTATGGTGGAATTCATTGTGTCACTCAATATATGATGATAGGTGATCCTAGTTTGAAACTTTTTAGGTGAATTTTGGTGATATAAGTGATCAGGACATGATCATTTGAGAGATTCCAATAGTGATGATATGATTCTCCCTTATCACACCATGGAACAGTCCCCCATTCTATTTTAAAAATAGATACGATACTCCCATATGTTGTATTTGGGTCCTCTTTTTATGAAGTGGTACTCACACGTATACCAGCTCTGCCGGTGAATGGTTCTTTTAAGGTAATTGTTTCTCCCTCAGCTATGGATCACATCATTGATGGGTGGGTCCCTGCACACATATTCTAGTGAGGTTATGTGAGATTCATTGATCATATTTTTGTCCCCATCAGTTTTTTAGAACAATGGGGATGTGTAGGCCCCTTCAAATGGTTTCTTAGGTGGTTATTTTTACTACCGGGCATCAAAAATAGTCCTTTGGAGTTGTTAGAAGTCTCATCAACCTTAGCTAGGCTATGGAGAGAGAGATCCCCATTCTTTCTAATTTGGGTTTCTTATTTACCATATTTATCTTATTATTATATTTTTTATTATGTTCTTACTAACATGCTTTATTTGGGTTGAGATGACATCTATCGTATCACTCCCTTCCCCTATTCATTTTTCCTACATCCTACTTGTGTTGTATATACCCACCCATGTCTGGGATTTTCTCACACATGTCATATCATATGATTATGTCATAAATATCAGTGGTGAATTTGGTAGAACATAGGAAGACATGGGTGTATTGACCACATATGGTGGTTATGTGGACTATTTGTGTTCTAGAACACATTCTTCATGTTTTGATGTTAGGTTAGGTACATAGCTAGCAGGATCATATATCATTAGTAGAGTTAACATATCATAACATTTATTGCTCCACCATAGGTGTAGAACCATTCAGGGCCATGTATGGGAAAAATTATAGGTCACCACTATAGTAGTTATATCTAGGTAAAGATTACACTTGTGGGCCTAGATTTTCTTATAGTTATTGTTGGAGATGGGATAATTCATCCATGGGAGGATGCGTACTACCTAGAGCCACCAAGAGTCCCTTGTGGATAGATGATACTTTTATTTTGGAGTTTATGAGGAGATAAATTGTTCTAAGAGATCTCACCTCCTCATGGATTACATATATTTATCCAAGATATAAATCTATATCCATGGTTCATATGACCTTTTCTATTTTCTGCATCGTTTTAGAGAGGTTGTATACCATTTAAACCTATAACTTAAGATAAACTAGGTGCTTATTGGTTACTATGTGTTGCATCTGAGGAGAAATGTACATGAATCATTGACTGATTTTGACTTTGATGAGATATATATTGAGAGTGGAGTTTCATTTTTATGTTACACGGATATGTTTTTTAAGTTACCATATAATACCCTTTATATTAAAGTGGAAACCTTGGTTGTGTGTTTGTTGATAGCACATGAGCCCTCTAGAGAGATCATTAGAATATGAAACCCATTTGAGAGTTCAGTATCCTCACTTGAGAGTAGGTTTTCACTATTCAAGGAAAAAATAATTTAAGGTGGGGAGAGTGTAAGGATCATTTTTTTCCATCCATGAAATTGACTTATTTTAAATAATATTTTTAGAGCCAGGCGCAATGTCAAAATGAGATTTGGTGGCCCAATTAGCCTAGTATAGATATTGGAAAAATATTAACTAAATTAAATTAATTCTTGAATATTTTTCCTAAAATAATGAAGTAACTCCCAAATGGAATCTCATATCAGAAATATGTGGCCACAATTGAGTCCAAAATGAGAGGTAACCCTAGACGAAACATAAGGTTAGTCAGTGTTGGATGTTTGATTGAGTCAGTGATTTGCGGTGAATTTAATTAAAATAAATAAATAATTTTTTTATACATTAAATTCATTTTTTCTATATCCCTATAAATATACCTCATTATAAAATTTTTTAGGGTTATTTTTATAATTTTTGAGAGAATTGGGAGGAGATCTGAGCATTCTACATTTGCAGACTGAGACCAGAGTACGATGGGTGACCAAATTGAGTTGGATTGAGAGGAATTTTTTTGTAGGACTTCTCCTTCACAAAAGAATGAATTAATCATGGAAAATTGATCTAAATTAATATAAGACTCATTAATTTTGGTTTCCACTAACATGATTAAACTGAAAAAGAAAATATTTTTATCTGATTTTGATTTTCGATTATTTGATCCTTTTCATGACCTTAGTATAGAAATTAAACTCTTTAAATTCAATTTATTATTTTTATAACTTTTTCTCACCTTCATTTCACTATTTATATTTTTTTTGGATTATAATTTTAGGCCAACTATGGATATTATTTTCTTCTTATGATTTCACCCACCTTTTCTTCACCTTCATCATCAATAGACCATGTGGTACAATTCAACATTTTTGGGCTGGGTTTGAGGATATTCAAACCACCAGATTCATGGTGATTGTGTGTGTGACGAATGAATCAGTGTTTTTTGGATGAATTCGGAGGGATATCCCATGATAATTCATTGATCAAAAATCCAAGAGTATCAATGGGTGATATTACACATGGATAATTTGTGAAGATTTTCATTTTATGTTCTCCAACTATTGATGTTCATTAAAAAAAATTAAGAGGTGATCTTCATCAGTTTTGGGTGGTAAAATAGTGTGATATATGGTCGAAATGTAGGATCTAGAACTTCAAAAAGGAGATTCAGGATCTAGGAAAATACCAACTACAAGCCATGTATTTTTTAAGTACATATAGTGTGTCACCCCCTTCAAGCTATGGTTCTAGGGGTTTGTGTGTAGTTAAGGATAACATACTATTTGGTCAAGCCCAAATTCCATGTTAACCTCCCATGGTAGAAAATTCAGTGTCAGAAGGTACATTTATAGGACACCATGAGATCAGAAATTTTGTGTACTCTGGGAGTACACGGGCACACCCAAAGGTTCACGGGCATGGCCCGATACTCAGGCTTGACATGGTACACATGCACTGTCCAAAGTTCCCTAGCATGGCCACAGGAACCCCAGAAGGCCCTGAGTGGCTAAGAAACACTTTGTACCACCTGTAAAAACTATTAAGTATGATATAGATTCCAAATCCATTTCCAAAGGATAATATTTGTAGGGGATGAGGTCTTGTCACAAATTGTATTGACCCACTTACCCACCATGTAATTATCCCATTTTCTTCTCCCTCATGTATATTATTTTTCTAGACTTGATTTTTGGCCCGTGAGTAGCCTATCATGAATATTCCCCCCCCATAAAATGCAATGATGAACCATTTTGTAGAATTTATGATATTTCATGAGGTGTTCCATGCATGAAAATTCTTTACAAAACACTTGGTAATGGCAATGATCAAAGAAGTGTCATCAGATAGATGTTGGGGTCAGTTCTACCCAATCACACCACAATGTGTCCCCTTATACTCTTTATATCAATAAAGATAAAATTACACAATAATAGCTAAGGCTCCTCAGTATAGAGAGTGGTACTCCCCCATATTTGAGCTCTGGTGGTGAGTAGGTCCCCTATGGGAGTTGCAAATCCCTCAGTTATGTAGTGTAGTGATGAGGGTAGGTTCTCGCCACACATAATCTGGTGAGGTTATGTGAGATATATTGATAATAGTTGTGGATTCCGTAGCTATGTAGTATAGGTATAGGGTGTGAGCCCCTCCACATAGTTTTTGACATGGTTTTCCTTAATGCTAGGAGTTAGAGATGGATATTTGGAGTTATGGGTAGAATCCACAACCTTATATGGGATGTGGAGATGAATATCTATTTTTCTCTTATTTAGGTTTCTTATTATCATAGTTGGGTTTTCATTATGGTAATTATCCCTATTTTTTATTTATATTTCTTATTTGGATTGAGATAAATTCTATCATATCTTCCTTTTACTCCCTCTTCATTTTTCGGGCATCTTAATGGATATGTATATACTCACACTTGCATGGGATTTTGCTGAACATGACTTTTCTTATATAGATTATTTGAAGATAGATGATGAATTTTGTGGAGCATAAGGATACTTGGATGCATTAACCACATATAGTTGTTAGGATAGGGTGATCTAGAGATGATAACTCTCTCATATTTCATTTTTTTGTTGTTCTTGTTGGGTAGGGACTCAATTTATAAATGGGGATGTATTTTTACCATTTATTTTCTATTATTATTTATACAATGGTACTCTATTATATTCAATAATGTTAATTGAACACATGGTTTTATGAAGATATTAGATTTTTTTATTGTATTCCGCTACACTATTTTATGGAGAAAATTAGGCTTGTGAAGACATGTAATTTTGAAAAATTCCTTCCATTTTATGTTCTGCCTTCCCAATACTTTCCTCATTCCCAAATCCTATTGGATTATGGATTAGTTTTCTATACAGTTATCCATCCACTATATAAGAGGTCCATAAAGGTATTGGTTAATAGATCCTACCTTAGATAGATTGTAATCAAAATTTAAAATTAGTGATATGACTGATAATTATACTTTAAATCACATAAAAATGGTGGATGTGGATCAAAATCATAGATAAAAGAAATCAAAAATATTAAGTAGGATAATACATCATTGATATTACAATCCATCTTCCAATATGGTAACATTTATTTGAATTAAATTAGAAATAGATGTATAAACTATAGCTTATGTTGTTTTTTCTACACCATCTATCTTACACATAGGGGATTTCCTTTAATCCGTGAAATGATTTACATTTTTCATTTGAGGAATAAAATAATGTAATCTATAAAAGATAAATGAAAAATCTTGATGCTTATAAATTTAACCCAAAATGGTGTCACATTCAAACTTTCAATACCAATGTTGAGATTCCTTATTAACACATACTATGCCATGATGGAATGGTTGTGATAAATTGGGAAACATAATTGGAGGTTGCGTGATGATTTAAGGTAGACAAAATTTCATCACATGTGGGATAAATCAGGTCACCTTGCCAAAAGACACATTATGATTAAAGGTATCCAGAATTTTATCCCATGAGAGTTATTAATAACCAAGTGGAGGAATAGATATGAATTATAATCTCTCAAACTAACTATGAGATATAATGATTCCTCAAAACCCATAATATATCTATCGATTACATCCTTTTATATGAATTTTTATATCCAATTTCAACACGATGCTTGACAAAAAAACTGTCATATTAGTATTAGAAATAATTTTTTACACTAATAAAATATATTCTGAAATACTTTTTCACCTATGGAAATCATGTTTCTCTATGGACATGAAGTTCTGATGAAATTAGAAAATCTTTTAATTGATGATTGTATCCGAAACCCTATATGAGAAGTTACAAATATGCATGAGCCAATAATAGTAGAAGGATTTAAAATTAATCATATTTTAAATGGGAACAACAATCATCATACATGTGGTCCTAGAAAACCTACACAATTTAGAATATTCTTGTACAATTTAAATGATTTTATTTTTTTGATAGTGTATTATATATTAATGAAAATGTTAATAGGAATACAATAATCCTAGAGATATTATCTAGGTTGAGGCTAGAGATTTACTCTATGATATCATTCTTATTAGGTATATATTTTAATAGGTTATTGATATTCCAATCAATAGATATTGATATTAATTTAATTAAATAATCATCACAACCCTTCCCTGAATAACCTCACCATTCCTTAGGTTAAAAACTTCTGAATATGTTGTTGAAAAAATAAACTTTAAGGAAGATGAATGCATATAAATCATTAGTGTATGATCCATATTTTAGTTACATGTTATAGTTAACTAGGATTAATTTTTAACAATTCATGCATATAAGATAGATGATTTCAATATTAAATGTATTACCACAAAGATATTACTCCCTATAGATTTCCTTTCATCTTCATGAAATCTATCTTCAATATATCTTTTTTCATTTTTATTTTCTTGAAAAAAATTAACATATCATCTCTACTTTATCATGTTTCACATTGGTTAATATCTAATTTATGATCCTCTGGACTATTGAACGGTTTATTTGGCTATTAATCCACTATGAGAGATTTTATTTAAGTCTTCTTAGCATATTTAGGATAAACAAACAGGTATTTTAGTCAATGGGTATTTTCTAGGGGTGAGAAAGTGTGAATGAATGAAATTTGTAGCATCCAATAGTTAGATTAAAAAAAATATATTTCATATCATATAAAAAATTTTCTTTTTTAGAATTGGGGAATGGTTTGTGAGGAAAAATTCTATTATAGTAATAAAAGATATATGGAATTGATGATACCATTTGAGATGTATAAGTTCCTATCTAAAAAACTCCATGTTTGATTTTTGTATCATTTTTCTTTATAATAGTTTAAATTGTAACTTGATAAAACAATGTTAATGAGTCCATTATTCATTAGAATAAGGATAAATTCATTAATTATCATTATTGAATAAATTTATACTACTATTTCTTTATAATTATTGATAATAGTATTGATTTAACCACCCAAAAAAACAAGGGATGAGGCCAGGGTTGATGGAATAAAATGTTTCCAAAAGATCTATCCATTTTGTGGTCTCATATTAATCATAAATAAACATCATAAACACAAACATGTAGGATTAAAACTCCTTAATTGTGATGTGTTTAGTGGAAAAGTTAAACATTTTCACTTATATATGATTTCTCAAACAATCTAGTTATTCTAATTAGTACGACTTCCATGTTTTAAATTCCTGATATTAATTCTTATGGTAAAATACATTTTAGACTCCATATTTTTCTTGGAATTGAGAAATAAAATCCTAAAATCCCAATAAATTATTATGTTAATGTAAAAGAAACTTAATAATATATAGGGATCGAAAAACCACAACATTCTAGATAATGGTATACATCGTAAGGATTATAGAGGGTGAGACATGAAGCATTCAACTCCTATTTTCCAAGAGAGAGAGGTGACATATTCCAAAGGGATTTGTTAATTTAAATAGAGTATTAAATATTATAAATTTATAAAAATGATAAAAAAACCACTAATTACAAAATGAACATAGTATTTTATATATTTTAGGATGAACCCATGAGATGATTTAAATAATCCTTAAGAAGTATTAACTATGAATAGTGTGATTGAATAAAAAATTAATGTAGATAATTAATGAAAATACCATTGTGATATGATGTTCCAATTTTTAAAATTTCAAGGTTTCTATGCTTCTGATGTTTTAGGTTGAATATATTAACAATATTTATTTTTGGTGTCTAAACTAAGAAGTTCTTTGGTCATTGAATCACTGCCTTAACTCAAAACCCCCCTTTTCATTTGACCAATTACTTTAGGTTATTAATAAAATAAAATTATCAATACCTTATTTAGACATCATCATCACAATTAACATAGTGGTAATGTGTAAATCAAAATAATCAGTTGATGAATTAGATTAAACATTAACATTTTCATTGACAATGGTTATAACATAAAAATAATAAAAAGATAAAAATTATAATGTAAATATTTTACAACCCAATCATGTATAATAGATATAATAAAAATCCAATAGAACACTCCCCATTTTATTATGTCACATATAAAAAAAAGTAAACCTTATGTTATATATTAGGATGTTTAAAAAAATAATAAAACAAAAAATTCATTAATTATTAGTAGGTATCTGACAAAAAAAATACTTACTCTTCATGTACATGTGTAATACTCTTGTTTCACTCATCCAATATAGCATCCAAACCTTAATATTTATAGGAAAATAAATTCCCTCAGTCTATAATTTTATCATTGATATAAAATCTTTTATTTCATCTAATTCATTACTAAAGACTCATTGGTCATCTTTCCTCTACATGCACTATTATATTTTGAAAAACTAAAGTATGAATTATGACATTGGCTGAAGGTTCATAGAGTTATAAGTATTCATTCCATGAAAAGTACATCTCAACCTAAAAAAAATTTACTCAAACATTTAATAGTGTTAATGGTATATTACGGAATGAATCATGATTGAAAAAAAAAATTGATTTCCATCTGCCTTTATTCTTTTCATCTCACGTGTCAAGTAGTTAATTCTACTATAATATTCTTACTTTTACTCTATTATAAATTAAAATTCTTCCCCCCATTAAATGAATAAATAAAAAAATAAATTGTAAATAAAATCTACTTAAATTATAAAATTAATGAATTTCATAAAAAAATGTATACATTAAATGTAGCTATAAAAATTCGCATAAAATAGTCTACTATCAAGACCAATATGTCATAGTCATTATACAAGAGTTTGGGATTGAAGATACATTCTTGTGATGGTCCCCCAATGGAAATAAACCTTCTAAAAGTCATTACCATCCAAATCTATTACCTAAAAGTAATTATGAGATAATACTATAGAGATAATACCCTTGTTCTTTGCTGGAATCATTAGGGAGATCCCGAGAGACATAGAGAAGTACAAACAACCATGATCCTCAGAATCATCATTCATAGGTCAGTGAGTATAATCATAAAAAAATAAAAGATGTGGACCCATATCCAGATGTAAATCAATTTATTCAAATATATATTAGATATTTGATGAAACATATAGCTGGGAGAGAATAAGAAACCTAACAAACTCTTTTAGGACAAAATCAGAGTGAGGTCCCTCAAAATGGGTCGACACACGAAGATCAATTATAGGGAGATTAGGTTTAGGATAAAGAGATCCAATATCATGGGATAGAGTAGAACAATAGAATCATTCAAATCTTGAATATTTTATTTATGGAAATATATTTAATAGAGTTATTCTCCACAAGTCTTGATAGATCTATTATTAAAGACGAGACCAAATTTCAAGGAATAGAGCCAAGTCTAAAGGAGGAATCTGGGTAATAGATATTAAATAATTAACTAGGAGGTTTATTTCCCTTATTTATAGTAATTTAAATCATATTTAATGATTCATAATTATTCTCTTGGATGATAGGTGTGATAGAATCCAATATTATTGATAAACAATTCCGTTCACATATTGTTAAATGATACCCCATGATGGAGAAATCATATAGGGAATGAACATGATAAATAAATTTTGACCCATATGATTGAAGTTGTGTTATGCATCATTATCAAAATTTATTTATTCATATAAATGAATGTTCTATAGATTAACTAATAACTTTTAGGATAGAATAGTTGTGGAGAGGAAGAGGCAAACAATGTTGATGAATCTATAGTGGCATCATCATAGAGTCTTTAACAATATAATGATATATAGACCATAATAAGATGAGGAAATAATAAATTAAAAATTCTAAACCAATGTAATAATACTCTAAATCGAAATAATATTTTCAGAATATGTGGATGAAAAACCGCTGGCATTTTAAGACTAGGATCAATGTCGATTTTACAAACATCTTGGATCCAATGAAGTTCCAAAAGTCCAGAAGTGAAATATTCCTTCATCTAAAAATTTAAATGTTTCTACATTTTGGATAACTCATTTATAATTCAAAATCTATAAATGACAAGAAGTGGGTTTTATTGGCATTAGTAACCTCTAGAGCCATATGTGTAATTCTCTTCTAAGAGATCTAGGGGAGGTAATATATGAATGGGGAATAGAAGAAGCTGACACCTCTTTGAAGGAAAGGGAACATTATCTAGGGTAAACTCAATAAAATATGATATCCCCATATTGATGTAGAAATATTCATTTCATAGGATGGTCCATGAATTTAGGTCTAATTCTGAGTGAATCCAGGCCAAAATAGACCAAAAATGCACTTAAGGGACTGGATTAATGAATGTACCCACCTTCATGAATGGGTTTGGATCATAAAATCCTTGAATACATGGATTTTTGATGGTAACCTTTGTACTAAGTATGATCATAGTTTCTGAGTTACTTTTTATGACCATTTATAGGTTTGATGGTAAACTTCCTACAGACTAACTCATATTCTTAGAGCCCTATCCATTCACATGGCTCATAGTTCATCAAAAAAGGATTCAAACTTCCCAAAACCAATTACCCCACCTATTTTAGTCCATAAATACCCTAATAATATTGAATTTTAAGAGTATTTGATATATAAAATTATGCAAAACTATATGATGTTATGATACTCAAAATATTAATGAGCAAGAGAGAAGATAAATTACCCAAGGTATCCATCCTTCATGAAACAACCTAACATGGGTTCTTGAGAATGTCACCCATATTTGATATTACTTTCAGAAGTTCTACGAACTCCGTAGATAATGAAATCCCTTTTTGGGACTTATGGTTTCATGGAAAACATATCATTTTTGAAACCAAACCCATAGGAACCAAGACATTGCATTGAGCTAGGATCACCTTGTTCTGAGAAGCATAATCCTTCACGAGACCCCTAAACACCATGTGGTTCCAAAAATTCATGAATCTCCAATCCTATATTAATCCATAACCTTCGAAAAACCCATACTATAGACCTCTCCATGGTGCTTCCTTTTTATTGAGAAACTTTAAAAAAAATTGAGTTTCTAGGGCCCCTATTCCCATCCAAAATAGGTTCAAACAAACCTAAAATCTTTGTGTGGCTAGCACCTATGTTTCTACCATTTTCTCCCAAGAATAGCTACCCAAATCCATATTTATTTTATGAAAAGGTACCCTAATGTTGGGACTTCTGATTTCCACTCCTCCATAACAGTACCAACACCATTTACTTCCTAGAGGAACATGGGTGGTGTTCACATAAGCCTTAGATGTGGTACCTTCATGGTAAAACACCAACCCATCTTGGTAAATGATCATTATTTTAGGTCATACTCTCATATTGAAGTGGTCCCCCATTGGGTATAATCCCAAACCATTTCCAATTTGTACACAAAAAAATTTTCTAACTCCACATCTAAGTTGCACGATGTAAAATTTCTTAGCTATATGTCATATATTCATGATGTAAAACTACCTAACTTTAAATCCTAGTTGTACGATGTTAAGCAACACAACATAATCCTTATAACATGATGTAAAAGTGTATCCTTACCATATGTGATGAACACAAGATACCCCGTGTATGAATCACATGGGACAACCCACACTTCTTACCCTATGTGATAAACATTGGATGCCCCATTTATGATCATTATGGGATGTCACCATCTCTTCCACTATGGGATGATACCATTGAAAGGGAATATTATACTCATTATGCTCACACCATATTCCTATGAGTTATCCTATTTAATTGGGAATATTTTATGCATAATCCCTATAGAATAAATCATTGATGCCCCTTCCACAACATGTGCACCCTTACAACATGACATAAAACCTCATTGATTGAAATAGTCACATTTTCTAAAACTACAAAATGAAACTACATAGGTTTTATTCCATCAACCAGAACAATGGTCCTCCCCATGTGGCAGAGGTCCACCCCTTATTTCCATCAACCAGAACAATGGTCCTCCCCATGTTACCACTAACTAGAAAAAATGTCCTCCTCATGTTCCAACCAATATGCACAGAGTTCCCCCTTATACTTCTATCAAAAAAATAAAAGGGCCTCTCCACTCCATCAACAACCAATTTGGTGTTCCTCACAAAACAATTATAAAATTTCATGGAGGTTTTTTCTGGACTCCCATAAACCAAATCAAATTTCCTACCTTCTCCCTCAAAAACAAAAGAATATGTCATCCCCACTCCATAAACAACCACCATGGAGGTCCTTTACATTATTCTATAAACCAAATAAGTTGTCCTGCATAATTTATTGATAGCTAGTATGGTGGTATTCCTCATGCTACCACTATCCATCTTGGAGGTCCATCCCATGAAGAAAACATACCGTACCCTATAGAATCATAATAGGTTGGGAGTTCTAGAACTTGTCATTAGAGACGAAACACTGGTTAAAACTATGCTAATATTGACCTCTCATAGTCTTATATAATAGACGATTCAATGAGAGGACCTTCACCCCAAAATATAGAGTCTATGGAAAATTAAACCAATTAAGGATCACCATTACAAAAAATGAGTTCCAATGGATCCTAAGATCCCTACATAGATACCCGTATGTGGAGCATGTTACATCCCCCTTCTAGGGGATTTTAACTCATCTATCTCCATCACTGTCAGTTTCCCTCCTCTATACCTCACTATAAGAAGATGGACCTCAGTCATGGAATATGTTTAAACCCTTATATGATGGAGATAATTCAACTAATCAACAGACGGAAGATTCCCCCTCCCACATGATGTAGTGGTGAAGACACCATCCTACATGGATGTGATTTTGAAGCTAGCTCTACTCCTAGTAGTAATCCCAACATGTAGTGACTATTTTACTAATTCATCACTTCCACTCCTAGTAGAGGATAAATATAGAAGGTTTACATTGATGCTTCCACCCATATCTCAGTCTGTTTAGTTAGGGGTTGGGATGATGAAGATTAATACACTTCATCTTTGAATGAGGGACTGTAGGAAGTTCTGGCCACCGGACATCTATCAGTTGTGTTTTGGTCACATGAAACACAAGACTTTGCAATCCCAGAGTCCATTACCAAGTAAATGGAAGTGTATTTCTTCTATATTATCTAGAAGATGTTTCACGACCTCCATACTCACCATTTGACCTACCATGGAACCCACTATAACTTCAATTCCATCAACCAAAAGTACTACAAGGATGAGGTTGCAGCACTCTTGGAATCTCAACACACTTAGTTATATGTATACCACCACCTATTAAATAAAACATTATTAGTATCCTTATAACCCTCCATGAATTTATTTAAGATTCATCTTTGCAAGTGCATATTAGAGGATGGGGATAGTATTATCCCCTAGATTTTATCCCAATCCATTAACAGCAGTAGGAACATTGGTCTATATTATCTATCGATAGTGTGAGTTACCCTATGGCTTCTTACATGGTTAACATGGTCATTACCAACTCTCCATAGGATCAAAAGAACAAGGTTAATATCAGAGGATATATAATGGAATATCCACCTCATGTGAAGATGTAGTACTAGGAATTCCCTATGACAGGTGTCCTCAGTCATCAGTAGAGGCAGGTATTATGCCTAAGAAGTAATAAAATGAGGATTTACTCACCCTTTGGTATGAGGAAAAAGTTAATTTTCATTTTTATCTTATGGTGTGACTGATTTTTAACCAAAAGAAGTTGTATAACCCATGATAGCCACATTGCTCTAGGAGCTTGAGTATTAAATAAGGCTTTCCATTGATCTCATGACTGAATGGACCGTGGATGATATAAATTACCTATGGGACCCCATCTCTCCTCCAGTGGTTCATTCATTACTTCATGGTAAAATACCCTAATTTTTACATAGTATCCCCACACTTTTAGTTAGAATAGAATCTATGGGATATGGAAAGAGACAAATGTATGAGTCACCATCCCTGCCCCAGCAGCATGATTATCCTCCTCAATATTTTGGTAATTTCACTGATTGAGTTTATGAGACTATAAATGACTTGGTAGTTATTGATCCACACAAATATGACTTGATAGTTTTTCTCACTACATGCTGCGAGGCCCAGGAAACATGATAGGGTGAAATATTTCCCAATGGAAATCCATAACCAGCATGGGTGGACATTGTATGAGCACCCCTAGAGTTTGGTAACCCCATATTCAGCCCTCTAAATGGGATGAGTTATTTGTTACTACACCTAGAACACTTTTCTTCAGGGTGAGGGACAATTTTTGGATCTCTATAATAGTAAAATGCTTTCACGATTCGATGTTTCCCTTAAACCTTAGAAGTACCAACTTTCATATGGTACAACCAATTTCCCATTGGGTCCATTACTGGTTGGGTAGATCTCCAATGATACTTCCTTTACTATTTCATCTCTACCAAGAACTAGAAAAGTATTTCTAAACTATCCATATGAAAATAGAGGCCCGGTGAGTGAGTCATAGAATTTTTTATTTGGTTGAAAGTCCACATGTACTCACTTGATATGTCACTAACCTAGGAATTCATGCTGTCTATGTTTATGGTGGATGTCATGAATGAGCTAGACCCTAACATCATCTCATCATACTACTCTAGTGGATTCTGAAAATTCCCAAAAAAGGATCATCATTTGGAATAATCCTTATAGTGTACTAGACAACAGTCACACCAATTTCCCCTTTCATCTCCCATGAGGAGACATATTAATACAGAGGCACCTACTACCTTGCATGCTTCGTTTCCTAAGACGGTACACCTACTAGAACCTTTTACATAATCTCCTCGCAGAGTTAATTCTTACCAGGATCTACCTCACCCAACATAGATGTTCTTGGAATAGATGTACTAAGCGCAATGACCTTGATGTGAAAATGTGACCCCAACCCCTCATCAAGGTCAGGCTATTATGGAACCATTTACAAATAGAATAAATAATACCTACACCATCATGGGTTAATAGGTACCATGTTTATTCATCTGAACCTTATATAAGAGAATTATAAAATTTCCAGAGTGTAGGAAACCCTAGGAGGCCCAACACATTTGATACCCCAACCATTTCCCATACAACCGGATCCTTAGACACACCCTCAAGGAATTATTCGTGTTCAAATTTTGGCTCCAAGAAAAGTAAACCATAGATTTTTTATGATGGGTTATACTCTAACATATTTGATACCCATCTCTACTATTGATGATGGTTAAATTTAAGGTTCAGGATAATGCTATCAGACTCCAAGCTACGGGTGGAATAAGTATGATTATGGGTTGGATCGCATGGTATTTTCTCATGATCAAGGTATTATCTATTCAATCCTGACCAAGCGAGAATATCCTAAGGTCATTTCACCTTCTTGGGTCATTACCTCAAGATTATTATCATAGTCTTTAGTGTACCAAAAGTGTGTGCACTAGTGGCACATAGAAAATTAGAGTCCTTCACTGGTGTTGAATAAATCTTTTCCTCTTGGAGACTTCATGCATCCAAATTAAGGAGACATGCCTAATGTATGGAAAAATATAGTATATTTTAATTAATAAGAGAAGGAAGATTAGGTTATGAATTCCATTGAGTTGTTAGATCGCTTCACGATACCTGAGAGTGACGAATTCAATTAAAACACTTTCAGTTCCTCTAGATTACATTGTCAAATATGGGAAAGATGACGTGTGAGCCATCAGAATGCTCATACAAGAACATCTAAATAAGAGATTTATGCTACTAAGACAATGAAGTATGTTTTATAAATAGATTAGCAGACACTATCCTCTCAGTCTACAACATCAGGTAAACCTCCAAAACTGACTGTGTTAGAAGACTGTGTAGCTAACCCATGACCGTGGTGTGATCAGCCTTTCCCAGAAAGGATCCAAACTGAACCAACAAATATTCATCCAATAGTTACTCTGATTGAGCCGTATATTCCATTGTATAATGTTTCCAATACGATCCAAGCCAAACTTTTTAGCCAATGTCATCCACTAATCCCCCTTTCATGGAGAGGCCCTCTGTGGGAAAAAACATTCCCCTTACATAGAAATATGATGCATTGAATAACATCTCTGGCATACCCATGAGGCTTTTAATCCTATAGGATATCCTATTATCAAAGGAAATGCATGATACCCTTACAGAACCTTAGAAAAGAACCCTCTAGTTTTAAGATGAGTTAGTTATTGGTAAATCCAACTACGAAGTGGAGGAAAAATAAGAGGAATACCGAGATTTCGTATCATTTTTTTGGGGAAGATAAGGATTTCACCATTCAGGGTCACATACTCCCTCTGTATATAAGAGGACAGTTCAATGGAATGGAAATCAACCTCTTCTTAGTGGTTAATAATTCCTAGATAAACCACATCCCAACCTATACACTATAAAAGATAGGACTGAAGGAATAATATCTGACTCCCTCCAACTGGACAATTTAGTGTTATGATAAGAGTGATAAGAATATATGTGAAAAAATTTGGATGAAGAAATAGTTCAATGTCATTATATAAATCCTTAAATTTATTGTAGTATCATAGGATATTTCCAACAATGTGATTCTAGTAATACCCCAGAGACATTTTCATACAGTGGTCCCCTCATCAAGTCATTAATACCTTAAGTACTGTCTGAATGGTCATGTAGGGGTATTCTAGCGTGATGTTTCAACCATTGAATCTTATGAAGTCCTATATTTGGACATCGATAACTAAAATATGGAAGTATAGTAGGTTTAGACCAATGTGGTTGAGTTCATAAATTCCCCCAATGAGCTAACTTCCACTATAGTTGATCTGTGGGCATATTTGAAGGATCACTTAGTTATCATGATTTATAATTTAGAGTATATGATGCTGTAACTATGGGGATATTTTTTTGTCTCTAAGAAAAATGTTTTCTATTTCTCTAAGGAAAAGGAGCACCAAAACAATACCTCATACTCTTAAACTGGATAGGCCAACCTGAAACTAGAATCCCTTACCCCTATGAAGTATTGAGAAGTTTTTCCTATGTACACCATTTCATGGAATACCTGCATGTTCTACAGGGGAGGTCTGACTTGATGGAAGTTGACTCATCATTATTTCCTTGAAACCAAGAATAGACCATCAGTTTTGAGTCTAGACATAATTGAGTTGATAGCTTCTATTTAAACATATTAGGAATAGTGGGATCCCCTTAGTAAAGATTCTATGTCCACCAAATAAGTCACTAGTTCTTCCCCTAAACGGACTACCCTAGAAGAGATTACACCTACCTATGATTATATTATCTTGGATGATGATGAGGCACTATAATATTGCCTTGATACATTTAAAAATGAAGCCTTCACTACAATTGATGAGTTAACTTAGGTTAACCTCAGTACCAAGGAAGATCTGAGGACAATGTTGATCTGCACAACTTTGTCTATAGAGGATAAACAATAGTACATTGAATTCATAAAATTTCATTAAAATGTCTTCTCTTGGAGATGTTATAAGATTCTAGGACTATACCCTCAGGTATTCATTCACCGTCTTGGCATTCTAATGGGACCTCAAAAGTTCAAATATACTCTTAGAAATATTCACCCCTCTCACAGTGCTTTGGATGAGGTTGAATATTGAAAATATTATTAAATACATCTTCACCATGGATGTCTAGTACACTAGGTGGCTAGCCAACACTATCCTATTTAGAAAGAATAATTGGTAGATAAGAGTTTATGTCAACTTCCAGGATTTCAACATCCATTTCTAGAAGAATTATTTTTCCCTTCTAATGGAAGAGCGGTTGATATATTCTTTAGTAGTGTTCTATGCTCTCTCATTCATATATGGGTATTCTGGGTACATTCTGATCTGGATGGACCCCAACCATAAAGATTCCACCACCTAAAGGGAACCATAAGTAACTTTCTATTTTCATATTATACCCTATGATGTGAAGAATACATGGGGAACTAATCAGCGGGTCATGCAACACATATTCAAGATAAAATTTAGAACATAGTTAGAGTGATATATGGATGACTTGGTGGTAAAATATTTCCCACTTCAAGACCATCTAAAAGATATTGAGAAACTGTTCGGCTTCCTCCACTCCCAACACTTAAAGACGAACCCCATGAAGAATGCATTTAGGGTTACCTCTGAGAAATTTATCTTCTTAGTTATAAGATATATAGGCATTGAGAAAAATCTATATAAGATTAGGGCCATTAATAAGATAATTCACCTCTGAAATATCTAGGTGTTACAAGTCCTCAATTACTACTCCTATTATATAAACATATTTATCATATATTTGGCTAGTAAGTGTAATCTATTCTTGAGGCTCATAAAGAAATGAATCATTTACCAATGGGATGAGAGGTTATATACTGTATTTGAGGTTTTTAAACAATAACGAATATATATTCTGGCCCTAATGTCAACCATTTATGTAAATCCTTTTTTCTCTATCTGACCAACCCAGAATGATCCATCAGCACTCTTCTATCCATAAAAATAATGAGGGTGGTGAAAACAACCTATACTATCTTAGTCACATTTTCCTTAATATTGAGGTCAGATACTCCCCCATCGAGAATAGTTTCCTCCCACTGGTTTTTTTAGTCCACAAGTTTCAATATTATATTATACATCCTGAGATATAGTTGGTGTTTTGGGTAGACCTTATAAATTATATCTTTAATTTCCCCATGCTGGTGGGATGGTTGGTATGTTGGGAAGTGATCCTCTAGTAGTTTGGCATCAGGGAAGTCCTATAGAAGTCATTCAAAGGAAAGAAACTAGAAAAATTACTTGATGAAAATCCATCCCCTAAATAACTACACATGAATATTGATTTCCTAGATGAGGCTATACTCTCAGTGGATTAGGCTATTCCATAGTAGAAGATGCATTTCGATGGTGCCTCCAGGAGCCTGATAGGTAGAAGGAACAACAAACCCCAGGATTAACAGAGTATTACTACAGATAATAATCATCACTCTATAAATACATGTCTTTCCATAATCTATCCAATTATTTGAAGGTTATACTTACTACAAGGTAGAGTATCGGGATCTCACTACTAGTCTCATGTTGTCCCTTAGGATTGATGTCCCTTGTTTACATGTATAGGGAGACTCCAAGATAGCCATAAAATATATCAAGGGTGACTACATTATCAAAAATAATTTTTCTATACCCCGTTTGGAATCTACTCATTAGTTGATGGTCCGATTTCCTTCTCATCTTTAATTGAATCATACCCTCCAGTCATAGAACATTCAAGATGACATCTTGGGAATATTGGTCACATCTCTCAAAGAGCCTGATGTGGATGATCTAGTCATTCATGTAGGGAATCATATGATCATATCCTCCACCACTCTAGCTGATGGAGACTAATAGGTAAAAAAATTGGATTCCAATACTTTTGTTCTTGAAATATAAACCCCCAACAGAAGAAACACTAAACTAGACATATCCTTTCACCGAGTATCTCCAACGTAACCTTATCCTATCTGATCATGCTAAGTGCGAGTGAGTCCATTTATGTGTAGAATATTTTACCATCTAGAGTGGGTATAACCTCAAGAAAACCCTCGAAATATGTGGTTTTAATATTGTTATCCTCTATTTCATCTAGGGAGATGAGATACCTTAGGTTATAAAATAGGTCCATGAAAGATCCTGTGGCATCCATCATTTTGGATTGAATTTCTCTGAAAAAATTTAGGGGTTGGGACAATTATGAATCACCATGGTACATGACTGAATTTAGTTTTCCATGAGGTGTTACACATGTAAAATCCATGTTAATTTTTTTAATTTATTTATGGAGGTTCTCCAAACCACCAAGTATTCTTATCTTTTTGAAATATGGGGACTCAATGTTATGGGACCATACCTTCAAGGAACAACTCGAAAATGAATGTTTATTTTATACACAACTGAATACTTTTTCAAATCAAAAAATTTTGTTACCCTTAAAGAATTCAATACCAGGTTAGTTATTGAGTTTATGATCTCCCACATCATTTATCAATTTAGAGTTCCTCACATTATTTAGAAAGGAAATGGAACTATCTTTTTAGATATCAAGTTGATGAAATTTTATGCTAAGTACAACATTCGGTGCGACAATACCTCTCACTACCATGCACAATAAATGGGAAGATAGATGATTTTGAAAAAAAACCATATATAACATATTGTAGAACATGCTGGGATAGAACAAAAGGATGTGTCTTGAAAAGTTCCACAACACCCTCTGGTACTTTCAGATGATGACTTAGAATTCTACCCAAGTTACCCCATACTTCCTATTTTATAGAACAGATGTCGTCCTTCCCATTGAGGTTCATTTTTATTACTCTGGAGAGCTATCTATTAAAAGTAGAAACCAAAAAAATGGAAGAATATTGTCTACCAGGGTTAGAATCCTTCAATGAAAATTGGATTCAGTCCTTACATAACTATGAAAGGCACTAGAATATAATAGAGATATGGTTAACAAGAAGGTTCATTGATGCTCCTTCCAAGAGTTTTTCATGGAACTGGCTCTCAAAAGATCGATAAAATATGACCAAGGCCGCTAAATTTGGAGCTCAAATGGGAAGGATCCTACACCATCCATATACTCTATTCCAATTGAGCATACTCTATGGTCACCATGGATGGAGATAATATAACACCACCTACCAACACCACATTTGTGAAGTAGTACTTCTTTCTAGGAGACCTTCTGGTCCATGATCTTTGTCCTTAAATTTTTTGAAAATGTTCTAGGTAGTACGAACTTAGACTATTTTCAACTAGTCTAGTTATTATGGCCTTAATCTATTTGTAACTGGTTAATAAAGTATTACCTTAAAAACAATTTTCAAATTGTCTAGGAAGTATGAACAATTTTTTTTTCAACAGGGATCATAAATATGGCCTTAGTATTTATGCAATATTTCCAATCATTATTACCATAAACTATTTTAATCCCTTATTTTCCGAGATCTGCGATATTAAGCTATCATCCCTTATACTCTAAGTTATAAGAATTTAAACTAAAGAACCCAAAATACTAAGTGCGTCATATTAAATTGATATATTACCCCATATGAAATCGAGATTCCCTAAATGAAAAGTATGGGATGATCAAAAAATACAACCCCAACTAAAACTAGGATTACTTAAATAATGAATATGAGATGATTGAAAACTACCATCCGCAACACATAAAATTAAACAATACCCTCACACTATGAAACTAATAAAGTATGGCCCACATGAAAAGTGTAGGATGTCCCAAAAGGATAATTTTCTCATAAAAATGCATTAAGCTTTGGTCTTACCCCAATTCCAATTCATGAGATTCCCCCTGAAAAGCATGGGATTCCACAATTCCCTTGTTATTGGTTATTTCTCTCATTTAATATGTTTGTCACCTACCACATTGTAAAACTACATGTTGATTTATTCCCATTCTCATGGGATATGTAGTGATTACTAGGACTCTTACCTTAGGGCCCAATAGTGAATTAACTAACACTCTAGACCATTGGAACAATATATAATCCAATCAGTTGAAATTAAAATATATTCAATTGGTCCAGAAAGTATGAAATTAAACTATTAGAAATTCTTCCAAGTAGTATGAACATAATCTATTTTCAAATGGTCTGTGAAATATGACATTAAACTATTTGAAACATGTCCATGAATTATGACCTTAACTATTTCCACCCCCTACAGTCTATATTGTTTGAATTTAAACTATAATCCCTTCATAGTTTGAGTTATATGAAATTAATCAAAAAATCCCAATTTCCTAAGATCATATATTTACATTGAGATATTATCCAATATGAAAACTAGATGCCTCATAAAATATGTATAGAAGGGTCATGAAACATTACCCTATATATAAAACTTTGATGCCTTGTATGATGAATATGGGATGATAACAAACAAACATCCTCAATGTAAAATATTAAAATAAAGGCTTTCTCTATTAAATGAATGTAGGATTGGCCACATAACAAGTGTGGGATGACCATAAAGGTGAAATTACTTAACACATGACGTTAAACTATAATATTTCCTTATTTCCTAATTATGAGATGCCCCACGATAATCGTAGGATGCTTCAACTCCATTGTCAAAGGGGGTTTCTCCCATTTTTTTCATTGTTCACCAAAGATGTATTCAAACTACTTTTGTTTTTATTCCAAATTCCATTCAATACATAATAATTCGAATACCACTTATCATTATCACCAACTATGAATTTAGAAACCCTTTGGCCCCTTGTTCCCATATATGGTCCAAGAATTATGACCTTAGATAATGTTCCATTTTTTCTTGATGTATTTTTGTGACATATGGGACTCTTTCGTTCATTTCACACCAGGTTTACCAATTTTATTTCACAAATGTTATATTTAGAAGAAAATCTCCCCCGTCCAAGAATTATCGAATTAAATTATTTTCTATATTTACCCTGGTCCAAGAATCATAACTTTAAACTATTTTCCAATATTTCAAGGGTTATGAATTTAAACATTTATCTATAATCTAGGAATTACTGACATAAAATAGGTTCAAACTATCTTAAATATAACTTTATGTTGTTTATGTCCTCCTCATATCCCCTCATTTTGTGTTTTCACCCTTTTGTACCACATGAACATCCTTGAATCACTCAATAAGGTCCATGATTTATGAACTTAAACTAAGATCTTTGATCCTAGAATTATGAATTTAAACAATGTTCCATAGGACTCCTTTTCCCCTCACTGGAATGGTTTTTTTCTCCCTATGTGTTTTAGTAAACCTATGCCACAACTTCTTTCCAGAACAATAAATACCTTGATTCCAATTATCATGGGATACAAATTGATGACTAGTCCTTCTATCTCCAGTCCTACTTGAAAATCCACTAAAAAAAGATTCATTACTCATGCTTATATTAAAAAAAGTCTTCATTGGAGATCCTATTCAAATATAATTACCTTTTAACATCAGCAACACATGACATTAAGCTATATCCTTACCCAATATAAATTTAGGATGCCAAACTTCCTAATATGGGATGGTTCAATAACCTCATTTGGGAGGGTATATCCTTTCAGTACTGATCTCCTGTTGAGATTCATTCTATAACTATGTGTAGATTTATTCCCATCCTAATGGGATGTGTATTGATTCCAATATATTTAGTCTCTGTCCCATCCCTCTTCATTCACACATTTCAATTTCATGTTTCCCCCACAGGATGAAGTTGACTTGAGGTTCAGTTTGTTGATTTTGTGTGTTCCAGTGGGCCCCTAAATCTATCCTTTCACATTGGATTATAACTCCATTATACAATGAAATACTACATATAAGATTAGTTCCCCTCCATTGGTTTGATATCCATGACCTTAAATTAGTAATAGTCATATTCTATGTTTTATAAGATTAAACAACACATTCCGACTTCCAGTGTTCATGACATTAATCGTTGATCTTACCCCGTATAAAATTGGGAAGCCGAATATGATAAGTATGAGATTATAAAAAACTCATACCTCATACAAAACTAATATGCCCATATAATTACAAAAGGATGATAAAAAAACATTACCCTGTAAAAAACCGGGACCCCGTATTAAACTAAGATGCCTCATTTGATAACTATGAGATGAACCAAACCAAACTCCCTAATACATGATGTTAAAATGAAATAATAACTCATATAAAATCATGATTCCCCATATGGTGAGTAAGATATGACCATAAAAATATTAAACCATATAAAAATGATATTCCTTATAATGTGAGATGATTTAATGTCGTCACCATAGGAGATTCCACCACCCTACGATGTCTGTATCCTACCACGTCATCTTCTATACCTATGTGTGGCTTGATTCCCATATTAACAGGATACACAATGACACCCATATTTATCATCATGGGTACGTCCCTATCATCAACTCATTTGTAGGTATTTCCTCTATGGGAAAGGCTTGAATCTTCAATTTCATCGTGTTCAACTAAAGGGTTCAAGTGTTAGGTGGAAAATCTCAAAAGTAACTCAATAATCTCTTTCAGATATTCCCCACTTCAACATCCACACCTCCAAATTTCTCCAATTTGGACAACTGTTATTATCCTAGTATAGATAGGCTCCCTAATCAAAATTTCCCTATGAAACATTGTCTCACATACAATTTTGGGTTCATGCCTCAAAGTATATTTAGTAACAAATGGAATCTCCCACATTTTGAACTTTGTCAATAGTTGACCCCCCATTTGTTCACCCCACCTAGACTAACACAGGTATAGAACTAGTGTTTCAATCATGTTCATTAGTTGTTACCTAATCTTTGATCATACATTTTATAGTCTAGTTTTGGAATTTTTTTATAACACTCACATGATTGGTTGATCACATGTAGCCCAAATTTTGTTCTCCCCAGGAAACAATGTGAACTCCATACTACCCCATCATTATAGCACCAAGAATTGATCACATGATCAAAAGAGTTGGTGGGACATTCTATTCAAGAATGTTCGATATGAATGATTAAAAAATGGAATAAACTATATGAACTTAAACTGAGAGGCCATGGACAAAGACTTAATACCTTAAACTATGTGAAAGTGGTCTCATTGATGCGATGTGCAACATTGGGTGGCCTCTTTATCCCTAAATTCAAATCAGGTAACCTCCCTTTAGTGCTCTATAGGTTCTCTCGAGACCCAAAACCATTTCTCAAAGCATTATGACGTTAAAATATTTTCCATTATTAATACTCTATGACATTAAATAAATATCCCATGGTCCAAGCATTATAACCCTAAAATGTGTTCTAGTTGTCTTAAGGAAGTTTTATGAGGCATCAGGTGGACAACTAGGTGTAAGGGTTGGTGTCCTCAGAACCAACTATTTTGTACTTTGATTACATGAATTTTCACTTATTATATATTGTTCATTGTTCTGCATGAATAAAATATAATAATGTCCTGGAATATTTGTTGCATTAATAAGGTCATAGCAGATCCCTGCTATGATGAGAACCTTGAAATGCTATAAAAATATTCTTAAATAAAGTTCTGCGGTTGGATGACATACTATGATAGGACACATAGTATACAGACTGTCATGTGTGAGTACTCGTAAGAATATGAGACTCTCTCTCATGGAGTTTGCACTTGGTAATCTCCAAGATGGGAGATTATGAGAACAGACCCGCAAGTAGTAATTCTGCATGTCTTGGTGTCATCGGATATTGATATCTACGAGCGTTTGTAATGGTCCTTAGACTAGAAAATTAGCATTAACTCATGTCATGACTCGCACACTTAGATTTACTGATGAAAACCGTCATGCAGACAGTTGGCGGGAAGTAGGGTATGTTGGGTGCGTCATGAGTGATATTTTGTTAATGGATAAGTCGAGGAAGGATTTGTCCCTTCCATTTATGGATGTTGATATCTCGGCCCTTTGATTGAAATAGAACTATCGCATTAAATTCCATGGACATGGTGTGAACGACGATTTTATTTCAGGTAGTCAAAGAATGAAGGATCAAGCATATAGGTTTATGACACTTCCATGAAACCTGCTTGATGAGATATTGATACAAAGGGATTAAATTACACAGTAAGTGTTCGTATGAGGTGATACGTCAATGCGGCATCAAATTATTTCTCTTGGGTGCCTTGACCTGTTTCTAGACAGTAATCTTGCAATTTAGGCAAGCCCACCTAATGCCAATGAGAAAGAGGCCCAGAGGGTCACACACTAATTGTATCTAAGTATCTCAAGTTGAATAAAGATTATTCTCATAAGTGGTTTAATAATTATTCAAGGAAGCCTAAGTTGTTTTAAACGATGGAGGAAAAATAAAATAAAACAAGTACAAGCCGTTTATTATTAAATTTTCACGCCGTGTAGTTTTATTTTAGAAAGGAAATTAATAAATGAAAATAAGATATACACGCCGTGTACATTTAATGTACACGCCGTTTATTTATTATTACACACCGTGTATTTTTTCTAGTCGGTATTTTGAGGATATAATATCATTTTATTAAATGATATTTATTATAATCAGTGTGAGCGCATGTCAAGGAATTAATTATTCGACATGGGGGTTTTCAATAAGATTTAATGAAATAAAAGAAACGCATAACGCGTATATTTATTGTCATAACTCTATAACCTCAAACTTGATTATAAATACCCTCACAACCCCAACTCTTTTCAAGGCCGAAAGAACCTCTTCCTCCAAGAACTCTCTCAAGACTGAGATAGATCCTCTTCCATCAGATCAAGACAATCTAAGGCGGACAACGTAAGCAAAGGCTTCTCCACGCTAGCACCCAGAGAATCCTTTGGCGACGTCCAGAGATACGAGGTACACCTGTGGATCACCGCTAGAGGGAGTCTACACTAGGATTCTGCGATGCAACCACAGATCACATCGACAACATGATCAAGAACATCAATGAAGAAAGAACACCCAAAAGTTATTTCTTTATAATTAATTAGATTAATTATAATCAACCTTTAACGATCCTTGTTTGTGGTTCCGGGACAAACCATATTCATTGTCTTTTTATGTGATTCGATCCGTGGAGACAAGAATTTATCGTCGTATTGATCCCAGATTGATCATTGCTAATGACAAAAATCCAAGTGGGCACATCCACCCACGTGATTCCACTACGCCCGGAACCTTCAAATGGTATCAGAGAGAGGTTGTAACGTTGATTATAGTTATTTAATTTTCATTGATAATTTACGCATTTATATTTGATTCAATTCGAAATATATCATTCTAGTAATCTGAATAAACGTGATCTATTCTTCCTCCTTCATTTCTAGATTCATATCACCGAAACGACCTTTTAATTTTAATTTTGATTAAAATAAAAACGAGGAACTCATCCGGAGGAGCCGCTCTTTCTGTATGTACAACATGGGATTACACGGCGTGTACTTAAAACTACACGCCGTGTACTTTGGTTCAACGTGTAGAGACCCGAAGCTTAACGTACATGGACATCACATTACTTTTTCAGAATACTTAGTACATAACAAAAAAAACACACACACAAGGATCATAATAGTTTAGTGTCTTTGGAAAATCGGAACGTAATCTTCTAATCGTGGAGAAAGATCTTCAATATCTCCCATAAAGATCTTCCTTTTTTTTACCTAAAACCTTTCTTTATATCCTGGGGAAAAGAAAACATAAAAGGGTGAGCTCAAATGCTCAGTAAGGGTAAACAAAAGAAAAATCAATCACATCATATTCATAAGAACATAACTTTTGGAAATCTTAACCTGCAAAAGAGAGCATAATTTCATAACATGGGATAAATCATGGCAGTGAAATGTAATCACAATAATCATAACTTAAAACATGAAACTTTGTGGCATACACACATAATCATAGAGAATCATTTCTTGTTAGTCTAGACTCATTGCCAAGACTATCTTAGTGGACAAAGTCCCTTTATGAACCGAGTCACCCTCGTTCCAGTCCTGTTTCACTGAACCGGTATAACCTACCTTTCCAGCCCTGTCTATCTCATGAGATATAAAATCTTTACCCAATGCATTGGAGGGAGATATAGGTCCCACCCATCTCATAATGATACTATTCTTATGTGTGCCACAAAATCATAAATCATACATCATTGCATAACCCATGTAATACAAATGGGAATCTTAAACATCATGACATCATAAAACAATTCATACAAGATAAAGGAATTAATAAAAACAATTCCATTACAACATGATCAAATCAATGTAATAATAGGGATAAAAACAGAACCCTTTATTATCTTAGATGGAAAATAATTTTGATAAAACACTTGAACTCCATTCTTGAGGAAAATATCCTTTCTTCTTTAAAAACATTTTTCCTTTCATAACATGTCATATGACTTTAAAATAAAAGAAGTTGGTTAAAAATAAACTTGAAAACTTGTAAAGGAAGCTTCTTGGAAATAATTTTTTAATAATCCATTCATGCTGTATAAGTTAAAAAAAACATGCTTCGTACTTTTTTCGGAAAAGTCAAAAAGTACCTCGTACGAAAAACGACCAAAGATTCCTTTCATATTCTTTACTAAAAACTCACCGAAGGGTAAAATTGGATTTAAACTATTGTAAGTGTATGGAAACAATATTACATATTGAGGGAACATGGATGTGGATGATAAAATACACCCCAGTAAATGCCAAAGTAAAAACAATCTCGGATAAAAATGAGATTGTGATATTTTCCCTTACCTTAGGTCCGATTTGCTTCGTAAGTGTCCGAACCTCCTGTATAATGATTTAAATCATGTTATTGACTTATTCCAGAATCATATTCATTGTTATTATATCATATATGGTTCACTTATGACTTTATATTACCCGTTCTTTTGTAAATTCGTGTTAATGTAGCGTTTTGGGTAAAATCGTCTCATTTGTCGTTCGTGTTTTTAACTTGTAATTATTAATATGATTACTTGGATCATGATTACTTATATATGGAATGTAAAACATGGTTTATATATAATATATATTCAGAATATATATATATATATATAATATATCAATAAATGGAATGAAATACACCGTTCATGGAGACGGTAGTCCGTACGTACGCATGAACTCTGTTTTCGTTTCCTTATTGAATTGAATGGAATTAAGTAGATGACATACATATAAATATAAATAAGTCCAGTATCATTATTATGTAATATATTTCATTAGTACTTATTATATATACTTTATAATCATTCATGAATGGTTAATCATTGAGAATGAATCTCATCGCGTCGTTGAGACGGTAGTCCGTACGTACGCACGAGCGATGATATCGTTCCCATTGTCATGGAATTGTGTTGAAGTTTATGTATACTATTTCAGTATCAATATCACTTTATAATAATCATATATAGTTACTCATTACACCATTATACCCATCCTATTAAGGTGGCTGCGGAAAATAGATTACACCACGACATGGAGACGGTATTCCGTACGTACGCACGCATGGTGATTTCATTTTCCGTAGGATGGATAGACGGTTAAATAGGGTTGTTTCATACTTATAATAACATATCAGTATATGAGTGATACTTATGTTATTACTTCATATTGAAACAACTAAAGAAGAAGAAGTTTAAGAAGAATGAAATTGGAAAGGATCGGTAATGGATATTACCTCTTCTTTGAAGTGCTTCTTTGAGACCTCCTTTTAGGGCACTAAAATTGGTCTTTTAAGAAGACCAGGACCTCTAGGATGATACTACGGAAGTGGGGAAGATATTTTGGCAGGGTTTGGATGAGCTTGAATTCTCAAATTGGTGTGAGGAGGAGAGGGAGGAGGTTCCCTTTTAAAAGGGAGGAGAGGGGTATCTTAGGAAAATCTCAAAATATTATTTTATATTAAGGTCAAATTCGGTTTATAATGGTTCCAAATGGTCTTATTTCGAATATAAAGTGGGTATGGGTCGAAATCCTCTCATACAATAGGATTTAGACAAGTTTAGGTTATTATTTTAACCTTATCAATTATATTTAACTCTAAGTTAAATAATTTAACTTTTACCGTGTCTTTTTGTTTTCTTACACTATATGGTTAATAAACTTACTATATGAAGCCAAAAGAACCCCAAGTTGTTTATTATTAATATATATATCTTTATCTAAGTCATTTGGACGAAAATTAGATTTTTAGGAATTAAATAACAATTAATAATATAATATTTTTTTTAAAAACTAATTTATGTCAATTTTGACACTATATGGTACATGATTTTTATGAAATTTCTAACAGAATGATAACTTCGAACCAAGTTACTTAAATCATCAATAACATGTTATATTAACCTAGAAAATTAGTTTAAGTCATAAAAAGTCTCAAATTACGTTTATTTGGGCATTTATAACATCAATTATGTTAATATTTTCTTAAAAAGGTAATTACTGTATCATCGTTGTGTCATAAATAATTTAAATTATTTAAAGTATAAAAATTACAAATAAAATACCATTATGTAGGAAATCTTTTTATCTTTCTAATTAATATTTATATTCGAAATTATATTATGTATAACCCTATATTAAAAATGTTTTAGTAAATAAACTTTGATTTTAACTCTTTTAACACTTCTTTGAATTAAATAATAATAAATGTCATAATCTAATCCAAGTGGGCCTAAATGATAATATTTTATACTTAAGGTTGTTTTTTGTCGAGATACACTTGTCCAATAGGATTTGGACATGTTTTAGGGTTATAATAATATCATTTTTACCCTTAATTACCCTATTTACTTTTAACCGTGGTAAATAAAAGTAAAAAGTTACTATTCATCAAAAATTATTTTCATCTCATTGAACCACATTTTACTTACTGAAATCAACCGTGTCTCTTGGATTTTTGAAATTCCATTCACAGAAGCGGTAAAATTAATATTTAAGAAAAAATTAATTTTTTTAACTACCACTTAGTAGCTTCACTATTCATCAAAATTGATGTTTTTCAGAAAAATGCCAAAATTTCACCCTAAGCTATAATTGATATTCCAAGTTCAAAAATGATTTCTATTTTACAAAATTCCCGACATATAAGTTGCATTAATTAATTTTATAATTAATTTCCGCTGTCACAACAAATAGTTTGTTTTTAAGAGATAATAACTATCAAAAGATTAACACTTGTTTATGTCTGGTGTAAATGTGAAATTAATCCAATGACCAAAATTGTATTAAATTGTAAAAATATATTCTAGATATACTTTAAAACCACTCAAATTAATAATTTATCACTATTAATTATTTCGGTTAAAAAAGTTGTTTTTAATTAAAATTTAGTAATTTCCACTATTCATCAGAAAATGAATGTTATCCAAAAAGTACCAAAATTTTACCCTAAGCTAATTTCGATATTACGAATCCAAAAATGAATTCCATTTTGAAAAATAAAATTTTAAAAATTTTAAAAAGTGGTTATTACTATTCATAATGGCTAGTTTTAATAATATTTTAATAGCATATTGTTGTTTGGTGAAACTCGTTATTGCGTACTACACACGCTATCGAGGAAGGTCGCGATTGCGTGTAATGCAAGGCAAGTCAAGGATGCGTGTTGTGAAAGCTCCTTTTGGTGTAGCGTACAACAAAAGTCATTAGTGAAATTAAAAAGAATATTTTTCATAAAATCTTGGGCTGTTACATTCTACCCCCCTTAAAATGAATTTCTCCCTCGAAATTCGTCGGGGTTATAAATGGTTTACTAGTTGAAAGTTTCTTTAATAGAAACCCACATCGTAAAAAGGAATACCAAAACCATTCTTTAAAAACAAAAGTATGAAACATAACGGTTACCCAAATAAACTAATCATTGGGTTTCCACATAAGAGAAAATATGGATATGGAAGAGAAACCCAACCATCATGTTCTGATGGAAAGTGGTAGAGGACATGGCTATGGAAAAGCCAGCAATCTCAAAGCCATAAATTTGTGACAATCTAAGGTACCATCTTATTCATCAGATATAAGATTAGTAGGAAAACATTTTTGGTTTTCAAGATCATTTCCCTAAAGTTGATGAATTAAAAGAAATACTTACATGATTTTGGTACAATCTCACTGTTGTTCGTGAATTGAACAATTTACACTTCATATCATAATGAAATGAAGTTGAATTTGTTATTCGTGAAGCATTATCAGATCATGTGATAGAATGATGGGTCATTCCATCTATTTCAAACAAAAGCAAAAGTTATAAGTCCATCTTATAGTGAGATTAATCATATATGGTTCCAAAAATGATCTTATACTTCATATATTATACCTCTTAATAAAATAAAACTAGTTTCTACTAAATAGGGACTTCCTGTAGGCCAGTGGTAGGCAATAAAGGCAAGTTGCACTTCGGTTGTGGGTTCGATTCCCACAGCCTTGTCCGACGCGATGGGCTGTCGCCCGTCCTGCAGGTTGTCCTTTTTCTAAAACTATATTACTATAACATCCCATCAATAATATCAAAAAAAAACTTCTATCCTTAAAAAATACTAACTTATGTCCCACATAATCCATTCCAATCTTTAGGCTTATCCATAATACTGAAGTCCACTCTCATAACATAGTGAAAGTGATTACCAGAGATTTAATACCATCGTTGATCCCCATATATCATAAGATATGTTTTGTTGGTCAAATTCCAAACATTCAAAGTCCTTAATCATGTATTCTCTTTAATACCCATTGAACCTTAGTGAAAACATGAATGTTGTTAAAAGTTAACACTTTCCACATACCAAAATCCTCAAAATTCTATATACTCAAACCATGATATCACTTAGTCCTTATATCAATCATGAGCTCATCAATACAATCAAACATCTCATTATCATCTTATCCCTTCATTATGTGCATATCATCTACATTCCAAAAATATCTGAATAACCTTTCATGGATACTGGTACTATTAATCATACACTTTCAAAACTCAAGGAAAGATAACCGTGTAACAATCCTTAGATGTCTCTTTATTCCATAGTACCATGAGATTACTTATACAACATTACACATGATAAACATGTCATCATTCCACTACATTCTTAAACCATTGACCGAGCATCAACAATTCTTTCATTTCACATATCATTTGTAGTCTCTTCATCATCATCAACATAAATACTACCCATACGACCATACTGATTCTCTTCATGAGACTTTCCCTTAGGGCACTGGTTTGCATAATGCCTGTACATTCCACATTTAAAACATTTAACCATTGTCGATGTCGTAGCAATACCATTATCCTTATCCCTAGTGTTAACTGAACCTTTTCCTTTTCACTTACTGGCTTTGTGTCCTTATTTTCCACACCCAAAGCATCTTCCAGTTCTTTTGAAACATTCTCCTTGATGCCTCTTCCCACATGATTTACATAGGGAAAATTGAACTTTCTTTCCTCTATGATCATCATGAAACTCCATCTTTCTCTTATTAGCCGAGTCAGGAAACATACCAAATTTTAATTTATTGATCATATTATGAGATTGCTGTTTCGGCATAATAATGATTTGGACTTCCAAATCCCATTTCATTTGGTTTCTCATGAAGAATATCATTCCATTGTCCATCATATCCTCCATTATCGTGAATCATCTTGTTTCCAGCCATTTTCTAAAACCCAAAAAAGAATAGTGTGAGAGGCAAAAATCATGCTAGGGAAAACATAATAAAGGTGGAGTATCCTCAATATCTAACATCTTAGGTTAAATTCTATGATCGTTACCATAGTTCTAGGACTGTATCCTATACGTATACTTATCCTTAGGGACATCCCTAGACATACCTTATAAATATCTCTAGGGATCTCACTAAAGTTCTCGTATCCTAGTTTCCAAAGGATGACTAAACCTTTCCTCTGATACCAACTGTAGAGACCCGAATCTTAACCTACATGGACATCACATTACTTTTGCGGAATAATTAGTACATAAATAAAACACACACACACAAGGATCGTAATAGTTTAGTGTCTTTGGAAACTCGGAATGTAATCTTCTAATCGTGGTGAAAGATCTTCAATATCTCCCATAAAGATCTTCCCTTTTTTTTACCTAAAACCTTTCTTTATATACTGGGGAAAAGAAAACATAAAAGGGTGAGCTCAAATGCTCAGTAAGGGTAATCAAAAGAAAAATCAATCACATCATATTCATAAGAACATAACTTTTGGAAATCTTAACCTGCAAAAGAGAGAAAAATTTCATAACATGGGATAAATCATGGCTGTGAAATGTAATCACAATAATCATAACTTAGAACATGAAACTTTTTTGAATACACACATAATCATAGAGAATCATTTCCTGTTAGTCAAGACTCATTGCCAAGACTATCTTAGTGGACAAAGTCCCTTTCTGAACCGAGTCACCCTCGTTCCAATCCTGTTTCATTGAACCGGTATAACCTACCGTTCCAGCCCTATCTATCTCATGAGATATAAAATCTTTACCCAATGCATTGGAGGGAGATATAGGTCCCACCCATCTCATAATGATACTATTCTTATGTGTGCCACAAAATCAAAAATCATACATCATTGCATAACCCATGTAATACAAATTGGAATCTTAAACATCATGACATCATAAAACAATTAAAACAAGATAAAGGAATTCATAAAAATAATTCCATCACAACATGATCAAATCAATGTAATAATAGGGATAAAAACAGAACCCTTTATTATCTTAGATGGAAAATAATTTTGATAAAACACTTGAACTCCATTCTTGAGGAAAATATCCTTTCTTCTTCAAAAACATTTTTCCTTTCATAACATGTCATACGACTTTAAAATAAAAGAAGTTGATTAAAAATAAACTTGAAAACTTGTAAAGAAAGCTTCTTGGAAATAATTTTTTAATAATCCATTCATTCCGTATAAGTTAAAATAAACATTCTTCGTACTTTTGTCGGAAAAGTCAAAAAGTACCTCGTACGAAAAACGACAAAAGATTCCTTTCATATTCTTTAATAAAAACTCACCGAAGGGTAAAATTGGATTTAAAATATAGTAAGTGGATGGAAAAAATATTAAATATTGAGGGAATACGGATGTGGATGATAAAATACACCCCTGTAAATGCCAAAGTAAAAACAATCTCGGATAAAAACGAGATTGTGATATTTTCCCTTACCTTAGGTCCGATTTGCTTCGTAAGTGTCCGAATCTCCTATATAATGATTTAAATCATGTTATTGACTTATTCCAGAATCATATTCATTGTTATTATATCATATATGGTCCACTTATGACTTTATATTACCCTTTCTTTTGTAAATTCGTGTTAAAGTAGCGTTTTGGGTAAAATCATCTCATTTGTCGTTCGTGTTTTTAACTTGTAATTATTAATATGATTACTTGGATCATGATTACTTATATAAAGAATGTAAAACATGATTTATATATAATATATATTCAGAATATATATATATATATATATATATATATAATATTGATAAATGGAATGAAATACACCGTTCATGGAGACGGTAGTCTGTACGTACGCATGAACGCTGTTTTCGTTTCCTTATTGAATTGAGTGGAATTAAGTAGATAACATACATATAAATATAAATAAATCCAGTATCATTATTATGTCATATATTTAATTAGTACTTATTATATATACTTTATAATCATTCATGAATGGTTAATCATTGAGAATGAATCTCATCACGTCGTGGAGACGGTAGTCCGTACGTACGCACGAGCGATGATATCGTTCCCATGGTCGTGGAATTGTGTTGAAGTGTATGTATACTATTTCAGTATCAATATAACTTTATAATAATCATATATAGATACTCATTACACCATTATACCCATCCTATTAAGGTGGCGGTGGAAAATAGATTACACCACGGCGTGGAGACGGTATTCCGTACGTACGCACGCGCAGTGATTTCATTTTCCGTAGGATGGATAGATGGTTAAATAGGGTTGTTTCATACTTATAATAACATATCAGTATATGAGTGATACTGATGTTATTACTTCATAATGAAACAACTAAAGAAGAAGAAGTTGAAGAAGAAAGAAATTGGAAAGGATCAGTAATGGATATTACCTCTTCTTTGAAGTGCTTCTTTGAGACCTCCTTTTAGGGCACTAAAATTGGTCTTTTAATAATACCAGGACATCTAGGATGATACTAGGGAAGTGGAGAAGAGATTTTGGCAGGGGTTTTCCGAGCTTGAATGCTCAAATTGGTGTGAGGAGGAGAGGGAGGAGGTGCCCTTTTATAAGGGAGGAGAGGGGCATCTTAGGAAAATCTCAAAATATTATTTTATATTAAGGTCAAATTCGGTTTATAATGGTTCCAAATGGTCTTATTTCGAAGATAAAGTGGGGATGGGTCGCAATCCTCTCATCCAATAGGATTTAGACAAGTTTAGGATACTATTTTAACCTTATCAATTAGATTTAACTCTAAGATAAATAATTTAACTTTTACCGGGTCTTTTTTGTTTTCTTACACTATATGGTTAATAAACTTACTATATGAATCCAAACGAACCCCAAGTTGTTTATTATTAATATATCTATCCTTATCTAAGTCATTTGTCCGAACCTTAGATTTTTAGGAATTAAATAACAATTAATAATATAATATTTGTTTTAAAAACTAATTTATGTCAATTTTGACACTATTTGGTACATGATTTTTATGAAATTTCTAACAGAATGATAACTTCAAAAAAAGTTACTTAAATCATCAATAACATGTCATATTAACCTATAAAATTAGTGTAAGTCACAAAAAGTCTCAAATTACATTTATTTCGGATTTATAACATCAATTATGTTAATATTTTCTTAAAAAGGTAATTACTGCATCATCGTTGTGTCATAAATAATTTAAATTATTTAAAGTATAAAAATTACAAATAAAATACCATTATGTAGGAAATATTTTTATCTTTCTAATGAATATTTATATTCGAAATTATATTATGTATAACCCTATATTAAAAATGTTTTAGTAAATAAACATTGATTTTAACTCTTTTAACACTTCTTTGAATTAAATAATAAAAAATGTCCTAACCTAATCCAAGTGGGCCTAAATGATAATATTTTACACTTAAGGTTGTTTTTGGTCGAGGTAAACTTGTACAATAGGATTAGGACATGTGTTAGGGTAATAATAATATCATTTTTATCCTTAATTACCCTATTTACTTTTAACCGTGGTAAATAAAAGTAAAAAGTTACTATTCACCAAAAATTATTTTCATCTCATTGAACCACATTTTACTTACTCACATCAACCGTGTCTCTCGGATTTTTGAAATTCCATTCAAATAAGTGGTAAAATTAAGATTTATGAAAAAATTAATTTTTTTAACTACCGCTTAGTAGTTTCACTATTCATCAAAAATTGAAGTTTTTCAGAAAAATGCCAAAATTTCACCCTAAGCTATAATTGATATTCCAAGTTCAAAAATGATTTATATTTTAAAAAATTCCCAACATATAAGTTGCATTAATTAATTTTATAATTAATTTCCGATGTCACAACAAATAGCGTGTTTTTAAGAGATAATAACTATCAAAAGATTAACATTTGTTTATGTCTAGTGTAAATGTGAAATTACATCCAATGACCAACATTGTATTGAATTGTAAAAATATATTCTAGATATACTTTAAAACCACTCAAATTAATAATTTATCACTATTAATTATTTCGATTAAAAAAGTTTTTTTTAATTAAAATTTAGTAATTTTCACTATTCATCAGAAAATGAAAGTTATCCGAAAAGTACCAAAATTTTACCCTAAGCTAATTTCGATATTACGAATCCAAAAATGAATTCCATTTTGAAAAATAAAATTTACAAAATTTCAAAAAGTGGTTATTACTATTCATAATGGCTAGTTTTAATAATATTTTAATAGCATATTGTTGTTTAGTGAAACTCGTTATTGCGTACTACACACGCTATCGAGGAAGGTCACGATTGCGTGTAATGCAAGGAAAGTGAAGGATGCATGCTGTGAAAGCTCCTTTTGGTGTAGCGTACAACTCAAGTCATTAGTGAAATTAAAAAGAATATTTTTCATAAAATCTTGGGCTGTTACAAAACGAACCGACACTGGTCTGCCAAACCACACCGTGTGAATTGATTATGCCTATGTTTTAATCATGCGGTGTTGACTAGAATTGAACGGAGCGTGGAAACTGGAATACATGGAGTGTATGTTGGAGCAACAGGCCATGTAGTCCGTTCCATCCCAGGTGATACCGTGTACAAAGATAAGCCACGTACTGCGTACACGGGATCACCAAGTCGGTTACCGCGTAACAAGGAAGTACATGCCGTGTATGATTCATCTACACGCCGTGTACTCCAAAAATTCTGAAGTAGAGAAAACACGCTAAAGCCCCAGCGTGTACTTTGGATAAAGGGTAAAAAGAAAAATACACGCCATGTAATTATAAACTACACGCCGTGTACTTTCCTGAAATGGAATTTCACCATGTTTCCTCCAATGTACAAAGACCCGTACAAGGAATATGGATGAGAAGAATCTCAAGGAAATTCCGAAAAGAATTTAAGATAAAGAATTGATTAATTATAAGATCATAATTAATTGAATTCAAGTGCGTCTTATCTTAAATAAAAGAACGATTAAAAGAATTTGAATTCTAAATATGCATAAATGTCGTTGCATACTATGAATGATCATGAGCTAGACCAAATACCTTTTGTATGTGTATGGTTTCATTTAAATTTATTTAATTTAAATTTGTTGGCATGCAAGCCTTCTTCCAATAAAATGTAGGGCCTGCATGCCCATGGTTTTTTTAATGTAAACCCATGTAATGGAGGATCTCCCAGGCCAGATGAGATGGTTCAAATCCCGAAGCCAAGGAGATACCGACGCAAGAAGATACAAAGGTGGACAGGTGGGAACTGCAAAACACGAACCAACATGTTCAAGGTGTTTTCCCTAAGTCAGGGTTATCTTATCAAAACAGCTAGATAAGCTAACCAATAGAAGCTCATGATCATGCCATTTTATTTTATTTCTGTCTGATTGCATGGTTTATTTATTATGTATGTGTTGTCGCGATCACATAATTAATAAAATGAACAAGCATGCAAAGATGGAATAAAATAAAAACCAGACTATGCGTAAACATTATCAGAACATGGTTAAGCAAGCATCACATAATATTAACAAGAAAGTGATAATGTGAAACTACACATAAAAGAATAAAATCCCTCAATACCATATTAAGTTAGACCAAGCCTTCTGTTACCTGATTAAGGGAAAGACTCAATAAAACTATGTGTTTGTCCAACCCTTGTTGGGAACTTACTTTCATAAAGGAAGCCCTTATGAAAGGTTTCGGGTTGACTTAACCATATTAAATCAAGAGAAGTATCCCTTGATAGACTTGGTATAATATTGGAGGCAAGAGTTGAGGAAATCCAAGTTAGAATTTCAGGATTGGGGAGTCCACTCAAAAGATCATGGAACTGTAAGCTCATAGTTGGCAAAGACCTACCTACCTAAATACCTTCAAATATCTTGACCAACCCTTGTTGGGGTTATGTGAAGGGAAATATGGATCCTTGACACTAGAATTTCAAAGCAACTGGACATTCCGAGTTCAATGGTGAGGGCCATTCGGACTTGATAAAATAGTGGGATAATTAATTAATTATTTCATTATTTCTCATAAATTGTAATCAAGAAAGTACTAATAAATCTGCTCTTTTAAATTGTAGAATCAAGATGACAAACTCATCAACCACATTTTCTCTGCGATCAATACTGGATAAAGACAATATCTTCACCGACAGTAACTTTCAGGAATGGTTTAGGCGCCTTCGGGTTATCCTATGCCATGAACGAAAGTTTTACATGCTGGAGTCCTCACTTCCTGATTCTCCTGCCCCAGGGGCGAGTGATGAAGATTTCCTGGTCTATGATCAACATTTGAATGATTCTATTGATGTTCAATGTTTAATTCTATCATATATGTATAGTGATCTCATGAAGTGTCATGATGACATGGATGCCTATAGCATGGTCGAGCACCTCAATGGTCTATACCAGGAGAGAGCAAGACAGGAATGGTTTGAGATCTCCAAGGCTCTATTTCAGAGCAAGCTTTGAGAGGGTGCCCCAACCGGGCCTCATGTAGTCAAGCTCATTGGCTACATTGTGTGCTTGGATGTGCTAGGGTTTAAACTCCCCGACGAACTGGGTACTGAAATCATTCTTGCATCACTCCCCTAGAGCTTCTCAAACATTGTTGTGAACTTCAATATGAACAACATTGAGAAGTCTATGTCTGATCTTATCATCCTCATTTGCCAAGTGGACACTGACATGAAGCGTGAAAAGTCTTTTGTCCTCATGGTGAATAAAAGGAAAGGGAAGGCAAAGAGATTTAAGCCCAAAGCTTCTTCAAGGCCTTCCAAGAAACGGAAGATCAAAGGGGAGGCAAAGGAACAGGATGTTGTTTGTTTTTCATGTGGCAAGAAGGGGCACTAGAAGAAAAACTGCACCCAGCCAAGGAAGCAAGGGGAAGCTTTGAGTGTGTTTGTTATCGAATTCAATCTATCTATTTCTACAAATTGGGTATTAGATACTTCTTGTGGTGCTCATATCTATATCCAAATACAAGAACCAAGTAGATTCAGAAATATTTATTGAGGGGAGGTAGATCTATGAGCAGCCAACAGAGCCAGACTTGCTGCTGTAGCTATCGGGGACTACCACCTCACATTGCCTATGGGGATGGTCTTGGTTTTGAAAGGATGTTATTATGTACCCTCTGTAACCAAAAAAATTATTTCAGTATCCAGATTAGATACTGATGGATTCATATTCAAGTTTGTAAGTGGATGTTGCTATTTTTATAAAGATAGCAATTGTTTTGGTAGGGCACATTTATATAACGGACTTTATGTGTTAGACTAAACAAACCAAGTAATGGCAATTGATAACAAAGTTAATTCACATGACTCATACCAGACCCAACTTTGGCATCACCGGCTAGGTCATGTCAATGAGAAACGTTTGACAAAATTACATCAAGATGGGTATTTAGATTCTTTTGAACTAAAACCACTTGGCGTATGTCATGCATGTCTACAAGGAAAAATGACCAAAGCCCCATTTAGTGTGAAAGGTGAAAGAGCTAAAGAGCTTCTAGAATTAGTTCACACAGATGTGTGTGGACCATTTCCGGTTGAAGCAAGGGGTGGGTTCTCGTAATTCATAACTTTTACTGATTATTTTAGTAGATATGGATATATCTATTTAATGAGGTATAAGTCATATTCTTTTGATCAATTCAAAGAATACAAGAATGAGGTTGAGAACCAACTTGGTAAGAAGATTAAGAAACACCTCTCAGACAGACGAGGAGAATATCTTAATCAGGACTTCATTGATTTCTTACAGGAGTTTGGGATTCTATCTCAACTCACTCCTCCTTACACACCGTAGTGGAATGGTGTAAGTGAAAGGAGGAACCACACCCTGTTGGACATGTTGAGATCAAAGATGAGTCATGCGAGTCTTCCATTATCCTTTTGGGGATATGCATTACAAACAACAGCAGACATACGAAACCAAGTACAAACTAAATCGATAAATGGTATTCCATACGGGTTGTGGAGTGGATGCAAAGCCATGTTATCGAATTTACATGTGTGGGGTAGCGAAGCATTTGTTAAGGCCTCTTCAGGTAAAAAACTTGCACCCAAAGGCACAAAGTGTATCTTTATAGGATATCCCAAGGAAACAAAGGGATATTACCTATACAACCCCTTAGACAAAAAGGTTACAGTGGCAAGACACGCCATATTCCTTAAAAGGGAGCATATCTCCAAAAGAGATAGTGGGAGAGAGATAGACTTCAATGAAGTCAAGGATCAAGATACACATGAGTTGGTACAAGAACAGATTCTACAAAGCCCCGTGGAAGAATAATATATTCCAGAGACACAAGAATTGCGTAAGAGCACAAGAGAGGTGAGAGAACAAAAACGATATGGTTTTCTTGTAATCGAGGATGGAGACGCATTATTGGTTGACAATGATGATACTCTTACCTACAAGGAAGTAGTTGAAGGCATAGACATTGCCAAGTGGCAAGAAGACATGAATTCTGAAATGGATTCCATGTACCAAAACCATGTCTGGATTTTGGTAGATTCTCCAGTTGATGTAAAGACTATTGGTAATAAATGGGTACTCAAGAAGAAACTGGACATGGAAGGGAAAGTCAGCACCTACAAAGCATGACTGGTTGCAAAAGGTTTTAGACAGCATCAAGGAATCGACTATGATGAAACCTTTTCACCGGTTGTGATGCCGAAATTCATCAGAATCCTATTGACCATTACTGCTTACCATGACTATGAAATTTGGAAAATGGATTTCAAAACAGCTTTCCTTAACGGGAACCTCTAGGAAGATGTCTACATGATAGAACATAAAGGGTTTGTGACTCCCAAGGATGCCAACAAGGTATGGAAGTTGCAGAAATCCATTTATGGATTAAAGAAAGTATCAAGATCATGGAACAATCCTTTTGATGAAGCTGTAACTGAATTTTGATTTGTTAAGAATGAATGTGAGCCTTGTGTCTACAAGAGGTTTAGTGGGAGTGCAGTCGTTTTCCTAATAGTATATGTTGACGACATATTACTAATTGGAAACGAAGTACCTGTCTTACAGTCAGTTAAGGCATGGTTTCCTAAATGCTTCTCCATGAAATACTTGGGCGAGGTAGCATATATTCTTGGGATCAAGATCCATCATGATAGATCCAAGAGAATGTTGGGCCTGAGTCAAAGTACATACAATGACAAGATACTGAAGAGATTCAGTATGGAACAATCCAAGAGGGGATTGTTGCCAGTGTCACATGTCATTCATCTTTCCAAGAAAATGTGTCCTCAGACACATGAGGAAAGAAAGAGAATGACAAGGATCCCTTATGCATCTGAGATTGTGTCAGTCATGTATGCTATGCTATGTACGAGGCTAGATGTTGCTTACGCATTAAGTGCAGTAGGCAGATATCAAGCTGATCTAGGAGACCACCATTGGATGGAAGTCAAGACTATCCTTAAGTATCTGAGGCGTACTAAGGATATGTTCTTGGTTTATGGAGGAGATGTGGAACTAGTCATCAGAGGACATGTAGATGCTAGTTTCCAGACTGATCAAGATGACATGAAGTCACAGACTGGATAAATATTCAGTTTTAATGGAGGTGCAGTGAGCTGGAAGAGCTCAAAACAAAGTGTGGTGGCAGATTCTACAGCAGAGTCTAAGTATATCGCAGCTTCTGAGGCAGCTAAAGAAGCAGTATGGATGCGGAGCTTCATCCAAGAACAGGATGTTGTACTGAGTAGTAAATATCCTATCACACTCTATTGTGATAATACTGCAGCGGTGGCACTTGCAAAAGAGACAAGTTCACATCAGTGGACAAAGCACATACATCGAAAGTATTATCTCTTAAGGGATTTTTCTCAGAGAGCTGAAGTTTTAGTGAGAATTATTTCCATGGAAGACAATGTGGTGGACCCATTGACTAAAGCCTTGACTCACCAGAAACATGATAATCATGTGAGTTCTAGCGGAATAAAAGTAGTAGGCAGTTGGCTCTAGTCCAAGTGGGAGTTTGTAAGGGTTGGTATCCTCAGAACCAACTGTTTTGTACATTGATTACATGAATATTCACTTATTATATATTGTTCATTGTTCTGCAAGACTATAATATAATAATGTCCTAGAATATTTGTTGCACTAATAAGGTCATAGCAGATCCCCGCTATGATGAGAACCTTGAAATGCTATTACAATATTCTTAAATAAAGTTCTTGTGGTTGGATGACATACTATGATAGGACACATATTATGCAGACCGTCATGTGTGAGTACTCATAAGAAGATGAGACTCTCCCTCATGCAGTTCACACTTGGTAATCTCTATTATGGGAGATTATGAGAACATACCCACCAGTAGTAATTCCACATGTCATGGTGTCATCATATATTGATATCTACGAGTGTGTGTAATGGTCCTTATACTTGAATATTATCATTTACTCATGTCATGACTCGCACACTTTGATTTACTAACAAAAACCGTTACGCAGACAGTTGGAGGGAAGTAGGGTACGTTGGGTGCGTCACGAGTGACATTTTGTTAATGGATAAGTCGAGGAAGGATTTCTCCCTTCCATTTATGTAAGTTGATATCTCATCCCTTTGATTGAAATAGAACTTTCGCATTAAATTCCATGGCCATGGTGTGAACGAAGAGTTTATTTCAGGTAGTCAAAGAACGACCGATCAAGCATATAGGTTTATGACACTTCCATGAAACCTTCTTGATGAGATATTGAGAAAAAGGGATTAAATTACACAGTAAGCATTCGTATGAGGTGAAATTTCAATGCGACATCAACTTATTTCTCTTGAGTTCCTTGACCCATTGCTAGATAGTAATCTTGGACTTTAGGCAAGCCCTCCTAATGCCAATGAGAAATAGGCCTAGAGGGTCACACACTAAGTGTATCCATGTATTTCAAGTTGAATAAAGATTATTCCCGTAGGTGGTTCAATAATTATTCAAGGAAGACTAAGTTGTTTTAAATGATGGAGGAAAAATAAAATAAAACAAGTACACGCCATGTATTATTAAATGTACATGCCGTTTAGTTTTATTTTAGAAAGAAAATGAATAAATGAAAACAAGATATACACGCTATGTACATTTAATGTACACGCTGTGTAGTTTTCAATGAAAAACAAGTAAACACCATGTATTTATTATTACACATCGTGTAGTTTTTCCAGTTGGGATTTTGAGGATATAATATCGTTTTATTAAATAATATTTATTATAATCAGTGTGAGTGCATGTCAAGGAATTAATTATTTGACATGGGGGTTTTCAATAAGAGATAATTAAATAAATGAAATGTGTAACACGTATATTTATTGTCATAACTCTACAACCTCAAAATCGATTATAAATATCGTCACAACCCCAACTCTTTTCCTACACAAGATAATTGTTGTGCACAACATCTCTGGAGAATTATTTCAAGGACAAAAGAACCTCTTCCTCCCAGAATGCTCTCAAGACTGAGAGAGATCCTCTTCCATCGGATCAAGACAATCTAAGGAGTACAACGCAAGAAAAGGCTTCTCCACTCTAGCACCTGGAGAATCCTTTGGCGATGTCTAGAGATACGAGGTACACATGTGGATCACCGCTAGAGGGAGTCTACACTTGGATTCTGTGACACAACGATGGATCACATCGACAACTTGATCAAGAACATCAACAAAGAAAGAACACCCAAAAGGTATTTATTTATAATTAATTTAATTAATTATAATCAACCTGTAATGATCCTTGTTTGTGGTTCCGGGAGAAAACATCTTCTTTGTCTTTTTCTGCGATTTGATCCATGGAGACTGGCGTTTATCATCGTATTGATCCTGGATTGATCATTGATAATGATAAAAAGCCAAGTGGGCACATCCACCCACGCCCTTCCGCTATGCCCGGAACCATCACTCGAACCCTCATTTCATATTAGGTAACCCTTATTTAATGTCATGAATGTCCCATTAAGGAACAAATATAATATAGTACAATCACCATGACCTTAAACTATTCTCAATTTTTCTGAACTCAATGACCTTAAACTGGGAGCCCAAGTCTAATCCTCACAACTTGAAACTATGTGCATGTCTCCCTATGAATTTGCTATGTGTTGGTAGGCCTTATTATCCCCCAATTCATGTTGGGTTATCACAAATCCATAGTAGAAATATCCTATTCTAAATCACCCAACAATCTAATATTTATGAACTTAAAATAATATTCACGGTCCAAGCATCACAACCTTAAAGTGTTTGTGACTCAAGCTATATTCTTTTTCATGGTGTAGGGTCTTCTAAGATCCCTTTACCTCATGAGCCCCTTCAGGGAGTTCACTATTGTGGTACCCTATCACGTACCTCAAAACATTGTCTGGGTGGATGTTATTCATGTAGGTTCAGACATACTTTTCATAAGATGTTAAACATTATGGCTCAACATCCTAATCACATGATTTTAAACTATGCGATATATCATCCTTGTTGCATGATCTTAAATGGTGTGTTCAACATTTTAATCACACAATGTTAAACAGTGTGTTACATTTTCCATAAAATATGATGTTAAACTATGTGTTTATCATCCTCATAATACTTTTAATAATATGGAAGCGTAATATCCTAACCCATGATCCACTTAAACCGTGCTCTGAGTCAGGTGGTCACATGGCCTCAAGTGCAAGTCCCTATCTGCCAAAGGCTGATGAATATAAGCGAGGGTGTAAAGATGATATAGTGGAGAGACTATAACCATATATCATAATGAATAGTTGAGTAAAAATAAAAATAATAAATTAGATGAAGAATTATATAAACAAACACTAAATAATGGACTAGTAACCAACCATAGTGGAAGCACATACAACAGATGTAATAGGAATGAATTGTAAAAGCTCAAACAAATGAGAAACTAAATATTAATATAAAAAGATAATAGGATATCTCATATTATTGAATTCATGGAATGTTGAAAAACAAAAGGAGAACATGTGACATGAATATAAAAAATGCTATAAAAAACTACAAAAAGTGAAAAGAATGCACCACTTGCATATCAAGAATATGCTTGGTCATATCCTTCTATGCTTCATCAACAAGTAAAGAATATAAAGTATCATTAGTAGGAAAGTTTCTGATACCCATACCAATAAAAAAGTAATATACTAGGGTAACAATGGTGGGATAGGTTGGGTGAGAGAGAAAACCTTAGTAGTCCTCCACCAACGGTGTCTAGAAGTAAACCAAGATGTGTACATAGAAACAAAAGTGTGCAGTTATAAAAATAATATGAAAAACATTACAAAATAAATAACCATCCTTATTAGGTTACTTAAGGAAACCAAGGTGCTCTACCTGATATGGATCATGTACAATATTGAGTGTCTGATCGGTCACTATATATAGAGTAATAATACATATATTATTTTTATATATTGGATCCATCTATATGGAGTAAGTATGTGAAGACATAATCAGCCATATACCTAGAATACTAGGTGCTGGTTGGACGAAGCCATAACTCAGTCATCCATAAGTAGTCTAAATATTACTATAATCTCTAGTAATGGGTATATACTCTATATATCATAATGAATAAGAGACATCATTATTGTGTCATGATGTGGTGGGTGTATCATCATTCCAACATCTGAAACTAGTTACATGGTGTGCTATTCCCAACGTAAAAATAGTTTCAATGGTGTGAGATGACATGATCAACACCCAATGTAATGGTGAGTGAATCATCATGATCAATAATTCCCTTAACCATAATTCCATTACCAATATTAAATTGCGTAATAATATTTATAATAAAATCCATGAGGAATTACCTCTCATGACTTAAATTCATCAAGTCCAAATATAAACAAGAGGATTTAAATTCATATTTAAGTAAAACATACAATATGGGTGGCCTTTCCACCCATTCCATTTACCTATTTAATTAATTTTTATATGGAAAACCAACATGATACAAGCCATTCCAATTTTACAAGTCATATAGTCAACCAAAACATGGAAATTAATTTTATCATATTCAATGTAGCACTTAGGATTTTTCATTTCGAATTGGGAAATTACCTATAAGTAGAATTCCATTTATAAGTTAAGAACAACACAAAGTAGGTACTCTGGTTCTATAATATATATATATATATATAATAGTGGTAAAATAAATTTATAATCTAATATGAACTCTTATATGGTGTTCTAGGACTTTAATTATTTAATTATAAAGGATAAATTATAACCGACACTCCCAAGGTGTGTCCATGTTTGAGTTTGGAATCCTCGAATTATATAACAATAATCCTATAGAATATAACAAATTGTGTAGTTCAATTTAAAATGAAGAAATAAATTATAAGGTAATGTGATGAAAAGGAAAGTGTGTGGAAAAACAATACAACTATGAGAACACCAATAATTTTGGAAAAAATGATGACACCACCTATCTTTGGCCTGTTGATGAATCATTTCTTAATAAAAGATTTAGATTCAAAGTAGATTTAATGAAATCAAAGAAACGGTCCAACACTTTGAAAATAGGGAAAAAGAGAAAACAACTAAATAGCACAACTTATTCAAAGATAAATTTAAAATGGAAGGAGGAGTACTCAAGAACATACCTTTAGCTCTCAGATACCTCCTTCAGATCTTAATTCACACTTCAGATCTATGAAGTATTAGGAAACATATATTAGGATTAAATATGGATAACAATAGGATACACTTAGATTCATCTCCTAGAATGATAGGGTAAATGATGTGGGTTTAGTTTTATGTTTATTAAGGTTAATTTGAAAATTTGACCTAAAAGGGGGGTCCATGGTCTAGCCAAACCATGTGCAAACCATGATTCACCCACTATCAAAGGAGATACCCTATATGGTTAAGGTGTATAGTTTCTCAAACCATTTGAAATATCTCTATATAACCTCTAAATTATTTCAAATGGGTGTTTTACAGGGGTCACTCAGTTGTAGAAAAACTGTGTAGCCCCAATCTCTCATCTCTCACACCCCACACAGTTAAGAGAGACCATGTGGACTAGGAGACATAATTTTAACTAACCTAGCAACCCAGTCTATTTTCCAAATTCCTATGGTTTCGAGTTCCAGACATATAATGAACCAGGATTTTTATACATGGATATTAGATATTCTTTTATATGGATATTAATTACATTACAAAAACACATACCTAGATATCGTATTTGTTTAGTGCCTTTGGAAACCTGAAAAAAAACTTCTAGTTTGGAGAACGTTCTTCATTGTTTTACGTAAAGATCTCAGCATTATTATTCCTACCTAAAACAATTTTTATAACAAGGGAAAAAGTAACATATGAAAAGGATGAGCTCCGATGCTCAATAAGGGTAAAAAGGGGAGATATCAATAATAACATAATCATAAGGCATAAATACATAAAAAAAACATTTGAAAATAATATAATATATATAAAAGATCATGATATCAGATAATGATATTAAAAAATAGATGTTCATAAAAATTCAGAGAACATATTCCATGAGGGAATAACAAAAGACATGATATTGTGGAATTAATGTAAGAAAAGAAAATCATTTCCATATTAGTCAAGTATCATTTCAAAGACCATCATATTGGACAAAGTCCTTTAATAAACATATTTCACCCCTCAGTCCATCTCTATGTTAGGGAACTGAGTTTATTCTCATTATAGTCCAGTATTACTGAATCATGTTGTCTTCCATTATAATGTTTTATTACTGAACAAGGTTCATTTCTCATTTTAGTCCTATCTCTCCCATGATATATAAATTTATACCCAATTCATTGGAGAGAGATATAGGTCCCACCCATAAGATAATGAAAACCATAAATATGTGTACCATTAGAACATAATTTTTTCATCATTTTATAACTCCTTAAAAGAAATATGTTTCCTTAAATTTGCATCATAAATTAACTCATGGAAAAGAAATATAATTCATAAACATAAACTCATCATAAAAATAAACCATTTAGGGAAATAATAAGAGTGGTATAATTGGAACATATACCTATTAAAACATAATTAACATAAATTAAATTTATATTATATAGAAAATAATTTTGAGATATCACTTGAAATAATTCTCGAGGAAAATATCCTTTCTCTTTTGAAAATAATTTTTTTGGAATTCCATGAAATTTTAGAAGAAACCATTTTCTTTAAAAATAAATGTGTATGATTGTAAGGGAATCTTCAAGTAATTATGTTTTCATGAAATCAAATAAATATGTTCATTCCTTATATGTTAAAGAAAATTCATTTCATACTTTTTTCTAGAAACATCACAGAGTACCTTGTCTGGAAAGCATAAAAAAAAATCATTTCATACCATTTAGTAAAAATTAAGACATGGGTAAAAATAACATTAAAAAATTGTAGAATAATTGATAATGTAATTTATTTTTTTAATTTAACAAGGACAGGGAAGATAAATATTCCCCAGTAGATACTTATGTATAAACAACACTGAATAATAATGAGATTGTAAAATTAACCCTTCCCTTAGGTAAGATTTACTTAATACATATCCTAAACTCATGTATAATGTTTTAAATAATGTTATTATTTTATAATGGAATAATATTAATATTTTTGATATGATATGTGATCCTTTTATTTCATCTTATAACCATTTTTTAATAATATATCATTATTAGTCATCTTTTGGGTGTTCACTGCATTATTTTCCTATTCATGTTTGGTCATATAAGTCCCAGTTCTTGTGAATAGGATATAGTTCCATCATATAAAAGAATACATTAAGGGAGTATCTATCATATTTATTCATTATATACATTTAAATAATCATTATTAATTTGTGAACACTGAAATTAATCGGATCATGCCATGGAGACTGTTGGTCGTACGTACGCATGACCGATGGTACGATTCCATCAATGGTGAATTGGTAAGGAAGAACATGGTATATTAATTATATTTTTATAATAAATATAATATTATATTTATCATATATATATAAATATATATTATTTATATCATTATACCCAAACAATTAAAATGGTGATTCGAAAAAGATTACACTAGGAAGTGGACACGTTAAGTCATACGTACGCACACACGACCCTTTCGTTTTTCATAATATGGATAAATTTATAATATTTTTGTTATATAATAATAATAATATCACATAAAATAAGTGATAGTAATTTATTACTTTATAACTAAAACAAGACATGAAGAGGAATTAGAATAAGAAACAATCATGAAAGAGTCAGTAAAGACAATTACATTTTCTTTGGAGAACTTCCTTCAGATATCCTATCAGGAAAACTAGGGATAGTATTGCGAGGATACAAAAAACATCGATAATGTGTCTATATAATTTTATAATAGATATTATTATGTTATGTTCAAGCTTTAAGGCTCAATGTGATGTGAATATGTGAGGGAGGATGTGTCATTTTATAATTGACGTAAGGGACACTATTAGAATTTCTAAAAATATTAATTAATAATAAATTTGATATCATTCCAAATAACTCCATATGTCCATGTATTAAAACATGAGTTGATATAGGGTTATTTTATCATCAAAAAATATATTTAAAAAAATATATTATTTTAAATCTTCTAATTTCATTAACCGTTAGTTATCCCATTTTAATTTTAATTATGGTAACCAATTTTTCAATATTAAATGGAGGATATTTTACTTATTAGGTTTCAATTGAACCATAAATGAAAATATTATGATATTTTTACTAAAATTAATCACATTTTTCCACATTTATTATTTTTAATATTTTTAACAAATTTAATATAATGATATTTATAATAAAATACCATTGGAGTCAATTTTTACACTATTAAATGCATTGAATTTAATCAAATAAATATTGGAGATAAATTATAAAAGAATCATTTAATACACCCATAATATGTCATATTCTCCTATAAAATTGTTGGACTAACTTACGTAATTATTATTATTTTAATATTTTTAATATCAATTAATTACATTTTTCATTATTTGAATAATTATTTCATCATCACTTATAATAATTAATTTTCTAAAAACTAAATAATAGATTATGTATATAAACCTTTTATCTTTCATAATAATTTTTTTTTCATATCTTCTATTTAATCCCATATTACAAATATTATACTTATTAAAACTAATTGTATGGTAGTTTGTGACTCTCTTTGATTTTAATAATATCAAAATCAGTTTCCCAGAAAAGTGTCAATTAAATTATTCAATTCCTAAATTTAAGCGTCAAAGGTCTAATTAAATCCATCCATTATTTTTTTTTGCAATTTTCATGGGAATTTTATAATATTTATAATATTATTTTTACACTTAATAACATGTTTTACCCTTAACCATTGTAATAAAAAGTACTAAAGTTACTATTAATATTGTCTAAAAATTAATGGGACCTATTTAATAAATTTTAAGATTATGGTTAAAAATATAGAATTAATTTTTAAAAATTAAAAACATAAAAATTGACAAAATTAATTTCAAAGTAATCCTGTAGATTGAATGAGAAAATAGGTTTTTAATTAGAAAAATTTCAAAAGATCGAAATTTATTTGTATCCAAATCTAAGGTGAAATTTTCTACAATTACCTAAATTTTATTAAAAATATAATATATATCTAATTATATTTTTAAATAAATAAAAATATAATTTAATTCTATAAATTATTTTGATGAAAAATTTGTTTTCAATTAAAATTAAATATTTTCACAATTCATCAAAACATGAAACTTATAGAAAAATAACAAAAATTAAAAAATATAATATTAAAATTTCAAATAAGAAGGTCATTTTTTAAATATAATTTATAAAATATTCAAAAGAATATATTTAAAACTTCATTTCCATCAAAATCCGAAAAAACTACCTCTTTATAAAAATATTTCTTTTATGCATAAAATTGAATTTGTTCTTATAACATATCTAGAAAACAAATAAGATTAATTTAAAATATTCAAATGAATATATTATATATATATATATAGTTAATATAATAAAAAAAGAATTATTATTTTTATTTATTGGTATAAAACACACTTGTACACATTTAAATAGTTTTTTAGAAAAACATTTCCATTTATTTTAAAAAGGATTTTACATTCATTTATAATAAATTTTTCAAAGAATTATATACACATGTGTAATTAATATTTCATAATTGATTTAATATTTTTAATACCATCCATTCTAACATATTAGTTATAATTTTATTCTTTAAATAATTATATTAATAAAATGATTCATTATAGAAAATCAGTGTTGCATGTATCAAAAGAAAAATCGATGTTGCGTATAACACAAGAAATAAAATAAATAAAATAATGTTGAAAATATTATTTTTTATAAAAATATCATGGTGTTACATTATACCCACCTTAAAAGGAATCTATCCCTCAAAATTCATTGGGTCATTAGTGTTTTAATCCTTAAAAGATCCCTTCCTTGAAACCAACATCGTAAAAATGAATAAAAAAGATCCCATTAAAAAGGGAAAGCTAACAACATAATGGTTACCCAAATTAACTCATACCTATGATTCTATATAAGATAACATAGGTGTAAAGTGAGAATTTTTACATGGAAGGGAAATCTAACTATTAAGTTATAATGGAGAGCGATAGAGGATATGTTGAGGAGGAAGTTAATAATCACAGATACCTAACCCAAAGAGCCTTCAAAAGGGGACCTGATGTCATCAATAATGATGATAATGATATTTTTTTCAAAACCGTTTTTCTTAAAGTTGATTTTTTTGTGATAAGATATACTTTCTTGATTTCAAAAAAATATCACCCTTATTTGTGCCTCAATAAATTTCTAGTTTATCTCTTATTCCTTGAAATGAAGGTGAATTTGTCATTCCTAAAGTATTAAAAGTTCATGAGATCCATAAATAGAATGATACGTCATTCCATTTGTATTTATCACAAAAAATGTTTATAAAAAGTTATCCAATATTCAAAAAGACTCATATGGTGAGATAATAATTTAATTTGTAAAATATCATTCAAATTTTAACATAAATAATTTCATAAATCATTAAAATTGTAACAATTTTGAAAGATCAAAGTACAAAATTTACAAATAAGGTCATAGAATTTCTCAAAATCAACATAAATTTTGTCCTCTATATATCATATTATATCTCTTCTTTGTCACATACCAAACATATGAATACCTTCATCATGTACTCTCTTTAAACACGATAATAACCTGAATTACCATAAATACTTATTGAAAACATGGATGATTACATATTAAAAATATTATTCAATATATTTTTAAAATCAAAAATTGGTGAGAACTTTATCAACTATAGTAAAATTCACATTTTTGACAAGACGTTAAATCAATTCCAAGGAAATCAATAATACACATCTTTCTTTATCCAAACATCATTATATTAACATCAGGAACATATTAAGGGTTATATTTCCCTTATTCGTGTGTTTTACATTAATATCACCTTTTAATTAAGTAAAATTTCTAGTCCATCCCAACCATTCAATATATTCTTGTAAATCCTTATTGAAAAACACAAAATGAACAATGGTTATATATTTTACAACTCATATAACATAATTATTGAATCAAAATACATAAAAATTTCAAATATTTTCCTACATCAATAATATATTTTCAAGTATATCTCATTATATTACATAATACCTCATTCCATTCACATTTCACCAGTAGTATCATCATCATAAAAAATATAACCATTACTTTTATCACCTTGCAGATGATATTTTTGAACTTTGCATCGAGGACATTGATTTACATAATTCCCAATCTTTCCACATTTATAGAATTTATCAATTCATAGTACCTTAGAGAGGCTAATATTACCATATAATGAGTTAATAGAACTTTTCATTTTCCTTTTCTTGTTACTTTGTTTGTGTACTTCTTTTCCACAGTCAAAACATATTCTTGTTCCTCTAAGAAATCCATTTGGGTGTTTATTCCCAAATTATTTATATAAATAAAATCGAATTTCATTTTTTCCATTTTATCCATTACTAGAATTCTTAGAAAACTCTTTCTTTCTCTTCTTGGGTGAGTCTGAGTGTTGGTCAAGGTACACATTTTTAATCATGTTCCATGAAAACTAATTGGGCATGATCATAACATCCTTAACTCCAATGATCATTCCATTTAACTGGTCATTATAAAATTATTCATCGCATTCAACATTAACACAGTTTCTTTTAGTTCCCAAAAAATGAATTAAACTATAAATCAAATCATGAACAACACTTATTGTATCATGAAACCACATAATCACGGTAAATTACTTATATAATCTCAAACTATAACACCATCAGTTTAATCCTAGGTTATTCATTATCATTATAAAAACTCTAGGATTTTAACCTATATATATACTTATCATTAGTGATATTTATAAGGTTTTTTCATCCTTTATTCCAATGGTTGATTAACATTTTTCTCTGATACCAATTATAATGACCCATGTTTTTCATACATGGATATTATATCACATTTTAGAAGAATATTCACTATATTACACAAAAAATATAAAGACCCAAGATTGATGTACATAGAGATTACATTAATTTTGTTGAATAATTAATATATGGAACAAACAGACACCCAAAACCGTATTTGTTTAGTTTCTTTTGAAATTGGGAACACATTCTTCTAATTTGGTGAAGGATCTTTAACATCTCCCATAAATATTTTCCCCTTTAGTTTTCCCACCAAAAAATATTTATTTATATACTTGGGAAAGAAAACATAATAAGGGTGAGACTATATTCATAGTATGGATAAACAATGAAAATATAAAATAAAATAAGAATATAAATATGTAAGAACATGTATATAACATTTAAAAATCATATAATGTATAAAAAATATCAAAATCTTGAGTTATGAAATAATCCTTGGAAGATCGTAAGGCATAAATCATAAAGGAATATGAACCATAATAAAATATAATTGGAATAAAATATGTAATTTTGAAAAACATATAATAATATAAATTAATTTCCAAATTAGCCAAGGCTCATTTCCAAGTCCATCATAGCGGATAAAGTCCATTACTGAACCATGTTCACTCTTGGTTCTATTCCTGAATCACAGAACCATATTTACTTGCTATTGCAACCCTATATTAATGAAATAGATTTAATTTCAATTATATTCATGTCTATGTCATGATATATAAATATTTACCCAATGCATCAGTTGGAGATATTTATTCCACCTATCGCATAATTACTCCATCCTAACATGTTCTACAAAAATTAAATCCTTAATTATAGCATAACCTATGAAATAAAATGGGTTTCTTAAACATCATTACATCATAACATAATACATGTTAAAAAGGATTTCGTAAATATAATTCCATAAAACAATATAACAAAATCATAGTAATAATAGGGATAGAAACATAACCATATTAAATAATTCCATCATGGATGGGAATTTTTTTTTATAGAACACTAGAAATTAATTCATGAGGAAAATATCCTATCTTATTCGAATACATTTTATTTTCTTAAAAAACCATGCAATTTTAAAAGGAAATAATTTCATGGAAAACAACCTTGAAATATTGTAAGGAAAGTTTCATGGAAATAAGAAGTTATGAAAGTATAAGAATCAATTCATTCCGTATAAGTTTAAAAAAAATTATTCTCAAACTTTTTATGGAAAATTAAAAAGGTACCTCATATGGAAAACAAAAGAATGATCTATTTTAAACATTGTAGTAAGAAGTAAAAAAATGGGTAAAAATGACTTTAAACATCCATAAAACAACAAATTTTTTATGAAATATTTTTTTAAACATGAACATAGATGAAAAATAATCTCTAGTAAATACTTATATATAAACAATCTCAGATAATAATGATATTTGAAATTATATGTTACTGTAGGTTTGGGATTATTCAAACGTGTCTGAACCTCTTATATAAAGGTTTGGATAATGTCATCAACTTTTTCCAGAATCATATTCATTTTTATAATTTCATAATTTATCATATTATTACCCATTTGTTTATAATAATATTACTCTTCCATCGAGTATTAACTGATTTATTTTCATACATATATTTGTCAGATAAGTTATTATTACTATTCTTAAAATTTAGTTATATAATATCACAAATTATATTATTATAATATATATAATATTTATTCATTAAATTCATTTATATAATCATGATTTCATTAATATCATGTAGAATGAATCACATCACATTATGGAGATGGTATGCCATATGCACACAAAAGCGGCGATATAATTCCCATAATTGTGGAATGGTATTTATATGAATGGTTTATTCAATATTTAAAATTAAAAATAATTTTATAATAATAATACATAGTAATTATTTACATAATTACACCAATCCAAGTAAACTGGTGATGAATAATAGATTACACCACATCATGGATACATTAAGTTGTACGTACACATGCCTGGTGATTTCATCATTTCGTATGGTGGATAGAAAATTTAATATGGTTTTTCCATAGCCATAATCATATCTCAGAATATAAGTAACATTGGAGTTATTATTTTAGGCTGGAAACAACTCCTGAATAATAAGTAGAAGAAGAAATAAGTTAGAAAGAATCCGTAGAGAAGATTACATCTTCTTTAACGAGGTGCCTCTAGATATCTTATTAAAAGAACTAGAGTTGGTCTTTTGAGAATACCAGAACCAATAAAATGTAAGTAAATAATTTGATAAGTTAAATTTTTAGGGTATAACATATCATGAATGTAACGCCCCGACCCTAGTTACCCAGAGTCGGTGCATTATTACATAACATTGGCATGATCACAAGAAAGATCAAATCTCGAAATACCGATTGGTTTAGTAGCCTTGGAAACACTAAATATATTCATAAGTCTTACATTACATCATAAAGTGAAAAACTACTACAACAAAATATTGTCTCCATATTCTACACTCATATCCCCACATAATATCCCTGCACGTCATTCATATTTTACTTCTTCACTTCCTGGGAAAAATAAAACATAGAAAAGGGGTGAGCTCAAATGCCCAGTAAGGATAACAATATAGTGGAAACTTTCATAAATAAGAATAAACATTTAAGGCAATGTATAACTAAAACAAAAGCCTTTTAAACTTGAACTTCAACATAGTATGGAAAAAGTAAAATGAAATAATGCAATTTAATTATTCACATGGATATTCTACTAATCGAATAATCACATGCAATATCAATAACCACTTTCTTAATGATGGAATGCATAATGATGAACTTTAATTTCTTTGTCAAGGCCTCGTCCCAAGACCTTAGGGCTAACTGTAACCAGAACCCAACCCAGAGTGCCTCTAATAACTGGACACCAACCCGGAGTGCCTCTAATAACCGGACACCAACCCGGAGTGCCTCTAATAACCAGACACCAACCCGGAGTTCCTCTAATAACCGGAGACCAAACCAGAGTTCCTCTAATAACTGGAGACCAAACCGGAGGGCTTACTTTTACCTGTCCCCAACCCGGAACATACTTGTCTAACACATTCATCTGAATGAAAGGTTGAAATATAACATAAACATTCAGATTACAAATAACTTATGAAATGTCAATACTCTAAAAAAACCATGAGTGACATAAGAATAACTTATCCACAGTCAAAAATATCACAAAACCTTCAATAAAATATGGATGTTTTGCATCATAATAAATCAAATTTTAATAAGCTTAAAATCCATCAAAGGATGTTGACATAGATGAAATAAAGACTATTTTAGAAAAATATCTCTTTCTATTTTGAAATCATTTAAGAGTCTTATATTTATGAAATAAAACATTTTTTTTGAAAATATTCTTATTATCTTGTAAGGGAAGCTTCGACGATTTTATAACGGCGGAAAATAACTACACCCGCTGTATAAGTTAAAAAAACATTCTTACCTTAATTCTGTCGAAAAGGTTAAAAGGACCTTGTTTTGAAAACGACGGAAATATTCCTCTTATAAAAAGTCAAATAAGGGTATAAATGACATTAACCTATATTCTTGTAAATAATAAAAATGTTTTGGAATACATTTTTAAGAAAACATGGATGTAGATGGTAAAGAGATCCCAGTAGATTATTACATATAAACAACCTCGGATAATGAAGAGATTGTGAAATAACCCTTACCAATTTGGTAATTTATGAAACATACAACCCATGAAAGAGGTATCATACAATGAATATTTAAATACACATAAATTAGAGTGTATTACACAAAGAATATAATTATGGGCAGTATATACACCACACAAAAGGTGATGGTGGCAATATGGCATGAATCTCACGGGAATAAGGAGTGAGATGAAAACCACTTACCTTGTACTTTTCCTTGGTTGGGGTAGGTTAACTACCTGTATAATGGTGAAATAATTGTTATTAAATTATGCAAGAATCATATACATCAATATGATATCATATATGATCTTTTAATATTGATTTGATAATAATATCTTAGTATTATCGTTGTTTCGGGTGTCAACTTACTTGTCTTATTTTATATGTTTTGTTACATAAGACATGTTTGTAAAGGATAGGTTGTATATTATTCATATCCATAGTGATATCAAGTCCTTAAACATCATTTTTTAAATCATCAAATGACAATTATACTTGAATGGATACGATGGAGAATGAATCTCATCGCGTTCGTGGAGACGGTAGTCCGTACGTACGCATGAGCGACAATATCAATCTTTTGATATTAAAATAATATATAAATGGATGGTATATAATATATACAAAATAATTAAAATGTTATATTTATTATTTACATGAGTTACACATCATTATTATACCCATCCAAATAATATTATATTGAATAACAATTACACCACGAAGTGGAGACGGTAAGCCGTACGTACGAACGTATGGTGACATGTTATTCAAAGGGCGGGTAGAATACTGAATATGGTTGTAACATATTTATAATAACATCACAGTATATATATGATACTGGAGTTATTATTTTAGAATGGTAAAAACAATGGAAGAAGATGTGGAAGAAGAAAGGAACTTGGAAAAAGGTGGTGAAATCATTACCTCTTCTTCGGTTTCTTCCTTTTTATATGATCAAAAGGGATCCTTAGGTTGGCTTTATGATCACACTAAGCCCTCTAGGTTGTAGTGAGGGAAGTTGGGAGAGTATTTGGGCAGAGTTTGGCCGATCCAAAAGGCTTTGATGGTGTGAATAAATGGGAAGGAAGAGTGCCCTTTTATAAGAGGGGTGAGGGGCACCTTTGGAAAAGCTAGAAATATTAGTTTATATTAAATTCATATTCGGTTTCTAATGGCTCCAAAGTTGATTATTTAAATTTTAAGGTGGGTATGGGTCGAAAACAACTCAACCAATAGAATTTAGACAGGTTTGGGTACTTATATTAACCTTATCCTTAAGTATTAACTCTAAGTTAATTAGTTTCACTTTTACAATGTCTCTTTGTATTTTTATATTATATGGTTAATAAACTTACCATATACATCCAAGAGACTCCAAAGTGGTCCATTAATGATACACCTATCATGATATAAGTCTCTTTTCCGAACCTTAGATTTTTAGGAATTTAATATCAATTAATAATATAATATTTGTTTTGAGAACTCTTTTATGTCAATTTTGACACTATTCAATAGTTGATTTTTGTGAAACTCATAACAGATTGATTACTTCGAAAAAAGTCAATTAAATCAATCCTAATATATCATATTATCCTATAAAATTATTTTAATTCATTAAAAGTTTCATATTATATTTATTTGTGTATTTATAATATCAATTATTTTAATTTTTCACTATTATGATAATTACTGCATCATTATTGTGTCATAAATAAAATAAATTATTTAATCTCTAAAAATTGAAAATAAAATATCATCATGTATTAAATCATTTTATCTTTATAATTAATATTTATAGTCGAAAATCCAACATATATAACTCTATGTAAAAATTGTTTTTCTAAAAGATATATGCTTGTGTCATTTTTGTATTCATTTTAACTTAAATAAAAAAAGTGTCCCTATCACCTAAAAATGGAACCATGGGGTCCCAAAATCGACCCAAAGATGCCTATGGTCGAACATTTATCAACCAATAAGGCTAGGACACGTTTTAGGGTAATTTAGTATTATTATAATATTATTTTTTAACCCTTATTTACCGGATTTACCTTTAACCATGGTAAATAAAATATTTACCGCAGTAATTATTCAAAATGTATAAAAATAAAAGTTACCTATTTACACAATTGGGACTTCCTGATTCCAAATATGGAATCCATTTTTCTAAATTCAAAACACAGAAGTGGCAGAAATTAATTTAAAATTAATTCCCGCTGTCAAAACAAAAAGCGTGTTTTTAGGAGATAATAACTATCAAAAGATTAACACTTGTTTATGTTCGGTTTAATTGTAAAATTATGTCCAATGAACAACATTATATTAAATGGTAAAAATATATTCTAAATATACTTTAAAACCACTAAAATTAATAATTTATCACTATCAATTATTTTGATTAAAAAAGTTGTTTTTAATTAAAATTTAGTAATTTTCACTATTCATCAAAATATTAAAGTTATCTGAAAAGTACCAAAATTTCACATTAGGCTAAATTTGATATTCCGAATCAAAAAATGAAGTCCATTTTGAAATATAAAATATATATAATTTCAAAAAGTAGGTATTACTATTCATAACGGCTAGTTTGATTTGTTATGGTGTGTTAGAACTCGATGTTGCGTACAACACACGCTACCACATTATTCAAAGAGAAGCATACCGTAGAAGCTTGGGATGTTTCATTGTAAATTTTTGATATCCCCATTTAGTCAAAAAGTTTAAAATATTTTATTTAAAAAGGTTTCACCATTAAAATTTGGTAAAAGTGCAATACTGAAAATGAATTTGTTCTTACATTATGTCTAAGAAACTCATAATATGGATTCTAAAATTATAAGGATTATATAAAGTTTAAAATTTAGTTATTACTATTCATAACCTCTTTTGAACGGCTTGTTTGGTAAGTCATGGTGTAATTGAACTTGGTGTTGCGTGTAGTGCAAGTTATTGAATTATTTTGAAGAAATAACACACTATGAATTCTTGGGGTGTTACATTCTCCCCTCCTTCAATAAATTGTGTCCTCGCAATTTGAAATTTTTCTTCGAAAATAAAAGGTTGAAAATAGAAAATATATTTGTGGGAAAACCCACGTCGGAAATTGGGTTACTAAAATTTAGTCTTAATATGAGGAAAAGAGAAATCAAAGGGTCACTGCCAAATTATGATCTCTATTAGGAGAACATTGGTGGCAATTAGAGACATATAATTGGAGGAAAAACCTAAATATTTATAGGTACTGATTGAGGTCATCAATCACAAACAAGTATAAAATTGAGGTTCTTAAATTCATCAATCTATGATGATTTGAAATACCATCGGTTCAACAAAACATAGGGTATTGAGATAACACATTTTTGTCATTTCAAAATATCTTAGTTGAAATCCCACATCGAAAAATGAATTAATGAGGCCTCTATTTAAAATAAAGAGTGGAAAGTATGAAGATTAAATAACACATACTAGGGTTTAATGTAGGAAAATATGGATATGGAAGAGAAATATAACCATCAATTATCTGATGGAGAGTGGTAGAGAACATGGCTATGAAAAGGCCAACAATCCCAAAGCCATAAATTAGTGATGATTTAAGGTACCATCTAGGACAACATTTTTGTTCAAAGTTCCTTTTCTTAATGTTGAGGAATTTATTTATGAGATTGGCTAAGATCATAAGGATATATACTTAATTTATAATTAGAGTTTTATCCATTAATAAATTTCTACCACAAACTCATCTTTCACTCTAAAAGATAATAGAATGTAAAAAAAAATTCTATTTATACTATTCGTACAGGGTTCCAAGATAAAAGAATTTATAATTTATCTACCAGATCTTTTAATAAAAACTACATTATTTAATCCAGGACATCTTGTGGGCCATTGGTCGGTGATACACCCTTGTCGCCCTTCGGTTGTGGGTTTAAGTCTCGCGGCCTTGCCGGTCGCGACGGGTTGCCGCCCGACCTCCGGGTTGTCCTTTTATGGCAATCCAAATTTAATATGAAACTAGAATGTATCCAAAATACTTCTGTCCAAACTCACAGTCCAACATTTATAAGGAAGGTAAACATAATGTAGATCCTTTTTACCCCATAATAGCATATTAATACCTTCATCATGTATTCTTTTAAAACACTGAAACATCCTGAATTACCATAATCCTTATTGATTACATTCAAGCTCCCTTATTCCATATAGAATGTTGGATATACTTCATCAATCCAAAAATGTTTTAAACCCCAACAATGACGGAATATACAAATCATTAATTAGCTTCAAGGTAGTCAAGAATATCCAACATAATTTATCCAAATCAATCATGTATTATTCTAAAATCACTACCTCGGTATCAGAATCATATTATGGTTTATCTTTCTCTCAACCATTTATTTTTTAAAAATCTAACCTGCTATTGAGTCACTTTTCTTTGTTCCACACAATCTCAAGTCCTTATTAAAATAGTACTACAGTACAATCCTTATATACTACATAATTATTATAACAAGTACATTGTTGATACAACACTCAATTGAAATAATCAACATAAGAACTCTAATCATTCCTCTTCATCTGTGGTAGTATCATAACTTGATTATTATCCAATAGCATCATTTGCGGCATAGTCTGATGACTGGAACATAGGTTCGCATAGTGTCCAAACCCCTTGCAAATGAAGCATTTTACATTTGAAACCATTTTCTTACCCTTGCAGTCACGTACTTTGTGACCTTTTACTCCACACTTATAACAAACTCCCATTCCTTTCAGGCAAGTTACAAGGTGTTTCTTTCCACAGTTACCACATATGGGAAAATTCTTCTTTTCCCTCTTCCCTTTATCCATCTTTCTCTCTTCCATCCTTTTCTTCTCTTGCTTCCCTTCAAAGCCATAGGACTCAGTAAACTCTTTACTTATCTTATCAACACATGATATTATTTCTTCATATGATGATAATACATGGGAGACTATTTATCTTATAAATTCTAGCTTAATACCATGAAAGATATGATCCTTCCTTCTCTTTGTATCATGTGCATTGCTAGAGTTCTCATTCCTTCTACTGGGTGCCATTTCTAAACAATGGCATAAACTAGATCAGTTTATGAATCAAAATACATAATCCCATACTTATAAAACACATAACATAAATTGAACTATTTATGGATATAATCCACAAACATAAGAATGTTTTCTTTGAGGAAGTATATACTCATAAACCCTTCATAATGATTTGTAAAGAAAATTAGAGTTATCCTAAGCATATCCCCCGGGAGTGTCGTAACCAATAGTGCAGCAAGGCCCATTGTCGTGCACCAGTTCCCGTTCGAGTCTAGCTCAAAGCGGTGTTTTCGGATTTTACCCCTAGGTACATCTGTGCCAGAGCCGCCTCTACTTGCTCGTATCCAGACATGGATGTATTGCTCAGAAAACTCACAAAATCTCTACAATAACAAAATTCTAGGAAGTTATTCTATACTAATCCTCAAAGTTCATCTTCGGTCTACGTGCTCTAATTAGAGTTTATCTTAATCTATCTTCCAAGGTTTGTACTAAACATTCTCTGATACCAACTGTAACACCCCGACCCTAGTTACCCAGAGTCGGTGCATTATTACATAACATTGGCATGATCACAAGAAAGATCAAATCTCGAAAGACTGATTGGTTTAGTAGCCTTGGAAACACTAAATATATTCATAAGTCTTACATTACATCATAAAGTGAAAAACTACTACAACAACATATTGTCTCCATATTCCACACTCATATCCCTACATAATATCCCTGCAGGTCATTCATATTTTACTTCTTCACTTCCTGGGAAAAATAAAACATAGAAAAGGGGTGAGATCAAATTCCAAGTAAGGATAAAAATATAGTGGAAACTTTCATAAATAAGAATAAACATTTAAGGCAATGTATAACTAAAACAAAAGCCTTTTAAACTTGAACTTCAACATAGTATGGAAAAAGTAAAATGAAATAATGCCATTTACTTATTCACATGGATATTATACTAATCGAATAATCACATGCAATATCAATAACCACTTTCATAATGATGGAATGCATAATGCTGAACTTTAATTTCTTTGTCAAGGCCTCGTCCCAAGACCTTGGGGCTAACTGTAACTGGAACCCAACCCGGAGTGCCTCTAATAACCAGAAACCAACCCGGAGTGCCTCTAATAACCGGACACCAACCCGGAGTGCCTCTAATAACCGGACACCAACCCGGAGTTCCTCTAATAACCGGAGACCAAACCGGAGTTCCTCTAATAACCGGAGACCAACCCGGAGGGCTTACTTTTACCGGTCCCCAACCTGGAACATACTTGTCTAACACATTCATCTGAATGAAAGGTTGAAATATAACATAAACATTCAGATTAAAAATAACTTATGAAATGTCAATACTCTAAACAAAAACCATGAGTGACATAAGAATAACTTATCCACAGTCAAAAATATCACAAAACCTTCAATAAAATATGGATGTTTTGTATCATAATAAATCAACTTCTAATAATCTTAAAATCCATCAAAGGATGTTGACATAGATGAAATAAAGACTATTTTAGAAAAATATCTATTTCTATTTTGAAATCAATTAAGAGTCTTATATTTATGAAATAAAACATTTTTTTTGAAAATATTCTTATTATCTTGTAAGGGAAGCTTCGACGATTTTATAACGGTGGAAAATAACCGCACCCGCTGTATAAGTTAAAAAAACATTCTTACCGTAATTCTGTCGAAAAGGTTAAAAGGACCTTGTTTTGAAAATGACAGAAATATTCCTCTTATAAGAAGTAAAACAAGGGTATAAATGACTTTAACCCATATTCTTTTAAATAATAAAAATGTTTTGAAATACATTTTTAAGAAAACATGGATGCAGATGGTAAAGAGATCCCAGTAGATTATTACATATAAACAACCTCGGATAATGAAGAGATTGTGAAATAACCTTTACCAATTTGGTAACTTATGAAACATACAACCCATGAAAGAGGTATCATACAATGAATATGTAAACACACATAAATTAGAGTGTATTACACAAAGAATATAATTATGGAAGTACATACACCACACAAAAGGTGATGGTGGCAATATGGCATGAATCTTACGGGAATAAGGAGTGAGATGAAAACACCTTACCTTGTACTTTTCCTTTGTTGGGGTAGGTTACACTCTTGTATAATGGTGAAATAATTGTTATAAAATTATTCAAGAATCATATACATTAATATGATATCATATATGATCTTTTAATATTGATTTGATAATAATATCTTAGTATTATCGTGGTTTCGGGTGTTAACTTACTTGTTTTCTTTTATATGTTTTGTTACGTAAGACATGTTTGTAAAGGATAGGTTGTATATTATTCATATCTAGAGGGATATCAAGTCCTTAAACATCATTTTTTAAATCATCAAATATTAATTATACTTGAATGAACACGATGGATAATGAATCTCATCGCGTTCGTGGAGACGGTAGTCCGTACGTACGCACGAGCGACAATATTTTTATTTTGATATTAAAATAATATATAAATGGATGGTATATCATATATAAAGAATCATTAACATGTTATATTTATTATTTACATGAGTTACACATCATTATTATACCCATCCAAATAATATTATATTGAATAACAATTACACCACGACGTGGAGACTGTAAGCCGTACGTACGCACGTATGGTGACATGTTATTCAAAGGGTGGATAGAATACTGAATATGGTTGTACCATATTTATAATAACATCACAGTATATATATGATACTGGAGTTATTATTTTAGAATGGTAAAAACAAAGGAAGAATAAGTGGAAGAAGAAAGGAACTTGGAAAAGGGTGGTGAAATCATTACCTCTTCTTCGGTTTCTTCCTTTTGATTTGATCAAAAGGGCTCCTTAGGTTGGCTTTCTGATCAAACTAAGGCCCCTAGGTCGTAGTGAGGGAAGGTGGGAGAGTATTTGGGTAGATTTTGGCCGAACCAAAAGGCTTTGAAGGTGTGAATAAATGGGAAGGAAGAGTGCCCTTTTATAAGAGGGGTGAGAGGCACCTTTGGAAAAGATAGAAATATTAGTTTATATTAAATTCATATTCGGTTTCTAATGGCTCCAAAGTTTATTATTTAAATTTTAAGGTGGGTATGGGTCGAAAACAACTCAACAAATAGAATTTAGACAGGTTTGGGTACTTATATTAACCTTATCTTTAAGTATTAACTCTAAGTTAATTAGTTTCACTTTTACAATGTCTCTTTGTATTTTTATATTATATGGTTAATAAACTTAATATATACATCCAAGATACCCCCAAGTGGTCCATTAATGATACACCTATCATGATATAAGTCTCTTGGCCGAACCATATATTTTTAGGAATTTAATATCAATTAATAATATAATATTTGTTTTAATAACTCTTTTATGTCAATTTTGACACTATTCAATAGTTGATTTTTTTGAAACTCATAAAATATTGATTACTTCGAAAAAAGACAATTAAATCAATCCTAATATATCATATTATCCTATAAAATTAGTTTAATTCATTAAAAGTTTCATATTATATTTATTTGGGTATTTATAATATCAATTATTTTAATTTTTCACTATTATGATAATTACTGCATCATCATTGTGTCATAAATAAATTAATTTATTTAATCTCGAAAAATTTAAAATAAAATATCATCATATAGGAAATAGTTTTATCTTTCTAATTAATATTTATAGTTTAAAATCCAACATATATAACTTTATGTAAAAATTGTTTTGCTAAAAGATATATGCTTGTGTCATTTTTGTATTCATTTTAACTTAATTAAAAAAAAGTGTCCCTATCACCTTCAAGTTGCACCATGGGGTCCCAAAATCGACCCAAAGATTCCTATGGTCAAAAATGTATCAACCAATAAGGCTAGGACACGTTTTAGGGTAATTTAGTATTATTATAATATTATTTTTTAACCCTTATTTACCGAATTTACCCTTAACCATGGTAAATAAAATATTTACCGCAACAATTATTCAAAATGTCTAAAAATAAAATATACCTATTTACAAAATTTGGAGATCCTGATTCCAAATATGGAATAATTTTTTATAAATTCAAAACACAGAAGTGGCAGAAATTAATTAAAAATTAATTCCTGCTGTCAAAACAAAAAGCGTGTTTTTAAGAGATAATAACTATCAAAAGATTGACACTTGTTTATGTTCGGTTTAATTGTAAAATTATGTCCAATGACCAACATTATATTAAATGGTAAAAATATATTCTAAATATACTTTAAAACCACTCAAATTAATAATTTATCACTATCAATTATTTTGATTAAAAAAGTTGTTTTTAATTAAAATTTAGTAATTTTCACTATTCATCAAAATATTAAAGTTATCCGAAAAGTACCAAAATTTCAACTTAGGATAAATTCGATATTACGAATCCAAAAATGAAGTCCATTTTGAAATATAAAATATATATAATTTCAAAAAGTAGGTATTACTATTCATAACAGCTAGTTTGATTGATTATGGTGTGTTAGAACTCGATGTTGCGTACAACACACGCTACCACATTATTCAAAGAGAAGCGTACCATAGAAGCTTGGGATGTTTCATTGTAAATTTTTGATGTCCCCATTTAGTCAAAAAGTTTAAAATATTTTATTTAAAAAGGGTTCACCATTAAAATTTGGTAAAAGTGCAATACTGAAAATGAATTTGTTCTTACATTATGTCTAAGAAACTCATAATATGGATTCTAAAATTATAAGGATTATATAAAGTTTAAAATTTAGTTAATACTATTCATAACCTCTTTTGAATGGCTTGTTTGGTAAGTCATGGTGTAATTGAACTTGGTGTTGCGTGTAGTGCAAGTTATTGAATTATTTTGAAAAAATCACACACTATGAATTCTTGGGGTGTTACAATGAAGGAACAAAGTGAATTTATGCTTTGAGTGAGGATGTTCCCTTTTATATTTGAAGTTGGGGGAACCTTTAGAATTCCCAAAAATATTAATTTATAATAAATTGAAACCAGATACAAAAACAACAAAAAATTCTTGAATTATAATACTAGATGAGATAATGTTGTAATATCATCAACAAATAATTTTTAGACAAGTTATTTTATCCATTAAAACCTTATAATTTTAATTTATCTCTTAGTTATTCTATTTAATTTTAACTAAGGTAGCAAATATTTCAATTATACAATAGTATAATTTTTAATTATTTGATATGAATTAGTTCATAAATGAATAATTCATAAAACATTTTACAATATAATAATAATAATATATTTTTTTAAATTTTTTATTATAATTGAATAATTTAACAATACATTAGTTTGATAAACAACCAATAGTGTCAATTTTGGCAGTATTTAAATTATTGATTTTAAAAAATATTATGATAAGATTTTATCCTCGAAGAAAATAATTTATTATATACTTTAGGTATAAAGGTCATATATATATTTTTTTCACATATGAATTATCACAAATTATATTTATTTTAATAATTTCAATAACATTAATTTTTCATTTGTATTAATAGAATAATTACAACTTCTATATTGTGTAATTATTTAATAAAATTATTTTTGAATAAAAATTAACAATAAAATATGATAACAAAGATAATTCTTATATATTTAAGATTAATATTTCTATTTGAATATATATTCTATAAACTCTTAAATTAAAAACTTTATATATATTAAATCATGAAGGTTACAACTTTAACAACACTTTAAATAAAATATTATAAGGGTCCTAATATTTTCCATATGCCTCCAAATAGTCAATAAATTGACCATTGGATGATTATATTCTATATATACTCTACCAATATTATTTTATCAAGTGTTTCAGTCTTTTAATGGTTATTATAATTTTAATAAAAATTATTTCATTGACTTTCTATCAATTAAATAATTTCTGCATCATCAATTTATAAGATTTTAAGGTAATTATTTATTTCTAAAAAATTAAAAATAAATTATCAGGATAAATAAAAAACATTTGATATTTAAAATGAGTATTTATAATTGAATTTATATTATATATAACCTTATATTAAAAATGATATATTATTTAAATCTTGAATGTGACATCTTTACATTTTCATTAAATAAAATATTATAAATAAAAAATATCTCCCAAATGGACCCAACACATAAAAATTAAATTTATATTAGAATATATATTGAATAAGTTAAAAAAGAAATTTAAATTCAGGGATACCACCCATATATCCCTAAATGGACACAAAATAGATATTAAAGACAAAGAAAATGACAATTTATATCCATGATTTAAATATTATTTATGTACTTTTCATGGAAAGGGGTCATTTAAATGACATAATTTAGATCCTTGAGTGACAAGGGTTGAATTAAGTTCATAAAATAAATTTTAGTTATTTGTTTGGGTCATTTTATTGTCTTTATATTTTTATTTTTACCCTATGTTGCCTAATTTACCCTTTACCATGGTAACAAAATTTACCATATTTACTATTTAAATTGGTCAAAAGGGACATACTTACAAAATTTAGACCTCATGAATCCAAAGTTGATATCAATTTTTCAAAATAAAAAACACCTAAGTTGTATAATTAAATTAATAATAAAACCGGTAAAATGTCATGAAAAACAATTTTTCTGAACAATGTCCTTTTATAATAGAATTTTTTTATATTAAATTTATGTATAAATCCATTTCAAAAACCCAAAATGAAATATTTTATATTAAAATGAAGTAATTAAAATTTAAAACTAATCTATAACATAAATTTACCCAACAAATATCTCAAAATAAAATAATGTTTTTAATAAAAAATCTCTCATTTCACTATTCATAAAAAAAGAAAACTTATCAGAAAAATTAAAAAATTCAACCAAACTAAATTTTGATGCTCCTATTTAAAATTAGAATTTTATTTTTTAAAATAGAATATATAAATGTTTCAAAAATTGTATTTAAAATGGGTGCACCACCAAAAGGCGATAAAAATGCATTTTTTTTATGAAAATTACATCTTTTATCCAGAACATTTAATTTTTTTGATATCATATATAAAAACATTTAAGATGAATTTTAAAAATTATATTTAATATATAAAATATAAAATTCAACAATAAAATCCACTAGGAGTGATTTTATTATTTTATAAACTCACTTATTTTATTTTAATATGTTTATAAAAAACACATTTCATTTTATTAAAAAAGGATTTTATTTTCATTTGTAATTAATTTATCAGAAAATAATTAATATATACACCTTTGTAAAGAATATATTCATAATTTAGTTAATAATTTTCATGCTCACAGTTATAATTCCTAGGTTATAAGTTAACATAATAATATTTAGTTTTTCTCTTAAACTTGGTTTTACGTGAAATGAATTCAATCAAAAGGACTTGAAATTGTTTGTAACACAAACTAAGAATAGTGTTACATACACCATAATATAATTTGGTGTTATGTGTAGTGAAATCATAACTTGGTGTATCATGCACCAAAAGACATTAAAAAAAGTCTATCTTATAAGAATATTGGGGTGTAACATTCAACCTCCCTTAAAATGAATTTTCCCTTGAAATTCATCTGGGTTATCATTGGATTAATACATGAATTAATTTTTTCATAGAAAATAACATCGTAAATATAATGACTAAAACTTCCTTTTAAAAAGGAATAGTTGGAAAATAACTGTTACCCAGAATAAATCATAACTATCTCTCCACGTAAGTGAACGTTGGTGAAGGTTTGGGCATGGAGGAAGAGCATAAATAATCTTAGAGATTGATAAATATCACTAATAATAATAAATATTGTTTTCCATTGAAATTTAACAATAAAAAATCATAAACTAAAGATGCTTGAAATATGTTATTGATATCATAAAAAACTATGATAATAAGGCAGCCTTTTACATCATGATCCATTTTTCAAATTGTTTAATAATTTTTATGAGAAGATATAATTACTTGTATTATGTATAATCTCACTATTGGTAATACCTTTAATAATTTCACCTTTAACTCTTATTCAAATAAATAAAGTTGAATTTTTTATTCCTAAAGTGTTGGCTTATCATGAAATCCATAAATAGAATGATAGGTCATTCCATTTTTCTTTATCCTAACAAAAAGGTTAGAAAACATAATCAAATATGAATAATTCCACCTATGGGGAAATAATACCTTATTATAAAAAACTTGATATGATGTTTAATATAAATATTCCAAAAATTGATAACCTTGAATTCTTTTTGAAATTTAAATGTCCAAACCTTTAGAAAAATGTTCACTGACTTAACTTAACATTTACACCGATATATCATAAGGTATATCTTGTTGTTCACTTTCCAAAAATTTGAACACCTTCATCATCTATTCTCTGGAGTCATGGTAATAACCAAAATTATCTTATAACCTTATTGAAAACATGTATGTTTCCCTATTCATTAATCAAAAAAGCTATAAACATCATCCAAGATAGAATAACCCACATGTCAATAAATCCATAACCAGTACAAAGGTAACTTATATCATCCAATTCACTTATTCATATCCAATATATCATTATTAAAATATCATTATCTCAATATCATGATCATATTATGGTTTATCCTTCCCCAAATCACATGTTTTCTAAAAACATCACCATATTACCTCAATAAAATTTCATGGTTACCAGTAGCACTCTGTATATACCTCTAAATACATGTGGAAAACGACAGTGGAACACTAAATAGTTATTTCATTATTCCATATTACTATTAATGAGATTCTACAACATTATTTTTGAATCCCATTACCTAAGAACTCAATCAATCCACTAATTTTTTTATCATAATCAACATTGCCAATATTGATCACTTTTCATTTCCCTTTTCCTTTTCCTAAATATGTTTTTTACATTGATCATCATCAATAACCCCTAGATTAATGAATTGGTTAGCATAATTCCCCATTTCCTTGTACATGAAACACTTTTTTGTGGGGGGTTCACTATTTGGAGAATTCTGGTTTTTCTTTTACATCAGCAGAAAAATGCTCGATGACCTTCTCTAACAGACATAAAACATTTATTAGTCTGATTAAGACCATTTACTCTACATTTCATTACAAACATAGAGACTAAAAAAAATATAATATTATTTTCTCCATAATTTTAAGAGTTTACTTTGAATTCTATCATTCTTTTCTTATCACGACCTTGAGATAGATGGGAAACTGCAATCTCACTATTTTGTAAGAAGAATAAGAGGAAAGTACATAATAAAAAATAAGTTCTTGAACTCATACAAATCCATCGATTAAATATTATATTTCTTTCCTTTCATTATTAATAATGTTCCACTACATATTCACTTTACCTTCTAAGTGATTGGTGCCAAACTTAACCATTTCATGTTCTAAATAGCAGAGAATGAAAAATATATTTTTAATGGTACAAATACATTTCTCAATAACTAGTGGATAAATCCTTCCACTAAAATAAGGTGGATGTTTCCTTAAGAGATATTTTGTAGAATGATGTTACCTATTTTTTCACTTGGATTCATAATATGATTCATGACTTGATATGGTTTTATGGCCATATAAACAATATTTTGTCTTTCATCTCCCATAATATTTGGTTTCCCAGAAGGGAAATTGTTATATTTTGCATTTCATTCATCATTAATACAGTTCCTTTAGATTCTATACATTGTTTAAACCCTAAAAATAATAACATGAGAGGAAAAAATCATTCTATGAAAAAAAAAAATCAAGTGGGAGTACATTTAATCTCTAAAAACACAGGTTTAATCCTAGGGTATTCATGATTTTTACCAAAATTCTATGATTCTAACCTATAGTTAGACTTATCCTTAGGGATATCCCTAGGCATATTATTATAAACATATATTGGGATCTCACTAAAGTTTTTACATCCAAGTTTCCAAATGTTAACTAAACCTTCTCTCTGATACCAACTATAAAGATCCAAGCTTGATGTACATGGAAACTACATTAATTTTGTATAATAATTAATACATGAAACAAATAAATGACCAAAGACCATATTATATTTTTTTTATTTGGAAATTAAGAACCCGTTATTCTAATTTGGTGAAATATTTTCAATATCTATAATTAAGATCTTCCCCTTTAGTTTTCCTACCTAAAACCATTCTTTATTTCATTATAACAAAACATAAAAAATGGTGAGATGATATGATTATTAAGGGTAAAACATGAAAATATCAAATAAAAAATGTACATAAGAATTTAATAACATGAATATTACAGTTGAAAATCATACCATGACTCACAAATATCAAAATCTTGAGTCATGAAATATACCGTGTAAATTTATAAGGAATAAATCAAAAAGGAACACAAACCATGAAAAAATAGAAAGGGCATAAAACATAGAACTGTGGAAAACACATAAGCATAGAAATTCATTTCCATATTAGCCAAGTCTAATTTTCAAAACCATAATAGTGGACAAAGTCCATTACTAAACTGATTTCACTCCTCGTTCCATCCATGTATCACAAAACAAGATTTACTAGTAGTTCCATCCCTATATTACTAAACCAGATTTACTTTTCATTCCAGTCATGTCTATCTCATGAGGTATATATCTTTACCCAATTCATTGTTTGGAGATATAGGTCTCTACCATACCATAATGAATTCATTATTATGTGTTCCATAATAACATAAATCATTCATCATAGCATAACCCAAAGAATAAAATAAGTTTCTTAAACATCATTCCATTATAACATAATCCATGTAAAAAATGGATTTCATAAATATAATTCCACAAATAATATAATAAAATCAGAATAATAATAGTGATAGAAACATAACCTTATAAAATAATTCCAATATAGATAGAAAATAATTTTGATAGAAAACTAGAAATAAATTCATTAGGAAAACATCCTTCCATATTCAAAAACATTTACTTGTCTTAAAATACCATGAAACTTTAAAAGGAAATAATTTCTTTGAAAATAATCACGAAATATTTTAAGGTATGATTCATAGAAATATGGCATTATGAAATTATAATAATCCATTCATGATGTATGTTTTAAGAAAAACATTATTCTCGTACTTTTGACGGAAAATTCAAAAAGAAACTCGTATAAAAAATAAAAGAAAGATTCCTTTCAAACCGTGTAGTAAAAAGGCAAAAATAGGTAAAAATGAATTAATAATCCATAGAAGTATAATAAAAAATTTTAAGAATGCATTTTTTTGAAAACATGTACATAGATGATAAATAATCCCTAGAATCACATATATAAGGGTTTAAATAATTTTATTAACATATTCCAGAATCATATATATTTTTATAATATCTCAAGTGATTACATTATTAACCATTTTTTAATAAAATTATTACTCATCCATTTGGTATTAACTGAATTATTTACTTAAGCATGTTTGTTAGATAAATTCTTATTCATATTCTTAGGTTATAGTTATATGACTTGTAGAATGATAATATTACTTTATATATCATATTATTCATTCTATTCATTTATATAATCACTCTTTAATGAAGATCATGAAGAATGAATCAAATCACATTGTGGAGACAGTAGGATGTACGTATGCACGAGCGACAATATCATTTAAATAATTATGGAATGGAATTGAATTTTATGACGTATATAATATTTCATAATCAATATCATGTTATAATTATCATATATAGTTATTATTTCTATGAATACACCCATCCAAGTGAAGTAGTGACGAATAACAGAACACACCAAGACGTGGAGATGGTAAGTCGTACGTACGCACATGCAGTGATTTAATTTTTTCAAATGGATATAATGTGGAATATGGTTATTAAATAACCATGATAAAATCATAGAATATAATTTACGCCAGGATTGTTAATTTAGGATGGAAACAAATACATAAGAGGAAGTATTAGAAGAAATAAGTTAGAAAGAATCATTAGAGAAGATTACCCCTTCTTGGACGAGATCCCTCTAGATATCCTCTTAAAGGAACCAGATTTAGTCTTTTGACATGACGAGAACCTCTAGAATATGAATAAAGAAGTTTATAATATCAATTGGTAGGGGATATCCAATCTTGAAGGCTCAAAGTGAAGTGATGTTTTGAGGGAGGATATGCCCTTTTATAATTGAGGTTGGGGGCACCTTTGGAATTTCTGGAAATATTAATTTTTAAGAAATTCAAACCAATTAAAAAAACCTAAAATATGTATTAAATTCGAGTATACAACTATATAGGGTTATAATATGATCAAAAAATAATTTTTAAACAAGTTTTTATATCCATTTAAACCTTATCGTTTTAATTTAACTCTTAGATTTTCTATTTAATCATAACCAAGGTAAGAAATATTTGCATATTAAAATATTGTAATTTTTACTTATTATATCTATTTGACCGTAAATGAAAACTTTAGAACATTTTAGAAAATTAAATAATTATTATATATTTTTAAAAAATGATTTATGATTTTTAAATTATTTAATAATACATAATTTTGATTAAAAATCAATAAGGTTAATTTTTAAACTATTTAATTTATTGATTTTTTAAATTATAAAGATGAGATATTATCCTTGAAAAAAATATTTTATTACATCCCTATGGGGAAAAGTTTATATATAATTTTTTTGGATATTTTAATTATCCTAAATTGTATTTATTTTTGAATTTTTAATAAAATTAATTTGGTACTTCCATTTAAAAAATAATTGCAACATATATATTGTACACTTTTTAAATATAAATATTTTTTGGTAAAAATTAAAAATAAAATACGATAGGGATGTTAATCCATATATATTTTTTATAAATATTTTTAGCCAAAAATTTATTCTATAAAATTCTATATTAAAAATGTTTTATTTACTAAATCATGAATGTCACAACTTTAACATCGCTTTAAATAAAATATTATAAGTGTAATAATATTTTCCATATGGATGAAAATGCTCAATAAATAGACCGTTGGGTGATTATGGTTGAGATATACTCTAAAAATAATATTTGTTAGGTGTTTTGGAATTTCAATGGTTATTATCATTTTAATAAATATTATTTTATTTGGTTTCCATCAATTAAATAATTTCTACTTCATCAATGTATAATATTTTAAGGTAATTATTTATTTCCAAAAAATTTAAAATAAATTTTAATGATAAATAAAAACATTTTAGATTTCAAATTTGTAATTATAGTCAACTTTATCTTATATATAACCTTATATTAAAAATAGAATATTATTTAAAACATGAACATGACATCTTTAAATTTTCATTAAATAAAATATTATAAATATCAAAATATCTCTCAAATGGCCCCAAAATGTAAAAAGTGAGTTTAAATTAGGAATTATGTCTATTAAGTTGAAAATTAAAAAATTTAATTCATGGATACCACCCATTTTTTCCTATATTTACAGATAATATATATTAAAAACTATAGAAATGACACTTTGTATCTTTCTTTCATTTAAATATTATTTAAGTAACTTCCTGGGAAACGTGTCAATTAAATGACTTAATTTATATCTTTTATTGTTAAGGGTTGAATTAAATTCCTCAAATAATTTTTTTTCATTTGTTTGGGTCATTTTGTTTTCTTTATAATTTTAATTTTAACCTATATTACATATTTTATCTTTTACCGTGGTAATAAAATTTACCATTGTTTCTATTCGTATTTGTAAAAAATGGGACCTACATAAAAAATATGGAACTCTTGAATTCAGAATTGAAATCAATTTCTCAAAATTCATAACACATAATTTTCAGTATTAAATTTAAAATAAAACCGGTAAAATTCCATGAAAAACAGTTTTCGTAAAAATGTACATTTGAAATAGAAAATGATTTTATAATAATTTTTGTATAAAAACATTTTGAAAAAACAATAATTTTACTTTTTTAGAGTAAAATTGACTAAATAAAATTTATAACTAATCCATAACATAAATCTACATTATAAATACCTTACAAGAAAATATAGTTAATAATAAAAAAAATCTATATTTCACTATTCATCAAAAAATGAGACTAGAAAAATAACAAAAAATCATCCAAAATAAAATTCAATGTCACAATCTCAGATAAAAAGTTTATTTTTTAAATAGAATATATAAATGTTTCAACAATTTGATTTTAAAATGGGTACACTATTAAATGGTGGTAAAACTATTTTTTTTTGAAAAATTCTTCTTTTATCCAAAAAATTGATTTTTTTCTGATATCATATCTAGAAAACATATAATATGAATTTTAAATATTATATTGAATATTTTACATATATAATTCATTAATAAAATACATAAATAGTGATTTTATTATTTTATAAACTCACTTATATGAATTTAAATAGCTTTTCAGGAAAACATATCATTTTATCTAAAAAGGGTTTTATTATAGTTTATAATTAATTGCTCAAAAAATAATTAATTTTATATACATGTGTAAATAATATTGTCACAATTCAGTCAATAATATTCATACTCACAATTATAATGCCTAGGTTGTAAGGTGACATAATAATATATAGTTTTCCACTTAAACATGGTTTTGTGTGAAATGAATTCTATAAAAAGCACTTGAAATTGGGTGCAACACAAGATAAGAATAGTGTTTCATATACCTCAAGTTAATCCAGTGTTTCATGTAGTGATAATATAACGTGGTGTATCATGAAACACATTACATTAAAAAAATTATCTCTCATAAAAAAACATAGGGTGTTACAAACACACTCTCAAAGATCATTTTAATTTAGTGCCACTGGGAACTTGGAACATAAACAACTATTCTGGTGAAATATCTTCAATATTTCCCCCAAAGATCTTCCCCTTTATTATTTCAACCTAAAATCATTATTTATAACCTGGAGAAAAGATATATATGAAAAGGGTGTGCTCAGATGCTCCGTAAGGGTAATCAAGGAAGATATAAATCATAACATAACCATTAGGAATAAATATGTAAACAAGGAATTTGAAAATAATATATTTTATATCAAATATCATGATATCACATCATAATATAAATCATTGATGTTTATAAAAATTTAAAGAACATAATATATGAGGGAATAACGTAAGACATGAAATTTTGGAATACACATAAGAATAGAAAATCATTTCCATAATAGTTAAGGATCATTACAAAGAGTATCACTACATAATAAGTCCTTTATTATTGAACAAAGTTTACTCCAATTCCAATACAATATTACTGAATCGAGGACACTTTTATTCTAGTTAAGTATTACTGAATTAGGTTCATTTCCCATTCTGGACCTATCTATCTCATAAGATATAAATATTTAACCAATGTATTGGAGGTAAATATATGTCCCACTAATAACATAATGAAAACCATAAATATGTGTGTCATAAGAACATAATTAATTCATCATATCAGAACCCATGAAAATAAATGTGTTTCATTAAAATTTCATCATAACATAACTAATGGAAAAGTAACTAAATTCATAAACATCAATTTATCATAAACATAAAACATTTAAAGAAATAATAAAAATTGTATAATTGGATAATTTCACAATTAAATCATAATTAACATCAACTAACATTATCATAGAAGGAAAATAATTTTGAGATATCACTGGAAATAAATATTGAGGAAAATATATTTTTGGTTTTGATTTTTTTTAAAATGATGTACAATTTTAAAAGAAAACTTTTTATTTTTAACGAAACTTGTATTCTTGTAATGGATGCTTCAAGAAATGAAGGTGCTATGAATGAAGAAAAATATATTCATTCCATAAAATCTGAAAAAATATGCCTTAAATTCTTTTTCTGGAAAAGTCACAAAGTACATCATTTGGAAAATCACAAAAAGATTCCTTTAAATGCATCTCGTAAAAATTCAAATATGGGTTAAAATAACATATTTTTTTATAATAATATTTAAAATATTTTGTAAAATATTTTTATGAAACATGGATAGGGAAGATAAATATTCCCCAGTAGATACTTACTTATAAACAATCCCGAATAATATTGAGATTCGGATATTAGCCCTTGCCATAGGAATGATTTACTTCAAACTTATCCAAAACAACTTTATAATGGTGTATATAACGTTATTAATTATACCAGAACCATATACATTTTACGATATCCTATACGATCCTCTTATATCATCTTATGGCCCCTTTGTTAATAATATTTCATTATTACTCTTCTGTCGGGTGTTTCTTGCTTCAATTTTCTATGCCTGTTTAGTCATATAGGTCCAAGATATTATGAGTAGCATATAGTTACGTCAGGTAAAAAAATGTATTAGAGAAATATATATCATATTTATTCATTATATACATTTATATAATCATTATTTATTGGTGAAAATTGAAAATGAGTCGAATTACGTCATGGAGATAGTAGGCCGTACACATGCACGAGCGATGGTATCATCCCCTTAATAGTGAAATGGTAATAAAGATGGTGGTATATTAATTTTATTTATAAAATATATATAATGTTTTAATTATTATATATTTATATAATTTTATATACTATTTTTATCATCATACCCACTCAAATATAGTGGTTATGAAAATCATATTACTCCATGACGTGGAGATGGTAAGTAGTACACACGCACACACACACGATACATTAATTTTTCATAGGATAGATAAAAGGTGGAATATATTTCTTCTATAATAATAATAAAATATCATAATATATGTGATACTAGAGTTAATACTTTAGAATACAAACAACAACAGAAGAAAAAGTAAAAAATAAATAATATTGAAAGAGTCTGTAAAGATGATTACCTCTTCTTTAGAGAACTTCCTTTATATCTCATCATACAGACACAATGGTTTGTATTTTGTGAATAAAAAAACCTATATAATGTGTATAGATAAGTTTAGATGATAAATAGTAAGGGGGTTGTTGATATTTAAGGATCAATGTGATGTGAAGAAGTGAGGGAGGAGGTGTCATTTTATAATTAAGGCGAGGGACATTTTTGAAATTTATAAAAATAAAACCTTTTATTTAATTAAATATCAATCCATATACCCCCAAAATGTCATTTTTTAGAATATAATATGATATAATGTTGTAATATCATCATCCAATTAATTTTTTAAATTTTTTGTTATTATTTTAAACATTTTCATTTTGATTAACCCTTAGTTAATCTATTTAAATTCTAACTAATGTAAAAACTTAGTCAATATTAAAAGGGGTATGTTTTTACTAATAACATGAAAAATGAAAAATTAATGGTAAAATTATGATATTTTAGATGATTTTTTTCCTTTTTCCTTATTTAGTATTTTTATGAAAATTAAGTAATGTAATAAATCATTATTTTCATAATACATCAGTATTGTCCACTTTGACACAATTCAGTACATTTACAATAATAAAACCATTAAAGCAAGATAAGTTTGAAGAAATTCCTTTAATACACCCATAATATGTAATATTATCCTATAAATATTTTGTTAAAACCTTCATTAATTCAAATTATATTTCTTTTAATATTTTTAATATCATTTCATTGAGTTTTTTATTTATTGAATAATTACGGCATCATCATTTTGTAATTATTTATGACAATTAATTATAAATAATTTTTTAAAAAATAGTATATTATATATATAAACCTTATATATTTCATAATACATATATATATGTATTAAATCATATATTCTATTTAGGCACACATTAAAAATATTATACATATTAAATGTAAGAGTGTGATATTTTTTCACTCCCTTGGATTTTAATAGTATAAAAGTCATTTTCATAGAAAAGTGTCAATTAAATTATTAAAATTATATAGTTATGTGTTAATTTCATATCTAAATTTATCCAATAACATTTTTGTAAGTTTTAGTTTAATTATATAATATTTATAGTATTATTTTTTCCAATAATCACTCGTTCTACCCATAACAGCGGTAATACAAAATACTAAAGTCAATATTCATATTTTCCAAAATTCAAGGGGAAATATTAAATAAATATATAAATTATGATTCCAAATATGGAATCCAATTTTGAAAATTAAAAACATTGAAATGGATGAAATTAAATTAAAATTGATCCTCTAGATGAAACAAAAAAGCAGGTTTTTAAATCAACAATGTTGAAAAGAATGAAATGTTTTTTATATTTAAATTCAATGTGGAATTTATTACAATTACCAAAATTGTATTAAAAAAACAAAAAAACTCTAAAACCAATAAAAAAATATAATTTAAAAATATAAATTCTTTTGATGAAAAAAGTATTTTCAATTAAAAACCACTATTGTTAACTATTCATCAAAACATAAAACTTATAAAAAAACAATATTAAAAAAAATTATACTTTTTATATTTATTTTCAAATAATATGTTTATTGCGTAAAATATTATTTATTAAATTGGTAAAAATGTTTTTAAAACAACCATACTATCAAAAGGATGTAAATCTGCATCTTTAAAAAAATATTTATTCTATGCAAAAAATTTGATATGTTCTTATGTCATTTGTAAAATAAATTAGTGAATGTTAATCATTATATTGATTATATTATAAATATATTTCATTAATATATTCTTGCAAGAGTTATTTTCTTATTTATTAAAATAAAACACACTTGTTCACATTTTAATAGTTTTTTAGAAAAACTTTTTATTTTTTTAAAAAAGGGGTTTACATTCATTTATAATTAATTGGTAAAATGATTATATATAAATATGTAAACTATATTTTATAATTTAGTTAATCTTATTCATACCCATCATTCTAATGGATAGGTTATAATTGTCTTATTTAAAAAATTATAATAATAAAATGATGTTTTGTTGAAACTTAATGTTACATGTAATGCAAGCTAAGAAGGAGTTTCACATTAACCAAGATAGAAAAGAAATCAAAGTATTTTTAAAAAATATATTTCCTAAAAATATCATGGTGTTAAAGAACATGTCGCGTACACCATCATGACCTTTGTGAATCCATTGAGTAACATCATAAGAATTGTTTTAATGGAATTTAAACAAAAAATACCACATAACATTGTGTAAAGAATGGTCTTTAAAACCTCCCCTACATAAAGAAACTTATCCCTGTGTTGGTGTTATTAGGGTAAATAGGTATTTTCAATAAATATTTCTAGAAACCGATCTCGTGTAACAACTTCTCAATCCCATGCCTCATCCTATACATGGTTAGGCTGCTATATCACCCATAAAAAACTAGTTTACCTCCCTTTGAGTGTCTTTATGATATAATATAGAATACACACTATATACTCCCCAAAGGAAGAATCCATATTAAGATTAACATCACCTGGATAAAATACATGTGATGGGTATAGATAATACATGTGAAGCTATGAGACTGGAAGGACATTATTCATAAACTGGTATCTATAATGATGTTCTTACTGGTATGACACTAGTCTGATCCACTTCATGAAATCAAAGGGCCCCACAAACCTTTGTGAGAGATTACCCTACCTAATAATAAATCTATGAATCATCATAGACAATAATCATAAGAAAACCTAATCACCATCCTTGAACTCAAGAGGTCATCGAAGTTAGTTAGCATATGAATACTGTATAGACTGAGTTATCATCAAGCACTATCTGATCAAAAATATATTCTATGTAGTATCCTGAATGATATTTTGTTAAAGAAAATATTCCTCACCTACCTCTATCTTATATAGTGGTGAATTAAAATGGATACCATATATGGAATCATAAGGATCCATCTCGATTGTAGCCTAAAAGATGTTACTATAATAAAAATCAACTCGGTTAATGTGTTTCTCCCAATAGAATCTAAAATCAAGGAAAAAATAATGGATAATATCCTCTAAAACATTAATCATATACTCTATATATCCATCCATCTAAGGGTGATAGGATTTTCTTAGACAACTTATGCACCCAATCCCTTCTTTAAGCAATTATAGAACCATGATGTAAAGAAAACATCTCCATTGGAAATTATAGAACTAGGTGCTCCATGAAGATATATGACCTCTCTGACATATAGCCTCATTAATCATCTATTGATAAGGTCTCATGAATTGGTATGAGATATGAATCATTTTTCAAACAATAAAATACAACACAATTTATTTTGTTTCCTCGAGGTGATCTGGGAAAACCAATCATGAAATCCATTAAAACACTTCACATTTCCACTATGGATTGGAAAATATCTATAATATACCTTCCATCCACCGATGTTCTACCTTTAACTGCTAAAAATTTGAAACTCGACTGAGGAAGCCAAAAATATACTGTTTCATAGAAATCCAACAATACTATCATTGTAAGTTGCAATATATCTTGGTGACACTAGGATGAACTGCCCTTGTTGAGACATGAAATTACCTCATCAACTCATCTCTAAGGTTAGCTATGACCCGAACATGACCATGTAATAGTAAAATATCATGACCATCCATGGACCAATCTAATGGAATATCATCATCCAAGAATCTTTTACATATGAAATTCCCTTCATGATTAGAGAGTCTTCTATTTCTTAACCATTCCATAACAGTGGAGGTCACTGCTAAGGCTATGAGGATAGTCTAACTATGATCCTCTTGAACCATAATGTATATCATTGAGAACAATTCCATGAGGTTCCATATACCATTGAACTCTTAGATAGCTTGCATCTTAGCCTTTAATATTAGATAATTTTCTAATACATTTCCTTTACTAGGTGTGTTAGAAAGATTAAAATCAAATGATTGTAGGTAATCAACCTACCTGTGCTACCTGAGATTTAGATCCCCCTATGAAAATATGTCATTGAGGATTTTGTGATTAATGAATACCAAAAGAAACTCTATAATTAGATAATATATCCAAAAGCATAGATCATGGACAATAATATCTATCTCAAGGTTGTGAGTTAGGTAAATATGCTCATGAGGCCTCAATTAACATAAAAATTACATGGTGACTCTCTCATCCTGCATCTGAATAGCTCCAATACTGATACTTGATGTGTCATATTATACAATATCGGTCCTCCTTATATCTAAAATAATTATTATTGGTTCCGAATTCAATCATCCATTCAACTATTGAGAGGATACTTCAAAAGCTTCAGACCATATGAATTTCAAACCATTATTCTTCAATCATATAAGAGGTAATAAAAGGAATGAAAAATCTTGGAAAAAGGATCTATAATATCTAGAAAATACCAAAAAACTTTTAATGTGAAATAAATTAGTATAATTATCTTAAGACAACAAAGGACTCACATTATTTGGGTCAAATGATATTTCTGACTCCTAGATGATATGACCCAGAAAGCAGACTTTGTCAATCCAAAGGTTGGATTTAATGAGATTAACTTAGAGTTGATTATCTATTATCATATTCATAAAGGTATCAATATAGTAATCATGGTTATGTATAGAGTGAGAATACACTAAGATATCATCAATATATACTACCATGAAATAATCCATATAAGGGTGAAAAAACTGGTTCATAAGATCCATATGGCTTCAGGTGTTTTCATGAGTCCAAATAGCATAACCACTCACACATATAAAACATACCTATTCTTGAAAGTTGTGCAAGGTATGTCTGATGACCTGAAACACACATAATGATAGCCCAACCTCAAATATATCTTCCTAAATAATATTTATACTCATATCTGATTATGTGGTAATCTTTTAGAGGAAGTGGATACAAATTCCTTACCGTGAGACAGTTCAATTGATGGTAATCCACTAAAAAACCTAGGGATACCATCCTCTTTCTTGGAAAAAGGATCGGTGAACCCCAAGGATAAATTTTGAGGCATAAAAATCCTTTAGCCTCAAGATCATCCAACTACTTCTTGAGCTCTGTAAGCTCTATAGGTGCCATATTATAAGGTGGAATGGTTAATATCATTTCTCTTAGAACTAGATCAATGGTGAATTCTCCCTCTCACACTTGAGGTAGACTAGAGAATTCATCTGTAAAAAATTCCCTGAAATTCTGCACTATAGGAGAAACAATAGTAGGTCATAACCCCTGATCATCAAGGAAAACACTAGAAATCTGAGTTATAACACTACTCAGGCTCTATAGATAAGGTCCAGATCGAGGTTCATGAACATTCTATTCTCTCTTATGCATGTTCCCACATTCATCTGGTGATATAAATGTTACCCTCACATGATAACATTCTATATGGGATTGATAGTGAACTAAACCTTACATCCCGTTTATTACATCAAATCTCATCATATCGGGGGGAAAATATTCAATATGAAGAGGTATCTACCTATATTAAGGGGACAAGAAATACACCAATATACACTCTATAATATGATACCTAACAATTTATCTAGAGTTATCATTCTATAAAAGTTTTATATTTTGAGGCCCATAATCACCATGTTTTACTTAGATATAAATGAGTGAGACACACCTATTTCAAATAAAGAAAACACTAATGTCGAGACCAATAGAATAGTACCTAGAACTGTAGATAGTTCAGATATTTTCTCCCTGGGAAAATGATTTAGTGCATGTTACTAGCCTATATTGTGGCCCTATGTCACTGATTGATTACCATTAGAAAGGTACATCTACTAGAATTGATAATTGTAATATTAACTTCCTCTGCCTCAATCACAACCTTAGCCTGAGAAGCATGTGGTATTCCTACTGACTTCCTTACATGATTGTACTAGCCGAACTCTGTACTTTGGGGTAGGAGTAGATCCCCACTTTCTAGGAATTGATGGAAATGTCTGATAGAGTCACTGGATATTCTCCATCCTATAGCATCCTCTACATTCCATTTCATCCTATAAAAACTAAGGTTTAGTACGTCCCACCTTTATGAACTGGTGACATATCAAGAAGATATCTGTATAGGGATCTTGACTACTACTACATCCATGAGATACCATTATGTGATTCTTCTGTCCTCTGTAATAACCACCGATAGATTTAGGTGATAAACAACTTTGATTTTCACCATCTATTTCCATCAAGTTTCTCTCTGTAATAAGGTATTGGTTGACCATCTTAAAGATGGTATTCAACCAAAATACATTAACCTATGACTGAATTAACTATTCAATCACATCCTCGAATCACTATATGGTTAAAAGATCATAACCATATAAAGTTAGGACAAACTTTTAATGATTAGTAATGTGAGAATAATACTATATGATGAACATTGATCCTTTCTTCAGGTTCAGAAAATCTCTATCTAGGTCACACCTCATATTATACAAAAATAAAAAATCAGAAAAGATAGTCTAAAAATCTTCCCAAGACATTTTATAATGCTGATATACCTAGGTAAAAACATGTCACCATCATTTGGAAGAATCACATAGAATATATTCATAAAGATTAACCCTATAGCCTATAAGTGTCTCTAGATTATTGGATATAGAATGAATAGATTCAATCCATGACTCTATAGTGTGAGGTCCACCATCCCCCAAAAGGTGGGAGGATTCTACTCTTGGAGCTCCCAAGACAACTCTACAATAGTTGTGGCAGGTTAAGAGACAACTTGAATGGATTTCATCATATGGGGAAATCTATTATATAATTGGTTGGTTATGAACACAACAAGAATATGATTAGGTTCCATAGGTGGAACTATTATTGGAATCATTGGTATCTCAAGTCCTACCCCCTTAGGTGCATGGTCGTCAACACCTTCACGGAGTACGATTGAAGGACTTCGTGGGGGGAATTATTCCACAATTACAAACACACACCTAAAAAAATTTAAAATGTTAAAATAACTACTGATATAAAACTAGGATTGGTACGTATCATTCGTATTAATAGATCACACCTCTCTGACTACTACAAAAGTTAGGTTTAGAAAGTAATGAAAATACTATAATAACCATAATAATAGAAGTGATACCACAATACCGACTACTAAGTCTGAGTTAGGATCTAAGTATATATTTTACATGTATCATATAAGAATTTAATTCATTAAGTGATATTCCTTTTTAACTTTGTACTCATTTTGAAATTAAATATCTCTAAGTGGTTAAATTATAAGAATAACCAATTCTGATCCATAAGGAACTATATTTCCCAAGAACCAAAATATAGAATCTACTTAATACACACAATAACACATTCCAACCCCTATGACCAATGGTCCCTAGCTCAATAGGCCATTGCCGAGATCTTAAGGAATTACTTTACCCTATTCAGAAAAACACTATTAAGGAAAAAACTTTAAAAGTCAATTATGTTTCATATTCCTTGAAAGAAATGTAATCACGTTTCAATAAATAATAAAAACACTTATAATATTAAATAAGAATATGCACATGGAAATTAGATGCGGAATTGAATAATGTGTGTCATATTAGTCCAATTGTGCCAATAATGATGCACGTAATTCAATTCCCTAATTTCATTAGGCCATGGTGAAAGAAATATTATTTCAATAATTCTAATATCAATAACATCACAGGATATGTGTGGAACCTAATGGTGAATTTATATCAACAATATATGGCATAATAAATAACTATAATTACCCACCCCAAGATATTTGGGTTTCTCTTATACATGGGTTAGTTAAGTCTAGGAACATGGTCATGTATAAATTCCTTTAACTCCTAGTCTCCTTTGTAATACCATATTAGGGAGAAAACTAAACTTTTCTTTGATACAACTTTGTAACAACAAGAATTGGGATCCAATTTACCCGTGCCCTGAGTCGTTGGGTCACATGGCCTTAAGCACACCTCCCAGTATGTCAGAGGATGCCGACTAGAAGAAAGGTTGAAAAGGTAGTATAGTGGGGATACTATACCATCATATCAGAATTCCACAACTGATAATAATAATAATACTACTACAACTACAATATAAGCATGATATAAACAGACACTAAACACTGGAAAAGTAACCCGCCATAGTGGGAGAATATATAAAAGATGTAATAATAAATAACATCAAACAAAAAACTATGAAACCATAAAATAATTTCAAAATCCACTTGGTAGTATCATATTCATGAATTCATGTCATGGTGATGCCCAAAAGGGGAATATGGTACACGAAAATACAACATGCTATACAAAACCTATAAAAGACAAAAGGCTTCCCCTCTAAAATATTGAGCATATTCTTGCTCCTCTTCTTCAATTATCAATCTCTAAGTCAAGTATATCAAATATCTTTAGTAGGGCCCTTTTCCATATCCATACTCATATATAACTAATCTACTCGGGTATCAAAGCTGGCCTAAGTAGGGTGTGAGAAAAAATACCAATAGGCCACCACCAATGGTGTCTACAAGTAATCTAAGAAGTTTTCATTACAAAAACAGTTTGTATGTATAAATTGAATAATAAAATATAGTTGAATAAATATCCTTCCTGCTGAGGTTCTTCAAAGATGCATAACAAATCTACTTGGTTTGATTCATGGGTGACAATGAGTGTCTAATAAGTCACAATATATATGGTACTAATATATATAGTATAGTTATATATTTCATCCACCTATATGAGCTATGTACGATTATACGTAAGTATCCATATACCCAAAATTTTAGGTACTAGTTGGATTAGGGCATAACTATGTCATCTATTACTAGTCTAAATTAGATTATAAGCTCCAAAAAAAGTGTACATTCCCTATATCTCACAATGAATGTGATATGTAATGCTCATAAATTGAGATGTTGGGTGTGTTTTTATGCTCACACCCAAAACATGGGATTGGTGTGTCATTACCACCATCAAAATATTGCCAATAGTGTGAGACATCATGATCAACACTCGATGTATGGGAGAGCGAATCACCGACTCAACAATTACCTTAACGATAATTTCATGGCCAATATCAATGTTGTAATAAAAAATTTAATAATATTAATTAGGAATTACCTATCATGATTTATATTTATCAAGAACAAATATAACCAAGGCCATTTCAATTATTATTTATTTAAAACATACAAGTGGTGTGGCCTTTCCACCCATTCCATTAATCTAATAAATATATTTTAGTAAGTCAACCCAACATGATACAATCCATTCCAATTTTACAAGTCATTTAATTTCCCAAAATGTGAAAATTAATTTTAAGAGGATAAATGAATATCTTACGATGCAACATTATCAATTGGGAATCTACCTATATGGGAAATTACATTTATATCTCAATCCAAGCACTGTAGAGGTGCTATAGTTCTATAAAAATATATATAATAGTAGTAAAATCCATTTATAATCCAGGATGAATTCTTATAATGAATTAAAAACATTAAATCATTTAATTATGAAGGGTAAATTCTAGATGGAACACCCAAGGGGTGTCCATTGTTGAGTTTGTAATTAATTAATTACCTAAAAATGACTATTAAGGGTATAAAATGGTTCATATATCAATTTAAAATGAAGATTTGTTTAAGGAAATGTGTGGGAAATCACAACAGGAAACACAACCACATGGCTATAAAAACACCATAACTTTGGAGGAAAATCTTGATACTACCTACCATAGGGCTGTTGATGAGTCCTCGCTTAATAGAGGCCTCAAATTCAATGTAAATTGGAAGAAATCAAAGGGACGGTACAACTACCTAATAATAAAGAAAAAAGATCATGAACCTAAATTAAATGATTGATCAAAATATAAACATAAAATTGAAGGAAGAGGACACAATAATATACCAATAACTATCTAACACCTCCTTCAGATCTTGATTTAGAATTCATATCTATGAGTTACTTGAAAAACTAGATTAGGACTAAATATGGATTATTAGAGGAGAAACCAAGATTCAGCTACTAAAATGGGAAAATAAAATAGGTGGTTTTATCTTAAGTTCATTATTGAAAATTTGGTAATTTCACCATAAAAATATAAGGTATATTATTTGGCCACACGGTTTTTCCAAACCATGCACAAACTGTACTCAACCTACTACCAATGTAGGGAGCATTCACAATTAAGGAACACAATTTACCTAACCATGTATAATCCATATGAAATATCTCTATCCAACCTATTTAGTTATTCACATGATCATGTTCATGGGGTTTTATGACTATAGAACAACCATGAGACCCAAAACAATCCTCTGTCACACCCATCATGGTTAGGAGAGACCATGCGAGTTGGGTGACATGGTTTCTACTAACTATGCGTCCTAGTATGTTCTCAAAATTCCCAGAATTTCAAGCATTGAAAATTCCTCTTACACCCTTTATTATCTCCATGATTCCATTGGGTAACATCATAATGGTAATTTTAATGGAACTTACAAAAATGATCATTTCCATCATGAAAATACGGGTCTATACAGGATCACCATTGGCCCATTCAAAATTAGATGTCTCCTCTGTCATTGTTGATCACCTAATACATCATTAATTTTAATAGACTATCGCTCATCATCTAAGATGAAATGACCCTTGGAATACAAGTTTGACCTCTATCTAGCCCAATATGGCTAACAATTCTACTGAAAGTCACGATGGTGTAATTTTGAGACTATTGAACTATTTTTGAACTTTCCATCACTTAATATCCATGCTCCATGCATCCCTTTATTTTGATCACCCTCACCATAACATCTAAATGGTCCCCTATTAATGACTTGGTCTCATTCCACACTTTCTCACATACTATCCTTTTAATACACCATAATTGAATTCAATGAAATTTTATGATATTACATTTCTTTGGAAATTTTTCAGAAATTGACCCTCATTAGTTTTTCCCAAACTCTAAAAAATGACAGAAAATGCTATTTTTAAAACATTTTTAGTAGCTATTTTCCATTCTCACGCCACCACCTTTTTTTGGTCCAAATAATGGGCGTCACAATTCCTGGTATTCATTCCACTTTATTCAGGTAGAATTCATATACCTTTATAATACCTAGTTTGTGAACTTGTTTAAATTGACAATGAAATTTGGTTTTTATAGATAACCCCATCCTCCAGCCATTTTCCTTCTTATCCAAGACACTCCTGGTGGCCAATCAACAAATTCATTCCATGGGTATTTGTAATTTTCTTTAAAATTTCATATAAATGAGAACTCACATGGTTATCCCAAGTTTCTCACACTGATCATGACTCACATGGTCTGAAGGATGGATCGTTTTTTGTCTCATTAGCATGATTTAAGTGTTGAAATAAAATCCTAAAAAAGAAACATGTCCATTCTTGTGGTATGAAAAAAAATATAAAATTTATAAGTTAGGGAGAGTCACCACATATTGATGCCTCTAATTTTTTAGATAGACAAGATTCCCTTAGAGGTCCACCTCGTTGATCAAACTCATGAGCTTAGACATTGTCTATTGAGTATCCTATAGAGTCTGTTGTTACTTCTTCAGAAAAGTCACCTCTTACCTAGGTTTAGGAAGAACCTATTCATCTATTATTTGCATCTAGTCATGATCATCCCTGCACTCTACCACTAGGTATGCTGCCTCCACTACATTACCCTTGACTACTACCAAATGGTCAATGAGATGGCTAATGATATCATCTTATGTGGAAATAATGGTCGTATTCTCCTATGAAAACCCTTCCAAATGGAAAATTTACACTTTAGCTTACCAACGAACCTTGGATCCCTCAACCTTTTAGTTTTTCCTAGAAATGTGAAACACCTGTCACTTAGAATGTCCCCACTCAATGTGTAAGTCCAAATATATTGTATTATTTCAACTAGAGTCCACCCCATAGGTCCATAGGCAGACTGGCTCATGGGAGTGAGATACAAATTGATTTGGAAGGTCAACCATTACGGTTTAAGTGATGAAGTTCCACATGTAATTCCACACCATGAGACAAATTACTATGCTCTCCTTAGTATCATGGGTCTATAATCTTCAAATTATTTGGGTGACACTAAATCATATAGAGTAATGACCATGAATACATCAATGATAGGGTCATTCATGGGAATTTCCTTAGGTGGGATGAAATAAATCTCAACGAGAATGAATTTTTACCACTCATTTGTAAATATTAGGATCCCCCACTTCCCCCTATGGAACCTTTGTGGTACAATCTACCATCCTAGACTAATTTTATATGCCTTTCCTTTGCTTCGTATCATCCTTATATCCAACTGTCTTCACTTACGACACATCCATGATAGGTGCAACCATCATAACCTCTTAGATCTCCCCAGTAGTTTGCATGGGTTCCACTGTATGAACTGAGGCTTCATATCTAACATTAACCTCTTTTGGGACATCTATGATAGGATCAACCACCAAAAAAATCTCATCTAACCATATAGTGGGTACTGTCTTAACCCCCTCTATTAAGGTCATGATATCGACTGCCCCTTATGATGGTTCCTTGATTGTTGGTCCAACCATCACAACCTCACCATCCATTCACCTCGGGAGAGTCACACTTGTTGTAAGCTCCTAAACATTAGACACCACTGACTTAGATGTTTATATTGTTATGTAAGACCAAAAAATTGTTCAAAATTTCATTTAAGCCAGAGTCAATCAAACATAGAAAGGAAAAGTAGGCGTGGAAAATGTGAAAAGGGAAAATGGTTTATAAGAATAGTATATACTGATGAGGATCTCAAATAGGTTCATGAAAATACCCCTATTGAGGGAATTCCAACAATGGTAAATTCTGTGATCACAAGAACCACTTCAGCAATTAATTTTCCACCTGTGGAAACAATGTCATAGGGGAGCCCCAAAATCATCCCATCAAGGGTTGAGGTTCCCTCACCTAATTCTCGAGGTTCTTTATAAACCTACCCATCTCCCATGCTCACTAATCTATGTGCAAGTACAAGAAGAGTTAGAAAATACTCCAAGGGTTCTATTGATTTCAAAAGAAAAAGGTATTTTGGGATTTACTTAGTGGATATTAGGGCCCCATTCTATAGGATAATCCTAGTAGCTTTCACTCCCCCACGACTCATCTAACTCTTTGGTAGAGGTTCTTGAGCAGATAACTCACAAGACTATTGATTTAGGTGATAGATAAATTTCTATTAGTACCTTCACTTAGTGGGTTAGCAAGAAACAAATTCCTCAAGAGTTGACCAAATCCTATATATTTATAATGTATTTCCCCACCACATATTGGGGAACTTGAAAAAAGACCTTGGTATGACCCTTTGTAGTGAGGAATTTCCCCTCTCATTTGATATTTTGCGACATACCATGGAGGGATTTTATTTTTATAAATAACCCTCAACTCTCCTATGTTTTTTGAAAAAATTCTGTCACATGGAATTTTTGGATGATATAGATTCTTTATTGGACCTTGGAAAAATTACATCCAAACCATCCTAGAGGGATCATCTTCCTCCTGCAAATGATTTCATAAGAGTGATGGTCATGTAGCCACTTCTTTCCCAATGGCTCCTATTAGTGCTGGGATGGTAATTGCTGACCCTGAAACTACCACAACTCTAACCACTGATTAGACACTTAATCCATGGCATTCTCTAACTACAGTTTTTCCTCAACCCCATTGTCTTAAGTTTCCTCCTTCATCAGCTTGAGTAGTTTGGTGTGTCAGCTTTTCCCCAAGACATGATCTGTCCCAATTCGATGCATATTCATGGGTAATCCCATGGGTGGTGGTAGTTGGAAGAAAATCATTCCCCCTATTTCTATATTCTAATGATAACATGTAGCCAATCTTCATGAGGATTGAGAGTTGGTTCTTGTCATACACATACGTGTACACCTTCATGGTCAATTTTTTCAGGAATTGGAAATGCCTCAAAAACCAATGAATAGTTTATGGCGTGAAGATTGACATTAATTTTACCCTTTCCACCTATACCCCACCTTGAATGGCCAAGAGTTACAACTACTAATCAATGGTCTCTTCCATCATCTATCACCATTCATATGGGATGGTGGAGTGGGTGAAATATTAAGCAGTCCGCCGAACTAATAATCAATAGTACATGCACATAGCATGAGTTTAGTGGATGAATCATAGAATTATTAATAATTTAATGTCATAAATTCCAAAAAGGAGGAGAAATCAGGTACAAATATTTTTATCCCCCATGTTCATAGCAACCCAACCATACAAAAAATAGAAGGGCCCATACACATGGAGATGATCTTCCCTTGGATGATGTGGAGGATCACCTTATACATGTTCACAAATATAGAGACATCCATATTAATGCACTACCCCATCACCAAGATTTCATCTATTATAATGGTTTTCATCAGATGCTCTATGTGCACATCCCCCACTAGGAGAATCCATACATACATTAGAATAGTGATAAATCCATTCATCCTGACCACAGGAGTATCATGATTCACACTATAGGCCCACATAATCGAACAAATCACCTCTATAATCCTAAAGTATGAGTTATCCTTTCCATTCTAGAATTCCCCAGGACATTTATGTGGCCTCTTGGGTAGGTTATCCACTGGAACGTTCAAGAAATACCTAAAGTATTTATTTAATGGGATATCGTTCAACCCCAAATTGTGTTCACTGGTCCCCATTACTAAGTGCAGAAAGTCCCTATCTATAGATTCCATTTTCTCATTGTCTCCCCACACATTATCAATGGGTAGGAATTCATCATATAAGTCTCTTTTAATTGAGATCCTATAAATCTAGTTAAGATCCCACAAGCTGATACTGACTTCCCTATGGTGTATTTGGAATGGGTTGCTCCCTAAATACCACCTTCTCATAAACTCTAGTATGATGTCTAGATTTTAGGTATATGTGGAATTGTGAGGCCTATTACTCCTTGAAAATCGTGACCTACTTCATCTCTACACCAAACCCCAAGGATGGAAGACATTCCCAATACACCCTATCCCACTCATACATGAAGTTACAACTCTGGCATATATCAGAGAAATATTTACATCCCTCGAGTGGGTCCCCCAAAATCACCATGTGAATTATCCTAAGCTGAAGAGGGAACAATTATACATCTATCTCTTCATTGTTGATGTTATTCAGGTGGTTCCAGAGATTGTGAATTGTAAGAGACACATGATCCTTAGAGATGTGTCCTCCAATAGCCCTATTCTACTTTTACATTCTGGGTGAGATTTAGAACCAGTAAGTGGGATCATATCTATATAGATCAGGGATGAATACAACATCCCTTAGTCTAAATCCATACAATGAGAGAATCTTGAAAAGTGGGTATTCATGTTGAGCCTCCTTCAGTGGTGTAGTGAGTGTGTCATGGTCCAACATACTCTAAATGATCTACCCAATTATTAAGTTCCCAACCTTCTCCTCTTGATGAGTGGACGTTGGATTTCTATCTTCATAAGAAATTTTTACTAGATTTAGAAGTAATATGATAATGTTTTAAGAATTTCTCCTCATGAAGGATGGGTTCTCAGTGTTTTGTGAGAATAAATTCATTCATGGAGGTCGGTTTGTGGAGGTATGGTCACGTATGGTTTTGAGGTTTCTGAGAGGTAAGGGTCAAAATCATAAAGTTCTCATGAATAACCAATTATATGGGAAATGAAATCATTGTATTATATTTTTGAAAAAAATATCAGTGTCCCCTTAAGGGACCCAATTTCTATTTATAGGCTCACTTCTACCCAAGGCTTGAGAAAAATCTTCAAGATCCAAATTCATGAGGGGTACTTGTAATTGCAAATTTTTAGTGGGTTTCCCTCAGAATTGGACCCCATTTCCAAAATTATCTTCTATTTGGATGGGGTACATTTTTTTATTTGAAAAACTGTAGTTAATAAGATAGACTGAAGAATTCATGACCAATTCAAAGTGAATCCAAACCAAAATGGACCAAGAATCCATTTATGGGACTAGTTTTGAAAAGGTCCCACCCTTAATGAATCAGAATGGCTCACATAATCCCAGAATTCATGGAGGGTTAATGTTAAACCGCACAAAAATTGTTCCCCATCCATATATTACTTATTCACACCCATGAAGTGGTTTTATGGTAACCTTCACATAGCATAACTCACATTCATGGAGCCCTATCGATTAGAAAGGATTATAAAGATTTATAAATGGATCCACCCTTTGGAAAAAATTCCTCATCCTAGGTTAGGCCTATAAAAACTCCCCTTAGGTATTACTTTTATTGGTATAATACCATTTAGCTTTCACAAAATATTACAATGTCATGATACTCATAATCATTGTGTGCAATAGAGGAGATAGATTTCTCTAATGTAGCCATCCTTTATCAAATGGCCTCACAAGGAGTATTGAGAACCTCACCCATGGCTTAATTGAATTTTATAAAGTCTTATGAAAATTTTAGAAGAATAAATACCTTTGTGGAACTTAGGTTTTCACAATGAATGTACCCTTTGAGAAACCAACCCCATGGGTAACAAATATTTTCATCAATGTAGGGTCACCCTATTCCTAAAAGTACACACCTTCAGGAGTCCCATAATCTATATAAAATCCACTGACTTAATGAAGATCCAATCCTCCATAAATGAATGACCTACATAAAACCCCACCTATTGGACTCTCTATGGTGCCTCCATTCAGCTATCCCTCATTTATGAAAGTTGAGTGTTTAGGGAACCTACGCCTGTTCAAAACATATTCAACCACACGTCAAATGTTCATGAGGATAGTACCTATGGATATAACCATTTCTACCATGAATAGTTACCCTAATTTATATTTCATCTAAGAATAGATACTATGGCATCAATCCTCTTGATTTCCACTCCTCCACGATAGTGAAAATTCTATTTCTATAACAGAGGCACATTAGCAGTGGGCACAAAATCCCTAGAGGTAGAATCATAATAAAAAACATTCAAACCATCTTGTCAGAGGTTCTTTATACAAGGTATTCTTCTCTACTTGATGTAGTCTCCAGTATGGTATAACCCCAACCACATTCAAGCTACATGAAATAAAACTAACTAGATCCACGTCTGAGCTATATAGTGGAAAACTGCCTAGATATATGTCCACGATGCATTATGTAAAACTATATAGATACACATCCTAGTCATATGATGTTAAAAAGTATAAAAATTTCCTCATAACATGATGTAAAAATGTATCCTTTCCCTATAGGATAAACACTGTATTCCCTTTGCATGACTTACATGTGATGACTCAAGACCTCTTACCTTGTGTGATAATCATGGGATCTCCCATGTAAAATCATAATGGGATGACACCATATATCCTACTATTGTATTAAACCCCATACATCAAATTTTCATGCATAATCCCCACACCATCTCCCCAGGTGTGATCCTCTTTCATCATTCATCTATCATATGTATCCCCACACCTCCCTTCATTGATACTCCTTCAACCACAAATGTATCCTTACCATAGGACATTAAAATACATGAATCGGTCCTATCACATGACCTTAAACCATATTATCGAACTAAATGGGGTTTTATACTTATTTCGTAAATAGTGTATATAGGATGACACCCTAAGGTTCAATCCCAACCATCGAATTCGAGTGTGAAATCTTCCCTCTTTGGGACAGACTCCACTGATTCATCTCAAAATGATGTTTTGATCTATCACTATAAAAGTTGAGAACTAAACCCATATTATACCCACAATATGTTAAAAATAATCCAATACATCCCTAAAAGTAGTTAAACCTCTACCCATATTGTCCCTATAAGGAATTAAACTTATGTTAACCATGTACCCTCAATACACTAATTCTGCTCCCATCCTTTCCTCGCAAGATGATAAGCCTATTCTCATCCTTTCCCAAAAAGACATTAAACCTATTCCCATCCCATATTATCCAAACATAAAACTTATGCCCAACATGTACCCAAAAGTCATTAACCCAGTGGTTGTCTCCTCAATACATTAATTTCGTGACATGATCATCTCATATATGTCATCTTGATCCATATGAACTAGATGTTAAACTCATGCCTTGATCTAGAATACATACCCCATGTAATTAACATGGGATACCTAAGGAAATAGTCCTTATAATAATTTCACTATTAGCTTCAAATACCTAATGGTCGACACAATATTCCTTGGGTTCTATGGCTAAGCATCCTTATAAATGAGATTCCTCTTAGAAGGAGAATATCTATAGGTGTCCAATATTCCCAATATACAGACATGAATAGATGTTCCCAATGTGAAAACTCAACCTAAGCTAAGTTTTTTCCAGAGAAAGACATAAGCATTATAACTAATCAACATCAACATTGAGATGGTGTTAGAAACAAGTTCCATGAATATAAATTAATCAATGAGGGAGACATAAAGTAGCTGAAGAGATCCACGGATGAATGTTTGGAATGAAGAACACACATAAAATCATCCAATTTTGATCAAGGATTATACCTCACTGATGTAAGTGATGAAAGACATCCACATTTGGATAATGGGAATGTAGTACAGTAGAGTAGTTCATAGGACACACTAGTGCCTCAATGAATGAGTTGAAAAACCACTAGACCGATCAATGAACCACATGCATCACTACCAAGGATTCAACCAAAACCTTAATAGGATTTTTCAAATTCACCTAAATGGATATTTGTAAAATAGATTCCTTTGTTTACCTTTATATTCTAATGACTTATTGTTGTATAAAATCATAGGCTAGAGTGGTGGAGAAAAAATAAATACAATGTGACTCTTTTCATGATGTGCCACTATCAAATATGTATCTGTGAGACATGAAAGTAACTCTACAGTAAAAAGAGAGAGTGTGGTGTTCATCCTCCAAGGGTAATTATTTGAGTAATTTATTATGGTTTTAATTTTAATATTCATGCCATATATGTTGGAGTTTATTATCCTCTTTCAAACCATCATTTTTTAAATATTTTTAATGAACAACCCTAATCTATAAAAATAAACATAAAAAATGTCTCATAAATAAATACAAATTTATAGCTCATGATGTGAATGAATTATAAATTTTACAATCCTTTGGTGATTAATGAATTTCCTATGTATGAGAATAACTATTTATTGATTTTCTCTTGGGAGAAGAGTGACCCAAAATTCCATGTGAGACATGTTTTTATTAGGACCTGGATAGATTTTTGATGATAAAAAAAATTAAAATATATAATGAGAAAAACTAATATCAAATTGATTTGATAAAGGATAAATGATGGATTTAATTTTTAAAATAATATTGGAAGTTTTCTATCTTTTTTTTCTATGTAGATTTTGACTTGGATATATGATCTTCTCCCATGATTATAGTTAATTATACAAAAATTTCAATCCTAAACTTTTTATAAATATTATTATTAAGTTATTACATTCCATAATAATATCCCTTTTAGTATAAATCACAATTTTTATTTTTATTTAAAAATACAATAGAAAAATAGAATTCAATATTTTTAATATTTCATTGAAAAAACATTAGTTTGGATTTATATTTATTACACACTCTACACTAATCAAAGTTAAAAAAAATTGTAAATGATTATATAGTTGTATGAATTAATTTTATTGAATTAGACCAATTAATTAATCCAACAATATGAGAAATAAAAGATACATAAAAATTGAAAAAAATGGTTTCATGAATAAAAAAATCATCAGTAAATAATTCATATCTATGGATAAATAACATTAATGAGATGATTATTGTTTTTAATGAAATATGACTCTATTATCCATATTTATGAAAAATATTAGTTCTATATTCCAAAAATAATATTGTTGGTGGACACATAAAAAATTATGTAACTGAATAATCAATCATGCCAAAATTGGTTCCTTTGATAATTGGAATATAACATTTCTAATTAAAATGATTTTTTTGTAAAAATATATAATATTTTTCTAATAAAATTTATATTTTATCATGGTCTTTGAATTAGTTGTTTTTGGGTTCAAAACATATTTCATAGTTAAATGATATAAGTAGAGGGAAAATATTCCATACCTATTTCATATATATAGGTTTCTCAAATTCAATTTTTTTGGATAGACACTTTTATTTAAAACATTTCATGCAAAGAAAATCCAAGGGAATATTAGAGCATGATATTGTCTTCTTTCTTGACCATTTTCTTCTTCCTCCTCTCCTTATACTTCTAAACCCTATTTGTTATCAATGTAAGGACTTTAACTAGAAGTAATAAAAATTTCAATGTTTGGAATATTTAGAAATTTTTATGTATTGAATGTTTTTTTATATTTTTTTATTGTTCTTAGTATTCTAAAATAATAATAAACTGAACACAAATCACCATGCTTTAAATAATAATTAATATATGTCACAAATTGATCTGGTTTGTTTCTTCTACTTCTCATTCTTTCTCGTGAGTGATTATGAGAGTTTAATCCTTAAATTAACAGAACAACACACATGGGGGGTCATGTTTTAGTGTTACAACATTTTAAATAAATATACAAATATAGTCAACACATAAATTTCATAACATGTTTCCTTTAAGAGTTTGACTAATGATATTTTATAAATATCAATCATTTCTCAATAGTTTTTGGTGAATGAAATAATTTTTAAATTGAATAATAAGAGTTATCCGATTAGTAACTCACATATCACATTGATTTCATATTTTTACAATTCAAGTAATATATCCAATATCTCACATCCTTTGAGAGTGATGATTATGAAGCATCAAGATATACTTACAATAGTTAATCACCATTTCCTTATAAAATATCTTTCATTTTAATATCATACATTAAAACATTTTATATAAATCACAAAACCCACATTTTCAGTAATAACATTTCATTTCCATGAAATTTTCTGATTTTTACATTTCATAATCCATGTATTCTCTCAAGAAGATAACATGTGTTAATTATTTACTATATTTTATATAATCTAAATTAATATTCTAATTTTATTTATTCACTAGAATGATCTGTCGGCTAAAATAACAACATAAAAACTATTATACAATTTCTTGGGCCTTTTCCCATTAAGTGATCTAACTAAGTTAAATAATCTCAAAACCCAATGGAATAAGTCACGTCATGATCACCCATACAACATATAATGAAATTATTCAAGGAATAACATGATCACCCAGCTGTTTTTTGGGATGACGATGGAATACACCTAGGAGAATAAACTCAATTCATGTATATGAGATGTAATTAATTAATACCTCCAATTGACCATGTAGTCACCTAAAAATCATGAAATCACAAAATGCTCACCCCTAGAAAATCCCACTCAGTTAGTGTCACCCTAATGTATAAATACCTGGAAAGTAATCAATGTGGTAACACACTCCCTACCATGTGACAACCTATTTCAGAAGTCTTGATACACAACCCTTCCAAATTAATACCATGTCTTCCATTCTTGGAAGATACACCGATTAAAATAATTATGGAGAGGCAAAGGGTAAATATATATCTTGAAGAAATTTATTGAAACCCATAAGGTGATTCTTGATCCTTTCAAGTATCAAGTGATACTCATGTCAGGTGACTTCTACCATAGATACTCCTCTATGATATTTCAATCAAGATCCAAATACAAGGATATTCACCACCAAATAGTGTTCATGCTCATATATATAGTTCATGTGAACTTCTGCTTAGTTACCATGTGTGGCCCCAATTGAACATGAACAAACCTCATATACCATGTTCGATTACATGACCACCTAGTGGACTTGAATATTATGATGGTTCTCCACATGTTTAAGTCTTCTACATTACTACCCACCACATGGTAAATCTCATTTCACACCAAAATACCACATAGACTAATCCCTATTACTAAATAACTAGATGGACTGGATTCCCTTACATAGTTTAACAATGTTGACAAACCACTTTTAGGTGTATAAATCCTTTCAATAATAGGTTCCTTTTTAAAGGGTGTGTGATCAATACATGGAACCCTTTTTTCCAAAAAAACAATTAATGTGAAAATATGATACCCCCTGCAATTCCACCAAACATTAAATATAAGGTTCTCAGAAATGAAAGAGTGTCCCACATTTTATCATGAATACAATTGAGAAAAGAACCTCTCATATCTCTTCCCAAACTACTTTCTCCCCAAAGAAACATGAAATAAAGAATCTCTTTGATATTGTGGCACCTATTTATTTAGGAATACTATATTTACTAGGAATTATTATATAAGATCACGAATTAAACCAATGATATATGAGAATAAACACTTTATTCCTAGGTATAATACCTAATATGGTTTCCATTGAGGAATTTATCACCAAAAACCATCAATATAACCATGGAGAGAGATGGGTACTTTAAAAACACAAATTCTAATTGCACCAAATCACGATTAGTGTAAAATAAATTCATCTATAAATTCCTCTCATTATTTATCTATTCCAAAGAAGAATATTATACTCCTACATTGTATAATATAAATCCATGTAATCGTTATAAAAAACACCATAGTTTTCCAAATGATTCATAATCCAAAATAGAAGAACAATTGGGTATGTCCCACTGAATCCTCTATTATTACCTATTAAATAACACCTATTTACCCAAAAAATATTTCTAAAATAGTTGGTAATCCTCCCAGTCACATGATGTAAATATTTATAACATCATCTTAACCACATGAAATTATACAACATTGTATGTTCCTATCATACAAATTTAAACTATTTCATTAGATCTACATAATAATTTATTCTTGTTTAAAAATGAAAAATAGGTTTCCTCTGGGATATTTAAACACAAAATAAAAAAAATTATTTTCATTGGGCTATTATCGTGATGACTATATACCCCATAATAAAGGTCATACTCCCTCTGTATAATCAACATGTCATCATAATTTGGGTTATATTCCCTATAAGATGCTTCATGGAAAAAATGTCTAATAGTAGAGCCAACCACATACTGCATGGGTCCATAATCCCCATGAACCAAACCTACTCATCTATGTCCATATTTACTTGATGAATATATAGAAAGGGATAATCATGAGTTATTTTGATACCAAATATTTATAGGCATCTTACTCAATTTTTCAGCTCTATATGACTCGAACATGCATAGAAAAAATTCTTTCCAGACGATCTTAAAAGGTAAGCTTTGTCACATTAAATAAAACTGAAATATATTGATTAATATTTTCATTAAAGTGATATATAATATACCATTCCGATGGTCTAATCCATACTTTACAACAACCACTACATCACTAGATGGAGTTAAATTATAGACTACCCACTTGTGTGACATTAAACTATAATAAAAAATAAGAATAAATAATAACTAAATAAAATATAGAGAAAATTTAATAAGCGAATAATTTAACATTGATTCATACGTTAGATTCATCATTAACATGACGGAATAATTAGTTCCACGATAGGATTTTGGAAGGATCCAAAAACACATAAAAATTCTACAAGAGAGAACTAGAGTAGGAAACAATTCACCACATATGGGAGAGATGAGTCTAAACTACAAAATTATGATAAAATAATTTCTATAATGTGTTTGTATCTAGAAAACCATTTGGACCCATTCCTTGGGAAATATATTCCTAAATGACAATCAAATCAAACTTTATTTAATTTGAAAGTGTGTTAGGGACATTTATCCTGATAAAAATAATGAAAAACAAGACCTAAATCATTAATGAACCAAAAAAAAGTTGCAATCCAATCATGAAAGTGATCAATTAAACATGATATTACATTTCAATATTCAATTATATATTCACCTATTTATTTTAGTTGTTATTTTATAGGACTCCTAAAAAACACATTGAATGCATAGAAAAATATTTTCTCACAAAAAATTTATTTTACTTTCAATTGATTTTTATATTCATTTCTAATAAATTGATAAAAAATGAATTTATTTTATACATGTGTAAACAATTTTTTTTAATTTAGATTTTCCTATTCGTACCTTCCAATATATAACATAGGATATAATATTATACTATAACATGGTTCATTTAAATTTTTGGTTTCATGTATCGCAAGCCATTAAAGATATTAAATTTATTTAGTAAGAAATATATCATACTCTATCAAGGTGTTACGTTATTTCCTCCATTAAAAAATTTCATCAGAATTTTCTATAATTCCACCTCATGAAAATATTTGGGTAGTTATTCATCATTATTTAATCTAATCCCAAAGGATCCTCTTATAATTTATCATTTCTATAAACTAAATTGGTTAGAATAGTTGTTTGATTCCTCATGTCTTCTTCCCGAGTGTGAAAATTTTGGATAGGCTCTTCATGGTAAGAGATGTGAGGATTCAATTCAATTTCTTCATTGGATATCACAAGTGTTGGTTCTGGAATATACTTCATTAGTAATGAAATTTGTAATAGATCATGTACCTTAGAGAGACTTGGTGGTGTTTCCAAACTAAAATCCACAACACCAATTCATTAAAGGATTTATAAAGGTCAATTATACCTAGGGCCAAGTTTTCCATTCTCAATTAACCTTACAACAATCTTCCAAGAAGATGGTTTCAAGAAAGTGTGATCTCAAACTTGAAATTCAATATCTTTTCTCTGATTATCGAAATATAACATTTTCTAGATTTGAGATGCTATTATTTGAGTTTTAACAGTCATTACCCTTGACTGCATCTCCTCCACAAGTTATGGGACTACATGATTACTTGCACCAAATTCATCCCAACAAGTTGGAGTATGACATCTCGCTCTATATAATGCTTCATACCTCACAATATTAATAGCTAAATGTAATATATTATTATATAAAAACTAAAAAAAGGTAAATAATAATCCCACATACCTTGAATTTTAAGAGATAATAGCCTCAAAAAGGCTTATAATATCTGAATATTCATTTCAAAAATTCGATCAGTTTGATAGTGATAAGAAATAATCAAATAAAGCTCGGTATCAATTGTCTTATGAAGACTTATATATAATTTCGATATTAATCATGGATCACAACATGAGAAACTGGACATATATTATCCATTATGTCTTGCAATGTCATTAATAAAGTGTCATTCAAGGCTCTCTAGAGGTAAATATTATCTTATTGCAAGGATATTTTCTAATTTTTAATGGAGATCAACAATAACCCATGTTGCATGATTGTTTCTAGGAATATTTGGTAATATAGTGAAATTTTAATTAGTAATAAAATCCTTTTAAAACATATGACTAGTTACAAGATTTATGACTTCTATAGGGTGTTGTCTCTCGTCCTTCACCTATTGACTGACCAATCATTTTGATAAATAATCATCAATATCCCAAATTATATTTTCCTACCAAAAGGGTTACTTAAAATATATATATATCTAGAAAGACCCAAATTTTTTCAGGTATTTTTTTAATTATATGGAAGTATTACGATTCTGTGAAATTTGATGGCACATGATTCTGAGGCTCAGAGTGGTTGGAATGAATTTCCTAACTTTATTTAATGTACATTCAACAAACGTTCCAGTGGTAATTCGTAACATTTGAAACGGTGCTTGGAATTTAAATATGAGGACACCGTTGAACTTGCAGCCCCAATTTTCACTTAAGGAGGCCTTCACCTCAAACATAAGGGGTTGATGGTGGAAGATAGAAATCTCAGTTTTTGAAGATGAATAAAAATAAAACAATAGTTTTAATTTTATTTGAAATATCTCCACTACCTATTGAATTTGGTGGTGGGGATCACCCGACATTAAAACCCCTCTTTTAATGTAGTGTAGCTTTTGGAAACCCTAACCCAAATTAATGAGCCACCATTAATTGAAAAATTAATGAACTCTTAAACTTAATTTTGTGGATTGGATCCTAACTTCTCCAAGAATTGAGAATTTTTGGTAAACACTTTTTCTAGAGAACTCTTGGTGGAAGAACAACCTCTAAAGAAGGACCTCCTCCAATGAGGAAAAAATATCCAGATCAAGAACATTGAACCAAAATCATAGCACTCATCGAAAGCATATTATGGGAGTGATGAACACCAGCGTCTCATTCATTGTCTTCATCTTCTTCCTCACACAATCTCCAATGAATGATTCAGGTAGGCTTTGTTCTTGAATAATCTTCCATGATTTATGTTGATTCAATCTTATTGAGATGCGTGATATTGGTCTAACGCCTAGGGTGTGGGCTAAATGAACATGGTTTGATCCCTCCACTACTTCATTTTTTAACGTGTTCTTCATGGGAGAAACCATAGGTTGAACAGAACTCTAACTTTATGGGATAGATGCAAAGGAGATGTCCAGGGACACACAAAAATTCCTTAGGATTAAAGAACATGCCACCAAAGCTCACCCAGTGATCCATGGAAGTCTTCCGACAACCAGCACTGGTATGGTACAAGCGGTGGCCGACACACCGGCTGGCCTCGATGGTGGGAGCAGAGGAACCGTGCCACTGAAGGAGGCCTTGATCTGTCTTCCATGGCAGTAGAGGGTTGTGACTGGCACACCGGCTGGCCCGGTGGAAGTTGGGGTGGCACGTGTCTGCGCCCCTGATGTTAGAGACCACTACTACCGAGCTGTGGTGGCGCACCTGGAGGGCGGCTGGAACCCGGCTGGCTACAGAGGAAACATCGGCGCACACCGGCGCCGCTGGAGGGGGAGTCGGCCGGAACCTTGGCAGGCTGTGTCATATCGAGCAGGACCTGCTCTAGCGGGTCCCACGTGACAGTAGGTGGCATCGTGTGACACTACCGGGTTGGACATAATCGAACAGCCCTCAGGCCGTTCAGGAACCCTGGGGGTGCCTCCCTTGGGTGGCGGCTTGGGCAGACCCACCACGGTGGGCCACCTCGGCCACTGGCCACACCGCAGGCCGCACCGCGGGCCACCCAGCAGGCCACCTAGTGGGCCGGGGCACCCCCTTTGCGGGACGGGACCGCTGCGGTCCAGCCCATCTGGGCCAGACCCAAACCAGGTCGGGTTGGACCAGACCCGGGCCCATTTGGACCCATATATGAATTTTCCCCAAATCATGAATATCAGGAATCTGTTTGATGAACCGTCTACATCGCCTAAATCCTTGGATTGAGATGGCCCTTTATTTATACTCCATATGAGTTTTGGATAATGTTGGAGTACGGTCGGGTAGGGTCGAACCCAAATCCAACAGGGCCCTCAGAATGAAAACACTAATAACTTACAAACCAGGCATCCAATTGACATGCCGCCTATGACATTGGGTCCATTATGACATAACAGACCTTTGTGAAACTTCTTTGTGGGACTTCGTGGAAGTTGAAGAATCGAACAATGGCTTGAGGAGTGAACCCTCCCAGAACCAAGAGTGCTTAGTGCGGGAACCCTATGTCTAGTTGTACTTGAAGAAACATCAGATCCTGTGTCGGTCGTCTTCAGATCCTGTGTGAGTCTGCATCTATCGATCCTACATGGGTCATCTAAAAATCCTATGTGGGAAATCTTTATATCCGGTATGGTTCATCTTTAGATCCTGTGTGGGTTCGCATCTACGTATCCTGTGTGGGTCATCCTCAGATCCTGTGTGGGTCATCTTCAAATCCTGTGTGGGTTATCTTTGACCTTGTGTGGATCAATAGAAGAGCTTCTCCAAGAATTAATATTATATATCAATAAAACTAATCATCTATACTTACATACTTAATTTATACCTTGGGTGAGCTGGGTCTTTACCCTTGTCGTATTCTTCTATGTGGTGCTACATAAGTGGTATTCATTCCTTCATGGAATAGATGTGATTTTGGATAAAGAATTGTTCTATGTGTTCCTCTTGAATGAGTTGGGTTACTTAATAACTTCAGTATATGTATGGGCATATACCTAAGTAGGGTTGATTGTTGCTTCATGTCTTTTAATTGTGGTCTTTCTAGTGGATTATCCTTTATGGATTCTAAAAGACTTTCGGGGGTCTTGGGGTATGTACTGAGTATTGTTATACTCACCCCTGTACGGGCAATTCCCACACCTTGCTGTGTATTATGCTGATGATGGAAAAAATTTATCAAGGATGAGGGTTCCAGGACGGGAGGCTTCTCAGAGGTGGACCATTAGATGAGATGAACCACAGTGACAACCATTAGAGAGTTGTACCAACCCTTTAGGTCGGATCCTTGGTGGGTGTTCATGGGATCTGTTTTCATTTTTACTTGTACTTTCCAGTTGGGCATGTATTCCAGCCCATTTACATACGGTACTCACCCTATTTACTATATAGTTTACATTGTTTTTGTATCTTTTTGTGTGATCATATTGTTTGAGTTTCCAGGTTAAAAGGTAATGCCTTCCCAGTTTTAGGGAAATTCCTTTCCGATGATAGTAGCCAGCCCCTGACCTATGGAAGGCGAGCATGGGGTAGTCATGACACGGGCCCCGGGGGACGAGTCATGACAAATTGGTTTCATAGGAGTCTTTTCTAGTAGAGAACTTGGAATCTGATATTTTGATTCGACAATAGTGTAAAGTTTAATGAATGTGGTTTTCAGTTTGGGGAATCTAGTGATGGTTCGGTGGCAGACGTATCCATACACCAGGACCCTAACTTCTGATTTCCGACTTAGGGAACAAAAAAACTCTTTGCATGTGTGTTTTTGAAATCTTTTCTTTGAGGTCTCTTTGAGTCCTCTCACCAGGTATAACATATTGAGTATGGAACACTGGTTTATTTTCAGGATGCCTCCACGCAGCTAGCCAGCCAAGGTTCTCTGGTAGACTATGCAATGACACCCCATAAAGCGAAGAGGCTTCAGTGCAGGGCCCCCTTTTGGATGTTGTTCCATCAGGTGGTGTACCGATAACACCACTCCCCATTGGGCAGCTGGTGCCACCAGCCCCCACAGTAGAGGGTGTATGCTGATTGAGTGCATTGCACGAGTTCCAATGCCAGACGCCACTGAGGTTCCAAAGCGAGATGGATCCACATGCGGTTGAGGACTGTCTAGAGGGCGTGGTCAGAGTTTTCCGACTAGTAGGGACACCAGATTATCTTATGGTCATCCTTGTAGACAGTCTTCTACAGGCATCTACAGAGAGACGGTGGATCTTGATGCTTCATGTTCATGATGAGGAGACTCTCATCTGAGTGGACATTTAGAGCCTTTTTATTGTAGAGCCAGTCCCAACAATCGTACACTCTATGCGTATATATGAGTTTCTCCACATGCAGCAGGGCAACATGAGCGTGGGTCTATATTAAATGAGGTTCACCAACCTCTCACAGTACTCCACTGACATGGTTCAGGGCCCTTTCTTTAGGGCCCAGACCTTTGACCAGGGGCACAGATGGGAGATCAAAGCTTCGATGGTATCTCTCATCATCCCGATGTAGGTTGGGGTGTTAGAGCAAGCAGTCTTGGTGGAGAGATTCCTTGCTGAGCAGTCATCAAAAGCGAGACCCACCACCGGACGTCACGTAGCAGAGTCATATATAGCTTGTAGTAGATAGATGACGCAGAGGTCCAAGAGGACGAGACCTACAGGTGAATGACTATAGGATATAAGGTCGGTTGTGCAGGGCTCTTGAGACAGATCAATATAGGGGAGGATAAGGTAGTGTTACTCATGTGGTGGAAAGGTTCACATGTCTCACGACTACCCGACCCACCATATGGATGACCATTAGATGATCTAAGGACTACTTGGGAAGAGGAAAATATTTGATCGAAGATGTTTTCATGTGACATGTGGATCCAGAAGAGGAGATGGTCGTGCTGCAGGTGGTGGGTGGCAATTCGATGTTCTACCACCACCACTTCCAGGTGATCCACCCCAACCACTGGGAACAGGTGGACATGGATAGGCTTAGCTCCATGTAGCTGAGTTCTAAGACCACAACACTCAGGAGATGATTTGAGGTACGATCTATGTCTACTCCACCTTAGATGCAGTACTTATCAACATAGGTTCTAGTCACTCTATTATTTCCATGACCCTCATTCATAGATCAGAGATTCTGGTGGAGCTTTTGGATCAATTCTTATAGCTAGAGACTCCTATGGGAGAGGATTTGACGATTACACACTGGTTCCGATAGTGTGAGCTTACTCTAGGAGGCGAGAGCAACGACTGCGATCTTCTAGTAACGGCATCGAGGCCCTAAGAAATCATCTTGGGTATGGATTGGTTATCTACATTCCATGCTCAAATTGACTATATTAGGCACAAAGTGCAGTGTGTCCGTGAGTATGAGACCAGGATTTCCTTCATCGGTGATAAGGGAACCATTGCAGCATAGTATGGTCTTACCCTAGAGGTGGGTGCAGCAGAGTACTCATCAGTTGGCTAGAATTACCCTCATAGTTATTGATGTTGAGAGTCTAAGCTATCCTATAGTGGTGGACCAGTATACCGATTTCTTTCCGGATGATGTTCTGGGACAACCTTCATGTAGAGAGTTAGACATTTATATCAACCTGTACCCTAGGACGACACCGATATCTACACCAGCATATCAGATGGATCCCACAAAGCTTCGAGAGCTGCAAGTACAGTTGGAGGACTTGCAGCGGAAGGGGTTTATTAGGACCAGTGTTTCTCCTTAGGAAACCCTGATTTTGTTCTCCAAGAAGGAAGATGAGAGTTTGAGACTCTGTGTTGACTATCGACACCTAAACTAGGGGACCATGAAGAACATGTACCCACTACCGAGGATTGATGATATTTTTGATCATCAGAAGGGAGCACTATGGTTTTCTAAGATAGACCTTAGACCAGGCTATCACGAGCTCAGGGTACGAGATGAGCATGTGTATAAGAAGGCCTTTAGTTGTCGGTATGGCCACATTGAGTTCTTGGTTATGCCATTCGGCCTGACCAATTCCCCAGTAGTGTTCATGGGACTCATGAAAAGGATATTCCAGTCATACATTGATCACTTTGTGGTAGTCTTCATCGATGACATCCTAGTATACTCAGCTATAGAGGAGGAGCATGTCTATCATATGCAGAAAGTTTTGGACACACTCTGAGAGCAACATATTTATGGTAAGCTCTCGAAGTGCCAGTTCTGGATCTGAGAGGTTCACTTCCTTGTCCATGTCATCCTCCTCAGAGGAAGTACAATGGTACAAGTGGCGTTGTGGGAGAAATTTTTGAGGGAGTTCCATAAACCCCCTCTATCGGTACATCTAGGTGTGGCGATGATGTACCAGGACCTCTGATGTCAGCATTGGTGGATAGGAATGAATAAATTAGTGGTAGAGTTTGTCTCACGGTGCCTCACTTGTTTGTAAGTGAAGGTAGAGTATCAGGTTCCAGTGGGTTTAGCTCAACCACTTGAGGTGCCTGAGTGGAAGTGGGATAGAATTTCCACGAACTATGTGACAAGACATCCATGCATGTCCAAGGGACATGATTCCATCTGGGTGATCGTTGATATACTCACCATGTTGGCCCACTTACTACATATTAGAGAGCGGGGATTAGTAGAGATCTTGGGAATCCTATACGTACAAGAGATTTTATGACTTTATAGAGTTCCCTCAACGATTTTAATCAATCGTGATGCACATTTTACTTCCGGACTATGGAAGGGGTTGCAGGAGGCGTTCGGGACTCAGCTTCGATTGAGCACCACCTTTCATCTTTAGACGGATGGTCAGATATTGTGAACTATTCAGACCTTCGAGGAAATGTTGCATGCTTGCATCCATGATTTTGGCTATAGGTGAGAGGATCACATTCCCTTGGTGGTTTTCATGTACAATAATATCTCTCACTCCACCATTGGTATGGCACCATTTGATGCATTGTATGGTCGAACTTGCAGATCACCTCTATACTAGACTAACCCAAGGGAGTTAGCACTCATGAGACCAGAGTTGGTATGGGCTACCACGAAGAAGGTGAAGATCATTTAAGAGTGGATGAAGACAGTACAGAGCAGGAATTAGTCTTATAATGATAGTAGACGGAGACCTCTGAAGTTCAAGGATGGTGACCTTGTCATTTTACGGGTCTCACCTCGATGAGGTTTGTGGAGATTTGGCTGGGGTAGAATGTTATCTCTGAGGTTCATAGGACCCTTTCAGGTCCTCAGTAGAGTTGGCGATGTGGCATACTACCTTTCCCTTCTCCCTTACTTGCATAGGGTGCATGTCATTTTCCACTTATCCCAGCTAAGTAGGTACATGCATCATCCTTTTCACATCATTGATTGGGGTGAGTTGGACTTCGAGGATGGGGCGACGTTTTTGTAGGTTCAATTAGAGATTGAGGATCTACCGAAGAGAGTCCTTTGTGGGAGATCGATACCTATGGTGCGTGTATATTGGTATCATGAGAACCTCTAGGAGAGCACATTAGAGTGGGAGACTCAGATTCATCCTTAGTACCCCCACTTGTTTCCCTAGTTTGTGTTGTAGATTTTCGGGATGGAAATCCTTGTGGTGGGGAGAATGTAAAGACCGAGATTTTTCAATGTAATTTTTTTAATTATATGGAAATATTACGAGTCTTAAAAATTTGACGGCATGTGATTCCATGTACCAAAGTGGAAGAAATGAATTTCCGAATATTCTTAATGGTACACTCAGTAAACGTGCCAGTGTTTATTCATAATTTTTGAACCGGTGCTCAGAATAGAAATCCAAGGAAACCGTTGAACTCACATCAACTATTTTTTCATAAGGAGGCCTTCACCTAGACCATAGTGGGTCGAGGGTGGAAGATGGAAATATCGGTTTTTGAGGATGAATAAAAATAAAACAATAGTTTTATTTTTATTTGAAATCTCTCCACCACTTTTTGAATTTGGTGGTGGGGACCACCTGACCTTGAAACCCCTCTTTTAATGTGGTGTAACTCATGGAAACCATCCCCAAATTAATGATCCATCATTAATTGAAAAATTAATGATCCATCATTAATTGAACAATTAATGAACTCTTAAACTTAATTTAAGGAATTGGATCCAATGTTCTCTTGGAATTGAGAATTTTTGTCATACGGTTTTGCTGGAGAACTCTGGGTGGAAGAATATCCTCCAACAAAGAACCTCCTCCAATGAAGAACGAATCTCCAGATCAAGAACATTGAACCAATGTTGGGCACGGATTGAAATCATATTGCTGGAGTGATGAACGCTGGCGTCTCCTTCACTGTCTTCATCTTCTTCCTCATGCCATCTCTAAGGAATGATTGAGGTAGGGTTTGTTCTTGAATATTATTCATTGATTTACATTTATTCAATATTATTGAGCTGCATGATATCAGTATAACTCGGAGGGTGTGGGCTAAACGAACACTACCTGATCCCTCTGATACTTCATTGTTTTATGTGTTCTTCATGGGTGAAACATCAGGTTGAGAGAAACTTGACCTTGATGGGATGCATGCAAAGGAGACGTCTGATACACACAACGATTCCTTTATATTGAAGAATGAGCCACCGGAGCTCACTCGGTGACCTGAGGAAGTCCATCGGTGACTGGCAAAAATAGGGTATAAGAGGTGGTGGCGTAACCGTGCCGCTGAAGAAGGCCACATCCCTTCGGTCACGGCGGATGAGGGCGGTGGCCGACACACTGGCCGCCCACGGGGAAGTCTATGTGGCAGGTGACTATGACACCAGTGTTAGAGGCCATGGTGGTGCACCTGGACGACAGACGGCACCCGGCTAGCCACAGAGGCAACAACGACACACACAGGCTTTGCTGGAAGGGGAGCGGTCCGGAACTCCATCCTGCCACATGACGCTGAGCAGGACCTACTCTGGTGAGTCCCGCATTCCAATAGGTGGCACCACATGGTGTCTTCAGGTTTTCCAGAACCGAACAACTCTCTGTCTATTTAGGAATCCTGAGGGGCACCTCTCCTAGGTGGCGGCTAGGGAGGGCCCCTTCATGGCAGGCCACCCCAGCTGCGGGCTACACCATAGGTCGCCTAGTGGGATCCACCGCGGGCCACCCAGTGGGCTGCCCCCATTGTGGGCTGGGCTGCACCATTGCCTAGCAAGTCGGTCCCACCATGGTCCAGACCATCTGGGCCGGACTTGGACCCGGTCGGGTCGGTCCGACCGGGTCAGACCGGACCAAGGCCCATCTGGGCCAAGATACAACTTTTTGGCCATATCATGAGAACTAGGTGTTTGTTTGAAAAACTGTTTATGATGCCAGAATCCATGGATAGAGATGGTTCTTTTGATATAATCCACTTGATTTTTGGATAAATTTGGAGTATGGTTGGGTTGGATCGAACCCGAATCTAACCGTGCCCTTGGAACAGAAATGCTAATAACATAAAAACCGGATGTCCGATTGACACGTCGTCTATCGCGTTGGATCCCTTATGACATGAAAGACCTTCGTGATAAATATTCATGGGACTTTGTGGGGGTTGATGTATCGATCAATTTCTTGAGGAGAGGATCCTCCCAGATCCAAGCATGATTAGTGCAGGAACCATGTGGCTGGCTGTAATAGAAGAATCTTCAGATACTTTATGGGTAATATTCGGATCTGATGTGGGTCATCATCAACCGATCCTATGTGGGTCATCTACACATCCTATGTGGGTCATATTCAGATTCTGTGTGGGTCATATTTGGATCTTGTGTGGGTCAACATCTACGGATCCTGTGTGGGTCATCTTCAGATCCTTTGTGGGTCATCATAAGATCCTGTGTGGGTTATATTTGATCCTGTGTGGGTCAACAACAGATCTTATCTAAGATGTAAGATGATCTAGTAATTCAACAAATCATATATACTTCCGTATTTAAGATATATATGGTGTAATATAAGCCTTTACCATTGTGGTATTCTTCTGTGTGGTGCTACCAACGTGGTATTATTTCCTTCGTGGAACAGTTGTGCTTTTGGATAAAGACATGGGATATGTGTTCCTCTTGAATTAGTTGGGTTACTTGATAACATAAGTATATGTATGGGAGTATACCTAAGTAGGGTTGATTGTTGCTTCATGACTTATAATTGTGGTCTTGCTTATGGATTATCCTTTGTGGATTTAGAGAGACCTTCCAGGATCTTGGGGTCCCTACCGAGTATTGATATACTCACCCTTGCATGGGCTACGCCCGAACCTTGTCGTGTCTTGTGCAGATGATAGACATTATTGATCGAGGCCGAGGGTGCCAGAACTGGAGGCTTATCATAGGTGGACCATTAGATGAGGTGAACCATAGTTACGACCATTCATGAGCTGTACATACCCTTCAGGTAGGATCCTTGACGGGTGTTCACATGATTTCTTTTTAGTTTTACTTGTACATTCCAGTTGGTCATGTATTCCGACCCCTTTACTTATGGTACTCACCCTATTTACTATATAGTTTACTTTGTGCTTGTAACTTAATGTGTGCTTGGATTGTGAGAATTTTCATGTTAAAAGGCAATGCCTTCCTAGTTTTAAGGATATTCCTTTTTGGTGCTAGTCGCCAGTCCATGGCCTATGGAAGGCAGGCTTGGGGTAGTCACGACACGGTCCCCGGGGGATGGGTCATGATAAATTGGTATTAGAGGAGTCAGTTCAACCGGAGAACTTGGATACTTGTATTTTGATTCATAAATAGTGTAAAGTGTAATGAGTGTGGTTTTCAGTTTAGGGTATTCACTAATGGTTCATAGACCAATGTATCCATACACCAGGACCTTGACATCTAATTTTTGACTAAGTGCATGAAAACACTGTTTGCGTGTGTGTTTTTGAATAGTTTTCTTTGCCGTCTCTTTGAGTCAGCTCACCAGGTAAAAATGTTTGACCATGGAGCACCATTTTCTCTATAGGATGCCTCCACGTAGATATCCATCCAAGGATATAGGTAGAGTATGTGATGATAGCCCACAAAGCGATGAGGATTTGGTGCAGGGCCCCCTTTTTGTAGTTTTGTCACGACCCATCCTCGGGGCACGTGTTGTGACTACCCCAAGCCCACCTCCCATAGGCCAGGGGCTGACGACTAGCACCAAGGTTTAAAACCCGACAAAAGGGGAAGGCATTGCCTTTATAAAGTAAACAAACACCACAAGTTAAGCAAACAGAAGAAAACACTAAGTAATTTAGGGTAAAAAAGTAAGTGGGCCAGAATACAAACCCAAACTGAAAGTAAAGTACAACTGGAAAGGATGTACATCAACTAAAAAGTATAGCAGCAACACCGAGCCATCCACTAGAAATCCCACCTGAAGGGTGGGTACAGATAGCCTCCTCAGCTCCTCGGGTCCTACCGTCCACCCTGTGTACGTCCCGCCCAGTGGTCCACCTCTAGGTACTGGCTCGTCGTGAAATACACCTCCAACACCAACTCGTCGTGAGTTCCTCCTCCAGAAACCGTCCAACTCTACAAGCCTCAACCTCGATCAGTGATGTCTGTCGTCTGAAAAAACACAAAGTAGTGCGGGCATATCCCATGCAGGGGTGAGTATACGATACTCAGTAGGGACCCCAAGACCCCTGAAGGTCTACCAGAATCCATAAGGGATAATCCACAGAGGAAAGATAGAATCAAGAAGTAACATCCAACACTACTTAGGTATATGCCCATACATATACCTAAGTCATCAATTCTAGTTTGGTTCCAACATCTGAGCCCAAGTTTGATCAAGTCCATATAGGAGTACAACCCAATCCACACAGGATAACACAACTCAATCCACATATGAAAATGAAGTCAATCATATCGATGATATTTATTGAAGTCAAGACTCATCTCAAACCAGGATTTAATCATGAAGTCGAAACCGTAGCTGCTGGGGAACTCCTCCTCTATAGAGTACAGTGGGACTGCCGCTACAACCAAGTGCTTCCCACTAACTTTGGACTGTTGTATTACTCCACCTGTCGAGTACTGTGGGCCTGCTGCTACAACCAAGCGCTTCCCACCATGGGTCTGCTACTACAACCAAGCCCTCCGCCTTCAAGTACTATGGGCCTGCTGCTACCACCATGCGCTTCCCACCATGGGTCTGCCGCTACAACCAAGCGATCCCCCTCAAAGACTACAGAGGTACTCCTTCTGTTGAGTACTACGGGTCTGCCGCTACAACCATGCGCTACCCACTGGGCTATCCGAAACACACCGAGTCGATCAATCAACAGTTGTCAAGTCTCAGCCAGCTCTAGGGTTTCCGCAGATAGCATGCTCATTCCAGGAGGGTCCACTCCACGAGCCAAGAGGACGATACATCAACTGACACTTAGTTTTGAGTTGATGTATCCCAAAGTTCCGACCTCGTCGAAAGGAACACAACGCGACAGACGACACGTCAATCGGACGCCCGGTCCAAGAGTTATTGACCTTTTCGTCCCAGGGGCCCGGTTGGTTTTTAAGTCAAAACCAACCGAAAAGCACTCCAGCTACGTCCAAACCTCGATCTGAGTAAGCTAAAAGGTCTGTATCACTAAGAGGAATGCAACAAAATCGATGGAACGTCAATCGGACGTCCGAAGCTCAAGTTATAAGTGTTTCCGCTCCGAGGGCCCGGTTGGTTTCGTGTTCAAACCAACCCGACCATACCCAAAGTTCTCCAAAACCTTAAGTGTAATAAACCGAAACGACCGCCTCGATCCAAGGATCACATTGCAGTTGACAGTGCATCGATCGGAGGTCTGTAGCCCATGTTATGGGCGTTTGAACGGATCTGTCCGAAAATAGGGGGTTCGGGCCCGATCCTACCGGCCCGATACCCCCCCGGGTTGACCCGAACCGAGTCCTGGTTCGGCCCATTAGGGTGCGGCCCGGCCCGGCCTGGGTGCGTCCTGGGCATCCCGGCCTGGCGCGCTCGTGCCATTCGCGTGTTGAGCTCGGCCGGTGCCGAGATGAGCGGAACAGGGGGTGCTCCCCCTGATTGAGTAACCCCCCCCCCCCACGTGGGGGCCACTCTTCGTTCCAGCTGAGGGTTACGAACCCCCAGTCTACACCCTGAAACAGCCACCCTGGTCCTGCTGGCTGGTTACTGCCGCGGTGGGACCACCACGGTCCCGCCCTCCTGCTCCGACGGCTAGCCGTTCCGGCCGCCGATCCCCATAACACCACGGCCATAGGCCGCAGCCTTGTCCGATGGGCGCGGCATGACGGCACTGCGCCCCTCCGCCGTGGCCTCTCTCTGGCCGCGGACTCTTCGAGGTTCTCCGGTGCGGTGCGACGTCACCACGGCTTGTTCGACTTCAACATCATGGCGCCACGCTTCTTCACCCATTCTTCATTGTTTCCGCGCGGTGCAATGCCACTGCGCTGCCTTTGCTCGTGCCACAACAAGTTCAAACATCAAGGGGGGAGGAGAGTCGTCCGTGTTCATGTGGTCCGACCTCTTCCCGTTATTGCTAAAACAGGCAGCCCAATTTAGAAAACGATGAATGAAGACTGAAGTATTCACAAAAAAAAACAAATAACCCATACTTGATAACGAGATGATGTTCGAAGAGCGTCGCGGAAAGAGGCGTCACGGGGGAAGATGATGACGTCGCTCACTGAATGCTTCCACTTTCGAGTTCGTGCGTCGGTGCGTTGACGATGAGGAGGGAGGATGGAGGGTCTTCGGAGAAGCACCACGTCAGAAAGGAGGGATCTGAGGAAGAAGGCCGAAGAAGGTCAGGGAAGAAGCGTCGCCAGCGTTCTTCGTGTTCTTTTCTAGAAAAAGTTGTTCTCTCAAGCTCTCCACACAAAGGCGCAAGAACGTGCCCAAAATAATAGAATATAATCTATTAATCTTGGTGGTAGAAATTAATTAAGTGGGCCCCACTTAATTAAGTTCACGATGGTTGGAACAATTCATAATTTCAAAAAATTGGAGATGCTCCACCAAATTAGTTTCCCGAGTGGATGACATAATTGATTTGGGGAGTTTCGAGGGGGTTTAGGGGCCTGGGTGGTCCCCACCTAATTAACAAGGAGAGGGTCAAGGAGTTTCCTCCAATTAAATGTGTGTGTGGGGGGGGGGGTTGAGGAGTTTTTATTCTCCCCCATTAAGAGGGGAGTTAAAGTCCAAGAAGCTCTCCCTCATTAATGGGGGAGTATTGAGAGATTTCCTGCACTCCCATTAAATGGGGGGTTATGCCTCGTGTGGACCCCATTTCATAACCTCTCTTGGGAGGTTATGCTGCTTGGGTGGTCCCCACCCTAATTATCCTCCCATGGGAGGTTAGGGTGTAGCGGTCCCACCACCAACTCTCATTTGGAGCTTTTAACCAACACTAACCACATGGCGTCGGTTCAACAAAGATAAAATAAGTTGTCACATATTTTATTTTATTAATCCACATGAAATACAAAAACCAACTCTCAAACCCAATCATCTGTTGTCGAGGTGAAAGTCCTCTTAAGCGAAAACCAGTGCTGTGATTCTATTGGATCCCTTAGAATTTGATTCTGAGAACTGGTCCAAAAGTTAGGAAAATCTCGTTCGTTCGTTTACTGAACGTAACCGAGCTAAATTTCAAAAATTGATTCCAGGCACACTGGGACTCAGAATCCGGTGCCGTCATAAACTGCGTACTCGTAAAATCCCAAATCAAATTAAGAAAAAAAAATTTCCCTTGAAATTTACGGGTCTTTACAAGTTGTACCATCAGGTGGTGTACCAGCAGCACCACAACCTATTGGGAAACTGATTCCACCAACCCCAATAGTAGAGGGTGCGCACCAATTGAGTGTGTTGCATTTGTTCCAGCACTAGAGGCCACCGAGGTTCCGGGGTGAGATGGATCCACAGGCAGCTGAGGACTGGCTTGAGGCCCTTGTCAGAGTTTTCTGACTGGTAGGGACACCAACTGATCTTATTGACATCCTTCCAGCCAGTCTTCTACAGGCAACAGTGGGGAGATAGTAGAGCTTGATGATCCAGGTTTACAACGAGGTGAATCTCTTCTAGGAGGACTTCAAGAGACTTTTTAGGGTATATTTCATCCCAGCAAACTTACACTCTATGAATATATAAGATCTTCTCCACTTATAACAGGGTAGCATGACCATAGCTCAGTATTCAGCGAGGTTCACCGACCTCTCATGCTACTCCAATGACATGTTGCATGAAACTTTCTTCTGGACCATGACCTTCGAGTAGGGGCACTGATGAGAGATCAGAGCTTCGATCGAACTCTCAGCACCCCAACGCAGGCCGGGGTGTTAGTGAGAGCACTCTTAGTGGAGATATTCCTTGCAGAGCAGTCACCGGTAGCGAGACCTACCACCGGACGTCACGTAGAAGAGTCATCTATAGCTGGCAGCAGACAAATGACACATAGGTCCAAGTGGACCAGAACTACAAGTGGACAACCGTAGGATACATGGTCGGTTGTGCGGGTCTCTTGAGACAGAGCAGGACAAGCGAGGAGAATTCAAAGTTACTCATGCAGTGAGTAGGGTCACATGGCTCACGACTGACCAACCCACCATATGGATGACCAATAGATGGTCAAAAGACAGCCTGGGTAGAGGTGAAGATTTGATTGAGGAGGTCCACAAGTAGCAGGTAGATGTGGCAGAGGAGCTAGCCGTGCAGCAAGTGGTGGGAAACAATTCTAGGTTCTACTGCCTCCACCTCTAGGTGGTCTACCCCAACCACACGGAGTAGGAGGACAGGGACGGGCTCAGCTCCAGGCAGCTGATGCCTATGACAACGGTGCTTCGGATATGATTCGAGTTACTATCTGTGTCTACTCCACCTTAGCTACAGTATTTATAGACATAGGTTCCAATCAGTCTATTTTTTCCATGACCCTCATTCGGAGCTCGAAGATTCTATTGGAGCACTTTACTAAATCCTTACAACTAGAGACTCATACGAGAGAGGATTCAATGATTACAAATTAGTACCGGTAGTGTGAGATTACTCAAAGAGGCCAGAGATTCAGTTGGTATTTTCTAGTAGCAGTGTCGAGACCTTAAAATGTCATCATGGTTGTGGATTGGTTACCTACAGTCTATGCTCATATCGATTGTATTAGGCATAAAGTGCACTGTGTCTACGTGGATGGGACGGGGTTTTCCTTCACTGGTGAGAAGGGAACCTTTGCAGCATAGGATGAACTTACGTAGAGGAGGGTGTAGTCGATTACTCATCTGTTGGCATAACTTACCCTCGGAACGGTTGATGTTGAGAGTTATAGCTATCCTATAGTGGTGGAACAGTATGAAAATGTCATTCCTAATGATGTTTCGGGACTACCTCCATGCAGATAGGTAGACATTTATATCAACATGTACCCCAAAATGACACTGATATATACAATATCATATCAGATGTCTCCCACAGAGCTTCAAGAGCTGCGAGTACAGCTGGAGGACTTGTAGAGAAATGGGTTCATTAGGTCCAGTGTTTCTCCTTGGGTAGCCCCAATTTTTATTTCCAAGAAATAATATTAGAGTTTGAGACTCTGTGTGGTCTATCGGCGCCTAAACCAGGTGACAGCGAAGAAAAAGTACCCACCACTAAGTATTGACGATATTTTTGATCAAATGAAGGGAGAATGATTGTTTTCAATGATAAACCTCCTATCATGCTATCCCCAGCTCAGGGTACGAGATAAGGAAGTGTAAAATATGGACTTCATATATCGGTATGGCCACTATGAGTTCTTGGTAATGCCAATCGACATGACCAACACCCTAGAAATGTTCATCGGACTCATGAACAGGATCATCCAGTCATACCTCAAGAGATTAGTGGTACTCTTCATCAATGACGTCCTAATATACTCAGCTATAGGAGAGGATCATTCCTATCATCTGCAGATAGTTCTTCACACACTCTGAGAGAACATGATTTATGGTATGCTCTCGAAGTGCCAGTTTTGGATCCGAGAGGTTCACATCCGGGGACACGTCATCCTCTTTAGAGAACATACTATGGAAGCGGTGGTGCTATGGGAGGAATTGTTGAAGGAGTTCCATATGTCTCATCTAGAGGTACATCTAGGAGTGGAGAAGATGTACCAGGAACTCTGACGTCATCACTGGTGGTCGGGAATAAAGAATGTAGTGGTGTAGTTTGTCTCACGGTGCCTCACTTGTCTACATGTGAAGGTAGTGAATCTGGTTCTAGTGGGTTTAGCTTAGCCACTTGAGGTTCTATAGTGGAAGTGGGATGAACTTTCCATGAACTTCATTATAGTACTTCCAAACATGTCCAATGGGAATGATTCCATCTAGGTGATCATTGACAGACTCACCAAATCAGCCCAATTCCTACCTATCAGAGAGCAGGGATTAGTAGAGAGCTTGGGACACCTCTATGTATAAGAGATTTTATGGATTCATGGATTTCCCTCGATGATTGTCTCCGATCGTGATACATGTTTCACTTCCCAGCTATGGAAGGGGTTGAAGGAGGCATTCTAGACTCAACATCGATTGAGCACCACCTTTCATCCTCAGACGGATGGTCAAATAGAGAGGAACATTCAGACCCTCGAGGAAATGTTGTGTACTTATTTCCTTGATTTTAATTATAGCTGGGAGGATCACATTCCCTTGCTAAAGTTTGCACACTACAACAGCCATCACTCCACCATTGGAATGAAAACATTTTAGGAATTGTACAGTTGACCTTGCAGATCTACTCTATTCTGGACTGACCTAAAGGATTCAGCACTCATGGGATTAGAGATGGTTTATGCTACTACAGAGAAGGTTTAGATCATTCATGAGTAGATGAAGACTGCATAGAGTAGACATAAGTTTTATTCTGACTGGAGATGGAGACTGCTAGAATTTGAGGATGGTGATCATGTCTTTTTACGGGTCTCACCTCAATAATGTTTATGGATATTTTTATTGGACCCTTTTAGGTCCTCAGTAGAGTTGGCGAGGTGACATAACACCTATCCCTTCTCCCTCAGTTGCACCAGGTGCACGACATTTTATGCTTATCCCAGCTGAGGAGGTACATACATGATCCTTTAAACATCATTGAATGGGGAAAGCTTGACATATAGGATGGGGAGACATTTTTAGAGGATCTAGTAGAGATTGCAGATCAACAGGAGAGTCATTCATGGGCGATCAATACCTCTAGTGCGTGTATGTAGGCAGCACCAAAACCTCTAAGAGATAACATGGGAGCCAGAGGCACAGATTCATGCTCAATACCCCCACTTGTTTTCATAGTGTGTGATGTGGCTTTCAGAGACGCAAATCCCAGAGGTGGGTGGAATGTAAAAGCCCAGATATTTTCCATGTAATTTTTTTAATTACATGGAAATAATACGAGTCTGTGAAATTTGACGGAACATGATTCTGAGGCTCCGAGTGGCCAGAATGAATTTCCAAATGTTCTTTATGGTACATTCAGTATATGAGATGGTGGTAATTCAAAACTTTTGAACGGGTGCTTATAATTTAAATATGAGGACATCATTGAACTTGCAGCACTAATTTATGTTTAAGGATTCCCTCACCTCAACCACAGTGGGTCGAGGTTGGAAGATGGAAATATCGGTTTTTTCAGAGGAATAAAAAAAACAATAGTTTTGTTATTCAAAATCTCTCCACAACTTTTTAAATTTTGTAGTGGGGACCACCCAACCTTGAAACCCCTCATATAATTTGATGTCACTCTTGGAAACCCTCCCCCAATTAATGAGCCATCATTAATTGAACAATTATTCAAATCTTGAACTTAATTTGGGGGATTGGCTCCTCACTTCTCCTGGAATTGAGAATTTTTGGAAAATGATTTTTCTGGAGAACTCATGGTGGAATAACATCCTCCAATGAATAACCTCCTCCAACGAAGAATGAATCTCTGAATCAAGAATATTGAACCAATGTTGGAGAACAGATCAGAAGTATATTGTGGGAGCGACGAACGTGGGAATCTACTTCATCATCTTCATATTCTTAATCACCCCATCTAAAATTAATAATTTAGGTAGGCTTTGTTCTAGAATATTCTTCATTTATTTACATTGATTCAATATTCTTGAGCCACATGCTATCTATCTAAAATGGAGGGTGTGGGCCAAACAAACACAGACCGATCCCTTTGCTACTTCATAGTTTGACATGTTCTTTGTGGGAGAAACATTGGGTTGAGCAGAACATGAACTTGATAGGATAGATGCAAGGAGATGTCCTAGGACACAAAAAAATTCCTTCAGATTAAATAACGGGCCATTGGAGCTCACCCGATGACCTGCGGACGTCTGCCAGCGACTATTGCTGGCAGGGTATAGGTAGTGGTCAATACACTGGCCGGATGCGATGACAATGATGATGAAACCACACTACCGAAGGATGTCGTAGCCCATTATCCATGGTAGAGGAGGGTGGCGGACGACACGCCAGCCTGCCGTGTGGAAGTCTGGGCAGCGCCCGTCCGCACCGCTGGTGTTGGAGGCCATGGATACCGAGCCGTGGCGGCGCACCCTTTAGGGCGGCCAACACACATCTGACCATGGAGGAAACAACAGTGTACGTCGGCACCGCTAGAAGGGGAGCTGGTCCGAACCCCAACCGACTACGTCATGCCGAGTAGGACCCGATCCAGTGGGTCCTGTGTGCCAACAGGCGGCGTCACGTGGCGCCCCCGGGTTGGCCTGAAATGAACGGCCCTTGGGCCATTCGAGAATCCCAGGGGGATCCTCCCCCGAGTGGCAGCTAGTGCGGGCCATGCCATGGCGGGCCACCCCGGCTGTGGGTCGCACCATAGGCCGCCCATCAGGATGCACCGCGGGTTGGGTCGGTCCGACTGGGTCAGACTGGACCCGAGCCCATCTGGACCTATATACGTCTTTTTGGCCATATCTTGAGAACCGAGCGTCTGTTTAAAGAACCGTCTATAGAACAAGAATATTGAGATTGAGATGGTCCTTTTGGTATACTCAAAATGAGTTTTGGATAAAGTTGTAGTATGGTTGGGTTGAATCAAACCCGAATCCAATCGGGCCCTCAGAACAGAAACACTAATAACTTATAGACCGGGCGTCTGACTGACACATCGTCTATCGCATTGGGTCCCTTATTATGTGACGGATCTTCTTGATGCTTCATCATGGGACTTCATGGTAGTTGATGTATCTACCAATTTCTTGAGGAGTTGATACTCTCGGAACCAAATGTGCTTAGTGTAGGAACCCTGTGGCTGGCTTTACCTGAAGAATCTTCAGATCCTATGTGGGTCATCTTCAGATTCTATGTGGTTCAGCATCTTCCGATCCTATGTGGGTCATCTACAGATCCTATGTGGGTCATCTTCAAATCCTGTGTGGGTCATGTTCAGATCTTGTGTGGGTCAGAATCTACAGATCCTGGGTGGTTCATCTTTTATCCTGTGTGGATCAACAGTACAACTTATTGATGAAGTAAGATGATCTAGCAATACAGATAATCATTTATACCTTTTTACTTAAGTTATACCTAGTGTGAGCAGAGTCTTTACCTTTGTGGTATTCATTTGTGTGGTGCTACCTATGTGGTATTCTTTCCTTTTTGGAACAATTGTGCTTTTGGCTAAATAGTTGGGCTATGTGTTCCTCTTTAAAGAGTTGGGTTACATTATAACTTAGGTATATGCATGGGAATATAACTATGTAGGGTTGATTGTTTCTTCATGCTTTTTAATTGTGGTCTTTCTTACAGATTATCCTTTGTAGATTCTGAGAGACCTTCGAGGGTGTCGGGGTCCCTACTATGTATTGTAATACTCATCCCTACATAGGCTACGCCTGCACCTTATTGTGTCTTGTGAAGATGACATACATCATTGATCGAGGCTGAGGGTGCCTGGACTGGATGGTTCTTAGAGGTGCACCATTATATGAGATGAACCGCAGATACGGTCGTTCGAGAGCTGTACCTACTCTTCTGGTAGGATCCCTGGAAGGTGTTCATAGGAGTTGTTTTCAGTTTTACTTGTACATTCCAGTTGGGCTAATATTCCCGCCCCTCTACATAATATACTCACCCTATTTACAATATAGTTTACTTTGAGCTTGTATCTTTCTGTGTGCTTGGATTGTGTGAGTTTTCTGGTTAAAATTAAATGAATTCCCAGTTTTAGGGATATGCTTTGCCGATGCTCGTCGCCAGCCCCTGAACTGTGGAAGGCGGGCTTGGGTTAGTCATGCACCGACCCCAGGGGATGGGTTGTGACAACATCATGGTTTTAAAATGGTGTATATAGAAATTAAATCTTTTAAAATCATCCAATAATTAATTTTTGAGCTGATTCATAGATGGAACACATAGTATCCTTCTAAATTTTAAAATTCTATCTTCATATACAATCTATAACAATTTCCTGTCATCTAGGGATTTAATCTTCTATTGAAAAATCTAATCTTCAAGTTGACAATTTTTTTTCTTTTCTAATTTTTTTTTCTTGAAATCATTTAAAAAATGAATTATGTTTCCCCTTCATTTATTATTAAAAGATCCATAATTAAAAAATCCATGAATATAGGATCCATGTTGATCCACATTTTGGTCAGAATAACTTTATCATTCCTTCTCTATGCATATTATGCCTTATTTTCCTTTCTAGGATGGTACTTCATAGATAAATAGTAATCATTCAGTAGCTCAATCCATAAACTTTTTCTAATGTTGAGAAATTTCTAGGAAAATATATACTTCAAACTCTTTTAGTTGTTATATATCTCATACTTTTAACAATAAATATAACATCTCCATATCTTCAAATAAAATATTAGGGATACTAACTCAAGATAATTGGATGGATAGTTTTGGTAATGAACCTTTAACTACCTTAATTCCTCAGAAATAAAATTTTCAACCCGCATAAAGAAAAATCCAATTCCCTTCTTACATAAATAAATATATATATATATATATCACAAATCTATCATTTTTTATGGTAGAGTCAAGATCATAGAATTAACCAATATACAATTTAATTATTTAACACATTCTTCAAATTACATTTTCCATATGAACTTACCCCATATATGGGTATGATTTTTTATTGGGTTAGCCATTAATGAATTTTTTAAAAAAAAATTGCCAATAATAACCTACAAAACCAATGAAACTATACCATGGTTATTTTTTGGTGTAATACATCCTTTAAAATTACACTATATATATAGAATTATAGTGAGCCATAATTTCCATATATAGATATGAAATATTAATAACATAATGATCAATGACAAAATGATTTAGGTTAAGTTCCTTAGAAAACATGGACACCTAAAGAACTAGTTTATAGGTGAACTCTATATTCACCCATGAATTTCTTTATATATTGAACCCTTATTAGACTTATCATAAATAAAACCTTTCTTCATAACCAGGGGGAGAAAAAAATAATAAAAAGCGGGATTAGAATACAAATAAGGGTAAACAAGGGAGATATCAACAATGAAATAGGTGTAACATGAGTGTAAGGGTATGATCTTAACATTTGAAACCATGCCCTACATATCGTAGATCATAAACATGAGTCATGGAATAAATATTGATAGCCCATAATACATGAATCATAGAAAATCAAAGAACATGGTCCATGAGATCGTAACATTAGAGTATGACATTGATTTTGGGATAAACTTAAACATAGAAAACCATATTTCAATATTACTAACCAAGATATTCAAAACATGTTAGGATTGGGCTAACCACCCATGTACCGGCTTCAGGATTGCGATAACCACTCGTGTAGCCTCATTGGGGCATGGGATAACATCTCATGTAACCTTTGAGCTCATGGAACATCAATAATTACCTAAAGAATTAGAGGGAGATATAGGAAACACCCAAAAAATACTGGAAACTATACTTATGTGTTTTATAAGTATATAAAAAATTTATCATATCAAAACCCATGAAAATAAATCAGTTTTATAAGCATTTCATCATAGGAAAAATAATGAAAACAAAATGGGTTTAAGAAAAATTGTGTAATAATATTCATAAACCATCCATAGAAAGAATAAATAGTGTATAATTGGATTATATCCCTAGTAAATATTTAGTAACATTAGAAGATGTTATCTTAGAGGGGTTTTTAAAAATATCACTTGGAATATTTCATGTGGAAAATACCCCATTTTTTCAAATCAGTAATTTAAAAAAAATGCATTACAACAGAAAATATTTTCTATGAGACTAACCACGTAATCTTGTAAAGGAATCTTAAAATTAAATATTATTTATAATGGCTGTAAAAAAAATTCTTATCATAATAAAAAATAATATTTTCACACCATTGTAAAAATGATTAAAAGTTCCTTGCTCAGAAATTTACCAGAAGACTCGTTTAAAACCATTTTGTACACTTTCAAACATGGGTATAAATTACATTAAAAAATCATAGGTTAATCATAAAAAAAAAATATTTTTAGGAAAAATGGATATGGATGAAAAATATTTCTTAGTGGATACATAAACATAAACTATCCAAAATATTGCTAAGATAGTGGAATAATGCCCTTACTCAAGTTCACTTTGCTTCGAAAGCACTTTAAAAAGGTACATAGTAAAATTTGAATTTATTATAATTAAACAAAATATATATTTTAATTATTTAAATATTTTATTTTTTCATGTTATTAAATTATAAAACTCCATTTTATCAACAACTCCTTTTTAAAATCATCATTTCGGGGTGTTAACTATTTCATTTATCATGACTGTTTCAATACAGTAGTTCTATCCCTTGTAAATTAATATTTAATCCATCACCTCCATAATATTAATAATGACATAAATATAATATATATTCATCACATACACATTTATACTCATCTATATAGTTTATAGATATAAAAATTAATTACATCATTCAAGGAGATGGTAGACCGTACAAGCGCATGGACACTTACCATATTTTGATGGATGGAACAAAATAATGGTAAATATTAATAAAACATTATAGTATTATAATTATATCATATATGTAAAATATATTATTAATATTCTCTTTAATTACCACCCATCTAAAAAACATATGAAAAATGAATCACATCACATCGTGTAGGTGTGAGTCCACAAGCACGAACAGAAAGTGTTATCATTTTCCAAAGATTAGATATTATGTTGTTGTATTTGATATTATAATTATAGAAGTATAGTAAAGTCATAAATATCATATATACAAATTAATATCATCATAATACCCATCTATTGAAGATTGTGATGAAAGTTGAATTATATCGCATTGTGGAGATGGTAAGTTGTACTTGCGCATAAGAAATACTTTCACTTCTCATTTGATTGGAAGGAGAGTTTATAAAGAATTTTTTATGATAATAATAAAATATATTAATATTTAGGATAAATAGTCAATTATTTAATGTGAAATACTATTGATATATATGAGGTAAACAATAGTAGAAAAAAGATATTAAGTTAGGTGATTACCACTTTTTTAAAACCACTCCATTTGATATCCTATAAGTCTATAGGGTTGACTATAACTTCTACAATGTGTATAAAGAAGTCGATAATTTAAATTGTTATAGGTTGGTCAATCTATAATGATAAAATTTTTGTGAGTAACTGAGGTGTGAGAGAATAATAGAAGATCTCAAAAATTAAATTATAAAAAATTCATTCTTAATCCATATGCCTCCAAATAGAAATGAAATCATAAGTATGCATGAATGATGTTATATTTCTTAAAGGGTTGGAATATAATTAGGTAGATGTGATATTATAATTCTAGAAGAATTATTATTTAATAAATATAATATATAAACATTAGATCATCTTAATACCCATTAATAAATTATGGTAAATAAAAATGAATTGTATCACTATGTGGAGACGGTAAACTGTACATATACAAGTGTGATACTTTCACTTCTTGTTTGATGGTAATGTGGGTATATAATAGTGTTTTAATAATCATAATAAAATTTAGGATATTTAATTTTTTATTTTATAATAAATAACATAGATTTATACAAGGTAAAGAAGAGTATAAAATAATGTGATTGGGTAAGATGATTACCTCTTCTTTGAAGTGACTCCTGTAGATATACTTTAAAAGGCTCCATGGATAGTCTTCTATGAAGAAGATAACTACTAGAATGTGGATAAAGAAGTTTATAATGGAAATTGTCTTAATTGTTTTTATTGAAATATAATGATAAAATTTTTGTGAAGAAGTGAGGATGAGGTTCCCTTTTATAATTGAGGTGAGGGTGACTTTTGAATTGTTACAAAATATTAAATGATAATAAATTTATTCTCATTACTCATTCATGCAAATGGATATGGGTTTGAATATAAGGTAATATAGTGTTGTAATCCCATCCAACAGTAAAATTTATACATGTTTTGGTGTAATTATAAACCATATCAATTTGATTAATTATTTGTTAACCATTTTTATTTTAACTTCAACAACAAATTTTTCAATATTAAACTGTTCTATTTTTTACTTATAGGATGAAAATTTGACAATAAATAGAAGATTAATTAAATTTTATAACATATAATAACAACATTACAATATTTCAGGTTTTTTTAATTTTTAAAAAATTAAAAAAAATAAAAATTTGATATAATATCATGATTTTATATTTTGACACTATTTATTTATTTTAACTCAAAATACATACTAAAATAAAAGTAATTCCAATATAATGATTTAAAACAACTCTATTATTCCATATAGTTCATCAAAATTCATGGGTAACATTAATTCATTCAAATTATTTAACAATTAATATTTGATAATTATTTTTTTATATTTTATATTTTTATTGAGAAATACTACATCGATGTTTCATAAGAAATTATATTCACTATATAATTAATAAAAATTAAAAATAAATACATATCATGAAAATTATTTTATTGATATAAAAAAACAAACATTAAATTCATCCAGAACATAATTTTGTCCATATACGGATAAGTATGATATATTAAAACCAAAGAGAGTGATATTTCCTAACATTAATTTACTTAAATAATATATAATTCATTTTCATGGAAAAGTTTCCATTAAATGAACCATTTTAAAACCTGATGCTTTAAGGGTCAAATGAAATTCATTCAGTAAGAATTAGGATGAAAAATTACAACCTTATAATTTATTTTTTATCCAAATTAAACCGATTTGACCTTTCTTGAGGTGATAAATTTTACCACCATTAAAACTCATATTAATCAATATAAAAGGGGCCTAATTACAGAATTTTAACCTCGTAATAATAAATAGTTAATTAATTTTATATAATTCAAAATCTATAAATTTAAAAAACTAATTTAAATGTATGAACCCAAAATGAAACAAAAAATATTTTCTAGAAAAATTTTTTTTTGATCCATAAAACTATATTTATTATTATCTCACACCTAAAAATATTTGTTGAATGTTTGAAAAACCGGATAAAATAAATAATATATTTATTTATTTAAAATAATTATCAAATAATGATGAATTTAATTTATTAATAAAAATACATTGTGACCATCAATATAATTTTTAACAAAATAAATCACATTTATTTTAAAGAAAATTTTCTTTTAAATTATAATCCTTTGATAAGTGATGAATTCATATCATATATTTTTCATAATTAAGTGATTTCTATTCATACCCTCCAACCTAATGGATAAATGATAATAGGTGCATAATATATTGAACAAAGGCATGTGGTCAACCTAAATTCAATAGAATGTGTAACACATTATATAGAATAATTCAAAATATTTATTGAGAAATATTTCCTAAATACTCTCAGGGTTTTATAGAATCATTTTAGATTCCATTCATGGAAAAAATGGTCATGAAAATAAATATTCTGAATGCATAATTCACATTTCTAAAATTTCTCGTATAACCCTTTTCTTATATGTATATGAGGAATAACATAAAAATTATATTAATGGTCTTTATATGTCATAGTTTACAAAAACATATTAGCAAAAAATACCACAAAACATTTATCCTGACATTCTATCAATAATGTTTTCATTATATCCATGAAAATATATGGTGAATTAGTCAATCCAAATGAAAATACTGTAATCTCATTATCTCAATACCTCATAAATTTTTTTTTCATCAAAATGTGTTCCCTATTAACTCTAAATTGATGATACCCCGAGCGAAGGTCAATCATTGAAAAATATCTATATCTATGAATTTGATCAAATAAGTCATCAGTGTGAGCTAAGGAAAATTTTTATTTATTATAATAGAATTGTTTTTCTTATAGTCAATGCACAACATCATAGATATATATTTCTTTATAATTAAAATAACCATGCCTCTCTAAGGTGAAACTCTAGGGAGTATAAACACCTCATAAAAATTTCCTCTAATAGTTTCATAAATTACAATAATTTTATAGCTTATTTTTAATATGCTGTATTTGATATTAGTCTTCTATCAGGTATTAAATAAATTGAAATATAATCTTCAGGATCTGGTGTATTTCCATGTAATTACATAGGAAATAAATTAGTGTATTATAGTATAATAGAGACATTCTTAATTTGAAGATTAACGTTTCCATCCATAGATTGTGTCTACTCTTCTTTACCAACAATCTAATTCTTATGAGATTTTGGGGGTGGTTTGGACATGGATATTATGTTGATGTATTCCCCTATGATTGGGAATTCCAAATATTCATCAATAATCATAATTTCCTTCTCTTTGAAATAAATTTTTTTGCATTATTTTGAAATATAGTATATTCCAAGGATTATATCAAAATAAACCATAGGTATAATAATGATTTCATAAAATAGAGAACATTTATGTTTTATAATGAGAATTTAATGACACATACTTATTATTGTGAGAATTATACTTTCAGGCTTGACTAATAACTTACTTCTATAGGTGGTAGGAAAATATATCATTTTCATGGAAAAAATTGATGATATAAATGAGTGTAAAGATCCAAAATAAAGTAATGAATTAGCTACATTTTTGGGAAATGATTAAACTATGTCCCAAAAAATAATTATATAATTAAACCTCAACTATTGTGATCGCATAATATTGGCCTTTCTATCATGGAATTTTATCTGGAAAATTTCTATAATGTTTGGGACATTCAATTTCATAGTGTCCCATCTTCATACAGTTGAATAATTTTTCATTGTCACATTTTTTATACCCTAGAAATCATGACCATGATGGAATTTCTCTCTAAACTTGTTGAAAAATAAAATTCCCTAAAAGTATGTTCTATAGTGTTTCTTTAAATATTTAATGTAAAATAGAAATTTCACTCCACCCATCATCACTTTTTTCACATTTGCTTTTACATATTTCTAAAAAACACATTTATTTTCATATTTCCCTTCAAAATAATTATACATGGAAAATTATTTCTCTATATTGATAGAACATGATACTATATCCTCATATAGTGAGAAGTTTTAGAATACTAATTCCCTTCAATAGATTTCTTTATGACCATCAAAGAAACAACTGATATTTCCCTTTGTATTATGAACATAGTTCACATCATGTATTTATAACAGTGTAATGTTGGATTCATACAGAGAAACATTTTAATCTTCCTTTTTTCTAATACTTAGGAATAGTCTCTCTATATCATATCATTTCCATGGATAAAAATATTTTTCAAAGAAAAGTACGCAAAAATACTTTTATACCATGTTTGATATTTCCTCCTCATCCTAATACTTTTTATTCAATGAACACAATAGATAAACATCCCTAGATAGGTGATAAAATTACATAATAACTTTCTCCCTCCCATTACTTACCAATGTGGGAAATATCATCTATATGGATGTTATCCATTATTCAAATACAAATGGATTCATAATTCCATTAAATGATGGATGTTTCTGACATATAATTTTGTTCTAACATTGTAAAACCATATTTTCAATATTTATGATGATACATATGAGTTTGATAATTGGTATTGACTTGAGCCAACTACCCTACTTTTTTTATAATTTGTTAAGATCAAGAAATGTCTCCAACTCTATATTTATTATCCTTCTCAAGGGGAAATAACTTCATGGATGAAGTATATTGATACGATTTCTATTTCTTACTATCAGTTCTATTTCAAAAAAGTTTAATTAACTAGATTAGATAATTAAATTTGTAATCATAATGTATAATTTCAAAAATAGTAAAACAATTTATAAAAATATTAAAATTTCTTGTATACCTAATATCAAAATTATAAAAATGGATTCCTTTTGAATATTAAAAAATATATTTTTTCATATATTTCATAATGTTTGTAACACCCCGACCCTAGTTACCCAGAGTCTGTGCATTATTACATTACATTGGCATGATCACAAGAAAGATCAAATCTCGAAAGGCCGATTGGTTTAGTAGCCTTGGAAACACTAGATATATTCATAAAGTTTTACATTACATCAAAAAGTGAAAAACTACTACAACAACATAGTCTCCATATTCCACACTCATATCCCCACATACTATCCCTACAGGTCATTCATAACTTACTTCTTCACATCCTGGGAAAAATAAATCATAGAAAAGGGGTGAGCTCAAATGCCCAGTAAGGATAACAATATAGTGGAAAATTTCATAAATAAGCATAATCATTCAAGGCAATGTATAACTAAAACAAAAGCCTTTTAAAATTGAACTTCAACATAGTATGGCAACAGAAAAATGAAATAATTCCATTTACTTATTCACATGGATATTCTACTAATCGAATAATCACATGAAATATCAATAACCACTTTCATAATGATGGAATGCATAATTCCAGAATATCATAACCACATAGCCAAGGCCTCATGCCAAGACTACAAATAATATTTTGTCAAGGCCTTGTGCCAGGACACTAGTTTGTCTCCTGAGACCTACCGATGCATCGAGGAGCTATAGCGGGCTCCACCCATCACATATTAAGTCCAATGCATTCCCATATGAAAAGGTTTAAACATAACATAAACATTCGTATTAAAACTAGCATACGAAATGTCAATACTTTCACCATAAACCATGAATGGTATAAAAATAGCATATCCACAGTCAAACATATCACAAAACCTTCAATACAACATAGAAGTTTTGTATCATAATAAATCTACTTCAAATAAGCGTAAAATCCATCAAAGGATGTTGACATAGATGAAATCAAAACTCTTTTTAGATAAATATATATTTCTATTTTGAAATCATTTAAGAGTCATATTTTTATAAAATAAAACATTTTCTTTGAAAATATTCTTATAAGCTTGTAAGGGAAGTTTTGACGATTTTATAACGGTGGAAAATAGCCGCACCCGCCGTATAAGTTAAAAAACTTTCTTACCTTAATTTTGTCGAAAAGGTTAAAAAGCACCTTGTTTGGAAAACGACGGAAAGATTTATTTATAAACCTCTTATAAAAAGTCTAACAAGGGTATAAATGACTTTAACCCATACTCTTGTAAATAGTAAATTTTTTTTGAAATACATTTTTAAGAAACATGGATGTGGATGATAAAGAGATCCCAGTAGATTATTACGTACAAACAACCTCAGATAATGAAGAGATTGTGAAATAACCCTTACCTTGTACTTTTCCTAGGTTGGGGTAGGATATCCTCCTATATAATGGTGAAATAATTGTTATTAAATTATACAAGAATCATATATATTAATATGATGTCATATATTATCTTTTAACATTGATTTGTTAATAATATCTTTGAATTATCATCGTTTCGGGTGTTAACTTACTCATTTTCTTTTATATATTTTGTTACATAAGCCGTGTTTGTTATGGATAGGTTGTATCTTATTCATATCTAGAATGATATCAAGTCCTTAAACATCATTTTTAAATCATCAAATGTAATTATACTTTAATGGATACGATGGAGAATGAATCTCATCGCATTCGTGGAGACGGTAGTCCGTACGTACGCACGAGCGACAATATCATTCTTTTGATATTAAAATAATATATAAATGGATGGTATATCATATATACGGAATCATTAACATGTTATATTTATTATTTACATGAGTTGCACATCATTATTATACCCATCCAAATAATAATATATTGAATAACAATTACACCATGATGTGGAGATGGTAAGTCGTACGTACACACGTATGGTGACATATTATTCAAAGGGTGGATAGAATACTGAATATGGTTGTACCATATTTATAATAACATCACAGTATATATAAGATACTGGAGTTATTATTTGAGAATGGTAATAAAAGAGAAAGAAGAAGTGGAAGAAGAAAGGAACTTGAAAAGGGGTGGTGAAAACATTACCTCTTCTTCGGGTTCTTCCTTTTGATTTGATCAAAAGGGCTCCATAGGATGGCTTTCTGATCAAACTAAGGCCTCTAGGTTGTAGTGAGGGAAGTTGGGAGAGTATTTGAGCAGATTTTGGCCGAACAAAAAAGATTTTAAGGTGTGAAGAAATGAGAAGGATGAGTTCCCTTTTATAAGAGGGGTGAGGGGCACCTTTGGAAAATCTAGAAATATTAATTTATAATAAATTCATATTCGGTTTCTAATGGCTCCGAAGTTGATTATTCAAAGTTTAAGGTGGGGATAGGTCAAAAACCATTCAACCAATAGAATTTAGACAGGTTTGGGTTACTATATTAACCTTATCTTTTAGTTTTAACTTTTAGTTAATTAGTTTGACATTTACCATGTCACTTTGTATTTTTATAATATATAGTTAATAAACTTACTATATACATCCAAGCGACCCCCAAGTGGTCCATTAATGATGATCCTATCATAATATAAGTCTCTTGGCCGAACATTAGATTTTTAGGAATTTAATATCAATTAATAATATAATATTTGTATAAAAACTATTTTATGTCAATTTTGACACTATTCAAGAATTGATTTTTGTGAAAATCATAACAGAATGATTACTTCGAACAAAGTTAATTGAATCAATCCTAACATGTCCCATTAACCTATAAAATTAGTGTAATTCCTAAAAAGTCTCAAATTATATTTATTTGTGTATTTATAATATCATTATTTTAATTTTCCACTATTATGGTAATTACTGCATCATCATTGTGTCATAAGTAAACTAAATTATTTAAAGTCTAAAAATTATAAATAAAATATAATTATGTATTAAATCTTATTATCCTTCTAATGAATACTTAAAATCGAATTTATCTTATGAATAACCCTATATTAAAATTTTTTTAGTAAATAAACTTTGATTTTAACTCTTTAAACTCTTCTTTGAATTAAATAATAATAAATGTCCTAATCTAATCCAAGTGGACCTAAATGATAATATTTTATTTGTAAGTCTGTTTTGGTCGAGATACACTTGTCCAATAGAATTAGGACATGTGTTAGGGTAATATTAATATCATTTTTACCCTTAATTACCCTATTTACTTTTAATCGTGGTAAATAAAAGTAAAAAGTTACTATTCACCAAAAATTATTATCATCTCATTGAACAACATTTTACTTCTTGATATTAACCGTGTCTCTCGGATTTTCGAAATTCTATTCACAGAAGTGGTAAAATTATGTTTTATGAAAAATTCAGTTTTTTAACTACCACGTAGTAGTTTCACTATTTATCAAAAATTGAAGTCTTTCAGAACAATGCGAAAATTTTACCCCAAGCTATAATTGATATTCCAAATTCAAAAATGATGTCTATTTTACAAAATTACAAACATATAAGTTGAATTAAATAATTTTATAATTAATTCCCACTGTCACAACAAATAGCGTGTTTTTAAGAAACAATATATATCAAAAGATTGATAATTGTTTATGTCCAATTTCAAAGTAAAATCAATTCTAATGAACACCATTGGATAAAATGGTAAAAATATATTCTAATTATACTTTAAAACCACTCAATAATATGATTTATCACTATAAATTATTTTGATTAAAAAATTTGTTTTTAAGTATTTTTTACTATTCATAAAAATTCGAAGTTCTCCGAAAAATAACAAAAATTCAACATAGGATAATTTCGATATTCCGAATCCAAAAATGAAGTCCATTTTGAAATATAAAATATATATATTTTAAAAAAGTAGTTATTACTATTCATAACGACTAGTTTGATTGGTTGTGGTGTGTTAGAACTCGATGTTGCGTACAACACACGCTATCACATTATTCAAAGAGAAGCGTATCATAGAAGCTTGGGGTGTTACATTATCCCCTCCTTCAAATAATTTCATCCTCGAAATTTCTAGAATAGTTATCACATGAAATTACTCAGGTGGTTATTCACCATAAGTTCCTTGGGTTCCCACGTTGCCTCTTCCATCTTATGGTTTCTTCGAAAAACTTTTACCAGACGCGTCATCCGGTTTCTTAGTACTTGTTCTCTCGTATCAAGAATCCTGACGGGCTCTTCACAATAGGATAGATCAGGTTCTAGTTCTAATTCCTCATATGTGAGTACATGCATTGGGTTAGGCATGTATTTCCTCAACAGAAATACGTGGAACACATCGTGAACTATGGAGAGACTTGGCGACATTGCCAATCGGTAATCCACAACCCCAATTCGTTCTAGAATTTCGAAGGGTCTGATATACCTGGGACTCAATTTACCTTTCTTACCAAAACGTATGGATCCCTTCCATGGAGATACCTTCAGGAAAACATGATCACCGAATTGAAATTCCAAATCCTTCCTTCGATTATCGGTATAGCTCTTCTGCCTACTTTGAGCTGCTTTGATGTGATTTTGGATTACCTTCACCTTTTCCACCGTTTCCTCCACCAGTTATGGGCCTAAAAGTTTTCTTTCACCAACGTCATCCCAACAAGTTGGTGTACGACATCTCTTTCCGTATAATGCTTCATATGGTGCCATCTGAATACTCGAATGGAAGCTATTGTTATAGGAAAATTCTACCAGAGGTAAATATTGATCCCACATACCCTGAAAGTCAAGTGAGCAAGATCTCAACATGTCTTATAAGGTTTGACTAGTCCGTTCTGATTGTCCGTCTGTCTAAGGGTGGTAATCAGTGCTCAAATGATGTTCAGTATCCAAGGATTTCTGAAGACTTTTCCAGAATCTTGAAGTAAAACGGGGATCACGATCAGAAACAATCGATAGGGGTACTCCATGAAGTCTCACAACTACATTAATATATAGTTTTTCTAGATGTTCCAGGGGTAGATCTTATCTTATAGCAAGATAATGTGCTGACTTGGTAAGACGATCAACAATAACCCATATTGCATCGTTCCTTCTAGGAGTCTTTGGTAGCCCCATGACAAAGTCCATCGTAATATTGTCCCATTTCCACTCAAGTATGGGAAGAGGTTGCATGACTCCTCCAGGCTATTGCCTTCCAGCTTTCACTTGTTGACAAACCATACATCTTGACACAAAATCAGCAATCTCCCTCTTCATGTTGTCCCACCAAAAATATTCCTTCAAATCTCTATACATTTTGGTGCTCCCAGGGTGAATAGAGAAATTGGAACTATGAGCATCATCCAGCAATTCCCTTTTTAGATCAGGTATATCGGGAACACAAAGTCTCTTCCCAAATTTAAAAATTCCATCTTCATACACAAATTCTCTCAGTCTCCCACCATTCACAGCTTTAATCATCTTTTGAAATTCTTCATCATCGGTCTGAGAACTCTTAATCCTTTCTATTAAAGATGGTTTTGCAACCATTTGAAAAATCATTGTTGTTTCACATTCCCTGGTTATTACCATGTCCATCTTCACTAGATCCATCAAAATTGGATCCCTTTCAATTCTCACCACGTTCAAAACTCCATGGTCTTTTCTCCTCAAAGCATCTTCCACCTTGTTTTCTTTCCCTAGGTGGTAGTGTATCGTACAATCATAATCCTTGAGTAATTCAAGCCATCTCCTTTGCCTCATGTTGAGTTCTTTTTGTGAGAAAATATACTTCAAACTCTTGTGATCAGTATAAATCTCACATTTTTCACCATAGAGGTAGTGCCTCCATAACTTCAATGAAAATATCACAGCTTCTAACTCGAGATCATGGGTAGGATAGTTTTGTTAATGAATTTTCAACTGTCGTGATGCATAGGCAATAACCCTATCATTCTGCATAAGGACACAACCAAGTCCTTTCTTCGATACATCACTATAAATAACGAACCCATCATTCCCCAATGGTAGAGTCAATATAGGAGAATTGACTAATCTTCTATTCAGTTCTTCAAAACATTCTTCACACTCTTTCGTCCAAACAAATTTAACACCTTTACGTGTGAACTTCATTAATGGGTTAGCCAATCGGGAAAAATTCTGGACGAAATGTCGATAATAACCTACCAAACCAATAAAACTACGTACCTCAGTTATACTCGTAGGTTCTGGCCATTCTTGGATCTCCTTGGTCTTAGAAGGATCAACAGAGATTCCATCTTTAGAGACAATATGGCCAAGAAAATAAATCTCATCAAGCCAGAATTCACAATTGCTAAACTTCCCATATAATTCATGTCTTCTCAGAGTCTTCAGGATAATGTGCAAGTGATTTTCATGATCTTCGTAGCATTTGGAGTATACCAAGATTTCATTAATAAATACCACCACAAATTCATCAAGATACTCCTTGAAAACTCTATTCATCAGATCCATGAACACAGAGGGTGCATTAGTCAATCCAAAAGGCATTACAGTAAACTCGTAATGCCCGTACCTGGTTCGAAATGTTGTCTTCGGAATGTCTTCCTTCCTCACACACAACTGATGGTATCCAGATCGAAGGTCAATCTTTGAAAAGTATTGAGCTCCATGCAGTTGGTCAAATAAATCATCAATGCATGGTAGGGGATACTTTTTCTTTATTGTTATAGCATTGATATCCCTGTAGTCGATACAAATCCTCATAGATCCGTCTTTCTTTTAAACAAAAATACCAGGGGCTCTCCATGGAGAAAAACTAGGGAGAATAAATCCCTTATTACTCAATTCCTCTAGTTGTTTCTTTAGTTCAACTAATTCTACAGTGGCCATTCTATAAGGGGTCTTTGATATAGGCTTTGATCCAGGAATTAAATCAATGGAAAACTCAACTTCTCGTTATGGAGGATGTCCAGGTAAATCTTTCGGAAATACGTCTACAAATTCTTTCACAACAGGTACATCCTCTATTTGAACATTCCTTTCCTCACCCATAGTTATTTCATTCTCTTCCTCCCCAATAATTGAATTTAGTTGAGCTACTGGGGGTGGATCTAAATAAGAATTAGGTGGTGACGATTATGCTCTAAAGATAAGGTGTTCTTTATCATTATCATCATGAATCGTAACCTCTTTCTTATTACAATAAATCTTCGCATCATAGTCCAAAAGCCAGTCCATACTGAGGATTATATCAAACTCAATCATAGGTATGACGATGAGATCTGCAGATAACGAACATTTATGTGCTCTAATGGGGTCTGATTCACAAAACTTTGTTGCAATGATACTTCCCTTAGGAGTTTTAAATGACAACTCCCTTGTTAAATCAAATTGGAAATATCTAATTTTATTAGAAAACTTGGAAGATATGAAACAATGAGATGATACAGAAGCAAATAATGCATTTTATAAACTTGAGGAAACAATTAAATTACCTGCCACCACGTCTTTCGGAGCATCTACCTCAGCAGTAGTGATAGCATAAGCCTGGCCTTGATCCCCTGGCCTTTTCTGAGGTAAGTTCTCCTGAAGCTTAGGACATTCATCTGCATAATGGCCCATCTCCCTGCAATTGTAGCACTGAACATTGGTAGCTTCATTCGTCCCTTTGCAATCACGAGTTTGGTGGAATTTTTCACCACATTTGTAACAGACGCTCATTCCCGTCAAGAAATTACCGGGGTGTTTCTTCCCACATTTACCACAGGATGGATATTAATCCTTTCCCTTCTTCCCCTTATTTCCATTCCCAGATTGATCAGCAGGCCTCTTCTTCTCTTTCTTTGCTTTAAAGTCATAAGACGTAGAGAATTCTTTTTCGGTCTTGATAGCACATGAGAAAATGTCTTCATATGACGAGAAGGATTTTGAGACTAATGCTCGATGGAGAAATGGTTTAAACCGATCAAAGAAACGATCAATCTTTCTTCTTGGGTTACGTATATAATCACCAGCATACCTTTATAACCTTGTAAAGTTAGCCTCATACTTTGTGACATTCTCATCCTCCTTCTGTCTCAGACTTAGAAATTGACTTTCCATATCTACTCGATGGTCACGAGGAAAGTATTTTTCTAAAAACATATCTTTAAACACCCTCCATTCCATATTTGATACTTCATAATCTTCCTTCATATTTTGAATCAATGACCACCATTGATCAGCATCTCTAGTGAGGCGGTAAGCTGCCATGATAATTTTTTTCCCTTTCACTACTCCCCAAAGCCTGAAATATTTTCTCTAGGGAAAATATACATTGCTTAGCTACTAAGGGATTTGTACTCCCATTGAACGTTGGTGGTTGTTGCCTCATGAATCGATCTAACATTGATCCTCCACGCTGCGGATCAGGGTGCTCCATACGGGTAAGGTTATTATTCATAACCTGAGTCAGTTTTCCCAGTATGGTGATTAGTTGATCGGCACCAGTTGCATCACCATATCCACTATAATTATCTTGAGCAGGAGGGAAATCCCTACATTGAGTGCATGCATTGATACAGTTTCCATTTCTTCTACTAGGCGCCATTTCTAAACAATGGCATAAACTAGATCAGTTTATGAATCAAAATACATAATCTCATACTTATAAAACACTTAACATAAATTGAACTATTTATGGATATAATCCGTAATCATAATAATATTTTCTTTGAGGATGTATATACTCATAAACCCTTCATAATGATTTGTAAAGAAGATGAAAGTTATCCTAAGCATATCCCCCGGGAGTGTCGTAACCAAGAGTGCAGCAAGGCCCGTTGTCGTGCACCAGTTCCCGTTCGAGTCTAGCTCAAAGCGGTGTTTTCGGGTTTTACCCCTAGGTACATCTGTACCAGAGCCGCTTCTACCTGCTCGTATCCAGACATGGATGTATTGCTCGGAAAACTCACAAAATCTCTACAATACCAAAATTCTAGGAAGTTCTTCTATACTAATCCTCAAAGTTCATCTTAGGTCTATGTGCTCTAATCAGATTTTATCTAAATCTAGCTTCTAAGGTTTGTACTAAACTTCCTCTGATACCAACTGTAACGCCCCAACCCTAATTACCCAGAGTTGGTGCATTATTACATTACATTGGAATGATCAAAAGAATGATCAAATCTCGAAGGACCGATTGGTTTAGTAGCCTTGGAAACACAAGATATATTCATATTTTTTTACATTACATCACAAAGTGAAAAACTACTACAAAAACATAGTCTCCATATTCCACACTCATATCCCCACATACTATCCCTGCAGGTCATTCATAACTTACTTCTTCACATCCTGGGAAAAATACAACATAGAAAAGGGGTGAGCTCAAATTCCCAGTAAGGATAACAATATAGCAGAAACTTTCAAAAATAAACACAAACATTTAAGGCAATGTACAACTAAAACAAAAGCCTTTTAATCTTGAACTTCAACATAGTATGGAAAAAGAAAAATGAAATAATTCTATTTACTTATTCACATGGATATTCTACTAATCGAATAATCACATGCAATATCAATAACCACTTTCATAATTATGGAATGCATAATACCAGACTATCATAACCACATAGCCAAGGCCTCGTGCCAAGACTACAAATAAGATTTTGTCAGGGCCTTGTGCCAAGATTCTAGTTTGTCTCATGAGACCTACCGATGCATCGAGGATCTATAGCGGGCTCCACCCATCACATATTAAGTCCAATGTATTCCCATATGAAAAGGTTTAAACATAACATAAACATTCGTATTAAAACTAGCATACAAAATGTCAATACATTCACCATAAACCATGAATGATATAAAAATAGGACATCCACAGTCAAACATATCACAAAATCATTAATACAATATAGAAGTTTTGTATCATAATAAATCAACTTCAAATAAGCGTAAAATCTATCAAAGGATGTTGACATAGATGAAATCAAAACTCTTTTTAGAGAAATATCTCTTTCTATTTTTAAATCATTTAAGAGTCATATGTTTATAAAATAACACATTTTCTTTGAAAATATTCTTATAAGATTGTAAGGGAAGCTTCGACGATTTTATAACGGTGGAAAATAGCCGCACCCGCCATATAAGTTAAAAAAAACATTCTTACCTTAATTTTGTCGAAAAGGTTAAAAAGAACCTTGTTTGGAAAACGATGGAAAGATTCTTTTATAAACCTCTTATAAAAAGTCAAACAAGGGTATAAATGACTTTATCCCATATTTTTGTAAATAGTAAAAACGTTTTGAAATACATTTTTAAGAAACATGGATGTGGATGATAAAGAGATCCCAGTATATTATTACGTATAAACAATCTCGGATAATGAAGAAATTGTGAAATAACCCTTACCTTGTACTTTTCCTTGGTTGGGGTACGTTAACCTCCTGTATAATGGTGAAATAATTGTTATTAAATTATACAAGAATCATATATATTAATATGATATCATATATTATCTTATAACATTGATTTGCTAATAATATCGTTGAATTATCGTCGTTTCGGGTGTTAACTTACTCGTTTTATTTTATATGTTTTGTTACATAAGCCGTGTTTTTTATGGATAGGTTGTATCTTATTTATATACAGAATGATATAAAGTCCTTAAACATCATTTTTAAATCATCAAATGATAATTATAATTTAATGGATACGATGGAGGATGAATCTCATCGCGTTCGTGGAGACGGTAGTCCGTACGTACGCACGAGCGACAATATCACTCTTTTGATATTAAAATAATATATAAATGGATGGTATATCATATATACAGAATCATTAACATGTTATATTTATTATTTACATGAGTTACACATCATTATTACACCCATCCAAATAATAATATATTGAATCACAATTACACCACGACGTGGAGACGGTAAGCCGTACATACGCACGTATAGTGACATATTATTCAAAGGGTGGATAGAATAATGAATATGGTTGTACCATATTTATAATAACATCACAGTATATATAATATACTGGAGTTATTATTTTAGAATGGTAATAACAAAGAAAGAAGAAGTGGAAGAACAAAGGAACTTGAAAAGGGGTGGTGAAAACATTACCTCTTCTTCGGGTTCTTCCTTTTGATTTGATCAAAAGGGCTTCTTAGGTTGGCTTTCTGATCAAACTAAGGCCGCTAGGTTGTATTGGGGAAGTTGGGAGAGTATTTGGGCAGATTTTGGCCGAACCAAAAAGCATTGAAGGTGTGAAGAAATGAGAAGGAGGAGTGCCCTTTTATAAGAGGGGTGAGGGGCACCTTTGGAAAAGCTAGAAATATTAATTTATAATAAATTCATATTCGGTTTCTAATGGCTCCAAAGTTAATTATTCAAAGGTTAAGGTGGGGATAGGTGGAAAACCATTCAACCAATAGAATTTAGACAGGTTTGGGTTACTATATTAACCTTATCTTTTAGTTTTAACTCTTAGTTAATTAGTTTGACATTTACCATGTCACTTTGTACTTTTATAATATATAGTTAATAAACTTACAATATACATCCAGGAGACCCACAAGTGGTCCATTAATGATGAGACTATCATGATATAAGTCTCTTGGCCGAACCTTAGATTTTTATGAATTTAATATCAATTAATAATGTAATATTTGTTTTAAAAACACTTTTATGTCAATTTTGACACTATTCAATAATTGATTTTTGTAAAAATCATAAAAGAATTATTACTTAGAGAAAAGTAAATTGAATCAATCCTAACATGTCATATTAACCTATAAAATTAGTGTAATTCCTAAAAAGTCTCAAATTATATTTATTTGTGTATTTATAATATCATTTATTTTAATTTTTCACTATTATGGTAATTACTGCATCATCATTGTTTCATAAGTAAATTAAATTATATATAGTCTAAAAACTATAAATAAAATATCCTTATGTAGTAAATATTATTATAATTCTAATGAATATTTAAAATCGAATTTATCTTATGTATAACACTATATTAAAAATGTTTTAGTAAATAAACTTTGATTTTAACTCTTTTATCTCTTCTTTGAATTAAATAATAATAAATGACCTAATCTAATCCAAGTGTACCTAAATGATAATATTTTATTCCTAAGGCTGTTTTGGTCTAGATAAAATTGTCCAATATAATTAGGACATGTGTTAGGGTAATATTAATATCATTTTTACCCTTAATTTCCCTATTTACTTTTAACCGTGGTAAATAAAAGTAAAAAGTTACTATTCACCAAAAATTATTTTCATATCATTGAACCACATTTTACTTCTTGATATTAACCGTGTCTCTTGGATTTTCGAAATTCCATTCACAGAAGTGATAAAATTACGTTTTATGAAAAATTCAGTTTTTTAACTACCACTTAGTAGTTTCACTATTCATCAAAAATTGAAGTTTTTTTAGAACAATGCCAAAATTTCACCCTAAGATATAATTGATATTCTGAATTAAAAAATGATGTCTATTTTAAAAAATTCCAAACATATAAGTTTTATTAATTAATTTTATAATTAATTCCCGCTGTCACAACAAATAGCATGTTTTTAAGAAACAATATATATCAAAAGATTGATAATTGTTTATGTCCAATTTCAAAGTAAAATCAATTCTAATGAACAAAATTGGATAAAATGGTAAAAATATATTCTAATTGTACTTTAAAACCACTCAATAATATAATTTATCACTATAAGTTATTTTGATTAAAAAAGTTTTTTTTAAGTATTTTTCACTATTCATAAAAATTGGAAGTTCTCAGAAAAATACCAAAAATTCAACTTAGGATAATTTCGATATTATGAATCCAAAAATGAAGTCCATTTTTAAATATAAAATATATATAATTTCAAAAAGTAGGTATTACTATTCATAACAGCTAGTTTGATTGGTTGTGGTGTGTTACAACTCGATGTTGCGTACAACACACGCTATCACATTATTCAAAGAGAAGTGTACCGTATAAGCTTGGGGTGTTATAATGTTTTTAAGAATAATGTGGTCTAACCTATGTATATTACCTGAGAGTGTTAAAATAGGTGTTTATAATGGCCCATTATCATTCACGATGTGATTATTGAGTCAAAACCTGATGCTCCCTTTTCTGAGGTGTTACCCCAAGTTACTACTATTCTAAAGATAAATCCACCTATAGTATCTATACAATGATGTAATTCTAGTAAAATCACATAATTTCTACGTTTAAAAAACAATAGGATAATATCCTACTCTTTGACTTATCCTCAAATTCAATAACAATGTTATACTCCCTAATCTATATTTTCATAAATTTTGTTCACTAGGTTTCTACTAAATTTTTTTTTGTTATAGACTATAAAGAGCACAACCCTAGTATCCCTGAATCAAGTGTTACATTATTACATTGGTATTAGGTACAAGAAAATGCATCATAATTGACCAAATAGTGTAATGGTGTTGGGAACCTAGATACGTACATGTATCTCACATTATAATTGAAAACCAAAAATAATACACAATAGTATCCTTGAGTACACATTATTTAATTTTGCGTATCCCTACTTATAAATTAGTGTATGATTCCTAGAATCTATAGGAAAGTAATCATATGAAAGCGGTGATCTCATATTCTTAGGAATGTTATGCATACAATGGATGATATCAATAATTATTAAATAATAATCAATATATAAATTTATATATCTAATAATAATTTTCATTTAGTCAATAACTTAAACCTAAAGAATAATATGTAAATAATAAATAATGATCAAATAATGCCATATAAGTAATCAAATTGTCATTTAATTTATCAATGAAAATAATAACTAATAAAATATTCAAATGTATATCCTTAAATAGTCTCATAATTAGTGAATTAATAACAATGTAAATCATAAAAATACCTTCAGGGAGTTATGCCAAGACATCTTAGATAAATTCTTAAGGACTTAGTTAAATACCTTAGCCACACTACTATAAAAATAGGCTTTATCATCCATCAAAATGGGCATTAATATCACTAAAAAAGAACTGTAAAGCTCAATGATAAGAGGGGGGTACCCTTTATGAGCACTAAAAAAGTGCTCACAAAGGGTTCCTTTATCTGTGCTTGTTTAGCGCCGATAAAGGCTCCCTTTCTCAGAACTTTTTTATCCCTGATAAATGCCCTACCTACTATAACATGAAATTCAGTATTAGAACACCCAAATAAAACCTACAAAATAAAATCATGATATCAAACAAGGAGTTCAAACAGATAAAATATGGAGTGGTAGTCAATTTGGGATCAATGGATTGGAAAAAATCTATACCTAATGTTATGTAATAATTATTCATTAAGATTATCAAATGGTACCATTAAATACTATATTTTCTAAATGATATCTTACATTGCCTTAGATAAAAAATATAGCATGAGTTCCATGTCACGACCTTAAGAAAACTTTTATTAGGGCGTGAATGCAAGTTATTCATTATTTTTTTTGTGGTTAAGATTCCTGTTAATCTTTTATATGAAATTTTTTTATTGATTTTGAGTTCCTTTTGGGACATGTTGCCTAAATAATTAGAGAGTTTCCCATATAGATTCTTCATGGTAGATGGATTTGGGTGATTCTTGGGACACTTAAGGAAATGTGTTCTTTTGGTTGATCCCTTTATCTTATGGTGTGTTTTCTTCTTTTCATGCCATTTATAGAATTTATAAATTGTGCGGAGATATATGATTCTTCATTGTCTGTCCTAGACTCCTGATTAGTAGTCATGTAGTGCTTTTATTGGGGTACAAAATTTATAAGAACCTATGTGGTTACACTTTCATGGGGAATTTTCTTATCCATTTTGAACTTTTATTGTTTTACATACATAGGAAAAGGATAGGTTGTATGAATCCAAGTAAAAACCATGCAACAAACCTTTTTGAGGGAGTTGTTAGGAAAACAAGTTGTTCACTATTAAGAGAAACCATGTGGTATGGATCTATAGTTTAACTAAGTCATTTTGAATGATTGGAACACGATTATTTAACTATTTTTCCAAACTATGTAGAAGAGGGGTTCTTATCCAATGACTCCCAAAAAGATGGTGAATAGTTTGGAAAACTGCCTAACTTGACCATGAATGTTGTTGATAATATGACATAATTTAAAGTATTTCAACCTATTTTCTCCTATACCCTTCTTGAAACTTAGTCTAATATCCCTTTATCTTGAAAATTTATCCAATTTAAATCCTCTATTCTTTTTTCATAACCTTTCATTCTTCTCCCTGTCCCTTTCCTCTTTGTTTTCACCCCTCACCATGAACTATAGGGAGAAAGGATTATATTTAGGATGTGTGATGAATTATTAATGGGGTTTTATTGTATAAGGACTACTTAAGAATCTATGAGGCCATTCTAAGTGTATTATGTCATCGGTAATGGCTTTTTGATTGTTTTCCGTACGTCAGTGGTTTTTTTCACATAAAAATTATGTCAATTTTAAACAAAAGAGAGACACTATTAGTGATACGTGTCACAACGTGCCTTGTATTGAAGTGGGGTTGACTCTTAAAAGTCAAAAATGACCCATGGATCATTTTAATAATGAATCAACATAATCCAAATGTGTTTGGTCATTTTTCTGTATGTCATTTGTTGTTTTTACTTAAAATTCTATCCATTTTAAACAAAAGAGAGACACTTTGAGTGATATCGGCCACAATGTGCTTTCTATTGAGGCAAGATTTATTCTCACACATCAAAAATGATCCCTGAATCATTGGACTAATTTATCAACACAATAAGAATGTGTTTCATCGGTTTTCCGTATGTTAGTTGTTGTTTTCACTTAAAATTCTGTCCATTTTAACCACAAGAGAGAAACTTTGAGTGATACTGGCCACACCATGCCTCATATTGTGTAGGGGTTGAATATTACACATAAACAATGACTGATGGATCATTATAATAAATTATAAACACAATATGTATGCGTTTGGCCAGTTTTCCATATGTCAGTTTTTGTTTTAACTTAAAAATTATGTCCATTTTAAACAAATGAGAGACACATTGAGTGATACTGGCCACACCATGCCTCGGATTGAGGAGGGGTTGACTATTAAACATCAAAAAGGACTCATGGATCATTTTTCTAAATTATAAACATAATCTGAATGTTTTTGGTTATTTTTTCATATGTTAGTTGTTGTTTTCACTTAAAAATTACTTCCATTTTTAACAAAAGAGATACACTTTGAGTGATACTGACCACACCGTGACTTGGATTGCAAACGGGTTAACTCTTACACATCATAAATGACCCATGGATATTTCTCATAAGTATCAACACAATCCTAATGATTTTTGTTAGTTTTACAAATGTTAGTTGTTGTTTTCACTTAAAAATTATGTCCATTTTAAACAAAAGAGAGACACTTTGAGTGATACCAGCCACATCGTGCCTCGAATTGAGGCGGGGTTGAATAGTAAATGTCTCTAATGACCCATGGATCGTTGGCCTAATGTATCAACACAATACTAATGCATTTGGTCGGTTTTCCATATGTTAGTGGTCATTTTCACTTAAAAATTATATCCAATTTAAACAAAAGAGAGATACTTTGAGTGATACTGGCCACACTATTCCTTGGAATGAGGCAAGGTTGACTCGTACACATAAAAAATGACTAATGGATAGTTATCTTAAAGTTTCTACTCAATACAAATGCATTTGGTTAGTTTTTCGTATGTGAGTTGTTGTTTTCACTTAAAAATTATGTCCATTTTAAACAAAGTAGAGACACTTTGAGTGATAATAGTAACAACGTTCCTTTGATTGAGGTGAAGTTGAGTCATAAAGATCACACATGACCCATGTATTGTTGGACTAATGTATCAACACAATCCAAATGCATTTAGTCAGTTTTCCATATGTCAGTTGTTGTTTTCACTTAAAAATTATGTCCATTTTTAACAAAAGAGAGACACATTGGGTGATACTGGCCACACCGCGCCTCATATTGAGGAGTGTTTGACTCTTAAATGTCAAAAATTACCCGTGGATCATTGGCCTAAATTATCAACACAATCCTAATTCGTTTGGTTGGTTTTCCGTACGTCAGTTGTTGTTTTCACATAAAAATTATGTCCATTTTAAACAAATAAGAGAAACATTGAGTGATACCAGACACACTGTGCTTTAGATTGAGGTGGGGTTTTCTCTTACATGTCACACATGACCCATGGATCATTGGAATAAAGTATCAACACAAACTGAATTCATTTTCTCAGTTTTCCATACGTCAGTTGTTGTTTTCACGTAAAAATTATATCCATTTTAAACAAAATAGAATCACTTTGAGTGATACTAGAAACATTGTGACTCGAATTGAGGTAGTGTTGAATCGTACACGTCACACATGATCCATGGATCATTGGCCTGAATTATCAACACATTATGAATGCATTTGGTCCGTTTTCTGTATGTCTGTTTTTTGTTTTAACTTAAATATTATGTCCATTTTAAACAAAAGAGAGACACTTTGAGTGATATCAGCCACAAAGTTCCTCAGATTAAGGACGACATGACTTGTACACATCACAAATGACACATTTACGTGTGTGTGTGTGTGTGGGGGGGGGGGGGTAGATCCTATGGAGGAAGGAGGTTTCAACCATGTTCATTTTATTATCATGGATAATCAGAAAACATTCAATTTCTACCAATGGAAATGTTCATTGCATGGGAATCCATTTAGCATCTTAATGCACATACTGAAATCAATTTTGGTGGAAGAAGTTTACACATCTTTTCTTTGAATGTGATTGGTCATGCATGATATGAATGTATTTTGGATATTTTACTGGTTTTTTTATCTAGAGCCCAAACAAAAGTTGTTTATCATTCCTATAAGTTTCTAGTGCATTTCATTTGTTAAAATGGAAAAATGACTCATTGGAGAAATGATGTTTTATTCAATAATAATTAAAATTTTCTTACAAACATTTACATACAACAATTTTTCATCTTTTTATCTTCATGAACACCTCACAAAATTGTTCGCTAATTGTATATGTCCCCAAGATAGATATTCTGGCTATTTGTGTACAATCATCCATTAGGTATGTGGCCCACTCATTTCTGTACAAATTTACATTGTCTTGTGAATATGTGGATTTTCAATAGTCAAAGTAGCACTAAAAAATATATAAATAAATAGTTAATAAATAATTTAAATGAAATAGTAGTTAATTTTGAAAATACATCTTTTGGGATGTTATTTTGATGATGGAAAACGATCTCCCTCATAAATTTACAAACATAATAACTGCAATATTTATTGTTTGTTTGGTTTGGACACTACAAAAACTTTTATCATTAAGAGAATAAATAACTTGTTTTGATATGTGTTTGGATAATGATATTTTATTATATATACCCTGATACTTCTCCAGACGCAGTACTTGTTTGCCTCCGTATGCTTAGACCATGTCCTCATTCCTTTTTTAGACGTTATTGATACACCACCCTATCATAACCAAATCCTCAGTAAAATATAATATAAATTATATATATTGATGTTTATACCTAGAACGTAGGATGTAGTGTCTTAAAAATTCACTAAATCCATCATGTGTGGTCAGTTTGTTGGATATCCTTACATTGAATCTAGAAAATAAATCTTTGGAGTAGCCATGTTCACCACAATTAGTAGCCAATGTTTCCTAAAAACACAAAAAGGAATAAGTAATGGAATAAGTGAAAATATAATTGATATGGTTTAATCTTAGAGTTTTAACCTTGCATGGTTGGTATTAGGAAGAGTATGTCATCTGTAATCTTGCTTTCAATCTTTTTCAACAACCCTTTCACTATTTCATCCTTTATTTATGGCTTTAATTTCGTTAGTTGTGTAGATGGGGTAAGAGGACTAACGAGTCTGAATTTTGGCTCTTGGATAAATCCCTTAAACTATTTTTAATGTATACGTATGCCAATAAAAAAATTAATTTATTCATAATTAGTGCATTATATAAGCTTTTAGTAAATAAATTCATAAAAACATACCTCATATATACATTTACAACTGTGACGCCAATACAACTGTATTCAAGGATGCCATTTACATTTTTAGCAGCAATGTAATCTGCAATTTCTTCTCCATATATATTCTCTTCAAAAACAACTATATCACTACTACCACTTTTTAGCTTCATATCCACATGAGTCTTCAATGATTGTAAATATGGATAGAGAACAGGCAATGTAATTGTGATTTCATTAGATCTTTTGGATCGGTTGGTCGATCCTTTAGATGCTTTTGAGCCCACATTTCTTGCCACCCCTTCCCTTTCCCCGTCTATAATAAAATTAGTTGGTTCAGACCTTTTTTATTATTTGTTAAAGGTTTATCTTGAAAAAATGGAAATAAATACTTCATTGTCCACATGTACTCTTACAAGTTGTGACGATCATGCAATGAATGTAAAAATATCCTTTTAGACCATATGAATATCATTGTCATCAAGTTGAATAGTTTTCTCTACATTTGGTTCAAGAGCTACAGTAATCGTCACTTTCATATGATCTATTGGAAGTGGTCGATTATGCACCCTGTCCTCTGGGATGTTGAACACTTTATCCCTCACTACAAGGTGAAAGGAGGGTGTTGACATATATAAATCAAAGTCATTATCACCCTATAGAAGATTAGTATAGGATAATTATCAGTGTTTGTCTGATTCACATTTCATGGGAATAATTATTATAATTTTTATTACCACAACTAATAAAACACTTTGAGGGGAATGGATTACCTCAAAGCTGGTGGGGGTGGGGTGGGATCTTCACGTGCTGGTTGTTACTGAGTTGTGTCTTCTCCTGGCTTCTTACCCATAAAGGTTGCTAGAAAGTCTCCCTGCCATTGAAATCGTTCTTCAAGAGTTTCTAGTCTTTTTCTAATATGTTTTAAATCTTCATTTTTATCATCCATTTGTTTTTTTTCCTCCAAATAAACTCAGGGTCTCACCCCAAACCCCGCACCTTTAACACGACTGTATTGTTCTGGCCGCTTCAAATCTATCGATAATAGTTCTGCATCTGCTATAGGAGTAGCTAATTTCTGTGACTGTCAGATATAGAAAATAAGTAATTATTTTTAGGTAATAGAAATTTAAATCAAAACATTTTATCATGTCCTACTACCACATATTTCCCACAGTTTTTGTGTGTTCTCATTTACTATCTTCCCTTTCTAAATCTTACGTGCCTCCTACCACAACCCATAGCATGTGATGGAAGTGTCTTTGGATTTGGATTCATCAATCTACAAATAAATATATAACAATAATTATGATGTTGTTTCTTAGAACATAACAATATTACTATAAATTTAAAATACGTACCATTTTCTTTTCTAGTGAAGCATACCCCATCCATGCTTTATGATAGGGGTATGTTGGTTTTGATGCACCTTCATTATTTTCAGTACTGAGTTACTGTTTTATAAATGAAATATTGAAAATCAATATAATGAATACATGTATCCTCAAACAATGTATTATCAGCCACAATGTACCTAAAACTTCTCATACCCACGGTAGACAATAAATTCATCCCATGCTTCTTAGGATATTAGGTGAGTGTAGACAAGGGGTGGGTGTAGGTTTATTTTAAATTTTAAATCTTTCAGATGACATTTTATTAAAATAGTGCAAAAACCTTGATGAATCCTTCCTGTAAGCATTAGTACATAATTATTGTGTGAATAATCTACTATAAATGTACTCTGAAAGGGATTGAGCAGAGTAAGACACTGTTTCATTATCTAATTTTCTAGTAAATTAAAGAAATAATATCATATTTTTACTATAATTTCTTCCCGGATCACAACCTTCATCCTGAACACAACATGGTTCCATGAATCTTTGTCAATCATCACGCGATTCCAAGTGATAATTCTAATGTAACTACAAAACATAGCCTTGCTGGGATTCACATGCTAACCTCATGCGTTACATATGACATCAAATTTGATGCCATTACTTTTCTCCTTAAGAACTTTGGCTCACACCATCAAACTATGATGCACCTATGTTTTCTATGATGTTAGTCCTTCATCCCCAACCATTTCATTAATGTCAACATCATCAATATCCTCATCTGGAATGGTAGAAATGACATGTCCTGATGGTTGTTGGACCTCAACACTAGGAGCATCAATAGGATCAGAAACTTCTGGTTGCTCTGCACTGTGAGCAGCAGCAGCAGCATTAGCTTGAGAGACTTGATTAGCCTTGAGGTTAGGAGCACCAAAACATTTAAAAGTCATTATCTACAAAAGTGGTTGAAAATTTAATTTAGATTACATAAATTCAGTAAAAATAAGGTAATAACATGAGATAACAAGATATATATTGCAAAAAAAAATTATCCTATTTATTGAACTCTATTTTTTTTTCCAAAGGGTGAATGTTTTAGAAACCTCTATTGATTATCCAAATACCTTCATTGTGGTCTCGTCTAACATAACAAATGTCAACTACATTGGGACAATTTTGAAATGATTTTGATGTACCACTGAAAGGATCAACCTCAATTGAATTTTCATCGGACCCCTTAGTAGTTTTTGATGATAACAGAACAATCGACCACTTTCAGTTTGCGGGATCTAGAACCTAGAATACTTGTACTACTTATAATCCAATTATAAACTATTCATATTTATACCCTTCTTTACAAAAATAAACTTTTACAAGTCCCAATTCTTATATTTTACAACCATTACTGTTATCAACCAATTTTTATTGAAAAATCTACAATGGGAATGTCATATTATCCAACTCCCATATTTGTTTGATAATGCCAAAGTATGAAATATTCACATAAATTGGATTTATGTCCTTACTACTAGAAACATGCATCTCTTTAGCCATAAGTGTATCTTCACTATTTTTTATGGTACTGTCTTCATCATGTTCATATGTATAGAATTTAAAACCATTAATTACATAACCATTTTAATATAATACATACACACTTGGTCCGACGGCTAGACATCAAAGTCATTCTGAAATTAAATTCTGATTTTCATCTAACTCCTTAAAAATATGGTCTCAATACCATCCTATAAACTAGTGGTTATGTGTATTTGATATATATTTTCATCCCTAGATGGATTCAAATTCCTAATAATTTCTCTGTGGGCTTCAATATATAAAGAAACCTCCCAACTATTATTCAAAACATAAAGGTGGGCCTGCTCTCTATCAGTAATATTGATTGTCACAACATCTCTTCCAGAAATTCCATCACCCTCAAAGCATCCAGTGTGATGAGATTTTGGGAGACGAATTCTTTCCACATTAGATAGGTATTCGGTACATAATTCAATGGATTCCTCCAAAATATATCACTCCATAATACAACCCTCTGACCGATATAGATTTTTGACATACCCTTTCAAAATCGTCATATACCGTTCAACCAGGTACATCAATATATAGTGCACATGACCAAAAAGTCGAATCTCTCTCACCAAGTGATCCATAAAATGAAACATAAAATCAAATAATCATGGCATGAAGAACATTTATAATTCACATAATATGATGAAAATTTATCTTTTCATAGCTGGAAATTTTGTCAGGTCTAAATTTTTTTTGCATATAGCTTTGAAAGAGAAATGAAGTTTGGTTAATGTATGAAGAACATTCTTGGAAAAAATGAAACATAAATCTATAGGAATTAAATCTTGCATAAAAACATGGCAGTTATGTGATTTCAAACATTTTAACTTCAAATCATTCATTGACACAATTTTCATGATATTTGATGAAAACCCCTCTGGAACATTTACATCATTGAAGATATTGAAAATTTGATATCTCTCCTCCCTCGAAAGAGTATATGTAGCCGGAAAAAGAAACAATCGATTTTCACCCTTCACAGGATCCAACTCTTCTCATATTACCATGTCAACCATGTTCAACCTTGCCTTAATTCCATCCTTTGTTTTACCAAGGGCATTTAAAAACGTTTTGATAACACTGTCACATATATTCTTTCCACATGCATAACATCAAGAAAATGTATGACGTACCGAAAATTCTAGTATGGTAATTCCAAAAAAGATCTCTTTTTCCAACCAATTTTTGAAAGGTTTTTCGAAAATGGTTTACCAAAAATAGTGCTCACATCTTTTACTTTCTCAAATAGCTAATCACTTGTTAGTGGAGATGGTGTTGTGTGTTGTTTTGAACTTTCATTGAATGATGTCGTCCAAGATCAGTACTTATACTGATGCGGTAGAAATCTATGATGTCCTAAAAACACAGATTTCGATGAATGTTTCAACATAATTGATTCTGTATCTTCTTCGAACATAGGAAACTCTTGAGTTCCTTTAATTATATAGCCTGACAAATTTCCATAAACTGGGAAATAATTTATCATCCCATACAACATCTCTCTCAACGTGAAGTATTCACTTTTATAAGAATCCTAAAACATAAAACCTAAGTCGCACAATAACATCAAATCCTTGATCAAAGGTTCCAAATAGACATCAATATTGTTACCTGGTTGTTTCGGTCCTTATATAAGCATAGATAACAAGATGAATTTCTATTTCATGCATAACCATGGTGGCAAGTTATAATTTACCAACATAACAGGCCAAGTACTATGGGTGTTGGTTTGAAAACCAAAAGGATTCACTCTATCTGTAGATAACACAAGATGAAGGCTTTTAGGATCATTCTGAAACTCAGTATACTAATGATAAATTCTCTTCCATTGAGGAGAGTCGGCCAGGTGACATAATTTCCTATATTTATTTCTTTTCTTCATGCCATGAAAATTGTTTTGCAGTTTCATCACTTCCATATAGATGCCTAAACCTTGGAATGGTTGGAAAGTATCATACAACATTCATAGGACCAAATTTATCTTTCTTGTATTGAGAAGCACCACAATTTGGTAATTATGTAAGTTATTTGTTCTCCTTGAGAAACAATATACAGTATTTTGGGAAGTCATGTATTCTTTCAGAAATCATACCCATTGAGTGTAGCATTAGTTTAGTTTCACATGTCCGGATTGGGAGATCATTATTTTTCGGAAGCATGTAATTCAAGAGAGCAAGCAGTTCTATAAAACTGACATTAATCCATTTGTTCCCTGATTTCAATTTATACAACTTCAGTACAACTGAAAATGTTGTATATTTAGTTCAACCAGCATACAATGGCATCTTTTCACAACTTTTTAACTTGTCAAACAATTTTGGGCAATCACAGAGTTCATCTTCAACTTACCTTATCATTTTTTAAATAAAATCTTTATCATCATTGACATCTGTAATAACATCCTCCATACGGTATTCTTCATTATCCATATTTAAAATCATATCTGATGATCCATAAAATGCAGTTTTATCCAATCCAGTAGCTACATTATCCTTTTCTCCATGTTTATTCCAAAATTTATAACTCTGATCTATTCCATGACATATCAAATGTTTTTCCAACTCAGTTGGAGTAATTAGTCTAGATCAAGAACAACGTAAACACAGACAAAGGATTTGAGAACGATCCTTTGTGTGATCCCTTGAAAACATGATGAACTCTTTCACTCAATTATCATACACGATTGTAAAATGATTAGTATCCATCCAATCATTTTTCATCTCTATCCTATTTTAATCTCAAATATTGTTATTTATGATTCAAATACACAAAACAAGACTTCAAAATACAGTATAAGAGAACCACTTCCTTATAAAAATAGAGATTAATATTGCCAAACCATTTCCAATATTTTTTTTGGAAATAAAAAAAACTAGGATAGAACCCCATAAAAATCAATAAACTTTCTAGCCCCCTCATTCATAATAAAATAATCACATTAAACATCCCCAAACTAGTGACCAAACGCAAATAAAATTAAAACAAGGATGCAATTTTGATGAGAAAACTAATATAGTATATACATTTCCAAACACAAAGGGGTTAACGGGGGAGAAAAATAACCAAGGTTTATCAAAAATTACTATGGAATATCATAGGTTTTGTTACACAAATTAACATAAGAAATAGAAATTTGAGGTTAGTGAACATAAATTCTATAAAACCTTTTCTCACTAACTGTTAATACCTTCTATAATATTGAAAAAATTTCTGAAATTAATTTTTTAAATAAATTCTTTCTCAAAATCATGACCTTTATATTAAAAAAAATTCCGATCCATTTAGGTAAAATAGATATATTCTTCCTTTTGTTTCTTATGAATAATTAAATTTGTACAAACACACTAACAAACTCAATAAAATTCAAATTTTCACTGGAATTTGAAGGTAAAGAGATATAACTAATTCCTTTGAAAATAATTCTACTGAAAATTTTTGTATTAATTGAAAGAGGGTATTAGTTATTAAAGGTATGAGGTCAATAACTTAGGACATAATCAGGACTAGCCTCTCAAACCAAACTCACCACATCCCAAAATTTTATCAACTAAAACATGACCATACGACTAAATAAAACTACACCATACTAAAACCATGAAACCCCATGATTCATGGGGAATTAATACTATTGATGCCCCAATGAATCACCATTGAAATAGATAAACTATATAATTATGGTACACCTTGAGACACTAATCCCTATAGAATAATCCCCACCCTACATCTAGAAAATTTCATCACTCCTTTTTTCATCATTCTATTAGGACCACAACTCAAGGCACCATCTTTAGCCTTCTAAGAAACTCGAAGGAAACCACTCTTGATAACTTCGTCACAATCCATCGTCTACAACCAAAACCTCAAACATAAACTCACAACATTCCATAGAATCTCCAACTTAAAAGAAGACTCAAAATTACAGGATTTCATTTATTCATCCACCAAGTGTTCTAAAAACTAGACCATCAACGCACAGACGTGAATCCCAAGGGAAAGCACAATGTATCCAACTTGATTGAATTCCTTGATATTATACTCATACTTCTATATCTAGGGAATAAAACTCTTTCTAAAACAAATTTTGACAAAACATGATTTTACTTCCATCATTCTCAAGACACCCTTAAAAGAAATCCAACTACTATGGAAATACATAAATGAGCAAGATATTTTTAATTCAAAACCCCCCTCAACTACTTCTGACCAATTCTTAACCATAGTACCCAGAACCTAGACAATAAACATCAACACCACCTACTATTGATATTTTACAAAACTTTATCTCATGTCTCTTTCTACTAACTGCACACTTTACCAAGATAATGTTTCGACACATATAAGAATCAAAATTAATAAATTTAATGAAAAAATAAATAACTTACCAACACCAAGGGATAATATTCCTCACTAAAATAATCATATATACCCCAAAACTTTTAATCTATAAGAACAATTCATAATCCATTACAAAATTATATATTCCTATAAAATCATCACCATCAGACCCTCCAATAACACAACCACATCATCACCCCATGCCACCATTCTTAAATCCATCAAAAAATGTAACAACATATTTTCTCCTTCTCACTACTCACATTTATAATAGAGTGTTTAGAATAATATTAATCTTGAAAATAGCTTAACAAAACCTTATAAGTAAAAACAAATCACTTGGTAAAAATTTAATCAGTCCATTCATTTTTGAGAGAACGTGACCTAAAAACGTAGCCCAAACACACAACACAACCCAAACCAAACCAAACTAAACCACCATAATGAATATTAGAATAATAACAAAAGGAAATGAATGTGGATGAGAAAGGAAATCACCAAAGATAAAAAAATGTGAAGTTGAGAATCTATCCTCATCGAAAGGAATACCATACACTTGAAGTAGGGTTAATAGGGAGTAGGGTCCAGCGGGGAGGAGGAGAATTAAGGTTTGCGGAGAGGAGGATCCACAGAAGGGGTTCGAGGGGGAGGATAAGGAGTAGGGGTCACAACGGCTGAGAAGGGTTAGCAACGATAGAGTAGGGCTAGAGGCTACATAGTAGGGATATTGGTGGAGGAGATGTGGAAAATAGAAGATCAGGGGGGGGTTGTCGCAAGGGTACAGTCCTCTATGATCGTGAGTTGACGTGATAAACAGAGGGCACTGTCCACCCCATTTTATAAAATGGGACTATGGTTTTATCAGCGCTAAAAATCCTCTTATAAGGGAACCCTTTATCAGTACTAAAATTTCAGTGCTGATAAAGGTTCACCTTATCAGCACCATTGTAGTGCTGATAAATGGTGCCCTTTATCAGCACCAAAAATATTAGCACTGATAAAAGGCAGTGCTTCCCTTTCCCGTTTTTGTAGTAGTGCCAGTTTATCTTAAGAGACCTACTGATATATCATGTGGTTATAGAAGGTCTCAGCCACTACTTATTATGTACAATTCATTCCTCATGTGAAAGGGTTGAAATAAAATCTAAATATAATCTCATATTAAAAATATTGAATGTGATGTTAATACTTTCCATAATCGATAAACATAATCATAAACTGTATAGAGTAATATAAAGAATTATATCCAAATTAAACATCCCCATTCAAACTGATCATAAACCATATAGATAAAAAAGGGGAATGATATCATTGGAGTAAATCCTCAACATATGATTCATAAAATGATTCCCACATAGATAAAAATATAATAAAAAGATCTATGTAAATAATTTTGAGGCAAAACACATTTTCTATTTGAAATAAATTATTTAAAGTCGAAAATATTTTTAAAATATTATGGAAAAACTATATATAAATTGAACCACTTATACTTGTAAATTTAAATTTAAATCAATTAGTGGTGATTATGGTAGAAAATTTGGTATATGCCTTATAAGGTAAAAACATTTCTTTCATATTTTATAAAAATATTAAGATTTCCCTCATTCAGAAAATGATATGAAGATTTTTTTTAATATTTTTTTATAAATTCAAAAAAATTTAAAAGATTTATATAATAAATAAATGGATATCTTAAAAATATTATATAAAACATTTTCTAAACACATTTATTTGGATGAAGAATTATTTTGATCGATGAGAGACATAAATTCCCCTTTTTCTAAATAATTTTTAGTATGATAGAGAGTAAAATGATACAATTGACGAAAATTTTCCTTAATAAATATATGAGAAGAAAATATATTGTTTTTAATATATAAATATTAAAATATTCACCCAATGGAGACATAAACATAAACTATCCTAAATAATGATGAAATTGTGAAATAAACCCTTACCCCTTTGGAAATTTTGGAATCATAAGCAATATCATAGAAATAAAATCTAACAAAAAATAAATTGACTTGAATATAAATATATTCATGATATAAAATATAAAATGGCCAGTTTATAAAACACACAAAATAAGTAAGGGGTGAATATCGAATATGTCTTACGGAAGAAAAAGTGAGAAGAGAAACCCTTACCTCATGTCTTCTTTTCATAGTGTATCTTTAAACACCCTATATATTAAATATAATTATAATACATATATTGGAGAAATATAATAATATATTCCATACTATATATGAATTACATATAATCATTTATCACCCATTTATTTTCATTTCTTTGTTAAAATATTTGTTTTTAATGATAACAAGTTCATTTTTTGCTCTATGTTTCTGTTTGGCAGTTTTAGTCATTGTTCTTTGATCATTATTACATAATATAAATAATTTTAAACATGATATAAATATAATATAGATTAATTATATTTTTAATTATAGTATTCCACAAAAGATAGATACTCAGAAATGAATTAGATTGTTCATAGAGATGGTATGTTGTTCATACACATGAATGTTATTTTCCCTTTTAGAGTAATGGAATGAAAGAAAGTAAAATAATAATACAAATTTATAAATAATTAATTTACCATATATATAATATAAATTCATTAAATCTAAATTTATTTCTATCAATGTAAAAATAAAATGGAAACAAATCACATTACTTCATAGAGGCGGCAGTCCACACATACACACAAGTGATATTAATTTTTTTTCAATTGATAGGACGGTAAGTTGAGTTATATGGTATTATAATTATATAAGTATAATAATTTCCTAAATATCATATAAGTACATTAAAACCATCATTATATCCATCTATGATATGAGGTAATTGGCAATAAATTACATCTGGTCGTGAGGTTCTAGTCCACCGTACACATGATCGACAGTTTCATTTCCAATTTGATAGAAGAGAAGCTGCATATAACTTCAGTCATTAATATAATTAAATCTAAATATATGGGTGATACTAATTTTTTTTGAATATTTTTTAAAAAATTTATAGTTATAATAACAAATAAAATGAAAAAACATGGTTAAAAACAATACCTCTTATTTGAACAAATTCTTTAGGTTTATAACTAAAGCCTTCATAAAATAGTTTTATATTAAAAACAAGGATAATATGTAATGGGGTTGGATGTATGGAATTTATTTTTGGTATTTATTTTCTAATACTAAAGGCACTTGAGGTGTGGAGGGGATAAGATAAGTGTGGTCATTTATAAGTGGGTGATAGGACACCATTTGAATATTTGAAAAGAATAAATTATTCCCATGTTTTACACACCCCATATGGATCAAAAATAGTCATTTTAAGAATAAAGGATGAGAGAATTTATTAATATTAAAATTTAATAGAAATTATAAATTTATTTCTGTCATTTTAACATTTATAATTTTTATTTAATATTTTCTAGTAAATCCGTTTAAACCTTAACTACAATAAATAATTTTTACAATTTTTACTATTAAATATTTCCAAAAATTAAATTGACTATATTTCATAACACCAATTATTATAATTTTATATATGGAATAAATTTTTACAAAATTTAAATAATATAAGTGAATTATTTTATTTAAAATTTAACTTATAAGGGCATTCAAAAAGCTATTTTTGAAAAGAAAATGTTTCTTCAGTAAATTTTTTTAAATAATAAATAAATATAAAATTGATTAAAATTAAGTGAATTGGATTATTAATTAAAATATTTAACAAATATTACTAATAAAAATTTTCAAAGAAAAATGGACGTTTTAAAATTATATAAACCAAAAGGTAGTATTCAATAAAAATCAGGATTTTCTTTATTCACTGGAAATTTAATATTTTTAGAAAATAATAAAAAATTCAATGTAAGATAGTTTTGAAAAAATTATTTGTAAAAATGGAGTCCATATTTCTAGTAAAATTTCTAAAATCGGTAAAATGTAATTTTAAATTAAGTGTATAAACGTGACAAAACCACTTCTTAGAAAAGTGCAGTTTTAATCATAAAACTAGATTTATTCATTTATTATTTTTAAAATAATATTATATTTGTGATAATAATTTTTATTGATTATATAATATAAATTTTTTATTAAAATTATTCCATAATAATTATTAATTGAATTTACTTAGATAGAATCACATTGTGTGTATAAAATCATTTTTTTCTCAGAAAAAACATATATTTTACTTCAAAATGAATTTTAATTTCATTTATTATCCATTCATATTTATTTAATTTATTTTATACATGAAAAAAATATTTAATTTTATTTTTTTTATATTTACCCATCCTAAAAACCAATTTTATGGATTGGTTATAATGGTATACCATATTACAGTTCATTTAGACTCGGGGCTGCATGTACTACAAGTTATAGAAGATATAAACTTATTAATAGAGAAATATTTCACAAAGACTCAAGGTGTTACAGATAATATCCTAGTATTGTAGGAAATATAATAACCCCATAGGTTTATTCTAGTGTTTTCCTAGGGAAATGAGAATATTCACACCCCAACTAGTGTTAAAGTTTCTCATCGGTATTTCCAGAGAACTACCTTAGTGTGGGACTATATTTCCACTCCCATCCACAAGGATATTCATAATACTCTAGAAAAGAAAATAATATTGAAATCATGATTATATTCTTCTTCCCACTACATTATTTTTTTACATTCTAGAAACTACTTCAGGGAAGGCTCATATTTCTAACACTACTCGAACTGGTAGTGTATTCAATGATTTTCTTATGAGATAACATATATTATTGATCCCCATCAAAATAAGGATGTTAGTCATCATATCCTAAGAGAAACCAAACATTAATATCATAATTATTATCAATCTACGGAAACACATTGGTATACTATAATGATCAGAGAAGGGAAACCTTATATCTCTATGTTTTCTCTAGAAATGTTTAGTACATTATGACTGAAAAAAATCATCATACTAGAATTACCCTATCTATAAATACTAATACATGCAACTAATGGCCTCAAAAACTATAAAGAGAATTTATAGAATCATTTTTATTTAGGAAAAAATGAACATTAGGGCATGCTCATATTCCTTACCTGATTGATACTAATGTAATTGAGGCCCTACAATATCTGTCTATAACTGACAAAGAATTTGAAAATTTTCCATCAAAAGGGGTAAAAGTTATAGTTTAAAAGGTTCACCATGAGGTATCACATTCCATTATTTTGGAGTTTCTCCTTTTAAATCTCAATACATAGGTTCTCCAAGTAATTATATATGGATCATTCCTGGAATTTCATCCCATTTTCCACATCATTAAAATATTCTTCATTATTTAAAGAAAAATTGGCCAAGAGTTCATCCCATTTGTAGTGCATTAATAAACAACTACTATGGAGGATATCCCCATGGAATCCACTATGATTTTCCTCCTCATAGTGGAATCTAACTATATAATAATGTTCCACCCCTATCAATGATTCTCTTAGAACAAAATATTATCGAGAGATACAAGATAATTCAAGGCCCATATCATTAGGTGAATCCAAATAAATAGATGATACAAAATCCAAACAAATGTTTTCATTCAAGGTTGAAAATAATTATCAATTCCACCTTTAGAATTTATATCTCTTAGTAAAACATAGGAGGTCCTGAATAGTTTTCCTTCCCTCAATAAGGCAGTTGGGAAACAACCACTTATATTAGATATGGTGTTGGAATATCTTTTTAAATATAAGGATAATGATATGATCATGAGAAAATAACTTATTAAAATAAAAATATAATAGATGTTCTAGAAAATTTCCATTCATGGGTATGAAATTATGAAAATAATAAATAATAATTAATAAATTATCTTTTTCTAAATTTTTAGATGGGATATTTCCATTTAATGGTGAGAGATATATGTTATAATGAGTACACTAACCATGATATGAAAATCAGATAATTCATCCAGTATATTAACTTGGATTCTCCTTAAATTACATGATACCCAAAGTCTATAACATAAGATGGAGATATCGATCTTTCCTTTCATAGTGACTCGAATTCCCTATGAAAGATAATTACAAATTTCTCTCCTAACATACATATCAGAGGATTGGGTGAGTATATAACATTTCATTTCACCCCATGACCAAACCATTAAAATATTACAGAAAGGTAATTATGATCTTTCATGATTTTATATAGAGTCTCAGGCTTGGGGTTCACATATAATGATTATCTTCTTTTTATAGTCTCATTTCTTTAAAATCAAAAAAAATTGGAACCTGACATGAATGGGAAATTGATAAGTCACTATTCCATGCTTAAAAAGGTGGAGTAGGATAAGAAATTATTTTAGTAAAAGACATTAATTATAAATCATCCCTCAATTAATTATATTTTATACCTAGAATAAGTCCCACATTTTCATCATGATGGGAAAAAATCTGAGAAGGTAAAACAAAATCTATGATATCTCCCATAATAACAATATGGGAGTAGCTTCATCCTGCCAGGTTGGGTAAATTTTCAACATTTTTATCAGGACCACCACCCTTCAGGACATTAATATCCCATAAAATTCATGGTTTATTAAATTATTATTCCATAAAACTCATTCCAATAGAGGTGAGATTATTTATACCATCACCCCTACCCTCCCAAAGACATCAATCTTCTCTAGAATAAATTAATCATTATAGGTCCCACACTCTGAGTAAAATATAATGTGTAATATGCACTCTTTCTCAAGAAAAAATTCATTATAAATCACTGAGGTTCCCTTATAATAATCCTTCACTTACCACTTCAAGGAGATCACTCAAGAGGAATGGTGAAATCCTTTATTGGTTGCAAGTCAAAATGTCTTATAAAATAAGTTATTATAATGGATGATTTCAACCTATCTATAGAATAATATAAGTAGGATGTTGGATCTTCTTATCTGTCAAAAACAATACATGTTTATTATATCTTATTACAAATTGGTAAACATAATTTTAAATTCCCATGTAAATGAATAAAAAATCGATAGATAAATAGATGACCATGATTTCAATGGTGTCACCCTAAATATGAACCATAAAAATATGGAGGGGTTTTAGTTATATAGCCCTTATGGCCATATTAAAATTTTGGGGATCCTCTAAATAAAAAGTCTATACCCACTTAGTAAGCATCAATAAAAGAAAAGGGAAATGTTTTTTCCACACCACACCCACTACCTAGGGATTCTAAATATTTCAATACTGAGGAAGGGTTTTCATAATATTTTTGTGTGTTATAAAAATTAAAATAACTCAATAATTAATTAATCATGGTAAATATTTCAAATGAGTATATATCCAAGGTAAATGTTAATGTTTCACCTATAAGGAATTTATAAAAAATGATTTGTTCACAAATGATTCAAGTAAATCCTAAAAAAATTATATGATCTAAATATCTACATCCAGTGTACATAATATTAGAAGAAAAAATGACAATGAATCTAAACTATGGGGAATTAAATAGATTCATTTCATGGAAAATTTAATTAAATAAATCACTATGGGTTTCAGTAAGAATCACATGGGTCTCAAACATTTCAAACACCACTCATCACCTTTACTCTAGTGTGAAACCATCCATAAATCATGCTATAACTACTTGAATCCAATGATTATGTAACTATATGATTCTAAGATATAAAAAGGGATCATGAACTAGTGGAACCCAAGAGGAAACAATACCTTAGGTCGGTGTGCACAACTCCTCCACCCAAATTTGGAAAAATTATGTTCCCAATTTTCAATGGTATTGGTTACCCAAAACAAACATCTTTCACATTTTGTATCTTGATGTAGTCTCATTATTAGAAAAAAAAGTATAATGTATTATATGATTATTTGTGCATAATATAGACGAAACAACTTTTTTTGTTTTCTAAAATCTTATCTGTTGGGTCCATCACTGTTTGGGATAACCCTCTTAGGTAATTTATATATGAGATTAGTTCAACACAACGAAATATGACATTACTTAACCACTCAAATTGTAAACAATATGATCATAATATTGTCATAGAAATTATTTCGAGAATAAATGGACTAACCTACTCTTTATAAATATAACTCCTTAAATAAAATCTAATGGATATTATCAAAAAAATTCACCTAAATGAGTTATAAAAATTATTGATTCTACTAAAATATCCTTGTGGATTTGAAGAGTGGGATTTTTTTTAATGTAATTTTAGAGGATATGATTCAACATTAAAAAGATAAATCTAGTGTCCTAGATCTAGTGCTACTGAATTCTGTCCTGAGTTGGTGGACAAAATACCTCAATGGTGTTTCCCATAACACCAGAGGATTCCTACTAGCACTGAGTGCCTAGGGTGTGTCTGTGGAGAGACAATGTCTTTATATATCATAGTATACAAAATGATAAATGAATGATAATAAATAGCTGAATCTAAGTTTAATCATAAAACATCATAAATATAGAAATAATCCATGAAAGTTAAATAGATAATTGGAAGAATCATAATATCCATAATAAATACAAAATGATAGTGATGTTATGTCATATGTCTATTCAAAATGTGAGAATAATGATCTGGGAATAAAATCATATACTAAATGCAGGAAGAATATACAAAAAGGAAAAACAGATACAACAATCATCTCAATAATAGGCTTGGTCCTATACCATGTGATCCATCTGAGAGTTGTAAATCAATCAAGCATCAGAAGATTCATACTTCTTTTTATGCATACATGCTATCAAAAATTATTCCTGGCTACTAAGGGAGGACAAAGAAGGGTTCCTAAATGGACACCTGACCAATAGCACTAGCTTAGGCCTATGCTGGATGTCTAAAAAGGATATACCTATGCAATATATAATATGTATACAATGATCATGTAAGTAAATAAACTAATATTGGATTGCCACAAATCATTTTCTTTCGCGTGGGATTTTATTTTCATTTCATCATAAAAATCTGATCCAATATAATTATGAAGAAATATATATATAAAAAGAAATAAATCCTTCTTGGTGGATTATCGAGACCAGCCAAGGCGATCTATTCAAAATCCCAAGGGTCAATAAATGTGTCTTCGATAGAACCAATACCATAGAGTCCATATAAGGAAACTCATAAAGGTTTCCCTGTTATCGCTCATTACATGGTTTCTTTGAGTCTATACTTGGTACCCCACAAATGGGACCAGGTATCACCTGAGACATGACATTTCCATCCTTCCAAATGGGAACTTACTAAGTTTCTCCCCTACAGAACCTATGTCACTCAAGATTATACAAAATCTTCCCAGAGAGCCTATATCAGGAAATACATTGTACCTCTCATGGTGCATCAAGTAGATTAAATGGATCGTGGTGAGTCCATCCATGGAATCCTTAAATGATGACCCATGTTTTCTCTCGGCCCATTGTTAGAGATCAATAGTAACCAAGAAGTCCTGAAAATGAATAGATTTTATAGAATAAAATTCCATTGATGAACATATCAAGACCACATTCTCATCATCTAACCAACTATACACATAAATATGAAAAAACATAGTAATTTTTTTTATGGATAAGGGATCAAGGCATTATACATGACCAAGGCATGCGAATGAGGAATATTCATTCAACATCTTGTATTAGAATTAAAATTTGAGACATATTGAATTCAATATAGAGTGTCAATAATTAAAATTTAAATATATGGTGTGAGGCATGTATCTCAAAGTCCAATCTCATGGACAACCATTTATCTTAATTCCAATTGTAATTTATGGAATTTAACCAAGATGTAACTCCCATATATGGTGGTAAAAAACTCATGGAATTGAGAAATTGGACATTTATGTTTGAAAACCCAAAGGGTGTGTCCCATAACAAGTAGAAAAACCCATAAATGGGCGTGACCACACTATACATTCACAAATGAGAAGGAACTTTTTTTAATTAACTAATTTAACAAGAATGAAGTGTCAATAGAAGGTACCAGAGAGAATAATGATAGAGAATCATTTAAAATGTTCTGAAAGAGGTGAGAAGATTATTTAATGCCTACCAAAATGTAGTAGTTCTCCACTCATCCATTTACAAGGCTTTATCCCTCTTAGATCAAAAGAAATCAATGGATTTCTCCAATTGCCTAAAAATAGGGAAAACACTCATAGAAAAATAGTAAAATAGATACAATAGGAACCTTGAAATTTTTTATTTTGGAAGATTATTCTTACCAATACAGATCTACCAATTCTGAAAGAAAGTGATTGAGACTTTGATGGAGGAAGATTTCACAAAACCTAAGTATGTGAAAAATATGGCGCTCCATGCATTGGAAGGGAGGATAAATCCACTAAAATGATGAGGGGAGGAAATAAAAGATTTTAAAATCATTAAGGAGGTGTATTTGCAATATATCACCCCAAATCACACTTCTCATAGTTTGTCCACAATGTTTTCCAAACTAAGTGCCAATAATGCACATGCAGCTACTTTAGGGGGGGTCCTATATGGTTAGGCACACAGTTTACCTAACCATGCAGAAAAAATTTGTAACCTATCTATATAAAACCTTCAATTGGTTTCATGGACATGCTGTTGGGGTTTCAAAGTTTTAGAAAAACCATGTGACCCTCTATACCCCACTGTCTACAACCACATGGTTTAAGGAAACCATGTTGGATGGGATAAATGGTTTCCTCTAACCATTAGTCCTAGTCTATATCTCCCCATTTCAGGGTTGTAGGCTCAGAAAAAGCCTTAAATGCACATGATACCTCCTTCAACCATTTAGAAATAATTTTTAGGGCCATTTTAAAAAAATTAAACAAAAAACTAGTGGTTCTTACCTTTGAGTAAGGTCGGTACATTACATCCTCTAATAAATAATAAAACTCATCCCTCAGTTTCCCTTCTGATAGTGATAAGACGTCATCTGAAAAAATTTCCGGCCACAACACATGTACATTGAATTCCCTCTCCCATGTATCATCCTATGCACATTTGTGCTTCCATAGATTTTGGAACAAATGAACTGTACTTACATAGATAACCTTCATTCTACAATCAGTTATGAGTTTCTAATGCTCCTACAAAGATGCATCCACTTTTAGATCTATCTGATTAGGATCAATTGAGTGAGACAAGTTGACATGACTCAGTTGAGGCTAAGATAAGAGGAAGATTTCATGCATGAAATAGTATCCATGTGGTAAGAATAATCAATAGGCTAATGGATTTACCCTCTCACCTATTAATAAAGGAAAAATATAATGAGGAAACAACTTTACCTATCTCTAGATTAGTCTTCAACCTATTCTAGGTGATACAAATAGATAGACCCGTTGTCACACCTTGAACCCCATAGGTACATGGAAAAGATAATTATAGGATTTCTTCCTCGACTGAGTTGTATCCATATGATTCTAAATAAGATGGACCTACTCTTATGTATCCTGAATGAGATGAGTAATTTGTATCCCTAACTCCCATTCCATTATCTAAAAGAGAGTTGAACGACCCAATCTATAGTAGAGGGCATCCTAAAGATCCATCTAAATTATTTCCAGAAATATTTTTTTGTAGGAAAAATCAATTGTTGTAATATTATTCTTTCTCAAACATCCAAAATCAAGAATACTGGACCATTGAATATCCTCGAACAACCATATGGTCAGCTCAGACTACCCGTTGGTCTGAGGATAATATGAAATACTCACAAGAACCTGTGAACCCAAAGCATTTTAAACCCTTTCTAGAAACATGAAGTAAACCATGAATCCCAGTCCAAAGAGATAGAATGGTGAACACCATGAAGTTTCACTATCTCTTGGATGTAAATCCTTCTTAGATCATTAACAGAGAAGGTTTCTTGAGTCAGAAAAAGTGTACAACCATGGTCAACATGTAAAAAATCACCCATATTGAATTACTTCCCTGAAAGGATATTATCAAGCCTGTTATGAAATCCATTATGATATCATTACATTTAGATTCATGCATGAAGATAGGATTTATTAGTCTGTTAGGATGATAGTGCTTTACCTTCACCTACTGAAAAGTGGTGCACTAAGTAATGAAACCTGTAATATGCCTCTTTAATCTTAGCCACCAGTACTGACGATATACCTCTATGTACATATTGGTATGACCAGGATGAGCTTACTTTATAAAGTATTGTGATTCACTCATCATCTCTTACTTTAGATCCATAGGCACACATACTCGGCCATAGAAGAGTAGAGTTTAACTACCACCAAAAACCAATACAGGAGGCATGTTCTCTCATGTGACGCTCTCCCTCAAATTCAGTCATTGGGAATATGGAAATTGTAACATCCAAACACATTCCATAAGGGAGGTGGTCACTACTATAATATTTAGGACTTGTTTACCATACTATTCTAGAACCTATAGATCTATATGAGGAATCAGATCCATCAGTTACCACTCACTATCATCCTCCTTGATGGTTTGCGTCTGACTATTACATCTGAAGGAATTATCTACAAAATTTATTTTTTCGGGTGAGTAAGAAACCTCAAAATTAAATTATTTCAGGTATTCCACCCACCCACACCTCCTCATATTCATGTCTTGATGTTTTGAGATTAATTTTAGGCTTTTATGATTCATGTAGACAACGAATATCTCATGCAACTAGTATTTCCTCTATCACTGTATAGCCTAACCCACAACCTCTAGCTGAAGATTGTTTATCAGGTAATTTTAGTCATGTGGAATCAGGTGGTGGTACCAATATTCCACATCTTTACCACCCAATAATATAAATTCACCATGCTCAATTCCTGATGTTTCACAATAGACTGTAAAAGTATTACCTAATTTTTGAAGAATCCAGATCGATGCTAGTGTGAGTCCTCTATTTAACTCCTAAAAATCCACCTCACATGCTTCAGACCACATATACTACACACACTTCTTAGACAAGGCCCTAGGAGGCACAGTTAAGTTGGATATGTCTTATATGAATCACTTGTATTAGCATGATATCCTTAAGAAGCTGTATATATTTAAATTGTTCTTTGGATGATCCTAGGAAACCATAGTGCTCACCTTCTCTGGGCCAACTGATATGCCTACCTCAGATATTATATAATCCAAGAAGTGAACCTCTTCTGATCCATTAGAGGAATTTATAGAGCTTCCAATATATATTCTTTTCTCTTAGTGTACTCATCATGATCTCAAGAAGGTTTTCTTGGTCGTGTCTGGTGAGTGGGTACAGTGAGATATTTCCTACATAAACTACCACAAATAAATCAAGGTAAAGGTGGAAATCTAGAGTCATAAGAATCATGAATACTACTAGCTCACTAGTTTGATCAAATGGAACAACCAAATACATGTACAAGCTATACCTGCTCTGAAACACTATATGTGGTATATCTGATGGCCTCACATGAACCCAGTGGTAGCCCAAACTCAAATAGATCTTATAGATAATATTTTCTCCTTGAAGCTGGTCAAATAGGTCGTCTGTATGAGGAAATGGATACTGATTCCTCATAGAAAGTAGGTTCAATTTGTGGAAATCCATGCACAATCTAAGTGTACCATCTGCATTCTTTTAAAAAAGGACCTGTGAACCCCAAGGCTATGCATTGAGTATAATAAAACCCTCTTCCTGTAGATCTTAAAGGAATTTCATGGGTTTCAAGATCTCTATAGGTACCATGCAATGCAAAGGAATGGACATTGGTGCCGCACCATCACAAGATTGATGGTGAACTCAACCTCTATCTCTGGAGGTAAGATAAAGAATCCATCATTGAAAATTTCCTAGAAACGATCCACTATAGTAGGGAACCCAACTAACATCATTCAATGATTGATCATAAAGAGACTATCCAACTGATCTATCAATCATCCAATACCAATAATCTTGGGTCCATATCGATCTTCCTAGATATCCCACTCACCATTATGGATATATGTTCTCCCCTCTGGGGAGGTAAAAGAGACTCAATGGTGATTACAATCCACTTAGGAATGATAAGGAACTATCCAGTCCATAATGAGAATGGCGTCAAATCCAGTCATCATGAGGATGAAAAGACTATAGAGGAAATGAAACCCACCTATCTCAAGGGAGAAATCTTGAAACGGAAACATTCCCTCTATTCTCACCCATAATGATTTGTTGAGAGGCATGATCCCATAGAAGTCCACTATTGCAAGACCAAGGATTTCCACAAATCACAACAGATATGAAAGAGTGTGATGAAACAATATCAGAAAGAGTAGAAACTAAAGTAGAGATCAAAAAAATACTAACTCTAACTAAAAACATCCCTAGAAATTTCCCCTTGGGCATAGGATGTACTACATAAATATGACCTAAACCATGACTCTAAGATATTACCTGACTATCCTACACAGATCCACTATACTGACGGTGAAGCTTTGGGGTCTAACTGCCTCATCCATGGACTATATAACCTCATCTTGATTAGATGGTATAAGTATAGCTTTGAACATGATGTGAAGTCATAGATCTTTTAGTGTATAGAGGTGTCTATATGGATTCCCTCTCAATGGATGCTAGAGGAAAAGAATAGTAGTGGCACTAAAGGTGACCTATATTTCCACAATCTCGACTCTCAATTAGGTTCCTTGAGCACTAGGGATTCTTATTTTCTAACCTAATACACTGGTGACCCACTATGTGGTCATTGTTTTCTCACCTAGATAGCACCACCCCCACATTCACACTCAAAATGGTGCTTCTAAATCCCAGAAGAACTATCACCCTACCTTGGAACAGAAGAGCCCTGTCTCATATTTCCAGCCTCTATGAGATTCCATTCTATAATTAGAGGATTATTTCACTATCTTGGTAATTTTTTTCAACCAAAATGAATTAAAATATGAGTGGAAATCATAACTAGACCCATCCAAAAAACACATCATAGTTATTATCTCATCACTGGCCAGAGATGGAGAGAATCAATAAAGCTCAATGAAATAAGAAGAATATTCAACACAATCCTATATCCATTCTTAATATGAAAGAACCCTCGTACAAAATTCACTCTTATATTCTGTTGTAAAAAGGTATCATAGAAGGAAATACTATTGTCCTCTTAGAACATACATTAGTGATTCTTAGAATGAGATATGATGTCCCACCATCACTTAGTGGGGACACAAAACATGTAGAGAGAGAAATTAACAATATACTCTAGAGGTGTCTCAAGATGATCAATGATTGATATCATGCCTTCTAACCATGGATTGAATTATTGAGGTCATTAATCCCTTGAGATGGTGGGAGGATGATGCTGTAGAAAGTCTCAAGTCAGTTGTGCCATAGTAGGGATAGGCTAGGGGAACCCTAAATAGATTGCAAGAACTTTAAGAAACTATCATGAAAATGAGCATCGAATCCTAGTGGTAGATCAGTAGGAGGTGCCTCAGGTGGTTCTACTAGAGGAACCACAGGCGTATCATGGCCCACCACCTCTAGAGAATTCCCATATCCACTTTCTTATCATACAACATGAAGACATTTCTATGTCATACCAATAAAATTCTAAGTGCACTCCTCGGATAGGATTTAAAATATATAAGAAAATATAATTATTTCTGATGCTTTCGTCAGTGCCCGCCTGTCCGTCTGCTTGAGTATGACAATCACAGAATTGTTACCCCGCATTCATGCTTTCTAAAGGTGGGCGACATCGATTTTTTATTCAAGGACATTTACTCCTTGTTCGAAACAGGATGACGGGATGTCGGTTCTTCCTTCCATGGATTCCTCCTTGTAACTCGTTACCTAGTCTGGGTCCCCTCATAGATTCAATACATTGTTTGTGAATCTCTTCCTGATGCCATATCTTCATGGGCACCAGTTAATTAAGCTTCTTTTGTCATGACATTCCAAGGGGTCCGGTCAGGACAGAAACCTTCGGTTAGGAGAGTAGTCGCGTTGGGGAATAACCGGTGTGTCTGGATGCTGGGGATTGGCGTGTCTGTCTTACGTACCTCATTATAGGGATTCTGAAGGGCATGGAATCCCGAGGCATCCCACATCTAACGTGGGTAATAATATGTCATGGGCATGTATATGAGGTTTTCCTTAGCTTCCCATGTTTAACATAGGGTATGCTGCAAGTTTAACATCTAGCAGAGACGAGTCAGGCGGATCAGAACACTAATTAGAGTAGACCAGACGGAGGAACCCCCTAGAGGGAACACCAATATTGGGGCCATCACTTGGACGACCTCCTGAATGCTATTAGACAGAACGAGGAATGGAATGGGACGATTCCATTGGGATGTGGTGGCCCAGGTAAGGATCAAGATGGATGATGGAGCAGTTTATGGGGACGGTGAATGGTATGAGACCGTTGTGAAGATGACGGTAGTGTTGGTCTTGAGCCTCGAAGAGACTTCCTACGTGTCCCCATGGCAGGGAATCAATCTCTGCATAGTTCATTTGACGACGAATTACTGTCAAATGAGGCTGACAATGACTTACCACTAAATGAGGTTTCAATGGCTTACCGCTAGATAAGGATGTCAATGTCTTACCGTTGAATAGGGTCACAACATCTTACCACTGGATGGGGTCACACCGGCTTACCGCTGGATGGGGCCAAACCAATGTGAACGAGTTTAGAACGACTGGGTGGTGGGCTTGAACCTCAAGGAGGCTTCTTACGTACCATGCCTTTATATGGATCAAGGACCACATAGTTCAGATTGCGAATACAGTTTAACATCATGCGGGACGAGGGAGAACCGACGTGATGGGGGTCGGAGTGACCAATGGGTGGTGGGCTTGAACCTCATGAGGCTTCCTACATACCATTACTTGACATGGATCAAAGACCACATAGTTCAGAAGGATTGGGCTTACACTCTACGGCGACCCAAGGTGGTGGGGCTTGAACCTCGTGGAGGCTTCCTATGTACCATGCCTTTACATGGATTAAAGACCACGTAGTTCAGGTGGATTGGGGCTTACACTCTAAGGAAACCCAACGTGGTGGGTCTTGAACCTTGTGGAGGCTTCCTACGTACCATGCCTTAACATGGGTCAAAGTCCTTGTAGTTCGGGTAGGGGCATGTCAGGAAACCGATATAAAGGTGGACCTATGGTCCGATGGGTGTTGGGCTTGAACCTTAAGGAAGCTTCCTACGTTCCATACCGTGACATGGATCAAAGTCCTCGTAGTTCGGTGGGAGTATGGGGATTGAACCTTGTGGGAGCTTCCTACATACCATGCTTTGACATAGAACAAATTCCTCGTAGTTTAGTGGGAGTATGGGGATTGACCCTCATCGAGGGGTCCACGTTAGCGTGGCTATGCGAAGAAGCAATAGCCATTATCCTACCTATATGAAGAAGCATTAGGAAAAGCAACACAACAGGTGATATTGTCCAGGGGACTTTGAAGTCACATTGTGCAAACCTGGAGGGTCTCATGGGAAAAGTAATTTCCAAGCAGAGTGGTCCATAGGCAGGGGCCTTGTGAAGCTATGTTCTTCCACCTGGCAGAGGGAACTTGTGAAGGGGTGTGGTTCGCGAAGTGTGGTGCCTTACCCTATGCAAGGGGAAGAGGTGCATATGGGAGGTTCTTCATGATGTAAAAGGGGACTCAGGAAGCATAACCTCATGGAGAAAAGGTTCCTCACAAAGTAAGGTGTTGGGAATAAATGTGCATCGCGAAGGATAGTGACCCTATCTTAGCATTTGGATCATGTCTACATGAAGGGTGTTTCACGAAGCATAAATGCTCCGTGATGACCTGGGACCCCTTGGGGATCCCAATACTTCACGAAGGACCTTAGGCATCATGAATGTCATCCCTCTCGGAAGAGTGGATCAAAAATGGGCAAAGGGGAGGCACTTTGTGGAGCAGAAGTTCCTCGAACAACTCATGGTTCGCAGAGCAGAAGGAGGCCTCACAATTCGGGAGCTGGAAAGCTGAAAGGTTGGATTTTCCATCCCTTGGGATCAAGGGGAGCCTGATAATTATATGCATGAGGTGTCATGGAGCGGAGATCATGCGGCACAAAGTGGGACTTTTTTTCTTCGCAGAGGGTCGAAAATGTCTAATGCGTTCGTGGAGCGTCCCTCCTTCTTGCTTCGTGGCGGGTTCACAAACGTAAAATGTGCTTGTGGAGCTTCCCACATTCTTACTTTATGGCGGGTTCGCAAACATCAAATGTGTTCATGGAGAGGCCTGCCTCTTTTCTTCATGGTGGCCATGATGCTAGGGAACTCCGCGAAGTGGCTTCACGAGGTAGTCAATGGGCCCCTCTTCTGGCCTCCTCTTTGTCCCGAATTTGGGTGTCAACAAATGACCCCCTCAAACGTGGAGCCGTAGAGAGATCAAAGGTTGATGTCTGAGGTAAATTTCCAACATCCTTGGTCGTTCACGGTGATGGATCGCAAAGAAAGCTCGCGAGGCGTATAGGGGACGCCCAGGCCGAGCGCGCCGAGAAGCTCCTTGCGAATGGGACACACAACAAAGCTCCGAAAGCCATCGCCTATAAATAGGAGGTGTGCCCTCTATTTTGTTCTTTCCCTTATCTGTGAATTTTTATTCTTGTGCTCTTGATTTGTGAAGCTCTGTGTACTCTGCGAGTGTTCTCTGAGACTTGAGTCTTTGTGGCGCACAGTGAGTCCTCGACTTCGCATTTTCGCTCAGCGATCCAGCTTTGAACGCCTAGGCAGTGTTCTGCGGATAGTCTTCACGAGAAGTCTTTTAAAACTCAATTTGAAAACGATCTTCATTAACCAGCTAAAAAAAATCCAAGTTTAGGAAATTAATGGCCCACTCAGAAGCTTCCTAGGGGGTCCTTGCGAATGCTGCTCAGAGGGATGAAATGGCGAACAGTCTGGGGCTAGGAGAGTTAGTCCGGAGCCACTCAGACCATAGTTCATTGGTGGAGATGTTATCAGAGATCCATAAGAACTAACCACCGTGTAGGAGGTTTCCCTTGTATGGATTTGTGCTGAGGGATGACATCTTCATCCCTGAAGCAGGTAGGGATGAGCCATCTTACTGGTTCCGGAGCATGCTATGTCCGCACCGATGGTTCAGGGTACCCGATGTTCATGCCCAGGAGGACTTGACGTCTGTCATTACAGAATTCTTGTACAATCATCTAAAATATGTCGACGGGAAGGCATTGTAGCCGAAGACGTTCTCTCCACTATACCGAACCATCCTAAAGGCAGCGCTTGGGAACCCGAAGAAGGGGTGGTCCGAGGAATTAGACCTTTGCTAGGGCAGTAACTTTACGGACGATTGGGCCTGGGCCTACTGGGTAGGCGCCTCGTGCGAGGAGTTCAGAGTGGAGCTGATAAGGGTGGAACTGCATGAGTTTTCTTGGGATTCCCAGTTCCATATGTACCAGCCAAATCATCTAATGCCGGAGGTGTTGAGATAGTGGTCATCGGGGACCAATATCTTCCACCAGCATCATAGGGAGGTTGGCATCAGCCTATGGGACGTGCATCAGATCTCAAGGGTCCTGATACTGGGGGAAACATATGAAGAATTCCTCCAAGGTATGGGTGCATGGGGGGATACGGAGCAGATGCCACGTCTGGCGATGGCATTGACGGAGCTCGTGCCCGGGGAGGACAAGGAGGCCGTGAGGGATATCCACTTCAGGTGGTGGTTCAAGAAATTCCTAAATTTCTCAGAAAATAGGCACTTCCGGGCAAGGCATCAAACATTCCCAAAGGGGTCCCAGAGTAAGGAAAACTCATACTGGTGGCTGTTGGAGAATAGCCAGTGGAAGACCTGGGGGTTCAGTGTTAGAATTGAACAACAGCCAATAGTCAGGCTAGCAGCATTCATCGCAGCTCTCATCTGTGGTTGGATTCTGCTGGTGAGGGAAACAAACATGAGAGTGCGGCCAAGAACATTCATCATGGCGTCCGCATTGGTGACATGAGGGAAGGTCAACCATGGGATCCCGATGCTTGCCCAGTTGTACAAAACGTTGTGGCACATCAGTGAGGGGAAAAGGCCATATAGGGTATGCTGGTTGTTCCATCATCTGTACGGGTGGATGGGGTGCACACATCAAGGGGATATATGAGTATCCGAACACCATATCGCCTCTAGGGTAGAACATCCAACCCTTAATCTTGAATGCTCCGGGGAGCTTTTCGACCAAGCTGACTGCACCATCAGTTCTGAACCAGGTGTGGAGGGTAGAGAAATTCAATTTCCACCCATTTCTGTTGCCGATGGGGGCATTCACTGATGAATGATGGAGGAATGAAGAGCACTGGGCCTATCTCCTGGCCTTTCAAGGTGGAGTCCTGGTGGCCAGGGTCGACCGTGAGCGTCTCTGTGAGCCATACACCCCACATCGGTTTGCAAGGAAATTCTGGTGCCTGCAGCGGCTGACCCCGCAGGTCTACCTGGGGGTGTGCTATGAGGAGCACCTGGGTGTGATGAGGAAGAATTGGCTCATGTTCACACGGGAACATGGGGAGATGAGTAATGTATTACCTCCACTGACCGCCGTCCTTAGGCTGGTAAAAGAAAATGCCCAGATCTGGGAGACGACATATCCAAGGGAGATGCTGGAGCAGCCAAGTGTCCTGGTCAATGAGGGTGAGCTTCCCCAATCATGGGACCGAGGCCAGAAGGAGACAAGGTAATCCTGATGGGGTAGGGCTGCTGTAGTGGAGATTATTGCACCAGTTGAGTGGGGAGCAGTGGTAGCAGATCTGGTTGCGGTAGTGGAGCCGATGGTCCTAAGAGAACAGAGTCAATTAGATGGGAGACCACCAAGGGGATTCCTTAGGATTTATACTCAGGCCCTGGGGAAACAGCTACACCATATTGTCATTCCAGAGAATGCATGAGACATCTGGGAAGTCAACTGGTAATTCCTCGGCCCATTCGAGTTATGGGAGCACCTTAACCGCCCAGGTATGGACTTGTCGTGGATTGGACCTATTAGAGCTGGTTTTTCAGTATCCCAGGCAGATGTGGAGCAATACATAGCCGAGAAAGAAGACATTTTTCACTCATGGGGTGCTCTGCACCCAACGATAGACCGAGTCAGGGTGCTGCTAGATAATACGGTCCCTCGTCAATTTCCAGCTACTGACATGAGGGAGCGCTTCCCTCTGCCAGAAGAATCGGACGAGTCCTCCTGGGGAGATGAGGATTATAGAGAGAGTCCACCAGAGGAGGGTGATGTCAGCGATCAGTCCTCGGATCATGAAGATTTCACAGGGGACCTCGAGTTAAAATCCCAAGTTCCTTCTTCAAATTCTTCCCTTAGGTTACTCTGGATACATTATCAGCATATGCACTATGCAAGAGGACCTTGTGCAAAGACCTTGTTCTCGTCCCTTAGTGGGTGCCGATGCAGGACCTTCGGGATACGCACCTATGGATGCATCAAATTTCATGTCTGACAGGGCTAGGACATGTGAGGTGGCTCCTTCTGAGTGACTATACCTACCAAACATATACGGGGGGCCACACCTCTAGGTTTTGATGACATCAGCCTGAGATCAAAACCAGGGATTTGACCTTTGTAAGTCTTCTCTACCGAATTCAAAACTGTCATCCCTTGACCACGTTAACTGACATTCACATCCCATTTTTGGCATGTACAGTCCTTCAATTGGCCTGTGCTGCTGCAGAGAAGTTGATTGGGGCTTCTAGTAGTTCCCTTCTTAGGGGCATGCCAATGGTCGTGGAGGTGGACACCCAGACTGACCAGACTATAGCACCCCCGATTGCTGGCGGGGACACCAGTGAGACCACACCTAAGATTATCAAGGTGGGATCCAATGATGAGGATCAACCAGACTGTCCAGGCGCCACCACATCTGATCCAACACCAGATGTGGACCTGGCCGAGGAGTTCTTGGGCGTATTCCCTATATACGAGCCTGTTAACCGCACCGACTAGGACGATACAGCCTCTAATGAGGAGGGAAAAAAATATTCTGCCGCCGATCGTGGATGTCGATCACACACTTCATCAATGATACCACCAAGTACTATGGTTGGGTGAGATGGATAGGCTTCGCTCACGACTGCAGGAACTGTGCACCGGGGGATTAGATTCCCGACGCCCTCACATACTCACCCGAGATCTTATGGTGGAAAATATTCAAGAGTATGATTGAGGCCTCAGTGTAGGATGGCAGCGGAGGAAGGCGGTGAACATCAAGAGGCTCTGGGAGGCCAAAAACGAGTTTGAACAGTTACAGGCTCAGGCAGATGAGCATTATGCTTCCCTCAATGCACAATCAGAGCTCATCTCGCGGCTGAAAGCCCAGCTGGTGGAGGCTGAAGAGGGAATGAAGTGAGTCTCTAAGGAGATGGCTGTTATCCAGAATGGTGTGGAGAAGGCTCAGGTCATGGCCAGTGAACTACACCCTCTTGCTGTCGAGGAGGAGCAGGAGGGGAATAGGCAGCATCAACTCTTGGACACCACTAGCCTGAGGGTGGCGGAGCTGGAACATTCCTTTGACAAGGTTAATCCATCCATGGGGGGAGTCGACCCCCTGGTACTGTAATGATTACGAACCCTTAATCATACTTTCAAGATTTAATTGTTTGATGTTGTAGCAAGCATGCGTTTTGTTGTTTACATTGGTTTATTGCATCCTTATGATGTTTGCTGGGCATCCAGTGATTATTCCCTAAGATCACATGGGTTAGGCCTGATGTGAGAAACAAGGGATGACTACCTTATCACCCCATCCCAACATAGGAGTGAAAACCATGATTTGGGCATCCAGGGTTTGGACAACCAGTCTGGATTTCCAGGAGGAATTGTGAGACACCTGACTGGAGAATTAAGCTCTCAGAATAGCCGAATTACCATCTTCCAAGCATGCTCTTGTGCACAAATGGGGTAATGCCAGGGGTGCTGAAATCGATCTGAACTGATGGGAATGGGAGGTTTGAATCACGATACATAGGATTCAAAACATTGAAAGGGTGGTGTAATAATAAATAATAACTATTGATCACATTCAAAACACAACATTTTTATTGCATTATCTTGGATTGGGGACAACAAATGAGGGTCAACTGTTAACCAAGTTCGATACATGAGCCCATACTCAAAATGTCATCCGTTAGTATTCCGAAACGTTGGTCTAGGACAATAGGCGGGCCATAGGCTGAGAATCCATTCTATTAGGGGGTTCCTCTAGATGTGAAAGAGGATGAGGGTCTGAATTAGGGGCATAAAAATTGATGAATGTGGAGTTAGGGTTTGTTCTAATAGAATCCAACACTCTCAAAGTTACACCACCATGGTGGGATAACACTAGATGCATGCATCAGTTTGATCACAGATGATTCCTTATTTCAGACAGGGCCTCTCTAGTGAGGGGGGATGTCTTTTCCAAATGTCATCTTGGGGAATCCTGAACTTGTTCAGGGAAAAATTGCAGTTACATGGTTCCCCGCAAGGGGTCAGGCTAGGGGAAAGAAATGAAGAGGAACATGACTTATGAGTCCTAGGGCTGGACCCTAGGCAAAATACTGGGGTGTCACTACGTATCCCATGAGGATGGGAATCAATCTGTACATAGTTCTAGAAGCACAATTTAACGTCATGCGGGACGATGAGAGGCCTGGCTGTGCTGGTGCACATCCTACCAAAACTACTATGTCCACATGAGTCTTGCTCAATATGTGAAACAAGAAGTAAGGGGGGACTTTCAAAACACTGGAAGAAACATGTTAGGTCAAAGATACTCTTTATTACTGCCAACCCAATGATGCTAACCCATCCACACAACACACCTAGACGCGTGAAGAGGTAAAGCCGAGTACGTCAGAATTCCACTTGAATATGAGTAAGTGGAAATATGTGAATAAAGATGCTCGAAATCAGGACCACAATGATAGAAGCATGACAATGGAGGATAACTGTTGACCATGGTGGAAACGTAGCATCAACATCGCATTAGCTTGGAATGGGGACAGACAAATGAGGGTTGATCGTTGACCATGTTTGAAACATGGGCCCTATCACAAATATCGTCTGAGATCATTATGGGCATTGGACCGAAATGGTAACAGAGCCCATAGGCCTAGAATCCACACCATCTGGGGGTCCTTTTGGATGTGGATCCAAATAGAGAGCTCATAAAGCATGGGCATGGAATGGGGGGAATATCCCCAGGAAAATTCCACACTTCAGGCTCTTTGTCAAAAAGCATCAAAATACGACAACAAGACGTATTAAATAGAGGGAGTCGAGTCCCATCCCATAGGGGGATCTTGGTTTAGGGTCATAGAACATAGACCCTAGATGTTAGGAAATGTGGGAGACCCATGGTTGGTTAATTACAAAAACCTGATGTGAATGAGAACCGGGGGTTCCGACCACCATGTGTTTCTTGGAGAGGTTTTAGGTTGAGGGACCGAAAACGAGAGTTGAGCTGGGCCCGAGGCAAAGTGCACGGACGTTACTACATACCCCATGAGGATGGGGATCAAGATTCACATAGTTCATGAGGTGGAATGGTAAGGTAATAGTGCCATGGTAAAAGGGGCGTGCAGGCATGGCCCTCACACTAAAAGAAGCGGTGTTTGATAAATCATGTTTTTCCTTTAAGGTGAGTGGTTTTTTTGTGAAGCCGAAAGACTAGGGTAACTGTCCTTGGAATCTCCATAAGAATCATGTTGTATCATTTGTTGAAAAATGGTATGGCATGTTCCCAATACCAAACATGGTGTCCCCTTGAGTGAGAATATCATGATGCAGTGCTGTTTTTTCATCGTGCGGCCAGGACGATAATGTCAGAGTTTAGGGTCATGTGATAGGACCAGGAGGTAGAGTTTAATGTCATATTTCTTGGACATGAAGGAATGCGCATGATGTGATACAACATACCCAGTGTGAATGAGGAAATAATCGCACTACACTGTATGCAATTCCGAGAAAGGAGCCTTAGGCCAAGGGGCCTATATAGAGGTAAGAGAGAAAGGGGAAAGAGAAACTAGCTCCCAACTGAGCTGGACCTGAAGATGATACATCCAGGTGGTCTTATGTATCCCATAAGAATGGGAATCAAGCCACATGTAGTTCTAGAAGAGATCTATGTTTACGATCTTAGAGCTCAGACCCTAGTGGAGTGAGAACCCTCCATGTATGTGCGGACCTCAATCTGATACCTAAGCCCATGTGAGTTAAAATCGATGTGGTAATCACAGGAGGAAGATGTCTATTGCAATACCGGGAATGCACACGAAAGGGAAATCATTGAGGAGCCCCAAATGACGCCCCTATCATGGCTTTGGTCCTCCTAATGCGCAGACACACACTGAGGAATAGTACCAAGAGTTTCGAAGTTCTACATGGACATGATGAGGTGGATAAGGATTTGAATCTTGTAACCGACATTTTAGGATTAATGGGGTTGGCATGGAGATGGAGGATAACTATTGACCGTGTTCGAAACATTGTACCCATATCGTGTTAGCCTGAAATAAGGACAACAAATGAGCATCGACCGTGACCATATTCGCAACGCGGGATTTGTATCATCTTGTTGTCTGCGACCCTCAAGGACATTAGAATGTAATGGTAGGAGGGACCTTAGGCCTAACATCCATACCACTTGGGGGTCCCTTCGGGAGCGAAAGGTGATGGAATCCCTAATGAAGGGGAACACAAATCCTGAAAAGTGGGTGGACGCATGTCTGAGCAGAGTCTGACATTCCAGTACTAAACTAGAATACCCTTAGGTAGATTGGTGAACTACCAGAGAGGGTCAACGAGGGTGATCAGGAGGGATAGGTACATGGCATGGTCATTACAATCTCGACGTAAATGAGGACATAATCACATACCACGCCATATACTCCCCTCCCCGAGGAAGGGTAGGCCAAGGGGATACGGTTAAATGGAGATTTCTAGAAGATGGGGCTGGACCTGAAGTCTAGACATTTGGATGGTCCTAGGTATCCCATAAATATGGGAATCATGCCACATGTAGTTCTTAAAGGCACTCAGGGGCATGATACCTCAAATGAGGGAGGTGTACGACACGATGAATATCCTAATGTTAATGAGGAAATAATCCCACACCACATCGACACTCCGGGTAAGAGCATGGGTTAGGGCCCAAGAAGGCCAAGGGGCCTGAGGCTGGGCCTGGTTAGGAAGGCCCGACCAATTTCCAGTTTAACATCTTGTAGTGAGGACGAGGGCCAAGGGCCCGAGAAGGCCAAGGGGCCTGAGGCTGGGTCTCGGTCAAGAAGGCCCGACTAGTTTGCAGCTTAACGTCTTGATATGAGTACAAGGGTTGGGGGCCCAAGAAGCCCAAGGGGCCTGAGGCTGGTCCTCCGTCAAGAAGGCCCGACCAGTTTGCAGTTTAACGTCTTGCTGTGAGGACGAGGGCCAGGGGCCTGAGGGTGGGCCTCGGTTAGGAAGGCCCAACCAATTTTTATTTTAACATCATTCCATGAGTATGAGAGAGAGGATAAGGTGTCTCGTCTAGGGATGTGTATGGCATGGTGAGTAACCCGATGTGAATGAAGACATAATCCCACACTACTCTACATAATCCCAGAAGAGAGAACCCGAGATGGGGGCCCGAAAAGACCAAGGGGCCTGATGTTGGGCCTTGTATGGGAAGGCCATATTCCCTCTCATATGATTACTACCTCATCACTACTTCTAAGACCATGTGAGCGATGCTCGGTGTGGTAAATACGGAGCCGGTCTCGGATCTCCCCGTCAAATGGGTCCTGATAGTTAGCATCTCCCAGAGGGAGTTCGTCGCATGGAGATACTATGGGAAAAAATGAACCACTAGACTCAATATTTGGGATATCTTGGGGTGGTCCTAACGATCCAGGAGATTTATTGACCATGTTAAAAACACAACATCCCTATACTGAACTGAAATGGGAGGAACAAACAAGCATCGACTGCTGACCATATTCAAAATGCGGGACTTGTATCAGCTTGTTGCTCGACATCCTCAAGGGCGTTGGCCCTAAGTGGTAAGCGGGACCATAGTCCTACCATCCATACCATTCAGGGGACCTTTTGGAGGGGGAAAGTGATGTAGTCCCAATCAAAGGAGCGGGTGAAGCATAGTTGTACCCATCTCTAAAAGAGGCGAATGTCTCCAGGGAGCAGGATGTACAACCAGATCAAGGTTAGCTCGGCGTGAATTGGGGAAAACGTTTTCACCCCTACTATACGTCTTGACCTTGGGGGGAAGATTATGGCGTTTGGACTGGGACAACAGATGAAATTTCTAGGTGTTCCTACGTATCCCATGAGGATGTGAATCAAGCCATACATAGTTCTCAAAATGCAGTTTAACATCATGTTGGATGATGTGCAGTTTAAAGTCGTGCAGGACTGGACAGTTTAAGGTTATGTAGGACTGACGTGCAGTTTAGGGCCATGCGAGACCATCCCATTTAAGGTTGTGTAGGACCATTAGAGTTAGGCAAAGTATTTCTTGAGGAACATGGAATTGGTGGGAGGATTTATACACTCACCATCAATGGTTACCAGGGAGTGTGATCTATTGGTGTAAACCTTGTGGACTATGTAAGGTCATTCCCATTAGGGCTCCAACCTGGGTGGTTTCCTGCCAGTGATCATTGGCACTTAAAGGGCCAATACCAGGTCACCTTGAAGAAAAGAGCGGAGGTGAACCTTATTATTGAAGGCTCTAGCCATCTTATTCTGATGCCTTTCCAGATTGTGCAGGGCACAAAGCCTATTCTCGTCAAGTGCTTCCAATTCGGCTAGACAGATTTCAGCCACCTTATCTGGTGCCTGCTGGGCATAGACCACGGTGAGTAACTAAGGCAACTGGATCTCGATGGATAGGATGACATCAGCCCTTTACACCAGGGAATATGGGATCACCTGGGTGGAATTGCGAGTTGTTTTTTTTGATAAGCCCAGAGGATGTTGGGGAGATTGTATGACCAACTCTTCTTTTTCTGGCCAACCATTTTCTGAAAAATGTTAGAGAGGGTTTTGTTGAATGCCCCGATCTGTCCGTTTTCTTGCGTGTGATAGTGGGAGGTATGGTTCAAATGGATATTGTACCTGGTGTACCATTTCTTCATCTCAGCTGCTCGGAAGTTGGTGCTGGTATCAGTGAGGACAACATGAGGGACTCGAAACTGGTGGATGATATTCTAAGTCAAGAAGTTAATGATAGAATGGGCCTTGACATCCTTGAGTGTAATTTACTCTACCCACTTGGAAAAAAAATCTGTGGCGGTCATGATGAAGTTGTATTGGCGAGCTGTCGCCGGTGGATATGGTCCCATGACATTGAGTCCCCACACCGCAAACAGCCAAGAGTATTTGGTGGAATGGAGAGGTTCTAGAAGATGATGCAGAATGTTAGCATGACATGGCACGCATGACATATCTTGGAGAGCTCGATACAATCATGGATCAAAGAGGGCCAAAAGTATCCCAGTCTTCGGATTTGAGGGTACAGTATAGGCCCCTCCTGGTGATCCCCACAAGAACCGGCATGAACTTCATTCATGACCGGAGAAATCTCAACTCCATGGATGAAACAGAAAAGAACACCATCAAACCCATGCTTGTAGAGGATCCGCTTAAGATTGGGACCACTCTGGTGGGTAAACTGTAGCACGCGGTGATGGATTCGATCACGCTCGGCCCGATCAGCTAGGAGATAACCATTTTGGAGATACTCGACAAAAGGATCTCTCTAGTCAGGAGTTGCTTCAACCACTGCATCTGGAGAACCTAGGGGTTCTGATGTGGAAGACCCAGTGGTAAGATGTCTTACTCGTAGGCCATCGTCGTCCTCTAGGGTGACGGGGGCAATGACTCTTCGGTGTGCCACATGTATAATCAGATCATATTTATTGAGCTCTAACAGTTATGCAGCCAGGATGTCCAAAGTGTTCGCTCGACCATTCTATGACCGAGGGACATGGGTAACCTCTAGTCGATAAGGTAACTAGGCCATTAGATGGAGGGTTCTCTCTAACAATGGTACGAGCTCTGTATTTCTGAAAACATAGCCACCGTTGACTTGCTTAATGACTAACTCTGAATCACCGTTCACATTCAAATGGGGCACATCGATCTCGAGGGCTAGATCGAGGCCAATGATAAGAGCTTGATACTTTGACTTGTTGTTGCTGCAGCCTTCTGAGAAAAGTAATGAGTACGACAGAATATCTTACACTGGGGTAATGATGATGATACCCACGACCACTCTATTGAGTTGAGGATCACTGAGCCTCCTACAGGTGGGGCTTTTGGAGGCACTATCAATGTGAATTTTCTAGAATGAGACAACTTTATCCACAGATAGGATTGCCACATCAAGAAAATCCAAGTCCAGGGACTAGTTCGTGGAGGTTGGATGGGCAGCTAGAAAGTCTGCCAATGCATGTCCCTCGATATCCTTTTGAGGCACGAACCTGATGTTAAAATGTTGGAGGATTACCACCCAATACGCTAGATGGCCAGTAAACATGGGACGGCTGAGTATGTACTTCAACGGGTCTAATTGAGACACCAATACCTCGTGGTGTTGTAGGTAATGTCGCAATTTTTGTATGAAGAACATGAGCGTAAGACAGCTCTTCTTGATGGGGGAGTATCTGGTCTTTGTATCGAGGAGCATGCGGCTGAGGTAGTAGAGGATGTTCTCTATCCCCTCAATGTTCATCTAGACAAGAAGGGCCACGAGGGATCATTCCAAGGCAGTGACATAGAGGACTAGCGGCTTCTCGGAGATGGGTGGCATCATGATCGGAGGCTGACACAGATACTATTTTATTTCCTCAATGGTGGTCTGGCACTCTTCATCCCACTCGTAGGCATAGCCTTTCTCCATGAGCCGAGAAAAGGGATTACAGTTGCCGGACAGATTTGCAATGAATCAGCGTATGTAGGATAAGTGGCATTGGAAACCTATATGCTCCTGAATATTACTTGTGGGAGGCATCTGGTTGATGGAATTGATGTTTTCCAGGTCAATCTCGATGCCCTGGTACATGACAACAAATCCAAGAAACTTCCCATAGGTGACCCCAAAGGCACACTTCAACAGGTTTATCTTCAGGTGGCAAGAATGGAGGAATCCAAACACTTTCTCATGATCCTTGAGATGATCCTGGTGCTGGTGAGATTTGACAACCAGATCATCCACATATCACTCCACCAATGTCCCGAGGATTGGCTTGAATATGCAGTGCATGGCCCGTTGATAGGTGGCAGCTACATTCTTCAGGCCTAAGGGAAAAACCTGGTAACAGAAAGTACCTTTGCGTGCCCTGAAGGCCGTGGACTCCTCATCCTCAGAGGACACATGGATCTAATTAAACCCAGAGTAACCATCCATGAAGGAGAGGGATTGGAACCCATCCATAGCATCAATCAACAATTCCATCACTGGGAGGGGAAAACCATCCTTCGGACAATGGCGATTGATATTGCGGAAGTCAATATAGACCATGATATGTCCATTATTCTTCCTGACTGGCACAATGTGGTCTAGACACTTGGGGTACTGTACTTTCTTGACTAAGTTTCCCCTAATGACCTTGTCAACTTCGGCCTTGACCATGGAACTGTGAGAAGGGTGCATCTTTCTGGGAGGATTCTTGAACCAGCGATGGTTTGTCGGGAGACCGAGGTAGTGGATGGATACTTGAGGTCTAGTCCTAGAGTCTCGTCATAACTCCCGGCAAACATGTCATGGTGATTTTTGAGGAAGTCTACATAATGCTGCTCCTCCTCAGGGGCATGGTGGCACTGATCAATGTGGGTCTCAGATCTGCCTCACTAACAAGGTTCAGCTGTACCCGTTCATCGTCCTTGGCAGAGAAGCCTTCTTCAAAGGCAGGGGGAGCATCCTCCATATCCTCTTCTACGTTTGTGGAGGAGGGATTCCTAGGGGGTGATGCTTCCAATGGGTCGGAAGAACCTGATGGGAGGCTGGTACCAGCCTGGATAGTAGTGGACATCGCATCATGATATTCACGCACCACTGAGAACATAATGATGAAGGCAGTCAATCCAATCCCATATGGCCTTTGACCCAATGGGCCACACTTTATTATATCAAAGAAATAGTGGTGCATCGGCTTGATCCGGTTAATCCCAGCCCGATGAAATAGACACGTGTGACATATTGTTTTTGCCATGGGGCGGACATCCCGATATCGTATGCGGGTAGGAGGTTCTGGGATCACATGATCCTGGTTTGTGTAGGAGTACTAGGTGATTATCTTTCATCATTTGGAATTGAGAATATGCTTTCCACTTGTACCAGAGCCAAAAAATAATTTCCCCATGTCGGGGGTTGTGACCTCCAATCGATTGATTGGGAAGATGTAGGCTTCATCCAGACCTGCCCAGGGGTCATTTGTGTCCAGGGCGGGCTCAACCTCACTTTCCAGAATCAACTTATCCTTGCTCTTATAATAGTCAACGTCTAGATAAACAGATTCAAAAGAGGATAAAAGAGATGCATCACCTTGGAGTATGCCTACACGACCTTTAAGGGAGTACTTGTGGTATTGGTGATATGATGAGGGGACCGACGCGTGAAGATGGAGCCATCATCTGCCCATCAATGCATTGTATGTGGTGTCCTGGGAGACAACCATAAATTTAGTACTGGAAAATAGGACACCAAACTGGGTCTTCAAATGGATCCTGCTGACCGGGGTCTTCTCTGTCCTGTCGTATCCTTGGATCCTTAAATTGGAGGGAGTCAGGTCATCCTTGGATAACCCCAGCTTCCGCAATGTCCGTGTCGGGATAAGGTTGAACCTGGAGCCGGTGTCAACGAGACACCAGTGAACTTCCACGCTGTTAAATCTTCCAGTGATATATAGCGGAAAGATGTGACCTTGTTTGGGGGAGCCTTCATCTACTCCCAAGAACGAGATGATTTCCATTCATTCAACATTCTCAACTGCTTTAGCATGAAAGGCTTCTGCAGCTGCTACCTCCGTCTCAAACTTGAGGGGGATCCTTAAAGCCTCATTGAGGGCCTCACACATATCTGACGACATGCAGAGGGATTCAAGGATGGAAGGATTTTCTATAATGATGGAATGGTGCTTGAGGACAACGTACATCCACGCCAGACGTGAGCTTCTACTTACAGGAGGTCGCTCTGCGATTGGAGACATGGCGGGCCCTACTAGCTGGACCAACGACTGGCTGGTACTGGGCATATCCCACTGCCCACTAATCGAAGTCTGAATAGTATCTACTAGATGATGTCTAGATGACTTAGATCGGCCTTTAGTGGGGAGAATCTTCTCGTGGCATGACCAAAGTGGCTCTGCCTGATCTTGTAGCTCAAACTGTGGTGTAGGAAGTCTTGACGACACCAGATGATGAGGCTACGAGGGCTGAGCTCGGTGCTGGGCCTGTTGTCTAGTCTCAATGCCATGCCCGACCTAGCTGGAGGTGTCTACTGATGTACCTCGACAACCCATATAGCTGTGGAACCACCAGTGTTGGCATCAGTTGGGTACGTTGGGGAGGTTCTCCTGGCGCTCCTCCTCGTCAGGAGTCATATAGGGGTTTATCAACTCAACGGTGATAACCGAAGCATACCTTTGACTATCACTTGAAGAGTCACCCACTAGTGGGTGGATTCTGAGAGGTATCCCATTCTCAGGGGGCATGAAGTCCCCAATAGTGCAGGATGATGATGACATTGGCTGGGCGCGTAGCTTTTTCTTGCGCCGCAGATGCTTGCTATTCTGGGAAGTGGCCAACTAAGATGATGATGCAGAGGTGGTGGTCATAGATTCTGATGGATCTGGCTAATTCAGGAATGCCAATATGATTATAAGGGAATGGACAACCATTTTATGAGCCATCCAGTCATCGTGCATCTGGGATCCGTGGCAGGCGACCTGCTGCCACTCGCTATCACTATCGCTACCGCTGCCTGAACATACAAAGACACCCACTACTTGTGTAGGGGCCGTGACCAGCCTTCCTATGTTGTTATCGAACTGGTCTTGGAGCCAGTCCTTAATAACATAGAAATTCTTGAGGGTGTGCCTCTGAATCTGATGATAAGGGCAGTAGTTTGGGGGATCGGTGAGATTCTCCTCTGCCGGCCTTCTGCACTCAGGCAAGCGTACGATCCCCTACTCTAAGGCACTACAGAAGTAACCAAGGACCTGATTCTACCTAAACGAGTAAGTCTGGTGTCTTTTTTATGGATAGGGGGCCCTTAGAGCTGGGCCCTAATGAGGATCCGGAGGGGCTTATCGAGGAGGTGGACCCTGATTATCCCGCATGGGCGGTGGCTTCACATTACGCGGAGGCATCTACCAATTATGAGGTGGTCACTTCTAGGCTGGAGGATGTGCCTAAGGTAGAGAAACACTACAAGGCTATAGGGCCAGTGCTACTAGTAGCAACCTCAGAAGTCTAGGGGATTCTATTTGGGCCACTATGGCAGGCTCGGCTCTGGTGTCTCTCCTTGATGGGATTACAGGGGGCAGTGGACGAGCCTAGCTAGCCTGTTGCAAGGTTTCTTCAAGGCGCTGTGAATTATTTGAAAAGTATAAGAACACTCTAGGATAGTTCTGAGTGATCAGGGAGGGAACCAGTTCCATCTTGACATTCCCCATGCACATCGTCAGTAATTTCTCTTGAGTCAGTGGCATGTCGAGGGAGTATGTGAGCCCCTTCCACTGGGTAATAAAGTCCACGACTCACTCATCTAGCCTTTGTATGCACTTGATGTGGTCTGTGATACTAGTATTTCGGGTGGTTGAGATGAACTGGTAGAGGAACCTACCTACGAAGGTCCTCCCAGCTAGTCACAGATCCGATAGAGATCTGGCTGTACCAGTTGAATATCAGCCCCTCCAGTGTATGATAGAAACAACAGAGCATGGCGGCCTTCTGTTGCGCTGGAGTCCCCAACATGGGCCCACACATTGAGTTGAAGTGGGACAGATGCTGAGGTGGGTCCCCCGTCCCATTAAAGGGGGGGATGGAGGGATTCTCAAAACCCTGAGGTGCTGGCATATCATCCACCCATGCCAGGTATGGCTTCCCATCTAGTGGGATTGACACCTGCCGCATTTCCAATGCCTCCAAGCGAGCGATGAGTGCTGACATTGGATCATCTAGATGGGGGTACCTGTCTTGATGGGGATCCCTAACCACGAGTGTGTTTCTGGGCACTTCAACATGGTAGATAGGCTCAATGGCTCGTGGAGCGACTAGTGGAGCGGCCCTTGGGGCTGTTGGGGGAGCCTTGGCTGGATTCCTTAGATTTCCATGCCATTCGGGAGAGTTTGGTGATACATACCGCACCCTCCTTCCATGAGTTCCGGATTCAACCCTATCTGTAGGAGCGGTATGATCAGGGTTTCCCAGAGTCATGTCGTCGGGGGGGGGGGGGGAGTTGTTCTTGCCCCAACCTAGGATCGTTGTAGTCGGGTTGTCACTCAGCAATGCGTTAAGGTAGAAGTTCATCAACCAACTTCATCTGCTCAGTAAGATTCTAGCATAATGTGGCCTTCTTAGGGTCGTCCTCTGTCTTCTGCACTAAGGTGGATGGGTCAGAGTGCTTGATAGCTACGACATGCTCTTTTCCCTTACTGGTATTCCTGTAGAGTACCAACAACCCAGTCGGCGCAGGGAGACCATGTATGTTCCTCTAGTGATGAGTAATCCTCCCTGATGGGTCCAATAGTGGTGGAACACCCTTAGGGGATAAGTCTCCATCAAGAAACTCCAGCTCTTCCTCCTTTTCCACTACGTCAGCCATGTTGACCATGACCCTTCTTGGGGGAATTTCCTTGATATCACATAGAGATTCAGGCTGCCACCAGATAGGGCTGAAGAGGAGGGAAACATACAACCCCCAACCATGGAATTGCACGTGGGGGGGGGGGGGGTAGCCTCCCTGATAATTGTTTAGAGTACATTGATACTTTGAATGCATTGATGCTAGAGGGACTCCTGATGGCCTGGTGACTCGGGGCGTTGGGCCATAGGGAGCGCAGCTAGATCGACTAGAAGACACTGCTCGCAGATGTCTCCAAAATGCACTCATCTCCTTGGATAAACCACGCGATGATGATGGAGACTGAAATGCGTCACCCGAAGGGTGTAGAAGAAACACTCAACCTCCTCTAGCGTGAGGTACTGCGGTATACAGAAATCCTGCGGTGCCACGAGCCAAAAATCATCAGGGAAGTGGTTCACCGCAAGGATGCTCTAGAAGCTCCTCCACTCAAATTGAGGGTCTATCCCTTGATTTTCCCACTAGCCAAATGGGGGTGGTTGAGGAACTTGCAGTGGTATTGAGGGAAACCGCTGGGATGACAAGTCAGCTGGTGGAGAATATGGAAAGCCAGCTGACTGGACACAGATTCTGGGGCTGTCCTCTAAAGAGTGTAGCGACTTGGTCGCTACAACATGATAGGAAAAGTTGATGACCACCGTTCCTAGCACATGGGCTAGGGATGCTGGTGGTGGGTCGTACTACTATTCGCCTGCCATTGGTCCCCAGAATAGCTCTCTATGATCTCTTGTGGAGGTAGAAAGCGCATTCGGCAATGATGGTGGTGATTGTGCGACCGTAATCTGCGGGGTCACCGGATTTTCATACTCCTAGGTAGACCTACGGAGGTAAGTGGGAAATCCTATGGACCTCACATTCTGGGAGAACTAGGCTGATGCGCCTCATCCGGACCCCAACCCTTGAATTAGATGAGTGATGGGAGGGTTCCTGAGTAGAGTCGTGCTCCACATCAGATTCTGAGAAGTAGGCCATTTTGATCTCCATCTGGGCCTTCTCAAGAATTGTCATGTGGAAGCGAAGTCCCACATTCCTTCCCCTTGGTGGCTCCTCGGGACTGGGCTGATTTCCGCCATGTGGTCCTTCGGCCGCACTGGTGCCAGGGAAGAGAGGGTTTCCACTTGAGACATCTGAGGTGTGAGGATCACTAGTAAAAATGTCAATGGGGACATGGGGAAGACCTCTATGAACAAAACATGAGCAAGAAATACCTCCACCGGGACTGACAGGAGCATGGGGAGGACCTCCATGATTGGTGCGTGTGGAGCGAGGCTGGCCTTCACCCCTCTGGCTACCGGGGTGAGGAGGACCATCACCAGCTATAGAGAGGACTTAGGGAGGATCCCCACGTTGCAGAGATACCGGATGGGGAATTTCCCCACATCGAAGGTCGGGGCAGGAGGAAGGACCCCATACCCAGTGTGATGGGCATGGGTGAGGCTTCTGTACTGAACATCACCATCGCGGGGTAGACCTTCATTTAGATTGGGGGTAGCATGGGACAGACCTCCATGCCGATCCTTGAAGGAGGGAAGACCCATGCTCTCTGTGGTATTGGTACGGGGAGGACCTCTGTGTGGGGTGGCATCACTGCGGGTTGGTTCACGATGACCCCTGCTCATGTCTATGACTAGGAGACTCGACCCAGCCTACCCGTGGGGCATTTGGGGCCTCAATCCTAGTTGGGTGTATAAGAGCCCCTGCTCAGTGTGTGCAGGGACTTGATGATATGCATCAGTGGTGGCTTGGGCCACAATAGCCGTCGACGTTGATGCCCCCTGGCGGCCGTCCTCAGATCATGCCCGACGCTGGCGTCGGGTCGGACGAGCCGGTGATGGTGGTGCAGGTGCATAGCTTACCTTCTCCCCCGGCAAGGATGGGTGGTGGCGTTGACGCGGCCAGGTGGGGGCCCTTTATGGGAGCCCCTAGATTGAGACTCTGACCGGGCTGGGCCAGACATCACCCACCTCATCAGCGTAAGGCAGGTAGTCACCAAAGTGCTCCGGGGATAAGCTCCCGAAACGATTAAATGCTGTGGTGGGGAGCATCATCTCCCTGTGTGGCCCTTAGTGGTGGCATTGATGGTGCTCCTTGGATGCCTCGAGGTCGAGGCGGTCCATATCTTGGGTTGGGATTTTTCCCTCCTCCTCGTAACGACATACGAGTTTGTTAATTACCCTTTATTGGATAACTTCCGATGGGTAGATGGGCCGTGGGTGCCCCATGGTTGTGGACGTAGAAGCTATTACAGAAGCTGTGAAGCCAGGCCGAGTAGCTGTGCTAGCGTTTCCCCTGCCCCTGCGTAGGCGGATGGGCGTTGATAGTGTTCTCGTGGAAGCAACATGATTTCTGAGAAGCAGAGAGATGAACTCATAAATGCTGAAAGGAAAAAGTAATCGACGACCAATGACCCAACGAAATCCCATATTCCGTGACTGGTAAGAGGGATCCACAATGACAACATCGCAGAATAGGATATACAACATCCTACTACCCCGAAGTCTGGTGAGTTTCATGCCAGGCCCACAATTTTCTTAGCAAGACTTATTTCCAAATAGCTGGATTTGGTGACACGTCCATCCATTGATGCCTCGAGTGCTACTAATCTCCATTTTGAGGAAAATAACTTCACATCGGGTTCACCATTTCTGTTTCTGACGCTTTCGCCGGGGTGCGCGTGTTCGTATTCTTGAGTATGACAGGCGAAACTTTGTTATCCCACATTCCCACATTCCAAAGGTTGGCGACATCCATTCCTTATTCAGGTACATTTTCTCCTTGATCGAAATAGGATGATGGGATGTCAGTTCTTCCTTCTGTGGCCTCAGAACTCATTATGTAGTCCAAGTATCCCTCATTGATTCAATATGTTGTTCGTGAAACACTTCATGGTGCCATATCTTCATGGACACCAATTAATTATGCTTCTTCTGTCATGACATTACAAGGGGTCTGGTCAGGGCATCAACCTTCAGATTGGGGAGTAGTCACGTTGGGGCATCACTGGTGTGTCTGGATGTGGGGGAATTGGCGTGTCTGTCGTCTGTCCCTTATTATAGGGCTTCTCGAGGGTGAGGAAGCATGAGGAATCCCACATTGAACGTGGGGAATCATATTCCATAGGCATGTATCTAAGAATTTCCTCAGCTTCCCATTCTTAACAAAAGTTATGCAACAAGTTTAATATCCATTGGAGATGGATCGGGATGATCAGAACACTGACTAAAGTTGATCAGACGGAGGGACACCCTAGAGGGAACCTGATATTGGGGCCGTCACATGGGCATCCTCCCAAATTCTATTATAAGAAACGATTAATGGAATGGAATGATCCCATCAGGATGTGGTGGCCCAGGAGAGGATCAATATGGATGATGGAGTAGTTGATAGGGATAGTGAATGGGATGATACCATTTTGAAGGTGGTGGTAGTGTTGGTCTTGAGCCTCCAAGAGACTTCCTACATATCCCCATGGCAGGGAATCAAAGTCCGCGTAGTTCATCTGACGATGGATTACCATCGAATGAGGCTGAAAACGTCTTACCTCTAAATGAGGCTGCTACAGATTACCGCTAGATAATGATGTTAATGTCCTACCGCTGAATAGGGACACAACAACTTACGGTTGGATGGGGTCACAACGAATTACCACTGGATGGGGTCGAACCGGCGTGAATGAGGTCGGAACGACTAGGTGGTGGGATTGAACCTCAAGGAGGCTTCCTATGTACCATGCCTTGACATGTATCAAAGACCAAATAGTTTAGATGGCGAATACAGTTTAACATCACGCTGGACGTGAGAGAACTGACCTGAAGGGGTTCAGAGTGACCAATGGGTGGTGGGCTTAAACCTCGTGTGTCTTCCTACGTACCATTCCTTGACATGTATCAAAGACCACGTAGTTCAGGTGGATTGGGGCTTACACTCTAAGGCGGCCCAAGGTGCTGGGACATGAACCTCGTGGAGGCTTCCTACATACCATGCCTTAAGATGGATCAAAAACCACATAGTTTAGGTGGATTGGGGCTTACAATCTAAGGGTGCCCAAGGTGGTGGGGCTTGAACCTCATGGAGGCTTCCTACGTACCATGCCTTGGAATGGATCAAAGTCCCCATAGTTCAGGTATGGGTGGGTCAGGGAACCGATATGAAGGTGGACCTGGGGTCTGATGGGTGTTGGGTTTGAACCTCAGGGAGGCTTCCAACGTACCATGCCTTGTCAAGGATCAAAGTCCTCATTGTTCGGTGGGAGTATGGGGCTTGAACCTCATGGAGGCTTCCTAGGTTCCATGCCTTGACATGGATCAAAGTCCTCATAGATCGGTGGGAGTATGGGTCTTGAACCTCATGGAAGCTTCCTACATACAATGCCTTGAAATATATCTAATTCCTCATAGTTCGGGTAGGTTGGAAGATAGTTTAACATCATGCGGGACAGAGGGTGTTGTCATGGTCGATGCGGACTCTAAGACCACGTGATTCATGCTTGGTGTGAGAAACAAGAGGCAACCGAGACTTAATGATTACATCGCGAAAGGTGCGTCTGTGAAATATAGAGTGGGGATTACGTGTGGAGCGGCCCAAATAGAGAGAGAGAGATTGGGACTTACTCCGAGGTGGAGGCCCAATGGAGACAAAGTGCTGTGGGAGAGGGACTTGGGACTGAAGAAAGGAGGAGCCCCGTTCCATATCGCGCCCTCCGCTAGCCTCAAGGGACCGAAGATGAATGGAGGAGCACGAATGCTATGATGCCTACTAGAAGGAAAACTTGGGGCTTATGCCAAGGTGGATTCCCATCCCCCACAGTCAAATGCCACACCCATAAAAAGGATATCATCCCATGTGAAGACCAGGGGGTGTGGAGAATGTCCAAGGTGGGGGCACCCTGTGTGCGAGGCACGGGGTGAGGACATAGTTTAACGTCATGTGCTGAGGATGATGGTTCTTGGCAGTTTAATGTCCTGCAGCTCAGACGAAGTGGGTGTGCTCCACACCCCTAGGGCTTACATAACCGGTACCCTCTTCTCCTTGTGTGAGGGAAGGCATCAGTAGTTCTGCGGTGAAGGGGTGTTGCAGAGAAAACCATCAAGGCGTCCATGTTAGCATGGCTATGCGAAGAAGCAATAGCCATTAGCGTGCCTATGCGAATAAGAATTAGGCAAAGCAATTCAATGAGAGATATTTTCCAGGGGACTTTGAATTCATATCATGAAAACCTGGAGGTTCACATGAGAAAAGGAATTTCCAAGCAGATGGGTCCATAGGTAGGGGCCTTGTGAGGCTCTCTTGCTCCACATGGCAAAGGGCACTTGAGAAGGGGTGTGCGTTGCGAAGAGGGGTGCCTTATCCAAAGAATGGGGAGGAGGTGCTTATGGTAGGTTCATCACGATGTGTAAGGGGACTCACATAGCACAACCTCGTGGAGCACAGGTGCCTCACGAAGCAAGGTGTCAGGAAGCAATGTGCTTCACGAAGGACAATGACCCTGCCTTAGCATGTGGATCAGGTCTACATGAAGTGTGTTTCGTCAAGCATAAACGATCAGTGAGGACCGGGTCCCCTTGTGGATCCCCTTCCTTCATAATGGCCTTTAGGATTTTTGGAAGGCATCCCAATCTGAAGAGGGGATCAAAACAGGATGAAGGGGAGGCACCCCGTGGAGCAGAAGTACCTCACACAGCTCATGGTTCGCAGTGAAGAAGGAGGCTTCACAATTCGAGAGCTGGGAAGCCAAAGGGTCAGATTTTCCATCCCTTGGACTCAAGGGGAGCCCGTTATTTATAGTCAAGAGGCTCCACAGAGCGGATTTCACGCATCGCGAAGATGGAATTGGTTTCTTCACAGTGGGTCACGAACGTCTAATGTGGTCATGGAGTGTCTCGCCTCCTTGCATTGCGGTGGGTTCACAAACGTCAAATGCACTCACGGAGCATCCCGCCTCCTTGCTTCGCGGTGGGTTTTCTAACATCAAATGCGTTTATGGAGCGGCCTGCCTCTTTGCTTCGCAGCGGCTGTGGTGCTGGGGAACTCCGTGAAGTTGCTTCGCGAGGCAGTCAAATGGGGCCCTCTTTGGGCCTCTTCTTTGTCCCAAATTTTGTCTCCAAAATTAATAATGAATGAAATAAATAAGGGTAGGTACAAGGCCTCCCTAAAACATGATATAACTCATAACCTTCCCTTTGATCTAGGTATATGTGATAGGAAACACCCATAAGGATCACTACGAACATAAGATGAAAACCCTATTATCCGTTTCTATGGTTGGGTTAGGTCAAAGTCCCACATTTCATAGATAAGGTGGTGATTTCATATTTACTAATATATGTAACAAAATTTCCTTTAAATGTTAAATTAGGTGGATCACTATCCAAATTTATAAGGTCCAATAGACCTTATAAATTGAAAGTGGTTATCCACCCAATCCAATCCATTACATGTTTCTTCCTATTGAACTGAAACATTGTTATAAATCTAATAAACCCTACACAACGAGGTACAATATCAATCACATGAATATATTAAATTCACAGTGAAATTTGATATATGATGGCATAATTCAATGAATTTCAATCTTATGGTTCCTAATATGATGCATGATAGGAATTGAATTCATTTCATCCGGATGAAATAAAATAAATCACAATTTCATTAATACCAATATTAATAACACCGTAATACCTACGTTTCACACAATAGTGAAGTAATATCATCTATAAATGAAACAATCAATAACTAAAATTTCCCAACCTAGTAAAATTGGGTTTCCTGTGTACATGGATTCGCTAGGTCCAAGCATGGGGTAAGGTCCAAACTCTAATTTCATACATTCCTATAGAAAGCTGAAATAGTAAGACAAAGGTAAACCTACCTATGATACCACTTTGAATAATCCCACCTGATTGCTACAAAACTGTTCCCTGAGATGGTGGCCAAAACACCTTGAGCATGCTTCCCCATACACCAAAGGTTCTTGAATAGTAGTTAGGGAATAAGGTGTGTCCATGGGGAGTCTATTCCCTCATAGTTAAATGTATTCAAATAAGTAAAAAATAGATAGTTAATAGATGAAGAATAAGTATAAGCATACAATAATAGAAATATGGAAATTAACCATTCATGAAAAATAGATAACTAGAAGAAGAAAAATTGAAATAATATAAAAAAAAATTATAGTGATGGTATGTTATAATTATATAAAAAATGTTTTAATGGGGAGGAATGAAGACATGAATATACTACATGTAGGAAAAATATAAAAAAAAACTGCTACGACAAGAATATAGATAATAAGCTCGGTCCTCTACCATATTCTCCGTACCAAAGCTATAAATCAATGAAGTATCAGAAGATTCACTCATCACTCTATACATACCTATGATCATAAAAACTTACTGGTTACTAAGGGAATCCCAAGAAGGGCCTGAGATACAGTCTCAGTTGGCCTCCACCCACAGATTATATGCCAATCCATTTCATGAAATAAAAAAAGGGAATTTTTACAAGAAAATAACAATTTAGGGAGATGAATAAAGAGATAATAAACACATTGGTACAAATTCCAAAATATACACTAGACCAATTAAACCTACTTCATCCCATGCCAGATGTTAGAATATTAGGTACATGTTCAAGTCATAATTTTTATACAAGGATTGTATAAATAATGAAACTAAAGAAGTCATACCCCAATCATTTTCATTGTCTTGGGGTTACATTTCTGTTTTATCAGAAAATATTACTCCAATATAAATATGAATAATTACATATAGAATAAGTAATTAGTCTGTTAAATCCATTGGTGGAGTTCGGAGCACATCCAAGGTAGTCTAAACTGAATCCGAAGGGTTTCTATAGGTGTCTCTAATAGAATCATTTCCACTGAGTTTGTCCATGTCAACCCATATATACATCCCTTATATCTCTCATGAAAATGTTTCTATGAGGCCATACCTGGTATCTCTCATGGTGGACCATGTATCACTAGAGGAATGGAATAAACTTATTTATAAAGGGCTCCTTCCTCAGTTTCCCCCCTAGGGAACCTGCGTCACTCAAGATTATATGTAACCCTCCCAAAAAACCCATATTGGGAAAACCAAAGTATCACCCATGTCGTGTCAAGTATATTCAACTAAGTTCCAAGACTTTATCAATGGAATACATAATTACAACCCATGCTCTCTACTAGCCGATATTAAATCGAGGCATAGTAACCAAGAACATATCATAATTCCTACCATTTATATAATATCATTCCATCAATCAACATCTCAAAACCACATGCTCATCATCTAACCAACTTTTCACATAATGCCATAAAAACATGGGACACTTTTATATAGATAAGGGCTCATGTAATTGAACGTGAGTAAGGTATGGGTATGAGGAATAGGAATTAAAAAAATTTAATAATAATTCATATGTGATAAATATGTAATTAAATATATATCATCATGTATTATCATTTAAATATATTTTTTGAGGCATGATGTTCAAGATAAAATCTCATTGACAACCATTTATCTTAATTCCAATTGTAATTTAATCCATTTAATCAATATTAATATCATATATATAGTGATCCACACATCAAGGAATTGTAAAATTGGAAATTTTTGGTGAGACACCCAAAATGGGGTGACCGACAACAAGGAGAACAATCCAAATATGGGTTTTGCAGCAGGGTATGGTCACAATAGATTAAGGAAACCATTTTAATTAATTTATTAAACAAGAAAGAAGTTTCCCAAGAATGGTATAGATATAGGAATTATAGAATTTTATTTAAAATGTTCTAAAAAATTAGTATATACCATGGCCCCCTAACACGATTTAGTAGCGCTCCACTGATCCATTTTTGAGGACTGATTTGACCTAGAAGAGATAAAATTAAATGATCTGTCAAATTACCAAAAAACAGGGAACCACAATTAACACCAAAATAGAAAAAGTTATGGAACAGGAACCCCGAAATATGTTTTATAGTAATATGAATCCTACAAATATGGATCCAATGCTTCTGATAGTGAGCGATTCTTAAATCAGGGGAAGAATACAACACAAATCCTAAGGAGGTAGAGAAGATGGAGATCCATGCATGATAAGGGAGAAGAAATCCACTAGAACGAAGAGGGGAGTAATAAATAGTGTTTTAAAATAATTATATATAGTTATTATGGATATTTTCCCAAAAAACACACTGTGAATGGTTTTTCTACATGGTTGTGACAAATGTTTGCTAACCTTACACCTACTGCTGCTTGAATGGGGGGAGGGGTACCAAACATTTAAGTACATGATTTATCTATCCATGTGAAAATGATTCAGAAAATACCTATCCAAAACCTTCAAGTGGTCACATGATTGTGCATATAGTGTCACACTATTTCATAAAAACTATGCAGCCTTCTGCACCCCAATGTCATCAACTACATGGTTTAGGGAAACTAGTGGGCTAGGATACACATTTTCCTCTAACCATGGGGCCTAGTATTACTCTACCTAGTTCAGGGATTCAGTATCTAAATGAAACCCAGATTCACTTGAGGCCACATTTAACCATTTATGAATCATTATTAGGTCCATTTAAAGGAATTTAAACAAAAAAATAACAGTCCATACCTTTGAGTAAAGATGGGATACTACAATAAATCTATGTGGATTCGAATAGAATAAGGAACGAGTGTTTTTAAAGAAAAAACATTGACTATTAAACTAATTTTTTTTTGCAGAAACAGGTCTGACACCTAGTATTATAGAAAGTCATATGATTCCTCACCCTAAGTGTAATTGGAAATAATAATATCCCTTTCATGATTAGAGGAGGGACTAACTATTTAAACCATTTTAGGATTAAAAGAATGAGATATACGATTTTTGAATGGATTTTTATCCCATATACTTAATTGTAGTGATATATATTATCCTAATAAAGTATCCAATCCCATGAAATCCCAATTATGTTAGTCTCATTGAATATCCACCATTTCCCCATAAATCAAACAGTATGAAATAACATCTAATTTTTTTTCTTTAATAAAATCCTGTATACAAAGGTTTATTTTGAAAAAATAATGTTATGGAAATCCCATATTTTAGAAATATCATGTTCCATTTATTTATCTAGATTTAGAATGAGTATTATAGGATGTATAAAGTAATAACACATAGAATATTGATGATTATATTACATGAATATCATTCAACAAGGATCATGAAATCCTAAGGGAATATCTATATCATTAAATTTTATCCCCAATTCCCATTTCAATAAATGAATCATCCATTTAAATTTCATAATCATTAATGATTTGGCACCACAAAATGGAGAAGAGAAAAAATAATGATAAATAAATTATATAAGTTCCCAATCCAGTATAGAAAATTAATTCATTTCCTCTCTTTGTATTGAATGGATAGTCATTGCCCCACCAAAATAGACCTCATCAGATGTTTATTCATTACATGGCTTAGTTAGCGTCATCCATTTCCATAGACCCATTTGATATTGAAGATATTTCATAAAAATGTAAATTATGCAAAAAAATGGATGTTGAGAATTTTCCAATAGAGGCCTTGATGTTTGAGTAATATGAGGTCAACATGAATCCTTATATTCAAGATATTCCCCCCATGAACATATATATTCTATGGAAACATGTATATTACAACTCTAGTAGGAACTTTATGAGAACCAGTCCACTTTTGAGTCATCTGGAGCCCAGTCAAATCTGATCATATTAGAGGATCGAATGGGAAATTCTAAACAGTCTATTCAACATCAAACTAAAGGAAAATAAAATATGACTAATACAAGAGAAATTAATATACCAAAAAATATTACCTAGTGAAAGGGGTCACTAGAACATATATTATTATTCACAGATCCTCATACAAAGGAATAACCTCATAGAGAAAAATGAATTCCCCTGGCCTAAAATAATGGTATATTGGAAAAGGTTTTTGTTATCCCATACAATACCTCAATCTTGTATTTCATTAACCATTCAAAAGGGATTTCATAACCATTAATTTAGGGAATATTATTCCCTCAATATTATAATGATGATATAAGATCCCCTAAGTTATCCCATTCAATGAATAACCCCATATCGTTGCACAACTTTGTCACCATTTTAATGAAATACATAGAGTATTTTATATAGGGACACATTTGATACATTAAATTTATATAAAGATTGATTAAATTGAAATACATCAACATTTCACTGATGAATAATCCAAAATAAGACTCATACCTATCTGAACCCTCTGATGTTCAGAATAAAATGAGGCTAACTTGTCTCCCTCTAGTATGAAAATCGAAGGACGTTAAAAGAGTGAGTACAATCTTATTTTCTTAATCAATCTCAAAACCAATTTTTTGGACCTAACCTATATGTTTTAGGTCATAGTTTATCATCAAGATACAACATTAAATGCTTTTCTAAGAATATCATGGAGTCATCTACATGAAGAATTGCCTTTATCAAGGCATCAGTGCCTCAATTATCCTTTAAATGGATAATTTAGAGGGTTTAAAAATGATAAATTCCCAATTTTGACTCATAAATCTTGATATAAATATGTCTTAATCTATAAAAGAGAAGGGAAATTGTCAATGATATGTGATTATAAACAGATTACCGCTTCCAGCTTCATGAAAATGGCTTATACCACCCCATTGGATGATCATGATGAGGAGTGTGTATTTCTCATCATTTATAGAGAAATAATCATTTTAGATATGCTATGTTATCAGGATACTTTATTTATCCAAATTCTTATGATATCATCTATTATATATGAAAATTTCATAGAGAAAATAGGGGTGTTATTCCATTGAGAATAATAATGCCCATGTTTATGATGCCCATAAAATATTTTAGATTCTAATGATTCCATCACATCATCACATATGTAAACCAAATATGTTTATACATCACTAAAAAGATTAAAATGTATTTTAATAATTCCATGAATCATAGTGTTTTAGTCTATCCTCTCTACTAGAATGTAACGACCCAAACTTTCATTAATGGAAATTCCTCTTGATCTAATTAAATGTTTGATTATGTAAAATGTTTATATAAAATGTGAACATCTTTGGACTTTAGGATACCATTATGAATGGTGACCATTACTAATATAGTCATTGAACAGTGATCACATGATCAGTATAAATATAGGGCTTTAACAAATCCAATTTACTATGATAAAGGAAGCAATGCACTCATCCAGTAGACTTGCCCCATTCAAAGCCCATTTTTCAGAGTTCAGAAAGGAGGTGGCGTCATTGGGATTCTCTCTTCACCAAGACCAATATTAGCTTGAACACGTTTAGGTTAAGCAGAAACAACTATGGGAGGAGTGGAAGTTAATAGATATTACCACCTGGGCGATGTTATCTAAGCCACTCTAAGAGCCTATCAGCATCACATAACTTACCCTTCAGTCTTATGCGGGTGTTATAAGGGATTATGTAACATGACCTTAGTACTATGAATATGTGCATTATTTTGGTATATAATAATGAATATACATCCATTTTATTATTATTACTTTGTAAATAGTTTTTAGAGTGGAAATAATATTTTTAGTTAATATTCAAATAAGAAATCTATTTTGAAGAATTAATGAATTTTTGAATTAAATAATATTTTAATAAAATATTGTTATTATTATTAAATAATTTTTTATTAAATATAAATTATTATATAATTTTATGAATTCAATTGTAATTTTTATTATGGTTTGAAAGCTATTATCATCAAAACCCATGATTTTTTGATAAATAGCGGTTTTATTTTAAAAGTAAAAATTCACATATTCAGAAAATTATTTATATAAAATTAGTATTATTTTTGGAATTAGGATGTCAAAATTATCCAATGGTAAATTTTTCTTAATTTTCTGAGGCAGTCAAATTTTTGGTTAAAAATTAATTACCTTTTAAATACATAATGTGTTTTGTGACATCATAATGACCCAATAGTGATGTAATAAAATACTATAAATGATATTTTCGGCCAACATATGTTTTACCATTAAAATAATGTGATTTAGGGTTTGTTTTATTTATTTTACAAAAGTTTAGTGGACCCTCAAAAAGTTATAAAACATTTTTATTTTTTAAATGAATTTCCATGAGAGTGTGACACACCTCCATATAAGAAACCCTATTATTTTAAGAAGTTAGGTCATTTTCCTTATAAGATATTTTTTCCACAACCATTTGGATAAAAATCATGAGCAAAACCCATGGGCTGGTTTGTGGTTTTGATTAGTTTAATGTGTGGTGTCCCAAAACTAAACAATAAAGAATTCTCTCTCCTTTCCTATATAAAACCACCCAAGATCCTGATTCCTCTTCACTAAAAGCCTTTGGAGTTCATAAAAACTCTACAATCCTCTATCAATAATCTTCCAAGGTTCCCCAAGCTCCCAAGAAGCCTCTCTCAAGCCTCTCCCGAGCCTTTAGAATCACACATCCAAGTAATGTATTCATACCATTCACTTTTTATCCACGTTTCTTAATATTGTTATGCCCTTTTATTTTAAATTATAAATGTTGGGAATGATTTCTCACATCCCCCATACTTCCCTATTTATGTTTTAATGATTAGATACCCCTTTATGTCTCATTAAATTCCTCCCATGTACACCCGTTACTATGCCAAAATTTTGAAAGGAATTTCTCTCTCCACATTTACATTCAAGTAATTCTATCATACCAATAATATAAATTCCATTAAAATTGGTGGGACATAAATATATATGACCCCCCTACTTTCCCTTTAATGTACATACTATGACACATCCATTTATCTCTCATCATCCATTTTTATGAATTCTTATTGCACGCTGTTATGCTGCCGAAATTGCACCATGTTTTTCCAAGACAAAAACATTGTGTAGGGAATACCATGAAAATTTATCTATAAAGGGTATTCAAATTTATGAAAATTTACTAATTGATTATAGAGTTTCTTCTATTAATTCCACATTCCTTTATTGTTGAATAAATGATGATGTTTAATGAATCCATGTTTTTTGATCTGTGTGGAAAACAAATGAATGAAATGAAGTGTTTAAGAAGGGTGCACCCTGATAGTGCATTAAGGCATTGGGTAAAGTATAGTATCATGATACATCATGTTCAATGAGTTTTTACTCATGATAATTCAAGTGAAATGAGGGTTAACTCATGCTTCATGTGCAATGAGGTTTTACTCATGATCTATGTGCAATGAGCCTTGGATCATGGTAATTCCATGTTAAGTGTTGTTTCCACATTTCCATGTTATGATTATCAAGATTTATCATGCATTTATGTTCATGATTCTCTTTTTATCCACTAATATGCCTATTTTCTAACATGTATTGTATTCCACATGTTATTCCATGTTCATTCCCTTATTGGTCTTCATAGCTCACCCATTTTTTATGCATGTCCTCAGGTTATCCTATACAATGCTATGTACAAGGGAATGTAGTGGTCTTTTAAAGGAAATTTTCAATTAAGATGTTGTATTTCATGTTTTATGTTTTTATGTAATGATCCTAATCCCAAAAGACACTAGGACTCATGATCTACTATATTGTATCAAGTGATGTTTTTGTAATAAATCTTCATTAAGTATGTAATAAAGAGAAGGTTTGTTAAAACTGGCATCAGAGGATAGGTTTAGTTATTGTTGGGATTAGGATTAGAAAAACCTAGTGAAGCCTTAGATACTATACTACGTATTATAATAAGAAATCTCTATGTTTTGGTGAGTGTTGATTAAGTGGTTCATCAATAATATATATCCACGTCTGGATAGAAGTAGGTAGAGGCGTATCAGACACAAATCTACCTCAGGATGAAAACCTTGACACGGTGTTTCAGGCTTGACCCAGTGTATCCTTCTACATGAAAATGGGCCTTGCTACACTCTTGGTTACAACACTCCTAGGAAATATTCTTTGGTAAATTAACAAGTTTAATATGAACCATTATTAAGGGAATTTAAAAAAAATGCCTCTTAGAATATATGTTAGAATGTAGATCATGGATAACATAAATTGAAGCCCATAGATTCGTAAGTTAAGGAAATAAATTCTATTTATAAGTTATATATTTTATCTTTGGATTACCCTTTATGTGTTACCCCTAACTTTCATTTTATTCTAGCAAATGGCCAGTAATAGGAGGACTTGGGCGAACAACCAATGTGAAGATCAATGTGACAACTGTGCTAACGAGATGATCAATAAGATGGGAGCGGGAATCGCAAACTTTTTCACAATTCTCTCTCAGTTAACTCACTATTTGAGTACAAACATGGGTAATGAAGAATTTTCATCCCCCCCATAAGAAATAAAAAGTCACTATAGAGAGCTTCATGAGACAAAGGCCTTCTACTTATAATGGATCGTCTGATCCCTCAATCATCGAACAAAAGATCAACTCCATTGAAAAGATCTTCTCCATCCTTCAATGTTCCTAACAGGAGAAGGTTATTTTATATTCCTATCATATGGAGGGTGAAGTTGGTTAATGGTGGAAATTGATAAAAAATAAGAAGCATATGTAGGAGATCTAGGCGTTGGAATGAAAGGATTTTTATAAAAATTTTTTTGATAAATATATTCCACGCACCCTCCAACATAAGATGGAAATGGACTTCCTTGATCTCAAGAAAAAGACGAAACATACGTCAGAGTGTACGAGGAAGACCTTAAAATGCTAGAACTATACACCTCTATATTTTTCGTTACCCCCGAATGCAAGGTTGACCGCTTCTTTGGTGGGATGAAAGCCTGATTTCAGAATGTGCTGGCGATCAATGAATTTGACAGCTAGGAGGAAATTGTCTGATGTGTCCTCATTGTCGAAATGAAGATCAGAGAATCTCAGAGGTATCATGGGGATAAAATTAATAAGTTGTACTTCAATGTTGGTGGTATGATGGATAAAACCAATAGTGTTAAGAAAATCTAGCACCCCACTAGCCAACAGTGCGGAAAGAAGCACCCTGGAAATTGCCTGAAGGGAACGAGGAAATTCTTTAGTTGTGGAAGATAAGGGCACCTAGATATTAACTGTCAGAAAGAAAAACACACTCCTGTGATAGAAGATAGGAACACTCTACTCGACCCTCAACGCATTGTTCATTGCCTCAACTTCAAAGAATCATGGTGCTTTGAAAACTAGTTCCCTAATCCATGGGTTTTTAGAGGCAAACAGAACCTCCAAGGTAGAAAGGGTGAGTTTTTCTCCATCACTACCACTGAAGTGAACCCTGAAAATAAAGTGGTGGTAGGTACATTAGTTATTCATTCAATAATAGAAAATGTTCTTTTCAATTATGTTTCTACACATTCTTTTATACCCCAAAAGTTTAATATAATATTCCCCAAACCACCACAATCATGGTAGTGAAGATGTTAGTGAGTACGAAAAATGGGGAAATCATTGCATCCCATGAATATAATTCCTCCCCTATCATAATATATGGAATGAACTTCCCAAATAACCTCATCATACTCCCTATGGTGACATTTTATGCAATTCTTGGAATGGATTTTCTTTCCTTATATAGAGCCCACATAAATTGTCATGATACAGAAATCACTCACCATATAGAGAATAAACCCCCGATTCTATACAAGTGCAAGGAGGAGGATGAATATTTTTTGGCTCCATCATCTCAAGCATGGATATTACCACCCTATGAGAACACGTATTTGGCTCAGATGATTGAGTCCAAGGAAGCAACCATACTTTATAACATGCCTATTGTGAGGGAATTCTTTAAAGTGTTTCTTGAGGAATTTCCTGGTCTTCCTCTGAGATGAGAGGTCAAATTCTCGATTGACATTATAGCTGGGGTGTTTCGAATATCCATGACTCTATATAGACTGGTTGTAGTGGATCTTGAGGAGAATAAGAAACAACTATAGAATAATCTAGATGAATGACTTTTACACCCTAGTGTTTCACCATGGGGTGCACCAGTCCTCTTTGTCAAGAAGAAGGATGGGTCAATGCACCTTTTCATCGATTATCAAGAGCTTAATAAAATCACGATAAAGAACAAGTATCATCTCCCACAAATTTATGACTTGTTTGATAAACTGAATGGAGCACAAAACATCTCCAAGGAGGATTTGCGGTCGGGATATTATCAAGTAAGGGTGAAGAAGGATGATATCCCCAAGGCTACTTTTCATAGAAGAAACGAGCTCTTTAAATTCATAGTAATTCCTTTCGGACACACTAATGCTCCAGAAATCTTCATGAACTAGATGAATAGATTATTTATAGATTAACTCAATAAAATTGCTGTAGTCTTTATATATGATATTCAGATATACTCCAAAACCAAGGAGGATCTAGAGGAGAATATACGAACTGTACTAGAGACCTTGCGGAAGGAGAAGCTCTATGAAAAGTAAAAAAAGTGTGAGTTATGGTTGAAGGAGGTCTCATTATCAGGATATATCATCACAAGCAATGGGATATCTGTGGATCCATCTAAAATAGCTATAATTGAGGGATGACGGATTCCAACATTAGTAACAGATAACCTTATCTTCTTGGGGTTAGTAGGAAATTATAGATGATTTTTGAGAAATTTCATATGATGGCCCAACCCTCTTACCAAGATAACTCGGAAGGTAGTAATGTTTTCATGGAATGATGAATGTGATGAAAGATTCAAGGACTTAAAAAGGAGGCTTATTACTAGGATCGTGCTCACTTTACCCACAAGTGGAGAACTTTTTGTGGTATTCAGTGATGCTTTGAAGAAGGTCATGAGGTGCGTGTTGATTAACAATGATAATGTAATTGCCTATGATTCAAGGAAATTGAATGTTCATGAGTAGAATTACCCAACACATGATCTGGAGTTGGCTGCAGTGACCTTATCTTTAAAAATTGGTTGGCACTATCTATTTGGGGATAAGTGTGAAATATATAAAGACCACAAAATCTTTAAGTATATATTCAAATATAATTAATAGAACATGCGCCAATGAAGATGGTTAGATTTGATTAATGACTATGACTGCTCAATCCATTACCACCATGGGAAAGCAGACAAGGTGGCAGATTCTCTAAGTAGAATGGGCCCAATGATTCTATCATTGATGAGAATTGAAAAGGATCCAATCTTATAATATTTGATGAATATTGACATGGGAATCATAAAGAATGTTACAACATCAATCCTTTCACAAATGATTGCTCAATAATCTCTTTTGGAAAGGTTAATAGATTCTCAAAAGGATGTTGTGGGAATTTAGTAGAAAGTGGATGTAATCAGAAGAGGGAAATCCATGGAGTTCAATGTTAATGAAGAAGGAATTGTGAGATTTGGGAAAATACTATGTGTTCCATAAAGTATAGATCTGAAGAAGGAACTTTAGGATAATGCACATAGATCTAATTTCTCTATTCACCCAGGAAACAAAAAGATGTATCAAGAACTCTGAGTGCATTATTGGTGGGATAATATGAAGAAAGATATCACTAAATTTACATCATAGTGCCTGGTGTGTCAGCAAGTGAAGGCTGAGAGGCAGAAGTCTAAGGGGACGATGCAATCATTACCCATACTAGCATGGAAATGGGAGAACATCACCAGGGACTTTGTCACCAGACATCCGAATACATCTAAAGTCAACAATGAAATTTGGATTGTTGTGGATTGTCTTACACTGTATGAAAACTTTATTGAAATTTTGGAGGATTTTTCATTGGATCAACTGGCACTGATATATATCAGGGAAGTGGTAAGGCTACATGGAGTACCACTATCTATTGTATCTGATCGAGATCTAAGATTCACCTCTATGTTATGGAAGAGTCTTCAACATTCTCTAGATACTGAGCTGAAAATCAGTACAGATTATGATCCTCAAACTGATGGCCAATCTAAGTGGACTATCCAAACACTTGAGGACATGTTGAGATCATTCTCAATGGAATTTAAAGGAGGATGAGATCAACTTATTACTCTGTTTGAATTATCCTATAATAACAGTTTATAGTTGAACATCCAAATGGCACCATATGAAGCCCTTTATAGGAAAAGGTGTTGAACACTGGCGTGTTGGGATGAAGTTGTTAAGCGTAAGCTACGAGGACAAGAAATGGTGGTAGAAATGGTATAGAAGGTAAAAATAATTCAACAGCATATAAAGGCAGCCCAGATTTGAGATAAGAGTTATACAGATAACCATCGACAAGACCTTGAGATTATAGTCCATGACTTGGTGTTTCTACGCATATCCCCATGGAAGAAGGTCATGAGCTTTGGAATGAAATGGAAGTTAAGTCCTAGGTACATCTTCCCCTTCAAGATTCATGATCATGTTAGGGCTGTAACCTATCGACTAGCACTTCCACCTACCATGTCCAATGTACAAGATGTATTTCATGTATCTCTCTTAAGGAAGTACATACTAGACCCTTCACATGTACTCACTTCTTAGGTGGTACAGTTAGAGGATGATATTTCTTATGAGGAGAAACCAGTGGAAATCTTAGATCATTGAGAAAAAGTTATATGAAATAAGACAATGCCCCTCATCAAGGTGTTGCGGAAAAACCACATGTTTGATGAAGCGATGTGGGAATCAGATGAAATGATGAAGCATAGTTACCCATATCTATTTTAGTTTGGTAAGAGAAACTTTATAGCGAAAAATTTCTTAAGGTGAGAAAATTGTAACGAACCAAAATTTCCTTAATAGAAATTCCTCTTGATCTAATTAAATGTCTCATTATAATTTTTTTTATATAAAATGTGAACTTCTATGGATTTTAAAATACTGTTAATAATTTAGACCATTTCTAATATAGTTGTTCAGTAGTTATTATCTGATTAGTATAAATATTGGGCTTCAAAAAATTAAATTTACTCAGACAAAGGATGTGATGACCTCATCCAGTAGACTTATCCCATATGAAGACCATTTTTTGGAGGTCAGAAAGGATGTCGCATCATTGGGCTTCTCTCTTGACCAATTCTATGCTAATCTTGAACATGTTAATCTTGAGCGGAACCAACTATAGGAGAAGGGGTGGTTAATAGAGATTACCACCCGAGCGATGTTATACAAGCCAACCTAAGAGTCTGTCAGCATCACACAGAATACACTTCGGTCTTATGCTGGCGTTATAAAAGGTTTTGTAACAAAACCATTGCACTATGAATATGTGAATTATTTTCGTATATAATAATGAATATACATTCATTTTATTATTGTTACTTTGTAATGAATTTTTAGAGATAAAATAGTATTTTTAGTTAATATTCAACTAAGAAATCTATTTTGATGAATTGACGGATTTTTTAATTAATTAATATTTTAATAATAGTAATTATTATTATTATTAAATAAATTTTTATTAATAATAAATTACTGTATAATTTTATGAATCCAATTGTAATTTTTATTAAGGTTTGAAAGCTATTTTCCTCAAAACCAATGATTTTTCAATAAATGTCAGTTTTTATTTTATAAGTAAAAAGTTCACATATCTAGAAAATTATTTAGATAAAATGAATATAATTTTCAGAATTAGGATGTTAGAATTATGAAACAGTGAATTTTTTATAATTTTCTGAGACAGTTGAATTTTTGGGTAAAAATTAAATACCATTTAAATATATAATTTGTTTCATGACATCATAATGACCAAATTGTGATGTAATAAAATACTATAAATGAAATGTTTGACCAATACATGTTCTATCATTAAAATAATGTGATTTTAGGTTTCTTTGATTTATTTTAAAAAACTTCAGTAGACCCTCCATGAGTTATAAACATTTTTACATTTCAAATGATCTATCTTGAGAGTGTGACTCACCTCCACATAAGAAACCCTATAATTTTAAGAATTTCAACCACTATACTTATAAAATATTGTTTTCCAATCCCCTTTGGAAAAAACCATGGGCCAAAACCGTGGTCTGGTTTGTGGTTTTTATTAGTTTAATTTGGGGTGTCCCAAAACTAAATAACAATGAATTCCCTCTCCTTTTCTAAATAGAACCACCCAAGATCCCACTTAATCTTCACTCAAAGCCTATGTAGTTCATCCAATCTCTGAAATCCTATCTCTAGAATCCTCCCAAGGTTCCCCAAGCTCCCAAGAAGCCTCTCTCAAGCCTCTCTAAAGCCTTTGGGGTCACACTTCAAAGTAAGGGATTCCTACCTTTCTCTTTTTATCCATGTTTCTTAATATTGGTATGCCCTTTTCTTTCAATTATAAATTTTGGGGTATGATTTCACAACTCCACATACATTCATATTTTTTTAATGATTAGAGACCTCTTTCCCTCTAATTAAATGCATCCCATGTACACCCGCTACTATTCCGAAATTCCAAAAATAATTTCTCTCTCTTCATTTACATTCTAGAAATTATTTCGTATAATGAATCTAAATTCCATTTCAATTGATGGTAAATATATATATATATATGACTCCCTTACTATCCATTTAATGTACATATGATGAGACACCCCTTTCTCTCTCATCATCCATTTTTATAAATTCTTATGTCACGCCTTTATGCTACCAAAATTGCACCACATTTATCCAAGCCAAAGTCATTATGTAGTGAATACCATTTTTATTTCTCTATCAAGGGAATTAAACTTTATTTAAATTTATTTATTGATTATATAGTTTCATGTATGAATTAAAAATTCCTTTATTTTGAAATAAATGATGATGTTTAATGATTCTATGTTTTATGATCTGTGTGGCACACTTATGCATGAAATGAAATGTTTAAGAAGGGTAAAACATGATAGCTCTCCAATGCATTGAGTAAAGTATAATATCATGATACGTCATGTGAAATGAGTGTTGAATCATGACAATTCATGTGCAATGAGGTTTTAATCATGATTCATGTGCAATGAGGGTTTACTCATGCTCTATGTGTAATGAGGCTTGGCTCATGATAATTCCATGTTAAGTGTTGTTTCCACATTTCCATGTTATGATTGTCATGATTTATAATTCCTTTATGTTCATTTTTCTATTGTGCTCCATTGATTTTCCTATTTTCTAACATTTATTTTATTCCACATATTATTCCATGTTTATTACCTTACTAGGCTTCATAGCTTACCCTTTTCTTATGCATGTCCTCATGTTATCCTATACAATTATAAGTAAGAGGGAATGTAGTGGTCATGTAAAGGATGTTTTCAGTAAAGATTTTGTATTTCATGTTTTAAGATTTTATGTACTGATATGTTTCCCCAAAGACACTAGACCTATCGATATTCTATATTTTATCAAGTGAATTTTATGTAATAAAATCTTGTTTAAGTATGTAATAAAGAGAAGGGTTGTCATATATAATTTATGGATGTTAAGGAAGACATTTTTCATTATTCTCCATATTAGGAAGTCACTACACCAAAACCATATGAACAAAGAGAAATATTCTTGATATTCTTATGAATATAAAATATAATCTCTCCTCCTACATTTTATGACATTGATATAGGATAATATGATGAATATAACCTCCGAGATTCCCCTTCAGTAGTTGAGGAAGAATTATCTACCATGATCGACGAGCTCATAAATGTAAATATGGATACAGTGGAAGAACCATGACCCACAAGATTATTGTATCATTTCCTCATGAAGAGTAGGAAATATATGTCACATTATTAAAATATATTTATGATATATTTTCTTGTATTATAAGTATATTTTTATACTAGATCCCAAAATATCCAAACACTATCCTAGAATTCTAAACAAGAATTTCAATTTCATGTAGGAATCTAAAAAGATGAATCCTTCCCACACTGTTATAGTCAAATCCAATGTTGAAAAACCAGTAAAGAAAAAATTTCATGTCATTTTCACTCTATGAAATGGTTCTCTAACATCATCCCCTTTAATAAAAATAATGAATAATTCAGAGTTTATATATTCTTTAGGGATCTCATCTAGAACATTAAAAAATGATTATTTTATAGTCCAAATTATAGATAACATCATCATTGTGACCACATGATTCCAATCTGTTTCCATTATTAATGTAAAATCATAGAGAAAAATAGACAAAATGGTCCTTGAGGATGAAGAATCCACCATATTAAGAGAGCCCCAAGGAATATTATTTTATTTGTTCACACCTTTCGATTTGAAAAAATGTTAACACCACCTATCAACACATCATGAATCAGATATGAAAGGACCATTTAAGGAATATTAAAAAAATTATGTGAGTGATGTAGTGTTAAAGTCCTAATGACATTGTGACTTTCTATTCAACCTTGAAATAATATTCAAAAAATTAGGGAAAGACATCTTGAAGACGGATCCCATATTTTTTTGTTCGACATGAAATATAGTTAATTTATTATCATCACTATATTCCACCATGTCTATGAGGTTTAAAGAGAGAATTTTTGGATAATCCTTCATATGGTTCCCACTCATAACTATAGAGTGTTGATATGGGTTAAGGTATGCCTCACTTACACAGGATGTTTCATTGGAAATCTATCCAATAATTTTCTAATTTTTTTTCAACTGATGATGAATGGAGCATCCTACTGATTGTATAAAGACTATAAAAAATCCTTCAATTATGTCAGGAAATATTTATTCCACCAAAAAGTTCAGCTGTCTTTGATAAAAGGGAAATAACTGACTCTATATGTGTCCACAATGAATGAATCACTTATGTCCTATCTTCCATAATAAACATAAAAGGATAGAAAATAGTCTTATCTATCTAATTAAAAAAATATTGATACCATGAATCAATATTCCAAAATTAAGAAGAATCACATATAACTTATTTTCACTAAATGAAATATAAGTCATTAAATGTATCACCATGATGTATTCTTGGTCTCTTAGATTGATGCACTCAAGTATATCCTCAATTATCTAATACAGACTAGATTATTGTCATGATTAGTGGTTAACCAGAAGAAGTTTGACATTTATTTTTTGTTACAAAAGGAAATAATTGTTTAGTCCCTATTTGATTTTATTATAGGAAACCTTTCCCTAGAAATTACATTGGTGAACACTGATCACCTGAATGAATACGATTTCTTTATACATGAAACTCCTTGTACATGACAGATGTTAATTGATGGTTCCTCCTAAATCCCAAATTATAAAATAATGGAAACCCCAAAAATCAAATTAGATAGAATGGGGACTATAATTATCTATATTTCGAAAGTGTATACCCCAATTTCATTCAGTATATTAGATTGTTCCCCAATAATTGATATAGAGAACCAAGAAAACATTTTAGGTTGGAGTTATCCTAGAAACTACATCTGCCATATCTAAATTATAATGGTGCCTTATAGTTGGTGATCAAACAACTTAATGGTGATATTCCATCAATATTGATTATTTTAATCCATATATTATTATTTATGAAGTTTAATATAAGGATCCCACTTCAAGTTAATGATGACTCATATTTTTCATTATCAAAATTTTCATTCATATGAATTTTCCAATGCAGAAACATACTTGGTAGATCCCAACAATGAGGAGATGATTATGCACATAAAACACCATTGGGAGGAATACAGTATAACCATCAATGAAATTCATGAAATAAATGAAATAAAAACTACCCTAGATTATAAAATTTGAATATACTCATGAGCAAATATCTCTAATGAATGAATTTTCACACTATCAAAATATATTAAAATTGGATCCATATATTTAACTAATCGATAATGGAGCATATCCAATGATGGGCATCATACTTCACCCTCTATGATAGCTCAAATGAATTGGCAGTATTCTAAATATGATGTTTCTATAGATTCCTCCAAAAATTCATTAAAAGAGGAGATATAATCATCATTATGCATGAAGTGCACATAATATCATAAAGAACAAATCAACTACGGACCATGATCTTTCAAAAAACCCGGATACATTAATATTACAACACAATGATAAAACATAATCTCATAGAATCCAAAATTAAATTCCATTCCTATAAAATATATACCAACCACATGAATAAACCCCTAGATTTATTTCATGTCACACTGTATTTGTTCATATTTTCCATTTAGAGAATATACTTCATCATGAAATATAAAAAATATTAAACAAGGTAGTTCATGGTTATCCTTACTGCCAATAATTTCTTTTTAAAATATGTGGAGGAAAATCCCCTCAATGATGTTGGTTCAAATACAATCATCGTGTTCTTAAAGTCTAGCATCATCAAAAGATTTAGTTTCCCTCACAAAATATTTATAGAAAATGACACCAACTTATGTTATTCTATATTTAAAATGATATATCAAAAATATAACATTCACTAGAACGTACCATGAAATAAACAATTGATAGATAGAGACTATTAATAGGACTATGTAAAATAAAATATAAAATATAGTAAGTAAAATCAAGAAGTTCTTGGTTAACATGCTTCTATATTACTTGTGACAATATCTAACTAACTCATACTTCCACACAAGTGACCTAGAATTCACATTTCTATCAGAAAAAATCATTAATACCCATTGAGGCTCAACTTCCCACCCTATGTGTTTCTATCTACAATATGCTCTTAGAGGAAGAACTGTCTCAAAATGATAGGATGATATAAAAAGGCATAATGGGAAATTGTCTCATATATTTCATAGATTTTATATTCATCAAAACCAAGTTTCATGAACATTAAATAATATGTTTCACCTCTTCTAATTCCCCTAAGAGGGCTGGTATTGGTTCCATAACTCTAATGACACTATGGAAGAAGCCTCCAAATCTTGAACCAAGGAATTAGGGGCCTTATGGTATACACATTTTTTTCTCCAATGGATCATAGTCCATAATCTTAATGGATTAAAATAATATAATTATATCCAATAATATAATATTTCATAAAAACATTTTATTTAATTTCACATCATTTCTTCAATGCCATTACCGCATGATACAAAAATTCAAGGACACATCCATGTGGTATTACATTAAAATATGATATATATGTTTGTGATGGATAAAAAAATAAACCACATTACCCCTATAGGGGTAATTCTCATACATTAAATTGTTAAGCATCACCTCCTTCTCACATGAAATTAAAATGAATTATGGAATTTTAGTTTCATAATGTAAAACTACATGCCTTAATCCACCCCACATGACATTAAACTACATGGATGTTATCTTCATTTGAGAGGATGTTTTCACCATGGTGTTTTAATCATACCATGTCCCACTCAAGGACTATGTTTAACTTTATTACTACACCTATGAGAAATATAGTTATACCCATGATCTTTATCTTAGGAAAATCCATTGTTTCACCACAATCAAAATCATATTAATATTAAATCCACTCCTTAAGGTCTTGGGAAGTTCATTAGTGTCATAAAAAACAAGAAATATTCATTTCTATTACATATGATATAGTTCTATATTGAAGCCTCATGTGTTGGGTTATTAATCCATGAACTAATGAATAAGAAAATTCCTTTTTCTCTTGTATATGACCAAGATTTATGCTGACACCATTCAATAATTATACATGGCTTGGTTCCAATCATAATGGGATAAATAGGGATGCATGAGATCACATATCCTTGATACATTAGTAGGTTTCACCCAAAGTAAAAATACTTGTTTTTTCTTAATATTATGATATAGTTAACTCATATAACTCTATAGAGTGAAAATTTACCTCACTTACCAATAAGACTAATCAGAAACACCTGAGTCCTTATCCCATGATGTTAAACTACATGAAAATGTTATTTTTGTATGAAATTAAACTACATGAAAACATACTTGTAGCATGATATTAAACTAAATAACACTCATTTGACCCTATAAAACTTTAAACTACTTATATCATCCTGGTTTACACAACATGAATCTCTTATATGAGAGCCAGATCTATATAAGAATTCATACTGTGTGTATTCTAACTCTTATAAACATATTAAAGAATAAAAATGAACACTATTTCAAAGGAATAGAATATTTCGTGATTCATAGTATCATAGGATACATAACGATTCTCATATCATATATCTTGGTCACAATAATGATTTTCCATCTCCCAAAACTCATTCATTTGTGCATTAGATCCAGATTAATGAAGGTTTTTTAGGTTTCTAATGAAAAATAAAAAATACAAATTTCCCATGTGACTTCCAGTTTACCCCATCATACACTCTAAGGAAACAAGGACATATCCAATCATAATTTTCTTATAATACATAGCTTGATTCATCTTAGTATAGAATTCTATGTAGATCTCCCCGGTTTTCATGATTGTGGAAATACATCTATAAAAGGTAGTGAGTCACTTCTTAGTCACAATGTATTATAAAATGAAACAGTTTATACTATATATGTATTCTAAAACCATTATTTATGGTCTTTTAGTAAGATCATTTATTAATTCATCTGTGCCATCTCTATGTCAGAGTAGATAGTTCGTTGACAAATATACAAAAAAAATTTCTTCAAAAGTTCAAGAACTACTATGGATAGATTCATAGTTTTATTGGATATTAGTTTAGTCCATGATCAAATTTTCAAGTCCCTAACATCAATCCTAATAAAAAGCCATTATTTTTCAAATGATTTGTACCAATTTGTTAACACCAGGTTACCTATTAGAGGATCAACACTGATATGGATACATATGAGTCTTTGTCACTAGATTTTAACCTTTGTGTAAACCGAGTCCTTATCAAATGACGTTAAAATACATGACATCTAAGTCCAGTTGTATGATATTAAACTATATGAAAAAATATTCATTTTAAAATAACATTTAACTAAATTTAATCCAAGTATTTATCATTGGATGTTAAGATGAATGACCCTAGGTCCTTAACATATCATGATAACCTACATGAAATCTGAGTCCTTCTTATATGTAGTTAATCTACATGACACTCAAGGTATTTTTGAATGAATTTAAACTGCCAAAACTTAATGTACTAATTGTATGATGTTAAACTGAAACTGATCAGATGCCCGAAACCCATGATGTCCAACTTCATGACAACATCCTTGTAATGTGACATTAAACTACTAGACCTATAGTCCTTATTTCATAACAATAAATTGATCAAGGTAACCCAAACATGATAACCAGACTATCCAATATAAGAGTTATATCTATGGGAGATAACATGATATAATGGATCCCACACAAGTTAAAAATAATTTTCATTATAAAAAACAAAGTGTTTGAGATTCTTATAACCATTATTCATTCTCAATCATCCAATTAAGCATGATTTCATAGACAAGGAAATATTATGTCTTGAATGATTCCACTACTTTTTATAGACATCCCTGAAACCATTAATTTATTTTATAGTGTCTCATATTTTCAAAAAACATTTTACGGATATCAGTAAAAATTGTATTTGAATCAATGGGACTCTTTATTCTAGCGATTCATATATTCACTTCCTGGGATTTTTCTTATACACCCCCAAATATGGATTGCTTTCCAGAGGAATTTCTTTTTTTAAAAGGACTTTTAATCTATTTGCTCCCTCACAACATCAACGTAGAACCCATAATTTTAAGAGGTATAGAAGTCATACTTTATCTATATATCCCATATAATTACTCCTAATTATAAAACATTGTGTTTTGATTTATATTATCACTTTTACCTATTTAAAAGGTGTTGAGGGGTTCTCAACAATTGAACCCCATTTAGGATATCATTTTTCACACTTTATTACTTATGATGGTCCAAATAATATTTCATTAAACTATATTAAATATTTTTAGGTAGCTCATGGTAGATATCAAATCTTCATATACATTTATATTTATTTTTTTACCATGAACCATGGATCTCCTAACCTTTGGTGAAACATTTACAACCATAAACTATCCACATTTCGGTCAATGATGTACAAGATTAATATCAAATCCAACCGTTCTAAGTTATATGTTCATAAAATCTGCATACAATGAAGAAAAGTTAATTACCATAAATTATAGTGAAAATAATACATAATAGGTAAATTTAGAATCCATTAATGTGTAGCATGATAAAAATTCAAATATCCATTAATTATGTTCATTATTTTTAGTGATTAGGAAAAAGATAGAGTGTATGTAAAATTATGGGAACAAATCTTGTGAATCCCACCATATGTCACTAAGAAAAGTTGATTTATGCTCATGGATTTGAATGGTATAGAAAAGAGTGAAGTAGACATTATGACATATATCTCCCCCTAAAATGTGTGTTCCATTCACCTTGATATAACTTTTTGAGTTCTAGTTACCTAAAAAATATCCTCTATTCCATAAACCTACATTATTCACCAAGGGTTTTAATCAACATCAATCCCTTAAATTCTATTAGTATTGATTGTATTAAACACTAAGGGAATGTTTTATCTTATTATACACATATTCCCCTCATATGGATCTATATATGTAACCCCAATGTGGAATACGAACTGATGAAATGTTTTTAATACTATTAGAAAGCTTCACTAATACTTATGGACCTCGATACCATTACAGTGGAACCCTTTTTCATATATTATCAGTATTCATCCCTAGTAATTTTTTGGTATCACATAATCCTTGATTTAACCCTCTTTAGGTCATTTTATTGAAAATCCATAACCCATATTTTCATTTGGATTAAATATTTTTTATGTTATGGATTTAATGTGTCATTCATATTTAAGATTAAATGATATGAAATCTCATTTTTGAACCATTTATTGACCTCATCATGGGACCCTAAACTGCATAACACATTGCGCCAAGTAGTATTATCAAAAAAAGAATGATCCTATTTATAAGTTCTCATATATAAATATAAGTCCTGAATCTATGTTAGGTTATTTCTTTACATTGATATGTAGATTACCCCATTAATTCCATCAATCTGGATTATCTAAAATCGAAATGGTCCTAAAACAAGATACTAAATATGGGAAAATCTTCTCTGTTTCCATCTCCAATAAAAATATCTATATTGTATCTCCCTACTGTGGTAATAAAATCATGATATGGAGAACTCTTATAGAGTTATATTTAACAATAATTGATAATTATGGATACTATAACTGTGTTATATTTTTATAGATCATATTATTTTTGATGAAACAATATCTTCATTCAGGTTGGGTTTCCCTCACATATTTTGTTAAATGGACTAGTTCACTTTTGGTTAAATATGTTCGAGAAAAAATATTACATGTCTTTTCCAAACTTTAATGAACTTAAAATACATATGGAATGAGACATTTTACTTTCTAGGTTGAAAATTAAAAAATAAATACATGGGAAAATGTAAACTATCGGGTCATTGGGCATACATTATGCATAAACTATACAAAATTTTTCATTTCAAAAGGATCCATAAAATTTCTAGGTTGAGAACTGGAAAAGGGTTCACATGGAGAAATTAGATTTCTTAAACAATATGTGTCCCAAATATTCATCCTAAGAGGAATTCATGGTGATAAAAGTGAATACATAAGGCCCATGGTATCAAATATTTTCTCCAACACATGTAATGTTGTGCTTGTTAGGTCCCTTACTCCATGAAACACATAGGTAACCCAATTATTCCATAATACCTAGAATATCATCTTAGTAGATCCATTAAATACATTGGGATAACATTCTTTGGGTACAGAGTGCTCTTGGACATGGAGACCCTCACATGAAATACCCCTTTTTTAATCCTCATCATGCTGAGTAAATTTATTTTTCCACATCTAAATGATTGAAATTTGTTATCATAGTGATGAAAATTATTCTTATATCCACATTTGAGTCTTTCCTAAGAGGGGGTAATCTTACAAATAGGCCATATATGGTAATATAATAATATTATATAAAACTATTCACATCATGGAACTATTCGTAGTAAGAAACCATTTTGATTCAAGTGCTTGAGAATTAAACTGAGATTAATAATTCCCAATAATATGTCTATGATGATTCCATCCGTCTTGGTATTTTTTACAGTGTTTTCAAATATTATTTTGTGGATATAATTCAAATTAAATAGGGATCAATTAATTGAATTATTATTGATCAAAAAGTATTTCAATTAATTGTAAAAAAGTTCAAGATGACCATATACATGCTTGAGTCATTTCATATGATGATAATTAATTAATAAAAATTTTCTAAATCAAATCAATGATTAATGATATATTTTTTTGCCACAACAGAGTTCTATAAAACATTATACCACTCCGTAACCTTATATTCATTATCCATGGGAATATATTCAACAATGACACCTATATTTTACTCTATTGACTATGTTTCATTAATTGGTCTATTAGTTTCTACTAGTTTTCTTCAAGAGGTAGTCATCTTCCAAGGAAGATGATCTATCTGAGTAGAAACTTGTTTAAATAAGCATTGTTTCCTAATCATCCCCTTTATAATTATAGAATTTTATATGGTGGTCACATAACAATGACTAAAGGATTCAAATCATAGTCTCTTTGATAATAATCTATTTTAATTCATTGTCTTCCAAAAATTGGTTAAGTATTTTTTTATACTGCTATATCCTAGAAATTTTTGAAATAAAACATTTTTGAGTGTCGTTATCATATGAAAAACATGTATAGTTTTTTGGAGAAAATACAAATGGATTCTGAGTAATCTGCTTCCATATATCCTCCCATATTATTTTCCTAGCGTTTCAAAACCTTTTGAGAATTTCTTGATTAGGTTTGAGTCTCTCTAGAAGATGAAATGTACTAATGGACAAACTATCTCAAGGAAGTTTCTTGTTTTATATAAAAATATTTTAGGGGTGGTAGTGTAATCCAAACCCCCAAAATCCCTATAAACAGGGTTGGAAAAAATATTTCCTTTATGAGTCCCACTGTTGGGGATGGTTCTATAAAAAAAGGAAATATCACCCAATAAAATTTCAAAAAGTCAAATTTGCGATGATGTAAATACTCACCAAATGATAAGTAATAAGTCTATATAATTTTATTTTCCTCCAAAAATAATGTCTATGACTCTTTCCCAACTTTAAACCTTTAAGATTCAATGGTCGGAACATTGGCTATCATTTTTGGATCATCCAAGGGTGTCATGGATGCAACATTATTTCTCATAACCCCATATCAGTTTGTGGAATTGGATTATTCCTTAGATAGATGTACTCATGATATCATATAAGTGAATAATCCTAATGGGATATTCCTTCTTGTGGGAATCTAAGATCCTTCACATGAGACTTATTGGAATCCACCCTCTCACTGATTTGAGATGGTGAAACCTCTACTAAAATAGTAAAAAGGATCATAATCTCACCCTTACAATGTAGTTTGAAATGTTTTTTTTTTCAGATAATGGTTCATTATTTAGAGAGATGAATTAGAAAAACCATTAAATATGTTTCCAAGTTGAATATTAATAGTGAACAGATATTCAATTTAAATCTTTATTTATGGTACTGAATACTTCTTTCTAGTCATAGGAATTGATTAATATAAATATTCCATCAATCACCACCGAACCACAAATAATGTGATAGATCCTATTTTAAAAATAATGGTCACTAGATATTGGAAAAAATCTTAATTTTGTATGTTCATCAAACCTAGAAAATTACATACACCTATAAGATCAAAATTCATATGTATTTAATATAGATATAACTACGAACCTTCTAGAGATCTTATGTTCATAACATCTGTATAAATCCCTTTAATACATGAAAGAGCGTCATGACCTTGATGGACTAGAATCTCTAGATTCATGGATCTTGGGATGATATCTATATAATTCAACTCATCTTTGAGTAAACACCCCTGAAAAATAACGTGAAAGGGTAATTTTATGATTTATCTATAGGTATTGAGTGATGTCTAATATCTAACTAATTTCCCTCCTTCAATTTATATATTCCATAGGGTATAAAGGATTATAATGAGAAAAAATTGTAGGTATCAGAAACTCTTCTTGAGGGTTGGAAATCACTCCTTTTGTGTGTTCTTCCCAACCTTGAGAACCTAATACCATATCATCTATTACATATGAATGAGTTCCTAAGACTTATTTGTATTGCCCAAAATAATATAATAGTGAAATTAAAAGAGATGATACTTTTTATCAGCTATATAAAAATTTAAAATGTAACTTTTATGATAATATAAAATATTTTAAAGAATACTTAAATGGGTGAATTATGATGACCTCTTATTCAGATGAACTTTTTGTATTGTTATCATCATTATTACATGTATCGGGATCCTATAATTCAGAAAAATGGTTCAAATAGATGGTTGTTAACTTCAGTGAATTTATAATAATTACTAGTTATCTGAAATAAGATTTAGATTCACTTGGATCATCTTTATAAGTGGTTTCAAAGGGTTATGATGTAATGAACCAATGTTTTATCAACAAAATTCCCTTATTATAATTATATCTTATGGTATAATCACATAATATTACATATATAACACAATAAAAAACTCATAAATTAAGAATGAGTAAAATAAAAGGTATCTCTAGATGTTAAGGACTGTATACCAATGAAACAATAACTTGACCTTTGGATTAGTAATGTGACCCTTATGAATAGTAAATCATCCAATTTAATAGTAACCTCACCAATTAAAGTATCAATAAAATTTATCTATCTTATATGAGACACTATTATATAATTATATCATAGTATAAGTAAATAATTTTTTAAAAATTACTAATTAATTATTGGTATTTGAGTAAGTCATGTATATTTAATTACAATTTTATGATCAATTAAATAAATTAAATGAATATTTATTTTCATAAAATGATTTCCTAAATAAATATTTTTTCTTATGATCATAAGATAATTTTATGAGAGCTTATTTAATTTTCCAAAGTGTTAGAAAGGTATTTTTAATTTTAAAATTTGTATATTTGAATGAAATTATAAATTTAATTAAAAATCATATTTCACACATTTAGATTTTTTTTCATAAACTCGAGTTAATTTTGGAATTCTAAATATCAAAAAATGGGTAGGGTGAATTTTTTTATTTTTCTAAAATACTTGATTTTTTTGGTGAATAGTGAAATATGATAATTTACGATAAATGGTAAATAAATTAATTTATAGATCATGCTTGAGACATGGATGTTGTAAATGTCCATTGGTTTGAACTCACGTGATCTATTTACTATTTTTGGTTACATGAATCAAGATGATTCATAGACTAGAGAAAAAATATTAAACTAATGATTAAAATATTGAGAGACCCCTCCTCTCCACTACTAAAAATACCACCCCTATTTACCTATTATTTTCACTCCTATCAAGCCTTTTTACTTGTCTAAATTCTGATAAAATCTATCCCTATGTCCATATAAAACTTCCATCTTCCATTTATCAATTAAAAATACCAAATCCTCTCCCCTAAATAGGTTCTCAAGGATGTTATATTCAAGAGGCAAACTCCTCTTTTCGTTTCTTTTATTTTCTTTCTTGTTCTTTTCATTATTTTTCATTCCTCAACTCCCTTAATACAAATATTTCAATAAATCTAGTAACATACTTTTACTTGAATTCTTTTTTTTTTATAATATAATAATTCATCATCATCTCTTCTTTTCCCTCCTCTTATACAAGGATTGAAAACACCATTTGAGAATTGTTAATTCATCACATTCAAGGATGATGGGTTTTCAATTTCATTTACGATCTTCAATTCTAGTCATGAAACCATTTTTATGGTTTAAATAGACTATTATATAGATATTATGGATAATGTAAGGTTATGTAATCTTTTTTACACATGCAATAAATTTATAAAGGAAAATGTGTTGGATGTGATAAAAAACTGCAAATTAACCCAAACACCTACCATTAATGTTTTATATAATGATTCATCTTCACTCCAGATGACCAAATGAATTCTATAAAAATGTAATATAATTTATATTTAAAATTAACATAAAAATTAAAATTCTAGAAAACCATTCTCATCTTAAATGTTTATCCTTACATATATATATGTAAACCAATCATGAAAACCAAGGGAAAAATGATCCCAAATGATGAAATGGAACATATTAACTAATAAAAAAGGCCCTGAGTGAAATTAATAAGGCTATAATAAACCAATTACATGAATAAAATGTTCATAAAATATAAATTAATGAATTTAGTTTTGTGATCATGGGCATTTAGACCATGTGAAGGACACAATCATACTTAAGGTAAGGGATTCTACCCGAACCTCCATTATCCCTTCTGGTTGATCTATGTTTATTTTTACCAAAATGATGTTATATATTAATTTATTTACATATTATAAATTATTTTTATATTCTCTAAAATCATTAATCATGTTCCATTCATCATTCTCTTTCAGGGATACACATGTTTTTAAATGGTTCTCTCCTCAATACTTCTCAAAAATAAATCTTGATTTAAGGGAAATTTTTGAATTCATAAGAAATTTCAAGAGAACTATATAATATTTTTTCAGCCATAATTATTTTTATAAAACAAGTATTTTTATTATTAAAAACATCAAGGTTCACATCTAGTTTTATATAAATGATTATTCTATTTTCTATTTTAAATTATCTTTAGTATTTCTTCAAAAACGTACTAAAATGTTATAATGATAAAATTTCATAAATAATCTTCTTACATGTTGTCTCTTATATTTGACATCACATACCATGATATATGATTATTTTCCATTATTAAAGTCCATTTATTCTTTAATTCATTTCTTTCCTGGACAATTGTATGATATGCCCATTCATTATGCTTTATGACATGATTATGATTCCCATTTATTTCCATGGGTACCCTTATGATTATCTAGGATTGATTTTGAATGATTATTTATATGGAAAGATTATTCATGAACATGTTAATATTGGTCCACCAAGATATTTATGTAATGAATTTTGTAAATTTGATTCTCCCAAGATGTTATGTGCAACAATCTTTGCGGTTAGCCGTGACTCATGCTACCATGTGCAATAGTCTTGGTGGTTAACCTTGACGTGCACTACTCTATGTGAAATGAGCCATGAATTATGTTAAATTCATGTTTTATGTTTTTTCCAAATTATTAAGACTCTATGATTATATGATCCCATGGTTATGTATTATGATTTCATATGTTCCATTCCTTTTTATATCATTATTACATGCCTTCTAACCCATGTTCTAAAGAATTATTATTATTCTTATTCCCTTACCGGGATTTTAGATCATCTATTTGTTCTTGTTATCTTCTGGTTATCCTATTAGGATTTATGAGAAAAATGGAAGTTATGAGCCCTTTATTAATATTAAATAAAGAAATGTTTTATTTAGTCCCATGTTTTTATTATTATGTACCTAGTCTTCCAAGACAGTAGATCTCACGATCCATATCATGTAATATGATGTTTTATTATGCTTAAAATCATGTAATGACATATGTAAAAGGTTGGGGTCATTATAGTTGGTATCAGAGGAAGGTATAGTTATTTTGTTTTTATAGGAGTAGATCACTTTAGTGAAAACCATAGGGAAGAAACTATGTATGATAAAGCATCATAAATTTTGGTAAGTATAGAGTAAGTGGTTTATCAAGAAAATACATATCAATATGGATTTGAACAAGTTGATGTGTCTCTGGAACAGATGCATCTATGGGTGAATCCCAAAAACACCTCATTGAGATTGACTCAAACCGAAATTGGTGGACGATAATGGGCCTTATTTCACTCCTAGTTTGAAAATCTAGTGGGTTATGAATTGGTAAGTTATTAAGATTATTATAAACCATTACTAAGTGAACAAAAAAATGATTCCCATAAGAATATATTTTAGGAAACAGATCATGTATAACATATATTTAAACATATGGAATCACAGTTTAGGATATAATTTTCCTTTAATATTTCATCCTTTTATGTTCAAAGTTAATTTTTTTTGCTTCTTAGCTAAGTATTATATCCCCCCTAATTGTACATTCATTTTATTAGTTAATGGAAGGAAATAGAATAAAACATGAAAACAATCAATGTGATAGGCAAAGTGATTATTTAACTAATGATATGACAAATATGATAGGAATGGGTGCTCAAAAAATCATTATAGTACTTGGTTAGCTGGATCAAGTTATGAATAATAACTTGAATCAGGTGGAATTCCATCCCCCTCTATGAAAAGAGCATGTTTCCATTGAATCCTTCATGTGGAAATGGAATCTCATGTTTAGTGGATCTTTTGATCCCCTCCTCGCAGAATAGTGGATTAACTCCATTGAAAAGATATTATTTGTCTTATAGTGCTTATAAGAGGATAATTTCATAATAGTGGACTCTAATTTTGATAGGAAAGATGCTATGTGGTGGAAACTAATCAAGAATAAAAAGTCCCAAGAAGAAATTGATTCCATGGACTGGGATTAATTCAAGAAAATGTTTTTCAATAAATATTTTCTTTGAACCCTCCACCTCAAGATGGAATGAAGGTTCCTCAGAATCAAGCAGAAGAAAGATGAGTCTATTAGGAAATATGAATAAAAAATCATAAGGCCTATAAGATACACCTCCAGATTTTTCATGAACATCGAAATCAAGATGGATGTCTTCTTTAGTGGACTAAATATGAGTCTATGAAAAAGTGTTGGAGATTTACGACATTGATGGTTATGAAGAGTTTTTTGGTTTTTCCCTCAAGGTTGAAATGGATAACAGAGTCTCTCAGTGGTCTCGTGGGCCCTATGAATAAAATGTGAAATGGAATCTAATATGGGTGGTTCGGAAATTAAATCCCATTATGTAAAGAAGATCAAACATCCCACGTGTCAATATTGTGGGAACAAGAATCTTGGGAACTATCAAAAGGGAAACATGAATTTCTTAAAATATTTAATAATGAGATATTTGGATAAAAAATAACAAAGGGATATGAATAAATCCACTAATTTTGAAGAAGAATAGAAGGTTCAGATTAACACTCAACCTGTAGTCCATTGTTACAAATATAAGGAACATGGGAATTATGCAATAAAATTTCCCTAAGATAAGGTTTTTCGGAGGAAATCAACAACAACCTCAAAGTCAACATGGAAGGGATTTTTCTATCACTAAAACTGAGGTTGAGCTATAAAAATATATGGTAATAGGTATTCTAGTAATTCATTCAATAATAATTAATGTTCTAGTTGATTTTGGTTCTATAAAGTTTCTGATATCTTGCAAGTTTAGTAGAACTATTCAAACAGCACCAAAAAATTTGGATGTTGAGTTATCTATGAGAATAGTGAATGAGGAAATCATTGAATCCAAAGTATATAACTCCTCCCCAATTAACGTTTGTGTATTGAACCTCCTCAAAAATACTTTTATGCATCCTTTAGTGGAGTTCAATGTTATCCTGGGCATCAGTTGGCTATCTTTATATAAATCTAACATCAACTGTCAAGAAAAAGAGATCACTCTTCACATCACGAATCATCCTATAATTATTTTCAATTGTATGGAGGAATATTAATCTCATTTATAATAATTTTTTCAATTGTGGATATTACTTCCTTATGATAAATCATATCTAGAATAAATTGTTGATAGAATGGAGAGAATCTTGCTCGATGAGAAGAACATTATAGTGAACTACACTGATGTATTTCCTTAAGAATTTCCTAGTCTTCCTATTTATCGATATGTAACGTTATTAATTTAACATGTTCTTGGGTATCTACCTATACAAAATACAGCTTATAGAATGGCCACTGTAGAGTTGTAAGAGATAAAGAATCAGTTATAGGGGAATCTAGACAAGGGTTTTATATAACTGAATGCTTCACCTTAGAGAGAACCAGTTTTATTTATCAAGAATAAGGATGGTTTAATGTTCCTATGAATTTATTATCATGATATTAATAAAATTATGCTAATGAAAAAGTATCCCCTAACTCAAATAGATGAAGTTTTCAATCAGCTTCAAGGGGAAAGTTATTTCTTATGGTGGACCTTTGGTCAGGATATCACCAACTAAAAGTGAGGAGTGAAGATATTCCCAAAACTACCTTTTGAACTAGGTATGGACACTATTAGTTCATAGTTATTGCCTTCAAACTTACTAATTATACAATAATATTCATGTATTTAATGGAAAAAGTCTTTAGATATTACCTCGACAAATTTGTGGTAGTCTTTATCGATTATATTTTGATTTATTCCATGATCAAGGAGGAACATGTATAGAATTTGAATATTATGATGATGGATTTGTGAAGGGAGAAACATTATGAAATTTATAGTAAATGAGAGTTCTGGATGGAGGAATTATCATTCATAGGGCATGTTATCACTAGAAAAGGAATATATGTGGAACCTTCCAAGATAATGGAAATTGAAGAGTGGCCCATGACAACATCTGTAACAGAGATCCATAGCTTTCTGGGTCAATCCAAGTATTATAGATGATTTGTGAAGAACTTATAATGATTTTAAAACCTAATGAAGATGAATATATAGAAGGGAGTGATGTTTTTCTGGACTCATAAATGTGAAGAATGATTTGAGGATCTAAAAAAGAGGCTTATCATTGTGCTGGTACAGACACTCCCAACAAGTGGTGAACTCTTTATTGTGTACAGTGATTCTTAAAATAAGGGATTATGATGTGTGATAATGAAAAATGATAACGTGATAGCCTATTCCTCAAGGTAGATGAAAATACATGAGAAAAACTATCCCACACATGATTTGAAGTTAGCTGTTGTGATCTTTTCATTGAAAATATGGAGGCATTATCTCTATGGAGATAAGTGCGAGGTATTTACTAATAACAAGAGTCAAATATATTTTTACATAGAAAGTGAATAATATGTGCCAGTGAAGATGGTTATAACACATAAAGGAATTTGAATTCTCAATCCACTACCATCCTAGTAAGACAAATAAGGTGGTGGATACTCTAAGTTGAAATGATCCCGCATTTTTATCAATAATGAGAACTAAAAAGGATAACATATTCTTATATTTGTCGAGGATGGGCATGGGAATCATTATGGAAGTAACTTCATCATTAATTTCTCAAATGATTTCACAACCATCACTTATGGAGAAAATAAATGATGCTCAATGAAAACTTATTGAAATTTCAAAAAGGATGGAAGCTATTAGAAATTGTAAATCCTCTGAGTTCAATATTTATGAGGATGGAGTTGTATGATTTGGGTCTTGATTATGTGTTCCATCCAATCAAAAAATAAATAAGGAGAATTTTAATAACGCACATAGCTCAAACTTTACTATTCACTGAGGGAGCACAAAGATGTATCGAGATCTTTGAGATATATTTTGTTGAGACAATATAAAGAAGGAGATGGATGAATATACATCAAAGTGCATGGTATGTCAACAAGTGAATGTTTAAAAAGAAGTCTAAGGGGATGATTCAAAAACTATCCCTACCAACATGTAAGTGGGAGAATATTAGCATGGACTTTGTCACTAGACATCCAAGGACATACCGATGAAACAATTCTATGTGTCATTGGGGATCATCTTAAAAATATAGCTCACTTTATAAAAATTTGAGAGGACATATAATTGGTTAAAAATGCATGGTTATTTATAAAAGTGTTTGTGAGGATATATGGAGTACCACTATCTATTATATCTGATAGAGATCTGAGATTCACCTTGATGTTTTGAAAATGGTTCCATCATGCTCTAAGAACTGAACTAAACTTTAGGATGGCCTGCCATCCTCAAAGTGATGACCAATCTGAGTGAAATATTCAGAATATGGATGAAATATTGAGAGCATGTTCTATAAACTCAAAAGATGATGGGGTGAACATATTCCACTGGTTTAATTCTCTAACAAAATGAGTTTCCACTCCATCATCCATATGGAACCATATGAATCCCATTATGGGAAAAGGTGCATAACACAAGAATATTGGGATGAATTCGGTGAGTTTAAGATGCTATGACCTGAAATGAATGATGAAATGTTGTAGATGGTGAAAACCATTCAGTGGAACATCTAGGTAGCCCAATGTTGACAGAATATTTATGCAGGCAACCATCGATGGGACCATGAGTTAAATGTCGGAGACATGGTATTCCTCCACATCTATCCATGGAAGAAGGTCATGAAGTTTGGGAAGTATAAGGTACATGATTATTCCATGTATACCTCTTAAGCATGTACAAACAAGACCTTTCAAAATTACTCTCTTCAGAGGTGGTACAGTTAGCGAATGATCTTTCTTATGAGGAGAAGATAGTGTAGATATTTTATCTTAGAGATAAAGTTCCACCCCAAAAGACTAATCACTTGGTTAAAGTAATAAGGAGAAAGAATAAGTACAAAGAGGCAACATGGGAATTGGAGGACGCAGTTAAGAAAACATACCCACACCTGTTTACCACTTAGAATGTAAAACAAAATTATGAGGGTGAATTTTCAGAAATGGGGAGGAATGTAATGACATAATGTCTTATCAATAAAATTACCTTATTATAATTATAACATATAGTATAATAAAATAATATCATATAAATAACACAATAAAAACCTTATAAATAATGAATGAGTAAAATAAAATGTCTCTCTAGAAGTTAAGGAACGTATACCGATTAAATAGTAACTTGAAATTTGGAATAGTAATGTGACATGTATGAATAGAAAACATGCCAATGTAATATAAATATCACCAATTAATGTACAAATAAAATTTATCCATCTTATACACAACACTATGATATAATTATATCATAGTATAATTAAATAAATTTTAAAAAATTACTAATTAAGTGTTGGTATTTTTGTAGGTGATGTATATTTAATTACAATTTTATTATATATTTAATAAATTAAAAGAAAATAAATTTTCATAAAATTATTCCATACATTTTTAATTTTATATCTTATGATCATAATATAACTTTATGGGACCTTAATTAATTTTTCAAAGTGTTAGAAAAGGTGTTTTAATTTTAAAATTTGTATTTTTCATGTAAATTATGATTTTAATTAAAAAATAAATTTCTCTTATTTAGAAAATTATTTACATAAAATTTATTTAAATTTTTAATTTTACATGTTTATAAATGGTTATGGTGTATTATTGGGATTTTTCTAAAATACATGAATTTCTGGTGAATAGTAAAATCTAATAATTTACGATAGATTCTAAATAAATGAATTTGTGCATCATGATTAAGTCATGGATTATGTAAATGGATATTGGTTTGAACTCACATGATTTATTTATTGTTTTGGTCACAAGAGTCATGACTATTCCTAGTATTGAGAAAAAAATTAAACTAATGATTAAAATAATGGGAACCCCCTCCTCTCCTCCACTATAAATACCACCCCTCTTTACCTCTTCTCTTCAATCATCATAAGACTTGTTCCGTGTCTAAATTATGCTAAAATATTTTCATAAGCCCCAATCCCACTTAAAACAGCCCTTGGTCTCTTCAACAGTCCAAATCCTCTCCCATAAAGAGGTTCTGAAGAAACTTATATTCAAGTGGTAAACTCCTCTTTTCATTTCTTTTATTTTCTTTCATGTTCCATTATTTATTTTTCTTTACTCACCTCAGATCATCCAAATATTATGATACAAAAATAATGTTAAATTTAATATAATTTTGTTGTGATAATTTAATAATTAATCATCACATCTTCTTTTCCTTCCTTTTATAGTAGAAATGAAAACACCATCCGAGATGTGTTAATTCATCACATTCAAGGACGACATGTTTTCAATTTATTTTACCATATCCAATTCTATTAATCAAACCATTTTAATGGTTGAAAAAAAAGAATATAATATATGTATTATGTATAATTTAATGTTCTACAATCTTTTGTACACATGACATTAATATATAAAGCAAAATGTGTTGGATGTGATCCAAAGCTACCAATTAAACAAACTGGTTATCAATAAAGTTTTATATAATAATTCATCTCACTCCGTATGACCAAATGAATTTTATAACCATGTAATATAATTTATTTTTATTAATAACATGAAACTTAAATTCTTTACATTTATTCCAATCTTTAATTTCTATCTTTACAAATATATAAGTAAACCAATCATTAAAACCAAGGAAACAAATGCTCCCAAACAATGAAATTAAAGTCCTTAACTTATCTAGAAGACCATGAATGAACACAATAAGGTTATACTAAACTGATTACAAGTATAAGTGGTTATGTAAATATTAATTAATGAATTTAATTTGGTTATCCAAGACATTAATACCAAGTGAAGGACACAATTGTACTTAAGGTAAGGGATTCTACCTAAACCTCCATTATCCCTTCGGGTTGATCTATCTTTCTTTTGTACCAAAATGAAGTTATATTTTATTTTATTTACATATTATAAAAGAAATTTATATGATCCAAAATAATGTATCAATAACCATTCATAATTATATTAATGGGATATATATGTTTTTAAATGGTTCCCTCCTAAATACTTCCAGAAAAGCAAACCCGATTTAAGGGAACTTTCTGAATTCTTAATCAATTTCAAGAGCACTATATAATATATTTTAAGCCCCCATTATATTGATATAACCAATTTTTTTATTATAAAAACCTTCTTGTTTCACTTCTAGTTTTATAAAAAATAATATTCCCTTTTCTATTTAACATTTTCTTTATTATTTTCCTTAAAACCGTGCTAAAATGTTTTAATGATAAAATTTATTAAATACCATTGATACATGCTATAACTTATATTTTACATAAATTACCATGATATATGATTTTTTCCCTTACGAGTGTCCCCATATGTTTTAATTCCTTTATTTCATGTACACTTTTATGATACACCCATTCATTATGCTTTATAGCATGATTTTGATACACATTTCTTTCTGTGGGTCCCCTTATGTATATGTATGATTGATTATATATGATTCTTTATGTGAAAAGTATATTGAAGAACATTTTATATTGGATTTACCTAGATAGATCTACAATGAATTGGGTAAAGCTGAGTCTCATGAGACGTTTTGGGAAATGTTCTTGGCTGTTAGCCTTGACTCGTGCAACCATATGCAACGATATTTGTGGTTAACCGTAACTCATTATCCTGTATGTTCAAAGAGCCTTGAATCATGATAAATACATGTTTAATGTTTCTAACACATTATTATGACTCTATTTTTATATGATCCCATGATTATATTTTATGATTTATATGTTCCTTAAATTTTTATATCATTATGTCACGCCTTCTAACCCATGTGCTAAAACATTATTATTATTCTTATTCCTTTATTGAGATTTTAGGTCATCCCATTGATCAAGTAATCCCCAATTTATCCGTTGAAGATATATGAATGTAAAAGAAGTTAGGATATATTTATGAATATTAAATAATTTTTTTCCCATGTTTTTAGTTTTATGTACCCAGTCTTCCAAGACACTAGACTTCATGATCCTTGCCTTGTAATATGATGTTTTACTATTCTTAAAACCATGTAATCATATGTGTAAAAGGCTAGGGTCTCTATATCTGAAACATTTTCAAACCCTGTTATAATATTTTCAACACATTATATCATATCTCAGACCTATTTTTCCAATGTGGATTCTCTTAATGAATTTTAATTCCACCATGAAATTAGATACCTTTAATTGGTTGTAATTTATAGATGGATGATTTCTATTATCCTTGTAGTAGAAATTACTATTTTATTTACCTTATCCATATGAAACCACGATTATGAGGAACCATTAATAGTAAATTAATCCTAGGAATTTATTCTCGTACAGGTTGTTGAATATACTTCTTCCAACTTCATTTAACTTACATTGGACAATCTTCTTCTTCATCACCATTGGATCCTAATGAACACTTGTATTTTTGTAATAGCTCATATAATTTCTTATCAAGGTACGTATTAATCCATGTTTCATAATAATTTATTATAATCCTTTTGATATAATCACCATGGGTAGAATTTTCTAGAACATGCATCTCTTATATCATAAACATAAATCAATATTGGAGAACCACCATCAGATGATTTTTAGACTTTAAATGGATAGAAGGGCTATTCAATTATACATAATGAAACTAAACTACCTTCGAAACATATAGCCAATATAACCCATGTTCATTACCTCCCCATAAATTATATATTATTGTAAACCCTCATACATGGCTATTAGATAAGAAGATGCATTGACAGTTCTTATTATATTATCAGTATTATAATCGACAGGGTATTCATATAGTGTACACATAAAATATTTTTAAAAAAATAATCCTCTACTTGAATCTTCTATACATTTATAATCTTGAACATACCCATATTAATAACTAAACATATTATAAAAAAATGGAATCGAGAATCTCCGAGGAATTGATCAACTCAAACACAAAAACATGAGTTTCTATTAGTACCATAACACCTGAAACTATCCAACAATTTTGAAAGGTTCCTTCAAATTTTATAAATTTATAATTTATCCATAAAAAATAGACAACACTATAATGTCCAAGATAATATGGGTTTAACATACCAACTTGGTATCCATCATGAAGGTCCCAACATTGGCACAAACTTTTGATTATCATGAAAGAAAAAGGTAGTAACTAATGTATGTTTCTTAAAAATAATCAGTGTGAACCGACATATCATCCATGAATATTTATATAGTTACAAAATTTTCATACATATATATTACATATTAATATATGAATATTAATTTAATTTTATAGAAACACACCTAAGGGCTATAACAGTTTAGTGTCAATTGAAAAATCGATACACAAAAAACTCATTCATAATTTAAATAAATCATATCCCACTATTTTATTCATTACTAGAACCCTTATTATACATATTTTACATAATGAATTTATTCTTAGTACATGGATTGTAAATATAAGGAACTGTGAGTTCAAATTTTCAGTGATAATAGACATGGGAGATATCAATGATCACATAAACATAACATGGTAATAATGATTTGAGAATATTAGTGTAACTTTTGAAAACCATATCATATTGAAAAAATTTCATAACATTTAATCATGGTATAATTTTTGGATGTTCATATGACATGAATTAAAAATGAATCAAAGGAAACAATCCCTGAGATCATAAAAAAGGCATAAGACATAGATTTTTGGAATTAAAATAAGTATATAAAATCTTTTCCTTAGTATTGAATGAAAATTTCCAAGACTATTATAGTGGATTTTCATCACTCCATAAACCATCATAATATATAGGGTTCACTACTAAGACCATAAAAGTGTAAAGAGTACCTTAAGGAACTCATTAAATACCCATTGTAGTCCTATTTTCTCTTGAGATATCAATATTTATCCAATTCATTATTGTTAGGTATAGTTCCCACCCATAAAATAATGATAATCATAAATAAATATTCCATAATATCCTAAAAAATCATCATATTATAACACATGAAAGGAAATGAGTTTCAAAAACATTTTATCAATTCATCATGTCGTGACCCATTCAAAAAAATGGGCCTCATAAAAATATTATCATCATAATCCTAAACAATATAAAAAAAGAAAAATTATGGTATTATTGGACAATATACATAGTAAAGAATATGAATCATTTGAGGTTTTTGAGGATGATAAATAGAAATTCCCTACTAATATCATTTAAACATTCTTGAGGAAAATAATATCTTAAATTTTAAATTATCCATTTTAAAGATAAAGTTCATGATATAATGTAAAAATAAATTTATTTGAAAATAACCTATGAAAATTTATAAGGTAATATTTAAATAATTTGGTGTTCATGATTGAATAAAATTATGTTCACATCGTAAAAGATAAAATAAAACATTCCTATCACACATTGGTAAAAATTCAAAAAATACAGGTTTTGGAAAATGATATAATGATTAATTTTATAATTTTTTTAAAAAATAAATCATGTGTAAAAATGGACATCAAAAATTTGAAAATTTTAAAAAATTACTGAAATCATTATGATGAAAACATGGACTTTGATGAGAAATAGATTTTTGACCACAGAGAAAGATAATTATGCTTTTCTTTAAGACAATACTTTTTGTTTCATTTGTTCATAAAGATTGGAAAATTAAATAGAAACATATATAACTATACAAATAAACATAGATAATAAATTTCATCAGATTATTAATATATATACCATACTATTTCATCATTGAAATAGTAATCAAAACAATCCAGATAAATATTGATATTGTCACATAAATATCTTAACACATTGTTTACATTTGAATAATAATCCCCATGAATTAAAGAAACTCTAATGTATATTTAAATAATAATAAAATAATTATGAAGCATCATATAATAGACTCAGGGGTATTATATGCACAAGATTATAGAAACGAGTAGTGAATATGGCATGTGTCCCATGGCAATAAAAGTGAGATGGCAATCCCACACTATAGTTTAAAATTCCATAGTACGTGTTTAAAACTCATATATATTAATTATAGGTTTATTATAAAATAATAAAAAACCATAATCATGTATATCATATCATATAGGATTTATTTATAACCTTTTATCACTAGATTGTTAATATTTTATTGATAAAATAACTATTTTGGGTGATAATTTCATTATTTCTCATGCATGTTTTGGTTTCGTAGTTTTGGTAATTGTTTATAGATAATACTTCAAAAAATATATAATTTTATACATGATATATATTTCATATATATTAATTATAAAATCAATTATAATTATCCATAAAAATTATTGATAAGAAAATGAATCACACAGTTCCTGAAGATGGTAGGTCGTACGTACGAATGAACAATGATATCCTTTTTGGAATATGGAATGAAATAAAGGAAAATAATAATTAACTTTTAAATAATAGATTTTATATCATATATATGATTTATATATTACATAATTCCAAACTTATTAACATCTATTATAATAATAAATTTAAAAATGGATCACATCACTTCGTGGAGGTGGTAGTCCACACATATGCATGAGTAACATGTTCATTTTCCAACAGAATTGACGGTAATAAGTAATTTTTGATAATATATTTATAGTAGTATATTTATTTCATAATTATCATATATAAATATTAAATTCATCACTATATCCATATTTTAGTGGCAATGATTGAAAATATTTTACAAAGATTTGCAAGGCGGTAGTCCACCACACACACAGTTGAACATTTAATTTCCAATTTTCTAGAAGAGGTGATGAATATGGGTTTTTAAATTCAAATAATAAAATAATAATATATTTTATATACTTTTATTATTATTTCATCATATTTTAATATGATATGCAAGAGGTATAAGAAGAAATAATATGGAAATTCTCAATTAATAACAATACCTCTTTCTTAGAATGACCCTAGAGGTTCGAACTAAAGTTATTTATATATGGGTTTAATAAAAATCATGGAGTAAAATATGTGTTAATGGTTGTATGTATCGTTTTTGTAAGGTCTTTTGTGATCCAAATGTGCTCTAGATGTGTGGAGAAGAGAGGAGATGGGGCGAACTTTTAAAATTGATGTGGGTCACCCAAATGTAATTTTTAATGTTTCTCAATAATATCACGTGACATTCTTGAAAAACGTATCTATAATAGTCCATTCATGATACATATAAAATATAATTTCAAAATATGGCTATAAAATAGAATTTAGACTATTTTTAGGTCATTTTAACCCTCAACTCATTAGTTTAACCCTCAGTAAACCTATTTTAACCTTAATCATGGTAATATTTCTAACTAATTTTACAATTCGTTGTTTTCAAAAATAAATATGAATTTAGTATATAATATAAATAATTATAATTAAAATTATTTAATTAATTTTATCAAATTCAATTCAAAGAATTGGAATTTTTTTTAAAAAATAAAACCTGTAGCTATGAAAAAAATCGGTTTTTATAGAAAATATTTTCAAAAGTTTATAAAGTTTTACAAGAACATTAAACATAGATTTGATTCCAATAATAATAATTGGATTAATAATCATATAATTTAACAAATATCTCTTTCAAAATTATTTTAAAATATAATTTAACATTTTCAATACTTTTAATCAAAAGTAATTTTTTAAAAAATAATTATTTTTCATTACTCATTAAAAGATTAATATTTTCAGTGAATTCCAAAAAATTCACTATAAGATCATTTTTACATGATTATTTTAAAATTTAATGTTATTTAGTAATATATAATTAGTTAAATTGATGGAAATTAATTATATAATTTTCTCATAATAATCAATAACAATATTTTTTGGGGGGAAAAATGTATCATAGAAGGAATTTAATAGAAAATTGATTTTCATTATAAACCTTTACAAATATAATTATCATATGGATATCCATATTCATTAAAAAAAAATTAATATCTTGTTTATAATGGTCAAAATTAAATAATATTATTTATATCATGGTTCGATTAATATTCTATTTGAGTGTATTTAAAGCTATATAGGAGATTGAATTTCTTTGAAAACAAATATTTCATAAAATATAGTGGTGTTAAATTATAACCCTCCCCATTAAAATAATTTCACCATTGATATTCTATCATACTAGTACAAAAATATTAGGACAATTCTTCTTCATCATATCCTCATGATTCATTTTATGTTTCTAAAATTTCTGGTTTCACCACAAAAAATTGACCAGGTGAGTAGTCGTGTTTTGTATATAATTATCATTATGATCCAGAATTCCCATGAGTTTTTCTTCGTTATAAAGATCATGCTTAAACTGTACAACATATAAGTTCAATGCATGTGATTTATTAGGTAGTTACATCCTCTAGAGAGATACATGGAACACATCACAAGCCTAAGATAGGTTAAGTTGATCCACCCAGATATAAGATACCACCCCTAAACAATCAAGAATATAGAAGGGGAAATTATACCAATTTATGAGCATTCCTTTTTTATCAATTCTCATAAACATCTGTAGTTGATAAATTATTAGAAAATAACACTCATCAAATTCAAATTATAGATCATTATGATAATTTTCAAAATAAATTTTCATTCGACACAGGGATTCATTAATATGATGCTAAATTGGATTAATTTTCTCTATTATATCCTCATTTATCTTAGGTCACAAAAGATATTTTCTCTGCAACCTCATCCCATAATGTTGAATATCGATACTTGTTTCAATAGAGGTCTTCACAAGGATCAATCTTAATTCTCAAGTTTAATTTATTATAGTAAAAAAAATAATCCATAGGAAGGTGTGGATCCCAATAAACTTTGAAATCTATATAACAATATCTCAATATATCCTATAGGGTTTTAATGTCTCTCTAAATTTAACCATATATCTAAGGATGATACCTAGTGATGAAATGTAACTCTGTATCCATACCCTACTGAATAATTTTCAAGAACATGAAGGTAAACTTCATATCTTGACTAGATACTATAGAATATGGCAATCAATGAAACCCACCACATTCATAATTTATATACTATAAATAATGTCTACATATAAATATTCTATGATCGTGATGAACTATGCTACCTTTGTAATGTGATAAACCATAACCCATAAACCATTATTCCCTTTAAATGTTTTTGGGAGTCTAATGAAAAAATACACGGTGAAATTTTCCAATTCCATTATGGTAGGGAAAATGGTTGAAAATTACCCTTATACTTTTGTCTCTCATCCATAACATGATGGAATACTAGGCAATGAGATGCAGACATTACAATACCTCTCTTTATTTCATCCCTATAAAATTAATCATTTATATCTATAAATATCATAATACATCCAAGATTAATATAGAATAACAAAATATGACCTTAATCTATCAAATTATTAAAATCTAGTAGGGAAGAAACATATACATTGTACATGAACATTTTTGTACCATCATATTCAAGGATAAACTTAGGGAAATTTTTGAATTTCTTATGCAGCTCTACATCTTCCTTTTACACCTCTATAATTTTCATGTGGATATATTGTTGAACTCTCATTTGACAAAGACAACATTTCTAACCTTCCTTCAAGATTTATATATCTAACCATTTCAATTTTGAAAAAATTAGAACTTTTTTATCCTCATTATAAATTAGATAGCATGGTACATTTGAATCAAAGCATCAACCAACTTGTTCTCTTTCCCTATTTGGTATTGTATTTAGGAGTTATAATCATTAGTCAAATCCATGAAATCTTCTCTGGAACATGCTCTCATCTTTCAGAGTGAATATATACTTTAAATTTTTTGATTAGTTTTTATATAACACCATTATCCATAAATAAAATACCTCCATATAATTAATGAAAAAACAATAGGAACTCACTCCAAACCATGAATTGGTTAATTTTTCACACGACCATTCAATTTTAGTGAGCCATAAGCTATAAATGTGTAGTTCTGCATGATAATTCTACCCATTAAATTATATAATTCAATACTAAATATTATAAGACTTTCCACACTATAGGTTAATGTGTGTATAGGTGAACATAAAACCCATCTCTTAAGTTCCTTGAAATTTTATTCACATTCATATCAATATAGAGACATGGATCCTTTACAAGTTAGCATGGTGAGTAGATTTGATATTCTTGATAAATTTTACAAAGTGTCAAAAATATTCAGCTAAAACAAGAAAAAAATGTGTATCAGTCACTGTTGTTGGTCTGGTATAATCTTCAATTTCCATGGCCTTTGATAGATCCACTAATATAGCGTCTGTTGAGAATATATTTCCGAAAATGGAAACTATTGTAGAAAAAAAATTACACTTTATAATTTTTTCATACATCTTATCCTTCTTAAAGGTCATAAGTACAATCATGATGTGATATTCATGATCTTCCTTTCACTTTGAATATATAATAATATCATCTATAAATACTACCACAAACTGATCAATGTAATCTCTTAATACTATACTAATTAAATCCACAATGATATAGGGGGAATTAGTAATACCAAATGGAATCAGTATATATTCTTAGTGTCCATAATGTGTACGGAATTATGTATTATTTATATACTTCTTCCTAACCCTCAATTGATGATATCCATATTGAATATCAATCTTGGAAAGGTAGTGATCTATTTTAATTTGATCAAAAAATTCATCGATATGAATTAGAGGATACATGTTCTTAATTATGATCTTGTTTAGTTCTTGATAAACAATACTAATTCAAATCAATCCATAGTTATTCTTTGGAAAAAGAACTAGTGAACCCCATGGAAATATATATTTCTATATTAATCCCTTATCAATATTCTCCTAGACTTTCTTCTTCAATTCCTACAACACAATCAGATCCATTCTATATGGAGTCATATATATAGTTGTACCACTAGGTAATAGTTCTACAAATAAATTTGCCTTGTTATTTGGTGGAAGACTAGAAATATATTATGGAAATACATTAAAAAACTCCATCACAATATTAATATTACTGATTTGTATTTTCTCCCTACTCATATGTGAAAACACACCTCTTGAATAGGAATCAATACCCATAAAATAGATATGATTAAAATCTAAATTTATGTTCATCATCCCATTGATAGATCACCATTAATTGGTTCAGAATATAAATTTCGACTTATATTAACTGAATGTTAACATTTTATTTATATAGGGAAATAAATTCCATTCGTAAGATAAAATTAATTTCAACTATAGGGGAGAAATACGAATTTCAGGAAGAAAGTTACCAAAAAATTCAACTACATAAGAATCATATTCTTGAGATGTTATCATCATACCAGTATGGGCTTCCACCACTATCCAAAATATAATAATTGAGGATGGGTATTAACATTCCAAGAAATTTTTCACGATATAATAGAAATGACAAAAATCATGTCAAATAAGATATGTATGAGTGGAGAAGTATATGGCAGATTAAGAGGTGTAGGGAGAAAACCTAAACATAGCGAGCATGATGATTGTTTGAAAAATGATAGTGTTGTAAGTCTGAATGAAGGATATCCATCCATTATTCATCTTGATCATGTTGGGAGTTTAATATCTCTTCAATTTATATCAAACAAGTTTATTCAATGTGGCAGAGCATACCCCCATTAAAAATTATGGTCCAAAGAATAATTTTTCAAATTTCTTAAAGGTAGATTCCAATATTTCCATCTCATACATTTATATACATCCAATTGTAAGGTTTATCAAGAAGGAAGGAATAGTTCATGTGTCTTATAATAATGATCCTCTAGAAAAATTGGTGAACATTTATATGTAATCTATCATTGAGAGGGTTATAACCTTGAGATATGAGAGGTTATGTAAATTTAATGATATAACCCAATGAATTGTGGATATATGGGTCCTTGATGATTAGAGGTTTACTATTATGTTGTGGGGATATTACCATGTCATATTCCCCATAGATGATTTAAAATTTAGTGCATAGATCTTGGGGTCTATCTCGCTAAAGCCTGGATTCTTGAGGATCCAAGAATTGGACCACAATTATTACACTTATAATGTCTGAAACACTATTATATAGATTTTTATTTGAATTTTTAAGATGAATTATTTTTCTTGGAATCCTTATATCATCTGGGATATAACCTAAAAAGTTGGAAATTTATATTTGGATGGATATAAAAAATATAACACAAGATTCAACCATTATTTTAGAAATCTTATAGAGGTTTTTCTGGCTACCACCATGGTTGAAGAACTGGTGTTGAACTTATAGAATTATAAAATGAATTTGGAGATTCATTATGATAATAATCCTAAATTATACCTAAATTTTAAATTATTTAGACACTTATCCTCTTAGTAAAGTTGAGATAAGGCATACAGTTTTTCTAACATTAGGGGGAAAGATTCCTTATCCCAACACACATGTAAACACCAAACTTGATTCTTCCATGTATTGAAGAAATGGCTCCATTTATGAGGTTGGGTATGTAGATATTACCCCTGTAAAGGACCCTATTGGAAACTTTATGTAGGACCATCCATCTAAGTGTGAATAGGAGGAGTTTACACTTATACAAGACCCCTATGGACACTCTTGGAAGGAACCTTCTTCCCATGATATTGAGATGAAGAAGCTTTATAGTGATATTGTTGTTTTTGAAGCTTTCACTGAGGCATGCATCTGCGTGTGTAGGAGAAATAGTTTGTTGCCGCACACTCCCTCTTTCCAAAGGTGGGTAACATTCGTCACTTTTTTTGTGACATTTTCTCCTTGATCGAGATGGGATGATGGAATGTTGGTTCCTCCTTTTGTGGATTTCTCCTCAGAACTCTTTTCCTAGTCTGGTTATCCCTCATAGACTTAAGATGTTATTTATGAAACTCTTCCCAATACCATGTCTTCATGGACATTGGTTAATTACGCCGCTTCTATCATGAAATTCCAAGGGGTCCAGCCAGGTCAGCAACCTTTGGTGGGGGGAATAGTCACGTTGGACATTGCTGGTGTTTCTGGACACTAGAACACTAATTCTTCTGGGATTCTTACCCTTATGATATGGCTTATTGAGGGCAGAAAATCCCAAGACATCCCACGCCGAAAGCAGGATATTATATGCCATAGGTATGTCTCTTTGTTTTATCTCATCATCCCATGTTTAACACAAGGTATGCAGAGAGTTTAACATCTAGAGGAGACAGATCGAAAAGATCAAAAATGTAATGGGAGAGGATCATATGGGTGAAACCCTCTGGAGGGATCAATGATGCTGGTGGAAATGCGTGAATAGTTACCCGATTACTACTAGGAGCAGTGAGAAAGTGGGTGACATGATCTCACAGGGATGTGGAATCCCAGGTAAGAATCATGGTGGATTTGGATTTAAGATATTTCATGGAGAGTGAGACAGGGACGAAGTGAGTGCGATGGTGGTGTTGGGATTTAGCCTTGAAGAGACATCCTACATATCCCCGTGATAGGGAATCAAAGTCCATGAAGATACTCACAGTGATGGGAAACCTGATGAGCCAGCTCATGAGAATGAACTCATGGACAAGACCTAGAGGAAGTGGAATCTCTAGGTTGGGACATGACCTTACTGAAACACATAGGCTCGAGGGGAAGACTAGGATGAGACATGAGTGACAGTCTTTAATCTTTGGTAGGCTTCTTACATATCCCTATGGTAGGGAATAAAAGTCCATGTAGTTAAAGATGGGGCATAGAATCAGGGTGTGCGCAGAGGACAATGAACCAAAGGCATGATGGGGCTTACACATGGTTAGCTACCCTAGCTGGACTGGCTCTATGGGGGAAGGCCAGAGATGTGGGTCCCAAAATTGGGGACTAAAATGTCTTATCTCTGATTGGGGTACACAATGTCTTATTACTAATTGGGGAACAGAATGACTTACCATCTACTGGGGAACACAATGTCTCACCACTGATTGGGTTATCAGAATGACTTACCATCGATTGGAGAACACAACTGAAAAATGTCAATTAGGGTTTGAACTCAGGGAGGTTTCCTTCATACCTTTATTACGAGACAAGTATCAAAGCCCACATAGTTCTAATTGGTACAATTTAACATCTTGCAGGAGAAAAGGGGCATACAGTTTAATGTCATTCTGGATGAAGGCGAACTGATGTGAAGTGGTTAGGACAAGTTGGTGTCGAGATTGAACCTAGAGGAGGATTCCAACATACTTTTCCATGGAAAGGATCAAATTCCATGTTCAGTGTGGGGGTGTATTTTAACATCATGTGGGACGAAATTGAATCAATGTGAAGGGGGTTAGGTAAAGTAGGTGTTGGTATTGAACCTCAGGGAGGCTTCCTACATACCTTTCCATGGAAAAGATCAAAGTCCATGTAGTTCAGTGTGGTTTGAGGATTTCCTACTATGGTGGAACAGAGAGGATTTCAGGGGTGATGCTTTCTTTAATCCCACATGATTCATGCTTGGTGTGAGAAACAAGAGGCTTCAAAGGCCTGACGATCACATCACGAAAGGTACATCCGTGAGAAGTGGAGTGAGGAATACACATGGTTAGAGGACCAAATAGAAAACAAGGTCTTATGGGTGGTTAGCATCCCAAGGAGTAAAAATGGGATTAAGCGTGGTTATAATCCCAATGAGGTGGATTTTGGGAATGAATCTAGGAAGGATACTAGGTGGTGATAAAGCTCAAACAGAGAGGGACGAGATAACAAAGGTCTTGGTGCCCATCTCTCCTATGGTCTTTGGTAGAGAAGAAGAGAGGAGGAGAAGGAGTGCTGCCTCCTAGAAGAAAGACTAGGAGCTTACACCAAGATGGTTTCTCTTCCCCCTGGAGAGGCTCCACTCCAACAAAGAGGATCTCATTCCATGTGAGGAAGATATCACTCCCTTGGAGATGACCGATCATAGATAATGTCTGAGATAGGGCACCCTACATGAGTTTCATAGGGTTAGGACACAATTTAACGTCATGTGTTGAGGACGATGGAGCTTGGAAGTTTAATGTCCTGTAGCTCAGATGAGGAGGGTTCACTACTCACCCATATGTCTTACATAACTGGAACACTTTAACACTAGGTGAAGGGAAGGCACCTGCATTATCGTGGCGAGGGGGTGTTGTGGAGTTATCCACTAAGGGTCCCACATTATCATGTCATTGTAAATAAACAATATCCAATAGATTGTCTATGTGAAGACACATGTGGCTAAGAAACGCAATATAAAGCACCACCCAAGGGACCTTGAAATCACTTTGTACGTACTAACAGTGTCATATGGGAAAAGGGTTTTAGGAGAAAAGGGTTTCACAGGAAGAGGCCTTGGGAAGAGCTGGTGCACCATGTAATGGAGGGTATTTGAGAAGGGTTATGATTCACAAAGTGGGGAGGCCTAGCCAAGGAATAAGAGAAAATTACATATAGAGGGATCTTCGCGAAGTGGAAATGCATTCATGGGGTAGGGCTTCGTGAAGCAAGGGTACCCTACAAGGCATATCACTATGAAGAAATGTGCTTCACGAAGCACAATGACCTTGCCTATGTATTGGATTTACACGCATTAAGGGTACTACACAAAGCATGAGTACTTTATAGAGACTTGAGTTTCCTTGAGGATCTCCTTTCTTCATGGCGGCTCATGGTCTCTGCAAAGGGTATCCCAGCTTGAAGAGGGGTTGAATTTGAGCTAAGGGAAGGGTACCTAGAAATACTCAAGTAAATGTTAGAACTCATTTCTTTCAAGGAATCATAGAGCAGAAGGTGTTTTCAGATTTGAGAGAAGAGAATGAGAAAGGTCGGGGTATCCTTACTTGGGGCTCGAGGGGATCCCGATATTTATAGGTGAGGGGCAGTACAAAGTAGAGACGACTCCACACATTTCCATGTTGTGCCCTGTGATCGGCTAAGGACGATGTCATGTTCGTTGTAACCATGGAGCCGACCATCATCCCCTCCTCAGTGCGGATCTCTCTTTGTGGTGCCCGTAGAGGCTTCAGTCAAGTTCCATAGGCTCACAGAGGACGATTCAGCTCCCTCCAAGACATGAGGATTCTAGTCCAGTGTGTCATAATTATGGTGCCTCCCACCTCTTTGCTCTGTGAATCCTTTGGTGTGTGGCTATGGCTTTGTGCCAGTCGTGGTACAGGCCTCAATGAATGGTATTTTCAAGGCAACCTTATTATATTTGATTTTCCCTTTGTGATGATTTTACTCTACCAACATTTTGTCACCAAACAATCCCCCCCTCATACATTGAGCCGAGAAGAAAACGAGGGTCTATGTCTAAGGGTCAATCACCAAAATATTTTAGTCAATCGCACAAAAAGGTCATAAATAAGGATCTCACTACGGACAGGTGGCACTTGGGTCGAGAACTCAATGGAGATCACCGCGGTCGGACATGCCTCAAAGCATAGGGGGTCATCAAATATAAATAGGGGCTGACCACTTATTTTTCCTTTATCATCTTCACATTTTCATGCCTGAGCTCTCAATTGTCAAAGCTCCACACACTCCGCAATTGCTCTTAGTGAACCAGGCCTTTCTACTTCATGGAGTACAGTGATTCCTTCAACTCTACAAGTGTGAAATCTGTGAATTACATCTCTGAAGTCTATGGCAGGGCGCCATAAACTGTCTCTACGATTGAACATCGCTATTTGGGCTTCGCAATTGAGCTCTGTGATCCAAGAGAAAATTTTAAAAAACATAAAAATAGATTGAATCATTAGGAAGATTATAGGGTAGTCCTTGCAGATTATTTCCAGAAAGAAGAAATGTATAATAACTCAAGCATTGGAGATCATATAAAGATCCATTTATATCATGAGTCGCTGGTGGAGCTACTGTCAAAGGGTAAGAAGAAATACCCAATGTGAAAAAGGTTTCATTTTTCTGAATTTGGTCTGAGGGATGAAATATTAATTCTATAAGTGAGTAGGGATGAACCAGCTTACTGGTTCAGGAGTACATTGTTCCAACACCAGTGGTTTAGGGTGGCTGATGGCCATGATTGGGAGGATTTCACATCAATCAATGTAGACTTCCTATACAACCAAGTGAATAACGTTGATGGGAAGGAATTACAGCCGGAGACATCCCCTCCACTATAACAAACCATCCAGATTGCAGCCCAAGGGAACCCAGAGAAGGGGTGGACTGATGATTGATATTTTTGATAGGGTGGAAGCTTTATAGATGACTACGTATGGGCCTACTGGGTAGGAACATCATGTGAGGAGTTCGAGGTGGAGTTGAGGTGAGTGGGATTGTATGAGGTGGCTTGGGCTTCCCAATTTCACATATATTAGTTGAAGCAGCTAATTCTATAGCTACTGAGTAGGTGGTTTTTGAGGATCAATACCTTCCATATACACCATGGGGTGGTTGTTATCAGCCTATGGGACATGAAACAGATCTTGGGGGTCCCAATACTGGGGGCAATGTACGAAGAGTTCCTCCCTACCTAAAATACATGGGAATATATGGAACAGATGTCGCCACTAGAAAAGGAATTGATAGACCTTGTGCCACGGGAGGACAAGAAGTCGGTGAGGGATGTCCACTTTAATAAGTGGTTCATGTAGTTCCTGAATTTTCCCAAAGAAAGACAGTTTCCCACGAGGCATCTGACCTTCCTGAAGGGGGTACATCTCAGCAAAAATCATTCATATTGGAAACTCTTGGAAGACAACAAGTGGGAGATAAGGGGATTCAGATTCAGTACTGAGCAACAACTGGTGGTTAGTTTGGATACATTCATCTCAGTGCTCATTTGTGGCTTGATTCTACTGGTGAGTGACAAAAACATGGGTGTGAGACTGAGCATGTTCATCATGGCGTCCATGTTAGAGATAGGGGGATAGGTCAACCTCATGATCTCGATGCTCGCCAAGATATATAAGGTGTTTTTGAACATTAGCGAGGGGAAGAAGCCATAGAGAATACGCAGGATATTCTATCTTCTGTATGTGTGGATAACTGTGCATATTAGGGGCGTGTATGAATATCCAAATCCCATTTCCCCTCTAGGATTGGGATTCCGACCAGACATTCTGAATGTGATGGGGAGATTTCCGACTAAGTTAACCCCACATTTGGTGTTGAATCGGGTCTGGAAGGTAGATGAGTTCGGCTTCTAGATGTTCCCATTTCCAACATGTGTGTTTACTGATGACTACCAGGGGATGTAAGAGCATGGGTCCGACCTCCTAGCCTTTTGGAGTGGAGTTGTGGTGGCACGAGTTAATCGTGAGCCTCTCTATGATATTTACACCCTAAAAATGCTTCACGAGGCATTTCCAATGAATATAGAGGCTGGCCCAGTGGGACAACATGGGGGTGCGCCACGAGGACCACTCGTGTCATGATGAGGCAGATGTGGATCATGTTCATATGGGAGGATTGGGAGATGCGGAAGGAGCTACCTCCACACACAGCTGTCTATGGGTTGGTGAAAGAATATGCCAAGAGTTGGGAGGTATTCTATATGGGGGAAATGCTAAAGTATCAGACCATTCGTGTTAGGGACAGAGTGCCTCCCCAACCCTGAATTCAAGGTCGAAAGGTGGAAAGGACAACATCTGGTGGAGGGGTTCTAGCAGCATCAATACCTGCGATAGTCGAGAGGCAGGTGGCAGCGGCTAACCTGAATATCCTAGGGGAATAGAGTCATCCGGAGGGGAGGCTGCCTAGGGGGGCCATAGGATACCCACCCAGGCTCTGGGGAAGCGACTGCACCACATAGACATGCCTGAAAATGCTGTCTTCCAAGAATCTTGGGACATATGGGATTTCAATAGGATGTTCTTCAACCCGTACAAGATGTAGAAATATTTGAATCACCACTGGATGGATTTTTCGGGGATCAGTCCTATCAGGACCGGCTTTGATATATCCTAGCCGGAGGGGGAGAATTACGTTGCCAAAATGGAGGACTTTATGCTCTCATGGGGTGTCCCACACCCAATTAAGTATCAACTAATTGTATTGATTGATCGTACACCCACTTCGAAGTATTCGGCTGTCGAATTGAGAAAACTCTTCCCTATACCGGAAGAATCAGACGAGTCCTCTTGGGGAGAGGAGGCTGATGGAGGGATCCATCTGGAAGAAGGCGAGGTCAGAAACTTAGACCCTGAATTGGAGTACATTGTAGTGTAACTTTAGGTAAAACTTAAACTCATTCCCCGTAGTCTCCAACTGGGCCGCTTAGGAAATATAAACTAAAAATTTTCATGTGTAGTAGAGACTCATATGCAAAAGTCACCCCAACTTGATAGTGGATGCAACTATGGAAACTTCGGGATCCACGCCTGCAACTATAGTGATCATTGTGCCTGGCAGGGAAACAACACCTAGGGTTTTCCTCCTGTGGCCTTTTAATTCCCCAAAAATATTTATAGGGACAAACCATAGTGTTCTGACGACATCCACTTAGGAGAGAGACAAATTGTTTGATATCTCTAAGTCTCCTTCAAAGAATTCGTAACTGTCATCCATTGATCAAGTTAACTGACATATGTATATTATGGGATGTTTAGATCTTCAAATGGCATAGGATTCCTTAGTGTGATTGGTTGGAGCTCCTAGCATTTCCATTCCTACTAGAATGACAGTGGTTGTAGAAGTAGACTTTTGAACCAATCATGTTGTAGCGCTTTTGATTACCGGTGGGGCCATTAGCAAGACAGAGCCCGAGGTCATTAAGGTGGGATATGATGACAAGGATCAACCAAAAAACATGGGTCCTGACACACCTGATCAGAAACTAGATCAGATCCTACTGACAAGTTCCTATAGGTTTTCCCCACATAAGAACCTACAGACCCCGTGGACTAAGATGAGACGACCTCTGACGCAGAAGACAACAAGATCATCTGTCATTGGTCATTGAAGTTGATCAAGTGCTACATAAGGGAGGCTAATCAAGTAAAATGGATAGAACAAATGGGGAGGCTTCATTCCCAGCTGCATGAGCTATGTGCTAGGGGAGTAGATTCCCAATGTCCTCACATTCTCATTCAAGAATTCGTGGCAGAGAATATTTGGGAGCATGATAATAGGATTGGTGTAGGATGGAAATGGAGGAAATCGGTAAACATCAAGAGGCTCCAGGAGGGTTAAGGGGTGGTTCAACGGTTGTAGGAATGATCGAACAAGTACTATGTCTTCCTTAATGCACCATTGGGACTCGTATCAAAGCTGAAGGCCAAACTGGAAGAGGCCGGAGAATGAATAAAGAAAGCCTCTGAGGAGATGTCCACTATTCAAGATGACTAGGATCATGACCAAGTTGAGGCTGAGGAACTACGCCCCATCGCCATCATAGAGGAACAGGAGCTAAACATGCAACATCAAATCCTGGACACCAGAAGCCAATGGGTGGAAGAGTTGGAATGCTCTATCGAAGGGGTCAACCCATCCAAGCGAGGGGATGATCCTTGGGTGATGTGATGCATGTAAACTATTTAAATATACATTCATGCCTTAATTATTTATGTTATATTAATTCATGGGTACCATCATTAATTTTGGTCTACTTCACATCAGTTACATTCATGAAACATCCATTGATCAATTCCTATACTCATGTTGGTCGGGCCCGATGTGATAAACAAGGGATGACCACCTCATTGTTTCATTCGAATATGAGGGTGCCGATCAAGATTCAAGAATCAAGGGTTTGAACAACCAATACATATTTCTAGGGAAAATGGGGGAGGCCAGACTGGAGGATGATGTTCTCAGAACAGTCAAAGTGCCCTTTTCCCAACATGCACTAGTGCATAAGCGGGGTAACACCATGGGCGTTAGAATTAATCCAAACATATGGGAGAGGAATGTGTGAATCATGATGCACACAATTCGGAGTACTACGGAGTTGGAATGACATTTAAGGATAACTATTGATAGTGTTCTAAACACATCATCACATTTGCGTTATCCTAATATAGGGACAACAAATTAGGGCCGACCGTTGAACATATTCGCAACACGGGACCTGACTCAAACATGTTATCCATTAGTATTTTAAAACGTTTGCCAGGTATAGTCGGAGATCCATAGGCTGAGCATCCATAATGCTAGGGGGGTTCTTTTAGATGTGAAATAATATGAGGGTCTAAATAAAGGGCACACAAATCATGGAAGGTGGAGTTATGTGTTGTTCGAATGGAGTCCGAAACTCTTGAAATTACACCACTGTGGTGCAAACACATTAGTTGGATGCATCGTTCTGATTAGGGATGAAAATCTCTTCAAAATAGGACAACTTTGGTAAGGACGTGAAACACCTTGTAGTTTTACATCATACCCATATGGATGAAAAAAATGAAACTTAAACGTCGTATGGTGAGGATAATGCACGGAAAATTTAAAGTCATATGACCAAGACATTGCACATAGTTTTAAGGTTATACTATCTGGACTGAGGCTAATAGTTTAAAGTCATGTTGCATTGACTGTAAGCTCCTAGTTTAAGGTCATAGAGACTGTACCGTAATCAAGACTGAGGGGCCAGAAGGGTTAAAGACCATGGGGATTTAACCAAGATGAAATTCTTTGGTTTCTCTATGTATCCCATAATGATGAAAATAAATAAAACAAAGTTCATGTACACATCATGGTCAGAGTCCAATACAGGTAGAGGAAATCCTATTTGGAGAGGAAGATGACGCATACCATAGTTAACATGGGGCATCCTGATCTAGATTAGGGTAGAACCGCAGTTTAATGTCATGCATCTAGGACATGGAGATTCATGTAGTTTAACTTCATACAGTAGGACTGGGGATGAAAGGGGAGATCACAAAAAGTGCGTATGTGATGTGGTAGCTATAAACCCCATGTGAATGGGGACATAAGGATTCTTCGACACATTACATATCCCTAGATGGAGTTCGTTAGGTTAATGGACCGAAAGTGAATGTTAGTCTAGGCCTGAGGAAATGTTCCCAACTGTTTATATGTACCCTATTAGCATGGTAATCCAGCCACACATAGTTCTGAAATCACAATTTAACGTCATGTGGGATGAAGGGCATGTGGGGCATAGCTTCACAAGTACATGCCAAATTAAAACTACTAAGCCCATGTGAGTCATAATCTATGTGGGAAACAAGGAGTAATGGTGAGATTTTCCTGGTACAGGAGGGAACACATTACGGGGCTATTGAATTCTAGGTGAGTGAAATCCCCAAAATTATTGACCTGCTGGACTAATACACATAGTTTTGAAAAGGTGTCAAACTATGCGTTGGAATTCCACATGAACATAAGGAAGTGGAAAGATGTGAATCACGATGCCATAGATCTGGATCATAATGAGAGTGGCATGACGATAGAGGATATCTGTTGACCATGTTCAAACCAATGTATATTCTTTTCATTATCCTAGAATGGGGACTAACAAATTATGGTTCACCGCTGACTATATTCGAAACAGGGGACCTATCAAAAATGTTGTCGGATATCATTAGGGGTGTTTTCCCAAGGAAGTAGGTGAGGAAATATGGCATGAGACCAGGACGTAAAGGAGATACCTTCAGAAATGGAAAAGGATGGGGATCCAAATATTGGCCTCATGAATCTTGGACATGGAATGAGGGAACGTCCAAGTGAAAACTCAACACTTTGGGATCTTTGTCACGACACATTTTAATTCGACAATAAGATGAATCGGGTAGGGGGAGTTGAATATTTTCCTAGGAAAACAATCTTGTGGTCGCATGCTTCTTGCTTAAGGCCATAGATTAGACCATTAAGAGGGAACTTGGTTTAATGAAATGCTCACAGGGTGGAGATGAAGTCAAACCCATTGCATAGTTTCCATATGGAGATCTTAGTTTAGGGTTGTAAAACTTTTACTAGGTTGGGAAGAGACAAGGGAGTCACACGGTGTGTTTGGTGAAAAAACTGATGCAAATGAGATCCTAAGAGGTACTATCTACACCACATACTTCAAAAGGATTTTGGGCCAAGGGGCCAGGGGGTGGGATTTATGATTCTTGTGGCTAGACGTACAGATGAAATGCCTCGTCATTCCTATATATACAATATGTATGGGAATCAACCCACATGTTGTTCTTGAAGGATCCATGTAGTTTGGTGTCCTAAAAAATGGCATTAAGATCTTAGTTTAAAGGTCTTAGATCTCATAACATAGATATAATGGAGGGAGAGAGACACATGGTGAGGTGATTTAAAAACCCGATGTGAATGAGGATGGTAGGAGTCCATATCACACCATGTGCTCCCTGGGGTGGCTTTAGGTCAAGGGACCGAAAATAAATGTTGGGATAGCCCCAGGAGAAAGTCCCCGAGCATTCCTATGTACTCCATGATGATGGGGATCAAGAAATATGTAGATATAGGGTGGCATGGTATAGTAAAATTCCAAGGAATATACTATCATTTGGGTCTAGCCCACATATGAAAAGAAGCGGCATTCGACTGATCTTGTTTGTTCTTTAGGATGGATGTGTGTTTTTTGCGAAGCAATAAACCTAGGATAAGGAATCCTGGCATGCATACATGATTATAGCCATATGTAGGCATTTAAAAATGGTAAGGTGGATTAACAATACCTAACATGATGTACCCTTGAGTGAGCACATCACGACATGTTGTCATTTTTCGTCATGCATCTAGGATGATAATGTCATAGTTTATGGTCATATGATAGGACCAACTAATGAATTTTAACATCATTCAATATATCTGAAATAGTTTAAAGTCATGGGGGACTAGCAAGCATAGATTAAGGTCACATGGCTTGGAAACATACAGAAGAAACGAGGTTTTAAAAATAATGTGCTTGGCATTTTGAAACATACCTGACGTGAATGAGGACATAAGACTATACCACACCACATGAAATTACAGGGAATAAACCACAGACTGAGTGACTATAGAAGGTAATGGGAAATGAGGCTGGACCCAAAGATGAAATGTCTAGATGTTCATATGTATCCCATCAGGATGGGAATCAAGGTATACGTAGTTCTAGAAGTACAGTTTAACATCATGCAAGATGAGAGGTAGGAGAGACTAGCTCCTACAAGAAGAGTTCGTGGTATAGCTATTGAAAACATGACATGAGTTAGGACATAATCCTAGACAACGTACACCACAAAATCTAGTGAAATTGAAGTCCAAAAGGCTGAACAGAAGAGGTAACTTGTAGAACCTCAACTAGACCCAAAGACAAGATGCTCGGGTGTTCTTATGTATCCCATAGATATGGGAATCAAGTCATACATACTTCTTGGAATTTCATGGAGTTTTATATCTTGTGTCAAGGATGTAGAGAGATCGTAGTTTAAAGTCTTATAGCTCAAACCATAGATAAACGATATTCTTCCAAATGGGCTCAAAACACGACCAAATCCCTAAGCCCACGCAAGTTATGCTTGGTGTGGGATACAATGGTGGAGAAGGTCACTGAAACATGGGGAATCCATGAAAAGGGAGAAATAGGTACAGGGCCCCGAACGACGCCTCGCCATGGATATTTCCTCCTAACATTCAAATGAACAGTAAGAGATAGTACCAATAGTGTTAAAATTCCAGTTGGACATGATGAGGTGAAAAATGATGTGAATCATGAAACTGACCTTTAGGGATTGACGGGAATGTTATGACGATAAAGGAGAACCATTGACCGTGTTCAAAAAATAGCATTTGTATCATGTTACCTGAAATGGAAACAACAAATGAGTGTCATCCACTGATCAGATTCGCATCTTGGGACTTGTATCAATTTGTCTCTCAAGAACTTGAATGGAGAAGGCCCGAAATGATAGGAGATCCCTTAGGCTAAGAATCAGTACCGTTCGAGGGCCATTTTTGATTTGAAAGATGATGTAAGGTGAAATAAAGGGGAGAATGAAGCTAGTGGATATGCGATATAACATTTAAATGTAGGATTCAACACTCGAGGTGTTGAACCAGAGTGATCATGGGCATGTTGGTGAACTGCCAAGGAGGGTCGAGGGGCCAAACTTAAGAGCAGCCAACACAAAAAGATAAGTGTGGAAAAAATGGATAAAGAGATATCAGGAGTGAGAGGTATGTGACATGGCCATTACAAAACCGATATTAATGAGTATATAAGCACTTACCACACCACATTCCCCTATGTTGGGAGAACTCATGCCAGGAGGCCATTAAGGTAAGGTGGTTCCTAATAAATGGGGTTGGCCCTGAATTGTAAATTTTTGGGCGATCCTACGTATCTCATAAAGATGGTAATAAATCCCCACATAGTTTGGAGGATTCTATATAGTTTAACGTCATGCATCAAGGACAATGATATGGTTATGGTATCTCAACAAAGGATGTGAATGGTACGTCAAGTAAACTGATGTGAATGAGGACATAAGCCCATACCAAACCGTAAAATCCTATGTGAAAACTTGGGACAGGGGCCTGAAATGGCCAAGGGACCTGAGGCTAAGCCACAAAGGGAATGTCACAACCATTTTGTAGTATAACATATTGCAGTGAGGATGCTGGTGATATTATATTAAAGTCATAGAGCTCAGACCATAAACGCTCTGTTTCATGTCATGTGTGTGGGGAAGATGGGTAGAAATGATGAATCACTATGCCTATTATGTGAAAGACCATAGAATGAAAACAATGGTCGAGGATAACTACTAACCATGATAACAACATATTATTTGTATTTTGTGGCTAGGGATAGGGGAAAATAATTGAACATTGAATGGTGACCATATTTTCAACAGGGGACTTGTATCAATTTGTCACTCAAGATCCACAATGTCATTGGACCGAAATGGAAGGAGATCTCTTTGGCCAAACATCCATACCATCCAGGGGTCATTTTGGATGTGAATGATGGAAAAAACTCAAATGACAGGACACACAAAGAATGGTAGGACCAATGCAGTTTAATGTCTTGCGATAAGAACAAAGATGGAGGGGTGTCTTAGAGGGATGTATGTGGTGTTGAAAAAATTGCCCGACATGAATGAGGAAAAATAGTTCACACCACACCGCACAATCCTAGGTGAGAAACCGGGCCAAGGGACCAAAATGGATGAGGGGCCAAAGATGGGAATTCCAAGCCAGTTTTCAATCTTAATGTCTTGTAAGGAGGATGAAGGTGATCTTATTTTAAGGTCACAGAGCTTAGACTATGGACACCTTAACCTTTATATGAGTATTTCCTTACCAAAAATCCTAATCCCACCTGAAAAAATCTCGGTGTGGGAAACCAGAAATGAGATATGGCTCTTCCCAAAATATAAGGATATGACCTCCATACTAACACTCATGCCTGAGGATAACTAATGTTTGAATGGGTAATTGAACAAAATGAATCATTGTTCCGAACGATGAAGGATAACTGTCAAACACATTAGAAACCCATAATCCACATCATGTGACCTAGAATCAGAGCAACAAATGAGTGTCAACCACTGTCCATGTTTACAACATGGGACTTGTATGTATTTTCCACTCAACATCCTCATGGAAATTGGCCCGAAATGGTATGAGAGCCCTTAGGACGAACATATGTTCCATTTGGGGGAATTTTTTATGTGAGATATGGTGAAGACCCAAGTAAAGGGAGTGTGTGAAGCATGAATGTGCCTTTACAGTTTAATGTCATGAAGGATGAGGAAAGAGGTGGAGACCTTCAGGGAGAGAAATACCTAGTGCTGTCATGATTAACTTGAAATGAATGAGGGAAAATACTACGACACACCATGTACATCGACCCAATTAGAGATCCTAATGTTTCGGGATGTGACAATATATGAAATTTCCGGGCATTCCTATGTATCCCATAAATATTGGAATCAATCCATACATAGTTCTAGCATCGTGCGATGAGGTCATGGGAGAATAGAAGAATTAGGAGGGGACATGGTGCGATCATTGTAATGTTGACATGAGTGGGTACCAAAGAAGCCTACACTACACCATGCAGAATTTTCCAAGAAAACTATAACTAGGGAGAATAGTCAATGATAAGAGTCTAGGGGTTGGAATCAAGATGTGGAATTTGAGCATTCAAACGTATCACATGAGGATGGGAATCAAGACATACATTTTTCTTGAAGGTACCATGGAGTTTAGCATCATGCGATGAGGAAGAATGTTGAGTAGTTTTACGTCCATCAGTCTAGATGAACCACACATTTTAGCATCATGTGGAAAAGAAAGAATTGTTTAAGGTAACATGGGACCATATAGATATTATTTTATGGTCATAGATGTCGGACATTTTTATAGTTTATCATCACGTGGGATGTAAAAGTATTTTAATTTCATGTAGTACATAACAGTTTAACGTCATGTAGGACCAAATATAGTTTAACATCTTGCAGGATGACATACTGTTTAATGTCATGCATTACATAATTGTTTATGGTCAGGTGGGACCTTGAAAAAAATGGTCAGGAAAAGTATTTCCTGAGGAACTTGGCATTAGTGAGAGGATTTATACACTCACCATCCATGTTAACTAGGAATCATTGGTGTTCTTAGGGACAACACCAGTTCACCTTGAAAGAAAGAGAGGAGGTGAAGCTTCTTGTTGAAATCTATGGCTATCTTGTTCTGATGCCTTTCCAGATGGTGTATGGAACAAAGCCTATTCTCATTGAGAACTTTGAATTCATCTAGACAAATTTCATCAACCTTATCTGGTGCTTTTTGATCATAAAAAGCAGTGTGTAATGAAGGAAATTGAATCTTTTGGGGTAGGACATCCTCTGTTCCATACTCTAGGGAATATGGTGTCACATGTGTGGGATTGCGTGTCATTGTACGATAGGCCCAGAGGGGCTTGGAGAGTTTTTCCAGCGAACTCTTCTTTTTGTGAACAACCAATTTATGCAGGATATTAGAGAGTGTTTTGTTAAACACCTCGATCTGCCTATTTTCTTTCATGTGATAGTTGGAGGTATGGTTTGAACGGATGTTGCACATGGAGTATAATTTCTTCAACTCATATTCTTGGAAGTTGGTTCCATTATCGGTGAGTATGGCATAGAGAACTCTGAATCTATAGATGGCATTAGAGCTCACGAACTCCATGATAGAATGGGCCTAGACTTCCTTGAGCATAATTACCTCTGCCCATTTGGAAATGAAATCTGTAACAGTTTGGATTAATATTCATTGGAGAGTTGTGTCCAGTGGATGTATCCCCAAGACATTGAGTCCCTAGACCACAAAGGGCCAAGAGTACGTGGTAGTGTGGAGAGGCTCCATCGGCCGATACACAAAGGTGAATTGAATTTGGCACGCATGGAACCTCCTGGAAATTTCAATTTAGTCCCAGATCATAGAGGGAAAAAAATACCCAAACCTCCGGATCTATTGAGATAGTTTCGGCCAGATCTGATGAGGCCTATAGGAACTAGCATGAACCTCCTGCATTACATGAGAAATATCAACTCCATGAATGCAATGGAGGAGAATCCCATCAAACCCATGCTTGTAGAGGACCTTCTCAATATCAAGACCACTCTGAAGGGTAAACTGCATTTTGTGACATTGGATTCACTCATTCTCAGATTGATATGCCGGTAGGCTACCATGCTGGAGTCACTCGACAAATCGGGTCATCCAGTTGGGAGTCACATCATCACTACATTAGGGGCACATCAAGGTCCTGATGTGGAGGTGCCAGTGGTAAGGTGGATTACCTATGGGCTATTATTATCGTCTGGAGTGACATGGGAAACGAATATTCAGTATACCATATAGATAATTAAATCATCCTGATCAGGCTCTACAAGAGATGCATCTATGATGGCCAAGGAATCAGCTCATCTGTTATGCAAATGTGGGACATCAGTAACCTCTGGTCGAGACAAAAACTGAGCCATCAACTAGAGGATATTTTCTAATAGTGGTACGATCTTTGGATTCTGGAAAACATAGTCATAGTTGATATGTGGTAGGACAAATAGGGGCCTATATACCCTGAGAGGGGGGGGGGGTGTGAATCAGGGTATGGATATTATTTTTCAAAATTCTTCCTGACCCACTGGATCGTGACCTTTTTATTACAAGGGTCAATTTTTTTCACTTTTGTGTTTATTGTGACCACTTATTTTATTCTTTATCTAATGATGATGCATTAAATGCATTGTAGGGAAGCATGTAGGCAGACATAGAGATTTTTACTTGGTTCACCCTCACTGGGCTACGTCCAAGGAGCATACAACAACGATATGCAATTGTACCAAATCCACTGAAGCACACTGTTTTTTACATGGTTTGGGATAGATCACTTCTATTCCCAGGATTACTGCCATTACAATGTTTAGGGTCAGCTCACTGCTTTCCCAAATATCACTCTCTATTTCTCTCTCTGGCTCACTACTAGTGGAGAGGATCACCTTCTTCCTCTTCCTTTGCTCACTGCTCTGGAAAGGATCCACTCACAGTTTATAGACCTTTAGGTCTCTTCATTATCACTAATGAATACATCCTCTTTTTTATGTAGATTTTCTGCTGAAGTCCAACATTCACCCATAGATGAATGTCACATTGCACCGAAGGTATCGAGTAATCTTTCATGTTTCGTGCATCCCTAAAAGGACTGTCATGCTTCTACCATACCTGGTGCGCTTCTCCAAGCTGTCGTGCAAGTTCGCATCAACCACTTGCACGACACTCACTTCTTCAAATTCAACCTTGTGCGACTCACACCCTTATACACCGAAACTAATTTTGGCGTGCACATATCAACTGTCGCACTTCTTCAAAGCCTAGCATGCAAGTGTCACCAAACCACCTACGTGACACCCCCTTCTTGAATTCTTAAATTGGGAGACTCTCACCCTTTCTTGCCCAAACCAATTTGGGCATGCAACTATCAACTGGTGTGCAACTTCTGAATATATTTATACTTGCGCGACCACAACACCTCTTGGGCAACCACAACACCTGCGTGATGAGATCTCTGATTTTCTATAAGCGTTGAACTCACTACCGAATAAGGAGGGGTCGATCTCTATTTATAGGCATTTAGATACCCTGAGTGACGGCACGCAACTATCCTCTCGGTGTGCTATTCCAGCCGCCCTAGTCCCTGTCGCCCTAGACACTTGCACGATCAAACCTAAAACATGGGCGCTCCTTTTTATTTTTACATATTTTTATATTATGATCTTGAAAAACATATGGCACACAAGTTTCCAAGCCCCCAAGACAATGGCACACATGATCCTTTTCTAGAAACAAGTTTTCTCCATTTATCAATTTTGAAGTCCAAAAATTTGGTAAACTTTAGACAATGGTGCCACCTTGTATCTAGTCTTTTTGAACCACCTCCAGATCAACCATTCCTTTGTTGACGTTCTTGAATCAATCATGGATCAATAACAACATCCCTTGAACTCGACATGCCAACATGAAATCCCCTCTGTTAAAAAATTTGTATGTGATGGTTTTCTTTGCCAACAAACACAACACAAAAGCCTACATTGTCAACAAACTAAATCCACTCAAAAATGATTCAATGATACCTTGAGTGATTTTTGTCCAACAATATCCCCCTTTGAGTTTTTTTTGATAACTATTCTATAAAAAGATACATCATTGATTCTTCAACCACCATTAGCCTATTGCAATTCTGATAGCGATCAAGGATTTACTCAACACATACTCTAAACCCACATGAGTGATGCTTGACATGATAAACAAGAGTAAATAAAATGTTCATCATCAAATCACTTCAACGTTGACACCCACTGTTGATGCCAAAATGATACCAATTGTTGGAAATAATCTTACCGCATTCCAACACCAATATTCTGCTTTTATCATGATCCTCAGCTATCGTGATATCTATTATTTGATCGATCACTTATAGAATCGTCAGATTTGATACTCTCCCTGTCTGCTCACAGCTTTAACTCTTGTCATCTGCAAATCCTCTTCAGCACTATTTCATGTGTTGTCCAAGCTATGCTCTGGCTATGCACTTTGAACCAGCCTCAACTCCCCCTATCTGGATACTCCACCTATCAGCTTCTCCTCGTATCATTCATGATTTCTCAAATAGCCACACCGTCTCTCCCTTGAACAATCACTATCTTCTCCCGCTTTTTCAACAAACCCAAAGGTCACTGCTTCATATTCTATAATAGAGTAGAGAACACATATCAGTACATTAGGGGAAACCACATCATACCTCAGAGAGAGGGGGCGATTTCATATCCACATTCTTTTAAGTGCGGGGAGTCGACTGAACTCCCAGAGCCAATCGATGCCTTTCAAACGCTTCCTTGCGTAAGACTTTGTTAGAATTTCTACAACCTGTAGTTATATAGGCACATAATCTAACTTCCCAATTCCCTGATCAACATTCTCCTTGATAAACTGATAATTTATCTCAATGTGCTTTGTCCGTGAGTGATGGGAGGGATTTTTGAGAAGATTTATAGCACTTGAGTTATCGCACTGGATTCTGATCTGAGATTTTACTTAAATGCCCATATCATCAAGCTGCTGCTTCATCCACAATAACTATGTGCAAGATTGAGTGGCGACAATATACTCAACTTCTAAGGTTCTCAATGAAATGAAATCTTGCTTCTTTCTTAGCCAAGAAATACACAAACCACCAAGATAGAATGCACCTCCTGACATTGATTTCCTATCATCTGCTGATCCGTCCCAATCTTCTTCTGTATATCCCAAAATCTCTTGATTAGATTTTCCAATATACTTCAAACCAAAATCCACAGTTCCCTTGATATACCGAAGTATTATTTTGACTTGAAGAATGCGGATTTCTTTGGGATTTATTTGATATCATGCTTCTTGGCATGAGGAAAATACAATGTCAGGACTTATCACTGTCAGGTACAACAATCTCTGAATCATCTACCCGTATTATATTATATTAACTACCTTTCCATTATCATCTTTTGATAATTTCATTCGGGTCGCAACTAGAGTTTTCATCTCCTTTTAATTTTCCATTCCACATCTTCTCAGAACCTCCATGGCATATTTGGAATGATAAATTAATGTTCCATGCTCTTGGCACTAGTTTCTGTCCATATAATGTCTTCTTCAGCTAAAAAACCTTGTTATTATCCTTATGAATGAGAAAAACATCTGGATTTGCAATATTCACTTCTTCTTCTAGAACCCCATTCAATAATTCTGATTTTACATCCTTCTGGAACACATTGAACTTATGTTGCACTACAATGGATAGGAATAATCTGATTGTCTCCAGCCATACAACTAGTGGAAATGTCTCATCGACATCTATTCCATCTATCTGGGAGTATCCTTTACACACTATTCATGCTTTGTTTTAGATAACTATGCCATATTCATTCATCTTGTTGTGATAGACCCATCTAGTCTCGATGGAATTTTTTATCTTCTAGCCTTGAAACAATATCCCATGTCTAATTATTTTCTAAATCAGCATCAATCACCTCTGCTCCCCTTTTGTTTCTTTCCACATCATCACATTTATGATGAAATTTCTCACTATTTTATTATTCAGTGGCATCATTTCATTCAGCTTATTTTCTGAGCTTCTTGTTGAAACATTGTGAATATTTTCTCTTAGCTTCTTAGTATCCTAAAAAGAGCTAACTGATACCATAATGTTAGAACAAACAATATAAGCATGAGATGCATGATTATTAATTTTTATCCCTCAATATGTCTTCCCTCGATAGACGAAATTTGAGCTGATTCATCCAATTATTTCTTTGATGGATCTTGCATCTGATTTTGTTATTGAATACTTCCCCTATGTTATGCAACACTTCCTGGGGTTATGCCCACTGTTTAGACCCATAAACACTCTTCTTATCCCGCATCATTTATTCTCATCTCCCATTCAGCATTGAGACATTAAAAAAATATCTAAGCTTACTGAGTTGGAACACAGTGTAGGAAACAAGAGATAATGTTAATAACACAATCACATCTTATTCTTCTATGTTTCTCCTTTTTTTCTTTACCTTTGGTACCTGATTTGAGTCAATTGAAATTCTAAAGCAAATCACATTTTACTATGCATCTTTAGATTCCACTTCCCCATGGATTGTATCTCCATAAAACCTTAAACACATGAATCATCAGTTAATAGATTTTATATAAAAAGGGAGAGGGGAAATTTCTGGAATCCTTAAGAAGAGGATTGTGGTTGATCCTAATGGGTCAACCCATTGATTATTTCTTGCATAGAAACACACTCTTTCTTTTCCTGCTATAACTTCCTAGACAACTTCAAATGATCTGGCCATATGACTAAGCATTCATTACCCACATGCTGAGTCTTTCTATGATATGTATATTCAGTTGGCCTGGACTTTCTCATCATTTGGGTTTTAATCCCACCAGTACACATTTCCTTCTTTTATGTTCCACCAAAATTCCATTTCCATTGATTCTTTCTCTAGGTAGGAATCTCTCCACTTGTCATATTCTATTTCTTCTTCCACCATTGCAGTGGTATTTCTCTTTCCTCCACTTCTCACTGAGGAACACAACATACAGATATTTCAATGCATTCTTTGTTCAACATTCTTTTATTAGATATCTGATTCACCACAATATTTTTCACTGGTGCTGAATTCTCACCTAAATGTGCATTATTCTTTCTAATAGATGGAGTAGATCTCCCCTCAATCTTCCAGGTTTGTTCACATTCTCTCTCTAAGATTTTTTGTGAGTGTGACAGAGAAGGTTATTGATAAACCTATCATTTATCTCCTTGTGATTCCCCTAATGTTGAAACCCTTTTTTTCAATATACCACATTCTCTTCCAATGTAGGATTTATCATTATACACCATGTGAGTCATGAATCTCTTCTCAAGTTCCTTTTTCTTTACTTCTTTCTTCTTACTGCATTGTCTTTCCAAATGCCCATAATCAGAAGATATAAAGCATTTTCCATCAAAGGAATTCCTCATTTCAACATTTCTATATCGAGATGTTGATGCAGCTTGAGTTCCTCCCCTGATATTGAGCTCTTGAGCTTCCCTACACATACTCATGGTGTGTCCCATTCTTCCACAGTAATAGAATCTAATAAATTATTTCCTTTGAGAGGCTCTTATTTCTAATTTCTCTAAACACTTATTTTTATTATCATATACATTAATGTTTCTATTTTCATAGTCGGAAATGTATTCCTAAGCCTCTAAACAAAATATTGATGTGTGGTCATGAATCCCACAGAAATAGAACATGTCATCACTACTTCTTGTAACTGTCCTGTTAGGCCAGTTTCCAGCACCTACATGATTTCCTCTACTTATGGAACTATTCATGGCTCTCTTTCTGTCATGCACGGGAGGTAATTCATAAAATCCAATACCATTTTCCCAAACTATATGATCTTTGAGATGAGAAAATTTGTTCTTGTTTCTTTTCAAAAATTTGAAAAAAAAATTTATATTACATCATCTCTTGCTGAAGGATAATCAAATAGTAAGTGCAAGACATCCTTTATTTTAGGCTTTCCTCTAGGATTGGATTTCTCTACTTCCTTCTTCACTGATTCTAGCTCTTATTACAACTTTTTAATATTTATATCCCTTGATTCAAGTTGGGCATTGAGTTATCTTCTGATAATCTTTCCATAACTCATCTCATCTTACAATTCTCATGTGAGATTTTCTACCATATCACATTGCTACTTTACTTTCAATTTTTCCTGAGAAACAGATTCAGAGACAGATACATTCTCTTGTTATAGCCATTGATTCCTTTGAACTTTTTCAAACAACTATATGGATAGATCTCCATTTATAGATTTCAGATTTTGAGCTTTATATGAATTCAGATTCCCTTCATATTCATCAGCCTTTTGTTTTCCTTTAATTATAGCCATCTTTTGTAGATCTTAACCTTGGGAATAATTCTTCTCCCTTAGTTTAGTAGCCACATCAATAAGCCTTTGATTTAATCCTCTTAGCTTGTTGACCTCAATTTCCAATACTTGAATTCAGATATCTATAGATTTAACTTCTTCATCAAATTTCTGATCTAATTTCATTGTCATGTTGACAACATCTACTGGTGACCTCATTGTTGGAAATTCATCATCATCAGTTGTTTCAATATCACTTTGAAGTTCATGTACTTCACTCATTACTACATCATGATTGAGTGAATCAATCTTGTCCCTATCAGATTCATCCAGGACTTCCTTTAGTAAGCTGTTTGATTCTTTTAGTTGAATAACACTTTTTCCATAAACACTTCCACACTGAGGGATATCACCTATCTTCTGATACTTCTTTGATGTTTTTCCCTTTCCATGGAACACTGAGATAAGAGTAGACTGATTTAAGCACACAAATCGACTACACCAAGTCGTAGCAAAAAAATCTGATAAAAGAAACCTATCCCTATGATACCAATTGTTAAGACCAATAGGGGCCTATATACCCTGAGGGGGGGGGGGGTGAACCAGGGTATGGATATTCTTTTTCAAAATTCTTCCTGCCCCACTGGATCATGACCTCTTTATTACAAGGGTCAATTTTCTTTCACTTTTGTGTTTATTGTGACCACTTCTTTTATTATTTATCTAATGATGATGCTTTAAATGCTATTCATGGAAGCAAGTAGGCAGACACAAAATTTTTTACTTGGTTCACCCTCATTGGGATACGTCCAAGGAGCATACAATGACGATGTGCCACAGTACCAAATCCACTAAAGCACACTACTATTACGAGGTTCGGGATAGATCACTTCTATTCCCAGGCTCACTTCCTTTACAATGTTTAGGGTCAGCTCCCTACTTTACCAAGGGTCACTCCTTGTTTCTCTCTCTCTGGCTCACTGCCAGTGGAGAGGATAACCTTATTCATCTTCCTTTTCTCACTCCTCTAGAAAGGATCCGCTCATAGTTTATATACCTATATATTTCTTCGTTATCACTAATGAATGCATCCTCTGTTTTATGTAGATGCTCTATCAAAGTCCAACTTTCACATGTAGATTAAACTCACTATGCACCAAAGGTATTAGGAAATCATCCAGCTTTCGCGCAGCCCTAAAATGACTGTCATGATTCTACCATACCTAGTGCGCTTCTCCAAGCCGGCCCGCAAGTTCACCTCAACCAACATCACGACACTCACTTGTTTTACTTAAAACTTGCGCGACTTACACCCTTTTATGCCCAAACCAATTTTGGTGTGCAACTATCAACTGTCGCGCTTGGTCAAAGCCTATTGTACAAGTGTCACCAAAACACCAGTGCAGCACCCCCTTCTTCAAATCTAAACTTGGGCAACTCTCACCCTTTCTCTCTTAGACCACATTGGGCATGAAACTATCAACTGGCGCACAACTTCAGAATATCATTATACTTGCGCGACCACACCACCACTTGCGCAACCACAACACCTGTGCAACGGGAGCTATGATTTTTTCTAAGTGTTGAAATCGCTACCGAATGAGGAGGGGTAGACCTCTATTTATATGAATTTGGATACCCTGATCGATGGTGCACAAATATCCTCTCGGCGTGCAAGTCCAGCTGCCCTAGACCCTGTCGCCCTAGTCACTTGCGCGACCAAACCTAAAACATGGGCACTATTTTTTATTTTTCCATATTTTTATGTTCTGTTATTGAAAAACATATAAAGCACATGTTCCCAAGCCTCCAAGACAACAGCGCGCAAGTCCCTTTTCCAAAAATAGTTTTCTCCACTTTTCAATTTTGAGGTCCAAAAATTTGGAAAACACTAGAAAACAACGCCACCTTGTATCTGCTCTTTTTGAACCACCTCCAGATCAACCTTTACTTTGTCGACATTCATTAATCAATCATGGATCGATAAAAACATCCCTTGAACTCGACATGACCCCATGAAATCCCATTTTTCAACAAATTTGTATGTCATGGTTTTCTTTGTCAACAAACACAACACAAAATCCCACTATGTCAACAAACACAATCACCTCAAAAATGATTCAATCATACCTTGAGGTATTTCTGTCCAATAATATGCTTGATGACATGTTCTCTGTCTTATTTCACATGAAAGTGGGAAATTTCAATCTAGAGGGACAACTCGAGGCCAATGATGAGATCCTAGTACTTCACCTCATTGTTAGTACAATCTTCTAACAACATGAATGAATATGGAAAAACAACTTGTGCTGGAGTGATGGAGATGATACACATGCCCACTATTTTGAGTTTGGGGTCGTGGATCCTTCTGCCATTAGGGCTCCAGGAGCACCATGAAGGTGACTTTTTGAAACATGGAATGGTTTGGTTCACCAAAAGGATTGCCTCATCAGGAAAATCAAGGTCTAGAGAATAGTATGTGGGAGAAGGATGGGTGATAAAGATTTATTCCAATGCATTTCCCTTAATAGGCTTATGGAGGAAAACCCTGACGTCGAACTACTGGAGGATTACTGCCCACTGAGATAGATTACCTATCAACATGGGAATGTTCCGGATGTACTTCAACGGTTCCACTCAGGACACCATCTATACCTCATGGTGCTACAAGTAAGGTTGCAATTTCTCCATTACGAATACCAGCAAAAGGATGCTCTACTTGATAGGGGAGTATCTGCTCCCTATATCGAGAAGAAATAGAGTGAGATAGTAATGACTGTTATACATTCCCTCATTGTTATTCTTGGCAAGACTGGCACCAAGAGATAGTTCCAGGGAAGTCACATAATGGACCAGGGGATTTCTGGAAATTGGTGGCATTAAGTCTGGAGTCTAGAGTAGATAATGCTTGATTTACTCAATAGTAGCCTAAAATTATTCATCCCAATGTTAGATAGTTTCTTTCTTCATGGTCTGAGAAAAGAGATTACACATTTCTCCCATATTTGTGATGAATCGCTGTATGTAGGCCAAATGGACGTGAAAGCCTTGAAGCTCCTGAATGTTTCTCGGGGAGGGTATCAGGATGATGGCCTTGATCTTATTCAAATCAACATCGAATCCACTGTATCTGATAATGAATACAATAATCTTTCTAGAGGTAACCCCAAAGGCACACATCAATGGGTTCAACTTCAGGTGACGAGAATGGAGGAGGCTGACCAATTTATCATGATCATTGAGATGGTCCCGATGTTGGTGATATTTGACCACCAGATTGTCTCCATAGCATTCCACCAATGTCCTGAGGATCATCTTAAATATGTAATGCATGGAACAATTTTAGGTGGAACCTGCATTCTTTAGACCAAATGGAATTATTTGGTAGAAGAAAGTACCTTGTGGTGCTTTGAAGACTGTAGACTCTTCATCCTTAGGGCCCATTCAGATCTGTTTATACCTAGACTACCCATCCATGAAAGAGAGTGCATGTAACCTTGTGGTTAATCAATCAATAGTTCCATCATAGGAAGGGGAAAATCATCTTTCAGATAGTGAAGGTTTAGATCTGAGAAGTCAATGAAGACTATGATATGTCTATTCTTATTCATGAAGGGCACTTAGTTGGATAACCATATGGGGTATTGAACCTCCAGGATGAAGTTGGATCTAATAAGATTATCAACATTAGCCCCGACCATAGCACAATGAGATGGGTGCATCTTTCAGGGAGGTTTTTTGAACCCACAATGATTTTCTAGATGACCGATGTGGTGTACGACTTCCTCAAGATCGTGTCCTACCATTTCATCACGACTCCTGGAAAATACATCATGATTATTCTTCCGAAAGTCTACATAATTATGTTTCTCTTCAATAGGCATAGCGTCACTGATCAATGTGGGTTTCATATCTACCTCTCTTTTGAGGTTCACCTATACCAATTCATCGAACGTGTTGGAGACACCCTCTTTGAACGAAGGAGGATAATATTATAAATCACCTTCTTCACATATAAGGGAGGGATCCTCAATACGAGGTGTTTCCTATGAGTCAAAATATCCCAATGGGAGACTGGTTCCAGCCTGAGTGGCAGCAGACACTTCATCGAGGGACTTCTGTGTGGCCTAAACCATGGTAATGAAAGATGTCGATCCGATACCATCCGGTCTTCGGCCCAAGGGGCCACACTTGACTATATAGAAGAAATAGTGGAGTTTCATATTGATCTGGTTTATCCCATCCTGACAGAATAATCATGTATGGCGTATCTCTATTTCCTTGGATTGAACATCCTGATACGTTATAAGTGTAGGGGGATTTGGGATCATTGAGCCTGATTTTGGTAAGAATAAGAGGTCATCTTCTGGAATCTCATAGACATGGGAATGTGCATCCCCATAATTCCAGAAACAACAAATAACTATCCAATATTTAGGTTCATAGCCTCCAATTGATGGATTAGGAATATGTAGGCATCATTCAGGTCTATCCACGGGTCAGTTGCATCCATAGCATGTTCAAACTCATTACATGAAATATGTTTGTCCTTCATCTTTTAATAGTCAACCTCTAGGTAGGGGGATTCACAAGGGTTATAGGGAGACACGTCACCTTGGAGTATGCCCACCCGACCATTAAGGGAGTACTTAAGGCACTGGTGACATGATGAAGGGACTGACACATGTAGGTGGAGCAATGTCCTACCCATCAATGCATTGTAGGAGGTGTCTTGGGAGACAACCATGAACTCGGTGATAGCTACTAGACCATCGAACTAGGTTTTTAGAAAGATCTTGTCATCTAGTGTTTGTCCCATCTAATTTTAACCATTCATTTTCAGGTCAGAGGGACTCAGATCATCCTTGGACAACTCCATTTTTTAAAGTGTCTTGGTTGGGATTAGGTTGACGCCCGATCTTATGTCAACAAGGAAGCGGAGAACCTTATTGCTATTAAAACGGTCAGTAATGTAAAATGGTAGATGTTACCCTATATGGGAGAGCATTCATCTTCTCTAGAGAAAGTGATAGTGGCCTGGCATTCAGCATGCTGGACTGCCTCAGCATGGAAGGCTTCTATAGCTGCTACCTCCATCTCAAACTAGAGGGGGCTTCCTAAAGCCTCTCCAAGGGATTAAAACATATAATCTTATAGGAATAGATAATCAAGGATAGATAAACTTTCCAGAATTCTGGAAAGATGATTGAGGACATCAAACTTCTGTGCCAAGGGTGAACATCTAGTTATAGGAGTTCATTCTGTGTCAGGGGGAATGATTGACCCTTCTGACTGAACTGATGACTGACTAGTACTGGGAATTTCCTATTTATCACTAGTATAACTTTGTGGATAGACTACTAGGTGTGGTCCAGATGATTGAGGATAGTCCGTTACAAGACATTGTTGATCACGGTAAGGTTGGGGCTGGTCCGCCTAGTCATGTAACACAAACGATGGTGTAGGCAGACCTGATGACATCAGATGAGAAGGATATGTGTGCTGAGCTCTGTGCTGGGCCTCATATCTGGTTTTGGTGGCATGCATATATGGGTTATAAGTACTAACCAAGACACTACAATGAACCATATATCCATAGTTTCGTCGACGTTGGCGATGACTGGGGATGTTGAGAGGATCCATCTAGCACACCTCATTATCCGAAATCATGTAGGGGTTTACAAGATCTACGATATTAACCAAGGAATACCAATTATCGTCAGCTAAATAATCCTCTAATATTGTAATAATTTTGGGGGAATCACCATATTTTGGGGAATGAAGTCACCGAGAGTATGGGATGACGACAACATCGTAGGGGGACTTTGTTTTCCATTGCGTCACCAATGCTTTCTTTTCTAGGAAGAGGAAGGCTGATCCATTGACGCATAAGACCTAGCTCTAGGTTCCATGACATATTTTGATGGCTCAGGTCAATTCAAATGTGCATGGATAATACCATGAGAATGGATGACTGCCTTATGATCCATCCATTCGTCTAAATTTTGGGACCCACGGTTAGCAACCTGATGCCACTCACCTTTGCTTTCACTATCGTCCCATGTAACCTTTTCCAAGGATCATCGTAGTCTAGCATTTCCTTCGTGGCACGTTCAACAAGAAGGTCATTGACCTTATACTTTTTCTCTGTGAGATGTTTATGTGACACATATTTTTCAGGATGATCCTCCATCATCCGCACTAAGCCATATGGGTCATTGGGTTTGACTACTTCGAGGTGCTATTTTCCCTTATTGGGATTCTGGAGGAGGACCAATACATCAGTGGTAACGATAATACCCAACATATTTCTTTGAAAGTGAGTAACTCTTCCCAATGTATCCAATAATTATATCACTCCATAGGGGGTAATTTCTCGTCAAGAAGTTATAGCTCGTTCTCCCCCTCCGATAGATCAGCCATGTTAACCGTGACTCTACCCGGAGACATATCCTAAATATCATTGAGAAAATCAGGCAGGAGCTAGATATAACTGAAGTCGAGGGCAGAATATTGTCCCCATCCATGGACCTAAATGTGGGGGAAGCCTCCTTGATAATATTTTTGAGCACTTTAAAGCTCTGAACGCATCGTTGTCGGTGCATCTATTGGCGACCAGGTGACTCGGGGCGCTGGGCCATAGGGAGTGCATCAAAGTCGACCAAATGACATTGTTGGTCAATATATTAGAAGTGTGCCTGACTCTTGGTATAAGACACTCTCTAATAATGGAGATGGATGTGCATCACCCAGAGAGACTGGTGAAATAATGTGAATTCTTCTTCAGTAAAAAATTATGGAACACTGAAGTTTGCGGCCACAATTGGATTTTTTTTTTCAGGAAATGATCCACTATGAGGATGTCCCAAAAGCTCCTCATCTCAGACTTGGGGTATATCCCATGGTTGCGCCATGTGTGTACTCGAGGTGGATTAGGAACCTGTAGAGATACTAAAGAAGACCACTGAGATGGTAAGCTGGTTAGTAGAGAATACAGCAAGCATGCAGACAAGATGCCGCATCTCAAGCTATCCATCGAAGAGTGAAATGCCTTGGACACCACACCATGATAAGACGGGCTGATAACAACAGTTTTCAGTGTAGAGAATATTACTGCAGGCAATGGACCATGCTATTTCTTGTCCTCCATCAGTCCCTAGAATAACTCCTTCTGACCTCTGGTTGAGGTAGAGAGTGATCCTAGTGATGATGGTAGTGATTGGTGGGCTAGACCATGGGGTGACACCAAATATTCATCCTCTTGGATGTATCTTTAGATGGAAGCAGGAATACGATGGACCTCAAATTCTAGAAGAATGAGGCCGATGCCCCTCATTCCTGCCCTAGTTCTTGACATAGATGATCAAGGTGAGGGTTCCATTGCTGAGTTGCATTTAGTCTTGGAATTTGAGAAGCAGATAGGCTTAATTGCAGTCTAAATATTCTCAGAGCTCTTTTCATGATGCCGAAAACCCGCCCTCTTGCACCGGTATGGCTCTTCAAGACAATGTATATTTTTGGCCCAAGGAGGAACTTTGGAAAAATTGATGCCGGGGTGGAGAGGACTTCTTCTTGGGTTAGCTGAAGTGCGAGGAGCACCTGGACAGATGTCAAATGGGACACAGGGAGGACCTCCATGTCCATTGGATGACGTGCGGTGGGAATCTATGAGGGATGTTCTGGAGTGGGTAGGACCTCCACTAGAGCTAGAAAGAGCATGGGTAGGGCCTCCATGCTTCATTCCTTTGGCAGCGTCGGTGCGAGGAGTGTCCTTATACTGGTTGAGCTGAACATAGGTAGGAAATCTGTGTTTGGTGCACCTGAATCGAGGTAAACCTCTACTTCCCTAGATGTTGGGATAGGGAGAACCTTAGTCGTTTGCTGTAAAGACATGGGGAAGACCCCCCATGTTGACGTTTGACTAGATGTGTAGCATCTTCACACTGGAGACCTGTGATAGGAGGAATGACTCCATACATAAGGTCATTGGTGTGGAAGAGACTTTTATACTGGGCACCACTAGAGCGTGGAGGACCCTCGTTCGGATTGAAGATAGCATAGGGAGGACCTCCATGATGAGCTTGGGAGCAGGACATACCTATTCAATCATTGGCAATGGTACATGGAGGACTTCCATACATGGTGTCATTGGCATGGGTTGGCCCGCTATAGCTGCTATCTACATTAGTGACCAGGAGAGTCGACCTAGCTTTCCCATGGGGTGGTTGGGGCCTCGATCCAGGCTGGGTGTATGAATGCCCCTATAGAGCATAAACATGGGACAGATGGTATATTTCATCAGTGGCACATGCCATGGTATTCGTTGACGTTGACGCCCCGTCGGTGGGTGTCCTCCTCAACCCACACCCGAGGCTAGCACCTGGTTAACTAGACTGGGGCCAGTGGTGCAGGAACATAGTTTACTTGCTCCTCAGCTCGTGGGTTTAGGTGGTAGCATTGACACGGCCTAGTGGGATCCCTCCTTGGGATCCCATAGAATGGGACTCTCACCAGGCTATCTGAGAAATCCCTCACCTCATAGTCATAGGGGAGGGAGTGATGTAATCATTTTTAGGAGGCACTACCAAAATGGTTATGCGTCAGAGTGGGGAGTAGTTGCTCTCTACAATGCCCTTGGGGACGGTGGTGGTAGAGGGGTGTCAAATCCTCTTAATCATTTCAGGCCATATCAAGGGTTGGGATAATCCCATCTTCCCCGTATTATTATACGAGGTCATTTATCACCCTTCTCTAGACGACTATATATGGGAAGATGGGGCATGGGCACCCAATTGCCGTGGATGTGGAGTCTACCATGGGGGAGATGAGGCCACACATGACTGCCTCATTGAAGTTTCCCCTACCCCTATGTCACTGGGTGGGCGGTGATCAGTTTCCTGTCATGATAGATTGGGTCATGTAAGGCAGGGAGATTAAACCATTAGTGCTGAAAGAAGGAAATCAACGTCCAATGCCCCAACGCCATTTTGTCCCCCATGGTTGGTAAGAAGGATCCACGTTGACAATAGTATAGACCGATATGTCTAACTATTAACTTCCCCAATTTCTGTTGAGTTTCACACCAGACCCCCTATTTACACTGGGTTCACCATTTCTATATCTAACGCATTCACCGGGGTGCAAATCCATATGTGGAGGAGGTACTGTTTGTTCCCCGCATTACTGCTTTCTAAAGGCAGGTGGCATTCGTCGCTTATCAGGGATGTTTTCTCCTTGTTCGAAACAGGATGATGGGATCTCTGTTCCTCCTTCAGTGGATTCCTCCTCAAAACTCGTTGCCCTGTCTGGGTCTCCCTCGTAGTCTTAAGACATTGTTTGAGAAACCCTTCCCAGTGCCATGTCTTCATGGACTCCAGTTAATTATGCCACTTCGGTCAGGACATTATAAGGGTTCCATCCAGGGAAGCATCCTTCGGTCGGGGGAGTAGTGACGTTGGATATTGCTGGCATGTATAGATGCTGGAACACTGACACGTCTGGCTTTCTTCCCCTTATGATAGGGCTTCTCAAGGGAAGGGAATAATCTACCACAGGCATGTCTCTGAGGTTTTTCTCACCTTTTCATGTTTAACACAAGGTATGCTGCGAGTTTAACATATAACAGAGATGGATCAGACTGATCAGAACACTGATTGGAGTGGATTAGATGGCTGCCACCCCAGGAGGGATCACTAATGCTAGGGGCAACACGTGGTTAGTTGACCGATTACTACTAGGAGCAGTAAGAAAGTGGGTGACATGATCTCACCAGGATGTGGCAGCCTGAGTAAGAATTAGGGTGGATATGGATTGATGAGATTGGGTGGAGAGTGAGAGGGGGCCAAACATAGGGCGATAGTGGTGTTGAGAATATGCCTCGAAGAGACTTCCTACATATCCCCGTGGTAGGGAATCAAAGACCACATAGTTCAGTGGCGTGATAGGTCACCCGAGGAGGCATCCCCAGAGAATGGATGCATGGATGGGACCTTGAGGAAGTGGAATCTTTGGGTTGGGACCTGACCTTCACGAAACTCAAAGGCTTGAGAGAAAGACATGGATGAGAGGTGAGTGATGGGCTTGAACTTCAGAGAGGCTTCTAATGTATCCCCTTGGCAGGGAATCAATCTCCATGTAGTTCAGGATGGAAAATGGAATCTAGGTGTTCACAGAGGATAGTGCGCAACACCCCAAGCTTCCACGTTACGTTTTCCTTTGAATAATTCAATAGCTTGCATTGCACAAAACATGGAGTTTTAACACACCACGACCAATAAAACTAGTCGTTATTTTTGAAATTTTTGAAATTTTATTTCTCAAAATGGACTTCAATTATGGTTTTGTAATATCAAAATAAGATTAGGGTGAAATCTTGGTATGTTTCCAAAAACATACAATTTTTTGTGAATAGTGAAAAACACAGTGTTATTGTTTAAAAAAGAATTTTTTTTAAATAATTAATTATTTCATTTAAATTTATTATAGGTTAAAATAGATACATAATACCTATATAAGTTCAATGTAATTCCTTGGAGTCATTTTATAATAATATATATATATATATAATTTTATTGAACTTTATACTGTCTTTAACCCACCTTCTAAGAGCATTTAAAAATTTCCTTAAAACATAATTTTACCACTTCTTTGAATTGAATTTAAAAAATATAAGAGACATGGTTTAAATGAGCAAGTAAAATGTGGTTCAATCAGATGAATGCAATTTTTTTGAATAGTAACTTTTAACTTTCATTTACCATTATTAAAAGTAAATAGGACAATTAAAGGTAAAAATGAAATTATTATTATTACCCTAACACATGTAGTAATTCTATTGGATAAGTGTATTTCGTCCAAAATCAACCTTAGGAAAAAAATATTATCCTTTTGGTCCACTTAGATTAGATTATGACATTTATTACTATTTTATTTAATGAAGAGTTAAAAGTGTTAAATTCAAAGTTTAACAACTAAACTATTTTTAATATAGGGTTACACATAAGATAAACTAATCTATAAATATTCATTAGAAATAAAAAATATTCCCAACATAATGGTATTTTATTTATAATTTTTTTACCTTATATAATTAAATTAATTTATGACACAATGATGAGGAAGTAATTACATTTTTGAAGAAACATTAAAATAATTTATGTTATAAATATTCAAATAAATTTAAATTGAGACTTTTAATGCATTACACTAATTTTATAGATTAATAAGACATGTTATGGTTGATTCTATGTATTTTATTTAATGTAATCATTCCTTTATGACTTCCACAAAAATCAATTACTAAATAGTGTCAAAATTGAAATAAATTATTTTGAAAAAATACTATATTATAATATGATATCATAGTCTTAAAAATATATGGTTTGGCCAAAGGACTTAATAAATAATATATATATCATTAATGAAACACTTGGGGTACTCTTAACTTTTTATAGTATGATTATTAACCATATAATATAATAATACAAGAATACATGGTAAAAGTTAAACTATTTAACATAGAGATAAATATAAATGATAAGGATAATATGGTGACCTAAACATGTATAAAACCTATTGGTTGAGAGGTTTTAGACCCATACCTAACTTATCCATGAAATAAATCATTTTAGAGCCATTATAAACTGAATATGATTGTATAATAAAATATTATTTCATGGTTTTCCTAAAGTGACCCCCACATCACTAATAAATGGGTACTTCCCCTTATCTCAAAACACACCTAGAAATCCATTTTCATCAGCCAACCCCTTCTCCAATATCCTTCCAACTATCCCCACTTCAACCCAGAGACCTTACTTTGATCATAAATCCAACATATGGATCCTTTTAGATCAACTCAAAAGAAAAGACCAGAAGAAGTGGGAATAATTTCACCACCTTTTTTGAAGTTCTTTTCCTCATCCACTTCCTCTTTCTTTGTTGTTTCCATACCAAAATAATAAATCATGTACCTTATACATACAATGATTTTATTATAAATATGGTAAAAAAATATTCATTATTATATCCATCCTATGAATGAAAAGTCACCGTACATGTGTAAGTACGTCTGACCATCTCCACGTCATTGTGTAGTTTTTAAAAAGGGAATTTCATGGTCAATGACCAAGACACAATTTATTACTAATAATTGAAAGTAACTAAAAACTATTGAAAGAAGTGATTTTATTACAATATCTTTCCTAAATAGGAAGAAGGACAATAAGTATACTATTGGTCCATGTAATGCTCATGTTGATGCCTTTATTAGAAAGACCATCAGCCACTATGTTCGCTTCTCGGTAGGCATGTGTGGAAATATATCTAATCTCACAAAGAGTGTCCCGACAGTTCATCCAGTGAGTTGTAAGTAGCCATGAAAGGTGGACCACACTGTTCTAAATCTCTTGGACAATAGAGGTGGATTCACATTCAATCTAGATGTAATTCCAACCCTTTCTTTTCACAAAGTCAACAACCTGGATCACTGCCATTATTTCAGCTTCTAAAGAAGTGGCGCTGGAACAACCTCCAAAGAAACACCCATGACAATGTCCCAGATAATCTCAGCCGATAGATCCAAAACCTGCTGGACCTGGATTCCCTTTTGAGGCTCCGTCCACATTAATTTTGATCCATCTAGAAATAAGGACCTTCCAAAACACCTCAATTGAATGACGTCATTTTTTGTAGAGGTCGATAACCCAATGATTTTTGAGGACCATAAAGTCCTGAACCGAATTGTCACAATTATCTTTTTGAAGAAAAGCATCATCCCTGATAGAAATTTGAATTCTCGAACGACCTACATTAAGGTTGAGTGAGTGTTTTTTTGTAAAATATCATTACGAATGTACCAGATAACATGGAGGAGCTCAAATATAGCTGAAAGGAAAAGGTTATTGATTCTTTTTGAGACATTGAGCTCTACACAACATTTTAGATGAGTAAGAATTGAGTCAAAACAAATCCATCTGCAATCAAATAAGTCAGTAATAAAATTCCAAAGAGAAAAAGCTACAGAGAAAGATAATAAAATATGGTTAGTATCCTCTCTATGTTGATGAAAAAAATGTCATTTCGTGAAGAGTTGGATGCCAAAGGTTTCATGGCAGACTACTGTAGGAACATGATTACGTGCAATCCTCCAAATAAGATTTACTCAAGAGGGCTTGATCCAAGAATTATCAAAATTTTTGATCCACACAAAAAGTTTATCGAACGGAGAAACATTATCATTGTAGAATGCTTTTGAATCCAAGATACCATTATGGGAAGGATCACAAATGAGGAAATATTTTGTATTAGAGAAAGGATGAGTATCAACCACATGCATAAAAGAATCCAGGAGATTGGGGAAGGGGCCATTCATAACCTCCTAAATAGAGTAATTTATGTATTCAGGAGGGGAGTGTGGAGATAACATGGAAATCATGGGGGAGACAGACCAATTATCGAACCAAAAATTTATGGAGGAGTTTTTACTGACCAGCCAACTAGAGTTGTGAATAATGTTGTGAAAAGAGTCTCTAATGGAGGGATAGATTGAGGAGCTAACATAAATCAAGTTACCTTTTTTTACCTTTTCCTAGAATCTTTTCTGAAGAAACTAAATGGTGTCAATATTTTGATTGATCAAATTCCAAGGGAGTTTGTCTTGAAGATCCTCATTAAAAAGATTGATATTCTCGATGCCGAGTCCCCCATTTTCCAACGGTTTGAAACATGTGGACTAAGGAATGGTAACAAGATTTTTCTCAGTAGTGCATCCAGACCAAAAAAATTTTATAATTTGAACATTAATTATTTTAATCAGGGAGGTCAACCATTTATAAATCATTAGAGTGTAAACCATATTGGAAATAATTGTAGATTTGACGAGGGAAATCATTCCATCCATTGATAGGGAGTTCCCTTTCTAGGAAGAAAGCTGGTGAAGAAACTAATCCACCACAGAAGAGAAATACAGTGCTTTAGGTCTTACCCAGAATATGGGAACACCTAAATAATTAAAGGTAAGGATACTAACCTTGATGCCAAGGTTTTCAATGATGTTGGTTTTTCAGTTGATAGGGAATCCTTTTCCAAAAAAAATAAACAACTTCTTCCAACTAATGGATTGACATAACACCTCATCAAAATGAGATAAAGAATTTTTGATTTTCAGAATATTTATTTTTCTACCATTTAGGAAAAGGTTAATGTCAACCGCATATAAAATATGCGTTTTGAGCATTTAAGTTACGAGCTGCTTGAATCGGTTCCCACTTGTTTTGACCAATCAAATTGGTGAGCAGTCTTCTAAGATAGTCTTACACGATGGAAAATAGGATAGAAGATAGAGGATCACCTTTTTAGACACCATTGGTGCATTTAAAATATCTTTTAGGGGAACCATTGACAAGGATAGAAGGATAAGACAATTTAAACAAATAATGGATCATATTAAATAATACAACATTAAAGCCAAAAGTATGGAGAACCTTGAAGATGAAATTCCAGTCTAAGGTATCAAAGGCCTTCCTAATGTCAAGTTTAATTGAAACATTACCACCTCTTGAAACATTTTTAAGAGCATTAGTGAATTCCAAGGAAAGGGAAATGCAGTCCTAAATGGATCTACCTTTGATAAAGCCAAATTGGTTCTAGGAAATAATTTAGTTACAAAGAGGGTATATTCAGTTAGCCAATAGCATAGTAATGATTTTATAAAGAAAATTGATGAGAGCGATGGGGTGGAATAAATGAATTTATGAATCATTCATGACTTTGGGAATAAAATTAATAAATTGAGCATTGAGACCATGAGGGAGTCTATCATAATAAAAAGAATAATTTGGCAAGCTTGCAAACATCATAATGGATAACGTCACAATGTTGTTGATAAAATCCATTATTAAAACCATCAGGGCTTGGTGCACTGTCAGGACTCAGAACAATGATAGTGGATTTAATTTCATGGTCTAGAGAGATTCTCAAAAGAGAGTGATTTTCCTCTTCATTAACATGAATATGAATAATTCCAGTAATTGGTTCTTTATTAATTGGTGGACCATTGAATATGTTCTCAAAATACGAGGCCACATGATTAGATATGGCCACTTCAGTGTCAAAGAGGGTTTCATTGTCCTTGATAAAGGAAAGACGTTTACAAACATTCCTAATTCATTGCAAGGAATTATAGAACATGGAATTTATATCCCCATTAGAAATCCATTTCACTTTGAATATTTGCTTGCGGATGTTATCTTTGCGCACAAGAAGGGAATTAAGTTTCAAGGATATGTTGATTTCATTATGGGGATCTGTAGGAAAGTAAACATTATTAGTGGTGTTCTGAATGAGATTGAGTTCATCTTCCAGAGTGGAAATGTCCTTATCAATTTGATTAGATTTAGCCCCACACCAACTTTTGAGACTTTGTTTGAGGTGTTTGAGTTTGATGACACATGCAAAGGCATCAGAGTGGTGATTCATGGAATCCCAACATTTTTTGATGAGAGTAGAACAGTCTAGATCCGTAGACCAAACATTATTAAACTTTAAAGGAATTGTGGGTTTGGATCGTTTAGATAGTAGATTCAAAAGAATTGGGTGATGGCCTGAATTTAATTTGGGTAAAGTAATACTAGAAATAAAATCCCAAGGATCCAAAGCAGGGATGCTCACAAAATCCCTGTTAAGTATACTAGACACAGTCCTATTGTAATGTCATCAGTACAAAGTGAATTTACCACTTGTAATATTGACTTCAATCAAAATACAATATTCAAAAATGGCCCTAAATTATCTATACGAAATGTGAGAGTGAATTGGGATGATTTTTTCACTAGGGGAAAGAATAGCATTAAAATCACCTAGGACAAGCCAAGGGTCTTGGATGGCAGAATCCATCACTAAGAGTTCATGCCATAGGGGTCTACGGTCCAGATATCTATTCTTGGCATAAACTAAAGAGAAAAAAATATGAAGACCATCCATATTAAAATCAATAGTGAACAGTTGATCAGAAAAATTAGAGATTTTTATATTCTGCAAGGAACTGTGATAGAACACACATAAAGAATCAACAAGACTATCATTAATATAGGAACCCGAAAAGAATAACCATATGGTGAAAAATGCATGACTTGTTTAGAAAATAAAATTTCTGGATCAGATACAACAAAAATATTAGGTTTGTGCATTAAGGAAAGTTTTTTAAGCATGGAAATAGTATCAATGTTTGCTACACCCTGGCAGTTCCAAAAAATAATATCCATTTAAAACATAGATTTGGAGCCAGTGCTCCTCTTTTTCTTTTTCTATCCTCCCAATCCTTTATTCTTCTTAGATATAATAGTAAAGGAAGGAGATGGGGTGGACTTAAAATATTGAATACTCAGAAATGCAACATCCTTTTTGTTGAAAACATTAGAATTATTAGAAAATAACACATCTTTCCACGTTTAATGGTCACTGGTGTGTTCACAGGGTCATCATTTGATACTCCTGGAATTTTAGGGGCAGTAGACATTATATGAATATCTACTGCCCCATCAGGATCCTTGACCGTGGGGATAATTTTTGGGGAATCCTCAGCAGCATTTACCGAGTTAGAATCCACTTCCATACATATTTTCAAGGAAGAACTACAAAAAATAACATATTTAGTACCCAAATTCTTGAATATTGATACCACTAAATAATCACCATCAGTTGTTCCAGCATTTGTATCACTATTTTTTCCTCTAGTGTTTTGAACTAGAACCAGAGTGCTATTATTTTTTAAAGCGATATTCTTACCTGTTGAAGTGTATACATGAGATGATAAGTCCAACTTATCTGTAGTGTCCATAGATAAACCAATCCTAATTTGTGTCATAGAGGACTGGCCGAAATGCGTTGGCTCTTGCAGAGATTGATCCATCTCAATATAACATGTTTGGGGAACCAGCCTTTCGATATCATCAAGAATTATACGATCATTGTCCTTGTATCCCTCCTCCCCAACATGTTTTTCCCAGGTAGGAGTCGAGGATTCTCCCAGAGGGTTGGACTTTTTAACCCAAACATCCGTTGATTTATTCGGGGGATCAAGATTTAAAGAGGATACTACTTTTTTCATCTTTTTCATCTTGACCTCGGTCCATCCATCTTCTGCAGGGGGTAAGACTTGGCTTTTAACCATCCTGCACTTCAACAAAGAATGGCCGATGATTTTTCAAAGCTCACAGTATGGATGCATCCTTTAACATTCAACCCAAACTTCAGATTTATAGTCGTTTTCATTGAAGACAATAACCTCGGGAAGTTTGGACGCCACATCCACATTGACCATCACACTGGCATACAGGACAAGTTCATCATTGAGCGTACGTTGGTAAATTTTGAGAGGCGTAACAATAAATGAGGAAATGTTGTTGTGTGTCTTCTGGTGCCAAATATACAAGTTGAGGCCATGAAGACGAACCCAGATATGTACCAGTGTAGTACGGGTGTTGTATAGATTGAAAGAGATATCCCACTCAAAGATGCGAAGAGCTCCTAGCTTGAGTTATAGGTTTTCCAACCTCCAAACATGATCAAGATCTTCTTGAGACATCATCGTCAAGTGAACATATCCTTTTCTATTGGAACTAATTTCCAAATAGTATGGCCCCAAATATGCGAGATGCGCACTTTAAGCTCTGTGTTTGACCAAGGATTATCACCTTTGAGATACGAAATATGATCCATAACAACAAAATTACAGAGTGTTGATCTTTTTTGATGTGCATCTGGGTCAGCATCAACTGCAAATCCTCCAACCTCATGCTTCTTACAAGGAGACACCTTTGATGATGAAGATACATGGTGATCGACACCTTTGAGAGCCTCAATGAACACGATGAGTATAATAATGTGTATAACTGATGTAAATAATAAAAAAAAGTTAAATATTATTTATATATGATATACCATCCAATTACATACAATTTCACTATCAATATAATGATACTATCACTCGTGCGTATGTACAGAATACTGTCTCCACGAACGTGATGAGATTCATTCCCCATAATAATCATTCAAGAATAATTTTCATTATTTGATAAATATTAATGTTTAATAACTTCATATAATTATAGACATGAATAAAATACATTCTATCCATATAAAAAATGACTTACATAACAAAGTATATAAAATAAAACAAATCAGTTAACACCTGAAACGATGATATTATTGAAATATTATTGACAAAGAAATATTAGAAGATCATATATGATATCATATTTATGTATGTTTCTTCTATATAATTTAATTTTACTATTATACTGGAGGTTAACGTACCCTCGATCAATGAAAATTACAAGGAAATGGTTAAATTTCACAATCTCTTTATTATTTGAGGTTGTGAATACGTAAGTATCTATTGGGACGTCTTTATCATCCACATCCGTGTTTTCTTAAAAATGTATTTCAATAAATTTTTACTATTTAATAGAAAATGGGTTAAAGTAAATTATGACCTTTTTTGACCTTCTATGTTTTGAAAGTAAGCTTTCCGTCATTTTCCAAACAAGGTACTTTATGACCTTTTTGAAAAAATTCAGGTTAGAATGTATTTTTTAACTAATACGATAGGTGCAGCTATTTCCAACCATTATAAATAATTTAAAGTTTCACATAAAATATTATGAGAATATTTTAAAGATAAATGTTTTATTTTATAATTATATTACTTTTAAATTATTTAAAAATAGAAATAGGCATTTCATTCAAATAGTTTTCATTTCATCTATGTCAACATCCTTTTTTGGATTTTAAACTTGTTTGAAGTTGATTTATTATGTATAAAAATATTCCATATTGTATTAAAGTATTTGTGGTATGTTTGACTATGAATGTTTTTTTTATACCATTCATGGTTTTTGGATAATGTATTTACATTTCATATGCTATTTTTAATATGAATGTTTATGTTATGTTTCAACCATTTCATATGAGGAATTCATTAGACTTAGTAAGTGATGGGTGGAGCCCGTTATAGATCCTTGGTGAATCGGTAGGTCTCACGAGTCAAACTACTGTCTTGGAATATGGCCTTGGGAAAATCTTATTTGTAGTCTTGGAAGGATGCCTTGACTATGTGGTTATGAAGTTTGGCATTATGCATTCCATCATTATGAAACTGGCTATTAATATTGCAAGAGATTAATCGACTAGTAGAATATCCATGTGAATAAGTAAATGGAATTATTTAATTTTTATTTCTTATATTATGCAGAATTTTAAGTTTAAAAGACTTATGTTTTAGTCTTATATATTGACATTAATTTTTATGATTATTTATGAATGTTTCTGCTATATTGTTATCCTTACTGAGCATTTGAGCTCACCCCTTTCTATGAATTATTTATCTTAGGATGCGAAGAAGTATATTATGGGTGACCTATAGGGATAGTGTATGTGATAAGAATGTAGTCAATGGAGAGAATGTTGTTGTTGTTTTTCATTTTATAATGCAATATAAAACTTATGAATGTGTCTAGTACTTCCAAGGCTTCTAAACAGATCGGTCTTTTGGGATTTTATCCCTTGTGATCATGCCAATGTTATTTAATAATGCGCCAGATATGGGTAACTGGGGTCGGCACGTTACATTTGGTATTAGAGGAAGTTTAGTACAAACCATGGAAGATATATTTAGAAAAACTCTGATTATAGAACATTACCCTAAGATAAACATTGAGGATTAGTATAGAATAACTTCCTATAATTTTGTTATTATAGAAATTTTGTGTATTTTCTAAGAAATACATCCCTTTATGGATACAACTAGGTAAAGGTGGCTCTGGCACATATGTGCCAAGGAGTGAAAACTTTGACAAGGAGTTTTGGGCATGACTCGAGGTATCCTGGTACACGACAATGGTCCTTGCTGCCCTCTTGGGTACGACACTTCTGGGGGATATGCTTTGAATAATTCACATTTTATTTAAAAACCATTAGGAATGATTTATGTGTATATACCTTCTCAAAGAAAACATTTTTCTAATTATGTATTATATCCATAAATCATTCAATTTATGTTAAGTGTTTTACAAATTTGGATTTATGTATTGCGATTCAAAAACTAATCTAGTGTATAACAGTTTTAAGAAATGGTGCCTAGTGGAAGGAATGAAAACCATATCAATGCACATAATACATATAGGGATAGCCCTCATACTCAAGATAACTATAGTAGAGCTGGTGATGCAACTGGTTCTAATAAGCTTATCACCATACTAGGACAGCTCACTCAGGTTATGAATAATAACCTCACACGTATGGAGCACCCAGATCCACAACGTGGAGGATCAATATTGGACTGCATCATGAGGCAACAACCACCAAAATTAAATTGGACTACAAATATTTTTGTAGCTATGAAATATATAATTTCCTTAGAGAAAATATTTCGTGCTCTAGGGTGTAGCAATGGAGAAAACATTTTCATGTAAGTTTATCACCTCACGTGAGATGTAGATCAATGGTGGCCATTAATTCAAAACACAAAGGAGGATGAATAAGTATCAAATATGGAATAGAGGGTGTTTAAATAGATTTTTATAAAAAAATACTTTCCTCATGACCATTGAGAAGATATGTAAAGACAATTTATGAGTTCAAGGAAAAAGGAGGATGTGAATTTTGAAAAGTATGAGGATAACTTTACAAGGCTAACAAGGCATGCAAAAGATTATATACGTAACCCAAGGAGTAAGATTGATCAATTTTTCGATGGGTTAAAACCATTTATCTATCGAGCATTATTCTCACAATCCTTCTCATTGTACGAAGATATTGTCTCATGAACTATCAAGAAAGAAAAGGAATTATCTAAGTATTATAATATTTAAGAAAAGAAAGTGAATAAGAGCTCTGCTGAAAAATCTGGAAATGAAAATAACGGGAAGAAGGGAAAAGTTCAATATCCATCTAGTGGTAAATGTGGGAAGAAACACCCTAGTACTTGCATAAAGGGAATGAGAGTCTATTACAAGTGTGGTGAAAAAGGCCACCCAGCCCGCAATTGCAAGGGAAAGAAATAGGCTATCAATGATTAATGCTCCAATTGTAGAGAAAAGGGGCATTATGAAAATGAATGTCCTAAGTGTCATGGAAACATACCTCAGGAAAGGCCATGGGAGAAATTCCATGCTTATGTGATCACTACTGCTGAGGTTGAATCTCGAAAAGACGTGGTGGTAGTTAATTTAATGGTTTCCTCATGTTTAGAAAGTGATTTATTTTATTCTAGATCACATCATTGTTTCATATCTTCCCAATTTTCTATGAAAATTAGATATTTCCTATTTGATTTAACAAGGGAGTTGTCAGTCAAAACTCCTAAGGGAAGTATCATTTCAAAAATGTTTTCTGTATCTGTCCCCATTCTGTCATATAAATGTTCTTTATCGACTGATCTCATCATCATACCCATGATTGAATTTAGTATAATCCTCGGTATGGATTGGGTTTCCGACCATGATGTGAAAATTTATTGTAAAAAGGAGGTTACAATTCTTGATAATGATAAGGATTACCTTATCTTTAGAGCAGAAACATCACCACCTTAATCTTATCTAGATCCACCCCTATTAGATCTACGAAATCCAATTATTGTGGAGGAATATGATGAAATAACTATTGGATAGGAATAGAATATAGAAATATATGTTGTACCTATTATTCAAGAATATGTTGATGTGTTTCCATAGGATTTACCTGGATAGCCTCCAGAATGAGAAATTGTGTTTCCCATTAAATTAATTCTTGGTTCAAGGCCCATATCGAAGACCCCTTATTGAATAGAAACTATGGAATTATTGGAAATAAAGAAAAAACAATAAGAATTTCGTAATAAGGGATTTATTATCCCTATTGTTTATCCATGGGGATCCCCTATTCTTTTTGTTAAGACCAAAGATAGATCTATGGGGTTTTGCATTGACTATAGGGGGATCAATGCTATAACAATAAAGAACATGTATCCCCTACCACACATTAATGATTTATTTGACCAAATTTATGGAGATCAATATTTTTCCATGATTGAAATTCAATATGGGTATAATCAATTGTGTGTGAAGAAGGAATAGATTATTAAAATAGCATTTTGAACTAGGTATGAGCATTATGAGTTTACAACAATTCTGTTTGGACTGACTAATGCACCCTATGTTTTCAGTGATCTAATGAATATAGTTTTCAAGGAATATCATGATGACTTTGTAGAGGTATTTATTGATGATATCTTGGGTTACTAAAAACTCTATGAAGATCCTGAAAATCACTTGTGCACAATTCTGAAAACACTCAGAAGAAATGATTTAAATGGGATGTTTAGTAAGTGTGAATTGTGGATTGAAGAGAATTTTTTTCTTAGCCACATTGTCTCTATGGATGGAATCTTTTTTGATCCTTCAAAGACCAAGGAAATCCATGAATGGGAAGCACCAACAAGTATAACTGAGGTACATGATTTTATTGGTTTAGAAGGTTATTATCGGCGCTTCGTCCATAATTTTTCTAGATTGGCTAACCCATTTACCATGTTCCCACGTAAAGGGTTTAAATTTGTTTGGACAAAAGAGTGTGAAGATTGTTTTGAAGAACTAAATAGAAGATTAGTCAATGCACCTATATTGACTCTACCATCAGGTTATGATGGGTTTGTAATCTATTGTGACGCTTAAAATAAAGGACTTGGTTGTGTCCTTATGCAGAATGATAGAGTTAATTATTATGAATTATGGCGGCTAAAAATTCATGAGAAAAACTTTCCCACTGATGATCTTGAGTTAGCAGCTATAATCTTTGGTTTGAAGATTTGGAGACACTATCTCTATGGTAAAAAAAGTGAAATATATACCAATCAAAAGAGCATGAAATATATTTTCTCACAAAAAAGACACAACACGAGGCAAAGGAGATGACTCGAGCTACTCAAGGATTATGAGTGCACTATACACTACCACTAGGGGAAGGAAAATAAGGTGGCAGATGCTTTGAAAATAAAGTATCATGTAGTTTTGAACAAGATAAGAGTTAAAAGGGATCCTATTTTCATGGATCTAGTAAAGATGGACATGGGAATAACCCTGGAAGGTGAAACATCAATAATTTTTCAAATGGTTTCCAAACCATCATTACTAAAAAGGATAAAGAGTTCTCAAACTGATGATGAGGAGTTTAAAAATGAAATTAAAGCTGTGAATGATGTGATATTAATAGACTTCGTATATGAATATGGTATTATGAAATTTGGGAAGAGACTTTGTGTTCATGACATACTTGATCTAAAAAGGGAATTTTTATATGATTCTCATAGCTCCAATTTCTCTATACACCCCATTAGCACTATGATGTATAGAGATTTGAAGAATCATTTTTGGTTGGACAATATTAAGAGAGAGATTGATTATTATTTGTCAAGATGTAGGGTTTTTCCACAGGTGAAGACTGGAAGGAATCATCCTAGAGGAGTCATGCAACCTCTTCCCATAACTGAGTGGGAATGGGATGATATTACGATGTACTATGTCATGGGACTACCAAAGACTCCTAGAATGAATGATTCAATATGGGTCATTATTGACCATCTTACCAAGTCAGCACACTTTCTTGCTATAAGAGAATATTTACCACTTGAATGTCTAGCAAGAATATATATTAATGACGTTGTAAGACTTCATGGAGTACCTCTATCTATTATTTCTAATCATATCCCTGTTTTTCATCAAGATTCTGGAAAATTCTTCAGAAGGCCTTGGATACTAAACATCGTCTGATTACTGGCTACCACCCTCAGATTGATGGACAATAAAAACGGAATATTCAAACCCTAGAAGACATTTTGAGATCTTTCGCACATGACTTTCAAGGTATGTGGGATCAATATTTACCTTTGGTATAATTTTCTTATAACAATATATTCCTTAAAAGTATTCATATGGAACCATATAAAGCGTTATATGGAAAGAGATGTCGCACACCAACTTTTTGGGATAGTGTTGGTGGAAGAAAACTCGTAGGTCTAGAACTTGTTGAGGAAACAATGTAATAGGTGAAGGTTATCCAACCTCACATCAAAGAAGCTCAAAGTAGGCGAATGTGCTATGCCGATAACCAAAGGAAGGATTTGGAACTTCATGTAAGAGATCATGTTTTCTTGAAGTTATATTCATATAAGGGTGTTATACAATTTTGTAAGAAGGGTAAATTGAGTCCTAGGTATATCCAACCTTTCAAAATTCTAGAACGAATTAGGGTTGTAGCTTACCGTTTGGAAATGCCTCCATGTCTTTTTGAAGATCATGATGTGTTCCAACATATCACTGTTGAGAAAATACCAACCTATGAGAAAATTGAACTTGAACCTGATCTATCTTATTTTGAGGAGCCTGTCAAGATTCTAGATACAAGAGAACAAGTGTTGAGAAACCGGATGAATCATCTGGTAAAAGATCTATGGAGAAATCATAAGATGGAAGAGGAAATGTGGGAACCCGAGGAATTTATGACGAAGAACCACCCAAATATTTTTAGGTAGTAATATTTTGGAAATTTTAAGGATGAAATTATTTGAAGGAGGGGAAATGTAACACCTAAAGCTTCCATTGTACTTTTTCCTCTGAATAATGAAATAGCTTGCGTTGTACGCTACTTGGTGTTTTAGCACACCACAACCAATCAAACTAGCCATTATGAATAGTAATAACCAATTTTTGAAATTTTATTTTTATAATGGACTTCATTTTTTATTTGGAATATCAAAATTATATTTGGGTGAGTTTTTGGTATTTTTTAGAAACATTTCAATTTTTTATGAATAGTGAAAAACATTGCGTTATTATTTAAAACTGACTTTTTATTTAAATAAATAATTATTTTATTTAAATTTATTTTAGGTAAAAATATATACATAATACCTATATATGATCAATGTAATAAATTGGTTTCATTTTATAATAATATTAGATATATAATATTTTATTAAACTTTTTAACGTGTTTTAGCCACCTTCTACAAGCATTTGTAAATTTACATTAAAATTAATTTTACTGCTTCTGTGAATTGAAATTAAAAAATATGAGAGACACGGTTCATATCAGTATGTAAAATTTGGTTCAATAAGATGAAAATGATTTTCTGTGAATATTATCTTTTAACTTTTATTTACCATGGTTAAAAGTAAATAGGGTAACTAAAGGTAAAATGATATTATTATTACCCTAAAATATGTCCCAATTCTATTGGATAAGTGTATTTAGACCAAAATCATCATTAGTAATAAAATATGATTTTTTTGGTTCAATTGGATTAGATTAGGACATTTATTATTATTTTATTTAAGGAAGAGTTGAAAGTGTTAAATTGAAAGTTTAATAACTAAACCATTTTTATATAGGGTTATAAATAAGATAAATTCAACTATAAATATTAACTAGAAATAAAAAAAATATTTCCTACATAATGGTATTTTATTTATTATTTTTATACATTAAATAATTAAGATTATTTATGTCACAATGATGATGCAGTAATTACCATTTTAGTGGATGGTTAAAATAAATGATGTTATAAATATCCAAAAATATGTAAGTTGAGAATTTTTATGAAATAAACTAAATCTATAGATTAATATGACATGTTGGGGTTTATTCAATGAATTTTTTATGTAGTAATAATGCTATTATGACCTCCAAAAAAATAAATTACTGAATTGTGTCAAAATTGACACACGTGATTTTTTTAAAACAAATACTATATTATTAAATGATATAATAGTCATAAAAATATATGGTTCTACCAAAGGACTTATATAATAATATATATATCATTAATGAACCACTTGCGGTTCCCTTGTAATTTTATTGTAATATTATTAACCATATAATAGAATAATACAAGAATACAAGGAAAAAGTTAATCTCTTTAACTAAGAGTTAAATATAAAAGATAAGGTTAACATGGTGACATAAACATGTCTAAAAAATATTTTTTGAGAGGTTTTCGACCCATCCCTAACTTATCATTGAAATAAATCATTTTGGAGCCATTATAAACTGAATATTATTGTATAATAAAAAAATATTTCATGGTTTTTTTAAAGTGACCCTCACCTATCTTATAAAAGGGCACTTCCCCTTCTCACAAAATCACACCCCAAACCCATTTGGATCATCCAAACCCTGATCAAATATCCTTACAACTACCGTAAATTATTCTTATAGACCATACATTGATCAGAAAGCCAACCTAAGGATCCCTTTTTGATAAAATCAAAATGAAACACTCGAAGAAGAGGTAATAATTTCACCACCTTTTTCAAAGTTCTTTTCTTCTTCCACTTCATCTTTATTTGTTGTTTCCACAACAAAATAATAAGTCCAGTACCTTATAAACACTATAATGTTATTATAAATATGGTACAACCATATTAATTACTCTGTCCATCCTATGAATGACAAGTCACCATACGTGCGTACGTATGGCTTACCGTCTGTACATCATGTTGTAGTTTGTCAATCAAACACTCAATTATTTGGATATGTACAATAATGAGTATAACCGATGTAAATAATAAATAAAACATGTTAAATATTCATTATATATGATATACCATTCAATTAAAAATGATTTCACCATCAATATAATGATATTCTCGCTCGTGTGTACGTACAGATTACCGTCTCCACGAACGCGATGAGATTAATTCCCCATCATAATCATTCAAGAATAACTTTCAATCTATGATTTAAATTAGTGGTTTAGAACTTCACATAATTCTAGATATGAATAAAATAAATCCTATCCATATCAAACACGACTTATGTAACCATGAATATAAAGGAAAAAGAATCAGTTAACACCCGAAACGATGATACTACATAAATATTGTTAACAATGAAGTATTAGAAGATCATATATGATATAATATTTATGTATGTGGTTCTTGTATAATTTAATTCAACTATTATACAGGAGGATAATGTACCCTCTATCAATGAAAAGTTTATGGTAATGGTTAAATTTCACAATCTTTTTATTATGCGAGGTCATCAATATGTAAGTATCTACTGGGACCTCTTTATCACCCACATCTGTGCTTTTGTAAAAATGTATTTCAATTTTTTTTACTATTTACTATACTATGGGTTAAAGTCATTTAATATCTTTTTGAACTTCAATGTTTTGAAAGGAATCTTTCCATTGTTTTCCAAAAAAGGTACTTTATGACCTTTTTGAAAAAATTCAGGAAAGAATTTATTTATTAACTTATACGACAGGTGCAACGATTTTTTTCTGTTATAAAACCTTCAAAGATTCACTTACAATATTATGAGAATATGTTAAAGATAATCATTTTATATTATAATTATATGACTTTTAAATGATTTCAATATATAAATATGCATTTCTTTCAAACAGTTTTCATTTCATCTATGTCAACATTCTTTTATAGATTTTAAACATGTTTGAAGTTGATTTATTATGATACAAATATTCCATATTGTATTGAAGGTTTTGTGATATGTTTGATTGTGGATGTGTTGTTTTTATGACATTCATGGTCTAGGGATAAAGTATTGACATTTTTATGCTAGTTTTAATATGAATGCTAAGGTTATTTCAAAACCTTTTCATATGAAGAATGCATTGGATGTAGTAAGTAATTGGTGGACCCGCTATAGCTCCTCGATGCATCAGTAGGTATCATGAGACAAACTAGTGTCTTGAAACAATGCCTTCAAAAAATATTATGTCTAGTCTTGGAATGAGGTGTTGAATATGTGTTTATTATGTCTTTCATTATGCATTCCATCATTATTAAATTGGTTATTGATATTGTATGAGATAATTCAACTAGTAAAATATCTATTTGAATAAGTAAATGGAATTATTTAATTTATATTTTATATATTATACTGAAGTTTGAGTTTAAAAGGATTATGTTTTACTCTTATACAATTCCTTAAATGTTTATGCTTATTTATGAATGTTTCAGCTAAATTGTTATCCTTACTGAGCATCTGAGGTCACCCCTTTCTATGTTTTAGTTTTCCCAAGATGTGAAAAAGTATATTATGACTGACCTACAGGGATAGTCTAAGGGATATGAATATGGTCAATAGAGATTGTTGAGTCAATAAGGTTTTCCTTATGACTTTTCCATTCCTTCTTGTTTTGAAAATCACAAACACCTTATCTTTAAGGAAATTTGCTTTCTTAAGGAAAATTGCTTTTATAAGGAAAATTGCATTCTTAAGGAAAATTGCTTTCTTAAGGAAAATCTCTTTTATAAGGAAAATTTCTTTCTTAAGGAAAATCTCTTTTATAAGAAAAATTATCCTTATCATATTTTCATCCATATTTTTCTTAAGTATGAGTTTCAGATTCATTTTCTCGGAATTGTTGAAACTTTGATTTAAAGCATTCTGTTTTAGGATTCGGATTCTGGATAAGAACTATAAGGAAGTTTCATTCCGAATTCCGGATATGAATTCTGACTAAGTTCTATTCCAGATTTAGGATACGAATTTTGAAGAAGAATTCTCATTACGAATTCTAATGAAGAAGTCCCATTCCGAATTCTCATTACGAATTCTGAAGAAGAATTCTCATTACGAATTCTAATGAAGAAATCCTATTCCGAATTCTCATTATGAATTCCAATGAAGAATTCCCATTACGAATTCTAATGAAGAAATCTCATTCCGAATTCCCATTACGAATTCTGATGATGAATTCTCATTACGAATTCTGATGACGAATTCTCATTATGAATTCTGATGATGAATTCTCATTACGAATTCTGATGAAGAATTCTCATTATGAATTCTGATGATGAATTCTCATTACGATCTCTGATGACGAATTCCTATTCCGAATTCTCATTCCGAATTCACCTATTAAACAGAATCTGATTATCTTTGTTTTATACACTCTGAATTCATTCACTCCGAACCTTCACTCCGAAATTTCTATTCCGAACTTTTATGTTAGAGTTTAAAATAATGTCGTACATTCTGTTACACTTGTTTTGTTATAAAACGATGTCGTCCATTTTGTTATAAACTAACCGTTGTCTAAGTGAAACGTGTACAAGTCCCTCCGAACATTAAGGAAAATATGACCGTTGGAGAAGGAGCCGACCTTACCTATAAATAGGAGCTCATTTGAAAGAGCTCGGTGCTAATTACAAAATGGATGGATGAACAATTTGGACTTTGTGCATACATGCTGTTGATGTGATTTCTAGAGAGAGAGTCTCTTATTAACTCTCAAAGCTTCGTGCGACTCCGAATGTTGGTGATTACATTCGAGGGCTTCCGGGGATAGGAAGACAGAGGTGCCGAATACCTTAAAGATCGAGGGCTTTCTTGCTGAGAAAGACAGAGGTTACCAACTACCTTGAAGCTGAGGGCTTGTGGGGATAGCAAGACAGAGACTCCGATCTTCGTATCGAGGGCTTACCCTGGTGTGGGTAAGACAGACTTTCTTGAAAGTATAAATCAAGGGACCTTTATCCAAGGTTGTTGGATACCCTTCTCTTTGGGTTAAAAGACTATTATCTTGTTACTAGTAGTTTTACTACTTGTTGTTATTCCGCTGTAATTTGTATCTTAAGGAAAGTATAACTTTCTTATACTTCCTTACTTACTCTGATTAGTTTAGATTCTATACGCTTTAAGGTAGAATCTCATATTGTAACTTTTGTTAAGTTTCAATTTCCGGAATCATATTTCCGGAACCTACTTTTGGAATCCCTTTCCAAGTTCAGTTCGGTGTTAGAGGTGTTGTGAATTTACTTAGTTTAACTTTGTTAAACTTAGCCCTTTCCTTTTCTTAAGGAAACTCTAGTTATTCATAACTAACATTAAAGGTTCCAAAGGAATTTTTAAAGTATACAATTCACCCCCCTCTTGTATATTGAGCATCTCATATTATATTTCGATCCTACAATTGGTATCAAAGGTTGGAAACCTCTTACTCTATATCATCCTTACATTTGGTATCAGAGCCCAGGTTACTGAAATACTTGTACTCACATACAAGTTTTTCTTGCTCACTTTTCTATTCCGAACATTGTCATTCCGATATATCCATTCCGATCTTTTCTCATACCGAACTTTGTTATTACGAATCTTTTGCTACTAACAAGTTTGTGTGCAAAGTTATTTTTAGTATGGCAGGAATTAATGTTGGATCAATTGACAATCTGAATCCTACAAGGCCACCAATCTTCGATGGTAATGACTATGAGTACTGGAGAGATCGTATGAATACTTTTGTTATCAATACTGGAGTAGACAACTTTTTGATGCTTACTGGTGATTATAAAATTCCTGACAAGGAAGTCAGAACCTTTACTAACCAGGAAAAGCAAGAATATCAACTCAACTATAAGGTACGCAATACTTTATTATGTTCAATGACTAGAAATATATATATCCAAATTTCTTCTTGTGAAGTAGCTAACTGTATATGGAATAAGTTAGAGGTTACACACTTTGGAACTTATAAGGTGATTGAGACTAGAAGAGCTATGCTTAGAGCTGAATATCATGGTTTCAATTTTCCTTATGGAGAACCTATCTATAAAGTACAACAAAGATTTATGACAATTTTCAACAGTCTACAATCTATTGGAGAGAAAGGTTTAGATGATGAAGTTCTTGTGGACAAGATAATTGATATTATGCCCAATGAGTGGGAATCCAAGAGAACAGCTATAGATGAGAACATGAAGGTTACTCAAATTACTCTTGATGAATTATTTGGAACTCTTCTACAACATGAAACAAGAATGAAGAGAGATGCTGACAACATCAAGAAGAAGAATGGAAATGGTACTGTTGCTTTTACTACAACTTCAAATCAGATGAAAGCTAAGACTCCTGAAAGAGTTACTAGATCCAAATCTAAGAAAGTTATTTTTCAATCTGAATCTAGTGAGAGTGAAGTCTCAGAAAATGAATTAGCCAATCTTGCTCGAAGGATGAACAAGATAGCTGGACAGAGAAACTTTCAATCCAAGTATAAGAAGAAGGATAGGAAAGACAAGAAAGATGGAGAAGTTACTTGTTATGAATGTAAAAGAGCTGGACATATTAGACCAGATTGCCCTATGCTTAGAAAGAAAGAAAGGAAGGAAAGACATTCAGACAGGAACAGAAAGAAGTATTACAAAGCCAAAGCTAAGAAAGTACTGAAAGCTAATGACACCTGGAGTGCCAGTGGTGGCGACTCTTCAGATGAATCTTCTGATTATGAATCTTCAAGACAGAAGAATCTTGGTCTTATAGCCAGATTACCTATTGATAATCATTGTCTTATGGATAAGGTACGAAATGCTGAATCATTGACCAATGTTTCTTTAAATTCTAATGATAGTAAGTATTATAACTCTTCTGATGAAGAATCATCTTCTGATGAGGAAAATACTTTACCTACTTTTGAAGAAGTCTCTTGGTTTGATGAGCTTCTTGAGATTGAGAATTCCAAACTCAACAAGAAACTTGATAAGGCAAATTCTAGGAATTCTATTCTTACAAAAGAGATATCAGATCTTTCTAAAGATCTTGATGAGAAAAATGCTGATTTTGAAAATATTTCAAAAAATATTGAGGAAGTAAGTTCTGAGAAGAATAAACTTTCTAAAGAATTAGAAAAAGTAATTTCTAATAAAAATGTTTTCGAGCCTAACTCTAGTTCCAAAACTAATGAATTTGAGGATAAAAACTTGGTTGTAAAACTTAAGTCCGAAATTTTTTCCTTAAAGAAGTGTTTATCAAACTTTACCCATGGTAAAGAAAATTTTGATAAGATGTATTCTCAAATACGACCTTTAAGAAATAAATCCGGATTTGGTTATACCCATGAAAAACCTATTTTCAGTAACAATTATTTTGTTCCTCAAAGTGCCTCATTTTGCACTAAATGTCAATGTGGTGGTCACTGGGCAAAGAATTGTTCCTTAAACAAAACCCAATCCTTAGGTTTTCAAAAGCTTATTTTTCTAAGAAGATGTGGGTTCCAAAAATTTTATTGTCTGGAAATCTCGGATCCAAGCAAGTTTGGATTCCGAAAGTCTAACTTTGTTCTTAATTTCAGGAAAATAAAGAAAGTTCCAGCAAAAATATTTGGTACATGGATAGTGGATGTTCCCGGCAAATGACTGGTAACAAAAGCTTTTTTTAAAAGATTATCAAAACGAAAGGAGATATTATTCTTCAGTTTATCGGAACGCAAGATCAACTTGCTGATATTTTCACAAAATCTTTGCCTTCTGATAGATTTGAATATATTAAACAGAAGTTAGGAATGATAACTGTAAGGTAATCTTCCTTAATTAACTTTCTGTTGAAAAAATCTCCTTACAGTAATAAACTCCTTTTCATAGGGGGAGTACATTTGATTGTTTATTTAACAAAGTTTTTCAAAATTTGTTTTTAAACTTTTCGGAACGAAGATTTCCGGAATGGAACTTCCGGAACTACCATTTTCCAGAATGGATATTTTCATACAGAATACTTCTGGAATGAAAGTATTCGTATTGAAAATTTCCGGAATGGACAACTTTCGTACTGGGACTTTCATAACCAGATTTTCGTTCCAAGTTTTTCTTTTATTTACTTTTTGAATTTTTCGTATTTAGTTTTTCGTATTGAGTTTTTCGTAGTCGTCTTTATATTACCCATTACGAATAACTTTCCTAAGCTAATCCGAAATGTATGATTTCCTTACTGAAGTTTTCGTAATCATATTTTACTTGCTGGCAGTTTCTTATATTTTGTTTTCGGTTTTTGGATTTCTTAATTCTTTACTTTAATAAAAACCTCAAAAAGATCGGATTCGAGCTTTCAACCGTTAGATCTGATCTCAGATCATTCTAAACCGTTAGATCAACCGAGGAAGTTGAACCGTCATCCCATTGCCTATATAAAGGGCACCCTATTTTCTAGTCCCACATCGATTTCAAGCTTTTGCGTGCTGATGCTCTGACTCTCTGATTTAAGGCCATTCTGAACTTCAGTCTTCTCGATTCCGAACTTCTCAGAGACTTCAGATCCGAATGTCTTCTGAGTTAGCTTCTCAAGAAATGTCTTCAACCAAGCCTATTTCTCAGTGGTTAGTCTACAGAGAAAGGTTAGTCCATCCAACTTTCCTCAGCAACTACGATTCTATTATTTCAAAGAATATCAAGTTGAATGGCTGGGAGGATGTTGCGGTATCTAAAACCGGGAATCAAGATGATGTCTATTCTGATTTGCTTGTTGAGTTTTATGAGTCAGTTGCTTTCTTCGAGGAAGATAATAGAGAGAAGTTTTCTTTCAAATCATATGGAAAGACATATAAGCTTTCTTACACCAAGGCTGCAAGCTTGGTAGGGTTATCTTATGAAGGTGAAGCTAAGTTTGTTTATCACGTATTTCCAGACTCCAAGGGTATTTTCTACAAAGAAAAAGCCTTAGAAACTCTCGGATTGGATGATGAAAAAGCTCCGAAAATTGCAAACCTATCTACAAACTTCCGGATTCTTGAATTATGGGTGCAAGGGCTTATCGTACCGAGAAAAGGTGATAAGGATAGCTTGAAGAAGAGCGAGATATATATCTTAGATTTCCTGATAAATCTAAGGAAGTTTAACTTGATGAAGCATATTCTTCTTAATATTGAAAATTTGAAGAAGGGGAATCTGAGAGCTCAGATCGTTATATACCCAGCAATATTGTCAAAGCTCATAGTTCGGTTCCTAAAATCTTTCAAGGTAGCCTACAGTTCTAAACCAAGGGTTTGCAAGATCATGTTGCTCAACGATGGCACTCTTAAAAGGATGAATATAGCTTTTGACAAGAAGTCTGGTATGTTTATTGATCTACCTCCTCAAGAAGAAGTGGCTCCGAAATCTGCTGATACGGAATCATCCAAGCCAGTAAGGAAGAGAAAGCTGAAAGAAGTGGTAGTCGAAGCCAAGGATCCCAAGTCTAAGGAATTTCACTCCGTACCACCAAAGCCTAAGAAGAAGAAGACCTATCCAGATGAGGTTGTTACTAAGTGGAGAGCTGATAAAGAGAAGAGGAAAGAAGGGGATCCGCAGTTCGGATTGGACCCTGCGGAAGCTAAAGCTTTGAATGAGAAAGCTGCTGATGATCTCGAGAAACAAGCTAAGGAAAAGAAGATTAAGAAGAAAATGTCCGAGGCTGAGGTAGCTCAGGCCTTGTTAAAGTTCAATGAAATAGTCTCAGCAACTATCCCAGTTCCGAGATCTTTCTCTCTGGAATCTCTACCTGAGACTCCAGGAAGAAATCTTGATGCTCCAGAAGAGGATGTTGCTAAGAATACAGAGGAAGAAGAGCAAGTGGAACAAGTAGAAGAAGCTGCTGAAGGAAGTGGTGAGATAGGAGATGTCCTAAAACAATTAGATGAATATAAGGGAACTCCTTCGGAACACCTGTCGCTCCAAACATCTGAAGCTCAATCTTTGAAGCTTGTTACTCCGACTATGGAAGAAGAGAAAGGTGAAGAGTAAGTTTCTTGTCTGAGAGAAGAAGAACATATTTTACTTGATGCTGCTCAGAAGGAAAATGTAGAAGTTGCTGATGAGGAAGATAATATAGTACAAGTCTCTGATAGCGAGAAGAAATCTCCGGAACAGGTTTCTATTCCAGAAAAAGATAAGGGGAAACAAATTCTTGCTGATACCCCGAGTTCAAAAAAGAGGATGAGGAAGGAAGCTGGTAGTTCGTCTAAGAGGAAGTTGGTGCTTATTGAGGAAGAAAACTCTCCGAGAAAGTTTTCAGATTCGGAGTCATCTTCGTTGGGGCATGATTTTGTTGTCCAGTCTTTGAAGAAGTTGGTAGGAACCATTCCGACCTTCTCTAGTATTGACTCCAGATGCCAAATGCTCCAACATGCGTTGAATCAGAAAACAGACTCCGTATCCATGGTTATGGATAAGTGTGTAGAGATTGAAGCCCAGTTCAAAAATTTCTTTATTGGTTACGAAGCCCATAAAAGATCATGCAAGAGGATGAAAAGCTGGTCTAAGAAAACTGTGGAAGAGATGAGGCTTTTTGATGAGTTTCAGGATAATGTTAAGGATGCATTTGAAACCGAGGACAAGAAGTTTCATGAGCTGACTGCATCATTCGAAGAGAAATTGACAGAGGAAAAGAACTTTCGGATTCAGGAAGTGAGAGATCTGAATGGAAAGCTCAACTCCGTTAATCAAAGTTGGAAATATGAAAGGGATTATCGGATCGAGTTTGAAGAAAGAATAAAAGCTCAGGAAGAGAAAATGAAAGCTCAGGAAGAAAAGTTGAAGGCTCAGGAAGAAATAATTGAAGCCCAGTCCGCAAGAATAGTCGTCTTAGAGAATAAAGCAGAAGAAGATCATAAAGACTTAAAGAAGATCAAGACGATTCTTAAGGGGCTCATGTCAAAGGAGAAAGATCCGAAATGACCAATCCGATCTTTTTGTTGTAATTCTTTTGTTGCTGACATTTCAAATCTAATGAGAATTGTGCTTGTTGTCTCTTTTTGTTGTCATTACTAATCTTTCAGGTTCTTTGTTATTTTTTTCCATTCCCTCCAATTATTTTTGAAAATCACAAAGGGGGAGAAGGAAAAGATCCTTAAGAAAAAGAGGAAATCTAATAAGAGTTTATCAAAGGGGGAGAAAGGAAAATACCCAAGGAAAAAGAACTCTAATAAGAGTTTGTTTAAGGGGGAGTTTTTTTCTTAAAGAAGACCTTCTTATGAAACATCACTCCGGAAATATGAATACGATCCTCAGAGATTCAAAGCCTAAGGGGGAGTTAGTCGTATTCACTTATATCCTTAAACCAAGGGAGATAAGCTTTAATATATGTCTTTCTTCTTAAAATAGCTTTTTCGTAAGGATGTTTGTGCTTTCCAAAAAGGGGGAGATTGTTGAGTCAATAAGGTTTTCCTTATGACTTTTCCATTCTTTCTTGTTTTGAAAATCACAAACACCTTATCTTTAAGGAAAATTTATTTCTTAAGGAAAATTGCTTTTATAAGGAAAATTGCATTCTTAAGAAAAATTGCTTTCTTAAGGAAAATCGCTTTTATAAGGAAAATATCTTTCTTAAGGAAAATCGCTTTTATAAGAAAAATTATCCTTATCATATTTTCATCCATATTTTTCTTAAGTATGAGTTTCGGATTCATTTTCTCGGAATTGTTGAAACTTTGATTTAAAGCATTCTGTTTTAGGATTCGGATTCTGGATAAGAACTATAAGGAAGTTTCATTCCGAATTCCGGATATGAATTCTGACTAAGTTCTATTCCAGATTTAGGATACGAATTTTGAAGAAGAATTCTCATTACGAATTCTAATGAAGAAATCCCATTCCGAATTATCATTATGAATTCTGAAGAAGAATTCTCATTATGAATTCTAATGAAGAAATCCTATTCCGAATTCTCATTACAAATTCCAATGAAGAATTCCCATTACGAATTCTAATGAAGAAATATCATTCCAAATTCCCATTACGAATTCTGATGATGAATTCTCATTATGAATTCTGATGACGAATTCTCATTATGAATTTTGATGATGAATTCTCATTACGAATTCTGATGACGAATTCTCATTATGAATTCTGATTTTGAATTCTCATTATGATCTCTGATGACGAATTCCTATTCCGAATTCTCATTCCGAATTCACCTATTAAACAGAATCTGATTATCTTTGTTTTATACACTCTGAATTCATTCACTCCGAACCTTCACTCCGAAATTTCTATTCCGAACTTTTATGTTAGAGTTTAAAATGATGTCGTACATTCTGTTACACTTGTTTTGTTATAAAACGATGTCGTCCATTTTGTTATAAACTAACCGTTGTCTAAGTGACACGTGTACAGGTCCCTCCGAACTTTAAGGAAAATATGACCGTTGGAGAAGGAGCCGACCTTACCTATAAATAGGAGCTCATTTGAAAGAGCTCGGTGCTGACTACAAAACGGATGGATGAACAATTTGGACATTGTGCATACATGCTGTTGAAGTGATTTCTAGAGAGAGAGTCTCTTATTAACTCTCAAAGCTTCGTGCGACTCCGAATGTTGGTGATTACATTCGAGGGCTTCCGGGGATAGGAAGACAGAGGTTCCGACTACCTTAAAGATCGAGGGCTTTCTTGCTGAGAAAGACAGAGGTGCCGAGTACCTTAAAGATCGAGGGCTTTCTTGCTGATAAAGACAGAGGTTACCAACTACCTTGAAGTTGAGGGCTTGTGGGGATAGCAAGACAGAGACTCCGATCTTCGTATCGAGGGCTTAACCTGGTGTGGGTAAGACAGACTTGCTTGAAAGTATAAATCAAGGGACCTTTATCCAAGGTTGTTGGATACCCTTCTCTTTGGGTTAAAAGACTATTATCTTGTTACTAGTAGTTTTACTACTTGTTGTTATTCCGTTGTAATTTGTATCTTAAGGAAAGTATAACTTTCTTATACTTCCTTACTTACTCTGATTAGTTTAGATTCTATACGCTTTAAGGTAGAATCTCATATTGTCACTTTTGTTAAGTTTCAATTTCCGGAATCATATTTCCGGAACCTACTTTTGGAATCCCTTTCCAAGTTCAGTTCGGTGTTAGAGGTGTTGTGAATTTACTTAGTTTAACTTTGTTAAACTTAGCCCTTTCCTTTTCTTAAGGAAACTCTAGTTATTCATAACTAACTTTAAAGGTTCCAAAGGAATTTTTAAAGTATACAATTCACCCCCCCTCTTGTATATTGAGCATCTCATATTATATTTCGATCCTACAGAGATAATGTGGTTGTTTTTTTCATTTTATAATGTAATTTAAAACTTATGAATGTATCTATTACTTACAAGGATACTAAACTGACCAGGACTTCAAGATTTGATCCCTTGTGATCATGCCAATGTAATGTAATAATGCACCAAATCTGGGTAAATGGGTCGAAGCGTTACACAGTGACCCAAAAGCATGTCTGGGCTTGCATGCGGTTAGTAGCCCGAGTTGGATTGACGCCACGAGTGTGAGATAATGATGTGCATCCCAAAAATGGGGACTACAATGACATACCATTGACTGGGGTACATGATGGATTACAACTTATTGGGGAACACAACAGCATACTTTCGATTGGGGAACACAAAGTCTTATTGCTGATTGGGGTATCACAGCTAATTACCATCGATCAGGGAAAACAACGGATTACTTTCTATTGGGTTTGGGTCTCAGAGAGGCTTCCTACGTACCTTTCCTAGCAGACAAGGAAAAAGTACACATAGTTTGAGTGGGTATAGTTTAACACCTTACATGACAAAAAGGGGTGAATATTTTTATGTCATACCGGATGAAGGGTGGCTCTGCACAACCCCACATGGCGCTTCACGATTGGCCAAGTATGGCGTCCTGTATGTCGTAATTAAGGAGCAAACCATCATCCCCACCTTGGTGTAGATCTCCCTTTGAAGAGGCTTCAGTCAAGTTCCCTAGGCTCGTGGAGGTTGATTCGGATCCCTCCACAACACAAGGATTCCAGTACAGTGCGTCATCACTACGGAGCCTCCCACCTCTTTCCCCCACAAAACCCGTAGTGCGAGGCTCTGGCTTAATGCTTGCTGCGGTGCAGGGCTCCGTGAATGGTTTTTGTGAGGTAGCCTCTTTGAAATTGATTTTCTCATTGCGATGTGTTTCCTCTACCCACATTTTGGTGTCAACAATTATATATCTTATGGGCATAATTTAAGGGGGGTATTCTACTAAATCAATACAACAATCCCATGATTTTATTTGGTTATCATTCTATAGGGAAAAAATTAGGAGTATTATAAGGTGGAGGACCGTAACTTGAATATAGAGGTTGAAACTAGATCTATGAAAAATAAAGAGAAAGAAACTACTATCTTTTTGAGGGTAGTAGAAAAATGTGGGACCCCATGGTCATGAGGATTGGTTTTATGGTATTTGAAAACTATGGATACCACTGAGTTGAATGAAAAGGATTTTCCACTGAATGAATCTCTTTTAGTTGAAAAAACTATTAGGGATTCCAGCCTGCATGCAGGTCAAGCAACCCCTATTCAATTTAAATTCCCTTTATCATAGGTAATCTACTGTATGGATATCCAAATAAAGTCCCATGATATTATCAACACCGATACTGTATAGGAAACTAATATATTCAATCCCCTTAGTGATTATTTTTGGGAAAATAATGATGTGGATATTAACTATTTGGATCATATTTATATTTGGAACAAATCAAATGATTCCAATGTTTTAACATCGGAAATTGAAACACCAATAGGAAGGAAGAATTAGGTTATAGGTTAAATGAATAAAGACCACATGTGAATTAAAAAATTGGGAGGTCCCAAAAGTGGGGTATAACCATATAAAAAATGATATATCTCTATAAGAACATTCAATGATTTTGAAATTCTCCCATGGACACAACCCTCAGAAACATCATTATGACCTTCAAACAACCCATAATTGGACTATATGAACGAAATATGTGGTTTCTAGAATGAAAGGACATAAATTAAAAATCCAATATATATAATAATTTCTATCATAATTATCATACTTGTGAAATAGACCACCTATGGGTTCTCAAGCATAAAACCACTCAACATATCAAATTACCAAAAAAGCCTCATAAAATCAAAATATACATCCTAATTTAAGGACTTATATTGACCATTTCATTTATCTATGAATGTATCACATACATTAACAGAAGTGAGTTATGGAGCCTGTTGGAAATGGTGTCAACCCAGAAGAATAAAAAATGGTTTATTCTTGCGGACTTCAATACCATCTTATGATATAAGGATAAAATAGGATCCATCATCAATAGGATTTCCTTTCATAAAATCTAAATATTAATTAACCTATGTAATATTTTTTAGGTTCATATTACAAAATCTGAATTTACATGTGGAAGATACACCCTGAATGGTATGAAATCTAGTAATCTGGATAAATATCTTGTTTAGGTTGATGATTGGGATTCTATCACTGTGGTCTATAGCTTTAGCCTTCCCAAGTAACACTCATATCATAATCCAATTTTCATCATGTTCTCCATGGGGATTTCTAGGGTAACCCTTATTCCTTTTAAATTCAATAATAGCTGGATGCTCACACCATGTTATAGGGAGACATTGCTGGAAGGATGAAAATTGGACTCTTGTGGAATTACGCTTCATGTAATTACTTATATGATTAAAATTATCAAAGGTATATCAATGGAATGGAGTAAAAAATCTTATTTCCACCCAAAATTATGAAATAAAAGTTTCCTAATATGGGAATCTAAGCTTAGATATTATCAACCAGGATTAAGATGCACTCTATAGAGACGAATTTCAAGCACTCTAAAATATAATTGATATTTTAATAATCAATGATATATTGAACATGAATCTACTACATGTATGATATATATTGGGTGATGATAGGAAGTCTAAATTTCTCTATGGGCGGGCATAAGTAAAAAGATTCTAGGGTGGAATCAATTATTTCAAAATCAATTAATTTCTCTTCACTTTTGAAAATAATATCTCTAATGTAGTGTTTGACTAAATTTAGAAGAGTTCATATAATTACATGTCTTTAAAAAATCGCATGATGATGGAGAACATGAAATAATTCATTTAATAACATCAAAATAGAGACCTTATGTCTTACCACTCTAAAGATGAAGTAAAAAATGATATCTGTTCACTCAATATCGATTCTGTGGCTTTTCCTGATGGGTTAACCAACAAATTTATCTTGTTGAAATAGAGTATCTTCTTACTGAGTTGAAAAAATATATGATGGAATTCATCAATCAGGTTTAAATGAATTAAGGAATCATCTCCGATTTCATTCCTCTTATACCCAATAAGGAAAATTCCATTAATATAAGGGTCTTTAGGTCTGTTGTAATTGGGAACACTATTCCCAAAATCAAATGAAATATCATTATGGCTATAATAGGATGACTTTTAAAGGATATTATAACTCTAAATCAGTTTTTTATTGTTCTTAAATTTTTTTTCCAAAATTATCTCTTCCCTTCCTTGGAAATCATCAAGTGCATGAGGGAAAAAATAGAGGCTGGGAAATTTTCCCTCAAAAATTGACATCTCTAAAGCCTTTGACACATTGAAATTGATGTTCATTACGATTTTACTTAGAAAATATATATTCTATTCCATAATTATAAAACTTATTAACACCACTCATTATAACATAGTGATCTCTATTATTTAAATGGATCTCCCCTGGGATTCGTTAAATGCTCAAGGGGTTTAAGGAATGGGACCCTCTCTCAAGACTTTTATTTTCCCTGTTTATGTAATACAAGAGTAGATGCATTAATTATATTCTCAATTTTAGACTATATAGAAGGAACATGTCTATTAGATGTATTTTTTTACAATATCAGCTACATTATGTTGATCATATTCTACTACTTGTGCAGGTAACCAAAAAAATTTAATTGTCATCAATGATATTTTTTGGAATTATAAATATTTGTACAAGAAATCCATCCATAGGAGTAAATAATTTCATAGTCATTGGTAATAATGTCTCAATGACATGGAAAAATAGGTTGCCTCAAACCCTTCAAGTAAAGAGGGGGTGTATCCATTTTACCTACCGTGATGTTCCTTTTTTCTATAAAATAAATATTTTTTATCTTAATGAAACATTTTCCAAAGTTTTTAACCAACTGTCCAGTTGGAAAGAAATTTTAATACCCTAATAGGTAATGGTTTTCCTTGTAAATTTTGTTATTAGATTTTATTTTGTATATACGTTATGTCAATAAAAATTCCATAGAAGTCCCATAAAAAATAGACAATGTAAAATCAATAAATTCATTTGGAATAGATCTATTCATGAAAGGAAATTCATCACAGTGGTATGGAATGATATCATCATTAAGAAAAATATGGGGGACCTTGTAATTAATGATATAATATATTTAATAATGCCTTTATTTGAAAATTAAATTAGATTCTTCTAACCTCTATTGAATCTTCTCTTTAGTTTAATCCCTCAGTTTAACCAAAAAACTATTACATGGACATTGTTTTTATTTAGACTCATCCGTATCACCTTTCATCAAGCAGTCAATCAATTTCCTCATGGAAAATTCCAAAGGGATTATTTTTAGTAAATATAATCCCAATTTTTGGACAACCATTTGGATTGAAAATCCTGGGAGGATATTATGATTTTCCCTTTAAACAAAATTCATCTCATAATAACATTAATTTTCACGTGAATTATCAACTATGATATTATACTTCCCCATATAATCACTTTTGAGCTAAAAGATTAAAATTTTGTGGACAAGAACATCCTCACATGGACCCCAAACATTGATTTCATTTTTAACACTAGGTAATTCAATATATCAAACTATGGAAGCAATCTCAACAACCCCACATGGATTTAAAAATCCAGGGAACTATTTACTCAACCATAAATACTTTTTCTCCTCTAAAAGATCTAAAATGGAACCTACCCACACATGAATGGATGAAAATGATGGGAACCCAACTAGATTCAGCATGACACCTCTATATGGAGGTTGTGAAAAAACATCAATCACTTTTTTTATCAAATTTTGGTTATTCTAAAATATTTAAAGCTATAAGAGGGGGATTTTAGGTTGTGATATTTGGAATTGGAATATGATTTAGGACCTACTAATCTCATGTGTTTTGGATTCCTACAATGAATCAGTGGTAAATATCTTCCTTGAAGTTGTTGGATCCAGTATTACATATACACGGATGGCCAAAAATGAAATCCTCGTTGAGAAATAAAACCCATAGATGCATTATATAATTTATTCCATACCTAAGTATGTCTTCAAAGCCTCCAATTTGTAGACATGGGATATAAAAATTTACATCCATGATCATATTATTCTTAAATTTTTTGATTGTAAATGATAGGTGGGGGAGGAAAATTACATTAAAATTCATTTTCTTGATTCCACTAATCAGTTTAGGGATTATAGTGAATGTTGGTGGAGTGTAATCCAATATAACAGGTCCCTCGAGTTTTGGTGTTGTATTATGCTCTCATTGTTTCTTTATCAAGAGCTGTTTCCTCCATTATTTTGGCATTGGAATTGTTTATGATGCTAAAATTTGAGACAATTTTCAATATTTCATGTATGTATCTCATCATAAATTGAGATATATATGGGTTGAATCTTACCCAAATATTTCTATTAAATATCTAAAGGCCAAAACTATAAACATTACATGGAGAGTTTTACACCATTGGCTAAGATTCACATGATACATTGTCCACCTCAACCACATAGTGTCACATGTATAAAAAGAGTCAAATCTTGTTGTGGATATTTTCAAAGAGGGTGATCATTAAGGTCAGATCTATGTGGTCTATCTAGATCCCTAATGTTTTCTATTTGATGCTTGATGAATCCATGCATGGTGTGACCCAATCATGTTTTTGTAAGACCCACTATATCCCTTATTATCTTACCTTACTTTTTATTAATAAATTTCATGGTTTTATTGTCTGGTCCTGAACCTTCTAATCAAGATGAAATATGATTATTTGATATTAGAGGATACTTATATCCACCCCAATATTATTATTCTATCTTTAATCCATTAATAAATATAAAATGGTATGCATGACTGTATTGTATCTTCGGTCAGATTGTTCAATAATTCGTAGGATGTATAAATAATGACACCTTCATTTAAAACTCTATCCCAATATGTTTAACCTATGTTATCCATGATCATCATCTAATAAAATTATTCATGATGGATCATAAAGTGTTTATTAATTTCCAAAACATATACCCTTGGAGGGTCAAATGAGGTGTTAAGCAAAGATCATTTCCATTACCTAGGTGATGACCGAGTCAAAGCCCAATATACCATTTTAGGTGTTATTAATCCATGTTATAACTATTATAGAGCCACATAATCTTAAAGTATCCATAAAAGAATGTAATTAAATGGAAACATTTCACTCAATCCATCACCAATGTTCTAGGAATTTCTTTAAACTTATAAATAAATATATTCTTATCCATGAGGTTCTTACTAACATTTTATTATCCTAGTTCTAAATATTAAAATAATTATTTTATCTGATGAACTATAAATTTAACCACACTATTTATAGAAAAATATTACATCTTGATAAATTAATAATCATTTAATTTTATAGATACACTGATGAGGATCAAAAAGATTTATTTTCATAGGAATCATGGAAACATAAACAACTAGTTCAGAAGTTAATTTCATCGTATACCACTATGTAATTAATCAATACCATACTTATTATAAATATCATATATAATAACTTACTTCACATAATTGGTAAAGGAATCATTAGATAGGGGAAGATTATATGGTCATTAAGGGTAAACAAAGAAGATACCAACTTTCATATAAACATATCAAGATCATAAGGGCATGAGAAAATTATCATATCATTTAAAAACCATACACTATTAAACATGGACCATCATATTGAGTCATGGAATAAATCAAGGATATTGATAAGACTTGAATCATAATGGAAACAAAGAACTGAAAGTCATGAGAGTATACAATAAGCATAATATAGGTATTTTTGGCATAGAAATTAGCATAGAAAATTATTTATTATTTACTCAAGATTTATTTTTAAGAATATTATTTTTGATTGAGTTCACTCCCTAAAATTTATTATTAGTGAAGGTTAAATCCCAAGACTATCATAGCTGATAGAGTCTCATATTGAACTGAGTTTACTACCCATTCTAGTCATGTTTATCTCATGAGATATTAATCATTATCTAGGAATTTGAGTGAGATATTGGTCCCAACATTAAAATATTTAAATTTATAAATATTTTTTCAAAAATATCATTAAACATTTATCATATCATAATACATGGAAATAAATTGGTTTCATAATCATTTTAGTAGTTCATTATGTTTAAATCCATAGAAAAACGAGTTTCATAAACATTTTTTCATCATAATTATAAATTATCCAGAGAAAAAATGATGATGGTATCATTAGATCGTATCCCTAGACAATAATTAGTAACATCAAAGGTTTTTTCATTTATGAATTAAAATTCTACAATGATATCATTAAAAAATTCAATACTGAAAAATGAGGCTACTTCCACGGACTTATAGCCATAGTTTTAATACCATGGCAATAGGAAATGTTTCCTTGAGCTATAACCACAGTTTTAAAACTGTAGCGATATACTAATTTTTTCGATGGAATACAACCATAATTTTTTATAACTGTGGCAATAGAGTTCCCACGATTCCACGGGAAAGAAATTTACCACCAAAAAAATAGGTGGGAACACCTATGACCATGGTTTTTAGGAAATTACCATGGTTCATATTAATATATATATCATTATATGTATATATACCTGAATTGTCGATCAGTGTAATGGTTGGTACGCTGGTTTGTAAAGGGGCTGTACAAAGATTGAAACATGATGAGGAAATTTCATATTTTGGCTATTTCCATGGTTTACTGAGGCTATAGCCATGATTTGAACTATGGATATACGTCAACTTCCATGGGGGCCATTTTTGAAGCCTATTGCCACAGTTTTCAAAACTGTGGCAATAGGATGGGACCTACTGCCACGACGATTGTAACCATGGTTTTCCAAAAATATGTCCATAGGTTATGGAAACATTTTTGGGGACTATTTCCATTGTTTTGAACCATTGAAATAGGCCTTTTTTTAGTTTTAATTCTTGATTAAAATAGAATTTTCACATTTAAAATCATCTTTTTAAAAATAAAAGTTCATAATAATGATAAAATCACTTTATTTAAAAATTAACTTCAAATATTATACCATAATACATAATACATTGAGTGGTTATAATGGTAGATAAATCAATTAATTCCATATATGTTAAAAGAAAACATTCCTCTCACACATTAGTAAAAAGTTAAAACGTAAAACGTTCAAAAAATGACAAGAATATTTCTATTAAAACAGTTTCTAAAAAGTGAATCATGGGTAAAAATGACATTAAAAATTTACTAATATAAAGAAAATATTTTCCATTTTTAATGAAAAAATTGACAGGTTAAAGAAAGGTATTTTTTACAGAAGATAGAAATAATGTCAATTTTCCATAAAACATTATTTTAGAGAATTTTATTCTTAAAGAGGGAAAAATAAATTGAAAACATATATTCATAAAAAAAATATTAGATGAATATTATAGATATTATTTAAAGTAAATATATAATAGTTTATCTTCAAAATCATAATAAAAGGAATCCTGATAAATAATGCTATTATAACATATATCCTTTACCACACAGGTATCTTTTGAATCATAAGCCCCATAAATGAAAAACATATAAGGATATTTAAATCCACATACAATTCATAATAATAATAATAATAATAATATAAATTCATGTTAAATATATATTTAACAAATAAAATAAATAATTGGTGAATATTGAATGTGTCCTTTGGAAAATATAGTGAGATAAAAATCACTTACATCAAGTGTAAATTCCTTCGTAAATCTTCAAAACTCATGTAGAATGAATATATATTTTATATACACATATTATTGAACCAAAAACATATATAACATATCATATATTATTTAATTATAACCTTTTTTACCTATTTATTAACAATCAATTATTTAAATCACTCTTTCGGATGATAACTACTTTGTTCCTCATGTATATTTTGGTTTGGTAGTTTTTTTCCTTAAACATTTACCCAGATTACATAAAATCTCCTAAGTTATTATTGACATAAATCTAATATATATTAATTATATATATATATATTTTTTTTTAATTATAAAAAAATTTTATATAGAAAAATGGATTACATCACTCATGAAGAGGGTAGGGCGTACATAGACATGAATGTTGTTTTCAATTTTCGATGGATGAAATTAATGATATTCTAAAAAATATTCACTCTAAAAATAATTTTTATATATTTTTTATAATTTATATTCATTAAATATATCATTATAAAATAAATTTTATAATAAAATGGGAAAGTAATTACATCACTTCATGGAGGCGGTAGTCCACACTTATGGATGAGTGACATTACTGTTTTCCAAAAAATTATTTGGTAATAATGTGGATGTGATATTATAATTTTAAGATTATAAATATGTCCTAATTATTTTATATAAATATTTAACACATAGTTATATCCATACATGAGATGAGGTGATGGAAAAAGAATTACATCTATTCATGAGATGGTAGTACGCAAAACACATAATCAACATATTCCTTTCACATTTTATGGAAGTGGAGATGGATATTGTTTTTCCATTAACATAATAAAATCATAGTATATGGGAGATACTAGTCTTATAATATTATCATAGTTTTATAATATATTAATGAGGTATATTAATAAATAAAAAAGAAATTCTTGGTTAAGAATGAACCCTCTTCTCAAGAAAATCCATTTTGGTTTTCAGCAAAAGAATTCAAATAAGGGTTTAATATTTTGAACAAGGACTATATAGTGATAGATGGTATGTAAAGAAGGGTTTTGGTAGGGTATTGCTGAAACCAAGGGATAAATATGTGTAGGGAATATAGTATTGTGGGGACCCTTTTATAATTTTAGTGGATAGAAGAATTATAAATTTTTAAAGAATATATATAATTTTATGTCACTTTTTGGGACACAAGGCTCCAAAAATGGACCTTTACCGAGATTTATGTGAGTTAAGATCTATATATGTATATAAAAAGTAATTTATACAAGTATTTATGTCATTTAAAATCTTATATATTTATTTTAACACTAGGTAAACATAATTTGACCTTTACTATAGTAAAGGTTTTTACTATTTCCACTGCTCATTATGACCAAAAATTATGTTTACCTTATTATATAATATAAATAATTCTTATTATTGTATTAAATATATTTATCATAAAAAATTTAAATAATTTTAGGATTTTAATTTTAAATAAATCTTTTAGAATTAATGAAAAAGTTATTTTCAAAAGAAAAAGGTTTTATAAGTATGAAATGTATTTTATTTCGAGAATTTACATAAAATTGATTCAAATGGCATTGACTGGAAAAAATATAATAAAATTCAGATAATTTCACATTAAAAATCATTATAAAATATTATTTAACTTTATATATACATTAAATTAATGTACATTTTCAAAAAAAGTGCATTTCTATAAATTCATTAAAAATTAAGTCTTTTATGATAATTATAAAAAATTATCTCTATGATAATTTTTAAATGATGATTTATAAAATGAAGTTAAATTTTTATGATAAATTTTATAAAATCAATATAAAATAATTTTATTATCTTCTAAAAAAAATAAATAATTTTTCTTGAAATACATCTATTTTTGAAGCATAAGTAAACTTTATTAAAAAAACTATATCTTCTATATATTGGAAGTCATTAAAATTTTTAATATGTGGTTACTCCCACTAACACTATAAATTTTAATAGATAATTTATAATGTTAATAATTAAATAATATTATTTATATTTAATTTCATTTAATTTTGGATTTTCATGTATCAAAATCCATCAAATAGAATTAATTTATTTGTAAAACATATTTTATAAAATTAGAAGGTGTTATAATGAAATCACATCCATACATGTTAAAGTGGACAACTTCTAAATTTGGACTATAAGTATACAGAATCATGTACTTTTGATAACTTGGGATGTTGGTTATTCACTATTTAACATGAAAATAGGTCGATCCACCTGAAAAAACATTAGATTTTAGATGAATTTTTAGGCCCATTATAAGTATTTAAAAATTAATTATATCTTTTACAAGTGGTGGGTATTTTATTTTCCCTATGATGAATCCAGTAGAAAATATTTATGCTACATATCACCTGGGAACATGGACCTACTGAAAACATTCATGCCACATAGGTTGATTCCCGCAACACTATAAAATATGTAAATTGTATTTAAGTTTAATCACTTTCTATTGAGGATATTTTGAATCAAAAAATTGTTGTGATGATTAAGGGTTTGATAAACCTAGATGACTCTATTTGATATAACTACCTCAACATCCCATTCAAATTCATGCAACACCATTAACCCCAAAAATACTAATCCTAGTCTATGATAAATAATCATCCATATTAAATGACTTATATTATTGAGAGAGAAAATATAAAATTTGTAGTCGATCTCTCCAAGATAGACTCATAGTTTTAGACATCTTGTTTATCTATGTGTTATTTTTTCCCTTATGATGATGAATTATACACCAATATATATTCTTTAAGTTGAAATATTCTAATAATTAAGAACCCAAAAATTTATTTGATATATTGGTAATGATCCACATGATAATTAATGTTTTGGAGTGTTTGGTTTTCTATACATAGTGCTGGAATTGATCCCTCACATAGGAAACCAAATCTATATAGTACTATAATATTTCATAAATGATGGTTCTGAAGTACAAATCACATCCGATGTGAATCTCAATGATACTATTCTTGATTTTTTTGTGATGACCATGAAAAAAAATCAATCGAGTGTCTAAGTAATCATACTGATATCCTAAAAGCCACACAATGATATTAATCCACTTAAGGTGCTTGTGGAAACCATTGGATTAGTATGGGAAGTAAGTGAAATCCGGAGTTAAATATATTACTCACCAAATAAGTTCTCGTTTCCAAAAAATAAGGGTGGATGAATGTAATGGGGTATTTTTTAAATATATCTTGAATATTGTTTTATCAACCATGTTTTCTCTACCTGAGCTACATACTACACCAAGATTATTATGTTATTTCTAATAGATCAGGTAATAATTAATGTGAAACTCTATTTTATTCATTAGAATAAACCCATATCTATGTCTATCAAGATCTATTGGGGGTATTATTTAGACACACATAAAAGTTTATATAGAAAAACTTGTTAATAAATCAAAAAACCCAAGAGATAAAGGAATGAAGTGACCACCCACTCTCTATGCAAGAATGTAAAAGAATAAACTGCGTGTTCACCAACTTTATGTGGGAATAAATAATGAAATAATCTCATGAGTTTGGTAAAACCATGTAGATATGAGATAAATTCCCCTATAAACACCCATCAACCATATGAAGACACACAAACCAAACATTTCCTAGATCATCACCCTACAATCTCCCACTTAGTTAGTTGAAACCTTGTGTGTGGATATCTAGGAAACAATTTTCATGGTCAGGAAAACTCTAGAATTTCACTACCAATCTGAATTTTTTTTACCCAATCATTGACTGTAAAAACCCAAATTTCCATTCTGATAAGATAAAATATAGATATAAGGCATGAGATATAAAATGAGAATATAGTATTGGGGGTGACTCAAAGAAACCATGCATGTAATTCATATTCTTTCCATGTATAGAGATATAATAAAGAAAAGTGACTTAACCAATGAATATACATCCATTAATGCTTTAACATAATCCCATCACATAAATATTCCCATTAGATCACTATTTATACTCAATTCTATTACATGTGTACTCTCAAAATCAACTACCATGTAAGGACTATATCAATTTAAAAATAACCAATCACTACTCAATTGTATTTATATATATATTTAATTTTTTTTCTAGTTTTTTTGGATTGGGATGGGTTGGTTGGTACCTTTTGACTTAAGAATGGACTTCGACATTTCTTAAAGAAAACCAGATCAAACCGCATCACGATCCTAAGTGAGTTTATCCTTAAAAATACATATGTACAACAGGTATGAATTTTTTTTTCCCAATACAGTGCATGAGATCAAGTGAAGGGTGTGGGGTGTCCCATAGTGTTCCCTAGAATGTTTTTCTCCACCACAATGTGGTGTGCGGTCATGGAGAGTCCAAAATGAACAATATTGCTAAACCACATCATGATTAGTAAAAATGTTGAGCTCCTCAATATAGTATGAATTTCACCACCATGGATGTGCTGAACACCCAATACACCATAATATAACTGTTTTTTTAGAATTTTTAATAACTGAATTAGCCACCTAGTCTCCCAAATTTGGATAAACCAATTGATTATAGTTAACATGATCAGTAAGGGAGTTTGATTAATGCATTTTGGCTTTGTTTTAACTCTCTTAAATATTTTTTATCATTTAGAGGCCTATTGGATCAAAAAAATATAGGGAGATAATTGGTTGGCCTATCTGTATTTCTGTTATTTCCTAGCATAAGCATAACACTCTAAGACATGTTTTTCTTTAACAATGATAAGAGATAAATACATATGATGTAGAGACTAGTTCTTCTTAATCATTGTTAATTTCATTTGGAATCATTGTTCAAATTGTTTCCTATTTTATTTTATTATATAAATGATATATAAATTTTGAATTAGGTTTGTGGATTCCTTGGTTTAGGATCTTCTCCCACTTATATAGGGTTCAATTTCTCATGTCATATCGATGCCATGCAATTATTAGAAATACCATGTGTTTTGAGGTAGATAATATTATTAAAGGTCAGGTCCCATGAACCATTATTGATCAATAATTATAAAAAGTTTATTAATTTTTTAATGTTATAAATTTTGATTTGTTGGAATTTTATTTTTTTGGATATTTATTTGAAATGGAATCTCCCATTAGGTTTTTGATAAAACAATATTTCAATGCATTATTTATTTTGATGAAAATTGTTTTCAGAGAATGTTTTATTTTGATGAAAATTGATTTCAAAGAATTTTTTTTGATGAAAAATAATTTCAAATAATTTTATTTAAAATTTCTAGGCCTATAATTTTATGTGGGTAATATCTATTACTTTTAATTAATCAAAATTGGAATTGGTATAGTATATGGGAATCTAGGGTATATAGGCGGGTTTTTTTTTGGGAAAATAAGGCTATGAATGGATTAATTTTTCTATTTTAGATAAACAATTAAAAATCTAACTAAACCTTGAATTTCATGATACGATTAGTGGGTTCATTGATCAGGGTGTTCTCCCATCAGTATATTACTTATTCTAGGAACCTATGTGTACATTATTTATGACTGTTCTCTGATTTATGAGGATCCAAGACGTTTTATTACTTATTTACCCTATGATAAATTTATATTTCACTACCATTGATTATTATTAATTTTTTTTTGTTTTAATATGAAATGGATCACCTTGATATGCCTCTTATGGAAAAATTATTTATCTAAAATTTATTTTAAGAAAATACTTTTTTATGATTAATTTATGATTTTTAGGAAAATATTGTATTTCCATGATTTACTATAAAATGTGAATATATATACTTAATGATTATTTTTTTATAAAATGTGTATAATTGGTTTGTTTTATAATGCCAACTTATCAAACATTAGGTGTGATCCTATTGGTATTTAATTATTAACACCCTAAAAATACATTTATTTGTGACCATATAATTTTTTATTTAAAATAAGAAAAGAAAGTACATTACATGGTTTTAGAGGGTATCTGTGCTAGAGGGGTGTTGGAATTTAGTGGTGAAATAGTGAGATATTTTCCCTTGTATTATATAAAGAGTGGTTTTGATTGTCTCAACCACTTTTTTCCTTTTCTTTGGAAATTATATTACATTATACATATTACTTTTTATTGTCTAACATCAAATTATCAAATTATATTTATTTTATATAGAAAAAAATATTTTTTTAGTTTACGATTGATTAAATCATCCCTAATGGTAGTTATTAAGGATTAGAAACATGTATATTACCCATGGGGATTAGGATTTCTCATTAGGCTATAACACAAACTAGTTTGGGTTTCGTGTTTTTGGAGGACATGAATTTGGTTCATGAAATGTTAGTATCAAAGGATGTTAGATTTAGTTCATCTTCATGTATTAGGATGTCTTTTTTAAACTATAGATATGATTTTAAGGATGTGAGTGGTAGGTTACAAGCGAGTTCTTAGAAATATCTCCTCATAACAATCCATGAGATTCCATGTGTTGTTAGAAGGTGTGTATGCCATTTTTTATCTACTAACAACTATTTTATTATGTTACATTGATAAAAACATTAATTTACCCCTTGTTTAATGGTATTCATTCATTATTTTGTGTTTCACTATACCCCAAAAAATATTCCTAGAGTTATTATAAAGGTTGTTGTGGATGATTTTATTTGAGGAAACCCTTTTATTGATTGGAATCTTGTTGAAGTGGTAGTTAGAGAAGTCTCTATTATAGACTAGTGTGTTATCACCAACCCAATTAATGTGAGGGATGTAAATCCTAGGATAATAGTGGATAAATATTGGACCGGTGATTTTTTCAATATGAAACCACTATCCTTCTGATGAAATAATTATAGTTACGAATCTGGGGACTCAATGGCTATTATCGAGTGGAATTTAAAATATATATAAACTCCATATTATACCAATATTAAATGTGTGAATTTTGAAATTCAATTCCCTAGTATCAGATGTTTAGAAATTTGTTTTTCGGAACAATAACATTAAGGATTAAAGTCGATAGAATGAAACCCATTATTTTTAGGTTGTTTTTCCCTAAATCATTAATAACAGCTAAATCCAAGGAATTCCATATTCTTAAATAAGTTGATTATAATATATTGGAATATTATAAACACTACAATATATAGGTTTTTTATCACTGGATATTTTATCGAGTGATATTTTTATGGGTTATAGGTTAGAGATGGGCATGTGATTGGATATTTGATCCTAGGTTTATATGATAATGAATACCCTCTATGTTGAAATGGTTGAAAATGATTTGATTGAAGACATTTACATAGAAGGAATGATTGGGTTTATTGGGATTCCTCTTCCACATAATTGTACTTTATGTGGATCACATGGATAATAGAAGAAGTGTAAGGTGACATGTAAAGGATATTGAAGTGGATTCAAATTGTAGTCTTACACTATAACTCCAATGATAGATAGTGGTGGTCCTTTAAAATGTAACATGTTTTAAAATATGAGACACATGATATCTCCCCCCGCAACACTGAATATTTGTTACTCATGTGGACTTCAAGATTACTTTTTGAAGTTATTCCATTCTCTTTCTACTCTACATTATGGTACATTAAATTTTACAGATAAAGGGTTTTTGGTGCAGTCAAATTCTTTGAAGAATATTAGATTTTAAAGCCCAAATTTAAGAATAGACATTGTGATAGAGACTCGGGAAGAATTTGATATAATCCATGCAATAGTTAGTGGTTCTATAATTGTTTCCTCTTCCTCAGTGGCTGCATTATTTGATATTGGTGCCTCTCAATAATTTATCTATGAGCACCATGAACCTTTTGAAACATCTAATGGAACAAACTACTTTAATTTTTAAATTTGAGATGAGTCCTCAAAACAAGAAGAAGTAGAGTTTTCTATGACCATAATTTTAATTATGATATCATAAGTACACCTACTTTTATATTTTCATATTCTATACTTAGATATATTAAATTATATCATAATGATATATTTAATAGTTTCCATAAATAAATGATTGATTTATATCATGAGTGGATAATATTTACTATCTTTGATTGTAAATCCTAGGTTTTTCATGATGATATGGATCCAATATCTCGTTAAGAAGAAACTTTTTTATCGTAACATAGAATGTTTATTTTTTCATTGATGTTTGATCTGGGAAAAACTGGAGAGTGGTGACATTTTTCTTCTATTATTGGGTTTTGAAAAATTCTTTATTGTTGAAATATTTTATCTTCCTCCAAATATAAAATTTATGTTACTAATAAATATTTTTAAAAAACATAGCTGGTATCCCTTAATTCATAAATTATTGTTCTATCTGAATTAAAGGATATGATGATTCATTAGTATAATTTCATATATATTATTTATTTTACATAGTGTAAATCTTTATGAAGACCAGATTCGTTTCACCCAAAATTCATATGTATGTATATTTTTTCAATTATTGGAATCTTAATCGAGAGATGAATAATAATATATATAATCTTCCCTATATTGATGCATTTTTTGATCAATTACATGGAAGAAAGTGGTTTTTGGAAATCAACATTCGGTCTGAATATCATAAACATATAGTTATTGAGTAATATTCTCCAAACTCTTCCTTTATGAGTAGGTATGGAAACATTGAATATCATGTAATTCATTTTGGTCTATATAATTATCCAACTATTTTTAGGGCCGTGATGAATGAAATTTTCCACGAATACATAGATTCCTTTGTTACAGTATTCAGGGATGATATTATGGTTGATATGAAATCATGGAAAAATAAATACATTCACTTGAATTTTTTTGGGAATCTTGTGGGATCACCAAAATTATTCTATGTTATCAAAAATTCATTTATGGATTTGAGAATTTGTGAACATAATATATGTGGTTTCCAAACATCAAAAACCCAGTTGATCTTGAGAAAGGGAAAGTTTTATTTTTATGGGAAGCTCTATGAAATTTCTTCGATCTTATATGATTCTTGGGATTAGTAGGATATTATTAGTGGATTATGAAATACTTCTCAAAACATGCATCTTAATTGAACCCACTTACTAGGAAATAAGTAATATTATTATGGGATAATAATTGTTATATTTCTATTGATCAATTAATGTTATCTCGTAACATATTCTAATTATACCAAAAGTATTAAATCGATATGTGGGGTTCTCTAGTGCTTCATCTACCAAATTGGGTTATTTTCTTATGTAAAAATATCATGTAGTAGAACCCAAATATAATAATCTCACTTCACTTGAAATGTATTCATCCAAAAATGATCTATATATTGTTATAGTTATGGATAATCTAAATTTTTAGTGACATTACCTCCTCAAGGAAAGGTTCACCATATATTTTGAGAACTAGAGATTAAGATACATCTTCTCAAAGATGGACATGAACATTGTGAAAATGTTATAGGTGGAGTAACTTCCTTCATTAAACCTTGAATTTTTATATACCCCTATAATGTGGAATGTCGTAGAAAAATTGAGTAGAATATTTCATTTTCAAGTGTTGATTGAATCAATAGATTAATGGGATCATATGGGACTCTATGTATGGATATATCTAGATTTGATGAGGGAAGAGGTGAGTACTATTTTGGTTAGTTATGAAAAGTCATCATTTTATCTCAATTAAATTTTTCAGGAGAAATATTGGGATGAAGTGTTCAAGAGTATCAAGAAATATATATATACTTAGGAGACCATTTTTACTAGTATTTCTCCTCATAAGTCCTTAATTATTTTAGAATTTCCCCCTTCATTACCTTTTATAGCATCAAGGCGGTGATTGAAATTTTTTATTATTCTCAATGGATTGACCAACCTATTATAATGGATATGATTTATTATATTAATCATTAAATTTGGTTCTAATGTTTTAAATTAGACATAATATGCCGTATTCAATACATGTGAGTTGATTAATGTATAATAAAAAAACCTTCAATATTTATTTAGCCACTTCTAGTTCTCACTAGAAAATGATATGAGATGTCTTGGGATTTCATAACTGGGTTACTAAAATCTCTCCAAGATTATTATTATATAAGGGTGGTGATTTATTGACTAATAAATTTAAATAATTTCATTATATTTCGAGACACCCCCAATGTTGAGAATTAAGTAAGTTTGTACAATCTGGAAATCAAAAGGATTCATGGGTTACAACATACTATTATTTTGGATAGGGACCCATAGTTCACTACATGCTTCTAGGAATTCCACATGGAGCGATGTGATCTCATTTTATGTTGTTAATGACTTACCATCTGTATATAGATAGTAATATTGAGTGATCTGTCCAGATTTTGAAAGATATACTCTATGGTGGTTACCATTTATAATTGATAAAAGTCATTTATGGCTTTTTAGTGTCATATTTAGTAAATTTTGGTGTGTGACTTGGTGTTCATGAATTTTTCAACTTGAATGGGTCACCATCATATTGGGATGTAGGGATAGTTATCTTTCTATTATGTGGGGCCTTTTGAGGTCACAAAAAAGATTAGAAAGGTGTATTATTGGAAATCTTTTCTATATCTATTGATTTATATCAATGATTCATTACATGTATCTTATCATAAAAAGTTTCATACTAATCCTAATATTGTTATGTGTGGGGAATAAATTCATTTTGAACCCTAAATTCAAATAGTAGAATGAATATTTTTATTTTTTGATTCTCATTAAAAAAATCCTACATGAGATGAAAATTATATTGTTCTTCATTTCAAATATTCATGATAAGTATTCTCACAAGACATGGGAGTAAAAATGAAAACGGGGGAGTGATGAACTCATATAATTATTGAATAAACTTCTTTAAATTGAATTTATACATATATTAAGTGAAATGGGGAAAATATTTTCAAATCCCAATTTTAAGAATATTCAATTTTTAGCCACTAGGATGGCTCATTTGGTGTTCATAATTTTTCAGTTTGTTCCACACAACATAAAATGGTTTTTTGAAATTTCTATAGGGAAAAAAGGCTAGACCACACAATGATCCAGGCTATTTTGAGCCTGGGAGACACACACAGACCATGTGTATGAATAACACACCGAGAGTATGGAATGGTCTTGGTCAAGGGGAATGGGGAATACCATTGCAATATAACTTTTTTTGCCTCCAAAATTCCATGATGTAGGGTGTGGTGAGTCTTAAAAGAAGAACATTTCTAAACCATTCCTTCTCCAGTCATCACGACATGATCCTTAGTGTGACATAATCCAGAACACTTTTAGCTTGATGAAAACCCACCACATAATTGAGTCTCCCATTTATGAAATCTAAAGAGCTAAATCAAACACCCATTCTTTAGGCAGAGGTTTTTCCCATTGATCAAGGAAAATATATCATTATGGGAGGTTGATTAATTCCTTATGGACTACTTTTCCAAGTCTCAGACCTCCCTTAAAGTGTATAAGATTCTCGATTCAGCTAATTTAGGGGAGATAATTGGTCAAAAAATAATCATTCATGATATTATTATGATGGCCTTGACCCTTGTGGGACTTTTTTCTTTTGAACATTACTGAATATCAATATTTGGGAGATAAAGAATTATTATTCTTTTATCATTTTGGGTTTCTTAAAAAATTATTTTGGTATATATTTCCTCATGTCCATTTTTATATTAGGGATGGTTGAGATATCAATTCATGATCTAGATTATATGGTTTAAGATCTACTCCGGATGCTACATCGACCTCATTCTCATAGACATCTAATTATATAAAATTGTTAGAAATACCATGTATTTTGTAGTGTGTGGTTTCATGAATGAGTGTGTTCTATGAACATTCCTTGCTCACTCCATCTATAATGATTTTTAAATATTTAATGGAATAATTGTTATTTTTTGAAATTTTCATGTTTTGGATAATTGTTTAAAATGGAATTTTCCCATAGTTTGTTGATAAATCATTATTTCAATACTTTATTTATTTTGATGAAAATTGATTTCAGATATTTTTTTATTTTAATGGATAGTTTTTAAAAGGATATAGTGTTTTGATGGAAAATTATTTCAAAGAATAGTGTATAATATTGAATGACCTTCATTTATAGGTGATGAATTTTGATTTAATTGAATTGACCAGCTTTATCATGGGGAGAGAACATGGGAACATTGGGTAATTTGGAAACAAATAGTTTTTAAACAATATTGCAAGGCACAAATTGTATTATCAGTAATTCATATATGATTGAATCTCTATATATGATTTGGATTTTATGATTATAGCAAGGGGTTTAATTATTGGGGTGTTCTCAAATCCATAAGCTCATTGAATTGGGTACTTTTTTCATGAAATAACAATAATAATTAACAATGGTGTGAGGATCCAAGATAGCTTGGACTGAAGATTCCATATGATATGTTTCCATGTTGAAACTCATTGATGAATATTGAAATTATTGGCTTTGAAATTATATGGATCACACTGAAATGTTCTTTAATGTATAAATGATTTATCTAAAAGTTATTAAAAAACTAACGTGCTTATAAATTATTTATGAATTATTTTAAAAAATATTGATTTACGTTTATTCATATTAATATTTAAAAATCTATAGACCTTGACTTTTTTTCATAAAAACGTGAACAATTTATTTTATTAATAAATAATTCACATGAAACACTTGGGGTTATCCTAAAAAGTTTTTTTGTCACACCATATACATTTATTTGAGTTTGTGTAGATATATTTTTTTGAATTAGGTAATGGAATGGAACTGATAGGTGGAGGTGGGTGTCCATGATAGTGGGCTCTGCCAGTTTTGTGGTTAGATGCTTGAATGTTTTCCTCCATATCAAAGGGAGATGTGTTATTTTTGGTCTTGAATATTTTTTTCTCACTATTTTGGGTTTTCACTTTTATTTCATTGTACAATTTGTCTTCCACTGATATGATTAATATTTTATATTTTTGTTAATTATATAAGTGGAAAGCATTCTTTTTTCAGTTTTCTATGGGATAAATTATCCCCAATGGTGGTTACTAATGACCAGGTTCTTATGGAAAGCTTATTGGGATGAATAAATCCCTTTATTAATTTCCATTGGATGAATCGAGGTTTGGAACAAGGATTCCCTATATCTATTCATGAAAAACTATAGATATAGATTTTTTAATTATCTCTCCAGACATAATCACACAATGTATGGTATATCCACACTTTTAAACCTCCAACCCACATAATGACTATATAATATATCCCATTACATTCCATCCTATCACATATAAGAATGAGTCTCATGAATTTACCATTCATAACAACATCCCTTTTATAGGTTAACAATGAAAACTAGAATACTGTCGGTTTATGAACTATTTCTCCCAACAATGCCTTTTATATTGTATCCAATCAACAAATGACAGCCTTTTCCAATCCAAAACCAAAAAGTTCAATCCTAAAATCAATCTAAATCACCCAAACATATATGATTTGTTTCTCATGACTTCCAGTATGTCCCTATTTTGATCATGCATTCATGTGATAAAAGGAACCTCCCACATATCCTTACTAACTAATTTCCCCCAAAGGTGGCTATTAATATTGATTTTACATCATAACCAAATCCATAATAACAGTAATTGTGGTGAAGTATTTCCATGAACATAATTATAATCTTCTCTCTTCATTCTACTCAAGGATCCATTAGATCATATGCTTTCTTCCATGGTCTGTATCCCAAGATGATTCCAACTACTGATGTCATCACTATAAACCACCATGTGAACCATTTAGAGAGAAAGGGACTTAGTAAACATTCATTACTTCTATGCCAATGAACTGATAGGGTAGTATGAATTCATAAATATTCCCTACTAATTCTATCCCTAATCCTAAGCAGTAAATGGTCCTCCTATTAGGTATTGTTTCGAACCATGGAATAATCAAGTGAAGCCACCTTGTTATGTTCAATGATCCATGATTCAATAGGAAGAACAAATGATTAAGCCCCAAAGAATCCATTTTCCTGATCTTCCATGATATAGATGTACCGACATTATAATGTTAAACTATATGAATTTCATGATAACATCCTTACCAAATGATGTTAAACTCCACAGTATGATCCTATCACATAAATTTAAACTGGGTCAATGGAACTATGTTAGATTTGATTTTTTATTTAAATAGGATACATAAGAGTCCTCTCGATGGTTAAAACCAAACATAAAAAACCCACATATCTTTATTTGTTTATTCTCCTAATAAAATGATTCCTTTTCACAAAGTGGCCCATATTCCCTTCTGATAATCAACACTTTATCCTTAATTGCGACATATTACTTATGATATGTTTAGTGGGGTATATATTTAATATAAGAGTCATCCACATATATCATCGGCCTATATTCCCCTTTAACCAAACATACACATGTTTTTCTATATTACCTCTTAGACCGAATATAATGGGATTTTCATGCATAAGTCCCAAAACCATCATTGATTGTTAAATTCTCTATAAAAGTACACTAGAAATGACTCTAATATTCATGGAATCTATCCTTGTAAAATGACCATATATGTTTCAATATTTACCATTATGAAAAACAAAACTACATGGGTTCTAATTCCATTCACTAGGATATATAGAAAGAAATTTTCATGGGCCAGTCCCCATCACTACAATATCCATCACCTCTCTAGATGGTGATAAATTTAAGAGTTACAAGCTATATAGACATAGAATGTGGAATACCAAATTAAATAACACAAATTAATAAATGAGTGATGATGAACCTTTAATATATTCATACTTTTACATTAATTCATTATTTTTATCAATGAATAACATGAGAGGATACCCATCCGCTCATTGGGATTTTAGAATGACCGATGAATATGAAATAAATCTTTAAGAGGGACCCAATATAGAAAAAAATCCCCCCAAAAGGGTATGATGATATTTAATTCATATACTATTGAAGAATATGTATTCAAAATTACTATTAGACAGAAACACTGGTGACAATATTCTAATAGAAAATTGTTCCACAGTGATGTTAATATCAAGTTGTCACAGATCCAAAAGTGCATCGAGAATTTTTCCATTCAAAAAACAATTTCACTACAATTTCAAAAAATAATCATTACCAATATATTAATAATTTTTATATTTGATAATAGAATATAATTTATTTGGAAAACATGATTCTAAAAGGTTACCATTAAAATGAATGACTATTATAATTTAACTCATTGTAATTGTTTAACTACATGAAACATTATACTTATGGATTGAATGTTCATAAAATATAAAAAAACCATCCCTAAGATGAACATGGGAGTATATAAATCCTCTAAAAATAATTATTCAACAACCTTGAATAATTTGATAATGATTAATGTTCTATAAAATAATTAGGATCTACACCATTATTACAAAACAATTTTGAAACAATAAAAACTACTAGGTTAAAATAAATAAAACATATAAATAATATATTTAAAAAAAATGAAAGTAATTAAGTAGTATAAAATTTAAAAAATAATAATATGTTCCTATTTTTTGAATAATATCGTTATGTTTATCGTATGAGAAGTTAAAGTTATTTTTTGACATTCAAAAGTAACGATATGAGAATCTTTTCGATGATCACTTGGAATTTGAGATTTTATATGTCTAAATAAACATTAAGGATTATTTTATGTTTCATATCTCAATAATTGCACAATTCCACTTATACTTCATTTATTTTGATATTTTATAGGTATTCGTACAATTTTTTCTCTGGTTGGTTTATAAATCACCTTGTATGATGTTTATAATTATAATTGGGATTATTTGTTCTTTTCTATCAGTAATATTTTTCTTTAATTTAAAATCTTTTTTAATGAATTTTAAAATTTTTTATACCCTTATCTGTGATTGAATATGGTAAATTTAATGTTCATTTGAATTATTTATAAATACATTAATAAAAGATTTTCAAATCTCCACTTTAACATTTTTCACAAGGGTATTTTATCCCACTATTTTTTTCATTTTCCATTAAAAAGATTCATTTATAAGTTTTCAAGGTTGTAAAATATAATTAATAATTAATTTATCATTATTTTAAAAAAATAACTGATTTATAAATTATTTATTTTAAAATTTTGAATAAATAAGTAATGGTCACTTCATATTATTTTTTGAATGTTCTTTAATATTCTTATAAATCAATTTTGATCAATATCAATGTCATTTAATGTTTATTATTTATTAATAGGGATATGTTTTAATAAAATCATAAAAATTATTTATGTTGAGGATATATTTATTATTTTTGAAATTTTTATAAAACATGTTTCTTTTTATGTGCTATTTATGTTATACTTGATTTATTGGTGTGATAATGTTCATATAGAACAAATATGTGTTTTTTAATTTTATAATGTGTGATCCTATAATTATATAGCCCTACTAAATTTTTTAACAATTTATATTTTATTATATAACATTAATGGGATTGGGGAGTCAAATCAATTGACTTTGTTATGGAACACTATCTAATATGTAATTCTTGTCTTGGGAGCGAGCCTTGAAAAATGAAATTATTTTCTATTATTAGGGTTTTGGCACATTACTATTTTTATTCATAGGTTATGATTATTTTATAATGTTTAAAAATTCCTATAATTCATTCAAAAAATATTCTAAAATTCCTCTAATATATTATTGTTTTTCATTCATGTTTTATTATGTACGTTTCCCTAATATTATATTTTTATACCATTATTGTCTTCTCAAAAACCAAATGATCATTTTTATCTATCTTACGATCCATGAGTAATATATCAAATTTTTTCCCATTTATAAGTTTCTAATCACACCCCTTCCTTATATTTATAATCCACCTCCCACATCAAAGTTTTTATTTTCAAAGGAGAATGATTTTATGGGTTTAGTGTTAATCATTATGAAGGCACCATATCTGAAAAAAAATTTATTCATTTTAAAATTATATCACAAGTCCATTATAATAGAAATCTAAAAAATTGTATCCTTAAAACCTATATAAATTCCCACTATAATGTAATTTTAATCTACACCAGATAATAATTTATACTATCCTTGATGTAAAATTCATTATCCAACAATTATTTATTAAAATATTCCAATTTTATCATCCTTTATTAAACCCTTGAACTGCAATTCAAGATTATTTAATCATAAATAATTATTTTCAAACATTTTATACAAATTTTAGTTATATTTTTTATTTTATGTCAACATCTTCTCTCAGTTCATTGATATGAATAAACACATCAATCTACACCTATTTGGATTTGAGTAACATATATAATATAATCATTGGATATATTCCATATTCATGTGTGAATAGGTACTTATTTGTTGACCTCTAAAAATGAATGTATTTATTAAAAGATCATCCTCAAAATTGAAAATCTGTTTATTTTCCCTTGGATTATAAGCTCTTTGATTTTCGATTATCATGACTTTATCATATTAATTTTATATATCTCTCACCTTTTTTATGGTTTAATTTCAAAATTAAATTGTTATTTATATAGTACCTTCATAATTTCCCATCCATTGAAATATTTTTATATTATTTTACTTATAGAATTTTCCTCCATAATTTAGTAATAATTGGATTCATTGAACATTAGTAGACCTTCATGTTTTTTTTTCATTTTCAAATTGGTTAAATTCCCGAGCCAAATAAAAATTTCGTAACACACATTAAATTTGAAAAAAATCGTATCTTATACATTCATAATTTGAAGAATATTATTATGTGTAATGTAACCTTTAATGATCTTTATTTATATTTACAGAATCTTGTAAGTGGAAAAAAAAATTTGGGACATCATTAAATGTGGTGTGATATTTATTCCACTTTAACATTGGGGTTTTCTACCCATAGAATATTCAATATCTATGTAAAAATCATCTAATATCTTAAAACTATTATGAACCCATGCAATTTCATTGGTATCATGCACCTAGGTATCTATACCAAAGGTTTATTTTTTTTCTACATTAAATAATTAAATTTTGGTATAATAGCCTTGATCTCATATATCCTGAGGCCCCCTGAGAAGAGTATAGAATTCATCTAATCCATGAGTATCATATTTAAGGCTATATTTACTTCTATATGACATAGAGTCATACCAAAGTATAAATTTGAATCAACTATGATAGATATGTTATTCCCTATTACCTTGTCATATATTCTTGTTGTAGACTATGTTCCTTTAAAATAAAATTGTTCCATCCTACCGAATTGTGTTTAGGTCATCAAATTACAGTAAAATATCATTCTATCCTCACCATGAAAATTTTCTCTATTTTTATTGGAAATACGAGGATCCTTTCCAATCATATCATCTTCATGAACATAATTTGAATATTTTTAAATCAAAATACCCTTTATAATAGACATGGATATAATTCCATAAAATGTCCTAATATGTTACAGTATGAATAAAACACACACATGGATTCAAAATACATAGTCTAAAAAACGCTCTAACCACTATCCACACAGATTCAATCAGGTCCTTGTATATATCTACCAAAACATAGATATATAGTTCAATAAGATGAAACAATACCATTAAACTATAATAAAATATGAGAAAGATTAATATTTTAATAAATATTTTTAAAAATTTAGTGTTTTTAAAATGTTATAGGAAAACCTAGGATTCTTAACCACACCACTATATAGGATGGATCCCATTACATGCATAATGAATAAGTCCAAGTAAGTAAAGAATGTTTAACAACATTGACCAGTTTAAGACCTTGATACAATGTAAAAGAAATATCATCTTCTAACACGAGTCAATTGAGAATTTCAGGGTGGTAAAATAACCATAATCTATTTAAATACTTTAATAATCATTTTTGATCGATGGATATATCAAAAAATTAAATGTTGGGAATATCCATCAAGAATTTATAACCAATGAAAATATCATTGACTGATGACGCCTAAGTAAATTCATTGAGATTAAATGGTAGTTTTAAAACTCCTAAGTAATATAAAAGTGAATTATAGAAGGCTTTGATATGAGTAATGGTCGAAAAAGAGGTTGAGTTTTTATATGGCAAGAAAGAAGAATTTAATGAAGAAATGATTAATCCATATCACCATTATAAAGGGATATGCCTTAAATAATCCTTCATTTCCACCACCTATGGTGTTCTAAAAATGAAATAAAATTTTATGGAGAGAAAAAAATTGAGTAACTATGTTTCGACTCACCTAGTAAAGAAGTGGTTTATTAAGTAAGATGTTCCAAGAAATATATCTCATAGGTAGAATTTCATGGGATATGTTGAAGAGTTTTTAATAGATAAGAATCTAATATATCTAATATCAAATAATTCTAAACCAACTGTTTATAATTGATGATTTATGGTTATATATAATGGATTTTTATAATATATGATTTATTATATAAATATATTATAATGGAGTCATCTTAGTAAAGAATTAACATTGATTAATAGCAGCATTGTTATAGTTATCTGGTGTTCTTGACTGAAATGGGAAATCATATCTATAAAAATTTTAACTAGATTCCCTCGATCTCTAATTTTTTATATTGAAATGTTATTTATTATAGACTGGGTAACTGTGTTAACTAATTTATTTTGAATTATATAGAATAGTTTAATACCATGATTAGAAAAGTTATATGTGGATGAATTAGTGTGAATATATGGTTCCCCACTGATAATAATATTTTCCTGAGATGTTTAACTCACTTATTCATAGATATATGGTTAAATAAAATTAATAATAAATACATTAATGATATATAATGGTCTTTTGTTATGTATTTTAATCGGAATTGGATGAAATATTTGTCTCTGAAAGTGTTATCATATAATAACAACTCTTAGTAATCCATTTTTTTTAAAAAAATTGAGAAATTAATTTGTTTAAATTGTCAACTTCCCTTGACCTAGGTTGACATCAGCGAGTCATCTATTATTGGACTAAAATTAATGAATATTAATATTTAGATAACAATAATGATTTGGGTTCAAATGAAAGTAGACCTGATTATATATAATTCCAATAAACATAGAAGGAAAAGTCCCTTGAAATTTGTGGTTAATGAATATTTATTTTATGAGTATCTTTCCAATGATTGAAATGAATGGTTTCACAAGGTATTACATTTTCACTATAGTTTATTAGACCATTAATAGTTTTAAAAGGATATCAGTTAACCCACTAATCCTATTTTAATTCTCCCTTAACTGAATCAAATTCATAATATATTCAAATTTTCTTCGTATGGAAAATAAATTCTTGACTCCTCTCACAATATTTACTGGGGGATGTTTTATGGAAGCAAGATGTGTTTTTTTGGAATAACCTATAGATATTTATGATTTATGTGAATAAACTATTCTTGGTCATGTAATTCCTTTAGTCTAGGTCTTATATAGTAATTTAATTATAAATTAACTTTCATGGGAATGTGAATCCCATATGTGAACTTAGTAATATAATGAAATTTAATTTTTTTTTCCTTTAGAATAGTAATTAATTAAATATAATGATGGAATTCAACCTATTTGAATTCTTTCATTTTTATTTTTCTGTTATGGTTAAGGGAAAAATATTTCAAGGATAAATAGTTTTGAAGTCGTATATATTGTATGTACGAGAAAATATTATATTTGGATGTGTGAGAAATGTTGATTTCATTGACTATGAAAGGTAAATTTATCTTTTTATTCAAAATTTATCAATTTTTTGATCATTCCATCATATTAAATATTCATATTTTATTATTTTATTTAATTTGGGGGACTTTATTCAGTTTTTTAAATTTTTATGATTACTTGGTTTTTATAAAACATGTTATTTTAAATTATTTCTAACGTAATCATTTTTTAGACTATTTTATAAATGGTTTTTAGTATGTGAGATATTTGTAGCCTATAATTGAAATGGGATATTATATTATATAAATTAAAACATTTTACATATATTTAATTTAATTATAAAATATTTGAAAAGTAACAATTACTGTTCTTTTAATGGTGATTATTATATTAAAATAGAAGGGATATGTGATAGGGAACAAAAAGTGGGAGTTATATAATTGAAATGGTTTGGGGAAATAAAAGTTTGATAACATATACTTATCTTTGTAAAAAAGTAAATTTCTTTCCCCATTATTACTTTTCTTCTATTCACTCTAAGTAGTGATCCATTTTGTGTTTCAGTTTTAGGGTACATTCTATAGTTATAACGAACAAAAATAGGCAAAATATTGGTGGTGACTATATAAAGAATCGAGACATTATTTTATTAAGGAATTTAGGTAGTTGACTTTACAAAAATGATCATGTTATTTAGAACCTATAGACTTAGTATTAATTTAATATTTATGGATTAATATATTAATATTATAATAATAAGAAAAAAATTGGTGAAAATTTATTTTATGATTTAATTTTTAAATTCAAAAAAATATAATTTTTGAGTACATTAATCAAAAAAACATAGTATAAACACTATTTAATTGGTAAATTAAATGAATATAATGTTATTTAAAAATATTATAAACCCTTGGAATCACAAACTGGTAATTCTAGTGTCTATTATTTAAGAGTGAACACGTAAACATAATTATTATAATGACTACTATTATAGTATATTGATATTGATTACTTAGTAATATTTATTAATGTCCCCATAATGAAACATAGATATGCATTAGTGAAAATGCATAAAATCACTTTGGTGGTGAAATTTTTGAATTTATAATTTTTTACATGGATTCTACCAATTTATATTGTTCTTCATACTATAATTTAGTTGAAACAAGGTTTGGGTATTATGCCATATGGGGTGGTGTTAAATTCTAGATGGGTATGTCCCCTTTAATCAGTCGTGTGAAATATTACACAGGGGTCATACCCACTTTTATGTTGTTTAGCTATCACCTAACTATTGTGTGGTAATTATGGATTATATTAGAAGATGTTAAAAAGCTATTATACTATACACTCAAATTTAGGGTAATCATCAATAGTGCTTTATATGGATCTATAATAGTTATAGTTGGGAAATACTAAAATAATAAATGATATTGATATATACATTTAATATGAATTATTTTTTTAGATGTGTTCGTTTAAAACTGTGTAATTTTCTATAGTGTTTCTTTTTAATTATGAGTTATATACAATTAAATTCATTTGTAACTTATTTGACTTGAAACTAAATCTGATCTTATGAATTTTCCATATTAATTTCTGGGCGATCAATGAGTTTATTAACTATGAAATTAGACAATGTGTTTTGGAAAATTATAATTAAGGAATTTATTTAATTATAGGTGATCATAAATGTTCTAGTTATTGATTATTAATGGTTCCTAGTGTATATATTTATAGTGAATTGAAAATGGTTCCTTTGGGTATTTAATGATGTAGTTATTCTATGTACAAATCAAAAAATGTTTCATAAAGGGGGAGGTAAGTACTTATTAATAAAAACATGAAATTAAGATTAGATTTAGGTTAACATCTTATATGAATATGTCATTTGATTTGTAATGATAATTCTCTATCCACTATGTTACCACAAACTGAGTTATAATAAGTAGTTGGACTAACATCCACTGGATATGTATGTTTATGGATAGATGAATAGTATTTTTCTATTTAATCTCACCAATTTCTATATTTAAGAAAATATAAATAATACATCACAAGTTAGTAGTTACAATGTGATTGCAGATGAGATTTGATATTTAGGAGACGATAATATTAAATTTTTATTAGTGCGAGTTATATTTATTTACTATACATTATAGATGAGGGAGATTACTCTGATATTGGATAGTTCATGGAAACTCAATCATTATTTATTTTTCTTATCTTTTTCATTCATAAATTATTTAGTATTTACTTTAATAATTGAAACATGATGATATGAGGGATGGCATTACTAAGTATAATATACCACAAACTACTCCATATATACTATTTTTTGAACACCAAGAGCTTACCTGTGGTTTTTTGGGGAAATTATCTTCAGTTTATAGAGATTTCATGTTTGGTGAAGTTAACTAAAATTTTTAATTAATTGTATTTTAATTATTTTGTTTTATATATTATGAACCATTTTATCCGAGGTTTTTACATTTATATCAAATATTTATGTATTTTTTATTTAAATTTCATATTATTTAAGTTACCTAGATATTTGTAGTTTTCATTTATAGTGGGAAATGAAAACCATTAATTTATGTATGATACTCACAATTATTGAAATAAAACTGTACCATACTTTAGGGGAGATTGGGAAGTCATGAGTTGACCTCTTTATCAAGATTGGTGGTCTTAGTGGGATAGAGTCACCACACATGTATTATTAGTATGTCACTCAAATCGGAAAACTATATCCCTCTATTTTTCTTTATCCCCTTCATTTACTAAAAGATATTTCATCATAACATGGTAATGAGGATGTTTTATAATATTTTATTTTGATTCCATTTCTAGTTGATACACTATGGAGCCCATAATTGGTTTTTTTCTAAAGTATAAACAAAAAAATTAATTAATTAATTAATGTTTCATAACCAAGCCATATGTTTTTAATTTATAAAATATTTTACAGTGACTACTATTACTATTTTATAGGGAAAAAATCGAGCAACATAATCCACCAAGTTAAATTTTTCTAGGATCTCGTTCCTCCAAAATGGTTGGCGAACATTTTCATGTCCCATTTATAGTGTATGGTTTAACATCCCTTAAATTTATTATATATTTCTCTTTAGTGAAATAATTTGTGTTTTATAGCATGTGATATATGAAAGAAAATAAAATTTAAAACATAGTTATTTAATTATGGTGTAATGTAAAAAATGTGAAATAGTAATTCATAACTAAAATAAATACAGTTATTAATATTCAAAATGTAATTTTACAAGTTGTAAATAATAATACTACAATGTATAAATAATCATCATAAAAATTTACCAAAAAGGCCATCTAAATTATAATAAATATAGAAAAATGGGAATCATTAATGATATTATGAATAACATGAAAATAAAATTAGGTAATTGGATTTTGATTTTACAGAATTATGAAGGCTATATATTATAATGTAATAAGTTCATTTGTTATATGGTTTTCTGTTTTATGGTAGTTTGTTATATGGTTTTAATATATGTGAATATTTTATATACATAAATAAAAATTTACTAATTTTAATTGATAAATATATTTAACGTATTACAAAATATTAAATTAATCTGTAATAATTTTTTATTTCATTTACTATAATGGTAATAATGTATTTGTTAATTTTTTTATTTATAATAAATTCCTATTATTATAAGTTGTATATATTCTATTTCATTTGATAATCATTTTATTTAATTATATTTATAAATTTATTGAATTATTTTAAAACCAATGGATTTATAATGAAGAATGAATTGATATTGAAAAAATAAAATCAATAAATCATTTAATCTTAAAAGGGACATTTTTTAAAATATTTCTTTCGTGGTATATTTATGTTTATTTCATGATAAATTAAATTGAACACTTTTATAGAATGATTATGTTTCAATTTATTATTTAAATACTAATGATATTTTATCAATCATGTGAAAAATAGAAATTAATTCAGAATAATGATAAGAACATTAAATGGAAAAAACTGATGTTTTTCTATAAAAATATATTTTTCCTATATATATTTTTCTAAATATAATTTTGAATTTATCGTATATAGAATATTAATTATATTAAATAGATTAAAATATTGAATTATAATTTTTCTATTAAGAAAAATATTTAATATTATATATTATGTTAGAAATATTTATCATGGTCAATTATAAAATGATGTTAGAAGTTGAAAAAATTTGAAAATTAACACTAATAAAATTTTAAACAATTAATTAAATATGTCAATATTAAATATTTCCTTTAATTGGTGTGCGGATAAATCTTAAAATTCACATAATCATTTCCCTCCCAAACATACCTAAATAAAAACACATTTCATCTATAATGTTCTCCTAACACATCTTTACAGAGAAAATTCCAACATTTTTCTTCTAAAATGAGTCCTCCCATAAAAATCCATACCATATTTATATATACATTTTCAATTTAATAAATATAATATTTCTATATCATAGTGTACTATTACACAATTGTTATAGTTTTCCCCTAGAAGGATTCTTAAATCCTTTATTCTGATGCAACCCATAATGATAAAAAGTGATGCCATATAAGCTCTAAAAATTTCAATTATTTCTCATATAATCTCTTTTTAAATATAACTATCTTCCTTATTGATGACTTACTGACATAATTACACTTCTATTAAACTCATTTGACTATTATAAAACTCTATAATCTTATTTAATCATTAGTATGTTATGTTTTTAGGTTTTTTGATGACCTACATGAACGATGTTATACCAACACCATCATTTTCATAAAAAATTAGTATACAGAAATTAACATAGGAAACATATGATATTAATTATTAAATCAAGTTATGGATATTATTTTGAAATTTTTTCATAAATATTAATGGTCATTATAACACAACTCATTGTTATTGATAAATCACCCTGGACATGCTCATTTTGAATTCAATTTTCTTAAACCATACCCATTCACATAATGAAATTGTTATGGTAATTTCTAAATAATTTTGATAAAACAAATCCAATAATTTACATAACATGAGAATTATAAAAATTTTATTATAGGGTGAGGATTGATATTTCCATTAGGAGAATTTAAGGTAAAATACAATAAAAAACACTTGATTATAAAAAAACTATACCTAACTAATATATATCAATAATAAATGAATGCAATTTTATTTTATAAAAGTTAATAGATATGAATAATTTTTATTAGAATTTATTTTTTTTATGTTTATTATATTAGTGGGTAAAATCATTTTTTTAATTAGGAGTAAATGTAAGGTTTTGTTATCAATCCCCAGGTTCTTATCGAAATTTCTTATGTAGGAAGTTTTATTTTTAGAAATTGTTTGTAATTTCTCTTTAAATATGAATTTTTGTTATAATAATGTATTTATTTGTTGTTTTTACATGCCACCCTACCATTTTAAATCCTGTTGGTTTGAAATTAAATAGAAATTATTCTTTTAATTGGGATATGACTTATCTTTTACATTCAATTATAATAATTCTCTTCTAGGTTAATTTTTTTTATAGATTTTCATGACAATTATTATATTATTTATTAATTCCACTCTCCAGATATATTTTATTTTTATTAAAGAAGTGTAAATAAAACCTTTACACTATCTCCACTAAATCAACATAATTAATTTTATGATGAAGATTATTCCAATTTTTTTTTAAAACAACTCGATTAATGTTTTCTTAAATCAATGATGTTTTGTTGAATTTTTATCCATTCTTTTTTTATCAAAGTATTTTCTCAAAATAATTTACTAAAATTATTATGGTGATAAAATAAGAAGGATTATTTAATTTTAATATATAAAATTTATCATCCTCCTATAAATATTTATCATCAATATATTTTTAATAATATATAATGTTTCCCATGAATCACTGAGTATATGTTTTTGTGATGTAATCCATCTTTATCTTTGTATGGATTGGGATTATTTCTTGTTGAAATCATAATTAATCACATTTCACTATAAAATATTAGTTATGTTATAGTGGGTTTATGAATGTTATTATGTTCATATAGGAAAAAATGGATATAATTATGTGATAAATTTACCAAGAATAATATGTCACTACCATTAATTGGGAAATAATTTATGATATAAAAATAAAATGTAAGGGATTAGGGAATAAAAATTCCATTATATTTATTGTAATTTGGAGTGATCCCAATCCACTCTATTATTAGACTCTATACACTACGTTATTATTTTAATAAAAGTGGTCCATAACAAAATAAATGATTTCATATGATTATGTTTTTCCATATTTATTTTCTATTCAACATTAATATGTTATTTTTATATGGATCATGATTATTCTCTCAATTTTATAAATTCATATGATAAATTTGTATGGTATAAAAAAAATTCTTATATAATGAATCATGTTTTATAATAAATATTTATGTTTATGTGATTTTTATATGTCAAGATCATATACATTCATTATGTTCTCATACTGACATGTTTATTTTACTCCCAATTATGATATTGTTAATATTAACTAATTATAAAATTCTATATTATCTATTTCCCATTACTGAGTGTCTTAGCCCACTAGTTTTAAAATATTCAAATCCCTATGTTATTTAAAATATTATAATAATTTTATATTTATAAAGGGGACTAAATATGTTTATATTATAGGGAAATATTCATTGGTTTGTGAAATTCTTTATTTTTATATCTAATATCCAAATACATTAACCCTATATGTATTTAGTGTGTGATTTATAGAGATATATAATGATTATTTAGGTGTAATATTGTATTATATAGTCCTGTTAGGGTTGGGTAATCTTGATTCGTATCAGATAATAAATTGGATTATTTTTGGGATTGAGTTTTCAAGAATAAGAGGTTAAAACCTAAAGAAATCATGGTGGAACATAGAATGAGTATCATATGGTATACCATGATTGATATTTGTTTGACTTGGAATATCATTAAATCAAATTAATTTTTAAAAAATTATGGAGTGTTAGGATTGATTTTTATTTTTATATTTTTTTACTATGCATATTATTTTTATTACTAATTCTAACTATTTCAATTTTTTTCAAATGATTAGAACCATGATAAATTGGATAAATATACATTTTTATCCCTTTATTAAATATATATATCTCATTTAATAAATTATTTAAATATTAAATATTTTCATGTTTTATAAGTTCATTATTTTACATCCCAAAAAACTATATATTGAATTATCTGTGCACACTACCGATTTTGTGATGATTTTATCCCAAGTCTACAACACTTGTCTATTTTTTTGTTTTTAGAAGTTTATTTATGCAATAGTTTTTTATTCACCATTTGGTTCAATTGGAAGTTATATTTAACAGGTATTGGGTCTATCAGTATATATCCCATATCACTTTCAGAGATAGGTAAGCCACAATTAATATATCAAATAAACCGAAAATCATCTATTAGTTCAAGCCTTACAATAAACTCTCAAGGGAAATTACTTCCATTATACGGAGGTCAAAACCCAATAAATGGGGTTATTTAGATCAAATTCTTGGGTAGAAAAATAATATTTCATATTTGATTATTAGATAACACTATTTTTATGTATTTACAAAATAGGTTCCTAGTCTTCCCCCAAAACATGAGGTTGATTTTTCCATTAAACGGATACATGGTGATACTCCAAATCATTAAAGTGTCAGTTATAGAAACATATTTTATCAATATTAGGTCATGTAATCATATTTAATTTCATATATGTGGTTTTTCAAAATATGTAGGTGATTGATGAATATATTAGTCCAACCACTATTGTAGGTATCCATAGTTTTCATAAAATATATAAACATTATCTATCAAAACTCGTGTCTTTATGACACATTAATTCATGATTCATTAAATAAGAATCCACATAATACATACTAAAATATTTAGAGGTATAGTGTCTTTTTTAATTAGTTACATATAATAACATCGTGAACATGTGATACACCAACAACATTGAAAACATTCATTACATGATTTTAGAAATCACAAGTCCACTAAAAATGAAAGGGATAACATGTGGGCATACATAATAAAGGGGTGATCTATAAATCATAGTAAGGTAATTTAAAATAATAAAAATAATATAATGAAAGTATGAAAAGTTAAATAATAGGAATTTAAATATAACATAATGGGGTGAGGATAATAAATATGAATAATATGAAATGATATAGTATGGTAGCATAAAGGTAACATGGAATTTTAGAAACAACTTTAAGTATGGAATAATAAACATAGGTCAAGGCTAAAAAGAAAAAAAATCATAAAATGGTGAAATAAGTATAATTATGGATATTGTTTACTACCTAATCCAATGAATAACTTTTCATGAGATTAAAAAAATTTCCGATTTTTTGGAGGGATATATAATTTCAGGCACACCTATTATCTTTATATGATGTACGTTAATAATAGTTCCAAATAGATATTTCAATATATGATCATATTTCAAAAAAATTACTTACATGATCAAGGTGTTTTGAATAAATACATGGAATTCACAAATAAAATAAGTATAGGTATGAATATGTGAATACCATTGAGTGGAAATAACAATGGTATTCACAATATATATTTTTGGCATGGAAAACCACAGTGAAATTTTTGCAGCATAACAACTGTAATTAAAGATTCATAAAATGGTTTAATTAGAGTTAAATGGGTATATAATAATATAGAAATAAAATTTAAATTAATATGTATGTGTTATAACATATCCCAACATTATTAATTTTGAAATCAAATTCATAAAGTGAATAATATTCTTGAGTAATGAAAAAAAGGAAAAGATAACCTATTGAATATCGGCATAGAAACAGATTGGAAAATGATATAATGAGATAGAATGAATTGTATGTAATTAAGAGAAAATAAATTTTAATGTAAATGTACGTTTATAAATTCATTAAACTATATAACAGGGTGTTTAAAAAGGATAGTTTCAAAAAAAGGTGGATAAATTTAAAAGAAGATAAGATTGTCCATTACTTTTGGTACAAAAAATCGAAGGAAAATTTTTCTAGCATAATAGGTGTAAATAATGGTTCATGGGAGGTTTTAACGAGAATGAAAGGGTCATATAATAAAATTAACATAAATATTTAATTAATTTTATTTTAGAAAAAAAACACCCTAATAAGAACAAAATAAATTTAAGAGGCATAATGTTAAAGAGGTGCATGAATAAAAACAAAAGAGGGGGATCCCTTACCTTGAGAGGCTGATTACAGATGATTAGGAGGATATTATTGAGAGTTTTAGGGAACCTTGAGAGGAATATAAAGATTTTAGGGAAGAGTAGTGAAGTGATAGAATGTTATTGAATGAATAGTAATGGTATCTTGGTTGGGTTTGTATAGGAAAAGAGTGGGGAGTTCTTTATTATTTCCCAAACATAGGTTTTGGACTCTATACAATAATTTAATAAAAAACCCAAAACATACCATGTTTTGTCCGAATATTTCCACAAAAAATGAGTGGTTATAATTATTTTTTATGTTATAGGTCCAGACTAATTAAAATATAACCATTGGTGATGTGGAAGTGGGCTATGTTTAAATTTAATTGATTTTAAAATATTATAATATAATATAAGTTTTCAAGGGTTCATAAATGATTTAAAAAATAAATTATAAACTTTAAAACATATTATTTTAAATGTTAAATGTATATTTTTTAATTGATAACCTTATATCATTTAAAACATGACTTTTGGTTCATTATGATGTCATAATAAACACTGTATATTTATACTGTATCTATTTTTCATAGAAAATTAAATTATGTTAGAAAATTATAAAATAATTCAACATTGGATAATTTTTATTTCATTTTTTAAAAAATATTATTTAATTTATATAAATAATTTTCAAAATATTTCATTTTTCACATTTAAAACAAGAATATACCATTATTGAGAAATGATTCTTTTTTCGACAATAATAGTTTTTGAGCACTTATAATAAGTACATTTGACTTGATAAAAATAATATTTTCATTTTATTTTAATATATAAAACCTAAAAATTATATATAATAAAAAATATCACTTATTTTAAAAATAATTGAATTAACAAAAAAATGTGTATTTATTAAAACTATATATTATCCCATTGACAATTTATATTTTAACGCTTCTGAAATCTATTTTTATTCAAATTATTTTTTAATAATTTATAAAGTAACAAAAAATATACTAATTAATCTATTTAAATTAAAATATTAATATTAATACCATGGGGTTACTTTATTTATAGTTCTTTTTAAATTATTTTTACCATTAATGAACATATTTTTCTTTTACTATGATAATAAAAATTTACTTCTAATACTATTCATCTGGTTCAAAAATTAAATTGTCCTTAATAAATTATTTTAATTATGATGATTCCTAATATGAAATTCATTTTTTAAAATCAATTTAGAAATGTGAAATATTTAAATTAAAATAAATCCTATATGTGTAATGGAAATGAGTTTTCTGGAATAAGAATTTTTCAAGGAAAAGATGATTTTACTTTAACTCTGTAACTATTAGTCATCATTATATGAAATTAAATTAATAAATATAGATATATAATATATAAATTTAATTTAAATCGTTCATTTTTATGAACTATTTTAATTATTTATAATATATTAATGTTATTAATTTTAAAAAGAATTTAGGAAAATGTGTTTTTATGCCTAAAAATTAAATATGCTAAAATGAAATATAAATATGATTTAAATGACGTTAAATGGTAATATATAACACAAGAATAATTATTCAAAAATCTAATTCAAATTAATAATACAATTTATATTTTAAATTACTTAATTTATCAAAAGAAACAACACTTTTACAAAAATATAAATATTTTTCACTATTTATAAAAAATTCAATATTTTATAAAAAATACTAAAATTTCAACATATGTATATCATGATATCATGACCTAAAAATGAAGTTCTATTTTATAATATCATTTTTTAATGTTTTATAATATAATTATAATATTTTTTTATGAAATAAATTTAAAATCATTTAGGAAGAAAACATATTATAAAGAACTAAATCCATTACCCCAAATTGAGTGATTATTTAGTAATAATTTTTTAATATATTTTTGTTGAGAAAAATATATATATTTCTTAATTTTTTTCATCCAATTCAGAAATGAATATTTAATGTCTATTTTACAATTGTAATGTATACATAGTCATGGTATGTTTGGGTTCATATTAGTTTATCACATTCGATATTGAAAATATTTTTATATTTAAAAACATGGGGAGTTACATTCATCCCAATTTAATAAAATGTATCCTAGAAATTTAAAATTGATATTGATTATAAATGTTTTTTTAAAAAAATTCATATTATTTAAAACCCACATCACAAAAAGTGTTAGTAAAACATTAACTTGAAATGGTTCAAATGGAAGTTTGAAGGTCATAACATAATTAGGTTTACAAGTAGGAGAACATTAGTTGGTTGTGAAAATATAGACATGTAAAAAATAATAATTCCCATAAAGTAATAGAGAATTCAAAATAAGATGTTTAAGAGATATTCAACTACCACTAAAAAATATAAATTTGACGGGTGAAAATATCATCAATTCATAATATGACAACATTTTTGTTTCACAAATATGTTCTTATTCTTATGTAATGATTTTATCATATAGACTATGAACATAAGGAAATATGATTTCTTAAAAAAAATAATTTCTTCATATAATAAATTTCAAATTCAATATCATCATTTTCTTCAAACCATGTGAAATCAAGTTGAATGTTTTAAGCCTAAAACATTAGAATACGCTTCTATCAGATCACATAATCCATCATTGAATAATAAGATATTACTCATATATTTATCAAATCCAAATTGGTTATCATAAATAAGATAATAATGAAAATTAATAAATCAGGAAATGTTAATCTAAAAAATTAAACAAATCCCCAGTAGTTTATCATAAATTATTCATTAAATAAGTACTATTATATCCTCAATAACACAAATGAACTTAATATTAATTAATGTCTTAACCTCAATGTTTTTGTCGTACCCTAAATCTTAAACCTCCAAAATTTAAGAGAATTCTTCTCAAAAAACTATTTATATTAATATTAATGTGTATATATACCTAAAAACAAATAAAAATCTCTAGAAAAATCATTAATCACCTTAAAATAAAAATATGATATTGTAATATGATTTCCCAAAATAAAATTAATCATGATAAAAAAACATCACACAAATATTCAAAAGTAGTATCATTACATTTAATGATTAGACATAGAAATATCATCCCAACAATATTTAGGTTTACCCAACATCAAAAACATATTAAGGTTAATCAAACATAAATCATGTGTTTTCTAAAATTCGAATTTATCATTCAATCACTTTTACAATTCATCGATATTATTAAAAAAATATTTCAAATCACTAATGAAAAGGTACTGTGGAGAAATCCTAAAATGTTTCATGATTATTATACCCATAATTTCATATATATTCCAATTATTCAAAGTAAATCTAAAATAAAAACACATAAATACTTTAATCCATACATATCAATGATTTCCATATCATAGGTATGCAGTCCTATATTTAACCATTGGATTGGGTAATTGACCTATAACATTGTGTAGTGTGCACACATAGAGACTCTGTGATGATGTGGTTTTGACCACTCGTGTGGGTAGAGGTCCCCATTAGATGCGATTTAGGTACTATTGGTTTGGGGGTGCTTTCCGTAGGAAACCATGTGGAAGGTGAGGAGCCTTTAGGAGATAGCATTGAGGGTATCTGGTTGGGGGTAGAGTCTTGCCTTTATTTTAGGACATACATTGTTGTATCTATAGTTACATTTTTGGAGGGAAGAAATCGTTGTCCCTCCAGTTACTTATTTGATGACAGGTATCAATGTTACTCTGAGTCACTACTTCTTGGGTGTACCTTCAGGAAGTCGGTACATGAGACACGTGGTCTCAGGGAGGGACATGGTTCCAAGCTACATGATAGAGATTCTAGTGTTGGAAGAAGCCGGTGACACAACATGGTGGATTTTGATCCCCAGTGGAGTTTGTGTTATTTGTGCATCGTACAGTTTACCGGGTTCTTTATAAATGCATGCCTACTTAAACACTTATATTATGTATGCACCATTGGGTGGTATTCTACTGAGATTCGTCTCCGCCCATGAACGGGCACATTGGGATGCATGTTGAATTTATGGAATTACATATATGAAGGAGGTTAACTTCAAGATCTAGATTACTTTAGAAATTTCACGGAGATGGTATGGACCTTGAGGTCTTTCCTAGCTTGATTTTACTTTGTTTTTATTTTATTTTCTATATCATTATGCTTACTTGTTTTTTTCTACTATTGGTTTTCCATTAGTGACACTTTTTATATATTGAATTTCAATAGACTCATGCTTGGTTCATTTAGTTGTTACAAGTGGTGTTCAACAAGCTGTTCTGTTTAGTTACGTTTCGGTAGTTAATATTCATTGCTTCCGCTGTTTATTGATACTCATTGTTCTTCTGCTATGCGGGTTTGGTTTGAGTCTACTGAGCAGTTTATTTCCTTTTTATGCTATATTTTATTGTTTAGTCCAGTACCAATATTTTCCTATGAGAGTGTATAGCCTCCCCACTATACCTATCAGACCCTCGATACTTGTTGACAGCCTTGGGCATTTGAGGAGGTTCCCTAAGGTAGTAACAACCGACCCATTTAGCATTTTTTGGGGTGGCTGTTCAGGTCTGGGATTTTAAAAAGTGGTATCAGAGGATTTGTTGACATGGATGTAGTTCTAGGGTCTTTCTGAATACTAATGATATTGATACTTCTGTTTTATTTCAAATAGTTTTACTATTTTGAAAATTGTAGACTGGAGATAGGTTGTAACTTGAACGAGGTTTCGAGCTTGTGCTTGGGTTCCGGAAGCCCCAGGTATAAGTGACAGACCTGAATTCATTGGGTGGGAATTACAATTTTTATTTTTCTCAGATTTTAGTTTATATGATTTCCACCTCAGTGGCTCACTTTGTGTGTGATGTTATTGATTGTGATATGTAACCGTTAACCCGGTGCGGTACGGGAGAATTGAACCATGGCCCGGAATGGAAAGGATTTTTTCTTGGATTTTGATAGGAACATTTTAGGGTATTTCAATTTCATAACTGGACATATTCTTTGTGAAGTGATAATTCCATGTGAATAATATCAACTTCCATGCATTATATATATTTTTTGAAATGTGAATAGGTGAAATCCCTGATAAAATTTATTGTTTATTGCAATGTGTTATGCAATGATTTATATATTTGTATAATTGCATGTGGCTGAATATTTGGGTCTGGCTCTTGTACGAATAGGCAGGTTCTAGGGATGAGGTGATTTTGATCATCGGGATTGGCTGACTCTGTCGTCGGTTTAAGGAAACATTGGTTGTCATAACGGGCATGGCTCGAGGTACTTTTGATACTTGACTCTGTTGCGGGGTGGGTATGGTGGCCATGAGGCCAAGATTCCATGGGAATGGGTTGCGGAGGGGTAGATTAAGGGTAGTAGTTATGATGTTTTTACTACTTTTCTTATATGCGTGAATATATTGTTATATATATGTTTGTGTGTCTAAATATTTATGGTATTCAGTGGGTCCCTCTTATACTTATCGATGGAGTGTTAGGAGGGTGGTGATACATTTCTGTAGGTACAGGAATAAGTTCAGTATTCGGTGTAGGTAGAGCATGAGCCGCAGGTACAAGCTTAAGAACAAGATCAGGTTAGGAATCAAGTGTAGAGAGGGAAGAAACTGAGTTTGGCATCGTTTGCACCATGGCTCGATGAGTATCTTCGAGATAGCCTGGTACGCATATTGCATGGGATCAAATGAGCTGCATAGGGTATAGAGACATATATGGCATATATGACTTGACAGATCTAGTTGCAACATCTGTAATTTTTTCAGGGCGACGGTGGTCCACATGCAAATGATAACAGGATAGAGAGAATGAAGATGATCTTGGAGCAGCTCGAGACGCCTCCGGGGCGGAGTGTCAAGCTGGCGACGTACATGCTATGGGGACCGAAAAATCATTCGTGGGATGTGCCGGTTTAGGCTCGCAGGCAAGAAGGTATAACATGGAAGGAAAATGAGGATATGTTCATTGATAAATTTTTCCTAGAGACACTGAGGGAAGAGAGGGCTTAAGAGTTATTGAGCCTTCAGCCAAGAGACATGTTTGTCAGAAACTATGCAGTAATTTTCACCAAGTTGTATCCCTTTGTACCTGGTATGGTAAGTGATAACTAGGCAGAGATGAGGTGCTTTGAGGATGGATTACGACATGCCATTCAGATCCAGGTAAATATCTTCTTGCTGGGTTCTTTCTCAGAGGCGGTAAATCAGGAACTCATAGAGGAGGGAAAATAGATTGATGGCCCCAGGTTTGCCTGGGGAAAGCTTCAGGTGATGGTTCAGACAACAGAAAGAGAAAATGGGATGCGTTCCAGTAGGGCAGTCGGACCAAGGACATAGCGAGACCACCTCGTTGTAGTTCTTCACTGTTTCTATTTCAGTGCGGACAACCACGACATGTTCGAACTTAGAGAGATATGCCTATAATGGAGTGCCATGCATGTGTACAGTTTGGGAATCATGAGAGGTTCTACAGGCATCCTTCTTAGATAGTAGACAATCAGTGTCCAAGACAGATAGTGACATCTAGAGTTGGTTTAGGTTTGGTACCAGGAGAGGGTAGATGAGTTTCAACTACACATGGAGGAAATAGTAGAGACAGTGTCAACGAGCTGAGGGGTCAATGACTGGTTACTGGAGTGGCACTGCAGTGAGGTCTGGCCTTAGGTAGCCATACTTCAAGTAAGGTGCACGCCGTGGAGATTCCAGGGGCTCATTAGGCTGGCTCACTGATGGCAGTTAGAGGTACATTGTGATTTTTTCCGTGAATTCCTGTTTACTATTTGATATAACCTATTGAGGCATGTACATTTTGAGTGCATGAGGTGCACAAGACATATGAGGAATGACTAGATGCTGGTCAGTGGTATTGGAACTGTATTTGGTGCGTGATATATATATATATATAAATATATTTATGTATGTATGATGTGCCTTGGGAAATAGGGAATCGGGGATGCGAGTTACTTGAGATGTCATGGGAATCGGGGCATCGAGGATGCGGGTTACTTGAGGTACATGGTATCTTGTTTTATTTTGAGGATCCATGGGATTCAAGACCTCGTGGAGGTAGACATCGATGCAGTGAAGGATACGTTTGGGTGTTGGAAACGACACAAGATCACCAAGGAGGCGCAAGGGTGATGATGTGTCCCAAGAGGACCATGAGTCTGGAAATAGGTTAGTGAGCCCTTTATTTGTTGAGTTTTGTAGAGCTGAGACTGAGTTAAGAAATTCCTATGGAGGGAATCCCCTTAAATAATTTACCCAGAAACTTTGAGATCAGGGGATTTTGGGTTTCTTTGATCAGGGTGGAATGTTCGGGGCCATCTCCAGGTTTTTTTTTTCATTTCTAAGGGATGAGCTATGTTAAGGTGGGGAGATTGTAAGAACCTGGTATTTTGTAATTGGTAAAAATCCAGAACCAATTTGATTTTTTTGACTTGCTATGTGAAAATTGGGAAAATCTTGGAAGTTTTGAAAAATTTCAGACTACACACCGTGTACTCTAAAATACACAATGTGCTTGGGTTAGGAATGTACCATCCATGTAGTCACTGAGTACATGTTGTGGGATGACAGTGTTGGAATTTCATACTACACAACGTGTAGTATTGCTCGACATGTAGTGTATCCTTCTTTATCCCTACCGGTTGAGTTTAAGACATTTTTTGACCCATGTGGCTCAAATCCTTGTGGATACCTCCTCTGAAGTCATAGTACAGACATGGAAACTACATGACATGTAATCCTTTATACACACTATGTATTTTTATTTTTATACACATAAATGAAAGAGTGTCGTATATTATTCTGGAAAACCTCTTTTTATTCCCCATCTTCAGAACAGTTCTGCTCCAAAAACCCAAAGAACATTCCTTTGCCTATAATCTTAATCCGAAATCTATTATTCAATTTGATGGTGGTTGCGGGATCACAATAGCAATGCTAAAACCACACGGCATGTTATATTCATGATCCTTTGAGCCACAAATCACAATTCCCATCTGAGTAGAATTAGTGAGGTTTAATGGAAACATAGATCTATAAAGATCATCTTTGAATTAGAGCTCGATATTAGGCGTGCCAATGTCTAAGAGTCTCAGGTAGGTGGTTCATACCTTCATTCGCGTCTTTTCATATTTTTGGGTGTAGCGACCTTTGGTGCGTTTTTAGGTATTTTGAGTGAGACCCTATTTTATCTTCTTATGCATATCAATAAAATTATAAGACCCGTTGGATGCCTTTGGGTATACCCTTTTACCATTTTTCATGAGCGAGGTCGGGTGAGGGGTTTTTGCTCAATGGGGCATATTGGATGGGGGATGCTAAAATGGTTATAGTTGAATTGTATGGTTTTAAACTGAAATGACTTGTAAAAGGATTTCATGATCTTAATTCTAGTATGGGACAACACCTGACATGTGGAATTAAACTGCTTAGTGTGTCTTGCATGTTTAATTTTTTTCATTGTGATTATATTTGTGATACATGTCATTGAACATGATGGTGTCATTTGGGTTGTGTTGGGCATGGCCAACTATTCTTGAGTGATGATGATCATATGTTGGGCTTGGCCCAGGGTACATTGGGTGGTTCTAACCATGGTATTGGAGATCATAGATATCTACATGAGGTAGTGTGACTGTCAGGTTGGGTATGGCCCGAGTTATTTCGATGGAAAGGCTGTCGGACTTGAGAGACATGGTTGTAGGGGCATGAGGTGTCAAATATGTTGTGGCTTGGGTACTATTTTGGTGATTACTGCTCACTTAAAACTTTGATTATTGTGCCCATAGTGAGATTCAGTGATGAGGTGGTTTTAACCACTCATGTGGTTAGAGTACCCCATTAGTTGTGGTTTAGGTACTATTGGTTTGGGGTGCCAGCCATAGGAATCCATATGGATGGTGAGGAGCCATCAAGGGATAGCATTGAGGCTATCTGGTTGGGGGCAGAGGCTCGCCGTTATTTGATGGAAGACATCGTTGTCCCTCCGGTAACCTCATTTTAGGGAAGACATCATGGTATCTCATGTTACTTATTTGTATAAATGTAGCAATCTTCCTTTGATTCACTAATTCATGGGAATTCCTTTTAGACGTCGGTACTAGAGACATGTGGTGTATTGGGGGAACATGGTGTCAGGATACAATATAGAGATTCTGGAGTTGGTCGAAGAATGTGATAGTCTATGGTGGCTGTTGAGCACCAGTGGTGTTTTTTTGAATCATACAATTTACTTGTTTCCTTATAATTTCATGCTTACTTGAACACTTATATTAGGTATGGACCATTGTGTAGTATCCAACTGATATTTCTCTCACACCATGCACGGGCCCTTTCGTATGCATGTAGATATTATAGATTTACGTGTAGGAAAGAGGTTATCTTCTGGAGTTGGATTGTTTTAGCAGTTTCATGGTGATGGTATGAACTATGAGCTCTTGGTTAGCTAGAGTTTACAATTTTTTCTTTCTGTCCTATATTAGTATGCTTTCTTGTTTTGTATCTACTATTGGTTAGCCATTGGAAACACTTTTTATTTATTAACATTCTATAGATGAATTCTTGGTTCATTTAGTACTTACAAGTAGTGTTCAACATGTTGTTCTATTTACGTCCACTGTTGTTGTTTATATTCATTGCTTATACTGTATATTTCTATTGATTGTGATTCTTCTATGAGGGTTTGGTTCGAGTCTTTTGAGTAGTTTATTTTCATTTAATTTTATATATTATTTCCCGAACCGATACCATTATTATCCTAGGAGAGGGTATATCCTCCCCACTATACCTATCAGACCCTCGCTGCTAGTCAGTATACTTCAGAGTTCGGGGAGGTGATCCTAAGGTTGTATCAATAGAACAGTTTTGCACTATTCGGGTGGTTATTTGTTTCCGGGTAGTTACCAGGTTGAATTATCATTTTACCCTACTCGTATCGAAATTGTAGAAAATCACTATGGATTTTGTTTTTGGTCTTTCAAACCCTTGTAATAGATATAGTTCCAATTTGGTTACAAATGATCACCATAAGAAGTCATAGTGGTTCATTTTTACACAAAATATTTCTCATTTTTTCAACATGAAAATATATACATCATTGAATTTTTAATAAATCGTGGAGTTCCAACATTAATTATATCTTTTTAAGATTCAATGTTTACATCAATTTTCTAATGAAGGATTAAATAATCATTTCATAAGGATCCCTACTTTAGAATAACTTATCCAACCAAGACATACAGTAAATTTATAATTTTTAGTAAGACATTGAAAAATATTCAAATATAATTATTAATTGATTTTAATGAATTATTTGATCAAAACATTCATCTGGTTGGGTTCTTATATAATGAATATTTCCACTCAAGAATCCAAATAAAACCACACATGACTCTGTGAGGGTAGAGTTGATGAAATATAACATAGTGGGATTTATTTAAAGATTAGAATCTATTGGGACCCAATATTCCTTAAAATAATTCAAAAAAGTGTAAAAATAGGAAATGATATGTTTAAGTAGAATAAATTCCAAAGAGCTATGTTGTTAAACATTAATGAGATTTGAACATTGAAATTGGAGAAACAAAATCATTTGAATATAAAAATTTAATTATATAATGATATTTTGTAAGAAGATAATTTTTTCCCTACATACATCCACACCTTTTAGATCCTTCATCATATAAGGAATTCTCATAATCACTTAGTGCATAAAAAATATATATTTAATTAAAAATTTATTTCATGAATTACATTTGAAGAAGATAAAAAAACATCCTTTGTTGTAAAATCTCAAGATGTATAATTTTAATATTATCTCACTTATGATTAACATCTAGTATAAATCTTTAATGACCCAAATTTTTTGAATGATAATTGTTTCCTACAAGTGTGTGTTATATTATTCATATAAAATCATATATTTTTTGATGAAGTGAATATAATGTTAGATCCGAAAATATAGATTCCACTATTATATTACAGTGGGACAATTATATCCATTGAAAAATATGACAATTTGGAAGTATACTTTTGATATTAATTTTAACATTATCCTTAGAGTTTATAAGTAACATATTTACAACAGATAATTGATAAAGAAATAAGATTTTATATCCAAAAATAGAATATTCATGCAATTTGAAGAGAATATATAATTGTATGGTAGGGAATTTTGATCACTTGGGTTCACCCTTGAACAATACCTAGCTAAGCTTCATCAACTGAAGCTTGAATGAAATCATCCATAGGAGAAGTTCAGGTTACTCGAGAATACCACTCAGTTGTTATAATCCGAGGACCCCCAAGAAAATTCCAGAATCATAAACCTTACTCTTAGGGCAAACACAATTTTAATAAGGGGTTATATGTCAAAATCTTAGTTAGTAACTCCTTTCTTTAATTTTTTTTTCTATCCCATCATTAGCATTTTAGGAATAGTTTTTCATTGTAAAATTGAGATAGAATTTGATAACATGATATTTCAGATAGAGATTGTAATTCATAGAAAAGATATAAATAATTTTAATAATAATTGATATTATTAATAATACTTATCTTAATAAAATAGTGCGATAAAAAATCATATTATGAAATATATGATAAAATATATTTTTTCAAGTGTTTGATATTTTACTATGCATTTTCGATTCATCATTTTTTAATGAATATGGTTTTATTATTATTAAATGTTATAATTATACTGTATATAGTATTAATATGATAATATAAATATAATTTCCTTAATCATTGCATCTAAATTTAGTTAGGGTTAATTTATGAGAATTTTCTAAAATACTTTATTTTTTATGAATAGTAAAAATACATTTTTAGTTTTCCAATATGTTAATGACATCATAATTAATTAATAATGATATAATAAGTAATTAAACAAAATACCTGAAAAAAATATGTTATTATATTATTATAATGTATTATAATACAGTTTAATCAATATTATAACATATAATTTACCTTCCAAATTCAAAAATGATAACATTAACATTAGAAATGTGATTTTGTGAAAACAGTAATTTTCCATGAAAAAATAAGTAATAAAAATTTGTGGTAGAACATTATGGACTTATATAACATAAAATATATCCTAACTTTCAAATAACATGGGAAAATACATTTCTAAAGCTCATGTTTTTTTATTTACCACTACCTAGGTCTATAAAGACTAAATTTAGAAATTAATAGACAAGTCCCACACTTTTGATATAAATACCCTCCCATTTTTCCATTTACATTCACTAACATTAAATCCGACATGATTATATGATAGTTATACATATCAAGGAGTCCTACATTGGTTTCCTCAACCCCAAGGTCTTGATCCTCATGTTTTGGGATGTACTATTCTTGGTAATAGAAATCTTCACTTCTATTTTCCATTCAATATCGTGATTTTTGTGGAATCTCCTTAAAATTTAAAAACTAAGTTCATATTAACAATTAATTTTATCCCTTTAATAAATTAATATTATTTTATGAAAGCCATACCCTTTTACCCTCTTCTTTTACCCTTTTCTAAAAGCATGTTTTATACTTGTTAAATTTGTTTTTCTCAAAATTTATATCTTATCCTCAAGAATTTAACTTTTATATTATCTATTCGAATACCCAACCAAATTTATTTTCTAGAGTAATTAAAATTTTTATAGAAAATTATTGATTTGATTTTGTAATTTACATACATAAAACCCTCATTCCCTTTCATTTTGTAATGAAAGACAAAAAGATCTTCTCTTTAAAAACTTTTTAGAACACCATGATTTTTATATGAAACCCAAATATTCTATTATCCAAATTTTTTTTATGAAATTTTTTATTATGATATATGTGGATCAAATTATTTATGAAATCTGAAGGGTGCACCCTGATATCACTCCAATTCATTGGGTAAAAAATTTAATCTCTATACATGAAATGTTTTACAATTCCTTGGTGAATAACCATTATAATTATTTATGACACCTTAATGAAAAAACATAATGATATTATTAAGAATGTCCCATTTAAATGTTGTAGTCACATTTCAATGTTATCACTAAATTTATTATTAATTAAATTCCAAATTTTTCTTTTCTCATTATTTTTTTATATTCTATAGTTTCTTATTGGTACTTATGAATATCACATATAAATTTTTTTCATTGCATTCTCTTACTAGACATTATGATCAGTCTTTCTTTTTATATATGTTCCTATGTTATGAGATGTAGTAAAATTACATAGTAAGAACAAATGAAGAAGCCATTAAATTTGTATTGAATAATATTTTATGCTTTCATGTATTATATACCGTGTTTCCAAGAAAATAAACATTAAAAGATCTTTTGACTGGTACAATTTAATGAAATGTTTTTGTATTAAAAATGAGGGACACCATAGCTTGTATCAAAGGGTGGTTTAGTTATTTGTGGAAACTAGGATTTGAAAACATTAGGAAGAACCCTATGGATAAGTTAAAATAAAGTAAAACATCCTAGTATTTTGTTAAAGTATTTAGTAAGTGGTTTTCAAGAAAATAAATCCATGTCTGGATAAGAACAAGTGGATGTGGAACTCGAAAATATGTATCAAGGGGTAAAACTAGAAAACATAAATTTTAGATAAAATTGAATGGGAATTGGTGCACAACAATAGGCCTTGATACACTACAACTTTGTCACTCGTGTGGGATATAGTAGTTTAATTTCATGTTTTTATTAAAAATTATGAAGGATTTATAGAAAATGTAATTATTATTAATTATTAACTTTATTAAGCATGATGTTTTAAGAAATAAAATTCCTTTAGAATTTTAATATTATTAAAAGAAACATATTTCTCACTATGTTATCTTCATTTAGAAAATAGTAGGAAATAAGAGGAACCATGTTAATGGTGAGCGCAATGGACCAGGATCTGATGGTCCTCTGACGGAAGACACAATAGGAAACTTCATGGGAATGATAAATCAAATAACATGTGTTATTAGAAATAACCTGAATCAATATGAGACACCATATTCACCTTAAAAGTAATAAATTTCAGTTGATTCATTTATGAATCAATGACCACCTTCTTTCAATGGATCTACCCACCCAATGATTGATATGAAAAAGGATAATCTCTATAAAAAATATCTTTTCTCTACTCCATTGTTTGGAGAAGGATAAATTTACCCCGGTTATGTACCAGTTACAGGGGGAATCTGGTTAGTAAAGTAAATTAGTTTTAAACATGAAGTCCTAAAGGGATATTGATGTTATGGAGTGGGAATAGTTCATATGATCATTTTGTTTAATAAATAACCCCCATTAGATGAGAATGAAAATGTATAAGGAATTCCTTGAGCTGATGCAGATAAAAAAAACATATGAGAATCAATGAGATTAACTTTTCAAGGATCTCTAGATACACATCTAGCTTTTTCATGGAACCTAATTAAGATGATGATAGGTTCTTTGGTGGACATAGACCCCAAATATGGGAGAATATATCCAATAGAGACTATGATGGTTATGAGGTGAGAGTTTGATGTACAATAAATGTTGATCTGTAGTTTGAAGAGATGTAGTGGTACCATGGATAAAATGATAGGTAGAGATATATAGAGACATAATTCGGGAGGAACATTGATCATGGAAGAGGAGGAATTAATGTGAAAGTTACTAAATGAAAAAAATATTGGAAGTTGAAATTAGGGAACTAATTAATCCAAATTAGGAAATTTTAAAAGGGCAGAAATGATCACCTTATTTCTTAGAACATTTTATGTGATTTGAAGCCTAAAATTCTCAATACTAATGAAAAAGGGAAGATTTTGCAGTCCAAAACAGATGTCCAAGGCATTATGTATTGACAACTTGTTCAATTTTTCAATCAATTTCTAAATTCAATGTTAATGGAGGGTAATCACCGACAACCTTAGCACATGACAAGTGATAATTTTCGGGATTTTTCTGTCAAAAAATATGAAGTGGAAGCTCTATATTACATGGTGGAATGTACTCTCATTGTTCTATCAATGATAGAATGTAAATTTCATGATTATGGTTCTACCCATTACTATATTTTCTTAGTGTTTGTAAATAATATAGAATCTATCCTTGAACTGATATATGTAGAGTTATTAATTAAAACATCTAGAGGGATCACACAAGCATCAAAAGTGTATAGAAACTATAGGTTTCACTTTGTAGAGCACAATATCTTCTCAAATATAGTAGTTATTCTCATTCTTTAATTCAAAACTATATTAGGGATGTACTGGATCTTAATGTATAATACTAAGATAGACTAAAAACTCAAGTAAATATCAGTATTCTTGAATGGATATCCAATAGTTGTATTCAAAGGAGAGATATATTGGTTTTATCTTTTTCTATAACCACCTATCATTGAATTCATTATAGTGATAATCAGGGAAGAAGAAAAAGGAAATGAAAGTATTTGAATATAAAATATTCCTATCATTTAGGAACACATTTATTTATTTCTAGAGGATTTTCCATGACCTCCCATTGAAAGACTAATTGATTTATCCATTGAACACATCCCTTTATCCAAGCTGATATCAAAGACCCCATATAAAATGAAAAATGGAGAGCTAGGGGAATTAAAGAAAAAACTTCACGATCCATTCGATAATGGGTTTATCCAACCAATTATGTCTCCTTGGGGAGTACTTATTCTCTTTTTAAAGAACAATTATGGACTAATGCATCCATGCACTAATTATAGAGATCTTAATGGGTTCACAATGCAGAATACATACACACTTTCAAGGATTGATGCACCTGTATAAAAATTGTCTTCAATACTAGTTTTTTTATTTTATCATCGATTTTAACAGAAATTGAATCTTACCATTTAAAAAATGGGAATTTTGATTTTAGTTTTTATAAACCAATGGCAAGAATATAAAATTTTACATTTCGACGTTTGTTTCCCAAAAAAAACCGACCTGAACTTTCTAATTACATATGGTTTTTAACATTTTTTTCATATAAAATTTCAATAAAAGAACTTGTAGAAATATATTAATTCCATTTATTCATTAAATGATGTTAAAAATGTTATTTTAGAAGCATTTCATGAGAAATAGATGTTAAAACCATTCAATGAAGGAATTTAGAATCATTTTATAGAAATATACATTAAGAGGCTATTTATATGATAGTTAATTGGAGAAATAATAAGAAATATGTTTTGAGTGTTTTATATAATTTACATATCATCAATTTTACTAGTTGTGGAGATAAAATAGAATTATGAATCAAGAGGTATGGCTATTAAAATTTGGAATTCTCTATGTTTCGATAGATAAAACTCATTTCAAGGAAAACATGAGATACATGAACTAAAATTTCATACACCATATGAAAAAATAAGAATAATGATTATATAATATTAAAATTATATTAGGAGTTCCATTAAAAATTATATGTTTGTTATCTTCATTTCTCTTATTTTCTAGTGTTTAACTCATCCAACAATGAAAATGGTGATCGATAATGAATTTTTCACCTTGGTTGGTAAGTCTGACCCAAATGATTTATCCTCATAACTCAATCATAATAACAATTAGTCATTATAAAGGTAATTATAAATATTTTTAGTAATTAATTAAACCAATAATAAATAAAATACATAAATTCATTTTTCAAATAATTGATTAAAGATGCTTTGGAAATTTGATGGAATTGATGATGTCAAAAATGTTGAAAGAAATAAAATATGCATTTATATATAGCAAAAAAAAAATATTTTCACCCATTATGATTTAAAATTTGTTGGGATTGTAAAAAATGAAATGTGTGTTGTGAAAAATTGATATAATGATCTCGTGTGTTTGAAATTATACTTCTAATGTCTTTTACTAAAAAACTGACTTTAAATGTCTTATAATGTTCAACTTCTAAAATTCATAACTTTTGGTTCTTAAGTACATTTTAGAATCATGATTATTAATATTTAATCTTGATAGATGATATGCAACATGTTAATTATTTATAATGTCTATTTTTTGTGAAAATGGTGCCAAAAGTTTATATTTATCATCTGTTCTTGAAAAAACTGACATTAAAATTCAAGTATTACTATTTTCAAATACTGACGTCCATAAAATTTTATCCATAATAATTTTTTAGGTACATGAACAGTAAAATATAACCTTGTGAAATTTAGTACAATTTGGTATTGATTTTTACTTTTGGGATTTAAAAAAAATTAATGCAAAAAATGACTTTTTTACATCGGTTACTGAAAACAAATGATGTTAAATATGAAGACATATAATGTTAAACCTATGAAATACATTAATTTTGTTACATATGTATGTAATAGACTCATGTATAATCTAGATAAATTAGATAACAGTTGGTAATGATTTTAAACATCAATTTTTTTTGAAAAAATGATGCCAAAAAGTGATTTTTAATGTCAGACTCTGAAAAAATCGACGTTAAAAGTCATCTATGAGGAAATATGACATCATTTGTTTCTATAACCAACACTGATAGTTATATTTCAACATCAGTTATGAAATAACTAAAGTTAAAATTCCATTTTAATATATTTTACACCGTTATCGAAGAACCGATGTTAAAATACTGACGTTAAAGATCATTTTTCTACTAGTGATGATATTTTTGACTAGTATTATAAGGATCAATTCTTCACTAAGATGGATCTTTGATCTAGTTATCATCAATTATGGGTGAAGAATGTATATCTTTTAAATAATTCCTTTTGATCAACATACATGCATTATGAGTTTGTTGTTACACCCTTCGATTTAACTAATGTGCCAGTTATATATAGATTGATTAAATGAATAAAGTCTTTAAGGACTACAATGATAACTTTGTAGTAGGTTTTATTGATGAAATTATAATATATTCTAAAATTAATGGGGAGAATAATGATCATATTAGGGTTATATTACAAAATCATAGGTATGCAATTCTATTGAGAAAATTTTGAAAATGTAAATTTTAGTTACAAAATGTTTTATTCTTATAGTACATTATAATTAATGATGGAATATTAGTCGTGTTGGGATAAAATCCCTCAAGGTAACATTTCAGTATTTTTGGGTTGATTGTGTTGGTTGACAAAGCAGGACTCCATGGAGAATTGTCGGGTTCCATGAGAAGTTATTGAAAATCCATGTTGACAAAGAACCATGACAATGAAATGGACGATCTGGAGGCGGTACAAAAGAGAAGTATAAGGTGGCACCGTTTCCCAGTGTTTGTCAGATTTTTGGGGCCCAAAATTTAGAGTTTTCTATGCATCGCGAAAATAGTATTTCCATGAAGATCAAATTTTAATAATGCAAAGGCATGAATTTCGCGAAGAGAGGATGCATGGATTGGATTTCGCGAATACTAGAAAAATGGAGGTGGTGATGCTTCGCGATTACGGCGAGCTTCACGAACGGAAGTGTTGAAAGGAAATGCGAGGGAGCTTCGCAGCGGTTTCATGAAGTAATTGACGGGATGCTCTGTGATTACGACGAGCTTCTCTATTGGAAAATTTCTGTGGTGCTTCGCGATTTTGAAAGAATTCCGGCAGAAACTTCGGAGCATCGCGATTGGTGATGACATGGCGTTGACTTCACGCAGAAGGTTTGAGGGTCAGTGGAATTGCCTATAAATAGAGGTCGACCCCCTCGAGAGAAGTAGAGAGAATTTTCATAGAAAATCATTTTCTCTCGATTTGCGTAGCCTGTGTGCTTCAAGAAAGAAAAACTTTGCGGTAGCTATTGTAGCTCCCCGAAAGTTGCGCGCTCCACGTTGGCTCAGGGAGCTTCGTGAGGGAAGTTGCTCGGTAGCGACTTGAGCTTCGCGGTAGTGCTTCGCGGTAGTGCTTCGCGGGAGGGCTTCACAAAAAGGCAGGAGCTTTGCGAAGTCTTGTTGGAGCTTCGCGAAATTGGGAGCCTCGCGAAGTAGGGTGCATTGCGAAGGTGTTTCCAAAGTGAATTTCCTAGTTGTTAAGAGGTAAAGTGGTATTCATCAGTGGATGAAAGTTGGACTATAACAGAGAATCCATCAACAGTTAAGGATTCATGTATTCATACAAATGAATAGACCTACAGGTCTATAAATAGTGAGTGGATCCCTTCCTAGTGCAGTGAGAAAAGGAAGATGATGTAGGTGATCCTCTACACCGACAGTGAGCCAGAGAGAGAGAAACATGGAGTGACCCTAGGGAAAGTAGTGAGCTGACCCTAAACCTAGTAAAGGTAGTGATCATGGGACAAATTGACTATTCCTGAGCATTTTATCCACAGCTAGTAATTTGGTATGACCGGAAACTTGTCGGCATATGCTCCTTGGATGTAGCCCAGTGAGGGTGAACCAAGTAATCATCACTGTGTCCTGTGCATGATTTACTTTCTGTTTATATTGTTCAATAGGAAAGAGAGATAAGGTTGTTTTGATTAATAGCGAAACAAGATCAGAACGGGCTTTAATTTTAAATCAGTCATACCCTGATTCACCCCCCTCTCAGGGTATTCGGCCTGGTGGATCTAACAATTGGTATCAGAGGGAAAGGTTGATAGTAGTTCTTCTCTCAATGGAGGTCACTAATAATAAATTGATTCCAATATTTGATGGAAACAATTTTCATATATGGAATAATTAGATTCAATACTACTTTTGATCTTTAGGAATAGATGTGTTCACAGCTGCAATGCATGGTATAACAGCTGACATCAACAATGGTGCATTATCAGAAGCTGAGCGTAGAGAGGTGGATGTTGATGCCAAAGCTATTAATGCCTTATAGGGAGCCCTATCCCATCCTATATATACAAAGGTGATGTCTTCACAAACATCATGTGCCTTGTTGGAAAAACTATTGAATATATATGAAGGAGATTCAAAGGTAAGAGAGGGAAAGCTGCAAGTGCTGTGGAATAAGTATGATGATCTGAAGATGAACCTGAAAGAGTCTGTTGATGCATTATTTGACTGGGTAAATATTGTTGTGGATGATATGTGTGGACATGGTGAATTCCTTGATGATATAAATATCGTAAATCGCATCTTGAGGAACCTTCCACCTCAGTTCAATCCGAAAGTTTCAGTACTAGATGATAAATATCCCAAAGAGCTGACATTGGACAATTTTCATAGTACCTTGGTTTCATTTTAAATGAGGAATGATGATAAAGAGGTTGTGGAAAAGGGGAAATCCAAAGAGATGGAATTTAAGTCCATGAATAACCTCACCGTTTAAGATTCTCAGGGGGAAGAAGAGACAGACGAGGTGATTTTATTCCTTTCTTCAAATCTACCAAAAGGAAAAGGAATGTTTAAAGGGAAACTTCCACTAGCATGCTTTTTATGTGGAAAGGATAGTCATCTTGCAGCAAGGTGCCCCAAAAAGTTTCACGATAATGATAATGATGATGACGAAGTCGAAATTCCTAGGAAGAATTCTTCAGCGTTTGTGAAAGGGAAGAAACAATTCAAGAGAAATTCCTTCAAGAAGAAAAATCTTTTTTTACAATAAATAGCTAGTTTAGATGAGTCTGAGGATGAAGAGGTTGAGGAGTTTGAAAATTTTAAAGATCATGGAAAAAATGCAATGGTGGCTGTTGTCGGTAGTTCTTAAGAAAAGGACGAAAATGATGCTAATGAAGAAGAAGACGAAATTGAAGGTAGAGTTGACATGGAAGCTGAATTAGAATCATCACATGAAGAGATAGATATTTGGAGAGAAAAAAAATCCAACAAGGTGGTACATGATGCCAAACTTTACATGAAACATCAGGAAGATGAGAAGTCTGAGCTTGTAAAATATATAAAAAGCCTTATGTCTTCAAGGCCAGAGAGCACATAAAAGGTTGATGAGCATAATCTCAAGATTGAAGAACAGAAAAGGGAGATCGATGGATTGAATGGAAAATTGAAAGATCACGTCATGCGTATCAAAGTGCTTGAATAGGAAGTTGTCGTTCTGCGGAGAAAAGTCAAAGAACAGGAAAAACATTTGATTCCTAACACATTCATGTGAAAGTAGGTTATTTTGAATACTGAATAGACGAAAGAGGAGCCTAGTAGTTCAGCATGGAAGAAGCAGTAATTGAGCTCATACGTTAAAGTTGTTTCAAGGCTTAATCAGAAACAAAAATCTGTGACAATTGAAGTCAGACCGCAATCACCAATCCCAAGATTTAAGGTTGATTTGGATACAAAGAAGAATAATATTATTTAGAGATCCCAAGGAGAAAATCATAGTGCTGAAGTACCAAAAAGGAATACACCATATATCGGGTGTTATTGTTGTAGGAAGATGGAAAATTCACAGTATGTGTGTTCCATTGCCAAGAGATATCAAAGGGAACAAGAAAAGTGGTGGAAGCTAAACAGATAATGATTGTCCAGAACATATTTCAAAGGACACTATTTCTGGTGTGGAGGATTTGGACACATAGCTCGGTATTGTACTTCAACCATACAGAGAAATGAGCCAAAGCAGAATCAAAACATTTGAAAGCAGCAGATCAATAATCCCATTCGTGAGTTAGAAATGCAGAATAGATTTGCGGCTTTGCAAGATGAAGCAGGTCCATCATACTCCGAGAAAGAACAGAAGTGTCAATATATGCCGAGTGTGAAGGAAAATGTATGGACCAAGAAGAAGAAATAAGAAAAGGTAGTAGTTGCAGAAATTTCCCTTAAAGCATCATATCGATCTAGTGGTTGGATCCTTGACAGTGGTTGCACATCCCACAAGACGGGTAATAAGGATCTTGTTACAGGCATAAAATATGACAAAGAAGGAGTTGTCAAATTTGGAAATGATAAAGTCCAGAAGATTGTTGGCTCAGGGAAAGCCATGTTTGGGGGTATATAAATGAGACGTAGTGATGTCTTGGTAGTAGAGGGTCTTAGTCATAACTTACTTAGTGTTAGTCAACTATGTGACTCCGGGAAATCTATCCGATTTTCCAAGAAGATGTGTGTTGTGAAAGACAAAGATGGAGCAGTTGTTCTATAGGGAAAAGGATAAAGGGAGAACTCTACCTTGTAGGTGGGGAAGAAGATACATGCATTTTATCCAGAGAGGAAGAAAACAAGTTATGGAATAAGCGACTTGGTTATCTATGAAAACCATCTATGGAGGATCTCGTAAAGTGTGATGCTGCTATAGACCTTCCCAAACTATCACATTATCACACTCATACGTGTGATGCTTGCCAACAAGGGAAGATCATCAGAGGCCAAAGGAACAGAAATCAACTAGAGTGATCGAATTGGTTCATGCTGATGTATGTAGACCTATCTCACCACGAGTTATAAATGGGCAAAGGTACTATGTTATTTTCATTGATGATTATAGCAGAATGTCCTGGGTATTTGTCATTACCCATAATACAGAGGTGTTCAGTTGCATAAAGTAGTACAGGAGGGAATCAGAAAGGATGCTTGGGCAGAAACTTTTGATGTTCCGTACAGATAACGGTATAGAATTCACAAACAGTCATGTGGAAGAATATCTCAAGAAACACGGGATAAGGCATCAAGTTTCATCAGTGGGAACTCCCCAATAGAATGGAGTTGTTGAAAGGAGAAATCAAATCATAAATAACATGGCCAGAACAATGCTTTTTGAAAAGGACCTACCAGAGAAATTTTGGAAGGAAGCAGTTTTGACATCGGTATATATTTTGAACATGTCTCTGTTGTGTCCGAAGTAAGGGAAGACTCTGTATGAACTATGGTACAGAAAGAAGCCAAAGATGAAATACTTTTGAATCTTTGGAAGTAAGTGTTTCATTCTCAACAAAGAAAATAACCTGTCGTTTGATTCCCTAGGAGATGAGGGGATATTCCTTTTCTACTCTGGGAAAAGAAAAGCATATAAATGTTTCAAAAAAAGGATGAAAAAAATCATTGAGAGCAATGATGTCACTATAGTTGAAAATGAACAGAATACTCAATGACCCAGTGAAAAGTTCCTAGATTAAAATGATGATGAGGTAAGCAACACAGGGGGAGCAGAAGTTGCCGAGGCCGACTCAGAAGAAGATACTAATGACGAACAAGAAAGTGTCAAGTATGTGTCTTCATGGAAGCAAAAGAGTCGACCTGAAATTGATAGGCAGAATATCATTGGTGATCAGACAGCTCCAGTTCAGACTCGAAGAATGAAATCATTACAGCAAACATCGCTTTGGTCTTAGGTGGAGATGAAATGTTTTTCCGTTGCAGTTGAAGATGGAAACTGGGTTCAGGCTATGAACGAAGAGCTTGATCAGATTGAGAAGAACCAGACATGGGAGATTGTTTCGAGGCCAACATAGAATATTGTCATCAGGACTAAATGGGTTTTTCATAACAAGATGAATGAAGATGGCATATTGATTCGGAAAAAAGCATGAATAGTGTGCAAGGGATACTCCCAGATAGAGAGAATAGATGTTGATGAGACATTTGCACTGGTTTCAAAGCTAGAAATGATCAGAATATTTTTGGCCATAGTAGTGCAAAGAAAGTTCAAAGTGTTCAAGATGGATGTCAAATCTACATTATTGAATGGATTTCTAGAATATGATGTGTATATTGATCATCCAGATGGTTTTCTCATTCATGAGGATGAGAACAATGTTTTCAGGCTGAAGAAGGCTTCTTATGGGATGAAACAAGCACCAAGAGCATGATACTCAAGGCTTGATCAGTACTTGAATAAGATTTTTTTTCAGTGTGGGGGAGTTGATTATAATATCTTTTTCATTAATGACAGTAATCAAAGAATGATGGTGTTGGTTTATGTCAACGACATAATTTTTGACGGATCAGATGAAGCTCAGTGTAGATAGTTTTCTGAATTCATGAAAAATGATTTTGAGATGTCAATGATTGGAGAGATAATGTTTTTCCTTGGTCAACAGGTAACTCAAGGAAGGAATGTAACATTTATTTCTCAAAAAAAAATATGACAAGGAGGTTATAAAGAAGGTTTGGAATGGATAATTCCAAGGAGATTAAGACTCTGGTTGCTACCCGGATGAAATTATCAAAAGATGTGGATGGAAAAGCAGTTAATATCAAAGAATACAGGAAAATTATTGGAAGCTTGTTATACATGACTCTGATAAGGCCTGATATTGTTTTCACCACATGCCAAGCAGCGAGATATCAGAGTAATCCTAATGAAAGTCACATGCGCATAGTGAAAATAATACTTTGGTATATCAAGGTAACAGTGGATTTTGGCTTGACATATAACAACAAATCTCAGACAGAGTTATGGGGATATACTGATGCAGACTAGGCTGGTTCAACGGATGATAGGAAATCAACATCTGGAGGTGCATTTTATCTTGGAGGACTATGTATTGCTTGGTTAAGAAAGAAGCATGATTACATTTCATTAAGCACCACATAAGCTGAGTATATTGTAGCCACTCAAGCATGCACACAATTATTATGGATGAAGCATCATCTTGAAGATATGGGAGATGAAGTGAAGTCTCCGATCGGAATCCAGTGTGATAACTCAAGTGCTATAAATCTCATAAAGAATCTTGTCCATCACTCAATTACAATGAACATTGAGATCAAATATCATTTTATCAAGGAGAAGGTTGAGCACAAAATTGTGAAGTTGGAGTATGTGCCTACAAAGCTACAAGTTGCAGACATTCTGACAAAGGCCTTACCCAAGGAAACTTTTGAGAGGCATCGACTGGATCTGGGAGTTTAGTCAACTCCCCACACTTGAAAGCATGTGGATATGGAGAGACACCCCCTCTCCCCGAGGTATTATTTGTTTTCTTCTAATGTACAGATGTGTGTTCTCTACTATGTTACAGACTGCAATGGAGTGATCTTTGGGTTCGTTGACAAATAGGGAGAAAATTGTGATTGTTCAAGGGGGAGACAGTGTGGCAATTTGATAAATCATGAATGATATGGGGAGAAGCTGATAGGTGGAGCAGCGACATAGGGGGAGAAATGAGAAAGGGGGAGAGTTTTAAATCTGACAATGCTAGAAGTGATCGATCAAAGCATAGATATCACGACAGCTGGGGATCGTGATAAAAGCTGAACAGTGATGTTGGAATGGGGTGAGAAGGTGTCCATCTATCACGAATTGGTATCAGTGTAGTTCAACAATTGGTATCATTTTAGCAATTGGTATCAGTTTGGAATCGACAATTGTGGTCTGACATGAAGTGTTTCATTGATGAAATTTTCATACTACTATTGTTTCTCATGCCGAACATTGCTTATGTGGGCTTAGAGTACATGTTATGTGAATCCTTGAATTCTATTAGAATCGAAAGAGGTGAATGGTGGTTGCGGCTGGAAGAAGACTCAGTGAGGTATCAACGTGCAGAAAATCATTCTGAGAAGAGTTATGAAGAGTTTTCAATAAACCCAAAGGGGGAGATTGTTGGGAAAAAATTCCTCAAGGTAACATTGCAGTATTTTTGGGTTGATTGTGTTTGTTGACAAAGTAGGATTCCATGGAGAATTTTCAGGTTCCATGAGAAGTAGAGGGATGTTTTCAGAGAAAATAATTTTCACTCGGTTTGAGAAGGTAGTTCACGTAGCCTATGGTTTTTGAGAAAGAAGTGCTTCGCGATAACTATTGTAGCTCCGCGAAAGTTGCGTGCTCCGCATTGTCTCAGTGTGCTTCACGAGGGAAGCTGCTCTGAAACAACTTGAGCTTCGTGGTAGTGCTTCGTGAGAGGGTTTTGCGAAAAGGTGGGAGCTTTGCGAAGGATTGTTGGAGCTTCGTGAAATTGGGAGTCTCGCGAAGTAGGGTGCATTGCGAAGGTGTTTCCAAAGTGAATTGCCCAGTGGTTAAGAGGTAAAGTGGTATTAATCAGTGGATGAAAGTTGGACTATAACAGAGCATCCATCAACAGTTAAGGATTCATGTATTCATGAAAATGAAGATACCTACAGGTCTATAAACTGTTAGTGGATCCCTTCCTAGTGCAGTGAGAAAAGGAATAAGAAGTATGTGATCCTCTACACCAGCAGTGATCTAGAGAGAGAGAAACAAGGAGTGACCCTTGGGAAAGCAGTGAGCTGACCCTAAACCTTGTAAAAGCCGTGAGCCTGGGACATAGTGATTGTTCCCGAACATTGTATCCACAACTAGTAATGTTTAGTGGGATTTGGTACGACCGACAACTTGTCTGCGTATGCTCCTTCGATGAATCCCAGTGAGGGTGAACCAAGTAAATATTTTTGTGTCCTATGCATGCTTTACTTTCAGTTTATATTGTGCAACAAGAAAGAGAGAGAAGAGTGTTTTGCTTAACAATGAAACAAGATCAGAACATGCTTTAATTTTAAATCAGTCATACCTTGATTCACCCCCCCCCCCTCTCAGGGTATTCATCCTGGTGGACCTAACAAGTTGACTCTGTAATCAAAAAGGTTTTAGAGGAGTGGATTCAACCTATAATAATAACTAATATTAATAGATTCATTGGGTTGGTAGGATATTATATGGGTTTTTGAGAAAACATTTCACATATTTCTAATCCACTAATGATATTAACTCGAAAAGGGGACAAGTTCACCAGAAAAAATGAGTGATAAGACTATTTCTATGAGATGAAGAATAAATTATTTATTTCACCTATGATAACTATACAGTCTATCATTTAAGTATTCATTATATTGAGTTATGTATCTCTAAAAGGGATTGGGTGCATTCTCATGAAAAATGATAAAGTGATTTTATATGTATCTTGAAAGTGGAATCCGCAAGATTGGAATTATTCTACACATTAATTTGAGTTTTCTGTGGTTGTTTTTTCTCTTATGATATAAAGACACTATCTTTATGGGAATAAATATGATATATACACCAACAACCAATGATTTAAGTATATTTTCATGTAAAGGGAATTGAACATCAGACATAGGAGATGGTTGGAGGTTTTAAAAGACTATTATGGTTCAAATAATTATCACCCTAGAATAGAAAACATAGTCATTGATGCATTAAGTAGGATATACCCACTGGTTCCCGAAATTATGTGGATTTAAGGACATCCATTGATTAGGTACCAACTAAAGCTGGACATGGGTATCATAGGGGAAGAGAAATAATCAAACCTATCCCAAATTATTTCACAACCATCATTACTATACAATATCAAGAAATATAAAAAAATATCCTTTTTTACCGATGAATATAAAGGATAAAATTAATAGGAAGTTTCATCAATTTTATATTTACAACGAAGGTGTATAAATATTTGTTAAAAGGTTATGTGCTCCATCTATTCCCAGAATTGAAAAAGAGTTGATGTATTAATCTCATAGATTTTCATTCTCTATACATCCTAAAACTAATAAAATGTATAGGGCCCTTTGTGATCATTATTTGTGGGATAACATGAAAAGTGATATTGTTGACTACACTACAAGGTTCTTGGATTGTCAATAAGTTAAGGATGATTGAAAAATTATTAAAAGTGTATTACAACTAGTACCTATACCATCATGTAAGGGGTAAAATGTCCCTATGGAAATTTTCATTGGTCTCCAAAGATTATCCTAAGGAAAAAATGTGATATTTGTTATAGTGGAAAATCTGACCTAGACTACCAATTTTATCTCTATCTAAAATGAATTATGTTTTTCTCAAATTTCCTTGATTTACATAAAGGAAGTGGTGAGGTATCATGGAGTTACACTTTCTATAATTATTTATTATGATACAAGGTTCACATAAAAATTATAGATATGTCTTAAAAATTATCTAACTAACGATGTAATGTTTAAGCTGTTCTTGTTTTCATTATAAAATTTATTGGAAAATTAAATGAAAAGTCACTAAGACGAAATGCGATTTTTAAGGTCGTTGTAACTAGAATGGTTCAATGAAAAATTTTATTGTTTTAATAGCACGTGTGTGTGGTTTTTCTAAAAAAGAATAATAACTGTTAAATAGGTTCTTGGATAAAAAATACGAGGGAATCATTGTGTTCAAGATAGCGGGTTTACCCAAGGCACAACTTAATAATAGTCAGTATGGGTCTCTAGTGTTAAAAACCAAACAGGTTACAACCGTGAATAATTTAATCAAATAAAATTATATTAAATTTAAATCATAATCACTAATAAATTGAAACATAGATTGGAAATCTAAAAAAATCATTGAATTTGTATGGTTGGATTTTCCCTAGGTGGGGCCCAACCTCGACCATCACGGTTCAAGGGTTAATGTTATGTTTTGAATGTAAAAATCATTAAAATATTATATAAAAATATTTTAATTGATGTTATGTGGCCAAAAATTATTGCTTTTATTTTTAATTAATCCTTTTCAGGAAATCTTTATTTATCTTCATAACCATGGTGTTTTCCTAAGGTAAAGAGGGGGAACCCTCCCATTAGTGAACAATGGAAAACGACATATCGATATTTCTCTTGGACAGATCACCATCATCAATGAATCATCTTCTTCAATTGATCCAGACTCCAAGTAAGGTGTTTTATTTTATTTCCTTCCCCCATGTTCTTGATATTCTGTGGTAAAATCAGACCAAAACAAAAACTGATTGGCCAGCTGATCAGTCATTGTTGCGGGTTCTGTTTTAATTTTTTGCATGGTTATGAGATACAAAAATTTTATTTTTATTTTTTATGTTTAACTTTATTTCTTCAATGAACCTTGTTCTCTATAAACAATGATCAATGACTATCCTTACTCATTGGTTCATGCTTTTCTCCCTATATTCTTTTCTCATCATGGGTGTTCTTCATTTGGACCGTGACTCGACAATTCATGATCGATCGATCGTTGCACACCCTGTTTAGAGAAAAATGATATGACATCACAGATCTAAGGAGAAAATGGCATGTCCGAGGTGCGACAACGATAATGGCGAATGGATTTAGGCAATTCAAAATATATCTCCACTCAAATGAATTTATACTATGATAGATCTCAACAAGGATTCAAGAACATGAAAATGAAGGTTGTGGCATGAGGATCATAATTGTGTCTCTATATCGAAAAATATAGCTATTGGGAAATTGTGGTGGCTCGTAGAAGGAGATGCTCTGGTGGTGGGGCAAAATGACAGAACCACTTGACAGCAGGTGACCACTGACTCGACTACCGACGATAGAGGGGTCCACTACAGCTCGATCGCAAGGGGTGATGAGAACCACGACAAGGATGGACCATGCTAGTGAAGAATAATGACGTGGTCGGATGCTTCATTATCTATATGGTATGTTGTCCCACAGACCATGTGTAGGAAGAGCAGCTAGATCGTTAGTAGGATGCGTTGGCAAGGTGGCACGCGACATCCACCACATCCTGGTTGACCAAACTGACCTGCATTGGGTAGAAAATGCTGTAGCAGGTAGGGTAGGCTAGTCTATAGCTAGCAATCTAGGTTGATAGTGGGATGGGCGCAGAGGTTTGAGTCGGGTATATATGAGTGGGTTAGAACAGACCTTGACCCACCTAACCACTTTTCACTAAAAGTACCATAACATTCAAACCACATGTCCATTTAAGGATCTATTTGTGGAATCGGGACCCTTGTTATGGGACGGTCCTTTTGAGATCACATGGTAGGTTTTTAGTAAGACTAGAAGTGGATGATAGTTTAATATTTTTCTTTTTTAAGAGGGACCAATGCATGATCCTAAGCTCATCATAGTGGGTGGTAGTGGAGGTTGAGATCGTAGACTTAGTATTCTCTATGAAAGTTCAATACATGATCCCATTCCTGTCCTAGAGAATGACCCATATTCAAAATTGAGTTGTCTTAGCCCAAATTCAACAGTGACTTAGCAGGCTAGATCATGTATCACACCAAGAGGCCCAGTCAGTCCTCATTTATCTTCATGGCATCTTAGATGGGTTTCATGGAATTGGTGTGACCAATATTTACATGAGAATATATCCCCGATCTAGGATGATGTTTTCAGTAGGGCTAGGATGTCCCCCAATGAGCCCTAGGTGCACGAACCCCAATCTGTGTATCAATATCAGATTCCTTCTTTCATGAATTGACCTGACTAGTGTTATTTGGCTAGTTCTTAGTGTGTTATCTTTTGGGAAGGGGAAAAATTGGTGGGACCACTTTGCGAGGGTCTCAGATGACTTCCTATATCGAGGAGTGAGTTCTCCCAGAACATGTGCACCTTGTGCAAAATCCTGTGACCAAGGACTGGTTGTGATATTGAGACTCCTTGTCTTAGCGAGACTAGAAGTCTCAGGGAATATCATGTCATATCAATACCTGATATTCTCTCTGAAACTTTTTGTAGACCAATTCAAAATGCTTACTATCAGATAGCTCATTGGGTGAGATCTCCCAAAATCGATAATGCTTCGAGCATAACCATATGGCTAGCAGTGGATGATATGTTACATCTTAGAATACTTTATGAGTATACATGGATGTTACTTATATATGTGTTGTTGAAATATTCCTATGTTTATCTGAATGTTTTTCCAAAGTAGTGTTTCCATTGTAGTCTTTTACTTTATGTTTTAGGGTGATATAATGAGTGTTGTCTTACTCACCACAACACAGGCTATTTCATCACGTGTCGTGTCTTGTGTGGATAATAGATGCATTGATAGAGTCCTTGGTGGGCTAGGGCCAGGTGGTTCTAAGAGTGACCTGACAGACGAGCTGTAATTTTTTGACTTTAGAAAGATGTTTCTGTACCTACCTTGCTTGTAGTATTTTGTATGTAGAAGTTATGAACACGTGTACTTTTACTTTTCCATTTTTTGGCATCTATTCGAGACCTATTTACTTTTAATTTTCAACTATCATACACTATGTTCGTTACATAGTGTTTTCACTTTCCAGCATCCGTGGCTTGGAGTAATGTATGTGTGTACATGTACATAGCTAAATTCTTCCTATTTTTTTTTGGAATATGTCTACTCTTTGCTAGTCTCCAAACCCTAGCCTATGGCAGGTGGGCTTGGGGTAGTCATGGAATGTTTCCAAAATGACGTGTTGTGATAGAGTGCTATCAGATGAGTATGTTTTTTCCTTAAGAACCCATATTATATGAGGTTGGTTTGGGGAAATAGTGTTAAGTGTTTCGAGCTTGGCTTTCTAGACATGGAATGTAATGTTGGTGCTTCTTCCAATGTATCCATACACTAGGACCTTAAATTATTCTTTTTGGATAGATGTATTAAAACACAAGTTACATAAAAAAATGATGTTACACACATCATATAGGATTGAGTTGTGTTTTCCATGTAATTATTGGGTCAACTCACCAGGTATAATCTATTGATCGTGGTATATCTGGTTTTTTGGAAGATGCTTCCACATATAAATCTAACTAAGATTCCACTACGTTATCACATGGATGATTTTTTGGGTGATGAAATATGGATAAATGGATTTGTACCAGATAAAGAACCTTCTGTTGGTGTACCAAGTGATACCCACACCTGTAGAGTAACATAGGATAATCATAGTACTGGTGGATGAGATGTGCATGCCGACCACACTTCACAAGTTTCAGTGAAACATACCCTTCATGTTTTGAGGTGAACCCAAATTTCCAGTTGTTGAGGACTGGCTTAAAGTGGTGACTGAGTTTTTTGTCCAGTCAGAACACCATTAGATCAGATGGTGGTCCCTGAGGTGATCCTTCTATGTGGATCAACAAGGTGATAGAAGGGTATTATTACCCAATCTTATAATGAGGTGAGCCTTCCATGGACCATGTTTGAGAACCTTTCTCAGATATGGGGATCTCACCAAAAAAGATAAGGGCTATGCATTCCCAAGAGCTTCTACAACATTAGTTGGAAGAGATTTCAGTATCTTATTATTCATTGAGGAATACCAACCTTCCTTGGTACACAATGTATATGATATATGACCAGTGATTCAGAGATCAGACCTTTGAGATAGGTTTGATTAGGGATATTCAAGCTAGTATTATTCCTCTATTAATTCCAACTTTTTCTAGGGTGTTAGAACAAACCTTTATGGTTAAGATTCCTTTGGCTGAGTGAATACATCCAATGGATGTCAATAGTGGGAAAGTAGGAGTAATGAACATGGGATCAAGAAACTGACATCATCCTTATAGTCATGGATATGTGAGATGTTCCAAGAGGACTTCCAAGGACAAGGGATATATAGATCATGGTTTATAGGGTGAGTTTATTCGTCTTAGAGAGAGGTCATGAATTTCATGAGACTTTCGAGGACATCTTGCTAGATATTTCCATCCCATCGTTTTGATGATAGGGAAATGGTGGATGGGCCACTGAGGCATAGATAGTGACAATAACAAATGGAACTAGAGGGAGGAAGACATGGAATACGAGTTAAGAGAGTAGTAGGAGGTGTTAAAAATTTTGATATGTTACCACCACCACCCTCATGTTGTCCACCCATGGCATAGGGATATGGTGGAAAGGGGAAGGGAAAGATGCAGACATTCTATTTATACTACCCAAGGTCTCCAAGAATAATTTGAGGCCTGATCTATGTCTACTCATAGCTTCCATAGTAATAGACACAGGTGGTAATCTTTTATTCATTTGAAGGAATATTGTTCAAGACCTAGATTTTATGGTTAAACTGTTGACTTGAACTTTATGTCTAGAGATACTATTGGTATGAGACTCTATAATCACACAAATGACAATAGTGTGATCTGACCCTAGAGGTTAAAGTTTCAATTGGAACCTCTTTGAGGTAATATTGAGGCCCGAAGATGTCATTCTTTGTATGGATTTGGTATCGATATTCCATGCCAAGATTTACCATTTTAGGTAAAATGCATGTGGTATGTATGCAATAATGGAATAGGGTTTTACTTGGTCATAGAAAAAGAAAACTCTGGAATCATGAGATAGATCCATGCATATCAGGGTGCAACCGACCACTCTTGAGTTAGCTAGCCTTACTTTTGGTTTAGTGGATTTTATGAGTTTTTAGTTTCCAATAGTAGTGGTAGTTTATTAGGATGCCTTCCTTGTACATTCTTCCATGTTTACCTCCTCATAGGGTTATATACTTATTCATTGTTCTATTCCATGATATGGAACTGATATTAGCATCGACATATTAGATGGAATCTTCAAAGCTTCACGAGTTGAGGGTCTTGGAGGAGGGCTTGCAAAGAAAGGGATTAGTAAGACCCAATGTTCAATGTTTTGTGTAGATTACACGAACATTAATGAATTGGCCAAAGAGAGAGATTATAATCTAAAAAAGGGTAGATGAATAGTTTAATTTGTTGAATGGGGAATCCTTTCGCATGGATCAAAAGGTTCCTAGTGGCTTCTATGAAATTACAACAATGTTTCATGAGTACCTTGATATTGAGTTTCCTAGAGGAGGGAGGTGAGTACATTGTCTTCTATGATGAATCAGGGACCTAACATGGTTTTTTCCTGATGAAATGGAAAGAAGTGATTACTTATGCTTCATTTCAGTTGAGACCACATGAGTAGAACTATATGAACCATGTTCTTTAGATGAAAATGATAGTATTTTCATTGATGATATGGTGACCATACCTGATGGGTGTGCATTTATCGTCTACTAAAACCACAAGAGTATCATGTATATCTTATCTTAGAATGTTCTGAACATGATATAGAGGTTTTGGATAAAGTTCCTCGAGGCCTATGACTTGGAGAGAGTCTATATTATTGGTAAGGGAAATGTGGTAGAAAATTCTATCAGCATGAGGACTAGTTTATAGTTTTTGAACGAGGAAACATAGTATTTTTCATCATTTAAATTATCTTTAATGGATAGAGATGATGCATCTAACCTCCAGTCCATGGATGTTACCCATTTTATCTTAATGTGAGTTGAGAAGGCAGAACTCGATGACACTGATGGTGATACCTTACATGCTTAGTCATCTATGGGAATTACCCTAATGGTTATTTGAAAGGTGGGGAGAAAGCCTTTCCTTTCGTAGGACACATACTAGTATAATTGGATGTCTATAGTGGTGAGATGAATTATGATATGCACGTGGGTGTCAAGACAGACACCAAGGATGACAAAATGGACTGAATTTAGGCTTACCTATTGATATAAAAGCTGAGTGCTTGTTTGAATCAATTTTATGGTTTTCCAACACACTATGTTGAGCCCCTGTTCTTGGAAGGGGGTTATCTTTTCTTCCTTAGGGTTCTAAGAATGGATTGAGAAAGGATATCAATGAACTTCAGAATGGGTTTACCATGCATGTCTATAGGACATGATACGATCTGGGTGATCGTTGATTGACTCACTATGTTGTCCACTTCTTATCTTTTTGGGAGTAGAGTTCAGTAGTGATCTTGGGATGCCTCTATGTGTAGGAGATAACTCGAATCCATGAAATACCAAAGATTATAGTTTATGATTAGGATGATTAATATTCACCATAGTCATTAAGATTTATGATAGACAGTAGAGAACCATTAGTGGGTAGTCGATTCCTTTAGTTCATCCCAGATGGCAGCAAGAGAGTCTCTAGAAAAGCACATGTGAGCAGGCGGCTCAGGTTTGGGATCGTACCCACTTCTATTTGGTTATCCCTTGGTTTGGATTTCAGGGATAGAAGAACATACGGTGGGGAGAATTTAATGACTCCTATTTTCTCTATTTTATTTTTATAAAATTTCTAGGAAAATTTTGATGCCATGCAATGAGACAACGTTTGATTCGAATTCTAAGTGTTTATATTATGGATTCCCAAACAATTATAAGTTTTAAATAGCACAAAAGGGTGGTTTTACAAAAAAAGTCGAATATATCTTAAATAGGTACCCATATTAGAATTCATAGGGCACAATTTCGTTCATGATGAAGGACTTACCCGAGGTGTTACTTAACCTTAGTCGAAACAGGTCCCAACTGATAAAACAATGAAGGACATAACTATAAATAAAAAAATTTGAATTAAATTATTAAATTTTAAAATCCTAATAACTCAAAAATGGTATCTCATTTTTTAAATCTGAGTGAATCATTGAGTTCGTAATGAGGTGTTTTCCTTTTGTGGGGCCAAACCATGACTAGAATGGGACGAGGATGATTGTTATGTTTTGGATGTTTACATCATTAAAATATAATATAAAAATATTTTAACTAAAATTACCAGGAAACACAACATTCGTTTTATTTTTAATTTAGCCTTGTTAAGAAATCGAACTTTATCATCAAACTCTAGTGTTTTCCTAAGGTAAGGAGGAGGAACACTCCCATTGGAGAACAATGGAAAAAAATGGATCAATATCACTCATGGAAGGATCACTATAAACAATTAATATTCTTATTCAATTGATCCAAACTCTAGTTAGGGGGTTTTGTTTTGATTTACATTCCACCTGTTCTTGATATCATACATTGAATATGGGCCAATCCACAAATAGATTGGGTCTCTGATCTATTGTTTTTGGGGGATGGTTTTTACCTATTTGAGAGGTTATGGGATATTAATAGTGTATTGTTTGTTGGTTTAAATTTATTGTTTCAATGGAAAAGAACCATGATCTCCACAAAAAATGATCGAGGTATGTTTATTCTTGATGGTTCATTCTTTTCTCCCTCCATTCTTCATTCATCGCGAGAATTTTTCGTTTGGCCTGTGATTCGACAATTCCAAATTGATCAATCATTTTGCACCAAATTCCAAGCACATGATCCAATGTCATAGATCTGGGATGGACATGGAACAAAATATGTGCAATGATGACATTGGTGAATGTGTTGAGGTGGTGAAGAAGATATCACTGCTCGAACGACTTTTCACTCAGATAGATCGTGTCATGGATTCGATCCCACGTCGGTGATGGTTGGGACCTGAGGATTGAAACTGTAGTTGTGTCTCAAAAAATGGAGTATCAGAGTGATAGAGGTAGCTCGTAGAGGCACAATGTCTAGGAAAAAGGTGGCCACTGTATTGATGACCAGTGGAGGATGGGCCCACAATGGCACGACTGCATGTAGTAACGGGAGTCATGACTAGGGTGGGTCGTGGTGGTGCATTCCATCCATGCGCTGATGCACCACATTGTATAGCAGGCATGCCTTACCATGGACCACATGATGGATGATCAATCGGCTCGTCATCCAGCTACATTGGTGTGGAGTGACATAGCGTCTGCCATGTCCTGATGGACAGAATGGGTCCGCATCAAGCGGGACAAGCTACACCTGGAATGCTGGGATGGTCGAACGGGCCATACCCAATATGTTTGGTCAAACATGTGGGTTGGCCCAATCCTATCAGGTATAGTTCGACCCAACTACATGGGTCAGAAAATCCTGGGTAGTGTCAGGTCGGCCTATCCTAGTCAGACCGGACCGAGACCAAACCAACCCCTTTCACAAAAAGTTCCTTAACATTCAAACTATAAGTCTGTTTGATTTGAGGTTTGTGGATTTAGAACCCCCAAAATGAGGCAATAATGTTGAGGTGGATTGGTGGGTTTTTTGGACCATTAGGGGATGATAGCATTATCTTTGACTTTCCTATGAGGGATCAATGCGGGATCCTGATCCCGTTATTAACAGTGAAAGTAGAGATTGATATCGTACCCTTAGTCATATCTTTAAAGGTTTGATGCAGGATTCTATTCGTTTCATAAGTAATGAACCATATTCAGATGTGAGTTGTCTCATCCCACTTTCAACAGTGACTCAGCGGGATGGAGTATGTATCGCACTGAGAGGCCCGATCGGTCCTCATTTCTCTTTGTGATACTATAGATAGGTTTAGTGGAAAATATTTGACTAATATTTAAATATAAACCTATCCCTTATCTTATATTATGTTTGTAATAGGTCTAGGATGTCCCCGAGTGAGCCCTGGGTGCATGACCCTCTATCTGTGTATTGAGATCTGATACATTCCTTCATGAATTGACATACCAGTGTACTTCGGGTAGTTCTAAATGTGTTCTCTTTTGGCATGAACCAAATTAGTGTTACCTCACTGAGAGTGTCTCTAATGAATTCCTTGCTCTAGGAGTGAGTTATTTCAGAACGATTGTACCTTGAGTAGAATTCTGTGACCAAGGATTGGATATGACATCAAGACTCCTTCTCTTTGTGAGACCAGATGTTTCATTAAACTTCATGATGTATCAAGGCCTCATGTTCTATTAGATACTTTTTTTAGACTTTTTCTCTTTTATTACAATTAGATAGATCGAGGAGTGATATCTCTAATAACTGGGCATGCTAAGAGAAGAACCATATGGCTGTAAGTGGATGAAGGGTTGTGCCTTGTAATCCTTTATGAGTATACCTTTATTTTCTTGATATATGTGTTTTGAAATATACCTATGTTGAAATAATTGTTTCTTCTTAGTATTATTTCGTTTTTGGTCTTTTAATTTTTGTTTTAGGGTTCCCTAATGAGTATCATTTTACACACCCCTACACAAGCTTTTACCGTACATGTCATGTAATGTATAGACAATCAACACATTCACTGAATCCTTGGTTGATCGGGGCCAAGTGGTGCTGAGAGTGACCTGACAAAAAAGGTGTGCTTAGGCAGATTCAAGAAACTATTTATCTACCTACCCATCAGGTAGGGTTTCATATAGAGGAATTCTAGAGACTTGTACTTGTACTTTTACTTTTTTTTCTTGTATTTTGGCCCCATTTACCTTCAATTTTCTATAGTAATACCTTGTTTTTGTTTACTTCATGTTTTCACTTTACATTATCTATTGGTTGGAGTTGTGTGTGTGTGCATGTACTTAGGAAAATGCCTTCCATTTATTTGGAATATGCCTACTTGATGCTAGTTTCTCACCCCTAGCCTATGGGATGAGGGATTGGGGTTGTCACGACACGAGCCCTAGGGAATGGGTCGTGAAAAATGTATTAAATTTCATTATAGCCTATCTCCCCCCCAAATGATGTCTAATCTGAAAAGACTACTCAAATATTTGAGGACTAGTTGAGAACCTACTGAATGGAATTTAAAGGTGGATGGGATTAAAATCCCGAATTAGTTGAGTTCTCATACAATTAAAACTTCCATTCGAGTGTTTGAATGAAACCCTATGAAGCTCTTTATGAAAAGAGATGTATAATGCCTACTTATTGGGATGATGTTGGTGAGATAAATCTTTCTGGGATAGATCTTGTGAAAGAGATGACATAAAATTTTTAAACCATCCAAAAAATATTAAGGCTACTCAAGTTCGGAAGGAGAGCTATGGTGACAATCCTCAATGGGGATTTGATTTTAGTGTTGGTGAAAAAGTGTTCTTTTGAATATCACCATGGAAGAGAGTCATTCAGTTTGGGAAGATTGTGGTTCTTAACCCTAGGTACATTGGCCCCTATGAAATTATTGATTTCATAGGATAAATGACTGATCATATTGAAATTATACCAAATCTAGATCATATTTAGTATATGTTTCACATATCTATCTTGAATAGGTACATACCTGACCCTTCACATGTACTGAATCTAGAGTTTTTATAGATGGATCATGACCTCTCTTATGAAGAATACCCATAGAAGACCATGGATGGTAGGTACAAGGTTTTATGCAACAAGACTACCCACCTCATTAAAGTGTTGTGGAGTAACCATATATATAACGAAGCGATGTGGGAACCAGAGGCGACAATGAGGCAGAAGTACCCAAACCATTTCTCTACTGAGGGAATGAGATGAATTTTTATGGTAGCAATTTCTTAAGGGGGGAAGAAGGTAATGAAATAAACTTTTTTAATGATAATACATTCATTAAAATTTGTGTTATATTAATAAAAAAAATCAAGAATTTTTTAATGAAGTGAATATAATGGGAAATGTGACCATCTAGATCCAAATGTTAAATGAATGTTGTTCAATTATAACCGTTGGATAATATGACCATTGGGAACTATACTCCTGATAACAATTTGAACTTTATCATTTGAGTTTATAAGTAAAATTTTGAAATGAATAATTGATTTATAATGAAGAGTTAATGGCCATAACCAATAAAGTCATGCCATTTGAAGCCCATTTATCTAACCATGGGAGGGAGGTTTCAACATTGGGGTTTATTCTTTAACATTCCCAAGCTTGGCTTCAATAAGTTATCTTGAATGAAATATCTTACGAGATATGTTCAAGATATAATAGATTACCTCTCAGTCAAAGTTTGTCGAGGCACCCCACTATACTACCACCATTTCTCACCGTACTCTTAGGTAGTAAATGAGTGTTATAATGGGTTACATGTAAAAATATTAGTTTATAATTCCTTTGTTTAAATAAAATTGTTATTCCACTATTTCATTTCAAAAAATGTTTATAGTAATAAATTGATATAGACATGGATAAATGGATTTTTTCAGACAGAAATTGTTCTTTGTAGAAAAGATATATATAATTTTCATATACTATGATATTATTAATAACTATTATTTTCATAAAATAGTGTTTTTAAAAAATATTATTCTAATATTAAAGTTATAATATTTTCATTCAAGTGTATGGAATTTTATTTAGAATTTTCAATCCGTTATTATTTTTAACAAATAAATGTTTTTATATTTAAAATTTTTAATTCTCATATTTAGATAACTATTATTATAAAATTAATATATTTTTTAAAATCATCATGTCATATTTATGTTAGGGTGAATTTAGGATAATTTCTTAAGATATATTATTTTTTCATGGATAGTAAAAATACAGTTTGAGTTTTTTAGTATGTTAATGACTTCAAAATTATGTCATAATTATGTATTGACTAATTAACCAAAATAAACAAATTAAATTAATTTATTTTTTTAATATCATGTATTTTAGTATATTTTAATCAATTTATAATTATATAATTTACTTTCCAAATTCTAAAATGAAATCATTGATAAAAAAAAGTTATTTCGTGAAAAAAATATTTTTACTTGAAAAAATAGTTTATATAAAATGATGTTCTAATGCTGTGTATTAAAATAACAATAAATGGGTCCCGACTATACAAAAACATGATAAATCCCTTGGTTTTTCACTTACCATTACATTGGTCTCCAAGGTCTAAATATAGAAACTAATAAAAGAATCCCCCCTTCTTCTACAAATACCCACCCATTTATCAATTCACATTCACTTTAATTTTATCATACATGATGATATGGCAGTTTTACCTCCCTAAGTTTTCAAGATCCCCCATGAATCTAATCCTCATGTTTTAGGAACTACTCTTCTAGGAAATGGAAATGTCTACTTCAGTTTTCCATTCATGTTCCCTCTTTATAGGGAAAGACATTCAAATTTACCAACAAAATTATTATATCAAATTTATTTTGTTTAATTAATTTATATATATTATTTTTTCATTTGGAGACCATTTTACCCCCTCTTTTTACCATTTTCTAAAACTACTTTTTATACCTGTTATGTTGCTTCTTTTACCTCTCATGTTTCTCTCTTATCCTAATTAACTTCCCATTTATTTTCATTATTTGGATACCAAAACCTATTTTATTTCCTAGGATATTCATGAAGATGTAAAAAATGTGTTTTTTTATTTTTTAATTAATATATATAAACCCTCAATTAGTTTCTATGGGTTATAAATGATATTAAGATATTTTCTTTCAGCAAATTTTATAATTCCATAATATTTGGATGAAAATCATTTCTTCTATTCTCTACATATTATTTATGAAATGTTATATTACGATATATGTGGATAACATTATTTAATAAATATGAATGGTGAACCCTTATATCACACTAAATAATATAGTAATGAATTTAATCTCTATATATGACATGTTTTTATTATTCCTTGGTGATTAACCTCGATAAATTTATCTAAATACTCAATGAAAAACCATGGTGATATAATTAAGAATGTCTCATTTGAATATTTTATCCTTATTTACATGTTTGGATTTAAGTTATTTTTTTATGAAATTACCCTTCTTCCTTTTCCCATTACTTTATTATATTCCTCATGTTCTTATTTTTATTTATCAATATCACATGTAAACAATTTCCCTTGCTTTCCCATACTGAGCATTATGGTCGCCCTTTCCTTTGAGGAATGTCCCCAGGATATGATATGTGGTAAAATTGCATATTGAGAATGAATGAAGAAGCATTAAAGTTCTTTAGAAGGATATTTTATGTTTATATGTATTATGATCCATGTTTCCTTGAAACAAAAATTTAAAAGATACTTTTTTATACAATGTAATTAAATATTTATATATTAAATAGGATGGATTCCATAATATAATAGATCATAGATATAAATTTAATTGAAAAATAACACATACATACACAATATACTATAGTTATATCCTATGTTTTGAGAAACTGTGTAAAATCCTATATATGTAATGATAAAAAATCAATCTCAATTTTTTTTTCAATTGAGTAGGGAAATTATAAAGGATGATCTTTTTCAATATTGTATAATTTAACAAAACCTTATTTTAGTATGTGCTTAAAATTGAATAATTATTTAGTTTTTTACAATAAGAAATACCAGAAACACTGATCTAGAATGAAAAATACCTTATTTCATTAAGGTATATTATTAAAATAAATAAATTAAATACATTACAAGAAAACTAAATTAAAAATAATTAGGAATTATCCAAAATGAATGAAACCACATGGAACCAACAATACTAAAATGATTAAATTCTCATCTCCATGACCTTCCCTGAGGATAACAAAACCAATTATAACTTTTAAAGAATAAAATTATTTAAAAACATTGAAAAACTAAGAAAAACAATGAGGATATAGTATCTTTTTTAGAAAAATATAAGTAAATATATTGGAATGTAATACCCCCATTGGTTATATTAATTTTGTCTATGTGGTCAATGGTAATATATTCATTTAATATATGGTCATGGGATATACAAATATCCAAATATTTTAATTATCATAGATAGAAGTTTTTAACATACTACATAATACATAATTCTAAATGTTATAAATGTATGAGTAAAATTATTTACATTTTAAAAAAATGGGTATTTTTTATCAAATATATTGTGTACATATCATTTTTAAAAGGATTTTATATAAATTAATTATTAAAAATTAACGAATTTTTTTAAATAAGAATAAAATTATAATGTTCACCCAAATGTTAACATATAAATAAAAACCATTAAAACCATTCAATGTTGAAAAAAAGATATATTTAAAAAATTATTTTCTATCTATTTCATATTTTTTACTAGGTAAATGAAAATGATCACTTTTATTCAATATTTTTAATGATTTATTTTCATATATATGTATATAACAATACTCATATTATGATTATGAATCAATATAGAATAATATAAAGAACAATAAATGATTCAAAAATTTATTTCTCTATAAAATTATTTTTCTATATATCTTATGCTTTCATTTAAAAGTTAATATTTTTATATTTTTAATTTGAATTATATTAAGTGGAGTAAATATTAGGAATAAAGACTTAATGACTCATTTAGATGGATTAAGTAAAATTAATTGTTAAAAAAATTATTTTCCATATTAAATAATTAAATAATCTTAAAAGTGCTGAAAATGTGATAAATTGTCACTGATTGAATTTTGAGAAATCAATTTGATATTTATAAATTTTATAATTGCATTGTTATGTGTAGGATTTAATCATATAATTAAAAGAAAAATTCATTACCTATCCCACCAAACTCATATGTAATTCAATTTTTACCCTTCACCTTGCGTAGGATTCCAATGACATGACCCTCAATGTCACTGATAAAAGTAAAATTAATCTTGGAACCATAAAGAAATAATATACTTTGTTTTTATATTTAATAACAACCTAAGTTTCATCTTCTAAATTATTTTGACACATTTGGATGCTTTTTATCCCATGAAGTATTCCTTAATCCCCATACTAAATGGACCCATTATGAGAAAGATAAATTATCTCTAAGCCATTAATTCTTCTATATTTTTATCAATTAAATTATACACTCAAATATTTAAAAATATAATTATGAACTATAATTATTTCAAATTAACGTAATAATTATTATGATAAAATGATGTATAAATTATATAACTATGAACTATTAACCCATCATTTGTATATAACGTTCATATTTTGGTAGGTTCAACCACCTACATGGATGATTGTAACCAACGCCGTCATTTTCATCATAATTGAGTATGAAAAGATAAATAATGGTAAAAATATATATAAAATAGTAATTTTTGTTATAGATATTTTTCATTAATGGTGACAAAAAAAATTAATGATCATTATAATGTAACTCTTTATATTTGATAAATCGCATGAAACATTCTTGTTTTCAATTACAATATCATGAAATGTGCCCATGGATTTCTTAAAAGTAACATGGAACCAAATAAATCATTTAATTTTTTTAATAATACTAGTAATATGGGAAATATGAAACATGTATTATTTAATGAGGATGGGCATTTCAATTATGAAATATGTACATGAAAATCAAAACTACTTACATTTGATGATGCAACTAAATAATAGCTAACTAATATATATATATATTTAATAAATAGAATTGAATAATATTAGATGAAATATAAATGAATATGGTTCTACATTAAGTGATTAATACAGCTATATTTATTATACATAAAATGAAATAACATTTGTACGATTCAGAATTAAAGGTAAAAGGTTCATTTCCAATCATACAATAATATCAATATTTTTATATGTATAAATTTTCCTTAGGTGAATTATTTTTTCTAAATAAGAATAACATACATAGGTTTTAAGTTATTTTCATAAGTACTCATTGAATATCATTTATAATAAGGAGGGACTTCCAAAAATGTAAATACTACTTTATTGATTAAAAAAAGTTTCAGACATCTAAAAAAGACCGGTCACCAAAATCACTTCAAAAATAAAGATTGAATATCAGCAAAAAAATCATTGATCCAACCAATATCTGATGTAGTAATTCCTTTTTTGGAAATACCATCACCTATGTAATTTCCATTCTTATAATAATTAGTGATAATATAATTCATTTAAAAAAGATTATCCATGCATTTTATCCATTTAGAAATCAACATCCCGAAATATGAATAATGAAATTTCTAATATCTTGCACAATAGAGGTATAGTCACATTTAATCCACATGTTAATCCATTATCATTATTTATCCATTTTAATATTGTTATATATAGAAAAAATTTTAATATCCAAATATGTAATGAAACTACCTAGACTATATAAACAACCTATAACATATCCATCATGATTGCTGAAACTTTCACCATAACCAGAAGGTCTTGGATTCCCTCTACAAAAAACCGTCCATATTACATTTGATCCAACCTAAGGGTGGAGATAACTATAGAACATAAAAATTTATATAGGTATGACTTTAATTACCTACAATTCAAAGTCACCAAATCAGTGAAAATCTTGAATATAATTTTTAGAATAATAATTTTTAATAGTGTAATCATTATTCACAACATTAATAATCTGTATGAAGGCCAATTTAATGTAAAAACAATTTGATTCATGAATATGAACGGTATTAACAGTTCGTATACCATGTAAGGATTCTAAGATGGCCACACAAAAGAGGTTCAAAAGCTACCCGGATTAAGGCAACTTGATGCAGGAAATAACCCGATCCATAATACTTGTTGGACGAGGGATCCCCACATCAAAGAGATCAGCAAAAACCTTTAATAAGGTAGAAATTTTAGTACAAATAAGGAATAAATAATCAATTTTTTCATTATTATTATTAGAAAAGACACATTTTAACACAATTTGATTCCCATATATTGTATGAAAACATCAGTTGATATTTTATAATACATCACATTACAATCAAGAAATAATATGGATGGAGAAACTGAGTTTATACATAGAAACATAGTGAAAAATTTATTTTTTACAATGAATTACCTCATGATAAAATAATTTGGAATAGATAAAACACTAAAGTAAGGTTCCCATACCATAAAATCATCACTATTAAAAAATTTACAACTAAATATCGTTTCTATGACATCGAAAGGATGCATGTCCTAGGATGATTACATTTTGTCTTTCATTGACACATTTATGTCAATAAAAGCATCATGATAATTTAAGATATTATGAAGTGGTGTACCTATCTAGTTGTTTGAATAAGAATTATGAGATAAGTTGTTGTTATCCAGACAATAAAATTTCTTTGATATTCTAGAATAAGAGGCATTAAGTGTCGACCATATGGAAGAGTCAACATTATTGAGATTCCCAGATTTGATCGTATTATTAAATAAAAACCAAAAAAATGGAATCCATTATGATTTACAATCAATGATCATCCATATAAAATTATTTTATTATTATTTATTGAATTTATAGTTATTTTTAATACAAATACCCCCAAAATCGATAAGATCATAACATTTCTTCTATAGGTCAGTATAAATTTTTCTCTGAAAAATGCTTCCAATCCAAAAAAATCTCTTAATAGAGATGTCAAACATCTCAATAAGATCAGCATGAAATTTGTAACCCACAAAATAATAGATGAATTTTGAAACAATAACTACTTTCATCTGGCTAATTCTTCCTTTCATAAAAATTGTCTTACCTTTCTAGTAAGATAATTGATTTCATATCTGACCTAAAATATTAGAGAAATGAGAAACACACGGTTTTCCACAAAACATAGTCATTCCAGATATGTGTAATGTAACACTCCTTATATAATTCCTAAATAATTAATCATGTCTAATATTCGGACAGTAGGAATGTTTTTTCGAATGTATAAATATAATTGACTCCAATTTACCTCCTTACATAAGACCTTTTCATAACAAAAAATATAATTTCATATGTTCTTGATGTTTATTTTAACATCTTGAGTGAAGAGTATTACATGATATTTATATAATAATTGTGTGGGATAATTCAATCTTCTAGAATTTGTAATGGATTTATGGTCTCTAGTACTATCCATGTTGAGAAAAATCTTTCTTAAATAATCTTCATCAATAGAGAAAATGATTGTTGATAAAGGATCACATTCCCTAACACCTCAGGAACATGTAATGTAGCCATATAGCGACCAATTGATGAGAACAAAAATATGCATTGAGATCATAAGAATTATGAACCATCTAAGAAAAAACCGATAAAATCCAATGTTGAACAAAAACTTGAAAATAAGGCCCATATAAAAAGTACCAAAGTCATTTTATCATCATGCTTGAGAAAAATTTTACCTACCTAGTATATTTTTTAATATGATTATCACATTCATAGGTTGTAATATGAAAATATTGAACTGTTATTCCTTTAAAGAAACAAAAATTATTATAGTTGATAATCCTAACAGTAATATCGACCAACCTATTAGAATTTTTTTTCCAATTATATTATAAATATTGTTGAAAAGTGCTAGTAGCTTAAAAAGGTAAATCTCATTTCCAGGATCGACATTACGAATGATGGAAAGAAAAAAATTATTGATTAAGGGCATCAATTAGACAACCATAAAAAATTGAATAACACGTCCTCAAACACTACAACATATGATCACTTAAAATCATTGAAATAAGTTATTTATGAACCCATTCGACCCAAGAGAGAGACCTAAATTAAGCCCAAAACTACTTCATTAATTTAAAAATAATTAGTTTTTTAATATATATGAGTTATCCTCCTCATTAAAAATTAAGGGAATATGATTTTCCATTAACTCAATTTAAGTGTGGGGACCATTAAATAGATTCATGTAAAAAGAGACAACATGAGAACCAAAATACAATATATTCTAAAAAACAATCCATTATCATTAATAATATCCAAGGGTTTATTAATATTCATAAACATTTGATGAGTAATGAAAAACATTGTGTTTACAATCACCCTCCATTATCAATTTTAATTTTAAATCCTTCCTTTAAAAACATTTATTGATATTAAAAATGGTATTAAGGTCATGTGTGTTAACACTTTCCCGCTCAAGATCAGTAGAAAAATCACATCCAATGCCATTTTCATGGAAAGAGTTAAACATAGATTCCAACTAGATAATATTTTAATCAATATTAATGAAGCACATACTAAATCCAAATAATAAGTTTTTACTTCATCACATTAAACATTAAAACATAATACAAAGAATAATCTATGAAATTGATATAATTCCATGTATCATGAAAACATTTATCTAGTTAGGATGTAAAATCAAGGAATTATTAAATTTGAATGGAAAGGGTGACATGACCTCTTTATTAATAATGTTTTCCAAAATAGGTTGATAATATTAGTTAAATTTATCCAAATTTGGGTATTAAATAGAGGACCATGTATCCAGGTAAGCATCATAAACAGAGACTCTATCCAATTAGCTAGAAATTATTTTATTAATATTTTTCTTATACCATGTGTATTTGAACACAAACAAGATAAGTTCATGAAGATTTATATTCTCAATAAAATTATTGTATTCTCTGATCGATGTGGAGGAATAAACCATGCAAAGTGTCATATCAACATTAAGAATCTCATTGAAATCCCCAAGAAGAATCCATGGAAATTTAATTGACCTACTAAGAGACTATATGACATTACAAATATATATTCTTACAAAATAAACAAAATAATAATAGATTAAATAGAAAATATGTTGAATACCCATAAAAATAAAACTAATAGTAACCTTATTCTTAGATTAATTAACATTGGAAATACCATCTAGTCTGGAGTGTGGAAAAACCGAAAGTATTTTAATGTATTTATTGGACTGATTTGCGCTAATGATCCTATAACCCATACTTTGAAGATAAGCATCCCTCTTAGAAAAAATTATCATGGGTTTAGAAATTCCTTTTAGATCAGGATTATTACTATTTCTAAAAAGCTAGAGAGAACTGAGAGTTTTATAGTTTGCAAGGACCTAACAGTTTGAAAATAAAATCTTTATTTGATATAATGATTGGGGTAAGTTCTACCATTTTTTCTTCCCACCACATTTTTTATTTCAGGTTTATTTTATAAGAGTGGCATTCTTATTTTCATAATTTTTTGACTTCCAACTTTATCATTCCATTGCATGTTTGGAATTGAGTAGCCTAGTACATGAATATGTCTAGATGTGATCATGAAAAAGAACTGATCGTTAAAAGGGATATAATATTTACTACCTTCAAGTATCAATGTTTGAGTATCGGCTGAAGTTCCAAAAGGAGAAACACATTATCGAGAACTATATGTAGGAACTAATAGATTATACTTCTCTTTTATAAATTGAAGATAAATAAAATTAGGTTCTATTGAGGTCACTATAGAATTGGTTTCCTATAATTTCCTAAAAAATGATGATAAATATTTTTGAGAACTGTTGGTACCCTTCCACATTGAAATTTTAACATCCTATAAATATTTAAAAAGGTAATATGTTATAATGCCAATTTTACATTAACAATAGTGTAAAATAGAACCATATAACACTAATTTTCCATCATCTTCTCTATCCTTAGATTGTTCCTTGGACACCTATTGAATGGTGTAAGAATATATTCCATGGGTTTTTTATAATTTCTTGTGTATTTAAATTTCAATAAATTATATGTGCTTGATGAATGACCAAAAGATGATCCCACCATTATAGATAAATGACACATGAATGATTGCGAGGAGAACTTGTTAATTCTATCCTTTTATTCTAATGTCCAGACCAAATTCATATTACAAGAAGGGTTTTTATCTTGATATTATATCAATACATTGAATAAAAAATTATAAAAGGGAACAAGAATATTGATTGAGCTGTTTAAAAAAAAGTCTTTACATCATTAATGGATGTGGGGGTTTGATCAGTCTGAGACAGAAGGATTTAAACACCTTCGAAAATAATAGAGACAACATTCTATTTCTTATCATTCATAGATTCAACAAAATTCTAAATCCATGAGAAATTTGTAGAAATATTTTTTCACCCACATTAGGAAAGGTTCCATTTCCTCATTCAGTTCCATAAACAACCATTTCAAAAAAAATATAGAGGATTGATGCATGTCATTCCCCCTTTTTACGCATCATTAAAAGAAAAGAAAATTTTCCAATATTGTTTTTCAATTCAAACTCATTATCTTTCTTTTGGGTCCATTTTCATGGCTCAATTTTCATTGAACGATTTTCATCATCCAAGGAAGTGGCCTTACCCTTCTTTCTTTTGCAAATCACATTCCATGAATTCACATTTGGAGGTGGATTCACATTATTAAGGATAACCCTAATATTAGAAATATAATTTCCAAAAATTCTATAAAATTCACAATAAGGGGGAAAATATTCATACTCCACTTTTAGATAATATTTATGATAATTGGAAATGAAATTAATCTTTTTTGGATGTTTTGAGTAAAATTTGGTGTCCAAAAATATTCTATATTATAAAAAAAGATCACCATTTAGTGTACAATTATCCATCTTCATAGGGTAACCAATGAATAATGAAATTTGCGATAAGATTAGGGGATTACAGTAAACACAATTTCAGTCATTCATTATAAACCAAACATGGGAATTTCAGTTCGTTAATAAAAATGGTTAAAGTTAATATCCCATTAAGATATCCTTAAAATAACAAGATTCAAGTATTTGTTCCCAATCATTGACAGAACAAACATATCATCATTATTCATGATAACGATGTGGAGTAATCCTCTTATAATCAATATTATTTTTCATTCAATTATTCAATAGAGAATTGCAATCCATTCTTTATGATTTTTTAAAGACCATGAATTATCTAACATTGAATATGTAATCAATACCTGAATGGAGATATTTCATAAATCTAACATATGTTGATGAGAATCCAAATTTTCTACACTCAATAAGACACCATTATTTTATTTTTTAATATCGGAGGGCCTATGATGATCTTATCCAATGATGTCTAATCCCAAAAGAGCCTCTTTAATGGAAAATACTTACCTTTTACTCACCGCCGACATCATGAAAAATTTATGTTGTCACTGAATTTCTTTTGAAAACTAGAAGATACATTTAAAAAATATCTAAATGTTTGATCCCAATCCAGATGAAAATAATAAATCATCCAGAAGTGGATCAAAAAGAAATGTGATCAATTCTAAATTTAAATAAGAAGGTTGAAGGATTTTTTGATATAATATCCTTCTCATTAAAATGACATACTTTTCATTGAGTTTTTTTAATTCTTGACCTAGAAACTCATAATAAATCATCCCAATCAATGCATATCAAGATAATTTATACACGAAATTCTATAGGTTTATTGTATTTTTTATAATATAAAAATACAACGTTTTTTCAAAATATTCAACATCACTAATAAATTATCTTGTCACATGATACCCTTTATGAAATAACTATGAAAATAATCTTATTAATAACATGGGTAGTGGAAACAAAAGAAAAGGTGATCTTTGATACTTAGTTTAGGTAACAACAATAACATTATTAATAGATCATAAGTGAGCATAATATGAGAATATAGGTACAAGAACATAACCATGGTGCCTAGGAATGACATAATGAAATCATTTAAAATAAAAATATATCATAAAACATGAGTCCTGCAATATAGTTTCTCACATAACACAATACATGAGTCATTGGAGAGTATAAATAAGATTTAATAATCATGATCCATGATAACATACCATTTTTACATCAAATTCTAGAATTCAAACCTATACCAATGGTTCAAAACATAATGAATAGGATGGAGAACCGTTTGTATATCCTATAACAATGGTTCTAAAAAACACTTGGTATATGCCTATTGTGAAAGGCCTATAACAACAGTTTTTACAGAAATATTGTTATAGGTATAATAGAATTTTTTATTAACCCACTGGTTACATGGAACTATTGGTATAGATATATAATCAAAGTTTTTAAACCGTTAGTATATACCCCCCCCATTTCCAGACTAGCAGCACCACCACCCTACCCGTAGAACCTGCAAACAATTAGTACCAGAATCAAACAGACATATCCTTATAAAATAGAAACCATAAGCTACACTATCACACCACCATAGTAAATTACCTACAATCAAACATCCCAAAGCAATATAAAAATAATGATAACTCAATAAACCAATTAATACATTTCACCAGTGATAACCCACATTCAAAAAATCACATATATTAATTCAAAAAAAATCATCAAAAATATAATTTCAGTAATATTTATTACAATTATAAAGCATCAATCATTACCTCACCACTATCGGTATCATCATTTTCATCCTCATCATCATTCAATGCCTCATTCTTATCCTCATCGTTATCCTCTTACTCAACCTCTCCTTCATCGTTACCTTCTTTCCCTTACTATTAATCACCAACATCCTATCTGTTTCCATTTCATGGAATTTCATTATCCTAAAAACCACTAGGAAATATACCTAGTGGACTATTTAATCTAGGAATCATTAACTTATATAAATCACAGGCCATGATAGTAACTATTGTATGTGATGGACATAAGTCTTGTATAAATTTCATGAATTCATCACTGGACCTTTTATTCCTTTCAAACTCATGTGTGACCATTTTTTTATCCTATAATACATTTTCATGAGCCTGTGATACCCATGAATTAGATTTTTCTAACCCAGTGATACCAAAACTAGAACCTGAAGTGGGCCAATATCTCTTCAGGACAATACTCTTCCCTAGCCGAAAACACACTCTACCACGGTTCTCATCTCCCAAAACCTAATGTATTTGATCATACGACCCTCTCTCCCTTGTGTTTTCTCCCTGTGAGCTCGGTGTGTGGTCTATGGTGGCTTCGAGGGTTAAGATATTCTCGCTGCATCCTCTCCTCACATCCCGGTTGAGGATTCCCTCATTTCATGCACCGATGTTCTTTCGAGTTCCACCCACCTTTGTTTTTTTGTCTCTTTCCTGGCCTAGTGGAACGGCCATGGTGGCTGATTTTATGTCGGGTCATTTCAGGGGTCGATCGTGGAGGTATTCTCAGGGTTTGAAGGTGGTGCTTCCTGCCCTAGGCGGCGCTGCTCTACTCTTCTTGCTCTGTGGAGTCCAGGTTCTTGAGGGTGTTATGTGGCAGAGGGTTTGGGTGTGTTATTCCTATGGTGTGGAGGTTGTGGTTAAGTGTGGGTTCGTGTGCTCAGACCCCTTGGCTAAATGGTGAAGGTCTAGCGGTTGAAGCTTTCTGTGATGCGTGGGAGAGAATCTGCGTTCTTCTCGGTCAGGAATGATGGTGGCGCCGGGTGATGTTTTTGTGATTCATTTCACTGATTCGAGTTTGGGAGAAATTGTGGATGGTTTGAGGTTTTGTTTGGGATTATTTTGATCTATTGCGATATGTTGAATTTGGGTTTTCAATCTTCGGAGATAAGGATAAGGGGTCAGTGGAGTGGATTTTGGTCTGAGGTTGTGTTGTGGTTGCCAGCAGAGTAGGGTGCAGCATCTGGACAGCCTGGTTTGCCTCCCTCTAGTCTCATTGTCACCCTTTGTGGATGTGCACTTTTTAGGGCCCATCTCACTTCGCTAGAGGTCTGAATGGATTCCGACTGGAGTCTGCCGATGGGTTTTTGGATTTGGTCTAGTGTCAACGGTCACATCGGTGGGCGTTTGAGGAGACCGGTTCTAAGGTTTTTCTATCTTTCCTGATGTTCGTTTTCCCTGGTGTGTGGTACCTCTACCATTTCTTGGTGTCTTCTACTTCATCTGTGATGGTTTGTTTGCTTGTATGCTTGAATGGATTTCATCCATTGTTCTTTTTTTTTGTTTTTTGGTGGCGAAGTGGCGAATTGGTGATGTGGTGTGGTCATGTATGGTTTCTCACCTTTTCCTTAAAAGTGTTTGCATAATAATAATAATAATAATTTCAATCAGGATATTAATTATAAATGAATCTTAAAATTGAAACATATGGTTGTTGAATTATAGTTACAAATTGAAACATAATATTTTTCACTATGAAGATAAAAAATTTCATTATCAATCTATAAATATATTTGTATATATCCTGTATCAATAACTACTAGTAGAAAAATTACACTTTCCACAACTACTAATGAACAATTTACTTGAGGTGTGGAAAATATTAGAACTCTTGATAAATAATTATGGGATTTTTGTGTTGTGCTTGTTTTAGTTTTAAACCCTATATTTTAGTGTATAATTTAAAATAAAGAATTTGGTTTCATTTATATCCATTTGAGTTTTCAAAAAATAATTTAGTAAGATACCCTAAACATGTTCATCAAGGGTTTCATATTTATCTTACATTTTAATAATATATCATAAGTAGAGATACCCTGATATCTTAATTATATAAAACTATATATAATGTACACGTGAAAATAAATGAAACATCATCAAAATAGGTAGATCATTGAAAACCATTTATACTGACACTATTTAACTAGTTATGTATGAATGATCCCCATATATCAATATAGATATACATGTTAAGAATGAAAATTTTCAAAAATCATTTAAACACTTTCCTTTGTCGTGTACATTTTAGAAATATTAGAATTATCCAAACCAACTTGGTAACAGTTATCCCCCAATACACTTTATCCTTTTAAAATTGATTAAATGAATTGGAAACCTTTCATGATAAATACATCACGTCGATTGGACTTTGGGCTACATTGGAATGATTAAATAAACTATTTAAAAACGATGCTCCCTAAATAAATTCTATATTAGTATCTATTATGTCATAGTCTGAAAACATCTGAAAGTATGTAATGTAAGAATATAATTAAATTTGAATATGAAACCATAAAATTACTCAGCCCAATACTTAAACATATATACATTAGAAACATTGAATTAGGTGTTTAATCAGTATCTATCCTTTTCGAGCAGTCTTATGTTTAGAAATCATAGTTATTATAAATTATATATTTAAGCAAGTTATGATATATATCAGAATATTGGAGGATAATATTAAAACTACTTGAGGTTACTTTTCATGCTATATAAGGATGATTTTAAAAAGTTTCTTTTAAATACTATTTGAGGATACTTTGGAAAATATATATCAAACTCTATGAGGATTTATTTAACACAATAAATTGATTGATGAAGAAATGGTTTTGAATAAATAATGATTAATCTTCTAATATCATATTGTGTGAATTTTAGTCTTATAGAGAAGTGAAAGAAATGTGATAATATAGATAAAACTTTTAGAACCACGTCATGAATAGAACTGCTTCACAACATGAAAACATAAAATGTATTTTTATATAATGGAATGTATCCTGACATTATTAGACATTTAAAATACATTCAATATCTTTTTTTTTTGAAAAATATTAATGAATCAATATCAAGTAAAATTTAAATGAAAGTCACGAAAATATTAAGAGAATATTGTAAAGAATTAATATATTAAAAAAATTATGTGTGATTACTATGCCATGGGAACATTTGGTTGTTGATGCTTCTACTATTGTGGGATCCCATGTACTGATCAAAGTATACTAAATCCAATTGAAGAATTTATTACCAATTTAACATATCCTTCATTATAATTAATGTTATTTAGTTACAACCAATTATACTTTTTTTCTTTCCCATTTTCTATTGTAATCCATTTAATTGAATTTTAATTCAATTGTAATTTTGCTTTCTCCTTAAACATTAATTTAAATTGAGTTTCAGTCCTCTATAATTATTTCTTCACCTTCATGGAGTCACGCACCATCTCTTGAGCTCCTGGGTCTAGTGCCATACAGAGGATCGAATTCGGTACTGTCTCTGAGAAACCAGCTACTGCTGAAATGTTTCATCGGCTAAAATATGATACATGAAAAAAATTTATTATAAACAGAGGGTGACCATAAGAATTACCAGTAAGGGGTTTAAAAATAATATACTATAATCAAAATAACTTTTGAAAACATTATTTAAAATTCCCATAAAACATTTCCTTTAAAATACTATAACACATTAAATATACTAACACAATTTTATAAGGGATATAAGTGCACAATTTAAAACATATTAACATTATCATTATACAATTATGGGAATTACCATTCAGAATAATAATTAAGAAACATTTCAGGTTAAAATCCAAAAACCAAATTAATAGCTAAGTGTAATGCATAATCAGAGATGCGCTTAAAATAATAACATAAATTTCACCCTTTACAATTGTGATACATACTCTGGCCATAAAATATATAAATATTTCATAAATAATATGACATACTTAAACTTCTTGCGATTCTTATAATCATAATCTCTTTAACCAGGATTATTCTACTAGTCGAATGTTTCTCTAGTTAATTAATTTTCATATTCATAATTAGGAAAGTGCATTTTCTTGACTATGTCAAGGCCTCGTGCCAAGACCTAAGGGCTAACTATAACCGGATCCCAACCTAGAGAGCCTCTTTAACCAAAATCCACCCCTGAGAGCCTCTAATAACTAGACTCCAACCCGGAGGGTCTACTGCAACCAGACCCCAACCCGGAGGACTTACATTCCCCGATCCCCAACCCGTAACATACTATGTACAATGAATTCCTCACATCTCTAAATCAAAGTGAACATACCACTTTGATTTATTAAATCACTTATCATTTCAGGTGAACATATTACTTGGTTTCTCATTTCACATTATTAAAAGTGTCCCATACCAATTCGAATAATTAAATGCTTATTTCATAAATTATAATGAATAATAAATTGTTTTATTATCACATAAAATAATAACCTTACAACTCTTCCATAGTAATAAACATATAATTCATTAAAATACATGTTCATTATTCATGATCAATTCATGCACTGATCAAAGGAATTTGAAACGGGTTAAATCAAAATATGTTAGTTATTATTTAAATGATTATTTTCCCAATGACATGAATAAAATAGTAAGAATTATTTGTGCATGTGATATTAATTTAAAACATGCAAGTAATGAATGGATGGGGTTTACACATAAAATGTTAATTCCTTAATTTTTAAAATCCACAATTTATAAAAATGAATATTTATATTTTAAAATGAACAGTATTAAATTAAGATAGATTTCATTTATACACATGAATGAATCATTTAGTACCTCTATAAATAAAATTGAATGTGAAACCATTTAGTCCAAATATACATAATACAATAGATTACATTGAAAATGTAGTCGTTTCTGTTTATCGAAGGTATTAATTCATTATTACACATTCTTTGTGCATAAGAAAATTACTGAAGCACATAAAATAATTGATAAAAAGGGTTTGACATATAAAATTATAACAAGGATAATATCATTAAAGGTTGTTTAACTAAAATGAGTTTGACATAGGAAATACATATTTAAAAACAAATGTTTTTCTTAATATTGTAAATCCACTTGAACCCAAAACAAAATTCACATCCATGAATTTATTTAATAGTTGTAAATTATCTTTATTAGTATAAAATAAAACAATATTGAATTATGCATACATTTCCAAATATATACTAAGTGTTTATCCATTTTTTTATAAATAACAATTCATACTATACACACCGAAGTATAATTTCCGACCCTAGAAAATATTTACACATACAACTTTTAACCTTATAAAAAAATGAATTCACATATAGATGATATATGTAGCTATAAAGAATGTGTATATATATATATAGAATTAAGTATATGATCTTTTCATTTCACAGCCAAAACGAGTACCGCTATGTTGGTTAAACATTGAAAAACACTTTTAGAAAACCAGAATAGGGTTAGGATGGAAAAATATATGCATACATATATATGTGGGTATGAACATATACATGGTCGTATACTACCAATGTATATATATAACCGTATATGTGTTTAAGGAAAATGAACCAATATAAAAAATTTCATGGGATGTCCATGCTTAGGGTTATTAATACATTATAACTCTAGATTCTGTAACCTTAAAGAATTAATTTCAAACCATACGATGATGTATATTGTTTTACAAGTATATATATATATATTTTCATACAACTTAAAACCAAAATCAAGACAAATGGATTAATCCCTTACCTTAGCTTTAGGAGGAGGAGGAAGAGGAGGAGGAGCAAAGGGAAGGCATTGGAAACCCCAGAGGACACATTGAGGTCTGCTGGAGGATTGTGTGCAATGAACCGAGAGTGTTATTTTGATTCCTCGATGTAGTTTTATATACAAAACCTATGGTGATTATTTTAATGTAAAAAGAGAGGTATCTGAGGCCAACTTGACTTATAAAAATAATTGGGAGAAAGATCTCTGTGAAAACCATGTGAGTGGAGGGTCCGACGGCAATAAGAGTGATGAAAAAATTGTGAAAACTTTAAGTAGGGTACTCGTGTATAGAACACCACGGGAGGAAGAAGACAACACCATTGGGACAAATCAAGATGAATTTCGATGACCAGGATCAGTTCAGTCTAGGTTTCAAGGGCCGAGATACAGTTTCTTAAAGGTAATGGACGGCTTGGAATAAATCCAAGTCTGATCGGATGGCACGATACCGACGCAGTGTTTTATGAAAACTTTGAACGGCCACGATTATATCGTGTCAGATCAAATAGACCACAAAAACATGATGATGTGTTGTAGTTGCTGGAGGTCGAATGTGGGATCAGGATCAACAGCCCAGTTTGCATGTTTCGTGATCTAATGGCCATGATCACGTTTAGCTCAAAAAAACGCATCCCACATTAAATAGATAGGCTATTATCACCTCCCTTATAATCCCAAGCATCCTATATTCTTCTCAAAAACACACAACACACATGAGGGGTGCCTTATACATAGGCTCTCACCCCGCCCCTACAGGCCTCGGCCTACCCATGCTCACCACGGACTTGCGCCCATGTTTCTCACTCTCAAGCTCACCAACAACGCTCCAATGATCATGTGCGCCCCTTGGGGGACCTATGCCCGAGCTCGGGCTGGCCCGAGCTTGGGATGAGCGCTAAGATCAGCCACCAAGTGTGAGCTGCCTCCCTTGGCCCATCCATAAATGGTTGGCCCTAGAGGGCCCAAATTTTTACAAAAACTTCACCTTAATAGAATATATATATATATATATGAAGTCTTAATGTAAATAAAACATTATAGAAATTCCCTTTTCCAAACATTAATTTTTATTTATGTTGGAGGAAGGATTAATGAACACCAAACTATACCTTGTCTAATAATATTTCTAGAGCTATTTATAATAACAAAGCTTTAACATGAACTGAAATTCGGTATAACCACGTAAAATCTTTTGTACTAATATTAGCCAAAACTATGTTAATAAAGAATATAGTTTAATTAAAATAAATTAAACATAACTAAAAAACACTAAATGAAAATCATTACAATATATTTTAATTAATTGCAACATGTTTTGAATTCATTATTATATTTCAAAGAAACCAACGTATAATTCAAAAATTCTTTTATTCCCCTTTATAGTTCATGGTTAGGAGTAGTTTTATAATTTTCCAATTTGTAACCTAATTACATGGTGGACTAGAATATATATATAAGTTTTCAATTAATTTTCCAATGAGGCCAAGAACTATATTTATATCCATCAGAGTTCCATGGTTTCCCAAGGCAACAGTCACATTAGTGTATTATAAATCCAAGACTTAAAGAGTCCTAAAACTCAAATTGATTGAAGAAGATGGTTCATGTCATACCATTGGGGCAAAGTGTGGTTGTGGTGGCTTCGACCATTCATATGTTAATTATGGAAAACTCTAAGGACCCTTATTATTTTCTTTTGGGTTCTCATTGTTTTAAGTTTTCTCCTAGTAATTCTGACGGGGTAATTAATAGGTATTTTGGTTAAGCATGATTACTCTTTTGATATCGGTGTATTGTAAACACTACACTGTTTTTATTTAAATTAAAAGTCTTGTATCCAATAGTGTGTTTTACTCGGTTTCATTATAAAATAAATTAAAATCATATTATTACCTCTTCATGAGAAACATGTTTTGTTCAGTTATTCAAACAAAAGTAAAAATAACTTATCAATACATGAGGTTTGAGTTTTGCGATGTTACGTCATTCCCCATACGATGAAATGCATCCTCAAAATTCATTCTACATACACATAAGAGAAATTATCCTTTATCATCTTTGCCACAACCTCTATCATGGAGGGTCCACTGGTGTTGTTAGGTGACTTCCCAAATTTATATTCAACTTTTTAGCTTCTCTAGACCAGATACATTTTGAGCAGAAAGTGTCAAACCACTACATGGTACATTTGGGTCTCCATAGAGATAGTCAAGCGGTGGAAAGTTAAGAGATGTCCAAATGAACCATCTCTAGAATAATTCACCCAACTGACTCTCAATTAAATATATCTATGTCATAGGCTTTGTCATATAAAATGAAGCTGAGGAGATGGTACATGTACACTATGCAAAGGTCTCACTCCAATGAATCCTCTTGAAATATATTTCTGGTCGTGAAGTTTCGGCCTAGAGTGAAGCATAGAAATATTCCTTTGTGGTATTTCCCTCTTCATCCATACTCAGCCAACTGTACCGTGGCTATTCTATTGTACATGTAGGAATTCTCCTGACAGGAACAGAAAATGTCTTGGCTATTGGACACTTCATTGAGTTTCTTGTACATTTTTATGAAAATTTGAAAAAAGGTAGGTACTCCTCTTTACATGTCTTGACCAAGAGGGTATGTAGTATCACAGTTGGGAGCGATAGGATGTGAGTATATCCTTCCATATGAAAATTAATTATGAATGATCAATTGGTGAAACCTATTATGGAAGAAAAAGGAAATAATAGACAACAAATTGTTCTCTCATATCACCACTTGTTCATAAAAAAAGACAGGCTAATGGTTTCCCTCGTTACCTAATACATGAATCCCCAAAACCATTTCAAATCATTCGATCTCCTAAGACCATATGAAACCTGAGAAATATAGTACAATATCATGGGCGCACTTGTGCTGTATCTGGAGTCTTGCATACGGGTGTACAACTGTGAGATGTCTATATGTACTTGTTGTATTTATACCAAACGGGTGGCTTCCTACTCAAGGATGTCGAAGTCCATTACCAGACCTTAATGGCCATAGGACAGGACTTGACACATATATTCCGCATGGAGGTCTCCTGCTACTACTGCTTCATGAATGGCCATGAGGGATTGGATGCCTTCAGTTGAGGTGAAGCATCTAAAAAGTACCTCATAGTATTTTCCTCATCATATGTAGGATGGGAATTGGGCTTGTATCCTAAAGATGTAATCTAGACCCTCTCATCAGTGGAGTTGAATTACTCGGGGGAGAATTGGATATATCATATAGATGTTTTCATGACATAAATATATGGGCATAGTTTATATAATTTTCATGGCTGGCTATTGAAATTATGGTTTCTAGGGCCTCATTGGGAAGATATTGAAGATTAGTACCTTCATTATCAATTTGAAAATTAAGAAAACATCATTCTTAGTAGTGTTTAAGTATGTTTTTTTATTCAGTTATGGTTTTCCAAAGATACCCAAACCGAATCCTCCAATACCAACTATCACTTACTAGCTCCCAAGCACCCAGGTCCAGTGCCATATAGAGGATCAAATTCAGTTTGGGCTTTACGAAATCCACTACTATTGAAATATTTCATATGCTAAAAGCTGATACCTAAAAAATTTAATTAAAAATGTAGGTTGAGCATACGAATGACTAGTAAGGGGTTTAAAAATAACATACTATACTCAAAATAAATTTTGAAAACATTATTTAAAATTCCCATAAAACATTTCCTTTAAAATGTTGTAACACATTAACCATAAGAAGAAAATTGTCGAAGGGATAGAATTGCACAATTTAAAACATATTAAAATTATCATGATTCAATTATGGGAATGCTCATTCCGAATAATAAGTAAAAGACATTTTATTTTAAAATTCAAGTACCAAATTAATAACTAAGTGTAATGAATAATCAGAGATTCTCTTAAAATAATCACTTCAATTTAATCCTTTACTATTGTGATACATAGTTTGGCTATAAAATATTTGAATATTGCATAAATAATATGCCATAATTGAACTTCTTTCAATTATTATAATGAAAATAACTTTAACTTGGATTATTCTACTAGACAAATATTCCTCTGGTTAATTAATTTACATATTCAAAATTAGGAAAGTGCATATGCTGGACTATGTCAAGGCCTCGTGCCAAGACCTAGGGGCTATCTGTAACCGGACCCCAACCTAGAGAGCCTATGTAATTGGACTCCACCCCGGAAAGCCTCTAATAACCGGAATCCAACCCGGAGGGTCTCATATAACCGGACCCCAACCTGGAGTGCTTACTATTATCGGTCCCCATCCCAGAACAAACCAATTCCAATGCATTCCTCATATCACTAAATCAATGTGCACATACCACTTTGAATTTTTAAATCACTTATCATTTCAAGTACACATATTACTTAGTTTCTCATGTCACATTATTCAATGTATCCCATACCACTTTGAATAATTAAATTCTTATTTCATAAATTATCATGAATAATAAATTGTTTGATTATCACATAAAACAATAACCTTACAAATATTCCATAGTGATAAACTTTTAATGCATTAAAATATATGTTAATTATTCATGGTGAATTCATGCACTAATAAAAGGAATTTGAAATGAACTAAATCATAATATGTGAGTTATTATTTGAATGATTATTTTTTAGTGACATGAATGAAATAGTAACCATTATTTGTGCTTGTGGTATTAATTTAAAACATTAAAGTAATGAATTGATGGGGTTGCAACATAAAATGGCAATTCCTTAATTTTCAAAATCCGTGATTTATATAAAACAATATTTATAGTTTAAAATGACCAATTTTAAATTTTGATATATGTCATTTATACACATGCATGAATCATTGAGTACCACTATAAATAAAATGGAAAATGAAACCATTTGACCCAAATATACATAATACAATAGATTACATCGAAAATGTTTCCATTTTAGTTTAATGATGATATTTATGGTTTATTACACATTCATTGAAATGGGAAAATTACTATAGCATATCAAATAATGGATAAAAAGGTTTTTACATATAAAATTATAACAAGGATTGTCACGACCCGTCCTCGGGGCCCGTGCCGTGACTACCCCAAGCCCGCCTTCCATAGGCCAGGGGCTGGCGACTAGCACCAAGGCATAAATACCGGTAAAAAGGGAAGGCATTGCCTTTGTAAAGTAAACAAGCATCACAGAGTAAACAAGTAGAAAGTAAACACTAAGTGAAATAAGAGTACAACTATAAGTGCGGAAAAGTAAATGGGCCAGTATACAAACCCCAACTGAATGTAAAGTACAACTCGAAAAGGAAAACAACAACTGAAAAAGTAAAAGCAGCTATGTCGAGTCGTCCTCTGGAAATCCCACCTGAAGGGTGGGTACAGATAGCCCCACAGCTCCTCGGGTCCCGCCGTCCGCTCCGAGTACGTCCCGCCCAGTGGTCCACCTCCAAGTACCGTCCTGCTCTGCAAGCCTCAACCACGATCAACGTTGTCCGTCGTCTGCATCCAACACAACGTAGTGCGGGCATAGCCGTGCAGGGGTGAGTATAAGCTACTCAGTAGGGACCCCAAGACCCCCGAAGGTCTCCCAAAATCCACAAAGGATAAACCAAAAAGGAAAGATAAAATCATGAAGTAACAACCGACACTACTTAGGTATATGCCCATACATATACCTAAGTCACCATTCCAATACGCTCCAACCTCCGAGCCCAAGTATAACTTAGTCCACACAGGAATGTATATGTATTCCACACAGGAAAGAAAAACGTAATCCACACAGGATAGCACAACACAATCCACACAGGAAAGGAACAAGATTCAACTCACACAGGTATACATCATCGAAAAGGTGAAAGAGATGATTAGACATAGATACTGAATCATCTACGTTGGGACCCACATAGGAAACAAGACCAACCGTCTTCATTGTTTCATTTATGCTGGGACCCACATAGGATACAAGACCAGCACCGAATCATCAAAGCTGGGACCCACATAGGATACAAGAACAGCACAGCTAGGACCCACATAGGATACAAGACCAACTGTCTTCATTGATTCATCTATACTGGGACCCACATAGGATACAAGTCCAGTATTGAATCATCTAAGCTGGGACCCACATAGGATACAAGACCAGCACAGCTAGGACCCACATAGGATACAAGACCAGCTGTCTTCATTGATTCATCTATACTGGGACCCACATAGGATACAAGAACAGTATTGAATCATCTAAGCTGGGACCCACAATGGATACAAGACCATCATGGCTGGGACCCACATAGGATACTAGACCAGCACTCTTCATCGTCGCAGTCCATTGAGGATCTCTGCACATTCATCGTCGCAGTCATAGTAGCAGTCGCAACTAGCTCCAGGGTTCCCGCACACAGCATGCTCGTTCGGGAGGGTCCGCTCCACGAGCCGAGAGGCTGATAAATCAACTATCACAAAGTCCAGAGTTGATGTATCCAAAAGTTCCGTATCGTCAACAGGAACTCAACGCAACAGACGACGCGTCAATCGGACGCCCGGTCTGAGAGTTATTGGCTTTTTCGTCCAAGGGGCCCGGTTGGTTTTTAAGTAAAAACCAACCCGACCGTACTCCACCTGCGTCCAAACCACGGGCGGTGTATGCCAAAAGATCCATCTCACTAAGAGGAACTCAACAAAGTCGACCGCATGTCAATCGGACATCCATAGCTCAAGATATGAGCGTTTCCGCTCCGAGGGCCCGGTTGGTTTCGTGTACGAACCACCCCGGACGAACTCAATGTATTTTGAAACCTTGAGTTCGATATACCGAAACGACTGTCTCGATCCAAGGATCGGATCGCCGCTGACGGCGAGTCGTTTGGAGGCACGTAGCTCAAGTTACAGGCATTTGACCGAAAGTGGCCTGTAAACGGGGGTCTGGGCCCGGGGCGACCCGGCCCGACCCCCCCTTGGATCAGCCGAACTGGGTTGACCCGACCCGGGTCTGACCCGGCAGGGCCCGGCCCGACCCGACCCGACCGGCCGTCCGGGGCTCGGCCAGCGTGGCCGAGCCGATTCGCGTGCGGGGTGCGCGGCTCCCCCGCCCTTCGCCGTTAATTGAGGCCGGCAGAACCATCGGCTGCCTCCCTTCTGGCGGTGCGCCGCCGCTGCCGGTCGCCGGAACCGCCGCGCCGGCGCGGCGCGCCACCGCTGCCTTCCGCGGACCACCGGACGTGCTCTGATGGTCCGTTCCTTCTGCCGTCTTCGCCTATGGTCCCCCTGGGACCCCACCTTCACTGCCAAGGGATTCAAACGCCCAAACGGCCTGCTTCGCCGTCGCCCGTCAATCCGCATGTCAAAACGAAACGCGCCGTCTTCGTGGTTCTACAGCGTGGCGTGCTGGCCCCACGCCCCTTCGCCATGGCTCCGCTCCGGCCGTGGCGCCTTCAACTTCCTTCGACGCGGCGCGACAGCGTCACGTTCTTGTTCGACTTCTCTGCGTGGCGCGACGGCGTCGCGTAATACTTGTCGAGCGATTCTCGCGTGGTGCGATGACAACACGCCATTCTGTTCCATCCATATTAGAAACAATATCAATAATGGAGGAGGGTCGACCGTGTTTGTGCGGTCCGGGCCCCTCTTGTTAATCGATAAAAACTGGTTGTAAAATCATGAAGGACGACAAGGTATAATTCACAAACGAAAAAATTAAATAATAAACTTCAACATCAATCCGCATGACGAACGATCTGCGGATCAACCTGGAATTGGTTGGTCCGCGCTTGTCTTTCTATTCTCAAAATATAAGAGAATTCCAAAATAAATTCCCCTACCTCGGTTTCAAGAGCGGAGTACGTCAACAAGCTGCGGAAGACAAGCGTCGCGGAGGACGGGCGTCGCGGTAATCGTGCGTCGATTCCGTTGACGTCGAGGTGCGTCCGAAGAGATACGTCACTGGAGAAGCTTCGTAAGCTGACGAAGAAAGCCCGAGGAGGAAGCGGTGTCTCCTTTCGTTGACACGGGAAGAAGATCGAAAGAAGCGGCGTCGTCGATCTTCGGAAACACACCGGCTGCGAAGAAGAGAAGAGACTGCACGTCTTTCTCTTCTTATGGTGACGTCGTTCTTCGTCGGAGCCTAAGCGTTCTTCGTGTTCTTCGTCGAGGTTGAAGAAGAAGAAGAAGATGCTTCCCAACTCTCTCAAAGTGAAAAAACTCTAACCAATGAAAATAAAATAAGACTCTTTCTTATTTTATTAACACAACAACACATTTGAATTTCAAGAGTTTGTAATTCAAAACCACCCACAACTCACCTCATTAAACTCATCACATTTAAGTCATAGGTTATAACTTAAGATAACAAAATTAAAGTGGGAGTTGAGGGGGGTTTTAGAGGATATGAAGGGGTGGGGTTCGTGTGGGCCCCACCATCCTCATAACCTCCCAAGGGAGGTTGGGTGGTTACCCAACTTCCATCAAGACAACACTTAGAGTAAAATAATAAAAATTGTAGTGTAAGTATAAAATAAACTTAAACAATTTTTATTATCAACACTCGCATAAACGTAACTCCGAAACAGGAGTTCCTAAGAAACTACTGGCACTGCGGTTCCATCGGTGCGCTCGGAATTCGATTCCGGGCACCGGTTCAAAAGTTATAAATTCCGGCTCGTTCGTTCACTGAACGTACCCGAGCCAAACTTCGGGAAATGATTCCGGGCACACCGGGCCTCGGAATCAGGTGCCGTCAGAAACAGCATTCTTGTAAAATCCCAAAAAAAATTAAGAAAAAATTTCCCTTGAATTTTACTGGTCTTTACAAGGATAATATCATTAATGGTTATTTAAATAAAATGAGTTTGACATAGGACATGCATATTTATAAAATAATGTTTTTATTAATATTATAAATCCACTTGAACCCAAAAATATATTCACATCCAGGAATTTATTTAATAGTTGTAAATAATAATTTTTACCATAAAATAAAACAATATTGAATTATGTGTACATGAACAAATATTTACAAAGAGTTTATCCGTTTTTTTAAATAATAATTCATACTAAACAAACCAAGTATAATTTCCGACCATAGAAAATATTAACACATACAACTTTTATCCATTGAAAAACCTGAATTCACTTATAGATGAAATATTTAGCTATAAATCATATATATATATATATAATTATGTATATGAACTTTTCATTTCACAACCAAAATGAGTACCTCTTCATTGGTTAAACATTGAAAAATACTTTTGGAAAAAAAATATGGTTAGGGTGGAAACCTATATGCGTACATATATATGTGGGTATGAACATATACATGTTCTTTTATTCCTAACGTATCTATATATAAAGGTATATGTGTTTTATTAAAAAGAATCAAAATAAATAAATTTTCAAGGGATGTCCATGCAACGGGTAATTAATACATTATAACTCAAGATCCTACAACTTTAAAGAATTAATTTCTATCCATATGATGATGTATATTGTTTTACAAGTATATATATGTATATTTTCATACTACAAAAAGCTGAAATCAAGACAAAGGCAAATCATTTACCTTAGCTTGTGGAGGGGGAGGAGGAGGAGGAGCTCGGGAAGGCACTGGAAACCCCGAAGGACACGTTGATGTCTACTGGAGGCTTCTGTGCAATGAACCAGGAGGGTTCTTTGGATTCCTCGGTGTAGATGTATATACAATACCTATGGTGATTATTTTAATGTAAAAAGTGAGGTATCCGAGGCCAACATGACATGTAAATATAATAGAGAGAAAGATCTCCATGGAAACTGTGTGAGTGGAGGGTCCAACATCTATAATAGTGAAGAAAAAATGGTGGAAATGGTAAGTAGGGTTTTGGTGTATATCATGCCATGGGAAAAAGACTACAGCGCTGCAGGAACAAATCGGGAGGAATTTTGACGGCCATGATAAGTTCGGTCTAGGTTTCAAGGTCTGAGATAGAATTTCTTAAAGGTAATGGACGACTCAAATTAAATCCGAGTCCGATCAGACGGAACAAGATCGATGTGAAATTTTAAAAAAACTTCTAATGGCCATGATTAGATCATTCCAGATCGAACAAACCACAAAAACCTAGTGGTGCGCCACGATTGCTGGAGGTCGAATGTAGGATTGGGATCAATGTCCCAGATCGTAGGTTTCGTGATCCAATGGCCATGATCACATTTCTCCCAAAAAATGCTTCCCATATCAAATCAGTGGGAGGTTTTCGCCTTCCTTATAAGCACAAGCCTTTCATCGCATGCTTAGGAAACACACATTACACACAAAGGAGGACATATACACTGGCTCTCACCCCGCCACTTCAGGCCTCGGCCTACCCATGCGCACTACGGCCTTGAGCCCACACTGCGCACTCTCAAGCGCACCTGTGGTACTCCCATGCTACCTCCAGTGCGCCCCTCAGAGGAACAATGCCCGAGCTCAGGCTGGCCAAGGCTGGGGATGAGGTCTAGGATCATACACCATGTGTGAGCTACCTCCCTTGGCCCAACCATAAAGGGATAGCCATAGTGGGCCCAAATTTTTACAAATACCTAACCTTAAGAGAATATATATATATAAAGTCTTAAGGTAAATAATACTATATAGAAATTTATTTTTTCAAACATGAATTTTTATTTATGTTTGAGGACGGGTTCATGAACACCTAACTATACCTTGTCTAATAATATTTCTAGAGCTATTTGTAGCACCAAAGCATTAACATGAATTGAAATTCAACATAACCAAGTAAAATAATTTGTAATAATAGTAGTCAAAACTATTTTAATCAAGAATATAGTTTAATTAAAAGAAATTAAACATAACATAAAAACACTGAATGAAAATATTTACAATATATTTGTATTTATTGAAACATGTTTTGATTCCTTATTACATTTCAAAAACACCAACGTATAATTCAAAACATTCCCCTATGACCTTTTAAAATCCATGGTTAGGAGTAGTTTTAAAAAATTTCAACTTATAACCTAATTACATGGTGGACTAGAATATACTTATATGATTTTGAATTAATTGTCCAATGAGGCCAATGGCTATATTTATAGTCGTTAGAGATCCATGGTTTCCCAAGGCAATGGTCACATTATTGTATTATAAATCAAACACTTAGGGTGTCATAAAACTCAAGTTGATTGAGGATGATGGTTCACATCATTCCATTGGTTCTTAGTGTGGTCGTGGTGGCTATAGCCATTCTTATTGTCATTATGGAAAATTCTAAGGACCTAAATAATTTCCTTGGGGTAATCGTTGTTTTATGTTGTCTCCTTGTAATTTTGATGGGGTTATTAATTGGTATTTTTGGTTATCATGATTACTCTTTTGATCTAGGTGTATTTTAAGCACTACTGTGTTTTTATTTAAATGAAAAGTCTTGTATCAACATGTGTGTTTTAATCAGTTTCATTATAATATAAATTAAAACTATATTTTTACCACCTCATGAGAAATAAGTTGTGATCACTTATTCAAACAAAATTAATCATTATTTATCAATACATGAGGGTTGAGTTTTGGGGTGTTACACATAGAGTACTAATTTTATTTTTGATCTTATGGGGAATAAGACAATTCTTTGTTCTTGAGTTTTTAATATATTTATGAACTTTTTATGTCCTCATTTTATAATTCCACTAACTGTAGTTAAAATGGATAGATTTTATGAGGATCCTATTTCCCATACAATGTGTTCTTATTCTAAAATATCATGTTATTTGAATAACCCCCTTTATTATGTGTTCATCATATTAAAGAATACATTCCATATATTTTGCACATGGGTATGATACCTCTATTGAAATCAACATGGTCTCGAAAAATAAATATGATTATTCACTCATCGGTAATGGTGATATTACCTATTTATAGGATGGACATTTAATAAAATGATCCGTGGATATATATGTTTCTGAAAATAACACAAACATAACAATAAAAATCAATAAATTTCTGTAAACACTAAATACATTAATAATAAATTAAATAATACCTGATTATTTATCTATCCCAGTTTTAAATGGAATCGAATATGGAGTTAGAAAAATAAAGTGAAAGTCCCAAGGAAAAATTATGAATGAGTTTCATACATACTTCCTCCCACGGTCAAACATCACAGTCCTCACAAAATTCTAGAAGTATTTTATATCATCATTGTTTTTAAATTTATTTATGAAGGTTCCTAAAAAGAAATTTAAAAAAATATAAAATACATTATTAATAAAAATCATGTAAATTTTCATTCAAAATACCAAAATTTTATTAATACCATGAAATCAGTAATAATCCAATGAAAAATAATTTCTCAATAATATTATACCAGGAATTCACTCTTGATAGGTGAGGACTTTAAATCCATACCAACTCAAGAATGCCTTACATAAAAGGAAAAAATATCCAAGGTGCCCCAAATGACACTATGGGATCAGAATATATAATAGATGGTATTTCAATGGAAGGGAAGTGGTGTGATCAAGAAAGCCAAGTGGTTCATGTAGTTGTAGTACAACCCCCTTGTATCATCTATCTGCGCAGTGATACCACTAATATAATCAATAAATAACAATCACGTTGTTTATGGATTCAAATTAAACGGTACAAAAATTAATCACATGATATTATATGATATTAATATATATTTGAAATAAAATACTAACACCAATAACTAAAGGTCGAACTCCCATATCTTTTATTTGATGATTATTGTCTGTAATATTTTTTCTTCACATATATAAAATGTTTTTTATTTCCCAAATTTTAAAAATTAAATAAAAATTATTTACAAATTAATGAATAAGTTGTATATCCAATAAATAAAGATGACGAGACTTGAATTAATTAATGAAGCCCTAATTTTAAAACAAATAAAGTAAAAATAGTGATATAAAAATGTAATTTTATATTTAGTATGAAAAGTATCAAAACATATAAGAAAAGTCCTAAAAAATCAATATTCTAAAATTATCATGAGTAGAATGGGTATCATATAGTTTTTGTATATTCTCTATTAGAAGAAATTCAATTTTGTTAAAATCATTTGGTTCATTTTGGTCAATTGATTAGATATTTTTTATAATTTTATTTTTCATAGTTAATTTGGTCCATATTTTGGGTAATCTCAATTTGACATTTTTTGGGTAGGTCATTATTTTCATTTCTTCTGATTTTAAATTTAATTAGATTAATATGTTTAAATTAATTTTATATTGTTTCTCATTTAAATTTTATTATTTCAGTTTTTTTCTATTTTTGTGGGTTTCAATATATTTAAATTCAATATTAGAAAATGAATCTCATAGAAAATTGCAACTAGTATATACTGAAAATTCACATGAATATATTATTTGAAACAAAATATTTGTATTTAATAGTAAATATATTTGAAGGGTAAAACCTTGAAAATCCAAAGAAGAGATTAATCAAATAAACTGAGAACATAGATGGATGTTTAGAATATTTCCATCCACTTTTTCAAGTTCACAATCAAATCTAAAAATTGAACTACTAGAGTGAACGTATAAAATAAATTGATCATGGACAGTGGGAGAAGGGATGGTGTCAATTCCATTATCACCGTAAAAAAATTTATATCTTGGTATTACATCAATAAGGACACCAAATTTAGTTTGTGTATGATCTCTCACATAAAAAACATGATTCTACATAGATTCCAATAAAAATGGAACATCAGTAGTAAGAGTGGGGGTCTTATAAATAACTAAAAATTGTCAATCATTAATAAATATTCCATGCCTCATCGTCAAATAAAAACACTTGAATTTTATCATAGTGAAACAACAACAAGACTAATAGTTCAATACTAGAAGTTTCTCAATGAATCCATAGTAAGATACAATTTCAAATCAAGGAATATTAAATGTTGCACTAGCATAATAGTTTATTATGGTAGTTACTATAACCCCATCATGTTGTGTTGTCGTTTTCATTACTTTTTCGGTGATAATAAATATATCCCTATTTGATATCAATTGACTTTCAATCCTGAACCATGGAATTAAAAAAAAATAGACAAATATTTTATTTCATTAGAGTAAGAGCTAGCTAAAAACCCCAATAACATAAATATAAATGAATGTTAAAATTTATTTATTATTAATTTTATCAATTTTTTATATCAATAATTATAGCATCAATTTTAACCAAGTATAAAACTATTTTCTACGAAAATACTTTCTTCTTCTCAATAATAATGAATGATGCTTTCTATTTATCATTTCTTTATGATCCCTCTAGAAAAAATATAAATAAATTAGTAGATATGTACAATTCCATGAGAAGATATAAGATATACATGATTAATTTACTCACTTGATGTATTCATAAAAAAATAACAATTAAACAAAACTGTGATATGTGAAATATCCAACTCTTAAAGGATTAATGTGATCAATTCCTATGGTTTGGTAATTCCACCAATTTAAGAAAGTGATGGGAAAATGGGATGAATCTTCCTATACTATTCATCATCAATTTTCATTTTTTTCTATCTCGTAGTCACATTGGACAAATACATTGAATATAAATAAATATATTCTTGATCCATGTAAGCTATACGATATAATATTTGGGATGATTCCAGTTTCGTATAAAATAATTCAATTTTTATATAATTATTTCTTTTAGACACATACTATGAAAAGATACTATTCTTCCAAGATAAATTTTTGGTGGTATATAGAATATTAGATGTAGTACTCCAGTGAAACAAAAACGAGGAAATATGCTCTATAGCTCACGAAAATTAAAGGCCCGTCTACCAATTTAGTTTCAAAGAAACACTATTACTACTTCTTAGAAAAAAAATCACTATAAAAATTACACAACTAATTAACTCACACTATTAGATTATTGGGTAGTAGATGATAGATTGCTATTTCAATCAATAAATGATAAAGGATGTTATAACCATGAGTCTTAAAATATTTTATCCTCAACTCTCTTATGTTGATCCATTTTTATATGTTGATTGAGTATCCATCATGAAAATTAATAGTATATATTACATATATAATTTTATTTTTTCTATAGGTTTCATTAGAGACAATGTTCACTTAACATTCCATTTATTTTCATTAATACACACAAGAGGAATTTTTCTTTGATGCCACAATCAACAATTTCGCGCCAAGATCACGAATAATATATCGTCATTCACATGATATTTATAAGAACTGAAAGAAACATTTCACAATGTTCATTATGTATAAGAAATGACAAAAAAATTGGTTGACCAGTAAAGAAACTAAAAGAATATACATTATTCTTACAATTGTAACTACTTTCAATGGAATCATTTTTCCTCTTTCTATAATTAATCTTAACATTCTCTAATTAAATACTGAAATCTTGAAATTAATTTTGATTATTAGTTAAAGAAATACAATGAGATGGATTTTCGATCACTATGTTTTTTAAACCATTTGTGATTACTAAAATATTGAGGGTATATTGGAAAGAATCATCAATGTCCCATAAAACTGAAACTATGAATATATTTAAGTCTTTCATATCCGGTATTATTTATTAAAATAGAACATGATAGTTTTTTCTTCGTTATGATTCCATAAATTATTTCATGAGCATAAAAATATTTTATCATCCACAGAGTCATTTCATGCATCTAAAATATGTATTTCAAACAATCATCATATGGGGAAGCACCCACATTCAAAATATGATTCAACTCTTTTAAATAGTTACATGTATACAGATATATTATTGGTAGGATCCAAAGACATGTATATGAGAATACTCAAGAAATTGAATTGGATTTTCAAACACATCCATGGAGGAAGGTTATAAATGTGTATGAACACTATCCATGTATTGTGTGATGTAATCATTTTTTCAATCAATTTAAAATGGTCACATGAGAGACCCAAACTCACATTACAAATGATAGCTACAAAATTAGTATATCATGCATCAAATTTATTCAATGAAAATACATATATAGGGTTAACCAACTCATCACAGTCCCTCTTTATCATGATATTATTCCCATAAATTTTTATTGATATTTTAGCATACATTAAAATATTCTAGAGCCAAAGGATTAATGTAATGTTCAAAATTACATTCCCCGAAAGATGCTATGGCAGTCCATTAGAATTTTTCTTCCATTGGGACATGCCATATTTTATGGAATCATTTTACTCAACAGTTTCCTCCCAAAATAAGTTGTAATCTTTTAGGAAAGCAAGAATTTTGTTTTTTTAATCCATGTTACTAAACTAATTTTCATGCCACATAATAATTTGATGGAATATCTGCATTACCTAGAATTTATTACTTAAAAAAATTAAAAATATAATCTATGGAATTATTTGAAATACCATATATTATTTTCCTGGGAAAAAGACGGATTAAAATATCTATATTTATCATTTTACCATATCGTCGATATACTAGAGTCATAACAGTATCATTAAATTTTATCACCCATTAAACATTATCATATATAGTAATTTCATCTTGTGTGACCTTATATATGTCTTCATAGGCCAGAATCCCTTCCTTCCCATGATGAATAATCAATAGAAACCAATCATATAATAAATTATCTAATCTTGTTCTCTCATTTGGATCATGAATATTTTGAGATTGCATTTTCCTCCCATTCTGATACCCCACATAGTAGTTTGTCTGAAAACCATACTTGGTTATGTGGTAGTTTACATCTCCATGACTCAACCATGGTCTTCAATCATAATCTTAACATGGGTAGTGTATGTGACTATTATCTAAACCACTTTTATATGAAGAATATAAAAAGTCCTCCAATATGTTTTGAATATTTGTTGTGATCTGGTCCATATCATATATCAAAATTCAATATATTTAGTAAAAAAATGTTACATGTTAATTTTTATATGAATATAAATAATATTTGACATAAATCAAAAATATATTTAATGAAATTATAATTGTTCACTTTATATAAATCAATAAGTCACACACTAGTCTATGTGAGAATCATATTATAAAATATGACTAAATATTATATATATATAATATAAATATAAAATGATGATATTAAAATAAATTATATCATTGAATAATAACTATAAATAATACTACACAAAATTATGATAATCATGTTTTTATTTTTTTTTCTCTTATTCGATTCACTTTTTAACTAATATTATTATTATTAACTAAATTATTTTAATAAAATTAGTATATATAGGTAATAATATTTTATATAATAGAGCCTCATGGTGAATTAATCAATATTTATGACAATTTGAAATTATTTTATTAGTTATAATAAATGTTATAATTAGTTTTTTAGGAAATCCATCTATGAGATATGGGATTAACTGTGAGTTAAATGACTCATACAGTAGGATAGTCATAAAAAGTGATGATTGTGTGGTTCTTGAGAAGGTAATTTATTTTATTATAAGATAATTATTCGTTAAAACCTACATATTTAATGTTTTACATGATTTTATATTTCTTTTTATATATGTGGTGTCCCCACCATATGAAATTATCCCTTTTAAAATTAAGGAATTATATTTTTTATAGTGATATATATAGTATTTAATTGAATAATGTTCCAAATCCATATAGGGATAAGGTTTCAATTATTATAAGGTTCCTTATGAAATATATATGAGGGGGTGTTATTTAAATGAGATGTAATTGAGTGAATACATTAATGTGGAAACAATTTCCTTCAGATAGGAGCCATAACAATCTCCCCTTAAATTTGGTCTGGTTTAGGTTCATTATATTAAGTTTAGTTTCTTTGGATAGTTATATTTAATTAGGATTATTTAAATATGGGTTTTTTAATGTTAGGTTAGGTCAGTTATTATTAATTTTGTCTAGTTTGATTCAGCTACAGTTGTGTATCTTTAGATCAAGTGCATATTGTTTGGTTCAAATTCATTTGTTTCAATTTGGTATACTTTAATTTAATGTAGATTAGTTTTGTTTCAAATAAATTCTCTTTCATTTAATTAAAATAAATTATATTTGGTTTGGTTCAAATCAATTATATTTTTTTTGATTTGGGGTTTTATGATTTGGATTGGTATAATTTGTTACAACTTAGTTCCATTCAATTTTAGTTATTTTCGATTGGTTTAGTTCAAATATTTTATTTCCCTGTATTATTGATCGAGTTTCATTAGTTAAAATCTATAATATATGATAATGATGATGGATAATATGTGGCTATGATTGGAGATGTGTATGAGTTATCTGACTAAATGTACTGGTCATCAGGTACCTTTGAATGATCCAATTGGACTCAATGAGTCATCTACATCTGACTAATTTGAATATGTATATGATCTATTAATGTTACATTTGAGTAATATGTGTATATGTTTTTTAATGTTTCATATGAGTAATCAAAAAATAATCTGATTCATACCTTAATGAATGTTTTATAAATATTAAGTGAATGAACAAGTATCAATAATTTATATATAAAATATGAAATTCATATCAAATCATTTTAATTTAGTGATTAAAAGATAAAAATATCAATATTAATTTTATATCCATTATTTCAGCTATGATTTTTTGAATCTGACATGATATGAGTTTCATGATGTCATCAATTAACTAAACTAGGATTTTCAATTGATAATATATAAAAATCCATATTTGTGGAAAATTTCTACAATAAGTCATTAAATTTATGATATGTTACCAAGTGTTTTTAATATCAAAATATCATATGTAATTCATTATAGAATAATAATAAAGAGTATATTCATGTGGAGAAAATGAAAATAAATGTACAATGAATAGTTCAAAAAAATATACAACATAGAATTCATAAATTATTGATTAAATAAATCAAGATGTTGAATATCAATATGACTGAGTAGTTCATAAGGTAATTAAATATCAAAATGAATTGTTAATCCTTGATAAAAATGAAATAGAGTTTTCTTGAGATGTTTTCTATGTTTTATAGAAATATGATTTATTTTCTAGTAATTTTTTGGATTATTTAATACTAAAAGGGGAGGTTTCATAGCCTATAATGTTGCAGGAAAATTAATTTAAAATATAAATATAGATAGTGGACTAATCTAACTAGAACCAAAATGAACTAAAAATAAGTATAAAAAATAATATTTTCCCAATTCGAAATTGAACATAATGAACCAAAAATAAACAAATTAGGTCTGAACTAACTCAAACAAACATGAATCAAATTTAAGAAATCCAAAATTAAACCAGATTAATTTTAATCAAAAAAAATTAAATGCCTAAAAATAATGATTCATCCATGATGTTTTAGAAAAAAAATTAAAAATGAAATGGATACTCGATAGAATACCTAATTTATTTTGAACCAATCGATTTAATGATGAAAAATATTGAAATAAAATCAATAAGAGACTAGGTATTGTCACATCATGGGTTGGGAAGAAAGGGGAATGCCAACAGTTCTACTAGTTTTTGGGATAAGAAAAAAATGGGAGAAGGGGAAGGGTGCTAGCACTGTGTGTTTGGGGAGGAGATAAAAAATGATTATTTAAAATAGTTTTCATATATATCAGTTATCCCAATGGTTTTTAAAATCCTTGTGATATGATTTATATAATCAGCTTATCCCAACAGTTAGACGAAACTATTTGAAAAAAGGAATGCAATACCAATGGGTTTTAAAATCCATTGGTATAGCACCATGGTTATATCACTCATTACTATTATTGATTATAGAATTAAATAACATGACACTGAAATATTCATGTAAAAAGTAACACATACTTTTGATTACCACCAATACATTCAAATTATAATAGAAAAGTTATCCACATGTCAACAACATATAGGACATGGGTTAACCAAATATATATATTAACATAGTTATAATGGTCTAAAAAAACTTCTCCCATATGAATATAATGAGTTATAAAACATAAATCAACACATTTAATGTCTATAGTGGATCTATCAAACACAAAATGATAAAAAATAAAAAATATCATCCATAAGAACATTAAGACATTCAGTAATAAATCATAACATAAATAACATACGAAAATCATAAATTTAATTGAATCATATATAAGACATTATCATAAGATATCTAGAAAATAAAATTTTATCGGGTCATTAAGGAACATTCCAAGTGAATCATAAGATTCAATATTGGATGATTATTTACATTAAAAACAAATTATAGGAGGATTACAAATAATAATTAAATTAAAAAGGTACATTTATTTTTATAAATATTAATTATTTATTTCTATAATAATTTGAATAAATATTAAATTTTTAATTATATGAAAGGTTAAATATGATTCATAATTATGAAAAATGTTTATAAAATAAAAAATATAATTCAACTTTAAGGAATTAAAATAGACAGATTATTCTGAAAAATTTTCAAAGAGAGTCAATGTTATAAAAAAAATATCCATTTTGAAAACATTAAAGTAATAATAATTATGTAATGAAACTCAAGAACACTAAATATTAACTTATTTAAAATAAATGTAAATTAATTATAAAAAATAAAAAATATGGAAATTGAAGAGATATATTTATGACTGAAAATAAAAACTAAGGAATATTTGTCATATAAGAACCACTTCTTATGAATTATAAAACAAATGGGAATTAAAATGATACAAGGAAAGGAAAAAAAGAAAAAATATATTAGATTATTATGGATGTGGTTTTTGAAAGAATGATAAAACAATTTCCCCAATTGGATACTTATTAATAAAATATCAAATTAAAAATAATATTTTAAAGTTATATATTAAAAATTTGTAATGCATTGAATCGTAATCCCTTGAAGGATAAAAGATAAAGATGGATTTTTAAATATTTTAAATTTCATTAAATTTATTAAAAAATATATTAATGAAGTATTATATACAGCAGAAAAAATAATATAGGTGGTGAATATTGAGTTTACCACAATGAAAAAAATAGATGAGATAGCCAACGATTAATACCATCTTCCATAAAGACACATTACTGTATTTTATAATAAAAATAACTATTATAATATCTTCTTCAATATCATTATTCATAAGGATAAAGTTATATATTCCTAAATTTTAATCACTCACTACACATATAATAGATAATTAATGATTATTTTCATTTCTAGTTATAACTGATTTTGATTATTTCATATAAGATTCAAAATAGAGATGCTATTCCATGTTATTTGAAATAAATTTAATCATTAAATAAACAATAAATTAATTGGATTCATAATATTTAAATAATTATGAATCCACTTGTTCAATTGATGTAACTTATGGGTATAGTTTTCAAGATTCAAATTAATGATTTTCTGAATAATTTATAGATGACAATGAGTTAACATATCATGATATTTTATTTTAATTTTATTATTCTATAGCCATATTGAAGACATTTAATACTTCTTAATTATATATAATATATGTATTATTGTCTTCATAAATATTCATTGTGAAAATGATTATTTTGGAATAACATTTTTTATGTTGGTGGTTGAGCCATCACAAAAAAAGAACATACAATACTAGTGAATGATTATGTGTTAAAAGTTAAATAATAATAGTCTATTATTTCCAGAATAGTAGTCTTGTATATGAATCAAAATTATAGTGTAAAAAAATACTTGAAATTGGTACAGAAGAGAAGGAAATTTAAAAATTTTAGAGGAGAACATTGATAGTTGATGATATTCTCATTCTTCTCATATACACTTTTAGAAGGAAGGATTTAGGATTTCATCATGGAACCAAAACCAATGAAAAATATATGATGGATTTTAGAGAGGTGCAATGGTTATATATTCATGAGTGAGAAAAAATGGTTGAGTTGTTTGAGATTTTTACTGGAGGGTTCCTTTTAAAGGTGTGTTTTGAGTTGATTTTTAATAAATATTCATTTCCTAACGAGTAAGGTTGTCATTTTAAGAGAAAAGTTGATAGAAATTGTAAAATTATGGATATAGAAAATTATTTTTCCATGAAATATCTCATACACACTATTATATATTTAGTTTATGATATTTAATTTCATTATCTCTATTTTAAGCCCCTTTTAATTAATTTTACTTTTATTGTGGTAACTCATTTCTTACATCGTTAACATTTTTTTTATTATTAAAAAAAATTATGTCCTTATCAAATTTCATGGTTCTAATCACAAATTTATAATACATTTAATATTTTGTTAATTTCTCAATATGGGGAATTTAACATTTAAATGAAATAATAAAAAATGTAAACATATTTTTTTATATACAAATTAAATTTTAAGAGTTATCTGTCCATAAACTTATTTTATACCAATTACCAATAAAATTACTGTTTATATATTTTTTATCCATTTATTTACTACATAGAATTCATCATTTAAAATTGATCAATTTAATTTAATTTTGTAAATGTAAACAGTACTTTAAAAAAATTGTTCCTTAAAATATATAACTATAAAATATAAACAACATACGATTAAAATAAATTATTTATTTTATAAATATTTTATATTATAAATATTTTATTTTATTAACTCATGGGTATTAAAATCATTCTATTAAATTTATAAATAATTGTAATAATTCTTTAATAATAATTATTTTAATATATTTTTATAAGAAAATATTTCCAATAAATAATATATTTTTACATCAATTATATATTATATTATTATAAAATTGTTAATAAAATATTACACCAAATGAATTTACTAGTTAGATAATTTCATACCCAATGACCATATATACAATTATCATATTTATAATAGTCATATTTCTAATGAATGAATATATAATTATTATATTCAATACCCGTATATATCCTTATATACATTATTTTGTGTCATTCGTACAATTTATTTATTTCTCTATGAATATGAATATTATGTTTCAAATTCTCTTCTATATTTCATTAGTTTTAGTCAGTGTGATGATGTTAACTGAAAACTGTAAGGATGTGGATTACATATTTTGGGTATTTCTATTTACAGGTAATTTTACTCAACCTTGATTTTTCTTAATGATACATCATACTACATTGTCATAATGAATTATTTTTTATATTTTATTGTAATATTATGTCATAATAAAATTTCATGAAGTTCATTTTGGATTAGTGATACAAATGAAAGAAAATGTTCAACAGAGTGTTTATTTTAATGAAAATTATCTTATAATATCATATTGTGTATCATTCTACCAAACATAATATAACTTCTCACATGAAATTTCATTAATCTAATAAAAAAATGATGAATTTTTTTGCCTCTATGTATCTCAAAGTTCCCATGATTCTTTCCCAAAACTTTGATTCCTCTATAGAACTTTAGATAGAATAGTAGCACCATTATGTATTACATTATCTCTTCAATCCATGATTTCTTCCGATTGTTCCTCATAAGATGGAATGTATAAATTATACTACATTGGATATAGGTACATTTTAAGGCTTTGGTGTGAATTTATTCAAAAGGTATATATATAACACAACATGCATATAAGAAATGTTTTATGTTATTGTAATATGATATGTTTTCATTTACCCATGATTATGTATTTTTAAGGGGATGATATATCTAGGGATGAAAATTAATTTATTTTAGAATAATGATACTATACTATATGGTTATATTCATAGGAATTATTTTTCCTTGAGTTATAATCTACATTTTATCCAATATTAACACTATTTTTCTTTTTTTGACTTCGTGTAGTATTAATGATTCAGTAAATAATTGAAATCTTAAAACCTATTTCTTGAGAATGACACAACCATAGAAATTTATATTATACTACTTCATCTAACTATGTAAAACCTATTCTCCTCGTCCCATGTATAACCTCATATTCTATAACACCAAAATATTTAAAAAAACATTAGGACTGTTAGTGTATACAACACGCAACACCGAGATTTAATGACAGAAAAAATATTATTATTTTATGATTATTATAAAATATTATTTTAATTGGATGGTATGAATATAATTAATTGAATTATGTATTATATATAATGTTGCATATTTTAAAAAAATTATTTATTAATTTGTAGTAAATAAGTTTTCATTTTTATGTAATTTTATTTTATTCATCAAAATATATTTTCTTGAAAAAGATTTTTTGTTTCATTTTTTGATTGAATAATAAAATTAATTTTAGGAAAATATAAAAATATTTCTTAATAAAAAGAATAATTTTTGTTGAAAATATCATTTCAAAACAATCACAGGTACAAATTTTGGGTTTTCATTGAAAATATTGATTTTCATATGAATAGTTAATAACAATGATATTTATTAAACCATATTTTTTTGTTTCAAGAATTCACAAAGTTCTATTTTGTTTTAAATATGTTATAAACTGACATTATTTATGTTATAAAATTAATTATCTAGATATATTCCTTGGAATTAGTTTTATCTTTGAATTGGTCTAATTTTTTAAATGAATAAAGATGTATTTTTTTAATAAATTATTTTTTTGTTTAATTTTTTCTTTTAATTATAAATAATTTGATCCAATTATATATGTTTAATAAGTCATGACCTGACCCTACCCAGGCTCGAGCAGCAACTACCACAAGCCCTCTTTATAGGCAAGGGTTTGCGACTATACCCAAAGGCATAAAAACATGGGGAGGCCTTTGCCTAAACACCTATACACACACATATAGCCAACTCAATGCATAAATTATGGGGGAAAATAAATAAAAGAGGAAATTACTATAAATTAAAGAAAACATTCAAGATCCTCTATAATGTACAAAGTACTGTAGTGAATGTTACACGGTAAAAAGGGAAAAAACAGACGCCAAAACCCAAAATAAGTCCAAAATAAAAAATAATAGTAAAAGAGTATGATGAGAGATCCCAACTCATGAATCTCAACCCAAACCACCATACATGGTCCATACAGATTGTATCCCTACACACGTATATAGTCACGATCGACGTGTCCATCGTCTGTGAAAGACACGACACGTGCAGGCAAGGCCAATGAATGGGTGAGTATGAAAATACCTAGTAGGACACCCTGAAAAGATAAATGGGGAGCCATGAGAGGCACTCTTAAAAGGAAAGTAGTAGTTATGAAAAGGTATAATAAAAGGGGTGTATAAGTATATAACTCCACTTAATAATAGATATGATCATTCAAATAAACCCAAATTATTGGGTAAGGGGAACTCCAACTCATAGCCAATAAAAAGGAAAGTGCGTAGACATCGGTTCCAATGTAACAACCAACTATGATGTCCCACATATCATTATAACTTTTAGGAGGCACATGTCAAAGGGGATTAAATCACCACCCTTCAATACTATCCACTTTGGGTGGCACTGATTTTCTCGGGTGGTTTTGGGTTATGTCACAATGTTGTGTCTCAGTGGGGAAAGTGACCCTATTTTTCATGATTCCATAAGTAAGAAAAAATGATCATTGTCACTGCGCTGCACATACGAGGGTCTTTATCTAGTAGTCATCAAGGAACAACACTTCACATCCCATGTTGGAGGGTAACACAAAATTATTGTCATGGAACACCACTACCCAGCCCTGCTGAAGGGTAATAATAGAACTGTCATTAGGGGAAATGCCACTTACAAGACCACATAGAGGGTAATCCTAGAATTTTCATCAGGGGAAACACCACTTCCCAGCCCTACTGAAGGAAAATCCTGGAAGGATCATCTTGTAACTCCACTTAGAAGCCCATGTGGACAGTAAGACTTGTGATGCTTTGGTAATCATGTATGTACACTTTCGTCATCTATTGTCATCTTTATGCATGCTAATCAGAAACATTCACATCATATCATGAATGCCACTTCTAATGGAAAGAAGACATTATGAAATTGAAAAACACTCAGGATAGGAATATCTCTGGCTTAAATCCGAGTTCCAATAAATATAAACAGAGGTTTAATGCTTTCATAGTTGTTCTCATGAAGTACACGGTGTGTTATGGGACTTACACAGTATGTGGCCCCTCTTTGCCACCTAACTGTTTCAACTATCCGTGTCCATGTACATTGGTAAACGGCATGTTGGTCAACACAGGATGCTGTAAGTGTTTTCCAATCTGTGTTAGTGTGCTCGGCACATGGTTGTGTGTTCTTTCATATGGTTCACCTCATGGGGGAAGGTAAAACATGGTTTGTCAAAGGAATACAAGTCATTTTGTCGCTAATTTTCCCAATCCCAAGTGCCATCTCTGAGGGAGTGCTAAATGTTGCATGTTCATTGTTTAACATGATGTGTAGTTGTGTAACGACCCGGAATTTCAATGTAATTTTTTTAAATATATGGAATTTTTACAAGACCACAAAATTTGACGACGTATGATTCCAAGGCCCGTAGTTCCCAGAATGATCCTTCGATGTTTTGTTAAGCTTATGTTAATGCACACAAGAAGTTTTCCTAAAAAAATGGAATAACACTTAAATGGTTACTCGAATCAGAAACATGAGGGCACAATTGTGCTCAGGATGGTGGGATTACCCTAGTCACGAGTTAAGATTAGTCGGCATGGGCATCCTATGAGAAAAACCCAAAAATGTCATAAGCGTAAATAAAATAATTAAATAAATTATTTTATTTTTCAAATGATTATAACTCATAAACATTAGCTTGGATTAAAAATCTGAGACCACTACTGAACTCATGAGGGCATACTTTATCTAATAAGATACAAACTTTGGTTGGCACGGGCCACCAGAAAAAGTTAGTTTTTGACGCAAATAATGTAAATAAGGGAAAATTATTTTATTGTAAAATTAATAACTAATAAATGGTAACTCAGATTGGAAATCATAGAGTACCGTTAGGCTCTTTGGGGAATGTTTCACCTAGGCAGAGCCTAACCTAGACCGGCGTGGGTCAAGGGTGATTGAAAATATTTTTCGGAACTTTTTTTGGGTACGTTAAGAAAACGAGTGAGCGGAATTTTATAAATTTTGAACCGTTGCTCGGAATTGAAATCTGAGTGAACCGTTGAACTCACAGCACCAATATTTGATTAAGGAGACTTACACCTTGATGGCAGATAGACGAGGGCGAAAGTTAGTTTTTGGGGTTTTCGTGGAAAAAATAAAATATAATAAAAATCATTTTATTTTATTTTGAGCATAAATGTGGACATTTTAGGTGGGGTACACTAGAACTAAACCACAATGTGGATGTTGGAAGTGGAGACCACCAAACCATAACCTCCCATTAGAGGTTAAGGTGGTGGGGACCACCTGAACCATAGCCTCCCATCCGAGGTTATGGTTATGGGGACCACCTAGGATTAAACCCCCTTGAAACCCCCTTTAATTGGGAGAAACCGTCAACTCCCACAATTAATGATGGAGAGCCTCTTGACCTCCTCTACCATAATTCTGCCATCGCACATACCTTTAATCTTAAAAACGCACTGCATCATTGTGCCAACATAAATTAATTTCCTTGCCCCCTTTTTTAAAATAAGTAAAAACATCGTTGGAATTTAGGAAGGTTTCTAATAAATGAACCATCATAAATCCCAATGATCATTACCTCCCTCCCCCATCTCCTACATATATGGAGCATGGGAGGGGGATTTGGGGTGTCTTCACCAAGTGACGAAGTATTGGTAAAGTTACGTGACACCCAACACATAGAGGATTACACTCTCCATCGAAGAACGTGTTCTTCCACAAATAATTCTCCACCAATGAAGAACGCCGATAATGAACGCCTTCCCCAATGAAGAACAACCTCGATTTAGAATTCCTTTCTCTGAACATATTTTGATGTAGGACATTTTCGTCTATAATGAATTGATTTCTAACTTCTCGTGCCAACGTCGACGAAAAATGAGCAAGGTAGGGATTTTATTTATGAATGACATTATTACCTTTTTTATTTCCTTCCAAAACAAAGAGCGCAGACCAACTTATTATCAAGTTGATCTGTGGATGTTTTTCCTTCAAGGTTGGGAATATATTGTTAATGAGGGATTATGTGAATTGATAAATTTAAGATATCTTCATTGATCGTTCTTTATTTATGTTCTTGATGAAAAGATTGCTACCACCCAAAACGCTGAATGTGCAGGCCAAACTAACATGGTCGGACACCCCTCCGCCATTCTTCTTTGTGGTGTTCTTCGGCATGACAATGAGGCGACTAGACAACGAAGGAAACCTGCGCCGCCCCACGATGCTCTGGCACCTCGGCCGAATTGGCTCCTCCATCCCAGGACGAACCGTGCATCCCTTCGGCTTTTGAGGATTTCGGCTGCGCTGCCCACCGGCCGCACCCCCAACCGACCGAATCGGACCGAGCTGCGCCAAACCCTGGCCGAGCCGCACCGCACCCTGGCAGAGCAGTGCCCCCGTTGCATCATGCCCTAGTCGCACCTTTCCATGGCTCCCAGCCACCGCCCATACCCACTGAGCCGGCCTCGCGGTGCCCTCCCGAGCCACCCCAGATCCCGGTCGAGTTGGCCTTGCGGTGCGCTTCCAAGCCACCCCAGCCGCACTGGCCGCCATTTTCTCGAGCCCCAACCGAGCCGACCTCCCGCGCCCCTCGTGGCGCCCTGGCAGAGCAGGTCTCCCGCACCCCATGGGACACCACGTCTGAGATGGCCTCCCACACCCCTTGTGAAACCCCGGCCGAACTGGCCCACACCTTCGTGGTGCCTCGGCCGAACCGGCCCTCGCCGCGCCTCCGGGCCGAACCGCCCTCGCGCCGACTCGTGGCCTATCTGCGTCCACACGGACGGTCTGTTCCCACTCGGCTCTTTGCGGCCCCACATGGCCAGCTGAGATGGGCCCAGTGGTCCAGGTGGAAACCAACAGGCTGGCCCACCCAACGGGTCGGGCCAGACCCAATGGGTCAGGCCGGGATGACCCGAACCGGGTCGACCCAGACTGGGTCAGGACAGGTCAGACCGAACATGGGCCCATTGCACCCCGTTCACTTTATTTTGTCCATATCTTTGGCACCATATGTTCGTTTGAAGAACATTCAGTGGAGCTAGTAATCTAGGATCATGGAGGTCATTTTTATTATATTACACCAGAGTTTGGGGTATATTCGAGATACAGTCCAGTTGGACCGTGCAAGAATCCAACCGGGACCCCATGAGTAAATGGCTAATAACTCATAGACCGGGCATCCGATTGATGTGCCGTCAGTTGCGTTGAGACCACTATGAAATTCCAGAACATTGGGATACATCTTATTGGGACATCGGGGCAGTGGAACATCAACCAATATCTTGTGAAGAGGATCCTCCGGAGACGAGCGAGCATTTGTGCGGGAACCGAGTAGGTGGCTGAGACATGACGACAATTGTCCAATTGACTCGGTGTGACTTGAATATCACGGTGGGGAGGGCATGGATGTGGCGGTATACCCACAGTAGAGGAGCGTATGGTTGTGGTGGCACACCCACGATACTTGACAGGAGGAGTACCTATACAGGCGGTGAGGGGGAGCACCTGGTTGTGGTGGCAGACCCATGGTGGGGAGTACCTCTATATGAAAAATTAGACCCAAGGTACTCAACAGGTGGAGTACCTCAATAGTCCAAGGTTTTTGGGAAGTGCCAGGGTGTGGTGGCATGCCCACTTTACTAAATTGAGGAGGTGTTCTCTAGCAGATGAGGGTTCAAAATGTTTAACCCCTAGAATAAATCCTGCTTTGAGTTGATTCAGTAAATTTTGTGTTTTCATCATGATTGATATGGATTACTTAATAACATATGTATATGTATCGGCATATACCTAAGTAAGGTTATATGTTTATTTCAAACATTGTGGTTTATCGTTGTAGGATTTTGTGAGACCTTGAGGATCTCAGGGTCCCTACTGAGTGTCGTTATACTCACCCCTATATGGGTTATTCCCGCACCTTGTAGTGTTGGATGTAGATGATGAGGGGCGATGACTGAGGCTGAGAGTACCAGGAATGGAAGGTACCTGGAGTTGTACCATACGGTGTGACGGTACATGGAGAATATGGACTGACCTGGAGTGATGAGGAGGCGATCTGTACCTACCCTTCAGGTTTAAACCTTAGAGAATGACCGAGCGATAGTTTTTCTTTTCTTCATTTATACTTTCATTTTCTTGTACTTTATAGTTTGGCTTGTATTTCTGGCCCATTTTACATCCAACACACTTTTGTTATATAGTTTTACATAGTGTTTTGTTTCTAGATTGTGCTTTGTTGTGTGTGTTTATAGGTTATAAGGGAAATGACTTCCCAGTTTTAGGTAATTACACCTTTGGTGCTTGTCTGCATCCCCTGGCCTATGGATGGCAGGCTTGGGGTGGTCATAACACGTGCCCCGAGGGATGGGTCGTGAAAATTGGTATCATAGGAGTCAGTTCTACAACAAAACATAGTAATTTGATATTTTCTATGAAGCAATAGTGTTAAGTGAAGTGAGTGTGTTTTTTAGTTTAGGGAGTCCAGAGATGGTGTGGCGGCTGATGTATCCATACACCAGGATCCTGACTACTGATTTTCGACTCAGTGTAAGAAAACAATGATTGCGTGTGTGTTTTCAAAAAGTTTTTGTTATGTCAACTCACTAGGTCAGATCACCTGGTATAACATTGAACCGTAGAACACATGTTTTTTTGGAGGATGACTCCACGCAGACAGTCAGCTAGAGTTCTGAGAGTCATATGCACAGATCGCCCACCGAGGGATGCGGCTCCGTTGTAGGGCCCTCTCACTATGTTGGAACCTTTGGGTGGTGTACCAGTAGTACCACCACCCATTGGGAATATGTTACCACCAGATGAAATGGCAGACGGTTCACACCGACTGAGCATGTTGAACGAGTTCCAATGGCAGAGGCCTCCAAGGTTTCCAGGTGAGACAAATTCCCTTTCTGCTAAGGGATTGCTGGAGGTTGTTGCTAGAGTTTTCCTCCTAGTTGTGACACCAGTAGAGAAGATGGTGACTTTATCTACTAGTATTTTTCAATGAGAGACCATGTGTATGGTCTGCATAGTGATGAGGCTTCGACACGTAAACTATTTCCCATGATAGTACCATCGGGTAGTATGTCAGCTATATCACTGCCCTTTGGTCATCAGTTACAACCGAATGTAACGATAGAGGAGCCTTATCTGTGATTCATCATCAGATACCCATCAGGTTATGAGGCGAGCTAGACCCAAATGTGGCTGAGGACTAGCTTGAGGAGTTGACTGAGAGTTCCATAGAGCTACTGTAGCTTTGGTAGGATGACATGTTGGTAGCTAAGTATTCATTAAGGTGTGTCGACCATATCAGGTACTCGATGAATTCAGTACAACCAGTGCTTCAGTGCTCAGACTGCTGAGCATGGTATGTTTTGGGACATCTGAGACAACACTATTTCTCTATGCATTCATAATTATGTTAGGGTGATAGAGAGAACCATATTGGTTGAATGTTCTTTGGCTGAGCGGACACAGCTAGTGAATGATATTAGTGGGAAAATAGGAAACCGATGCCAGTCTCGAAGACTTGGGAGTGTAAAAAATGTTTCTGGAAAAGTTAGTGTTAAGGACAGATGAATCTATAGGGTTGCAGACATGGAAGTAATTCTAATAGAGAAGTATGATGTTGTGTACATATGGACATGTTACAACCACCACCCCTATGTGGTTCCCACCAGGCTCAGGGAGATGGAGTACAGGGGAAGGGAGTAGTTGTTTGCGGTCATAGAATGTGACCCAAGGGCTCTAGGAATGATTCAAGGTATGGTCTGTGACTACTACCAGCTGCCGTATCAATATACATAGACACCAATCATTCCTTCCATGAATCTTGTCCAAGACCTAGAGTTTCCAAGTAAACAATTGAGTTTACCCTCACATCTGAAGATACCTTTGGGAGGAGACTCAATAATAACACTTATGCTGATAGTGTGATTTGACCCTTGAGGTGGGAGTTTTGTTTAGAACCTATTGGTGGCAGTGTAGAGGCCATACGATGTTATTTTGGGTATGGACTGTGCATCCACAGTTCATATTCAGATTGACTATATTAGGAAAAGAGTTTGTTGTTTATCTACAGGGATGGGATGTGGTTTTCCTTGGTCGGTAAAAAAGGAAACCCAGGAAGCACAAAATAAACTTATGCATAGGAGGGTACAACCAATCACTCGTGAGTCAGCCAACCACACCCTCTTGGCAGTAGAAGTTTACATTGAGATAGTCTATACTCTTGGGAAGGGGAACATGGTAGTATATGCACTTAGAAGACGATCTGGAATGCATATGTTGAGTGAGGCAACATAGCAGTTGACTGCTTTACAGATATTCTTTGTGGATAGAGATGAAGCAGCCTTCCTTCAGTCTCTAATAGTCACTCCCCCACTTAATCAGTGATTTAGGGAGGCACAGCATGGGGACGCTGACTGTGAGACATGAAGTGCTCAGATATCCACAAGGCAGACAGCTGATGGATCTTCTGAAGGTGGGAAGCACGTCATCCTCTTCAGAGGACGTACTATGGTACCCGTATCAATTCAGGAAGAAGTTTTGAGGGAGTTCCACACATCCCCTCTAGAGTTGTATCCAGTAGTGGAAACGATGTACCAATTTATCTGAAGATATCCCTGGTGGATGAGAATGAAGAAAGAAGTTGCAGAGTTTTTCTCTCTATTCCTCACTTTTTAGTATGTGAAGGTAGAGAATCAAGTACCAGTAGGCTTAGTTCAGACATTGGAAGTCTTAGAGTTGAAGTGGGATGGGATATCCATGAACTTCATGATAGGACTTCCAAGTACATCCAGGGGTCACGAATCGATTTGGGTGATCGTTGACCGACTGACCAAGTCGACCCACTTCCTACTGATTAGAGAACAAGGTTCAGTAGAGTGCTTGGGACGCCTCTACGTGCAAGAGATTGTGCAGCTACATGGAGTACCTTCGACGACTATCTGTGATCATGATGCACACTTTACTTCCCAGCTATGGAAGGGTTTTCAAGAAGATTTCTGGATGGAGCCTCGTTTGAGAACTTCCTTTCGTCCTCAAATGGATGGTCAGACTGAGCAGACCATTCAGACCCTCGATGACATGCTAAGTGCTTATGTCTTCGACTTCGATCACAGCTGGAAGGACCACTTACCTTCGGTGGAGTTTTCAAACAAAAATTCTATCACTCCACCATAGGGATGGCACCATTTCAGGAATTGTAAAAGTGACCTTTTAGATCACCTTTGTGTTGTACTGACCGAGGGGAGTCAGCACTGGTGGGACTAGATATGGTACAAGCTACCACAGAGAAGATGTAGATCATCCAGGAGTGGATGAAGACTACATAAAGTAGGTATAAGTCATATTCCTACAGGATACGAAGACCTGTATAGTTTGAGGATGGAGAACACATCTCTCTATGGGTATCACCCTGATGAGGTCTATGGAGATTTGGCTGAGGAGACATGTTATCTCTGAGATTTATTGGATCATTTCAGGTCCTCAGTAGAGTTGGCGAGGTGGCATACCACTTAGCTCTTCCACCTCAGTTTCCTCGGGTGCATGATGTCTTCCATGTATCCTAGCTGAGGAGATACGTACACAACCCTACCCACATCATCGACCATGGAGAGTTGGACATTGAAAATGGGGTGACATTTACAGAGGTTCCAGTAGTGATTAAGGATCGATAAGTGAGGGTTTTTCATGGACGGCTGATACCTCTGGTGCACGTTTGTTGGTAGTACAGGAAGCTCCCGGAGAGCACATTAAAGCGGGAGGCTCAGATTCATGCTCAGTAGCCCCACTTGTTCCCTTAGTATGGGTTGTGGATTATGGGGACGTAGAGATATGAGGTGGGGAGAATTTAAAGACCTTGAATTTCCATGTCATTTTTTTAATATATGTAATTTTTATGAGACCGTGAAATCTGATGGTGTGTGATTATGAGGCCTGGAGTTCCCAGAATGATCCGTTGAAGTTTTGTTAAGCTTACGATATTGTGCCTAAGCAATTTTCCGGAAGAAGTGGAAAAAATATTAAAAGGTTAATGAGATCATAAATTCAAGGTCACTTTTGCACTTAGAATGGAAGGTTTACCCTACGCACAACTTAAGATTAGTCAGTGTATTCTTCCAGTGAGAAAACCCAAAATTGTCATAACTGTAAATAAAATAATTAAATAAAATATTTAATTTTTCAAATTCCTATAACTAAATAATGGATGATCCGATTACAAATCTGAGACCACCACTGAACTCGTGAGGGAATTCATTATTTAAGAAGATACTAACTTTGGCCAGCACTAACCACCAGAAAAAGATAGTTTTTGGCCACAAATAAAATAATTAAGTGAAAATTATTTTATTATAAAATTTATAACTTCTAAATGGTAACACAGATTAAAAATCTGATAGTTCCTTTGGGTTCGTTGGGGGCATGTATCTTCTAGGTAAAGCCTAACCTCGACCACCGTGGGTCGAGGGTGACTAATAATATTTTTACGAACTTTTTTTCAGGTAAATTCACTAAATGCATGAGTGGCGTTTTATAAATTTTGAACTGGTGTTCGGAATTGATATATGAGGGAACCGTTAAATGCACATCACCGGTATTCGCCTAAGGAGACTTTCTCCTCGATGATAGATGGATGAGGGAGAAATTTAGTTTTTGGTTTCTTACTGGAAATAAAAAATAAAATTCATTTTATTTTTATTTTGAGATTCCATATGGATATTTCAAGTGGGGTAAAACATAACTAAACCTCCATGTAAAAGTTGGAAGTGGGGACCACTATACCATAAACTCCTATGAGAGGTTAAGGTGGTGGGGACCACCTGAACCATAACCTCCCATGAGAGGTTATGGTGGTGGAAACCACCCGGGATTAAACCCCCTTGAATCCCCCCCTTTAATTGGGAGAAACCCTAAACTCCCAAATTTAATAAGGGAGAGCCTCTTGACCTCCTCCACCTTAATTGTGCCAACTCACATACCATTAATCTTTCCAACTCAATGAATCATTATTCCAAAGTAAACTAATTGTCTTGCCCTTTTTTAATTTAAGTAACAACATCATTTGAATTTAGAAAGGTTCCTAATAAATGAACCATCATAAATTCCAATGATCAATACCTACCTCCCCCCTCTCCTATATATATGGAGCTTATGAGGAGGATTTGGGATGTCTTCACCAAGCGATGAAGCGTTAGTAAAATGATGTGACATCCAACACATAGATGATTATTCTTTCTAATAAAGAACGTGTTCTGCTACGAAGAACGATCCACCGACCAAGAATTCCAACGAGGAATGCCTTCGACTACGAAGAACAACCTTGAATTTGACTTCCTTTTTCCAAACTTCCATTGATGTAGAACATGTTTTTCAAAAAAAAAATTGATGTCTGCCTTCTCATGCCAATGTCGACGAACAACATGCAAGGTAGGGATTTTATTTATGTATGATATTATTCCCTTGTTTCATTCCTTCCAAAGCAAAGAACGTGAACCAACTTATTATCAAGATAATCCGCTGATGTTTTTTTGTGGGTTGGGAATATAATGTTAATGAGGGATTATGGGAATTGATGATTTTAAGATATTTTACATGCTCTTTCTTTGTTTATGTTCTCGATGAACTGATTGCTACCACCCAAAATGCAGAAGGTGCAGACCAAACTAACATGGTCTTCCCCCCTTCGTTGTTCTTCTTTGTGATGTTCTTTTTCATGGTGATGAGGCGACGAGATGGTTAAGAAAGCCTAGGAAACTTGATCCTTCCCCGTGACACTCCGTCGCCCCGGCCGAACTAGCTCCACTGCCCCGGGCCGAACCAATCCACCCTCCGGCTTCCGAGCCACCCCGGTCGCGCTGCCCGCCGACCGTGCCACCCACCGGCCGAACTGGTCGGAGCCACGCCACACACCGATCGAGCCGTGCCTCTGATGCACTGTGCCCCAACCAAACCATGCCATAACTCCTTTTGACTCCGCCTCCTGGCCGACCCGGCCTAATCGTGCCCTCCCGAGGCACCTCGACACCGGACCGTCGCGCCTCTCGGCCGAGCAGGCCTCGCGGAGCCCTCCCAAGCCTCCCTATTCTCTCCGACCGACGGGCTCCTATGCCTCGGCCGAGCCAGCCTCCCGCACCCCCAGCGTCACCCTGGCTGATCCGTCCTACCATTCCCCTCACAGCGCCCCAACCGAACAGGCTCGTACCCTCGTAGTGCCTTGATTGAGCTAGCCCTCACAGCGCCTCCCGGCCGAACTGCCCTCGCGCCGACCAGCGGTTGGTCCGTGCCCTCTAGGCCCTCTGCAGCCCGATGCGGCTTGCAGGGCTGGGCCAAGTAGGCAGGGCCAAAACCAACGGGATGGCCCACTCAATGGGCAAGGCCAGACCCAATGGGTCTGGCCCGGTCAGACTAGACCCGGGCCATTTACAACCCGTTCACTTTCTTTTGGCCATATCTTTGGCACTAGACATCCGTTTGACGAACTGTCAATGGTGATGGTAATATTGGAGCATGCCTCTCCCTTTGAGTATATTCCATTGGAGTTTGGTGTATAGTTGACATACGGTCAGGTTAGATCATGCACAAATCCAACCAGGCCCCTAGACTAAGTGGATAATAACTAACGTATTGGGCATCCGATTGATGCGCTGTTAGTTTCATTGAGACCCCGATGATGTGGGGGACCTTTGGGATTCTTCTTCATGGGACATCGTGGTAGTAGATCCTCGACCAGTAGCTTTTAGAGTGGATCTTCAGGGGACAAATGATCATTTGTGCTGGAACCAAGTAGCTAGCTGAGACTTGATAACTACTGACTGATTGAATCATAGTAACTCAACTAGCCCAAGGGGGAGTTCTTGGTTGTGGTGGAATAACCAATACAGAGGAGCACCTGGTTATGGAGGCAGACCCGCGATACATGACAAGAATAGTACCTCTGCAGGCTATGAGGGGGAGCACCTAGTTATGGCGGCAGATCCACGGTGGGGAGCACCTCTATGAGATACAGCATACTCACAATACTCAATTAGAGGAGGACCTCAGTAGTCCAAGGTTAGTGGGAAGCACTTGGTTGTGGAAGCAGACCCACTGTACTCGATAGTGGAGGAGTTCTCTAGTAGTCTAGGGTTTGAAAATTTTTCCCCCTAGAATAAATCTTTGTTTGAGCTGAGTCCGTAACTTATGTGTTTTCATCATGATTGAGATGGATTACATGATAAATTTGATATATATATATATATATATATATATGGGCATATACCTATGTAAGGTCATCTGATGATTTCATACTTTTTGGTTTATCCTTGATGGAATTTGTGATATTTGAGGGTATCGGGGTCCCTACTATTTATCGTTATACTCACCCCTGCATTGGCTATGACCGTACCTCATTGTGTTGGATGTAGACGAAGGGCAGCACTGATTGCAGATGAATGTATCAGGACCAGATAGTACCCAGAGGTGGACTATACGGTGTAACGATACACTGAGGAGACGAAAATACTTGGAGTGTTGAGGAGGTGATATGTACCTACCCTTTGTGTAGGAACCTAGAAGGATGACCCATCAGAAGTTTTTCTTTTCTTTAGTTGTACATTCAGTTTCTTATACTTCACAATTGGGTTATATTTCCGGCCCCTTTTACATTCAACACACTTTTTTTATACAGTTTTACATTGTGTTTTGTTTCCATCTTGTGATCAATTTTGTGTGTTTACATGTTATAAAGGAAATGCCTCCCACCTTTTAGAGAATTACACCTTTGGTGCAAGTCGCCTTCCCCTAGCCTATGGAAGGCGGTCTTGGGGTAGTCACGACAATGGTCCTGGGGGACGGGTCGTGACATGTTGGGTTTTTCCTAGATACTCCAAATCTATGACAAAACATTTCCCATGATTAAAATCCACCTTTTATTAGGCCAATGTTACTAGGATTGGCTCCAAAACCACTAGATCTAGCAGAAGAACTCAAAACAAATTCGATGTTTTCCATGAATCAGCCTCGTTCAAAACTGAGGTTTTAGAAGGACCATCTAAGTGCCACTATGGGTTTCTTCCTCCTTAAATCATTGTGAATCAACCAAATTATTCATCATCATGACATTCCATTCACGGTTCTATGTATTGCTTGCGATTATGTTTCCATTTGGTTAATTTGATGAGATTCTTCAACATTCTGGTTGCTCGATCAAGGACGGGCTTGAAAATAGTTGAACCGAGATGTGAGGGAATTTAACAGTGAATAACACATAAAAATTTAGGGGTAAAGGCACCAAAACCAGGATTGTGATCAATGGAAAATAAATAATGATAAAATGATCGTATTTGATAAAATCGAGTTTGAATAAACAAAAGAAAATTGAAAATGATACTTGGGATCAGGTAATTTTCAAATACAAAGGCACATATCGAATGATGGACACCAACATGCTGAACTATTAATTCAAGATGTAAATTGAAAAGATGGATTCCTACCTAGATTTAGTTGCTCACAATTAATGCAGAATGTGTTCATCGCTGAAAGGGAAAGATCCATTGCAACTTGATCCCCAAAAGACCGAAGGGTTCTCTCTATTCTATGTGGTCGTTCATCATTTTCCAACGAGAGGGAGAGGAGATGAGAGGAAGAATAGCCATCATTTTCAAGGAGATTTTGAGGTATTATCCCAAAAATATGAATTTATACTCATAAATTAGTTTTAGTATATTAATAAAATTATTAAATAAATTATTATTTAATTATTTCATTATTCATCTATGATGGAACATAAGATGAACTCCTAATGCTAACAAAGATCATTCACTTACATGGGTAAACACCGCATTCCAGACCCAATCGTGGCCTCATATTTATGACATGAGCTACTGTTTAATAGATATCACATTTTATATAATTAAAATCATGTGTGTAAAAAAATATTTAATATATATATAAAGTACATCTGGGCACATCGGGCCTCAGGAAAACACCTCATCTTAGCACCTGTCTTGGAATAATATTTTAAAAAACATCAAAGTCTTATTAGAAAAATACTGTGTCTCTAAATCATTCCCTCCTTCAATATTTTCATCCCTGGAATGCAAAACTAAACAAACAACTCAGGGTAATGAGTGAGCATCTAGGTTTCCTGTTCCCTGGAACTCTCTTTCTTGTTCCTGTCCTACAACAAAAATCATACATCAGATATGGTTCATCCTCACAGGTCCACTCCTGTTGGTCCTCAATCTCCACTGATTACTCTTCAATGGTGGATCCTTCCTCAATTTCCATCTCACCCCAGTCGATAACGTGCATGGGGTCATGAACATATCTTTTTATCCATGACATGTTGGAGACGCCGTGGACCCACTCCAGCTGTGGGTGTAAGGTGAGGTGGTAGGCAACCTCGCCGATCCACTGCATGATCTAGAATGGACCAATGAACCTTGGGGATATCTTCTTTCCCCAGCCAGTCCTCCACATTCTACCTCATGGGTAGACTCTTAATTAGTCTTGGTCTCCTTGATCGATCTCTAATGGCCTATGATGGTAGATTCTGTATATATTTTATCTTTTCTAGGATGTCTTCATCTACTCACAAATAAACTGCACAATCTTCGTCGTCACCTGCACCAACTCTGGGCCCATGAGAGAGAATTATCCAATATATGTCCAGCACAAGGGAAACCTACAAGTTCTTCTGTATAGGTCAACAAAAGGTTCCATTCCAATAATGGAGTGGTATCTATTATTGTACATTAACTACACCAATGACAGGTGATACTCCCAAATCAAGCTGAAATCTAGAACACATGATTTTAACATGTCCTCTAACACCTGGATAGTGCATTCGGTATTACCATCAGTATGGGGGTGAAAGGATGTACTCATCTTCAGTTGGGTCCCAAATGCCTCCTATAGGTCCATCCACAATTATGTTGTAAACATTGCATAATGATCTGAGACAATCGTCAAGGGTACCCTATGAAGCCTGAGGATCTCTCACACTTATAACTACTGCAAATTATCCACTAAACTCTACTCCTTCATAGAAATAAAATGTCCCGACATCATCAGCTGGTCAACTACCAACCAACTAGCATTCTGTCCCTTCGCTGTGTGTGGAATCCCAGTGACGAAGTCCTTGGATATACTATCCCACATCCATTTCGGGATTCCAAGAGGCTTCAAAAATCCTATCGGAACCTAATAACTGTCCCTCTCCTACTAAGTTGTATGGTATTGAGTGAAAAACATAGCTACACTTTGTCTCATGCAAGACAACAAAAAATGTTACTAAATATCCCTGTAAAACTTCCCCACACCAGGATATACAACTAAGGGAGATGTTTGGAACTACCACATCACTTCCTCCCACATTATCATGGGGACCACTATCCACACATGGAACAATATCTCATGATTCCATCCTTTAGAATATCCATCGTGTGCATCGCCTATGTATATCTGATCATGATGAACATCACGTTCAATGTTTCCCCACTGAGACGCCTTCAAAAATTTGAGGAGCATAGATGTCAACATCATCGAATGAAGTAAAAATGTACCCTATTACTCCACCAAGGTCTCCTTTAGGGAGGTAACTCCTCTAAAGCATGTTGCACAAGGTGTGCCTAGGAATTATAACTAACAGAATCTACTACATTATTTCCCTTCCCCATAGTATAAATAATTTCTAAGTTGTAGTCTTTTAGGAACTCCAACCATTGTCGTTGTATCAGGTTCCGATCTCTTTGAGTGAAGATGTACCTGAGACTCTGGTGGTCTGAATAAGACACAAAGCACTCTCCCAAAATGTAGTACTGCCACATTATTAAAAATATGAATACTACCGCCAACTCTAGAACATGTGTCACATAATTATTCTCAGGGGGTGTCAACTGCCTCGACCCATATGAGATGACTGCCTGAAGTTACATCAGCACGCAAATGAGCCAAACTCCAAATGAATCACAATAATCCACAAACTCAACTCCCTCATCTAGTAGCCACAAAACTGGAGCACTCATCAGTCTCTGCTTCTACTCCCCGAAGGCCCTCTGGAACTACTCATACTAGGTAAACATACTCCCTTTATACATCAGTGTGGTCATAGGGGCTACAATTCTAGAGAATTATACCACAAATCTCATGTAGTATCCTTCTAGGAGAAGAATTATCTACACCTATGATGAATTCATGGGTTGGTCCAAACAAATGTCTACCTTGAACTTCACTAGATCCATTCATAAAACCATCTTGTAAATGACATGTCCATGGAAGTGAACATACTGTATCCAGAATTGGAATTTTGATAGCCTCCCAAAAAGCTGGTGATCTCGAAGCAAATCAAGGACCCTTATCAAGTTCTCTACATGTTCCTCTTATATAGCATAGTAGATGAGTGTGTTGTCAAAGAAAAAAAATGAAATACTGATCCATGTATGAATGGAATATATATTTCATCAAATTCATGAAGATGATGGGGGAATTTGTCACATTGAAGAGAATCACTATATACTCATAGTGCCCATAGCAGCACCAAACATCAAACATCGCGATATCAGCCTTATAGAGTTTAAAATGGTGGTATCCAGATCTAAAATCAATCTTGGGGAACCATACTGCACATCGCTACTAACTGATGGGGTTAGTTATCATTGGTTGTGGGTTCTTGTTTATTATTGGGGCCCAGTTCAGGTGATGATAATCAATGCAATGATGTAACCTTCTATCTACATTCTTTACAATCAAAACCAGTGTGACACCAAGGGACCCACTGGTTCTGATAAAAACATTATCGGGAAGGTCCTCTAACTGCAACCGTAGCTCCCGAAGCTCTTTGGGTGCCATCCGATATGTGGTGGAAGATATCGGGGTAGTCCCTCGCTACTAGTCGATGCAGAACTCTAACTCGTGCCTCAGAGGTAGTCCCAAAACATCTTCATGAATTTCATCTATATAATCCTCCACAACTGATGGGAACCAGATGCTTAAAGAGTCTTCTACTCTATGGGTCAAACTCACTAATTTCTAGGTGATATGATATGATCTCTAGATCACAATGCCCACTGGTCCCACTACATGGTCTCTCTCACTCAAAAAGGAGAACCTCATCCATTCAGTATGAATCATCTAACTGATCTGCTGTGGTATTCAATCACGGATCGAACGATGGAAGGGCAATCCGTTCGCAAGATGACATCTTAGGGGTCTGTTGTGATGACCCTTAAGTTACATAGGAACGTCTCTCCTCTATGTGACTTCCCGCACTACCGGAAGATGGATGATACAGAATAAGCGTTCCCTGTTGGAACTACAAGGAGTAGTTACTAGGAAAGTGTCTCTACCGAGAGATCCACCTCCCAAAAAAAGAGTCAAGATATAAAAAGTGGCTAGAACATGTGTCTTCTAGTAAATATGTATGATTTTAGTTAACATAAATCATACCTCGAATAATCCTGTGTGTTGCTGGATCATCAATTTCAATAGCCTACAGTTGTCTGTGGTCCAGAACGCCAGCTGCTAGAGCCTGACATGGGATACGTGGTGGTGGTGGTGGGAGTACCACTATAACGCCCCAAACCTAGTTATACAGAGTCTATGCATTGTTACATAACATTGGCATGATCGTAATAGATCATGTCTCAAAATACCAATTAGTTTATTAGTCTTGGAAGTACAAGATAAATACATAAGTTTTATATTACATCAGGAAAAAAACAACATAATTGTGTTCCCTTCGAACACACTCTTATCCCTTACCTATCTCTATAGTTCAATCAAAATATACTTCTACACATCATGTGAAAAATAAAACATAAGAAATGGGTGAGCATAGATGCTCAGTAAGGATAACAATATAGAGAAAAATATCATAAATAAACATAAACATTTAAGGAAATGTATAAGAATAAAACACAAGCCTTTTAAACTTAAACATCAGCATAATATCAAAAAAATAAATCAAATTATGCCATTTAATTATTCACATGGATATTATACTTGTCTAATAATCACATTTAATATCAACAGCTAATTTCATAATGATGGAATTCATAATGTCGGACATCATAACCGCATAGTCAAGGCCTTGTTCCAGGACTACAAATATGACTTCTCCAAGGTCTTGTGCCAAGACACTAGTTTGTCTCATGAGAACTATTGATTCATTGAGGAGCTATAGCGGGCTCCACTCAATACTTACTAAGTCCAATGCATTCATCATATGAAAAGGTTTAAACATAGCATAAACATTTGTATTAAAACTAACATATGAAATGTTAATACTTTAAACAAAAACCATGAATCGTATAAAAATAACACATCCATAACCAAACATATCAAAAAACCTTCAATACTTATGGAATATTTTATGTGAATAAATCAACTTCAAACAAGTGTAAAGTCCCAAAAAGGATGTTGACATAGATGAAATCAAAACTATTTGAGAGTAATATCTCTTTTTATTTTGAAACCATTTAAAAGTCACATAATTATAAATAAAAACGTTTATTTTGAAAATATTTTTTTAATATTCTAAGGAATTCTTATAATGTATTATAATGGCCTAAAATAACCACACCCGCAGTATAAGTTAAAAAAAATTTTACCTTAATTTGTCGAAACAGCCATAAAGTACCTTATTTAGAAAACAATGGAAATATTCCTTTAAAAACATATAATAAAAAGTAAAACATGTGTATAAATGTCTGTAATCCATATTCTAGGAAATAGTGAATTTTTTTGGAAATACATTTTCATGAAACATGAATGTGGATGATAAAGAAGTCCTAGTAGATACTTACATATAAACAACCTCAAATAAATAAAGAGGTTGTAAAATTAACCCTTACATTATATGTTTACTTAGTAGAGGGTACTTTAAACTTCTATATAATAATTAAATCATTGTTATTAAATTATAGAAAACCCAAATACATAAATATGATATCACATATGATCTTATAATGTTGTTTTGTTAATAATATTTCAGTATTATAATTTTTTCAGGTGTTAACTGATTCATTTTTCTTTATTTTTTTGTTACATAATTAATGTTTTTTATTGATAGGATGTATTTAATTCTTATACAGAATGATATTATATTCATAAACATTATTTTTAATCATAAAAGAAAAATTACTCTTGAATATTTTTGATGGGTAAGGAATCTCATCACGTTCGTGGAGACGGTAATCCGTACATACGCACGAACGATAATATCATTCTATTGATGGTAAAATCGTATGTAATTGGATGGTATATTATATAAAAAGAATCATTAACATGTTATATTTATTATTTATTTCAATTATACTAATTATTATACCCATAAAAGTAATGAATTGTTGAATAACAAACTTAACCTCGACGTGGAGATGGTAAGCCATACGTACGCACATATGATGACAATGTAATTCATATGATAGATAAAATAATGAATATGGTTATAAAATATTTATAATAACATCATAGTATTTATAAGGTACTGGAGTTATTATTTTTCTATGGAAACAACAAAGAAATAGAATGTGGTAGAAGAAAGAAACAATGAAAGAGGTGATGAAATAATTACCTCTTCATCAGGTTATTCATTTTGATTTGATCAAAAGGGTTCCCCGGCTTGTCTTTCTGATAAATTCAAGGCCACTTAGTGGATTTGAGGGTATTTTGGAGGATATTTGATGTGGGTTCGGCAAAGCCAAATAGATTTTGATGTGTGATTTTGAGAGAATGGTAAGAACCCATTTATAAGAGAGGTGAGGGTCACTTCTTGAAAAGATTTAAATATTATTTTAGTATAAAATCATATTTGTAATATAATGGATCCAAATGGAATTATCTAGTTTTTAAGGTGTGGATAGGTCTAAATAATCAAAACCAATATATTTTAGTCTAGTTTAGGTCACCATATTAACCATATATATTAGATTTAATTCTTAGTTAAATAGTTAAACTTTTACCATGTCTTCTTCTATTTTTATATTACATGGTTAATAAACCTACAATAAAATTCCAAGAGAACCAAAAGTGGTTAATTAATAAAATATATATCATTATATAATTCCTTTGGATAAATCTTATATATTTTGGAATATTATATCATTTGATAATATAGTATTTGTTTTAAATACTCATTTATGTACATTTTGATAGTATTTAGTATTTGGTTTTTTTGAAAGTAAAAGACACTTTACTACATCAAAAATACATTATATAAACCCTAACATGTCATAATAACCAATAAAATTAGTTTAATGCATCAAAAGGCTCAATATAAATTTATTTTTATATTTATAATATCAATTATTTTATTCATTCATTAATAACGTAATTATTGCATCATTATTGTGTCATAAATAAATTTATTAATGTAATGTAAAAAAATAATAAATAAAATACCATGATGTAGGAAATATTTTTATATTTATATATAATATTTGTATTAAATTTTATCTCCTTTATAACTCTATATTAAAAATGTTTTATCTATTAAACATTGACTTTAACACTTTTAACTCTTCATTAAATAAAATGATAATAAATTTCAAAATATAATAAATGTGGGTAAAAAGGATCATATTTTATTCATAAGGTATATTTTGGTCTATATACACTTATCCAAGGGAATTAGGACTTTTTTTAGGGTCATTATAATATCGTTTTTTACCTTTAATTACCATATTTACTTATAACCATGGTAAATAAAATTCAAAAGTTACCATTCACCAAAAATTATTTCTATCTTATTGAACAAAATATTACTTACTGATGTCAACCATGTCTGTTGTATTTTTTTAAATTCAATTCACAGAATTAGTAAAATTACATTTTATGAAAATTTGGAAATGTGCCTAGAGGGTGGGTAAAAGACATTAAAAAATTCAATAAAATTTTATTCATATAATATTATTATAAAATGGCTCCAATGAATTAAATTGAACTAATATAGATATTTTGTATCTATAAATCATAATAAATCTAATAATTATTTAAATAAAAGTTAGTTCTAAACAATAACACAGTGTATTTCACTATTCATCAAAAATTGAATGTTTTTTGAAAAATACATAAAATTCACCCTAAGCTAATTTTTTATATTCTAAATAGAAAAATGAAGTCCATTTTGTAAAAAAAAATTTAAAATTTCCAAAATTGGGTATTACTATTCATAACAGCTGGATTCATTGGTCGTGGTGTGATAGGACTCGAAGTTTCATATGACACAATCTATTGCATTTTTCAAAGGGAAGTGTACCATAGAAGATATGGTTGTTACATTATTCCCTCTATAAAATAATATCATCATTGAAATTTATAGAATGTTAGTGAATAAAAATATTTGGTAATCATCATCATTTGTTCCTCAGGTTTCCATGTTACCTCTTCCATTTTATGGTTTCTGTATATAACTTTTACCAGATGAGTCATACAATTTCTCAACACTTGTTCCATAGTATCAAGAATCTTGATAGACTCTTTACAATAAGAATGATTGGGTTCCATACCTATTTCATCATAGGTGATTACATGCTTTGGGTCGGGCATGTATTTCATCAACAATGATATGTGGAAGACATCATGAAATTTGGAGAGACTTGGTAGGATTTCCAAAAGATAATATTCAACTGCAATTTGTTTTAGAATTTTGAAAGGTCCGATGTACCTGGGACTCAATTTACCATTCTTACCGAATTGCACAACACCCTTCTACGGAGATACCATCAAGAAAACATAATCTCATACATGAAATTCCAAATATTTCCTTCAATTATCGATATATATATATATATATTTCTTACTTTGAGCTGTTTTGATGTGAGTTTGGATAATCATTAACGTTTCCATTGTTTCCCCAACAAGTTCTAGGGCTATGAGTTTTCTTCCACCAACATCATCCCAACAAGTTAGTGCATGAAATATCTTTCCATATAACGGTACATATGGTTCTATTTGAATAGTTGACTAGAATCTATTTTTATAGGAAGATTCTACCATAGGTAAGTACTGATCCCACATACCTTGAAAGTCATGTGAGCATGATCTCAACATGTCTTCTAAGGACTGAATAGTTCGATCTGATTGTCCATCAGTATGGGTGTGGTAGGCAGTGCAAAAATGAAGTTCAGTGTCTTGGTATTTCTAAATAATTTTCTAGAATATTGATGTGAAATGGAGATCACGACCAGAAAAAATAGATATGGGTACTCCATGAAGTATTATAACTTCATTAATAGATAGTATCGCTAAACATTCATGTCGTAAATCATCTCTTATAGAAAGAAAATTTTCTGACTTGGTAAGATGATAAAAAATGAAACATTTTTCATCATTACTTCTAGGAGCCCTTGGTATCCCCATGATAAATTCTATCATAATATCATACAATTTCTTCTCAGGTATGGGAAGTGGTTGCATGACTCCTCATGGATGTTATCGTATAGCCTTTACTTTTTGACAAACCATAAATCTTGACACATAAACAACAACATCCCTCTTCATGTTTTCTCACAAAAATGTTCCTTCAAATATCTATACATCTCAGTGCTACCAATGTGTATAGTGAAATTTGTGCTATGATAATCATCTAATAATTACCATTTTAGATCAGGTCTGTAGGGAACAAAAATTCTCCTCCCAAATTTTAAAATTCAATATTTATATTCGAATTTGAACAATCTCCCATCAATCATAGCTTTAATATTCTTTTGAAACTCCTCATCATTAGTATGAGAATTTTTTAACCTTTCTAATAAATATGTTTTTGCAACCATTTGAAATATTATTGATGTTTCACCTTTTATGATTATTCCCATATCGATATTTACTAGATCCACGAATATAGAATCCCTTTCAACTCCCATATTGTTCAGAACTCCACGATCCATTATGATCAAATCATCACCAACCTTATTTTCCTTCCCTATGTGGTAGTGTATAGTAAAATCATAATCCTTTAGTAGTTCAATACAGCTCCATTTCCTCATGTTGAGTTCTTTATGTGATAAAATATATTTCAAACTCTTTTGATCCGAATAAATCTCACATTTTCACCATAGAGATAGTTTCTATATATCTTTAGAGAAAGGATTACGGCCTCTAACTCAAGATCATGAGTTGGATAGTTTTTTTTAGGAATTTATACATTCTGTGATACATAGGAAATAACCCTATCATTCTGTATAAGGACAAAACTCAATCCTTCCTTTGAAGAATCATTATAAATAACAAACCCATCATTCCAAGATGGTAGATTCAATATAATAGAATTGATTAATCTTTTCATCAATTCTTCAAAACATTATTCACACTAATTTTTCCTAACAAATTTTACCCTTTACATGTGAGCTTGGTTAATTGGTTAGCCAATCGGTCAAAACTCTAGGTGAAGTGCTGATAAAAACCTGCTAAACCAATAAAATTGTGTACCTTTGTTATACTCAACGGTGCTGTAAATTCTTGGATTTATCTTGTCTAAGAAGTATCAATAGATACTAAATACATAGAGAGAATATGGCCAAGAAAAGAAATATCCTAATTCCATAATTCACACTTTCTATACTTCCCATATAATTCATTTTTCTATGTGTTTTTAGAATAGTGCGCAAGTGATTTTCATGATATTCATAGATTTTAGAGTATACCAAGATATCGTCAATAAATACCACTAAAAAGTCATCAAGATATTCTTTGAAAACACCATGTAAAAAGAGGATGCATTAGTCAGTGAAAAAGGCATTACTGTAAACTCATAATGCCCATACCTAGTAGGAAATGCTATCTTTAGAATGTCTTCCTTCTTCACGCACAACAGATTATATACAGATCAAAGGTCAATATTTGAAATGTATTGACCTCCATGAATTTGATCAAATAAATTATCAATCCGGGGTAGGGGATACAAATTCTTTATTGTTATATCATTGATCTCCCTGTAGTTAATTCAAAACCTCATAGATCCATCTTTCTTCATAACAAAAAGAACCAGGGTTCCTTATGGAGAATCACTAGTGGGAATAAGTACATTATTACTCAATTCCGATAGTTTTTTCTTTAGTTCCACTAAATACACAATGGCCATTTTATAAGGGGTCTTTGATATGGGCCTTGAACAAGGAATTAATCAATGGAAAACCCAATTTCTCATTTTGGAGGAAGTCCAGGTAAATATTCTAGTAAAAATCAACATATTATTTCATAATAGGTATATCCTATATTTAAACATTCTTTTATTTAACCATAGTTACATCACTCTCTTCATCCCCAAAAAATGAATTTAGTAGAGTTACTTGGGGTGAATCTATAGGAGAAGTAGATGGTGATGTTTCTACTCTAAATATAAGGTATTCCTTATCATTATCAAAAAAAATATCCTCCTTACTCTTACAATAAATTTTTTCATCATGGTCTGAAAGGAAAGACATATCATGGATTATATAAAATTCAATCTTGGGTATGACATTAAGAACAACGAATAAAGAAAGTTTATATTCCATAATGGTAACAGATTGACAAAACTTTGGGGAAATGATACTTCCCTTAGGATTTTTGACTGACAACCCCCATATTATATCAAATTGTAAATATCTAATTTTTTAGGAAAACTAGGAAGATATGAATGGATAATATGATCCTGAATAAAAAAACATTGGCTAAATTTTAAGAAATGATTAAAGTACCATCCATGCTATCATAAGGAGCTCCAACGGCAGCAGTAGTGATCGCATAAGATTGTACATGATCCCTTATCCTTTTCTAAGGTAAGTTTCCTTGGATATTAGAAAATTAATTTGAATAATTACACATTTCTCTACAATTTCTTCATTCAACATTGAGAACCTCTTTCTTTCCCTTGCAATCACGTGCTTGGTGGCCTTTTTCACCACACTTGTAACAAACTCTCATTCCCTGGAGGAAACTTCCATGGTGTTTCTTCCCACATTTACTTCAAGATGGATATTCAAATTTTCCCTTCATCAACTTATGTACTTTTCTAGACTGTTCAAAATATCTCTTCTATTCCTTCATTGCTTTAAAGTCGTATGACCTGTAGAATTGTTTTTCCTGTCTTGATAGCTCATGAAAAAATATATTTTTATGATGATAAGGATTGTGAGAATAATTATTGCCATATAAATGGTTTTAATACATCAAATAATTGATAAATATTACTCCTTGGGTAATGTATATAATCTGTAACATGCCTTTATAACCTTGTAATGTTAGCCTCATACTTTGCAACATTCTCATCCTCCTTTTGCCTCAGACTTAGAAATTGCCTTTCCATATCCGATCAGTGTTCACGAGGAAAGTATTTTTTTAAGAAAATCTCTTTAAACTCCCTCCATTCCATATTTGATACTTATTCATCCTCCGTTGTCTTTGAATTAATTACAACCATTGATATGCATATCCTGTGAAGCGATAAACTTCCATGACAACGTTTTCCCTTTCACTACTCCCCAAATAATAAAATATTTTCTATAAAGAACTTATCAATTTTTCAAATACAAATGTATTTATAGTCCCATTGAATTTTGGTGGTTGTTTCCTCATGAAGTGATCTAACATTGATCATCCGTGTTGTGGATCAGGGTGCTCCATATGGGTAAGGTTATTATTCATAACCTGATTGAGTTGTCCTAGTATGGTTATAAGATGTTCTACACTAATTGCATCACCTGCTCCACTATAATTATATTGAGTTGGAGGGAAATCCCTACATATATTATGTGCATTGATATGGTTTCAATTCCTTTCACTAGGCTCCATTTCTAAACAATTTCATACACTAGGTTAGTTTATGAATCACAATGCATAATTACAATCTTGTAAAATATCTAACAAAAATTGAAAATTTTATGCATGTAATAAATAATTATATAAATTTTTTCATTGAGATAGTATTTACTCATAAATCCTTCATAATGTATTATAAATACAATGTGAATTATACCAAGCGTACCCCCTGAGAGTGTCAACACCAAAAGTTCAGCAAGGTCCATTTTTGGGTACCAGAATACCCCGAGTCAAGCCCGAGAATCGTTATCAGAGTTTTCACCTATAGGTAAATGTATTCCCGACCCACCTCTACATATTCGTATCCAAGCATGGATATATTTTCTTGGAAAATTCCGAAAATCTCAACATTACCAAACTTATAGGATGCTCTTCTATACAAATCCTCAAAGTCTATCTTATGGTAATGTTCTCTAGTCAGAGTTTTTCTAAATATAGTTTCCAAGGATTGTACTAAAAATTACCTGATACCAATTGTAATTCCTCAATCTTAGTTACCCAGAGTTGGGGCATTATTACTTAGAATTTTAATGATCATAAGAGATCATGTCTCAAAATAATGATTAGTTTAGTAACTTTGGAAATACTAGATAAATACATAAGTTTTATATTACATCATGAAAAAATGACATCATTGTGTTCTCATTGAGCATACTCATATCCATTATCCTATCCCTAAAAGTCAATCATAATATAATTCTTCAAATCCTAGGAAAAAGAAAACATATGAAAAGGGTGAGCTCAGATGATCAGTAAGGATAACAATATAGCCGAACTATAATAAATAAGAATAAAAATTTAAGGCATTGTATAAGATTAAAATAAAAGCCTTTTAAACATAAAAATTAGCATAATATGGAAATGATAAATCAAATAAATCCATATAATTATTCATATTGATATTATACTAGTCAAATAATCACATGTATTATCAATAGCTAATTTCATAATGATGAAATGCTTGATTCTAGAAACATAACAACATAGTCATGGACAAGTGCCAAGACTATAGAAAAATATATTTTCAAGAAATTTTTCAAAGACACTAGTTTGTCTAATGAGACATACTGATTTATCGAGGATATATAGCAGGATCCATCCATCAATTACAAAGTCCAAAGCATTCCACATATGAAAAGGTTAAAACATGACATAAACATGAATATTAAAACTAGCATATGAAATGTTAATACGTTCACCATAAACCATGAATGGTATAAAAATAACACATCTATAGTCAAACATATCACAAAAGCTTCAATATACTATTGAATATTTTATCAGAATATATCAACTTCAAACAAGTGTATAATCCATTAAAGAATGTTGACATAGGTGAAATAAAAACTATTAAAGAGTAATATCTATTTAAATTTTGAAATAATTAAAAGTCGCATAGTTATAAAAGAAAACATTTATGTTGAAAATATTCATATAATATTTTAAGGGAAGATTCAAAATTTTTATAACAATGGAAAATAGCTGCACCAGCTGTATATTTTTAAACAATCATTCTTACTATAATTTTTCAATAATGTCATAAAGTACCATGTTTGGAAAACGATGGAAAGATTCCATTGAAAACATTTTATAAAAAGTAAAACAAGGTTATAAATGACAATATACCATATTCTAGTAAATAGTACAAATATTTTGAAAAATATTTTTATGAAACACACATGTGGATGATAAAGAAGTCCTAGTAGATACATACGTATAAACACACTCGGATAAATAAATAGATTGTAAAATTAACCCTTAGCTTATACTATTACTTAGGCAATGGTAATTTAACCTCTTGTATAATAGTTAAATAATTGTTATTAAATTATAAAAGAACCAAATACGTAAATATGATATCATATATATATTTTAATATTTCATTTTTAATAATATTTCAGAAGTATCATTGTTTTGGGTGTTAACTGATTCATTATCCTTTATATGTTTTGTTACGTAATTCATGTTTTTTATTGATAGGTTGTATTTGATTTAGATATAGATTTATATTAAGTTCTGAAAAATTATTTTTAATCATAAAATTAAAATAATTCTTGAATTGTTATGATGGGTAATTAATCTCATCGCATTCGTGGAGATAGTAATCCGTACGTACGCACGAGCGAAAATATCATTATATTAATGGTGAAATCATATGTAATTGGATAGTATATTATATTAAAATAATAATTAACATTTAATATTTATTATTTACATAAATTATACTCATTATTATACCCATCCAAATAATGAATTATTGAATAACAAACGTCACCACGACGTGGAGAGGGTAAGCTGTATGTACACACATATGATGACTTTGTCATTCATTGGATGGATAGAATAATGAATATAATTTTACCATATTTATAATAACATCACAGTATGTTAAAGGTACTAGAGTTATTTTTTTAAGGAAACAAAAAATAAAGACGAAGTGGAAGAATAAAAGAACATTGAAAGGGGTGCTGAAATAATTTTCTATTCTTCAGGTTCGTCCTTTTTATTTGATCAGAAGGGATCCTTAGTTTGAATTTATTATCAAATTATGCCCTCTAGGTTGAACTGAGGGTAGTTTTAAGGATATTTGAGTAGGTTTTGTCCAAGAAAAATGGATTTGGAGGTGTAATTTTGAGAGAATGTGAATTATCCTTTTATAAGAGAGGTGATGGTGACTTTAGGAAAAGATTGAAATATTATTGTATTACAAAATCCTATTTAGTTTATAATGAAACCAAATGAATTTATTTCATGAATAATGTGGGTATGGGTCAAAATAATCTCAAACAATTGGTTTTAGACATGATTAGGTCACTATATTAATGTTATCTTTTATATTAAATTCGTAGATAAATAGTTTAACTTTTACCATGTATTCTTCTATTGTTATATTACATGGTAAATAAACATACTAAAACATTAAAAGATAACATAAAGTGGTTCATTAAGGACATATCTATCAGTATATAAGTCCTTTTGATGAGCCCTATATTTTTAGGAATGGTACATCATTTAATAATAAAGTATTTGTTTTAAATATTCATTTATGTCAATTATGAAACTATTTAGTATTTGGTTTTTTTGAAATAATAAAAAACAGATTAATTGTTTAAAAATTATCAAATAAACCCTAACATGTCACATTAAACTAGAAATTATTTTAATTTAGCAACAGTCTCAATTTACATTTATATTGATATTTATAATGTAAATTATTTTAATCATTCATTAATATGGTAATTACTTCCTCATCCCTATGTCATAAATAAATTTAAATATTTGATGTCTAAAAATTATAAATAAAATACCATGATGTGAACATTTTTATATTTATAATGAATATATATAGTCAAATTTATGTCATGTATAACCCTATATAGAAAATGTTTTAGTCATTATACATTGAATTTCCCAATTTTAACTATTCTTTAAATCAGATAATAATAAAGATACTAATCAAATACAAGTGGATAAAAAGGATCATATTTTATTCATAAGTTATATTTTGGTCGAAATACACCTATACAATAGAATTAAGACACATTTTAGGGTAATTATAATATCATTTTTACAATCAATTACCCTATTTACTTTTAATCGGGGTAAATAAAATGAAAATTTAAATATTCACCAAAAATTGTTTTTATCCCATTGAACCAAATCATACTTACTAATGTAAACTATTTTCATTGTATTTTTAAAATTCTATTCACAGAAGTAGTGAAATTACCTTTTATGTGAATTTGCAAATGCGCCTAGAAGGTGGGTAAAAGCTGTAAAAAAATTCAATAAAATTTTATACATCTAATATTATTATAAAATTACATCAAGGAATTAAATTGAACTAATATAGTTTTTATGTATTTCTAATTTTAAATAAAAATAAAAATTTTTAAATAAAATTCAGTTTTAAACAATAACACAATATTTTTCACTATACATAAAAAATTTAATGTTTTCTAAAAAATAAAAAAAATTCACCTTAAGATAATTTTGATAATCTAAATCGAAAAATGAAGTCCATTTTGAAAAATAAAATATAAAAAATTTTAAAAAGTGGGTATTAGTATTGATAACGGATAATTTTATTGGTCGTGGTTTACTAGAACTCGAAGTTACGTAAAACGTAGGATATTGAATTATTAAAAGAGAACCATACCATGAAAGCTTGGGGTATTAGAACATCGTAATGTTGTCCCACACCTGTAGCTCCTCCCGCTCTTCTTCGAACTATACCTCCTTCGTGACCTCGTTGTCCTCACCAGGGAGGCCCCATGGCACGGTGCTCCCTCTACCATGGAGGCCCATCCACAGCCTGCCTATGATGCTCAGTACAACTGGTTGGGAAATCTTGGTCCATGTAACCATACCTATCACAATGATAACATTGGACCTCCCAAGATGTCCCTTGGGCTCTGCGCTATCTTGGATCTAAACAACCACTCCCCTGAGTCTACTTAGGGAATGATTACTATCCTAAAATCTCTAGCACCTACCTACTACTGAAGAAGACTTATCTCAGTCATGCCTACCGCCAGTCCTAGCTACCTGGATTTCCTGTTCCAGGAATATCTCCTTCAAATGTTCTCACCCAGCACCCAACATAGGTGGGGATGCATAGAGAAACTACTCCGACTCGAATCTCTCTATAGAGCCCCTTCTCAAACTTATGTGCACAGAAGTATCCATCTCTGACCATATCCATGATGTGGGGGGTAATATGAGTATGCCACATTGGGTACCCCACCACCATTATCGCACCCTTATGAAATTATAGAAGATCATATATTTGGAAATAGGGAAAATAATTAGGGTCGTACTCCTCATGAAACAGCTGTTGAAAGTCATCCCATGTGAGCATCGCCTCAACTTTTATTTGGGTAAAGAAGCTCCACTAGCGCCTTGCAAAATCATGAAATCATATTATTTCCAAATCCACTCACTAATACAACAATGTCCATAATAGTCTGAACATGCTGAATACAGACTCCAACAAGTCCTCGGATGCCTAAGGATCATGCTCTCTATGAAACCGTAGTGGTCACTATCGCTGAAACTCATGATGTACGCTTAGATGGTGCATGTCTTCAACCTCTTCTATAAGTAACAACAACTACTCAATGGGTGGAGGTTATTATATATGTCCAACTGAAAAAGGGGGTCACATGATGGGCCCAGATTTGAGGACTCATCACTCATCGGGTCGTCATCACAAACCATAGTAGGAATATTGGTTGGTTTCTATCACAAAGGCATCCTGAAAGTGGTCAACGAGTATCGCGGTTAGATGAGAATATATATATATATATATATCAATAAATAAAGGGATATGACTCAAGAATGATAGTAAAAGACTCAAATATTCTATGATTCATGTACCATTGTTCCCTGTAATCAATGTCTAAGGGTTCCTGGTCGACAAGCGGGTAGTCAGGGTCCTGGTGAATTGCTATGTCTGCCGCTGCACCAACACTAGACTCCTTGGCCAGAGAAACACTCTCAAGACACTTAGATATCATTAAAATAATCCCAACCAATCCATTTAAGGGGTAACACCCGAAAAACATCACAGTGAATGAACACGACCTATGATACAACTTTTTCATGACCTGACCCTAGCCGTGATCAAGCTGCAATGACCCCAAGCCCGCCTCCATAAGCTAGGGGTTGGAGATTACTTCCAAAAGAATAACGAATTGGAGAGGCCTTTTCCTAAACACCTGTACACAAATTCAGACAACACGATGTATAAGTGCACTGGGAAAATGAATAAAAGATTAAACTTACAAAAAGTAATGAAAACATGCTTGGGCCTCTGGACAGTAAAATGTACTTTTGTTAAAATAGCAGGGTAAAAAAGGGAAAAACACTTTCCCAAAACAAAAATAGGTGCAACCTAATAAAAAAAAGTAAAATAGTCAGTTCAGAGGGACCAAATCATGAATCTTGACCATGACCACCATACACGGTGAACATATCTTGTATCGCAACACACCTCTATAGTCACGATCACATTGTTCATCGTCTGCAAAATATATGACACATGTAGGAAAATCCCATGCAAGGGTGAGTGTAAGAAAACTCATTGGGAAACCCCTAAAAGGTGATGGTGGATCCATAAGAGGTACTATTAAAAGTAAATCAATTGTAATGAAATGGAACAATAAATAGAGTGATGAAGAGTACTTCTCCACTCAACAATAGACATGCTCATTCATATAATCCCAAACTAGACGGTAAGAAGATATCTATCTCACAACCCATCGCAAGAAAAGTGATTATCCATATGTTCTAAGGTAACAACAATCTGTGATGTCCCACATCTCATTGTAACTACCTAGGAGGAATACATTAAATGGGATTAAATCACCACATATCGATACTTTCCACTTTGGGTGGCACTAACTCGCTCACAGAGTTTTGGTTCGCATTAAAATGATGGGTCTCAGTGGGACATGTTCATATCTTTTTCAGTAGGCCTTAGGTAAGTCAAACTACTCCTAATCGCTATGTTGTACAGATGAGGGTCTTGAATTAATGGTCATTGAGAAACACCACTTCCCAGCCTCACTAGTGGGTAACTCAGAATGATCATCAATAAAAGCCACTAGCCGTATCTACTGGAGTGTAAGCCCAAAACATTCATCTGGGGAAAACCACATCCCATTCTTGTAGGAGGGTAAGCCTAGGACAGTCGTCAAGGGAAATGACACTACCAATACTAGCTAGTGGGTATTCCTAGTACTGCTCTGGTGAGCCTATCTGTATGTTGTCATCATCGATTGTCATCTATAAAAACTCAAAACTAGAACATTAAAATCATATCTCGAAAGATGCTTATGAGAGAACCATCACTTTTTAAGCTAAAAAATACATAGTATAGGCATCTTGAAGGATGAAATCTGAGTTAAAATAAATAAGATAAAGAGTATTGACAATCACTCATTTGATCTCAAGAAGTACACGATGTGTTATAGGACACACATGATATGTGGCCCCTCTTCGCCTCCAAGATATGTCGGCTGGTCATGTCCATGTACTATGACTTTGTGTCCGTGTACTTTGGGACATGACATGTTAGTCAACATGGGATGACGTCCATATGGACAACCCATTTCCTTGTTCATAGAACATGGTCATGTTCTTCTCCCTAGGGTTCTCCTCAAGCTGAAAGGTAAAACACAACATGGAAAGGGAATACATGATGTGTTATCTCTAATTTTTCCTAAAACCAAGAGTCACCACTAAAGGATGGATATAGTCCATGTGTTCTTTTTCTAACATGGAATATAGTCGGTTTTTTCATAGAAACTATAGAACAGGGATAAAATATTTCTCTCACTTCAAATCAGCCTTCTTCTTGGTCAATGTCACATGTATTGGCCCGAGAATCAAAAGATGTAGCTGAAGAACAGAAAATTGATTCACCATTCATCACTAATCGGCCTTGGACGAAGCTGAGGGTTTGTCCGGATCTTATGAGTTCCACCACTGGTTTGTTCCTCCTTATATAAATGTGAAACCATATGATTCTTTATCCTTATGCCTTTATGTTCATGGATCAATGACTCGATCAGGATTCCTTAACCATTTGGAAAATCCAATGCAATTTTTCCTTGTTCAGGGTGCTCGAACGAGCATGGGTCACCCTGAAATTATCGAACCAGGATTCTGGGGAATTCCAAAAAGAAGAAAGAATTTAAATTTATGGGGAAAGGAACCAAATAAAGGGTTCTGATCATTGGTCAATAATTATTTTGAAAATAAAAATTGTTGTGAAAATAGTGTTAGAATAACCAAATGATAATTGAAAACTGATACTCGGGCCCATGAAAAGTTTGAATCCAAATGCGCATGTCGACGAAAGGAGATTCAACATGATCAACTTTTAATTCAAGGAATAAAAATAAATTAATGAGTCCAACATGGATTTAGTTGCATGCTGTTGATGTATAATGTGTTCATCAATGAAGGGGAATGATCTATTTTGATTTGATCCACCTAAATCCAAAGGTTCCTCATTGTTCTATGTTGTCATTCGTCATTTTCCAAAGAGAGGGAGAGGATAGGAGAGGAATAGTAGTGATCATTGGAAATGGGATTAAGATGCATACTCCCTAAAATATTTATTTATACTCATAAAATAGTTTTTTGATATTAATAAAATAATAAAATAAATAATTAGTTAATTTATTAATTATTCATCCATGATGGAGCATTAGGTAAATTCTAGATGTTGATAAATGTCATACCCTGCCAAGGGTAAATTCCGCATTCCCAAAGCAACCATAGGCTCAGATTTCTGATCTAATCTACCATTTAAGAGATATACCATTTTATTTAATTAACTGCTTGTGTGTAAAATAAAAATATATTTAATATATATATATATCTTCTGAGAACACTAGGCCTCCAAACAACACACTGTCTCAAAATGTATATCTAGAATAATATTCAAAAATATTTAATGTCTTAATAGGCCAAAACTAGGTCTCCATAGAATATAAAAAAATGGAGTCTGTTTTGGAATCATCATTTATTTTTTAAGTATGTTGATTTTATTTTTTATCGTTATGAATATCCTACAAATCATTTTTATTTATTTTCAAGAAAGATCCACTTTTATAGGGCTTAGTGGTATCCCCACCATAAATCACCTAGAAAAAATGCATCATAACAGCAATACAAAATCCCAAATTATGAAACTTAAGAAACATTCACCTCACAATATTAAGAGACATAATGAAAAGCAGACCAATTATATTATGCTATAGGTGAAGATGATGGGAAACATCAATGATCCTCAGTACTCTTTGATCTGAATTGGTCACTAATATTGTTCTAGATTAGGTCTCATATGTAATTTATTGGATGATGGAGGATACTATATTCAATATCATAGGTGATAAGATTGAAAACATATAAGAAATACCCAATAATGAAATATTCATTAGAAACATCAAAGAAAATGTAAGTATATTAAAAATCAATACACTACTCAGATGGTTCATAATGCCCCTAAGGAAATCTATCCTCTGACATTCTAGTACACTCCTCCTTGGTTAAATAGGTGGTGATCTGGGATTCAACAGAATCCTAGGGAGAATCCATGTTGAATTTTTGGTAAGAGGAATTAATTTTACTAGATTAATTATGTTGAAATGATAAATCCCCTAGATCCACAATTTTTGGTCCTATATCCTCTATTTCAACTATGTCTTTTTTATCAACTCAAGCTTCCTCTTGTAAAACAATCTCATAAAATGAGAGTTCTCATACACCCATTTATTTAAAAGTTTTTTAAATACACATGTTTTATATAACATCGCATCTTTCATTACCTCTACCTCAATATCAGTCCCATTGAACTTACCACATGATCTAGTGACCATAGGTTTTCATAGGTTTGAATAGTTCTTTTGCTGTCTGGATATTTTCCCTTTATAGACTGAGAAATTTTAGAATCCATGAAATTGTTTCGTCCCATTCCTAAATAAAAACTATAAAGATACCACAACTTCATGATTCTGGTCACATTTTGACTAATATCGAGATTCTGTCTTTGTAATACTATAATTTGTTTCTACTTGATATTTTGAAACAACCTGTTTCTTTTTCCACCATGTAGTGATTGAATTCCACCCTTCTAGATCAATATCTCTTCCATAATTTGTATTAAACTCACTGAATCAGTTTTCACCTTTATTGAGGTAGGAGATAATACAACATAATGATGTAAAACAACTTCTTATAGATCTTGATCTATATTCTTTGGCACATGTTTGTTGTAATAAACACCAAAAATTCAAAAACTATAATGTAGCCTAAAACCTTCAAAATTTAAATTCTAAAAAAACCATGAGTTGTATGTAGCATAATCATGTTGATATAACACTACCAAAAAATAGTTATAAATTATTATTTCAGAGATGAATTAATTTTTTTTGTTTTAATTTATTTTTAATTTTTAGTGATGAAATAATTATGATAAATTAATATCTAATGCCTATAAAATGATTGTGCAACTTTGAAATACCATGTAAATGATATTAAAATCTCTAAAAGTTTTATTTTTAGACTATTTAAATTATTCCTAAAATTTTAATGATATTCCTAACATATTAAATAAATTTAAAAGGTTTATATTTTAATTCCATTACTGACATGTTATTTAAAATTCAAATCATTTGAATAGTTCTAAAAATTAAATTAATAGTATTTTATGTAAAATATATTTTATTATATTATTTAAAAATAATAAAAAATTCTCATGAATAAAATTATGAAAATTAACTCTAAAAAATTTCATATAGTTTCCATTTATGATATAATATTTTACATATATGTAAAATTAGATCCCATTAATAATAGTAAATTTGTTACCACATTTAAGAGTTTACTTTTTAACCATTGAGTTAAACCAAAATATAATGATTAAAATGATATATAAACCTATAAAAAGTTTGTTAGTATATTATATTAATATTACAACTTTTCCTCTAATATATATTTTTATTATTAAGAAGAAATTTAAAGGAAAGTGGGAAACCTATCGGTATTAAAAAAAATCACCCAACCAGATATCTGATGACTGAATCAATAAACTGTAATGTAAGAACTTGATTCTTATTTTCGAGGTACTAACTTCTTCTTTTTTCCTTTTCCTTAGGTGTTTTTGAGAAAATATGGAAAATGGGGAAAAATCCTAAATTTTGTAACTACACGTCGTGTGCTTTTTCCACACATCGTGTACTTCTGGCCATGTGGAGATGAGTACACGGGGAGCGTAGCCATGCCAACGACGAAGGGTGTAGGAACCGACTACACGCCGTGTAGTGAGTCGGTAGGCCTAACCAGTAAGGCGGTGGAGCAGCCGATAGCTGGGCGACAGTACATGCCGAGTAATTTAGAGTACATGACGTGTACTCATGTCGACAGTTGAACAGTGTGGCAGTTCCACCAAATGAATAGTTAAAGAAAGAAGTGCATGCCATGTACTCAGAATTACACGCCGTGTACTTTGTTTTTTCAGCTTAAAATAGGCAGTAGCCTCCTTATTTGGCAGTGGAGGCATTTGAGCCGTTTTGGAGCCAAAGGAGGAGGCCGAAACATTGAAGATCCGATGAGTGTTTGTCTGGAATCATATTCAGCTTCAGACGATATCGTTGGAACAGCACGAGTAATCCCTCTCATCTCCTAGTATGTTTCTTACCAATTCATCCCCTAACAGAAGTTATTTACGTTTGAATGGGTTTTTGCTTCATCATATCTACGCCGTTCTTGGGCGTTTCTGGAGTCGGTGTTCGGGTATAACGTTCGTTGGCGTATAAGGTAGGTGGCTTGGTGTTTTTTTCCAACAGTCGTGTATTTTTTGCATTTTTGTGCCACTGACCCATGTTGGGGTGTCATGTGGATGAGTTTTTCGCAATATTTAATTCCAAAAATTTCATAGGTGATTAAATTGTAATAATAAATTGCTGGTTGTGATCGTTGCTTGGATCCAGAACCATCCCGGGGGGTGTGTTTCACTATTTAGCTGTTTGGCCAGGATACCCGAGGGTATTCCTTTAAAGTAGTAATCATAGAATTGACTTGAGAGGAAGTGACTGTTTACTGCATTTTGACATGTTGGGCATGGGCCGGTTACCTTTTTATCCTGAGGGCGTTGTTGTGATTAGCCTGAGGGCGTGAATGTATTATCCTGAGGGGAAACATCCTATTTCTCCTGAGGGAAACCTTTCGTGCCTGAGGGACACACTTCGTATGCCTGTGGGCGAGAATTTCTGTTATGCCTGAGGGAAATACCTGCGGGTGGGATTTTGTATAGCCAGAGGGCAAGCCTGAGGGCATGGTTTACTATTTTAGCCTGAGGGCATGGTTCTAGTTGGCCTGATGGCTTGGTGCTGTTGAGCACAAAAATGTTACTAAATTAAATGAATAAAACGAATAATAAAATGGAAATTTAATTGTTATGTTAGTTACTTTTCAGTACTGCTTACATTATTGCATTTTACTATTACACACTGTTGATGCATGCTTACATGCAGTTGGGAACGGGCCTTTGGTGGTTGCCTACTGAGATATATTTCTCACACCCTGTTTGGGTCACACTTTTCGGCCCAAACAGATTACGTTGCTGCAGGTGTAGATAGGGGCAAGAGTCCCTATACAAGTACTTGACTGTTGCTGAGGAGTAGGAGGGCATGGGACCGAGCCTAGGCTCGCGATGCCGCTACCTGCTATTGCTTTGTTTTGCCATACGCTGCATTTTGCTGTACTATATTGATGTATAACATGCTCTGTCTGTTTTCTTAGTACTTGAGTCATGTAGAATCAATATTTATTTACTGTTGATTATTTCAATTGTGTATGGTTTACTGTTTCCGCTGTTTGTTGTATGTTTTATTTCAATTCCATTGCGCTACACTTTGAAAAATGAGGGCATAGTTTCCCCACTATCAGACTTGGGCCCTTACTGCTAGTCGGCAGCCTCTGGCGTTTGGGGAAATGCACTTGAGTTCACGTGGAGAACCGGGCTCAGGGCACACGTTGCGTGGCACCTGTGTCCGGGATGTTACAAAGTGGTATCAAGGGTTTTCTTTTATTTGACTTACTATTTGGAGCCATAGTCAGGGATAGGATGAACGGTAGTTGGTAATAAGATGTGCCCAGGCATAGCTAACCCGTGTACAGGGAAAAGCCAGTCTACCTCATATTTTGCAATTCTTTTGATTTTGCAATTTTACAGTTGATATGTTTTCACCGATGGGTGATGCACTTGAATTGAGCTGTTTATTATTTATCTGTGGGTTCTATTTAGTTGCAACTCGATGAGATGGGGTTATGTTGTCTCATGCATCATATAGGCACATGCTAGATATCACATTCCATGCATAGTTTCCATTCCATGTAGGTGCATTATAAATTCGCATGTTGTTGTGATAGTTTGTGTGCTAGAAAAGCATTCTATTGTGATTGCTTCTTGACAAATACCTACTCTGTGATAGGGTATTCTTAGTGTGAGCTTGTTTATAGAATGGATTCCAAACTTTGGTTTATGGGTAGTATGGGACACCATTGACCGGAATTTGGTGGATCATTGACTGTTTATTGGTTATAACACAGATAAGATGTCAAACATTGATTTGTGGGCAGTATGGGCCATCACGGGTCGGAATTTGACACTTAGGTGTTGTTTTTTGGTATTTTATGGGTTGCAGAGAAGTTTCTGAGACATACTGTCTAGAAACCCAGTATACACGCCATATAGTATTTTTATACACGCCGTGTATGTTCTTCTGTTCGGGAAGAAAAATGAACTTTTTGAGTACACGTCGTGTACCCTATGTACACGCCGTGTAGTCTCTTCCCATGTCACAAACCGTGTTGGTGGCGACACGGGGTAGGGAAAGGCTTGGGTAAAAGATGTCGTGTACCGAATGGACATGCCGTGTAGTGTTACCCGGAGTCCGGCCGTGTAACTAACAACATGGGTTGGTGAACTCCTTGACAGAACATGCCGTGTCAATTATGAACACACCATGTAGTGTGACCTGGGGAGTCGGTCGTGTAACTAACAACACGGGCCAGTGTCACCTCTCCCTAAACACGCTGTGTACCACTGGGACACGTCGTGTAGTCTTGTCCGAGGAAAGACCGTGTTGTGTTAGCCGTGTGGCTGGGAAACAGGGTGTTGTACACGCCCTGTGCTGGTGTAACACACCGTGTAGTTGTAAGACGAGTAGTTGGTCGTGTCACAGACGACACGACCACTTGGAAAATAACATCGTACACGCTGTGTAGATATTATACATGCCATGTAGTTTTTGTCAATGGAAGCCGTCTAGCTTAGCAGTGTAGAAGGACCTGGGCAGGGGAAGGGAAGTCATGTACAAACCGTGTAGTTATTGTAAACGTCGTGTAGTCTTGTTTGTAAATTTGTAAATGCCTTCATCCTCTTGTTCCTTTGTGGTTCCTTCACTTTTCAGTCATACTAATCTCGAATCTGAGGCGTGCTTTTGACCTTGTAGTGTCATGCCACCTAGACGACTGCGCGTTGTTCCCTAGGAGAGCGGCAACGAGAATACTCCAGAGATGGTGGGCCATGGGCTTCCAGTTGATCCTTCAGCAGAGCCAGATGCGGCGCCAGTAGTTATACTGGACATAGGTGTGGCGGCAATATTCCGTGAAGGCTTTATACAGTTTATGCAGACCTTTCAGGGAGCACCGCAGGCTACCACATCTATGGCCGAGCTGACTCATATCTTTCAGCAGCAGCATCCACCTACGTTTTCAGGGCATGGCGGACCACAGGCTGAGGAGTCTGGGATAGGATCGATGCAGACTATTTTCAATCATCTTGAGACGCCTCCAGGGTGGAGGTTCAAGCTCGCGACATACATGCTGCGTGATTCTGCCAAGAGGTCGTGGGATGTTACCACCCAGTCAGTGCATCACAGAGACATGGCATGGGATGATTTTCAGGTATTCTTCTATGACTTTTCATTCTTGAGACGCTGAGGGAAGATAGAGCTCGAGAGTTCATGAATCTGCAGCAGGGCACTATGTTGGTGATGGACTATTCTGCTTGTTTTACAGAGATTCAGAATTTTGCACCCGTGTTGGTGTGTGATGAGACGTTGAGAGCCAGACGTTTTGAGGATGGTCTTCGGTATGACATCCAGGCACTGGTGAATGTTATCAGGTTACCTTCAGTACACGCTATTGTAATCCAGGCATTGATTTCTGAGTGGAACCTATGGGAATCTAGTGGTGTGGGCCAGGGTGGTTCAGCACCAGTTACTGGTACTATTTCTACTGGTAAGAGGAAGAGACAGATAGACTTCTCTCAGGGTGGAAGTACCAGCCAGGAAGCTTCTTCAGGTGGTCCGATCAAGTTCTACCAGTGTGAAAGAGAGGGGCACAAGAAGCCGCAATGTCCACGAGACCTAGTGGAGTGCTGATCTTGCGGAATGATGGGTCATCTACAGCACTTTTGTAGGGTGTTTATACTATTGGCTAGTGAAACGGGTTCTGTACAGACTCCGCGTGTGGGAGCAGGACCAGTGGCTTCTTACCAGTCAAGGAAATGGAATACGTCAGGGCGTGCAGGCATAGATGGTTGTCATGGCTGTGGTAGCCAGACACTAGGATCTCAGAGGCAATAGGGCGGGACAACTCAGGGTATCCAGGCTGTGTCGCGGGGCCGCGACACTGGGCAGGCATATGCAGTGCAACAGACCCAGCAGGAGAATGATCCCAGACCTTCTACAATCATAGGTACTATTCTAGTAGCTTCTGTCTTATCTTCTATATTTTTCGATATGGGTGCTAGACATAGTTTCATATTTGTACCCGTTGTGAAGAGCCTTGGGCTCGGTGTTTCTTATTCTTATGATATCATGGCGCTAGACACTCCGTTGGGGACTAGAACGGCTGGTGAGCGTCGGTATAATGAGTTCCCCCTTGAGGATGAAGGGTGTAACTTTCTTTGGGACCCCTATGTCTTAGAGATGACGAGCTATGACGTCATTCTTGGGATAGCCTCGTTGGTTCCCTATCGAGCCTTTGTAGACTGCTATCATCGTAGGGTGAGTTTTACATCACCAGAGGGCAGAGAGTTTCTATACAAGGGCGAGTGGGATGATCAGGCGAGTCGAGCTGGACCAGAGCATCATGGGAGAGGTGGAGTCATGACTCAGATTGCGAGCTTATATCTGGATGACCAGGGGACTTGTCAGACATATTTCCCTCCAGTTTCTGATCATTTCAGGGATGTCTTCTCGGTTGACATTTCAGGTCTACCTCCAGTGCGTGAGGTGGATTTTTCTATTGAGCATGGACCAAGAGCGGCACTGTTGTCCATTCCTCCTTATAGGATGGCTACACATGAGCTGTAGGATCTCAAGAAGCTGTTAGAGGAGTTGCAGGAAAAGGGTTTTATCTAACCCAGTACTTCTCCTTGGGGTTCTCCGGTCCTTTTTGTGAAGAAGGTCGATGGTACCCTCAGACATTGCGTGGATTATCAGAAGCTAAACCAGTTGACGGTTAAGAACCGATATCCCTTACCGAGGATTGATGATCTGTTTGATAAGCTTCATGGATCACAAGTGTTCTCGAAGATTGAATTGAGATCAGTAAATCATTAGCTGCGCGTGAGACCATCAGATATATCACTTACACCTTTTCGGAGCAGATATGGTCCGTATGAGTACATGGATATGCTGTTCGGACTCACGAACGCGCCATCGGTTTTTATGGCTCTGATAATCATGTGTTCCATCCGTATCTTGATTCTTTTGTGGTGGTATTCGTGGACAACATCTTGGTGTACTCTCACACTCGACACGACCATTCCACCCATCTTGATATCGTATTGATTACACTGAGAGAGCATCAGATATATGCTAAGATCTCGAAGTTCCACTTTTGGATGGACCAGATTTACTTCCTCGGTCATATCATCTTAGAGGCAGGATTTGCAGTAGACCCAAAGAAGGTGAGAGCAGTAGTTTTCTCGGAGCAGCCTAAGAATGTGTTTGATATATGGAGTTTCTTAGGGCTGGCTGGTTGCTACAGAAGCTTCATACAGGACTTCTCCCGCTTAGCAGCATCGTTTACAGGTCTGACTATGAAGGGTGTGAAGTTTTTTTGGTCAGAAGCTTGCGAGACATCTTTCAGGACCTGAAGGGAAGGTTGACATCAGCACCGATCCTGATACTCCCAGAGCTGGGGAAGAGCTATACAGTTTACTGTGATGCAGTAGGGACTGGGCTGGGGGCCTTTTTGATGCAGGGGGACTGAGATGTTGTGTATGGGTCTCTGCAGTTGAGGCCACATGAGACGAATTACCCGACACATGATCTCGAGTTGGCTGTAGTTGTGCATGCATTGCACTGTTGGAGACATTATCTGTTGGGAGAGCATTTTGTGGTTTTCACTGACCACAAAAGCCTTAGGTATATCTTTACTCAGCGTGACCTGAATCTGAGGCATCGAAGGTGGTTCAAGTACCTACAGTCATTCGATTTTGAGATTTCATATACACCTGGTAATGGTAATGTAGTAGCTGATGCAATGAGCATGAAGACTCAGATACAGGCAGTGCAGGAGGCCAGTGGTGAGTGGCAGCTCATGGTATTGTTCTCTGAGATGCATCTGGAGGTGGATGACATTCAGGGGCAGACTTGTCTTTCCTCTTTAGCTGTGACATCTACACTCCTAGATAGAGTGAGGATGAGACAACTATCGTATTCATAAGTCCTAGTTCTACAGGAGTCGATGGCAAGTGAGGACCCTCCTCCCAGTTGGACGATAGGTGATGATGAGGTTTTGTGTTTCCTTGGATGAGTATGGGTTCCAAGGGATATACGCGAGGAGTTGATGCGGGAGTTTCATGCTTCAGTTTGGGCAGTTCATCCCGGGGTTACCATGATGTACCTTGACTAGAGGAGTCAGTACTGGTGGCTGGGTATGAAGAGAGAGATATCAAGTTTTGTTACGAGGTATTCCACCTCTCAGCAGGTGAAGGCAGAGCACTAGAGGCCAGCTTGGCTGTTACAGCAATTACCCATTCTAGAGTGGAAATGGGATGATGTCGCGATGGATTTCGTGATGGGATTGACGATGTCACCTCGAGGCAGTGACACCGTGTGGGTTGTTGTGGATAGACTCACGAAGGTAGCTCACTTTTTACCGATAAAGGAGACCATCGGTGTTGATGAGATCGGAAGGCTATATATCCGAGAGATCGTACATCTTTTTGGGGTCCCTCTTTCTATCATTTCTAATAGGGACTCCTGCTTTACATCTCGTTTCTAGCAGAGTTTTTAGAGGGACTGGGTACTCAGGTGCTTCTGAGCACAACATACCACCCTCAGATTGATGTCCAGTCAGAGCGTATGATACAGGTTCTAGAGGACATGCTGCGTGCATGCGTCTTAGACTTTGGGGGCTCTTGGGAGAAGCATATACCCCTTGTCGAGTTTTCCTATAACAATAGTTTTCAGATAACTATTGAAATGGAACCATACGAGGCTTTATATGGTAGGCCATGCTGATCACCTTTGTTCTCGTTAGAGGAAGGTGAGGCAGATTTACTGGGGCCACAGCTCATACAGGAGACATCTGAGGAGGTCTAGTTATTTCGAAAGAGGATGGCTACCGCGCAGTCTCATCAGAAGTCTTACCCTGATCGCCACTGATGACCTTTGGTGTTCATGGTCGGGGCCAGGTTTTCTTGTGTGTTTCACCAAGGCTGGTACACAAGCATATCAAAAGATTGGGTAAGTTTTCATCGAGGTATTTGGGACCATTTGAGATTCTGGAGATAGTCAAGCTGGTTTCCTATCGGTTGCAGTTACCGCATCATTACCGAGCCATGCACGACGTCTTACACGTGTCTCTGTTGCGTCACTACCATTCAGACCCATCTCACAACTTTAATCCAGAGGAGGTTGAGCTTCCCATTGATGCGTCCTTTGAAAAGCATCTTATCTGTATCGTTTATAGGAGCACGAAGGTTCTTTGAGTCCAGTCAGTTCCTCTCATACAGGTGCTACGACAGCATGGCCAAGTGCAGGACGAGACCTGGGAGCAGGAGGCCAATGTACATGCTCAGTGGCCAGAGCTATTCTGAGCTTTATCTTCACCACCCTAGGAAGGGAAATTCAGGGACAAATTTCTATAAGGGGGGAAGTTTGTAAGAACCCAGTTCTTATTTTCGAGGTACGGGATTCTTCTTTTTTCATTTTCCTTAGGTTTTTTTGAGAAAATATGGAAAATTGGGAAAAATCCTAAATTTTGGAACTACATGACTTGTACTTTTTCCACACTCCATGTACTTCTGGCCTTGTGGAGATGAGTACACAAGGGGTGTAGCCATGCCGGCGATGAAGGGTGTAGGAACCGACTACACGCCATGTTGTTGTACCTTACATGACGTGTAGTTAGTCGGAATGCCTAAACAGTAAGGCGGTGGAGCAGCCAATAGCTGGGTGATGGTACACGCCATGTACTTTAGAGTACATGTCGTGTACTCATGTCGACTTTTGAACAGTGTGGCGATGCCACCAAATGAACAGTTAAATGAATGAAGTACACGCCTTGTACTCAGAAGTACATGCTGTGTACTTTGTTTTTTTGGCATAAAACAGGCAGTATCCTCCTCATTTGTCAGAGGAGGCATTTGAGCCATTTTGGAGCCAAAGGAGGAGGCCGAACCTTTGAAGATCTGCTGAGTGTTAGTTTGGAATCTGATTCGGCTTCGGACGATCTCGTTGGAACCACACGGGTAAGCCATCTCCTCTCCTGGTATAGATCTTACCAATTCTTCCCCTAACGGAAGTTATTTACGTTTGAATTGGTTTTGTTCTTAGACAGATCTATTCCGTTCCTGGGTGTTTTTGGAGTCGGCGTTCGGGAATAACATTCGTTGGTGTATAAGGTAGGTGGCTTGGTGTTTGTTTTTCCAACTGTCATCTATTTTGTGCATTTTTGTGCCACGAACCCATTTTGGGGAGTTGTGTGGATGAGGTCATCGCTATATTTAATCCCTATAATTTCATAGGTGATTAAATTGTAATAATAAAATGCAGGTTGGGATTGTTTCTTGGATTTGGAACCACTCTGGGGGTCTGTTTAACTGTTTATCCATTTGGCCAGGATTCCTGAGGGTATGCCTTTAAAGTAGTAATCATAGAATTGCCTTGCGAAGAATTGATTGTTTACTGCATTTTGACATGTTGGGCATGGCCTGGTTACCTGTTTATCCTGAGGGCATTGTTGTGATTATCCTGAGGGCACTACACTATATTAGCCTGTGGGTGTGAATGTATTAGCCTAAGGGAAACATCCTATTTCGCCTGAGGGAAACCTTTCGTGCCTGAGAGCTTGACATCTATGCATGAGGAGACACTTTGTTTGCTTAAGGGAGAGAATTTCTACTGTGCCTGAGAGAAATACCTACAGGTTGGATTTTGTATAGCCTGAGGGAAATCCTAAGGGTGTGGTTTACTATTTTAGCCTGAGGGCATGGTTCTGGTTGGCCCGAGTGCATGGTGATGTTGAGCACAACAATGTTACTATATTAAATGAATGAAATGAATAATAAAATGTCAATTTAATTGTTAAGTGAGTTACTTTTCAGTACTGCTTACATTATTTCATTTTACTATTGCACACTGTTGTTGCATGCTTACACGCAGTTGGGCACATGCCTTTGGTGGGTGTCTACTAAGATATATTTCTCACACCTTGTTTGGGTCATGATTTTCGGCCCAAACAGATTACTTTGCTGCAGGTGTAGATATGGGCAAGTGTCCCTATACAGGTACTTGACTGTTGCTGAGGAGTATGAGGGAATGGGACCGAGCCTAGGCTCACGATGCCGTTACCCGCTGTTTCTTTGTTTTGATGTACTCTGAATTTTTCTATACTGTATTGATGTATAACATGCTCTGGCTGTTTTCTTATTACTTGAGGCATGTACATCACTATTTATATACTGTTGATTATTTCAGTTGTGTATGGTTTACTATTTCCACTGTTTGTTTTATTTTTTATTTCAATTCCACTGCACTACACTTTGAAAAATAAGGGAATAGTTTCCCCCCTATAAGACATGGGCCATCGCTGCTAGTCGGCAGCCTCTTTCATTTGGGAAAATGCACTTGAGATCACGTGGCGAACCGGGCTCGGGGCACCCGTTGCGTAGCACCCAGGTCCGAGACATTACATGTAATTTAAATCTATTTGAGATTTTACCACTAATGAGACTTCATTTCAGTGATGAAGCCTTATATATTCAAATTTTTGATGAGAATTATTTCAATGTTGTAAACTATCATGTCCCAAATCTAGATGAGCTCTTCCACAAAAATATTATTCCCATTTCAACCATGTGCCAGTGTGACAAGATTTTTTTGGATCCAATCACCTTACTCCATGGTGTAACTAGCCTAAATACGCATTTACATCACCCTTTCAAATTCTTCTTGTGTGGTAATGACCTGAAGGTCCTTTAAAAAAAGAATAATTACAATAGACGATGTTTTCCCACTCATCACGTTCCAACTATTCTTTACTACACAGTATGATATCATAATCAACATCCTCCTTAACTGCATTCTCCCGGTCAGAGGTAGAAGAAACGCCTTCTTATGATTCATGATTCTTAGTAGAGTCTCCCTGTCCCAACTTAGATACCATCATAGGTATCATGTCGTTGCATGATGTTCGAGTAACATGAGGTAAAGGTAAAAAATACTAATATTTCATCCTATGTGACCTCTGAGAGTGCTGGGTAGACCCTTCAGAATCGATTATAGTGTTTTCCCCTTCCTTAAAGAGGACTTAATATAGTCCTCTACAAAGTCCCCTTATTTGGACATAGTAGGCACATCGGAGTTAGGTTTTAATATATTTCACATTTTTCCCAAAAATTACATTAATTATATTTTATAGTATTGATTATTTTATTAAATCATTTTATGTTCAGAAAAATTTTAACTTTATAAAATTAAATTATTCATAGTTTATAATATCAACAATAATCTATTTATGGGTCTTATTTCCTTATACATTAAAATTCATGGAACCTAAAAAAAATAAACTTTGAAATCCTGGTACTTTTCAAAATGGATAACACATGGTTAAACTACGAGATTCATCTGAAATCACTACTGAAACATTTCTATTTTTTTATAGGATTTGGACTCGTAATCATATTATCAATGAATTTTATGAAATTTCCCACATTTAGTGAAAAGTAATTTATATTAATTTAATACGTTAAGTAATTTCAAGAGTTCCACTTCACTCACTTATAAAAGGGCACTTCGCCTTCTTTATTATTTTCAATTTTTGTTCTTTTTAAATCAACCAAAACTCCAAAAACTCTATTCTGAACAAACTATTTTTTATAAAATATAGGTTTTTTATTATTAAAATATCATTCCAATGGTCCTTAAGAGTGAATCCAAAATAGACTTTTAAAAGAATAGGTAATCCTGTCACCTAATATCTTTCAATTTATTTCATATTCTACGTCCTATAAAACCATGACATCCATTATAAAATAATTTATTCATTATAATTGATATAATGATTTATTATGTTTGTAGAACAACCAGAATCCTACTTTTTCCCATCTACTGTAAAATGATATCATCACCCAAGCACACAAGAAGACTACCACACCCATTAACCAATGTGATACATTTTTAATTTACATTTTATATAGATTTAAATAAGGATATATTTAATTAATATAAAACATATATATGATAAAAAATTTATCATGGAAATATGTATTTGTAACATCCCGGTTTTAGGTGCCACCTGAAGGTTCACCGAACATGGTTGGTAACATTACATCAAGTGCATTTTCCGAAATGCGAGAGGTTGCCAACTTGCAGTGTGGGCCTGTCATGACCCGTCCCCCGGGGCACATGCCGTGACCACCCCCAGCCCGCCTTCTATAGGCTATGGGCTAGCGACTATCATCAAAAATGTAAATCCCTATGATTGGGAAGGAATTGCCTTTATAAAGTGTAAACGCACATAAATGAGTATGAGTTGGAAGTAAAATACTAAGCAAAACTGTATACAAAAGTGTGCCAAAAAGTAAAAGGGTCTGAAAATACAAGCCCAATAGGAAAGTACAAGTACAATTGAAAAACAATTACTACTGAAGAAAAGTAAAGCAGCTACTAGGTCATCCAACAAAAATTCCTACCTAAAGGATATGTACAGATAACCTCCTCAACACTTCACATACATTATTCTCCTCTGTGTATCGACTTCTTGTATGGTCCGCCTCCGGGTACCGTCTAGTCCTGCTACTGTAATTCTCAGTCAGTGTTATCCGTCGTCTGCAACCAACAAAACGAGGTGTGGGCATAGCCCATGCAGGGGTGAGTATAACAGTACTCAGTAGGGACCCCGAGATCCTCATGGTCTCACAAAAATCCAACAAGGATAAACCAAAAAGTATGAAATCAATGGATAGAAATTACATAGGTATATGCCCATATATATACCTATGTTATCTGGTAACCCATCTTAGTCATGAGGAAAACATAGAAGTCACTGACTCAGACCACACAGGTATACAAATTTCGTAGAGAGGTAGAGATGATTAGATGTATTCACGGAATCATCTAAGCTGCCAGACCAACACATGATCTTGGACAAGCAATTAAAACTGTCAGACCCAGACAGGATCCGTGAATAGTATTCTGTGCTGTCGGACCCACACGGGATCCAGGACCAGTAGTTAGAACTGTGGGACCCACACAAGATCTAGGAACAATAGTCAGTGCTGTCAGACCCACACAGGATCCATGACCATGAGTTAGAATTGTCAGGCCCACACAGGATCCAGGAACAGTATTCAGTGTAGTCAGACCTAAACAGGATCAAGGACCAACAGTTATAACTGTCAGACCCACACAGTATCCAAGAACAGTAGTCAGTACTGTTGGACCCACATAGGATCTAGGACCAGCAGTTAGAACTGTCGGACCCGCACATGTTCTAGGAACATTAGTCATTGCGCAACCTGCCACAGGGTTCCACTAGATCACGCTTGATTCCATTAGGGTCTGCTCCTCAATCTAAGTGTCAATAAAATAGCTTCCACAAATTCCCATGAAAAAGTATCCCAAAGGTCTGCCATGTCATATGCGTCTCAACGCAACAGACAACATGTCGATCGAACACACAGTCTATGAGTTATTAGTCTTTTAGTCCCGGGGGCCCGGTTGGATTCGTGCACGATCCAACCTGACCGTATCTCAAATATACCTTGAACTCCAGTGGGGTATTCTCAAAGGGACCGTCGCATTCCATGAATACCAGCACAATTGACGGTTCATCAAATAGACGTCCGGTGCCAAATATATGGCCAAATAATGTAAAGGGTCGGTAGTGGGTCCAGGTCCGGTCCGACCCAGTCGGACCGACTCGGCCCAAACCAGTCTGGGCCGACATAGTCAGGGTCGACCAGGTGAAACCCACTAGGTCTGAACTGACCTATTGGGTGGGTCAGCTTGCTATGTCTGCCCCGGTCTGTTGGGCCCAGCCCAGCGGACTGTAGGGGCAGTTCACCCTGGAGGTCACCGCATAGGCAGCTCTTCCTGGAGGTCGGGGCTGGTTCGGCCAGTGCTATGAGAGGCACGACATGGGCAACTCAAACCAGAATGCTGAGTCGGTTCTCCTAGAGAAACCACGAGGGATGCCATGAGCCGGCTCGGGAGGCCGGCGCGACTCGACAGTTCAGTCATGAGATGTGGTGCAGCCCGGGTAGGCAGACGATGCGGCCGGGTGGTGGTCGGGGCAGGCTAGCGTGTGACCGGGAGGGCACAGAGCAGGCCGCGGGTAGATCGACAGGGTGCGGCCTGACTTATGGGGCATGAGGAGGCCACGAGCAGGCCGGCGGGGTTCATGGGTAGGCCGAGGGCAGTCCTTCGGGGCCCGCAGGAGGATGCGGGCAAACCGGCGGGGCGTGAGGGTGGCTGCGGGTAGGCCTGGAAGGGTGTCCGGGAGGCCACAGGTAGGCCGGCAGGTCCCGACCTGGTGGGCCGGTGGCCTGGAGGTGGCTGGGCGGGCTGGTTCGGCATGGCTCGGGCCGACACGGGCCAACAATGTTCGTCCGGGAGGATCGGTGCACCGTGGGGGCGGTGCGGTTCGCGGATGCCTCAGGTAGCATGACCTCTGTTGTCGCCGCCTTTGTCATTCCGTCTCCTCATCACCATACAAAGTATCATGTCAAACAAGAATGACGGAGGGGTTGGGCCATGTTGGTTTGACTCATACCCTCCACGTTTAGGGTGATATCAAGAGGCTCGCATATATGAAGCACAACAACCCTCGTTCTTCATTTTGAGATAATTGGAGAACATGAGAAAATATCATACTTATATAAAATTATACCCCTACCTTTGTTCATCGTTCGATGTTTGTTGAAAGATTCATGGAAGTCGGTCATCGAATACGTCTCACGATGGTTGAATCTTCGAGGAAGATGTTGAATAAGGTCAGCATTCTTCATTCTTCATTCTCTGATGGGAGGTGGGGTTCTTCATTGGTGAAATCTAATTCTCCCATGCTCTCCTCTCAAAATCTCCCACAAAAAGAAAAATTCCAATTCAAAAATAATATTAGTTTATCTATTATTTTAGATGTTGGCATGATATCCAAAGAGGAATTAAATTAATTAGATAGGCTCCAGCTAATTAATGTGAAGGGTTGGAACAAATTAAATAAAGGTGATTTGAAGAGGCTCAATGATATTAATTGTATCTTGAGAGTTTCTCCACATTAATGGGCGTTTCAAGTATTTAAAATCCCAGGTGGTCCCCTCGCTATTTATCCTCACAAGGTAGGTTGAGTTCGGGTAGTCCCCACCACCATAACCTCTCATAGGAGGTTAAGGAGTGGTGGACCCACCTCCAACTTCTAAGAGGAGGTTTTCACCATCCAACACTCACATTGTGGCTCAAATAAAATAATGTGATGCACACATTATTTTATTATTTTTTCATGTAAACCCAAAATCCATATTTTAAACTCGACCCACTGCCGTCAAAGTGAAAGTATCCTTAAGTGAATACTGGCATTGCGAGTTCAACGGTTCCCTCAGATTTCAATTCTAACCACCAGTTCAAAAGTTAGAAAAACCCGCTTGTACGTTTACTAAACGTACCTGAAAAAACAATAGAAATTGATTCTGAGCACACTGGGCCTCATAATCTTACGCATTCATTTTTTCACAGACTCGTAAAATTCTCATGTATTTATGAAAATAAAATTTCCATGGAATTTTTATGTCTTTAAACTCTCCCCACCTCATGGATTTATGTCCCCATAAGCTATGACTCGAACTAAGGGAACAAATGGGGGTACTGAGCATGAAAATGAGCCTCCCGCTCCCATGTGCCCTCATAGAGGATCCTATGCTTCCAAAGAATGTGCACCAGAGGTATCGACCATCCACATAGGACCCACTCCTATCGATCCTCAATCTCTACTAGAACCTCTGTGAAATTATCCCCGTCGTCGACGCCCAACTCTCTATAGTCGATAATGTGGGAAGGGTCGTGAACATATCTCCTTAGCTAGGATACGTGGAATACATCATGCACTCGGTGAAACTGAGGTGGAGGAGATTGGGAGTAATCTGCCTCACCAACTCTGCTAATGACCTGACAATGTCAGATGAATCTTAGATATAACTTGTCACCTTGTCCAAATCTCTGTAGACCTCATCGAGGTGAGACCCGTAGAAAGACATGGTCATTATCCTTGAACTCCAGAGGTCTCCTTCTCCTATTGGAACCCGACTTCTTCCTACTCTCTGCAGTCTTCATCCACTCCTGGATGATCTGCACCTTCACCGTGGTAGCTTGTACCATCTCTAGTCCCACCAGTGCTGACTCCCCGAGGTCAGTCCAACACAAGGGTGATCTGCAAAGGTCTCCCGTACAACGCCTCAAAAGTTGCCATCCATATGGTGGAGTGATAGCTATTGTTATATAAAAACTTCACCAAAGGTAAGTGATCCTACCACCTGCAACTAATATCAAGGACACAAGCATGCAACATGTCCTTGAGGGTCTAAATGGTTCCCTCATTTTGACCATCCTTCTAGGGATGGAAGGCGGGGCTCATACAAAGCTGCATACCGAAAGTCTCCTACAACCCCGTGCATAGCCGGGATGTAAACCATACATCGTGATCAGAGAAAATCTTTGTGGGTTTACCATGTAAATGCACAATACCCTGCATGTAGAGGTTTCCCATGCACTCTACTGAACCCTGCCCTCTGATCGGTAGGAAGTGGGATAACTTGGTGAGTCGGTCGAAGAATCACCCAAATCGAGTCGTGACCCCTAGATGTATGTGGAAGTCCCATCATGAATTCCATGGATATCCCATCCCAATTCTACTCTGGGACCTCTAAAAGCTGAACCAAGTATGTTGGTACCTGGTTCTCTACCTTTACTTGCTGACAAGTGAGGCACCGAGAGACTAACTCTACAATTGCCTTCATGATTCCCGGCCACCAGTGTTGTCTCCGAAGGTCCTGGTACATCTTCACCACTCCTGGATGCACCTATAAAAGAGATGTGTGGAACTCCCTCAACACTTCCTCTTGAAGTGACATTGGCACCATAGTACATCCTCTGATGAGAATGATGTGCTCCCCACCATTAGAAAATCCATCAGGATCCTGCCATGTGGATATCTAAACACGTCGTGTCTCGTAGTTAGTGTCTCCATTTTGTGCTTCCCTGCCTTACTGAAGGAGTGTGGGAGTGACCATGAGAGACTGAAGAAAAGTTGCTCATCTCTATCCACAAAGGATATCTGTCAGGAAGCTAGCTACTCTGTCACCTCTCCTAGCAGTTGTATACTAGATCTTCTTCTCAGCACATCCACAACAACATTCCCTTTCATAATAGTATAAACTATCTCGAAGTCATAGTCCTAGAGGAACTCAAGCCATCACCGTTGCCTCAGGTTTAGTTCTTTCTCGGAGGAGATATACATTATAATCTTGTGATCAAAGTACATGGTAAAATTTTTTCCTATTAGATAGTGTCGCCACATCTTCAAGGCGAAGACCACTGCTACTAACTCCAGTTCATGGGTAGCGTAGTTATACTCATGTTGTATCTAATTCCATGAACCATATGCGATCACTTCTTTCTCCTACATCAGGACACACCCGAGTCTGGTCCCTGATGCATCACAGAAGACTACGTTCCCTACACCTTCCTCTGGAATCCTCAAGATGGGGGCACTATTCAGCCTCTACCTCAGCTCCTGAATGCTCTTCTGGCATCTCTCTGACCACACGAAGGGTTTCTCCTTCTTTTTCAAGGCTTATAAAGGTGTTGCAACTCTGGTGAAGTCTGGAACAAATCTCTTGTAGTAACCATCGAATCCCAGGAAACTCCATACCTTCGTCACACTTCTGGGCAGCTCCCAAGAAAGTACCACCCCAATCTTCACTGGATCCATTGAAAATCTAGCCTCTAAGATGACATTTCCTATAAAGTGAACATCTAGAATCCAGAACTGGCACATAGGGAGCTTACCATAAATTTGGTGGTCTTAGAGTGTGTCCATTACTAACCTTAAGTGGTAGGCATGATCCTCCTCAGTAGTTAAGTAGATCAGAATGTTGTCGATAAAGACTACAAAAAGCGACTGAGTTATGGCAGGAAGATTCTATTCATGAGTCAAATGAACACTTATAGTGAATTGGTTACACCAAATGGAATAACCAAAAAAATGTAGTGGTTGTATCGACATCTAAAAGGGATCTTCTGTACATCCTCATCTCTAACTTTGAGCTGGTGATAAGCTGATCTGAGGTCTATCTTAGAGAACCATCGAGACCCCTTTATCTAATCAAATAGGACATCAATCCTCGGGAGTGGGTAGTTATTATTCACGGTCATCAGGTTCAGGTGCCAGTAGTTGACACAAAGTCTCAAGATTCCATCTTCCTTCTTGGCGAATGGAATCGGGGCTGCCCAGGGAGAAACACTGGGCAAGATGAGTCCCTTCCCCTACAAGTTCACTAACTGTTCCTGCAGCTCGCGATGTTCTGCGGGAGCCATTCGATATGCTGGTGTAGATATCAGTGTCGTCCTAGGGTAAAAGTAAATGTAAATGTCCACATCTCTACGAGGAGGTAGACCTAGTACATCATTAGGTAAAACATCTGTGTACTGGTCCACCACTACAGGATAGCTCAGAATCTCCACATCTACAACTCCGAGGGCAAGGCTGGTCAACTGATGAGTGATTGGCTGCACCCTTTTCATGGTAAGTCCGTCCTGTACTGTAAAGGCTCCCTTCTAATTGGTGAAGGTAAAATTGGTGCCATCCATGCGGAACCACCTCACTTTGTGCCTAATAAAGTTGATCTGAGCAAGGATTGTAAATAACCAGTCCCTACCCAAGATGATGTCGTAAGGCGTCGACGCTGCTACTAGGAGATCCCAGCCGAAGCTCTCACCTCCAACAGTATGCTTACACTGCCAGCACTAGTATGAAATCGTCGAATCATCTCCCGTAAGAGTCTGTAGCTGTAAGGATCAAACTAACGGCTCCTTCAGAATCTCTAAGCTCCGAACTAGGGCAACTGTAATGAAAGATTGACTGGAACATGTGTCTATACGAACTAAAGATATGGTGGAGTAGACACATATTGTACCTCCAATCATCTCTGGAGCGCCATGATCATTTGCTTCCACTGCCTGAAGCTGAGCTCTCACCTGTCCACCTACTCCTTGTAGCCGAGGTGGACCTCTCGGTGGTGGTGGCGGTAACACCTAGAATCGTCGTCCACCACCAGCTACAAGGCCCTCTTCTCTACCACGTCTGCCTACATCCTATGGTACACCTTGATCGAATCTCTGTCTCTACCTGGGCAGCCCTTCAACCATTTGTTTATCGTCAGTATGGCAGGTCGGACAGACACATTCCATGTGACCCTACACGGCACGAGAGTAACATTTTCCACTCTTTTCTTGACTGGATCTATCTCATGTTCCCCACACAATGGAACTCATATCCTGAGGTTTTCCATTGGATGGCATAGTTTTCTTGGACCTCTGTGACATATGTCTACTTCCAGCTACAGAAGACTCCACTGCATGTTGACTAGTGATGGCTCTCAATGCCGGTGACTGGTCAGCAAGAAAATTCTCCCATAAGAGGGCTCTCTCTACCCACCCCACCTGCGTCAGGATGCTGAGTGAGATCATCGATGCTCCGATCTCTCGTATGAGCCCTTGATCGAAGGTACAAGATTGAAAGAAAGGGTATCTCACCATATAGGTGGAGTAGAGTGAGAGGTCAGTGAACCTCACTGAGTACTGTTCCACTGTCATGCTGCCCTACTGCAGATAAAGTAGCTTTTGTATCCGTACTGCATGTTGGGTGCCTAGGACAAACTCTGCCCGAAATTGGCTCTCTATGTATGCCCAATGTAGTGTCGCCTCGTCATGCACCTAGAGCATCAGGCTCCACCATATACCTACTGATGCATATAGAAGGATGGTAGAAAGAATCACCATGAAGTCTTACGGTGTCCCTACCAGCTTGAATAATCCCACCATAGCCTCCAGCCATTCCTGAACTGCCTGCGGGTCCATCTCTCCCTTGAACCTGGGTGGACTCTGGTGCCGGAACTCATGCAATGCACTCACGTGGCGTGCATCGTTTGCTACAGGGGCTGGTGGAATCGGTGGGAAAATGGGAAGTGGTACCGCTGCTACCTACACTATGATGGGGCTTTGCCCCGAGTCCTTGTCACTTATTGGGCTGCCATATCATACATCACTCGGAACCCTAGTTGGCTGTCTGCATGGGGCCATCTTGAAAATATATAGGTCCACCACAGTCAATAAGTTATACCTGGTGAGCTAAGTCAAAAGATCACAAATATAACTCTTGAAACATAAGTGAAATCAGTGTTTTCATGCACTGAGTCAAAAATAATAAGTCGAGGTCCAAGTTTATGTATACGTCGGTCATCACACCAATATTAGACTCCCTTAACTAAATACCACTCTAAGTACCCTTAACACTATTGTATCACAGAAAAGATCAAAGTCTTGAGTTCTGCGGTAGAACCGACTCCTCTGATACAAATTTGTCATGACCCGTCCAACGTGGCACGTTCCGTGATTACCCCGAGCCCACCTTCCATAGGCCAGGGGATGACGACCAGCACCAAAGGCATAAATCCCTAAGACTAGAAAGGTATTGCATTTATAAAGTGTAAAAACACACAACAGAGTATGAGATGAAAGTAAAACACTATGAAAAACTATATACAAATGAGTGATGAAAAGTAAAAGTGGTCAGAAATACAAGACCAATAGGAAAGTACAAGTACAACTAAAGAAAAGTAAAGAAACTACTGGGTCATCCTTCCGGAATTCCTACATGAAGGGTAGGTACAGATAACCTCCTTAGCACTCAACATCCGTCAGTATCCTATGTGTACTGACTCGTTGTAAGGTCCACATCCAGGTACCATCTAGTCCTACTACTCTAATCCTCAGTCAGAGTTGTCCACCATCTGCAACCAACACAATGAGGTGCGGGCATAGCCCGTACATGGGTGAGTATAACGATACTCAGTAAGGTCCTCAAAACCCTCAGGGTCTCACAAAAATCCAACAAGTATAAACCATAAAGTATGAACAAAAATGATATCCATTACTTAGGTATATTCCCATACATATAACTAAGTTATCATGTAACCCATCTCAATCATAAAGAAAACACAGAAGTCACCGACTCACATCACATAGGTATACATCTTTGGTAGAGAGATAGAGATGATTAGACATAGTCACTGAATCAGAAAAGCTGTCAGACCCACACAAGATCCAAGACCAGTAGTTAGAACTGTCGGACCCACACATGATCTAGGAATAGTAGTCAATGCTATCAGACCCACACAAGATCCAAGACCAGCAGTTAGAACTGTCGGAGCCACACATGATCCAGGAATAGTAGTCAGTGCTGTTGGACCCTCACAGGATCCAAGACCATCAGTAAGATATTTCGGACCCACACAGGATCCAGGAATAGTATGAAGTGCTATCAGACCCACATAGGATCCAAGACAAGTAGGTGGAATTTTTGGACACACACAAGATCCAGGAACAGTAGTTAGTGCGTAGCCAGCCGCAGGGTTCCACTAGAGCATGATTGATTCTAGGAGGGTTCGCTTTTCAAGATAAGTGTTGATACAACATCTTCTACGAAGTCCCACAAAGAAGTATCCCAAAGGTCTGCCACATCATAGGGGTCTCAACTGAACAGACGACACGCCGATCGGACGCCCGATCTTTGAGTTAAACGCCTTTTAGTCCCGGGGCCTCGGTTGGATTCATGTACGATCCAACCTGCCCATATCTCAAATATACCTTAAACTCCAGTGGGGTATTCTCAATGTGACCGTCACATTCTAAGAATACCAGTGCCACAGTTGGTTCATCAAACACACATCCGGTGCTAAAGATATGGCCAAAGAAACTAGAGGATCAGTAGTGTGCCCGGGTCCAGTCCGACCCGGTCGGACCGACTCTTCCCAGACCAGTTTCAGCTGACCTGGTCTGGGTCGCCTTGGTAAGACCCGCTGGGTTAGGCCCTACCCATTGGGTGGGTCAGCCAGCTTGTTTCAGCCGAGTCCACTGGGCCCGACCCAGCGGACTGCGATGGCAGTTCAGCCCGAAGATGGCCGCATAGGTTGGTCGACCCCGAGGCCAGAGCCGGTTCGGCCAACGCCGCGAGTGGCACGACTCGGGCGACTCGGCCCGAAAGGCCAAGTCATTTAGGCCAGTGGCTCCACGCTGGACACCGTGGGCCAACTCGAGAGGCATGCGAGGCTCAGCCGGTTCGGCCGAGAGCTGGGGTGTGGCCCGAGGAGGCTGGCGAGGCGGCCAGACAGGTCTGGCGGCTGCCTGGGCATGCCAGAGGGTGACCAGGAGGGCACCAGAATGGCCGTGGGCAGGCCAGCGGGGTGTTTGCGCAGGCCGTGCATAGGACTGCGGGGCACGAACAGGCTTTCCAGTGGTCAGGAGGCAGCCAGGCAGGCCAGTTAGGCAGGTCATGGGCCGACGCGGGCCAGTGGTGTTTGGGCGGGAGCACTAGTGCCCCGCAGGGGTGGCATGGTTCGTGGAGGCCGTGGGTAGTGTGACCTTTGTCGTCACAACCTTCTTCATTCTATCACCTCATCTCCAAGCCTAGGATCATCTCAAATACTGACAATGGAGGGGTCGGGCCATGTTGGTTTGGCCCTCACCCTCCACATTTACGGTGATATCAAGAGGCTCACAAGTATGATGCACAAAAACCCTCGTTCTTCATTTTTAGAGAATGGAAGAACATGAGAAAAGATCATACATAGATAAAATTAAACACCTACCTTTGTTCGTCATTTGGCGTTTTTTGTTGGAGTAATGGAATTCGGTCGTTGAAGACTTCTCATGACAATTGAAGCTTTGAGGAAGAAGTGGAAGAAGGTTTTTGTTCTTCATTCTTCGTTCTTCATTGAGAGATGGGGTTCTTGGTCGGGCAACTGTAGTTCTCCCATGCTATCCTCTAAAAAGCTACCACCAAAAGGGAAATTCCAAGACAAAAATAATATTAGTATATATTATTTTAGATGAAGGCACAAAATTCAAAAGTGGAATTAAATTAATTAGATAGGCTCCACCAAATCAATGTGAAGGGTTGGCACCAATTAAATAAAGGGGATTTTAAGAGGCTCCCCTATATTAATTGGAGCATTAGTGTTTCTCCACTATAATGGGGAGTTTCAAGGGGTTAAAATACAAGGTGGTCCCCACCTCATTTATTCTCACAAGGTAGGTTGAGTTTGGGTAGGCCACACCACCATAACCTCTTATGGGAGGTTAAGGTGTGGTGGCTCCACATCCAACATCCAAGAGGAGGTTTAAACCACCCAACACTCACTTGGAGGCTCAAATAAAATAAATTGATGCACACTTTATTTTAGTATTTTTCCATGAAAACTCAAAATCTATCTTTTAAACTCAACCCACTACCATCAATGTGAATGTCTCCTTAAGAGAATACCAATACTGTGAGTTCAACGGTGCCCTCAGATTTTCAATTTCAAGCACCATTTCAAATTTTATAAAAACCCGCTCGTACGTTTACTGAATTTACCTAAACAAAACATAAGAAATTGATTCTGGGCACACCGGGCCTCAGAATCATGTGTTGTCAATTTTCGCGGACTCGTTAAATTCCAAAGTATTTAAGAAAATAAAACTTTCCATGGAATTTTCAGGTCATTATAGGGACAAGGTAAGATATTGGGGAAATTATTCATTCATTGTAAGAGTATACACTATGGAATAACAAATGATAAACAATTGAAAAAGTAGTAATACCTGGAAATAAACATAAAAAGTGAGAGACTGATTGTAAATAAACAACTGCATCATATATAAATAAATGATGCATGTAAAATTTATCTTGGAACGTATCCAAATAGGTCATAATTCTGGAAATACAATAATGAAACCAAAGTATAGAAAATATTAAACTCCAACAGAATTTAATGCTTTAGCTTAGTCCCATTATTTCCAACTTCAACTCCAATCAATACCTGACAAAGAAGGGAGATTTCCCTTATTTATACCTACAACAATGTAATTTGTTTGGGTCCAAAAGCATTACCAAAAAATGGTGTGAGATGAATCCCATTATGAAACCACCAAAAGATATATGCCTAAATATCAATGAATATATACCGCAGACAAATATAAAAAATGAAGCAATGAACAAGGAAGTACTCAATATTAAAAAATACAACATTTTCTAATTATATTCATTATTATTTATTAATTATTCAAACCGTTGAGTAATTAATCCTGGGATCAAGCCAAATATCTATATTTCTCTGTGTAATAGCAACAACATACATCTTAGAAGACCATCTAAACTACAAACTAAAACCGAGTTCATGCTTGTTCTTTGGCTTATAATTGTCACTAAAAAGAATCTATCATTAAAAACAACCATATGGGATAGATCTCATGGAATAACCCTTTGGTTTAATATATCACTAATAAATTAAATATCACAACCTGGGTAGCTCTCACGGTCAATACCCTTGGGTCCACATTGCATCAATATTTTATATATGACCTCTAGGTAGCTCTCACAGTCAATACCCCCAGGTCAATGAAGTATAAATAATCATAAATGAAATCTAGGAAGCTCTCTTGGTCAATACCCCCAGGGTCAAAATCTGCACCATGGATCCCATGGTACTGTTTCAATAAACATGGAAACCCCCGTAGTTTTCCCTACCTAATGCTCTCATAGTCCAAGTATGATCAACGCTCATACAATATTCATTAAAGGCTCTACATGCAATTTATAGAATTACATGGATTACATTTAATCAAAACATAAAATATTGGCATCAAATAAAAAATCCATAGTAGTTATTAAACAGGGTAAAATTCCATAATACTCAATACCCCCAAAATGGGTATTTGAAACTTTATTCATATAATCCAAAAAACAATCGAATAAAGGCACAAAAACCCACATCAATGTTGTATGATGAATTTTATTGAATGTAGGCCCTTGAATCAGCCTTTAACAACAAAGATCAACCAAATGGTTAAAATTTTTCAACTTCATATAACTCATGAGAGAGGAGAAATTAGGAAGATAGGCTCTTGGGAATGATAGAACACTCTGGTGGGAATGCAATACATTCAGCGACGTCTCAATCGGAGCTCGGATGGAGAATCAAGAGAATCTTGATGTTATTCGGTCATACATCACTATCATGTATGAAACATAAGGGAGATGAAGTTTGTTCTGGAGATGAGACCCGACCCCGATCTGATTAATAAAATAAAATAAAAAGTTTACAATGTGTTCATTTTAGTAAACACCGTGTGGTAGCCTCAACCGGCTCTGAAATTAGGTGGTCTACCAGGTCACCTACATGCCCATGTACATAGCCGTTACATGACCAGTACAGAACGACATGCAGCTACTAGGTACATGATATATACTTAGGTGTACACAACATCCACTTTTAAGAAACTCATTTCATCCTTTTTTCTGAAAACAGTCTGAAATCATGATCTATACCTAAAAAGAAGATTTAGGTTCTTTCAAACATCCCCCTTAAAGAAATTGATCCACAAATTTCCCATCTTAGGGTGGAAAATAAGAAACTTCATACAATTGTGTCCACTATGATCACACGTCAGCCTAACTCTCCCAACTCTCATCATTTACTCGCATGTGTTGCCATAGTACGTGTTCCAGATGAATAGACCAGCCATGAAGAACCTTCATGAAACGATCCAAAATACGAATAGGGTGCCCATCAAAGGATGAATCCACCTACAACACAACCTCCTTGAGTTGAAAAACGTGTGGCCGGTCTGAAAAGTAATATCATAGCTGAGAAACAGGGAAGAAGTCTTGCCTAAAAAAATACCTCTGAGGTAACTGCAACTGATATCTAATCGGACCAAATAATTTCAAAACCTCAAATGGACCGACGTATACCATTGAAAGATTCCACTATCTCATAATCCTGGTGTGTCCTGACCTCGGTGTGACACATAAAAAAAGCTGATCTCCAACCTCAAACTCTAGAGGTCATCTCCATCGATCAACATATGATTTATGATGAGAATTTTTAGTATCCATCCTCTTCCGATTAATATACACCTTCTTAGTGGTCTCCCAGATTAGATGAGGTCCCAACATAGAATCCTCTCCATCCTATATACAACATAGGGGTGATTAGTGTGGACTACCATAAAAAGCCTTATAAGGTTCGATATGAATCATCTCCTAAAATATGTTTTAGTACACAAACTCCACTAGAGATAACTGTCTCTCCCAAGGGCCCCTAAAATCCAGAACGCTTGCTCAAAGCATGTACTCCAAATCCTGAATTTTGAGCATAGACTAGCCATATGATTGGGGATTGTAAGTTGTACTCAGAAGTACTGGTCTACCCAAAGCCCTCTGTAGTCTCTTCAAAACACGAGATGTAAACAGATCATCCCTATCTGAAACAATAGATTCTGAAACCCCATGAAAATGCACAATCTCTTAGAATCATAACCATCCATGCTCATCCCCACAAAAGGTCTCCTTTATTTGAATTAAATGTGAAACCTTCGTGAGTCTATAAACAAGAACACAAACTAAAAAATTTCATCAAGGAGACCTCAGTAAACCCGTCACAAAATCTATCTCGACATCATTCAACTTCCAATTGGGAATGGGTAACTATTGTAAATGTCTTTCTGATCACTTATGCATTGCCTTCACCTACTGACAAGTAGAACATATCATAATAAAACCTGCAACATCCCACTTAATACATGGCCACCAATACTGATGGTGTAAATATTGATACATCTTGGTGACACCAACATGAAATGACCAAACTGAGGAATAAAAATTTCACATCAACTCCCCACACATTTTTCCTGACACACATACGCACCCATGAAAACTCAAAACCTCATCTACTTCAATAATACACTCGGAAGTAGGGTCCTCTCCTGACACACTCTCCCATAAGACCAGGCCTTCAGAATTGGATAGCAACATCATTCACACTCAGTCTAATAGAGTAGAGGTAACATCTAAAGAATAATGAAACATATGCCATTATCAATCTTGCACCTCCAAATGCATCTTATAATGTATATCCAAAAGCTTCCACTCACTACTGGCCTCTTGAACTGCTTCTTTCTGATTCCTCTTACTCAAAAAATTAAGCACTACATTTCCTTTCCCAAGCGTGTAGGCCAGCTGAAAGTCAAAATAGTGAAGGTACTCAACCAACCTTCGATGTCTAAAGTTTTGATCATTCTGAGTAAAGATATACATGATACTTTTTTGGATAGTGTATACCACAAAATTCTCTACCAAAAGATAATGTCCCAAAAAATGTAAAGCATGCACAACTGCAGTTAACACAAGATCATGTGTGGGTTGATTCCTCTCATGTGGCCTTAACTAATGAGACCCATACACAATGACTCACCCTTTCATAACCACTGATCCTAGCACTATACATGATGCATCATAGTAAAAGGTGTAACTCTTTCACAAGCATGGAAAAAAGTATTGGGGGAGAAGTCAATCCCCTTTTCATCTCTTGAAAGGATGAATCACAAGAATCTATCCACAAGTACTTTTCCCTTTCTTAGTTAGGCCCATCAGTGGAACTAGTAAGTGAGAAAATTCACATTTAATGAGTCTTTAGTAATGATCAATCCTTAGATAACTCTTTGCCTCAATGAAATTCTTTGACTTATCCAAGGAAACTATTATCTAACTTTTTATGGGACTATTTATACTCTTGTCCTTGAGATGACATGACCCAAGAAGTGAATATGATCCATCCAAAACCATCATTTTGAGATCATAACATATATCTGATTCACTATCAATGTACTCAATAAAATCACAATATTGGTGGAATGTTTTTGTTGATTGTGAAATAACACCAAGATATCATTGAAGATGAATAACACATAAGAATTCATGTAAGGATACAACAATTAGTTCATTAGTTTCATGAGGACTGTTAATGTGTCTGTGGGACCGAACAGAATTACCAAATACTCGCCTATTCCATACCTAATAATAAATGCTATAAGAGTTATATCTAATGGTACAAAATAAAACTGATGATAACTGGATCTCAATTCAATCTTTAAAAAAACCCAGGATACTCCATGCTAACCAAAGTGATCTTCAATCCTTGGAAAGGGATATCAGTTATAGACCGTCAAGTGGTTCAACTTTTGATAATCCACAAAAATTCTGAGGGTATTATTTTCCATCATTGAAAAAGTGGTCAGAAGAACCCCAAGGGGATTACTGGGTTACATGAAAACCTTTTCTCGTAACTTCTTTAACTGCTTCTTGAGCTCTTGTAACTCTACCGTGGCCATCCTATACAATTGAATGGATACCAGTGTCGCTCCTGGAACTAGATCAATAGATAAATATACCTATTTATCTAGAGGTAACCCTTAAAATTCATCTGGATAGACATATATGAAATGATCCACCACTGTAGGATGGTCCATTTGTGAAGTACCATGGTCATCCAAATAAAAAGAAGAAATATGGGCTGTAATTCCTCCCAAACCATGATTCTCGGGTCCAGCTCTGCTCTCCTGGACATCCCATTATGCCATGTGTAGAAAAGACCCACCCTATGGTGATGGGAAACACACCCTACAATGATAGTAGTAAATAATGACCTGAAAGGAGACCAAACAGACCATTCTGAGAATGACATTGAATCATGCCATCTCTAAGACATAGAGACCCAAAAAAAAGTGACACCCATCAACATCAAGAGGGTACTCCTTGAATTGACATACACTAGAAATTCTAATCTCCAACAGATTGTCTAGAATCATAACATCTTAAATCTAATGATATAGATCCCAAGGCTCTCCACAGCAGAAAAAAATATACTACTATGGGAAGCCCTTGTATCAAATAGAGCAGAAGTCAAAACTAAGTCATCTAAAATTGTACCTCTAACCATAGAGGGTTCAGGATCCTACTCCTACTGGGTCTACCCCACTACAATAGTCTGACCTATAACATGTCCCTGTGACCCTACATGACCACCCTGTGCTAATCCACCCTACTATCATTGAAAAACTGTATCCTGAATACCATGGCCATGGACACCTCCTCAGCCTAAATGGCCTGAAGAACACATGTTCCCTGACTGAAGAGAAAATGATGGTCTAGATCCCTAATGTGGAGTAAAAACCGATCAACTCTCAGTAGCTTCTAGTGAGAAATAACAAAAAAAATGTTTAAGATGACCCATCTTGCCACAATATTGACACTCAATTGGGTCTCTCGGGAACTAAGGTCTCATGTGATCAGTCTTTCCGTAGTGGTAGCACCTCACCTAGCTACCTATAGATATATCCATGCTATTCAAATCACCACATGAAGGATCCATGTGTCACTTCCATCAATCATTTTAAGGAGTACGAACCCTGGATGCTGAACCACCATGGCTCAAATCTCCCAACTCCCTCCGATTTCACTCATTTATGAGTGCCTCATTCACAATAGAGGTTATTGAAGTCGGCCTAATGACATTCACCTGCGATCAGATATCATACCTCCGACCATCCTCAAACTGCATGGCATGTGATTACTTATCACCTACCAAAGCAGATGTGATGCTTTGAAGCATTATGAAATGATAAGTTTAATCAATCACATAAAGAGATCCCTAATCCAAATGCATAAACTCTTGGGCTTTATCGGCCCTAAATATCTCGGGGTAGATGTAATCATAGAATGTCCTCGGAATCTCTTCCGAAGTGATATCCCGAGGACATCCCACGTTTTTTATAACATCCCACTATCTCTTAGGGGAATCACGCAGCGTGTATAGTGCGAGATTCACCCTCCTCTTAGGAAGAGTATCTAAAATCAAAAAGATAGAAGGCATGGCCTCCAACCACAACTCTACATCATGTGGTCATCTATTCCTGAAAAAGGTGGGTGGATGCTACTTCTGGAACAACATCACCAAAACATCCATGGCTAGGGAAGTAAGTGGTTGTCCTTGGAATGTCTTCATTATCCTGATAAATCCATCACATAAATGTGCATAAGAAAATATGTCTATTAGAACAGCTGGTTCTGAGACGAGCATGATGGGAGGATCTTCTAGTAGTCCCTGATCTATCCTTTTTTGTGTCCGATCATCGCCCTGAACCTGGCACACAATCGAATGACATCTTGGTGGCATGAATCTATAAGTTGATTTTCACACCTCTCTATAATATTATCAAGGAATGACACATATAAGTACTAGAAAACAATAGAAGACTAAACATTAATGTTTTATAAAAACAAGGTTACACGACTTGTTTAAAACCTATACAGTGGGTTCCCTTATGCTATTAACATGGAATGTTCCTCTGAGAAACTTGGTTGTGTAACACTCTTACACGTGGTGTGTTTCTAATAGGATAGATTATGCACTTGAATCTTCCCACCTACCAAATAACTTCTAAACGTCTAGAAATACACGATTCTCTCATGGGTAACACTAAATGGCGTGTTCACTCAAGACATGGGGTGTAAAACATATTCTCCAATGACCCATGTCATTATTCACATGGATTAATACATGGTTAACTTCTACATGGTGTGTTCCATAAATAAACATCGTGTACTGCCCAAGTTTCATCCACCCATGTCGTTAGTCACAAGGCATGAAACATTGTTCTTTTGGCACGACTTGTACTCCTAGAACAGAACTTTTTTACCATGGTCTGCCTACCCCATGTATCTACGCACAAAGTCAGTCACATGGTAAAATACTACATGGTGTGTACATACGATACACATTGTGTACTTTAGAAAAGTTGTTTCTTCATGAGCATAAGATCATGTGGCGTGCGTTCATAACATCACACACCATGTTGTCTGGGTTTCCAGATAGTAATCCTCTTGAAAATCACAGGAAGCCATGAAAATATAATTTTTTTTCCAAGGAATGACAAATTGAAGCCTGTGAGAGCCCATACTCCCATGAATCAATGATTTAAATCCTTATACATATCATAATTTGAAAAAATTAAACTAAGGTTAAACCATGATCCACCAAATTCTGATCCAAGAGGGCCCATAACACCACATGGACCAAAGTATGATGTCTATCCAAAATAAAATTTACAATTTACAATACCCTATCAAAATAGAACGTGTTTATATCATAGAATATATCATAACATCATCCTTATATTGCACAACATCTATAAAAAAATGGAATCAATGATGCAACCTGAATGGAATGACAAGAATGCGTGGAATGTGAGATGTATCAAGTGACAATATGATGTATGAAATGAAATAACCTCATCTCATTAGGTTTATATTGAAATATAACCTCAATGATATAAATAATAACATAAAAATACAATTTAATAACCTAATGGTGAAATCAAATCAACTGTAAAAATAGAAAAAATAGAAAAATTACAATATTCATGGTAGCTGGGATTTTCCCTATATACGAGTATTATACTCCCTGGTACAACTTATTACAAACTAAACATTAATTATTATCCCTATCTATAAGATTCAAATAGTAATATAAAGTAGAAATGAAACTCCTATGATACCACTTTTTAATTTCCTAGTTCTGGGTGCGGCTGAAAGGTGCCCCGAAACTGATTGGTCACATAACCTCAAGTGCATTTCACAAAACTCTTGAGACTATCGACCAACAGTGATGGACAATGTAAGAAAATAGGGAAAATGTACCCAAAATTGGTAGTGTATAGATAGGGGAAAAGAAAATGATAAACAATAGAAGAATATATAGTACCATGATAGAAATGTAATCAACAAAAGACATATAGTAAACAAAAAACATCATCTTATATAGATAAATTTTGCTTGTAAAAGGTATCTAAGAAAGAATCATATCATGTCACAATGTTGAAAATACAATACTAAAACCAATGTATAGAAAATAGTGTACTCCAACAACATCCCAAGCCTCATCTTGGCCCCATGCTCCCCAGCTCTAACTCCTATCGAGTACCTGATAAATAAGTGAACCATCCCTTATCTATACATGCAACCATATAACCTATTTTGGTCAAAAATCATGACCCAAACTAGGTGTGAGATGAATCCTAGTAGGAAACCTCCAAAATATTTGTGCCTAACTGTCAGTGAATATATACATCAGTAAAATGTGAAACAATGAAGCAATAAAATAAGAAGTACTAAAAAGTAAACAATTATACCATTTTCAATTATATTTATTCATATTTATTAATTATTAAAACCATTTAATAATGAATCCTGGGACCTAGACTATGCTCTATATCACTTAATTTAATAGAAAGAGTAGTTTTTTCAGAAGACCATCTAAATGACCAAGTAAAATATAGTCCAAGCTTGTGTCTTGGACTCATCACAGACAATAATCAGTTATTCATTTGAACCCTTTGGGAAAGATCTCACGGTCTAACCAATTTGGTTTAACATAGTAATAATAAATTGAAAATGACCACCTAGGTGGCTCTCATGGTCAATACCCATGGGTCCACATGGAATCAATAATTTATACATGACCTCCGGATAGCTCTCACAGTCAATAACCACTGGGTCAATGTAGTTTAAATAATCATAAACGACCTATGGGTAGCTCTAACTGTCAATACCCCATGGGTGAAAATATACACCAAGGATCTCATGGTCTTATATAAATAATAATATAAACCTTTATAGGTTTCCTCGAGCAAGGCTCTCACATTCCATGGAAGATCAGCACTCATACAACATTCTTTAAAGTCTCTACATGAAATTTAGATTATTACATGGATCAACATTAATCAAAATCGTAAAAACATCCATAATATATAACCAATCAATAGAATTTTTTAAACAAGGAAAAAATACAATATACAGAACACCCCAAACATGGGTATTTGGAAATTTAATCTTATAATAAAAAGAAAAATGAAGAAAGGAACAAACCACCAACCTAAGTGTTGTATGATGCACGCTCTTGAACATCAGCCCACGAATCATCCTAGAATGACATAGATATACAAAAAAGATAAAATCATAGAGCATTAGATAACTCAAGAAAGAGTAGAAATCTAAAAGTGAGGCTCTATAGAAATAGATAACTCACCAGTTGGAATCGAACGCACCAGACGGTCTCTCAATCAGAGCTATGTTGGAGGAGCCAGAGGAGGTTGACATTATTAGGCCGTACATCACTCTCCGATACAAAACACGGGGAGAGGAAGCTTGTTCTGAAGATGATAAGCGACCTCTCTCCGATTAATCAAATAAAAATAAAAGTACACGACATTTTATTTTATAGTACACGTCGTGTACTAGCCTCGAGTAGGTCCCTCTTTAGGCAGTCCGCTAGGTCACCTATATAGCCATGTACTTGTCCATTACAAGGCCAGTGCATGGATACACGTGGCAACTGTGTACCCAACATGTACTTTGGAGTAAACAGAGTGTACATAAAAAAACATCATTCCTTTCTATTTTTAAAAACAGTCTGAAATCAGTATCCATAACTGAATAAAAGATCTAGGTTCTTACATTATTAATATTTACCTGTCTTTCATTCCATCTGTAGATAAATAAAAACAATGTTCTTGAATTTGTATGACATACCATCACCATGAATAATGTAATTCATTTTTTTTATATATTTTACATAGAAATATAAATATAAATATATAATGAATATATATGAGTAGTGAAATTAGATGAAATAAATTTTTTAAATGGTGTAGAATGTAACACATTCAAAATTTAGTATGTGTTTCCATTAAAAAAATCCTTGGTTTTTGATAAAATGTAATAAATGAAACACTAAACTAAAATGAATTATACCTTATTTCGTTAGGGTATATTATTACAATAAATAAATGAAATATATTAAAATATAAAAATATTAAACATAATTTGGAATTGTCAAAAATGAATGAAACAACATGGAAACAAGAATAGTATAATGATTAAATTGTCATCAATCAGACCTTCCTTGAAGTTAATACCACAAATTATAACTTTAAAAAAATTAAAGTATTCAAAAACATATAGTAAAAAATAAAAATATTTAATTAATAGTATTAATAATTTATTATGAGTATATAAGGCTATATATGGAAATTTAATATGTCCTTTGGTTATATAATAGTTGTCTATATGGTCAACAGTTATATAGTCATTGAATATATGGTCATTGGACCTACACATATCCAAATAGTTTAATTATCATAGATAACATTTTTTAATATACTATAGAATATAAAATTAAAATATAATAATTAAATTCTAAATGTTATAAATGTATTTGTAAAAATATTTTCATTTTTGAAATATGTGTATTTTTATGCATTATATTGTTTCCAAAATATTTTAAGAATGATTTAATATAAATGAATTTTAAAAAATTAATGAATTATTTTAATTTGAATAAATTTAAAATGTTCGTTAAAATGTTTCTATAAAAATAAATATTATTGAAACCGATTAATGTTAAAATAGGATATATTTAAAAATTTTTTTTTTAACTATTTCATATTTTTTACTAGGTAAATTAAAATGATCACTTTTATGGAATTTTTTTAATGAATTTTTTCATATATATATATATATATATTCCAACAATCATATTATTATTATAAATTAATTTGGAATAATATCAGGAATAATAAATGTCTCAAAACCCCATTTCTCTATAAAATGATTTTTTTATATATCTTATGTTTTCATTTAGAAGATAATTTTTTTATTTGGAATTTGAATTAGATTAAGTGGTTTCCAAATTAGGAACCAACACTTCATGATTCAATTAGAGGGATCATATAAATTTTATTTGAAAAAATATTTTTCCACACTAAGTAAATAAATAATGTTAAAATAGATAAAAATGGGGTAAATTATCATTACATTAATTATGGGAATTAAATTATATATTTAGATATTCTATAATTGCATTTTTATTTATGATATTAGATTTTTTAATTATAAAAAAAATATTTCCTTACCTATTCCACCAAAATTATATTAATTCCATCATTACCCATCACCATACATTTATTTCTAATGAAATGACCCTCAATCTCAGTGATAAAATTAACATTCTTCCAGTAAACCATAAGTAATAATATCCTTTTTTTAAATTTAATAATAACCTAAAATTTTTCTCCTAAATTATTATTAAAAATTTTCAAACTTTTTATCCCATTAAGGATTCATTAATCCCTACATTAAGGGAACCCATTATGAGAAAGAAAATTTTTATCTATGTCCCCAGTTATTCTATATTTTTTTCAATTTAATTCTTTACTCATGTATGTAAAAATATCATTATGTACTATAATTATGTAATATTAACGTAATTTTTCTTTTGATAAAATTTTGTTACAATTATATAATTATGAACTTTTAACCATTCTTTAGTATATATGGTTTATATCATGGTTGGTTCAACCCTGTACCTAGATGTTTGTAACTAACACCATCATTTTCATCATAATTTTGTATTAATAGATAAATAATAGAAATAAAATATAATAAATACTAATTTTTGTTATAAATATGTTTCACAAATGATGGGAAGAAAATTAATGATCAATATAAATTAACTATCTTTTATCGATAAATAACAAGAAACAAGATTATTTTGAATTAAATTATCATGAAACATGCCTAGGAATTTCACCAAATTAATAAGGAATTATGTAAATCATTTCATTTTTTTCAAATAAAACTTGTAAATTGGGGATGGTGAAATCTTTATCAATGAATAAGGATTGAAATTTTCATTATGATTTATCTACGTGAAAATTGAAACTAATTAAATTTAAGGATTTAAATAAACATTATCTAACACACACACACAGATATATATATATACATTCAAAAAATATAATTGTATAATTTTAAATTAAATATCCATAAATATGGTTCTGCATTAAGTGATTAATATGGTTATATTAATAATATTTAATGTTAAATAACTTTTGTGAAATTCATGATTAAATGTATTGGGTTAATTTATAATATTACATTAAAATAGATATTTTTTATGTCTAAAATTACATAAGGTAATAATCTTATTCCAACTATGAAAAACATGCATACATGTTATGTTATTTTCATAAATACTAATTGAATATTTTATAATGGAATGGGGGATTTAAAAAAAATTAAAATCATGCATTAATTTTTTTAAAAAAAGTTACTGAAGTCTAAAGAAGATTTTAAAAAAAATTACTTCGAAAAAGAGTGATGATCAGAAAGAAAATCATTGAGATAAACAATATCTGAATTAGTAATACCCCTTTTGGAAATACCTTTATCTATGTAATTTTCTTCCTTATAAGCAAGAGTTATAATATAAATCATGGAAAATAGAAAATTGATGCATTTTATCCATTTAACAACAAACATCCAGAAATATTAATAATGAAATATATGATATCATTCCCAACAGGGGAAAAGTAATATTTAATCCACATTCTAATCCATACCCATTACTTATACATTTCATAATAATTGATTATTTAATGAACTTATATATCCAAATAAGTAATGAAACTATATGGACTATATAAACAACCAACAAAATATATGTTATGATTTCTAGAAATTTCACCACAAACAGACGGTCCTTGATTCCCTCTACAAGAACCATCTGTATGACATTTAATCTGGCCTGAGGGTGGAGATATCCATAGAACATAAAATTTTATAGAGGGTGGACTATAATTACCTTTAATTGAAAGGAACATAAGAACTAAAAAACCTTGAATATAATTATCAAAATAACAATTTTAGAGAGAATTTTCCTTTTTCACAACATTACTAATTTTAGTGAGAGGTGATTTAATACAAAAATAAATGCTTTCATGAATATGATTTTCATGACCAGTCCATTGCACATGTATGGATTCTAAGATGGACACCCAGAATATGTTAAAAAGGTACTTGGATAGAGGCATCATGATGCATGAAACAAAATGATCTTAAATACTAGTTACACGAGGGACTACCAATTCAAAAAGATCAACAACAACCTTCTATTAGGTCATAGTTTCAGCACAAATATGAAATAAATGATCAATTTTGTTTCTATGTTGATTAAAAAAGACACATTTTGAGCATAATTTGATGCCCATATATTGTATAAAAACATCAGTGGAGATTTTGGAATACACCACCCTTTATTTAAGAAACAATATAGATGGATAAATCCATTTTTTACTAAAATCCATAGCCATAATACTCTTTTTTAACATGAATTATCTTATTTTAAAATGATTTGTTATGAATTAAACCATAATAATTTGGCCCCCTCACCTTAAAATCATCACGATTAATAATAATATAACTAATAATCATTTCTATGAACTCAGATGGAATCATGTCCTTGGAGCATTCCATTTCCTCTTTCATTGACACATTCAAGACAATTGAAACATCTTGAGAATTTAAGATATTTAGTAGAGGTGTACATATCCAGTTGTCTAAAAAGGTATTATGAGACATGTTGATTTTATCCTTCCAATTATATTTATCAGATATGATAGAATAAGAGTCCTTAAGTGATGATCAGATGGAAGAGTCCATAAAATTTAGATTCCCAACATTGATCCTGTCCAAGAATCAACATCACAAAAAGAAAACCCATATGATGTACAATTAATGTGACTCCAAAAAAAATTATCCTGCAAATAATGATTGAATTTTTAGATATTTTTTTAATAAAAATACCCCCATAATCCATAGGTTTAAAACTTTTCTTAAATAGGGTAGTAGCATGTTTTCTATGAAGGATGTTTCCACTATAAAAAATGTTCTTTATAGAAATTTTGAATCTCTAAATAAGACTAAAAATAAATTTGTAAACCATAAAATAATATATGAATTTGGATAACAGAACCACTTACACTAGGACAATCCTTCCAGTCATTGAATGAGTGATTCCATTCTAGAAGGACAATTGATTTCTTATCTAATATAAAATATTATAGAAATGAGAAACATGTGGTTTTCAGAAAAAAAACATAAGGAAACCATGATAAGTGAAAGGTTTAAAACCTTATCTAATTAATAATTAATTGATTACTTCTACTATTCTGACTACTATAATTTATTTCCAATGTATAAATATGATTTATTCCAATTTACCTTCTTACTTGAGACCTTTTAATAATGTGAAAAATAATTTCTTTTGATCATGAAATTTATTTTATCACCATGAGTGAATGGTGTAATATCATCATACAATAAATGAGGGGGAACATTCCAAAATTTTGTAACACTAATGGATTTCAATTTTCCAGTATCATCCATGTAGAGAAAAATCATGTTCAAATAATCTTCAGCAATTGGGAATATGAAAGATGATAAAGGATCACCTTTCCTAACACCTCCAAAACAAGTGAAGTAGACCTAAATAGAGAAATTCATGTGAACTAAAACATGTGACTAGATCATAATAATTATGAGCCATCTAATAAAATCCCCATAAAATCTAATGTTGAATAAAACAAGGAAAACAATGCCATTATCTAATGTATCAAAGGCCTTTTAACATGAAGATTGAGAGAAATGTTACCTACCCTAGTAGATTTACTATGTTAATTAACTCATTCATAGGTACTAAAAATAAAATCTTGAGTTGTTCTTCCTTTGACCAAACAAAACTAATTTTATGGGAAAATTCTTCTAGAAATACTATCCAAACTATTGGAATGTAATATTTCCATTATCATATAAATAGTTTTAAAAAGTGCCACTATGATGAAAATCTAAATCTCATGAGCATTATCCACTTTCTGAATGGGGGAAAAACTGAGTATTGCTGACCTGCATCAATTGGACACCCTAAAAAAGTGGATAACAAGTCTTTAAACGTCACAATTAATGATATCCCAAACTTATTCAAAGAAATTATTTTTGAACCCATCTGACCCAAGAAGATATCCTATATTAAGCCCAAAAATGTCTTCTTTAATATCAAAATAACGATTTCTTTCAAATATATATGAGTTATCCTTTTGATTAAATATTATGGTAATGAAATTTTCTATTAAATAAATGTTAGTGAAGGGAAAATTTAATAGATTCGTGTAAAAAGATACAAACTGAGAGATTAAATCCTCTATATTCTCTGAACATTTCTTATTACCATTTACAATATCCAAGGGTTTTTTTACATTTATTCAATATTTAAAGAGTTTTAATATTTTTTTTCTTCCTATCACCCTTAATATTAAATTTAAATTTCAAATCCACCCTTTAAAAAACATGTTTATAAATAAATACGGTATTAAGATCATGTGTGATCACACTTTCTTGCTCAAGATCGATGAAAAAATCACAACCAGTGTTATTTTCTTGAAATGTTTGAAGAAAGGATTCCAAGTGGATAATATTTTACTCAATTTGAATGAATCACTACCAATTATCTATTTATCGATTTTACTTAATCATGTTAAACATGAAAACACAAGAAAAGGTGTAGTCTCTCCAATAGGTAGAATTCCATGTATTATGAACCAGTTTGTTACAATTAGGATGAAAATGTAAACATTATTGAATATGAAAGGAAAGGGTAACTTAACCACTTTATTGATATGATTTTCCAATATAGGGTGATGATATGAGTAAAATTTATCCAAATTGGTCTATGAAATAGAGGACCATGTACCCAGGGAATCATTATTAATAATTCCAATGTTTAGTAAGTATGAAACCATTTTATTAAGATGTTTTCTATAACATGTGTATTTATAATAAACAAAGATAACTTCATGAAGATTTATATTCTCAATTTCAGACTTGATGACTCTGATTGATGTGGAGGAATAAACCATGCATGGTCTCTCACCCACAATATGGAGTCCATTGAAATCCCAATGAAGAACCAATAGAAAATTAATTGAAATACTAAGAGACTAAATGAAATTACACATATCTCTTCTTTCATGATATCCATTATAATAATAGATGAAAGAGAAAATATGTTGAATACCCATAAAAATAAAAATAAAAGTAAACTTATACGTAGAATAATTGACATTGGAAATACCTTACAGTCTCAAGTGTGAAAAAACACATTGTATTTTCATGTAATTATTGGAATGATTTGTGTTAATGTGCATATAACCAATACTTTTAAGAGAAGAATCCCTCTTAGAAAAAATATATTTGGTTCATAAATCCCATTAAGATCATGTTCATGAATATTTATATAAACATGGAGGGAACTGGTAGTTTTATGGTTGGAAAGGACCTAACTGATCCAAAAGATAATCTTCATTTAAATAGATGCCTGGTGTAAGAGCTACCATTGTTTACTCCTAACATCCTTTTTATTTCAGTTTGATTTCTTAAGAGTGAAATTATTATTTTCACAAATTTTAGGGCATTCTTATTTATCCTTATAATGTATGTTCGAAATAGAGTATCCCACTTCCTGAATATGGAATGAAGTGACCATAAATGTAAATTGATCATTCAAAGGGATATCAACTTTACCACAACCAATTATCAATGTTCAATGATCCTGTGATATTTCTAAATTAGAATAATTTTGGAGAGAACAAGAAGTAGGAACTAATAGATTATCCTTCTCTTTTCAAAATTCAAGATATATAAAATCAGGTTCTGTTGAGTTCAATAGAAAATTGGATTAAAATGAAGACCAGAAAATACTAATAAATATTCTTGAGATCTTTTGGAACCCTTGAACACTGAAATTTTAACGTCCTGTAATTTTTTTAAAAATTTAGCATCCCATAATGCCATTTTTACATTAACTAATGTGTAAAATAGCGACCTATAACACTAATTTTCCATTATCTTTATTATACTTCTATGGTTCCTTGGAGATGTAAAAAATTATCTAAGGAAATATACCATGTAGTTTTCCTAATGTTAATGTGTATTTCCATTTGAATAAATTTGATGTGCCTACATAATTACCTAATTTTGATCCCACCATTGTATATAGTTTATCTAATGTTCTTGGGTATTCAAATTGGAATAAATTTAATGTTCTTGTAGATTCACTAAAAGTTGATCCAACATTTGTGGATGAATAACATCTAAAATATTGATAAGAGAACACAAAAAATCTATCATTTTGTTCTAAATTCAGTAATAATTGTATATTACTAGTAGTTTTTCATCTTGATAGTCTATCAATAAATTTCACTAATCATTATCAGAGGGAAATAGAATATTGAGGGAGTTTTTAATAGAAGGATTTCCATCATGAATGGATGTGAGGGTTTTATTAGTTCCAAACTAAAATATTGAACCCCATATAAAATAATAGAGACACAATTTCATTTCCTATATTGTATAAATTCAAAAAAAAATTCCCTGAGAAATTTTATGAAATATACATTCACTGAAATTATAAAAGGATCCATTTTCTCCTTCACATCCATCAAAAACCTTTTGAAAAAAATTCTTAGTGGATTTAGGCATGTCAATCCTCCTTTCATCCTAATCAAAAATATTATCCAAATTTTTTACAATGGAATTTTTAAATTCAATGTCATTATCATTATTTTCGATCAATTTTCTAGGCTCATTTTTCCTTGGAATAATTCTATCTTCCAGGCCAATGGCCTTATATTTCATGCCACTGCTAACCACCATCCATGAATTCCTATTATGAGGTGTCTTCACATGATTATGGATAACCCTTAACCTAGAAATAGAAAGTCTGAAAAATCAATAAAACTCACAATAGTGGGAAAAATATTAAGACTTTACTATTTTATAATAATTTTGATAATTTGAAATGAAAATAATCATGTTTGGATGTTTCGAGTCAATGTTGGCGTCAACCAACACTCTATAATAGAAACCAATATCTCCATTAAGGCCACAATTATACAACATAATAGGGATACTAATGAACAACTCAAGATGAGAACATATTTTTGGATTTGATTACACCCAGTTCTGGTCATTCAATCTAACCCAAACATGGGAATTTGAGTTCCTTTGATGGAATGGGTTGATGTTAATATCCCATACAGACATCCTAAAAATCACAAGCTTTAAGTTTACATTCCCCAACTTCCAAAAAACATAAATATCATTATTATTCACCATTAAGATGTAGAATAATTCTATTCTAATCATGATTAATTTCTATTCACATATTCCATAGAAAGGTCCAATCTATGATTTATGATTCGTGAAAGACCATAGTTTATCACACTAAGAATATGTAATCCATAAAAGAATGGATATCATTCATAAATCTAACCTACGCTGAAGTAAATATGAATATGAAATGATCATTAAGACACCATGCTCTAATTTCTTAATAACTAATGTACTATAATGATCTTCTTTGACTGTATCTAGACCTCAAAGGGAATATTTGATGGAAACTTTTTTACATTTCACTTACCAATGACATCCAAAAAATTTATTTTATCCCCGTATTTATTTTGAAAATTAGAGGATACATTTTACATGTATCTAAAAGAGTGTTCCCAATAAATATAAAATAATCCATCCTACAGAAGTGAATAAAAAAGAAATATGATCAATATTACATATTAATAAGAAGGATGATGGATTTTATGATGTATTCTCATTCTATATAAGACCAATATCAGTTCCATTGAATTTTGTTATTAATCACCAAAAAATTCATAATAAATATTCTAATTAATTATATATCATGATACATAATACATTAAAATCTACAGGTTTAGTGTATTTTTAGATTAGATAAGAAACAAATTTATTTAAAACATATTCAACATCACTAAGAAATTATCTTCTTACATGATACCCTTTATGGATCAACTAAGATAAAAATATTATTCATAACATGGGTTGGGAAAATATAAGAGAAGTTGATATTAGATAATCAATGTGGGAAACAATATAAACATTATTAAAAGATCATCAGTGAGAATAATATAATAGTATAGGTATAATAACATAACCATGGCACATGGAAATTACACAAGAGAATCATATATAAATGTATCATATAACATGAGTTATGTAATACAGTTTCTCACATAACACAATACATGAGTCCTTGGAGAGTATAAACATGAGTTAAAAATCATGATCCATGAAAACATAACATTTTTACAATCAATGCTGGAATCCAATCCCACACCAATGGTTCAAAACTATTGGAATAGGTTGGAGAAGCATTTATAAATCCTATACTAATGGTTCCTAAAAACATTAGGTATATGTATATTATGAAAGGCATATACCAATGGGTTTTATAGAAACATCGATATAAGGTAAAAAATATTTTGGATTAACCACTTATTTACATGTAACCATTTGTATATGTATATACCAATACTTTTTAAACTATTAGTATAGACCTCCCATTCTAAGAACTGTTGTACCACCAACCTACCCACAGAACCTGCAAATATATAAAACCATAAATTAAAAAACACAACCTTCTAAAATATACACCATAATCCACAACATCACCCAAACATATTTAATTATCTAAAAACAGAGAACACCAACTATTATACCAATAACTATAACCAAATAAACCAATTAATACATTTAAACAGTGATAAAACACATTCTAAACATTATATATATTCCTAAAAAATCATGAAAAATACAGTGTAATAAATATAAATTATAATTTTAAAGAATCAAACATTCACTAAACACCATCACTATCATCACCTTCATCCTCATCCTTGTCCTCATCCTCTCCCTTACCCCTACCCTCAACCTCAACCTCACCCTCATTCTCCTCCTCACTACCATTCTATCCATATACATTTCTAGGAATTTCATTTTCTTGGACACTAGTAGGACCACAAACCAATGCACTATATTATATAGGAATAATAATCATATATGCTTCACAAGCCATGACAGTATATATTGTATGTGATGGACATAATACATCCATAAATTTCATGAATTCATCATTGGTCATTTAATTCCTTTCAAACTCTTATATGACCATTTTTTGACCTCTACTGCATCGACCTAAGACTATGATACACATGAATTATATTTTCCTAACACCATGGTACTATAACTAGAACATGAATTGGGCTAATATCCCTTCAAGACAATACTCTTCTCTAGAAGACAACATACTCTTATAAGCTTCTCATCACCCAAAACCTAATGTAAATCATCATTTGGACCAAAAACATTAGATTACTACTCATTAGCGGACTCCAATTCAAAATATTAAATATATAAATTGAATATTAAGATAAAAAATATGTATTAGAATTTTAAAATAACAAATTAATACATTCAATATTGTACTATGTCAGTTCGTTTAACGCACTTCCAAATTTTATCTACCTTCTCTAGAATTTGTTTTTCTCAAAGAACAGATCCTGAAGTGTTCAAAAACAAACACTATAATGAAATTGAATATAGAAATCTACATTTTAAAATACGTTATTAAAAATGAATTTTGTAACTAATATTAAATGGATATTAATTCTAAATGACTTTAAAAATTAAATCATATGGTAGGTGAATTATAGTTAATGTTTGAAAATTATTTTTTCTCATATGAAACTCAAAAATAATTCATTATGAAACTATAAAAATATTTATAAATATCATATATTCTGAACTAATAGTAGGAAAATCCACATTCCACAACTACAAATGCTCCATTTACATAAGGAGTGTAATATATTTGAAATATTGATAAATAATTCTAGCATGTTTATGTTGTATTTATTTCAATTTTGAATCACATCTGAAGTGTATAATTTGAATCATCCTATAATATTTTCATTAGTACCCATTTTGGGTTTCATAAAATCTTTAAATAAGTGACCTTAAACATGTGAATCAAGGGTTTCATTTGTATCTTAAATTTTAATAATCTATCATTTGTAAAGATACCAAAATATCATAATTATATAACAATATATTTAGTTTCAATCTAAAAATAAATGAAACATCATCACCATTGGTAGAACCTTACATACCATGTATACTGACACGATTAAACTTGTTAGGTATGAACCATCCTCCTATATCAACATATATTTACAATATAAGAATGAATATTTTCGATAATGCTTTAGACTGTTTCCTATGTAGTGTGTATTTTATCACCATTATAAATATCCAATCCCATTAAGTTATAGTTAACCCCCAATAAAAGTTATCTATTCTAATTCATTCAATAAATTTGAAATATTTTTTAATAAATACCCAACAACCATTGGACATTGGGATACATTAGAATGATTAAATCAGCTATTTAATAACTATTCTTCCTTAGTAAATTCTATATCAGTATCTCTCATGTCCTAGTCTATTTTTTTTAATGTAAGAAATTTTAGTATAAAATGAAATTCAATTATGAATCCATAAAAATAGTCAACCCAGTACATAACCATATATTCTTTAGATAATTTGAATTAGGAGTTCAATCCCCATATATCCTCTTATAATAGTCTGATGATTAGAAATCATAGTTTTTATTAGTTATATAGTCAATAAAGTAAAAAAGATATATCATAATATATGATGATATTGTTAAATCTGTATGAGGATACTTTTCAAACTATACGAGGATGCTTGTAAAAAGAGACTTTTAATAACTATTTGAAGATACCTTGAAATATATATATGAAACTATATGAGGATACATTTCGAATAATAAATTGATTGACGATGATTTTTTTTAACAAATGAATATTCAACTTCAAATATAATGTTGTGGAAATTGAAGTCTCATTGAGAAAGGAAAGAAATGTTCTGATATAGATAAACCATTAAGGACAACGTCATGAATAGAAACCCTTCACAACATGAAAAAGATAAAATTATTTTTATAGAATGACATGTATCTGGAAATTATTAGACATTTATAATTACTTCCATAGCTTTTTCTAAAAAATAATAATAATATTAAATGTCGGGAAATTTTAAGGGAAGTCAACCTTGGATTATGACAATATTTTACGGACATTAAATATAGAGAAAAATATTGATGATTACTGCCCCATTAGATCATTGGTTATTGATGCTTCTAGTACAGAGGGATACCATTCACTGATCAATGTCTACTAAATCCTACTGATGAAATTATTACATATTTAAATTATTCTTCTTTCACTTTAATGTTATATAGTTATATCCAATTATAAATTTTTCTGTCTTTTTTTGGAATGCCTTTCATTTGATTTTAATATAACAGTAGTGCTTGTTTTCTTTGTCAACTTTTACATTTTATGTTTTTTAATACACTATAATTATTTCTTTCTCTTCATGATGAATTAATTTTAGTGTTGATCCGAGGGGGAATAAAACAGTTCATTGTAATTGAGTTTTTGAATATATATATTTACTATTTATGTTTATATTTTATGTTTCCAAAGTGTGTATTTATAAGGGTTAGATGTGATGATTAGCCTATTTCTCATACACTACATTTTTCTTCTAACCTGTCATGTTATTTTAATACCTACCTTTATTATATATTCATCATATTAAAGAATTCATTATATATATTTTTCACATTGGTATGATACCTATATTGAAACCGATATGATCTCAAATAATACATAGGATTATTCACTCATACGTAGTGGTAATATTCTCTATTTAAAGGATAGAAATTAAATAAAATGATCAGTGGTTATATATATTTTTAAAATATCACAAAAATGACAATACAAATCATAAAATTTCAGTACATGCTAAATACATTCTATAAAAAAATTTAAGAATACTTGATTATAAAATAAAGTTAAAGTCCTATAGAAAAATTATAAATGATTTTTCATATAGAATTCCTCTCATGGTCCAAAATCATAGTCCTCACAAATGTCGGGGGGTATTTCATATCATCATTTTTCTTAATTTCATCATAAATCTTCTTAAAAAAAATTTCAACAAAACAAAACATTGTATTTAGTAAAATATTGTAAATTATAATTTGAAATCCTAAAATATAATTAATAAATTATAATCAATACTAATATAATGATAAATAATTTCAAAATAATATTCCACCGAAATTTATTCTTGATATGTGTGTCCGCTAATGTCGTACCAACTCAATCATGCCCATTGTAGGTGGCCTAAATATCCTAGGAATGTCAAATAAAACTATGGGATAAGAATGAGTGATAAATGGTATGTCATATGAAGGGAAATGGTGTGATCAGTCATGCTATGTGGTGTATGTTTCTCGAGTACCACCCCCTTATATCATCTGGATGTGTTGTGATTGCACTAAGTTGTTCATAGAATAACAATCACCTTGGTGGTGGATCCATATTAGAAGAAAAAAAATTAGTCACATCCCATTATATGTTATTTATACATATATTTGAAAAAAATATCCACACAAGGAACAAAAGGTTAAATTCCAATTAGAATGATTAGTATGTGTATAACAAAGTTAATTAAGGAAAACCAATTTTCAAACCAAATAATGGAAACACAATGATATAACAAAAAAAATTATATTTTGTTAGAAGAATATCAAAACATAAAAGACATGCAAGTGAAAAATAAATATATTCCAATTAGAATGATTAGCATGTGTATAATATAGTTGTCTTATATTCTCAATTAGATCCAATTCAATTTCTTTTAGGACATTTGGTTAAAATTTGTCAACTAATCAGGAATATTGTCTATTTATCCACAGTTCATTCGGTTTATATTTTGGATTGATCTTTTTGAATTTTTTTTGGTTAGGTCATTATTTTCATTTCCTCTGATTTCTAATTTAATTAGTTGAATATGTTTCAAATAAATACATTCTGTTTATTATTCCAATTTTATTATTTCAGTTTTTCTAGTTTAGTATGTTTTAATATATTGAAATTAAATATTATAATATTTGTCTCAAAAAAATGTAACCGCTATATATTAAATATTAAAAGAATTTCCTATTGGGTAAAAAAAATTTAATCAATTTTGAAGAAATTTGGTGAGCAGAACCCTTAACAAAACATGTAGAGATTATCCAAATGAACTAAGAACATATATGGATGATTCAATATATTTCCCATGACAACATTAGGATCACAGTCAACTCCGAAAAATGAACTATTGGAGTCATCATAAGAAATAAATTTCTCATGGATAATGGGAGAAGGGATGGTTTCAATTCCATTATCTCCATAATCAAAAATATGTATTATGATTACATCAATAAAAATTCTATTTTTAGTTTTTAGATTATCTCTCACATTAAAAACAGGTTTCTCCACTAATGCCAATATTAATGGTTCTCCAGTAGTATTACTGAGATTCATGTAAATAACTCAAAATCCATAATAATTAATAAATTTTCCATGCCCCATCATCAAATAAAAACACCTTGATTTCATTAAAGTCAAACAACCATGAGAAAAATAGTCCAATATTAGATGTTTCTAAATGACTCGATAATAAGATAAAATTTCAAATCAAGGATTGTTATCTCATACACTGGCATAACAGTGTATTATTTATGTTATAATAACCCCATCACGTTGTGTTATCTTATTCATTGATTTTTCAGTATTAATAAATATATATCCATTTATAATAATTGATCTTCATTCATGAACCACAGAATTAGGATAAAAAGAAAAACATCTTATTTCCTCAGAGAAAAAGTCAACAAGAAAACCAATACTTGAAATATAAATGAATTTTACAATAAATTAAATATTATTTTTATTAATTTATTATATGAATACTTATACCATCAATTTCTACCAAGTAGAAAAATCTTTCCTATGAAATGTGTATCTCCTTCCCAAAGGTAAAGAATGATGATTTATGTTTAACATTTTTTCTATTATCTATTCCAAAAATAACTATAGTTTTATAGATATGTACAATTACTTGATCATAGATAGGATGTACTTTTTCAATTCAATTACTTGATATAGTCATAAAACAAATCACATTTAAAAGATGATGATATGTTCAATATACCACTCTTAAAGGCTTAATATGGTCAACACATATAATTTTAGAATTCCACCAATTTAGGGATGTGGTGGGAAGATGGGTTCAAGTTTATCATATAGTTCTTTATCATTTTTCATTGGTTCATTCTGTCCCGTAGTAACATTAGTCAAATACATTGAACATAAATCCATATATTCATGATCCATGTATCCTTTTACAATATAACCTAAATGGTGATTCTAGTTACAGATAAAATAATTGAAGGTGTATAAATTTTTTTCAGTGGGATACATCCAACGAAATGAAACTGGTAGTCTATGAAGTATTTTGGTTGGAATAAAGAATGTTAGATGCAAGATGCCTGATAAAAACGATCAAAGTGATATTTTATTTATCTCAAACAGAATTAATGTTTCTTCATCCAATTTTTTTTTGAGGAATTAAATGGACAGCTTATTAGCTGAAATATCTCTATAGAAATTTCACAACCAAATAACTGAATGCCCTAAATTTTTGGATAGTAGAGGAAATTTTTTTTAGAATCAACTCATGCTGAAGGATGTGATAATCACAAGTCTTAAAATATTTTAGCTTTACTCCCTTATATTGACCCATTTTGATATGTTTATTATGTATCTATTTGGGAAATTAATATTATATAGTGCTTGTATAAATTTATATTTTTCAATATGTGTCATCACACAAGAAGCACACATGACATTCCATTCATTTTCATTAATACATACATGGAGAAATTGATTTCTAAAACCAGAATCCACAATGTCATTCCATTATTAAAAATCATATTTTTTCATTCCCCAGAAATTTATATGAATGTAAAGAAACATTTCACACATATTTATTTAAATTTTTTATGTCTATGAAATGACACAATAAACTAGTTGAACAATAAGTCAACTCAATGAAGATTCTTCCATTCATGAAATTCGAATTTCTTTCATTGGAATAATTATTCATTATTCTTGATTTAATTTGACTATTTCCAAAAAAATATTAGATTTTGAATTTAATTAGAGAATCAGTTCTAGTCAACTATTTAGCTGAAATTCAGTCTCCATGTTATTATCGAACCATTTATTATTGCTAATTTATGGATGGTCGGTGATTGAATCATCAATGTACCAGAAAACTGAAACAGTAATGATATTAAAGTCTTCGAGATAATTTATAATTCATAGAAATAAGACATGATATTTTTCCCTTCATTATCCATCTAGATATCATTTCATGAGCAGAATAATCATTTATCATCCACATAACTGTATCACGCAACTGAAATATATCTTTCTAACAAGCATCATATGTATTCACACCCACATTTAAAAGAAGTTTTGTCTCTTTTATTAAATGATAATGTATAAATCCATGGAAGAGGGTTATTAATGTGTATAAAATATAACCATTTGTTATATTATTTAATAATTTTTCCAAAAAATTAAAATGATCCCATGAATTACCCAAACTCACATTACACATTTCATCTACAAAATATGGATATTGATCATCAAATGACTTCTATGAAAATATATCTACAGGGTGAAACAACTCATCACTATTCTTCTTTCTCATAATATTATTCAATAACATTATTATAGATAGTTATCATACATGAAAATATTATAGATCATGATGATTTATAATAAGTGCCACATTACATTATCTGGAATATGATATGGTGTTCCAATACCATTTTTCTTCTATGGGGATGTTCCACATTTTAGGGAATCATTTCACTGAGCAGTTTCCTCCCTGAATAATTTTTAATCTTTTTGAAAAGTAAGAATATTGTTTTTTGAAAATACATGTTACTCAACTAACATCCATGATATATATTGGTTTGAGGGGATATTTGAATCACTTGGAAGTAAGGACTTAAAAAAATAAAGAATTTAATTTATGGAATTATTAGAAAACAATAACTGGTTTTCCCATGAAACGAATGGATTAAAAATACCATCTTTTTCATTTTACCACATTGTCAACATACTAGAGTCATGGAAGTATCATTCAATTTTTTAACCCTCCCAATAACATCATATATATTAAATTCATTATGTGTTCCCACTTCTAAGTCTTTTTAGTTTGAAATTCCATAGTTCTCATAATGAATAATAAATGGAAACTGTATATTTAATAAATTATCTAATCCAATCCTATCATTTGGATCATTAAAATATTGAGAATTCATTTTCCCCCATTGTGATACCACATATAGTTCTTTGTTTGAAAACACTATTTTTTCTATTGTTTATATGTTCTCCATGAATCAGCCATGGTCTCCCAACACAATTATTATAGGGTCAATGTATGTGACCATTATTTAAATAATTGTTAAATAAAGAATAGAAAAAGATCTCTAAATTATTTTGATAATGGATTTCAATCCGATTAGTTTCATACATCCAAATTCTATCCATTTTGTAAAAAATTGTTACATGTCATTTCATAATATAATTTAAATAATATTTATGTTAAATAAAAAATTTATTTAATGAAATGATAATTCATTACTTTATATAAAACCATAATTGACACGATAGTATATATTAGAATCAAAATATAATAGATGAAAAAATAATATATATATATATATATATAATATAAATAAAAAACCATGATATTTAATTTAATTATATCAATGAGTAAAAAATATACATAATAATACAAAAAAATATGATAATCATGGTTTTAATTTTTCTACTATTATATTCAATTTTTAAATAATTTTATTCTTATACAATAAATTCATTTACTAAAATTAATATTTCTATGTAAGATATTCTATATAGTACAGTAACTTTTTAAATTAATTAATATTTTTTAGAATTTTTAATGAATTTATTAGTGATTATAAATGTTATAATTAGTTTCTTAGTAGTTCTATCCATAAGATATGTTCCCATGTGTGAGTTAAATGACTTGTACTGTAGTACATGCCTTAAAAGAGATGACTGAGTAGTGCTTGGAGAGTTAATTTCTTCATTTATAAGATAAATATTCCTTCAAACCTAACCCCTTTGTATTGTACCTGATTTAATATTGATTGTGATATGTGTGGTATCTACACATTATGAAATTTACCATTTTAAAATTAAGGAATTATTTTTTTTATAATGATATATATATATACATATATATATTATTGAATCGAATAACGTGCCAAATCCATCTAAGGACAAGGTTTCAATTATGATAAAATGCCTTATGAAATATAAATACAAAGGGGTGTTATTTAAATGAGACGTAATTGAGTGAATAGATTGCTGAGGGAAAAATTACCATCATACAGGTGCCTTAGTGATCTCCCCTTCATTTTATTCTAGTTTAGTTTTATTTAATTCAGTTTAGTTATTTTGGTTAGATATATTTAAATAGGTTTATATAAATTCGGTTTTAGTTTGGTCATATTAGGTCAGTTATTATTGATTTGGTCTATTTTGATTTCGTTGGGGTTGTGTATCTTTAGATCAAGTGCATATGGTGTTCAAGTTCATTAGTTTTAATTTGTGATAGACAGATTTAATGTAGTTTAGTTTGGTTTAAGTTAGTTTTATTTTATTTAGATCCAATAAATTTTATTTTTTTGGTTCAAATAAATTTTTTTTAGATTGGTGTTGTATGTTATAGATCAATTAAATTTGGTAAATCTTGGTTCAATTTAAGTTGTGTAATTAGGGATTGGTCTAGTTCAAATATTTTACTTTCTTTTATTATTGATCATTTTGTTTTAGATTTAATCTATAATATACAATAATGATGATAGAAAAAATGTGTCTAATATTGGAGATGTGTATCCTTCATCTGAATAAATTTTAAAGTCATTAGGTATCTTCAAATGATATAATTAGGATCAATGAGTCATAAACTTTTGACTGATTTGATGATTTATATGATCTCTTAATGTCATATTTCAGTAATATGTGTACATATTATTTAATGTTTTATATTTGTTATCAAAACTATCATCTGATTCATTCCTTAATGAATGTTTTATAAACTAAATGTGAATGAATAAGTATAAAAAATTTATATATCTAATTTGAAATTCATATCAAATTATTCTTATGTTTTTCTTCAAATATCCAAATAACATTATTACTTTTAAATCCATTATTTAAGATATTTTTTGGCGAATCAAAATAATAAGAATTTTATGATGTACTCATTTTACTAAAATAGGATTTTCAATTGATAATATATGAAAATATAAACATATGAACCATTTCTATAATAATTCAATTGTTTTTTGATATGTTATCATGTGTTTTTTAATATCACAAAATGACATTTTATTCCATCTAAGAAAATAATAAAGTGTATCATCACCTGGGAAAAATGGGAATCAATGTAGGATAAATAGTTCAAAAATATATAAACCATAAAATTAAAAAATTATAGATAGACTAACTCTAGATATTAAATATCACTATGATTGTGCATTTCTTAATAGAATTGAACATATAAATGAATTTTTGATCCATGCTAAAAATGAAACATATCACTTTTGAGATCTTTTATATTTTTTATATAAATAACTTTGTTCTTGTAGTAATTTTTTTGATCATTTCATTCTAAAAGGGGATGTTTCATAACATATAAAGTTATAGATGAATGAATTTAAAATGGAAATATAGAGAATGGACTAAAATAATTTGAACCAAAATGATGAAATATTAATGAGAAAAAACAATAATGTACCATTCCAAAATTGAACAGAATGAACCAAAACCAAAAATGGGTATGAACTTACCCATACTAACATTAACTGATTATAATAAATCCTAAATAAAACTAGATAAATCGGGATCAAATTAAAATAAATTCCCAAAAATTAATGAGTCTTCCATGGTGTTTTAGTCCAAAAACAAAAATTAAATGGATTGCTGATAGAATACGTGAATTATCTGAAACCCACTGATTTAATGATTAAAACTAATGAAATAAAATAAAGATGATATGAGAGGATGTCACATCATACGTTTGGAAGAATATGGACTGCCAACACAACTACTAGGGTTTGGAATAAGAAAATGATTAGAGAAGGGGAGGGCTGCCCATGCTGTGTGTTTGGGGAAGAGGTAAGAAAACACGTTTTTATAACCCACAATATAGATATTATCTATCCCAACCATTTTAAACCCCTTTCTATAGGCTTCGTATAATCATCCTATACCACTAGTTATGCAAAACATTGGGATAAGGAATGCAATACCAATGGTATTCGAAAACCATCAGTACAGCCCAGTGGCTATAACCCACATTTCCATAGATATTGTAGAACATAAGAATATAACAAGTATAGATTAATGTAAAATGGGACATATATTTATGATAACTACTACTCAATTCCCATTACTATGGTAAAGATAACAAAATTTTTACAAAATAGTGGACACGGGTTAACCAACTATATATATCAACATAGTGGGACTGGGATAACTAACCTTCTCCCATCTAAATCTCATGAGATATAGATTATAAATGAACACATTTAAGGTATACAGTGTATCTATCAGACTAATAATGATAAAAAATATAGAATATCATCCATAATAAATTTAAAACATTCAAAACTGAATCATAAAATAATTTACATGTGAATACCCCAGGTTGTATGGAATCATCTATAATAAATTATCATAAGACATATAGATAATATACATTTATGGTGAAACATCCCATTTAAATAAAGAATATATCATTTTCATATTGATTATACTTTTTGAATTAAATATAAATTTTAATTTAAAGGGGATTCTATGTTCGATGGCATACCTGATACACAACAACAGGTTTCATTGAAAACTTATGTTGCACACAACATTGAGTTATACTGAAAAATATTAATATAATATTATATTTGAAATGGTAGTTAATGCATATCCATTGTATAGGAGAGAATGAAAAAACTATCTTTATTATAATTAAATATGTTTCTAAAATTTCTTTACATTTTTTCCATAAATTTTAGAGGCTTAAAATAACAAAGAATCTGATTATTAAAAATAAGTACTATAATATTCTTTAAAAAGTCGTTTTACCACCTTTTGACGGAGAACACCATTTAAATATAGTTTTTCTCAGTTTTATATGTTATATTTTACAAAATAAAATTATTTTTTAGAATTATTATTTAAAAATTTATCTTGGATGAAATTTTGGTATTTTTTTTGAAAATGTTCATTTTTTAATGAATAGTGAATAATATTGTATTTTAATTCAAAAATACCTTTTAATATAATTTATTTATATAGTTATATTATATTTTTAATTAGTTATAATGTGAAATAATACTATGTATTTACCATTTATTCCAATTTTTTTTAGTTTAAATAATTTCACATTGAAATTGGAAATAAACAAGTGTCAATCTTTTTAAATATATTATTTCTTAAAAACAAACTTTTTATTTTGAAAATGGGAATTAATTTTAAATTAATATATTCCACTTATGTGTTTTGAATTTGGAAAAATGGAATCCATATTTTGGAAATAGGTAACTTTTATTTTTCTACATTATGAAATTTTACATCATTAAATATTTTATATTTCATGGTTAAAGGGTAAATGTGGTTAATATGATTTAAAAAATACTATTATAATAATATTAAATTACCCTAAAAGGTGTACTAGTTTTATTGGCTGATACATATCCGACCATGGGCATCCTTGGGTCGATTTTGGGACCCCATGGAGCCACTTAAGAGTGATAATCACACTTTGTATTAATTAATTTAAGGTAAAGACAAAAATGACATAAACATGTATCTTTTACTAGATCGATTTCTTCGTGGGGTTATATAATCTATCTCATATACTATAAAAACTAATTTGAAATATAAATATATTTCCTACATCATGGTATTTTATTTATAATTTTTAGTCATTAAATAAATAAATTTAATTATGACATAATAATGATGAATTAATTGCTTCGTTAATAAAGGATTCAATGAAATTATATTATAGTTGTTCAAATAAATTTATTTTGAACCTTCTTAGGACATACACGAATTTTAGGGATAAAAATGACTTGATATAGTTGAATTAATTATGGCTGTTCGAAATAATAAAGTTTTTATTGTTTTTCAAAAAGTCTTGATATAAATAGTTTATAAATTGACATAAAAGTGTTTTTAAAAAATTGGATATTTTATTAATTGATATAATAATCCAAAAAATCTAATATTTGGGAAAATGACATAGATGAGATGGAAAATGTCATTAATTAACCAATTTTGGTTTGATTGGCATTTTTTAGTTATTATATTAACTTAATAGAGTGAATATACATGAAGACATGGTAAGAGTAAAATTAGTGAACTTTGGGTTACATCTAAACGATAAGGTTAAATTTGAAACCAAAACCTCTCTAAAACTTATTGGTTTAGAGGATTTCAAATAATAGTTATCATTTCTCCAAATTTACTAAATTTGGGTCCTTTTGAAAACGAAATATGGTTTATAATAAAATAATATTTTCAAACATTCCTAAAGAGCCCCTCCCCCCTTATAAAATCCATCATTTCTAACCCATTACTCACACCTCTCAATCCCCATGAATCATAAAAAATATTCCCAATTAAGATCCATACATACCTATATTCCTCCTATAATCATTACATTAATCTTATGTCACTTCAATAAATCTTATTTATTCAATAGAGAGGGAGTTACCTAATTTAAAAGCAACGTCTTCTCTTATGTTCTTTTATTTTATTTTACTTATCCAACATCATGAACTCTTTTTATTCCTTTATTTTATTAAAAGATAATTATATTCAATATACTAGGTTTTTTATGCTAAATATATTCTTACTACTCTTACACACACCTTTATTTAATGTGTAAAGAACATACAGTTTCTATGAATGACAAACTATTGCCTCATGAAACGATGATTATACAATATTATCCTACCACCTATTATGGTGACCATTCTCATGAAATAATATTTATATTTTATATAAATTATATTTATATTATATCTATACTTCTGTATTTTTAATTTACATCAGACCTTTATTCTTTCCACAATTCGTAAATACGACAATTTAATTTGAGGAAGTGCAGACTACAACCCCCTCAAAGTGATATGACTCGTTCATGATATACATGGAATGTATAAAAGATGAAATTTTTAAACTTATGTAACATATATAACATATATATTATAATGTAATAATAATATAAATATGTATCATTTAGTTTCCATGCCATTAAAAATGATAAAAAATGAAAGTAGCGTTCTTGCGTACGTATGGCTTACCGTCTCCTGGAACGATGCATTTCATTTATTATGTCCAAATGTTATGGACTATTACAAATACACATATAATGAATATATATTATATATATTATATCTAAATATTGAATATAATTCTGGAGATAATGGATGTTTTACCATATGGACCAATTGTAATTATAATAGGATCATTTTTTAACTCAAATTCGGAACAATGAAAAAATGTCTGATATGAACTCAAATAAATAATAATTGTTATAGAATAGTAATAAGTGATATAAAGGAATAATAAATATTAAAAAATGTTCTTATGAGAGTATAAATTGACATAAGTTTATTATTCATAATTTACAAGGAACAAACGATTCAAGTCGGACACGAGGTAAGGGGTTTCTTACCTCACATTTAATTCCGTGAGATTTCCATTATTCACCACTTATTTATTTAATTTTGTGTATTTTATACTACCAGTTTATATATATTATAATGATTATATTTATAGTCTTTTTATTATATGATTCATTTGGTGGTGATTGAATTTTCTTCATACTACTTGATTGATTACAATGTGGTAAGGGGTTTTCATATCATTTTTATTCCAGTGAGATTCGTGCTATTTTTTACACTGTTTATTTTTTTGTGGTGTATGTACTACCCATGATTTTATTATTGGTGTCATATAAATTAATTTATGGGTATTTACATATTCATTGTATGATCCGTATTTCATGGGGTGTACATTTCGTATGTTACCAATTCGATAAGAGAACCTTTCACCTTCCTCTTTTAGTCAAAGGCTTATTTTTGTTATGTCTTTTAGTTTACATATTATTTTGTTGGGATATGTTCTCCTATATCCTTATTGCTATAAATATTATGTCCAAGTTATGATATAACATTTTTTCTCTCATAAACTCATTTCTTGAATTTTAATGTGATGCCATTATGGTGTCGAATTTTGTAAGGGAACTTCTTTTCCCAATTTAAATTCTTTAGGATAAAATTATACTTCATGATTATGTCTATCTATGAATATGTTTGAATGAACTGTGATATTTTTAAACATAATACCCACTTATATTGGGTGTATTCCTATTTTTTACACATAATTATGACCTTGATTTATCATTAATCTAAGGATACGATCTTTGTAATGGACATTGTATAAAATTACATTCCATTGAGACTTATCTTTTGGCATACACCAATTCATGTTAATGTGGTGTATATAATTCTCTTTGAAATATTATATCATGAATATACTAATTCTCATGATATTATAAACATTGATTAAATTTACTTCTCAATTATTTTTATTTAAACGTCCCTGATTTGGTTAGGTACTCTTTAACTAAAATATCTTTTTAAATGTTTTAAAGATTTATTATTTTAAATATTTCTCATTAATGCCCATGTTTAAAAATTGTTTTTATGGATTTATTTATATGGACATGAATGTTTTGAAATTCAAATATTTTCAAACGCTTCAAAATGGTATGGGAAAATTTGATTCCAAAATCTATTTATTAAATGTTTTAAGTGGTTATTAAAATGGTTTGATAAATCATTGATTAGGTCAATAACTTGAAATGATATATAGTGATTGCAATGTGGAAATTTTATCATTCCTGTATGATTGTTTTATGTGTTATGAATATGTTATGGTTTTTGGGAATTATTCATGTATACGGGTGGTTATGTGACAAACCTAGGGCGGGTGAGCCTCAGATAGCTCTCTAATGCATTGGGTAACGTGACGGAGGTAAACGTTTATGTTTCTCCTAAGATATTTATAGAATATACTATGATGGGTATTCCAACGTAACTTCCTACATAGCTGTGATAGATACAGTGTAATTAAGATATGGATTACGTAAGATACCTTAATGACTTTTTATTTTTGTTTGTTATTCATAATGATTATGATTTCATGAGGTATGTTATGATTGAGAGTTATTATTTCATTGACTTGTCATTATTGATTGGTTAATGTTTACTTAATTTATTTTATAACCCTTACTAAGATTTTTATGCTCATCCCATGTTTTTAAATGTTTTTCATCAGACATAAAAATGAACAGGGTCAAGGATCGACTTAAAGAAAACTCAAGCAGTCAAAATCATGGAAGTATACATGTTACTTTTTTTAAGAGTTCTTATTTTATGAAACAATTGAAATTGAGTAGAATTGTCCACTTTGTAATTTTTGAAATGTAATGTTATAGTTATGGAATAATTATCTAAAACTGTGAACCTAAAAAGATCATCAATGTGTATTCTTGAATTAAGTCATGATTATTTAATGTTTAAGGATGGGGCCTTATAGTTGTTATCAAAGGTCAATTTAGATAACTTTAGAGGTTAGGGTGTTATCTCACCATAAGTGAAATTACCATAATGGTTAGGATATTAGAAAGAGTCATTGTTATTTTAGGTAAATTGAATGAGTTTAACATAACCTGAATAAGTCTATATTATTATTTACCCTCCTCAAAATATATTATATGATGATTTAGCTCATATATTATCACTAAATTTTTTTGTTTCAGTAAATGGCTGAATATGACAGGCACCGAAGTGACAGTGGATGTGAATGAAGCTATGATGGTTTTCTGAATGAGACACTGAATGAAATGGGAGATGAAATGAGAACCCTTGTGGTTATTCTCAACAAAATTTCTGGAGTCATGATTGAACACTTAAACCTTGGTGATTTTTATAAGTCATCGTATATGAGAGAAACAAAACCCTATAGAAGTTCATCTCAAAATCATAATGAAAGGTATATTCAAAAATCTATGTGATAAGGATGTGGAAAGAAACACCTAGGAAAATACATAAAAGTGATGGGAAGATTCTATAGATGTGAAAATGAAGTTCGTAAATCAAGAAACTTACCTTGAAAAAGGATGCATCCAGTTGACTCTAGGAAAGGGAGAGAAGTTCATTCTGAGGGAGAAATTGATTTTTTTAAATGCTGTGTGTATGGTCAGTATACAAACAGATGTCCTACGATGAAGGTTCAGAAATGGGATCACCAAGATCATACATATATATGTTTACCAATACCTAATTCCATTTCAATTGAGGATGAGAAAACTGACACTAACCAATTAAAGGTATGGATTATTTCTTAATTGATGTTTTGAAATTATTTAATATTAGGATATGATTCTTGATTTTTTTGTAGTAAAGAAGTATTTTAGAATAAGTTGGAAATGAATGGTTAAACGATCATGAAGAACGTTTAATGAGTAGGAAGTCAACATATAAGGGAATAAAGAGTTACGGTAGATTTTAAGATGATGAAATGATTAAAATTATTAAGTCTATTTTGATGATGGGATTACATTGGAAGTCTTTTTATAGTATGTGTAACCCTATAGTTTTGTATATGAAAATGTTATACCAGGAATAATTATCTTTTATTTTGTAGAGTAATCATTGAAATATTATTTGGGAATAATCTTTGTTTTTTTTGTGAAAATATAGAGATTTTGGTTATTTATGTAATTGATTAAAGTATCATATAGATTATGTGATTAGTTTTATTAGACTTCAGTATGAGACTTTAAGAGTTGTCAATGTTATTTAGAGATAAATGTTAAGATTTATCTTAGAAGACTATGTGATAAAATCCTTTTGAATTTTTGGTTTCAGACTTAGTTTGAATTATTTTGAAGAATTTTAAGGACAGTTTCTTATTGAATGGACTTTCTTGATCTTTGGGTACTTTGGGATGAATTTTGGAGATCAAAATTAGTTTTTCTTTTTATAACGAATTATCCATTTTAGGGATTATCTGATATCGTACTAAAACTTTTGGTGTTTGTTAATGTATAAAGACATGGGAAATATATAGTTCATATTTTTGTGAATTATGTTATTCTCTAGAATTTTATTCTAGTGCTTCAGGTGTGGCAATGTTACATTGAATACTCATCGTTCGGAGAAAATATGAGTTTTTGGTAGAAACTTATTAAAGGATGAAACTCTATATCAGAGGTAAGTATATTTCCTTATGTCATTAGTCAATATAATAAATAAATTCTCCATTATTATTAAATGGAACCTAAAAAAATAAAAAACTTTATCCATTTACTTTTCGTACATGGGAATCGAAGTCCATTTAACCTATCACAAGTTTTTGGTTTTCTACTGGTTAAATTTCTCCTGATCATGTTTTCTATTACTCTCCACTATAACATGACAATAGTTTCTCCTCCATATCCATGTTTTAATAGAATCAGTTTTTTTGTTATCTTGGATGACCTTTTTACTTATCTTTCATTCTTTTAATGTTATAGTTTCATTGACACTTTTCCGATATGGGACTTTTGATGATGTTTCTGAGCCCAATCTTATAATTGTGAGGACACAATTCTGAAAATGGGGGAAGGGCGTAACATACCAGGTAAATATAGAATATTAAATGTTCATATTTATTAAATTTTTTTAATTAAATATTAATTTTACTTTAATGGGGATGCTATGTTCAATGGAATACTTGATACGTAATAACAGGTTTCTTTGAAAACTTATGTTGCACAAAACGTTGAGTTATACTGAAAGGTATAAATATAATATTAACACCTAGCCATTATATTAATAGGAATGAAAAAAATAACCATAGTATGTTTAATTATGTTTCTTAAATGTTTTTACATTTATCCAATAAATTTTAGAGGCTTAAAATAAGAAAGAATCCCATTTTTAAGTATAAATACTCTAACATTGTTGAAAATGATGTTTTACAACCTTTTGATGGAGAACCCATTTTAAATCTTGTTTTTGTTACATTTATATGCTCTATTTGACTAAATAAAACTCTAATTTAGAACTAGGACATCAAAATATACTTTGGATGAAATTTTGGTATTTTTCTGATAATGTTCATTTTTTCAATAAATAGTGAAACTACTGTATTTTAATTCCAAACTACCTTTTAGTCAAATTTATTTATATAGATAGATTATATTTTTAATTGGTTTTAATGTGTAATAAGATTATGTTTTTACCATTTAATCCAATTTTTGTCACTGGATGTAATTTCACCATGAAATTGGACATAAAAAAGTATCAATATTTTGATAGTTATTATTTCTTAAAGACATGCCTTTTGTTTTGACAACGGGAAATAATTTTAAATTAATTTCTTCCACTTATGTGTTTTGAATATGGAAAAATAGAATCCATATTTTTTATTAGGAGTTCTAAATTATTTAAATAGATAAATATTATTTTTAGAGGTGATGAATATTTATTTCAGTAAATATTTTATTTAATAGGGTTAAAGGGTAAATTTGGTAAATTAGGGGAAACTATTTTTATAACAATATTATTGTACTCTAACATGTGTAATAGTCCTATTAGATGATACATTTCCCACAATATGAATTATTGGTTCAATTTTGGGACCTCATGGAACCTCTTAAGAGTGATAATGACACTTTATATTAATTAATTTAAAGTAAAGAAAAAAATGACAAAAATATATATATTTTAGAAAATCAACTTTTACATGATGTTATATAATTTATCTATTAGACTATAAATATTAATTTAAAATCTAAAAATACTCCCTACATCATGGTATTTTTTTATAATTTTTAGACTTTACATAAATAAATATAATTATGACATAATAATGTTGTAGTAATTTATTTATTAATAAAGGATTGAAATAAATTATATTATAATTGCGAAAATAAATTTTTTTAATCATTTTATTTCATAAAATAATTTTAGGGATAATAAGTTCTTTTTATCTTTTAATTATTGATGGTTTTTTAAAATAATAAATTTGATATAGTTTTTTTAAAAGTCTTGATATGAATTGTTTATAAATTGATATAAATAAGTTTTTAAAACAATTAATATTTTATTAAATTATATAATAATCCTAAAAATCTATGATTAATACAAATTAATTATATGAGGTTGGAAATTTCATTAACATACCACTTTTGGTTCTATTGTATTTTTATAGAAACTATATTAACTCTGTATAGTGAATATACAATAAGACATTGTAAGAGTCAAATTAGTAAACTAAGGGTTAAAGATAAATGATAAGGTTATATTTGAAAACAGAACTTTTATAAAACCTATTAGTGGAAAGGATTTCTAATTATAGTAATCTGATAATTGAATTTAATAAATTTGGGACCTTTTGAAATCGAAAGATGGTTTATAATAAAATTATATTTTCCAACCTTCCTAACGAGCCCCTCCTAACCCTTATAAAATACATCAGGTCTAACCCATTAATCACCCCTGTAATGACCCTTGGATCATCCAAATTCTGCCTAATTAAGCTCTCTGAATCCCTATATTCCACCTATATTCCTAACCGTAGTCATAAGATACTTCTAGAAATCCTTTTGATTCAATCCAAAGGGAGTTACCTGATTTAAAGGCAACGTCTTATCTTAAGTTCTTTTATTTTATTTAACTTATACAACACCCTAAAATTATTTTATTACTTTATTTTATAACAAGACCAGTATAATAAATATACTATGTTGTTATTATGATATTTATTCCTACTAAAATTATACACACCTCCATCTAATGGGTAAAGAACATACTGTTTCCGTGGACAACAAACTACTGCCTCACGAAACATTGATTATTCAATCTTATTCTACCACCTATTATGGTGGAAATTATGATGGAATTGTATTTATATATGAAATATATTTTATTTATATTATCTTTATACATATTTATTTTTCATTTACCACATACCTTTATGCTTTCCATAACATGTAAATAGAACAATTTCATTAGGGGATGCGCGGACTACTGCCCCATCAAAGTGATGAGACTCATTTATGCTATACATGCTACATATAAACGACAAAATTTATAAAAATATGCAACATATATAAAATATATATTATACTAGAATTATAATATTCCTATTTATCATTTTTTTTTCATTTCATTAAAAATAATAAATAAAATAAAGTAGCATTCATGAGTATGTACGGCTTACTATCTCCGTGAACAGTGCATTTAATTTCTTATTTAAAAATGTTATGGACTATTATAAATACACATATACTTAAGTATATATGATATATATGATATCTAAATAATTAATTTAATTCTTGAGATAATGTAATTTTTACCACATGGACATATTGTAATTATAACAAGTACATTTTTAACTGAAATTCCAAACATCAACAAAATGTCTGATATCGACTCAAATAATTTATAATTGTTATATAAAAGTAAAAAGTGATATAAAAGGAACAATAAACTATATAAATGTTCTTAATCATGTATTATTTGTTATAAGTTTATTATTCAGGAAGAACAAGTAACAAACGAGTCAAGTAGGACATGAGCTAAGGGGTTTTTAATCTCACTTTTAATTCCGGGGGATCTCTATTCTTCACCACTTATTTATTTCATGTGGTGTATTGTGTGCTGTATTTATATATATATTATCATTATTCTCATTATATTCATGTTATTCTAGGATTCATTTAGTGGTTATGCACTTTGGTTCATAAGAATTTATTGATTACAATGTGGTAATGAGTTATCATCTCACTTTTTATTCCTGTGATATTCATGCTATATTTTCCACTATTTCATTTTTTTGGTGTATGTACTTCCCCTGATTGTATTATTTCGGAAATATAATTTAATGCATGGGTATTTAAAGCTTCATTGTATGATCCTTCTTTCATGGGGTGTATGATTCATAAGTTACCAAATCGGTAAAAGAACCTTTCACCTTCCCCTATTAGTCAAAGAATTCTTTTTGATATGTCTTTCAATTTAAATATTCTTATGTTGGGATTTGTTATTCTATATCCATATTGTTTTAAATTTTATGTCCATGTGATGAGATACCATTTTTCCTTTCATCAACTCAATTTATTAATTTTAATGAGATGCTATCAAGCTGTCAAATTTTTGTAATGGATCTTCCTTAACAAATTTCTATTCATTGGGTTAAAATTCTATTTCTCAAATATGTTATGCTATGAGTATGTGTGAATGACCTATTATTTTTTAACACTTAATAACCAATAATATTGGGTGTATTATTATTTTTCACACATAATTATTTCATTGTTTTATCCTTACTCTAAGAATATGATCCTTGTGAGGGAGTTTGTCTCAAATTACATTCCATTGAGACTTATTTTTTGGTATACACCAATTCATGTTTATATGGTATATATAATTCATTTTGACATATTATATCATGAATATTATTATTCTCATGATATTATAATCTTTTATTAATGTTATTTATCAATTATTTGTATTCACGTTTATCTCAATTGGTTAGGAACTCTTTAAAAAAATATCGTTTTAAATGTTTTAAATATTTATTCGTCTAAATAATTATCATTAATGTCCATGTTTTAAAAATGGTTTTAAGGATTTATTTATATGGACATGAATGATTTAAAATTGAAATTTCATTAAAAACTTCAATGTGGTATGAGACACTTTGATTTGAAAATCTATTTATTAAATGTTTTAAATGGTTTTGAAAATGGATTGATAAAGCATTGATTATGTCAATATCTTGAAATGAAATTTTGAGATTTTAATGTGGAAATATTATAATTCCTTTATGCTTGTTTTATTTGTTATTAATATGTAATGTTTATTGGGTATTTTTCATGTATACAAGTGGTTCCATGATAAACCTAGGTCGGGTGATCCCAAGATAGCTCTGCAATGTATTGGGTAACATGATTGAGGTAAACGTAAATTTGTCCTAAGAGATATAGGGAATATAATATGATGTGTATTACAATGTAACTCCATACGTAGGTATGATAACTACAATGTATGTATGATATGGATGCCATAAGTTACCAGTATGATTTATGATTTATTTGTGTTATTCATAAATATTATGATTTTCTTAGGTATGTTGTGATTGAAAGGTATGGTTTCATTGATTTGTAATTATTGATGTGTTAATATTTCTTTTCATTATTTTATAACCATTACTTATCTTTTTATGCTCATCCCATGTTTTCAAATGTTTTTTCAAAGGGCTTAAATATGGATAAGGTCAAGGATAGGATCAAGGAAAATTTATGTTGTCTAAAACACGGAACTAGACATGTTAATTTTTTTATGTATATTTATTTTATTAAAAAATGGAAACTGAGTATAAGTGTCAAAATTTTAATTATTGAAATGTAATGTAATATTTATAACCTAATTATCTAAAACTATAATCCTGAAAAGATCCTAAATTTGAGTTATTGACATTACTCTAGATTATTTAATGTTTAAGACTTGGCCTTATATATGGGGTTACTATAGAATATTACAAGTGAGTTATAAGAAAAATTATTGAGTGATTATATAGATTAAACCCCCATTATAGGAGCATTAATAAATTCTAATGGAATATGAAATATAAATTTATTGTTATAAATTTTAATTAATTTTTTTTATAAAAAATGGAATAAATATTACTTTGTAGTACCATGGGGAATTAAATAGGTTCATAATAATGAAAAATGTTCATAAAAAGGAAAATCTAATTTCATGGGAAATAATAAAAAAGGAAATATTCTTCTGAAACAATTTTAAAGAGATTCGAAGTTGGTAGAAAACAACCACATTGGAAACATTTATTAAACACTACTTCTGTAAAGTGAGTCATGTACATTAAATAATAACATATCTAATAGATAAGGAAATTTATTATACAAAATAAAGAATATTTAAATGGAATTGAAATATTATTGGCTAAAAATAATAACTAAGGACTATTTCTCATATAAGAACGAATTCTAATAAATTATAAAAAAAAGGGGAAGTAAAATAGTAGAAGTAATTGTGAAAAAAGTAAAATAGATGATAATATTATGGAGGAGGTTTTAGAAATAAAAACCAAACAACATCCCTAAATGGAAACCTATACAAAAAATCTTGAACTAAAAACAATATTGGAATGAAAAATATTAAAATTTTGGTATCTTTTGATTAAAAAGACCATGAAGGATCGATGGAAAGTTATTTTTTTTGAAATGCTTTACATTTAATTAAAATTATTACAAAATTCATAAATTGTGTAGTATGTACAATACAAAAAATAATATAAATGGTGATTATTAAGTGTATCTCATTTAAAAAAAATTATACGAGATATCCCAAGCTTTAATCCCGTGTTCCCCAAAGGCACATTAATGTCATTAATAATACAAATAACCATTATATTATATTTTATAACATACTTATTAATATATATAAACTTTTATATTCCAAAATTTTATTCATTCACAATACTTATAATAGTTAATTAATGTTTGTTTTCATCACTAGTTGTTAGTAATTTTTATTTTTTCTTATAGGATTCAAAATGGAGATGAGATTCAATGTTATTTGAAAACAAATTGAACATTAAATAAATATAAAAGTAAGTCAAATCATAATTTTTCAATAATTATGTATCCACATGGTCAATTTAGGGATCTTATGGGTATAGTTTAATAGAGTGGAATAAATGAAAATATTTTTTTGAATAATTTATAGATAACTACGAGATACTTTATCATGATATTTTATTTTAATTTTATTCTTCTCGAACCATCTTCATGAAATATATTACTTCTTAATATAATATATTACTTGTATGGATGTCTTCATGAATATTCATTGTGAAAAATCTGATGTTGTAACAAATACTTTTATGGTTGTGGTTAAACCAACCCAAATAATAACATGAAATACTTGTTAATTATTATGTGTTTTAAGTGAAATCATAATAATATCATATTTCCAGAATAGTATTTTTTTTCTTCAAAACAACATTATAGTGTAAAATAATACTTAAAATAACTAGAGAAGAGACCTAAATTTAAAATTGTTAGAGGAGAACATTGATATTTGATTATTTTTCTCATTCTATTCATATCATCTTTTAGAATTAAGGATTTATGATTTCTTCATGGATGAAAAATCAATGAAAAATATATGGAGGGTTATAGAGAGGTGAAATGGGTATATTTTCATGAGTGATCAGAAAGGGTTGATTTGTCTGGGAGTTTTATTGGATGGATCCTTTTATTGGTGTGTTTTGAACGGAATTATAATAAATATTCATTTAATAATAAGTAAGGTTGTAATTTTAATGCCAAATTATATATAAATTGAAAAATGATGGATATGAGAAATTATTTTTCCAAAAAATATCTCATACACCGTTTTATAGCTTTGGTTTTAAAATATTTAATTTCATTATCTCTGTTTTGAAGCCATTTTACTTTATTTTACTTTTATTATGGTAACTAATTACATCATTAACATATTTTTATTGTGAAAAATGATATTCATTTCCTTATCAAATTCAATGTTTTTATTAAAAATTTATAAGATATTTAATATGTTTTTTAAATTCTATATATCAATAATTTTAAAATTAAAGGAAATCATAAAATACGTAAATAAACTTTATTATATAAAAATTACATTATAACCATTATGTGTTTATAATACACATTTATATCAATTACCAATTAATCTCGGGTTAATATATATGTTTATATATTTATCCATTAAAAATAATTTTCCATAAAAAATTGGTCATTTTATTCTACAAAGGTAAAATCAGTACTTTAAGGAAAATTTCATTAAAATATTAAATTTTAAAATTTTAACCAAATACTCTTAAAATTATTTATTAATATTCCAAATACTTTATTTTATGATCTCATTGGTATTAAAATAATTCCATTAAATTAATAAATAATTTAATATCATTATTTAATAATAATTATTTTAATATATTTTACTAGAAAATATTTTAATTAAATAATATCTTTTTACCTCAATTAACAATTATATTATTTTCTACCTTAAAATATGTTTTCACAAAATGTATTTAATGGTTATATAATTTCATACCCAATTACCGTATATCCAATCACCATATTTTCCACATGCATACTTCCAATGAATGTATCAATAATGATTATATTTCATACCTCTATATATCCTTATATAATTTTTTTTTGTATCATTCATCTTATTTGTTTATTTCTCAACGTACATAAATTATATGCTTCAAATTATCTTTCTTATTTCATTAATATTAGTCAATATGATGACGTTAAATAAAAACAGCAGGGACAAGGATTACATATTTGAGATATTTCTATTTATGTTTAATTTTATTCAAATTCTATTTTCCTTAATGATTCATCATACTAGATTCTCAAAATGAATTTTTATTATAATGTATTGTAAAATTATATAACAATAATATCTATTGCAGGTCATTTTAGTTTAGTGATACATATGAAATAAGTTGTTCAAGGTAGAGTTTTTTTGAATGAAAATTATATTGTTATATCATGCAGTGTTAAATTCAACTATACTTAATAGAATTTCTCCCATGAAATTTAATCAATATAATAAAAATACAGAATTTTATGCCTCTTTCTATCTAAATGTTCCCATGTTGCTTCCCCAAAATTTTTATTCCTCTATTTAACATTATCCATTAGAGTGGACTATTTTTATATTACTCTATCTCCAAAATTGTTTATTTCTATCGATTGTTCTTTACAAAAAGTCATGTCTAAATTATACTTAATTTGGTTGTTGTAAATTCGAATGATCAGGTGTGTAATTACTCAAAAAAGATATGTAGAACACTTCATGCATCTAGAAAAAGTTTTACGGTATTGTAATATGATAAGTTTTCATTTTCCCAAGATTAAGTATTTTTAAGGGGTAATGTATCTAGGGAATAGAATTCCTTTTTTTAATTACATTACTATATTATATAGTTATACTCATTGGAAAAAGTTTTCTTTGAGTTCAAAATCTATATTTCATCAAATATTATCAATATTTATCTTTGTTTGACATTGTATAGTCTTAATATTCCACTGAAATATTGAAATTTCTCACACATTTCATGAGAATGACACATGAACAAAATCTTCTGTTATCCTACTTTATCCAACTATGTCAGACCTTTTCACCAATTCTCATATATAACACCATATTATATAACACCCAAACATTTTTAGAAAAAATTACAATTGTTAGTGTATAAAGAGTGGACCACCATGATTTAATGACTGAAAAATATTATTATTTTATGATCATTAAAAAACTTATGCTAAATTTAATGGTATAAATAAAATTAAATGAATTATAAAATATAAATAAGGTTTATAATTAAAATTTTTGATTGATAAATTCTTAGGAAACATGTACACAATTTTTTTGTAAATTCATTTTATTCTTAAATATAAATTTTCATCAAAAATGATTTTTATTTCATTATTTGATTTAACATTATCATTATTTTTAAAAATATGAAAAATTATTATAATTAAAAAATTACTCTTATATTTTAAAATTATTTAAAACTTACATTATTTATGTTTTATTATTAATAATATAGCTATATTCCTTGGAATTAATTTCATAATTGAATAATTATAATATTTTTATGCATAAACATGTTTGTTTTGATAAAATCAAATTTTGATTATTTTATTCATTTAATAATATTTAATTTTTTCCAATTATAGACATTAAATATAGAAAAATGGAGTCCATATTTGAATCATCATTTTATTTTATTAAGTCGGTACATTTATTTTAATTGTGAGTAGCCTTAATTTTTTTTATTTATTTGCAGGAAAGAGACATTTTTTGGGGTTTTGGGGGAGTCCTAAAAAAATGACCAAATAAAAAATACCCTAAAAGCAATAAATAATTTCAAATTTAAAAATTTTGAAATATTCACCTATCCAGATTATGAAACATGATGAAAAACTATCTAATGATATTGTTCTATATTTGAAGATAATGAGAAACAATAATGATCCTCATTAAACTTTTATATAGACGAGAAACTCTTATTTTTCTAGAAAAGTTCACATATGTAATTTCCAGGATGAAGCTGGATACAATATTCAATATCATAGTAGATAAGATTCACAACATATAAGAAATCATCAATAAATAAATAGTCCTCACCAACATCTATGAAAATTTAATTATGTTTCAAAGAAAAATACTACTCATAATTCCTTGGGGACATTTATCCTATAACCTTCTAGGGGACTACTCCTTGGCCAGATTGGTGGTGATATGGTCTTCAACGCATTCCTAGGGATAATCCATATTGATTTTTTTCTAATAGTACATAATTTTCCTAGAGAAATTATAGGAAATGATAAATCCCTTGGATCTATATTTTTTTGTCCTACATCATCAATTTAAACTATATCTTCTTTTTTTATAAGATCTATCTTCCTCTTGTAAAACAAATTTATCACAATGGGTTGGTTCGTACACCTATTGATTTACATAATTCTATTCTCCTCCAGCTTTAGATACAGTCACATCCGACCTTACATGTTATATAATTTCAAGGCCTTTAATTTTACCACATGAACTAGTAACCATAGGTTTTGGTAAGATAGAATAGTTCTTATTTTTTGTAAATCTCTTCCCTTTATAGAAAGAAAAATTTAAAAAATCATGAATTGTTTTCATACCATTCCTAATGAAAAACTATAGGGATACCATAACCTCATGATTCTAGTCACATTCTGACTAATATTATGTTTAGGTCATTTTATTACTATAAATTGTGTCTACCTGCATCTTCCAAATGACTAGTTTCTTCTTCCACCAAGTAGTGACTTTCTTACACCCTTTCAGATCAATGTTTCCTTCAGCATTTATATTAAAATCTCTAAATTAGATTTGGATATAGATTTTGGGAGGGGAGAATACAATTAAATGATGTCAAAAAGCATATTATATCTCATGATATATATCCTTTAGAATTAGTTTCTTGGAATCAATACCTAGAATTCCTAAAATATTTTGCATCCTAACACCTTAAGAATCAATATTCTCACCCAACCTTGAGCTTTAAGTAGCCTGATCTAGTTGAGAGACCACTTCTAAAAAAATTTAATAATAACTGATTATTTGAGAGATGAATTGATATGTTTTTATTTTCATTTATTATAATTTTTTTATGATATAATTATGTTAAATTCATATACAGTGTGGATAAAATGATTGTGCAATAGTAAAATATTAGGTAACTAAATTTAAAATCCCTAAATGTAATATTTTTGGATGATTTAAAGTGTGCCACTAATTTTAATGAAATTTATGATACATTAGAGTCATTTAGAAGGTTTAGATACTAATTACATTACTGAAATGTTATCTCAAATTCAAATTATGTGAATAGTTATTAAAATGAATTTAATAATAATTTTTGCTAAATAAATTTTTTTACATACTTTAAAAATCACAAAAATTACTCAAGAGGGTAAGTATGATAATTAATTATATAAAATTACATATATATTTCCATTTATAATACCATTCTGAACTTATATGTTAAAATATATCCATTGAATATTAATAATGTCATTAACAAATTTAATATTTTACTTTGTTAACCAAGGGGTTAACCAAATATAAATATTAAAATGATATATACAACTATGAAAAGTTTATTGGTATACTATATTAAGATTATAACATCATTATCATTGACTCAATGTCATTTTAAAATGATATGACATGATTTAGACACATATTGTGTTAGACTATTTCATTTTTATCCCAAAAATGTCATTAACGATATTTAATAATATAGAATATATTCTTAAAGGATTTTAAATTATTTAAAATTTAATCTTAATAAAAAAAATTATTCATGGTATATAATATCAATAAAAATATATTTACGAGTCCCATTTCATTTTACCTTATCTTTCTTGACCCCTATATAGTAATAAACATTGAAATCATCATACTTGTAAAAAGGGATAACATAAAGTTAAACTAAGGGATAAGTGTGAAATCACCACCAAAACATTTCCATTTTTTATGATATTATTTCGACTCATAATCAAATTATATTCGAATTTTCGGAATTTTTCAAACATTATAAAGAATATTAATATATAATAATTTAATACATTAAGTAATTTCAAGAGTTCTATTTCCATCACATATAAAAGTTCACCAACCCTACATCATTATTCGTTGTGTTTGAGAATTTTAAATTGAACAATCCTCAGAAAATTGTATTATAAGCAACAATTTTCATAAATTCTAGGTCATGGTATTCATAAAATTACATTCCAAAGGTCATTAAAAATGAATCTAAAAGTGGCCCTTCAAAGAATATGTAATCATATTACCTAATCGCATCATTTTTTTCATATTCTAACTCATATAAAACCATGAAATCCATTAAAAAATAATTAATTCAATAAAATTTATATAATGAATTATTATTTTTATAGAACAGCCACAATACTTATTTTTTTCATCTATTAGAAAATGATATCATCACCCCAAGAATACCTGTGGACTACCACCTCCTGGAAACCACATGATTCTTTATTAATTTACATTTTATATGGATTCAAATAATGAAATATTTAATTAACATAAAATAAATACATGATAAAAAATTTATCCTAGAAACATAAATTATGAATTACCTTTCATTCATTCCAACGATAGATAAATGAAAACAATGTTCATGCGTATGTACGACCTATCATCTCCATGAATGAAGTAATTCATATTTTGTCTATATATTTTATGGATTAATATAAAAATATACAATGAATAGATATGAAATTTATATAATTTTTTATATTTAGGATATGGTGAAAGGATGATAATCACAAAATTATAAGAACTACCAAACCAAACCATTCATGAAAAATGAATCAACACATAAAAAATGATTTTAAAGAATAATTATTGATAAATATGATTTTAAATGTTATAAGTTGATATTATATGATATTATAAGTATGTTAATTATTTTATTATAGAATTATAATAAATTAAAATTTATAATATATGAGGTTAGAGAACATTCAAATCATGCTGGATATGTGGTATGGGTTTGTCATCTCACTTTTAGACGTATGTCATATTCACCACTTGTTTTCTATTTGTTGTGTATATACATTCATTGAATTAATTTTAGGATTATTTCTTGAAAATTATTATGATTTAAATATCTATTTTTGTTTATCACATCCATGAGGTTTTGATAAATATATTTCCATAATAATATGTGGTTTATATTACATTCTCATTTTATAAAGATTGTTTATAATTATGATTATGAAGATTAAATTTTATGATATACCTCTCAAAATACTCATGTATTTCCTTCTCCACTCATTATTAATAGATATTCTATGTTATCATTCCACTTACCTTTTATATGTACTCAAGATACTAGAAAATATTTTTTTATAGAAAATAGGATTTCTTCTCTCTTTAGTTGGAAATAGATTTTCTTTTATCTAAATTTTTTCTAAATGTGTTTTGAAGAATATTTGTAATATAATCCAATAAATAACTGAAGGAATTTTTTCTATTGATTAATTTTTATTAATTTTTTTAAATGTAATATTAATTTTATTTTTCAAATAATGATCTTCTCAATTTACCTCCAAAATGTGAACGGAATCATTGCTTTAATGTATATAGTATGGACATAGTTTCCCTATATCATAAATGATCCCTATTTTGTGTCTTTATTTACAATTTTACATGACTTTTTTCAATGAAAATTCATTATGTAATATTTTATAAAAATTTGGATTTGAACTAAGTGATTTCAAATTAAAAGCTGCGTCTTCCTCAAAAAATATTCTTGTGATATTTAAAATTAAATCTCATTTATTATATAATTAGGTTATGTTAATTATACTTAATTGTGGATATGATCTAATGATACCATCCTAATTTCTCATTTGGATTGTTTATGACTTTGAAGTGGACTAATTTATGAATCACATTTATCATCCATGGGTTATGATATGCTGAAATGTTTAAATTTTTATGAAACATTTTTTCATTTACACCATTAATGATATATTATAAATGATTTATGATATTATGGTACACACATATATATAATTCATTATATAATGGGTGGTACTAGCATTATTTATCCCTCTAATTCATTTGGTAATGATGGATATGTCGTGAGATAATAAGGGATTGAATTGGCCATCAACCTTTCTCAGGAAAGAGTTTTCCCCATTATTATAGTTTGGAGAGTGAACCTTGACTAAGTATTGGATGGATTGTTGAGTGATCCCAACCCATAATGATAGTCTTGCATGTGACCCTTGACCAATGAGATGATTTTATATGCTTATTTTTATTTCAATTTTTTTAAATGGAATTGTTACTCTATAAAATATCATATTATTTGATTACATTATGATTAATTCCAAAGATCTCTAATCTAAGAAAGAAAACCATGTCTTAAGATTTCAATTGGATTGAGTTTTATCATAGATATATCTTGGGTTATTCATTCATATAATAGTTGTTCTATCTATATCTATGACATTATTCAAGATCATATCGAGTGTTCCATTATTTCACACCTAGTTTGACATTCCATGGGGATATTATTGGGTTACACAACATTTTCCTATTGAACTGTCAATATGAATTGTATTGGATGATAATTGATGATTTACTAGGTTATAAATAAGGTGTTATAGATTCAAAATGATGTGTCATTATTTGGATATCCTATGAATGATTTTTCAGGATTATATGAGTCCCTACTATGAATATTGTTTCCCACACTATAATATTTTATTTTATTCAATGCTTCAAATAAGGAGGATGTAGGTTAATTAAAAAGGTAATAGAATATTTAATGATTATTATCAAGATAAAAAAATGAGACATTATTTGGAAGGTAAAGGGTTTGATTATTCTCGATTAGATATCTAATTATGTGATTTACAATCTTAATGTGGATGAGTTTCCAAACAAATTTAATTAGGAAAAAATAATTTAAGGAAGACCATGCAGGAAATAATATTTAGCTTCATTTATAACATGAATGTGGGAAAATTATCTTTGATAAATTTCTCATAGTATTAATAAGATATTTTTCATATGGAAGAGAAGGGAATTGAGAATGTAATTATTGAGGAAAAATGAAAATTTAAATGGATGGAAAGGATGTATATCATAAGGTACAATTTATAGTTCAATTCCTTTTGTTTGTGTAACATTGGAATTAACCAATCCAATTCCCTAATCCAAGAAACATTTACTTGAAAAAATAAGGACACATATTAATCTAGTCATTAAAGTGAATGAATTTAATGGTTTATGTATTGGGAATTGAGAATTATGTTTCGGGACTGTTATAGAAAATATATTGAAGATATAAGAATCATGAAACTTCTATGGACTTTTCCATAGTTGTTTTTCTTTATGGATTAAAAAAATGAGGCATGTAATAAATAACCAAGAGTAGTGATTTTGTAGATTTGTGATAATGATTAGTTGGTATAAAAAGATGATTTACATTGATGAAGTATATGGGACAATATTAGAAGCAATGAAATTAAAAAATTATTTATATCACTATTTATATAGAAATTTTTAATTTATATATTTATATAATATATTAAATAGCCAATAAATTTAATTGAGTAATATATATTGTGTTAATTTTTTTATGTATATATGTTTCTCTATGTGTTAAACATAAGTTATTTGGATATAATAATGGGTTAATTATTTGATGTTTCATAATTAGTTAAATTGTAATGATAACCCATTATGTGGTTTTTAGTGATGGTGTTTTGTGTTTATTATAATGAATAACTAGGTTTTAGTATGAATAATCTATTGAGTTTTAAATAAAAATTTGGATATGTATAGATTTTATGTTATGTTAATTATGGTTTATTGTATTGTGGGATATAGATAATCTTGATGGTTGAAAATTGATTCATTAGAAATTATATTTTTCAGAGATATTTTTTATATTCAAAGGATTAATTTTCAAGTTAGTATCTATATTTGATTCATGATATTCTGGGGATGTTCACTAAATTATAATATTATATAGTTATTTATCATGGTGATTAATTCTTATTTAGAATATGACTTATTAAGTTGATGTATATGTAACCATTAGGATAAAAAATTGGTTTAATATGAAATATTATTTAGGAAGAATGAAAATAAAATTTTGGAGATATAAGTCGAAATATATATGATCATATTTGAGGGTAATTAATTCATTAATTTTTATGTGATTGAGTATAATTGGGATGTAAGGTTATTTACATGAGATTAAGATGAGTTTATTATTTGGTTTTACTGTGTAAATTTTGATCTAAATGTATTATTTATTAATATAATGGTTTTTTTATATTATGGATAATATCTTAACTTCTGGTATCCATTATAGTTTTTATAAATATTAAAATATATTAGGAATATATTTTTATCACCTTTAATATTAAATTATATGTTAGAAGTTTAATTTAGTACTTTAGGAATGAAAAACACATATTTAATACCAATCATTTATAGAAGAAGAAATGATTTTTGGGGAAATTGATTAATGGATGAAATTATAATTGCATATTATGTATATTTCAATGTATTCATAGTAACTGTATTTGATAATTTTCTTAACTACAGGATAATGTTCTTGAGATAATTTTTTATTATTATTATATTATATCATGATGAATTGACACGCTTCATCACAAATAATTGAATTATTGTTTTTTTATTGTTAACAATACTTTGATCATTCACTTTCCTATGATCAATGTTCTTTATCACTCACTATCAATATTTTAAAAATAAATTTTTTAATCTTTGTCTATATCATCACAATAAACTAATGTTTTCATATTTGGAAGCCTTGTTATGTGTCATTCCAAATTACCATTTTATATTCAGTCCCCTCTTTTCAAGAGGATGTTTCATTAACCATTTTTATGATGTGGGTTATCAAAAAATAAAATTTAAAATATTAGAACCTTGATTATGAATCACAAGTATAAATTGAGAGGATGCAATTTATTAAATTAGGGGAGAATATAACATCCTAGGGTCATAAAAGAGAACTATGTTTGAAAACATATATAACATTGAAAATCATGCAATAAAACCCATGAAATATTATTATTTTATGATTATTATAACATATCTATTGAATTGGAATGTATGAATACATGTCATTGAAAAATAATAATAATATATATATATATATAAATTTTATAATAAATAAAAATATTTGGATAAAAACATAGTAAATATGAACTAATTTTTTTAGTAATTTATTGTTTTATCAAAATAAATTTCCACATATGTTTCCTATTTTTTTTTTATGAGATAATATCAAAAATATTTTTTAAAATTTTTAAAAAATTTATTTGTAAAAAATATTTTCATTTATGAGTTTATCACTTCAAATGTATCACAGGTTAAATGTTTTGTTTTCATTTGAATTGTAAAATATAATATAGTATATTGAAAACTATATTTTCAGTTAATGTATTCACAAAGTTACATTTTGTTTTAAAATGGTTTCAGTGTAACATTATCTATCCATAATTAAATCCCATTAAATTATATTATTGGGAATTAATTTAATGGTCAAAATTAATAAAAAAATATATGTATACATTGAATGGTTTTTTTCATGAAATTTCATTTTTAAAAATTGAATCCACATTTTGATTAAGTAGGTCTAAATTTGGTTAATCTGACTCTTTTATTTCATCCATTATATATAGTAACAATAGTAAGACAATTCACTACATTAATTGTACTATGGGCCAAATATTGATAAACTATTGTTATAAGGCTATGAATTGATTCAAATACTGACCTATATTTCATCGTATGATAAAATTTCATCCACATTCATTCAAACATAAAAATATGTCCTTTTTTCTCTATTTGGAATTTAATTTTGTCCATTATTATAGCTAAGAAAAATAGAGAGTAAAAATGTCAGTTTTTAAAATATCAATAATGCTTCGTGACAAGAATAAAAACAAATTATTTTCACTTATAAATAGTTATTTTAAATTTGAATAAATGTTAATATATTATTTTTTTAATTTTTCTGATGAATTAATTACATTAAACCATTATGAAATACCAACATAATTCCTCTATAGGTTTTTAATAAAACTAGGAAATGATTTTGAAAACTCAAAAATTAATATTTTGGTTGATTTAAGGTGTATCACTAATTTTGAAGATAAATATGTAATGTTATAAATTTGTTAAAGTTTAATTTTATAATTCTATTTCTGTCATGTAGTTTTGAATGTCAAATTTCTTGAATAGTATTCAAAATGAAATTAATAGTATTCTATGTTAAAAATATTTTATTAAATTACTTGAAAATCATTAAAATCATGAAAGTGGACATTTTGGATTACAAATTTTCTAAAAATTCATCCCTGGAACATTTATATACTTATTATTATGATAAATTAACATTTTAAACCTTTAATATTCAAAGGAAATTCACAAAGTTATGATTAATATCGGTTTACCATGGAGATAATCCAAAAGGTAAGGTTCAAAATGATATATAAACCTCTAAAAATTATATTGGATGATCATATTATGACTATATGTTAGTTATTATTGAGTCCATGTCATTTTGAAATCATTTTAAATGACTTATACACATATTATAATATAATATTTAGCATTTTTTCATAAATTACATTAATGATATTTTATAATAAAGTAATATTTTTCCATAATTTAAAATGAATAAGAATATCATTTTTTATAAACATAATGATTTATTGATTTTAATATTATCTATACCCCTTTTAAGTCTAAATTTTCATTTTAATAGTAACTTTCATTTCCCTTAATTATTAAAAATCTATGGTATTAGAGTAATTATCAAAAGTGTTAACATAGGGATAAAACAAATAGATACGGGTGAAATTATAAACAAAACATGTACATAAATACTTATAAGAGATTATTTAGATTCATCATAATATAATATTATAATTATATCAATTTGGAAAAATTTTCATTGATAATTAATTTTTAATAATTTAATAATTTTTGTAATTCAAAGAGTTTCACTTCCTTCACTTATTAAAAGAAACCAACTCCCCGCCATTTTTAAAAATGTTTCAGAATTCTAGATTGACTAGACCTTACCCAATTTTCATTTATAATTAAATTTTCATTAATTTGATGTGATAAAATTATTAAAATACTAATCAAAGGTTCATTAAGAAGGAATCTAGAGGAGGCCTATCGAAGAATTGGTAATCATCATACCCATATTAATTTAATTTATTTCACATTTTAACTAATATAAATCCATTATATCAATTAAAAATAATGAATTAATTATATTCAATCTATTAAATTATTGTGTTGATGTTAAAACCATACTTTACCTTATCCCTATCCATTAGAAAATGATATTGTTTCCCATTCATACATCTGCACTACCACCTCTATGAAGCGACATGATTTTTTTTATTTCTGTTTTAAATTTATGGTAATAAATTTATATATAATTTATATTTTTTAAATATTTAATATAAAAAACATAAAGTACATTTTCATTATTATTTACCTTTTTCTTTCCATCCATCAAAAACTAAAAGTATCATTCATGCATACGTCTGAAATATTTTCTCAATAGATCGTGTAATTCATTATATATATAATATGGAGAAATATAATTAAATATAATGAATATATATGATATTTTTGTTATGGGTAGTTTTATAGATATGATTGAACAAATATCAATATACAAGCACTAGAACTATTAAACAAGAAGAGTTCTTATTGATGGTGTAATTAACACAAATAAACAATGATTTTGACAAGGAATTATTAATAGATGTGTTTTGAAATTTTTTAACAGGATCATATAGGATATTATAAGTATTTACAGGATTATGGAATAAAATTACATTAAATTTAAATCTATTATACAAGAGGTTTGATAAATTTTGATAGATTTCAAACTTAAGGTAAGGGTTTCTCATATCACTTATATTTCTAGGAGACTTTTGTCATATTAACCAATTGTTTCTATTGTGTGGTGTATGTAATACCCATGAATTTATTTTATTATAATTTCATGAAAATTATGGGTATTAAATAATATATCTAATTTTCTCTCTTTATTATGGTTATTATACGAGGATTAGAAATTCAAACATGGTTTAAATTTAAAGAATCATTGTTTTCCAGTATTGTTTAACATTATCAACATTTATTATTAATTTGGATGGTTTTTTAGGATGCTGAGTTTTAAATGAAGACAAATAATTTTCCATGGGTTGTTTTATAATGAAATGTTAATTATTTTGAAATATGATTCATTTACATGTATAATGATATTTGATAAATGAATTATGATATTGTGGTACACATATGTACGATATTGTTTATGCTGTGGTGGGACCCTACATATATAAACTTTCAAAGAATTGGGTAATGAATTAAATCTCATGAGATAATTAAAATTGGAATGGAGAGTGAACCCAATTCAGTATGGGACTTGTTCAACTATGATAGTCTTAAGATTAAATATTAAATAATGATATGATAGAATAGGTACTCAATCTAATCAACTATGATATTGCCATCAAAATTCCTTGACTAAATGAATTATTTTCAATACTCATGTGTATACTGTAATCTTATGTCTTATGGGAATGTTAAAATCTCATATCTCATGTTTTTTATTCCTTTATGATTCATTCCTTTTGAGATTAAAATTTATTTTACACGACTCGTCATTATGATGAATGATATGCAGGGTATGGTTTTAAAATTATAATATCATTGTCTCATTCCATTATGTTCATGTTATGTATAAGTGGTAGTTGATATCTTTCTTTTTTTACCCATATTGGGTTTCTAAGGTCACCCTTTATTAGGGTTCCTTTCCCAAGGTTATGAAGAAATATTTTAAGTGTCATATTTTTAATAAGGGTTCTCGTTTAAATAATATAATGGGAAATGATATGAATATATAAAAAAATTAAAAATACCAGTTTCCAACGATACTAAACATATATGAATCAATCATTAATTGTATTATTTTGTGTTCGATATTATTCTAAATTATATAATATTTATGCCTTAATGGTTTGGTCTTTATATGTGATTAAATTTGAAATTTATAATGGAAATAGTTTTAATACAGTAATCCTAATAGAGGTATGTGATAAACAAGAATTCATATGAAATACAATCTACATGATCTAAACATATACTATTGTGTTTAGATGGTGCATTCATTCTATGAATTAGCCTAAGGATGATAAATAGTTATACATTTCAACTCTATAAACAATAATTTTTTATTGAAATCTCTATAATTTAAAGGTAACCTCTTATATTGATTTGATATAATTGTGCATGGACCTACCTGTATCCATATAACTTTGATTTTGTGTATCCTATAAATTTGATAAATTTATAAATTACATTAATATCTATTAAATATTCTGAGTTAATAAGTTTATTGAAAAAACCCAAATACTATTTAAAAATTTGAGTTATTAGGAATAACTAAAATTTATTCTATTGTGATAATCTATAACATCAATATGGGTATGAATAATAACTATTTTACACATTTTAAAATTTTATATTTATTCATTTCTTTTTTTTTGATTCAAAGCATTGACATACATACTCTAGAAACTCTAGATTTATATTTTCCTGCTGGTAATTATTCTTGATATATATATATATATATATATATCTGAGATTCCATGAAAACAAATAATGATGAATTATATGAATAAAAAATGTATCTATATTTTATTATTATGATGACGGAAAATGTAATCTTTTCCGGAATATTATAGTTCCTAAATTTAAATTTCATTTATTAAAAAATTCTCTTCCATCATTAATAACTCTATACCATCCTTCCATGCCTCCCTAATTTTTCCATGGATATATGGCGTAGAAATCATTTGGGAATGTAATCTTTTATCTCATTAATATATGATTTAATGGTCCATACCATTAAAATAAATGATTACTGGGTCTCTTTAAATCAAGATCATGGATATAGAAGAAGGGTCATTAATACTAAGAGAATCAAAACATTTTTGGAGTTCTTTAGGTGGTATTGTATTAAAGAGTAATAGATTATAATTATCTCCAATCATCTATTTTGGGAAATTATAAAATATATCTATGTTAATATGTACATTAATATCATATTACTAGTATATATTTTTCACTTTTCATCATTGTGATAAATCATTTAGAACTTTATTGAAAATACTACCACTTATAACTCGAAATCTTGTGGGAGGATATTTTTTTTCTTGAATCATCTATTAATGTGACAGATATTCTAATATCATTATATTATTCCTATCGGAACATACCAACCCTGTCATTGATACATCACTATATATTATAAAACCTACATTACTACATGGTTGTGTGAGTATATATGTTGTGATTATCCTTTAATTATGGTCCTTTAAATTTCAATCACATTTATCTTCATATAGGTTCTTGATTGTATTTCAAGGTAACATGATTAGAGGACTTTACTATTGTGAAAAATTTCTCACAAATAATCCATAATAACAATCCAATATAAGAAAACTATGGATTTTCATTATAGGATTTAGTCTATTCCATTCATCAATCACTTTTTTTATAAATCCACATATATTCCCTCATTTAGAATACAATACCCAATAATGATTCTTTCTAAAAAAATAAAACACACATAATATTTTGGTATTACAGTGTCTCATTTATCAATATATATAGGTAAATTTTAAAATTATTCTCTATATCTTCCCTACTTTGGGAATATATGCGAATAAAATTTATAATTGTTACCTCAAATTGATTGAGGTAAGCTCAAAAGAATCTATTAATCCTTTACATAAAGAAAGTAGGTTAACTTGTGAGTCCCAATATAGTAACTAGAAATTCATAGTTTCCATATCTTTTATGGATGATTATCTTGGTTAAAGATTCTATTTTCATAAAAAAACGATGATATCAAAATCAAATATAAATCTAAGATATTAATTTACTTCCTCCCAATTGATCAAAAAATTCATCAATATGAGGTATAAGTTATTTAATTAATCATTGTTATACTATGATCATGATAATAAATATATATATGTAAAATAATTTTGTAACACCTTGAGTTTTAAATAAATTATTTATTTATTATATTAGTATTTTATTTACTCAATTGTAATTTTAATTTAATAAAAAAAATTTAAAAATAAATAATAAAGAGTTTTTGTGACAATTTAATAAATAAGTTTTTATTAAATAATTCTTTCTTAAATGTAGTATTATGTTTGAAATATGATGTTATTATTAATAGATATATATAAATATATGTTATAATTTAAAAAATAAACATATGTTTTAATAAAATACTTTTTTGAAAAATATTCTTAAACTCCATTGATATAAATTTCATTAAACAATTAATATTTAGATAATAATAATAATTTTAGTTTTTAGAAATACTATATCAAATAATTAAAATATTGATTTAATCTTATTCCAAGGATTAGAAAATAAAAAATTTATTAATTAATAATAATAATATGATTTGGTAATAAATTAATAAATTATGTTTTTATAAGAAAATTTTTGTTTAAAATAATTATGAAAATCATAAGTGTATTGGGTTAATTAAGAATTAATAAAAAATTTAAGATAAGTAATCATTAAAAATTTTATCATATAGATAATTTATAAATTTTAACTAAAATTTCATTTAACCAAAATCAGAATTCAGTTTTTATATAAGAAAAAAATTAAAATAATATATTAAAAATAAGAAAATGTACTAGAAAGTAAAAAAAAAAAAAAAATAAGAATAAAAACAACAAAAATTATGACGGGTGTTTGAGTTGAGTTTTAGGCTTTATTGATTCGGGAAATCAAGAGGCCTCACAAGGGATCCTTCGAGTGAGGTCTCGGGAGGCTTCGACTTTTGACAAAGGATATTTGATTGAGTTTATTTTGTATAAGCGGAAACTGAATCATGCCTATGAAGTTCATTTGAAGAGGGTTGAGACACAGATCGAGAAAGAGTCATGAAGCCGAGGAATCTAGAGGAGAAGATCTGAGCTCAAATCGAAGGAATACCAGGTCGCTTTTAGGGGTATGAATGAGATTTGGGGAAAACAACATTGAATTTGGCTAAAAACCACTTTTTGGTATTGTTTATGTATATCTAGATATATTTTGTGGATTTGGCTTTCAGTGTCTTAATTATATAATCACTAGTTTATTGAATTAGTTTACCATCTTCAATGTCAACGTCCACCTATCATAGGTTTTTCAAATATGCATGTTGGATTAGTTTATTTCTGATTTCCGAGTCTTATCATGTACTAAATTTGTTTCATTTCCTCTTATTTTATTTTATTTCTTCATTGAATTACATTTGATTTCATCATTAATTTTTCATATGGTCTATATCTGTTTGTTATATGTACCTTCACGGACCAAATCAAATAGAATCCAATCACGATCTTTAATATGGACATCAGGATATATCTTTAGACGATTCCATACTATATTATGACTTTTTCATAATCATTAAAAGAATAATGACAATATATTCTATATAAATAAACATATATTCGTATAATATATGTATTTTATGGAACTTCTTTAATGAAAGTATCATTAAACACTGTTTTTTTCTGCATAATAGTTGCAATTTCAGATAATCTTGATATCATCTTTTGAGTCCTTTTTTTGCCTCAATTTCTCAAATAAATATATATTAAATTAGTTTCCCAAAATGCACAAAAAATAAAAAAAGTAATTTTCATGTTGAAATAAATTATACATTTTAACTCTTTATTGTATGTGTATAATAATAGGAGTGAAAAGTTCTTGCAGATTGCAAGATAGAGGGCCGAAAACCTTATTTTCTCTATTTTGTGATTATTGTTTCCTTACGAGAGACAAAGAATAAGAGAGAAAACTTATACCCTCATTTCTTCTCCTGTACTTTTTGTTCGATGTGTATAAAAATACTTCTTATTTTTCCTAATCATTGAATGTAGAAAGATATTTATTTAGTAAGGTAATATAACTTATTAATTTTTAATTTCCATTAATTAATATTTTCATCACGGAAATTATTTTAATTATTTATTTTAAATTTTTTTTATTTAAGAGGAAATGATTATTTTTCATATAACTTTTTTAAAGAATAACTATGTAGTGATGAAAATATTAATTTTCAAATATTTGTTTAATTAAAATCTCATTGATTGACTAAATTTATTCTGTATGTTTAATTTTGAAGGATTTATTTATTATAATTCACATATTTTTGTGAAACACATTCTTCTATAATAATTATACTCTACCTTATTATTTTAAAGAGATTTTCCAAAATCAAAACATGGTTTTCATGAATCTTTAAATGAGTCTCATACATAGCATAGAAATACTTTGAGAAATGCATGAATTTATTTATTATTATTTAAAATAATGTTTTTAGTTCTTTTGAATGATAATTGTTCCTTATTTGACATTGCTTTAATGTAAGAAATCTTTAAAAATGGATATAGAATGATCTATAAAATATGACTATCATCATAACCAATGACGTATCAAATAAATAGTTTTATTACTATTCATATAAATGTATGAGTATAAGAAATTACACTCAAAATAGAATTTTAGATATTAAGGAATGAATTATTAATACATGAATGCTAATGCTTCATGTGTATATGAAATGATTACAAGTGGAGATATTTTTTTTTCTCACAAAAGTGATCTTAGAAAATCATGTGTAAATATATATATATATCTATATATATATAACCATTTGTATGTACTAAATTGTTTGAATTTTATTTTTTAGAACCCTAATGGAAATTTATGTGTATATATATATACATAATAGAGAGCTTAAAATATTTTATTAAATCTAGAACATGAAAATGGTAAATACGATAGGGAATTGGGGAGTGGACCCATACAACATGGGAGTAGGACCAAGATAGCCATCAAAGTTACAAGTAGCCTCATTATTTTGTTTTCAAAAGCATGCATATTATATTAAAATATACCGCTGGACTATTTTTATGTAATTTTAGGGCATAAATATTTTAAAAATGCTGAAGTATTCTCGATATGCAAATAATTTCAATGATTTTATCAAATGGTATTTATAAATTAATTATGATCGTATTATAAAAATTATTTCAAAACCATTTCTCAATGCTTATAATCAAAATAAGCCTTAGTAAAGAAATATTTCAATAATTTGAATACTGTATACTCAGTAATTAAATGTTCACCCCTTTGTTTTTAAATATTTTTAACTGGAATCATTAAAGTTCTCAATTATACTTAGACACTTTTAGTGTTATCATGCATTAAATCATAGTAATAAATTGATTTATTTCTATTCAAATCTGATAAATATATTCTTTTGTCTAATACTCTAGAACTGAGACCAGTAAAAGGTCCTCATTTATTTAATATTTTATGTAATTATTCTAGTTCTTTTTATAAAATAACATGCAATGATTTTTTGACATAGTCAAGTTTTAGTCAATAGATGTTTATAAGATGAGTTTTTGTATGAAAAGTGATTTTACAATGTAGATAATTTGTATGGTATTTATTTTGAGAGATACCATCCACTCCCAAAAATAAGATAAAAATTGACCAAAGGGAGAATAATAATATTTCTATGAAAGAAATTACAATAAAATTAAATCATTAATGTGTCGTGTACATGGAATAAAATATTTATTCCACTATGAGGTTTTACCAATACGTTATTATTTATCTATTTATAATATCAATTGTTACAATCTTCAAGATGTAAATAATTTCATAAAATTATGATGAAATCAGATATGTTCAACATTTAGAATACATATCACTACAATATATTAACGATTTTAGCTTTCATTCCATACTAAAATAAAATGATAGTGTGAGTATCAAGAAACTGTAATCATAGTATGAAGTTATGAAATAATAAAAATAAATCCTTAGATGTCATATATTTGGAAAACTTTATTTAAACCTAAAAAAATTAATGTTATTCCTATATCACTTTTGATTCAAAATAGGTTATATTAAGTTATATCCATTTTTTTCAAAACCTAATACCCAAAAAATAATTAATTCTCACTTTAATAAAAATATAGAAGCGATGAGAAGAAAATACATACATTTTAAATCATTTATCATGATTATTCATTATGCGTTATAACAAATCATAACCCATAACATTTAGGTTTAATTTCATTTCATATAAGAAAAAAAAATAAATATTTTTCATTATTTTAAAAATCTATAATAAATAGTCTTATCACATGATAACTTTCTTTGAATACCAAAAATAATACACTTATTAATATCTTGGGAATGGTAACAGATGAATGTATGAAATCAACATCTAGATATGGGAAGACATAAGAGACAAAAATGATGGATTAAAAGTGAGAATAAGATAAGAACAATGGTATGATAAAATAATCAAGGTATAAGGAAATAACATATGAAAATAATTCCCTAAAAAAAATAACACAACACATGAGACCTAGAATTTTAATTTTATAATAAAAAATTAAAATAGTTATAGGAGAGTGTAAACAAGAGTAAAAAATCATGATATTTGAGAGTATAACATTGGTAAATTGTATAAAATTAAAATGGTTCAAAAAAATATCTATAGAAAACATAATATTTGGTAAGACTATACACAGGTAAATTTATATCATAGTGGTATTGGTAAACCACTATCCCATAACTTTATGGAATTGGGATAACTACACGTATCCCTTACCAAATTGGACATTGGTTAACCATTAATATAATATAAAAATTCCATGTTATATAAAAAAATACTATATTAATTGTTGGTTTTGAACCAAAAAACAATTAAATAATGACGAACAATTAATTTTTGTTCTACAAGATCATGTAAAATGTTATATTTCCATCCCAAATTAACTAACGTATGATGAGAACCAACATTTATAAATATTTCTATAAGTAATTATCATAATAAATCAAGAGTAAGATTTTATGTGTTTTACTTATGAAATATTACTAGTTATGTATAATAAAAATTAAATAATATGAATATAGATGAAGAGAACCATTATAATAAAAATGAAAATTTCCTTGAAAAGTATGTTTAAATATAATTTCATTTGTTAATTATAAGTTTAAATGAAAAATTTTCAAAAAATTTAAATTTTTATTATAAGGCATGAAAAATTGGATAGATTGAATACATATAAAAAATTGTTATAAAGTGGCTATAATTATTCATTTTAAAAACTATTAAGAAGGAATTAAAATTTTCACACTTTTTTTAAACAGAGTCATATTTGTGATAATAAATACTCTATAAATATTAAAAATTGAATTAATTTATAAATAATCCCAGGTATATTCAAAAAGTAATTATTAAATTGAATATATGGATTTTAAAATTATATTAAAGAATTAATTTATATAGATATATAGGATAAATATTTATAGACAAGAAGAAGTTATAAGGACAAATTTTCTTTGAAGAATAAATTTCAAGAATTTTAAACTAAAGACAAAGTAAAGTGGTGGACGACATAAAAAAACAAGAAAATATAAATGAGAAGAATATAGAGAAATATTTAGAGATAATGATCATAAAATTTGAAACAATTGAATCATGTTCACAATAATCATGAATTCAAAATGATATTGGAATGAGAACCCTTTTGACATTAGAATTTTTTTAATCAAAATACCTTTAAAGGAAAAAAATTGAGTTGAATATTTAAATACCATTAATTTAATTATATTTATGAAATAATACATACATAAAATATTATATAAACTAATAAAATAAGATATCTAATGAATATATAACATATATCATTGAAGAGAAAATTTAACTGTGAAATCCTTATGTTTACTCTAATGTTCCATGAAAGAACATTAACCCCATATATAAGAAAATAACCACTGCAATAACATATTTTAAAACCTTATTCATATTAGTTAAATTTGATATTTTTAAATAATAATTATTCACTGTACATATATTATTCAGTTAGTTTTTATATTCATAATATTGTGTTTTTAATTTTCATTACTAAATAAATGTTTAATAATATAAATTTCTTTCCATATTCATTATTAAAAATCATATAATTATTAGTTTTTAAAAAATATTTGAATAATTTAATTAAATTATTTATCTTTTAGATTTTCTATTTTATGGTAATTATGGGTTTGGTTCATTGTAATTTAATATATAGATGATAATTTTTGTTGTTATTTATTGATATCCATAAGTTACTTATAAGTTGGTTTCGAATTTAATGTCATCATCCTAGAAAAAAATGAAGACATATATTATCCATAGAAACATATACTAATAATAATATTATCATGAAACATATTCATTTGGAAAATGATGATGTTTTTACAGAATTGTTCTTTTACGTGGCTGAACAGCCACAAAGAATAAAATGTTGTACAAGTTAATTATTAATTGTTTATATAATATCGTGAACTTAAACATTTCATAGTACTGATTTCCAGGTCATGAATTATTTTTCTTGGGTTTGAGGATCTTCTCAAGTTTAGTGTTTTTGATAATTAGGTCATAATTTATACATGAATAATATATATTATACAATGTGTACACCTCAGACCAGTATCTATTTTCACACTAAATAAAAGTATTAAAATAAAAATATCATTTCTAATTCTAGAAAATCATAACAACTTTCCTATTGAATTATTACTTTACTTTTTCCTTCCTTAAACCCTATAAAACAAATTTAATGGATGGGATGAAAACAAATATCTTAGAAAGTGGAATGAAAAAATAAAACTCTTAGTCTATTGAAAACATGAAGAAAAATGAATCAGTTACCATTATATCGAAGTACATTAATTTAGAAAAATAAACAATTTCTAGCAAAAAAAACACATACTTCTTTCTAAAAAAAATCAGTAAACCCCATAGCAGAAAAAGGGTGACCCTTTTTAGAATCATAGATCATCATTTTGTTAATCAGTTTTAAACCCATATAGAAAATAACTAGAGTTTGGGTAAATCAATACGAGAAACCCGTTGGTTACAAATACTATCCTCTCTAATATGAAATATTACCCAATGAAATTGATAGATATAATATAGATCATCCATGTTTTAAGCTATATCAGTCTCTATATGTGATATTTGGGTGCAGTCGTCATATAATCTATGTCATGCTCACCTGGCGCTATATGGGAACACCCATCTTATAAGTTATATCGGGCTCCCATGCCTCTATCTGAGACCAAGAATCATATAATATATATTAAGCTCTCCCCTTAGATATAATGCGGCAAAAATCTTTATTTTTTCTTTATCTGTCTCAGTAATTTCTCATTGTTAATTATCAAGTATCATTAAAAAAATAAAACAATTCATGTATTCAGAGTTTCACTATAAAACTCTTGAAAAACACTTTTAAACATATATTTGAATCACATTTGGATATCAAAATTTGTTTTACTTTAAAAATAAATATTCAACACTAAAATAAAATTTTTATTTCTTCTTTGAATAAAAATGAAATTTTTAAGGGATTCAAAACATTAAAAAACACCTACATCAGTAGGAAACGATATTGGCATCATATAAATTAAAATAAAATAGTAATTTTTTTTTCAAAATATCCAATAGAATACATGTAAAAAGAATAATTTTCAAAGAATATTAAAATAAATTAAAAATTGACTTAAAATATACTTTAAAAATAAATTATGTCCATATAAAACTATCCATAATTTTTTTAAAATATGTACATAGATGAAAATGTGTTCAAAAATAAATCATTAAAATTCTATTTTTTAAAGATAACCCCTTAAAAATTTGGAAACATATGAATCTTAAGACCCATGAAAAAATTTCATTAAAAAATAATAAATGTAATAAGAATAAATAATTTCATTATATAAAAAGTAAAAAGGTTTTATACATGCCTTATAAAAAAATATTGCTGAAATACCTCAAGATATGTCTTGAGGAAATGAATTTTAAACAATGTCCCTTACCATGAGTCCAAATTGTCACAGTCAATCTTTATAATAATCAATACTAAACATATTTTAATTATATACATGGTTAAGATCATTCTAAAATTTTATTATTATCTTAATTTAACTTTTATCCTTATTATATATCATTACTTATTAAAATATGTTTTTGCTAAATGTTTTGACGATACTTGGCTTATATGTCAAAACTAACTTTTATAGGCTACCAGTGGTCCAGGAGCACATTATTTAAACAAATAAAAAATTATAATCATGATATAAATGTCATTTTGTAGAAATAAATTATACTTTTAAAACCAATAATGAATCGTTTTTATGGGAAATTAACTACATTTGGATCATTTGAGAGAGTATGTCATACATACAAATGCGTAACATTTCCATTTTTCAATGATTATATTGAAAATAAGGTAACTAATATTTCATATATAAATAATGGTAATTATAACATAAATACATAATTATTAATTTAAATATATTTATATATATATTATGCATCTATTTTTTTTAAAAAAATTAATCATATAGCTTCGTGGAGGCTCTAGTACACATGTACGCAAGAGACGTTATCATTTCTTAGTGAAAAGAAAAGTGAGAGTAAATAAAAAATATTACCCATTAAGAATGATATTTATTTAATTAATATCCCAATTATTTGTTATATATAACTTATATTTTTTAAATGTATCTTTATTATATTCCATTAAAAGTGTTAGTCAAAATAATTCACATAGCTTCACGATACAGTATACTGATGTACACCGAAGCGACGATATTGTATCCTCTAAAGAATAAAATGAAAGAAGTTATATATATGATATAATAGTTCCATAAGTATATTTATTATAAAAATTATAATATATACATATATACAAATATTAAATACATATTTATAATATTCCATTAGAGGTGATGATGAAAAATCAATCACATCGGTTCATGAGGTGGTAGTTCACCATAAACATGAATGATGATTTTTCCCCATTAATAGATGAAGAGATGGATTTTGGTTAATTTATTAATATAATAACATATTACTATATGGTATATTTTTTATATCATCTTAAATGAATACAATTTCAATAATTTATTTCAATAAATAAAATAAAAATTCTATCTTAAAAATGATACCAATTATTCTTACACCCTCCTTAGGTTTCACAACAATCATTCTCAAAATGGCTTTAAAATAAAACCAATGATTCTAGAATGTGCATAAATATGTGATTAAATTATTTTGGCAGGTATTTTAAAAAATAAATGGTTTGAAGGTGTGAATATGATAATGGTAGGGTGGAATTTTATATGTTAGGTGGGTGGAAAACATATATTTTTTGAAAAGAAAAAGGGCTACCCACATTTTTCCCAAAATAAAAGGATAAAAAATGAACTACTATTTAGAATTATAAAAGATAAGTTCTAAATATTTTCATCAAATAAATTTTTGAATTTTTCTATTCATTTTAATGCTTTCTGTTTTAGTTTCCCCCTAAAAATATGTTTTTAGCTCAACCACAAATGTTGTTTTTTAGTATTTTCACTATTCATTAAGAAAAAAATTTGAACATATTATATAATATAAATTAATATAAATAGGAATATTTAATCCATTTTACGAAATACAATTCATATAATTGGTAGAATATAATTTTAAATTGACCCTTAGATAAGACGAATTATTAGGTTTTCAAGAGATTTTTTTTCAAGATAAAAACATTTTACATTAACTATATAACTAGTAATAGTAATTATATGAATTTAAATTAATATTTATAGACATAAAATCTATAAATTTAATTGAAATAATTCCGCATTATGTATTATTTAATTTATTTGAAATGGAGAAAAATTATACACATTAAAATAGTTTTCATAAAACTATTTTTAAACTGAAAAATAAACTTAAACTAAAATAAAATATAAATATGACTAAAATGTAAATAATTAGATTAAATATTAATAAATAATAATATTTTTAGTAGAAAATGTTTTTAAAAAAATAATGACACTATCAGATTTTTTAATTTATTTGAATGAAATTAATTTTTTACAAAAATCAGTATTTTTGACTATTCACTAAAATATCAATATTTTTGGAAAAGACCAAAACATTAGTTCTATGTAAATTATTATTTGTTTTGGTAAAAATAAAATAAATTTAATAAAATATGTTTTATAAAATATTTATGAATTAATTAAAATAATTCTCTCAAAATGAAATAAGAATTCTTTTTTGGAGGAAACATTTTTTTGATGAATAAAACAACATTACTAAAAATTGATTAATTATAAAATATGAATTTATCAATAAATTTATTGTGAGTAAGATATATATATATTATACATTATATAACACTAATAATACCATATATTTTAATAACTGGGTTTGAGAGGTCATATTTAATATGAAATTATTTAATGTTGTGATTATGCCCAGTGTTGCCTATCTTATACGCCATCGATCATAGATTACACTTTTAAAATATTATTGTATTATGTTCCCCTTGGAATAAATTATTCCCTTTAAATTTTATATTTATCTCAAATATGAATGGTATAATATTTGTAGATACCTTCATAGGAAATCCACAACATAAAAATGGTTAGTAAAATAGACTCTTGATAAGAGGTTAAAGGATGATTGTTGGTCATCTAAAAAACATAAAATTATGTTTTCATATAGGAGAAAATTGCTGGGAGGTGAATATTTACAAATGGAGGAAATTTAAAATTCCCAATATTGATGGAGAGGGGCAGAGATCATTGATCATAAGAAAGTGGCTAATCCTAAGAAAGTCAACATCAACAAAACCATAATCCAATGAAGTGTGAAAAAGACAATTGTTTCATTGATAATTAATGTAATGTAACAAAATTTTAAATTTCAATATCATTTCCCATGTGTTTAGTAATACCATACAATATATAGTAATAATATAAAGAAATATACTTACATTATAATTCTAATTTCATACTTTAATCAATTTTTACCAGAATATCATTTTTTTCTTTAAAAAACGAGTATTCAAGATGTATTTATCTATCATAAAGTACTAAAACAAAATTCTATAGGATCACATATCAATAAAAATATAATAATATATTACCCATATTATTACACATTAACGAAAAAAATTATTTGTAGTAGGTAACATAATTCAAAAAAATGATTCATATGATAAAATGAAATATTCATCTCCAAGGCATCGAAAATAACACCTAATGTTTACCATAGATCATTTGATAAATAGTTATTTTCAAAATACTCTAAAATATACCAATAAATAATTGAAAATAAAAAATTAAAATGGTTTGATAACATACTCTTCTATGATTGATTTAACACATATCTCTAAATTACATCAATAACATTTAAGGTCTCATATAAAAAAAGCATAATTATTAATGATATAATCTTCAATATATAAAAATAATTTTCAAAAATAACTATAATTAACACAACAGTAGAGTAAAAAAGTTTATTCAACCATGATTCCTTAACTAAAACCACATAATTTTCTATGTATTTTAATTATATAAGGTTGACAAAATCATGAACTACTTCAAAAAAAACATTAAACAACCAATCATAAAATAAATTTTCAATATCAGGTTTATCTATATGATAAAACATACACTCAAAAAAACCAAATTTATCATTATATTCTAACCTGTTTGAGAAAAAAATGATATCTTGGTAACACAGACATCACATAGGCAAACAATTAGAACTGTAGGCTTCTCTCCCATCAGTTGTGGGTTCCAACTCTAAAACCATTATCGATGTCAATTTTTTTCTAAATCAATACCAGTATAATTATTATAAAATTCATAGAAATATGTTTAATATCCTAAATATAATTTTTATCATCAATGATGATATTAAACCTAAATCTTCTAATACCTTTAAACATATATCCATAAAATAAAAAGAAATTTCCCCCTAAAATATAATTTTTTAAATGTTAAACTTGTCATTAAATATATCTTATAAATATATAAAAAACAATAATATCTTTAAATGTACTAACATCATATAGAATTCCAAAATATAATTACTGTATTTGAACATATGGTCGTCCTTAAATAAATACATATTTCATCACTCATGAATCCTATAATTTAAAAACAACAATAACTTAGTTTTCATTATAATCCATTAACCATGATTTTCCACATTATTTCTTAATACTTCCTTTTTATAAATAAACATATGAATCATTTCATAAGGTTCAACAACTTCAAAAAATAAAAAATGATATAATCCATTCCTTTCACATGTAAGATGTTGTTTCATAATATTCATCTAGAATGTTATTATTCACTTCTATGAATTTATCTATATAATATTTTTATCCCATTTTTGAGATTCCCCCTAGGACAGTGATTTGAATAATTCAAAAAATCCCCATACATAAAACATTCAATTTCTGCCATTGGAGATATTGTAATACCCATCATAGAGTTAACTTAAATATTCCAATTTTATAGGAATATAATTGATTTATAACCACTTTTACCATATAAACACATATCACTTAAGAAATTTTCCTTGGATTTTCTTCCCATATTCACGACATAATGGTCATTTAATCATTAAATCTTTGTGATCTTTATCACATGAACTTATATAGAATCCCTTTTATCATTTTTATAATGTTAAGAAACCCACTTAGTTACACGCTTTCAATCATATCTTGTGATAATAGGTCAAGAATAACCAAAATATCATTAAATATAACTCATATTCCATACAGTTTCTCATTTAGAAAAAAAACACTTTCCTTCACATCCATTATGTATTTGGTTCTTACTAGATCCATCCATTTACTAAAGAAAAAAAATTTAAGCTATTATATCAAATAAACCATAATATACCATTGTTTGTCGAGGTTAAATACTAAGGTTTTCATAACCATGATATCATCAATTAAAATATATGTATTTATCCAAAATAATTGTAATTTTCCATATACTTTGTGTTTATAAATGATTTTTTATTAATGATTAAATTGTATCCTAACCTTTAAAGTTATATAAACCTTTACTTGAATAAAAAATATAATGAACCTCCATTAAGCAATACTTATATTTAGTTTTATTTCAAGAGTTCATTATCACACATTTATGGAACATTTTAGGTTAATATTTTTAGATAGTTAGGTCATAACTCATACATAAAAAAATATAAAATATAGTGTAGAAACATATTATCAGTATCCATTTTTTAAAAAATATACCAATTCTATAATAAAACAAGTTTAATTTAATGAAAATTAATCTTGACATTACATATTATTTTTTATTTCTATTTCACTTCCATAATCCCTGGGAATTTTATCTAAATTTTTCATTTAAAAGAAAAATTTTAATAAGAAATATATAAATAAATAAACCTATTATTCTAGTGAAAAAATGAAAACCCATGAAATGAATACATTTATCTCATTATTCATTGAGTAAATTAGATAGAACACTTCCACATGATACAGACACACACATTGTTATTAATGAAAATAATTATGAACCAATAATTGAATATAAAAACCCTTTTAGAGTCTTAGATCATCAATTTCCTAACATGTTTTAAATTCATGTACTAATTAACAAGATCCCAGTTCAATCCATTGGAGAAACACTATGGTACCTTTCTTATTCATTCATGTTATGATAAAGTAAATTTCTCAATGTTTTGGAGATATACAATTAGACATACCCATAATATAAGCTTTATAACACTCACCCAGTGCTATGTGGGTGCATTTATCATATAGACATTATGTAGATCACCTTGTGCTATAAGGCTACAACCATTGTATATGCTATATTTGGCTCACCTAGTGGTATCTTGGTGCACCTATCATATAAGCTATATCAGGAATACCTGTGAGTTATAAAAGTGATTAAACTTTAATTTGAGATTTATTATGATAAAATATTTCTTATTGACAATCAAAAAGTACCATATTAATATTAAAATATTTTATGATTTCACAATTTTCTCATAAAACTCTAAAAACACTTTTAATCTCGTATGAAAATCACTTTATAGTATTCAAATGTAACAACCCAAAATTTTATTAAGGAAAATTTTTATTGATCTAATTATATGTATTATTATGTAAAATGGTTATATAAAACATTTACAGTTCCTTGGTTTTATGTTTATTTATTTTAATATACCATAAAAATTGTTACCGTTGCTAATATAGAAGTTGAACAGTGATCACATGGTTTATATAAATATAGGGCATTAACAAATCCAATTTACTCAGAAAAAGGAAGCGATGGCCTCATACAATATAGTTTCTCTATACAAAGACCATTTTTCAAATTATAGAAAAGAGGTAGCATCACTAGGCTTCTCTCATGACCAAGCCCATGCTGAGCTTTAACACTCTTAGCTTGAATGGAACCACCTATAGGAGAAGTGGAAGTAAATAGAGATTACCACCCAAGTGATGTTATCCGAGCCGACCCAAGAGTCTGTCACCATCTCACACATTACCCTTTGGTCTTATTCGGGTGTTTAATGGGTTATGTAACAAGACCATAACATTGATTATTTTCATTATATTTGAATAGAATAACCAATATACATTCCATTTTTGTTACTTTGTAAATGATTTTTAATGCTTAAATTGTATTTTTATTTAATATGTAAATTAAATTAAGGTGTTTATTTTGATGAATTAATCGAATTATTAATAAAATCATATTTTAAAATAATATTATTATAAAATTACATTTTTTTGAAATAAAAATTATTTTATACTTTTTATGAATACATTTGTAATTTTAATTAAGGTCTGAAAACTATTATGGTCAAAATGTAAGAATTTTCAATAAATATTAGTTTCTATTTTAAAAGTGTAAATTCATATACATGTAAATTTATTTAGATAAAATGAATATATTTTTTGGATTCAGGACGTCGAAATTATCCCATAGTTAGTTTTTCATAATTTTCTAAGATAATAGAATTTTGTTGTAAAATTTAAATATCACATAAATTTATAATATGTTTTATGAAATCATAATGACCGACTAGTGATTAAATAAAATACTATAAATTTTATATTCAGTAAAAAAATTTTCTATCTTTAAAATAATGTGATTTTATATATTTTAGATTCATCTTTTGGTTCCTTATTGGACCCTCCATGACTTATAAAATATTTTTACTTTTTAAAATAATTTCTTTGAAATTGCGAATCATCTCCACATAATAATGCCTAATATTATAACATGTTCTAACATTGGACTTAAAAAATATTTTTTACTCTCAAATTTTTCAAATTTTTGGGGAAAACCACATGTTATGGATTGTGTTTTTGAATAGTTTAATATGATGTGTCCAGAACCAAAATAATAATGAATTCACTCTCCTTTTCTGTATAAAACCACTGAACCTCCAATTCAACTTCACTAAAACCACTTGATGATCGACCAACCTATTCCTTAATCTCTCTATATTTCTCCCAATGTTACCCATGCTCTTAAAAATCATCTCTCAAGCCGCTCCCTAGCCTTTGAGATCACACATCCATGTAAGGGGTCTTTACATCCCTTACTTCCTTATTTATGTCAAGCATCATTATATTATTATGCACTTTTATTTTCCCTAAAAAATTCTGGGGTTTAATTTAGAACCTCCCCTATACTTCCCTCATTTTGTTTGAATGATTAGAGACCCCTTACTCTCTCATGAATCTCTCTTATGTACACCTATTACCATGTCAAAATTCCAAAATGGATTTCTCTATTCTGATTTACATTCATGAAAATATTATATATTATGAATATAAATTCCATTACATATGTTGGGATGTCATGTTCTATGACCCCCATATAATAAATTTCATGTATAAATTACAAGAGACACTTTTCTCTCACATCAACCCATTTTACGATTTCTATTTGACGTTGTTATGCTGCTGAAGTTACATAAAAATTTCCCATGCCAAAATCATCCTATAAGTGAATACCATTCCCATTAATCTATCAAAGGTGTTAATATTTATTCACACATACATTTTTATTGAGGACTTACATTTATGCATTCCACATATCTTATTTATGTAATGAAATTTGATGCTTACTGAATCCATATTGTATGATCCATGTAGAACACTTATGCATGAAATGAAATGTTTTTAAAGGGTACATCTTGATAGTGATTCAATGAATTGTGTGAAGATTAGTATCATTATACATCAAGTTAAATGATGATTTACTCAGGATAAATCATGTACAATGAGGTTTTACTCATGATCCATGTGCAATGAGCCTAAGATCAAGCTAAAATCATGTTAAATCTTGGTGCCACATTTCCATGTTATGATAACCCTAAAATATAATACCTTTATGTTCATGGTTCTAATATTCTTCATTGATATGCCTATTTCCTAACTTTTAGTTTATTCTTCATGTTATTAATTTTTTACTCTTTTACTGGGCTTTATATCACATCTGTTTCTTACGCATGTCCTCAGGATATCCCATCGAATGCTAATTATGAAAGAATGTTGTGGTAATATAAAAGATGTTTTCAATAAAGATGTTGTGTTTTAGGTTTTATGGTGTTATGTAATGTTCTTAATTTTCGAAAGACACTTGACCTGTCATTCCGTAGAGCTGCCTTTATTGAAATTTTATGTAATAAATCATGTTTAACTATGTTATAAAGAATAGGGTTGTTATAGTTGGTATTCAAATGATATATTTAGTTATTTTTGGGTTTAGTATTAGAAAATCATAGTGAAAAACATAGGGATAAGACTAACATTAATAATAATATCCATAAATTTTGGTGAGAATAGAGTAAGTGTATTATCAAGAAAATATATCTATCTCTGGATACAAACAAGTAGAGGCAGCTCTGGTACAGATATATGTAGTGGTAAAACATAAAAACACTGCTTTGAGATAGACCTGAATGAGAAATAGTGCACGGAAAAAGGCATTTCTTCACTCTTGGTTATGACACTTTTGAAGGATATGCTTTGGTAAATTCATTAGCTTAGTACGAAAAATTATGAACAGAATAGAAACAATTCCCCTAAGAATAAATACGGAGATGTAGATCATTGATAACATCAATTTAAGCCTTTAAATTCATAAGTTAAGGAAATAAATATAATTGTTAAGTGATATATTTTTATCAATGGATTCCCCTTTACATATTATCCCTAAGATTCATTTTATTTTAACCAATGTCCAACAATAGGAGGAATCAGGCTAACAACTGATGCGAAGATCAATGTGATGATTGTTCTAATGAGATTCCCAATCATATGGGAGCAGTAATAGAAAAAATTGTGATGATACATTCCATGTTAACTCATGTTTTGAATAGAAACATGTTCTAAGAGGAAAATTCAACTCCATTATGGATGAACATGCTGCAATCAAGTGATTAATGATACAAAGGCCTCCAACATTTAATTGATCATCTGGTCCCCCAATCACTGAAAAATGGATCAACACCATCGAAAACATATTTTACATCCTTCAATGTTAATAATAAGATATAGTTCATGTAGTTTCTTATCATATGTATGGTGAATTTTATGAATGGTGAACATTGTTAAAAAATACAATGCCTCGGGAAGGGATCAAGGCATTGGAATGAAAGGATTTTCGATTTTTTTCTAATAAATATTTTCCTCACACCCTCTTACATAAGATGGAAAGGGACCTCCTTGACCTCAAGAGAATATATAAATAATCTATCAGATCATATGATGAAAACTTCTGATGGCTTTGACGATATGCCTCTAGCTTTGTCTTTACCCCCGAATTCAATGTTGATGACTTCTTTGGTGGGATAAAACCAAGTCTACGGAATACCCTGGAAATTCAAAACTATGATAGATATGAGGAAGTTGTGATATGTTACCTCAAAATCAAAATGGAGATAAAAAAATCTCAGGGGTATCATGGGGACAAGAATCAGACAGTGGACATTTATTTTGGTGGTTTGATGGATAAATCAAATGGTGAAAAGAAATCCCATCACCCCACTTTACCATGGAGTGGAAAGATGCACCTTGGAAACATAATGAAGGGGATGAGGAAATTATTATGGTGTAGAAGAGAAGGGAACATGATAATTAACTACTAACATGGAAATACTACCAATGTGACAGAGGATAGGAACACTTCGTTCGACCCTCAACACATTGTTCATTGCTTCGGCTACAAAGAACTATGGCACTTTGAAAATTAGTACCATAAGACAAGGGTTTTTGGAGGCAACCAAAATCCTCTAAGGTAGAAGGGGAGAGATTTTTCCAACACTACAGCTAAAGAGAACCCTGACAATGAAGTGGTGACAGGTATGCTAGTTTTTTATTCAAGATTAGTGAATGTTAATTTTAATTGTCACACTACACATTATTTTATATCCCAGAATTTTAGTAGAACGATCACAACACAACCAAAAATCATGTATATAATGATGTCAGTGAGAATGCAAAATGGGGAAATTGTAGCATCCCTTGAATATAACATCTCCCCTATCATAATTTTTGGATTGAACTTCCAGGATAACCTCGTCATACTCCCTCTAGTGTAATTCGGTTGAATTCTTAGCCTGGATTGGAATTCTATATATAGAGCCATCATAAATTGATCTAAGAGAAAATCACTCTCTATACGGAGAATCAACCACTGATTATATGCAAGTGCAAGGAGTTGCATGAATCTTCTTTAGCACTATCATCTCATGAATAGATATTATAATCATATGAGCATCTGTATCATTCCCAGGTGACTGAGTATAAAAAATCAACCATCTATAAAGAAATTCTAAAAGTGATGGAATTCCATGATGTGTATCCCGAGTAATTTTCTGGTCTTCCTTCTAGAAAAAATGGTGAATTATCGATTGATCTTATTCATGGGGAATTGAAAATATCTAAGACACTATATATAATGGTTGTTTTAGAGCTTTAATAGATAAAGATAAAACATAGGATAATCAAGATAAAGGGTTTATGTGCCCAATTGCATCACCATGGGATGCACCAGTTCTCTTAGTCAAGAAGAAGGATGGGTTATTACGCCTTTGCATTTAATATCTTGAGCTCGAAAAAATCAAGATAGAGAATAAGTATCATCTTCTACAAATTGATGAGTTGTTTGATTAGCTATGTGGTGCACAAAACTTCTTCATGGTAGATCTGCAGTTAGGATATTACCAAGTAACGGTGAAGAAGGAGGACATCCCCATGACTATTTTTCATTCAATGTATGGGCACTATTAATTCATAGTAATGACTCTCAGACTCACTAATTATCAGGAAATATTTTTGAACATGATGAGTATAGTCTTTAGATATTACCTTGACAAATTTGTGGTCATATTTATAGATGATATTATAATAAAATCCAAAACCAAGGAGGAGAATGAAAAGTAAATAATCACTATACTATAGACCTTGAGAAAGGATAAACTATATATAAAGTAAAAAAAGTGTGAGTTATGGTCAAAAGAGGTCCCATTATTGAGTCATATCATCATAAGTAATAGGATATCTACAGATCCCTCCAAGACAAATTCATTGGAGGGAAGGCCAATGCCTATATCTGTGACGAATATCTATAGCTTCCTTGGGTTAGCTGGACATTATCGCTGATTGGTGATAAAGTTATCACTATTGGAAAACCCTCTTTCCAATCTAACGAAGAAGGGAGTCATGTTTTCCAGGAGTGATAAATTTGAATATATCTTCAAGGATTTGATACATAGGTTTATCACTGCACCCATGATCACACTACCCATAAATAGAGAAATTCTTATAGTATTCAGTGATGTTTCAATGAAGATTCTAGGATGTGTGTTGATGGAAAATTACAAGGTCATTGCCTTTGATTCAAGGAAATTTAATGTTCATGAGAAAAACTATCCAACACCTGATTGAGAGTTGGATATAGTAATCTTATATTTAAAATTTTTGAGACAATACATCTTTTGGGAGATGTGTGAAATATACATGGATCACAAATGCCTCAAGTATATATTCCCACCTAAAGAGTCGAACATACACCAATGAAGATGGTTAGTGTTGATCAAGGACTATGACTTCTCAATACATTACCTCCATAGGAAAGCGAACAAGGTGACAAATGATCTCTGTAGAAAAGAACCAACAATTCTATCATTTTTTCGATTTGAAAAGGATCTAATCTTCTTAGATTTTATTAAGACATAATTCTGAATCATAATGAATGGAACTTCATCAATCATTTCTACATTTTTTATCAACCGTATCTTTTGCAAAGGATGAAGGATTCTCAAAAGGATGATGTTGGAATTTAGAAGAAATTGGAAATTATCATAAAAGGTAAATCCTTAGAGAACAATGTTAATGTATAAGGAATTTTGATATTTGGGTCAAGAATATGTGTTCCTTCAAATATGGAGTTAAAAATTAATGTTTGGATGATGAATACAGTTAAAATTTCTCCATTCAACTAGGAAACACAATGATGTTTCGAGATATCTGAGAGAATTATTGGTAGAATAACATGAAGAAGGTGATGACTGTATAAACAAAAATATGCCAGGAATGTCAAAAAGTGAAGGCTGAGAGGAATAATTCTAAGGGGATGATGAAACCATTACCCATACCAAATTGAAATGGAATAACATCCCCATGGAATTTTCAACTAAAAATATGAATACATCCAAAGGAAACAATGCAATTTGGGTTGTCGTCGATCGCCTTACAATGACTTCACACTTCATTTCAATTTGAGAGGATTTATCATTGGATCAAATAGACAAAATATACATCAGAGATGTTTTAAGGCTATGTGGAGTATGCCAATCTATTTTATCAGATCGATTTCCAAGATTCACCTCAATGTTTAGGAAGAGTCTCTAATACACTCTAAATACTGAGCTGAACTTCATTACAACTTATCATCCTCAAACTGATGGACAATCTGAACAGACTATCCAAATAATTGAGGACATGTTGAGGGAATGCACCATTGACTTGAAAGTAATATGAGATAAATATATTCTTCAAGTTGGGTTATCTTACAATAAAAGTTTCCAATCAAGCATCCAAATGGATCTTTATGAATTCCTTTATGGGAAGAATTACAGAACACCGACATGTTGGGATGAAGTTGGGGACTGATAACACCTTGGACTAGAAATGGTCTAAAAAATTGTAGATAATTTTAAACCATCCAATAGCACTTTAAAGATGCTTATATTTGAAAAACGAGTTATGCTGATAATCGTTGACAATACCTAGAGTTTAATGTTAAGGACATGGTATTTCTATGAATATCACCATGGAAGAGAGTTATGAGAATTGGGAATAAGGGAAAGCTACGTCCAAGGTACAATGACCCTTTTGAGATCCTTGATCGCATTAGAGCAGTGGGCCATTGACTAACACTCCCACCGAACCTATCTCAAGTACCTGATGTATTCTGTGTATCACTCTTGAGGAAGTAAAAACCAAACCCATCACATGTACTCAATAAAAAGGTGGTACTATTAGATAATGACCTCACCAATAAAGAGAAGCTGGTGAGGAACATAGATTATAGGTAAAAGTTCTACAAAATAAAAATGTTTCCCTCGTCAAGGTGTTTTGAAGAAAATAATTGTTTGAAGATGCAACATGGGAATCAGAGGATGTGATGAAGCAGAGTTACCCACATATTTTTTAGTGTGGGAAATGGAAATTTCAAATGAGAATTTTCTTAAGGGAGGAATATTGTAATGAAGCAAACATTTATTAATGAAAATTCATCTTGATTTAATTAAATTTATTATTATGTAAAATGGTTATATAAAATATATGCACTTTCATTGTTTTATGTTTTTTATTTTAAAATACCTTTAAAAATTGTTATCGATGAAAATATAAAAGTTAAATAGTGATCATATCAGCAATATAAATATAGGGTTATAACAAATGAAATTTAGTCAGGTAAAGGAACGATGATCTCATCCAGTAGAATTGCTCTATAAGAATCTCATTTATCAGATATCAAAAAAGAGGTAGTGACAGTGGGATTTGGACTTCACTAGACCCAAACTGATCATTAACACATTAATATTGAATAGAACTACATAATCAGATGTGGATGTTAATAGATATTAACACCTAAGCGCTGTTATCCAAGCTACCCCATAGGTCTGTCACCATCGCCCATATTACCCTTAGGTCTTAGGCATGTGTTATAAGGGATTATGTAACAAGACCCTATCATTGGTTTTGTTCATTATCATTGTATATTATAAATAATATACATTCATTTTATTTTTGTTTCTTTGTTAATGGGATTTAAATAAAAAATAGTATTTTTATTTAATATTTAATTTCAATATATGAAATCTATTTTGATGAATTAATGGATTTTTGAGATAAATATTATTTTAATAGAATATTAATACTAAATTACTTTTTTATTAAATACAAATGACCATATAATTTTTATTATGGTTTTAAAACTGTTTTAGTCAAAACCCCTGAATTTTGGATATATATTAGATTTTATTTTAAAAGTAAAAATTCATATATTCATAAATTTATTTATATAAAATGAATATTTTTTTTTGGATTCAGGTTGTATAAATCATCCAAAGGTTAATTTTTCATAATTATTTTAGACAATAGAATTTTTTATTAAAAATTAAATACCATATAAATATATAATGTGTTTTATGACATCATAATTACCCAATTGTGATATAGTAAAATACTATTAAAGGGATACTAGGACAATATATGTTTTATGATTATAATAATTTGATTTTATATTTGTTTGATTGATTTTATTGTTCCTTAGTAGACCCTCCAAGAATTATAAAATATTTTTTCTTTTTAAAATGATTTCCTTGAGAGTGTGACTCACTTCCACATAAGGAAGCCTAATATTTTAATATGTTTGGACATTTGACAAATAATATAATTTTTTCCACTCCAATTTGGAAAAAATAATGGTAAAAAACCATTGGATGGTTTGTGGTTTTGATTAGTTTAATTTGTATCATCCAAAACCTAAATAATAATGAATTCCATTTTATTTCCTAAATGAACCAAATCGATCTCCTATTCCTCTGAATTCAAAACATTTTATGCTCCACCAACCTCTTTCATAGTCACTATATAATCCGTTAAAATTTCCCCAATATCCCAATAATCTTCTCTCAAGCCTCTCCCAAGCCTTCGGGATTACAAATCCATGTAAGGGGTCATCACAATCTTTACATCGTTATTTAGGTCCAAGAATCCATACATTATTATAACATTTTATTTTGAATTAAAAATGATTGTGTTTTGTCTAGAGTCTCCCCTATACATCCCTCATTTTTTTTAAATTATGTTATACCCCATACTCTTTAATTAATTCCTCTCATGTACACTCGCTACTATGCCGAAATTCCGTAAGGGATTTCTCTATACTAATTTACATTCATGAAAATATCTTATATTATGAATATAAATTGCATTAAATATGTTGGGATATTATGTTCCAGGACCCATTACTATCCATTATGTGTATAAATTATAAGAGAGCCCTTTCACTGTCATTAACCCATTTTACAATTTCTATTTGACATCATTATGATGTCGAAGTTACACAAAAATTTCCGAAGATAAAATCATCGTGTAAGTGAATACCATACCCATTTCTCTATAAAGGGGTTTCACCTTTATGGACATGTAATTTTTGGTTTGGTACTTACAATAATGTATTCCACATCTCTTATTCATATAATAAATTAGGATGTTTAATGAATCAATGCAGGATGATCCATATATCACACTTATGCATGAAATAAAATGTTTATAAATGGTGCTCCGAAATAGAGCTCCAATGAATTTGGTAAATACTAGTATCTCAATAAATCGAGTGCAATGAGGGTTTACCCACACTAATCCTAGTGAAATGAGGTTTTACTCATGCTATTAAAATTGCAATGAGGTTTTACTCATGCACCAAGTGTACTGAGTCTTGGCTCTTGAAAATATTATGTTTAATTTTGTTTCCACATTTCCAAGTTAAGATAATCATGCTATATTTTTCATTATGTTCATGTTACTATTTTTCTTAAATGATATGTCTATTGCCTAAAATGTACTATATTCTTTATGTTATGCCTTTTTTACTCCTTTAATGAGATTTTTAGCTCACCCTTTTCTTATACATATCCTTAGGTTATCCCATGCAATGTTAAGTATGAAGGAATTTTGTGGTCATATAAAATAAGTTTTCAATTAAGATGTTGTATATTATATTCAAAGATGTTATATAGTGTTGTTAATTTTCACCAGACACTATAGCTCTCAATCCTTAGAGTTGTCTTATGTTTATAATTATGTAATAAATATTGTTTTTGTGTGTAATTAAGAGCATGGTAGTTATAGAAAATATAATTAATATTTAGTAACCCATTTTCAATTTAAAAACACCCAAAGGATGGTTTTTTTAATAAAAAATGATATATTACAACTGGATCCAAAATTAAAATCACAATTATAGAAGCTAAAAAATTTATTGTTTATGTATACATTAATGTAAAACATTGATTTTATTCTTTTTGTTTAAAAATTATATTTAAAACAAGTAAAAGGGATTCATTTTGAAAACATTTGAAAAAAATTCCAGATAGAGATAATGTTTCCTTCAATAATATTTAATTTTCATATAAAAATATTCATTAAAGAATTTTAAAAATACATACATGGAGGGAAAATGATTGAAATATAAATAAATAAGAGAATTATTTTTTTAAAGAAAGTACTCTACCACTTTGGAGACATATGAATCATAATATAAATTAATTAATAACATTAAAAATATTATTAAATATTATTATAATAGACAAATTAATGATATAGATTTTCAATGGGGATATATATACCACTCATAATTAAATACAAGTCCATAAAATTAAAATATGCATCAATGAATGGTAATTGGGATGAAGTCCCTTACATTGAGTCCAACTTGTCATGTAAATTATTTACAATTACGAATAATAATTTTTTTATTATTTAAATGACTAAAAGAATTTTAGTGACAAATATTTCATTTATTTCACTTATTACCTTGGTAAATTATATTATGTATTCATTTTTTGTCAAATGTTTTGTGGATATTCTACTTATGCATCAAAATTTACATTAGTCGGCCAAACATGGTCAAAGTGGAAATTACTGAAACATATCAAGAATAATAATCATGAAATAAAAAAAATTATAACTAAATTATAATTTTAAATTCAATAATTAAACATGGTTATAAAAAAAGAGCGATGTTATGACATTGGAGACAGTAAGATATATGTCTGCAGGAGTATTGTTTCAATTTTTCAGTGATCATTATGAAAATAAGATGAGAAATAATTTTTCTTTATAAAATAATAATCATATGACAAATAAAATAATATTTATTTAAATATAATTTTACATTACATCAATTAGATTTTGTGATGAAAAAAATAATCACATCACTTTACCGAGGTGGTAGTCCACATGCCCACTCAAGTGATGAAATCATTTCCGTATGAATGGAAAAGTAAAAGTAAAAGATATATATTTTATATTAATAATGATAAATATTTCATTAATATAATAATTTTTTCATATATATCACATATATTCATTATTTTTTTCATTATGACGTTCCATGAAATGAGTTAGTGTAAAGAAAATCATAAGGCTTTGTGATCCGGTTTTCCACTGTTCACAAAAGAAACTATATTGTCTCCCCATGAAATGGAAATAATTAAGGTATAATTGATATAATAAATAAATTATTATATTTATGTTATAAATATTATATACATAATTGAAATCCATCATTATAAAATTCCATGAGAGGTGATGATGAAAAAGAAATCACATCGGTTAGTGATCCGGTAGTTTACCATACACAAAAATGATGTTTTCCCATTTTATGGTATATGGATTGATTTAATCTATTAAAAATAATAATAAAATCAATGTATATGGGATATATATTTTTTATTATATCATAATAATTTAATAATATTTGAATGATTTTTGGGGATAAATAAAATATAAACATTTGTAAAAGCATGATAACTTCTCCTTGGAAAACCCTTTTATGTTAGTACAAAATGACATCATATGATGAACTTATGATTAAACCAATGATTATAGGATGTGTTTATAGAATTAATTAATGTATTTGTGTAATAATTTTTTAAAACAAAAGGGTCTTACAGTGTGAATAAGATAGTATATTGGGTGGCCTTTTATATGTTATGTGAGTGAGACATTTGTAATTTTTAAAAGAAAATTTGAATCCCTTGTTTTACAGATGAACAAATGTTAAAAAGATGGCCATTATTAAGAATGAGAAAATATAAGGTTGAAATACGAATTGAAGATATATTTTTAACATATTTATGTAATTTTAACCATTATATTATTAGTTTAACCCCTGAAAAATACATTTTTAACTTAACCATATTAAATTATTTTTTACCCGATTTTCACTATTTTATAAGTCAAAAAATTATTCTTATCATATTATATAAATTAAATTATTAAAATTTCTATTATTGAACTCATTTTTCAAAAATATATTCACAAAAGGTTTATAATTTTAGTTAAAATTAAACTAGTAGGTGCAATGAAAAGTGAGTTATGAAGATATTTGTTTTTCTAGAAAAATGATGATTTTATATTAACTGTAAAGATAATAAACCAAATTATTTTAATATAATTTAATATTTATAAAAAAATTATCTATAAATAAATTTTAAATAAATTCTTATTATTTATTATTTTAAATTATCAAAATGGATAAAAATTTGGCATATTAAAACAATTTTATGAAATACCATTTTTTAAACAAAAATAATCATATTAAAAAATTTAAAAAACAAATTATCAAATGTAAAAAATTATATTAAACAAAACTAAATGAAACATATGTTACTTTACATTATTTTTCATTTAAAATACATTATTTATTGAAATAATGACTTTTTTACAAAACAAATCGTTATTTCTCACTATTCATTGACAAATCAATATTTTTCTAAAAATACCAAAATATCATCCAATGTTACATTTAATATAATAACATTAAAAACTATTTTCAATTTATCATATGTATATTCAGAAATATATAAAAAAATATTTATAAAATTATCTCATAAAAACCTATGAAAATCATTCATGATGAAAATCAATTTTTTTAGAAAATTAACTTTTTAAAAAATAGATTTATTATTAATAATAATTTATCAATAAATTTAAATTAAGTAGGAAATTTATATATAATTTTATATTTTAGTTAATAATATTCATAATGACCAATTTTATGGATATGTTATTATGATCATGTCAATAATAATATTTTTTTATGGTTCATGTATGTTTGGTTTTGCGTGTCTTATACACTGTCAATCGTATATTCATTTTTTAATGATTGGGATATCATACTTTATAGTTATATTGTATAATATTAATTTTCTAAAAAAATGTATTGTTTTTTATTAAACATTAAAAGAGGGAAAAAATAATTAAAATGATTCAAGAGGTGATGTTAATTGAATTAAATAGAGGTGAAATCTAATATTTACTTGATCACATTACTCCTCAACATAGTTTCCATTGAATATATGGATTTATCCATAATTAAATGAACAATATAATTAAAAACTATATAAATAATTTTATATACTAATAATGGGTAGTTATATATGATAGAAAAAAAATGGTTTGAGTTGGTTATAACTGGTAGATTATTGATACCATTATAGGTTATTCATGTGTAACATATTCACAAAAATTCACAACGTTAAAAGTATGGTTGTTATTTTAAAAGCAATATTTAAAAAAGTTTAATAACAGAGATATGAGAGAATATTTGGTCAGGTAAAACCACATCAATGGTTTTATAGATAGGGTTTTATGATATGCTATTTTTTAAATATTTAGTTCTACCTTGTTTTACATATTGTTACTCTTACCTCAACAATTCAATTTTTACATAGGTAACTTATTATTATGGTTAGAGTTGAAATTAACCACCATATGTAATTAAAAAATTCAAATTATGAATTTATACTATAATAACATTAATATTTTTGAAATATTTAATCCTAGAATTATCTTATATCTTCGATAAATTTCATTTTAAAAAACACAGGGTTTTACCGAACCCTGATATTCTATTAATATTATTATTTAAAAATGATCATTATAAAAAATTTGGTAAACTTGGTTGAGTTAATAGGAATAACACATTTAAATTTTTATGGAAAATGGTTTTATATAATGAAAACATATTGAGAAAAGTACTTAATTCTATGTATTGTTTTTATGTGTTTGGAAATTGTTAATTTCCCAAAAAAAATTTATTGATATTTATGTATAATTTTTTTAACAATCTTTACCGCTTTATTCCAAAAAAAAGTACATTTTTTAATATAAATCTAAATATATCATTTCTGTGAGTTGATCCTAATTTTGTGGAATTATTTTTTTGATGAATAGTAAGAAATACAAATTTTTATTAAGAAATTTCTTCTAGAATAAGTAAAATAAAAGATCAATTTTGTTTTAATATGTTTTAAATGTAAAATTTGGTAAAATATAAATTCATTAATCCAATTTAGGCCATCTTAATCAATTTCATATTGAATTTTTATATTAGTCTTTTATATACTTAGAAAAAATATTCTCTTTGGAAAACTACTTTTTTATCATGCCTGTAAGATTTATTTTAAACTGAAATTTAAATCATCAGTGAGACGAATTTGGGGAAAATGAATTAATATTTGGAATATACATAATTAATATTATACAGTTTTTTAGTTTTTTAGTCAAAATGAATAGAAATAATAAAAAAATATTGAATGTGGCTTTGGAAAAATTGAGTTTTTCTAGAGTAAGCTAAAAATATAAGAGGTAAAATGACAAAGAAAATATTTAAAATCCAATTATATATAAATATTTTTTACATATAAATTATAAGGGTCATTAATGAACAAATATTTGGGCATTGTGTCCTAATAAAATCATTGTACAAATTATTTCATTCTAAAATCCCATGTCTGTCCTCTACCAAAATTATAAAAGGTAACCCCTATCTTCTTCTCTTTGAATATAAAACCCAATTTTGATTTTATAAAACATACCCAATTTTTTTTAAAATATCTCATTGAATTCTAGAGTCATTTGTTTTATTAGAAAACTATTTTACATGGATTTATGTATAAACTCTAGAGGTTTTCCAATGAAAATATACAACTAGGAATATTATATTTTTCTTTTAAATATTCCTATAACTCCATAAAATCATATTAAGAAATGAATATATAATAACATTAGTATAAAAAATATACTTATATTGCATTATGTTAATTACATTGACTACATCTATCTATTATTCTATCAATTGGGAAACGAATCAATCAATCATATGTATGGAAGAATTCAACATCATCATCTAGTGAAATTTGTTTTCAATCACCACCTATAACTACAAGAAATAATTATTCATTTAACATCTTTATATGATATTTCTGAAATAATTTTAATTCCTTAATTATTTTATCACATATACCTTCTTAGTTTTCATTCTCTCAGAATATGATAACGACACTCATGTGTACGGTGGATTACCTCCCACAAAGAAATGTGATACATTTTTCACTTAAAATTTATATTGAAGTAAACACAAGTATGATTAATTAATATATGTGAAATAAAACGGATTTGATAAATTTAATATAATTTTTTTATTAGATCGATTGAGAAAATGGAAATAGTGTACATGCGTAAGTACGACCTACTGTCTCTATGAATGATGTAATTGATTTTCCATATTTAACATTATTGGATTGTTGATAATACATATATAATGAATATATAATATGTTTATTTCATTTTTTCCATTACATAGATTATATATCTATTATCAAATTAATAGGTCTAGAAATACCAAACAAAAACATTATTGAAAAACAAAAGCAGTTATTACCCATAAAGTGATTTTAACATGGAATTGTTAATAAACAGGAAATAAAAGCTCATAAGTAAATAATATATGTAATGAAACATACAATCAGGTTAATATAACACATTTATAATAAATCTATATTATTATTATATTAGATTCTAATGTGCATGAAGTAATTTGAGACTTATAGTAAGGGATTTTCATCTCACATTTATTAATGTGGGACACATGACTTATATAACTATTATTTATTTTGTGTGGTTTATTTAAAACCCATGAATGTATATTATAATAAATATCATGATAATTATTTGATATATATGTACATATATATTTTTTATTCTTAGGGATAATTATTCAAAAGATACCAAAGTGTCCATGGTTCAATTATAAAATATCACTATTTAATGGGTTTATTTATGATATGATTACATTAATAAGATCTTATAAAATACCTTTCAAGAAGCTAATTTATTTTATAAACCATTATCTATTTTATAATGATATATTTTTTATTTCATTTTTCTCTCTTAATGGGTTTAAGAGAATAAAATAATTTTTTTAGAAAAATCATATATATTTCTCTCATCTTTCGAATATCCTTTTTACTCTATATCCTTGATTTATAAAAATATTTATAAAAATGTTTTTTCCTATTCTGTAGAGATTTTTTAATGAAAATATATCCCCTGTGAATATTTCTAAAAACACTTTTAAATGTAATCTTCATATTTTTTTCCATAGAATCTCCTTTTGGTTTTAATGAAAATGGTAAAGAAATATTTATTTTAACCTATATGACATATAATGAATTTTACACCATCATGACCACTATATTATTTAAATATCCATTTTTATATTTCACAGTATATTTTTTATCAAAAATTATTTTGGAAATGTATTTGACAAATTTTAGTTTTAAAATTTTACTTTTAAAGTGGAATGGATATTTTCCTCAAGAAATGTTGCAAATGATCTTTAATTTTTTTATATAAGATGACATGAATTTAGGTTCCTTATTAATTATTGTGGATATTAAACAATTAAACCTTATTTTTTGAATATTTTTTAGGATAGTGATGAAGAGATGTTTATAAAATCTATTTCTTTTCTATGGGTTATGGAATGATGAATTTATGAGATGATTATGAGACACATTTCATTTTTATGGGTTTATCTATGATTCAATTTTATGAGATCGTTTTATATTCATGGGTCATGATATAATTAATTTTTTATGATGTTATGAAACACCATGGTTTTGTTTTCAATATTTTATAGTGGTTACATTATTTCCAAGGAAGTAATAAATTTGTATCCAAGGACAATGGGTACATTATTACAAATGATTATGGTTAAATTATAACCAAAGACATGTGGGTCCTATATTTCTCTCTAATTAATTGGGTAATGATTTATATCTCCTTATATAAAAGTGATTGACTGCTTTTGAGATTGATCCAAATTGGGAAATAAGTAAATGGGCATGATCCAAAATAGAACACTAGCTGATTTTCTTGATCAACAATGGGAGATATACCAAGGGGTCTGATCTATAATGGGAACAAGTTATGAGGATATATCCACTAAAATTTATGTTTTTGATATTTATCCTTTAAAAAATAAATGACTTTGTACATATTTTGGTGCCACACATTTATAAAATGAGATTATGTGTCACGAACTGTCCCCCGAGGCCCGTGTCGTGACTACCCTAGGCTCGCCTTCCATAGGCCAGGGGGTGGAGACTACCACCGAAGGCGTAAATCCCTAAAATTGGGAAGGAATTGCCTTTATAAATTATAACACACACAATAGAGTATAAGCCGGAAGAAAAACTCTAGTAAAACTATATACAAAATGAGTGCTGAAAAGTAAAGGGGTCAGAAATATAGGACCAACTGTAAATTACAAGGAAACTGAAGTACAACAGAAAAAAGGTGAAACAACTATTGGATCATACTCCAAAAAATCCTACCTAAATGGTAGGTACAGATAGCCTCCACAGCAATCCACATTCATTTGTCTCCTCCATGTACCGTCTCACCATGTGGTCCACCTCCGGGTACCATCCAGTCCTTGTCCACTCATCCTCAATCACCACTGTCCATCATCTGCAACCAACACAACGTTGTTCAGGTATAGACCATGCATGGGTGAGTATAAAGATACTCAGTAGGGACCCTGATACCCTAAGGGTCTCACAAATCAAACAAGGATATTACACAATGTATGAATTAAATAGATAACCTCACTTAAGTATATGCCCATACATATTCCTAAGTTATCAAGTAATCCATGTCAATCATGAGGAAAACAAAAAGTTACTGACTAAGCTCAACAAGGATTATTATTCAGATTTTCGAAACCATGTCTGCGGGATAAATCCTCCCGTGTCGAGTATAACGGGTCTACCACGACACCAAGAACGCTACCCACTGACCTTGGACTGCTGAGGTACTCCTCATGTCGAGTACTGTGGGTCTGCTGCGTCACACAGAGGCACTCCCCACCATAGGTCTGCTATCACAACTAGGCACTACCCCTCATAGCCTACAGAGGTACTCCTCCTATCGAGTACCACGTGTCTGCTGACACAACTAGGCGCTCCACTGCCATGGGCCTATCGCCACAACTAGGCGCTCCCCATTGGGCCATTCGAATCACATTGAGTCGATCAGTGAGTAGTCATCAAGTCAAAGCCTACTACTAGGTCTCTGCACTCTATCCAATCTCCCCTAGAAGGATCCGCTCCATGATCTACTGGTCGATACTCCAACTGTGATGATGTCCCACATAGAAGTATCTCAAAGGTCTGCCATGTCATAGAGGTCTCAACACAATAGACGTCACATCAATCGGATGCCCAATCTATGAGTTATTTTCCATTTAGTCCCGGGGGCCCGGTTGGATTCGTGTACGATCCGACCTATGTGTAAATCAACTATACCCAAACTCTAGTGGGGAATATTCAAAGGGACTATCATTCTCTATGATTACCAGCACCGCTGACAATTCTTCAAAAGAACTTCCGGTGCCAAAGATATGGCCAAAGAAAGTAAGGGGAAGTAGTGAGCCAGGGTCCGGTCCAACACAGTCTGGGCCGACCTATTCTAGGTCGACCCGTTTATACCTATTGGGTATGGCACGACCCATTGGGCGGGCCAACATGTTTGGTTTGGCCCAACCCGTCGGGCCCACCCCAGTAGGCCGCGAGGGCGGTTCGGCCTGGGCTCAGGACCGGTTTGGCCCGAAGCATTGCGAGGGTGTGGCCCGACGCGGCTCGGCCCGGAGGGCGCGGCCAAGACGGTTCGGCCAGGGTGTCGTGAGGGGGGCCGGGACACCGACTCGGCCTGGAGGCCTCAAGGGTTCCAGTTTTCTGGAGGTGTGTGGGGTGCACATGGAAAACGGCAGGCTACCGGTTTGGGGAACCACACACGGAGGCCGGCAGGGTGGCCGGTTCGGGGAGGCATGGACAGAGGCCAAAAGGGTAGCTGGGGAGGAGATCGGCCAGGTGGGGTGAGGCCAGATGGGTCACGGCCAGGTGGAGTGTGGCCAGACAAGGCGTAGCTAGGAGGGGTGCGGCCAGGCAGGGCACCGACAGGTGGGGCGCGACAAGGCGATGCGCGGCCAGGCGGGGGGTCGGGTGGCCAGTTCAGGTGCTGCCGAGCAGGAAATCGGGGAAGCTGACAACAGTGCAGGACAGGGTAGCCCAACCGGTTGTCTGGTGGATGGCACGACCAGGACGGCTCGGCTGGAGGGCCACGGTTCGGCCTAGAGCACTGGGGCGTCATTGGGGTGACATGGTTCATGGAGGCTGCGGGTAGCGCGGCCTTTTTCCTCTCCGCCTTTGTCATTACATTTCTTCATCTCTATGCCGAAGAAACATCACAAAGAGATCAATGGAGGGTGTCAGACCATGTTAGTTTGGCCCACACCTTTCGCGTTTAGGGGTGATAGCAATTGGTTCATCAAAGGAGTAAGATGAACATCGTTTATTTACAATACTTCGCATCGATTCCTTTCAAACAGAAATTACAAAAAAAAGGAATATGACTCAAAGTAAACCCCCTAACATTGATTTTCGGTCATCGACATTTGAAGGAGGTGATGAAAGAAGACGGAGTTGTCGTTCGTCATATCTGTCGCACTCTTACACTCCCGAAATTTCATGACGGTTGTGGATGTGGTTCCACGTCGGTAGGTGTCTGGGGAAGAAGATTGATGGGGACCATTGGCATTCATCGTTTTTTATTGGTGAGAGATCATCATCGGGGCCTTCGCCCAATAATAATAACCTAAAAACAACCAAGTTTTCCACCGTAATGAACAATGGAAACACAAAAATAATAATTGATCTATTATTTTTGGTGTTTCAAAACTATTCAAAAATAGAGAATTAATTACATACCTCCCCTTAATTAGTTCACAGGTGTTGGAAAAATTAATAAAAAGGGATTTGGGTCTATTTAATTAAAGGAAAGGTGGAGAGGCTCTCCATCATTTATGAGGGAGAATTTGGAGGTTTTATTCTCCTCCATCAATAGGGGGTTTAGACCCATGTGGTCCCCACATCATAACCTCTCACGGGAGGTTATGTTCGGGTGGGCCCCACCACCACAACCTCTCATGAGAGGTTAATGTGTGGTGGACCCACCTACAACTCCAATGAAGAGGTTTTAACCACCAACACTCACATAGTGGCTCAAATAAAATAATGTGTGGCTCACTTTATTTTGTTAATTTTTTCCATGAAGACCCATAAAATTACTTTTATTCTCGACCAACTACCATCGATGTGAAATTATTCTTAAGCGAATATCAGTGCTGCGAGTTCAATGGTGCCCTCAGATTTCAACTCAGAGCACCAGTTTTAAAGTTATAAAAACACTCTCATGTTTTTACTAAACGTACCCAAACAAAACATCAGAAATTGATTCTGGTCACACTGGGCATTAGAATCAAGCACCGTCAGTTTTCGCGGGCTCGTAAAATTCCCATGTATATAAGTAAAAAATATTTCCATGGAATTTCCGCGTCTATAGATTCTCCCAACCTCTATGATTTATGTCCCCGTAAGCTACAACTCGAACTAAGGGAACAAATGGGGGTACTGAGCACGCATCTGATCCTATCGCTCCCGTGTGCTCTCCTGGAGGTTCTCGTACTGCTAGCGAATGCGCACCAGAGGTATCAACCGTCCACGTAGGACTCGCTCTTATCGATCCTCAATCTCCCCTGGAACCTCCGTAAAATTATCCCCTCCTTCGACGTCCATCTCTCCTTGGTCATTGATGTGAGAAGGGTCATGCACGTATCTTCCCAACTGAGATATGTGGAAGGCATCGTGCACCTGGTGCAATTGAGGTTGAAGATCTAAGCGGTAAGCCACCTCGCCTACGCTGCTGAGAACCTCAAAAGGTCCGATGACTCTCTGAGATTACTTTCCACCTTGGCCAAATTTTTGTAGACATGGTCGAGGTGAGACCCGTATAAATACATGGTCACCATTCTCGAACTCCAGAGGTCTCCGTCTCCTGTCGGCGAATGACTTCTTCCTACTCTGTGCAGTCTTCATACGCTCCGGGATGATTTTAACCTTCACCATGGTAGCTTGTACCATCTCTAGTCTCACCAGTGTGGACTCCCCAATGTATGTCTAGCACAAGGGTGATCTTCAAGGTCGTCCATACAATGCCTCAAAAGGTGTCATCCCGATGGTGGAGTGATTGCTGTATGTATATGAAGACTACAACAATAGTAAGTGATCCTCCCAAATGTGGCCGAAGTCGAGGAAACAAGCACGTAGCATGTCCTCAAGGGTCTAAATGGTCCGCTCAGTCTTTCCATCCATCTGAGGATGGAAGGTAGTGCTCAAACCAAGATGCATCCCAAAAGCCTCCTGCAACCCCTTCCGGAGCCGGGATGTAAACTGTGCATCATGATCACAGACAATAGAAGAAGGTACTCCATGTAGAATCACAATATTCTACACATAGAGGCATCCCACGAGCTCTACTGAGCCCTGCTCTCTGATCAATAAGAAGTTGGCTGACTTAGTGAGTCGTCCAACGATCACCCAAATCGAGTTGTGACCCCTAGATGTATATGGATGACACATCACAAAGTCTATGGATATCCCATCCCACTTCAACTCTAGCACCTCTAAAGGATGAACCAATCTAGCTTATACCTAGTTTTCCACCTTCACTTGCCAACAAGTGTGGCATCGAGTGAAAAACTCTGCTACTACCTTCTTCATACCTGGCCACCAGTGTTGTCGTTTTAGGTCATGGTACTACTTCACCACTCCTGGATGTACTACTAAATGGGATGTGTGGAACTCCATTAAAAAATCCACCTGAAGTGACACTGGTACCACAATATGTCCTCTGAAAAAGATGACGTGCTCCCTACCTTCAAAAAATACATCATGTGCCTACCCTATGGATATCTGAGCACGTCGTGTCTTGCAGTCAACATGCCCATGTTGTGCCTCCCTGACTCACTGAGGAATTGGAGGAGTGAATATAAGAGACTGAAGGAATGCTTCTCCATCTCGGTCCACAAAGGATATTTGTAGAGCAGCTAGCTACTCCATCGCCTTGCATAGCAGCTGTATACCAGTTACCCTACTGAGTGTATCTACAACAATGTTCTCCTTCCCAGGAGTATAGGCTATATCTAAGTCATAGTCCAATAGGAACTCAAGACAATGTTGATGTCTTAGGTTGAGTTCCTTCAGAGATAAGATATAATTGAGACTCTTGTGATCAGAGTAAAAGGTAAAATGTTCACCCATCAGATAGTGTCTCCACATCTTCAAGGAGAAGACCACTGTAGCTAACTCAAGGTCATGGGTAGCGTAGTTTTTCTAGTTTTGTCTTAGTTACCGATAACCATAAGCAATCGCTGCTTTCCACTGCATTAGGACACACCAGAGTGTGGTCCCTGATGCATCACAGTAGACTACGTACCCTACGCCTTCCTCTTGAAGCCTCAATATGGGGCCATTAGTCAGCCTCTGCCTCTGCTATTGAATGCTCTACTAGTATCTCTCGAAGGACATGAAGTGTTTTCCCTGCTTCATCAAGCCTAATAGTGGTGTTTCAACTCTGGAGAAGTATGGGATGAACCTCTAGTAGTAACCAGCCAAACCAGGAAACTTCATACCATTGTCGCACTCCTAGGTATCTCCTAAGAAAATATCGCCTCAATCTTTCCTAGATCCACTGCAACTCCATCCTATAAGATGAAATGAACTATAAATGGAACCTCTTTGATCCAGAACTGGAACCTCAATGTCATACCATAAAGATGGTTATCTAGGAGTATGTCCAGTACTACCCGAAAATGGTAGTCATGCTTCTCCTCAGTAGTCGACTAGATCAGAATGTCATCGATGAAGACTACGACAAAGGGATCGAGGTATGGCTGGATGATCCTATTCATGAGTTCCATGAACACTGCTGGAGCATTGGTTACACTGATATACATAACCAAGAACTCTTAGTGGATGTACTGACATCTTAAGGCGATCTTCTACAATCCTTATCTAGAAATCTGAGCTGGTGATAGCCTGATCTGAGGTCTATCTTCAAGAACCACGGTTCTCCCATTAGCTAATCAAAGAGGTCGTTAATACATTGAAGTGGGTAGATGTTCTTCATGGTCACCGGGTTTGGGAGACGGTAGTCAACAGAAAGCCTCAGGTTCCCATCCACATTTTTGGTGAACTGAATCGTGGCTGTCCAGGGAGAAACACTGGTCTGGATGAATCCCTTACCCTACAAGTCCTCCAACTATAGTTGCCACTCACGAAGCTCAGCGAGAGCCATCTGATATACTGCTGTTGATATCGGTGCCGTCCAGGGGTGTAGTTCAATGTCTAATTCCACCACTCTATGAGGAGGTATTCCTGGGACATCATTAGGGAAAACATCTGCATACTGGTCCACCCCATCGGGATAGATCAGACTCTCCCCATCAACTGTTCTGAGGGTAAGGCAAGACAACTGATGAGTGATTGGATTCCCCCTACACTGAGTATGTCTATCCTGTGCTGCAAAGGCTCCCTTCTCTCCGGTGAAGGTGAACCTTCTCCCATCCATGAGGAAACACCACACATTGCACCAAATATAGTCAAACTGAGCATGGACTGCAGATAACCACTCCATACCCTAGATAAAATCTTAAGTCCTTGACACTGCTATGAGGAGATCCCAGCCGAATCTCTCACCTCCTAGAGTACTCTCACATTACCGGAAACAGTGCGCAATCATCAAGTCTGTTCCCGTAAGAATCTCTAGCCGTATGGATCGAGCCAACGACTCTGGAAGAATCTCCGAGCTCTGAGTGAGGGTGGTGGCAATGAAAGAGTGATTGGAACCTGTGTCTATAAGATCAAAAACTATAGTGGAGTAGACATAGATCGTTCCTAGAATCATCTCCGGAGCACCATGATCGTAAGCCTCAGCTACCTAGAGGTGAGCTCTCACCTATCCACCAGCTCTCTGCGGTCAGGGTGGACCTCCTGGTGGTGGTGGTGGTAACACCTCGTAACATCGTTCACCACCAGCTTCACAACAATCCCATCTTCCACATCCGCCTCCTCCCTACGGACCACCACAATCAAACTTCTCCCTCTTCCAGGGACGTCCCTAAACTGTCTACTGATCATACAAATGGTGGGTCAGACAGTCACAAGCCATGTGACCCAGTCCGCCGCATGAGTAACCCTCCCCACTCCTGGAAGGTCGGTCTCCACCCCGAGTGCCCCGCACAACCTATCCTAAGTCATGTATTCATCCACATATTATTCTGGTTCTTTGGGACCTCTAAATAATCTCTTTACTGCCAGCTGCCGAAGACTCCCTTGCATGTCGACTTGCGGTGGGTCTAGATAATGGAGGCTTCTTAGCAAGGAAAATCATCACTAAGAGATCTCTCTCCAACACCCCCGCCTGTGTCGGGATGCTGAGCGAGATCCCCAAAGCTCTGATCTCTTGGTTGAATCCCTGCTCGAAGGTTCGGGCCCTGAAGATTGGGTCTCACACCATATCTGTGGAGTATCCTGAGAGGTCGGTCAACCTCGCAGGGTACTAAGCGACCATCATGGGATGCACCAATCCTCTTTTTCATGAAGAAGGATGGGTTAATACACCTTTGCATTTATTATCTTGAGCTCTAAAAAATAACGATAATGAACAAGTATCATCATCTGCGAATTGATGACTTGTTTGAATAGCTACGTGGTGCACAAAACTTCGTCATGGTGGATATGTGGTCGGGATATTACCAAGTAATGGTGAAGAAGGAGAATATCCACATGACTATTTTTTGTTAAAGGTATGTGCACTATGAATTCATAGTAATGACTCCTTGACTCAATAATTATCAGGAAATATTTTTAGACATGATGAGTATAGTCTTTAGATATTACCTTGACAAATTTGTGGTAGTATATATAGATGATATTATAATAAAATCCAAATCCAAGGAGGAGTGTGAGAAGCATCTAATCACTATACAATACACCTTGCAAAAGGAGAAACCATATGAAAAGTAAAACAAGTGAGAGTTATGGTTTAAGGAGGTCCCATTATTGGGTCATATCATCACAAGAAAAATGATATCTATAGATCCCTCCAAGACAAATACATTTTAGGGAAGGGAAATGCCTATATCTGTGATGAATATCTATAGCTTCTTTGGGTTATCTAGACCTTATCGCCGATTTGTGATAATGTTATCACTATTTTCAAACTATATTTACAAGATAACTTGGAAGGGAGTCATGTTTTACTAGAGTGATAAATACGAAGATATCTTCAAGGAGTTGAAAAAAACATTTATCACTGCACCCATGCTCACACTACCAATAAATGGATAAATTCTTATGGTATTCAGTGATTATTTGATGTAGTTCCTGGGATGTGTGTTGATGGAAAATTACATGGTCATTGCCTATAATTCAAGGCAATTTAATGTTCATGAAAAAAAAACTATCCAACACATGATCGATAGTTGGCTACATTAATATTTTATTTAAAAAGTTTGTGACATTACATATTTTGGGAGAAGAGTGAAATATACATGGATCACAAAAGCATCAAGTATATATTCACATAGAAAGAGTCGAACAAACACCAATGAAGATTCTTAGTGTTGATCAAAGACTATGACTTCTCAATACATTACCACCCTAGGAAAAAGAAAAAGGTTACAAATGCTCTATGTAGAAAGGAACCAACAATTATATCATTTTTTATAATTGAAAAGGATCTAATATTCTTATATTTGACTAAGAGGGAAATGGGAATCATAAAGAATGGAACACCATCTATCATTTCACAATTTTTTTCTCAACTGTCTCTTTTGGAAAGGTTTAGGGAATCTAAAAAGGATAATGTTGGAATTCAAAAGAAATTGGAAATTATCATAAATGGTAAATCCATAGAGTACATTGTTAATGTATTAGGAATTCTGAGATTTGGGTCAAGACTATGTGTTCCTTCAAATATGGAGTTAAAGAATGAATGTTTGGGTGATGAACATAGTTAAAATTTCTCCATTCACCCAGGAAAAACAATGATGTATTGAGATATCTGAGAGAATTATTTGTGGGAAAACATGAAGAAGGTGATCGTTGAGTATACAAAAATATTCCTAGAATGTCAAAAAGTGAAGGCTGAGAGGCATAATTCTAAGGGTATGATGCAACCATTACCCATACCAACATGGAAATGGGAGATCATCACCATGGAATTTTCCACTGAAATCCAAAGGAAACAATGCAATTTGGGTTATAGTCGATCATATTACAATGACTGCACACTTCCTTGCAATTTGAGAGGATTTCTCATTGGATCAAATGGCACGGATATACATCAGAGATGTTTTAAGGCTATATGGAGTATTCTAATCGATTTTATCTGATCGAGATCCAAGATTCATGTCAATCTTTATGAAGAGTCTCTAATACATTCTAAATACTGAGCTGAAGATCAGTACAACTTATTATCCTCAAACTGATGGCCAATTTAAACAGAATATCCAAAAACTTGAGGACATGTTGATAGCATGCACCATTGAATTGAAAGGAATATGAGATAAATATATTCTTCAAGTTGAGTTATCTTACAATAAAATTTTCCAATCGAGCATCCAAATGGACCCTTATGAATTCCATTATGGGACGAATTACAGAACACAGACATGTTGGGATGAAGTTGGGGACTGATAACTCCTATGTCTAGAAATGGTCGAAAAAATGGTGGAGAATGTTCAAACCATCTAATAGCACATCAAAGATGATCATATTTGAAAAAAAGAGTTATTTTGATAATTATTGAAATGGCCTAGAGTTTTATGTTAGAGACATGGTATTCCTATGAATATCTCCATGGAAGAAAGTTATAAGATTTTGGAATAAGGTAAAGCAAATTACAAGGTACATCGACCATTTTGAGATCCTTGATCGCATTGGAGCACTGGCCTCTCGACTATTACTACCACCGAACCTATCTCAAGTACGTGATGTATTCAATGTATCACTCTTGAGGATATACATACCTAACCCATAGCATGTACTCAATCCAAAGGCGATACCATTAGTGAATAACCACACCAATAAAGATATGCTGGTGAGGATCATATATTGTAGGTAAAAAGTTCTACAAAATATGAAAGTGGCCCTCGTCAAGGTTTTGTGGATAAAATAATTGTTTAAATATGCAATGTGGGAATCATAGGATGTGATGAAGCAGAGTTACCACATCTTTTTTAGTGTGGGAAATGGTTATTTTATGTGAGAAATTTCTTAAGGGGGGAATATTGTAATGAGCCAATCATTTATTAATGTGAATTAATCTTGATTTAATTAAATGTATTATTATGTAAACTGGTTTTATAAAATATATGCAGTTTCTTTGTATTATTTTTAGGATTTTTAAATACCGTTAGAAATTTTTATCGATGCTAATATAGAAGTTGAATAGTGATCATATAAGTAGTATAAATATAGGCTTATAAAAAATTTAATTTACTTTGATAAATGAATGATGATATCATCCAGTAGAATTTCTCTATAAGAAGCCCATTTATCAGAGATCAAAAAAGAGGTAGCGACACTGGGCTTTGGACATCACCAAGCCCAAAATAATATTAAACACGTGAATATTGAATAGAGATACATAAGGCGAGGTGGATATTAATAGAGAGTAACACCCAAGCGATGTTATCCAAGATTCCTAATGAGTTTTTCACCATCACCCATATTACCCTTAGGTCTTATGGATGTGTTATAAGGGATTATATAACAGGGCCCTATCACTGATTATGTTCATTATCTTTTTATATAATAAATAATATGCATTCATTTTATTTTTATATTCTTTTTAATGGGTTTTATATAAAAATTTGTATTTTTAGTTAATATTTAAATTCAATTTAGAAATCTATTTTTATGAATTAATGGATTTTTGAAATAAATATTATTTTAATATATTATTAATCCTAAATTAATTTATTATTAAATATAAATGACCGTATAATTTTTATTAATACAATTATAATTTTTATTATTGTTTGAAAATTTTTTTTGTTAAAACCAATGAATTTTGGATATATGTCAGATTTTATTTTAAAAGTAAAAAATTTACATATTATAAAATTATTTATATAAAATGAATATTATTTTTGGATTCATGTTGTAAAAATCATCCAAAGGTGAATTTTTCATAATTTTTTTAGACAGTAGAAATTTTGATTAAAAATTAAATACCAAATAAATATATAATGTGTTTTATGACATCATAATTACACAATAGTGATGTAGTAAAATACAATAAAATTAATACTAGTACAATATATGTTTTATGATTAAAATAATGTGATTTTATATTTTTTTGATTAATTTTATTGTTCCTTAGTTGACCCTACAAGAATTATAAAAAAATTTATCTTTTTAAAATGATTTTCATGAGAGTGTGACTCACTTCCACATAAGAAAGCCTACTATTTTTAAATGTTTGTCGATTTGACTTATAATTTAATTTTTTCCACTATAATTTGGAAAAAAGCATGGTCAAAAAACAATTGGATGGTTTGTGGTTTTGATTAGATTAATGTGTATCATGCAAAACATAAATAATAATGAATTCCATTTTCATTCCTATATGGACCAAATAAATATCATATTCCTCTTCACTAAAAACAATTGATGCTCCACAAACCTCTTCAATACTCAATATATAATCCTATAAAATTTCCCCAATCTCCAAATAATTTTCTCTCAAGCCCCTCCCATGCCTTTGGGATTACATTTCCATTTAAGGGGTCCTCACTTTCTTTCCTTCAGTATTTAGGTCCAAGATTACTTATATTATTGTAATATTTTATTTTAAAATTAAAATGTTTGTGTTTTTTTAGAGCCTCCCCTATACTTCCCTCATTTTTTAAATTATGTTATACCCCATACTCTCTCATTAATTCCTCTCATGTACACTCGTTACTATGCCGAAATTCCATAAGGGATTTCTCTATACTTATATACATTCAAGAAAATATTTTAAATTATGCATATAAATTACATTAAATAGGTTGGGATATTATGTTCCATGACCCCTTAATATCCATTTTGTGTATAAATTATATGATACCCCTTTTACTCTCATTAACCCACATTAAAATTTCTATTTGACATCATTATGCTACCTAAGTTACACCAAAATTTCCCATTCCAAAATCATCATGTAAGTGAATACCATACCCATTTCTCTATCAAGGGTTTTAACCTTTATGAAAAAATAATTATTGGTTGGGGACATACAGTAATTTATTCCATATCTCTTATTCATATAATAAATTATGATGTTTAATGAATCAATGCAGTATGATCCATATGGCACACTTATGTATGAAATGAAATGTTTTAAAATGGTGATCCCCGATAGATCTCCAATTCATTAGGTAAAGATTAGTATCTCAGTATGTCAATTGAAATTAGGGATTACCCACAACAATCCAAGTGAAATGGGGGTTTACTCATGCTAATTAAATTGCAATGAGGGTTTACTCATGCACCAAGCGTAATGAGTCCTGGCTCAGGTTAATATCGTTTTTAATGTTGTTTCCACATTTCCATGTTATGATAATCATGCTATATTTTTCTTCATGTGCATGTTACTATTTATCATAAATGATATGTCTATTGCCTAAAATGTACTATATTCTTCATGTTATGCCTTTTTTACTCCATTAATGGGCTTTTCAGCTCACCCTTTTCTTATGCATGTCCTTAGATTATCCCATCAAATGTTATGTACGAAGGAATTTTGTGGTCATGTAAAATGAGTTTTCAATTAAGATGTTGTGTATAATATTCTAAGATGTTATATAATGTTCTTAATTTTCACAAGACACTATAGCTCTCAATCCTCAGAGTTGTCTTATGTTTATGTTTATGTAATTAATCTTGTTTTTGTGTGTAATAAAGAGCAGGGTTGTTATAGAAAATATAATTAATATTTATTAATCCATTTTCAATTTAAAAACACCTAAAAGATGGTTTTTTTTAATAAAACATGAAATATTTTAAGTTGATCGAAAATTAAAATTACAATTATAGAAGCTGAAAAATTTATTGTTTCTGTATACATTACTGTCAAACATTGATTTTCTTCTTTTTATTTAAACATTCTATATAAAACAAGTAAAAGGGATTAATTTTGAAAAAATTTGAAAAAAAACCACAAGAGACATAAGTTTTCCTTTATTAATATTTAATTTTCACATAAAAATATACATAAAATAATTTTAAAAATACATACATGGAGGGAAACGTGTTGAAATATAAATAAATAAGAGAACTATTTTTTTAAAGAAAGTACCTTACCACTTTGGAAACATTTGAATCATAATTTAAATTAAGTAATAACATTAAAAATATTATAAAATATTATTATTATAGATAAATTAATGATATATATTGTCAAAGGGGATGTATATACACCTCATAATAGAATATAGGTCCATAACATTAAAATATGCCTCAATGAATGACAATTGGGATGGAGTCCCTTAAATTGAGTCCAACTTGTCATGTAAATTATTTATCATTAAGAATAAATTTTTTTATTATTATTTAACTAACTAATAGAATTTTTGGGACTAATATTTCATTCATTTCACATGTTACCTTATTATATGAAATTATGAATTCAACTTTTTTTGTCGAATGTTTTGTGGATATTCAATTTATGTATCCAAATTGACATTTGTTGGCTAAACATGGCCAAACTGGTAATTATTGAAACATATCATGAATATTCATCATCAAATAAAAAATATTATGCATAAATTATAATTTTAAATTAAATAATTAAATATGGTTATAAAAAATGAACTATGTTACGACATTGGAGATAGTATGATATATGTCAGCAGGAGTATTATTTCAATTTTTCTGTGATCATTATGAAAATAAGATAATTAATAATTTATCTTTATAAAATAATAATCATATAATAAATAAAATAATATTTATTTAAATATAATTTTACATAATATCCATTTGATTTTGTGATGAAAAAAGAATCACATCACTTCACCGAGGTGGTAGTCCACATGCCCACACAAGTGATGAAATCATTTCTCTATGAATGGAAAACTAAAAGTAAATGATATATATTTTATATTATGAATGATTAATATGTCATTAATATAATAATTATTTCATATATATCATATATATTCATTGTTTTTTTCATTATTACCTTCCATTAAATGAGTTAGTGTAATGAAAATCATAAGGCTTTGCGATCCAGTTTTCCACTATTCACAAAAGAAACGTTATTATCTCCCCATGAAATGGAAATAATTAAGGTATATTTGATATAATAATTATGTTATTATATTTATGTTATAAATATTATATACATAATTCAAATCCATCATCATAAAATTCCATGAGAGGTGATGATGAAAAACAAATCACATAAGTTAGTGAAGCAGTAGTTTACCATACCAAAAAATGATGTTTTTCCCATTTTATGGTATATTGATTGATTTATTATATTAAAAAAATAATAAAATCTATAAATATGTGAGATACATTTTTATTATATCATATTAATTTAATAATATTTTAATTACTTTTTGGGATAAATAAAATATGAACATTTATTAAAGCGTGATAAGTCTTCCTTGGAAAACCTCTATATGTTAGCACAAAATGAAATCATATGAAGAATTTATAATTAAAAAAATTATTATAATATGTGTATATATAATTACGTAATGTATTTTGGTACTTATTTTCTGAAACAAAAGGGTATTATGGTGCGAATAAGATAGTATATTGGGTGGCCTTTTATATGTTATGTGAGTGCAACATTTGTAATTTTTAAAAGAAAATGTGATTCACTTGTTTTATAAATGAAAAAATGATAAAAAAAGGCCATTATTAAGAATGATAAAAATATAAGGATGAAATATGAATTGAAAACATATTTTTTACACGTTTATTTAATTTTAACCCTTATATTATTAGTTTAACCCTTGGCAAATACATTTTTACCTTAACCGTTATAAATTTACTTTCCACGGTTTTCACTATTTTATAAGTCCAAAAATTATGCTTATCATATTATTTAAATTATATTACTACAATTTATATTATTAAATTCATTTTTCAAAATTATATTCACAAAAGGTTTAGATTTTTTGTTAAAATAAAACCAGTAGATGCAATAAAAAGTGAGTTATGAAGATATTTATTTTTCAAGAAAAACAATGATTTTATATTAACTCTAAAAATAATAAAAAAATTATATGAATGTAATTTCATATTTATATATATTTTATTAAAAAATAAAATTTAAATAAATCCTTATTATGGATTAATTTAATTTATCAAAATGGATTAAAATTAGGCATATTAAAACAATTTTAAGAAAAACCCTTTTTAAACAAAAAAAATTATATTCAAATATTCCAAATATAAATGATCAAATGCAAAAAATTATATTAAATATAAACATATGAAACATATGTTACTTGAAATAATTATTCTTTTAAATTACATTATTTATTGACATAATTTCATTTTTACTAAACAAACCGGTATTTCTCACTATTCTTTGACAATTCAATATTTTTTTAAAATACGAAAATATCAACCAATGTTACAATTAATATAATATATTTAAAAACTATTTTCAATTTATCATATGTATATTCAAAAATATATAAAAAATATTTATAAAATTATCTCATAAAAACCAATAAAAATAATTTATGAAGAAAATAATTTTTTTTATCAAATCAACTTTAATAAAAAATAGATTTATTATTTACTACTAATTTATAAATAAATTTAAAGTAAGCAGGAAATTTATATGTAATTTTATATTTTAGTTAATAGTATACATACTGACCAATTTTATGGATATGTTATTATGGTCGTGTTTATAATAATATTTTTTATGGTTCATTTATGTTGGGTTTTGCATGTCTTATACACTGTCGATCGTATATTCATTTTTTAAAGATCGGGATTTCATACATTATAGTTATATAGTATACGATTAATTTTCTAAAAAACTGTAATTATTTTTATTAAACATTAAAAGAGGGAAAAAAATTAAAATTATTCAAGAGGTGATGTTAATTGAAAAAACTAGAGAAGAACTCTAATATTAACTTGATCACTTTACTCCTTATCGACATAGTTTCCTTTGCATATAAGGATTTTTCCATTATTAAAAGAACAATATAATTATAAACTATATAAATTATTTTATATAATAATAATGGGTAGTTATTTATGATAGAAACAAATGGTTTGAGTTGGTTATGACTGGTAGATTATGGATACCTTTATAGGTTATTCGTGTGTAACATTTTCGAAAATATTTACAACCTAAAAAGTATAGTTGTTATTTTAAAAGGAATATTTAAAAAAGTTTAAAATCAGTTATATGAGAGAATAGTTGGTCAGGTAAAACCACATCAATGGTTTTATAGATAGGGATCTCAAATATTTTATTCTTTTAAGATTTAATTTTACCCAGTTTTACGTATTTTTACTCTTACCTAAATAATAAAATTTTTACATAGGTAACTTATTAGTATGGTTGGAGTTGAAATTAACCTCCATATGTAATTAAGAAACTCAAATTATGAATTTCTACTATAATAACTTTAATATTTCTGAAATATTTAATCCTAGAATTATTTTATTTCTTCGATAACATTCATTTTATTCAACACAGTGTTTTACCGAACCCAGATATTATATTAATATTATTATTTAATAATGATCATTATATAATATTTCTTAAATTTGGTTGATTTAATAGGAATAACACATTTAAATTAATATACAAAATTGTTTTATATAATGAAAACATATTGTGAAAAGTAATTAATTCTCTAAATTATTTTTATGTGTTTTGAAATTATTAATTTCCAAAAAAATGTTTTTATTGATTTTTATATATAAATAATATTTTTTCGGAAAGTTATTGCCACTTTCTTCAAAAAATAAACAAAATTTTTTGAATATAAATATATCATTTTTGTGAGTTGATTATAATTTTTTGGAATTATTTTATTTCGATGAATAGTAAGAAATAAAAATTTTAATTAAAAATTTTCTTCTAGATTATGTAAAATACATGCTCTATTTTATTTTAATATGTATTTAAATGTAAAATTCTGTAAAATATAAATTCATCATTCCAAATTATGTCATCTTAATCAATTTCATATTGAGGTTTTATATTAGTCTATTCTATACTTAGAAAAAATATTCTATTTGGGAAACTACTATTTCATCATATCCATAGGATTTATTATAAATTGAAATTTGAAACTTCAATGAGTCGAATTTGGGAAAAATGAATTAATATTTTCAATAATAATAATTAATATTATATAATTTGTTTAGCATTTTTTAGTCAAAATGAATAGTAAAAAATTAAAAATTAATGAATGTGGCTTTGGATAAATTGAGTTTTCTAGAGTAAAAAGATAAGAGGAAAAATGACAATGAAAATATTTCAAATCCAATTATATGTAAATATTTTGAACTTATATAATCTAAGGGTCATGACTGGGCAAATTTTTAGGCATTGTGTCCTAATAAAATCTGTGTACACATTATTTCATTCTAAAATCCTATGTGTGTCATCTACCAATCATATAAAAGGTAACCCATATCCTATTCTCTTTGAATATAATCCCCAAATTTGATTTTATAAAACATACCCAAAAAACGTCTTAAATATCTCATTTCATCCTAGAGTCATTTGTTTTATTAGAAAACTATTTTAGAAGGCTTTATGTATAAATCTGTAGTGGTTTTCTAATGAAATGATAAAACTAGTAATATTATATTTTTATCTTAAATCTAACTCTAACTCCATAAAATTATATTAAGAAATGAATATATAACAACATTAGTATAAAACATATAGTTTTATTTTATTATGTTAATTACATTACCTACATATATCTATTATTCTATCAATTAGGAATCAGCCGATCTAGACTAGGTCTGCCTTGAAATGGAAGAGCAATGTGGTTTTTGCTGTTAGAAAGGGTAGCGGGGGTAAGAAGTCCTCACCAGATATGTTTTCACATGACCAGCTTATAAATCGGATTCTAAGTAATAATTTTTGGAGGCATCCATAGTGGGAATTGACTACTGGAGATGATGAATTCAGCATGGGATGTGGGGATGATTATGGGTATTACGATATGTAACCCTGGGTTGATCTGTGTTGTTTGTCATTTTTGGATCTCTGGACTTTATTTTGGTTTGTTTGTGGGGCACTAGAAACCCTTGAGATGGTTTTTTTAAAATTAAGAAAAAAAATGATTTTCTAGGGAAACGAATCAATCAATCATGTGTACAGAAGAATTCAACATCATCATCCAAAGAAATTTGTTTTCTATCACCACCTCTAACTACAAGAAATAATTATGAATTTAACACATTTATATTATATTTCTAATATAATCTAAATTCAGAAATTATTACATCACATATACCTTCTTAGTTTTCATTCTGTCAGAATATGATAATGGCACTCATGTGTATGGTGGATTAACTCCCCACAATGAAACGTGATTCATTATTCAGATAAAATTTATATTAAAGGAAACACAAGTATAAATAATTAATATATTTGAAATAAAAATTATTTGTTAATTTTAATAAATTTTTTTTATTACATCGATTGAGAAAATGGAAATAGTGTACATGCGTACGTACGACCTACTATCTTCAGGAATGATGTAATTGATTTTCCAACTGTGACAATGATAGATTCCTGATATTACATATATAATGAATATATAATATATTTATATCATTATTTCCATTACATAGATATTATATACATTATCAATGTAGTAGTTCTAGAAATACCAAACTTAAACATTCATGAAAAACAAAAGCAGTTATTACCCATAAATTAATTTTAATAAGGAATTATTAATAAACAGGAAATAAAAGGTCATAAGTGAATAATACATGGAATGAAACATATCATCAGTTTAATATAATATATTTATAGTAAGTTTATATTCATTTTATATGAGATTCTAATGTGCATAAAGGAATTTGAGACTTATAGTAAGGGATTTTCATCTCAATTTTATTAATGTGTGAAACATGACATATACACCTATTATTTATTTTTTGTGGTTTATTTTAAACCCATGAATTTATATTATAATACATATCATTATAATAAGTTTATATATATGTCCATATATGTTTTTCATTCCTAGGGATAATGATTCAAATGATTCCAAAGTGGCCATGGTTCAATTATACAATATCACTCTTTAATGGGTTTATTTATGATATAATTAAAATAATAAGATCCAATAAAATATGTCTCTAGAAGCACATTTATTTAATAAACCGTTATCTATTTTATAATGATATATTTTTTATTTCATTTTTCACTCATAATGGGTTTAAGAGAATAAAATAATATTTTTTTAGAAAAATCATATATATTTCTCTCACCTTTCTAATAGCATTTTAACTGCATATCCTTGTTTTATAACACAATCATGATCACTATATTTTTTAAATATCCCTATAGATATTTCACAATATAATTTCTATCAAAAATTATTTTGTTAATGTTTTTGACAAATTTTAGTTTTAAAATTTTACTTTTTAAGTGGAATGGGTATTTTCCTCAAGAAATGTTGAAAATGATTTTTAATTTTTTTATATAAGATGAAATGAATTTAGGATACTTATTCATTATTGGGGTTATGAAAAAATTATACCTTATTTTTTTGTATATTTTTTATGATAGTGATGAAGAGATGTTTGTAAAATATATTTCATTTCCAGGGGTTAGGGAATGATGAATTTATGAGATGATTATTGGAAACATTTCTTTTTTATTGGTTTAGCGATGATTGAAGGTTTATGAGATCATTTTATATTCATGGGTCATGATATAATTAAGTTTTTATGATCTTATGAAACACCTATGTTTTGTTTCCACTATTTTTAGTGGATACGTTATATCCATGGAAGTAGTAAAATCCTATCCAAGGACAATGGGTACAATATTATAAATGATTATAGTTAAATTATAACCAAGGACATGTGGGTCCTATATATCACTCAAATTAATTAGGTAATGATTTATATCTCCTTATATAAAAGTGAGAAAATGTTTTTGGGATTGATCCAAATTGGGAAATAAGATGATAGGAATGCTCCAAAATGGACCAATAGCTGATGTTCTTGAACAACAATGGGAAATATACCAATGGGGATGATCTACAATGGGAAACAAGTGATGAGACTAGATCCACTATAATTGATGGTTTTGGTAGTTATCCTCTAAAAAATAAATCATTTTTTACCGATTTCGGTGCCACACATTTATAACATGAGTATGTGTCACAACCCTTCCCCTGAGGCCCATGCCGTTACTACCCCAGGCCTGCCTTCCATAGGCCAGGAGATGGCGACTACCACAAAAGGCATAAATCCCTAAAATTGGGAAGGAATTTCCTTTATAAATTATAACACACACAATAGAGTATAAGCTATATGCAAAACACGAAGTAAAACTGCATACAAAAGGAGTGATAAAAAGTAAAGGGGCCAGAAATACAAGCCCAACTATAAAGTACAAGGAAACTGAAGTACACCAGAAGAATAGTGAAACAACTACTTGATCATCCTATGAAAAATCCTACCTAAAGGGTAGGTACAGATCACCTCCACAAAAATCCACATTCGTCCGCCTCCTCCATGTACCATAACACGGTGTGGTCCACCTCTGGGTACAATCTAGTCCTTATCTACTCATCCTCGATCAGCACTGTCCATCGTCTTCAACCAATACAACGAGGTGCGGGCATAGCCTATGCAGGGGTGAGTATAACGATACTAATTAGGGACCCCGAGACCCTCATGGTCACACAAATCCAACAAGGATATAGCATAAAGTATCAAATAAACATATAATCTCACTTAACTACATGCCCATACATATAACTAAATTATCATGTAATTCATCTCAATCATGAGGAAAACACAAAGTTACTGACTCAGCTCAGTGAAGATTTTTATTCAAATTGTCGAAACCATGGCTATGGGAGAACTCCTCCTATGTCCAGTACAATGGGTCTTCCGCGACACCAAGCATGCTTCCCACTAACCTTGGACTGCTGTGGTACTCCTCCTGTCGAGTACCATGGGTTTGTTACGTTACCCAAAGGCACTCCCCACCATAGGTCTTCCACCACAACCAGGCACTCCTTATCATAGCCTGCAGAGGTACTCCTCATGTCAAGTACCACGGGACTTCTACCACAACCAGTAACTCCTCTTCCATGGTCCTACCGACACAACCAGAAGCTCCCCATTGGGCCATCCGAATAACTCTGAGTCGATTGGTCAGTAGTCATCAAGTCTCAAGCAGCTACTAGGTCTCTACACTTTGTCCGTTCACCCTTGGAAGGATCCGCTCTAAAAGCTACTAGTCGATAATCCACCTGTCATGAAGTCCCACGTAGAAGTATCTCAAATTTCTGCCACATCATATAGGTCTCAGCACAATATATGGAACGTCAATCGGGCACCCGGTCTGTGTGTTATTAGCCTTTAGTCCAAGGGGCTTGGTTGGATTCGTGTACTATCCAACCTCAGTGTAACCCAACAATACCAAAACTCTAGTGGGGTATACTCAAAGGTCCTGTCATTCTCTATGACTACCAGCACCTCTGAAAATTCATTAAACGAATGTTCGGTGCCCAAGATATGGCCAATGAAAGTAAGGGGCAGCATTGGGCCTGGGTCTGGTCCAACCCGGTATGGGCTGACCTGGTCTGGGTCGACCTGGTCAGACCTGTTGTGTCTAGCCCGGCCCATTTGGTGGGCCAACCTTTTAGGTTTGGCCTGGCCTGCTGGGCCCCTCCCATTAGGCCGCGAGGTAATTTCAGCCCATTCTCGGGGCTGGTTCGGCACAAAGAGTTGTGAGGGTGTGGCCCAACGCAGCTCGGCCTGGATGGCCCAGCCGAGCCAGTTCGGCCCGGGTGACGCGAGGGGGCCGTGTATAAAGACTCGGCCTTAAAACAGTACATAATAACGAATTAAATGAATAATTCACCTTGAGGATCTTTTCATTATTAGAGTTTTAGATAATTAGGACATAAATATTACATCTCAAAAGATAACAATGTAGAAATTCCTACTTAGTTTCCATTTTTTTCACAAAATACAACCCCTTAAAAAGAAACATGTATAGTTCCATGTTTTAGATAGCATGTCTTTCCTTGATCCCATGGTTGACCAAATTCATATTTAAGTCCTATGGAAAACATTTCAAAAACATGTGATGAGCATAAAAAACTTAGTAAGGGATATAAAAATACATAATGAAAACATCAGTCCTTGTATACATAAGAATCAGTGAAATCATAATTTGCTCATAAAACATAAGAAATTAAACATAACTCATGAAATCATAACATTTATGAATAAATCATAGAAATCATAATACATAAAGGTAACTTGAGGAATTCATAACATTTTAATGTAGGGAGTAACCCTCATGGTTACGTTTGGAATACCCATCACAGTATATTCCCTAAATCTTTTCAAAGAAACCTTAGTGTTTAACTCCTTCGCGTTACCCAATGCATTGGAGATCTATATCGGGATCACCACCCATAGTTTATCAAGGAACCACCCATCTTCATAAACAATGCCCAAAAACCATAACACAATCTTATCACATAAAACATGCATAAATGAAACATTACATTTCCATATTTTAATAACAAGATATCAATAAAAACATTGATATAATAAAAAAAATTCAAAAAAAATTTCAATACAAAAATAAAAGGAAATTAAAACATGGTATTTATTTTTCATTTAAAAAAAGTAATGGCTTGTATAAGAAGACGAAACTCAAATAATGTTCACAGTGGCAGAGATGTCATTGTCGCCGCAAACGTCCGACAAAAACATTCCCTTTTTTCATTTAGTAAATCAATTCATATAAAAAGATTCCTTTTGAAGAAAAATTAAAATTCAAAGGGGTTTCTACACTATATAAAAGAATGTTGTGTATAAAAAAAATATTCCTCTATGAAAGTACATTCATACGAAGTCCCTCACAAAGTCAGTATCCTTAGATTAAGGGTAAATCAATTACATAATTAAGTGTGACAAATAAAAATACACAGAATATAAGAGGATATTAAGAGTAAAACAATTAGAGTTCATCCAATAATATTCATAGTATGACATAATCAAGAAGAAGATCTTTAACCTAATAAATTTAAATTATGTTAAGAAGTTACCTTAAAGAAATTCGACAGCCTAACGACATCACTTTATAAGTTAGAAAATGAGTCGATGAGAGAGAAAATGGTATCTCATCACTTGGACATAAAATTTATATCAATAAGGATATATATGAACATATACCAACATAATAATATGTAAATTAGAAGACATAACAAAAGAAGTCTTTTAAAAAGAGGAGGGTGAAAGGTCCCCTTAACAAATTGGGTAACTTCTGAAACGTACACCACATGAAAGAAGGGTTATAAAATGAAGATGTAAATACCCATAAATTGAATTATATCACACAAAGAATACAATCATGGACAAACATACACCACAAAAAAGTAAATATTAGCAAATGAAGCATTAATCTCACGGGAACAAAAAGTGAGATAAAAACCCTTTACCTCGTGGTAATCAATCGAGTCGTATGACCAAATGATAATAATAACCAAATGAATCACCGAATACCATGAATATCCTGATAGTATATATATATATATATATATATATATCAAAAGGCAGTACACAATACACCACATGAAATAAATAATTGGCGAACAATAGAAATCTCATAGAATTAAAAATGAGATATGAAATCCCTTATGAAAATTCTGCAGCCTAACGGCCCCACATAAAAATTCCAAAAATGGATTGATGAGATCAAATAGATCCTCTCATAATATAAAAATAAAAATTACAGTAAGTGGAATATAAAGGAACATCCCCCAACATAATAAAAATGATCTTAAAAGGAATGACATAAAAGAGAGTACTTAAAAAGAAAGAGAGAGGTACGATCCCTTACCTCAAGTCTGACTTGTCTTGTTTGTTTCTTTATATTTCTAAATAATAAAATTTCGTAAATTTATAATTGCTAATGTAAATCCTTTAATTTTTATTATTCAATTCATATCACACATTATAATTTTGTAATAATTAGTTAATTATGTTAGTTTATATCAGAGGTTTTTGTCGATGTTCAGTACATGAGTCTGAAATGAAGTTGTTGGATAAGAATTGTCCATGTAAATATAAGTACATCATATCCATAATATTGTTAATGATTTAAATATCATAGATTCCAAGTATATATTCATTATATACTATTCCATAATATTTGAAGATAAAAATGAAATGCACCATTCATGGAGACGGTACGCCGTACGTACGCATGAACGCTACTTTCATTTATTTGTCATATTAATGGAATCAAAACTAAATGAGAGATATATATTATAATTCCAAAATTATATTCATCTTTTAGATGTAATATATATCATATATATCCATTTTCTATATGTACTTATAATATTACATAACATTTGGAGATAAGAAATGAAATGCAATGTTCATGGAGACGGTAAGCCGTACGTACGCATAAACGCTACTTTCATTTCTATTTCATACATTAATTGACTGAAAATAATATAATAAATACATATATTATAATTATATTATAATATATAATATAATATCTTTAAATCCATCCTTTATATATCCCACATATGGCATTAACGATTCAAATCACTTTGATGTGGCGGTAGTCCGCACATCCTAAAATGTAATTATCGCGTTTAACCATTATAAACACCATAAAGGTATTGCATAAAATAAAAATACAGAAGAATAAGGAAAACATAAACATAATATATATCATATATAAATATAGAGACATTTTAATGTCCACCATGAGAGGTGTTAAAATAAGATTTATCAATCAATGTCTCGTGAGGCAATAATTCGTTACCCATAGAATCAGTATGTTATTAACCATTAGATGGAGGTGTGTGTATTTTTAGCACGAATAATTCACATAAAAACATCCTAGTATATTTAATATACTGGTTTTGTTACAAAATAAAAGAATAAAAATAGGATAGTGGGTTGGAGAAGCAAAATAAACCAAAACAACATAAGAGAAGACATTACCTTTAAATAGGGTAACTCTCCTTGGTTTGAACAAAAAGGATTTATTGAAGAGCTCTCTGCCAAAGGTAATGATTCTAAGAAGAATATACGGATTTGTAGAGGATAAATGAGCAGAGTTTGGTCGAGCCAACGGCTTGAGAGGTGTGTGTAAGGGGGTAGAGGTGGGGGCCTTTTATAAGAGGGAGGAGGGGCACTATTGGAATGTCTTGAAAAGTTACTTTATTATAAAATGATTTTAAGATATTAAAGGTCCAAAAATTATATATTTCTAGGATAAGGTGATAAGGGTTTTAAATACACAAATACAATAGATTTTATATAAATTTATGTCTTATATTTTACCATAACTTTTCATTTTATTTAAATTGTTAATTAATGAGGTCATCACTGCGTCGTCACGATGTCATAATTAATCTTATTTATTAATTGTGAAAAAAATTTAAAACAATTTCCATCATGTAGGAAATATTTTTACCATTCCAATGACTATTTATAGTTTATTATATCATTGATTTATAAAAAATTAAAATTGTTTTACTTAGGTGTTACATACTTTGGTTACATATTCCTTTCATTAAAAAAATGATAAAACGTCACTATCTCACTAAAATGATTCCATGGGGACCCAAGGATGGAACAAGGCATCCCATTGTCAGCCATGACACGACCAATAGAATTAGGACACATGTTGTGGTCACCTTATATTTTTATGATATTATTTTATTATCCTTAACTACCTGATTATTAATTACACACGATAATAAAAGATAATTACCGTCGTTACTATTCATAATTTCCAAAAACAAAAGAGTATTAATTACATAATTTGGACCTTATTATTAAAAATATGGAATCCATTTTATCAAATTCCAAACGCAGAAATTGCAGTAATTAATTTAAAATAATTCTTGTTGTTAAAACCAAAGATGGGTTTTTAAGAAGTAAAATCTATCAAAAGATTGATTGATATTTACATCCAATTTAAAAGTGAAATTACATCAAATGACCAAAATTGTATTAAATGATAAAAATATAATTAAATTACACATTAAAACGCATTAAAATTACAATCTAACTATATAAATAAATTGGATGAAAAGGCTATTTTGAATTAAAATGCAGTATTTTTCACTATTCATACAAAATGAACATTTGTCAAAAAAATACCAAAAAATCACCCTAAGCTATATGTGATATTCCAAATTAAAAAATGATATTAATTTTATCAAACTCAAAACATAGAAGTTGCATTAATTAATTTTATAATCAATTCCCGCTGTCAAAACATATAGCATGTTTTTAAGAAATAATGTCCATTAAAAGATTGACACTTGTTTATGTCCAATTTCAAACTGAAATTAACTCAAATGACCACCAATTGATTAAATGGTAAAAATATTTTTTAATTAATCATTAAAACCAATTAAAAAGTAAATATAACAATATAAATAAATTATACTAAAAGAAGGTTTTGAATTAAAATACAACATTTTCACAATTCGTTAAAAAAATTTACTTTATCGGAAAAATAACAAAAAATTACACAAAGTAAGTTTTGGTGACTTGATTATAAAGAAGGATTTTATTTTTTCAAATATAACATATAAAATTTTCAAATAGTGGATTTAAAAAGGGGTCACCATCAAAAGGCAGTTAATCGACCTTTTAAAGAATATTAGATTATTTACGCTTAAAATTGGATTCATTTGCATTTTAATCCTATAAAATTTATTGGATAAAAACCAAAATATTTGAAAAACATATATAATCATTTTTTAGTAACATCTGTTCATTCCCTCCATTACAATGGCTAGGAATTAACAGCCATTTAAAATAATATTATTATAGTATTAGTGTGCAACGTAAGATTTCAATGAAACTCATTGTTGCGTGTTGGGCACGCCATCGAACATAGCATCCCCTTTAAAGTGATATTGATATTTTATTCACAAATATTAATAAAAATGAAAATGTCATATTCTTTATTTACCTAGGATTTTACATCCTTCCCCCCTTTTGGGAATTGCGTCCTCACAATTTTAAAATTAGGCTCATAAACTTCATTGAAAGTCGCACATCGGAACAAGAGTCAGTAAAACTGTCACTTTAAAATAAAGAAAGACAAGTACAAAGGTCAACCAATTTTACCCATACAAGGATTCTCTGTAGGAAAACATGAACACAGAAGAGATTAAAAAGGGTCATGCTCTGATGGAGAGTGATAGAAAACAAGATTAGGAGAAAGTTAACCCCAAAATAATTACAAACATGTGATGGGTTAAACGGTATTTGAATCCCCAATAGGAATAGTTAATAGACAACATTTCAGTTTTAAGTTACTTTTCATTGAGGAATTTATTTTTGATCTTAACTAAATCACAAGGAAACATACCTACTTATCATGTAGACTATCATCTCTTACTATATTTCTTACCCAAACTCATTTTTTTCCAAAATACGAGTATTTAGGATGACTAATTCACATTAAAAGCGCTATAATCATCTTCTAGAGAATCACCTAATCCAAAAAAGAGAACTATATATTTCTCATGTCCATAGACCAAAACCAAAACCAACAATTGTTAGTACATGATCAAATAATACCCAAAAAGGATAATCCGTTATAAAAATATAATCAATTCATAATCTCCATAATTTGTCCAACAAAACCCAAAGTTCAACGAAGACCATTCGATAAAAAAATGTCCACAAAATTCATCAATGTAAACCAAACTAAGATTGAAACCCCAAACATTGAAGGATTTAATCACACAATCTTCCAAGGGAAATATTAACATTTATCTCCAAATAACATCAGTTGCTCTTAAAGTCTCATTTTGAAAAGTAATTAACCAAATCATATATCCTCAATGATAGGTCAATAATTTCCTAGATAACCCAAAATCAACTTATTATTGATTAATAAAATTATATAACTAAAAATAATTTGTCATACTAACCAGGGACTTCACATAGTCAAGTGGTAGACGATCAATACCAGTCGCACTTTGGTTGTGGGTTCGATTCCCACAACTTTGTCTGACACGATGGGTTGTCACACGGTCTGTAAGTAGTCCTTTTCCCAAAACTATAATATTCTTAAAACATTCTGAAAAAGAGATGAAATCATCTAAAATAACCATAACATAATTTATCCTCAAGTTTATCTCATTCCTTTCATTTTCCATCATAACAGATAGTAACGCATAATTACCTCAAAAGAAAGGATCATATAAACCCTAATGGATACCTTTATAATTATTACCTGAACTTCCACATAGAGTTTGTTATATTGTAAATGATGCATTATAGAACATTCCAAGGTTCAAGTGTTTAATCATGACTCCTGATATTTGGTTTAGAAAAACCACAAGAGTTTTCATTGCACTCCCATATCATTCAGTTGTTCTTTCAAAAAACCGTCACAGTTTTCTTCAAATCCTCTGTTACTTTGGTGTTTGCTAGATCCAACCATTTACAAAAACCAAGAAGGTCAGTGTGAGTATATAATTAGAATCATCATATTATACTATGATATAATTATTCATGTTATCTTAAACTCGTTCACTTTATCTAAAACTATGACCCTTTATGATGTCCTAACCATTATTGTAATGTCACTTATGCTTAAAGAATACCCTAACCTCTAAAGTTATCTATACCGACCTTTGATACCAACTATAAGGAACCAGCCTTAAAAAATTTCATAATAATGAATTAAATGAATAATTCACATTGAGGATCTGTTTAGGCTTAGAGTTTTAGAGAATTAAGAGATAACAATTACATCTCAAAAGATTACAAAGTAGACACTCCTATTCAGTTTCCATTTTTTTCACAAAAAAACAAACACTTAAAAAGAAACTTGTGTAGTTCCATGATTTAGATAGCATGTCTTTCCATGATCCCATCCTTGACACAATTCATCTTTACGTCATGTGGAAAGCATTTCAAAAACATGGGATGATCATCAAAAGCTCTGTAAGGAATATAAAAATATGGAATTAAGACATTACTCTATGTATACATAAGAATCAATGAAATCATACTTTAATCATAAAACATAAGCACTTATACATACCTCTTGAAATCATAAGATTGAAGAATAAATCATAGAAATCATAAGACATAAAGGTGACTTGAGTCATTCATAACATTATTAAGTAGTGAGTAACTCTCATGGTTACGTTTAGAATACCCATCATAGTATATTTCCTAAATCTATTTGGAGAAACCTTAGTGTTTAAATCCATCGTGTTACCCAATTCATTAGAGAGATACATAGGGCTAACCGCCCTTAGTTTCTAATGGAACCACTCGTCTTCATAAACAATGCCCAAGAACCATAACCTAATCTTATCATATAAAACATGCATAAAAAAACATAACATTTCCACATTTCAATCAAAAGATATCAATACAAAACATTGATATAACCAAAAAATTATCAAAACCATTTTAAATACCAAAATAAAAGAAAAGTAAAACATGGTATTTGTTTTCCATTTAAAAAAATGTTATGGCCTATAGAGGAAACCGAAACTCAAATATTGGTCATGGCGGAGGAAAAGTCATTGTCGCCACATACGTAAGACAAAAACATTCACTTTTATCATTTGGTAAAATGCATCGTATAAACATATTCCTTTCGAATAAAAGTAAAATTCAAAGGGGTTTATACACCGTATAAAATAAATATGTGTATCAAAACAAAATATTCCTCAATGAAAGGAGATTGAGACGAAGTCCCTTACAAAGTCAGTATCCTTAGATTAAGGATAAATCAATCACATAATTATGTATGACAAATATAAATACAGACAATATAAGATTATATTAAGTGTAAACAATCAGAGGTCGTCCACACGTATTCATAGTACAACATAATCAATAATAAGAGGTTTAACCCAAAGAATTGAAATTAGGTTAATAAGTTCCCCTACAAAAATTTGACAACCTAACGACGTCAGTTAAAAATTCATAAAATGAGTTGACGAGAGAGAAAATGGTATCTCATCACTTGGACATAAAATTTACATCAATAAGGATCTATAAAAACATATCCCAACATAATAATTTTTAAATTAAATGTCATAACAATAGAATTATTTTAAAAAGAGGATGGTGAAATTTCCCCTTACTGAATTTGATAACTTCCGAAACGTACACCCCATGAAAGAAGGGTCATACAATGAAGATGTAAATACCGATAAATTAAATTATATTACAAAAAGAGTACAATCATGGTTAGAACATACACCACACAAAAGTAAATAGTTGCAAATGTAGCATGAATCTCATGGGAACACAATGTGAGATAAAAACTCCTTACCTCGTGGTAATCAATCGAGTCGTATGACCAAAAGATAATATGAACCAAATGAATCATAGAATAACATGAATATAATGATTATTAAATATACATCAAAAGGTAGTACACAATACACCACATGCAATAAATAAGTTCTGAACAATATAAATCTCACGGAATTAAAAGTGAGATAAGAAATCCCTTACAAAAATTCGGCAGCCTAACGACGCCACATAAAAATTCCAAAAATGGATCAATGTGATCAAATAGGGTCTCTAATCACATGAACATAAAAACTACAGTAATTTTAATATGAAATAACATCCCCCAACATAATAAAAGAGAGGTTAAAAGGAATGACATAAAAGAGAGTACGTAAAAATAAAGAGAGAGGTAGGATCCCTTAACTCAAGTTCTACTTGTCTTTTTTGTTTCATTATATTCTTGAATAATAAACATTGGTCAATTTGTAATTGCTTAAAAAACTCCTTTAAAGTTTATTATTCAATTCATAATACATATTATAATGTTATAATAATTAGTTAATTATGTGAGTTTATATCAGACATTTTTTTCGATGTTCGGTACATGAGTCAAAAATGAACTTGTTTGAAAAGAATTGTCCATGTAGTTATAAGTACATCATCTGCAGAACAGTATTAATGATTTAAATATCAAATATTTATATTATATATTCATTTTATACTATACCATAACATTTAGAGATAAAAATGAAATGCACTATTCATGGAGACAGTAGGTCGTACGTACGCATGAACGCTACTTCCATTTATTTGTCATATTAATGGAATTAAAACTAAATGTGATATATATATATTATAATTCAAGAATTATATTCATCATTTAGATATAATATATATAATATATATCCATTTTATATATGTACTTATAATATTACATGACACTTGGAGATAAGAAATGAAATACACCGTTCATGGAGAGGGTAAGCCGTACAGACGCATGAAGGCTACTTTCATTTCTATTTCATACAATAATGGAATTTAAACAATATGATACATAGTTACATTATAATTACAGTATAATATTTTATATAATATAATTAAATCTATCCTTTATACATCCCACATATGGCATTGACGATAAAATCACTTTGAGGTGGCGGTAGACCGCACTTCCTAAAATGAAATGTTCTCGTTTACCCATTATGGGAACCATAAAGGTATCGAATAAAATAAAAATACCAAAGAATAAGTAAAAAATAAACATAATATATATCATATATAAATACAGTTACATATTAATGGCCACCATGAGAGGTGTTAAAAGAATATTGAACAATCATCGTCTCGTGAGGCAATAATTCGCCACCCACAGAAATAGTATGTTCTTAATAATTAGATAGAGGTGACTGTATGTGTACGTCAAATACTTCTCATTAAAACATCCCAGTATATTGATTATAATATTTTTGTAACAAAATAAAGGAATAAAATGAGTTTATGGGGATAGAGAAGCAAAATAAAACTGAAGAACCTAAGAGAAGACATTACATTTAAATAATGTAACTCCCTTTGGTTTGAACCAAAACGATTTCTTGAAGAGATTTATACCTAATTTAAGGCTTTTAGAATTAATATAGGAATTTTTAGAGGGTAAATGAGTAGATTTGGGTCGATCCAAAGTCTTTAGAGGTGTGTGTAAGCGGGTAGAGGTGGGGGCCTTTTATAAAAGGGAGGAGGGGCACTCTTGGAACGTCTTGAAAAGATACTTTATTATAAAATGATTTTAGGATATTAAAGGTCCCAAAAATATATATTTATATGATAAGGTGATAAAGGTTCGAAATACACCCATCTAATAGGTTTTATACATGTTTAAGTCTTAGAATGTACCTTATAATTTCATTTTATTTAAATCATTCATTAAAGAGTTACTCACTACATCATCACGACGTCATAAATAAATTTATTTATTTCATTTTTAAAAATTATAAAAAAAATTTATAATGTAGGAAATCATATTATATTTACAATGAATATATATAGTCTAATTTAAAATTTATGTAGACAAAATTAAAATTGTTTTACATAGGTGTTACATACTTTGGTTACATTTTCCTTTCTTTAAAAAAATGATAGAAGGTCACTATCTCACTAAAGTGATTCCATGGGGTACCAAGAATGGAACAAGGCATCCCATGGTCTTCCATGACACCACCAACAGAATTAGGAAACATGTTGTGATAATCTTATATTTTTATGATATTATTTTATTACCCTTAACTACACGATTACTAATTAAACACGATAATTAAAGATAATTACCGTCGTTACTATTCATAATGTCCACAAACAAAAGAGTATTAATTAAATAATTTGGACCTTCTGATTCAAAATATGGAATAAATTTTATCAAATTCCAAACATAGAAATTTCAGTAATTAATTAAATATATTTCTCGTTGTCAAAACCAAAGACAGGTTTTTAGGAAGTAAAATCTATCAAAAGATTGATTGGTTTTACATCCAATATAAATATGAAATTACATCCAATGACCAAAATTGTATTAAATGATAAAACACTAATTAAATTACACATTGAAACCAATTAAAATGACAATATATCTATATAAATAAATTGGATGAAAAGGCAATTTTGAATTAAAATGCAGTATTTTTCACTATTCATTGAAAATGAACATTTGTCAGAAAAATACCAAATATTCACCCTAAGCTATATTTGATATTAAAAATTAAAAATGATATCAATTTTACCAAATTCACAACATAGAAGTTTCATTAATTAATTTTATAATCAATTGTCGTTGTCAAAACAAATAACGTGTTTTTAAGAAACAATATCTATTAAAAGATTGACAGTTGTTTATGTCCAATTTCAAAGTGAAATTATTTCAAATGACCACTAATGGATTAAATGGAAAAAATATAATTTAATTTAACTTTAAAACCAATTTAGAAGATAATATGACCATATAAATAAATTAGACTGAAAGGAGGGTTTGAATTAAAATACAGCATTTTCACTATTCATTAAAAAATGAACTTTATCGGAAAATTAACAAAAATTTACACAAAGTAAGTTTTGATGTCTTGATTATAAAGAAGTATTTCATTTTGTCGAATATAACATATAAAATTGTCAAAAAATTGTATTTAAAAAAGGTTCGCCATCAAAAGGTGGTTAATCGACCTTTTAATGAATATTTGATTATTTACGCTTAAAATTGGATTCATTCGCATTTTAAGCATATAAAATTTATTGGATAAAATTAAAAATACTTGAAAAACATATATAATAATTTTGTATTTATTTCTTTTCATTCTCGCCATTACAATGTCTAGGCATTAACTACCATTTAAAATAATATTATTATATTATTAGTGTGCAACGTAAGATTTCAAAGAAACTCGTGGTTGCGTGTTGGGTACGCCAACGAACATAGAATCCCCTTTAAATTAATATTTATATTTTATTCACAAATATTAATAAAAATGAAAATGTCATATTCTTTATTTACCTGGGATGTTACATCCTTCCCCCCTTTTGAGAATTGCGTCCTCGTAATTTTAAAATTGGGCTCGGAAAGTTCATTGAAAGTCCCACATCAGAACAAGAGTCAGTAATACTGTCACTTTAAAATAATGAAATAGATGTACAAAGGTCACATGAGTTAACCCATGCATGTATTATATGTAGGAAAACATGGACATGGAAGAGAAAACAAAGGTTCATGTTCTGATGGAGAGTGATAGAAAATATGAATAGGAGAAAGTTAACCCCAAAAAAATTACAAACTTGTGATGGGTTAAACGGTATTTGATTCCCCAAAAGGAAAAGTTAACAGAAAAAATTTTAGTTTTATGTTACATTTCATTGAGGAATTTATTTACGAGCATAACTTAATCATAAAGAAATATACTTACTTGTTGTAAGGACTTTTATCTCATACTAGATTTCATACACATAGTCAATTTTTTCTCTAAAATACGATTATTTAGGATGACTTGTTCACATTAAGAGCTCTATAATCAACATCTAGAGAATCACCTAATCCACAAAAGAGAACTATATATTTACCATTTCCTTAGACCAAAACCAAAAACAAAAATTGTTAGTATGAGATAAGATAATACACAAAAAAGATAATCCTTTATAAAAATAAAATCTATTCTTAATCTCCATAATTATTCCAACAAAACCCAATGTTCAATGAAGACCATTCGAAAAAAAAATTGTCCATAAAATTATTCAAAATAAAATAAACTATGATTGAAACCCAAATCTTTGAAGGATTTAATCACATTGTCTTCCAAGGTAAATATTAACATTTATCTGCAAATAACATCAGTTGATCTTAAAGTCTCATATTAAAAAGTAATTACCCTAATCATATATCCTCCATGATAGGTCAATAATTTTCTAGATAACCCAAAATCAACTTATTCTTGATTTATATAATTATATAACTAAAAATAATTTTTCATACTAACTAGGGACTTCACGTAGTGCAGTGGTAGGCGATAAATACCAGTTGCACTTTGGTTGTGGGTTTGATTCCCATAGCTTTGTTCGACGCGATGGGTTGTCACATGGTCTGTGTGTTGTCCTTTTTCCAAAACTATATAATTCTTAAAAAATTCCCAAAAAGAGATAAAATCATCAAAAATAACCATAGAATAATTTAACCTCAATTTTATATCATACATTTCATTTCCCATCATAACATATAGTAACCCATAATTACCTCAAAACTAAGGATCATATAAACCCTAATGGTAACCTTAATAATTATTACCTAAAATTCCACATAGAGTTGGTTATCTTGTACATGATTCATTATAGAACTCACCAAGGGTCAAGTGGTTAATCATGACTCCTGGTATTTGTATGATAAAAACCACAGGAGTTCTCATTGCAGCTCCCATATCATTCAGTTGTTCTTTGAGAAAACCGTCACAGTTTTCTTCACATCCACTATTACTTTGGTGCCTGCTAGATCCATCCCTTTACTAAAATCAAAATGGTAAGTGTCATTATATCATTAGAATCATCATATAATACTAATATATAATTATTCATGTTATCTTAAACTCATTCACTTTATCTAAAACTACGACCCTTTCTAAAATCCTAACCATTATGGTAATGTCACTTATGCTTTTAGAATACCCGAACCTCTAAAGTTATCTAAACCAAATATTGATACCTACTATAAGGACCCGTCCATAACACATTACATAATAATGAATTAAATTAATAATTCAAATTGAGGAATTTTTCAGGTTTTGGAGTTTTAGATAATTTGGACATAACAATTACATCTCAAAAGACTAGAAAGTAGACACTCCTACTCAGTTTTCATTTTTTCAAACAAAAACAAACTCTTAAAAAGAAACATGTATAGTTACATGTTTTAGATAGCATGTCATTACTTGATCCCATACTTGACCAAATTCATCTTTAAGTACTGTGGAAAACATCTCAAAAAAATGGGATGAGCATAAAAAGATCAGTAAGGGATATAAAAATATGGAATGAAAACATTAGTCAATGTATACCTAAGAATCAATGAAATCATACATTACTCATAAAACATAAGAACTTAAAAATACCACTTAAAATCATAAGATTTATGAATAAATCATAGAAATCATAAGACATAAAGGTAACTTGAGGCATTCATAACATTCTTACATACGGAGTAAATTTCATGGTTACGTTTGGAATACCCATCATAATATATTCCCTAAATCACTTCGGAGAATCCTTAGTGTTTAACTCCATTGCATTACCCAATGAATTATAGAGCTATATCAGGCTCAACTGCCCTTAGTTTATCACGGAACCACCCGTATTCATAAAAAATTCTCAAGAACCATACCATAATCTTATCACATAAAACATTCATAAAGGAAACATAACATTTCCACATTTCAATCAAAAGATATCAATACAACACATTGATATAATCAAAACATTATCAAAACTATTTTCAATAATAAAATAAATGAAAAGTAAAAAATGGTATTTATTTTAATTTTAAAATTAGTTATGGCTTGTAGAGGAAGCCGAAACTCAAATAAAGGTCACAGTGGCAGAGAGGGCGTTGTCACCGCATACGTAAGACAAAACATTCCCTTTTGTAATTTAGTAAAATGATTCATATAAAAGGATTCCTATTGAATAAAAGTAAATGTCAAAGGGTTATATATACCTTATAAAAAAAGTTGTGTATAAAACAATATGTTCCTCAATAAAAGGAGATTGAGACGAAGTCCCTTACAAAGTCAGTATCCTTTGATTAAGGATAAATCAATTACATAATTATGTGTGAAAAATATAAATACACAAAATATAAGAGAATATTAAGTTTAAAACTATCATAGGTCATCTATACATATTCATAGTACGACATAATCAAGAATAAGAGGTTTAACCAAAATAATTGAAATTAGCATAAGATGTTCCCTTACAGAAATTCGACAGCCTAACTATGTCAATTTAAAATTTAAAAAATGTGTCGATATGAGAGAAAATGGTATCTCATCACTTGGACATAAAATTCAAATAAATAAGGATATATAAGAACATATCCCAACAAAATAATATGTAAATTAAAAGACATAAAAAAATAAGTATTTTAAAAAAGAGGAGGGTGAAAGGTCCCCTTACCGAATTGGGTAACTTCCGAAATGTACACCCCAAGAAAGAAGGGTCATACAATGAAGATGTAAATACCCATAAATTATATTATATTAAAAAAAGAATAATATCATTGGCAGAACATACACCACACAAAAAGAAATAGTTTCAAATATAGTATGAATCTCATGGGAACAAAAATTGAGATAAAAATTCCTTACATCATGGTAATCAATCGAGTCATATGACCAAAAGATAATAAGAACCAAATGAATCACAGAATACCATGAATAGAATGATAATATAAACATATATCAATATGAATTACAAAATAAACCAAATTCAATAAAAATATGGTGAATAATAGAAATCATACTGAATTAAAAGTGAGATAATAAATCCCTTACAAAAATCCGGCAGCCTAACGGCGCCACTTAAAAATTAAAAAAAATGGATTGATGAGATCAAATAGGGTCCCTCATCATATGAACATAAAAATTACAGTAATAGTAATATAAAATAACATCCCCCAACATAATATTGATGAGCTAAAAGTGATTGACATAAAAGAGTGTACTTAAAAAGAAAGAGAGAGGTAGGATCCCTTACCTCAAGTCCGACTTGTCCTATTCATTTCATTATATTCCGGAATAATAATCATTGGTAAATTTATAATTTCCTAAGTTCCTCATTTAAAGTTTATTATTCAATTCTTATCACATATTATAATTTTATAATAATTAGTTAATTATTTGAGTTTATATCAGACATTTTGATGATGTTCGGTACATGAGTCGAAAATGAACATGTTTGAAAAGAAATGTCCATGTAGTTATAAGTAAATTATCTCCATAATAGTATTAAAAATTTTAATATCATATATTTCTAGTATATATTCATTTTATAATATTCCATAACATTTGGAGATAAAAATTAAATGCACCGTTCATGGAGATGGTAGGCCATATGTACACATGAATGCTACTTTCATTTATTTTTCATATTAATCGAATTAAAACTAAATGAGAAAGAGATATATATATATTATAAATAAAGAATTATATTCATCATTTATATATAATATATATCATATATATCCATTTTATATATGTACCTATAATAGTACATAACATTTGGAGATAATAAATGAAATGCACCGTTCATGGAGATCGTAAGCCGTACGTACGCATGAACACAACTTTAATTTCTATTTCATATATTAATGGAATGAAAACAATATGATAAATAAGTATATTATGATTACAGAATAATATCATATATAATATTATTAAATCCATCTTTTATACATCCCACATATGGAATTAATGATTCAAATCACTTTGAGGTGGCGGTAGTCCGCACTTCCTAAAATGAAATTATCACGTTTGCCCATTATGGAAACCATGAATGTATGGCCTAAAATTAAAATAATGAATCATAAGGAAAAAATAAACATAATATATATCATATATAAATGTAGTTACATATTTATGGCCACCATGAGAGGTATTAAAAAAAGATTTAACAATCATCGTCTCATGAGGCAATAATACGCCACCCCCAGAAATAGTATGTTCTTAACCATTAGATGGAAGTGTGTTTGTGTAGATCGAATAATTCTCATAAAAAAATCCTAGTATATTGAAGATACTAGTGTTGTTACAAAATAATGGAATAAAAAGAGTTTACGGGGTAGGAGAAGCAAAATTAATCAAAATAACATGAGAGAAGATATTACCTTTAAATCGCGTAACTCCCTTTGGTTTGAAACAAAAATATTTCTTGAAAAGATTTCTACGTAAGTTAAGGATTCTAGGATGAATAAAGGTATGTGGATAGGTAAAATGAGAAGATTTTGGTCGAGCTAAAGGCTTGAGAGGTGTTTGTAAGTGGATTGAGGTGGGGGCCTTTTATAAGAGGGAGGAGGGGCGTTCTTGGAAAGTCTTGAAAAGTTACTTTATTATATAATTATTTTCAGATATTAAAGATCCAAAAATTATATAGTTCTTGGATAAGGTGATAAGGGTTTGAAATAAACCCATCCAATAGTTTTTATACAAGTATATGTATTAGATTTTACCTTATCTTTTCTTTTTATTTAAATCGTTCATTAATGAGGTAATCACTCCATCATCACGGCGTCATAAAAAAATTTATTTAAATAATGATTAAAAATTATAAAAAAATTTCACCATGTAGGAAATAGTTTTTTCTTTCCAATGACTATTTATAGTCTAAATGATAATTTATGTAGACAAAATTAATTTTTTTTTACTTAGGTGGTACATACTTTGGGAACATTTTCCTTTCGTTAAAAAAATGATAAAAGGTCACTATCTCAATAAAGTGATTAAATGGGGTCCCATGGTTGGAACAAGGAATCCCATAGTTTTCCATGACACCACAAATATCATTAGGGAAAATGTTGGGGTCATCTTATATTTTTATGATATTATTTTATTACCCTTAACTACCCGATTAATAATTAAACACGATAATTAAAGATAATTACCATGGTTACTATTCATAATGTCAAAATAAAGTGTTAATTAAATAATTTGTACCTTATGATTCCAAATATGGAATCCATTTTATCAAATTTGAACCACATAAATTGCAGTAATTAATTTAAAATAATTCTCGTTGTCAAAACCAAAGATGGGTTTTTAAGAAGTAAAATCTATCAAAAGATTTATTGTTTTTTATATCCAATTTAAAAGTGAAATTACATCCAATGAAGAAAATTGTATTAAATTATAAAATAATAATCAAATTACACATTAAAACCAATTAAAATGACAATATAACTATATAAATAAATTGGATGAAAATGTAGTTTTGAATTAAAATGTAGTATTTTCACTATTCATTAAAAATGAACATTTGTCAAAAAAAATACCAAAAAATCACCCTAAGATATATTTGATATTCCAAATTCATAAATTATATAAATTTTACCAAATTAAAAACATTTAAGTTTCACTAATTAATTTTATAATCAATTCCTGCTGTCAAAACAAATAGCCTGTTTTAAAGAAACAATATCTATTAAAATATTTACACTTGTTTATGTCCAATTTCAAAGTGAAATTAATTAAAATGACCAAAAATATATTAAATGTCAAAAATTTACATTAATTACACTTTAAAACTAATTAAAAAGATAATCTGACCATATACATAAATTATACTAGAAGGAGGTTTTGAATTAAAATACAACATTTTCACTATTCTTTAAAAAATGGACTTTATCGGAAAAATAACAAAAATTTAGACAAAGTAAGTTTTGATGTATTGATTCTAAAGATGAATTTTATTTTGTCAAATATAATATATAAAATTTTCAAAAGGAGATTTAAAAAGTGTTCACTATCAAAAGGCTGTTAATCGGCCTTTTAAAGAATATTAGATTATATACGCTTAAAATTGGATTCATTCACATTTTAATCCTATAACATTTGTTGGATAAAAGTAAAAATATTTTACAAACATATATAATCATTTTGTAGTTAGTTCCGTTCATTCCCGCCATTACATTGTCTAGGCGTTAACAACCATTTAAAATAATATTATTATATTATTAGTGTGAAACATAAGATTTCAATGAAACTCGTTGATGCGTGTTGGGTACTCCATCAAATGTAGCATCACCTTTAAAGTAATGTTGAAATTTTATTCACAAATATTAATAAATATAAAAATTTCATATTCTTTATTTACCTGGGATGTTACATCCTTCCCCCCTTTTGGGGATTACGTCCCCACAAATTTAAAATTGGGCCTAGAAACATCATTGAAAGTACAACATAAGAACATGAGTCTGTAAAACTGTCACTTTAAAATAAATAAAGAAAAGTACAAATGTCACACGAGTTAACCCATACAAGGATTATATGGATAAAGACATAGACATGGAAGAGAAAACAAAGGGTCATGTTCTGATGGAGAGTGATAGAAAATATGATTAGGAGAAAGTTAACCCTAAGAAAATTACAAACATGTGATGGGTTAAACGGTATTTGATTCCCCATTAGTAATAGTTAACAGACAACACTTTAGTTTTAAGATAATTTTCATTGAGGATTTTACATATTATCTTAACTAAATCACAATGAAACATACTTACTTGTTGTGTAGACTTTCATCTCTTATTAAATATCTTACATAAACTCATTTTTTTTCTAAAAGATGAGTATTTAGGATGACTTGTTCACATTAAGAGCAGTATAATCAACTTCTAGAGAATCAACTAATCCACAAAAGAGAACTATATATTTCCCATGTCCTTAGACAAAAACAAAAATAAATTTTTTTTAGTACGATACCATATAATACCCAAAAAGGATAATCCTTTATAAAAAGAAAATCTATTCCTAATCTCCAAAATTAATCCAACAAAACCCAAAGTTCAACGGAGACTATTTGATAAAAAAATTGTCCATAAAATTATTCAATGTAAAGAAAACTAAAATTGAAACCCAAATATTTGAAGGATTCAATCACATAGTCTTCCAAGGTAAATATTAATATTTATCTCAAATAAACATTAGTTGATCTTAAAGTATCATATTTAAAAGTAATTAACCTAATCATATATCTTTCATGATAGGTCAATAAATTTCTAGATAACCCAAAATCAACTTAATATTGATTCATAAAATTATATATCTAAAAATAATTTGTCATACTAATTGAGGATATCATGTATTCCAATGGTAGGTGATAAATACCAGTCACACTTTGGTTATGGGTTCGATTCCCACAGCATTGTCCTACGTAACGGGTTGTCAGACGGTCTGCAAGTGGTCCTTTTTCCAAAACGTTATAATTATTAAAAAATTCCAAAAATGAGATAAAATCATAGAAAATAACTACAACAAAATTTAACCTCATGTCTATCTCATGCCTTTCATTTTCCATCTTAACATATAGTAACCCATAATTACCTCACATGTAAGGATCATATAAACCCTAGTGGTTACCATTATAATTATTACCTGAATGTCCATATCGAGTTGGTTATCTCGTTCATGATGCATTATAGAACTCACAAATTTTCAAGTGGTTAATCATGACACCTGATATTTGTTTGAAAAAACCCACAATAGTTCTCATTACAGCTCCCATATCATTAAGTTGTTCTTTCAGAAAACCATCACAGTTTTCATCACATCTATTGTTACTTTGGTTCCTGCTAGATCCATACATTTACAAAAACCAAAAAGGTCAGTGTGAGTATATCATTATAGTCATCATATAATACTAAGAAATAATTATTCAAGTTATCTTAAACTCATTCACTTTATCTAAAACTATGACCCTTTCGGAAATCCAAACCATTATTGTAATGTCACTTATGATTAAAGAATACCCTAACCTATAATGTTTTCTAAACCGACCTTTGATACCTAATATAAGGACACGACCTTAAAACATTACATAATAATGAATTAAATGAATAATTCACAATGAGGATCATTTCAGGTTTAGAGTTTTTGTGAATTAGGACATAAATATTAAATCTCAAAAGATTACAAGGTAGACCCTCCTACTCTGTTTCCATTTTTTTCACAAAAAAAGCAAACTCTTAAAAAGAAACATGTATAATTCCATGTTTTAGATTGCATGTCTTTCCTTGATCCCATCCTTGACCCAATTCTTCTTTAAGTCCAGTGGAAAACATTTCAAAAACATGGGATGAGCATAAAAAGCTCAGTAAGGGATATAAAAATACGAAATGAAAACATTAGTCAATGTATACATAAGAATCAATGAAGTCATACTTTACTAATAAAACATAAGAACATAAACATACCTCTTGAAATCATAATATTTATGAACAAATCATAGAAATCATAAGAAATAAAGGTAACTTGAGGCATTCATAACATTCTTACGTAGGGAGTAACCCTCATGGTTACGTTTGGAATTTCCATCACAGTATATTCCATAAATATCGTCAGAGAAACCATAGTGTTTAACTCCTTTGAATTACCCAATGCATTGGAGAGATATATCGGGATCACTCGCCCTTAGTTTATCACGGAACCACCCATCTTCATAAACAATGTCCAAGAACTGTACAATAATTGTATCACATAAAACATGCATAAAGGAGATATAACATTTCCACATTTCAATCTCAAGATTTCAATACAACACAGTGATATAATCAAAACATTATTAAAACCATTTTCAATACCAAAATAAAATAAAAGTAAAACATGGTATTTATTTTTCATTTTTAAAAAATTTATGGCTTGTAGAGGAATCTGAAACACAAATAAAGGTCACGGCGATGGAGAAGTTGTTGTCGCAGCATACGTAATACTATAACATTCCATTTTGTCATTTAGTAAAACACATCGTATAAAAATATTCCTTTTGAATAAAATTAAATGTCAAAGGGTTTTATACACCGTATAAAATAATGTTGTGTATAAAACAAAATATTCTTCAATGAAAGGATATTGAGATGAAGTCCCTTACAAAGTCAGTATCCTTTGATTAAGGATAAATCAATTACATAATTATGTGTGAAAAATATAAATAAACACAATATAAGAGGATATTAAGTGTAAAACAATCAAAGGTCATACAAAAATATTCATAGTACGACATAATCAATAATAAGAGGTTTAACCAAAAGAATTGAAATTAGGTTAAGAAGTTCCCTTTCCGAAATTCCACAGCCTAACGACGTCACTTTAAAATTCAGAGAATGGGTCGAGGAGAGAGAAAATGGTATCTCATCACATGGACATAAAATGTACATCAATTAGGATTTATAAGAACATATCCCAACATAATAATATGTAAATTAAATGACATAACAAAATAAGACTTTTAAAAAGAGGAGGGTGAAAGGTCCCCTTACCGAATTGGGTAAATTCTGAAACGTACACCCCATGAAAGAAGGGTCATACAATGAAGATGTAAATACCTATAAATTAAATTATATTACACAAATAATAAAATCATGGGCATAACATACACCATACAAAAGGAAATAGTTGCAAATGTATCATGAATCTCACGGGAACAAAAAAACGAGATAAAAACTCCTTACCTCATGGTAATCAATCGAGTCAGATGACCAAAAGATAACAAGAACCAAATGAATCACTTAATACCATGAATATAATGATTATATAAATATATATCCAAGGGAAGTACACAATACACCACAATTAATAAATATTTCGTGAACAATAGAAATCACCCGGAATTAAAAGTAAGATAAGATATCCCTTATGACAATTCGGTCGCCTAATGATGCCACATAAAAATTCCAAAAATGGATTGATGAGATAAAATAGGGTCTCTCATCATATGAAAATAATATTTAAAGTATGATAAATATAAAAAAAATCCCCCCAACATAATAAAGAGGATATTAAATGGAATGACATAAAAGAGAGTACATAAAAAGAAAGAGAGAGGTAGGATCCCTTACCTCAAGTCCGACTTGTCTTGTTCATTTCCTTATATTCCTGAATAATAAACTTTGGTCAATTTATAATTTCTTAGTTAACTCATTTAATTTTTATTATTCAATTCATATCACATGTTATAAAGTTATAACAAATAGTTAATTATTTGAGTTTATATCAGAAGTTTTTGTCGATGTTCGGTACATGAGTCACGAATGAACTAGTTTGAAAAGAATTGTCTATGTAGTTATAAGTACATCATCACCAGAATAGTATTAATGATTTAAATATCATATATTTCCATTATATATTCATTTTATACTATTCAATAATATTTGGAGATAAAAATGAAATGCACCTTTCATGGAGACGGTAGGCCGTACGTACGCATGAACGCTACTTTCATTTATTTGTCATATTAATGGAATTAAAACTTAATGAGAGATATATATATTATAATTCCAGAATTATATTCACTGTCTAAATTTAATATATATCATATATATCAATTTTATATATGTACATATAATATTACATAACATTTGGAGATAAGAATTGAAATGCACTGTTCATGGAGACGGTAAGTCATACGTACGCATGAACGCTACTTTCATTTCTATTTCATACATTAATGCAATAAAAACAATATGATACTTATGTATATTATAATTACAGAATAGTATCGTATATAATATCATTAAATACATACTTTATACATCTCACATATGGCATTAACGATTCAAATCACTTTGAGGTGGCGGTAGTCTGCACTTCCTAAAATGAAATTATCTCGTTTACCCATGATGGAAACCATAATGGTATGAAATAAAATAAAAATACAGAAGAATAAATAAAAAATAAACATAATATATATCATATATAAATAGAGTGAAATATTAATGTCCACAATAAGAGTTGTTAAAAGAAGATTTAACAATCATCGTCTCGTGAGGAAATAATTCACCACCCACAGAAACCATATATTCATAACAATTAGATGGAGGTGTGTGTATGTGTAGATCGAATACATCTCATAAAAACATCATAGTATATTTAAGATTATGTTGTTGTTACAAAATAATGGTATAAAAATAGTTTAGGGGGTTGGAGAAGAAAAATAAAACAAAATAACATAAGAGACGACATTATCTTTAAATCGGGTAACATCCTTGAGTTTGAACCAAAATGGTTTCTTAAAGAGCATTCTACCTATGATACGTCTTACAAGATGAAGAGAGGGATATGGAGTGGGAGAAATAGTAGATTTTGGGTGATCCAAAGTCTTGAGAGTTGTGTATAAGGGGGTAGAGGTGGGCGCCTTTTATAAGAGGGAGGAGGGTCACTCTTGAAAAGTAATGAAAAGTTACTTTATTATAAAGTGATTTTCAGATATAAATGTCCCACAACTATATATTTCAAGGATAAGGTGATAAGGGTTACAAATACAACGATTCAATAGGTTTTAGACAAGATTAATTATTATATTATACCTTATCTTTTCATTTTATTTAAATCGTTCATTAATGAGGTAACCACTGCATCATGAAGACGTCATAAATAAATTTTTTTATTTAATGATTAAAAATAATAAAAAAAATTCATCATGTAGGAAATAGTTTTTGATTTCAAATTACTATTTGTACTCTAAGAGATAATTTATGTAGACAAAATTAAAATTGATTTACTTAGGTGTTACATACTTTGGTTACATTTTCCTTTCTTTTAAAGAAATGATAAAAGGTCATTATCTCACTAAAGTGATTCCATGGGGTCCCAAGGTTGGAACAAGGCATCCCATGGTCGGCCATTAAAACAACAATATAATTAGGACAGATTTTGGGGTCATATAATATTTTTATGATATTATTTTATTAACCTTAACTACCCTATTACTAATTAAACATGATAATTAAAGATAATTACCGTCATTACTATTCATAATGTTGAAAAAAAAAGAGTATTAATTAAATAATTTTGAACTTTTGATTACAAATATGGAATCAATTTTATCAAATTCCAAACACAGAAATTGCAGTAATTAATTTAAAATAATTCTCGTTGTCAAAACCAAAGATGGGTTTTTAAGAAGTAAAATCTATCAAAAGATTGATTGGTTTTTACATCCAATTTAAAAGTGAAATTATATCAAATGACCAAAATTGTATTAAATGAAAAAAACATAATTAAATTAAACATTAAAACCAAATAAAATGACAATCTAGCTATATATATAAACTGTATGAAAAGGCAGTTTTGAAATAAAATTCAGTAATTTTTACTATTCATTGAAAACGAACATTTTTCAGAAAAATTCCAAAATTTCACCCTAAGATATATTTGATATTCCAAATTCAAAGATGATATCAATTTCACCAAATTAAAAATATATAATTTTCATTAATTAATTTTATAATCAATTCCCACAGTCAAAACAAATAGCGTGTTTTTTAGAAACAATATCTATTAAAAGACTAAGACTTGTTTATGTCAAATTTCAAAGTGAAATTAATTAAAATGACCACCAATGGATTAAATGGTAAAAATATATTTTAATTACACTTTAAAACCAATTAAAAAAATAATCTAACCATATAAATAAATTAGACTAAAAGGAGCTTTTGAATTAAAATACAACATTTTCACTATTCATTAAAAAAAATGAGTTTTATTAGAAAAATAACGAAAGTTTACACAAAGTATATTTTTATGTCTTGATTCTAAATAAGGATTTTATTTTGTCGAATATAACATATAATATGTTCAAAAAGTGGGTCTAAAAAGGGTTCTACATCAAAAGGCGGTCAATCGAACATTTAAAGAATATTAGAATATTTACGCTTAAAATTGTATTTATTCGCATTTTAAGAGTCCAACATTTATTGGATAAAATTAAAAATATTTGAAAAACATATATAATAATTTTATAGTTAGTTCTGTTCATTCCCTCCATTATAATGGATAGGCGTTAACTACTATTTAAAATAATAATATTATATTATTATTGTGCAACGTAAGATTTCAAAGAAATTCATTGTTGCGTGTTGGGTACGCCATTGAACATAGCATCCCCTTTAATGTAATATTGATATTTTATTCAAAAATATTATTTAATATGAAAATGTCATATTCTTTATTTACCTGGGATGTTAAAACGGGATGCCGACTCGGTCGGGAGGCCGCAAGGAAGCCAGTTCGGCAGAGGCATGCAGGGTGTGCGTCGAAAATGGAAGGCGGCTGGTTTGGGGTGACGCACATGGAGGCCGGCATGGAAGCCAGTTTGGGGCGGCGCCTGCGGAGACTGGAAGGGCAGGTGGGGAGGGGCTTGGCCAGGTGGGGTGAGGCCACGTTCGACACGACCAGGTGGAGCGTGGCCAGGCGGGGCGCCACCAGGTGCGGCGCAATCAGGAGAAGCGCTGCCAAGTGAGTGGGTGGGAGGCCAGTTCAGATGTAGCCAAGTGGGCGGCCGGGGAAGCCGGCAATGGTGCGGGCCAGGGTAGCTTAGCCAGTTCTCCGCCGGTTCGGTGTGGTGCTTGCAGAGGCCGACATGGTGGCCAGGGTGCAGCTTGGCCGGGCGGGGCATGACCATGTGGGGCGTGACCAGGCAGAGCACGGTGAGGCGGGGTGCAGAGAGGCAGTGCACAGCCAGGCCGGGCACGTCCAGGCAGGCACGACCGGGCGGGGCGTGTCCAGGTGGGCAGACGGTTCGGGCACGGCCAGGTGCACGATTATGGAAGCTAGTGGCAGTGCTGGCCGGGGAGCTCGGCTAGTTCGCCGATGGATGGAGCGCATAGTGCAGCTCAGCCGAAGGGTTGTGGTTCATCCTTGAGCACCATAGAGTCGTAGGGGCGGAAAGGTCCACATAGGCCACGGGTAGCGCTGCCTTTTTCATCACTGCCTTCGTCGTTCCGTCTCATCGTATCCATGCAGAAGAAACATCACAAAGAGATATGTGTAGGGTGTCGAACCATGTTATTTTAGCGCACACCTTCCGCATTTAGGGGTGATAGCGATTAGTTCATCAAAGGAGTATGATGAACATTTATTATTTACAATAGTTTGCATCAATTCCTTTCAAATGAAGATGAGAAAAAGAAAAGGAATATTACTCTAAGAAAACCCCCTACCATTGATTGTCGGTCGTCAACATTTGAAGGAGTCACAGAAAGAAGACCGAGTTGTCGTTTGTCGCGTCCACCACAATCATCCACTCCAGAAATCGCACGACCGTTGGGGAAGTGGTTCTATGTCGGTAGGTGTCTGGGGAAGATGATCAATGGAAACCATTGGCATTATTCTTTCTTTATTGGTAAGAGTTATTTATTGGGGCCTTCTCCCAATAATCCTCTCCTCAAAACACCCATGGTTTCCTCCATAATAAATAATGCCAACCCAAAAATAATAATAGATCTATTATTTTAGGTGTTGGAACAATATTCAAAAATGGAAAATTAATTACATGGCTCCCTTTAATTAATTCACGGGTGTTGGCATAATTAATAAAAAGGGACTTGGCTCCATTTAATTAAAGGAATGTTGGAGAGGCTCTCCCTAATTAGTGAGGGAGATTAAGGAGGTTTTATTCTCCTTCATCAATAGGGGTTTAGCCATGTGTGGTCCCCATGTCATAACCTCTCAGGAGAGGTTATGTTTGGGTGGGCCTTACCCCCATAACCTTTCATGGGAGGTTAAGGTGTGGTGGTCCCACCTCCCACTCTCATGAGGAGGTTTTAACCACAAACACTCACATGGAGGCTCAAATAAAATAAAATATAGCTCACTTTATTTTAATATTTTTTTCATGAAAACCCATAAACTAACTTTAATTCTCAACCAACTGCCATTGAGTTGAAAGTCTTTTTAAGAGAATACCGGAGCTGTGAGTTCAACGGTTCCCTCAGATTTCAATTCTGAGAACGTGTTTTGATGTTATAAAACCCTGCTCATATGTTTACTGAGCGTACCTAAAAAAACATCAGAAATTGATTTTGGGTAAATTGAGCTCTGTATCACGCGCAGTCAGTTTTCACGGACTCGTACAATTCCCATATATTTACGAAAGAAATTCCCACGGAATTTCCTGGTCTTTAAATTAGGGTTCATGAATTGTGATGATTTCACAGTCTAATGGATAATGTATCCAGAAATGACATTTCATTAATCTATGACTCAGGATTATGATCTATGAAAGATTTCATGTGAATATTTAATTTATTTTCATGATATCATATCTTTAGGCATGTAATATGATTTCATGTGATCATAAAATGATATCGATACTGTTTACCCATACAAATCATCTGATCATACCCATTATTATGTTTTCTTTCCCAGGGTCAGGAAGAATTTTTTTCTGTTTGGTATGTTTATGAATATTAAAAAGGGGAAGATCATTAATGGATATTTTGAAGATCATTCATTAAATAAACATATTATGTATCTAGTCATAAATGAGACCAAACCATTATGGTACTCAGTCATGTATTTTTTAAATGTGTTGAATATTAATATTGGAAAATTTAATATTTATGTATATAAATCGTGGTCATTTCCGTTAGGATTATAATAATGATTTAGTAATTCTTTGGATACTTAGATGATAAAACATTAGTGAGAACACGTAGGATGACTCTATATATATGATTACATTTTAATGTAATAGTAATCAATAAATAATTTGATTTATATAGAAATTAATCCCTATATATATACTAAAAGGATATTTTATTCTATAATAGATATACTAGGGGGGTAATAACTCTAAAAAAAGGCCCATTATACTTGAATCGAGTGTTTCCTGGTACAAGACAATAGGGATTAATACGCACCTAGTTTAAACATCCAGAGGGATATACTGTGGTTAATAAACATTTAATTTTAAAACCAATATAAAGGATTTGAATATATAATGATGATGAATGAAATATGTTAAACATAAGGTGTCATATATTAAAAATATGTTTTCTTGATTTAGACAACCTATATATAAATTTTCACAACTATTTTATTTATCATTATGAATAGTGTTTCTCAAACTATGCTTTTTTGGTTTCAGTTAATGGAAAAAACCCAAAGGAACCATTATAATAATTAATTTGATGGGAAATACAATTATATTACACCTAAGAAACAAATTTTAATGGTATTTGGGATGCATAAATCTATTCTTATTCTCAGACAACATTATTGTGTCATGAATCATGATAAGCATCCAAATGATAAAAGTAGGGAAGAAAGTTTTTTTGAATCCATTATGAGACAAAATCCACACTCTTTTAGTGTGACTTGTAATCATCTCATTTTTGAGTAATGGATCAGTACTATTGAATATATATTTTTATTATCTTGTATTCAGAGCATTAAAAATTCATCTTCGGTGTCTATCATTTTGAATGTGAAATAGATAAATTGACTCTTATCTATAATAAGAGTTTTCAAGTTGAAATTAACTTCATGGAATGGGATATGTTTAAAAACATATTTTTTAATTAGTATATTAATAATGTCCTTCTTATGTAAATAGATATGGAATTCCTTTAATTAAATGAAAAATATATTAACATTTTTGGTACCTATAATGTGAATTTTACAAGGCCATTAGGGTACACATATGGAATTGTCCTCCAACATGGCATTAATGTTGATTTATTATTAAATTAATTAAAATCATGTATCTAAATGGCATTGGAAAAAATGTATGTTAGTATCTATGATGAAATTTTTTTACTTACAATTTATATGGATATTTAGATTGAAATTACCTATTAATATCTTGGAATTAATAATATGAATTATGTAATTCAACCAGAAAATTAAAAACCATGGTTAAAAGAATATTAAATTTTCAACATACAGAATGTATCGAAGGGAACATGAATGAAATTATATTAATATGAATGGTGAATGTAATAAGATTGGTATGGAAAATCATTATGAATTCGACTTCTGAATTGATTTGGATAATTTGGAGAATCTTATTAATACAGGGAAAGCACAATAGAATGCACCAACCAAACTCAGGTATATAAAAATCAAGGAGTATATGAATTATATTTTCCTTGTACCAAATTTAATGTTTAATGTTAATGATTTTTGTTAGTAACCTATTATGTAGAGATAGAAATAGAAATATTATGTGACTAATATTTTGAATGAGGGTTGTGATAACATCCCAGTTAATTGTATACCTACCATTAATTCTAAAATAGACAAAATGATATTTGAACCTTGGTCTACCAACTATTTGAATTGTAAAAATTCATTTAAGGGTACCAAAATTACACCCCAATAATTTGATGTTAAAATTGTAGTCAAAAACCCTAATGGTATGATGATCACATATTATGTATTTGATTATTCTATTGTTGAAGTTTTTTGTAATAATCGTTCAAAAAACCTTATTATTTTATCTTTAGATTAATTTTGTATTATCATAAGAATGTATAAACATTATTTATATGGATTCCATGTTTTTTAGAGGATGGGAAGTCACATTTCATATTCCAATTGAACCCACCCTAAATTAACGGTTCAAGGATGAATAAAAACATCCAATGGGATTTAAATATACCTTATAGGTCTTATTTATTATCCATAAAGGATTTCGGACTTATATTGTTAGGGAAAATATTAAAATAGAATACATGAATATTTTTTTATATAATTTTCATTTAATTTTAGAAGAGTTTCCTAGTCTTCCACCAAATCATGATGTTGACTTCACAATAGATATCATAACCCAAGATGCACACATTTCAATGAAAATATATAGAGAAGGACCAAATTTAGTTTCATGAAAATAAAATCTTGACATAGGATTTATAATTCCTGGTGAATGATAATGGGGATCATCTATTCAATTTGATTATAAAAGATGGCTCATTCGGACAATGGATTGATTATCTGGACCAGAACAAGATCAAGATCAAGAATAGAAATCCTATACCCAGTATTGATGATGAGATTGATCATCTGAAAAAAGATAAATACTATTCCATGATTGAAAATCAGTTAGGATATCAACAATTGATGTTAAACAAGGAGGTATACCCCATAGAAAATTCCTTAAAAGGTATACATTCAATGAGTATAAAGTGATTCCATTATGTCTTATTAATTCCTCTCTTATATTTGTGGGTTTAATGAATATATTCTTTAGAAATTACATTGATCAGTTTGTGGTATTATATATTGATGATATTAATATATTTTCTAGGGTTATGTGAGATCATTAAGATCAGATGAGAATTTAATTAAAGACCCTATATAAGGAAGAAATATATGAAAAATATAAAAAGTGTGATTTTTTCTTTAAAATATTGAATTCATAAGTTATATAATCTCATGTAAGGGTATATAAATGGTTCCATAAAAGATAGAGGCTATTGAATGTTAGCCTGGACTGACCATAACAACTAAGACATGGTGTTATCCTAGTTTGGTTGGATATTATTGATGGTTTTTAGAGAATGTTCCAGACAATATAATCCACTCACCATGCCACATTTGGAAGGAGAAAAGTTCCTCTGGATATATTAATGTGCATAAAATATTATGGAATTGAAGAGAATTTTAGTCATCATACCTATTATTACATTACCCTATATTGTATAAGGGTTGGTAATTTATATTGATGCATCCAATAAGTATATGGTATTCATTATTATTTATAATTAAATGGTAATTACTTACACATAATTATAATTTAAGGTTCTGTAGATAAAATTTCCATCTCTTGATTTGAAGTTATCTATGTTAATTTTTCCATTAAAGATATTGAGGAATTATCATTGTGGAGAAAATTATTATATGTATACTAATAAAAAATGTTTCATGTATATGTTTATATAAGTGTTGAACTTTCTCAAGAGTAGTTAGATTAAACTGATTATGATTATGAATTCTCAATATTTTACCACCCTAGGAATGTTAATAAAGTTGAAAATGCTTTATATTGAATAGATCGTTCCAGCTTTTCTATTATGAGCATTATAAAATATTGAAAAATTCTGTATTTCTAAAAGATAGATTTGGAAATTTTGTAGGATTGGGAGAAAGTATTTCGTTCTCAAATAAGTTTTCAACTATCAATAAAATTTATGATATAGGGTTAGAAAAATAAGATGTGGAGAAACATATGATGCTATGTAATTTTGTTGAGTTTACGCCTAATTGTGACATAATGGTAAGGTTTAATAATCCTAAATGTGTTTCATCCATGCATTATTTTAAGAGGTAGATATTATTTTAGGCTCATAGTTCTTCATTATATATTCATAATGGAAGTAAAAAATAAGTTTATAACATTTAAATAACATTTATGGTGGGATGGAATGAAGAGAGATATCCCAATGTTTATAACATGATACATTGATCGTAGGAAAGATATCGTTGGTAGAAAAAAATTATAATGGGATGTTAGTACCATTTCCGAGGCCAGAATGGGAATGGGAAACCATCACTGTGGATTTTTTGTTATATTCCCCTTAAAATGTAATGTAAATAATGTTATATGGGTTAAAGTCTATTTCCATAAACATTCATCACAATTCAACACTATCAGGGAATATTTTTATTAAGGTCCACTTTTCATGAATTACACAATGGAAACAGTAATGTGGAATGGAGTACCACATGCTATTATGTCTGATCGGGATCTGAGGGTTAGCTCAAATATCTCCAAAAGTTACCATAAGGATATGGATTTGTAGTTGAGTTCTACTACCACATTTCAAATTATGATAAATATACGGTTTCAGAGAATAATTCAAACCCTTGATGATATGTTGAGATATTATTCTATTTATATAAAAGGTGTTTGGGATCGACACCTTACTATAATTGGTTTTTCATACAACAACAACTCTCACTTGAACGTTCATATTGACACTTTAAATCCATATATAAGAAGATGTGTAGAACTCTAACATACTAGGATAATGTTTGGGAAAGAATGATATTATATCCTTAGTTAGTGGAAAAAATGATATAGAAGGTTTGAGATATTCATAAATAGGCCATGGAGGAAAAATATTGACAAAAATGTTATGATCACAATTGGTCAAGTGATCTAGAATTTGAAGTTGGTGAGAATGTTTTTTAATATTTTATCCATAGAATATGTTAATGATATTTGGAAATAATTGAAAAATAATTCCAATTTATATCATATAATTTAAAATTCTTGTTCATATTTAGACCGTGTATTATCATTTGGTACATCAAAAAAGCCTCTATAAGGATCATGTTGTTTTCAATGTATCTATATTTAAGATATAAATAAATAAACCATAGGATGTACTGAAACTATGGGTCATAGAGTTTGAGCATGGTTTTTTATGAGGATCAACTGATGGAAATTTGGTTCATACAATGAAATTTCTACAAAATAATACTCACCAGACTATGTTTTCTGTTAAAACAAGAATCTTGATGAATCTTTTAAGGAAAATGAGGTTGTAGTGTAGAATAAGTATCCAATGTTTTTTATACCAATGTTATTTACATTCAATGAAAAAATTACATTTAATAGAGGTAAAATTTAATGTATCAAGTTTTTATGAAATATTTATTTGAATAAAAATTTATTTATTATCTTACGTTTCACACAACATTGAGTTTTAATGAACTACAATATACTATTAATTTTATAATTTAATCATGTATATTATAACCTTGTAATTAAAATTGGTAGTGTAAATATGAATAAATACCCTTTAAATATTATATATAACGATTTTATATAAATAAAACGCATTGATACACAACTACTTATTTTTAGTAAAGTCATTATATGTTTTAATAAGAAATAGTGCATTGGTCTTTGTTCGAGGCTCCACCTCTAAAAAAATATATGTTTTCAAAATACTAATTTCTTAAAAATAATTTTATTTACTTTTGAAAAAAATAATTAAATTGATATTTTTAAAATTTTAAAATCTCTATATGTAAAAATAAAAAACATTTTTGAAATCTACATGTAAAAGTCATATTTGAGTGAATATTTTAGAATTTTCCAAAATGATTATTTTCTCAATGAATAGTAATAAAAATAATTTTTTAAAAAAGGTATTTTAATATAAATCATTTACAAGATCCATGTTATTTTAATATTATTTTAAAATAAAATTATTTAAATTAAATATTTCTTGTTTCAATTTATTTCACTATTATCACTTTATTATTTAATTTTTGTATTAAAATTATCTATACTTATGAAAATTTTCTTTTATAAAAAATATATATTTTCCTTGAATGTAGGATAAATTTTAAATTAATTTTTTCAACTTTTATGAATGTAATTTGAGAAAAAATGTTCTCTATTTGAAATATTAAAAATTTATAACATATAATAAGGTAAAATTATTTTTTGTTCAAATTTCATAGTAAAAATAGTAAAAATTAATTGTCGATGTTATTGTTAAAACAAGTTTGTCTAGGGTTAATTTAATAAGATAAGGGGTAAATAAACATTTAAGCTGATACAAATATCTTTTTGTGGCCATATTTTTACCTAATGAATCATAATGTTTGATAATAATCCATTTTGGAGCCTTTTTCATTTGATAATTGTGGGTACACATTATTATTTTCAAATACTCCAAGGGTTTCCCCTATCCAACTTATAGAAGACCACCCCTCTCTTAGTTTATTCACACTTCAAAAACCATTTATATTAGAGAATAAATATAAAAATATCATTCTTACTTACCTAAAAACATATTAGAGGACTTATTTTGACGAGGAATCCCTCAGAGTAATGCTTCTATTAGAAAACTAAAGATGTTCTCCAAGGAAGAGGTAATATTATTAAAATTTTTTTTTTGTTTTATTTCATTAAACAACACCTTAAAAATTTATTAAATTATTATAATATATTAAAATTATTATCTACCATATAAATATATTTTATTATGTTAAATTAATGACTTACATCTATCTCCTCTTCAATCAAGTACAATACAAATGTATTTTTCGTGTGTACGACTGACTAACACCTCACAAACTGATGCGATTTGTTTTCTATCACAACCTCTCCTAGATTTATATAATGGTTAATTTGACATATTTATAATAATTTTTTTACATATTTATAAATAATAAATTATAATACCACAAAGAACTTGTTACATTACATTCTTGTGGAAGTGGTTCCATGTTTCCACCACGATGTGAATCCAAATTTGAGGCAGGTCTCCATATGTCTATGATTTTAACATTATGTACATTATTTTTTGGTGTTTTCAATGTATTTTTTTTGTTAAATACAATTTAATTATATTTAATTTTGAAAATATTTGGAATTAGGTTATCATTTGATTACACATAATTTTCCTCTACCATTTATCACAGAAAATATTGGTTTCAAACCTATTTTTATGTTTCATTTGAATTGATATCATTAATAATAATTAATATTACCTTTTAACCTGGTTTAATTTTTTTTCAAGGTTTATCTAAGATATTTCTTGGGTTACTCACATTTAGAACGATGTTTAAACATTTTTTGAAGGTAAATGTGTTTTTGTGAGGTAATGGGCCATGATTGGAACATTGAATAATTTTAAATGAAAATTGAAAACCCCTCTTAAGTCAATCGACATGGCTTGGAAATGAAGTGTGTCTTAAATTTATGATGAGGAGAGGCTTTTTCCTTACGTGTGTAAATTTTAAAAGGGGTTTTCTTTTTTTGTGGTAGTTTATAGGTGATATGGGGAATGGGTTCTAGTTTTATAAACGGAATATATATGCATACCATATCTTGATAATTCAAACATCTATTTTTTGTCATTCTATGAATTGGGTAGTAAGGTGGAAACCTAGTGTATGCATGTTTCGCAAGTTTGGATTATGCACTGGATAATTTACCTCAGCAGAAAACCAGATTATACAAGAGATGTTCCCCACATTTGAGTAAATGATGGTGTCAATGAGTGTTTGGGAATTAATTTTAGATTGATGGTACCAGTATATATTTTTCTATGGCCATCTCAACCATCACCATATATCCCATGATAAATTAAGTTTACACTTGATACTTTCCACTTTTTTATAGTGTTCTTTTACAGTTAATCAAATAATTTTCATTACATAGTAAATAAGCTTTTGTATCATTGATTGTATTCTAATGTAATTCATTCAAATATATTTTAATTCCTTATATCTAAAATGGGTGTTTAATAATAAATGGGTATTCTTAAAAAATGGAAGGCCATTATCTTTTTTATAAATAATGGTAAACCATATAGTAGTCTTTTATTCAAACTAGAAATAACAGATTCTATATTTATGGTTTGAAATAAAGTGTTTTCATCCCTAAAACCACTTTTGAGGATCTTGTATATCATACATAAATTATTAATAATTTTTCAAATTTAGATTTTTATCATTTCTAAATATCTCATAAAACAAAAATAGTTCTCCTGGATGGAGGTGACCCAGGAAGTCACATAATGGTATGCTCATTTTTAATTTCATTTCCACTGATAGTTATAATCCTATTTATTATGATTCATTTATTTATCGTTTTTTATAGGTTATATCATTTATAATTAGTTTTTCTTGATGAATGAATCTATTTTCCAACACAAGAGGATTAGGAATGCCACTTAGACCATATCGTAGGTCAAATCACATGATCAGTTTGCGGTAAACCTATGATTATTTGTGTCAAAATGGTATTAGAAGGGGTTATCCATTGTTATTTTTGAGATGTATAGATGTCTGGAGATATTATTTATAGAACTAAATTGGTCAGTCCAGGGTTGTTTCTTGATTACCACCTATACAGAAGGACACATGATCTTTATGGGTTGTCTGGAGTGGTCTTGCCAAAATATATGATCTTTTTCATCAGCTTATTTCAATGTGCTTGGTTTTTATTATATATTTTATGGTTGATCTTAATAATTTTATGGTTATCTTGGATAAATTAAAAGGGGTGCATGGTCACTGTTCATAGTCAGAGAAACCATGCATATACAATGAAACAACCTCTATTAACATCCAATATTCATACTAGAAGATATCATCATCAACCAAAATGTGTGTCCATGCCATGTGTGGAAATCATTCTTCAATGTTTTCAGAATTTTGACATTCAGAGTGGTTAATTTTAATTTTTTATTTATAATGTGTATTTTTGAGGGTTTTTTGTGTTTCTTTTGGATTTTAAAATTAAATTATGTTCAACAATTTAATTTATAAAAAAATATCATTTTTTAATAAATTAGATGGTATGGTGTTGAAAATGGACAGGAAATTATTTTGGATTCATTAAAAGGGAATAAAATAGGTGAATAAGTCACTTTAGAAAATGTTTTGGGATTTTGTAGATTATTTTTTTAGATTGTGAATGTCAGTTTTAAATATTGGTTGGGATATTTTTATAGTTGTTTGGAAATTTTAAATGTTTATTTTATTCATCCCTTGGTATTACTATGAGTATCCACATATATAGATGTGGATTGTTATTGGTATGTGTGGAAGGGTTATTGAACATTCCTAGGGATATATATATTTGTGAGGATTCATTGAATATCAATGGTAGTTGTTTAGTTAGTAATGATAATGTGTTTTTTGAAAATAATTTTCAAAAGGGGGTTCTAATTCTTAGATAATTAGCATGGAGTGATTCTTTATTTTTATCTTTTTGGGTTTCCTTTTTGTTCCACTATTTTATTATAGTGTGTGATGTTTAAATGGTGTTTGATTTTTGACTGATGATTGTGATTAAGATTTGGATTTCTTGTTTTGTATCATGTTTTGATCTACTCACGATTATTATTTCCTAGTAATAGACCCACTAAGTCAAAAAGCATTCTAAAAAATATATGGGTTGATCTAATATCATTTATTAGTTGTTAGTTGCAGTCTTCGGATTGTGTGGAGGATTATTTCACATGTCTTAAATGAACCAAAATAAAATACATTCTTAATTTCTAAGTTAGGGGATGAGGTGATCCATGTTTTTATAACATTTATGGAATTTTGAATTCATAAATCATTTATCTTTTTTTGGATTATATTATGAAGTCTCATCATATGTTATTACGGATATTGAGTAGGAAATTTCATTTTTATTAATGATTTTATAGCTTTTTTATTATTAGGTTCTGGATGGCGATGTGAGTCTTTATTCAGCAGTATTTAAATGATTGATATATAGTTTTTTTCTTCTTTTTGTACCCTGTTTTTTGGTGGGCCAAATTATTTTTGACTATTAGTGGGAAGAAAGTGTCATTGGTGTGGAATTTTTTTACACACTAACCTTCCAGAACCGTATTTTTTTATTCCTCATATAATTTATTTTATTTGAGTTTTCTAAGGTGTTGTTGGAGAAATGGTGTCTTATGGGTCTGGAAGAGAAAGAAAGAAAGATGGAATATAGTTAGTAGAGATTGTGCACTATCCCCTTTTAAACCATGCAACCCAAAATGTGGGCCTAGCAAGGCCACATGGCTAGGCACATGTAAATGTGCTATTTCATTCCATTAATGGGACCTTTAAAGAATAAATTTCCACAAAACGTGGTTAGTGGTATGACCATGAAAACTCATCTAATAATACTTGTGGCATCATCCTCTTTTGGAATTAGGAAATTATATATTTGTTCATGGTATGACACATCGTGTAGCCATACTATGTGATCTTACATGCCACTTAAAAATTGGTATTTTACTACTTTACCACTTAGATTGTAACCCCAATCCCCCAACCCCCCATTCATCTAGTAGAATCCATGGGGCCCCTCCCACACCTCTCCCTTAGATTCCTATCCTCAATGTTGATATGATGAAATTTAATTGTGATTTGAGGATAATTTTAAAATGTAATCTTTTTTTAATCCTCCTCCTTCCATTATAATCCATTTTCAACCGGTTCTTCTTTAATATTGAGTTTTGACGACATAGGGTTCTTGTTGAATTGATTTTAAATTGACGGATTGGATCTTCTAGGGTTCTTCTTCATTCCTTTTTCACTTTTGAGATTCATGGAAGTGATTTGGAATTTCCACCACAATATAGAGGATGATTTCAGGTAGGTCTCACTATGTACAATATTTTAACATATGTACATGATTTCTTAATATTTTTAATGTGTGTTTTATTTTCATATAAAATTTATATCCAAATTAATTTTTGAAATATTTTTAATTGGGTTCTCGTTTGTTTTTTAAATGTATTCCTATATTCTTTATTGTGTTATTCATTGGTTTCAAACATGTTTTTCTGATTGTTTTGAATAAATATAAATTTTAATCATTCAAATTACTTATACAAATTGATTTATTTTGATTAAAATGTTTATCTAAGGTCCCACATGGGTAATTCAAAGTATCACTATGTTTTGACCTTATTCATAAATGAAAGGTGTTTCTATGAGGTGATGAGTCCTAGTATACACTTTGAGACATTTTAAATAAAAATCAGAAACCCTTATTAAATAATGAATATCGGTATTGAAATTATATATGTGTTAAATATGTGGTCTGAATAGGCTTGTGCCATGGGTGTGTAAATTTTAAATAGGGTTGTTTCTAAGTCGGGAGTTCATAGGTGAGAAGGGGGGGTGTTTTTTTCTAAATAAGGCTAAATATATGTATACGATAGCAAGATAAATATCACCTCCATTGAATTTCATGGGAATACATGAGTAGTTAGGTGTGATCCTTAGGTACGTGTGCTTCACTATTTGAAATTATACATTGGATAGTGTCCTTGAGTAGATAATCTAAATGCCCATGGGAAGTGCCCCTCATTATGTCTTGTGATATTTCCCCAAGTGATTAGGTAGTTATTATGGATAACCATTAACAATAGAGATTAATTATATGATAATATCAATATCATTTTCCTAAGACATATCAACAACAAATGATATACTTTGACAATTGATTTTCATATACACGAAATTCCCCTATCATCCAATATCATTATAAACTGACCCCACTACTTTATATTCCATATTAAAATACCTTTTCTCGAAATCATCATCTTCAATATGAAATTATTGGAATTCCTTTCATGGTTAAGATTTTTTATTGAAAATGCAATTGATAATGGTTTTTCATAAAAATTGAATATTATTATGTATTTTTTAAATTAATGGAAAACATTATGTTTCTCTATATATTATTTCCAATATAGTATGATCGATTTCTTTATTAAAGGTAATGTAGGGGTGTTGTTTATCCCTAGCATTCCTATTGAGAATCTCAGTGCTCATGCTTACTTTTTGTATCATTTTTCACCTTCAATGTTTTCCCAGTTCTATATCTATAATAGAGTGAAGGTAATTATCTTGGTTGGAGTTGACCCATGCAGTCACATGTATGTATTTTGTTTTTTTATTTATTTGGATATTTTCTATTCCAATATTATTTTCTTTACATTATTTTTTTTTTCATTTTTTTCATGTTTAAATTGTTCTTAATTGAGTTAAACATGATTCCCCACACTACTTGATATCTTTGGAGTATCTAGAAGGCCTCTCAAGCCTTTTCATGGGCCTCCCCAGGTGTTCGATTTAGGGTCAACCTAGGTTAGTTCATGAAAATATCCAAGTATAGTGGTTATGTTATAACAAATGATAGTGGTCATATTATAAATAAGGAAGGAGGGGGCCTATATCTCCATCCAATATATGGGTTACATTTCATATATCATGAGATAACGATGAGTAAAAAGTCTACGAGCTCGATCCACAATGGGAAACTAGTGTTGTGTTCAGATCCACCATGGTTTATGGTATTTTTAGTTAACATTGAAAAATGAAATGGTATTTATAAAAATGTTGTTTCCATACCCTCATGAAATGAGATTATGGTTCATTATTTATGATTATTTCAAACTCTTATGGATCATGACTTTTATATAGATAGTTCTCGATGTCATGATTCATGATTGTGATATATGATAGGTTGGGTGTGAACAGTGAAGAAATTTTGACGATCTCATACCCTTATGATAACAATATACCCTTATAATATAATAGAATGATATCACCCATGAGTATCCAAACTGAGCATTTGAGCTTTCACTATCTTATATTTCATTACCCCATGTTATAAAGAAAGGATCTTTGCATGGCCTATTTGTGGATAGTACAAAAGGGAAAATCATTATGGGAGATGATGAAGACCATTCATTAAAAAAATAAGATTATCTATCTTATACCAAATAGAACAAACCATTATGGCCATCAAGCATGTGTTTTTGAAATTTATTGAAATCCCATATTTTTTATGAAATATTTATATAAGTAAAAAATGGGTTCTTATTGGACTCCATTAAATATAATTTAAATTTTAAATATTTCAATCAATATTTTAAATGAAGAAAATATATACATAAACTTTATCATTGAAATAATATTATTCTCAACAATTTTTTTATTAATCATATTTCCTGTCAATTAATAATTAAATTGATTATAATAGTTTTTTTAATGAATCAGTTTAATGAATAAATCAATAAAAATTTACAAATTGAATTTAATAATTTTAAAATACATTATACTTTAATAATAGTTCTTGGAAAATTTTATTATATAATTTAATCCACAACATGTTAAAATTAATTATTCACCTTATAAACCTTTATTTTTATAAATCTGTTCGTATTGATATTGTTCTTTTAATTTTATAATGATATTAAATAATTATTAAAACATAATTACTTAGGATTATTGGATTAAATTCCAAAACTATACATAATCATAATTCACCCAAGTGCATCAAGCCTCATCCCCATACAAAAGGACTGGTAATCACACACTCAAACCATGATCATTTTTATGGATCATAGAAACCACCATGACAGAGTGGCCCAAAAGCCTGATATATATTGATGCTGGATCCCAATATGTCTGAATTTCACATGAATGGTGGCCCATTAGGATTTTATAGTGAATAGTTATACTAATATATTAACTTGAATTCTATAGTATATGGCTTCTATAGTGTTATAGATTCTGTTAAATTATCATGTAATATCCCCCCATAATAATAGTCATCATGGGTTGATCTCAAGGATTATATGGTTAAAAATTTTAATCAAAAAACACACGACATTAATATGAATATTGTATACATTCCTATCAAACAACCAAATATCCAATGAATATACTTCAGATGACCATATTTCCAACTTCCAAACATCCAATGAACGTATATATAATGATCATATTCCTATATAAATCCTTGAAAAACTATTTAAAATATTACACTGAATTCATTTACGTCTCTCTCAATATGTTTCTTATATTTTCCACTCCATTATTTTTTTCAATAGATTTTGTAACATTTTTTTCTTATTTTATTTATTATTTGACCCTTGTTTTGATCTACATTGAGTTGGGTCTTATTTAATGGTGTATAGGGTAAAATTTGGATAAACTTTGAAGAACCATGGGAGGTTCATGATTAGTGCATGATTTGGGGAAACAGTCCAGTTTGACCCATTAAACTATGTTCCACATTGAGAGAAAATATATGGATGAAAAAATTATAGATAATGGTTAGTATAACCATACATATAAAACATTCAGCAACAAAAAGAAGTATAGTAGGGGAACATGGATGGGAGAATAATTTCTATAACCATTAAACCATCACAAGGAAACTGTGTGTGTGGTTTGTAAAAAAACCCCAAAATTAATTTAAATTTCATAAACCCCTATTTTTAAGTAACTCATCATCTGATTATTCCCTAAAATTTTTTTTACATCATTGGATACTCCCTAGTATATAATTTTTATCCTTCAACCACCTCCGTTGGAAAATCAATGTGCTAGTGGAAGATCCAAATCATATCTAGTATATAGATATCTTCTTAGGTATTCCCTTATGATCGTTCTTCTTCTCCTCCTAAGAGAGTATTATATTAGCATGTTTTTCAGGGATCTAAAATATGTGTTGACATATATAATATTTTTATGGTTAAATATTTATTATAAATCATATTTTTATATATTTTGTCAAGTTCCATCTCTATTGGTGTTCCCATAATTGGTGTGGATCATTTTATTTCCATCATTAGAGGTAAGTGGTTCTATTTTTGATTTCCTATGGAATTCAAACCTTTAATTTCCTGATTTGTTTTAAATAAAATTTAATTTATTCATTAAAACCCAGTTTATATGATTTTGAATTATTATTCAAAATGAAATGGATTGTTATTGAACTCCCAATTATAATGTAATTTTATTTGTAGTCAGAATTTTAAGAAAGATGAAATTGATTATACGATTTTAGATTAGTTTTGAGAAATTGGATTGAATTGAAATGGTGAATTGTGAAACATTTTTAAAAAAATTGAATATGAAAATTGTAACTAATTTTTTTTAATTAAATTATAAATGATGATTTATTTAAAAAGAGATGAATTTACCATTATTTATTAGTTGATTGTGCACATGAGACCCTTTTTAGTTAGTGGGTAATATGGGACATGATAACTAGGATCTTGATACCCTATAAATTGATTGATTATGATATCAATAAAAATACCAAATTTAGAATGGTTATACTTGATGTTATGTTGATTTTTTTATTCATCCTGAGCCCAAGGGATGGGTGCACACTTATTTTTCTGTTATCATTGATTTGAGAAGTTTGAGGATCCTATATAAAAAACATACTTTAGGGAATGTGACTATTGTTCTTGTTCTGTATGATTTTATTATATATTACATATATTATATAACTATTTTACTCATTTAAAATGATTTATATAAATTTTTTTGTAAATTTTTTGTTATTAAATCCATGCTTGAAATGTTTTCCATATATATATAATAAGGAATGATTTGTTTTAAATATGAAAATGGTATATCATTCTGTGCTCTATTTTATTTAAATTAAAATAATTATTGGTTTATTATTATCTAATATATTATCAAACACCTAGTGAAGGCCTTCAAAGAATTAGATCTCACACCCTACCACAACATTTGGGAATTTTAATATTTTTATATTCCTGGTCCGACAACAGTGAAAGTGCCACTTTGAGATGGTGGTTTTTAATCCTTTGGACTATGTAAATATGATGGTGATTGGTAGAGCTGAGGTCCACTTTTATACATATGTTTTTTAATTACCTTTAATTTTTTTATGGTAGTATTGATTAATGTTATATTGTGTTTTTTATATATCTTTATATGTACCTTTTAACCCTTTTTAGTACATTATCATTGTGGAGTATTTATATATAGACCTATAAGTTTTTTCTTCCTCTTTTTTTTTTGTGGAAAATAGTTCCCACATTATTCTTGTTGAATGAAAGATTCAAATCACTAACCCATTAGGACCAGGAATGACCTTTGAGATATGTAAAATCTATATTAACTATCAAGGTACTAGGATATCTGGGATAGTTTTTGAAAAAGAGGTATTGAAACAGGTTTAATATCCTTCCATGAAGTTGGTATAAGGTATGAGTTATCATGGTGAAATGAATACATTATTTGTGTTACTTAGGATGTATTTATGAGTGAGTTCCTATAAAAACAATGTCATAACGAGCCTAAAGTAACCATGGGTGGTGGGAGAAATTGTTTTTATGAGTATTTTGGTCAATTTATAGTCTTTTCCATGTTTTTAGAGAGTTATGAATATAGCATACTTTTGAATCCAATATATATTTTTTTATTTGAGTGACTTGGTTAAAATTTATCTTGTTATCTGTTGATGTTGTTTGACATCATTCCTATGTTAATAGATTTTATCTTCTAAAAAGGGACAATAATTTTATCTATTAAAGGATATCCCATTGGTAGAATATATTCTCATTAAGAGAGTGATTTTTTTTGTACATGTTCTAGGATAGGAGTCCACACACATTCTTGTTCCAAATCCAATTATGGAACCTTAAATGGTCGAATATGGAGATCATTCAATTGAGTTTCTTCAAAAAAGACACAAAATTTCCAATTTTTAAATGATCATCAAGAGGCCTTGGATTTGTTAAATTTAATTGAGTAGCTTGTTGATTTCTTACAAAAACTAGATTCATCTAAAGTGAAGTGAGGTTACTTTAAGAATGAGGGGCCTAATATGTGATGGTAAGATTCGATGGTGTTGAAAAAGAAGCATAGAGGCTTGGATTATAAAGATATAATGTAACTTTTACCAATTAGTTCTATCCATAGTTTATGGTATTACAAAATTCAATGGATTTTCTTAATATCTAAAAATATGAATAGTCAATGACATATAATGAAGACTAATTTATTGAGGTTGGAATATTTCCTCCTAAAATTATGACTAATGGAAAAGTTAAAGTTATTTTTATTTAATATTAGTCCCTCATATGATTTTTGATCCTAGGTTGTCATGATAATGATTAATTATTATGTTGATATACTAAATATAGAATTAATGGAAAATCCTGACCGGGATGGTATGCCAAGGTTGACGGGAGGTTCTTTTTATCACAGTGGTACTTCTACGAGTTCCTTAAATGGGAAGGGGAATCATGATGTGTATGATGGTCAATATTGATAGTAGGGTTATTAAAAACCTCCTATAGGATGTGGTAGAGGCCCTTTGACTTGTTTCTAGTATGGAAAGAGTGGGAAGGGAAAACATGTTTTCATTGAGGAAGATAATATATGTACTTTAGGAAGATTCTCATGTCACTTGTAGAGATTTTGTTATAAGATTTCTTCCCCATATAGTTTCAAGTAATCATCAAAAATAAAAAATTACTATAGTAAAATTAGATATTTCAAGAACAAATGGGTTCTAAGCACATGCATTGTGAAAAACTATTCTTCACAACATAGAAGAGTCTTCAGAGATTATTGATATGAGTCCAGTGAAACTGAGAGTTACTATAACCGTAGCTTCATCCTTATTATATTTTTTATTTGATACCAATGTATCTCACTCATTAGTATTAGTCAATGTTGTTTATTTGAAAACACTTATAATGAAGATTTTATCTCATGTGATAGACATTACTATGACCCTCAGAATGAAGAGGGATCATGGTATCTGGTGTCCTTCATGTACGTTATCATTAGGAGATATAGAGATAACCAGAAATTTTATTTTCCTCTATATAAAAAATCCTAATGTCATTCATAGGATGGATTGACTGATAGATCATCATGCCCGAATTAAAAGTTATTTTTGGAGAGGCTAATTTTCTATATCTCACTTAGTGTTTTATGTATTCTTGGGGGAATGAGACCTGATATCAAGTAGATATGAACCTTATTCTCAATAGTTGTATAGGGTGTAATCTGTTTTTTATTTTGACTTTGAGTGATAATTATCAATTGATGATCTTTATCTTGTTTTTATGGAGTTTTATAATTTTTTTCTTCCAATATCTCACTTCTTCCACTAGTAAGATAGATTGATATTTATATTCATTTCATACCTGAGACTCAAGCATAATTTATTCCATCGTAACATATATTACTATCTGAATTGAAATACATAAACATGTAGATGGATTATTTTCTTGAGAAATGATTTATAACCCGATGTACGTTAACTTGGGTGGAAGTTGTTCTCATTTATAAGAAATATGATTGTGATATTTTCATATTTGATGATAATACAGAGATACTCGAAATTATGGTAAGGAAATATAATTAGTTTCCTTAGATAAATGATATGGTTTACCAATTGAATAGGGAAAAGTGGTTCTTGAAGATTGGTATTCGATCCCATTATCACTAGTTAAGAATAGTTGAATTTGAAATTTATAAAAGTTTATTGAAGAGTATGTGTGACCATTATAAGTATATTTTTATTCTATTTGGTCTACCTAATGCTCTAGTGGGTTTTTTGGTACTAGTGAACAAGATATTCCATGTGTACCTCAACATAGTAATTGTATTCTTTATGGATGACATCCTTGTATAATAATAAAAAAATGAGGATCAAATGTATCTTATAAGAGTAATTATATAAATATTAATGTATTTATTAATTTATTCCAATATTTTAAAATTTCATTTCTCGGTTTGGGAAGTGGATTTTTTCGAACATGTGGTCTCAAAATTTGGTATTTCAGTTGATCCAGAGATGGTGAAAGATGTTTTGAAATGGGAATAACCACAAATGAATTTTGAGATTCATAACTACACAGGTCTAGTGGGGTATTACAAACGGTTTTTAAAATATTTCTCATATTTAGATTCTCCATTGACCACACTCACAATAATGGACTTGGCTACGTGGTCATTTTAATTCAGTAGGTTCGAGTTTGGGATGTGTTATTTTCTTGGGTTATTATGTCATTGCTTATGGTGCTAGTTATCATGACCTACATGTGAACAATTGTCAAACTCACAACCTTTAACACGGAATGGTGATGCCTGAACTGTTGAGTATTTAATAGTACCTTTTCAATGAATGGATTACTATAATTTATGGGCACAAATTCATCAGTTATATATTCTAATAAAAATAATTTAATATTCGACAGAAGCCTTGGGTTGAGTTTACTTATTGGGTTGATTTACGAACTTTTTATACCAATGTAAGGGCAATGTAATTGTTGTTTCCTAGGGAAGGAAAAAATTTACCCAGTTCATTAGAGAATCCTCACAATAGTGGAAATTAATGGATCTTTTTTCCATAGTTACTTTCCAGAGTCTAGGAGAATGATCTTGAGGCTATTTTGATCAATATTTATTTGGAATTTTATATTCTTGTGATGATCTATAGATATCAAAAGTGTTATGATGACTACTATGGAGTTATAGATTCTCATTATGGGGGGGATGTTGATTAGTGGTTACTCTCCATAGAGGGTATAATATGTTTTTGGAATCGATATGTTGTGCCATCTTTCATGAGGTAGGATGTAATGGGAGTATATCATAGTTATTAATGGTAGTGAACCCAATAACAACAATAATTTTCTATGATATTAGGTGATGTTTTTGGTGGCCATGTATGATAAGGGAGATCACTAATGTTGTTTCACATTGTTATTACTTTAATAAGTCAAGGATAAAAACTAAAATCACCTTCATGTTTTCTATATCCCATTCCAATTCCAACTTGGATGTGTGAAGAAATTTCATTGGACATCATGGTGGGTCTACCTCATACCCCTAAGAAGAAGAACACAACATTGATTGTGATAAATCGACTGAATAAATTGGATAATATTATACAGATATGTGATGCAAGCAATATTAATGAATAATGAAGTCTCTATGTGATAGAGGATATGAGGTTCCATGATTTTACATATATGATGTTCTTAGATTGGGATCGTTAGATACCTTTTGGTTTTTGGAGAGGCCTCTAGGATGAAATTAGATATCATATGAGCTTGATCACAACATATCACCCATATATGGATGTTTCGATAGAATGATCTATACAGATTTAGGATGACATGATTCATGCATGAATCCTTAAATTTGGTGGATCAAGTGATAGAAAAATGGGATTTATTAAGATTTCATATAACAGTAGTTATCAATAATTGATTCATGTGGATCCCTTTGAGGGCTTGTATGGCCACCCATGAAAATATAAATTGTGTTGGTTGAATATTTGTGAAACAATATTTGTTAGCCCATGATTAATACAAGAGATGATAGCTAATATTCAGTTTATTTCTTAGTGAATGGTGATACAAACGAAGTGATATTATTATAATTCTAATCTTCGTTGATGAATATTGGGGTTATTAGTTATTTCTTCTAGAATTATTATGAGTTTCATTTTTGTTGCGACACCAATATACTAGAAAACATGGAAATCATGCACTATAGTTCATGTGAACTTTTGTTGTTATGGAGCAGGTAGAGAAATTTTCATAAAAATTAGCACTTACATCGCAGTTGACATTAATAAATCACATGTTCCGTGTACTGTAGCTTCTAAGGTACATTATGAACCATCTCATTTCTTCAGCTGGGAGTATCTTGTTGTTCAGTTTTATTTATCTGTGATTAAGTATCTAGTCAGGATTATTGATTACGAGATAAAGGTACATTATTGGATAATAATACCATTGTTTTATGTTCTATGGTATCATAATTATTATTCACATGACACATGGTTGCATGATGCACTAATGAGAGAGTAGTTACCTCATCCCTTGGATATTGAAACATATTGATAGGATTTCTGGGGAGCTAATGTTTTTATAGTGGGGATGATGTAACATCATGATACTTTTTTTAATTATTCCTTGACCATTTTGTGATCTCTTTTGAGTAGGGTATTGTTTATTAATGATTTATGTGAAATTTGGACAAATTTTGTATCTCCATGGGTTGTACATCATTTTCACACAATTAAGGAAACCCATGAATATTTTCCTAGAAAACCCTGGGCTATATTTATGGACACTATAGTGAAGACTATAGTAAAAGAACATAGTTTGTCTAACTGTGTGGCTAGACAACCACACCCTAAACACCACAGATAGTGGAGAATTCATGGTTAGTTTAACTCTATATATAAACTGCGCACCCTAAACAGAAGTCCAGTAGGGGTGCCCAATTAGGATACATGGTTTGTCTAACCATATTGACATCTCTAGGAATCCTGGAATGTGATTTTTAATTTCAATAAAAATCCATTTAAAATTCTTGAACCCCTGTGTTTATGTTCTTAATCACCTCATTCATTCCTAAAATGATTTTAATTTCCTTGGAGGCTCTATATAAGTGATCTTGGCTCATCCAACATCCTTCTTTGGAAAATCAATATCTCAGTGGATGATCCAATCCCTCTATAGTATGTTAATCTTCTCATGGGTGTTCTATTAAATTATTCATTCATCTCCTCCTAAGAGAGTATTTCATCATCATGTTTTTTTGGATGTAAAATCTATTTTGATGGATATAATCCTTGTTTTGTTAAATCTAGTTTCTAGATATTATTTATAGATCTTATTCTACATCAATCATCACTGGTGTTCCCATTATGGGTGTTGTGTTTTTAAATTCCATGATTAAAAGAAGGTGGTTCCAATTTAAAATTTCTATTAAATTAAATAAATCAATTTGATAAATTTTTTGAAATATATTTCAGTTGATTTATAAAAGAATTATATGATTTAAAACTGGCATTCGAAATGGATGGTATTTTGAACCCCCCCCAATATTATTGGAATTGTAATTAGGGGATGAATTTTGATAAATAAGGAATTGGTAATTCAACTGAATTTTTTGTGAAGATGGATTCAATTTAAATGATCCCAAAGCCATTTTTTGGTTTTAAAATTGTATTGTAATATTAAAATTTAAAATTGGGTAATTAAATTGTAAATGATAATTTAAATTAAAAGAGATTATTATTTTTTGATTATTTATTGATTTATAATGTACATGAATGCCTATGTAGTTATTTGGTTATTTGATAAAATCATGATAAGTTCATGATCCCCTATAAAATGATTTATGATTAAAAATATAACTAAAACCTCATTTATAATGATTAACCTCGATTGGATGTTGATGCGTCTTATTCAGCCATAGCCTGAGAGATGTGTAGACGCATGTTTTTTCAATATCACTAATTTGTGATGTGTATGGATCCTATAAACAGAAACTAAATACTTCATGAAAGATGACCATATAAATTATTTTGTATTATTTGATTATATATATTTTTAATTAATGAACTATTTTACTAATTCTAATTGATTTATGTAAATACTTTTATATAATTTATTTTTTAAACAATGTTTTAAATTTTTTCCATAATTTTAAAAGATGAATGTTTTTTTTAAATTTACTAATGATATATCATGCCATTCCATATATTGTTTAAATTGAAAAAAATAATTGGTAAATTATTATGTAATCTTTTATGGAATACTTTTGGAGACCCTACTAGGATTTAGAGTTCACATCATACCTTTCCATTTCTACATTTGATAATATTATGAACCTAGTTTTGATCAAAGGGAAAGTAATAGTTTTCGGTAGTGAATAATCTAGATTATTAGGACCATGGTGTGACAGTGGTGATAAGTGGAGATGAGGTCTACTTATTTCACATGTTTTTGAGTTTACTTGACATTTTTATGCCAGTTTGAGTTGATTTTTAATTTATATTTTTGTCTATTTTCATTTAAATTTTTATTTGTGTTGGATTTTTGATAAATTCTCCTTGGGAAGTGTGGATATACTAACATTTATCATGTTTTTATTAAACTGTTTTGGGGGAAACCATCCCCATTTTATTATTTTCTTATTCTAGGTGTTTTTATCTAACCTAAGGGGATTTTTACATCTATTTGGACCATGTTAAATCTAAATTAGTATCATTTTTTCTAGGTATTCATGCTGAATTATGATAGTGACAATCAATGTAATGATCATCAACACAAATTGTGAAGACTATGATAACATATTTTTGACCATTTGATTAATTTAAGTTTTATTCCCCTTTAAATTTTCATAATGATGGATTATATTGAGTTAACTGAATGTGTTAATTTATTTTTTTATTGTAATATATTATCTAATAAATGTATCATAGTTAATTTTATTCTGTTATGTGTGTGGTAAAAGATATTCAAAACCGTGTCTATTTAATGGAAAAATTCATAAAAAATCATTTGGTGCTATAATTTTATAAAATAAATCTCTAAAAATCAATGTACATTTATTTTCCACTAATTATTTTCTAGTTTTACATACCATCACATAATTTCTCCACCTATTGGATCACAATTAAAAAAAATATGCTTATAAGTGCATCAAAACATATCTTTTCAATTTCATCAAGAACTTTTTTCATCCATTTCCATTATTTAAATATTTTTATTTAATTTTTTATCACTAATTCAATTATTCATTGAGGAAAATTTCTATTTACATTGAATTTTTTACTAAATTATGAGAAGATAAATTTTTCTTCGCATCTATGACCTTTTCCACTATTTTAATTTATCTCAGTACTATTTTTTATTCTTTATAATGGATCCCTAAAACATTCTATCAAATAAATTATCCGTTATGATATTTTAATAACTTATTTAATTTATTAAACCATTTTCAAATAATTAATAGTTTTAATGGAAAAGGGGAAATAATTAAAAGGATTATTTATTTTTAATTATTAATCATTTTTTATCATTTAAGGATCTTTCATAAATGTATTTTTATAATCATTTTAATATTATCATGACTCAGAACATATATGTTTTGATTATAATATACAATATTTTCATGAAATGGATTATGTTTATGACCTATGGAATTCATTATGAAACCCATTTCATTCTGATGTGTTACATTTGTTATGATAGATTTATGAATGTTTTCATATTTATGTGGAATACATATATATGGTTATCATTATGTGAATGTTAGGGGAAAAATTAGAAAACAGTTTATATCTTAGGGTAGTGATTTTTATCTCATAATTTGACATGTAAAGGATAGAGGAGTGAACACAATCATCTATGTTTGTGTAAATAAAAAAGCGAACCCAGTCCACTATTTAATGATTCTCTATCCATTTTGGAGTGATGATATTGGTAAATATTTTTAAAATTAAAAATAGTTTAATATGATTATTTTTATTCCATATTTCAATATTTTTGAAATAGCTATATATTATTACACATTCCTATTACATGAATCCATGGACCCAAATTATTGTCTTATGTTTCCACATTATTATTATTCATTAATTTGATATAATAAATTCATTATATGATGATATATTTATTATGATCATTGATTAATAAGGTATTATATTTTATTTGTTAAAATCATATACAGAGATTATTTTCTCATATCTACATGATCATCTTTTCCAAAATTAAGATTTTATTAAATCGTACATATGCTTGATTAATACCTCTTATGTTTAACTTTACAGTGTTTCTGAGAATACCCTCCTATTATATTTCAAATCCTCATGATATAATTATAATTATAACATTTTATATGTAAATAAGTGGGGGGGTAGGGGAACTTTTGTTCAATTTCATAGAAATGTTCACTTGGTTTTCGATCTACCATTTATGTATCTAATCTCTAAATATAATAAATATATATTTTAGTGGTGTTATTTAATGTTTTATGTAATGAATTTTCACATGTAATTATGTATTGAGATTTTTTGTTATGATTTTATCTTCTCAAACTGACTTTAGGCATAAAATATAAATTATTATTATCAAGGTGGCCTTATTAATACCCAATGAACCACTCAAAACATTTAATTTTTTAATTATTTTTAAAAAATTTGCTTCAATTCGATACCCATTTCTCAACTATAGTTACTGTAAATAGTCCACGCTATAATATTTTATATAGTAATCACTTGATTTTCTGTATTATAGTATCTTTGTAAATTTATGACAATTTGGATTATAAATCAAAACATCATGGATGATCTGTATGGTTCTCAACCACTAGAATATGTTTTTAATGATATGTTTTTCATTTATATGTAATATATAGTTATTAATAATTTTTTTTGAGACTAAGAAATTGGTTTTTTAATTTTTATTTCATTTACTTGTTTGCATCTAATATAAATAATGTGGTGTCCAAACCACTCGAGTGAAAATTTGATGATTTTATAATTATATAGAAAATTATAAATATATATAAAGAATATTCATAATAAAGGAAAGAATATATAAGACTAATATTTATTTTAATTTTTTATAACATTTATTCATCTAGACTAATTAATCAATATAAACTATAGTTTGATAGCCAATATCACATGATATATTATAACAATATAAAATGTATATTTTACATAAAAAATTAATATTCATTTTTAAAACCATCATTATATTTTTATTTTTTTAAAACATTGGTATTAGATAACAAAAATAAATCTGAAATTTTTACATCATTTTTATAATTTATCTATATTTTTATTGTTTTTTAAGAATAAATATGAAATTAATGATTATTAATAATTTATTATTATGTTTATATTAGAATAGAACATATTTTTTAATAATTATTTAATAATTACTTTATTATTATTCATTATTTTTTACAAATTATAATTTATTATTTTAATTAATTCATTCCCTTTAATTATTTATCATAATGAAATTATGGTTTTGTAAATATTAAATATTCATATATGTATATATTTACCTAGAAATAAATGCACAGATATATTCAAGTATACATGCAAATCTACTTATGTACCTTTATATATTATTTATGGTAACAAATTTTTCATATTATTATTGTTCTATGAGATTTTGAAAATCACACTCCAACTTCAAGAGACCATATATTATCTTATAGGTTTAAATTTATTCTAAATGAAATTTTTAATGATTTATTATAATAATTTCAATGGTATTACTGGAGAGAAAATATGTAAAATTAATTATAATAATTTTTTTGTTATAAGAGTAGTTGAAAATTGGAATTCCTCTTCAAATGACCATAAATTTTTATTTGAATTATCATATAGGCTATATGAGGAGTCAATTTCTAGTTTATGATGATATTTAAAAAATCAATAATATCATGGGAAATTACTCATAATTTTTTCATGGCCAAAGGTAACATATAAATTCCTGAAAATATAGTCTTATGTTAAGGTTTCCTTATATTAGAACATTTTCTAATATTTCTTCATAATTTAGGAGGGTATTCTTATCATTTTTGGATTGGGTATGAGTGTATTTTACATGTCTTCATTAATATTCATATGATCGTGTGAAAAATTTATTGATATTGCAACTTTTGGGCTTTTTTATTTCACTTTTTAGTCATTGATCACCTTAGTGATCATATAAATTACTTAATATAGGAAGTTCACAATTACCAATTGTCTTTGTGTGCATGTATATTTATAAATAATTATATCTAAGTATATATATTTGTTTATTTCAATTTATTTATCTTTATTTATGTTTTGAAGTGCATTCATGTATATCTATATATTAATATATATATATATATTTTTTATGTAGTTATATATATACATATGAAAATTGTTATGTATTTTGATATATTAAAAACTATTTGTATGTATTTATGAATATTTATAAATATATAATATATTTAGGTATATTTATATAAATTTATATATATTTATAATTATATATAATGTATATATTTTCTGTTGGTATGTATATATATATATATGTCACTATGTGTGTATGTATATATATATATAATTGTGTGTGTATATAATTAAATTTATATATAAGTTTATTTGTAGTTATTCAATTCAATTATATTAATCAATCTGTATTAATATATATTTATGTATATTTATTAATTTGTTAAATATATTTATATTTACGTTTATTTATGTATCTTTATATATATAATTTCGGATTATATTTATCGATCTTATCATATTTTATGTTGCTATATATATAAATGTATTTATAAGTTTATATATATAACTAAATTTAATATAATGATCTATATATACACATATCTTTATATATATACCTAGAATGTTTAGGAATTGAAAATACCCTGTCCTAGAATTTGATAAAGAAAATAGATGTGTAAAAAACAAGAAAGACTCAAAACATGTGTCACAAGCAGCTCCACCAAAAATGAATTATGAAAGCTAGCCTGACCAAAAAAATAACCAGAGTGATATCCTCTTTCAGAAATTTTGAATTCAGGTTCAAAACCCCCATTATTACATGTCTTTAAATAAATCCACACTATGGGATCATATGTGAACATGGTGCCCACTATCCCATGAAGACACCTATGAACTCGAATCCCCTATATCTTCATGTCATGATCTAAATAACTCCACCCCAAGATTGTCATTGTTCCCTTTATAATTTCCACCAGGGCATCATCCTTGCACCCACACTTCAGTGTCAGACTTTCTCTTTTAACCAATACACATCCCTTCCCTTCTGTAGTCATAGTGAGTAGGTGACATCACACATGTCTGTGTCCTATGTCGCTGGTGGTCACCATGTGATACACAACCCTTTGGCATCCAATTCCACAGAAAAATTATTGAGTGTCCTACACCATCACTAATTGAAAAATTGTTTTCAATCAATTAGCTATAGTTTAAAATACCACTAATCACTTAGGAATTACCATTGAGTAGTTTTTTGGCATAGTGCTAATGGTGAAGGGTTTCTAAAAAATAAAAACTGTATTACTCTTTATAATTTGTTAGATCGCATAACAATATATTTTTAAATTCCATGTTATTCCCCAACATTTTAGTTATGACATAAGATAATTCTTTATCAAATAAGGAATCAACATGTCACTCTGACATTTAATGAATTATTTTAAAAAAATATTTTAAACATAAATTTAATAAACAGGGGTAAAATTTATTTTTTTTAACAATTAGCTATAAAATTAAAAAAAAATCAAATAAATATTTTAAAAATTCTTTTTTTTATTGTGTAATTATTCAAAAGTAATTTAAATAGATCAATGAATTTAATAAAAATTATTTTTGGAAATATAACTAATAAAAAATGTTTTATAATGATGTTTTAGATATCTATATTATTTATGATAATTATTATTTTTATTGGAATAATGGTTGTCCATTAGATAAAATACAACCTATATGGAGTAATTCAATGGATATCCATAATTTTAAAATAGGTCAAATACATGGGTTACTATTTGGCGTACAAAAGAATTACAGTGCTTCTGCCACAAACATTTCAATGTATCACAATTTTCCACATATGACATTCAAATCTATGACCCTGATTACATATTAGAAGGTCTATGTCACCTATAGTTCTTGTTATTTAGAAACAACCTCAACTCTTAAAACTCAATAGGGGAGTGTACTAAAATAAGGGTTGTTTCTTCTCAGAGGTATAGGAAACCCTCAACCACTTTATCTAATTTTCATTATCACTACAGTAATGAATACTTTGGGTGGAAAAGGAAAGGGAATATTATTTGAACTAATCATTAAATGGGATGAAAAAACTATTTTTGGAATGATAGAGGACCACAATGTGTTCAAGATCTTTTTTGATTGGGTGAGGTTAGTATTTAGTCAAATTTATTCATTAAAAACATTATATCCATACTATTTAAAGCACAATCCGCATTACTAAATGTTTATTCATTGATATCTTTTATATTTTCCAATATTAGAATATCATTTCGTGAAAAAGGTTATTTGTATTGTAAATGGGTGAATAACTCTATTGATTAGGTAATTATATATAGATGTTTTTCAAATAGAGGATATTAAATGGAATGTCATTACCAAAAGACATGTAATTATTTTAATTAATAGGACAGACATAAATTACACTTGAAAATGGTTTATAAAGTCTAGTAGTTAGTTTATAAGTAGTTCCTAACAAATTAAGTTATTCCAAGTCCACCATATAGACATTATAGAATAAAGGCATATATGTGTTCTGGATGAACTTTTCTAAAATAAAAAAAAATATGAACTACATATATTCCACCAAAAAAAGATATTCATTATAAATAATGGAACCTACAAGAATTGGACATTTTCATTTTCACGATGTCCATCAATTGATGAATTTTAACCAAAAATTTTATGCGTATAAGTAGTTTTTTTAATTTAAATTTTACTTATTCTAATAAATGGAAAATATGATTATTATAGTGACATATATAAATATATTCACATTATTTATGGGAAGAATATTTTTCAATTTATAGATATAGAAAGTTTATATGATGTTTTAGGAATGTCTTGTTACTGAATAACACTTCATTATAAATTGTTGAGATATTTTTTCATAAATAATCACTTTTTAGTATTAGTTTTTTAAATTATATAAGACAATTTTCTGTTCTAATTTTTTTTATGATTTGGTTTGATCAGGAACTTCCATTGATAAAGAAGATAGAGGATATTCTGATTTTCTGATTAAGGATTCCTAGTGATTAGGGAAATAGAGAATGTGTCTAATCATTATGATTGAGGGAATTTATTTGTAAGTAAAAATTCGATTATGGTTTTTTTATGAATTTTCTTTCTTTGATTTTCGATGAATACTTTCATTACATTGAAGGATACATTATTAAATTTTTTTAGCAAGTTTATTTTTATGATATTATTATGTTCATTATAATGTTTCATTATTACTTGTTTTATAAATTCATTATTTTATTACACAAAATTAAAAAATAGTTTTTTAATATTTTTTATAAACATTTATAAATCTGATAATATAGATTTTATAAAGAATATTCATTTGATAATATTTATTAAATATGTTCAAATAGATTTTTTTTATTTTATAAACTATAATTCACCCCTCTTATACAAGAATACATACTATTTCAATCCTAAATTCTGTATGAGAGAATATCATTAATATTATAAACTATTACAAATATTTATTTTTTATTAAATAGTATATTTTTTTAAATGGAATCATTTTTCATTGGGAAATGTTAAAATTAAAATCCATGAAATCCACAAATATTTAATGGTACAGATTAAGAATAATCAATAGATCACATAAAATTTAATTTATAAATACTATAGTTTATAATATTTTCATATAATCTAGAAGTTATTATATTACTAATAAATAAATTATTACATTCCCTTTAAAAGAAAAATTTTATATCAACTTTACTATGATGTTGAAAATAATATGTTTCTGTCAATGAAAAAATATCTATAATAAAATCTCTCATTGATAAAATGTGAATAATATATGTCATATACTAGAAGTAATTCATATTTGAACAAGAATAATTTATGAAACCACGAATATTTATGTTAAGAAAATATTATAATGTTTTGTATTTTGTACATATAGAACTAGTTGGTAAAATTCATGAGCTTTTTTTGACCATTGTAAACAGTCTACAATCTCTTAGAGGTAAAGATGCAATAGATGATAATTTTTTTTAAAATGATTACTGATATAATGATGAATGATTGAGGATATAGTATAAAATCTATTTATTATATATATAACCTAAAAAAATTTGATCTTAGATGATATTTTGGTACACTCATCCAATATTAAGGGATATTAACAAAAAATGTTAAAAATGAGAAGAAAAATATTGGAGCCACCCATTCTTCTACTCTTATAGTGGTATGTAATGCCAGATCAGCTAAAAATTTACATATGACTCTGAAAAATAATGAAATAAAATCTTATATAAACAGAAATTCATTCAAGGGTGTGAAAATTAAATTTCTCAACATTCCAAAATTTTCAATAATATGGTCGATAAGAATGAAATTTTTATATCTAAAAAAATATTATAATGAAATAAGTTATACATAAGTACATATTATCCATGTTTTTTAAAAACATAAATGAGATATAGTAAATTATAATTGTTTTATAATAATAATGAAATTAAATACAATATTTTTCTTGACACTTGGAGTAAATGTTACAATGATAGTTCTTCAAATATTTCTTCTGAAAATTGTAGTGACGTTGTGAAAGTTATGGGTTTCTATGATGAAATTCCATTTTATACTAATACTACAAGGAAATTGTATCTTCCAAATTTATATAGAATTTAAATTTAAATTTAAATTAAAAAGATTTGAATTAGGAATACAATACATATAATAATGAATAATAATCCATAACATATTCTGATGAATATTTACTACCATTTTTTGAGGAATTTATATGATAATAAATTTTTTTATTAATACAATAATAATTTTTCTAAAAACTGTTATCTTTACATGGAAGAGCATTCTGGATCAAAATATACAATTTAATTTTTTTTAGAAATCTAAAAAATACTATTGAATAAGATAACATATCTAATTCGATCTCCACTAATGAAGATATGAATTTAGTTGTAAAACTAAACTGTAAAATATTTGGAATTGGAAAACTCTTATCAAATTTCACCTATAGGATAGAAAATTTTCATAATATGTATAGAAATATGAGAAATCATACGAATAACAATATAATTTGTTTTACTCCGTCAAAACATCATTTCCAAAAAAAAAATATTAAAAAAATTTATTTATTCTCTATGAAATGTGAGGGGGTGGACACTGGAAGGAAAAATTATATTTTAATATGTTTTAATCCTTTATTTTTGATAAGGAATAAATTTATAAAAAATAAGTTTCTTTACAAAAAAGTAGAGTATTACCCATGTGGACTCAAAAAATAATAATAATTTTGGACCCATGAATTTCATGGTACAAACAACATAACATTCTATTATTGTGTTTCCCCTCTTCTATATAGATTCCATTGATGAACACTCATTTAAATGATATCTTATATTTATCTTTTGGATATATTAGATTTTTTCAAATCCCACCATGAGTTTTTCTTAGTTGAATGAATTTATACTAGATAACAAATATGTATTTTTTTCATGAATCTAAACTTCAAAACTGATCCTCAATTGCATGAAATGTTGTCTATACCCCTTGAATGATGTTGTCCTTTCATGGTCATTTTTTCATCTTTTTTTTATTAATTTTAGGTTTTTAATGAAGAGAATTAATGGTATTTTGCTGTGTTGGATATATTATCCAAATTAATTTGTGTCAATGAAGGCCACAGATGAGTTCTATGAGATATCCTCTCATATATATTCCACATCGTTGAATCCATCAATATTGAAGCATCAAGTGTCTTGAGAGTATAGTCAGTAGTCCTTAGCTTGTGGACATGAGAATAGTGAAGATACAATAGTGAGGATAGTGAAGCACAACATGACCGAGATATCCTCTCAAACTATGGGCATGATTCCTTCTAAAAGTTCATCATAAGGCCATGTCATTGGTTCAGTTCGGTTCAGGTTAGGTTTTCATAGTTATATTTTATTTGGATCAATTTAATGTTTATGTAAATTTTAACTGGTCTTTTTGGTTCCATTTGTGGATATTCCATTAGGTTTAATTAGTTTTATTTTAAATAATGTATTTTTCATTAGTTTAATTTTTGGTTTGATCAATTACCCTATATTGAAGTATTTTTTGATTGGTGTGAGTCAGTTTGGTTACATTATTTCTAGTTCTGTAAAATTTCATCATTTTCAAAACCATTTGGATTAGTTCCACTCTACTCAATTTAGCTATATGACGTTTGATTTAGTTGTATTCATATTATCATGAATTTGGTTATTGTATTTCATTTTATTAGAAGTTTTTTTATAATAACAATATTAGCATGATTTTTGGTTCATTCAATTCTATTGATTAGTCTGTAGGGCCGGTTTGGGGGGTGTAAGGTGGGGGCCTATCCAGGGGGGTGAACAATTTGGATAGTTGGTGTTTAGGGGTATATCTAGGAATGAGGGGGGGGGGGATATCTACGGGGTGGGGTGTGAGGTCTATTCAGGGAACATGTGGGGGTTTTCTAGGGGGAGGTGGGGATTTTCAGGGGAAGGGGGCAGTAGTGGGAGTGGTGGGGGAAGGGGTATCTAGGGAAAGGGAGGGGGATATAGTTATAGTGGTGTGTTGTTGAGGGGGAGGGATGATGTATGTGGAGTGGTGGGGGTCTAGGGGGTGGTAGTGGGGATGATGGGGGAGTGGGGTGGGGGGGGGGGACTTTTTAAGGATTCGGAGTGGGGCTTTTGGGGGGGTGTTCTGGGGAGGGAGGGGGATGTCTATGGGGGTTATGTAGGGTGGCTATTTGGGCGGGGTAGGGGGTTTTCTAGGGAGGGAGGGAAATTATAGTTGGGGGTGTGGCAGTATAAGGGGATAGAGTGGGGGTGGCTCTGTCTAGGGGGTGGTAGGGGGCTTCAAGTGGGGAGGGGGTTGTGTAGGGAAAGGGAAAGGAGCTATAGGGGGGAGTGGATAAGGGTGGTGGCTATCTAGGGAGGGGGGTTTTAGTGGTGGGAGGGGGTTATCAAGGGTAGGTAGGGGCTGCTACTGGAGTGGGGGGAAATCTAGGGATAGGGAGGGGCAGTCCAGGGGGCTTTGTAGGGTCAGGGGTTGTCTGGGGGGATACCCCAAGGGTAGTGGGGGGTGGAGTGGGGATTTTAAGGGTATGGTAGGGTTTTTCTATTAGGGAGGTTGATTTGTAGTGTAGGAGTGTCATTGGGGGCTATCCTAGGGGAATTAGGGGTGGGGTCCAAGGGAGAGGGTGGCAGGATATTTTATTTAAGGATTTCCAGACCCTATATCCGTGGTTTCTAACAGTCTCTATAGGTCTATTTACATTATATTTAACCAGGGCTATAAGTATAATTCCATGGTTAGAAATCATTATAATATAGTGTGTTCATCCTATGGTATAGCCACAGTTCTATGTTGTGGCTATTGTAATATTACCATGGTTTTTACTATTAACATATACCTATAAACACTGTTCCAAACCATGGAAACAATTTTCAGCCTATAGCCATGCCAAACATAGCAAATTCTCATTAAACCATGGATATTACCTATAGCCATGGTTTTAAACCATATAAATAGACCGAATTTAGAGTAGTGCCACTTCAACGTGATTTAATTCGTTCACACGTTACATTGATTTTGTTAAATATGATTAAAATATAAATATGTGACTTATGTGAAATAAATATGATAATTAAATGATTATATAAAAATATATCATTTAATTTTATTTCTTTTAATTCGATAAGAAAATCAATGTTTTGTTCATGTCTACGTATGACATTTCATCTCAATGAATACTGAATTCAATTTCCTATCACTAGATATTATAGAATAATATAAATTAATATATAAATAATACATAAAAAATATATATGAAATTTATATCATTATTAAAAATATAGTTATTATTAAATAATTATCTTCGTAAAAGGAACAAAAATAACAAGTCACAACATATTAGAAAAACATGCTAATTAATAAAAAAAGATGAAAATAATGAAAATTTATTAATTAGGGGGTGTAAAGATAATTTAAAATAATCATATGTTTTATCATAAATATTAATATGGTTTTGGAATAAATTTATTATATTCCAAAAACTATTATAAAATATCTAAATGAATGCCCAACCATAAGGAAATAGTTGTTAAGGGATTTCACCTCAATTTACATTCAATTGAGTCTAATTTTTTATTATACAGAAATTCACTTTGACGTGGTATATACACTATCTATTTTTGAATTAATATCATGATTCACTCATATATAATTGTATTTTATGTTTATATTTTAATTATCCCATCCGATGGGGTTTGATATGAAAATTACCAAGTGGTAAACGTTTTCTTGGAAATCTCACTTTCATTTGTGATTGTTAACTTTCTCTTTTAACATTCACTTCCATATGATATATTTTTTAATTTAAATTCCATATATCATAAATATCTACATTATTATGTAATGGTTATTATTATTTCCTAACATGTATGCATTTTTTATACATAGTGTTTAATTTGATTGTCATTTAATTAGTTGTGGAAATGTTCCTAAATCTGAATCTTTTACTCAATATAGATATTTGAGGAGGAAAATTGTTTTTATATTAAATAACTTATTAAATATATCATTAATTCCTTAAAAAATAGTTATATGTGTTAGGGAATGGTTAATGCAATCCCCATGATGCATCGGTAGTGTCATGAGACAAATCAATTGGTGAAAATAGAATAGTTTAAATGTTCATCAGAATTGATATTGATAGTACAATAGTTCTTGTGCCAGATACAAGATGTCCAGTATTTAATCATTCCCTTTATTCATTATTCAATTATCATTATAATCCATGATATTATAATTATGGAAAAAATATATGAATTTATTTATTTTTCATTTCATTCATTAAATAGCATGTGTTTAATTATTTACCATTCCATGTTGATTATTCGTATTGATTCATGATATCTTCCATTATACACATACATTTATTGAGAATATGAGCTCGAACTTATTTTTTTCATTACCTAGGGTATGAAGATTAATTAATAGTCTGATTTCTAAGGATTCATGGAATTTTATTTTGTTATGTATGATATTTTATTATCTCCCTGATGTAAATTTATGTTCATGTATGTAATTAATTTTTCCAAAAGTTTTACGTTGACCATTACTTCACGATTTTAATTCCTTGTAATCATGGAAATTTAATAAATTAAGGCACCAAATATGGTCTTCTGGTGTAGGGGCCTTATAATTTGTATCAAAGGACATTCGGTAGAAACCTGGAAACTTGATTTAGGAAAAAATATATTAGAAAATATAACCCTATAGTAGAATTTTATAATAAGTATAATGGATTATAAAAAGAATAATTGTGATTTCTTAAATGTATAGGGAATTTTTCTATAAGTTTAGAGAGAAATGACACAATGATTTGTATTCTATAGGGAGGGAAAAAGTTTCCAATGTATAATGCGTAAACTGTAGAGATAATGGGATCTATTCAAATGAATTCACCATCTGTCAAGGGAATATACCTCAAAAGAGTATAAGGAATCAATGTAAGGATTGTTTTTTTGATATAAAAGAAGATGAATGATTAATGTACTTGTATTATTATTCAATAAATATTTCATTTGGGTATTTTATCAACTAGGTAATGGATATAAATATTTTTGATTATATATGGATTTTAAAACGAAACTTTTTCATTAATGATTTTGGATAAATGTGTTGAATGATAGCTATGATAAAAAAGTATTCAATAGAGAGTTTAAATTCATATAAAACACATGATTGAATCAAGGATAACCATTTATATATTCCTGATGTTTATGTAATGTTTTTTAGATAAATGGTTGATTGATATGGATAAAGAAAATTGGATATTAGTTACTACCAGATATTTGATTGATGATCTCGTGTAAATGTTGATATACTATCAGTGATGTAGATTATAAAATTTTTTCATTTAATAAATACCTCACAAAATATTTTTTTACTTAAGGGATAAGGAAACACACACATTTTCAATACGGTTTTATGGTAACTTATGTCATTACCATAATTTGAGAGAATACATGATGAATGTATTCACCTGTTGGTATGTGAATATTAAGAACCAATTCAGTTATCTTCATTATAATGTTTTGAATAATTATATTTGGGAAGGGTTATAATGTTATGAATTTTTGAAAATCACTATGTTGAACATTAGATGAGGTTTTATTGATTACTTTATTAATTCTGTATATGATGAAACTGTGAAAAGAGATGGAGTTGAAATAGTTAAAGGATAATCTAGAGGATGAGATTGTATACCCTCTCATTAGACTTAATCAACTTTATTAAAATTAGCGTTAAATAAAATTTTTACCATATTTCATTCATATTTTATGAATATGATTATCTTTTAGATCATCAAAGATTTATGGTTTTGTGACCCTAAATATTTCCTCATAAATTTCATTATTTCTATTAATGACCTCAATCACCCTATATTATTATTTAATCCTTTCATCCAAGAATATGTTTTGTCCTTATAACAACATTCAAATACATAGAAACCTGTTTATATAATATGTGTATCACACTTTCCCTCTTATTAAGAATATGTATTGTTAATTCTTTTACAACGTGGGGTTTTCAAAAATAGTATTTTTAAATATCAGACCTTTGATTACTGGGATCGATTATTAATCATGATGATGAAATTTATTTATGGTGGGGCTAAATTATCAACCTAAGACTTCACAATTTTTTTCCTTTTTTAATACATTTAATTGTGTTTCTAGACTTTTTATACATATCATTGAGATTAGCTTGTGAGACACGGAACAAAAAGTGTAAAAGGGAATGTAAAATCATGAGATATTAAATATTTTACAATTTTTAATATAGTTAATAAAATCATTTAACAATCAAAATATATATTTTAAATTAATAATACGTGAACAAATCGAATTTTTTCTATTTAAAAGATGTATTTTTAATATTAGTTTTTCTACCTTTTAATGGAGTTGTAATTTTAAAACTATATTTTTACACTTTGATAAAATTTATTTGAAATAATAAAAATCATTTATAGAAATTTTATTTTAAAAAATAGCATAGGCTGTGTTTTTGGACTTGTTATGTGATGTTTCATTTTTTTATAAATAGTGAAAAATGATGAATTTTAATAGAAAATTGACTTTTCATCTAAGTAATTAATAAGTTTAAATTATATTTATAATTATTTTTAATGCAAAATTAGCTCAATTTTACATCCCTTAACCCATTTTAGGTCATATAAATTGTTTTAATATTGAAATTAGATTTCAAAACTTATTAGATTTTTTTGGACATTTTCACTTTAAAAACCCTCTTTTCCATCGCATCTATAGGATTACATTAAAATTATTTTTATTTAGTTCTATCAAATAAATTTTAAAAAAATAATTTATTTTTAATCGGTATAATTTTTATATTCTAATATGGTTTACTTAATTTTTGACAAATAATTAGTATTTAATGGAGTTACAAATAATTATAGTAATTAAGGTAAAAAAAATTTCTTAGTGGATAATCATAGAGAATAAGGTGTAAAAATGATCGTAAAATTTTACAAAATCATTTTTTCAAAACTATTTCCACTATTATGACCCCATGATCTAATTTTACGTGTTAGTGGAAATTGTTTTAAAGAAAGTGACGTATATAATAAGATGTGTAGAGAAAATACAAAAAGAATTTCTTCCATTCTTTTATTTTCAATAAATATTTGGAATAGACAAGTAACTATAAAATTTATATTATACCCATTATTTAAAAATAAAAATATGTTTATACTATCATAATAATTTATAATTATTTTTTATAGTTAAAAATAGTTACTTAATAAGATTAAGTAAACTCCAACATATTTATTATTTAGTTTATAAATAACGAAATGATACTAAAAATGTTAAAAGTGAAGTGAATATAAGGAATTATTCTATGAAATTATTTTAGTTGAAAATTATGTAATGATACATAGCATTTAGCTTAATATATTTATATTCAAATATTTTTTATTTTAAAAATAATATTAAAAAATTAATGTGAAAATTTACAGTAATTCTATTTTGTAATAAATGTTATTTTATTAAATAATATAAAATTAATAAGATTATTATCATTTACAAAGTGATTTGTTAATTTTAATACATATAAATATATTACATTAGTATTCTAATTTATCTTTTTTAACTAACACATTTACCACTAAATAGTAAAATAATTTTTAGTGTGGCTAGGGTTAAAGTCGGGTATTTTTCACATTATGTGGGCCTATATTGAATTAATTTACAACACATAAGGGTTTTTCATTTTATAAATTATAATTCAAATTTTAGAATCCATGGTTCTAAATTTACTAAAAAGTCCCGCTTTAATTTAGTCTTAATATATGAATTTCATATGTTAGTAAAATATTTACCTTAATGAAAAAATGAGAAAATGGAAACATAATGACTATTAAACAAAATGATAAAAATGATTTTATTTTTCTATTGTATGATGGTTACAAGACCATAATTCACTATTAATTAATTATTTCTATATTTTTGAAGCACATTAAGAAAATTGAGACCTCCCAACAATGTATACCTTTTGATATTTACAGGAATTCCACTCTTTCTCTATCAAATAAAGGAATTAACTCTCCCCCTAAAGTAAACCTCTATAGAAACATAGATTTAGAAAACCAAGAAATATTCACTCAAAATCATATTTATTATCATCCTAGAAACCTCAAATTTTTTATAAATCAAAATAATGGTGAATTTTAGAACAATCAAATTGGAGTTACTAGTAGAAGAGTTAATGCTCCTCAATGATCACTTTAATTTTTTTTATTTTTCAAACCCATTCAAGTAAAATTTTATTTTAATTGAATAATAACCTATGTATACTATATATACTGAGATTATTTAGGTAAATGATACAACCTAATCTGTCACACAATTCCATCAAATTTAATTCATAATCATAATTTGTGTGAATGGTGAACTATTGGATTGCGAACTGATGTCATTCATTATTCCATTACCACCAATCAAGGGTGGGAATAATGATGTAATTAATTGTTAATTCTATATATATGTGTATTATTTATGCGGTACTTATGTTAATATAACTATTATATAACACATACAGTAATATTTTTGGGGGGAATATAAAAAAATCGTTTGTGGACGTGTGGACTACCGCCTCCTCAAAGAGATGTAACATGTTCATGTTTTACATGGAATATGTTAAGGATAAGTCTATATAAAATATCTGATATATAAGACAACATAATTATATTATAATTATAATATTCATTTATATAATTTACATTTACTACTTTTAATATGATAAAAAAATTAAATAAGCGTTTATGCGTACGTATGAACTACTATCTCCATGAGTTGTGCATTTCATTTTATATCACTACATATTATGGAATATTATAAATACATATATATTTATTATATATGATTTTTATATCATTTTTAAATTTTTTTGATAGTTAAATAATGATATACTTATAAGGATCAAAACTATCAAGTCACAACCTATCTGAAGAAACAAGGAAATTGACACTAGAAATGATAATAATAATTAATGATTATTAATCAATGGGAAGCAAGATAGTACATAAATTTCATATATGATATCATAAATATTAATATGGTACTAAAATAATTTAACAACATGCATAAAGCCTATATATTGGTTTTCATATCACATTTAACTAAAATTAAGCATAAGGTTAAGGATTTCGTCTCAACATATATTCAAATGAGATTTATTTTCTATCATGAAAAGATTCACAATTAAATGGTGTATATAATAACCCTGGTTCATTTAATGTCATGATTCCTTCTTAAGTTATTTTATTTTATGTTACACATTAAATCATCCCATCCATGGAAGATTGACTTGATAATTACTGAGCGATAAAATTTATCTTTCCAATCACACATTCATTTGTGATAATTTACATTCACTTGAAAAAATAAATTTACTATGATAATTTATTTTATTATAAATTAATTTTATCTTTTCCTGATAGACATGATTATTTAATAAACCATACACCATTTATACATATGATGTTTACAATGACTGTCATTTGATTAATTTTTGAAATTTTGATAAATCCGTATCTTTTACTAAATATATATATTTGATAAGATATATTATTTGAGAAATAAATATAAAATTACATATATGAGGAATATTTCAGGAAATGTAGGAAATGTGTTTTGAACTACATAATTCACTCCCCTTCATGCATCGGTAGACTCATGAGATGAAATAGATGGCCAAATTATAGTACAAAAAAATGTATTGATAATATATTTTTATGGTATATTGGTTCATGGGCAAGATACATAATGTCCAATATTTAATAATTTCCTTCATTTAGTATTTATTTATCCTTTAGATTCATTATATTTTCAATATTAAAAATTCTACAAATTTATTTTATTTTCTATTTATCGATTAAATGGAATGTGTGTTAAGTTATTTATATTTACATGTTGATTATTCATATTAATTCATTATATCTTCCAGTGTAATATTAAACTTTTTGATAATTCGAGGCCACCATTTTTTTCATTTCCTAAGGGTATAACGATTAATTCTTGGATTTTGTAAAGGGTTATTAAATGATTATTTTATGTTTTTATTGAATCTTAATAAAAAATGGGGTTCATATATGTAATCTGGTTTTCCAAAATTGAATAAATGACCATTTCATCATGATTTTAATTCTTTATAATCTTGATTGTTTAATAAAGTAATTCACCTCCTCTTGGATTTTTTTGGGGAGTTACATATACATGATATATATGTAATAAATACTAATTATAATAGTAGAATATTTAACTTAATAATTTTTATCTTACTATATTGTTTATTTAATGGTTGGATCATGAAACATGAAAAAACTATTTTATACGAGGTTTATTAATTATTTATTTGCAAAATAAAAGAAGGTACAAAATAATTATAATGAATAAATTACTATAATGGAAAATATATCTTATTTTAGATAAGTGATTTTCAAAAAAATGATGATAGTTTTTGTTCTTTATTAGAACAATGTTATTTATAAAAATGAAGAATTTGTGAACACTGTGGAAACTAAAAATCTTATAGAAAATGTTATTTAAAAATAAAAAATATTTTGAAAAATCTCATATAATGATAATAAATAATTAAAATACAATGTATTATGAATAATTTTCATCATTTATTATAAATAAATGTGAAAGGATGGATTATAGTCCTTTGTTTGACTTAGATAATGATGAATAATTAAATATGAAGGAGAAATCATAAATGAATGTTAGAGAAGAGGATATGAAAAATTGGCATGGTAAAAATGACATAAAAAATTCCAAATAAATTCAAAATAAAATTATGGAAATTCAATAAAGAGATTAAATTACAACAGAGGATGTTTCTTTTAATATTACACAACTATTTGTTCATCCAATAAAATATTTATTCATTCAACCATAAGAACAGAAATATCATGATTCAGTATAACCTCTATTCATTCAAATGGAAAAATGCAGATTTGTTTTTCTGAAAATAATTAGTGGGATAATATTCCAGATTAAGTGGAGATAATTGTTAAAAAAATAGGGAAAAGTTAGTAGAGAAATAAGTATGAACATTCAAAATATTTAAAGGCTACTTTTGATTTAGATGACTTGTATGATTAATGATAAAATTCATTAACCTCTTAATAAAAAAATACATTTAACTTAGTGTTTTTGGAATATTATAATCCTTATTGGATGAATATCAATAATCCAAAAAAGGAATCCCAAAAATCAGTTTCTTATGAAGAAGTTTTTATTTTGGAGGTTTTTAAAACTTATTATGTCGAATTAAATGATGGTGGACCTTCTTGACTAGTATCACCTTATATTCCTGATGTTTCTTCAGATTACATTGATTCCCTTACCAGCATAACAATAAAATTAATAGATATAATGAAGAACCACATCAATGATGTTTTAATTATGATTTATGAAATCATTAAATATTTTAAGGACATTTAGTCTTGATGCAATTATATTCTAGAAATATCTGATTTAATAGAAGGCTCAATATATATAAGGAAATTTAAAAAAAAAGTGTAATCCAAAATGGGTTAGAATTTATATAGTTCATAGGAAAATCAATAGTGGAGTCATGAAAAAAATAAAAGCCTAAAAAATTGGATAAATAAAAATATTTTAGATGTCAAGTATTTAGATGAACTTGTTGATGGAATAAAAAAATCAATACTTGTAGGATATTTCTATTTTGATGTACTTTAAGATTCAGAAGAAACTAATATTCACAAATAACTATTGATGAAACAAGAATATTAGATATATAATCAGGGAAATAAAATTCATGTATGGGAATAAAAATATTCAATCATTAAGTAATTAGTTATCAATTTGGAGAAGAATCAAAATGATGGGAAGAATATAGATGTTTTAGAAGGAAAAGTGTCAAATATGAAATTAGTAGATATTGAGATGAATAAGTATCATGATTATGTTAATAATATTAACGAAATTGTAAAGAATATTTTAAATAAATTTTTTTAGAACTCTATAAATCCACTGTAATAACCATATTCAAAAACAATTGGTTATGTAATGTATTATTTACCAATATTTTTGGATTGATGTTTTCTCCAAATAATTATGAGGATTTTATTATATTTTTATATAATTAATTTCTTATTTTATTTGATATTTTTTATAATTTTTGACTTGAATAACCATTTTTTCATATAGATTTTCCCTTAAAGTACATGTAACACGTAATATCTCATAAAAACCTTTGAAAAATCACAAAATTAAGAGAAAAGAATGACAAAATTAATTTTGGAAAAAGATATGCATGTTTGGGAGATATGGATTCTTCAAATAAAGTTAGAAAATTAAATAAATAGGGATTATATTTTTAATCTTTTCAAAGAAGGTGTAATAGTTAAAATTATATATGACTGTGAGTGTAATTGTATTTATTATTTTTATGTTTAGTATTTCCCATTAATTTTTTTTGTGATTTTGAAAAATAGGGATATTTTCAAGTTGAAATTATTCTTCCAAAACATTGAAAAAATACATTAGAAAATGTCTATACATGACCTTATTTGTATATAAATTACTTAAATTTATAATATCCAAGTAATAAAAATTGTTATACAGAAAAATAAAATAATTTTCTAAATAAAGAAGGTCTCTTTCGAATTGATTGAATGGTCTTATTGTTTTTTCGATAGATGATATCGATACAATTATCTTTAATAATGGAAATGTAATTTTTTATATCATATAGATGGATATAAGGTTCACCAAAAATGTTTTATAATGTTGAAAAACATAACATAACAAAGTCTAATCAAATGAAATTCATCCAAGTCGATCAAATTTAATTTATTTGATTGAGGAATGCATTATTTCTTGAATATTTTATTTAAATAATACATGATTGAATAATTAAATAAATTTCACAAGATAATTATTTTTATTCTAATATATGGAATCCAAAAAAATTAAATGTTTTATACCTAGAAGTCCATTAAATGGCGTCATTGTGATAAACCATTCATGTCAATAAGGAATTTACCCAATGTCATTCAAAATATTCTCAGTAAAATTATAATATGACCATTAGTATAATGAATACAAGTTTTTAAATATGATCAAAGGGAATAATATTTTCCATGATAAATCAACTATTGTTTTTGGGACATTTTAGAAACATCTTGTCAGTTGAGGGTGATTCAATATAATTGTTGCATATTATTTTTCACAAGGTAGTCATTGTGAGGATTAATTTTTTAATTGATATTATATATATATATATATATGTATTTTAAATATTATTTATCATATTTTTTAATCAATGGATTACATTTTTAAGGATGACATATGATATTTAGATCAGCTGATCAAGGGTTCCTAGGACTATGAGAAATAGAAACTATGCCTGGTCTTTGTGTTTATGGGGATTCTATGGATAAGAAATTAAAACCTTTATAAAAAGTAAAATATCATGAATACATTGATTCTTTCTAAAGGGTTCCTTTACAGTATTGTTTAATGATTATAATAATTGTTATAAAGTTCATTATATGTTATTCTTAAATTATTTATATGTATTTTTTTGTCTTTATTATAGGTCATTATTTTATTGTAAAAATTTATAGTATATGTTTTTTATAGTTTGATATAAACTTTTATAACTCTAATTATATAGATTTTGGATAAATCAACATACGATAAACATCATTAATGTGGTTTGAAAAACTGGAAATTTTTAAAAACTAAAATTCATCCCCATGTATTAAAACACAAACTATTTCAATCCTATAATTACTTATCCTAATCGAAATGTTGGATATTAAATGGAATTGAAGAAATATAATAGAGGTTTAGTATATATATAATCCATTTAATAAAATTAAGATCATAATAATTTTTATAAATCTTGGAAATGGATTAGAGGTTGATGCTTTCCTGGAAGAAAAAATAATGTACATATGTATTTTCAAGATAATCCATGAAATGAATGTTTTTTGAACTTTTTATTTTCTTTTATACTGTGTTTTATTTTTCCTTTTTCATGGCATGGGAAAAATATTCTATATCATAGTCTACTTTCATATTTATATACTTTACATTACTCTATTAAAAGGGATATAGCCTTAAGGGTCTACCCATTTTTTGTTTCGATAATTTCTATTATTTTCATAAATTTTAGATGAGGGAAATTACCTCTATTCTTCATAATGGGGGGGGGGGGGTTCCATGAACATGGGATTGGAGAGGTTTCCCCACAATTAACTATCTTTTTCCTTAACCATATATGAGAGAAGCTAGTAAATTAATCTTCACCTCATACATTATTATTTTTTATCCTCCTTTTCCCCTGTCTCTCAATCCCAAATTTACATATTCTAAAAATCTTGGTATTCCATTGAATGTTTTCAATGAGATGTAGGACCCAATAGTTTCATGGAATTTTTTTTCTAGTTATGCAATAGAGGCTTGAGGCTAAACCCACACACTTTATTTACTTTCACGAAAATACCAAATCATTTCATGGTTAGTATATTTACTATATTGTCTAAAAAAACCCCTTAATATTTATTTTAATAAATTATTATTTTTAGATTTTTATGGTGTATTTTTTTATGATTCTTGGTTTTTCGAAACCATTCATGACATTTCATTTTTACATTATTTTTGAAGGTTAATAGATATATATCTCCCATAGATAGATGAAACATTGATGTTGTTTATTTTAAACTGTATTTTATATTAAATAATATTTCATATGATATTGATGGAAAATACATAATATTTTTCTTTATTTAACTCTTTATTTTTAATAATAGGGTTTTTATGGAATAATTGTTCTTTTATATCAGCTATCTATACAATGTGTATAGATAAATGTTAAAACAATTTTTACAAGTAAAATTTGATGAATTTTATGGGAAACATGATGTTATGATTTATAAAGAACCACTAAATTATTCTCATTAATGTTCTCTCTCTCTCTCTATTAATGAGTCACATTATATAATTACTACTTTATTTTTTACTATGTTCGTAGGAAATAAAACTAGAATAATTAAAATATGTATGTGTGTGTCTTTTTGGGATCATGGGTGGAATTAATTGAGGGTGTTGATCCATGTCTATATGACTGTTTTGATACATTTGATTCCAAAATTACTCATTACGTGACATCCATATCCCTCAATTACTTATTATTAAACATGTCACACCCTTGGATATCCATCATTGGGACATAGTTCTATTCCTCAACTAATTCACTGAGTTTACAAGAGGTTTTATTGAGAACATATTTCATGAATCACAGTGGTTATTTGGCACCCTAGGAGTCCCAATGAATTTTTCAATGGTCCATACACATTTCGATTTAATTAATTATCCATATTTTACATTAAGGACACATTATTCAAAAAAAATATTTATGTCATTGTTTATTTCATGACACTAATACTTTATACGATCAAAATGGCATTTAACTAAATGATTAAATTGGTACATTTATAAATGTAATTCAAACCGTATTGATTCATTTTACTCTATATATAATTCATAATGAACAATTTAAGTAAATTATTATTGGATATGTGTATCCTCAAACTCCATATATGAAATGTATTATATATATGTATTTTTATCATTTTTAGTGTCTGGTAATACATTAAAATTGTTTAAGAAATTATCCATTGATGGGAAGTGATCACATAATGAATTTTAATATAGGATAATGGTGGTACACAAAGTATGTCAACCACTCTAGGAATGTGTTTCTTCCATTTAAATTGTTTAATTTTTGTGACATATATCTGATGTATATGTTATTATATTATGAAATTTATCATTATAATATAGAGACATTTTACCCATTGTTTTATTTAGATTTTATACTAAAATCCAATACTTGGAATAGTAATATTCATGGGAAAATGATCACCATAGGTTTTTAGTCATCCATATATTTTGGTCAATATCATCTGTCAATTAGAGGAAACACACATGTGGTTAGGGGTTGTTCATTGCAGTTTAACGCTAAGTATGGGGTGGTTTGAGAGGCTTTGGAAATAATGGGACTTTTTACGATATGAAGACAATGATTTCATATACCTAAAAAAGCGATATAGGATATATTTAGCTATGATAAATGAGTTGTGATATGTTAAATCAATGTGATAATGTCAATTGATATAACTAATTATCTAAACAATATATTTGTGTAGGATCGAAATAATGAATGAAGATACTGATTGTTGTATCTGATGACGCTCAATATATACGAGGGGGTGAATTGTATAATTTAAAAATTCTTTAGGAACTTTTAAAGTCAGTTAGAAACCATTATATTGTTTAACATGGTTTAAAAAGGTAAATTCAGAAAACCTCTAAGTTCTACAAACATGCTCAATTCCGGAAATATGATTCTGAGAATGTAATTCTAGAAAAGTTAATACAGAAATGAAACATAACAAGAGTTTACAAAGATAACAATTCTACCTTAAAGTGTATAGAATCTCACTATATCAGAGTACAAGTGTAAGGATGCATAAGATAGTTATAATTTCCTAAAAAACAAAATGTAGCGGAAAACATGAAACAAACAAGTAACAAGTAGTAAACAATATAAATCAAGAGAAGGGTATATAACAACCTTGGATAAAGGTCCATTGATTTATACTTTCAAAAAAGTATGTCTTACCCACACAAGGTTAAGCCCTCCATACAAAGATCAGAGTCTGTCTTGTTATTCTTGAAAGCCCTAATTTTCAATGTAGTTGGCCCCTCTGTCTTCCTCTACAAGGAAGTCCTTGAGATTTAAGGTAGTCGGCTCCTCTATCTTCCATTCCTCAGAAGCCCTCAAAAGTATTCAGCAACATTCAGAGTCGCACGAAGAAATTTTGAACAAGGTTTTTAGTACACACAAAGCAAGAAAGTCTCTCTCTCATGAAATCACTTCAACGTCATGTAATATCTATATTAACAAACTTCTTTTGTTCTCTTTAAAATTGGATCTTATTTATAGGCACATATTCAACGATCGACTCCCTCATCCAATATTCATATTGTTCCTTGAATTTTAGAGGGACCTGTACATGTGTCACTCAATCAACGATTGGTGAGTAACTGAATGCACTACAACATTTTATACCAAAACATTTGTAAGAAAAAATATGATTGATTAAGAAAAATCATTTTTCAGAATGTAAGAAAAAATAAAAGTCTAGAGTCTATCCAAAAACACATTCAGTATCTATAACACATAGATATTCCGATTCTGTTTTCCAGGGAATTCGGAACATGAATTATATAGAATCTCAGAGTCTGAATTTCAAATAAATTTGGAGACGTAAATTCAATAGAATTCAGAGTCTAAATTCCTAAAATATGAAAGTCTAAACTTATAATAGTTTGGATCTGAATTCATAAGAGTTTGGAGTCTGAGCTTACAAATGTTCAGAATCAGAATTCAGAAAACTCAGAGTCAGAACTCAGAAATGTTCGGAGTCTACATTCCAAGAACTCATAAGAGTTTGGAGTCTGAATTCAGATAACATGGAGTCAGAACTCCAAATAGTTCGGAGTCTGAATTCATAGAACTCTGAGTCAGAACTCAGAAATGTTTGGAGTCCAAATTCAAATAACTAGGATTTAGAACTCAGGAGATTTCAGAGTCTGAATTCAAAGAACTCAGAATTAGAACTCAGAAGAGTTCAGAGTCTAAATTCAGAGAGTTCGAAACCAGAATTTGGGTTCTAAAAAATAGAATTCATTATATTTAAGTATATATACTATATTGGGTTTTGAATGAAAAACTAAATTTTATACATATAGACACAATGAATAATTAAAAATATGGTAAGGATAAATTTCCTTTAGCAATGAACATAATACATATAAATGTAAAACATAGGGTAAATGAAATTTTCATTAAGATAAAGTGTATGTGATTTTCAAAACAAGAAGAAATGGTAAACTCATAAAAAATTATTACTGACTCAATAATCACCCCAAACATGATGGAATGAAAAATTCATAAGGAATCTTTTTTGACTCAACAATCTGCCCATTTTTGGAAATCACAAACATCCTTATGAAGAAGAATATAATGACATAGAAAATATTTTTCTAGACTTTGAAAATAAAAATTATCTCCCTTATCACATGGGAAAATATGAATATGACTAACTCCGACTTAGGCTTTAGAACACTACGGATCGAATTCTAGATTTCCAGAATTATATTTTTCAATATTGAATACGAAAATCATTGTAATAAAAACTCTTTCGTAGATGAACTCCCTGTTACATAGGAACATTACATCTTCATGTAGAATTATTTTTTCCCTTCTCCCCCATTATGATTTTCAAAAGAAAATACATGGAATTGAAATTCAAATATGGTACGAGAAATATTAGTACAAAACATCCAATCAAAAACGAGATACCTCAATTTAATTAAGATTGGAAAAATTTATACAAAATGGAAAATACAAAAAAAATATTTGATTGGGTCTATCATCCTTCCATCTTTTTGGGCATCATCTTCTTCATAATTTTTTTTAGATTTTTGAGATCCTTGTGATCTTCCTCTGCTCGCTCAAGAATCTGTTCATGATCCTTAGATTTCTTCTCTAAATCATTGATTTTTTCTTCCTGATCATTGAGAGCCTCTGCCTGAGTCTTAAACAGTTCATCTATCTTAGAATGAATTTCTTCAATCTCAATCCAAATATCTCTTTTCCTTTTTCCAACTTTTGGCAACTGAGTATCGCTTTCCGTTCAGATTTTTCACTTCTTGCATCTGAGTATTCTGCTCAAGATTAAGATTTACATCAAAGAGATTCATGAGATCATTGATATTCTTATCTTTTGTGTCAAAATCATCCTTGAAACTATCTTGAAATTCATCAAGTATTCCGATCTCTTGAATGGGTTTTTACCAACTATTTATCTTCTTGCAAGATCTCTTGTGAGCCTTGTAACCTATGAGGAAATTCTTGAAATCATACTATTGTTTTACAAACATATCCATAACCATGGATACTGAATACAAATTTCAATTTATGGTGTGTTGGAGCATCTGGAATCTCAATTCAATACTTGGAAAAATCGAAATGGTCCCAATAGGATTCATCAACTACTGAACAACAAAATCTTGTAAAAAAAATGATGATTCCGAATATGATGCTTTTCATGGTGAGGGATATTTTTATAGCTCAATAATTTTCCTCTTTAAAGATCCCGAAGCATCCTTCTTCTTTATAACAGCTTTAGTAGGAGTATCAAATACCACCTGTTTTCCCTTATTAGTTCTCGGAATGGCTTCCTCATCCTAAGATTCTTGTTCACTATCAGACCGTTGAACAATTTTATCTTCATCTATCTCTTCTTTCTCTTATCTTGACTCAACATCCTCAGGGTGAATATAGTCATGATTATAACATTCTTCCTTAGAGAGCATATTCCCTTCTTCTTCACCCTTCTAATCCTATCCTTTCTCATCTCTCCCAGGCGTAGCCAACTTTGAGGATTCTTCTTTAGAAGATTGGATTGAGAGTTTTCGGATGGGCTTTCTTTATCATTGATGTATTACACTTTCTTAATCAAATCTTCAGTGTCACCACTGCCTTCCCCTTATTTTTTCTTCCCTTTATTTTTATACTTCGTTTTATTTTTCTTTTTTAGGAGTCACAAACTTCTTTCTAGGGGTCTCAGGTAAGGGTTCTACTATGAAGGATTTAGGTATCAGAATGATCTCTGATGCTTTCTCAGTAGCCTTTAAATGAGATTAAACTATCTCAGATTCGGAAATCTTCCTCTTTAATTTCATTTAATTCTCTTCCCATTACAGATACTCAATTGCCTTATCTTTTAGAGATTTAAATTCAGCAGGGTCTAGGCCAAATGATGACTCCCTTTATTTCCTTTTAATCTTATCTTCCATCCACTTAGATACTAACTCATGTGGATATGAATTATTCTTTTTAGGTTTTTGAGGTGTGGATTCGACTTCCTTGGGCTCGAGAGTTTTTCCTTCCACTATTACTTCCTTCACCTTCCTCATCCTTCCTCCCTTTTTGGACAGTTCATCATCTTCTTGTTTATTCGAAACAAATTCAACTTCTTCCACTTTTAAATCATAAAATTATATAGAGTTTTTAGAAAAACCAATGTTCATCCACTTCAGTGTATCATCACTGACTAGCATGACTTTTCAATTCATTGGACTTGAGCCGCACATATTTTTAAAAGATTCTAAGAACTGAACAATTAACATGGAAAGAATGGTTGGATACATGATTATCTGATCCTTCAAGATTTCATTCTTGATATTCTCAATCTAAATGAGAATATGCATTACCAAATTGATCTTCCTTTGGTTCACCAAGAAATCCATGATATACATGTCACTCTTCTTTAATGTGTCTTTGTCACCTGTTCTCGGAATTATGAATCCTTGAACACATAATTCAAGAATCCGATGATCTGTAGACAAGTGGGTGATCATTAGAGTCTTTAAATTAGAGAGTCTAAGACATTCAATAGACTTATCCTTAACAAAACATCCTTTGAATGTTGTAAATTTATGAGAACAAAACCCAGCTTCCACTTCGTATGTAATACCAATCAAATTAGTTAACTTAGTGTAAGAAAGAGCATAATTCTTTCCATTTCTCTTGAAAAAAAACTTCTCTCTTCCCTATTCCTTAATGAAACTGATTGATTCATAAAACTCTACTATAAAATCCGAATATAGTAAATCTTGAGTCCCTAGCTTCAATACGCACACACTCTCCCATCCATTCAACTTAATGTTCTTTGAGATTATAGAATCATAATTAGAGAAGAAGTTCAGATGCACCCACCTTTATCTATAGACATGCCACTACGATATTGGATTGACATTATACATATCTTTTTTAGAGTATTCTTCTACATGCATTCAGAATTGAGAAATCCTGGAAAATCCAAAATGAGCTTATATAGATGGCCAGAACTTCAGCACACGAGATCTTGAGATTTTATGTGGTAAAAACATTGGGGGGGGGTCCTTTATATAGGCATTTGATGTAACAATTCATCTTCAAACTCATTCTAATGGTAGAAAAACCTCCTAATCATATCTGATGGTTTTTATGATAGTCGTAAGGAAATTTTGGATCCGATATTTTGATGTTTCTTAATAAAAACATTTGGATTTAAGGAAAAGAGAATCTGAAAATTTTAAAAACAAAAGAAACTCTATGTTAGGAAAGGATGATTATGAAAACACAGGAAAGAAAACATATCTTTCGGATTTCATGGAAGATTATTCGTATTTAGGAAGAAATTTCTTGAAGAACGTTAGATTATGAAAATACTGATTAAAAAAATTTAAAAACAAAAAAATACATTACGAAAAATTTAAGTACAAAAATATTCATTACAAAAATTTCAAACTATAAAAAAAATTTAGACTATGAAATATTTTTTATTATGAATGATTTGAAGAAAAACTTTCTATGAAAATTTCCATTGCAAAAAACTGACAAAAAAAAATTCCCTTACGAAATATTTGAAAAATCTAACAAGAAAATGTACACCCGCTATTAAAAACAGTTTATTATTATAATAAGATCGGTTTCAATAGAAATATAAAAAGGAATATTAACTTGTGGTTATCATTACTAACTTCTATTTAACATATTCAAATCAATCAGAGGGTAAATATTTTGTTGAAATATCATCAAGTTGATCTTGTGTTCTGATAAATTGATGAATTACATACCCTTTTTGTGTGTGATCTCTAAGAATATGATACCTAATATCTATGTGTATTGCTTGAGAGTGATGTGAAGGGTTTTTTCTAAGGGAAATGGAAATATTATTATCACAGAGAATTTGTGTTTTGGTGAAACTCATACCATAACCTGTGAGTGTGTGTTACATCCACCACACTTGAGCACAACATCTTCCAGCTGCTACATATTCAGATTCAGTAGTGGAATGTGGTACTGAGTGTTTCTTCTTGCATGACCAAGAAACTAATGAATCTCTTAAGAAATGAAAAGTTCCAGATATACACTTTCTATCCATTCTACACCCCCCAATGTCACCATCCAAAAATCTCATTAAAATAAAATCATTACCATAAGTATAAAAGAGTCCTAAATCCTTGGTTCAATTTACTTAGCTAAAAATTCATTTCACTCAATTTAAATAAGATTCATTAGGATTGGATTTATATCTTTCACATAAGCATATTGAAAACATTATGTTTGGACGACTGGCTATCAAGTAAAGTAAACATCCTATCATACATCTAAAAGATGTTTGATCTACTGGCTTTCCAGTGTTATCAAGATCAAGTGTATTTGATGTACCAATAAGAGTACATATACTCTTCGTGTTTTCATATCCATACTTTTTAAAGAAGATCATTAATATACTTAGTTTGGGATATATATATTCTTTCTAGTTTTTGAGAAATTTTAAAACCAAGGAAAAATGATAACTCACCCATTATACTCATTTCAAACTTAGATCCCCTTATATCCGCAAATGAGTCCTCTAAGGATTACTGAGTTGAACCCAATATAATGTCATCAACATAAATTTGAACAATAATTTTTTTTTCTTATATTCATTTATAAAAAGGGTTGGATCATATTTCCCTTAACATAATTATATTGAAGCCAAAATCCTGTAAGTCTATCATACAATGGTTAAAGAGCTTGAATAAGTCCATACAAAGTTTTGGTATGTGTATATGCTTGTTCAGGATGTTTTGTATCTTCAAAACGAGGAGGTTGTTCCAAAATAACTTCCTCTTGTACAAAACCATTAAGGAGAGCACATTTCACATCCATTTGAAAAAGTTTGAAGTTGAAGAATGCTGCAAAGGCAAGTAGAATATGAATAGATTCAAGTCTAGCTACTCGAGCATATGTTTCTTCATTTCCTATTCCTTTTTTTTGATTATAGCCTTAATAAAAAAATTGAGCATTATTTCTTTCTATGATTCCATTTTCATCACATTTATTTCTGATGACCCATTTTACTCGAATAGAAGAATTTTCCTTAGGTCATTCAACCAGGGTCCAAACTTTATTCCTTTTGAATTCATTTAGTTAATCTTGCATAGATTTTATGCAATCATCATCATTTAAAGCTTCATTAGTGCTTTTTGGTACTAATGGAAAATGAATACTAGATGTTCTACTTCGTTTCTTAATTAAATTCTAGTCCTTACAAGTTGATTTATATCTCCAATGATACTATCACTAGGCTGATTCTTAATAAACAAATGATTTTGGTTTTATAAAACCTATTCATCAACATAGGGAAGGAAAAATTTTGGGCTAAATGCTTCAAAAAAATCTTTTTGGACATTTTCATTATTGGAAGGATCTTCTAACAATGGTTGATAATCAATTTTCGAAAACACTACCAATGATGTAGGTTTGGGATGTTTAAAAACAAATGGATTAGTTTCATCAAATTTGAAATGTACTATTTCTTCAATAGCACATGTGATTTTATTGAAAACTCTATAACCCATAGAAGTTGTGGAGTAGCCAAAGAAAATTACTTCATCATATTTTGGTGAGAATTTGTATAAATTATCTTTAGTATTCAAAGTGAATACCTTGAAACCAAAAAACCATAAAGTAGGAAATTCTAGGATTTCTACCACTCCATAACTCATAAATAGTTTTATTATGAAAGGGTATTATCAAAACATGATTTATAGTTTAATAAGAAGTACTTAGAGCATCAGCATAAAAATGTTTGGCTACTGAATATTCACTCTACATGGTTCTTGTTACCTCTTAAAGAATTCTATTTCATCTTTTCACAACACCATTATTTGGATGTGTTCTAGGTGCGGATAAGTTATGATTAATGCCTTTTGTAATACAAAAATCTCAAAATAAGAATTTTGAAATTATATTCCATGATCACTATGAATAGTTATCAAAAGGAAGGTTTTTCTCATATTTAACTTGGGATCTAAATTTTTTGAAATAAGAATAACATTCATATTTATTTGCAAAAAAATAGTCCCACATAAATCAAGTGTAATCATCAACTAAAAAAATACATAATATTTTCCTCTAATGCTTCCAGTTTGGGTTGGTCCAAAAATATCCTCACACACTAACTGTAATTCATCAGTAGTTGAGACTTAAAAAACTAATTTAATACATGATTTATGTTGGCTGCCATATTGAAAATGATCACAAACTTTTGAAGAATAAAATCTAAGCTCTGGTAGATTTTTAACTAGTCTTTTCTTAAAGAGATTTCATAGGTTCATAATGTCACAGTGTCCTATACTTTTATTCCACAACCAAGATTTATGTTCAATTGCACTAAGGCATGGTAGATCTTGGCTCCTATGGTCTTTCATGTTTAGTGTGTAAACGTTCTCTTACCTATTGGCAGAAAGATTAAACTCTTACTTGGAATTCTCTACTAAGCACCTGTCATTCCTAAAATTTTCAAGGTAACCTTGATCACATAATTGACTTTTTCTTATGAGGTTGTGCCTAAGTACCTTGACAAATAATACATTTTAAATCAATGTTTTTCCAAGAAGAATGATGTAACCTATACCAATAATTTTTCCCTTAGCATTATCTCTGAATGTTACTTTTCCTCATTTCATCTTGTTAATCTTTTAAAAGTAGTTTTTGATACCAGTCATGTGTCAGGAACATCCACTATCCATGTACCAAGTATTTCTATTGGTACTTTCATTATTTTCCTAAAAATAAGAATGTTAGACTTTCCGAAACCAACATTTCTTGGATCTAGAAATTTTAGAATGAAAAATCTCAGGTACCTACATTTTCTTTAAAAAATAGGCTTTATGAAAACCAAAAGAATGAGTTTTTTTTAGGGAACACTTTTTTTCCCATTTTCCACCACACTATAATTTAGTATAGTAGGAACACTTTTAGGAACAAAATAATTGTTACTAAAAATCAGTTTAGAACTAGTATAACCAAATCCATAATTATTTCTTAGAGGTCAGATTTGATAATACATCTTATCAAAATTTCTCTTCCATATGGTAATGTTTGACAGAAACTTCCTCAAGGAAGATATTTCATATTTTAGTTTGGTAATTCTGTTCTTATCTTCCAAAACATTTTTTTTGAATTAGAGTTAGGATCAAAAAAAAATTTCTTATAAATTAATTTTTCTACATCCTTAGAATGTTTATCCTTCTCAAAATTTACTTCCTCACAGTTTTTTAAATACATTTAAAATAAACAATTTTATTATCTAGATATTTTGAAAGATCAGATATTTCCTTATTATGAATAGTTTTCATAGAATTTACTTTATCAATCTTTTTCATGAGTTTTGAATTCTCATTATCAAAAATCTTAGCAAACCTAGAAACATTTTCATAGGAAGGTGATGTATTATCTTTATTAGAATAAGATTACTCATCAGAAGAGTTATAATATTTACTATCACTATAGTTTTCATTTAAAGATACATTGGTCATAGATTTATCATTGTGTACCATAGCCATTAGACAATGAATTTCAATAGGTAGTCCGGATATTAAACCAAGATTCTTCAGCCTAGAAGATTCATATTCTAATTATTCATATGAAGATTCACCACCACTAGTTGTCCATGTGTCATTGGATTTCAATACTTTCATAGATTTATCTTTGTAGTACTTATTTATGTTTCTCTCAGAATGATTTTCCATTTTTTCCATTCTTTTCAGCATAGAAAAATCAGGTCTAATATGTCTATCTCTCTTGCATTCATAACACGTGACTTCTAAATTTTATTATATTTCCTTTCATTCTTCTTGGATCTGGATTTAATGTTCTTCTATCCAAAAATCATTTTCATCCTTGGAAGAAGATTGGATAACTAATTTTTTGAAGATTCACACGAATATGAACCTTCTTAGATTTATATCTAGTAACTCTCTCAGGAGTCACAGCTTTCATATGATTTGATGTAGTAGTAAATGAAACACTGCCATTACCATTAATATTCTTAATGTTTCCAGCATCTCTCTTCATTCTAGTGTCATGTGGAAGAAGATTTCCAAAAATTTCATCAAGAAAAATATGAGTAACCATACTATTATCATCTATTGTAATTCTCTTGGATTCCCAATCATTGGTTATGATGTGTATGATTTTATCCATAATAGCTTCATCATCTAATCCTTCTTCACCCATAGATTGTAAACTATAAACAATATTCATGAATCTATGTTTCACCTTACATATGGGTTCTCCATAAGGAAAGCCAAAACCATGATATTCACCTCTAAGCATGGCTCCAATAGTTTCAATAACTTAGGAAGTTCCAAAGTGTGTAACTTCTAGATTCTTCCATATACAATATTCTACTTCACAAGATGAAATTTGACTATATATATTTCTAGTCATGGAACAAAGTAATGTATTCCGTACCTTATAATTCAGTTCATATTCATGGGTTTCTTGATTTGTGAAAGTACTATCTTCCTTGTTATGGATTTTATATCTTCCAGTAAGCATGAAAAAAATGTCTACTCCATTTTGGATAATGAATGTCTCCATGCAATATCTCCAATATTTGTAATCACTTCCATTAAAAATAGTTGGTATATTTGGATTTAGGTAGTCAATGGAACCAACGTTGATTCCTTCCATCTTATTGAAGATAATTCCACACAAAATTATTATTAATAAAAGTTTGTAAACAAGGAAAATATTCCTCAGCAAGTAAAAAAGCAGAACAATGAAATACATGAGCAATGAAAACATATATGTGAATATAGGTATTTCCGATACCTCCTCTGATATCAATTGTAGGATCAAAATAATGAATGAAGATACTGATTTTAGTCTTTGATGATGCTCAATATACAAGAGGGGGTGAATTTTATTCATTAAGAATTCTTATGGATCTTTTAAAGATAGTTAGAAACTTTCTATTGTTTAACATAGTTAAACAAGATAAATTCAAAAAACCTATAAGCTCTACAAACATGCTTGATTCTGAAAATATGATTTCGTGAATGTAATTCCAGAAAAGTGATTCCAGAAATGAAACTTAACAAATGATTACAAAGATAAATATTCTACCTTAAAGCGTATATAATCCCACTATATTCGAGTAAAAGTGTAAGGAAGTATAAAATAATTATACTTTCCTCAACAAACACAATGGAGTGGAAAACATGAAACAAACAAGTAAAAAGTAGAAAATATTTTCACGCAAAGAGAAGGGTATACAACAACCTTGGATAAAGGTCCCTTGATTTATACGTTCAAGAAATTATATTTTAAAAAAACCTTGGTAAGTCCACGATATTAAAATCATAATATGTCTTGATATCCCTGTAATCCCTCAAATTCAATGTAGTGGGCACCTCTGTCTCCCTTAGAAAGGAATTCCTTGAGATTTATGGTAGTCAGCACCTCTGCCTTCCTATTCCCGGAATCCCTTAAATTTACTTAGCATCATCCAGAGTCACATGAAGCAATTATGAACAAGGTATTCAGTATGCACAATGCAATAAAGTATCTCTCTCAAGAAATCACTTCCACAACATGTAATCTATAGATGTATCAACTTGTTTTTAGCTCTTTCAAATGATCTTTTATTTACAGGAACATCTTCAAGGGTCAACTACCTCCTCCAACGGTCATATTTTTCCTTTAATTTCAATGGAACCTTTACACGAGTCACTTGAATAGTGGTTGGTTAGTAACCGAATAAATGACATCATTTTATAAACAAAACATGTGTAAGAAAAATTATGATTCCTTAAGAAAATTCATATATCAGAATGTAAGAAAAAATAAATTTTCAGAGTCTAACTAAAAAAAAAATTGGTATCTATAACACAATGATATTTGGATTCTATTTTCCAAGGAATTCAGAAACTGAAATCTATAGAATTTTAGAGTCTGAATTTCAATTAAATTTGGAGTAGTAATTGTAGTAGAATTCAGAGTCTAAATTCAATAATGCTCAGAGTCTAAACATTCAAAAGTTTGGAGTATGGATTTATAAGTGTTCAGAGTCTGAACTTTCAAAATTTGGAATCTGAATTCAGAAAACTCGGAGTCAGAACATAGAAAAGTTCAGAGTCTGAAATCAAGAAACTCAGAGTCAGAACACAGAAGAGTTTGGAGTATTAATTCAGAGTACTCATAGTCAAAACACAAAAATGTTAAGAGACTGAATTCCGAGAACTCAGAGTTAGAACTCAGAAGAGTTCAGTGTCTAAATTCAAAGAACTCAAAATCAGAATTCAGAAGAGTTTGAAGTCTGAATTCAGAGAACTCAGAGTCAGAACATAGAAGAGTTTTGATTCTGAATTCAGAGAGTTGAAAACTTGAATTCGGATCCTAAAAAACAGAATGCTTTATATGTAAGTATATATATTATTCTAAGGTTTTGGATTCACAAACTTATATTATACATAGAGACAAAATGAACAATAAAAAACATGGTAAGGATAAATTCCCTTAAGGAAGGAAAATTTTCCTTATGAAAGTAAAACATAGGGTAAATGAATTTTTTTTAAGAAAAGGTGTTTGTGATTTTCAAAACATGGAGAAATGGTAAAGTCATAAGTAAACCTTTTTGACTCAACAATCACCCCAAACATGAAGTAATGGAAAATTCATAATGAAATAATATTGACTCAACAATTTGTATTCATTTAATAAAAAATAGATAATAGTTTTTTTAAAAAATTAAAAAAATAATCGTTTATCTTTAAAAATTGTAATTTTAATAATTTAATCATTAAATATTATAGAAATATTTAGTAAAACTGAATTTATGATATTAATATTATATCATAAAAGTATTTAATAGGATGAGACCCATATTCAAATTTCAATTCAATGTGACTTGAAAATATAAAATATTTTCTTTGATGGTATGATATTTTTATAATGTGAATGTATCATTATTAATATTATGACTTATTTGAAAATAAAATTACTTATAATTTTAAATATTCATGAAAATGAAATACATAAGATCAAATATTTATATTTGATATTTAAAATGATTATATTACTTCCATAAATGTTGTTCGATACATTTATGTTGTTTAAATCTAATTATTTTGTAGACATTAATTTAGTTCATCCAAGATGATTTTTTTCTATAATTGTAAATTGAACTTGTTTTGTAATTATTTTGGAATATTTTTTATTAAAATAATTAATTAAAATTTAAACCTCTATTGAAAAATTAAATTAAAATAATGCAAATATAACTAAAAATTTTATTTTCTTGGGGGATTTTTATCTATAAGGAATAAAGTTGGATGAATGCATGTCCAACCATATGTTGCCCTAAGAATTTTACTTTCTTTCATATGATTTCAATATTTTAAATCAAAAAAGGACCGTGTAAAATTTTATTTGAAACATTTTTATATGATTTACGTGTTACAATTATATCTTTTATTTTAGATACATAGCAATATCTTATGATTTATAAGATTTATGCATTAAATTAAATGGATCACGTTATTTCTAATGAAAAACATCAGAGAGATAAATTAAAACATTATAAGATGGAATAAATATGCGGATTTATTGAGATAAAATATGCTCTAAATACATATAAAAATTAGTAATATAGTTAAATATATGACAAAATAAAATGGAATAATATTCATTCAATAGAAATCACTCCAAAATAACACAATCATTAAAATAGGATGATCATGATAATAATGACTTCATATTTATTATCATTTCTAAATCAAGAAAAATATAGATTATCCCAATATATAGGTGCCTATATTTTATTATGAAATTTAACTAAAACGTTTATTATTAAGGAAAATATTTACATAACCCTAAAAATGGATTATTATTAATTAATAAGTCATATAAAAGAATATGTTTTTCTAACTAATAATACATGAATTATATATTAGAAAATTTAAATAATTATTAACTTAAATAGATATACAGTGATAGGGATATGGTCTAAAATAATATTGATATTATATTTTTAAAATACTAATTTTTTTTATTTAAATAAAATATTATTTTAGTGAGATTATATTTAGTAATAGTGATTATTTAATATTTAAAAAACATTATTCCATGAGAAATATAATTTTAATTTTATATTGCTATAAAAGACATTTTAAATTATATTCTATCACTATTATATATTCATGAACGATAATACAATCTTTCACGTTTTTATTCATACAAAATATATTTTCATAATTATAATGACATTTTTTATGAGCATAATGATTTCATTGTCAATGTAATAAAATTTTCTAATTTCAACACAAGGGTAATGGATATAATCTATAAATTATATATTTTTTATAAACATTCAATAAATCATGAATATAAGAGTATTGGATATGGATGAATTAGGAGAATATGTTAGAAATAGATTAATATTTTATTTATTTTAGATGTAAAAATATGATCTATAATCACATAGTGAATATGTTTTATAAGTGTATTTTTACAATGTTCTTAACAAATTAAATAAAATTATTTTTATATACTATTTATCTAAAGAGAATCATCTAAGATAAAATGATCCTATTCCTTTATTAGAATAAAATAAGTAAGAAATTCGGGATAGTAAGGGATTAGAAAAAGGTACCATATCTCCACAAAAGGGAATGACAAAACACATAATTAAATATTAGAACAATGAAATTTGACAGCAAAATCATGATCATGAACACCTATATACCACTGAAAAAAAATTAACCATGAAGAATAATATTATGAATATTTTCTATGTCTCGTTGTTTCTCATTTGTGATATTATCTTCTTGAAGATTTAGTTGAAGAATTAGGGAATAAATTTATGGAATAATTGGAGTAATCCTTACATGGATACCTTTTGATGGAATTTCAGTAAACCCTTAACTATAAAAAATTATTTTCATTAAATTTTAAAAACCTAAATAAATAAGTTAATACCATTACTAGGGAAAATATTTTCATATACATGTACCTACAAAAAAAGGTGGAGCCTTCTGCTCATCACAGAACACCTTACATTGACAAGCTCCATGTTGATTCTCACCATTTAGAACCATAGGTTCTTATGGAGTTTCATCTATTTAAATTAAACTATGATATCCAAAACTATAATAATAATCTATGAATGGTAAATCCATTAATGGATTTCCCTAAATCAATAGAAAATTCATTCCTAAAACTACTTGATTATTTAACTTTATTGATCATGTCCATTAGAAATATCTATTTATCCACCATAAACATCTAACCTATATTAGAATGCATTCAACTTATAAGAATAAATATGGATTTAAACAATTGTAGGTTAAAAAATATAAGTATTTTAAGTATGATTTGAAAATTTAAAACACCCTATAGGAGCTTCCAAAATTAGTAATGATAAAGGGTAACCTACATGAAGAGTAATAAACTATGAACAACCTCCATCTCTATAAGAAGGATTAATATAAAATTTATATGTTGTAAGGACATGGTCCTTGTATGAAACACATTTTCAATAAAAATGGGAATGATAGGATCAAGATAAACCAATCCATGCACCACATGTCATCCAGAGTAAACCAAAGCGGAAAATATTTTTCAATATTTTATAAAGAAAATATCATGATCATTAGAATCTCAACTTGGGTAAATAAAACATAATAATTACCACTCCTAGTGGAATCACAATGAATTGGGGGATTCAGAACAGATCTCAAATGAACGCTATATATTGTCTTATAACGAATTAAATAGAGTTTTACACCCATATAAGTCAATATGTCTCTCCCTCATTGCACCTTCCCATAAGAACCAGAGGTAGTATAACATTGAGAATTAACAGATCCATACTAATAGATAATCTTATTTTTTGAAATAGTAAGATTATAAGGAAAATTTTAAAGGATTACTTATTAAAATATATTAAATCACAGTAAAATATATAAAAATTAAAATTCATATTTTCTCTACAGGGATCATCATATTTATTTTCTGTCGTACCTATTTGTTTTCAATTATAATTTTAACAATTATTCTATTTATGTACTTCTTGTGTAAATTCCTCAATGGTTATGTCATTATGGAAATTACCACATAGGTTTCTAATAGAAATAAATTTTTCAAAATTATGTGAAAATTATTATGTAAAATATTGAAATTATTACCATTTTCATTATTTGAAAATAATCATTCTCAATCAGAGTGGTGTCAAGTTGAATTTCAATAAAAATATTACAATGTAACCAAAACATCGCCTATTTAGTTTCATCATCAAATTTATTTGTAATTTAAATGGTTGATAAAATGAAATAAATAATTTTAGGATGATAATGAATTTTAATGAGTCTATATTCATGAAGATAGTTCTATCTTTTAATTCCCATAAATGTAACTCTATTAAAACAAGAGTCGCATTCTTAAAAAAATGGAACTTTCTTTTTGAGGAACTGAATTTATTCCTCAAGATCTCTACTTTTATTCATAATAATATAAATTAATGTTATAATAACCCATCCCCTTAAGGAAATAGTTCTACTCCGAAAGATCCCCAAATATTGTAATTTCAATTAAATATTCCATCAATCTTCCATAGCATACTACTCATAAGAAAAGAATTCTAAAAATGAATGCATTTTTGAATAAATTTAACCTATCTGGGATCCAATCCATAAATGAAATAAAATTTGATAAATATTTATTCATATTATTATATGTTTTGGAGAAACCACCATTATATATTTTAAATTATAGGGAATCTCAGCGTTCCATTCATGAATAAATCGAACAAATTCTATAAGGTATATTCTATCCTTCTATTGCTGATTATCCAAACAAGATGGACTAATGAGAGGAACCTAGTGAATAAATCAACCTCAAAATCCTTCTTAAATTAAATATATAGACTATATAAATTATTTTATATTATTTATAAATATATAATTAATTTGTTTATAACTAGAAATAGGTTATTGTTTTTGGATTGATAATATAATTCTTATATTTTTGTTACTTTTTTATAATGGAATTATTATTCATTATTGACTTGGGTAAAAATATTTTATATATTAAAGAATATTATTTTTTTAATCATAGATATTGTAAATGATTTTTTATTTAATTGAAATGATAATATGATTTGTATCATTTTTAATTATATGGATAATACCATACATAATAACACCACATACAATAAACCATCATTCCTTATTCATGTCAATTTGAATCATTTACAAATATTCCACAATGATGATTTATTGGAATTTATTGATTATGAATCATTGATACATTCTATTATTTTTTTTATAAAATATCTTTTAATCCTATTTTAATGAAATTGATAATAGTATGACGGGATTTTATAATTTCTATATACAAATGTTTTGTGTCCGATAATCCCAAAAGAGAGTGATGTTTATCAAAACATCATTAAATTTTCTAAATACATAAAACTGTATAGTTACATGTTTACTATGTACTAAAACCATAAAATATTTTAAAAATTAAATTTACTAAAATATTTTTTTAAAAATCAATAACATATGATTATTATTATATTTCAACAAAATTGATACGGTGCATACTTAAGAAAAAAAACTTTTAATAATCTAAGATAACATAGAATTATTTAAAAAATTAATCCTCTAAGTATATCATTTTGTAATTATACATTTAAAAGACGTAATCAAATGATTTCAAATATTTTTTTATCAATGATGAGTTATTCAAAAAAATATATATATATATCTATATTTTTTTAAACTAAATTATTTGGGATTAAATTATTTTCTATGGAAATTAAAAGGAAACCATTTACGATATATACTAGGAATGATCTAAAATATTTAATTATAGATATTTTGGTTTGTAATGAATAATTGAAACATTATATTTATATATAATACTTTATATATAATTAATAAGTTATTATTGATCGGATTTCCTAAAAAATGATTTTTTATTGTTATAATGCAATTTTTTAAAAAGTGTTTTATGTATGGGAGTGATTTTTTCATTAAGAAGGTATATGTTTCTTAAGGAATTATAGGAAAAAATCAATGTTAGAAATTTTAATGAAAAAAATTGAGTATTTTTCTTCAGACTAAATATGTAATGATTACGTAATAGGTTATAAATACTATGATGAATAATAAAAACAAATAATCCAAAAGGTTTGGTATTATTCATAAGGATTTCAAGAGTTATGGTATTTTTAAAAATGATGGAGACGATATTTCTATATATGATCGACCTCATTTATAATATATAGTACTTGAGTATTATAATTCTTAGAAATATCATAAATCAAATCAACCCATGCCTCAATAAAGTTATAAAAATATAGTTTTAAACATTATTGATACACATGAAGTGGCAAAACCCAAAGGCTGAAGGTAGGTTTTTGAAATGAAAATTAACAAGCATTGTAGAGAGTCTATATATAAATCTCATGTGTTAATAAATACATATAATGTTCGGGAAAACAGCTTTATTAAAAAGAGAAACACACAAACCCCTTTTCAGTAGGGATATGGGGGAACCCATCATATGCAAAAAAACTCAGAGGCACATAGGCCTTAAAATACAGTGGCCCAAGATCCCAATGGCACAAAAAAAATTACAATGTGCATGTCAAAGAACCCCAATGTCCCATAGACCCAACAAAAATTCTTACTAGAGGAAAAAGACCAATTTGATGACCCATATACCCCCCACAACCACAGACCCCGTAGAACCTGATCCACCACATTTCCCCCACCACTAATATAACCAGATCTGTATCACCCTGTACACCAACATCTTTCATCCAGTCATTTATGACATTGTCCCTGAAAAGACATCTGTTGAGGATCGTAATAAGATCCCACATGCATGTAGCCATATCATCTCCATCACTACACAGATTTCTATTACCGCAACCATCGTATCCAGATCTGCCTCACTACACCCATCATAGAAATTATACACATATCACACATCTTCATCGTAACCAAATAAAACCAAATGTCCCGTATTATCCATGTAGTATCCATTTATCAATTATTCACATCATCAATGCGTGAATCTGTGAAAACACATCACTCCTGATATTCGTAAAACAGTCACTGAGGAGCCCTTGAGTCCCTCTTATCGGCATCCCTTGACAACAGCCAAGCATCTCCCCATCAGACGCTGATTCCATACCAACACACCATATCCAATGAAGGTATAGAAATATATATTGAGACAAAATATTCCAAAAATATAGTCAAATTCCATAGAGAAATGGAAACCCTATATGTGGAGCCCCAAAGAGAGGTTCTGTCAAGAGAATACCCTCTCCCCTCACATATAAATAAAAGGTTATAAAACAATCATGTTATAAACTATTAAGTGGAATTTTACTTTTTTATATTATAAAATAAATACATTATTTGATAATAATAGAAACATCCTTGGATTATGAAATTTAGAATATTGGGGTAAAAAATACATTCTATTAGAGAATTTTATTTAATACACATATATGATACAAACATAGTTTTTTTATAATCATTATTATTTTTAAATTGTTTTAATGTATTAAATGGCATATTTAAGTATTGGGGAAAAGATATTGGATATGAAAAATCATTTTTATAAATAAATCAATGATAATTATTTTAACAAAAAAATTGAATAATATTGATTATAAAAGTACGAAGTAAGTGATCAAATCTATTTTAATTTTTGTTCATAGAAAAAAATCATGTCATTTAAAATTAAACCATAACTCTATAATATATAAATTCATGATTGGTAGAATTTTAATTAATCATGATCATTATATTGGGAGCCTATATGTGGTGTATCAAGATATAATTGGATGGATAAATGAGTGAATGTTTATTGAGATAAATATATATATCAGTAAAGTGCTATAATTTTCAGCATGATGAACCCTAAGATATAGTCTTTATAAGTATTTCATGGTGTGACTATTTTTATGGATCAATTACATCACATTTGAACATCATGTATCCTTTTGTTAATAATTTTCTTTTAAAATAGTAAATCTTTTTAAATGTGTTTTTGTAAAGTATTTTGAAAAGAATAATGTCATAATGTCTAAAAGTATTAAAATATGGAAACTTTTAGAACATTCTAAATTAAATTAGATGATTAAAAACTGTTCTTCATTATTTCAAAAAATCATTATATAATTTAATAATCCTTGAATTATTAAAAAAGTATAGTTTTAGTTTTACTTAAACCAGAGGTTTTTCAGAAATAGATATTCAGATTCATCACCTAATATAGTTATCAGACTAATTCAAAACGGAATATGTTCTATGAAATGTTGATGTTTCCAGGATAAAATTTCTTGATATATTTATACTAATAAAAAACCAAAATATATAGGGATTTTTTTATTTATTAATGATCAAAGAAGTACACCATTTCTACTAGTCAAGAAAACATTCCAGAGAGAAGGGTTAGATGATATTTTTATTTGAATTTATGTATTTTTTAAAATCCCAGAGTTTTTGAAAAAAGTTAAAATAAAAATATTGTAGTTTTCAGTTTCTCAGTTAAGGAAGGGTTTTTTATAAAAATATATGATGTTAAAAAATTTAATATTATATAGATCTAATCAGACAGGTGTAGAGGGCTTACCAGAACATCAAATGGATTTCGAATAGAACAAAGATGTATACCACATAATTCATCCAATAGATAATATTTAAGAATCTCTGATGTTTCTTTTTCTGAGTTATTATGTTATTCACAAATTTATGATAAATTAAATGTTACTTAGTAAATAATAATTGAATATATTACAAAAGAAATTTGGTAGATCATGTTTTTAATCAGACACCATTCTCTATGAAAATAATTTCAAAAGAAGCATTATTGAGTGACCAGATGTAGTTGAGTAGACATATTCCCCGAAAAGAGAAATTATTTGATGTGATGAAGTTTCTAACATAATGAGATATCACATCCAACTGAATACAATAGACACTATAAAAATGTTTCTATAAATCATCAGTTGGATTGGAGTAACATGATGAGTAATTTTTTCATTATTAATTTTGAGATTGTTTTCACATTAGTGGGTTAATTACATTTTATTGAGGAATAATGATGTGATAATTTTTGATGTTTTTAAGATCACGTTATGAAATCCCCTCTGTATATATTTTTAAAATAAATGATTTTTAAATAATTATTTGTAGGGATATCCATTAGAAATATTTTTTCAAATGTTTCAACTGATAAAAAGTTTTTAGACTAAATAATTTTTTTTTGTATTTCATGTTATTCTTGTTTTAGACACAACTTTTGGAAAATATTTTTAAATTTCTTATTTATTTTTGTTTGAGAATTGTGAGGTTATGGATATGGAATAATGATTCAAGAAGAATCCATAAGAGTTGATAATGATATATAATCACTAAAATAATGTTAAAATTCATAGTAAACTACGATTTATAAATTTTGGTGAGAGGAAATACATTTCAGGTTTCACATATTTTCTATTTCTAAAAGAAAATAAAAATTATGGTTGAATGTAAATTATATTTATTATTATTTAGAGATAAAAATATATGAAATGATGAATGTTTTGAGTCATAGGTGGTTTATGAATAGAGTTTTAGATGAAAAAATCAAATAGTATAGAGTTCATATTATCACACATAGAGAAACAATCAGTGAAGACAATAGAATTGTTTGGGGAGAATATTTTTAGGTTTTCAGTTTTTTTAGACTGGGAAGAAAATTGGAGTGTAGTTTGTGAAATGGTTGAATATAAATAGTTTATTGGATGGACTACTTATAGTTGCACAATATCAAATAATGGAATATCAGTAAATGGTTCTCAATGTACCGTTGTGGAGTAATAATATGCAATGTAACATTTTCTTTTGTGGAAATAATTTTATTAGAAAAATTTACAAACTTATGGTAGTTAGTATAATCTTTCCAGTTATATGATATAAGGTGTCTAATTGGAGTAGAATAATTTAATTTATTCCCATAATAACTGTCTTAAATTTCTATTATCGCATGTGAGTATCCACGATAAGGAATCAGTTTCTCACACTAAGGGAGAACATTTAAAATAATCTGAGCCATGTTAAAATTATCATATTTACATGTGTTTGAGTTTAAAAAAATTTGATAATGAAGGAACTCTAACATTAATTTGGTTTTATGTTTCTTAGAGAAGAAATTTTTTAAAAATTCATTCATTTATTCGACCCCTCCCCCATTCTATGTGATTTAATGCTCCACAGAAAATTCAAGTGGTATCCGAGTGAAGGTTCCCCTATTTTAAACTTATATTTGAAAATAAAAATTCTACCATTATAAGAGGTATTCCTACCATCCATGGAAAAATTTATCATTGATGAAGAAATATAATGATTCCCTACCTTCTGTATCATGGCCTAAAAGTTATCAATTCTAATATAATTGGGTTTTCACCCCCTAATTAAGAAGCCAAAAATTCCTTTAATTACATGATAAACATTAAATATTATAGATAGTGTAGAAATTATATCCTTGTGACATTATAATGAAATTATTTTATGAATGTGAAGAAAGTAATTCACTATGTTCATGGGAGAACATTTTATGATAAATGAATAATAGATAATGCAAATATGAATTAATAGTTTACTAAAGTGAATGATGTTTTTTGAGACATCATTAATTTTAGAGATATCTTTAAACATTATAAAATTTCTGATACACTCATGAAAAAATTTATATATTATCTGGATTCTAATTTTTTTAAGATAATGAATATTTATCCCATTAAGAACTATATAACATAATTATTACTTATTAAATGAGAAAAAACATACAACATTCAAAACAAATATAAAAGGGGAAATTTATATTGAATCTATGATAAAGTAGAAAATTGATGATGTTGATGATGTCGACCCATGTGATTCTGATGATATGGAGGATGATATGATATAACTAAAAAATCATGTCCCTTCTCCCCAATATTTTTCAAATAGTAAGAGGTTTGTATGTAGGTAAATTTCATATAAAATGTTTTTACTATAGTGGGATTGATTATTAATTTATTAATTTTAGAAAAAATAATTTTGGTGAATTTAAATATTTTTCTAAAGAAAATCCTCGGTGGAAGAAGATTGTTAAAACATCGAAGAAATAATGTATGTTCACTAATAAACATTTTAAGTTGATAGGAAATTAGATAATAGACATATATAATGAATTGAGATTTGAATTAGATGAGATTGATTCCTTAGAAGTTGAATGTTCATAATGAATTATAATCGTCTTTGAAAATGTTGAGGAAAAGGAAGATTTCTATAATTGTCGAAAAGGGGGAGGTGAAGAGAATTACATAGATTATCAACTAAGATCAAAACATGTTGCATGTATTCAAAAAAGTTGAACTCTAAATAATGATATAAAAATGATGAATAAAGTGAATGGAAAATTTATTTAAGGAAAGAGAAAAAATTAATAAGGAAGAATATAAAATCCAAGATATCTAAGGCATTAATATATGAAATGATGAACAAGGAATGAAATTTGAAGATATTAGTCAGAAGTTGGAATTTAAGGACGATGAAGTCAACAAAACTCAGTAAAAAATACTTTAGTTTTAAAGAACCATTATAAATTTTAATGAATAATTCAATAAGGATTTGGATATAAACATTGAATAATATAAAGCTACAAAAATAGTACATTCCAATAATCAGATGATATATACATGTACTAGAAACAAAAATTCATATGAATTTTCTATCATTTTAGGTATTAGGATTTTTTTGGAATACATGGGTTGAGAAGGGTTGTAAAAAATATATCACATTACAAATTTAATTATACCCTCTATATGAAATATGGAGCATGCCTAGAGAATGTTAGAGAAGAATGAACCTATAAACCTCCAAAACTTTTCTATGGATAAAGACTATACTTTTACAAAAAACCAAGGTTTGAAGGGCTTTTTCTGGTGACATGGAATCAATGGGAACATGTAATATTATTTTATTCATAATTTTTAAGATCCCATAAGAATGTATGAACACACGTAAATTAATAGCAGAAGTAAAATGAGTAAATTTCCTATATAATAAAAAGTTTTAAATGTGAAATATCAAGATGTTGATAACATCCAATAGAAAAAAATTTGAATATCTTGAGGATGTATGTAGATGATTTAATAAGGTTGGACACCATGATGAATAATGTATAAATATTATTCTAGGTAAATGTTCTTATTCTTGGAAAGATAAGTAATACTGAATTTTAAAAAACGAGGAAAGAGAATTTTTTCTTAAGACAGCTTTAAAATCAACCTAAAGCAAAAAAACAAGATCCATTTATAGAGTTTGTTCTTTACACATGATAATAGATTTATGAATCATGGAATATGTTTAAAATTGAGATGGGAGATTAGTTACCTCCTGTGATGAATATCTATAAAAATATGAAGACTTGGAACATCTAAGATTAAAGAAAAAAGAATAAATCCAAGGATTTTATATTTATCCTTTGACTAACCCACTACATAAATTTTGTAAATAAACATTGTGCTAAATTTAATAAGGTTATCTTTATAATGCATTATTGAATCATAAAGAGTGAGAAATGTATAAAGAAATTATTTAAAGAGAATGAACTATTAAAAATATTTTCCAGATATAATAAAATTATGACTCCTATTATCAATGTTCAAAAGTTGAAAATAAATTGTCCCACTGGGAATTGGTAATCTTGGGAGAAAAATCATGAAAAATATATAAAATTCATATGTTGCTCAAAAATTTAAAACATTTAAAAGAAGAGAAGATAAGATTTTCATAAATTTTTATATAGGTAAAATTGTGAGTTAAATCCAGAAGAATTTTGAGATTCAGTTTACCAGACCTATTGAACTCATTATTTCATATACTTTTGGACCGAGATGTTATCAATTTATAATATGATATATTTATGTCATCACTTTTATTTGTGAATTTATTCATATGAGTGAAATCATTATTATGAAACACTAGAAAAAGCTATTGAAATGTGCAATTTTTTTAGAAGAGATATTGGGAGAGAAATGGTATGTTCTTATAAGGATGTCGGGAATGGATAATTGTACATATTTCACATAAAATTATATTGAATCATATCTGAAAATGCATGGAATTAAAAATCAGTATATTTCTCCTTGCACCCCATAAAAAATTTATATAGCTAAATGTAAAAATATAGGATTGGTGGAAATGGTATGAAGCATGATATAAGAATATAAACTCTCAATGTTCAACCAGATATAAGATATTATTAATATTTTACATGTACATAATAGTTTTTTAATGGTTGATTAAGAAAATGATTCTTATAAATTATGTCATTACAATAACCCAACAGTGGGATATTTCAAGTTTTTTTAAATTCCCCATTTTCTAAAAATAAATAATATGGATATTTTCAATTTTGATAATAAAATCGAGGAATGAAAAATAATGTGATAATCACATGATGAAATAAGTTAAAAATTTAGGAATTTTTTTTTAAAAAATTGGTCGATTCCGATGGTGTGAGTGTTATAGAAAATCCAGATTCCTTTAAAAATGATGTTAAAAATGTTGAGGAATACAAAATGTAAATTTATAGAAAAAGTGGAGGTTTATCAGAACAGATATATTATGACTCAAATGAATCATGTGAGGACAAAAATTATAAATTAATAGAAACATCTAAATTTTATAGCAGAAATAACGAATATGAAAATGAAAATATACTTGGAAATAAAAAATTTATGATTCAGACTTGAAAAAGGTTGAGATGTGAAAACCATACACTATTAATTTCACAGATTATACCATAATTAGTTTATAAAATATTATAACACAATTAATGGGTGAATGAAATGAATGAATATCTAGATTAAATTATGAAAAATTAAACGTTAGATCTTGTTCCATAATCAATATATAAAAAATTTATTAGACTAAAATCAGTGTATAGAAATAAGTTAAATGATGATGGAGATGTTTCAAGAAACAAAAAAGAATACTTGTTTGAAAAGTCTAGGAATAGGTGGAATGCATGGATTATGAAGAATAATTTTCCCACATTACTAGACTAAAAACTACTAGAATGTATCTAGTATTGGGTTGACTTCAAAGTTTCATATTTTACTCTAAGGATATAATTCTATATTTCATTAATGCTGATATTGAAGAAAAATGCAATGAGAAAACATGTGGGTATTTACTTAATGATAATGGATGAACGTTTTGAAAATTTATGAATGAATTCCATGGTTTGGAACAATCCATTCATTCCTGGTAGTCTAAACAAGATAGTTTCTTGAAATAGGATAATTTTACTAAATGTAATCTTGAAATAAACATATATGTGAAATAAATAAACATTAAGAAAATAAACTTACATGATTTTGAGAATGATAAATTTTTTTGGATTGAGGAAATATATATAAATAGTTCATTGATGAAATTAATGGAATTTTTATGGTGACAATATTGGGAGAATTAACATTTTTTTTGGGTTTACAGGTTAAAAAAAACTCTTATTTCAAAATCAAGAAAACTATGCATCAGATTTTTTAAAATGTTTGTTATGGAATAATATAATAATTTTTATACTCCTATTTCAGTTGGGATATTTATGATTAAATATAATGTTGGGAAAAGTTTGAACCCAAATGATTTTTGAAAGTTGATACGATTTTTGTTCAAGATATGAGTGTGATCCAAAAGAATCACATATGTTAGAAGTAATGAGAATTTGGGGATGTGTTAGAGGAACAACTTCACATGGGATATTATCGATAATAAGTTGTGATATTAAATTCCATCCATATAATGATGCTATTTGGGTAGGATATTTCAAAAATAGAAAATCTTATTTGGGTGAAACATTTTATTTTTGGGAATGCGATGTGAGTTGGCATAAAAAGAAAAAAGTTTTAGTAACATTTTGAACAAAAGTAAAAAAATATGTTAAAGCTACCCAAGCTTCTACTAAAATTAGAGGGATAAAATTTCAATTAGAGTATATTAAAACTAATGATTGAAAACTATTGAATATACACTATAATAATCAGAGTAGAACTGATCTATCTAAAAAACATTTCCAAAACTCAATATCAATGAAAATTAATATTATGTTTGACTTTATAAAAGATAAATGTTCATATGAAGACTTTATTTTGAAATATATTCCAACAAAGTAAATTTTTTTTTATCATAACAAAATATAATCTAAAAGAATTATTTGTGAATTTGAGGTTTTATCTTCATGTTTATCCTCTATTAATGATGTATTATTATTTTAATGAAATTTCTCCCACTATACTTTGGATTATGTTGAAATTTTTGCTGAGTTTGTAAAATTTGTTTCTAAAATGGATAGAGAATTACTTTTCTTACATATATTATATTGATGATCTGGTTATCATAAAATGGGTGAAAGGAAGAAATTTGATAGAAAATAAAAGTTTTATGGAGTCTTTTTTAACTATCCATAAAATATTCTTCTCACTGATTGATTGATTTAAATAAATAATTATTTATATAGTACTATGTTGTTAGGAAAATCAATTTTGAGAAAGGTTGTTTTCTAGAAATGTTAAGAATATATTTGTTATAAAAATGACTTCGGAAAAGGCCTAAGGGTTTTAAGATAATGAGTTGAAGATGATTATGAAAATATTTTTCAAAAAAAATACAAATGGAGTGATTAACGAAGCTTTTTGATGTTTTTATTAACCTTGTTTCATTTTTTAGAACTAAATTTTTAATAAATATTTTCTCTGAATAATTGAAATTTAATAATACATTTTTTTATGGTTCTAGAAAACAATAATGTTGTAAATTATATCGGTTAGGAAAGTTGGGACCTTTTAGGAGAGTCAATATTAAATAATATGTTTCTAAAAATATTCATAAATTTTACTAATCAACATCAAATAATTTCATGATACATGAATTTAGATGAAAGGAGAGTTCTTTATTTTTGAACACAAAGGCTCCAGAAGCTTAGCTTCCTATACATTGACTGATGTAGTTATCCAAAAAAGCCACAAGGGATGATATTTTTTAATATGTTAATGTTTCGAAATAGATATTTCAATAAAACATTATTTGATATAGAAAATACAATAGGGAGGGAATATTTAATTAAATAGAGTTAAATGATTTAAAACCATGCTTCTAATTAGACAAACATTATAGAGGAAGTTTCAGATGATGATATTTTATATATTTTGAGTTTGATAAAATCATAGAGTTTTCGAAAAACTTGAAAAGATGACTATACATGTTTTTAGTCAGACCATTATTGCAGGAAATTTTTTATTTTAGAATATCTAACATTATAGAATGTCATATAGAATATACATTGTTGGACTATTATAGTAGACTGAATAGACTAAATATGGAATAGTGAATAGGAATAGGATGTAGTTCATCATAAAAAATAGTTTAGGAATATTTTATATTTCGAATTATCATTTTATTCAATTTTTTAAAGTAATAAATAAATGAAAAGTGAATTAAGAAATATTATTAAATATTTAAGAAATAAAAAATGGATTTCAACTTTGTAATCAGACATCATTCTTTATAAACCCAATATCATAAGAATTATTACTAAGTGAGCTGATGTAGTAGAGGGGTTATAGTCTTTGTACATAAAGAAGATATATTTGGTGATGTTTCTACCAAAAAAAGATATTTCATTCAACTAATGTCATTAAAAGTTTCAATAAATTAGTCAACCATCTATAATTGGGTTTTAGAAATGGATTGATAAATTGCATCTTTTCTTGTTTTTATAATGTTATTAAATCATTTAGTAATGAACATATGACATAAGAAGTCAAAATTTCAATGATTGGTAACGACCCAATCTTTTGAATGATATTTTGTTTCTAAAAATGTATGTCTTACTATGTCATAAACAATAAAAATATATAAGTAAAAATTAAATGTGTGCATTGGGTTTTACTATTATATGACCATTGATCAATATGAATAATGGAAAAAATAATTATTTTTAACTGTATAATTATTGTTTATAAATATAAATGACAAAGGAAAACTAATATCGAATGAATAGTAGATTCCCTCCACCAGTAGAGTCATGCCTTAAAAAGACTATTTTTAGAACTAGGGTGGGAGGTATCATCATTGGGCATTACTCTAGTCTAGGCCCAAGATGAGAATTAACTTGTGAAGCATGAAAGAAATATCCTTCAAGGGAAGTTCAACCTGATAGGAATTACCACTCAAGCGATGTTATTCAAGCCAACCATTGATTATGTCACCATTTGGCACCTTACCCATAGTTTTTATGTGACTATTATAAGTGGATATATTCCAATTCCTTAGTTAAATAATTTATAATCCATTTATGTATATAATATTTGTTATTTTATCTTCCCTATTTTAAGAATAGTTTTTCGTAATAAAATGGAATTTGATAAAATATTTATTTTTGAATAAAATTTTTTACAATATAGATAAGTTATAATTGTTTATAATAAACAATGAAATTATTAATAATACTTTTTATAATTAAACATTATTACAAAATCACTCATGTTTAATTACAATTGATTAAACAAGTTAATTTTTACAGAAATATTACTATGCATTTTATGCCGGTGAATTTTTTTAATAAATGTCTATTTTTATAGTTAAAAGATATATTTATCATATTTAGAGATTTATTAAGATAAAATAAATGTCATTTTGGAATTCATTACTTTTAATTTAGGTTATGGAGAATTTATGATATTTTTATAAAATGTTTTGTATTTCAGCGAATAGTCAAAACACGTTTTTGAGTTTTGGTGTGTTTAATGACATTATCAATGTTGTAATAATTATGCAACAATTATGGTTGACTATTTTTGAATAAAATATATTATTATTTTTCCAATGTTTCAAATACAATTGCAAAATATGAAGGAAAATACCATGATTTTTAAAATACAACTAATGAGGTGTCACATGGAAATTAATAAAATATTCCATCACTTTTACTATAGATACCAACACATTCATCCATTCCATTCATTAAAATTTCCCCCTAAAATAAGATCATTTATTCTTAATTTAATTTATTCTTCCCAAGGTGCTTTGAATATCTCATGGTCCCAATCCTTGAGTTTTAGAAGTTACTATTCAAGGTAAGGAAACCTTTCATCCTCCTTTTTTAGTAAAATACTTCTTTTATGTTATATATTTTAACATCCATTTTCTTATGTTTGGGTGTGGTGTTATATTTCCTTATTGATATAAATTATAATTCTGAATTATGGGACACCCTTTTCGCTCTCATCAAAATATTTTCTAAATTTTTAGGTTATGCCATTAGGCTACTGAATTTTCATTAGGGAATTCTCAACTTCTGTTTTTCATTAAAGTTATGTCCTATGTGGTATGTCTTTCATGTTTCCATACAATTTTATTAATTACATTTTATTCAGTTTCTATATTATATTATTATTTTTTTATTAATTGGTTACCGATGTCCCCTATCTTTTAAATTTTTTCTAAAACCATGTTGCGTAGAGGTTATGCTGCAGAATTTTCATCTCCAAATTGCACTTTTTTCTCAAGAAACTCCATTATTTTATTTTTGTGAATACCCAAAATAATTTTATTTATAGTTGTCTTAATAAAAACATAAAAATTATATATTTTATTCTAGAATTTACATACATAATACATTGATTCCCTTTCCTTGGGTTACGAATGAAAAAATGATTATTTTTATGGACTTTTGGAAAATGATACGATTTTGAGTTCAAACTCATTTACTTTTTTCCTATGGGTTTTTTGTGAAATGTTTAATTATGATATATATTTAACACATGAAAATAAAAACATTGGAAGGGTGAACACTGATATAACTCCATTGCATTGTGTAAAGAATTAAATCTGTATAGAAGATAAGTTTTATGATACCTTGGTGAATAACCTTGGTAATTTTTATGACACCATGGGGATATGATCACAAATGTGTAAATTAAATATTATATCCACATTTTCATGTTATGTTTCATATTATTATTATTATTATATTCCTCCTTATCATTCATTTATAATATTCCCCATGCTATTATTCATATTTCTCAAGTTCACTAGTATACTGTTTCACTTTTTCTTATTGGGACCTCTCCTAACCATTTTTTTTATGTATGTATCATGGTTTTTTTGATGTTGAAATTTTACATATGAAGAAAATTTATATAATACCTTCAAGTGGAATAAAATAATTTTATGTGTGTTCATGTATTATGTACCTTATTTCCCAAAATATGGAATTTAATGCACATTGTTTGTAAATTGTAATGAAATGTTATGTAATAAAAAAGTGGGATTCCATATTTTGTATCAGAAAATTGTTTTTTTATTTATGTAAATTTGGATTAATAAAATTAGGAAGAACCCTATAAATAATTTTATGTATAGTAAAACATCCCAAAATTTTTATGAAATAATAATTAAGTGGTTTCCAAAAAATTAAATCATTCCCTAGATACAAGTAAGTGGATGTGGCTCTAGAACATACATATCTATGGGTAAAACACAAATACACCACTTTGAGATAGACAATAATAAAAAATTCTGCATGAAATAAGGCATTGATGAAATCCCAGTTTTAAACTCTCAGGGGATATGATTAGTTAATCACAAGATTTTTCTGAATCATTATAAAGTATTTATTGAACTTTATGTTATTATTAATGACTGCCGATTTTAAAAATGATGTTTTAGGGAAAAAATACTTTAGATTTTTATGATTCTTAATAAAATATGGATCTCATTAAGTTTTTTATTATTTTATAAAATGGCAGGAAATTGGAGGAACTATATAAATAGTTACCATAATTAACCACACACTGACGACCCTCCAATGGAAGCTAGAATGAAAAAATTCATGAGAATGAAGAACCAACTAACTCAACATATGGGGAATAACATGAATCAATGAAAGAGATAGATTTCACCAAGAATGGAATAAAATTATATTAATACCATTATGTGTCAAAAACCACCAATGTTTAGTGGATCTACAGATCCATTGATCTCCGAACAATTTATAAGATCTATAGAAAATTTATTTTCGGTATTTCGTAGCATTGAACTAGAGAATGTTTCGCTAGATGTTTAACACATAGAGGAATAAGCTGATAAATGGAGGGAGATAATTAAAAACACATGACCATGGTGGATATTGAATATTTAATGTGGTAAGAGGTCAAGGGAATCTTCTTTAATATCCATTACCCTCTTTCGATGAAAATGAAGATAGAGAAGGAATTTCTCAAGCTGAAGAAGAAAGAGAATGAATCTATAAGATGTTACACGATGAACAACACAAGGATTCCATGTTACACCTCTAGCTTTTTCATGTATCCAAATTGGAATCTTGATAGATTCTTTTAGTGGACTAAGTCCTCATCTATGAAAAATTATAGTAAACCGAGCCTATGACAGCTATGAAGAGATTATACAAAGTGAAATAAAGGTTGAACTAGAGTTCGGTGAGATGCAGTGGTTTTACAACTCTAGTGAAAAGAATAGATCAATGGAGCCAAGATTAGGGATGAGGTTTGATCAAGGAATTTGTGGAAAACAAGTGAAATATTACACATGAAATAAATGTGTGAAAAAGATTTTGAGGAACTACTTTCTCAGGAGAGGGAAGTGCTACAAGTGTATAAGAGATGTCTATTTCTCTCAGAATAATCATAGTGAGTTGAAGCCTCAAATTCCCAACACTAACAACAATTTTAAGATGGTGGATGACCTACATGAAGTCCAATGCTTCATGTATTGATATCCTGGTCACTTTTCCAATAATTTTCTAAATCTAAGGGTAGTGGAGGAGAAATAGCATCAACCTCAACCTAGGCCAGGGGAGAAAGGTTGTGCTTTTTCTATCATGAAGATATAATTTGAAGCTATAAATTAGTTGGTGAATGGTACACTTTTTGATCTATAAAATATAGAAAATACCCTTTTTGATTATGGTTTTAAATATTAATTTATTTCCACTATGTTTTCATGGAATTTAGAGTCAACCCCCGGGTTGGTAAACGTACAGTTATATTTTAGGACTCATGGTGGGATTATCCAAGCCTCAATAGTGTTTATAAACTCTATTATTTACTTTAGAGAAGGTAATTTTATTGAAAATATTGTAGTCATTCCCATGTTGGAATTAGACATTTTGCTAGGGATGGGCTTTCACTCAAAGAATAAAGCGTATATAAAATATAGTAGCAATACAATCATAATAGTCTTGAATGGATGACTTAAAATTATCTTCCAATGAAATATGTATTGTCCATATATTTTCCTAGATTCAACACCTATCTCCTTCTTTATGGAGTTGATCAGTGAAGAATAATATGAACATAAGATTATATGGATTGAAAATGTTCTCATATTTCAGGAAGACACTGACGTATTTCTTGAGGAGTTACCATGAACTCCCCTATAAAGATAGGATGAGTTCTCTATTGAACTCATATGTGGATATCATCCTATATATAAGACCCCTTTTGTTGGATGAAAAATGTGGATATAGATGAACTAAAAAAGAATCTCTAAGATATTTTAGAGAATGGTTTTATCTGATATTGTGTGTCTCTTTGGGGAGAACATGTTCTCTTTGTAAAGAATAAGGATAGATCAATGCAGCAATGCAATGATTATAGAGAAATGAATAGGATCAAAGTGATGTAAAAATACCGTCTTCCAAGAATTGATGGATTATTTTACCTGCTTTGTGGGGTTTAATTATTCTCTAAGATTGATCATCAACCTCGTAATAATCAATTGTGGGTGAAGAAAGAAGCTATTCGAAAAAATTCATTCTACTTAATATATAGTATGTATGAGTATTTTTATGTTTTTCTTCTTAACTAATTCTCCTATTATTTTTAGGGATTTTATGAATAGAGACATTAAGTACTACCTTAATAATTTTTTTTAGTTTTTATTCTTGATATCTTTTTATATTCCAAAATTCACAAGGATCATGAGGATCATATAAGGTTTATCTTGAAAACTGTATGGAAGGAGAGGATTTGAAAATCTTCAAAATGTGAATTTTGGTTATAAAAAGTTTCTATCGTGGGTAATATAGTAACCAAGGGTGGAATCATAGTTGAACCTTAAAAGAAAAAAGATATAGAGGAGTGGACTAATCTTACAAAAAATATATAGATTAATAGTTTCCTTTGGTTAGCATGATATTATATGAGGTAGGTGAAAAAATATTCATGACTTTCTAATACACTAACAATGTTAACATGAAAAGGGGTTATGTTCACTAGGAAAAAATAGTGTGAGGAATGTTTCTAATAGATGAAGAAGAGATTGGTTACTGCACCCATGCTATCTCTTCCCTCGTGTGGATAAGGTTTTGTTATTTTTAGCGATGCATCCCTAAATGGTTTTTGGTGCATCCTCATGAAAAATGGAAATGTGATTTATTATGCATCTCCACAGTTGATGTATCATGAGAAGAACTATCCTACACATGATCTAGAGTTGTTGGCAGTTATTTTTTTGCTCTGAAGATATAGATGCACTATCTTTATGGGGAGAATTATGATATATACAATGACCATAAATGTTTGAATTATATTTTCCCACAAAATCAATTTGACATGAGACATATGATATGGTTGGAACATATTAATGACTATGATTTTACAATTCATTGTCATCCTGTAAGTGGAATCAATTTTGTTGATTCATTAAGTATGAATGACCCTATTGTTCTGGAAATGACAATGATTGTAGGAGATCCATTGATCAAAGACCTAGTAATACTGGATTTGGGAATTTTAAGGGAAGGTACATCATAAAACCTATCCCAAATTATTTCTCAACCATCATTACTAGATAAGATAATGAAATATCAGGAAGATGATCAGTTGTTACAAATCAATATTGAGGATGGGAAGGATGGGATATTTCCTAAGTTCAATATTGATCATGATGGTGTACAATAATTTCTTACTAGAATATGTGTCCCATCTATTCATGAAATAAAAAAGGTGCAGATGGATGAAGCCCATACATCAACATTCACTATAAATCATGGAATAAAAAATGAATAGGGACCCTCATGATCATTATTGGTGGAATAATATGAAAATAGGTATTGTTGAATACACTATAAGGTTCCTGGTATGTGGGAAAGTGAAGGTAGAGAAATAACTTTCTAACTGGGTATTACAACCACTACCCATACCAGAATGTAAGTGAGACAATATCACTATAGACTTTGTCACTATTATCCTAATATCATCCAATGGAAACTATGTGAAATGTGTTATAGTGGACTATCTCACCAAGAATGCCCATTTTATCTCTATTCGGGAATATTTCCATCTTGATCAACTTGAAATGATTTATGTGAAAGAAGTGGTAAGGATGCATGGAGTTTCACATTCTATCATATCTGATCATTATCAAAGGTTCACATACAAAATAGGGAGATGTATTCAACATTCGTTTTGCAATGAATTGAATTTTTGTATATCCTATCTCTCAAACTAATGGCCAATCTGAGAAAACTATTCAAACATGAAAGGACATGATGAAAACATGATTAATGAAATTTAATTTCAGATGGGATCATCATCTCCCATTAGTTGAGTTATCTTACAACAATAGTTTCCTAAGAATCTCTTTATGGGATATGATTTAGAACTCCTACTTATTGGGATGAAGCTGGAGATAGAAAGCTTCAAGGGCATGATCCTCTGCAAGCAATGAATGAAAAGGTTCATGCCATCAAGCAACACATTAAGGCTGCTTAGGGTTAGCAGAAGAACTTTGCTGACAACCATCGAAGGTTATTTGTGTTTGATGTTTGGGAAATAGTATTCCTTTTAATCCATCTATGGAAGAGAGTCATGGAGGTTGGAAATAATGGGAAGCTCATCCCAAGGTACATTGGCCTCTATGAAATCCTTGACCATATAGAAGCATTGGCCTATCATATTTCACTTTTTCCAAATATAGATCATGTTCATGATTTTTCCACATATCCCTCTTGATTATGTAAATAATTGAACCTTCACATATACTAAATCCATATGCGGTACATCCTGAATATGACCTCTCTTCTAAGGAACAAGTAGTGGAGATCTTAGATCTTAGAGACAAGGCTCTATGCAACAAGACTACCCACCTTGTTAATGTTTTGTGGATGAATTATAAATATAAATAATTCATGTGGGAACTAGAGGAGTCAACAAGGAAGAAGTACCCAAGCCTTTTCTCTTCTAAGGGTATGAGTTGAAATTTCTGGGATGAAACATCTTAAGGGGGATGAATGTAATGACCCAAAATTCCAAATAATATTTTGTTTCCTGAAAATGTATGTATTACTATGTAATAATAAATAAAAACATATACGTTTAAATGAAATGTGACCATCATGTTTTGACCGATATATGACCATTGGTCAATATGATCGTTGGAAACAATAATAATTTTTATCATTATATTTATTGTTCAAAAATAGAAATGACAAAGGAAATATAATGTAGAAAGAAGAGTCGATGGCCTCAACTAGTAGATTAATTCCTTACAAATCCTTTTTTTAGAACTTGGGTGGGAGGTCGAATAAATGGGCTTCACTTTAGACCAATCACAATCCAAGCATCAACATTTGAATATTGAATGAAATCGTCTTGAGGTGAAGTTCATGATGGGGGAAATTACCTATCAGGAGATGTTTTCTAGGACACCAATTGATTATATCACCATCACACACCTAAACCTAAGGTCATACGTGGGTGTTATAAGGGGTTATGTGTTAAGGACTTAGTTATATAATGTATTATCTATTTATGGAAATATAAATTGTTATTTTATATTTCAGGTTTTATGAATTGTCTTTCTCAATAAAATGTTATTTTAATAATATAAATTATTTGAACAGAATGTTTAAAAACTAGAAAAGATATAAATATCTATGATAAATATAAGTCCCCAGACTTATACATTACATAATCTTGAGTTATTTCAAGAATACACATTGAGGATATTTTAAGGTTTAGAGTTTTAGAGAATTAGATTAGAAATCATGCATTACATTCCACATTTCAAAATGGTGGTTACATAAAAGACAATATTCTTTTTTCCTATCAAAGGAGATGTATTTAAAATAAAACATGGATTATTTCTTAACACTTCCTCGACACTATAATCACATCATGTACCTTTCCCTTATCCTGTGAAAAACATTTCAAAAACTTGCAATGAGCATAAAAAGCTCTGTAAGGGATTTAAAAGTACGGAATACAAACATTAGTCCATGTATACATAAGAACCAATAAAATCATACTTTACTCATAAAACATAATCACTTAATCATACCTCATGAAATAAAATGATTTATGAATAACTCATAGAAAACATATGACATAAAGCTAACTTGAGGCATTCATAACATTCTTATGTAGGGAGTAACCGTCAAGGTTACGTTTGGAATACCCATCACAGTATATTCCCTAACTATCTTATGAGAAACCTTAGAATTTAACTACTTCGAGTTACCCAATGAATTGGAGAGTTATATCATGCTCACCCGCCCTTAGTTTATCACGGAACCACCCGTCTTCATTAACAATGACCATGAACCATAACATAACGGTATCACATAAAACATGTATAAAGAAAACATAACATTTCTACATTTCAATCACAGGATATCAATAAAACACATTGATATAATAAAAAATTATCATATCCATTTTCAATACCAAATGAAAAGAAATGTAAGACATGGAATTTATTTTTTCTTTTAAAAAGATGTTATGGATTGTAGAAGAATCTGAAAATCAAGTAATGGTCACAGAAGCGGAGAAGTCGTTGTCGCTGCATACATAAGACAAAACATTATTTTTGTCATTTAGTGAAACGCTTCGTATAAAAAAGATTCCTTTTGAAAAAAAATAAAAGTCAAAGGGTTTTATACACCGTATAAAAGAAAGTTGTGTATAAAACAAAATATGCCTCAATGAAAGGAGATTGAGACGAAGTCCCATACCCCGTGTCCGAATTGACTCGATCATTATTTAATTTCCTAGATAATAAACGAGAGTTAATTTATAATTTATTAAGAATCTTTTTCAATTTCATTATTCCTTTTATATCAATTATTTCCATGTTATGAACATTATTTAATTATTTAAGTTAATAACAGTCGTTTTGTCGATTTTTGGTACTTGAGCCTAAAATAACCTTCTTATAATTACAAGCTGTCCATGTAGTAAAATATCAATTATATCCAGAATTATATTCATTATATAGATATCATAGATATCATATATATCGAGTATATAAATGTATTTATAATATTACATAACATTTAGAGGTGATAAATGAAATGCACCGTTAATGGATACAGTAAGTCGTACATACGCATGAACGCCACTTTCATTGCTATTTCATATTTAATGGAATGAAATCATAATGATATAAAGTTATATTATAATTCCATTATAATATCATATATAACATTATAAAATCCAACTTTTATATGTCCCACATATGGCAATAACGAATCAAATCACTTTGAGGGGCCGGTAGTACACACTTCCTAAAATAAAGATATCGCGTTCACCCATAATGGAAACCATAAAGGTATTCCATAATTGAAAAAATACAGAAGAATAAGGAAAACATAAACATAATATTTTTCATATATAAATACAGTGACATCTTAATGGCCACCATGAAAGGTGTTAAAAGAAGATTGAACAATCATCGTTTCGTGAGGCCGAAATTCACCAACCACAAAAACAGTATGTTCATTAACCATTAGACAGAGGTGTGTGTAAGTGTAAATCAAGTACATCTCATAACAACATCCTAGTATATTGGAGATACTGGTGTTGTTAAAAAAGAAAATAATAAAAATATTTTAGGGGGTTTGAGAAGCATAATAAAACAAAAGAACACAAGTGAAGACATTACCTTTAAACCGGGTAACTCGTCTTGGTTTGAACCAAAAGGGTTTTGTGATGAGATTTATGACTATGTTAAGGATTTTAGGATGAAGATAGTTATGTGGAGAGATAAAATGGGCAGATTTTGGTCGATCCAAAAGCTTGAGAGTTGTGGGTAAGGTGGTAGAGGTGGGGGGCCTTTTATAAGAGGGAGGAGGGGCACTCTTGGAAAGTCAAGAAATGATACATTATTATATAATGGGTTTAGGATTTTAAAGGTCCCAAAATGATATATTTTGAGTATAAGGTGATATGGGTACGAAATAAACCCATCCAATAGGGGTTCGACAAGTTTAGGTCTTATATTTTACATTATCTATTCATTTTATTTAAATCGTCCATTAATGAGGTAATCACTGCATCATCATGGTGTAATAAATAAATTAATTTATATAATGTCTAAAAATAAAAATAAAAATATCATGAAGTATGAAATATTTTTATATTTCCAATGACTACTTATAGTCTATGAGATCATTTATTTAGAAAGAACTAAAATTGTTTTACTTGGGTGATACATACTTTGGGTATACTTTCCCTTTAAAAAATAATATAATAAAATGTCACTATAACCCAAAAATGATTCAATGGTGTCCAAAAGATTGGAACAAGGCATCCCATGATGGGCCATGACACAACCAGTAGCATTAGAACACATGTTTGGGTCATTTGTTATTATTATGATATTATTTTACTACCCTTAACTAACCGATTACTAATTAATCACGATAATTAAATATAATTACCATCGTTACTATTCGTAATGTCCAAAAAGAAAAGAGATTTAATTAGATAATTTGGACCATATGATTCTAAATATGGAATCCATTTTACCAAATTCCAAACATAGAAATTGTAGTAAATAATTGAAAAATAATTCTTGTTCTCAAAACAAATAGCGGGTTTTTTAGAAACAACATCTATCAAATGTTTGACAATTGATTATGTCCAATTTCATAGTGAAATTAATCCCAATTACCACCATTGGATTAAATGGTAAAAATATATTCTATTTAAACTTTAATACCAGTTAAAAATATAATCTATCCATATAATTATGTTATATGAAAAAGTAGTTTTGAAGTCAAATGTAGTAGTTTGAACTATTCATTAAAAAATGATCATTGTCAGAAAAATACCAAAAAATTATCCAACGTAAATTTCAATGTCCATATAATAAAGAATAAGATTATTTTCAAATATAGAGATTATAAAATTGTTAAAAGATATATTTAAAATTGGTTCTCCATCAAAAGGCGGTAAAATAATCTTTTAAAAATATTAGAGAATCCAATGCGTAAGATTGGATTTGTTCTCATTTTATCCCTCTAAAACACAATCTAATTCATAAATAGACATCAATATTAAAATACATAATTCTTAACTTACATGGGATGTTACATCCTTCCCCCCTTTAGAAAATTGCATCCCCTCAATTTATTTACTTATCGAATAATTGGGGGTATTTATCCCTCATTGCATTTTTATATTCGCATGTTGCCTCTTCAATCATGTGGTTTTTCCACAAAACCATTACATGATGAATCACATTATCCCGCAATACCTGCTCCCTGTGGTCAAGAATCTGGACCGGTTGTTCCTCGTATGATAGGTTCTCTTCCATCTGAACTACCTCTGGACTCAAAACTTGAGATGGATCTGGAATGTACTTCCTTAACATTGAAACATGAAAAACATTCTGTACCTGAGATAAACTTCGAGGTAATGACACTTAGTATGAAACTGTTCCAACACTCTCTAGAATTTCATATGGTTCAATGAACCTTGGACTCATCTTTCCTTTATTACTAAATCACATCACACTTTTCTATGGTGAAACTTTGAGGAAGACATGATCACCTACCTCAAAAGAGAGATCCTTCTTCCATTACTAAATCACATCACACTTTTCTATGGTGAAACATTGAGGAAGACATGATCACCTACCTCAAAAGAGAGATCCTTCCTCCTGTTGGCCGCATAACTTTTCTGCCTGCTCTGAGCTGTTCTCATGTGCTTCTGAATTAGCTGAACATTGTCTACCAAAACTTCTACCCATTCTGGTCCCATAAACATCCTTTCACACACTTCATCCCAAAATGTTTGAGTACTACACCACTTCCCATATAATGCCTCAAATGGTGCCATCTATATACTAGATTGAAAACTGTTAATATAAGAAAAATTAACCAAATAAAGATGTTGGTACCAAATTCCCTAATAATCCATCTAACAAGAACCTTGCATATCCTCCAATGTCTGAATTGTTCGTTCTGACTGCCCATCTGATTGAGGATGAAAAGTTGTACTAAAATTTAATTCCAGACCCAACAACTTCTAAAGGCCATTAAAAAAGTTAGAAGTAAACATGGGATCACGATCATATACAATAGAGAGGGGAATCCATGTAACCTGACTATATCTTTAATATAAAAACAAGAAAGTCTATCTAGGGAAAATTTATCTAGTATAGCAAGGAAATGAGAAGATTTAGTCAAGAGATCAACAATAACCCAGATTGAATTACTACCTCAAGGTGTCTTCAGCAACCCCGCAACGAATTCCATGGATATATTCTCCCATTTTCACTCTAGCACTGGTAAAGGCTACAACATCCCTTTCGGTAACTGCTACTCTTCATTAACCTATTGACAAGTCAAAAACATCACAGTAAAATCAACAATATCTATTTTCATTCCATCCCACCAGTAATACTCTTGAATATCTCTATACATCTTAGTACAGCAAGGATTAAATGTAAACATAGAACTATGACCTTCACATAACAACTCTCTCTTCAACTGTGAATCACACGACACACACAATCTCTTCCCAAATCACAAAACACAATCATTATCAATGTTGAATTCAAGAAACTTACCCTTCTGAACCAGTTCTATCTTTTTCTGCAACTCAATATCATAATTCTATGCTTGCATAATTCTGTCTAATAGAGAAGATTTCACTGATACCTAAAACACAACAGGAGAACATCCAACACCAACAACTTCTATGCCAAAAATTCATCAAATCATTAACCAAAGGATCACGTTCCAAATGAAACATGGTTAATGAAGCATTATTTTTTTGACTCAAAGTATCAGACACTTTATTTTCTTTTCCCGGATGGTAATGAATTATACAATCTTAATCCATGATTAATTCGATCCATATCCTCTGTCTCATGTTCAATTCTTTCTGAGTGAATATATACATTAATCTTTTGTGATCAGTATATATCTCACACTTTACAGCATAAAAATGACACATCCAAATTTATTAAGTGAAAACAAATGCCGATAATTCCAAATCATTTTCAGGGTAATTTACCTCATGAGTTTTCAAATAATGTGAAACATAATCAATTACCTGATCATTCTGCATTAGGACACAACCAACTCCATTCAATGAAGCATCACTATAGACAAAAAACTCACCATTTGTTGAAGGTAGTTCCAAAACTGAAGCATTCACCAATATTCTTTTCAATTATTGAAAACAATCATCACATTCTTTTCTCTAGATAAACATAACACCCTTCCGAGTTTGCTTAGGGATTAGACTATATAACCGTGAATTTTTTTAAAAAAACCTTCGGTAATAGACTTCCAAAATAAGAAATCTACGAATCTCAGATACATTTGTGGGTCTTGGACTTTATTCAACAACCTTTATTTTTCTAGGATCAACAATTATTCATTATTATGAAACAATGTGACCAAAGAATGAAATATTTTTCAACCAAAACTCACACTTTCTTAATTTCCCATACAATTTATTTTCTTTTACGGTTTGAAAAATAACCCTTAAATGACTTCATGCTCTTCTTTACATTTAGAAAACACCAAAATATCATCAATGAAAACAACCACAGACTTATCCAAGAAATCATAGAAAATTCTATTCATAAGGTCTATGAATAAAGTAGGGGAATTGGTTAACCAAAATGGCATTACTACAAATTCATAAAGGACATATCTTGTACGAAACGTGGTCTTCGGAAAATATACTTCCTTTACCTTCAACTGATGGTACCCCAATCTCAGGTCAATCTTTGAAAAATACTGAGCTCTCTAGAGATGATCAAACAAATCATCGATATGAGGCAACAAATATTTGTTCCTAATAGTGATGTTATTCAAGGCTCTATAATCAATGCAAAGTCTCATAGAACCATCTTTATTTTTAACAAATAAGACAAGAGAAGCCCATGGTGATGTGCTAGGTCGAATGAAACCATTCTCTAATAAATCTTGCAATTTCTCCTTCAACTCTAAATGTTCAATTTGAGCCACTCGATAAGGGGCTTCTGAAATTGGATTAGCATCAGGAACTAAATTAATAGTAAATTCGACTTCCCGATCTGGTATTACCTCAGGAAACTCATCAAGAAAAATATCAGGATACACATTTACCACTAGCACATCATTAATCTTAATGGTTCCTTTGATTTCAAAAATATGTGCAAGGTAACATTCATTTCCATATTTTACATGTTTCTCAGCCTCTTGATACGTTATCAACAGTAATGGTTCATTCATGTACACAAAATGAAAGTCTTTCTGAAAAGAAACTTCTTTATCTCTAAATTCAATCTTATCATGGTAAAAAAAGAACCAATCCATACCTAGGATAACATCAAACTCTACTAGAGGTAAAAAAATATGGTTTTCAAGTAGGTTCTTTCCAAGGAAAAGGATAGAAAGATTATTATAAATTCTTTTTGCCTCAACATTTCCCCTAAGTATTTTTACCCCAAGTTTAGGAGTCATTTCTTGAGATGGAATTCCCAATTTACTAGCAAATTCTTCAGAGATGAAATAATGTGTAGACCCCAAATAAAACAACACATTTGAAAAATCTGAAAAAACAAACTATGTACCTGATACCACTTAATTTGATGGCCCAACATCTGCTGAAGTAGTTGAAAAGGATTTCAACTCAACTTTCTGCTTGTAGTCTGAATGCTTCCCATCATTTGAGCTCTTTGTTGAACACTCATTTGCATAATGACCCATCTCATTACACTTGTAAAATTTCACCAACTATAAATTAAATTTGGTCTTACCATCACCCTGATCATTTCCAGTGCAATCACGAGACTTATGTCCCATCTTACCACATCAGTAGCACTTTCCAGAATTCAGAAGACATTCCCCAGCATGCCTTTTACAACATTTATCACAAACTAAAAACTTAGTTTTCTTACCATCAGACCTTTTTGAATGATTCTTCCCTTTCTCCGGCCACCTTAGTCTCTTCTTCTGTTGATTGTTATAGAACACTTGATCATCGAAAAACTCCATTTCCACCTTCTCAGCACATCGAACAATCTTTTCATAACTTTTTAACTCACGAGAAGCTAATGCCATTTGATATTTTTGCTTTAATCCTGAGTAAAAATGATTGATTTTACTATCAAGGTCTTGGATAAAATTTAGAGCATACCGTTCCAATCGTGTGAACATTTCTTCATAATCAGCCACTGAGTCATCCTCTTGCTTCAGTTCGAATAATTGTTTTTCCATCCTAAGTCAAATAGCCTTAGGAAAATATTTCTCAAGAAACATTCCTTTGAATTCATCCCACTCAAGAGAATCAATCTCATTAGCATCCCTGATATTTTTAACCATCGGCCACCACTGATCCGCTTCACCCTTTAAATGGTAATCATCAAGACTAACCTTTTGATTGTCTGAGCACCCCATGAAAATGAAAATATTCTACAGTTCATTAATCCACCATTTAGCTAGCATTGGGTTAGATAATCATTTGAATGATGGGGGATGTTGCCTCATGAAATGTTCCACCACTGACATGTTCCTCTGTGGTTGATCTGGATGATCTCGTTCATGGATACCACAACCATTTATCGCTTGATTCAACTGCACCATTACGACAGCAAACTATTCAGTTCCAATTCTGGCCATCTCAGGATGCTGATTTGGAAGGTCATTTCCTCTTGTATGCCTTCCTAGAACCGCTTCCCTATTTCCTATGTGGAAAGCCATTCTGAACAAACATGTAATAGACTAAGCAACATAGTAATCTTTAAATGCTATATCATTTCAATTTGACCATAAAGAAATATTTTTGGATAATCATTTAATAGAATTATAACTCCTAAAGATATCTAAACTGACCTCTGATACCAACTATAGTGCCCCAGCTGTAAACATTACTTAATCTTGAGTTATTTCAAGAATACACATTGATGATCTTTTCAGGTTTAGAGTTTTAGATAATTAGACCATAAATAATGCATTACATTCCTCATTTCAACAAGGTGGTTACATAAAATACAATATTCTTTTTTCCCATCAAAGGAGACATATTTAAAATAAAACATGGATTCTTTCTTGACGCTTCCTCGACAATATCATCACATCATGTACCTTTCCCTTGACATTTGAAAAAAAATTAAAAACATGGGATGAACATAAAAATCTTAGTAAGGGATATAAAAGTACGGAATAAAAACATTAGTCCATGTATACATAAGAACCAATGAAATCATTCTTTACTCATAAAACATAAGCACTTCATAATACCTCATTATATTATAAGATTTATAAATAACTCATAGAAAACAAAAGACATAAATCTACCTCGAGGCATTCATAACATTCTTACGTACAGAGTAACTCTCATGGTTATATTTGGAATACCCATCACAGTATATTCTATAAATCTTTTCGGAGAAACCATAGCATTTAACTCCTTCACGTTACCCAATGCATTGGAGAGCTATATCGGGCTCACCCGCCCTTAGTTATCATGGAACAACCCATCTTCATAAACAATTCCCAAGAACCATAACATAATCATATCACATAAAACATGAATAAAGGTAACATAAAATTTCCACATTTCAATCACAAGATATCAATACAACACATTGATATATAAAAAACATTATCAAAACCATTTTCAATACCAAAATAAATGAAAAGTAATACATGGTATTTATTTTTCATTTTAAAAAGAAGTTATTACTTGTAGAGGAAGCCGAAATTCAAATAATGGTGATGGTGGCATAAAAGTCGTTTTCCCCGAATACGTAAGACAAAACATTCCTTTTTTCGTTTATTGAAACTCTTTGCGTAAAAAATATTCCTTTTGAATAAAATTAAAATTAAAAGGGGTTTATACACCAAGTAAAAGAATGTTGTGTATAAAAGAAAATATGCCTCAACGAAATGTGATTTGGACGAAGTCCCATACCTCATGTCCGACTTGAATCGATCATTCATTAATATCCAAAATAATAACCTAGAGTTAATTTATATATTCTTAAGAACCATTTTTATGTTAATTATTCCTTTTATATCACTTATTACCATTTTATGAACATTATGTAATTATTTAAGTTAATAAAGGTCGTTTTGTCGATCTTTGGTACTTGATCCAAAAATAAACTTCATATAATTACAAGTTGTTCATGTGGTAAAATATCCGTTATATCCAGAATTATATTCATGATATAGATGTCATAGATATCATATATATCCACTATATACATGAATTTATAATATTACATAACATTTAAAGTTAAGAAATTAAATGCACCGTTCATAGAGACGGTAAGCAGTACGTACGCATGAACACCACTTTCATTTCTATTTATTATTTAATGGAATGAAATCATAATGATATAAAGGTATATTATAATACCAGTATAATATCATGTATAACATCATAAAATCCAACCTTTATACGTCCCACATATGGTATTAATGAATCAAATCACTTTGAGGGGGTGGTAGTCTGCACTTCCTAAAATGAAGATATCGCGTTTACCCATAATGGAAACCATAAAGGTATGCCATAAATTAAAAAATACAGAAGATTAAGGGAAAAAAACATAATAGATATAATATTTAAATAGTGTTATATCATAATGGACACCACAAAAGCTGTTAAAAGATGATTAAACAATCATCGTTTCGTGAGGCAGAAATTCACCAACCACAGAAATAGTATATTTTTAACCATTAGACAGAGTTGTGTGTAAGTTTAAATCAAGTACATCTCATTAAAACATCCTTGTATATTGTATATAGTTATTTTGTTACAAAATAAAATAATAAAAAGAGTTTAGGGGGTTGGAGAAACAAAATAAAACAAAATAACACAAGTGAACACATTACCTTTAAATCGGGTAACTCCTATTGGTTTGAACCAAAAGGGTTTCTTGAAGAGAATTATGCCTAAGGTAAGGCTTATAGGATGAATAGAGGGATATGGAGAGATAAAATGAGCAGATTTAGGCTGGAACAAAGGCATTGGAGGTGTGGGTAAGGTGGTAGAGGTGGGGGCCTTTTTTAAGAGGGAGGAGGGGCCCTCTTGGAACGTAAAGAAATGTTACTTTATTATATAATGATTTTTGGATATTAAAGGTCCCACAATGATATATTTCTAGGATAAGGTGATAAGGGTTCTAGATCCTCCCATCCTATAGGTTTTTTAAAAGTGTAGGTCATAGATTTTACATTATCTTTTCATTTTATTTATATTGTCCATTAATGAGGTAATCGCTGCATCATCATGGTGTCATAAATAAATTAATTTATTTAATGTCTGAAAATTATAAAAAAATCATAATGTCGGAAATATCATTATCTTTAGAATTAATATTTATAGTCTAAGAAATAATTTATGTAGGCAAAACTAAAATTGTTTTACTTCGGTGATACATTCTTTGGTTATAAATTCCCTTTAAAAAAATTAATATAATAAAATTTCACTATCAGCCAAAAGTAATTCCATGGGGTCCTAAACTTTGGCACAAGGAATCCCATGGTCGGAAATGACACATCCAGTAGCATTAGGACACATTTTGGGGTCATTTTTTATTATTATGATATTATTTTATAACCCTTAACTACCTGATTACTAATTAATCACGATAATTAAAGATAAATATCATCGTTACTATTCACAATGTCCAAAAACAAAAGAGTCTTAATTACATAATTTGGACATTCTGATTACAAATATGGAATCCATTTTACCAAATTCCACACAATGAAATTGTAGTAATTAAATTAAAAATAATTCTCGTTGTTAAAAAATAGTGGGTTTTTTTAGAAACAATATCTATCAAAAGATTGACAATTGTTTATGTCCAATTTCAAATTTAAATTAATCCCAAAGACCACCATTGGATTAAATGGTTAAAATTTATTCTATTGAAACTTTATTCCCAATTAATAAGATAATATATCAATATAATTAAATTAGATGAAAAAGTAGTTTTGAAGTAAAATGCAGTATTTTTCACTATTCATTAAAAAATGAACATTGTCAAAAAAATACAAAAAATTAATCCAAAGTAAATTTCAATGTTCCTATACTTAAGAAAAATTTTATTTTAAAAAATAGATATTATAAAATTTTCAAATGATCGATTTAAAAATGTTTCTCCATCAAAAGGCGATAAAACAATCTTTTCAAAATATTAGACAATCCAATGCTTAAGATTAGATTTATTCTTATTTTAAGCCTCTAAAACACAATCTTATTCATAAATAGACATATATTTGAAATTACATAATTCATTACTTACTTAGGTTGTTATAATAAACTATGAAATTATGAATAATTATTATAAATAAATAGTATTATAAAAAACTAATGTTTAATTACAAGTGACAAAATAATTTAATTTTTTTCATATATTTTACTGTGCATTAACAATGAATTTAATGTACACTATTGTTTTAAATTAATGATTAATTTTATTGTTAAAAAATATATTAATCATATATTTATATTTATTATGATAAAATAAATGTCCTTTTATAATTTATATTGTCAATATTATGTTAGGGTGAGTTTATGAGTTTTTTATAAAATGTTTTTTTTGGTGAATGATAAAAACACATTTTTGAGTTTTGGTGTGTTTAATGACATTATCAATGATATACTAATGTGTTAATAATGCTGGTCTAGTCATGGGGTTGAAAATATTTTATGTGGTTTTCAAAGTGACCAATACCATGGGAAAATTCCATGGGAAAATATAGGGGTAATGCCCGTGGGTTTTCAAATACAACTAATGTGGTGTCCCATGCAAATTAATAAACTATTCCCTCACTTATTTATAAAAAGCATCCCATTACATCACTAGATTCATTCTAAATTCCCATAAAAAATATATGGACTTTTCACCTTCCATGTAGTCGTACCAAGGTTCCATCAAGGCCCCAAAGTCCTGATCAATGAGTTTTAGAAGTTACTCTATAAGGTAAAGGAACCTTTCACCCTCCAGTTTTAGTCAAAGACATATTTTATGTTATGTCATTTAATAGAAATTTTCTTATGTTGTGTTACATTATTATATATAATTATTTCTACCCATTTTATTTTCAAATGATGAGAGAACCTTTTTTTTCTCTCATAAAATGATTTTATTAATTTTTGAGTGACGTTATTAGGCTGTTGAATGTTTTTAAGGGAATTTTCAACTCATATTTTTTCCATTAATGTTATCTCCTATGTGTTATGTCATTCAATATTACATGTAAAATTATTATTTAAAATTAATTCTATAACTATACTATATTATGAGCCTTCTATTAATTCATTAAACTTGTCCCATGCCTTTTTAATGTTCTCTAAAACCATGTTGCGTAACCGTTATACTATGGTATTTTTCTCTCGAAATCTCTTACTTTATTCTAAATAAACTCTATTATTTTCTTTAAGTGAATACCCAAAACTATTTCATTTATAGGTGTATTCAAAAGGACCTAAAAATTTTATATTTTATTCTCAAATTTAAAAACATAAAAATTTCAATCCCTTTCCATGGGGTATGAATGACATAATGATTATGTTTTTAATCACTTTTATAAAACATCACGATTTTGATTTGAGAATCATTTATTTTTTTATTTGTGGTTTATTTAAGAAATTTTTACTATGATCTATGTGGATCAAATGAAAATAAATACATATTAAGAGTGAACACTGACATCTCTCTAATGATTTTGGTAATGAAATTTATCTCTGGAGAAGATAAGTTTTATGATACCTTAGTTAATAACCGTGATAATTTTTATAACACCTTAGGGATGGACATCGGTGTTTTTATTATTAATTCCAATACTAAATGTTGTATCCCAATTTTCATGTTATTTTTCATGTATTTATATTTATGATATGAATCTTTATAATTCATTTATGATATTCCAAATGCTATTATTAATATTTCTCAAGTTCACTTGTAAACTATTTCACTCATTTTCATTACTAGGACTTATCCTCACCGATACCTTTGATATATCACTCTATGTTATGAGATTTATTATTTATATGTCGTATGAAATTTTAAAGAATCATTTCATGTGGAATAATATAATGTTTTGTTTTTTGATGTATTATGTATATTATTTAAAAGACATAATACTTTAATGATCCTCTGTTTGTAAAATGTAATGAAAAGTTATGTCATAAAAAGGAGGTATTCCATTGTATTTATGTTTTCAAAAAAATGATTATGAATGTAAATTATAAAATATATTAATAAGAAATACATTTAAACAAATTTTCTACAGTTACTTCCAAATGAAAACATGTGTTTCTGATGTTTGAACTGAGAAGCATTGAGCAGACTTAATCAATGTTTTTTTCACATGATTTAATTTTTAGATTGATTATTTTGATAAAAAAATGTAATGATAATATTTGAATAAACTAAAGAATTTTATTATTCTATATAATTAATTACTTTTCAATAATACTCTAGAGTAGTTATGAAGAATAGAGAAGTTGAAAAATGAAGTTCATGTATCCCAAAATTTGGATCTATTGATTTTGGTGAGTTGGAAATATTTTATAATACCCAACATTTATAAATTCTTGAGAGAACCCATAAATAGATTTTGATATTACAAAATTATTATTCATATTTATAGAGAAAATAATTTTAAATTAATAATATTTTGTGTTATATGAGGGTTTTGGATAGAGTCTTCAATTAGAATACTAAATAGTAGAATTTTTAGACTATAGGATAGATAGAAATGGATAGTGAAAAACAATTATAGTCTCAAGATGAAGTTTGTGAGATATTGAGTTTTTAAAAATCGAGCAAAACTGAAACATGTTTTAGGAATAGTTTGTGAAAATATAATATATACAAAGATTGTTAAAAGAAGTATTTCAATGCATTGATTAATAGAATTAGGAATATCAGATATTGATTTTTGAAAGACCCTTTTGAAGAATATTTTTTCAATATTACATGTTATTTTAAGGCACTATCTTTACAAGAAATTTTTTTCCAACAGATGGGATTCAGTTTAACCCTTTTGATAGAGATATAGAAGTTTTCTCATGAGACTTATAACAAATGTTGTTCTCACTTATTCAAAATATTTAATTTCAATAAACCCATTTAATTTGATTTGTAAAAGATACGGGTTTTCACACTGAGGTCGAACCATGTAAATATTTTGATCATTTTTTTTAAATTCCTATATTTTCATGCATTCGAGTTTACTAAAAATTTATAAGGAATAAACTAAAACAAGTTGAAAGGGTTATGTTTCTTAATTAAAAACTTGTAGAAATACAATCACTGATTCAACCACCCCCCTTCTCATTGATTCAACGATCCTTAAGAACATCAATATTAATATAGTGATGAAAATCATGATTTTTGTTACTAATATATATATATATATATAATTTTATCCTTCTTATCTTCCAAGTTATGTACTCGACATTGTACATTTTATGATTCTATCATAACAATTCAATAAAAATCAAGTAATACAGGGTGACTCAATATATTTTTTAATAATATTTTAGTGTATTAAACAAATGACTATGGATACAATTTTTGTATTTTGAGTCCACTACACATTATATGTATCTCTACAAATGAAATTTTACCTCCCCATAAGCATTATCCATGTTTTTGAATTTCATCTCCCCCACTCTATTGTTGCATCATAATATTTGATTTATTTCTATGAAATACAGACATGTTTCTTTTGTCTTCACTTATTATAATGTAATTGATAAAAATATAGCATACAACTATGTTACTAATTCAAATATAATATTATTTAAATCTTTTAGGAGTAATAAAATCTTATGGACCCATAATTTTTTCATTCTAGTTAATTAATTATCCTAGATAACAGTTATCAAAAATTAATTTAAATATTTTACATTATTATTTTTACCTAAATTCTAAAAATTCATTAAAATTTATAGAAATTTTTCCACAAGAAAAATAATACTAAATATCATGGAAAATTACTGTAATTTGAAAATAGTAACAAAAAAATTAAATTCATTATGAAAACATAAAACATTATTTTGAAGCATGATGATGATATAAAGAGAATGTTACAATTGGTTTCATCATTTATAGATTATAAATTTTCAGGTATAATTATATTACAAATTAATGTTTTCTATTATACTTCAACAACAGATCGGTTATTTTTAAATGATGTGAGTTTCCAACCACATATAAATTTATAAAAATTGATATATACAAAAAAAAAATAATATAAAAATGAATATGTTTGAATTAATAAAATTCTTACAGATCTGTGATTTTTTAAACAAGTTCCCAAAAATATAGAAATATGTTTTTATAATAACATATCCCATAGGGATAATAACGTTTCTCTAAAAATATAACCAAACACAAAATTTTTAAGTACCATATCATTGTATAAATATTTAAGAGGGGTAATTTTAGGATTTATCAAGTGGCCACAAAATTTAAATTAGAATATTCTTATAAACTAAATGAATCATAGAAATATAACGTTCATTTTAGTTACCTTGATATTAAATAATAGATTGTACATGAAACGTCATTTGATTTTAAATTATAATACCAATTAATTAATTTTATTTTTTTTAATATATGTTGATTCACACAACACTGAATTTATGTGAGAAATTATTCTTTAAAATTAAATGTTAAATATATCAAAAAACTAAATGAATTTTAATTTCTATAATTTATAAATTTACTTATATGAAAAATTACATTAAATATTCTTATCTAGATATAAATATATAATTTATAGACATTATTTCATTTTTTATATATAAAATTTAATTACACATATTTGATTAATTATTCATACAGAAAATTATTGTATGTACATGTAAAAAAATCAATTATCAATATTGAATTGATTTAAAAAGGTTATAAATGATGATATACTCTTTTGAAGGGAACAAGATATATTTTTATGAGAATTATTTTTTGTGTGAATAATGTATTTTTATCCAAATAAATTGACTTATTAATTTTTTATGATTGGTTTTAATGAAAATGATAGATAATAAATTTATTTAGATAAATTAAAATTCTTCTGTTTTTTGTTACTAGGCATGGAAGGTGAAAAAAGTTTTTTATTCATTAAAATATATTTATCCTCAAAATTGTTATTACACTTTTTTTTCAATAAAAGAATTTATTTTTAATACTACCTAGAATTGAATAATGTATAAGGGAATCCAAATCACTAATTACCATAATATGAATTTGGTAATTAGTGTAAATTAATTATAATACATAATGATTAGGTACCAAGGTAAAAATAATTAAACAATCATAATAGTTAAAAGGGTCAAAAAGGGTGTTAAACTAAATGATAAGGCACTAAAAAATCCCAAAATGTAGTCTGAAATATAATGTTTTGGGAATATGTTCAAAATAATGTCCTACATTTCAAGCATTGGCTATTTGGTTCTAATTTTTTCTCTTAGTTGAGATTATATTATTTTAATGTTAAGGGTATTTGGAAGGATTCCACTCGTATCACATATAAAAGTACACCTCATCTAATCAATTTTTTCAAAACACTTGAGAACCATATATAGATAAAAAATAACATAATTAATTTTAAAATATCATAGAGACATCTTAATAGTTTTTTATTTACCAAAAAAATCCATCCAATATACCTTAATGTGTCTTTCAATGTCTATTATCCAAGAAAGAGTAATATGTTCTTAATCAGCTTTTAAAGCATTGTTTTTCTTAAACATTCTCCCAATAATCCTAAAAAATACTATAATAGCTAATTTATTATATTTAAAATACTAAAACATATTTATGTTAATCATAATTAAATTTCTATCTCCATTACATCTAATGGAAATTATAAACATCACACATGTGTAGATGAAAACTACCACCTCAATGAAGCTATAATTTTTAGTGTTCAATAGAAATTATCTTATATGGTTATATATATGGATTTATATAATATATATTAAATATAAATTTATTACTTTTAGAAGATAAATTATTGTTTATCTTTCCGTTGTGACAATATTTTAAAAAATGTAAACATCAGTCATGCGTACTAGTGGAAGTCCACCTCTATGAAGTAATGTAATTATGTTTTCTCATTTACTTTCATGAATAGTTCCCAAACTGTGTATAAAAAATATATATTATACTTATGTAATGATTGGTATTTTTCCTTTGAAATAAATTCAAGGAATTTAATCTCTGAACAGAACCATATGTAAAATAAAAAATAGTTTACATCTTGATATTGATTATAATGAAAAAAATTTAATAAAGGGAATGTTTTAAATTGTAATGAAATTATATATTGTAAAATAATAATGAATATGGTTTTGTAATATATGTATAATATGGTTAAATTTATTATATCAGAGGTTATAGTGTTTATGAAGTAATTCAAATATTACGGTAACGGATTCAATATATCAATTTGTATTCATTAACATATGCTCAATACTTATCACTTTAATTAATTTTTTAGGTTGTATATAATGATAATGATTTTTATTATTATGAATTAGTTGAAAATTATTGTGCAATAAAAACAATCTAATTCTATCTTTTTGATGAGTTTTTTATTCAGAGATTACTAATGTTTTAAAAGATTATATAACAGTATCACATTTTTCTGGATTGTTTATGTTTATATTTACATCATGGATAAAATATATGTTTTTTGTCACTCCAAACACATATATTTTATACTATAGTTATTTATGATGTTTTGAAAAATCATTTACCTTTATAACAATATTTTTTATTCATAGTACTAAAATAATATTACTGTAGAAATATGTTTTATTATTTATTTTAGAATTTGAATATATTTCATCACTGTACATATTATTTAAAATAATTTATCAATTTTATTCATTATACATTTAAAATTTATAATGTCCATTTTCAAATACTTCAAATATTTTGTAGTATGTTTTTAAAATGAACATTTTTATCATTTTCTGCATGGGTATCTTTGGACTCTTTTTAGAAAATATAAAAAAGAATATTTTTTAAAATTTACCACATAAAATTTATTACCTCCAATATGATTTTTATATATGTCATGATTGTTATAAATGTTTCTCTAGTTCTACAAATAAAACCATCCTTTCAATTTTTGGTAAATTTTTATTTATTTTTAGGGATAACAGAAGAATGTAATATTTTATATTATTTTTCAAAGAATATTTATAACACTCTTACGAAATTATTTTTTATCTATGTAAAATCATTTAATTAATCATATGATTCACTCGGTATATACAATAATGATAATATCTACATTTTTTTAATGGATAGATCATTGTTTCTTAATGAAATAATAATTATAATACTCATTTCTTTAATTAGGATATTTTTTATGAAGTTATGAATGTTTTTACGAACCTGTGGACACATATGTATGGATTCCATTATCTGATAGACACAATATGAATTTGGTATCCCTCAAATGAATATGGAAAATATTGAAATCCCATTAGATATTTTTAAGGAGAATGGTTAATCCCCCTAATCTAATATGGGAATATATTCACCATGAATGAAAAGGAAATAAGAAGTGATCCCAATCAACTATAGGGCATTGTACACAATTTTATGATTTATAGAGAAGTGTACCATGAAAAATGAAATGATTTTTTAAAATTATGTTTATAACACACACTTATATGAAATTTTATTATTAATATGTTATTCTCTCATGCATTATGAATGATTATTTATTATTCTGAACCATTATAAGTCATGTTAATTTTTATGAAAATGTTTTATAGCTTGAAAAATGATTCGTGATATATGAATGATTATGTGTGAATGTCATATGTTATGATTAATACTTTACACCCTTATTATTATCTCATGAATTATTATAAAATTTTATTTATGTCTCTTATATTTATTAAAACTGGGTACATAAGACCACCAATTATTATGTTTTTATTTTATTTTATTAATTATGATGTGTATTGAGTCTATTAGTCTAGATGGGATTGAATTTCGTGAATAAATTTATGAGAAATGATGGTGATATTTCCAAAAATATGTTTTTTATATTTCCAATATATGAAGACATTAACCCTATCTAGTTATAGGGTTTGAATTATTGTGTGAAATATTAATTTTTGACCTAAAATCTAAAAATATGTATGTATTTTAGGCTAAGGTAACCTCAAATTAGTATCTGTATTGTGAAAAGTTGTTTTTAGAGATATATTTCTGAAAAATATCACTAAAGTTATTAAAATAACCATCAATGATTAGAATGTGATATATAGAGAACATAAAATTGCATTGGTTAATGATATAGGTCCATAAATTAGGATATATATGGATTGAATTTCCTTATGATATAAATTCTCACAGTGATTATTTTTTCATGATACTCACACTAAATATTTTGGTGTATGAAAATTATGATAACATTTAATATTAATAGAATGGTATTCTAGTTATCCATTCATAAAAATTTAATTTTTTATATATGGTTTTACACACACAATTATATCTGATTTTTTTATGAGTATCAAAGAACCACCTTAATGGTTTAATATTGATATATTAGTAAAAATCCAAATGGTTTGATGATTGCATCTAAAATATATAACCCTTCTTTGATAAATTATTGTTGGAATATGCATTCTAAAAAAACATTTCTTCACCCTATTGTAAAATTTTATGTGATTTTGGATGTTGATTAGATTATTTTATTTAAATACCATATTAATTATTGAGGAAGATAAGTCACATTTTATATTCTGAATCAACCTATTATATTCTATTGATTCATGGTTGTGGATATAATTCCAATATAAATATCATCCATTATATGGGTCCTACTACCTATGCATGATGTTTATTTGTCTAAAATGGTCAGGGAAACACAAAATTAGTGGAAAGGAAAATATTTTTGAATATAAAAATGTATTTCTTTACAATTTTAATATACTTACCATAAATTATGATGTTGGGTTTTCAATAGAACTCGCACCTGGTGATGCACCATAAATAATGGACTAAATTGAGTATCATTAATTTCAGATCAAACTCTAGTTAAACATTTAATAAGACCTATGCACCCTAGTATATCAACATGGGGTGAATAATTTGTTTTTGTTTAGATGAAATATGGGTGAATTGTTATTTTTTTGATTACTAAGAACATAAAAAGATCACTATGATGAAAAACAATCATATTCCAAATTTTGATGTTTTTTATAATCAATGGAATAGAGGGAAGTACTCTTATAATATAAATCATTGATTTCGATATCATTATTTAACTAATAAATATTTGACATACCTAGGGAAACCATTTGTTCATGTTAACGAAAATATGAATTTATACTGATTCCAATTAGATGTTCCAAATATATTGCAATCATTATGGTTCTTATTAATAATTTTTTTTGGATTACTATGATTCCTCCAACTTTTTTTACAAAAATCTAAATGATCCCAGATGGACACATGACATTATGAAAACATCCCTATATTCTAGAGGTTGCTGACTAGTAGAGAGGTTTCATGGTGGAATATTAGTGAGAATATAATATCATTATTAGGGTTTAGAACAAAAATTTAATCATATAATTAAATATAATAAGGATGAAAATAACGATATAGTGTATGTGTAATCATTCATCATATAAAAAACCATGTAATCACATCTATCAATGTCATATATGCAAATTACGATCATGACATACTATACAAAAAAGGAAAATATTGGCGTATATGGGACCTAGAATATAAAACGCACTATCAAAAATGAACTATATACCCAAGGCTGTATCTAGTATCATCATAAGTATAGGATCAGTTCTATTCAATCGTAATTCATCCCTGAAAGGTATTTAAACATCCATGGAATGTCATATTTTCTTTTACTGACTTGCATCCATGGAATCTATTTGGGTACAACATAGTGGATCAAATAAGATGTGATATATACATAGAAGGTCCCCACCAAGTGTTTCTACTTCCATCAAGTACATGAGTACATAATAAGAATTTTGAAGCTAATAGTACAAGATGTAAATGAACTGTTGTAATAAGTATCCCACCTAGGTTTGAATTTATAAATATACACATCCTCTACAACTTGATCCAGAATAAGGTGAAATGTCTCTAAGAAAATTTCTAGTCATTATTTATTTTATAAAATGTATTGGGACATGGATCATAGCCCAATCATCTAATGCGAAACATATCTAAGTAGAAATGTATGAAAATGCACCCTTAAAAATGTGTGGCTCCAACCAAATTCTATATTTTTCCCTTGAAAGGATGTCATGTCATGTAATTAGATTGTTATAATTAAATATTTACTTGGTACCATCATTGGAATAATTAATTTTGAATCCAGGTGTCACTCTAGGAATAACATGAACACATCAGCTTACAATATAATTAGATTAATTAATTAGAGGAACACTGGTATTGATGTTGGTGGGTTATACAATCACCGCCATCTGAGTTCATTATGGCGGTACACAATGGGATCCATATTATCAGTCAATGAAAAAATAGTGATCGAACCATTAAGTATATCCTTGGAATTTCACATATGGAGTCATAATATCACATGGTCATATATAATTATCTTCCCTATATGTTCATCAATGAATGTTTACATAGGGAGTCCATGTACCACTCTGGTATGTATAATCTAGTACATAAATGATTCTATCATTGGAATTCTTTTTAAAACCAAGGTTTCATAAAAGGTGCATGATAAGATCATTTAAAATTAATTTAATTAAATAATAATACTGAATCTATTATTAGTGTTCTGAGTTGGAACCCATTTCCCACCTAAGGCACATGAAAAACACCATTATGAGTCATTTAATTAAATAGTCATTATAAGTCTATTAAATGAATTCGTAGTTCAAACCCAAGTGTTCCTATCAACATGGAAACGTCGATGGACGTGGGCCCATTGTCTAACCATTCTTGTTATGTCCAATTTTAATCCAATTGTCCATCACATTTATATAATAAATAATCTCATTCAGAAGGTGGCTCAATACACTTCCAGTATATAGAAGGCCAATCATACCATGGATTATATCATTCATCTTAAATGAGAATTATTATTTTAAAAACCATATCAATACATAGTGAGAAGGGATAGTGGCCAATAGAATTAGGAAGTGGTCTTTTATTCCCTTTTTCAGTTCAATTCAATTTACATGTAAATCATCTAATTTAACAGTCCCAAATACATAGTAAAATAACACACCCTACGTGGTGGATTAACTCATAGTCCATAAATGGTGTTATTATAAAATTTAGAATCACAATAATGGGGATATTAAAACCATGTTACCTAATAATAATTTAATTATAAATAGGTTTCCTGTGAAATATAGATCAATTATATTCATTTAAATTATAGAAATTTCCATTTAATAACTGACACATGGAATTTCTACTATGAGGCATAAGGATGCGATTCATAAACACCAAGACATAATTGGAAAATATTGAGACCCACCAACCATAGAAGATTGTTATCCCCATGTCTGTTTTTTTCTCTCATCTAGTATATATTTGGAGAAATCAACAAAAATGAAAAATGGAAGATGGATAACCAACTCTACATATAGTTGTCCAATCAGAGTCCAAATGGAAGAGAATCATTAAATCCCAAGTGTATTATGTGGATGAGATCAAATGGATGAGGGGGTTGTTGTTCATTGTTAATAAAATAAAATTATACATGGTATAAATAATAATGTAGGTGAAATATCATTCGTTTGCCCTTTTTAATGGGTCACATGATTTGGCCTTATAGTTGGACAAGTAGTACACCAATCGTGTGCCATGAATTTTTCTCAGGCATACCTCGCATGGGCTAAGAACTATATTTTACTAACTATACATATCTAATGAAAACCACATTTTTAGAACTTAGGAATCTCTTTCATTGTCGTGAAGTTTTAGATTCACTATTAGAACAAACTATGTGGACCAAGATAGTGAATTGGGCTAGCCTGCATATTTTAATAAAAAAGGTATGGATTTTTTGTCAAATATTATACTTATTGTGTGGCCCACCTATTTCCACAAAAAGAAAGGTACCGAATCTCCATACAATCCATGTAAACCCACATAAACATTATGAAATAATTAGAAGCTTTGATTTGGTTAAAATTAAGGACATAAAAAAAATGGGTTCTATACCTCAAATAATATTTATGTTCTTCAAATCATCCCCAATAAAGAAATATATCCCAATTTCTCTCTTATGGTGGTTGTAATGTATAATATGGTGATAAATCTATCCACTAGGAACATATATTGTCCTCCCACTACCATGTCTCATCCCTTACATGTTCATAATTCCATAACACCCATAACTGATGAATTTTCTTGTGTTGGAGAGACATTAGGCTCCAATAAATAAAATATATAATATTACCCTCAATAGATGCATAAAATTCATATTCAATCCCCACATGAAAAATAATATTAAAAATTATGAATGAAATGGGAAATGATGAGATGCATGGAATAAATTTTTCTTGGCCTAGAACCTTATAAGTAACTATAACCATTAAACTATTGGCCCAAATCTCTCCCAAATCTGGAATGAACAATTGTAATGATGAAATTTATTCCCTTTTTTATAATTAATTTATGAAATATTGTTGGTTAAACACTTCCTAAAACCAAAATCCACACCTTGAACTCTGTTGGTCAACCTTAATGGTCAGTGTATGACCTCTTCCAAGTCTGAGTTATAGAAATCAACTTACCAATAAGATGAACATACCACATAGTCTCTAGAATGAGAAAAATACCCAATAGAAATGTCTATATTTCCTGTAACTAGTATTGGGTTGAATAGAATAGCCTAACATATAATGCCTCATAAGGATATATCTGTATGGTGTCTATGAAGCTATTATTATATGATAAAATAATGAGTGGTAAGTGTTTCTCCCAATATCCTTTGAAATGAACGATATATTCATATATCATTCCCTCTATAACTTATATCTTATGATCAAACCGGCCATTGGTCTATGAGTGATACACTATAATTAGTTTCATTTGTGAAACAAATTCCCTATATAACCCCTTCTAGAACTATGATGTGAATCAAGTGCCAATGACAGATGTAAAAAAATTGGGAACATCATGGAGGTGTTTGATCTAAAAAAATGTATAGCTTCCATATCCCATCCACTAATAATGTCTCTTGAATAAAAAAAATGGCGACCTTTCTCGATCTATCAATGATCATCCATAAAAATTCACTTACCAAAGTTGATCTAGGCAATCACATCACCTTATACAAGGTGACCACATCCAACATTCACTTAGGAAAGGATAATAGTTTTAAAATCCCAAGTGGTCATCATATTATTCTATGAAAATATATTATATGAAAAACCACGTAAAAAACCCAATTTTCTCCCTTTTTTTCCTTGAAAAAAATTACTAGTGGCATATTTCATAATAAATCTTTGAAATTCTACCATGTACTACCAACATAGAGGCAAGATACATTCACATGAACACTTCTTAGATTTATGTAAGAACCTAGATGAGTCCATGATTGCAGACATGTTTATTTTCCTCAATGACCCAAACACATGTTGGTTCATCAGCTACAATACTCTACCATCAGACCGAGCCCTCTGAATCTAATAGTTTACTAATCTTCACAGTCTCTATAATTTAAGAGTTCTCTAAAAAAGTTTCGAGAACATTTATGACATGATGGTCCTAAATCCCCATATGAAACTAAGAAAAAATGGACATTAGATGCCACTCACTACTGGACTCCTGATCAAAATACAACAGAGTCATTTTTTTCATTGCATCGATATATACATTTCCCTTTCTAGGCATAAAATAATTCGTGATGTTAATTGAATAAAATTATTCCACTTTCCATGTTTTTTTGGAGATTCAAATAATATTGTGCAAATATGATCATGAGAAATGTGTCATTTATATACATAACAAAACACTCATCCAGTATTTAATTCCTCTAACAATGCAACACATGATTAAATGGATTACTCAAGATCATGTATCAGGTATTTCCTCTCATCATTCCTCAATATAAAATACTTTTATGAAGTTACTCTCTCATCCTTAATCATAAATTTTTCTATCTTGATTCCTAACACATCAAATTAAATATTATAGATTCTTCTTAACTCTAGTATAATCAGGAAAAAATGGGATCAATCTCCCTTTTACCTCCCAAAAGGATTTTTCATAGGATTATGACCATATAAACTTCAAACATGTCTTAACCATTCCCATAAGATGTTATACTAATCATGAAAAGTATTAAATTATGTGCATGTAATAAATGGATATCACTAATAAACTCCATATATCAAATACATTCATTAGATGTTCCTAGTAAATTTTAGCTATCACATTCTCTAGGTAAACTAATACAATTGTATCTAAGATAATGTGACCAATGAGGTGAGAATTATCTATCAAAAAGTGGAACTATGTGACATTTATATACAACTAATTCAATATGAATATATTCAACATGATCATAAGATTTTTGGAAAGATTGGATGTTGTGTGAGAATACATAATTTTATCATCTATCAATAAAGCCAGAAATTAATGCAAATACGAGTGAAAATACTGATTCATCGGTTCCATGAAAATTTTGGGGTGTTCATGAGACCAAATTTCATGAACAAACACTCTTACAATCCTTATCTATTATTTAATATGGTAAATGGTATATCTGATGTTATAACACACACATGTTGATAACCCGATCTCATATAAATCATAGACAAAAACCCCTATCCCCAGAGCTGGTGGAAGTGATCTTAGATACGTGGCAATGTATATTGATTTATAACTATAAAAATGGTAAACAAATAGTAATAAATGAAAATATAGATTGTCACGTTTACATTCAAGTTGAAAAGGACTGGGGAACTTCATAGTGAATAATTAGGTAGTGTAAAACCATTATATTCCAAGTCATATAGTTTCCAATTGAGCTCTTAAAAATAAGTATTAGCCACCATATAAGGATGAATAGATAATAATGAAGCTCTTACCACTAGAGTAATGAAAAAAAACTACATCCCTCTTAGGGGGGTTGTTTTAAGGCTCATCTGGGAAAAAATCCTCAAAAAATCCACCACAACAGGAAAATATGTATGATTTATTCCCTGTTCATACCGATAAAAACTAGATATTTGGGATTCCCTCTAACCTAGACCATGATGCTCTATTTCATCATAAATTCTTTTGAAATCCCATTCAACCTTATGAATATATACCCTGTCCTCTACTAAAGATAAAGTCACCACTAAATGATAGAAATCATAATAATAATAATGGAGAACCAACCATTCCTTCTCTATAATTATTATAAACCATGTCATCTTTAGGATAAAGAGGTCCCATATGAAGTTCCACCCACCTATCAGGAGTGGATACTCTCTTCACTATAATACACTATCCGATTGAATTCCCAATAGAGTATCAAATTTCATCACGCCACCCAAAATCTAAATATCTAAATGATGGATCTACACAATAGGTATTTATATGAAGGAATGTAGAGAACCCATATTCAGAAGAGAATATACTAAATTTGTGGATAAAAAATTGTAACCCTCACCATAGAATTTCTACAACATTTCTTCGAAGGCATCGAATTCCCTAGATGCATATTTTTTAATATAAAGAAATGTTATGTAGCAAAGAATCCCAAAAAAGGTCTGATCCACTGGTGTTGTTTGTTAATTGTCTTGATACACTGACCTTGACCACCACCTCGACATGATCATTCAGTCACACTGATGTTTTCTACTTCATGAAATTATTTTGACCCAATTCCTAAATGTGGAATCATTTAATACACACCCTAACTTTCTACTAGAGGAAGTTATCTTTAAAAGTGTTAAAGATGAACCATCTACACACAATAATAGAATTCCATAGGACCCTAGTAATGTAGGTTTTTATTTTTCCCACCATATGAAACTAATATAATTATACCTATATATTTGAGTGAATATCCTAGCTACTAATATCATCATACATATTATCCAAATGAAATTTCTTTATATTTGTCGATGATATTCTAGATCTAGGTGCTGAAATACCCTGTCTCTCACCGCTATCCTCTAACTGGTGACTCTCATTGATAAAATACCAGTTCAATATTCCATGTATGTAAGTAATCTAAAACTATTTATCTATTTTTGGATATCATACTGGAGAACATCAACAAATATCCTAGATTTGGATGAATTGTTATATAACAAAATTGTTGATAAGTGTTGGAGCTCTATGAAACAAGAATAATAGACCATTAATGATAATGATTCCTAATCCATGTGAAAAAATATTTATCTTTATTGGCCATAAATATCTTATGATAGAAAAAAATCATTGATGACTGTCTAAAAATCCCTCCGTGAAATATCCCAATGAATATCTATAAAGTTATTAACATCCAACCATCTCTTGGAGGAACCCCAAAGTATATACATAAAGATCATTACTCTCCTCTCAATTTATCTCACATGATGCACAAAAATCTACAGAATGCACTCTATTAGTGACTCCATATCATGTGGACTGCTATCCCCCAAAAACATATCTGGATGACACTATTAAAAATCACACATCAACTATTCCATAGTCAAGGAAGGAACATTGGATCCTAGAGTAGTGTGAATGAAGTATAGAAAACCCCCCCAAAATAGGGAATCAGTGTCAGTATCAGTTATAAATGATTGTGCCTCAAGTGGAACTAATATAGGATCCAATTATGTATCAGGTACCACAACCTATGGATCATTGTCATATACACCCTCTCAACACATGAATTAAGGTAATAATTGTGGAATATATCTATAAATTCCAAACACACAATTCAATACAATATTTTATAAATGATTTCATTGTAGATATATGAATATGATAGATACTAGAATCCTTATATAATATCTATAACCTATTCCTACTACTAATTATAGGTCTGGTAAATGTACATATTATAAGAAATGTAAGAGGCACTACCTACTCTATACAACTGAGGTTGTGTCATAGTCATGATATTCATTATAAGTCCATGTTTCTAATATATAGATAGTTAATTTCATGTTATAGAGGAAAACTCCCTTTATGCTAAAATTAGAAACCCAATTTAACATAGATAGTTCAATTTCATAATTCAATTTCATTTATGTCCATACATATTTATATAAGATATATTTAAAATGGATTAATTATATATATAAAAAAAATTTATTTATAAAGGCTCATTCATATTATAAATTTAAATGTGGAATATTTTTAATAATAACCAATTATTTACCGCATCCATGCATGAATTGTTAGAAGAATTTCATGGACATATACAAAAAGGAACCAAAACATGGTATTGATAATGCAAATAGTATTAAAAACATAGATTGTAATACTCATGTCATAATAATCATCATGTTCCTACAATGATGAATCAAACAATAGTTTCCTTCCATATCAGTCGAGTGTGAAATCAATGGAAATAAACAATATAAGGCATGAAGTGTTTCCTCTAACATTGAAGATAATAAAACAGTAATAAGAACAATCCATAACAAAATTTTCCATCCCCTATAATTTTTTTTGAAACTATACGTGGGTTTGCTACTCCCAGAAAAATGCCCATAAGCAAATCCAGACACATACTAGTCTCCAATATATTAACCAAAATAGATATCTAAAATTAAAAATAATAGAAATAAAAAACCAGATAGCACATTGGGACCCCCTGGACCACTTCACTCAGGAAAACATAACCTATTTGGGCACATTACATCATGTGGTCCTCCCCGTAATCAATACGATTCCAACTAGTAGAAAGTGTCCATAGTGGAACAGTGGGGAGGAAATTTCATCATGATTTGGGTGTATCACATTTATATAATAATTTCAATTAATAGTGAATATATAAAAGGTTACCAAACTATGGATGATTAATCATTTATCAGATAAATAGTTAAGTAGTAATATTCATTAATGAAATATAAAAATTGTGGAAAAAATTATATTACTTGTATCATCTCAAAAATAGGATCTGTCATAACACACCTTACACTATACTAGAATGCTAATAAAGAATACATGATAAGTCTACTTTGATTTTCTCTACCAGTATTCATGAATACTATCTGGGAATACAATGGAGGCCTGAACATGGGGTGCAATCTACTTAGTAGTACAACACCAATGTTGTTCAACTCCATTAATTTCATGAGTACATAATATGTATTTTCAAAATACTATCAAATGATATAAATGAAATGTAGTAAATAAGTAACCCACATAGTTGTTGTTTCTAATAGACACCCACCAATAGTACTTTCTTCAACCAAAAATAGAATTTATCTGATTAAACCGTCATTCCTTATTTAATTTATAACATGGACTTATAACCTAAATCATTTTTCAAATATCCCCCATTATTCAAATATAAACATTTATGAATAACATTTCCATCATAAAAATGTATATATCCAACTGAATCCAAACATGTTCTCTAGCATGGATATCACACCTTGTAATTAGTTTATTATAATTAAATAGAATCCAAAATCCATCCATTTTATTTTTAATTAGGATTCTATGTATCACTCTAAGAATAACATGAAACAATAAATTTATAATAATGTCCTATAAATTACTCTTTGGAACCTTAATATCATTATATGGTAGGTATATAGTCACAACTCTCGAGGTCCATCCTTAGTGTTCCATAAAGGGATACCAAGTGTTATTCATAGATTATATATTGATCAGACCCTTGATTTGATCCATGATATTCCAAATTGGGATTCCAAGTACCACATAGATGTAAATAATGATATTCCATCTAATTATATAAATAGAAGTCCACATAGGGAATCCCAGTATCATTCATACGTAGATAATCCATTCAACCAATAGAAATTACCAATGTAATTCTTATGAGAAACCATGTATCACTCATGTAACATGGAAGAAAAATTTATAATTCATTTAATTAAATAATTCTATGGATATCATTACTGAATTTCTAATTCATAGCACATGTTTCACCAAAGGAACATGATCATCTCATTTACAATTCATTTATTTAAATAAACATGATGAGTCCATTAGTGGTGTTATACATTGGTTCCAATGTCTCACTCTCAACACGGAAATATGAATGGTCATGTGACCAATTTAAAACAATAACATTTAATTTCAATTTTAATTATATTGGAAATAAAAATAATATTAGAAAGTAACTCAACATCAAAGGTGGTTAAAAACATATCATAGTATTAGATGTCATACCACCCCATGAATTATCTTATTTATCTTAATTAGAAATTTTGATTTATGGATCATACCAAGACTTAGAGAGATAGAAAATTGGAAAAAGGAATATCGATATGTTCATAAATACCCTATTTCATTCAATTGAATTTATTTGTCATGAATATTATTTAATATCCAGAAATCTAGTAGTAAAAGAACAGACCTCTGGAGGCGGGTTAACTCATAGACCACCCATAGTGGTTATATATATTTTAGAAACATTCCCAAGGGAAGATTAAATTCAAGTTATTTAACTATAAATAATATATAAATTGATCTATTTGGTCATATAGGTCAAGAAAAATAATTCCATATAGAACAATTCAATTTAATTAGAAATTATCATAAACTACAGCATGTAGAACAACAATACAATACATAAACACCATGAATTTATGGGAAAATTTAAATGTGAAATAATTTACTTTGGTAGTCAATTCCTCATACATTTTTTGGAAACTAATACATTGTAAAATGGAAAATATTGGTAAAATAAGAAAAAACCCAATGTCAATCCAATGCAATATATGATGGTCTGATCAGAGACTGGACGGAAGGAAAACCAAAAAGACTATAAGGATGCAGTGGGTGAGATCCATGAAATGAGGGAATACTATGAAATGGAGATAAAATGAAACTATATAGGGTCCAAATAATGAAGTAGTGGAAATATAATCATTTTACCCTTTTTCAGGGATTACATGGTTTGGATGAATTGTTGGCCTAACCGTGCACCATGAACACCCCCAATACACCTTCACATGGGTTAAGGGCACTATTTGACAAATCATGTGTTTTCTATGAAAACCCATATTATAATAGCTCTATAGTACTCAAACATCTTTCAGACTTTGGAGGATTGGATTGAGTGAAACATACAAACAAGAATAATAAACTAGAGCACCCCCACAGTATTTAATAAAACAATTTGGACTGGGTATAATGGTTTAAAAAAATTGTTTAATCCACATGTTTCTTTTAAAATTAAAGTCTCTAAGATCTATTCAATCCATATATAACCCAAAAACCACAAATCCCCATTATAATTGTCCACAAGTATAAAATTAATTAACTAAAACCTCATAAATAGTGTACCATAACTAGAAGAAAAGAAATGTTTATAAAATCATCTTTTTTTGGTAAAGGTAGTCCTTATTGAATATATTATAATGTATTCAAAGATAAAGTAAAATAATATAGATTAATTTTTTATTGAATTTAATATTATGAGAAATGATATTCATTATTCCAAATTTATGAAGTGTGATTTATTGATTTAGAAACTATTATTCTTAGGTCATGTTATCAAATGTGAATTTATATTAGTGGATCCCTCAAATATGGTTGTTGTTACAAAATTTTACTAACCAACAATGGGGATTGAGATTTGTAGAATTTGTGTGTTTTTTAGATTTTAATGATATTTTATTAGAAAATTTTAATATCTGTCAATTATATTAATAATGTTCTAACAATATGGAAACTTGTTACTTTGAAAAAATAAATGTGATGAAATTTTAATGGATTTAAAATTTATTTTTGACTTCTCACTTGTACTCACTCTACCCTATAGTCATTATTATTTTTGTTTATGTAGTGATAAATAAAATACTAGAACAATATATGTCCTCAATAATAATGGTATGGTTGTAGAAAAATCCACATGAAATTTTAAGGTTAATGAGAATAATTACATGAATCTGAGTTGGGATCTAGCATAGATAATTGGTTTATTGAAAATTTGGAGGCACTATATTTCTAGGGAAAAGTGTGATATATATGTTGATCATAATTTTTTTGTATAAATTCATTTTTTTTTTGAATAAGTGATAATGAAAATTGGTTGAGTTTATTAATGATTAAATTTTCTAAATATATTGAAACCCTATAAAGGTGAACCAGTTGGATGATACATGAATTTAGAAATATTATTCTAGATCTTCCAACATGTGGATGGAAATAAATAAAATAGTTATTTTTTTTAGAGGATGGATCATTATCCTTGTATAGAAAGAGATAAATATCATCATTCTCATATTAATTTTTAATTGTCAATTTATGTTAAAATTAATGAGAAACTGTATGAGGATGTGAATCTAAACAAGAAGGAAATGAATGTTCTGATGTTCAAAAATAATAGTGATGAAATGATCCGGTCTAGGAACAAATTATGTATCCAATAAATACAATAAATTTTAAATTTTATATTTTAGAAATAATAGGTAATCGCCATCTATCGAACCTGGGAGTAAAAAATTTTACTGATATCAAAAAGTGAATTTCTGGTTCCACAATATGAAAAGGGAAATTTTGGATTTTATATCTCAATCCTTGGTATGTCATTATGTTATGGGACAATATAATACATCTTAGGGATTGGTAAATAAATTATGCATACACGTAAGGATATGGAAAAATTATAATGTATTTTATCATAATAATCCTAATGTCATTTATATTCCTTAATTCCATTTTTCTTATAGATGATCACCTAAAAAATAAACCAATTTTATTTCTAACAAATAATTTTTGTTATGTTACCAAATCTTTATTATATAAAAAATAAAATATAAATGGATTTGTAGAGTAGTATTAAAAATTTTATATAATTGATATAAAATGTTTACATTGATGTTTAGGAGAGAAATTTATTATGTATTGAATATATAGTTAAAATTTATCCCAACTAATCATCATTAAATATATGCTCATTCTAAGAGGTCCCTTAACACCCTATAATATATTTCAACAGTTTTATCTATAGATTTCATGGATGGTTGGGATTAAAAACTTCCATTAGTTGAATTTTCATACAATAATGGATTTTATTTGAGCATTGAAATGGATCTATATTATGACTTATATAAAAGAAAATTATGAACTAAAAAATTATTATATGAATTTTTATACTCAAAGATATTGAGAGAAATTTTAGACGAGGAGATGTAAAAAATGTTGGATCCATTTAGTACTACATCAGAGAAATATATAATTTATAGAAAATTTATATCAAAAATCTGTGGTAAAATATTTTTTTTGAAGTTGGAGAAAATGAATTGTTTTGATCTTCTACTTGGTAGAAATTTTATATATTTTGAAATGAGGGGAATATGTGCCTTTAACATTTCATCACCTATAATATTTTTGATATTATCTGGATGAAATATTTTTACTTTTCACCTCCAACAAACCTATCATATGTTCAAGGGGTGTTCTATGTATATTTTCGTTGAAAGTGCATACATAATATTATACTTTTACTTAAATTTTATGTTCTAATACTACATAATGATCTTTATTATGAATAACAAATAGTGGAGATTAATAAATTAAGATATAATGTGTCATGAAATAAAAAACATACCTGGTAAATGTTTTATGGTGAAAAGAATAAAATTGTGGAAGATACATGGGAAATTGAAGATACAATGAGGTATAATCATCCAAATTTGTTTTCTTCTAAGTAAAAGGGATTTATTTTATAGATTTTAATGAATTAAACAAAAATCCTATGTAAATAATGATTTATTAGAAAATAAAATAAAAAATTATATAATATAATTAAATGATTCATAATTAATAAACTAAATTATGTAATTATAAATGGTATTAATTTATTTATATTTTCATAAATAGAAATATATTGGTTAAATTCATTGTTTTATTATATGTATATATATTTAAAATCAATTTCACTTATTTAAAACATTAAGATTAATGGAATTACTTGAATATATATGAGATGAAATTAATAATCATTCAAAAAGTGCCTTTAAATATTCATCACATGAATATAAATTAATTAAAATGAAAAAATATTTATTTTTATAAACCTGTATTGTTTATATACAAAATGTATGTTTATCATTCTAATTAAATATATAAATTATTTTTTGATTGGTTTTAATGAAACCTGTAGATAATAAATTAAATTTGATAAATTAATATACATATATTTTTAGTTTCTAGGAATGGAATGAGAATGAAATCATTTCTATGATCAAATATATATCTTAAAAAATTGATTTTATATTTTATAATAAAATTAAACTCATTTACCTTTTGTAACAAAACGTTTTAAAAGGAAATATATCATTTGAATTAAAATGATATATATTTTCTTGTAAATACAACTAAATTCATAGCCAAATTGTATGGCATTCATGGTTAAATATTTTCTCAATGGTAAGGGTTATAAGGTTTACTATGGTAGACAAACTAAAATATAGGCCATCGTATTTTAATTGAATTATTTCTACAAATTATTTTGGCGTTGATTTGAACCTTCAATTATTAAATCATTGATACATTTCCATTTGGTGTAACTTTTCCATGAAAATTGCATTATAATATTGTAATGTTGAGGGTATTTTCATGGGTGACACTCCGCTCACATATAAAAGGGGACCTATTATTTCCACTTTTCTACTCCCCTTGAGTAACATTGATCAATAAAGATCATAACAAATACCATTAAATTCTCTACCTATCATCCTACTAGTTCCATTTCTCCTAAAAACCTCATCCAAAAAACCATAATATGCTTTTTTAATGGAGATCATCCAATGATGTGTTATATGATTTTATAAAACATTTTAAAATTTATTTCTTCATAAACCTCCTCAGAATCACCCATATAAATGTTATGATAATTAAATATTAAATTTATTCTAATAATGTTTCCATTTTTATCTTATAACTATTTCATATACCATTTTCATCTATTTCTAAATGTAAACTTCACATAGGCTTATGTGTGGACTACTACCTCTATAATGTCATATTTATCATTTTTCATTATTGCCTTTGAAAAAGGGTTACATTTATGGATTAAATTAAAATATATTATATTTATTTTATATTTATGGATATATTAATATAAAATAAGGGATTCATTTCTTTCAATCTAACAATATAAAAAATGTATCCTTCACATGTTCATACATACAGACCAACGACAACATGAAATATTATAATATATTTTTCATAAACACCTTACAAGTATTTTCAAAATAGTAAATATAATAAATAAGTATCATATTTTTTTTAAAATATTTAAATCTATGACCATGAAAAAAGTATAAGGACTAAAATCTCCAAACTGAAGCATAGTTGGATAATAGAAATGTTTTTACTCTGATATATATTTTCATTAATAATTTTTAATAATGGGGTAATTGGGAATTATAAGGTAATGATATATTATAAGATAACTACTAATATTTTTCTAGTATTTACTTATAAAGTTAATAAATTTATTTTATAAGATGAAATAATTCATATGAAGCAAGATGAGACATGATGTCAGTGTTTCCAAATCACAATTTCCCTTCACCGAGACATATTTCACAACCGTATTTATTTTGTGTGGGGTATACATTAGAAATTAATGTCTTATATTATTATTTTAATGAAAATTATGTCTACTTATATATATAATTAATGTTCCTTATTTCATTATGTTTTGAATCAAATATTAACTATGTAGATAGGGTTTATATTACAATCTAATAATTTTATTGGGATTAATTATGTTTAATTTTGATCAGATGAAGATAATATGTTATTTATCTCTTAATCATCACTTATATTATTATATTATAATTATTTCTAGGGTTTAAAATATTATTTTATTCTATTCTTTTATTTTGTACTCAAAATGGTGAATAATATATTTAAGAAAGTAGAACTTATTACTTGTTTTATGCGATGAATATTTTTCTTCAATGTACTTATTGATTAAAATAATCATGAATGTTCTTACTTATAAAAATACATTTTAAAGTTATTTTTAAAATAAATATTAATTTTAAAATAGGTTTTTAAAAATAAATTATTTTATCATCTTCAATAGGGGTAATTTTCTTATTTTTTTACAAAAGTGAAAATGATTATTTTTTAATGTTTATTGCATGAACTCCTTTCCCAACATCATAACCATTTTTTCAATAATTACTTATTTATATGTTTAAAAGGTTATAAATTAAATATCTTAATACCATTTTAATATGAATTTATAGTTTTTAGGATGTTACCAATACAAGAAAATGTATTCTCTCATTTTTCAAAGAATATTTAAATTTACTTTACAAAATTATTTTTCATATATGTAAAAAATACGTTAAGTAATATTTTAAATCAATATATATGTTTTCTCATAATACCGTCTATATTCATTCTTTGGAGGGATTATTATTACATGATTAATAAGTCATTATGAGACTCATTTCTATTCCATGAGTTTCCCTTTATAAACATTGGGAATATTTTTGTGATCATAAGGAATTCATATGTATGGATATAATTTATGATAGGTAGAAAAAGAATTTTCTTTCCCTATATTGTATTCGTTAATGATTAGTGTCACAAGAGAAAATATGATGGGTAAATTAGTGTAAACCAAATCCAATATGAGACTAAATATATAATTAATGAAAAGGGAATGTGGAGTGAACCAAATACACCATGGGTCTCTACTGTGGACCTTAACTAATGTAATAATTTCATATGATAATAATTATGCCACACACTCCCACAACATAATTTCATCATTATGATATTCTTATATATCTCATGACTGATTATTGGTGATTATTTACTCTTATGACTCAAATCCTATGTTGTGATAAATTTTTATGTTATGACTCTTGAATTATGACATATGAACAGTTACTTATGAATTTCATAATTTATGGTCATTATATCATATTATTATTCATATCATATTATTACCTATGATATTTGACTGATATCTCCCATCTCTACCCTCATTGGTAAAATAATATCACCCTTATTATGTTTATATTTTTCCCATGTTATTATGAATTATATTATGTATGATATGTATTGAAGGGGTAAAATATTGGAGGAACATTGGGGGAAATATAGAAGATATTTCATGATATAGTATCATTACGTATAAAGTCATTATAAATACTAAACCTTTTAAATATTTTGGAATGAATTATTATGTAATATATCATGTTTTCATCTAAAATATTGTAGAATGAAGATAAATTTTGTTAGGATCACAATAGTACATACCTTGATTTAGTTCATTTTTTATTCATAAATTCCCAATATTTATTTCATATTAAATAAATTTTGGGGATTTACAATATACAGTTGTGTCAGTATTATTAAAATGTTATGCTATATAATTTATTCATGCATAGTCAATTTATTATAGATGTCCTAGTTAAAAATAAATCACCAGGATTAAAAATTTTATTTATGAAAATTTTGATTATCCTAAAATTTCATGGGTTGTAATAATATGTTGAGATTATCCTGATAAAAGTATCATATAAAGATACAATGTTTAATGTCAATACACAACACCATAATATTATAGAATGATAAAATTTTACAATAACACCTGAATTAACATAAAAAATATATTACTAGAAACCATAGGGAGTTTATATAATATAAATACATAATAAATGATTTTGAAAATTAACATTATATATGAACCTTCTGACTTTGATACTATTTCTTTTTCTTATTTATGAGAGTGTTAACAAATTAGTGGTTGGGTATGTTTCTAATCATGAAAGAATTTTTATTTAACTATTATATGAGTAGGCCTCTTATATAGACGGTATCAATTCTATATGATCAATTGAGTATGATTAAGGATATTTATGGAAATGATTTATTATGAGAAATATATTTTTTGTATTTTAATTAGATGAATGATGAGTGATTAGTCTATTAATATCATTAGGATACTAAAGAGAACCAGTAATAGATTAACTAACATATCCGATATTAACATGTTTCATGTATCATGGATATAATTTATGAATATTCAGTGCAATTATATTAGTACGCCTGATCTATGTATATAAAACGTGTGCACATGATAGCATGTTGATAAATTTTTTTGATGGTGTATACAAAAAAATAAATTATAGATAGAGTAGTAATGAAATATTTTTATAGTCTCTTATTTTCTTATTGTAATCAATAATGTATTTCAATTCTATAAATTTTCACATGGTAATAGTTAAATCTATGTTAATAAGGAGTCATTTAGTTAAATAATGTTTCTAAAAAACTAATACTGGATATATAACAATGTCATATTTTCATGAAATTCATTATTTTAGTTTTATTAAATTTTTGTATAACAATAACAGATTTTTTAAAATCAGTAATATTGTATTATAAAATATATTTTTTAGTAAATATTCCTTCATAACCATGTCTTAATATGTAGACTTATATATTTTTCTATATCAGATGGAATTATTTAAGGAACTATAGATCCTAACCATGCATTTTTTTCATGTGAGAGTTTAATTGTTTGTTATGTTAGTGTTTTTTGAACCATTTCCCATAACAATAAGACCCCAAAATTTTGTATGGAAAATTATAATTAGGAAGGATCGTTATTGACAGATAAAATTTAATGAATAATTTTTTTTTACAATTATTAGGTCTCATTGAAACCATTATCAGTTTTTTCATTAAATCACAATACGTACTCTATAAAAACTCATTTTACTCCCTTAAATGTCTCGAATAAACATTTTGGTCATGTTATGTTTATTTTAAGGATGTTTAATCATAATATAATTAATACATAGAAATTTATGTTGACTAGACATAGGATTTGAGATCAATCATTCTAGATCTATTAAAATTTTGTTCCATTAGTTTTTCCTTATTTAATTAAAGAACATGTATTGGGAAATTTTTTAATATAATAAATTTAATTGAAATTAATTTTTGGTACATTTTTTAGAACATGGATAATTATTAAGATATAAAATCTATTAAATTTGAATAATATTTTGAAACTCAAGAATTTTATCAATGACAGGAGGATATAATATTACCATATTAGTGTTGATTAAATAATTATTTATTTTTAACTCTATTTATAATAATTTTTTATTTTATTATAAATTGAGTTATAATAATTTTCCCAATTTATTTTTAACAAATAATACATTTAATGAAATATTAATGAATTTAAAAATTGTTTTTTAGAAGGGTCACTAGAAAAATTTAGAAACTATAAGGTGGGATTGATAATAGCTGGAAAATTATTCCCTTTAAAATGAAATATATTTCATTAATATTTCTAAATTATCTCTCTATATCATAAATGGAAAAAGGTAAATGAGTACGATAGAAAATGTTAATGATTTTTCCCCAAAAATTAGACTTTATCCCCTGCGTATGGTGGTTGTTATCCAACAAAAACATGATTTATATTTTATATCCAAATATAACCTTTGTAAATGAACATTCCTTAATCAATTAACCATAAAGAAAATGAAATGTATTTATTATTAAACACTTTTTACAAAATAAATGATAAATATATTTTTATTCATTGTGAATGATAAATTTGAAAAGTTCTTGTTGTATTTGTACATATGTAATTGAATATAATTTCTTTTAATATGGAAATAGTTTTGTTGGATCTCACTAATATGTACAAACTAATAGTTTTCTTAAAAATATTCTCTTGAAATTATACATAGGAATGTAAAATGTTATCTAACATGAATTTTCAATATTTTACTCATGGATTAGGCACTCAAAATCATCATAATATTGGTAAAATATCCATAATGATAATTTTAAAAACGTACCTTTTTAAATTATCTTCAAATAATGAAAATATTTCAAAATGTGAGAATCACCCATTAATCACACAGCCTATTTCTATTAATTACCATATTGTATATTGATGATGTTCCTGAATATTCAATAATTACCTCAATTGTGAGTCTCCCAATGATCACATTAATTTGTTTTCTAATGATCATGAGGTATGATGTTGTCATCAATGATACTTTTCTACTACATAATTCAATAATCAATTTGTTCTTCAGTTATGTTGAATTATTGATTTATCATTATCCCAAAGTAATGTTGATGGGTCAAGTAGTCCAATTCATAGAATCATTGAAATTTGAGGCTGATGGAGAGAAAGAGAACGTATTGTTGAATACACCACTAATTACACATATGAGTAATGTTAAAAATAATCCACCAATTAAAAAAACAATGGGGAGTGGATAAGGATATGGAAAAAATCAGTATCAACCAGTAGAGTAGCCTCCCATCTGAACATCCCCACAAATTCCTAGTACTTGAGGTCATATGAGAAGTTATTTTCATAGTGAATAATATGCTATATGATTGAAATTTATGATTTAATTCTAACATATTAAACCCTACAAATGAAACATAGTTATATCGTTACCCCATAAACATAACTTTTGGTAATCATATAAATGAATGTGAAGAGTAAAGAAGAAAATTTAAGACCTTGGTAAATTTCATTGATACACATGCCTTTTATTTCCATTGAAATCTCATATTGATGGGTCTTGATCACATAATCATTTCAATAATGATGATGAAATTGAGGAAAGGGGATTTTATTCAATAGATAAAACCTATGAGGTGGAGGCTTGTAAAATATCATCTTTTTTGAAGGTAGAATCCATTCCCATTTTATTTTAACATTCTACTATTTATATTTCTATTTTCATCCTTATTCGATTTTTAACAGAAATATAGGATTACTAATTCCCCAAATATGGTACACATAGTATTTTATATTGAAAATATTGATTGGTTTTACCACCTACATGAGTGATACAGTCTAATATATCCCTTTGTATTCTTTTAAGGTGCATGTGGTGTCCATAAATTCTTAGTCCCAAATGTTATCCTCAATTCCACTATTAACTACTCTATTCACAGAGCCTTTTAAAAAGAAGCTTATCTGGTGAGAATGAAAAGTAGAGAGATATGTTTACTAAATTTTAGGGATATAATATTTGTTCTAGGATCATATAACCATTTAGATATATTTAGATAATTTTACCAACCCATCAGTTTTCAGATAATCTGGTGATTTATTATGAATTGAAAATGAAAAATATCCAAAATATAGTTACTCATTCCCTCCAAATAGAAACAAAAAATGGGACGGGTACAAAAAAATTCTAGCAAAGGTTAGTATTAATCTTAGATATAATTATTTTAAATATATAATAAAAATCAAACAATGTAAAATAGATGATATCATGGTAGGTAATTATTATCTTAATATATATATAAATCTAAGAGTAGATAAATGTAGTGAATGAGTTTAGTGGGTTATGTCCCTTTACCATTTTTACAATATATATAGGTTTTAATAATCAATGTAAATATATTTCTATTGGAATTATTATATGATATTAACCGGAGGTTATTAGGAAAAGAAAATAGACCTAGGTGTGTGGCTCCACTTTAAGGTACAATGATCATCAAATGGAAATTACCATATAAATTTTTTTACAAGGAAAAATATAAACAGTCCTATAAATTATGAAATATGAGATATTAGAATTGGAGAATAAATAGTCTAATAAGATATCAAATAAATATAAAATAGAAAGAGGAGGGGCCTCCACTGTTTCATATAAAATTATTATGATAATAGATTGTGAATATATCAACCTAATTGGTGAAGGTGTGAATTCATACTTCGTTTCATTATTATTGAATATGTTTATAGATTTATATTCCCTTAAAACCACTAGAAATAGTTCCACAATAAAAAAAATTGGGTTAGGATGATAAGTATTATATACAAGTGCTTCAATTTATATAGTGTGTGGAGGGTTGAGCTATTCTAGAATCAACTAAATTGGGGGCTGTGAAATCTTGGTTTTATTGTTTAAACTAGTTCCAAGGTAACATTCCAACTATAGGTATTAATATGATCAAAATATGATTTTATTTCATTATGATAAACTTAAATAATCATTTTATATAATGAAAGAAATAATATTTGTTTAAAAACCATATTTCTGTTGTACATAAAAAACCAAGATAGTTTTTTTCAAATTTTAATTACCTTGTGATATAGAGGGTTCATCTAATATACCACCCAAGTTTTAATATTGTAAAATTTTAGTCAAAAATATCAAAATATTGGAACACATATGATCCTCTCCAACTGGAAAAAAAGTAGTTTAAATAATAATTTTTACGATATTTTTATTCAACAAAAATCTCGATATATAGGGATTGTGGTTGTGAATATTTTTTTAGATAAGTAAAAAACATAGTAAAATTCCATGTCAAAGAATTGATCTCAATAGTAGTATGAAAAAACATAAAATATTTCTACGGGAATCTAAACTGGAGAACATTTACTTTATAACAATTTAGAGAAGCTCCCCACAATTATGGATGCTGATGTTATAAAGGTTGACAAACATTAATACAATATTAATGAATAAATGTAATCTCTAGACTAAACCAAATAATTAGTAGTGAGTACCATGTAACACATAACGACATATGTTTTATTTATATTTTGGATTTTTAGAGACCAAATTCACTTCATATATTCTACTATATATTTTTCACAATGATTTATACAATTTATTTTCACAAAATTGTTTTCATTTTTGATATTTTTAATTTCATCAAATATCGATCAATTAAAATCCATGAAAACTATCAATCAGTAACATTTTCATAATTGAGTCCCTATGGTCATTAAATTGGGATATGTTTGGTAAACCAAAATGATAAGATTCTAACTCTCAAAATAATGGATTTAATAATCAATCGTCTCTTAGTCATATTATTCGGTATTTATATAATGATGATTGATACATTGTGTATTTACATCATAACCATATGATGATTAAAAATCATTAGATTAAAAATTAAAAACATATATTTCTTCCGAACTAGTCTTCTTTGATGATAATATGTGGTCGGGATATGCATGGAATTTACAACTACAATAAAATAAGGTTATATTATTTACATATAAGTATATTAATTAATAAACATGATTGAAATCATTTTAAAGGGGTTTTAATGGAATGATGAATTATAAATAGGGATATAATAGTATAAATATATATAATTTTGTACATTGCATATATCACATAAACCAATATGTACATGAGGAATAAAATGATACACTATCTTTTTCATTGATCCATCATTCTAGATATCATGCATTAAATTTCATTGGTTTAATTGTTGTCTACATAATCCTCAATTTATTTTTCTTTTATCCTTGAATTTTTGAAAATATGAGAATTTGAATATCGATTTAGGTAGAAATATTTATTTTTCTATACCATCCTTCGAGAGTTTTCAACATTATAAAAAACAAATATTTGTTTTCAATTTTAAATCCACTAAATTTATCCTAATCTATGAAATAAATTGGAATTTGGTTTGGAGGCTCATATATTATTTGGTCTACCTTTGTCAATTTTCACCATAATCAGTACTATATATCATTATATTAGAAGTTTATAGACATGAATGTAATATTTTTTTATATTTATATATATATAACTATGAGAAAAGTAGTCTTGAAATTTTGGGATATTAATATTTTACCAAAAGTTGAGGTGGTCCATATAGAGATTTTTGTAAGGTAATCCTTTCGAGGAAGGGGATCCCAAATCTATAGGTACATTCAAAGAAATGTGAAAATAGTATAAATTTATAGTTCTTGGACTAGTTTCGAAATTATAACAATCCAAATAATAATTTTTATAGTAAAAGGATCTTAAATAATTTTGATCATATGAAAAATAGTTATAGAAACTATAAATTTAGTTATTTTAATAAGAAATGATGAGATAATATAAGATAGGTAAGTAAAACATATGAAATCATTTTAATGATTTTTACATTATAATATAGTGATATAGTCATAATGAGGATGACTATAAAGAACATTTAAATGATAGATTCCTGGGTAATGTTATTGAAGATATATAAAATTATATATATTTTATACCTAAAACAATTAAAATACATTTGGTTTGTTATAGGTTGTTTATATAAAAAATAGAAAACTTCATACCAATCAATCTGAATATTTTAGCATTTATTACTCTCATTACCACTTGTTATGGGATTATTTTAGTGATATAAGTTTTCAATGAAAATAGTATGGAATATAAGAAATGAATTTTCAAAATGTATTTATAATATTCATTCTATATGGTACAAGACATTTATTTTAAAAAATGCTTATTCGGGTGTGTAAGTGGATGATAAATTACGAATAAGTTGGAGACAGATGGGTCAAGCATGTCTATGTATAATAAAAAATATTATGTTTTATAAAAACATAATTCATTGTTATGACTAAAATTTTAGATTTGGGTGTCACTTAATTTCTTGGATGAATAGGAATACAACCATATGTAGTTAACAAAAGTGTTATCTGGATAGATATAACTCTTTCATAGGAGTTAAGGGGTAAAGTTTATATTTTACCTTGTGATGGAGGGGATAATAAAATGATATGTGAATTATGAAAGCACATAAGAACTGGGTGATGGGGGAAATTAAATTTTTTGGTTGGACCCGACGTAACAGATCCAATAATCACTACATATCTTATATGAATAATAATAAATCCACACATATTTGAGGAAAATTATCTTTTCATAGATATGTATAATATTTTTGGAGAGTGAAAATCATTTATTCTATGTTCTAGATAATTAAATAGGGCACTATATAACTTTTTAAAAGGTAAAATACTAGGTATAGTGGGTAATTAGGGTTAATATGATTTACAGCTAGACCCATTAAATAAAATTACAGAATACCTAGATATATTCAAATAATTGGAATAAATTATCTCATAGTTATTGGTAATGGTTATAGGTATATATATAACACATTAATAGGAGAAATTGGGATGAAATGTTCCACATTCTTATTGATTCATTTATGAAAATCCTATGTAAATTCTCAAGGGCATATACAAAAGGTGAAATAAATAATTTAAATTATCTGAAATTTGTAGGGTGATATTTGATAAGATATTTTTGAATTAGTACACATCCTACAATAATAAGAATAAAGCCACAAATTGTTCATAATAATTGATAATCTTTATCATAGTATATATTTATGGAAATGGGAGACCTTTTATGAAGATTCCTACTTGGATAAAATTTTAATTTAAGGATGTCTGGTAAAAAAATGCTCCACTATATTATGTTTAAAGTTCATGTGCAACAAAACTTTATATTATGCAGTGTATATTATCTTACATGGATTATTTACTAATCAATTTAATTTCATGTAATTATTATTTATTTCCATTCATTTTAGGGTCTTATGAAAATAAACAATATGTAATATAGTTTTAGAACATACGACTATAACCTAATTGCATGAATTTTAATGTAATACGTGATGAAATTTATTGACATGTATGTTATAGTTATATGGAAATAATTAATGAATATGTCATTTTATGGTTATATGATTATGAACATTATTATTTCAGATGATGATATGTTAACTAAAATTTAAAAAATATTTCATTGGTTATTGGAATAACATTCTTTTCTTTTAGTATGACAATGAAGTAGGGTCCAATATATTTGAACTTGAAAACTACGTAAGGTCCGTCCAATTTATGTTCCATATTTAGTTTTTTATTTCATTATATCTTTATCATTTTATCATAAAATACCAATTCTCCTATCATAAATGAGTACATGATAACTTTATTCTTGAATTCTCATATTACATTATTTGGATGAATCATGAGGTTTTACAGTGATAAAATTATTTATCATTGATTTGTTCCAATTAATCATGTTAGATAAAATATAACATGTTATAAAAAAATTATCAAAATATAAAATATTATATGACGTAATTTAAATATCATTTGGATAGGATGACTCTATCTCAAATAAAAAAAATCACGGGGTCTCTTGTATGGAAGTATGGGTTGTTAAGGTAGAAGACAATTCGGGTTAGTTACCTTAACCAAATAATTATTTTTCTTTTTTTATTACATATTTACACAAACATTTTAATGTTAATAATTCTATTTTTAGATGTTGTGAAAATTTCCATAGTATATCCATTACATTAAATGGTTATAATAGTTCTATATTAATATGAGAACTTACAACTGTCATGAATATATTATTAAATTATATTTCATGTGATTTATATGACCACTCTATTGTAGGAAAAAAATTATTAATGGATTATATCATGTGGGATTTTTAAAGAGGATGTGTCTATGTGTCATGATGTTTCATACATGGAAATATACATGAGGGGAGTTTATGAGAAAAAACCCTCCAATAAGAATTCAAACATTTTGTTGGTATATAGATATAGAGTTTTTATTAAAGAATATCATGAATACAATAATTTATTATATTTATGATACTCAAATGACATATGATTAGAGTGATCTAGGATATGTTGGGTATTTAATAAGTGATAGCCCAATGATTAATAATCTAGATAAATAATATTTTCTATTTTTATTTAATTAAAGTTGATATATCACGAATCCTTACTAAAATTTAACTGTCTAATTACTTCCTTGGCCAAGGTGGTTTATAAAAAACATAATTTTATACAGTTATTGAAATGTAATTAAAACATATTTATTGATGACAAAAGTATAATATAAACATGGTGGGATATAATGATAAATGGATTGAATTACATAATAACTGTTTATATGTTGATGTTGTCCATGAGAAATTAACATCTTTCTCTTTTTTATCTTCTTGTTTCAAGGTCCCAATTTTATACAATATGTAAGTTCAGTTAAGGTCACTATAAATATATCCTTGATTGAAACACAAATTTTTTTAACAATATTCATAGTAATATTATATTTTAATTTTAAAATATCAGTAAATATTATTCTTTGATTATGGATATTAAAAACTCAACTCAGAATCCTAGAGCAAGTGGATAATGTTTCACAATACCACTACATACATGTGATCGCTTAATAAAGGATATAATAATCCAAAAGTCTTGAAAACTACACACAGTCATGATATTTCATTACATTTTAAAATATAAAATACGAAATAGTATTTTCATTGAGAAAATAATTATTCCTTATAGCACGATATTAAAAATCAATCATAAAAAACATCTTAGATTCATGGGTAATGGAAACCAAATAATAGGGTGAGTAAATATACATAGTGTTATAATGCATACAATAGAATCTATTATATAATAAATAAGGTATAGATATTATTAAAGGAATAAATAATGATCAAATAATTTTATATAAATTTCCACAAGTGTTTAAATGTTTTTCATTGATACCTTAGTAGTTTAAAAAATAACATAGACATCAATAACTAATATTATAATGGTGTAATGAATGATTATAGACATCTTAAACATACCATCGAGGACCATTTCTATGTAATGTTATAAAAATGAAGAAACATATATGAAAAATACACAATATATCTTGTGTTAGGAGCCCTACTAATGCATTGAGGGGCAATGTAATTCTAGGCTGTGCCAACCACTTAATATATCCAATGCTTGCATCAATGGAATAAAACATAAAACATAGTACAAATAACATAATAATCAATAACTATCATTATATAAATGACTAACATATAAAAAATCAGTAGCTTCCCGGGTCAAAATGATTATACTATTTAATTATAAATATGTTGGGTGATATCACTTGAGTATAACCTCTAAATTCATAAGAGTCTTCGAAGGATGTCGACATTGTAACACCTCGACCCTAGAATCCAAGAGCTGGTGCATTATTTTTATACACTAGCATGATTATAAGGAATAATATCCTGAAGGACTGATTAGTTTAGCATTCGTTTAAAATAGATTACATACATGAACATTACATTTCAATTTACAACATAATATATTGAGTAGAAAACCCTTTGAGAACGCTATTATTCCCAAAGATTAACTCTGAAAATAAATCTTAAAAAATATATTTGAATCCTAGGAAAATAAAACATAAGAAAGGGGTTATCTAAGATTCTCTTTAAGGATAAACAATATAGTACAATTAGTCATAAATAAACATAAACATATAAGGAAAGGTATAAAACTAAAAACCATACATTTTAAAACATTATCTTCTGAATAATATGGAAAGAATAAATTAAATAATTCCATTTAAACATTCACAGGGATATTATAGTATTAATATACTATCATGTAAAACCAATAAATAATCTCATAATGAGGGAATTCCTAATTTCAGACATCCTAACCACTATGTCAAGGCGACATAACAAGACTATAAAAAAATATTCTATCAAGGCATTGTGCCAAGACACTAGTTTTTTTAATGAGACATATAAATTATATTAGGAAATATAGAGGGGCCCTCCCATTACATACCATGTCCAATGCATTCTTCATATAAAAAATTTGAAACATAACCTAAACATTTGTATTAAAACAAGCATACAAAATGATAATACATTAATCGTAAACCATAAATGATATTAAAATAGCATATCCACAGTCAAAAATATCAAAAATCCTTCTGTACTAAATTGAAGATTGTATCATTTTAAATCAATTTCAAACAACCATAAAATCCAACAAAAGACATATATATATATATATTAAAATAATTTAATAAATTCATTAAAACTCTTTCAGGAAAATATCCCTTTTTACATTAAATCATATAAAAGTCATTCAATTTTAAAATAAAATATTAATTTTTAAAATAACTTTGTAGTGTTCTAAGGGAAGCTTCAAAATTGTAAGGTTACATAATGATGGAAAATATCTACTCGTGCCTTATATGGAAAAAAAATTATTTCCTTAATTTGATGAAAATGTTATAAAGTACCTCATTTGGAAAATGACTAAAAGATTCCGTTGAAAACATTTTATAAAAAGTAAAACATGGTTGTAAATTAGTTAATACTCTCTAGTAAATTAGTAAAAAATTTATTAAAATATTTTTAGAAACACAGACATGAATGTTAAATATTTCCTATAAGATACTTACTTGTCACCAACCTCGAATAATAATGAGATTGTAAAATTAACCTTTATCATAAGTCTGATAAACTCTATATGTGTCTCAAAACTCTTGCATAATGGTTTTAAAAATTTTATTGACTTCTAAATGATTCATAAATATATTTATAATATCAAATATGATCCATTTATATCTTAATATTACCAATTTATTATACATTTCTATGTTAAAAAAACATTTCATGTAATACTCGCTTTCTTTATCGTAAATGTTTTGAATTATTATTCTCTATCATATTATTTAAATCATGTTTTACATACTTCAAAAATGAATAAAATTATTTATGTATCATATATATTCTATATATAAATATAAATATATATATAATATAAATGGAATGGAACACATTGTTAATTGAGAAGGTAGGTCGTACGTACATAAGAATGTTGTTTTTGTGTTCTTATCGTATTGAATAGAAGTAAGTGAATGAAATATATGTATATATATATATCATCATAGTTTAATTTTTATTTCATATATTTCATACTTATTAATAATAGTTATTCTGTTAATCATTCATGGATGGTTATCATGGAAGATGAGTCTTATCACATTGTGGAGACGGTAAGTCGTACGTACGCATGAGCGACAATATAATTTAATTAATGGTAAAATGGTATGGACTTGGATTTAATATTAATTTTATATAATCAATATATTAATATATTTAATATTTTAATCCATTATATTCATCATTATACCCATAGAAATAATGTGTACATGAAAAAACAATTTACACCAAAGAGTGGAGATAGTATGCCGTACGTACACACAAATGGTGATATTTTTTTCTAAGATTGTAGAAAGGAATAATATGGTTGTCCCATTATTATAATAACATATTAGAATGTTTAATACACATGAGATATTATATATGTATGAAAACAATAGATAATGTGGATGTATAAGAATAAAAGAACTTTGAAATAGGTGAAAAAGAATTACCTCTTCTTTGGGTGTCTGCATTTGATTTGAACAAATTGGATCTTCAGAATGGCTCTCTGCAAAAATTTTGGCCTCTAGGATAATGTGAGGAAGGTTTCAAGGACAAATTGTCAGGTTTTGGCTCAACAAAATGGCTTTAGATGTGGATTTAAATAGAAATGGAGGTTCCCGTTTATATGAGAGGTGATGGGAACTTTAGGAAAAATCATGAAATATTAATTTATTATGAAATAATTTTCGGTTTCTAATGACTCCATATTGATTTATTTGGAGGATAAGATGAGTCTGGATCTATATAATTTTATCCAATATGTTTTAGACATGTTCAGTTCATAAAATTAACCTTATCTTTTAGATTTAACCATTTTATAAATAGTTTAACTCTTACCGTGTCTTCATGTGTTTTTATACTACATGGTCATTATATTTACTATAAATTTAAAAAAGAACATAAAGTCGGTCGTTTATATCATTTTAACATTATACATGTTATTTGGATAAACTTTATATTTGTATGGTTTTTATATCCTTTAATAAATTAGTATTTATTTTAAAATATCTTTTTTGACAATTTTGATACAAATATATATTTTCATTTATAAAAATATCAAACCAACATTATTACTTTGAAAAAATACTTTCAATGTGTCACTAATATGTCTAATAAATCAATAAAACTAGTTTATGTCACTACTTAATTAAAATTATATTTATTTTAATATTATCAATATAATTTATTGTATTCTTCCTTTAATAAGTCAATTACAGGATCATCATGTTGTCATAAATAAATTTAATTATTTAATATTGAAAAATTATAAAAAATATCATTATTTAGAGAAATTTCATATAATTCTAATGAATATTTATAGTCTAATTTATATTATTTATTTCCCTATACTAAAAATGATTATTTTTTAATACTTGAATATGAAATTTTTAACAAATATTTAAATAAAATATAATAAATGTTCTAATCCAACCCAAGTGGCTTAAAAGTATCAAAGTTTCAACCTAAGGGTTATTTTGGTATAAATAGACTTATCCAATAGTATTGGAACATGTGTAGGTTGATTTGGTTGTAATACAACATTTTGTACACTTAATTACCCTATTAATCTTTAAGCACGGTAATAAAATTAAAAAGTAACTATTCAACAAAAATTATTTTGATCCTATCAAACCAGATTATTAATATTTATTATATCCATGTATGTCAGGTTTTCAAATATTATTTCACAAAAGCGGTGAAATTAGTTTTAATTATAATCATCTAATGTCGTTAGAAGGCCAGTAAAATGGCGTTAAAAATGTTCGATGGTTTTTATAATAATTCTATAATAAGAATTATTTAAATGACATAAATCAGACTAATATATGTATTATTTATATACTTTTACTTTCAAAAAGTTAAATTAAAGCAATTATTTTAATGAAAGACATGATTTTTAACCACAATGTAGTGTTTTCTCTATTTATAAAAAATTTAATGTTTAAAGAAAAAATACCAGAAATTCCCCCTATGCTAATTTTAATATTTTTAATTAAAAAATTAAGTCTATTTTGAGAAATAAATTTTATAAAATTTCAAAAAAAATTATACAATTCATAACAGATTTTTAAATGGCATGTTTAATAGGTCGTGGTGCACTTGAACTCGGTTTTGCGTACAATGCAAACTATTGAATTTTTAAAAAAATGTATACCATGGATGCATGGGGTGTTACATTATCCTATACTCAAATAAATTTAGTCATGAAAATATAATCTCACTATTGAATACTAAGGGTTTGATATTTCAAAATATCTTTGTTTAAATCCAACATAAAAAATAGATTAATGAGACTAATATTTTATAATACAAATAGACAAGTATGAAGGTAACTAGAAATAACAAATACTAGGGTTAAATGTTAGAAATAATTTTCATTAATTAAAATATAACTATAAAGTTCTGATAGAGAGTGATATTGTACATTATTAGGAGAATTTTAACAACTAGAAAGCTATAAATCTATGTTGATTTAAGCGACCATTTGATTCATCTCAAAAGAACGTACAAGGAAAATATTTCTTGTGATATGATCCATTAAATTATGTTTCATAATTTCATACAATAATAACAAAAGGTAGAATAATTACATGAATAGTATTGTTCCATCCATTAATTAATTTAAACCAAAAACTCATCTTTCTCTCCAAAAGATAATAAAACTAAAAAATAATCTATTCATATAAAATGTATATGGTTAAAAAAATTAATTTAAAATTCATATATAATACCTTAAGAACTACATTATAAAAATAAATTCATCGCTTAGGCTAGTGGTATGAGATGCACCATTTTTTCCCTTCGGTTGCGGGTTCAAGTGTCGTGCCCTTGCTGGATGTGACGGGTTGTCGCCCGACCTGCTAGTTTTCATTCTCTTCAATGTATAATATTCTAAACAAATCTTCACTAATGGTTTATACTTAAACCATAGAATAATGTTTCCACCATATTCCATTAAAACCTTTACGCTTATCCAAAATACTTCTTTCCAATCTCACAGTACAAAAATATATAAGGAAGGTCACATAACATACATGTGAATACGTTCATCACGTATTCTCTAAAAGCATGGTAATAACCTAAATTAATAGAAAACCTTATTGAATAAATTAATTATAATTTAATCCTTATGTAAAACGTAGAATACTGGATATACACCTTAAATCCAAAAAGGTGAAAACACCCAATAATGATGGTATAACCCTCTTTTTAAACAAACCAATAATCTGTTCCCAAGATGTAAATAATATCCAATATAAATTATCCAAATAAATTATATTTTATTTGGAAATAATTATCTCAGTATCAGAAACATATGAAGGGTTATATTCCCCCAAAACACATATTCTCTCCAATGATAAACTTTAAACGGTATCACGGTACTTGATAACATACAATATCAAATCCTTAATTAAATAGTATTTCCACAAAATCCTTATTTACTCCAGAATTATTATAAAAAACATTTCAAAAAGGCATTAAAATATAATTATTCTTGAATAGGAATATTAATCATTCCATTTCATCTGTAGTAATATCATAACATGATTACTATACAAGGGCATCATCTGGGGTATACATTGACGATTGAGACATTGATTCACATAGCGTCCCATCTCATTTTAGTTGAAACATTGTACATTGGAAACCACTTTCTTACCCTTTCAATCATGAACTCAGTGTCAATTTTCTCCACAGTTATATAGAACTCTTATTCCCTTTATGCATTTACCTGGGAGAATATTTCCTCAATTATCACAAGTGGGAAAATCCTTTTTCCCCTTCATCTCTTCATCCATATTTTTCTCTTCCATCTCTTCAAAGAAATATGACTCTTATAATTCATTAATTTTCATATTGAGACATGATATTATTTCCCCATCTGATGAGAATAAATGGGAGACAATTTCTCTTCAAAATGTTGGCTTAAGACCACGAAAAATAGGTTCCTAATAACTCTTTGGAACATGTGCATTCGTTGAGATGTCAATGCCTCTACCAGGAACCATTTCTAAATGACAAAACACACTAGGTTAAATCATATTGTAATGTATCATTAAAAAACATGAGAATTTTTAAGCATTAATTGAAAATTTATAACTATCATAATCATAAAAATTCTTTCATTGGGAACAAATTTACTTATAAATCCTTAAAAATGTGTTCTAATAAAATATGAATTATCCTAAGAATATCCTTATATAGTGTCAATCCAGATGCACAGTAAGGCCCATTGTCATGTACCAGGTCACCCTGAGTCAAGCCTAGAACACCTTTTTGGTTTTTTCACCCCTAAGTACATCTATTCCAGATCCACATTCACTTGAAGTATCTTGGCATGGATGTATTACATTTAATATCAATATAATATCTACTTTCCCAAAATTATAAGGGGTATTTTATATTTATCCTCAATGTTTGTCTTAGGGTTATTAACCCTAATCTATGTTTTCTTAATCAATTTTGAAGGTTTTTACTAAAATTACTTTCATACCAATTATAATGCCCTAACCCCAGAAGCTCATAGCTGTTGCATTATTTAAAAACTTTATCCTGGTTATAAGGAATCAAGTCCTAAATGATCGATCAAATTAGCAGTCTATGAAAATAGATTATAAACATGAACATTACATTACTATTTATATTATAAAATACAACATATATAACCCTTTGATAATGCCATTATTCCCCTATATTAACCCTTAAAATCAATCATAAAAAACTTCATTACATCCAAGGAATATAAAAAAATAAGAAAGGGGTGAGATTAAATGCTTAGTAAGGATAAAAAATATAGCGACGACTGTCACAAATAAGCACATACTTTTAATACAAGGTACAAAAATAAAACACATGCCTTTTAAAACACAATATTAATCATAATATGGAAGGTATAAATCAGATAATACCATTTTAAAATTCTATAGGATATTCTACTAGTCGAATAATGAAATGTAAAATTAATAACATTTCTCACAACGAGGGAATGCATAATGTGGGACATCATAACAACTATGTCAAGGAAAAAATCCAAGACCAAACCAAAATATTTCATCAAGGCCTTATTCCATGACACTTGTTTATCTCATCAGCCTCGATGATGAATCAAAGGGGTATAGTAGGCCTTTCCCTTCAATTACTACATCAAATGCATTCCTCATAGGAAAAAGCCGAATCATAACATAAAAATTCATATTAAAACTAACATATGAAATGATAATACTTAAACTATAAACCATGAATGATATTAAAATAGCACATCCATAGTCAAACATATCAAATAACCATAAATACATTATGGAATATAGTATGATAATAAATGAACCTCAAATAGTAATAAAATCCATCAAAGGATGTTGAAAAAGATGAAAATAACATAATAAATTCATTACCACTTGTTGAGGGAAATATCCCTTTTTTACTTTAAATCAATTAAAAGATATGAAATTTAAAACGAAACCGTTTATTTTGAAAATAACATTTTAATATTGTAAGTGAAAATTAAAATTTGTAAGGATACATAACTGTGGAAAATAGTTGCTTGCGCCATATAAGTTAAAAAAAATTCTTTCCTTAATTTTTTGAAAGGGTCACAATGTATCTCATTTGGAAAATGTCCAAAAGATTACTCTGAAAACATTTAGAAAAAATAAAACAAGGTTAAAAATGACTTTAACCATCCATAGGATAATAGTAAAACATTTTATGAAAATATTTTTAGAAACATGGATATGAATGATAATGATTTCACAGTAGATACATACATATCAAAAACCTCAAATAATATTTAGATTGTGAAATTAACCATTACTATAGGTTTGATAATCTCTGTACGTGTAAAAAACTCTTGTATAATTGATTTAAAAATATTATTAACTTCTACCAGAGTCATTATAATATTTATTATATAATATATGATTAATTTAAAACATTATGTTACCTATTTATTAATAAATTATAAGTTAATGCAACATTTGGGTAATAATAACATTCTTTATTGTACATGTTTGGAATTATTATATTTTATCATATTATTTAGATCCTGAAATACTTACTTCCATAATTGATAAAATGATTTATATATCATATATATATATATATATTATATATATAAATATATATAACAAATATATAAATGTAATGTAACACATCATTCATGGAGACGGTATGCCATAAGTATTAATGAATGATGTTTCTTTTTTCTTATCGTATTGATTGGAAGTGAATGAAATATATATGTGTGTTTATATATGATCCCAGTAGAATTATTATATCATATATTTCAAACATATTAATAATTTTTATTCTTTTAATCATTCATGGCTAGTGATCATGGAAGATGAGTCTCATTGTGTTGTGGAAACAAAAATATATACATAAGCACGAGCAATGATATCATTTTATTAATTGTTAAATAGTATAGAATTTTATGGAATATTAATTTTGTAGAAAAAAATTTCATGTTATATTTAATATTTAAATCCATTATATTCATCGTTATACCAATAGAAGTTAAGTGTACATGAAAAGTAATTTACACCACAATGTAGAGACAATAAGTAGTCGGATTGCACAGAAGGTAATATTTTTTTGTAAGATGGGTAAGAAAAGGAATACAATTGTACCATAATTATAATAACGTGCCATCATGTGAAAGGTACATGACTTTAACTTTTATTATGGTAACAATAGAGAAAGAGGAAGTAGAAGAAGAAAATAACATTGAAAGTGGTGATAAAAAAGTTACATCTTCTTTAGGGGTTTGCTTTTGATTTGAATAATAGGGATCCATAAAATTACTCTATGATCAATGTTAAAAAAATAGATTAAATTTAAGAAGGTTATGAGAAGAAATGGGAATTGTTTTTCGAATCAAAAATTCATTATAGGTGTTAGCTAAAGCAAGTGGGAGGTGCCCTTTTAAATTAGAGGCGAGGGGAAATTTAAGAAAAATCATGAAATATTAATTGATTATAAAAAAATATACGGTTTATAATAGGAAAAAATTGATCTATTTAGAATATAAATTTTTTTTTGAGTCGCAATACTCTCTACCATAAGGTTTTAGACATGTTTAGGTCATAAAATTGACCTTATCGCTTATATTTGACCCTTAGGTAAATAGTTTAACTCTTACCATGTCTTCATGTATTTTTATACTACATGTTTAATATAGCTACTATAAATTTTCAAAAGAACATAAAGTGGATAATTTATGAACTTTTTATCACTATACATGTTATTTGGAAGATATTTATATTTTTATGACTTTAATTTAATTTTTAAAATTGTACTTATTTTAAAATATCAATTACGTCAATTTTGTTACTATTCAATATTTTCATTTTCAAAAATATCAAATAAACATGATGACATTGTACTAATAAATCAGATGTGTCACTAAAAGGTATATTGTAACTATAAAACTACTATATGTCATTAAATAATTCAAATTTAATTTTTTTTAATATTACTAATGCCATTTATTTGATTCTTCTTTTTATAAATCAATTACTACATCATTATGGTTCCATAACAAATTTAATTATTTAATTTATAAAAATTATTAAAAAAAAAAATTATATGGATACTTTTTGTAGATTTCTAATGAATATTTATATTCGAATTTGTCTTATGTATAACCTTATATTATAAATGGTTTAATTTTTAAAATTTGAATATGACATTTTTAACTCTTCTATAAATAAAATATAAAAAATGTCCAAATATAAAAAATTTTCATAAAACGATCAAATTTCGGACCTAAGGGTTATTTTTCTCGAAATAGGCTTTTAAAGTAGAAATAGGACATTTATTATGGTAATTTTATGTTATTATACTATTTTGTTTACCTTTAATTACCATATTTAACATTAACTGTGGTAAATAAAAATCAAAATTTACTATTCACCAAAAAATATTTTGATTCTATTAGACCACATTTTTCTTTTATATTACAACTATGTATGACGTTTTTTTGAAATTCAATTCATAGAAGAGGTGAAATTACATTAATGCTAATATTCTAATGTGGCTACAAGTCAGGTAAAAAGATGTAAAAATGTTCCAAGAATTTCCATAGATAACACATTTATAAAAATGAATTCAATGAATTACATTAAAAAATTATTTTTATTATCTTTATATTTTAACATAAAAATAAAATAATATTAATGTAATTAATTAAATGAAAAATTCTGTTTTTACTTAAAATTCAATTTTTCCACTATTCATCAAAAAGAGAATGTTTTTATAAAAAGGAAAAAAATTCACCTTAAACTAATTTTAATATTAAATATTAATTAATTAAGTGTATTTTGGAAAGTAAAACATATAAAATTTCAAATTGATGCTGACACTATTTATAACTACTTTTTGAATGCCTAGTTTGATTGGCAGTGGGGTGTTTGAACTCAGTGTTCCCTGTAGCGCACACTATTAAATTTTTTAAAAGGAAGAATACCATGGAAGATTGCGGTGTTATAGACATAGATTAAAATACTTTTAAAATATCACAATAATATTTTGTGATAAAAGTAGTCATTCAGTTTTGAAATAACAAATTTAAAATAAACAAATTAAAATTATTACGGAAAAAATTTTCTTTTGAATGATCTAAATGAAATTTCTAATGAAAATCAATAATAATACTACTCTTTATTGTGGGAACTTTTTTATTTACTTGAACTCAGTGTTTTTTGTAGCGCACACAATTCATTATAATATATTTAATAAAAAATCAATCATGGGTAATATAGAATTTAATAATCATTACATAATTGTAAAAAAATGCTTGAAAAAATAAAAAAATAATATATATAAATGTATAAAATTTATCCAGATCGAATTGAAATATTAAGCTACTTGTACATGAAAAAAATTAATTTTAGAATTTTGGGTACTTTGAGAGATGAAGAATGATGAAACAATTTATTATTTTTAGAAAAATCTATATAAAGGTAGAATTAATGGTTTTATTATATAAATATAATATAAATACCCAAAATTATGATTATACATAATCAATCCTAATTAAGGACTGTATCTTGAAATAATCACTAACCTCGTGCTCAGATTCTTTGCTAGTGATATTAAATTCAAGAATAAAAAATTCAAATTTATTATAATTATATAACATAACTATATACATGTTTTTAATATCAAATATGATCCACTTGAAGCATTTCGTCATCGATTTATTATCAATTTATTATTAAATAATCATTTTTGACTATTATTGTCTCTTTTTTCATGAATGTTTTCATCTAATATTTTTATCGCCTTGAACTTTAACATGATTATAGAATTATCAGAATATTAATAATCATGTAAATATCAAATATATTCATTTTATAAATATTTATAATCATTATGTAATGGAGGAAATGAAAAATTAATCACAACACATTCTAGTGGAGGTAATAAACATGTACGCACAGGGGACATTATCACATTTTTAACGGGATGAAGGTTAAAATGGAAAATTATATCACATATTTATATTGTAATAATTATGTCTTTAATATCATATATAATCATTTTATATAACATAATAACTGTACAATAATAGTGGTGATGAAAAATGAAATACATCACTTCGTGAGGTGGCAGTTCGCACATACACACAAAATATTCTTTCATTTCCCATGTAATGAATAAGAATATGAAAAAGCATTCATGATTGAAAAAATAGAATTTAATTATATAGAGGATATTTATATTATTATATAATCATAATTAACATATAATATTATGAGGTATAATAAAAATAAAAATAAAAATAGTATGATAAGAGATATACCACTTGTTTGGATAGCTTCTTTTAGTTTTTAACTTGGTCATTGAATAGATGGGGTTTTGATCAAAATATGTCCTCTAGATCATGATTAATGATGTTAAAAATGTATTTGGGTTGATATGGAATGATCTAGAAGCCATTATAATTGTATAAAATAATATAGATGTAATGTCATTTTATACGAGAGGGAGAGGACACTGTAGTTTTTTTTAAAACTTAAATATATATTAATGACTTATTAAATAAACAGGGGCCAATAATAGATCACATATTAAGATGATATGATATAGACACAAAATTGGACAAAAAATTGGATTTAGACAAGTTATTATTTCCTTTTAACACTTATCAGTTTTGTTTATCCCCTTTAAACCATTTTTAACTCTTACCATTATAAATATTTGTTTATATTAAAGTTTCTATTCATAATGGGGAAAAATTGAATCATTGTAAAAATTTTAAATTTAAATTTCAATATTAATATTTTTTTAATTCTATTTTTTTATATGGGAGTAAATAATTTTAAAAAACACCCATAAAACATGACAGATAACATTTTTCCATAAAATTTGTTTTTCAATTATTAAAATTTTTATATGCCAAATTAATTTCTATTGTTAATAATAGTAATATTAATTGAATTATTTTGAAAAAAAGGTATTAAATTACATCCAAAGAACAAATTATTCTTTTTAAATATTTTAAAAAATTATTTTTTTAAAAAAAATCCTTATTGTTAAAATATAATTTTTTTCAAAAAAAAAATAATCAATGATAATATTGATAATAAGATTTTGAAAATTATATTCAATTCCTGAAATTCAATTTAAATGAATGATAATTTTGTTTTTACTCATATTCTATAAAACATTTATGATCATTCTGTTATTGTTTGTCTAGAAATAAGAGTTTTAGATGATAAGAGATTGAGTGTTATATTAATCTCACATTAAAAAATCATCCCCAAAATTTTTAGAATTTCACATAATTAATATATGTGGGTTGTTATTCATTATTTATTCCTCATTTTCTCCCATAAACCCTTCTATATTATGATATTTTTAAAGCTATTTTACTAGTTTGGTCATCTAATTCATCAAAGTTGTTCTCTAGTGTTCAAAGTAAATATAGTCTGTTCTTAATTATATAAATCATTTTATAATTATATACCCTCATATGTGATCACATGAATAGGATGTAACATGGACATACCACAAAAAGATATATTGATCACATTAAGAACATCAATGATGATATGTGGAGTAACAAAATGTTAAGTCACTACCCAAATTTATTCCAAAATATCAAAAGTACTTACATATCTATGACTTAATTTTCCTTTATTTACAAATCTCATTACACCTTTATAGGTATATACCTTCAAAATAAAAATGTCCCCACACATAAAATTATAATTCCTCTATTTTTTTATTTTCATAACATTTTTTTATACATTTTTCTTCTTTAATATTATTCTGAATAGTATTCACTTTTAATATTGTCCCCTCAATATGTTTTGGCCCTAAAATATTCCATTCACCGACATCATTCCAATTTTTTTCTGATGAAATATTTTCCAAAACAATTATATACACTATTCAAATTGAATTAAAAAATCGAAGGAATTTTTATAAAAAAAATTAACCAATGGTAAATATTTACCCCAAATTACATTAATGTTAATCAAGCATGGCATCAACATATCTTCTAAATTTTGAATAGTATTTTTAGAATTTTCAATAGTTCGAGGATGATAGGTGGTTATAAATCATATGTCATTGTTAGGAGTCTTATGAATTATTTTTGAAAATTTTTATATAATCAATATATCATGATAAAAGTTATTTCAATTTGATATAGCATAATGTCTCACATTCCAATTAATATCAAGTCGTTAATGATTCTAAATAGGTGGATCTTTTGTGCATACACACATGTGATTTTTCCACTTTTTGATGGATTCAAAGACATAAGGAATAATAATAGATAAAAAATATAGACTCATAATAATATTATAAATATCATAAATATTTATAAAATCCATCATTATAAAAATTAATGTGAGGTCGTTATGGAAAATGAATCATACAACATTGTGGAGGTGGCTTCCAACTTGTATGCCCGAGCAATACATTAATTTTCGATTTGATAGAAAAATAAGATAAATAAAGATATTGGATTAAAATAATTGCATATTAATATGTTATATATTGTTATTTTATTATAGTCTAATATTTAAGAAATATTTGGGAGAGTTAGAAGAATATGTACAATGAAAATACTTGGATAAGACAATTACCTCCTCTTTGAAGAACCAATGGTGTATTTCTCATTAAAGACCCTAGGGTTGGATATTTAAGAATAAAATGAAAAATATAAATTATAATAGAATTATGTGGAGATGTTGTATCAGTTTTTAGTCAATTTATTCTGTTTAATGTTGTGTATTGAATAAAGGATAGTTGGTGTACAATTATATTGATGGAAAAGACACACTTGGAATTACATAAATGATTTAAATATGAAAAATTATTATTCATGTTAATATATTGACATGTGGAAATTTATTTAATAATAATATATGTTATGGTTAAATCCAGTTAACCATTAAAATATTTATAAGTTTTTTTGGTATTTTATACCATATCTTTTGGTTTAACCCCACAGTTAGCCAATTTTAGCATTTTTCTCCATAACTACTTATTTATTTTCAATCAAATAAAAATTTAATTCCAATATAAAAATGAAACCAAAACTGTCAAAGGGTTAATCATACGACCATATCCAATAACTATTGACCTATTTCAAGTTAATTTATAATTTTAATTAATTAAATATAATATAATTCAAAATAAAATATCATTTATTCCATTTTTGTTAACTTATTGCGACATTAGAAAATCAGGGAAGATATAAATTTCATATATTACCACATAAAATAACACTTAACCATAATTAAATATAATTAATTATTGGTATTTTTAGAATGATCTAAATATTATCATTTCAATAGTTTTAAAACCATTTAATTAATTATTCTTTTATTTTTCTAAATGTTCTGTCAACACTACATAAATTCTATAGACAATTATAATGATTGTTAAAATAAAAAATTACATATTAAATTAATATTAATTTTTTTACTTCTTCATGACTATTATTTTCCATTCAATATGTACATTTACTATAATCTATGTAATAAAATATTCTTTAATATTTTATTTTGACTTTTCTCACCCTATGCAAGCACTGCCAAAAAATTTGTATAATCTTTTTATATAAATATAAAATTAAAAAAATAATTGTACATTTCTGAATTACATATCATGTTAATTTATAATGTTATGAAAATACTTATTCCTCATCATATATTATAATTAGGAAACCAAATTTTACTTTTATAGTCTTGCACAAGTTGTTCATTAACACTGAAAATTATTTACATATATATCATTAAGAAACTAATACTTATATTTTTTGATTTTATTTGGTATTATAATTTTAGTATATTATTATATTAGATTATTTATATTGGTTTCATAAGTATTTATATCATATTTACTTATTGGTGATATAATAATAGATACAAAGTTTTATAAAATCATAATTTTTACTATTCTAAAAAATTTAACTTCTTATGCAAATTATAAAATTTTCATCATTAGATAAATTTGAAATTAATAATCCCAAAAATAGTTTAATTTACTAAAATCAAATTATTATATGTATTATAATAAAACTTATATATAACCAGCAAAATATAAAGAAAAATTATTTTAAAAAAGGAATTTTTAACTGTAAAAATATATTGATACCAAAATTAATAATGGTTATATATTATATTATATTAATTGGAAAATTTTTAATAAAACTGATTTAATGGATGTTTGAAACCAATTCAATAAAAAATGAGTTATTGTAAAAATATCGAAATAAATTATGGTTTTCTATAAAAAAATTAAATATTCAATGAAAAAAAAATTCAAAAAAATATATAATGAAATATAATGTTGAAATAATAATTTTAAATTTATATTTATGTTTTAAAATAAAAGATATAATTATTTTAGAAATTATTTTTGGTATTTTTTCGCCCAATTCAATAAAAACATTATTTAAGAAAACATTTGTTTTAATCAAAAATTGATTTCAAACCAATTCCTTATCAAGTAACAACTATTATGTGAATGTTAATATATTATTTCATATGATGAAATATAATATATTTTCAGAGTCACAATTTGAAGGATATTATTTTAATATGATGAAATATAGAACACCTTAAGAATAATTCCTCAAAAAATATGATTTCAATAATATAAAATAATTTACATTTATAAGAAATTTCTTATATTATAATAAATAACTAAATAGTAAAAATGGTCATATAGGTCCAATAAATATATAATACTATTGACCATAATATCTCAAATTCTATATAAGACCAATGTATATATTACCTTCCTATACAATCTCACACGAATCCATTAAATATAACATTCTCTCTCATCATACAAAAAATAATTTTAATTTCATGAAATTTATATATAGATGTGATCAATATTATAATATTTATAGTATACCAAAGGGATAATAATTTTATACTTATAGAGTTTTTATATATTTTTTTAATTTATTCCTATTATATTTTTTGGTATTGAATGTTATTAAAGCCTCTTAATGAGTACATTTTTATCTATAATTAAAATATATCATTTCATTATATCTATATATATAAATTTTATAATTATTGTTCATTTATAAAAAACATTAAAAAAATATATAATCATATATGAAATAAATATTAAAATTTCATAGTGTTATATGATAAACACTCTAGGATCCCATTCGAAAGTGATGGGGATAATGGTTAAGAAATACAATTACATAACTTATAATAAGAATGTAAACACCACAAATTCAAGGTAAAACACACAAATTATGATATATAAATCCCAAAACATCATTTTTTTCATTCTACATATGATTCCACTACATACCATCTATTCATAGAAAACCTATCATGGGAATTTCAGGGAATATAATTCTTTTATCCAGTGTATATTTCATGGAAAACCACATGGTTTCTCTTAATTTTAATTATTAAACACATGTATTTATATTATGAGACTTCAAATTATTACAGACAATGTATTGAATTCCATATGATAATTATGAAATAAAATTATTTACATGATCTGTGAATTGATATGTATTCCATGTTGTGAGATCTTGAAAACATGTGGAGATCATTTTCTGGTACCGATTTCTATTGTTTTGGTTAACCAACTGTTTGGCCATTAATTAGGGTTTTTTCAGGTGAAATTAACGAAATTTGGAAGCCCATGGTGATGTTCATGGTTGGAACATGGTTAAGAAAAAACATTAGGCTTTCCCTAAGAAACTGGTCAACCAAGCTTAGTGAGACAATAGGTGGTGTATGGTTGGCGCATGATTTGGCCAATCCTTGCATCCTTCCTCCAAAATTGAGCATCCTAAAACATCAGGGATATACACAATTGGCACATGGTTTTTCATACAATGTGACACTTGAGAGAAACTATTCACCCCATAAGGATAGATGGAAATTTTGGAAAGTCATACTCCCCTACCTAAGAAAGCATTCACGTGGGTTTTTAGTTCCACAACTTCTTATAAAATACACATTAACCACCCAGTTTTAACCCCTATTCATGCCCAATTTTTCCTAACCTATTTCCTTTAATTTTAGAAACTCCTAGGAGGTTTCAATGGATAATTACATCTATTTTTTGATTAATATAAGATCATATTGATAGATCATTTCCTTTACGGTATTTGATTTATTCCCTTTTTGGTTATACCACTCTCCAAACCCTCTTTCTAGATATATAAGAATATTTTTTATCCTTTGGAGATGGATTAGAACTTTTTTTTAATGGATCCCATTCCTCTGGATCATGGTCTTATGTATTGGTCCTTAATCATTTGATCTGTTTTGATCTTGATTGTTCTATATCAAATTAGGGTTTTCAGTTTGTCAAACGTCCATAAACTATCTTTAGGTTGGTGGTATAAATATTAAATCCCATAGTATGGACTATAAATTTTTTTTATGAGGTTATTAAATGGAAATTTATATGCTATAAAAAATAAATTCTAAAGTTAATTAGTTATTTCATTTATTCATGCATGTGGTAATGAAATTGGTTAATTATGTGACTATAAAATTGGTCAATGACGTGATTATGAAATGGATTGATAAATTGGATTATTAATTTGATTGATTACTGTGTTATTAAATTAGGGGAAGCTCATGGGGTTTTCTAATATGATGGAAACTATTTTAAAACCTTATGGTGTGTTGATGAGATGAAATGATGAATTAAAATTTATAATTTCTTGATAAATGAGGTTTTGAAATGGGTGGAATAATTAATTTTGTTGATATATAATAAATGGAAGGAATTGTGGAACCATGACATGTGAAATTTGTGACTGAGTTGTGGGATATGTACTATAGCACCAAATACCCATGGGATGTTTAAATGTTTCTACGAACACATTGTATAATTATGTATTATATGTGATCACTGAGTTATGAGAATGAGACCGCTGCTCCAAATACCCACGAGGTTCCATAATGTAGCTTTGTCCCCCTAATATTTGAATGTGATTTTTTAATGAAAATGTTAATGGGAACCCACGATTTAATGAATTGTGGAGCACATTATTTAATGGTTATGACTCCAACATGATCTAAACCATATATTGGTGTTTCAAGTGTCATCATGAAGTAAATAAATTATGTGCTTAATTAGAGAATAATGTAATTACAAAATTGTTTACATTATGTATTATACATTATTATTTTTGAAACTAAATACAATATTATAGACTAAATATTGTTTTATTTTCACTTCATGGGGGACTAATGAGTTGTACTCACACCCTACTCAGGATTCTTGGTCGATGCAAGAATAGTATTAATATTTCTAGTATAGTATATAATAAAGAGCCTTATTTTAGATGTTTTAGTGGGATTGAATCATGTATAATGGAACTGGACATGGATTCAAGCCCATCTTGGGTGTCATCAATGTGTCTCAATTTTGTTTTTTCATTAAAAACATTATTTATATATGATTTTTATCTCTATTACTTTGGTTTGGCTATTTGTTTAATTATGGTTTGTCATGTGATACTAGTATATATTGGTTATGGTATTCTTCTGGATATTGGTAATTATCTATTGTATATTGGTTTTTTAGTAATTATATTGTGATGATTTTATAAAGAGGGTGTTTTCTCTCCCAGAAATATCCATTTGACATGCACTACTCGTTAATAGCCTATTTTATAAGGGGAGGCATGCCTAAGGTCATCTAACCAATCGGATCAAGGCACCGCCAAGTGTCACCTGAGTCGGGATGCTACAATTTGGTATAATAATTTGTTTGTTTATTATATTTTTTCATACTATTTGGGAATGTTATATATGATATTAGGATTACTCCGGCCTTGGCCATGATCATGTTCATGGGAATAGCTAACCCATGTGTGGGGAAACACAGGTACCTTGGTAGGGATTGTTGTAACTTATGCTTTCTATTATAATAGGATGTTTTTTCACCGTGGAAAATGAGCATTTTGCATGATATTACTGATTTATAATATTTTTCATCATGGACCAGTATGGAATGAAATTTTTGTATATATGTATCATTATAGGCACTCGAGATTTGTTGTGACATGCATCATTTCAGGAACACATGGAGAAGTATGTTTTGGTTGGGTTGTTAAATAAATTTTTTCCCTTGATTGGGTAACATTATGTTAATGAGAACCCTAATAAGAAATTGGATATTATAAATTATTCTTTATATGGTAAGTTGAAATGGAACAAAGGGGAACTAATAATAAACATGAAGCATGTGATTAATTTACCCTATGTTATCCATTAACCAGTTGAGTGATGGTTGAGTGTAGTGATAGTTCCTTAGTTTTGACAGTGTGGCATGGTATGAGGGATGAATTATTATGTTTTTATGTTAATCCTGTAACACCAAAATATTTTATGAGATATATTCTTTTTAATTTCTTTGATATGTTTTCTTATACTCTACACCAAGATTTTCTTGCGGTATACGCAACAACATATTAGTATGTAGTATACCCAACAATATTCTTGGCACGGGTTACACACAATTTCATGATCTTTTAGTAGAAATTATTCTACACAAAATTGTGTATAGATTTTGATAAATGTATAACTGAACTATATTTTGAGTTTCTTATATGCAAAAAAATAATATTTCCATACATTCAACCATGACTTGTCTTGCATTACATGCAAGAGATACCTTCCTCGATAGCTTGCATTGTATGCAATACTGAGTTTCACTATATAATGATATATTATTATAATATTATGAAGTATAAATTATTATTATTATTAACTAAATTATGAATTTTATAAAATTATTATTCATATTACACCTTTTTTATAATGAGATACGAAATCAAAATCAATTTTTCGATAAAAGAAGTATTTTTCAAAAAATGTAGTTTTACAGCATTTTGATGGTGCACCCATTTCAAATATAATTTTCGACAAGTTTATAAGTTCAATTTTACAAAATAAACTTCTTCTTTTGAATCAAGATATAAAGATTTACATTGGATAAATTTTCAATACTTTTCTAATAACTTTAATATTTTGATGAATTGCTAAAATACGCTAAATTTTAATTAAAAACCACTTTTTTCATCAAGATAATTTATATGGATAAATTATAATATTTAATGGTTTTAATGTATATATATCATATATTTTTACTATTTAATATATATATAAAGTAATTTACATTAATATTACACTGAATTCATAGGCAAAAGAATTTCAATCTTGGACAATGTTTTAACTTTTAAACCCGTTTTCATAACAACGAGATTACTTTTTAATTAATTACTGCAACATCTGTGTTTTGAATTTAGAAAAATAGATTGAATATTTGGATTCAGTAGGTAAAAATTATGTAAATAGGTTACTTTTATTTTTTTGATATTATGAATATCAACTATGGTAATGTTTATTTGCTAAAGTTAAAGATAAATCGGGTAATTAAGGTTAAAAATAAGATTATAAAACTACCCTAAGACCTGAAAAATTATATTGGATGAATATAATTAGACCCATATCACCTAAGGGTCGGAATAGATTCATTTCATGGACTTTTGACCAAGAAAATATATAATAATTATTAAAACCAAACAAAGTGACAACATGTCACTCTCTTATATCTTATAAGTGTAATCATTTTAATTTAGTGATAAACATCATAAAACATAAAATATGAATATTATAAAAAATCTAATAGAATTATATACATCATTTAAATTAATTTATAATTTTTAGGGATTAAATAATTATCATTAATTAAGACACAATAGTGATGCAGAAATTATTTTATTCATTGAAATATCAAATAAATGGTTTTAAAAATATTAAAATAAATATTATATGAACTGTTTAATGTGATACATGAATTTTATAGATAAATATTACATGTTATTAATATATTAAATCTTTTATTTTGAACATTTATTCTGTGTGGAGTTTATTTAAAATCAAATAAATAAATTGTGTCAAAATATACACTGGTTATTTTATAAAAATAACATATTATTAAATTGTTTAAAAATCCCAAAAATATTTAACAATTACAAATTGAAATTTTTATGGTCAAAAATGACATAAAGAATAAAATTATGGACAACTAACAACACATAAGTAATTATTTATAACAATTAAAAATTGTGAATATTATTACAACAAATAAAATTAAATAGATTAAATAAAGATAAATCAAGTTGATAAGGTTTAAAATTATTTCACAACATGTCTATATTTTATTGGTTGATGAGATTAAAACCTTATCTCTTCTAATCTCTATATTTGAGTTATTTTTTGACGTTTTTAAGTGGGTTGGGAATTTCTTATAAATTAATATTTCTTATGATTCCAAAGGTGCCTCTCTTATCCCTTATAAAAGGGCTCCTCCTCCCTGTCCACCTCACACCATTTTGAGCCTTAAATATCGACCAAAACCTACCAATATCTATTCTCCACTTAACTAGAAACATATTAGAGGTCATTTTCTTCTTCAAATGCCAAATGTAGTGCCCTGAGAGGAGGTTTAGAAGAGGCGCGTCGAAGAAACGATAATATCCTTTACTAATTATTATAAATTTGTTTCTTCTTCTACTTCCTCTTGTTTTGTTGTTTCATAATAAAGTAATAAAATCATCATAAATAAAATAATTATATGTTATTATTAATATTAAAAAACCCTATTTCACCTTTTACCCATCATACGAAAAACAAAATCACAGCGCTTGCGTACGTATGGAATACCGTTTCCACGCGTGCTGTAATCTGTTTTCCACCACCACCTTACTTTGATGGGTATAATAGTGTAAATAACATCTATATATGATTATAATAACATGATAATAATCCTTATATATTCTATAATCTTTTTGAAAACCATTCAATAATTATGGTAATGATATCATCACTCGTGCGTACGTACGGATTACCGTCTCCATGACACGATGAGATTCATTCTCCATTTAACCATTCAAGAATTATTATTATTTGTATATATAATAAATAGTCATGAAATGTATGAAGTAATAATGCTACTAGATATATATATATCATCTACTTACTTCCATTCAATTCAATAAGGAAATTAAAACAGCATTCATGCGTACGTACGGTCTACCGTCTCCATGAACAGTGTATTTCATTTCATATATATACTAAATATATATGTTATATAAATAATATTTTACATTCCGGAAGTATGTCTATAATTATATATGTAATAATAATATCAATAACAACAAGTCCAAACACGTAAGATAAATTAAACGATTTAACCCATAATGCGGCTTTAACATGGAATTAACAAATGAACGGGTAATATTAAGTCATAAGTGAATAATATATGATATTATAAATATTATTACATTTCTATTACAAGTTTATAATATGTTTAAACCTACTATAAAGGTGTCTAAGACACATACAGAAGAAATTGGACATAAGGTAAGGGAAAAATTTTCAATATCATTTTTATCTGGGATTGCTTATACATAAGTATTTAGTGAGGTTATATTTTTCATCCATATCCATAAAAATGTATTCATAAAGTTTTTAATATTATTCCATGTATTTTTAAAGAAAATTTTACCCCCTTTTTACTTTTACTTTGTGTTATGGAAGGAATCATTCTTTTGTTTACCATACGAGGTAATTTTTGACTTCTTCAGTAAAGGTATGATGATAATGTTTTTTTAACTTATACGGCATGAACAAATTTTTATGGTTTCATATCACATTTTAATCCTGAAGCATAATGTACAAGATTTCAAGATTATTTTCAATAAAATCCTTTTATTTTAAAATTTTGTGGCATTTTGTGAAAAGAAAATGATTTTGAAGAAGAAAGGATATTTTCCTCAAGAATTCATTTCAAGTGTTTATTCAAAAATATTTTCCCTCTAAGATTACATTATTTAATATGGTTATTATTCATGATTAATGTTACTATTATTTTTATTTTTTGGTTTTTTTATTGACTAAATTATATCCATTGTTTTATATGGATTATGTTATAATGGTATGATTTTTATGAAACCCATTTTATTCTTTGCGTTATGATGAATGATTTATGATTGGTTTGTTACACACGTAAGAATGTTTTCAATATGAGATGGGTGGGACCTATATCTCCCACCAATTCATTGGGTAATGATTTATATCTCATTAGATAGATACAGATGGAATGGAAAGTGAATTTGGTTCGATAATAAAGTACTAGAACTGCAAGTAAACATGGTTCAGTAATGGACTTTGTCCACTTTGATGGCCGTGGCAGCAATGTCTAGGCTACTATAGAAATCATATCATGTGCTTAATGGTTTTCCACAATTACATGTTTTATTCCCACGGTATTTTATCATGGATAATGTTCCATTGTGATCTATTCCTTATAAATTAAAATGATTTATGTCATTACTTATGATTTTTATGTTTTATGTTCATGTTCTTACGTTCAACTGTTTAGGGATTGTTTTATGTTCTCTATGTTTACCCTTACTGGGCATTTTAGCTCACCCTTTTTATGTTTTTTTCTGGAGGATATAAATTAATGTTTTAGGTAAGAAAAAAATGGGAATTTCTTTATGGGAGATGTTGAAGATCTTTCCCCATGATAAGAATATTTTCTTCCAAGATTCCAAAGACACTAAACTAATATGGTCTTTGGGCGTCTGTTTTTTTATGTATTAAGTATTCCGAAAAATTAATGTAATGTTTATGTATGCCAAGATTTGGGTCTCTATAAATCCTTTATATGTAAATGTGTTTATAATTATTTTTTTGTAATAATATATGTGTTTGAAAATATATATATATACCTACATGATCAAGATTATTGATTAGAAGATAAGATATATGGATAGAATTGATCATCATGTAGTGGAACCTGAGGTTCTTTTAGTTCTGGGTAGGGGAATAGGAGTGATGTTTTAGGATAAATTTCCTTAATTTTTTTAGGTTATGGAATGATACCTAGGAAGGGTTATATAGAAAATGTATAACTTGACAAAAGTGGTCCAATTACAACACCCTTCATGTTTCTCCAGAGTTGGTGGACCTAGGGTATCCGAGTTTTGGATTGAGTATATACAACTAATCCTTGGCCATTTGGATAATCTTGGTTAGAATATATTAAATATAGAAAATTATATTATATGTTGTTAATAGAAACATTTGTGAGACACAGATATCATAGTTTCCATATAGATAAAAATGATTTTTAATTGTTGACATGACATATATTCTACATTAAAGAAGGATCTATTAGATGATAAATTTATAATAAACTAGTTCTCATCAATTAAATGATATATTGTTAGTATATAACACCGTCTGGTATGACTAATTAATATCTATATATGTGACTTTGTATATGAACATGATATGGTTCTTAGCGGTAAAGATTTTATCACAATATATTGTGATAATAGTATACTGTTGGTCCTAACTTTTTATTAAGGGATAAATAAAAAATGAATTATATACATAAAAGGTTTAAATTCATTATGGATTTTTTCACAATGGTGTGAGGTAAAAATAAGATTATAATCCATGATAAAGAACCCAGTGGACCCATTTACTACGACCTTGTCTCATAATGAGAATCAATATCATGATAGATCTAGTATAATAAATGTGAATATCAATTTTTTCTAGTGAAATTCGGAGTCTATTAGAGTTGGTTACCAAGAACAAACCAAATTTTCAATTTTATTTACCTATATATTCACGAACCTAAATATTAATAATTTTCTTTTCACGTGATGATGGTTTTTATATGTAAAAATAATATGATAATGTCATTATATTATTTTTCACATAAAATGTTTATTGAATATCCCTTTTATAATGTGAAACATGAAATACTATATGAATATTCCAAAAATATATTTCTAAGGGTCTATATATAATCGGTTTAAAAGAAACCAATGATTTTTTTATTCTTCAACATTAGATGATTATAAAATAATTCCACTTTGTCTCATAAATTTTTTTACATGGTAATCTCGATGGGATTAGGTTTTGAAGAAAAAAAATCCAATAGAAATTCAATGTGGAATATGTGTCATTTAAATCCATATCATTGAATGTGTTTATTAGTTAACATATGTGACACTAATATTTATTTATATATTGAATCATATACTTTTATCTGTTGGTGAAAAAAGTGATGACATAAATTCATAGATAAGTATGATATGTAGGGTGGATCACAAGTGATAATATGTTAATTAGATATCTAAATAATTTATTTTCTCTTATATATTTAATTAAGGAAAATATCTTAGGACGGTTTATTGAAATGGAACTATCTGATTAAACACATGTTCATGGTGGCATATCAATGAGTTTATTTTAGGGAGTCACTGAATGATAAATCAATCATATAGGTTGAAAAGAAAATATGAAACATAAATTTGGAGGTATCAATTCCATCCCACCCAAAATCCAAATACAACGAAGAGGGTAGGTGAATTAATTTGTTATATTATTACCATTTCTCATAGGATTCCTTTATTATTTTAGAGATAAAAATACAAAACTATTGATCTTTAATCAAATAATGACATGAAAATATTTAAATTAAGGAAGAAAAATAGATTTTACATGGTTTACAGAAATTCCCAAGTCCATGGATTATTAATTTATAGCATGTTAATGTATCATAGACTGAAAAAATATATTTTATATGTTTTAAAAAATTTAAAAAGGTGAAGTTACAATATTGGGGGAATTACTCTTTTGTATCTATTTGTGAACTACTTTCATATATAGAATATAAAAAATATTTTATATGATGATCAAACACTATGATTCATAAATTAATGTATAACACTGAACATACAAATGGATTTATTAAGGTGATTTTATTCCATATTCTCGGCCTAATCTAAATTGGATTTATTCTTAACAAGATATTTTCTAGATTTTCAAAATTCAATGAATCCCTCCATTTCTTATGTCTTTTATATATTTTTCATCGTTTTTAAATTGGATAACTTCTCCATAAAATTTTTGAATAATATTTTTAATTACCTGATATATATATATTTTTATCATTATATCCCCCTTTAATAGTGCTTAATAAAATATCGCTTGAAATGTCAAAAATTGACCAAATTTATTGAATTTATTGTAAGTCTATCAGTCACAAAAATCCCCCATTGATAATGTTTTTGGACTCATTAAACATTTTGAGGTGATGATGCAGTTTCATTCTTCATTACATGATCTATGTTTTCCTACAAAATCCACTTTATAAATATATATATATATATATGTAAAACCAATAATAAAATTACTATGTTAAAAATTACATGATTTTCATAACAAGAAACACCATCAAATCGTTCATGCAGTGAAAAAAATCCATGACACGTGTAAAAAATCGTTACAAGAACCAAAATAACCAATTAATAATTTCCTGAAAATATATATCATTTATATCATGTGAATATATATTCCAGAACCAATGAATTATTATTTCCACAATCATAACATGATGTCTACATCGTGACATAAAATTTGAAACTATAATTTTGATAGTGTAAGATATCATTCAAAATTATTAAATGACACATCTTATATATGATGTTATATTGGAAATTTCATTTTATCACTTGTGTCATAGCATAGAAATCACTCTCATGTAAAGATTGATTCTTATGTTTGTACCTAATGACATTTATTATTTTTTAAAAACTAATATTCTTGATTAATTATTTACTCTTTCAATATATGATTTTCATTTTTAATGAGTAAAATTTCAGTAACATTATAATTCATGAACTTGTGGATGTACCTGCCCATTTTCTCTAATTTATAAAAACTATTATAATATTGGATAAATGATTAATGAAATTCAAACAATCATGTATGAAAATGATTTTAAGTTTTCCATCATTAACTTCAGTCATGATGTGATTCTTCTAATCATTTCACAGTCATACCATTTTCCAATCTTGAAAGTTTTTAATAATTAATATTCAAATAATTAATATATATATACAAAATTTCAATGTAATTATATAATATTCACACGATCATTTAATCATATATAAATTTAAATTAAATTTAAAATAAAAACTTAATGGTTGATACATTCTCCCCATTGTATTTTGTTTTCATTTATCATTTATAAATGTTGAATAATTCCATCAAATATCCCCTATATAAAACAAGATCTTTGTACTTCTCTATATATTATTCTTCGATCCCTTATAATATCATCAAGATATATCCCCCTTGATAAATAAAATTCAACATCTTCTCTTATATAAAATATCATTAGGATGTCTATTGTAATGTTTACTAAGAAATGATTAAAAAAATTATTGTAGCCTACATGGTTCAATTCCTATTTTAAGAAATACTATAACATACAAACTTAAACATTGTTATACATGAATCCAGATCTAATTTATAACAACCACTAACTTGAAATTGATTGTATTTCCACCTATATTATAGAATAAATTCAATATAAATTATTATATGAAAAAAATTACAAATAATTATTCAAATATAATGGATATATGGGAGATTCCAAAAGTACTCAAGAAGAGGTATGTGGTAGAATATCAATATTTATCCAATGTTTATAAAATACTAATGTAACTAATAATTTTTTAAATATTTCTCATACCTTTTAATTTATTCCCTTATGTTCCATCTTGGAAAAACCACATTCTACCTTATCATAAAATAAATTTTAGCTTTTTTCATTTTGATTTTTTCATGAATGTTATATGATATTTATGGATTTCATTATTCCAAATTGGTTGTCATGATTAACCATCATGGGTAACTTCATATATTCTCTATGATAATTTAATTTTTATTATATCAATTCATGTTGTGTAAATGTCTTTAAGTAAAAATAATATATTTCTTCTATAGTACTAATAAAGGTGACTTCTTTCTTCTTACTGAGTCATTTAAAATACATTATCTTAATGAAAATGGATACTCATCATGTCCATTTAGATGAAAAATATCTCCTTCAAATTCATTTAATTGTTGTAGTATAGAAATATTTCATTCCATGTAAAACACACCATTATTGAGGGTGCTTAAAATATCATAAATTTTCTATTTTAATGTAAATAGTGTACCTTAAAAGTGTAAAAATAGTTAACTGGAATTCAATCATGTTACAGTAAATATACATGTTATTGTTGTTGTATGATTCAAAAATATACTTTTAATACTCGTGTAATATGTAAGAATAACTAATTTTCCTTCAACCTGATTTATAACAAAGGTTCCAACAATTATTATTTCTAATTCTAGTTTCTTATAATGCTTGTAAAAATTCTTCAGTGCTTCTTTGAAATATTTTTGTACTGAAAATAATGTAAAACTACATTTTTAGTATACTTTCAACTAAATTAAAAATGGGTTCTTCATGATCATAGACATTTCCAAATCAATTCTCATCGATTGTATATAATCCTTCCTAAAAATATTCTTTCCCCTCTAAATTTAATTTCATCTACATTTATGATTACCATAATGTACACATTTTGGTATATATTTTACAAATACTTTTAAATAATCCCCATATTATATATTCCATCTCCATTAAGAAAGTATAATTCCAATAATAGTATTATTAAGGGGTTTGATTCAACACATACATGGACATATATAGTATTTTGACATTTATTCATCATCACAAATTTTAAAACCCAAAAAAATGTACATGAGGTTCTGGAGAATCCAATTAAAACATAATTTGGTGGAATTTATTTAAATAAATTACTATTTTTATAGTATAATCACATTTTGATATAAATTATTATGTCTTTTATTTTATATGGCTCAATTATTTCCAACATGTAAACTCTTTCCATTTTATTATATAACATAAATATCTATGTTTTTATGTTTTTAGACAAATATTTTGATTTCATTATATATTTTTTCAAAATACACATATAACTATGATATATTGATTCATTATTTTATACATGAACTTGTAATTATGAATTTTTAGGATTTTTTCACCATATTCCTTCTTCACAATGACCCTAGATTCGTCATTTGTTTCTTCTTTAAGAGTGGTTGGTCCCATTTATTGATGATTTTTCTATAGTTTTTATTCTATGATTATTTATTGGTGTTTCATTATCATTGATATTGGTTGACTAATTTACCGACACTTATATTCTCATATATGGGGTAAATAGTTGACTCATTTCAAAAACATATTCACCATATAATTGATCCCTTGAATCCTCCTCACAAATTTGTATAGGAGCACTACGATGAATCTTACCTATTTTTTCTTTTCAATCATTGACCTTACTAAAATTTGTAATAGATAACATAAATATATATATATATATATTTATTGAATACTTTTTTAGTCACATTAATTTGTGTTCTATTAAAATATTTGTGTTAGACACATATTGGACTTACAAATTAATGACTAAAAAAATACACCTCCATTTATTGCATCTATATATTTTACATGGGTCACATCCCTATTCTAAATATTTAAACTAGTCCAAAACACTCTAAATGTGAAATAAATGTATTTTTAATGTATTTATATGTGTTGAAAATAAATAAGACATCTAATTTTGAAATTATATGAATAAAATTTTCTTAAAATATCATAGTAAAAATAATACATGAACATCTCTCTAAACATAGAAATATTTCTCTAATTAAGGATATATGAATTTTAAACATGAAAAAATATTTATAATTATAATAGGAAAACAAATTAAAACATGATAACTCAAAAATTTCAACCTTAATATGCAATATTATCTTAGAGAATAAGTACACCATAAATGATGGTGTTATTAATATAGCGAAAGGAAAAAATAATATCCATCTTATAATGTGAAGTGAAACTGAAATATGGAGAGATCGATATATTAAAATTTCCTTAATGTAATGTATTAATAGGATAAATGTTATCACATTTGATAAATAGATGTAGTACAATTTTTGGATGAATATTATTGGAAAAAAATATATGTTATGAAATTTTTGATAAAAGTGACTTTATGTATTTTTAAAAAATTAATATTAAATAATAAACTAATATTAATGAAATTATTTTAAACATAAAATAATGACCAATAAAAAATCCTTATAAAAATATTAATTTTAAAATGAAAACAATGAGTAATAAAATAAATATAATTTTGGAATAAAAATGAATAAACTAGAATAATATAAGTACATTTAAGTAATATTATTTCTATATATTTTTAATACTGGTTTTTTATAATTAATATATATTTATTTTAATGATTATTTAAACCAATGGAAATACACAAGGGCTGATACCTTCTACTATATTTGTGGGGAGCATGCTCCACACATTGGGATGTACTAACCTAAAAAGCTTGGATGGAGGCTATAAAGATCAAGAAACTCCATTGGGTATGCATAATGGTTGAATAACATTTTCATGGTTTAGGGTGTGCCTATAAGCATAAAATGGTACAAACATGTCATTCCAACCCATGTATGAGATATTATGGTGTTACAGGTTTTCAAATGAACTACAATATTGAGAGTTAGGGGGAATGGGTTGAGTTAATATGTGAACCCAGAACTAGAAAACAATTGATGTCGGATCACAAAATGTGGATTAATATTCTTCTACATAAAAAAATAAATTTCTAATATGGTTGTAAAAGGGAAAAAATATAAAATATCTGATCATCACATGGTTCATCGTCATCCTCACACATCAACAATTATTTTATCACCTTCCTCCACACGTTAACCTGAGGCCCCAAAGTTTCATTCTTCACCATCTAAAACTATCGATGTCGGCTTCATTTTATTTCTATTCTACACCAAATCAAGTAATTGTTTGAATGTATGACCCACAACCAATATACCATTAATAATTATATATCTACGTTCATTATACCATGGAGAGACTTTTTTCTTAAGGAATCTTAATGAGGCAGAGTAAATGATTCCAATGGAGATAAAAAAAACATCACATGATTTTTTAAAACATTAATAGTTTTATATGTAGAATCACAGTTTTAATTTCCATATTTTATAATAGCCATGAAAATTATAGATATATATATATATATATATAACCATTATATAATTTAATTTATGTTTCATTTTACCAATTTTCTCTTCATGATCAATCACCATGAAGCCATGAGATTGTTTAATATTTGTATTCTTGTTTTTTTGCAAGGTTTTTCCCCATTAACTTCATTAATTTTCTATAATCCGCATCTGAATGAAATTACATTTCCCAAAAATATACATATACATATATATTGACATTACCTTTTTCTCATTGGAAAACCCCAATCCATGATCTCTCTTCCTCCCATGATCTTTACTACCATTTACAATCCTTAATAGTGGTGAACGTTCATTCCCAATCTAGTAATAGTTTTTTAGTTTCAGATAAGGGTGTTATTTTTGATGAATTCTATTTTTCAAAAAATATTTATTTTATGAAAGTACTTTTTAGGTAAGGATAATATTTTACATATAGAAAAGTAATTATAATTAATTTTTAAAAATTTACAATTTTTTGAGGGGTTTATATTCTGATCAACTCTAATATTTTAAAAAATATCCTATATTTGAGAATATTATTATTTTATGTAATGTGATTTATAATTATTATCAACATCATTATTTTTTAAACTCCCTTGTGAGGGAATTATTTTTTCAAAAATATATTAATTTTTATACTTAAAAAGAAATATTTTATGTAAAGTATTTATATTATCAAAATTTCCATTTTTAAAGGAATGATATTATGAAATTTATAACTATTATATATAAATGATTTATATTTTCAAATCCCATTTACCAGTGGGATTTCTGTTTCAAATTCAATTTTTTATGAGAAAATTTTATTATAAAAATCTTATAATATATGTTAATTTTATAACACTTATTCATATATTGATATTATATATATATATATATATTCATGAATGATTTTCCAAAACTATTATTTCATATATGATATTTATATTTTCAAAAAAATTATTTTATATAATGAAAGATCATTATCTTAGTACCATTTATATTTAAATTAAGTAAGACCTTTTAAAAAAGAAATTTATTTGTCTTAATTCATGGGAGAATTTGATTTGTTAAATTTTATCATTTTATGTTCTTTATTTTGATAAAAAATATTTACAAAAACAAATTTAATTTATAGATATCATGTTATGAAATAAATTTTATTTTTAACATATATATACTAATTGTTGTTGTATATATGGACAAAGCCTATTATTAATATTGAAATCCATAAATTTTAAGAAAACCATCAACATCTTTTTATACCCTCTTTATATGTAATATTATAATTATTATTTATGAAATATGTATTTTCCTAACATTTAAGGTATTTTCCAAAAAAATCTTTTATTGAAGATTATGTGATATAAAATAATTATCTTAATAAAATAATTTTTTTAGTTTTCAAAATCATTTCTTAGATGAAGTAAATTGTGAAATTGAATCATAATAAAAAAAATTCTTATAATAGAACATACAACATGCGTATCAAATTAGATGATGGGGAATTGGGGGAGAACACCTAAGCTAGAGGGGATCTTATCCCAAATTATATACATTCAGAGTCCCCATTGACTTCATATTATTTCCTGAGAATCATTATATTACATATGAAAATTATTATTTTTAGTGAAAATATTTTTAACAATTTCCAGGGAGAAGTCCAATTATATTTTAAATAATATTTCATTTGTATACTAAATGGTGTTTTTAAGTAATATGTATTTTCAATGTTTTTTAAAACTATTTCCTCACATATTCTTCATGAAAACAATAGTTATTTATTTTTAAAAAATTATAAATTAAATAGAATGTTTTTAAATTGGAATAAAATGAGTTATATCAAAAATAAATGTTTATATTAAAAATTTATAAAGGGATTTTATCAATTTGATAAGTATTTTCAATTATTTGGAAAATTATTTTTTATTGATATATATATTTTAAAACCATGAATTTTAATATTTTGAAAATTAATTATCAAAGTATGTATATTTACTAAAAATAATTTTCTTAATCGTGTTTGTACAATATTTATAAAAATATTCTAACAAGTTTTAAAACCCCATATTGGGAAATTTTATGCTCATCCTTTCTTTTAAAATGATTTTCAAATGCTCATTATAAGATCCAACAGAGTTTTCTTTTGTTAAGGATATTTTTTGAGTGAACTCAAATAAATGTTTAGAGATAATGTATTTTTAATATATTATATATTGTAATTTCTTTTCCTTTTTCTCAAAAACCTAGATTGGAAAAGACCCTCAAATGTCAAAAGGACTATATATTTTCATCACTTTTAATAAAAAAATATAAACCATGTTTTAGCATCAGATCTGGGAGTATAGGTGTCGGGATCATATAGCTATTATTAGAGGAAGATTTTAAATATATTTTTAGATAAAGATGATTGGGATAAAATATTATATGTATTATAATATTTATTATTAGTAAAAAACTATTTTTTTGACATTAATAAATTTTGAAAATCAATGATAAATGGATTGGAGAAGATCACATTCAATTATTAAATTAATTCCTTATGAAATTCATTAAATTATAATTTTAAATTCATTCTATTTTAATGGATAAACATTTCATAGCATAAAACTCACCAGAAATACATTTTATGAAGTATTGAACATCTTTTCAAAACCACAATACCATCATGAATCATGTCTTTCATTAAATTAGTTCCATAATTCCCATATTTATCACTTCTTTCAAAATGGGTGTATAACAACAAAATTTTAAAATATTTTACCTTATCATGAGATGTTGAGAAACATTATTATTTCAAAACTTATACAGAGAAAGTAGATAACTGTGAAACCATCCTATATTTAATGAAAAAATACAATAGTTTTAGTCATACTCATCGAATTTTGGAAGGACACATGAATAATTGTTTCAAAATAGAGTAATTTAGAGTTTATTAATAATAACTATGTTCCATCATAAGTTTTCCATTATTATGTCAATAAAAATAAGTCTCCAAAAAATATATATTTTTGACCATTATTACAACCAAACATTATGACATTACCCTAGAAATAAGTATTACGGGATTTTGAAGAGCTCCAAAGCATTTTGGTTATTCCTGGACCATCTACCATTACTAGCAAATCAAAAATTAAAATAGGTTTATATTTTTAATAATGGAATGACATAATAAAAATATCATAATTTTATCCTTTCATATATTCTCATTTATTATTTGAATATTAAATCATTATAAAAATAATAAGGAAGGGTGAAAATCATTGTAATGGTAAAATTCATCTTAAGGGGGAAGAATTTGACATCCAATATTTTAAATGTATAGAAAATAAATAAGTCTTTATAATTTAGAAAATGATGAAAATATTTTTCATTAAATAATACACTAAATATGAGAATAGAAAAACTGGAAATATTATTATAATAAAATATCTTAAAATTTGAAACATGCAATAATAATCATAAATATAAGTAGAAAACATATAAATAATGTAATAAAAGAAAAACTATAACATAAATCTCTCGGATCATCTACGAGTTGAAATATTCCAATGAATATTATGGTAAGAATACAAATACATGAAAATAGAAGTATTATCCTTAAGAGTGAAGAAATAATAATGTATATATAGTTAGAATTATTAACATTAAGATTAAGTTGGGGTATTTAAATTATTATTTCTTTCATCGTTTATAAATATCCATTATACCATTTTACAGATAAATATAAAATAAAATGGAAATAAATATCCATTATGATATTTTTAATAAAATTGAATTTGATTATTTTTTAATATTAATATAGAAATAATAATTTTTTTAATAAAACATGTAAGGACCTAGAAATTCCATGTAAATATTTTTTCTCAAATTCATGGTATTCTTTTGAGTTTGTGAAAGCATACGACACTTGATTCTAAGGCCCACTCTGCCCGGAATCAATTTCAGATGTTTTGTTTGGGTACGTTCACTAAACGTTTGAGAAATATTTTATAAATTTTGTACTGGTGCTCGGAATTGAAATTTTAGGGCACCGTTGAACTCACAGTGCTAATATTTACTTATGAAGACTTTCACCTTGACGATAGTTGGTCGGGAATGGAAGTTAGTTTTTGGGGTTTTTAAATAAATTAAATAAAAATAAGGTGATAATTTTTTTTTTATTTTTTTGTGGTTAAAACCTCCAAGAGAAGGTTAGAGGTAGGGGCCACCACACCATAACCTCTCATGAGAGGTTATGGTGGTGGGGCCCACCCGCACATAATCTCCCTTGGGAGGATATCCTTCGTGGGGCCCACACTGGCTTTAACCCACCATTAACCCTTCATTTATGTGGGATGAAACTCTCTACCGACCCCACTAATTAATTTTTTTCCAACCCTCCCATTTAATTAAATGAATCTATTCACTTAATTAATTTAAAACCCTTTTGATTTCTTTTGAGTTCATTAGCCAATACATTAAATAATGGGTTCATAGGACCCTTTATTTTTGGTTGGCAATAATTTTAGTGGAGCTTGAGAGAGGGGTTAGAAGAATTTGTAGAACCCTTGGAGAAATATATCTCAACGAAGAATGAAAATAACTACTCTTCATCATCCACCGAATAACGAAGAACTCTTTCATAGATTTTCAATGAGCCAAAAGAGGAGATGACCGCGAAGAACACTGTTGACAGTTCTTCCTCGTTCACCTTCCCCTGACTCTTCTCGATGTTAACGAATCAACATCTTCCATTCCTCAGTTTCCACCATCAATGATCGACAATCAATGTAGGGGTTGTTCTATGTATCAGTTTTACCCTCCGTTCATCTTCATTAAAATTATGTATTATGAACATCTAATTGATAACACCATAACGAGGAGGGCTCAGACACCACGAAAATGGACCAACCCTCCCACTTTGTTCAATCTCACTTATTGACGATGGAAGTGGTGCAATGATGCCCCTGGAAGAGAGGACCACAGTGGAGCAACGATGGCCGGTGACGGGCTACCCGCGAAGGAAACCGGTAGCGCAAAGGCCGCCAGCTCGACAAAGGGGAGCATCACTGTCGCGCCGCGTGGAGAAGTGGTCTGAAGCCAGTGTGGGCTGCAGCAGAGAAAGGTGACCGGCCAGGCCGTTGGAGGGGCGGGGTGCCGTCGCGCAGCGCGGGTGGAAGGATTACGGCCCGAAGGGCCACGGTGGCCGGATGGACCAGTGCGGCATGATGGGCCTCCATGGAGCAAGGGATCTGCAACCAGGGTGGGCCGCGGTGGAGGAGCAGGGGCACGACACCATGACACCGAACTGGTGGTGGGGAACCGGCTGGCCGCTCGACCAGATTGACAAGGTGGGACCCCTCAGGTCCTATGGGTTACCGAACTGCCAGCTAACGCCGGTTTTGATCGGAAGGTAGGGTGCAGAACCCCCCCGCCCCATGCCATGGCATGGCCAGAATTGCCACATGAGCCACGCAGGCCGCTGGCCATCTAGGCCATGCGGGATGCCAGCCCTCCAGGCCACTCGGGCCGCCATCCCATCGGGCCGCACTCGGTCCGGGTCGCTCCCTCGGGTCGGGCCGCCCCCTCGGGTTGGGGCGCGCACTGAGGCCGGGCCGCCCCTTTAGCTTGGTCTGACCGGGTCTGACCATGGTCCGGACCCGAGTCGGGTCGGCTTAGTCCTACTGGGTCAGACCGGACTCGGACCCGCTTGGACCTATTTTAACCTTTTTGCTCTTGTATTGGGCTATGGGTGACCGATCGACAAACCGTCTACAAAGATGGAAAGAGTGGAGCGATAAAATTCTTTTGTCAGACCCCACATAATGTTTGGACATAGTTGGGATACGGTAGGGTTGGTTTGAACCTAAAATCCAACAGGGCCCCTCGGACGAAAATGCCAATAACTCACAGACCGGGCGTCCAATTGATGAACCGTCTATTGCATTGAGACCCCTATGATGATACCGACCTTTGAGATACTTATAATTTGGAATTCATTCAATTGGATTATCAAACAGTAGATCATCGATCGGATCCTCCCGAAAATGAGCAAGCAGAGTACGAAGACCTAGTAGCTGGCTGAGACCTGATGACTATTGGACTTTTGACTCGGAGTGTTTCGACTAGACCAGTGGAAAACGCCTCTGTGTGACACGGAAGACCCATAGTGGGGAGCACCTCTTTGTGATGCGGCAGACCCATAGTACTCGAAAGGAGGTGTACCTTAGCAGGCTATGAGGGGGAGTGCCTATGTGTGATACGGAAGTCCCACAGTGGGGAGCAACTCTATGTGATGCAGCTGACCCATGGTACTCGATATGAGGATTACTACAGTAGTTCAAGATAGTGGGATGCACCTCTGTGTGACGTGGCAGGGCCATAGTACACTATATAGGAGGAGTACACCATCAGCTTAGGTTTCGACAGTTTGACTAGGAGTGTTACATGTTACCACCCCTGTAATAAAATTTTGGTTTTGAGTTGAGTCAATGACTTTTGTGATTTCCTCACGATTGATATGGATTACATGATAACTTAGGTATATGTATGGGAATATACGTAAGTGAGGTTATATGTTTATTTCATACTTTGTGGTTTATCCTTGTTGGATTTAGTGAGACCTTGAGGGTCTCGGGTCCCTACTGAGTATCATTATACTCACCCATACACAGGCTATGCTTGTACTTCATTGTGTTGGTTGTAGAAGATGGACATCGCTGACTGAGGCAGATATTAGCAAGACTGGACAGTACCCAGAGGTGGACCACTCGGCGTCACGGTACACGGAGCGGACAAACAGACATGGTGTGCTGAGGAGGCCATATGTACCTACCCTTCAGGTAGGAACCCTAGAGGACAACCCAATAGCTGCTTTACTTTTCTTTTATTTTACTTGTACTTTCCTATTGGGCTTGTATTTCCAACCCCCTTTATATTCAATAATCATTTTTTATACAGTCTTACTTAGTGTTTTACTTTCAGTTGCATAATATATTGGTTGTGTTCAGTTTATAAAGGCAATGACTTCCCAGTTTATGGATTTACCCCTTTTGTGCTAGTTTCTAGTCCTTGGCCTATGGAAGGCGGGCTTGGGGTGGTCACGATAGGGGCCCCATGGGACGAGTTGTGACAAATTGGTATTAGAGGAGTCGGTTCTACTACAGAAATCAGGACTCTGATCATTCTTTTCAGTGAAACAATTGTGTTAAGGGTACTAAGTGTGGCTTTCAGTTAAGGTAGTCCATTATTGGTTTGGGAAGCCGAAGTATCCATACACCCAGACCCTGACTAATTATTTCTGTCTTAATGCACGAAAACAATGATTGAGTGCGCCTGTGTTTTCTAAAGTTTTATTTAAGTTATCTTAACCAGGTCAGCTCACCAGGTATAATATTTTTACCGTGCCACATCTTTTTCTTTTAAGAAACATCCTCGCAGGGCCCCAAGAGTCGTATGCACTAACAGCCCACCGACCAACGAGGCGTCGGTGTAGGGCCCTTTACCAGTGGAGGCACCAGTGATACCACTTCTCATTGTTCCACTGATTCCACCATCCCCAGCATTAGATGATGCATGCTTCTTGATCACATTTCATGAGCTTTAGTGCTAGAGGCCACCCGGGTTTCAGGAGAGACGGACCTACTGGTTCTTGAGGATTGGCTAGAGGTTGTGGTGCGAGTCTTCATGTAGGTAGGGACACCAACAGACCTTATGGTGATCCTTACTGTGAGTCTCTTTCAGGAAGTAGCAGGAAGATTGTATAGCCTGATGCTCTAGGTTCATGACGAGGAAACACTAATCTGGACATACTTCGAGAGCCTATTCTAGGAGGAGTTTGTTCCAGAGACTCTACGAGCAGTGCAGATACAATAGCTACTACATCTACAACAGGGTATCATGATGGTAGCTCAGTACTCAGTGAGGTTCACTAACCTCTCGCCCTACACTATAGATATGGTACGTGAACCATTCTTTAGGGATTGGACCTTTGAGCAGGGGATCAGGCAAGAGATCAGGGCATCGATGATCTCACTCAGCATCCTGACGTAAGCGGGGGTGTTAGAGGGAGCCCTCTATGTGGGGAGTTTCCTTTCTGAGCAGTCTCTGGTAGTGAGACCCACTACTAGTCGACATGTAGTGGAGTATTATACAGCTGGCATTAGACAGATGAAGCAATGGTCCAAGGGGACCAGACCCATGGGTGGAAGACCGCAGGACTCAGGATCTGTTGTGCGGGGAACCTGGGGCAGTGAAATATTTTCCAGGAGTAGGCAGTGTTACGCATGCAGTGGGTAGGGTCACATGGCTTGTGACTCTCCGACCAGTCATTCAGATAATAGACATATAGTTGAGGGACCTCCCAGGTAGAGGTAGAGGTTCAATTAAGGTGGTATGTAGGGAGCCATCATATGTGGTAGAAGAGATGGTCTTGCAGATGGCAGTGGGAGACATTACTAGGTGCTACCACCACCACCACCAGGAGGAACACCCTGACCACAGGGAGCTGGAGGATAGGGGAGAGCTCATCTTCAGGCAGCTGAGGCATATGACCATGGAACTCCAGAGATGATTTGAGGTACTATCTGTGTCTACCCCACCATAGCTGCAATTCTTATAGACACAGGTGTTATTCACTCGTTCATTTCTACTTCCCTGATTCAGATATCGGAGAATCCAACAGTGTCGTTGGCTCGATCATTACGGCTCAAGAAACCTACCAGAGAAAACTCAATGATTAAGCACTGGTTCCGGAAGTGGGATCTTACTCTAGGAGGCAAGAGATTCTGCTGGGATCTCGTCATAGCGGCATCTAGGCCCTATGACTTCATCTTGGGTATAGACTAGATATCTAAAGTTCATGCTCAGATCGACTATATTAGGAAAAATGTTCGGTGTGTCGTCACTGATGGACCCGGGTTCACCTTCACTGGTGGGAAGGGAACATTTTTATAATAGGACGAACTTACTCAGAGGAGGTTGTAGCCGATCACTAACTAGTTGGCTTGCCTTGCCCTCAGAGCAGTTGATGTGGAGAGTCTGACTTATCCTGTAGTGGTGGACTAGTACGCGGATGTTGTCCCTGATGATGTCCCAGGGCTACTTGCTCTCAGAGAGATGTATTTCTACATTGACCTATACCCCGAGACAATGCCTATATCTACTCCAGCATATCGGATGGCTCCTGCTGAGCTTCGCCAGCAATGGGTGAAACTAGAGGACTTGCAGGGGAAGGGATTAATCTGGCACAATGTTTCTCCAAGGGAAGCCCCAATTTTGTTTTCCAAGAAGGTGGATGGGAGCTTGAGGCTTTGTGTTGAATACCATCGCTTGAACCAAGTGATTGTGAAGAACAAGTACCCCATCCCGAGGATTGAGAACCTCTTTGATCAGCTCAAGGGAGCATGGGGGTTCTTGAAGATAGACCTCAGATTAGGCTATCACTAGCATAATGTTCAAAACAAGGATGTGTAGAAGATGGACTTCATGTGTCTATACGGCCAATACATGTTCTTAGTTATGCCCTACGGTGTATCCAACGCTCCAACAGTGTTCATGTGTCTCATGAACAAGATTTTCCAGCCATACCTTGATTGGTTTGTCGTGGTATTCATCGATGATACAGTGAACTACTCGAATTATGAGGAGGAGCATGCCTACCATTTTTAGGTAGTACTAGACACACTTCGAGAGCACCACCTTTATGGTAAGATCCCGAAGTTCCTATTTTGGTTTCGAGAGGTTCACTTCTTGAGACACATCATCTCAGAGGCTCGAGTTGTAGGAGATCCAGCGATGATTGAGGTGGTACTTTCATGGAATCCACCCAGGAGTGCGACAGATGTATGAAGTTTCTTGGGCATGGGTGCTTACTACTGATGATTCGTTCCATACTTCTCCAGTGTTGCAGCACCACATTCAGCCTTGAAAAAAAAGTGGAAAACCATCGTGTGATTGGAGAGATTCCAGTAGATCTTTCAAGAGCTGAGGCATAGTCCAAAAAGTTCCCCCATTTTGAGGCTTCTAGAGGAGGGCGTAGTGTACGTAGTTTACTATAATGCATCATGGACCAGAATCGGGTGTTTCCTAATGTAGGAGCGAGCTGTGATCGCTTTTGGTTATCGGCATATGATACAACACGAGAAAAACTACGCTACCCATGACATGGAGTTAGTAGCAGTGGGTCTTAGCCTTAAATATGTGGAAGCACTATCTTATGGATGAAAGTTTTACCATGTACTCTGATCAAAAGTGTCTCAAATATTTCTTCTCTTAGAAGGACATGAACCTGAGACAACAACTATGGCTTGAATTCTTCCAGGACTATGACTTTGAGATAGTCTATACTCCTGGGAAGGGGAACATTGTTGCAGATGCACTCTGCAGGAGGACTGGTATTCAACTTCTAGGATAGGTGATAGAGCAGCTGGCTACCTTATAGATATCCATTGGGGATAAGGATAGAGCAGCTTATCTACTGTCAGTTACAGTCATTCCTTCACTACTTCAATGAGTCCGGGAGGCATAGTGTGGGGATGCTGACTGTGAGATATGATGTGATCAGATATCCATAGGGTAGGCACCTCATGGATTTTCTGAAGGTGGGGAGAGAATCATCCTCTTATGAGGATGTACTATGGTACCAGTAGAACTTCAGGAAGATGTTTTGAGGGAGTTCTACACTTCCCCTTTAGCGGTAAATCCAGGGGTGGTGAAGATGTACCAGGACCATCGAGGACAGCATTGGTGCTGGGTATGAAGAAGGTAGTATCGGAATTTTTCTCCCGATGCCTCACCTGATAGAAAGTGAAGGCATAGTACCTAGTACCAGCGGGCTTGGTTCAGCCCTTAGAATTCCCAAAGTTGATGTGGGATGGGATATAAATGGACTTTTTGACAGGTCTTCCACGCACATCCATGAGTGACGATTAGATATGGGTTATCATTGACCGACTCACCAAGTCAGCCAACTTCCTACCGATCAGAGAAGAGGGCTCAGTAGAGAGATTAGAATGCCTTTATGTGCATGAGATTGCGTGTTTTCATGGAGTACATTCTTCTATTGTCTCTCACTGTGACGCATGGTTTACTTTCTGTCTATGGAAGGGGTTGCAGGAGGATTTTGGGACGCAACTACGTCTGAGCACCGCCTTCCATCCTCAGATAGATGGCTAGACCGAGCGAACAATCTAGACCCTTGAGGATATTCTCCACGTGTGTGTCCTAGACGTTGGTCATATCTTGGAGTATCACTTACCTTTGGTGTAGTTTTCCTACAACAATAGATATCACTCCACCATCAGTATGGCACGCATTGTGGCCTTGTACGGTCGACCTTGCAGATCACCAATGTGTTGGACAGACCCAGGGGAGTCAGTACTATTGGCACTAGAGATGGTATGGGCTACCATGAAGAAGGTTCATATCATCCCAGAGTGGATGAAGAAGTACAGAGCAGGCAGAAGTTGTATGATGACAGAAGGAGTCCTCTGGAGTTTGTGGTTGAAGACCTAGTCTTTCTACAGGTCTCACCTAGATGAGGTCTATGGAGATTTGGCTGAGGCGTCAAGTTATCTCCGAGGTTCAGAAAACCATTCCAGGTTTTCATCAGAGTAAGCGAGGTGGATTTCTGCTCAGCTCTTCCTCCATAGGTGCACCAGGTGCACGACATCTTCCACGTATCTCAGCAGAGGAGAAACGTTCATGACCCTTCCCACATCATCAACCATGGAGATCTGGACATCAATGATGGGGCGACATTCACTGAGGATCCAGTATTGATTGAGGATCGACAGGTGTGGGTCCTATGTTGATGGTCAATACCTCTAGTGTGCGTTCGCTGGAGGCAATGGAACCTCCAGGAGAGCACATGGGAGTGGGAGGCTCAGATGCCTGCTCAGTACCCCATTTGTTTCCATAGTTCAAGTTGTAGATTACGGGGACGTAAATCCCTAAGGTGGGACAAATTTAAGGACCTATAAATTCCATGGAAATGTATTTTTCTTAAATTCATGGGATTTTTACAAGTCCACAAAAATTTATGGCACTTGATTCTAAGGCCTGGTGTGCCCGGAATCAATTTCTGAAGTGTTTTTCAGGTACATTTAGTAAACGTACGAGATGGATTTTATAACTTTTGAATCGGTGCACGGAATTGAAATCAGAGGGTATCGTTGAACTCGGAGCGCCGATATTCTCTTTGGAATACTTTTACCTTGACGAAATTTGGTCGGGAATGGAAGTTAGTTTTTGGGGTTTTGAAATAAATTAAATAAAAATAAGGTGATAACTTATTTTTATTTTGTGGTGGTTAAAACCTAAAAGTAGGGGTTATAGGTGGGTTCCACCACACCATAACCTCCCATGAGAGGTTATGGTGGTGGGGCCCACCCACACATAACCTCCCTTGGGAGTATATCTTTGGTGGGGCCCACACTAGCTTTAAAACCACTTTAACACCCCCATTTATGTGGGATGAAAGTCTCTACATACCCCACTAATTAATTGTTTCTGACCCCCTCAATTAATTAATTTAATTTACTCACTTAATTAATTTAAAACCCATTTGATTTCTTTTGAATTTTTTCGCCAACAAATTATATAATTGTTTCACATAACCCATTATTTTTTGTTGGAAATACTTTTGGTGGAGCTTGAGAGAGGGGTTGGAAGAACATTGTGAACCCTTGGCGAAATATCTCTCAATGAAGAACATGAAGAATGCTTCTTTATCATCAACCAACGAATGACGAACTCTTTCATTGATTTTTAACGAGTAATAACTGAAGGAGCTGACCACGAAGAATGCTGACAACACTTCTTCCTCGGTCTCCTACCCCAGATGTGTCCTGAAATTAATGAATCGACGTCCGCCATTCCTCTCCTTCCACCATCAATGAAAAATAAGTGAGGTAGGGGTTTTTCTATGTATGAGTTTTACCCTTCGTTCATCATCTTTCAAATTATGGATTGTGAACGTCTAATTGATATCACCATAATGAGGAGGGCTAAGACAACATGAACACGGCTCGAACCTCCCCCTTTGTTCTATATCTCTTATTGACGATGGTGGTGGTGTAATGGCACCACTGGAAGAGAGGACCACAACAGAGAAATGGAGGCTGGCGACCGGCCAACCGTGAAATAAACTAGTGGCGCAAAGGCCACCGGGTTGATGCAGGGACGTGGCACCGTCGCACCACATGGAGAACAGGGCTTCGGCCAGTGCATTCCATGATGGAGAAAGGTGTCATGTCGGGCCGCCAGAAGGGTCGCAGCCAGAAGGGCCGCGGTAGTCAGACAAAGCAGTGTGGCGTCATCGCGCCGTGTGGAGCAAGGGAGTCGTGGCCAGTGTGGGCCGCAACGGAGAGTTAGGGGTGCAGTGCTGGTGCGTCGTTCCTGTGGTGTGGAACCGGAAGGCCACTCAGCCTGCCTAAAAAGGAGGGACCCCTCGTGTCCCAAAAGTTACTGAACCGACGCCAAGCGTCGGGTCTGATAAGAATGTAGGGGGCGCAGCACCCCCCCCCCACGACGGGGCCTGCTGGTCCACACGGGCCAAACTACCGGGCAATGCCGGTCGCCTTCCTGTCATGCCACACTTTGACCTAGAGGTGCCCTCGGGCTGCGACACCCTCTCAACCAAGGCTGCCACCTCAGACTAGGTGGGACTCCGTTCATGACCCGGGTCAGGCCCGGTAAGTCCAACTATGTCAGACCGGACCTGGACCCACTTGTGCCTATTTTTACCTTTTCACACATATCTTGGGCTAAGGGTGTCTGATCGACAAACCGTCTATGGAAACAGAAAGATTGGGAGGAGGCGGTTCTTTTGGAATACACCACTTGAGGTTTTTACATTGTTTTGATACGTTCAGGTTTGATGGAACCTAAAATCTATGAGGACCCCTAGGACGGAAATGCTAATAACTCACAGATAGGGCATCTGATTGACTCACCGTCTGTTGCATTGAGACCCCTATGATGAGACATACCTTTGTGAAACATATACATGGGACTTAATGGAGGTTATAGTATAGACCTGTAGCTTGTGGATCGAATCCACCCATAGACCAGCGAGTGGAGTACAGAGACCTAGTAACTGGATAAGACCTAATGACTGCTGACCTTTTTCCACTGAGTCTTTTGACTAGCCCTGTGGGAAGCGCCTCTATGTGACGCGGAAGACCCACAGTGGTGGGCACCTTTGTGTTATGCGAAAAAGCCATGGTACATGACAGGAGGAGTAACTCAGAAGGCTATGTGGGGGAGCGCCCCTATGTGACGCAGCAGACCCACAGTGGGTATCACCTCTGTGTGACGCAGCAGACCCACGATACTCAACAGGAGGAGTACTACAGCAGTTCAGGATAGTAAGAAGTGCCTCTATGTTATGCGGAATGCCCATAGTACTCTATAGAGGAGGAGTACACCTGCAGCCAAGGATTCAATAGTTTGACTTGGAGTGTTACCTGTTACCACCCCTATAATAAAATCCTGGTTTTGAGCTGAGTCAATGACTTTTTAGATTTCCTCATGATTGTGATGGATTACATAATAACATAGGTATATGAAGGGACATATTCCAAAGTGGTTTTATATATTGATTTTATACATTGGGGTTTATCCTTGTTGGATTTAGTGAGACCTTAAGGGTCTCAGGGGCCCTACTGAGTATCGTTATACTCACCCCTGCACGGGCTCTGCCCGCACATCATTGTGTTGGTCGCAGACGATGGACAACACTGACTGAGGTAGAGAGTAGCAGGACTAGACGGTACCCGGAGGTGGAAAACTCGGTGTAACGGTACACGGAGTGGATGGATGGATGTGGTGTGCTGAGGAGGTCATCTATACCTACCCTTTAGGTTGAACCCTCAGAGGATAACCAAGTAGCTGATTTAATTTTCTTCTATTGTACTTGTACTTTCCTATTGGAATTGTATTTCCGACCCCCTTTACTTTCAGCACTCTCTTTTGTATAAAGTCTTATATAGTGTTTTACTTCCAATTGCGTACTCTTTTCTGTGTGTTCTGTTTAAAAGGGAAATGCTTTCCTTGTTTAGGGATTTACAACATTGGTGCTTGTCACCATCCCCTGGGCTATGGAAGGTGGGCTTGTTGTAGTCAAAATATGGGCCCCAGGGGATGGGTCATGAAAAAAATTTGTTATCAATTAATAAAATAATGAGTAATAAAATATTATAATTGAAATACTAATTTTACAAAGAAAAAATGAGTATTGTGATAATATTAATTTTGGAAAAAATGAAGAAATAATAAAAAAATAATTAAATATATGTAATATTCTTTCCACATTATTTATTATAATATTTATAAAAACTAAAAACTATTTATAGAAAAAACAACATTCCCACCAATGTACGAAACTCGGGCTAATACCTCGCATCCTATATATGGGGAGAAATCTGAACTCACGCGGAGGGCCTAGATCATAAAGCCTATGTGGAAGCATGAAATATCAACCGTATGAACTAGGCCGAAAATTAGAATTAATTTTTACCAAATAGTGTGTGGTTAACACCTAGGTTCATAATTTGATAATATATTAGACCATACCATGTACGGGTATTTCTGGTTTTGTGGGTGCTAAACCCCTCTTCCAGCTCTAGTATTCAGTGGCATGGTTTGAGCTTTTAATTAAGCACAAAAACATCGAATAATAGATATGGGATAATATGAAGTGGGTTAATATTCATCCACCTAAAACATCCATTTATAATGTGTTCATATGATTGAAACAATATTTACCATCCTATCATGCCCTTGTACATAATTTTCCTCACCCCTTGTTGTCTAATTGTTTGTCTTCATATGCACCTTAACCCAAATCCATGCATTTTTATTCCTCAATTACATCAAAAATTGATTCCCAATTTATTATATTCATTTTTTACTTCCACATAAATAAATCTTTGAAATGGATACAACACACATAGTACACAATGAAATCCTCAATCTCTACATTCTTTTTCCCACAATGAGTTTTTTCAAATATGTATGTCTATTGAGACCTAGTAAATTAGTTAAATGAAGATAAAATGTATTAAAAATCACAAATTTTAAAACCGTAAATTAGATACAATGTAAAATATAAATTAAATTTCACTTAGTTTATAATGATCATGTAAATATTACATATATATAGATAATTTTAACCATTAATTAATGGAATTGACATTGAAAATACCAGCTTTCTCGGTAAGGTTAATCACTATAAAGCCTCAAGATTATAGAAGATAGGTACAATATTTTTATATCAATTTTCATCCCCTTTAACATCCTCTATTTTCCAAAAGCCTAATACATATTTAATTTTAGTATATAAAATCTTATATATGCATTTATAGGGACATTAATATTCACCCTTTGTAAGAGTCATATCCAATCTCTCAATTTCTCCCTCAATCCTTACTATTATTTCTATGACATGGATTTGGATAAAATAATTTCTCAATCTAGATCTGGTTTTGTAATTTTAGGATCGGGAGTTATTTTAAAATAAATCCATTTTTCAAACCCATATTTATTTTTAGAAAACACTATTAATGTAAGGATATACGTTTCTGTATGGAAATGTATTTAGAAAAATTTTAAAAAACGTTTTGATTTTATTTGAGGGGTTTATTTTCTTAAAAAATAAATTATTTTCAAATAATAACCTCTGTTTAGCGATATTATTTTTTATATAAGTTATTATTTTATTTTATTCAGATCCAATATTTTTTTAAAACTAATATATGATGAAATTATTTTTATGGTAAAAAAATTCATTATTATACTGCAAAAGAAATTATTTCAGAAAAGATATTTATATTTTAAAAATTAATATATTATAGTGGAATAATATTTTATATAAAAATTACTATATATAATGGATATTTATTTTCGTAACCGTTATTGATAATATATTTATGGTTTCCAGTTCATTTTTTAATGTATAATTTTTTAATTAGGAACATATATTACATGTTTATTTTCTCAACCGTCTTTATGTAAGAAGAATATTTTTATTGAAAAGTATTTATAGTTATGTTTTAAAAGAAATTATTTCATATAATAGAATTATATTTAAAATATTTAATTTGATGTGAGGAAAATAATTTTTTTAAACCCTAAAATTTCTTATTACATATGTCCTTTCAAAAAAATATATTTTATTTTCTTAATTAAAGGGTGACTTTAAAATGATAAATTTTATCACATTAAGTTCTTCAATTTATATATACCTTTTAAAGTTAAAATGGAATTTATTATTATAATATTATTTATTTAAATTCATTTAATGGTTTTGGATGTTATTAAATATTTTAGATACAACCATAATCTAATATTAATATTGAAATTCCGTAATTTTTTATGAAAATCATCTTCATTTTTTTATTCCAACTTAATATGTCAAATCATATCTATTAATTATGAATTGTATAATTATAAAAAAAATATTTTATTATCCTAAAATCTTCTTTTTTCAATATATTAATTAATATTAAATTATATTCCCTTGAAAATAAATTGTTTATTTTTTAAATGGATATTTTAGTGGGTATAAAATTTTATTGGAAATTGTAATAAATATTTTTTCTAAAAATTAAACTTCTCCGTGGTTTTCAAATGAGATGATGAGGAAGGAGATGTAAACTCTGAACTTATTGGGATATATCCCCAAAAGTTATATTATTAACAACTTCTTATGTTTTTTCAAGTATCAATATATTCTATAAGAAAAATATTATATTAAAAAGGAAATATTTTTAAATGTTTTCATTGAATAATCCATGGAATTTTAAAAAATATAACATTTAAAAAACTAAATATATTTTTAATTTCATAATAATTTCTAATAGATTTGAAAATTGTACTGTTAATGATTTTTCTTTGAAACCCCTATATTTTATTTTTTAAAAATTATTTATTATATCAATTTTATATATTTGATATAATGGGAATTTTTTTAAAGAAAAATTATTCATGTGAATGCTTTGAATGGTATTTTTGGGTTAAATGTGAATTTTTAAAGTATTTGAAAAGTATTTTTTATGGATATATATTTTAATGGCCATATAATTAATATTTTTTGAAAATTATTTATCTTATTTATTATATTTGATATATTTGATAATTATTTCGAAATAATATTTTACAATACATATATTATGATTTTCAATTGTTTTAGAGCCACTTACTGATAAATTTTATGGTCCAAAAAATTTTAAAAATTAGTTTCACAATCTCAATAAAAGTATAAAATGAAGTTTAATTCATTATAGAAAAAACATGAGTAAATTGAAATAAATATTTGGTAATTATTATTTATTAAATCATGATATATTGTAACATTATTTTTTTTTACTCCAAAACCTAGATCAATAAATATCCTAAGATGTGTAATAGAATGCATAGATTTAGATGCATCATATTTTAGTACAAGATTTGGGAGTGAAGGTATCGGGAATATATTATAAATTACTTCTACATTGGGTTTTTCAATGTAAAATACTATATGAGTTCATATTTTATACAAGGTTTATCAAACTTTTTGATTGATGTGTAAACATATACTATCGGTGCTTCCTTCATATTGTCAAAAGCGATATCACTCTATATGAGTAATGTTATCTGCATGTTTTATTAATTTAATATAATATTTGTACTGCATTATTTTATTCTTGTGTTCTTATTTTTGAAACATCACATCTAATGATATGATTCTATAAGTACTTTTACACCTCCTAATACTTTTACAATGATTTGTTTCCAAATAAATTAATGTGGACCAATCATCCAGGTTATTTTCATTCATCCATAAAAAATTTCCAATTTCACTCATTCAAAACAGTATTATATTGATTATGAATTATACAAGCTATTCTATTATAATCATAAAAAAATATTATGTACATCCCATGACTTTTCATAGGAGACTTCATGGGACCATATAAATCTGTGTGAATCAGATCATGAATATTTAAGGATCTATTCATTAATGACAGATAGAGATTTCTTAATAATTTCCTTATAACGTAGGAGTAAAATTCTATATATCAATATATTTTTATATTATAAATGATATTTTCAACTTTATTTTATAAGTAAATATTTTATACGTTGTAGGATGATATGTCTGAGACTTTATTGGAAGAGTTTATTTTCGTCATCCACCGTATTGGAACAAGTGTTTTTTCATTAAAATCTACTTTATAAATATTTAAATGTATTCCCCATCCATTTAATAAATATTATATAGTTCATCCATTGATATATCATCCCTTATGATGATACATGACCTCTTTTCAATAGTAATAATGATTACTTACATTATGGAGATTATGTTAAATCATTTCCACCTAAAAATAGTTTTATTATTATGTTCATATCTATCTAGTCATATAATTCATAGTATATTAATATTTTATGCTCTATAATTAGTAAATCAATCCAGTCCCTTGAAATGACTATTTTCATTATTCAAGATACATATATTACAATTCGTGTGGGATAAAAAACCATTGATAAGTATTAGGGTTCCACTATTATTCAATCCACTAAGTGAATACTCTCTTAAGAAATTAAACTCATTATTATACTTCTCTATCAAAGATAAAACCAATAAATATGAGGCATAAGGTGGTCCGCACACATTTCCTTTATTATATATTGTAACATGATCATATTCTAATTGAAATAGTATAACAACCGTGCTATTTATTACACAATTAAATATGATTTATTACATAAAGCTGCACATAAGATGACTTTGAGGATTTAAAGTCCTAGAGACTTCAGAAATTAGGGACATTACATGACAACTTATGATATAAAAATAAACCATCTTTATTGAAAAATTCCTTTACAAGACAACAATATTCGCTCGTACCTAGCATTTCATGGGATAACCAGAGAATGTACACATGAAAAGGATTATCTATAAACCCTTTTAAGGGTGTAAAAAATTTATAACATGAATAATACAATACATGGTAAAAAATAGGCCTATCAATGGATCATAATAGAAAAATGGAAACAAATGCATGGTATAGCATGGTTATCATAACATTGAAACGTGCCAACAACATTTAGCATGATATTACCATGATAAAAGGCTCAATGCACATGGATTATGTGTAAACCCTCAATTAACCTGAATTATCTTGAGTAAAACCTCATTTTTCTTGACGTATCATGATACTAATTTTACCTTATCTATTGGAGCACTATCAGGGCACACCTTTCTTAATCATTTCATTATATACATAAGTGTATCACACAGATCATACAACATGGATTCATTAAACATAATGATTTATTACATGATAAAGGAATTTGGAATTTATACATGAAACTATATAATCAATATGTACGTTTTCAATAAGGTGAATATCGTTGATAGAAAAATGGGCATGGTAATCACTGTACAATGACTTTGTCTTCAAAAATAGCTATGTGATTTCAGCAACATAACGATGTGACATAAGAATTCATTAAAATAGTTAATAAGAGTGAAATGATTATATCATCATATATACATGAAATGGATTGTAAGTGGGTCATATAGACACATTTCAAAACATATGTAATGGATTTTACATGCGTAATATAAAATAATTTCTTGAATGTAAATTAGAAGAGAGAAATTCCTAACGAAATATTGGCATGGTAACAGCTGTGTGTGGGAGGAATTAGTGTGAGATAATGAGGTCAAAAATCAATAAAACATAATTGTGGAAGTATTGTTATGGTGTGAAATAATACACCATCATTTTTAACTGAAAACAAAAGGGTATAACAATATAAAGAAATTTTTTAAAAAAAGAAAGGAAGAAATGCCTTACTTTGAAGTGTGATCCCAAAGGATTGGGAGGGGTTGGAGAGAAGCTTATTGAGATATTAGGGAAGGTTAAGAGGGTTTTAGAGATACAAGGGTTGATTATGGATGTGATACAAGTGTTTTGAGTGAAGTTAAGTGGCATCTTGAGTGGGCTTATAAATGAAATGGGAGGTAATTATTTATTATATTGGTCTTGGACACCACATATTAAACAAATCAACACCACAACCAACACATGGTTTTTTCCAAATGGTAGTGAAAAAATTATTTTATATGGAAAATAGAAAATTTTATCAAAATATTAGGCCTGATTATGTGGAGGTGAGTTACAGTCTCAAGGAAATCATTTTAAAAGATGAAATGTTTTATTAGTCTTTGATGGTCCTCTAAAGATTTGTAAAATAAATAAAAAAAACCTAAAATAAAATTATTATAAATTTATTACATATATTGTCCGAACATCACAATTATAGTATTTTATAACATCTATATTATGTCATTACGATGTCATCAAACAAATTATATATTTAAACGGTATTTAATTTGTACTAAAAAAATCGATTGTCTTCGAAAATTATGAAAAATTCACTGTTGAATAAATTCGACATCCTAAATCCCAAAATAATATTCATATTACCTAAATAATATTCCAAATATTTGAATTTTCAATTTTAATAGATAATGTGACATTTATAAAAAATTTAAGGATTTTGACAAAAACGACATCCAAACCTTAATAAAAACTACATTTGTATTCATAAAAACTATATGATCATTTATATTTAATAAAAATATATTTATTAAAAATATTTTATTAAAATATTATTTAATTAATATATCCATTAATTCATCAAAATATAATTCCTAATTGAATATTAATTAAAAATGTTATTTCTTCTTTAAAAACTATTTACAAAGTAATAACAATAATATGAATGTATATTAATTATTCTATGAAAACTAATGCAAATAATTATATTGATTGGGTATTGTTACATATCCCCTTATAACTCCAACATTATACCTAAGGGCAATGTGTGAGATATTTAAAGACTCGTAGGGTGGTTCAGATAACATCGCTCGGGTGGTAATATATATTAACATCCACCTCTCCCATAGACTGTTCTGTTCAATCTTAATTTGTTGAAGCTCATCTTGGTATTGGTCAAGAGTAAAGACCAATGATGCCACATCCTTTTCATGCTCTGAAAAATGGGTTTGAATAGAGAAATTTTACTGGATGAGGCCATCACTTCCTTTTTAGATTAAATTGGATTTGATAAACCCCTATATTTATACTAATCATGTGATCACTGTACAACGTCTATATTCGCAATAGTAACAATTCATAACAGTATTTTAATATCCAAAATCATAATACCAAGGAAGTGAACATATTTTATATAACCATTTTACATAATAAAACATTTTATTAGATCCATAGTAATTTTTATTAATAAATGTTTGGGTCATTACAATCTTCTCCCCAAAAGAAATTTCACTCTCAAAATTTCCTTTTCCCACACTAAAACAGATGAGGGTATGTATTCATCATCATGTCCTTTGATTCCCACATTGCTTCAAACTTATGGTTTTTCCACAACACCTTGATGATGGGAATTGTATTATTTCATAGTACTTTTTCTCTATGATCTATGATCTTCGTCGGCATCTCTTCATAAGAGAAGTCATTCTACAATGGAACCACCTCAGGATTGATTACTTGTGATGGGTTAGGTATGTACATCCTCAGTAGTGATACAGAGAATAAATCATGTACTTTAAAAATGTTTGGTGGGAGTGGTATTCGATATGTCACATCTCCAATGTGATCAAGGATCTCAAAATGGCCGATTTATATTAGACTAAGCATTCCTTTCATTCCTAATCTCATAAATATATTCCACGATTATATGTGGAAGAATACCATGTATCCAACAGAAAACTCTAGGTCTCATCTATGATTATCATCATAGATCTTTTTTCGACTCTATGCAGCTTTAATGTGTTGTTGGACAGTATAAACCTTCTCCACCATTTCATCGACCAATTCTGGATCAATGAGTTTTCTCTCCCCAACTTCATCCCAATATGTCGGTGTCTTACACTTATTCTCATAAATGGATTTATAAGGAGCCATTTGGATACATGAGTGGATACTTTTATTGTAAGCTAACTCAACCAGAATAAATTGTTGATCCCATCCTAATTTAAAGTCTATTGAGCATTCTCTCAACATATCCTCATGTTATTAGATAGTCTACACAGATTGGACAGCAGATTGAGGATGATAACCCATACTAATTTTTATCATAGAATTTTGAGAATCTTGAAGACTCTTACAGAACATAGTGGTGAATCCTGGATCTCAATTGGATACAATAAATGGTGTTACTCCATGTAGCTTTACCAATTCTCTGATATATATCTATTCTAGTTGATTCAATGAGAAATACTAAGAAATTTCAATAATGTGTGCAGTTTTTAAAGATGATCCACAACAACAATGATAGAATTGTTTCCTTTAGATGTCTTCGGAAGACTAGTGACAATGTTAATGGTGATGTTCTCCCATTTCCAGGATGTTGTGGGTAATGGTTGCATCATCCTCTAAGACATCTACATCTCATTGTTCACATGGAAACATACCAATCACTTTTCTGTATACTCAATGATCTACATCTTCATGTTATCACCCCAAAAATTATCTCAGAGATCTCAATACACATTGTGTTTACTAGGTTAATAGAGAAATTCAAACTATGTGCATCATCCAAATGTCCATTCTTTAACTCTGTATTTGATGTAACACATAGTATTGACCAAAATCTCTAAATTCATTAGTCATTAACATTGAACTCTGAGTATTTCCCCTTTTTGATAGATTCCACTTTATTCTGAATTCCTACATAATTATTTTGATCATCCTTTAACCTTTACAAAAGAGACTATTGAGAAATCATTTGAGAAATGATTGACGATGTTACCTTTTTTCTGATTTCCATGTTCATCTTCATCAAATATTAGAAAATTGGATCCTTTTAGATTATCATCAATGATATAATCGCTAGAATCTTTCTACATAGAGCATCCACCACCTTGTTCACTTTCCCAGGGATGTAATGGGTTGATCAGTCATAGTATTTGATCAGATATAACTATCTTTCTTGGTACATATTCAACTCTTTTTGTGTGAATTTATACTTGTGGTTTTTTTGATCCGTATATATTTCACACTACTCCCCAAAGTGGTAATTCCACCAAATATTCAATTTGAAGATTACTAAATCCAACTCTAGATCATGTGTGGTATATTATTTATCAAGAACATTAAATTTCTTGGAATCATATTAAAAGACATTGTAATTTTGAATCTACACACAGCCCACTACCTTCTTCAAAGCGTCACTAAATACCAGAAATGTTATCCACCTGACGGTAGTGTGAGAATAGGCGCAGTGATAGGCCTTTCTTTAACTCCTTGAATATCTCTTCACATTCATCACTTCATGAAAAAATTACTCCATTTTGAGTTATCTTTATAACAGAAGTTGAAAATTGTAAGTGTTTTCTAAAAAATTAACTGTAATATCCAGCTGACCCCATGAAGCTACAAATATATAATACTGATTTTGTCCTCAACCATATATCTATTGCAACTATATTGGAGTGATACACATATATCCCATTGGTTGTCATGATATTACCCAATAATGAGACATATTTTAACCATAACACACCCTTGTTTTACTTTTTGTAGATATTATCCAGTCACAAGGTCTCTAGTACAATGACCAGATTCATCTCATGATTTTTCATAGTCATTGATTATATTAAAATATCATCTATAAAGACTACCAAATTATTTTGAGGAAATCTATAAATACCCTATTAATCAAGTCCATGATTATTTCAAGAGAAATATTTTGTCTGAAAGGAATTACCATGAATTCCTAATGCCCATATCTAGTACGAAGAGCAGTCTTGGGGATATCATCCTCCTTCACCCAAATTTGATAATATCCCGACCACAAATCAACATTGGAGAAGTATTGTGATCCGCATAGTTGATAGAAAATTCATCAATTCATGGAAGAGGATACTTCTTTATTATCATGATTTTTTTGAACTAAGGATAATCAGTACAAAGGCACATTGACCCATCCTTCTTCTTGACTAAGTGTACTGGTGCACCCCATTGTGATGCTCTTGGGCATATAAACCCTTTATCTACATTATATTATTGTTGTTTCTTTATCTCCTAATCCTAAAAAATATCCATTATATACAGATTCTTGTATATTTGAAATTCCATAGGTATAAGATCAATTAAGAATTCAACATCTCTTCTAGGAGGAAGACCATGAATTTCCTTGGGAAACACTTCAGTAAATTCTATCACAATTATATTTTCTTCAAGGATGTTTTATTCTATATACTCAATCATCATAATATTATACGCATGATCATAGGGCAGTAATATCCATTCTTGAGATGACCATGCTAAAGAATATTCATCTTCGTCCTTAAACTCGTACAGAATCGTGGTTCGATTCACCATAAGAAGAGTGATTTACCTCTAATGACAATATATATCGGCTCTATATATGGAAAGCTAATCCATGACATTAAATGCATCAAATTACACCAGAGTGAGTTTGATTAGGATCTTAGAGGTTTTCAATCCTCAAATTATGATAGTAACAGAGTTATATTCCTTAGAAGCAATGATTTCCCCATTTTCTATTCTCACTGACATCTATACTTCCATGATTTTTGGTGGTGTTGGGATTGTTATACTAACCTTATGGGATATAAAAGATTTCATATAACTAGAATCAAAATTTATTTTCCCTATTCATGAATGAATAACTATCATATAAATCACCACTTAATTTTCAGGGCTCATTTCTGAGGTAGAGATGGAAAAAGTTCTCCCTTAATGCCTTGGAGGTGGTTGGATGCCGCTGAAATGCCTTGTCTTAGGGAATTGGTTTGAAAACATCCCTATTTATTTTAAGTTGAAGAAATGAATGATGCGTTGAGGGTCAAATAGAGAATTCTTATAAATTATCATAACTTCTAGTTTTTCATGTCTGCAGTTAATGGATTGGTGCCCTTCTCTTCCACACCTAATCAATTTCCTTATTCCCTTTCAGAAATTTCTAGGATGCTTCCTTCTTTACCTTTTTCATATGGCGTATTGGGTTTTTCTAGCAGCTTTGTATTAATCCATTAGAATGTCAAAATTAAATTCCACCATATGCTTCTTATACCCATGATACCCCTAAGATTAGCTGATCTCAATTTTAACATTGAGGTCTAATCAGAAAATTTCCTCATAACTCTCAAAGTCACAGATTTCTAGGGCTTTCTGTTGTCTAGGTTTTATCCGACAACATAAGCAGTAAACCTTTCATTCAAGGGTAACAACAATATTGGAGGCATGTTGTAAAATCCTTATGATGTTTTCCTCAAACGCTCTAATGGATTCGTCTCATTCTTTCATGTTTTAAAGGAAGTCCCTTTCCATATTAAGTCAGAGGGTGCGGGGAAAATATTTGTTGAAAAACATTTTTTGGAATGATTCCATTCCAATGCCTCTATAACTTATTTATGCCTCATAATTTTACCAATTTCCACCATTGATAAGCTTCACACTCAATACGATAATAAGTAAGAATAACCATCTCTTGTTTAGAACATTGAAGGAGTTAGAAGATCTTTTCAATGGAGTTGATTCTTTGTCTGAGATTGATGTATCAGATGATCAACTAAAAATAAGAGGCCTTTGTCTCATAAATCTCTCAATTGAGACTTTTTATTTATTAGGGGGATGAATATTCCTCTTGAAACATGGTTATATTCAAAACATTTGTTAACTAAGAGAGTACTATGACAAAGTTTGTGATTCCCACTCCCATAATATTGGGCATCTCATTAGAATATTCGTCACATTGTTCATCACAATGGTTGTTATCTCTAGTCCTCCTATTACTAACCATTGGATGAAATAAAAGGAATGTTAAGGGTTCTAGAAAAATGGTAATCCAATGAAAAAAATGGATACCATATAAATTATTATTTTTCCATAACATAGAAATTTCTAGGCATCAATCTATGTTATCCATTATCTACGTCCCAACATATATTCTTAAGGGGAATTGTTTCCATACAAATGGTTCATAATAATATCATGAATTTACTAAAGGGTATCCCCTTTGATTATTGTAAATAATAGTGCAGTTAGTCATGTTGTCATGCACGGGGTTCCCATTCGAGTCTAGCTCAAAGCGTTGTTTTCTAGTTTTACCACAAGATACAACGGTGCAAGAGACACCTCTACCCGATCATATCCAAAAATATATTTATTTTCTTGACAAACCACTAACTCAATACTCTCATGTATTTGGGGATGTTTTTATTATACCCAGTTTGATCTTTAAGGCCTTCACTAGGGTTTTCTAATCCTAATCCCAAAAATAACTAAATCCATCCTCTGATAGAAACTATAACAACCCTGCTGTTTCTTAAACACATAATCATAATTTATTAAATAAAATTGAACTTATGTCAACTATGATGATCGAGAGGTATAGTGTTATTGGGAATTAAAGACATTAACCAACAACATAATACATTAAAATACAACATCATTATTTAAAACCTCCTTTACATGACCACAACATTCCCTCATACCTAGCATTGCATGGGATAACTTGGGTACATACATATGAAACAGTTGAGATATAAAACATAGTAAGGTAGTAAATAAAGAATAAAAGAAGAAAACAATACATGTTAGAAAACAATAATCTCAGTGGATCATAAGAGAAACATGATCATAAAAGCATGGTATATCATGATTATCATAACCTGGAAATGTGGCAACAACATTTAACATGATATTAGCACGAGCCAAGACTCTTTGCGCATGGATCATGACTAAACCATTATTAAACTTGAATTATAAATATTAAACCCTCATTGAACAAGAATTATCATGATACTAATCATTACCCAATGCATTGGAGTGCAATAAGGGTGCACCCTTCTTAATCATTTCATTTCATGGATTAGTGTGTCACATAGATCATACAAAATGTATTCATTAAACATCATAGTTGTTACACGACAATGGAAATATTAATCAATAAATGAAACTCTATAATAAATATGTAAATGTGAATGAATTTTAATTACCATGATAGGGAAATGGGAATGGTATTCACTACACAATGAATTTGGCTTGAAAATCACGGTGCAATTTTGGTTGCATAACGGCATGACATAGGAAATAAAAAAATGGTTGATGGGAGTAAAATGGGTATCTCATCATATTAGTATGAAATTGATAATAAAGTGTCATATTGATACGTTTACATACATATGTAGTGGAATTTTGAATTGTAATATCAAAAATTTAATGAATGTAAATGAGAAAAGAGGAATTCTTTACAGAATTTTGGCATGGTAAAAATTATGTATGGGAGGAATTAATGAGAGATAAAGAGTTATATTATCATTAAAAAATAATTAAGGATGTATGGGTAAGGTGATAAATCATAACATAACATTTATATTTGTAAAAAATGATATAAATATATATATAAATTTTAACCAAAAAGAGGGAGGAAGAAATCCCTTACTAGGAAGTGTGATCCCAAAGGCTTGGGAGGGGATTGAGAGAGGTTTATTGGGATCATAGGGCACCTTGGGTGGATTTTTTAGAGATTAGGACATGGTAGGGACGTGATAATAGTGTTTTGAGTAATGAGAAGTGGGATCTCTGGTTGGATTATATAGGAAAATAGAGAGAATTCTTTATTATTTATGTTTTAGACCCCACACATTAATCCAATCAAAACAACAAACAAACCCTTGGTTTTTTCCCATGGTTTTTTCAAAAGGCAATTGGAAAACGTTGTTTTATATGGTAAATGTATGAAAATATTAAAATATTATTCATTCTTATGTGGTGTTGAGTCACACTCTCATGGAAATGATTTTTATAGTTAAAATATTTTCTATTTCTTGGAGGGTCCACTAATGCTTTGTTAAATAAATCAAACAGACCTAAAATAACATTATTTTAAAGATAATACATATATTTTTATAAAAACATATTATAATTATTTTATTACATCACTATTGGGTCATTATGTTGTCATAAAACACATTATATATTTAAACAATATTTAATTTTTACCCAAATATTCGATTTGTCTAAGAAAATAATGAAAAATTTAGCATTGGATAATTTCGACATCCTGAATCTAAAAATAATTATCATTTTATCAAAAATATTTTTCTAAATATTTAAATATTTAATTTAAAATAAAAACAGACATTTATCGAAAATTTATGTGTTTTAAAAAAATGGCATTCAAACCATAATAAAAATTACAACTATATTCATAAAAATTATATGATCATTTATATTTAATATTATTCGATTTAGTATTAGTATTTTATTAAACTATTATTTAATAAAAACATCAATTATCTCATCAAAATATATTTCTTGATTGAATATTATCTAAAAAACTATTTCTTCTTTACAAACAATTTACAAAGTAACAATAATAAAATTAATGTATATTATTTATTCCATAAACAAATGATGGACATAATAATAGTGCTAGGGTATTGCTATATATTCCATTATAAAACCCACATAATATCTAAAGGTATGTTGTCTGATGGAGATAGACTCTTGTGAGGGCTTAGATAACATCACTCGGGTGGTAATCTATATTAACTTCTACTTCCCTCATAGGAGGTTACCATCAATCATTACGTAGTGAAGATCATCATGGTTTTGGTCAAGAGAAAATCCTAGTGATTCCACCTATATTCTGAGCTCCAAAAAATGGGCTTCATATGCTGCAATTCTACTGAATGATCTCATCACTTCTTTTGTCTTCATAAATTGGTTTTGTTAACGCCCATTATTTTTATTATTCATGTGATCAGAGTTCAACAACTATATTATCAATGGTAAAAATTCTTAATGGCATTTTAAAATACAAAAACCGAAAACCATGGAAGTTCATTTGTTTTATATAAAATTTCACATAATAATACATTTAATTAGATCAATAGGAATTTTCATTAATAAAAGTCTGGGTTGTTACAAATTGATAGATGTTATTTGTGGAGGAAGATATATTTATTGTTCAACCACATTTATCAATTATCATCCATTATGGGACATTGAATTCTATATTTCCTACAATTTATCTGCTAATGATATTTTATAGTTATAACAATTACCATAATTTAATTTTTTTTCATGTCAAAGGATATGTTCTTATCCTTTATTTTTGAATATATAGGGATTCTCTCTAAAAAATATTTATAATTACAAACATAATGTCATTTTATATCCCACACAAAAATACAATTGACATTTCATTAAAGGAAAATCATTCCATCACTTCCACAAAACATATTTCTCGAATTCTAGTGGTTTCATTACTCTTCAGGTATCCTTAGTGTTTGAGGTTTTTAATAAGCATTATATTTTACATTATTACATCTGCTAACATCCCCCGTTTTGGATGTCTCAAATTTATTTTTGAGAATAATTGTGCTAATAGTTCTAGGTTTATGTTCTTTTAAGAACTTCTTAGATAGACCCATATATCCTCCCAGTATTTTTATTAACTTCTTGACCGAGAACATCTTAAATTTTATCTTTTTCTTATCTGCATTCATTTTTGCTACATCATCACGATTCGTACTTAATGTCACCACCTCGTCTAAAATAAATTCATTAGTATTTTTTCTTTATTTGATTAGAGAAATTATATCCACATTAATTTTAGATTTCTATATAAATTAATTTATGGAATCAATAAAAATTTCGTAGGTATCTTGAGAAATAAAAAACCCTTACATCTCATTATCTAACTATATAATTCTATATTAATATTGATAAACATATACTATTGATTATTTTAGAAAACATCTAATCCTTGAGTATTTTTTTCTTGAATTTGATACACATTAAGGCTTCATTAATGTTAATCTCTATAGTTAAAAATTCTTTTTGAATGATATTCTTTACCTATTTAGACATGATTTCATTAGTCATTTTCATTATATAATCTTTGATAGATAAAATAAACTCAATTTTTATACCCATAGTGGAAAATATTTATTATTATATTTTCCAAAACAAACATTCTACAAAGTATCTTTTTAGTTAAACTCAATCATTTTTTGATCAATAATTGGTGAAAACTACATTTTTGTGATGATTCTAAATAAAAATTAGCTCTACAATGATTATACTAGTGGAGTCAAACTAAAATATTCCATACCTCATGATTGTATAAATTATTTAACAGAAGTTTAAATTAATATTTATATTATCTTTGATGGATGTTTCTTTCTAAAAGTTGATGAAATTCATCATAATAATTTTCTTTTTCTATTATTGATTTATATATCTCATGATTCTCCATTCCCTTGAAAGACAATATCTTATTTTTCTTTTAAAGATGTAACTAATTTTCTATAAACAAAATTTAGGCCACCATATTACATTGATGATCATAAATAACCACAATAGTGATATATTGTTTTTTGTGTATCAGAAAAAATGTAATTTTTTAAGAGTGAACAACGTTTACATATCTCATTCATATCTTTAAAAAATTTGAAATTATATATTAGTAAATGAATGGATCTTAAATGTTCAAAGAGAAGATTAAATAAGAAATAAATATTCTTATTTTGTATCACATTAAAATCACCAGATGTATTGTGAAAAAAATTAAATTAGCACTTTGAACATATTTTCCATCAATAATAATTTTCTCTTTTTCCGAAATATATTTTGTTGTTGTGTAGTGAAAATACTATAGATTTATCTTTGTATTTCCCTTCAATAAATATTACTTTAATATATTTTTAATTGTAAAACATTAAAAAAAAATATGATATGATATACAATAAATTTACAATTTTTATATATTGATTAAATTACTGGGTATAATATTGAGTTACTATAGTTTCAAACCTACAAATTAATGAAATGATATTGAGTAGTGGAAGTAATTTTTAGGAATATAATTTTTCAATGATCTAAAAGGTTTTAGATTCATTAGTGTCTTTTATATTAATCCCAAGAATATATCAGACAATTAAATTATGGTTGAAATCATATGTTGGATAAATTCAAGCACGTGAAAATTTCCCTAAAGTTAGTACATAGAGAATCACCACCCTCCCAAATTACTAGATAACACCTTACGGTTAAATCATACATAATGATATTTAGTGGATATTTAACCAGAAATTTTGAGGTGATAAATGTGTAATTATTAATTTATTAAGGTATTTATGAAATATAATTTTCATATTTTAGATTTTTACATTTAAATATTTTTTTTTAAAGATAGAAATTTTTTATTTTATATTTAAAAACAAAATTTATAATATTCGGAAAATAAATTACCTAAAACTAGCTAAAATTTTTAATTATAATAAAAAAATTATTTTAGTTTTAATTATAAGTTTTTTTTAATTTAATTTGATATAAATAGTAAAAAATATAGTTGTTTTCCAAAATGGTGATATTTTATATTTTATAAGTATAGAGGAGAATCATAAAATTTAAAAACTATTTTTAATTCCTTAAAAAAATATTAATGGAACAACAAAATTCATTTTAAATATATTTTTTTTCTATTTAAAAAACAATGTTGAAGCACATATAAAATTAATATTATAATTTTAATAAATGTATTATTGTTTTCAGTTAGTCAAAATATTTTTTGATAAAATTATTATTGGATTGATTGGAAAGGCATGGAAAATATATTTTATATATAATAATAGAGTTTCTATCTTCAAAATATAAAGCATTAATAATTTCATCATACTCAAAAATTATGATCTTATAAAAAAGTGTTTCATAAAAAACCTCTTCTATGTATAAGGCGTGTTAATTTTAAAGTAAAAGTTCAATTTATTTAGAAAAAATATAAATTTATTCTTTCAATTTGAGATTATAATTTTAAAATTATATAAAAACATAAATATTAATTCCGGTTAAAAAATAATTATCAAAGGTAAGAATTATTTTCCATGGTAAAAGTCATATGTCTTAAAAATACAAATTAAAGGTTATATTCTTATAAAACTCAAAATATGTTTATTAAATTAAAATATATTTCTATATAAATAAAAACCTAAAATAAATTATTTTTCATTTTACGAAGCACATTTTTTTGGAAACAACATTCCATTCAAATTAAGTCATGAATATTTATAAAATTAACCTCCACTTCACTTATAACTGGGGATATTTACAAAAATCCATTCCAAAAAGTGTATTTATCATTTTTTGTGAAATTATTCAATTATTTCATCCCAGGACTCACTATAATTTTCTTTTACCTTTGGTTAACTTATGTTTCTTAAGGCCTCAATTTGAAAGGATATTTTTAAGATAACACTCAATCTCTCGATATACAAATTACATTTTTCTTAATATTTTATTCCGAATAATTACATTAAATTCTATTGTATGAATGTTTATAATAATTAAATTAATATAACAATATAACACCATGTTATTATATTAATGAAGAAACCCTAATATATTCATTTACACCCTCTATGAAAAACAAAACAATGTCGATAGTTCCTACATGTGGACCAGATCCTCAACAAATCAACATCATCCATCTTTCATGAACTCCCATTATAGATGGTTATAATGAAATAATTGATGAGTAAATATGTTGTTTAAAAAATATTTATTATAATTATATGATAAATTAATATGTATCTATATCCAACTAATTTATTTTAAAATAAAAATTACATTATGTGTATTAGAATATTATTAGCTCTATGAATGTCAGGACTTTTATTTCATAACGACTGAACATGGATGGTCATAATGGAGTAATTAAAAAATATATTTCTTTTTAATGTCATTAAATTATGAACCATTTTTAAAAATACTCCCATTCATTGAAAATAAAAAAAAATTAATTGTGGGAAAACCATATGCATGATAGTGATGTGGTTCTTTTTACATATAGACATTTTAAATTTTTATCAAAATTTTAAAATATGAACCGACACCTTAATAATACCTAAATAATGTCATTATGCTCAAAATATAATTATATTAAAAATTAATCACCCCATAATCATATAACTTCATTAATTATATCTTGTTCATTTATTCTGGTTTATCCTCCTACATGAATGATGATATGAATTTCTATCATTTGTGACTGTGGATAAATAATTAAGAATGCTATAGGATAATATAAAACATTATAGGATCATTAAAAACCATATAATTGTAATATTGAACATATTATATGTGATATTAACAATAAACATCCATTGTATATTTAACCACAAAAAATGAACATTTCATGTTACCCTTTATACTTCAAGTATATTTATAAAACTTATGGAACTATATGAATTTTTTTAATAATGGAATAATAGTGGAAATTAAACTATATAGATATAGATATTATGAATAAATTTTAAAACACCATTGACAATTTTAAATATATAGTATGAGTTACCAAAAAATTTAATAGACATCTCAGACTAATTGATATATGAGAAAAGTATATAATAAATTAATAACATTTTTAAATATATAAGCCTTATCATATTATATATTTATGAATAAAATTAAAATCATTTTTAATTAAATTTAATTTTATTATCTATGATATTGACATCATGAATAGATCAAATCTACACCAATGTATGTTTATCCAATATCAAATGAATTTGTTGCGAAATAAATCTTATTTTTCACCATGAGATAATTAATATGGTTTGGTTACTATCTAATAAATTTATTATGAAATATTATTGTAAATAATGGGGTTCTATGAGATATATAATGTTCTTAATTTAAATTTACTTTGTTTATAAGGACATAATGTTTATAAGGGCATTTGCTGACTCAGTATCTTTCCATTCAGTTAATTACACAATTTTTAAAATTTAATGATCCATCTTTAAATTTTTAATACTAATGAATAAATTATAATTTATTTACTACTATTTTATTATTAAAATATTCTTCTTTATAACCACATTATCAAATGATTCTTATTTAAGTGAATTTGTCCCTTTGATGTGGCTTCTCATAATTAATTTTCACTCCTTGAGAAATATTTCTTATTATACATCAAGTTTTCATTTGAATGGTGTATCTACTAAACTAGTAATCTTTCATATAATGATCCTATCATTATTAATGAAATTTAATGTTTCATTTTATATTCAATCATCTCACAAGTTTTGATTGGTTTATTTTTAAATATATATGTTTATTTGTCTATGTTTCAATTCAATGAGACATGTTTGAAATTTAAACCACCATTTCATCCATACATTGTATTCAAAGACGTATTTCCTTCACGTATAATTGACATATTTCATTTAATTATATTTTTTTATCATATCCCTCTCATGTTATTTAATTCTTATGATACTGTTATAGTGTGGGTGTTTGTATATCAATTTTGTTTCATTGATATATGATTGTTAGTCAGTAATTTTTTCATTTAATTGGGATATATATTTGAATTTCATTAAATTTCTATTTATCATTTTCAAAATTTTAAATGATCATTAATCATTCTGAAATCTATTACCACCTTATTCTTTCAAAATCATCATATTTTATTTTCTTGATCATTCTACCATTTAAATTCCTTTTTGAAAACACTATGTTTTATTCCATTTGATGATGGATGTTCACTAAGATGTCATACAGAAATTGAATTAGGAAATTAATAACATAACAATATAACCAATTCATTATGTAGTTTTTGTATGAGAGATTCTTATATAGAAATATATTCCATTTATTTAATGGGGTAGTATTGTAAATTTGTTTACTTTTTATTTTAATATAGATATTTACCAATTATTATGGAATGTTGGTTATGAATTATATAGGTGATTCATTTCATCATATGATTAATTCATTACACATTATTAGTGAAGGGTAATGCCTAAAATAAAAAACCTCCTGATACATCGATAGATCTCATGAGGCCAACTATGTTGTTTATTTTGGTTATGCCTACCAAGAAACAATATTTCACAATCACAAGGAATGGGTGGTAATATATTATTGTCTATGATCGTGATTTCAGGTATTAGGGAATGGTATTTAGCTATTTGAAATTACAAATATTATTTCTAAGGAACCATTTATTGTCCCGGTTTTTTATTAGTGGGTCAGGTGTAGATATGTTATTCCCATTGTTTCTTTTGATGATGAAATTATTTTGATTATCTATTCACACCATAATATTTATTCTCAGGTTATTATCAGATATAATATTTTATTATTATTACTAATTTTTAACCTCACTATGTTTTTTACCTCACCCCTTTCTTATGATTCATTTTTCCAATGTTATGATGAAAATTTATATTTAATATACCTATAATGGAGTTTATTTTTTATAAGATATTTTGGGGATGTATAAGGAATGTTATGGATTATGTAGTTTTTAAATAATGTAAAATTTTACTTTTTATACAATGAAAATGGGTTCAACTGGTTTAAATATTTTTCCTATAATATTAAAAATTGAAACCTCAATGTTTTTTTGATTTTATAATAATAAATATTTATTGGTGATCTTAAAATTATTTATGATTAATATTGGTTAATTTTTGTTCTTTTCAATGAGGGCATGTAAATACATTTTTTATATTCAGCAGATTGGGTAGTGAAGGTTCATGACAATATAATAATTCTCTAAAAATGATTTATATTAAATTTTAATAACCACAAAAAGATTTATGCCTGCTTTAGTCGAAAAATTTATCCAAAATCCCAAAAATTATTTATATATATTACAACAACAAATACATCTAGTTTGAGCAATAAATAATGAGAAAAAAATATAATTATTTATATCCAGAAATTATTTACATCATATATAAGGCCTCATAATTAATTCCTAACATTACCTATATATTCAAACTTAAATAGAATGATTCATCAAGCAATAAACTAGTAGATTTGATTCCACCTTTTATACTCAAAGGCCCAATAAACCTTAAGAGGGAGGGTAAATCAAGGCTTTCTATTCTTTTTTATTTCTAATTATACATTTTAATAATGTTAGAAAAAACTAAAAAACCTATAACAAATAATGTACCCATCTGACTTGAATTATAGAAATTAAATAGAGGGAACAACAATTTTACAAGGATCACAACCAAAGGGGTAACCCGATTAATATACGCTAATTATTTGTTGACATACCATAGGATAACACTATACAACGTAGATGTCACAAAGGATTTATAAAGGAATACTGGAAAAAAAAGGAATCCCCACATATTACATCATTACACTCTACGTTGATATATGAAATATAATAGGGATTATGTATTATGAGAATTGGTAATTATTCTTCAATTAATTAATAACACTAGACCTGAAAATGGAGTTATCGATGTTCTTCCACTACATCTTTCGAAATTAAATATAATTTATTTCATCATTAATTTTTATTTTCTATATTTTTAGTAATTTATACTAAAAATTATTCATCTATTTTTTTGGATATTAGTGAAAACATTTCCCTCCTCTTATATCTCTATTGAATTAGGGAATCATTTCCCTATAAAATCATTTCCCTCCTCTTATATCTCTATTGAATTAGGTATTAAAAAAGTGGATTTATAATAAATAAAAAATAATAATTTCAGTACATATCATATAAAACTATTATTTAACATATTTTATAGCTGATGAGACTTTTCTAATACCCAATCATTACAACATTCAATACCTGACCATCACTCTCATGGGATAAATTAATCTAATGATTTAACATAATAATTCTTATTATTATTATATAGTGACCCTTAACAGTTTTTTGTTTACTATTATAACTAATGGTCTTTTGATATTTTTTAGTTCAACTCAATTAATGGTTTCATGCTTGATAGAATACCATGATATGTTCCTTTACCTTTTGTTTTGATTTTTTTTACAATACTATGTAAGTGTATATTGTTTTATAAATAAAAGATCCATTAATGTTTTTTTTCAATTTTTCAACATCGAATTCAGCATAGAGTACAATTTATAGACACTGCATGATGATGTTAATTTAAAAATATATTAAATATTTTAATAGTGATATCTACATAATTCATCTTTATATACTAAAACTCTATAAAATCAAAGCATTAATAGAGTAGATTCTAACAAAATTTATGTCGACAATAAATATGTAATGAATCCTAGGGGTTTCCATATTATTCTATAAGTAATAACACCCCTTAACCCACGATACTCTCATCTTCGGATAACGATGTCTAGGATTAGGTAAAGGACTATTGATAGAGGAGATGTCTAAATTTGTATTTATATGATGCATGGAACTCATCATATCTCTATGTGGTAGATGAAATTATGTTTTATATTGTCACATATTAAGGTAATGGTGTTCCACACAATAGCCACATATAATGATGGTTATTCCAATTTAAAAAGAAGATAGGATTAAAAGAAAATTATATACCCAATAATCTACCCCTCAGTATTACCTAAGTGGTTCAAAATATCCCACTTCAATATGATAATGAATTATATATCATTCAACCCCTCTGACCATGATATGGTTTTATTTGTCTCTCTACCACTCAAATTATGAAATGGACTCATGATTGGGGAAAATTCATATATGGTATTTATATGTTACAATGAACTCCCCCTCTCCCCATGTGGGTCTTTGAATGTATCATCATAGAGTTGAAAATAAGGTTCATGATACAATGCTATCAATTCCTATAGAATGGTGGCTAATCTCATCCCATGAACCATTTCTAGATCTATAAAACCACATATTTAATAGATACAAACAGATTATATTACTTTGAAATCATTCTTATAAGGTTGTTGACATTGAGAAAATAACATCTTTTTATATGGGTTTCAATGTGTTGTGAGATGAAAATCATAGAAAATAATCAATCCCAACTAATATTATTCTGAAATAGGCCTACATGATAAAATAATAAATATATAACATGTATTTATTAAATTTCATTTGAATTTACCATTAATAATAAATTTAATTCTCGTTTAATGGAAAAAATTATTATTCAAGGTGGGTTGATTAGATTAATTCCATAAGAATTGATTAAATATTAAAATACATGGATGTTAATTATTAAATAAATATTTATTCATGTGTCAGTGAATATTTATTTATTTTATTTAATAGAATAATAATATATTAATATTAAATAATTCATTTTAAGATTAATTATTCATTGTTCAATAAATATCGAGGAAGACAGATGGACTATGTCAATTGATTGATTGAAATGATATAGATTATTTAATATCATTTAAAAACAATATTAATTTGATTATTTTGGAAATTATATTAAATATTGGTGAGTTAGGTCTTATATTAGAGTGTAATGTTAATTATATTATTTGATATCATTAATATTTTAGACATAATAATTGAAAAGGGATATTTTTTAATTTTCAATTATTTATCCCGAGTTGTATATTCCATCATATATCATTTTCTAGGGTTATGTGATTTTCTGAGCTGAAAATTTTCATCTTAATGGAATTGTCTCCAACATTATAGAACCTCTCTTGAACACTCTTCAAAAGTAAATTCATACCTCCTCCACCAATGTAACATTTATAGAACTACATAAAAAATTCATTCTTAAGAAGATTCATATTATGGTCAATGAAAATGTAGGTAGGAAATTTTGTTCTTTGGTTTTAGAACATAGGGTTCCATATATAAAGATTTAATATTCATGGATCATCTATTTATCTCACTAGGGGAATTATAATTTCTATTCATTACCATAAAATGATATTAGAGAGCATACTGAATTTATCATAAATTTAATAATATTTATCATGCCAATGTAATTAAATTTATAAATTAAAAATTAAATGTGAAAATAACATATCAATGAATATTAGAGGGTTTTTTCATCACCTTCCTCATATTTAATTATTGGAATTGATTAGAAATATTATTGGTAATGGTATAATTTTCTTTTTATATCCCTTAGAACATTAAATTCCCACAAATCATCTAGTAATTTATTGACCATTATTTTTTATCCTTATCTACCATTTGATGAAGGCAATTTGATAGGTTATTTTTGGATACCTATATCTAACATTTTTTTATCACATTATATCATGGTAAATGATTAGTCAAAATGTTGTTTTCTGGTCACAAATGTTAGTTTCTTTGTTTTTTATGATAATATGAGGGACTCCAAACCTAATAATGATGTTGGACTATATGAACATCATCACAACCCTTGATCCAACCTCCCTCATAGAAACAATTACATCTTATATGGAGAATAAATCTATTCTAGTTACGATAATCATGAAAATAATTAATTTGGATGGAGAGTATATACCCCAAACATAAATGGCAGTAAACATTGAATAGTTTTCGGCATTTAGTAGTTCTAAATAACCCTAAGGGTCGATAAATGATGTCTGAATGTATCTAAAATTTATGGAATTTCATGGTGAATTCAATAATACACTATATCATTAGTGGAAGAGATATAAATTTCTATGAATTTGATGGAATATCATGGATATTGATAGATTATGATTGTATGAACTGACCTCGATGTTTTATATAATAGTGAGAGGTTATCAACCTTCATCGCATTATACAAGGTTTATTTCATGATAATTCAAGCCATCATATATGATTACATTGAATTCTTATCAAGGTATTTTATCTTTTTTACATCGATCTTTTAAGAATGTATTATTAAAAATATAAATCATTATAAGATAAATCTAACAACTATATTTTTAATAATCATGGTTTTTGAATCACATTTACCACTAATTGAAATAAATTTACTGATTTATCCATATTTTTATCTATAATGGATAGACTACCATGCGCACCAAAACATATTCATGATAATTATACAATAACTGAATATTATATATCACTGTATCTAATTGAAAATATGAAAACAAATCAAATAAATATTTATGGAGGGGTACTGGTCAATATCTCTTAATATATTAGTTGCCATTATTTTTCTTGATCCCCAACATTAAATCAAATTTCTTAAACAATTTTTAAATTTATTTTTTCATATAAAGATTTCAGCATATGTTGTGATCCCTATATCATTACCTATTATATGTACCCACTTCTGATATGATAAAATAATAGCATAGGACAAACATTTTTGGTAAAAGAACACAATACCTTAGAATTCTTGATTTAATTTCATATCGAATTAATTTTTCCAAGATAGAAATCAATAGGTACTAAAAAAATACATTTCCCATGATCGAATATTTTCATATATAAATTTAACTTCATTATCATGTTATACCTTGAGTAGTAGAAATCACACTTGGGATAGGTTTCCTACAAGATAAAGTAATTCTACATTTCCCTTGATCAACTTTTAGAATGAAATTTAGATAATAGACTATTGTAGGATGAACATCAATTATGATAACTATCCCATTAATATTGGTAAAATTATGCTTTATTTGATATTATCAACAAAATATATAATGTTGACATCATGGTTATACAGTTTATGTCAATTATTCAACACTAAAATACTAGTTCCATACATTTATTCAAAGAATTATTATACATGACTCAAACTATAAGATTTCTGTATTATTATATAAGATATTATTCTCCTTTCTAGTATTACTAACTTCTGAATTCTGTAGTCCATGTTACCTATTTATTTTTCAAAAATAATGTATGAGGTATTTTCTTTATGCTAAATACATAAACAATGAAGGTTAAAAAAATATTGTATATGGTCTTCAAAGTCAACGTAAAAATTTTTATCCCATTGATATGTTTCTATTTTTAATCAATTTACTTAAGAGAAGTGATTTTACTTTGAGGATCATAATAAATATCTTAATATTAGTGAGAAACCCTTGAATATATCTCAAATATCATAGGATATATAGAGTGTGAATATCAATTATTGAAATAGTTTTTTTCAGATTCAACATTTAAATTGCAATAAAATATTATGAGTTTAGGTTTTTCTCTAATTTCAGAATAATGGATAATTATAGTTCATTAATTTTCATTATATATATTTGAAAATTATTGAAAATTTCCACAATATTGGTGACGTGGTCATGAAACTATGGATATTTTTGTCAACTAGATCATCCAACTATCATTCCACTATTTTCTCTAGTATATAATTAATGATATAAGTCGCAAAACATAGTTATATAGACTAAAAAATATATAATACACTTAGAGTAACCTAATAAATAAATACCCCATATGAATCTTAAAATTTAGTGCAATATTACACTTAATATGCTATAAAAATCTGGTTATAAAAGGTATATTTATCCAGTAAGGGGTTTTCTAGGAAATCAGTTTTTGAATTGTTTAGTAGTTCGATGAAGAGGAATAGAACATTATCCACTAGATAGTGTGGGTTTAAATTTATAATGTCAATACAGACTATGATTCCCCAAATTTATATTCATTTTGGGGATAATTTTTTGTGAACCTCATTAGATATTTTACATTCCATATGATTTTGGATTTCATCCAATTATCTAATTATACTTCATTATTAGTGATTTTCATTAGAATAAATCTATATATCACATATTTATAATCATCGTGGATATGTAGTAAACCCAGGTGATGAATAACTACATGGGTATCTAACTATTGGTTTTTTGTATAATTCCATGTAATAAAGTCATGATGTTTCATAATTAAATTTTAATATTATACTTGTTTTTCATAATTCATTGATGAAATTATTAGTTTTGTACATATTTCCACTCTACTAAAAATATTCATCGATATGAAGTCATTCATTGTTATAGATAAAACCTCTTCAATGGATAGTGGGAATGTTATTCCCTTTTCATCATCATCACTTTCTAAATTGAGAGATATACTTACTCATTGATATTTGGTAGATAATATAGAAGATCCATATTTTAAATAAAAACCACACCCATATAAAAAGTATAAAAGGTTCACCAAGAATGATTGAAACTATATGATTTGATGAAATGGTGTTAATGCTACCATGTTACTCTCTATAATTTTTTATCCATGTATTCAAAAATAATTCATTCTTTCTTTGAAATATTATCCAACCCCAAACTCAATTAGGGATAATTGGGGGTAGGACTTCTTTTAATAGACCATTTATGATCTCATTCCCCTATTGATGATGATTTCTCAAAATAAGAATCCTTTTAACTATCATAGCAATGGATGTGGATTGGGGGTTATATTTCACAAGATAACATGAAATAATTCATCCCAAAATAAGAATTTATTACATTAATATTAGTGTTTAGAATAAAAAAAACACTCTCCCAATGCACTCCATAAATTCATAGGATATAATTAAAAACCCATAGAGGAAGTGAATTGGTTTTCACTGATTATTAATGCCCCCTTCCATCTGATTCGTAATACCCTAAATTAGTATATTTAGAATTTATGGATTTAAAATTTCTGATTTCATGAAAGTGTACCCTTAACCACATTTCAAGGAAATATTTTAGGTTTTTATGTTATGAAGTGTGAATATTCACATTCATATGATGAAAAAATGTCCGAAGAAGGAAATCAAATCCATGTCCTATTTGACTACTATAAATAACGAGTTAGAAAAAAAAAATTAAAATTAGATCTGTATATTGATCATTGTGAGGGGTTTCTTCTAACTCCATTTATACGCTTCAATACTCATTCTATATGAATACAAGGAATATTCATAATACTCAAAAAATAGTGGGTGTGGATGAGGATGAAAATGAATTAGTAATTTTGTTTTACAATGAATTAGTGAATTGATTGATCATGAAGCCAATAAGATACATATAATGTCATGGTATTTCTATATATGGTTGTTTCTGAGTCATTATACATAATATACATAATTATAACAAATTCATGGCAATCAATTTCTATATAGTATGCTTTTATCTTTATATACATAATTATTTCTATTCAGTTCGTAAATTAATTTTAAAGATGTATTAACTCATTTCAATAGAGATAAAAGTTGTAAAAACTCAATATTATAAAATATACTTCTCTTTAAATTAAATTTTTATGTGTTTTTAATATTTCTGGACATTCAAACCCAAGCATAAAAAAAAATTGATATATTAAAACATAATTGTTTAATTGAAAGTTATTAATATTATTTTCCCAATAATGAAATATATATATGTAAAATATCTCCTTAATTTAATTTTATTTATTAATAAACAATTTATATGTGCTAAATTTTCAATAAAATAAATTATGATCCAGCGAAACATTTTCTTTAAAAATGGGATTTATTACATTTATGAGATAATATTATATGTTATTCTTAACAAATTTAGAAGTTATAGTTGATAAAATTAATAAAATTTTTGAAATCAACATATGAAAATTATTTTATGGTGATTTTTTTGGATTTTACTAAAAGGAATAATTTTTTGATATATAGTAAATAATAATGAATTTTTATAAAACCAGAAGGTATTTTAATTGAATCACTTCATTGTGATTTCAATTTTATCTTAAGGTAAAATATGTATCCTTTAATAATATATAATAAAATTAATTATGTAATAATTTTATTTATAATTTATTTTTGTATAAGTTCATTTTTGTGTTTAAAATACATTTTCTAAAAAATACTTTCAAGTGGAAATAGTGTTATGTCATAATTATATAAATAATAAAAAAATAAATATGGAAATAAAATCTATATATTATATATTGAACAATATTATTTTACATTCATCTTGTGGTTTTTACTGGTCATTAAAATATAATCATTTTTGTTTTGTACTTAAAATTGATTTTTTTTTATAAAAATGTCTTTCCTTCAATTTTTCTTGATTCATTTGAAGTAGATTTATACAACTTTTAGAAATTAAATAATTTAAAATATATTAATATTATATATTCATCATAATTAATATTACTTATTGGTCTCATCAAAATTTATTGTCATTAAGAATAGTTACCATGATAAATATTTGTCACAAAGATAAAAGAGGAAAAACAGGGTTATACTTATCAGTAAAAAAATTTACTATTTCTATAAAATAACAGTTTATTCTATTTTAATTGTTCTTTATTGATTAGTATATTTTTTGGGAGTTAAATATTTTATTTTTAAATAATATTTTGAAGTTGGGAAACCAATATTGTCTTTTGTGATGAGAAGTTATATTTTTTTGAATAAATAAATATTATTGTTTCTCTTCAATTAATGGAATTTCTGGAATCATCTATTAGGTTCTAGAATGATTCAAAAATTATAAAAACAATTTTTTCATTATTATATATCCATACAATTTTGGAAGCCAGTTTATTTCTTTATTTTGAGGTGAAATTATTTTTACTCTTAAAATCATGAATTTTCGAAAAATTAATTTTGTATAATTTTTGAAATTATTTTAATAGTAATTTATTCAAAAAATAAAACATCAAACTAATAAAATTTCCTCCATATTTGGAAGAATAATTTCCTAGTAATTTATATTTATTATTTTTCTTTTTGGTCGTATAACTGTGTTATCATAGTAAAATATTTATTTTATCATTATTAAGGATAAAATCGTTTTAAAGTGGTCTAACTAAGAGATAAGGGTTAAATTATATCCAAAAGATTAACAAGATTATTTCTACCGTATTATATACTAATTTTATAATTTGGATGGATTTGTAAAACTATAAATTATTATTTTTTATATTATTTTACATTTTATGTAATTACAAGTGTGTCTCCTCCCTATTTTATAATAGAATACAACCACACTTCTCTTTTCCATACATCATAAGTCTTATATATCATTCAATATATACAAAAATAAATTCATGGATTCCTTACCCATGTTTTAGATCTTTCAGTATTGCCGTAAGACCACCATTTCGAGGCTTATAGTGTATGTCATAAGAGGTGTCTCAACAAACATGCATAAATCTTAAAAAAGTACATTCAATTTTTATAGTAATTCTACCTCTTATAAATATGTGGTATCCATTTTAAAATAATTAATTTCAAATTTAATATATAATTAATATTTATTGTAACTATTAAACAAAAAATATCTAGAAAAGTTTCATCCCATGGGAAAAGTAAACATAACTCATGCCTAAAAGTGGACTTCTACCTCCACGATGTGTTTCATTTTTTCATCACAACTTCATATTGGTGATAATTAAGATAGTTTTAAAAGTTAAATATGATATTTATGATAAAATTATTGTGTATCAATAATAAAATATTATTTATAATTCTTTTTTTTCTTTATAAAAAATTGAAAATAGGGTCCAGGTTTATGTAAGGCCTACCATATCCATGAACAGTTTAAATCATCTTTCTTTCTCCATATTTTATTGATTATTATTATATATATATGGTATTTATATCATGTTTGAAATTTTTAATATTATTTAACCATGATCATTGTACCACTATTGGAACTTCTAAACCCATACAATCATGTACAACGAAGCCGTTTCACTTGGAATAGTGATTTTAATAGAGAATTGTTAATAAAATGGAGATAATATGTTATAAGAAAATTTCAGGTGGAAGGATATATATGATTAGAGTTCTAAATTATATTAACACACACACAAACACACATACACACACATATATATATTTATATATTAATTTTTCATGAGGTTTCAACAAGTATTAAGCATGATGAGACTTGAGGTAATGGATCTCTCATCTCACTTTTTATTTAGTGACAAATATGTCATACTCACCAGTTGTTTCTTTTATGTGGGGTATATAATAAAAATGTGTTTTTATATGATAATTATTATGGAAAAAGGGTATTTACTATAATTAACTGACCTGGGATATCCTACCAAACTTGTAGTTAAACAGAATATCTGTAAACTTGATCGGTATTCTCAGTCTCCTTGGGATTGTAACTAGCAGCTAAGAATCAAAAATTAATGAGAGGAAATGATTTCAACCATAGTGAAACCAAATACATGGAATTTATATATATAAATAAATAAATATTTGAATATAATAAGATGAAAAATTGAAATAAATATATTCTATAACAAAAGGAACATTAAAAATAGTGATATGACTCGAATGCCTGAAAAGATAATGGAACAGGTCCAAAAAAACTAGAAAGAGAAACTGATACCAAAAATCACTACTCTATCTGATATATAATTATTCTCCCTCCTTTTCACCACCAACTATCCATACATTTATGAGATATATTTAACTACCTCGCTATAGATACTTGAAATTTTTTACATCAAAAGATAATAAATGGTTTAAAACCACCTAAGGGGTATTCAAGGTGTGATCTAAACAGGCTTATTAGGATACCAACCAGGTGTTCCATATCAAGTACATGTACAAATAACCCTTATCATATTATTTTAAAAAACATGTAATGATATATTGAAATATGTTTAATATCTATATCAGGAAGAGAATTTTCCCCTATTACACTACTCTAATCCACGGCCATGTTAAACCCATTTAATGAATCAGTTATAAAAACATTAATCAATAAGGTATATATTGTAAAACATATACAAGGAAAATTAAAGTAAAATATGCCATGGATAATCATAGTTATGTTAGCTAGGTTACTAATTTATTACCCATGACTAGTACCGATAAACATTAACTAGAACCCATGGATCATGGCCTATAGAATAGCTAAACACCCTAAAAATAAAACCTACCTACCATGCCAATCATTTCCTATAACAAAATTCCTAAAAATCGTGAAATGGATGGAACCCCAATGAACTTGAACAATAATATAGTATTAAATATGGTTTATACTGATACACCATCTATATAATGATCCAAGGATCCCATGTTCTTCTTTGCTAATAATTTTAAATTAGTTATGCATTTAAAATACAATTTTAAGCTCCCATTTCAAATAAAAACGTCTTTAAAAACCCATTTATCAATTCATTTATCAATACCGTTATAATAATTTTAATTTTATGAAGTGATGTAAAAAATAATATTTTATCACATCCCAATTTATAGACACATATGAAAAATCCAATATCATTCCAATTTAGTAGAAAATAAATTAAAAAATATATAAAAATTAATTGTTATCACAATGAAGTCTATAGGTCGAAACAACCACCTCAGACTCATATTCCACACATCCCATAATAGTATTTACACACTGAACAGAATAAAAAACCAAAAAATGAGGCCCCAATATCGATTACCATATCTTATAATTGGGTTACATAAAGAGCATCAATGAAGAGTATGGATAACAACATGCCACAAAGAACATGCATGTTTCACCAAAAACCACCGTAATAGTTGTCCACTAGAAGATTATAGAACAAGACATATAGAGGTTATCGAGGATGAATTTACATTACATGACCATAGATCCATAAATAAAAACATTGATACTATAAAAACTAAGAGAAAAGATCAATTAGGAATAATAATAACTAGGAGAGAAGAGATACAACCATGGTAGATATTGAATACGGAACATAATGATTCAAATGAAGAAACAAATCACTACAAATAACCTGGAATTGTCTATCATTAGAGGTTTGGAGGAAAAAAATTGAATGAGAGAATAACATGAATGTCGAATAATAAAACCCACATGTAAGTGAGATTTACATCTTAAATCTCATTCTTATATCATTAACCCCTATATTTTCTGACATCTAAAAACTTTTCACCTCAGTTTTATTTATATTAAGTGACATACTTATAGACTTAAAAGGTATTATGGAATAAATTATTTTAATTCCATACTAATTTATTATAACTTATTCACTTAACTTAACTTACATAATAAATCAGGTATTGTAGTCATAAATTACCTCTAAAACCATCACCAATAATATATCCCCAGAAAAATCATATGTAAAACTCCCACACCCTTAATATGAGGAGAATAATATATTGAACATGATACGGATCATTGCATTTATATAGGATGTTATAATCTCCATAGCATAGAGAATTATATCCCCTAAAATTAATATGTAATAGGTATTCTTAGGAAATTGGTGAGGGTAATACTCTCTCCCCGATGAATCAATATCTCATGTATGTTAAGAATTTGATCCATGTGTCTATAATACATTAAGAAATAAGATAAAATTACCTTGAATGAACTTCAAATAAGATTCAATGATCTTCACTACATGTTCCAAATTTTAATCATCTATCCCTAACTATATCTTCTCTCAACTCAAAACATTAGTTGGATTAGGATGGTATTTTTGGAGTTGGGATTTGAAAAAAGCATCAAGGAAACCGATCAAATGAATTAGAAATACAAATCGATAAGAAACCTATCCAAGTTACAATGTTACCAAAAATAGTCCCAAATATTTTTGATCCAGATATCCCAATTTTTCAATACTAGTGTAACCTAACTAGAGAGAATCGTTTATGAAAAACTCAGTCACTAAAGGAAAACACCTAATAGGTTTACTAAGATTTAACCAAAATGATAAGGTTTACCATTATGACAAAACATCTCAAGACTATATTATCTGATTATATTAAAAATCTATTTCATAATTTATTTTAATCCATGTACGTTTTCAGTTATTTTTGTTGATATTTGATTTATGATATGTTATTTTTTTTGAAATTCCAATAGTGTCCCTCACCTCATATACAAAAGGGAACAAAATAACTCACTTATTTGCATCACATTCAGACTCAAATATCATCTGTAACCTAATAAATTATATTATAGTATTACTTATATAAATTTTATAGAATTTTTTCTTCACAAAAAAAACCCACTATAGTGCCCTAAGAGGAGATATAAAGGATGTTAACTAAAGAAGGTATATTCTTCATTATCATCTCATTCAAGATTATTTCTTATTATACTCCCTATTAATGTATTCCTTCCATTATAATCTGACAAGTAAATTATAAAATATATTCATAGATTTTATTATTATTATAGAACAACCATATTCCACCTTTTATCAATCCTATGAAAAATTAATGCACCACACGAGTGTACGCATAGATTATCGTCTCCTCATTTTGGGGTAATATGTTTTTTCATCCCCACTATACATGGATTGGTATAATGATAGAAAGAATATATATATATATATATTATAATTTTAAATTTGTATTAATATAACGTCTATATCCATACCCTTTCACCATTAATTTATTGATACCATCACTTATGAGTAAGTATGTCATATATTCTCTAGAACACGATGTTATTCATTTTCCATGTTCACCATTAAATAATGATTTTATAAATGTATATAATATATAAATATGGTATATATATATCACATTAATATCATTATGAATATGAAATAACTATATCATATTTATAAGAACTGGGACTTATATGCAAAACCATGAATAAAAAAATGAAGCAGTTGGCACTCAATAAAAGGGTAATAATGAAAAATTATTAATAAATGGGTGATAAGATGATATAAAAGGATCATATATGATATCAAAAATATGAAAACGGAACTATTATATATTTAAAAGTTTTATTAAAACCATTATATAATAGTTTTTATATGTGTTTGATGAAACTATGACTGAAGGTAAAGGTTAGTTACACAATCCTAGTTTATTCATGATTGTTAATATATCAATATATACTAGAAAATATATCTATTTCATGTCCTTGTTTCCTAAAAATAATTTTTTAAAATAATTTTAATATTCTCATACAATTTTTTAATTCTATTTATACAAATGTGTGAATTTTTTCTAAATGGTTAAAATAGAATCATTTTTTTAATTTTTAAATGAGGTACTTTGTGAATTTTCTATAAAAAACATGAAATGAATATTTTTAAAAAAATAAATATAATGAATGGATTTTTGTTTATGATGTAATGATGTTTTTGAATTATATTTCATTTCCATATGTTATGTTACGATGAAATATGAAACCCATTTCATTTTATGTGTTCTGATATGATTAATGAATTATGTTCATAGAGAACACATATATATGATTATTATTATGTGATGTGTGGGAAATATATGTCCCTAAAACTCATTATGTATATATCTATATCTCATGAGATATAAAAGACTGTAATGTTAAGAATAATCGGTTCAGTAATATAGTTCTAGAATGTGGAGTGATCTCGGTTTATTAAGGGATTTTTTTCTGGTATGGTGGTCTTGTAAGTGATTATTAAATAATATGAAAATTATTCTATAATTTTGTTGGTGTGATAAAATATCATTCCTTATGTTATATCCCAACAAATAATTTTCTTTTATTATTTTATAGTTCTTGTCTTATGAAATTCTATAATTTATTTCATATGTTACTATCATGATCCTTTATAACCATAATATAATTTTCAAAAGTTATTTTCTTATTCTAATTCCATAATATATATATTATCTCCCTTTATTACCATTACTGAGTATATAAGATAACACATTTTTATTTTTTCATCTATGATATGAAGAAATGTATTTAATAAGAATCATCAATATGGTTTCTAGTAATGGAGATATTTGCATGAGACAATGTAGATGTTTTATAAATGAGTTTTTTATTCGTCCAGGATTCCGATGGAACAAAAAATTTATAGTTATGACATGATTTTTTAATCTACTTAATGAATATTGTTATATTTAGATATATTAAATTTTTTTTAAAGAAACAGGCAGTCATAATTTATATTATAGAAAGGTGTAGTTAACAATTGGAATCATGGATGATAAAACCATAGTAAGAACTCTAAGGATAAATATATATATGGGATACATTCATAGATATTTTGTGATGATCGTAAAAAATATAGGATTATAACTAAAGTCTCTTGATCTGAAATTTAATAAATATTTTACCCTAATTATGTTATTTCCCACTATAATTATTGTTACGCACACTATGCCCTTTTGTTTTAGTCAACATCTTGAACCTAAGAGAATCATGTTAATGATGATTTTGAAGGAACGTTCCATTATTTTCCTATTTAGAAACCGAATATTATTGGATATGTAATTTACATAATATTCTCTTTTCTCACAAAAATTTCTCCAGCTATGAGTAATTTTGTACTTATAAATGATCAATAGAAGGAACTACATTCTCTTGATTCCTTAATGTGGTAGTTTTTACCTCTTTTAAGTGGGTTTTATGATCCACAATGGGTTGGGAAATGGACCGGTACTGAAAAATTGATATTTTTAGTTCTCCTATGTTAAAAACATTAGAAAGTCATTTTAGAATTCAGACATTTGGAAATATAAGATGATCAATAGAGAAATATCATCAATAATACAAGAAATTGAGATAAAATTTACCTTGTGTAATGGGATGAGTACAATAACATAATTTTTATAAGAAGATTCCATATAATCATATAATGAAGATAGAGAGGAATTTTATTGAGGTTAAGAAAAAGGATAATGGATTTTTTGTTTCCTAAGAGGAAACTTTTACAAGGATTTAAAGGAATGGTTTTGGAATTATAATTCAAACAGAATGTAAGGACGGTTGATTATTTAGTGGTTTAAAACTAAATCTATGATCAGAATTAGATTAAGGGAGTTCAGTATCTATGAAGAAATATTTTGAGGTGCTCTCAATGTTGAGATGGATATTGGAGTTTCCCATCAATAATATAGTTTTGATAAGAATACAGAAATGGATGTCCATAGAATTTCTATAAACCATAGTTTAAATAATATATTCATTCATTTATTATTAATTAGTGGAAAATAAAATGAGGATTCTACATCAAGGGGACTAGTAAATATTTTAACTCTGTGAAATAATTTCATCGTGAAATTGGTTGTTGACGTGATGGGGAAAAAAATATAATGATGTGAATAAAAAAGGATACCAATAATTCACCTCCTCCACATAAATGCTTCATATGCAAGTAAAATGGAAAATATTCTAAAAAATTACAAAATTTTAGGTCTGTTAGGGTTTGTCAACTTAATCAACCTCTATAAGACTAGGAAATAAGAAAATCACATTTGATCACTATTAGTGATGTTGAGTGTGACAATGAAGTGGTGAAAAGAACACATACCATCCAATCAAAAGTAGCTAATGTTTAGTTTGATTTTGGATACACCAAATATTTTTTTCAAAAGAACATTCTAAGGGTATAAAGGTATTTTCTCAAAAATTAAATGTTGAGTTAACTATTAAAACTTGTAATGGTACAATTGTATCATCACCAGTTTATAATTTATATCTTGTTTAAGTTTGTTGGAAATTACTTCGTAAAGATATTTTGATGTTTACTCTAGTTGAATTTAATGTTATTATTGGAATTAATATGATTTATATATATGGAACACATATCAATTATTGAGTAAAGGATGTAAAATTTCATACTACAAATGAAACTATGATCATATATAGATGCATGGATGAATATGAACATCCAATAGAAATTATTTCCCTATTGTGGGTATTAATTTCTAAAATGAGAGTTTATATATCTCATATGGTTCATGAGAAACAATACCTTGATGTTACACATAATTTTTGAATGATTGTTGGTGTTTTTTGGAAGAACTACTTGGACTTCTTCCAAATCATTAAGTTGAGTTTTAAAGATAAATCATAATGGGTAATATAATTATTTTAATGACTACTTATAAAACACTCCCAATTGAGTTTTGGGAATTGAATATGAAAATAAAAAAGAATGTAAAAAAGGGATTCATATTCACTAGGGAATCACCATGGGGTCTACTGGTTCTATTTTAAAAAAATGAATCAATGAGACTCTGTATTGATATTAAAGAACATAATACGATCACTTTCATGAAAAAATATTCACTCCCCCATATTGTTGACTTATTTATTCAATTAAGTGGATCTCATTATTTTATAAGACTTATATTAATTATTAATATCATCAATTGAGGGTAAATAATGAGGATATATCTAAGATGGCATTTCATGCAATGTAGGGAGACTAGGAATTTATTGAGATGCCTTTTGAAATTTCAAATTCATCCAATATCTTCATGGATTTAGTGAATAGATTCACTAGAGACTATCTTGATCAGTTTCAGGTTGTACTTGTAGATGATATTATTGTATATTAAACACAAAAGGAAGAACATAATGATCACATTAGGATTATAATATAGACCCTTATATAGAATAAGAATTATGAAAAAGTTTTCATGTGTGTATTTTGGCATCATAAAGATTAATATGGGGGATGCATATCTCAGGATACGGGATATATATATGTATCCAATAAAGAAAAAATTTATTTAATGTTGTCCAAGACTAGAAACAACAACTGGGATCAGATTTATTATTGTATTGTATGGATATTGGGGATTTTTTGGGATATAATTCTCTTGATTCTCTAATACACTCACTAATTTGAATTAGAATAGTGTCATGTTCATATGGAGGGAAGAATGTGAAGAGAATTTAAAGGTGATGAAAACAAGTTTAGTCAGTGCAACTATGGTCACCCTACCCTGTAGTGGAGAATGTTATGAAATCTATATTGACATACCTAAGAAGTTTTTATGATGTGTTCTCTTGAAGAACAATATGGTGATAGCTTAAGCCTCACTAAAATTGAAAACCTAGGAGAAAAATTACACATCTCATGCTTTGGAGTTAGATACCACAATTTTTCATTAATGATATGGGGAAATTATCATTATGGAAAAGGTTGTCACCTTTATACTAAAAAAAAAAGTTTATAGATTATTTTCACTAAATGGGAGTTGAACACATGCTAAAGAAAATGGTTGGAATTGATTAATTTTTATGACTTCTCAATATGTACCACCCTAGTAAAGTGAACAAGTTGGTGGATACCATGAGTCAAAAGGACTATACTAGACTGTATGTGATGAGGATCACAAAAGATCCAATATTTATGTAATTTTAAAGGATGAATATGGAAATAATAAATGATAGAAGGAAATCATATCTTTTATCAATTTAATGTGAAACCATCAATGTAAGGGATGCATGAGGAGGCATATAAGGAAGATATAAACCTACAAAAGAAGTTGGGAAATATCATGAGGTAAAATTTATTTATGATTGAATAATAAGGTTCTGTAACCATTATTATATCACTCAAATTCTATATTTAATGAGGTAGGTGTTTGATGAGGCTCATTGTTCATCATTCTATATTCATCCTGGATGTAACAACACGTATAGAGAAATGAAATATTATTTCTAGTCTGATGTCCGGAAAAGAGATATATTAATGTTTATTCAAGTATCCTGTTTTTTTAACAAGATATAGTTGTGATATAGAATTCAAATGGGATGTTATAACCATTACTCATGACAATGTGTAAATTTGAAAACAATAGCATATATTTATTCATCGGAATACCCAAAACATATAAAAATATAATTCTATCTAGGATATATTTGATCACTTTAGGATGTTGGGACAATAAATTAAAACAGAGAAAATTTATTTCATTTTTTCAGAATATCTAATAACGAATTATTGACATTGAATGGAGTACCTCTATCCATATATGTGATCATGATATGAGGTTTACCTAAATGTTCCGGAGAAGTCTTTAGCTATCTCTTGGTACATAGTTATGTTTCATCCCTGATTTTCATCGCCAGATATATGGATAGTCTGAAAGGATAATAAAATGTATAGAATACATTTTGATATATCATTTATTGATTTCAAAAGTTTTTTCAATCAACACCTACCATTGGTAGAATTTTCTTACAATAAATTCTTTCACTCTCATACTGAGATGGATACTTATAATTCCCACTGTGGTATGATGTTAAAATACAAAAATTCATTAATGGTTTAGGGAAATAAATATATTGGTTACAAATATAGTATATGAAGTGGTATATAAGGTTATATCTATTCAAAACCCCAAAATAGAAGCTCATAGTCAACAAAAAAGTTATGTTGACAATAGATAAAAAGTACCAATGTTTGAAGTGGGTGATAAGGTGTTTCTAAAAAAATCCACATATAAAATAGTAATTATATTTTTAATGAAGTTAAATATAAGACTCTAATATATCAGTAGTTTTGAAATTATTTGTTGTGATGGGAAGGTAGCGTATATTTTTTAAATTCTACTGAATCACTCTATAGTTGATGACGTGTTCCATGAAACTCTCTCAATAAAGTACACACCTGACCCTCTTCATGTACTAAAAAAAGAATTCATATAACCAGATCAAGAACATTACTAAAAAACAATATAAATAGATTATTTATCATAGATAAAAATTACTATTAAACAAGACCACTCATTTTGATAATGATTGATGTTGAATCCATAAATTTGAGGAAGTTACATGGGAACTTGAGGATGTTATGAGGGAGAATTTATGTCCTATATTTTTACCAGTGTGATTAATTTCAATGTAAAAATTAATTTTATGTTGTTATAATGTAACATCACTATATTTTTATCAAATTTTTCTCTTTAGAAAATTTTATTTCTCTGATAGATTTATTTGTCTACAACATCAAGTTTAAACAACTTGTGATACCCTATTAGTATAAAATGACCATTATAACATAATCATTAAATTAGTAATAATTAATTTGAATAAATAATTTAACAATTAAGTATAATTTTCCAACTCTATATGAATATATTCTTAATTACATAAAAACCATTCACATATTGTTTAGTAAAATCAATTTATTATTCAAAAATATATTTTATTTAAAAATGATATTATATTATTTTTAAGTGTATATATTAATCTTATGCTATTATTGAAAATTTATTGGAAAAATATTTTTAATAATTGAATTATGAATGTCAATAATAACCGAAATATTTTTATAATTTTCTATGAAATGTTATTATGTTATAATGAAAATAATTATTTTATTTTGGAATGTTTATATTTTTATTGAATTTACAAGGCATAATTATGTTCCAAATTAGTCTAATGTTAGTTACTTATTTTTTATTTAAAAGAATCTATTTTATGATTTTAAATGTATTTTAGAAACGAATGTTTTATAAAAACATTTACTGTTTTAATGGAGAATTTTTTCAAAAAAAAATTTTTCATGGTATTATTATTTTAATTTAAATTTTATAACTTCAATGTGTTGAACATTAAAATATTGATACTGAATATAGATTTCTAAGGTCAATTTTTTCAATAGGCCCCTTTTATTTTTGTAAAATTTGAATAGTATCCTTGTTAAATTTCTATTCTACAAGAAAGTGTACATTGGCTAATTTAGTTAAAAAATAAAATCATAATAGACTATAAAATGTCCCTATCGCATTCCAAAATATTTTTTTATGAATATAATTATTCCACTAATATCTATGGGTCTAAATTAAGTTTTCAAATTGAAATTTGTTAATGAAAATTATTTCTATATTATAGTAATAAAGTCAAGTAAAAAAAATGTAACTTTCATTTTCTTAAATATCCCTTATGTTTCTATATGGGGTTAAAATGTTTTATGACTAAATATAAATATAAAAATTTAACTGAGTAATCATATAGTAATTCTATTTTTTTTACTTCATGGGAATCTTATATGAGGTTATGGTATTCATAATATTTTTGTTACTAAAATTTTAATGATGTCACATTAAGGGTTTATACACTATATCATTTTAAATATAGGGTTTCAAAAAAGATATTTTATAACATTATAATAAAAATATTTATTAAAATATTAAAATTTATCATCATCATGTTATTTTTTAAATTTTAATAGAAGATATAAGAGAATTAAATAATTATATAACAATGATTATTTAAATATTTTAATAATAGAAATAAATAATTAATGTTATTGAAAATTATATTACAAATATTATTTCAAATAATTAACGTGATTAATGAATTTCATATCTCACCATGAACTCATAGGTATAGAATAAAAAAAATTATGTTAACTTATTATATGGATATTCATAAAAGACTATGTAATGAATAATTTCAAAACTGATAGTAATGATATTTTTCATTATAAGAATTTTTTAATTTAATAAAAAATTATAAAAATAATTAAAAATAAGAAATAATTATCAAATCTTCTATAATGATATAAAGTGTTCCTTTATATTCTAATTTACATCACAAATGTAAATATTAAAACAATTTAATATAGAATAATTTGTCACCGTATTTAAAATTAAAATTGGGTAACTAAGAGTTAATCATAATTATAATGATTAAAATAAAAATAAAACGTTTCAAATATTTATTGTTTTTTCATCATTACATAATTATCTAGTATTATCATTGCATTATTGAACTTTTGAGGTATTTTTATTGAAATTTAATTTATTATAAACTAATATTATGGAAATTCTAAAATATCCCCTCTCCACAATTATAAACGAGATACTCCTCCCTCACTTATATACATAACATTAATCCTTAAATATAAACCTTTATAAAGAACCTATTTTTCATTATATGACTTTAAAATTTTTTGATATATTTTTTTAGTGCTAGGAGGTATGATAGAGTATGATTCTGAGCCCGGATGTGCCCAAAATAAATTTTATAAAATTATTTTATATATTTTATAATACAAAGGGCTATATTTTTAAACAAGATGTGATAAATCATAAATGAAAGAACATATCAAAAATATGAAACCATTATTGATTCTATAATGCTATGATTACCTTAGGTATGATGAAAAATAGGTTGGTGTAGGGGATTCAGACTTCTCATCCATTTGTACTATGTTTAGTGGATTATATAATTTATTAAATCTATTAATTAAATAATTTGATAGAAATTATTTCATAAAAATACATCATCAGGGTAGATCCTAAGTGATATCCTCATAATACTAAAATCATCAATGAATATCATCCTCACATTTTGTTGTTAGATCACTTTAGAAGACGTTGAAAGTTCATATCGAGGATGATCACAATGTTGGGAACCCAATGAAATACCTCAATCATTTAAGGACGAATTATTCAATGAATAATAATCCAATCTACAAGGAGGACTGTTTAATTTGTCTTCATCACCCTTTTTGATTAAATTGATTTGTCATATAAATATAATCTATTAATTTCCACCAATTACATCTTTGGAATCATCATACATATAATATCAATAAATTTATTTATTGGTTTTCAAACCATAGTTTCCCTATTTCTGATTGATTGACTAAAAATGCAAGGAAACAGTCCATAAACAATTTTTTTCTTGTTCCATTCCCCCTCAAATGCTTCATGTTATTCAACGGTTGGACCCAGAGGTCCGGGTTTCACATTACCAGTCGGTTATGAGCATGATAGGATCCCCAGAATAATAAATAAATAAAGATCGTGTCTTGGATCACAGAAATAAAGATCAATCTAGAATTGTTGTGATGAAATGATGATTTTTTGGATGGTTATAAATTGATAAATATAATTCAAAAGTATTGGGGCAAACCATGTAAGAGAGGTGCGTTAGGGGGAAAATGTTATCTAAATAGGGATTTATTTGCTATCCACCAGAGCACTGGAATCTGATGGCCAACATCAAATCCACTAATCTCATGTGGATATAAAGCTAGAATAGAAGTATAGTGGCCATATTTTAGGTGTGGATCGGGGATTTTAGAATCATTCAAAAGATGTATGACACGTCATGTATAAGGATTACACACAATATGTAGACCCATAGCATTGTTGTTTAGGGTTTCAGAAATAAAAAGTTTCAGCACAATGTTTTTTCTTCCAACACACTATGTACCTCATCCAAAAATTAATGAGACCTATGGTGGATCTCAAAGGCAGCACTCCATATTTAAGTTCATAGATGCTTTCCTAATTACATGTACATTGGTTGAGTACACATACACAACCAAAAGGACATGACCTGGTCCCAGATAGATTAGGGATGATGTGTAGTCAACCATCCTGACATGTAACCCAACGAGGATTTGGAGATGAGTACTATCTTGGGCCATGACTAGGTGGTTGAGTGAGACCACACAATGAGTGTTTCCTATCACATGGCGTGAACTTATTTTTTCATTTTTATGAAACATTACGATTCCATATATCATTCATTCTAACGTTAATTTTTGCATGTCAGTGGACTATCCGCAGTTTTCTACTATATAAATTATAATGGTGCACTTGGTGAAATATTTTAAGATATATTGTGAAATATTCTGAGAACATCACATAGATAGGCAATGATTGGTGACAGTAGTGATCACATAGGATTAATAAATACTTCCATGTGGAACCTCTTAAAATTGCTAGGTAGTGGGTCCTTGACATCTTCAGAGTGGTACCCTCTAGTAGTTCTTGGAAATGGGTCCTCAGATACATCTGAGTTGTTCCGTCTATTACAGATAGAACGCGTGGCCTTCATGAATTCCATGTTGTACCCACATGTGTAGGTGGGAATCGGGTCCTCAAAGGATTTGTGTTGGTACCCTCCACCAGAGCTTGGAATTAGGTCCTCTTTTAAATTTGAGTGGTACCCTCTAATAGATTTGGTAAATGGTTCCTTGATGACTTCTATATTGTGAACATCTAGCAAGGCATGACATGGGTCCTCCATCGACTACCAGAGTGAAACCCTCTTATTGTACCATGGAATGTATCCTTTACCTAGGGATTTTGGTCCATCAATGATGAGATATTTATATAAAGAGTGGTCTGTTTTATATAGTTACTTCTAGGAATACATGTGAGATGGTGGGAATCATTGATGGTGTTTTAGAACTATCATACACTATATTCCTATGATGATATTGGAGATGGAAATCCCACTTCTATCAAAATTGGGCTTCTTTTGACTGATCATGTATAAATATTTATATTTATGTATCTTCGCCTTTCGATATTTCTACACTCTTTCTAAGAGATGAGTATTCTTTTTGGGTTTTACATGAGCTTTATGATTTTATCCTATCATGGTTGTATATGTCTTTTCTGATACTATATTTAGAAAAGATGTGACATGTATTTTACATAATAACTTTGTTCATCCCCTTCTATTTGGAAGAGATTAATCCCTCTAGGTTTGTATGGTGATATTTTCATTGATTGTATGTTGCAGCTACTATATTTATATTCATATTGTATCTCTTAATTATCCCTCTTCATATTTTCAATCATTTAAATTGGTATGTATATAGACTCCCCAACATCGGATTTTCCTACAAGTTTCATATTTATTGTAGAAAACAAATAGGTCGGCGAGGAATTCAGAGGTGCTTAGGGATACATGGTGCTTTGGATTCCATAAGATGGTTTCATGTTGTATATAAAGAGTAGGTATCTCCAAAATGTTTTCATTTACAGTTTTTTCAGTTTCGGACAAAATTTTTCTGGCATGTATTTTTTCCCATTTACATGTCAGTTTTCACTGTTACACTCTTTTTGAATTAAGAGGTTATGTATTCTCAGTTTACCTTAGAGAATTATAATATTATTATTATCAATAAAATAAAATTATCCATTGATATAGTCTGGTGTGTGTGTGTAGGTACTTAGTGAAAGGAATCACATTTATGATATTTTTTTCAGAGCTTGTCACCACCCCTAGCCTATAGACGCAGGCATGGAGTTGTTACAACACAACTGTCGGCTTGGGTTGGTTAATGAATGAACAGTAATAGAGCAGTTCATTCCTTGGGATTTTTTTGGGACTATTCCCCTTACAATGATTTTGGTTGGGATTAAGGAAACATTTTCTGAGTGTCTTGAATGCATCTCTCAAGTTAGGTAATCTAGTGATGGTTTGAGTGCTAACATATCCATTCAACAATACCTTAACTACCTGCTTGACAACTCGTCATATGGAGAAGTTTGATTCAGTTATTAATTGAACAAGAAATACATATGATTTTTTCTTTGAATATCCTTTTTGAGTAATATTGCCATTATTTATATATTTTTTTAATAAAATTGTTGTACATATTGATAATTAATTGGATTCCACCATGATGATATACTGCTGGGAATCTTTTTTAAAATCATAAATAAGTTCTGATGAAAAATTAGACCTCAGTTAAGGGTACATCCTACGATATTCTTCCTTCAACTATGTAGGTAGAAGCACCACAACCTATCAAGTAGCAAGTTGTCCTAAAAGTGAAGGTTGAGGATACGTGCATGCTCAGTGCAGTCACCCAGTTCTAGTGCTAGACGCTGCTGATGTTCCATGGAGATCCAAGCCCTACGTTATTATAGGATTGGCTAGAGTGGATGGCATATATCATCAACCTCATTAGATCCCTAATAGATCATATGGATGCACTGGAAGATATCCTTTTCCATGTAGTATCTTTTTGTTGTTTGGGCCCTGTTATATAGATGAATTATGAGTTGACACTCTCATGGGATGAATTACAATAGTTGTTATTTTAGGATTACTACCCCTTTTTCTTATACATTGTTTGGACTCCGGATATTATAGAGCTATAGAAGGGAGTTACAATGGTTTATGAATATATAACATTGTTTAAAGAACTAACATGGTACCACTAGTCATGACTGATGATGGACAATTCAGAATATATATGTTTGAGTAGGGACCAAATAGAGGGATTTTTCTACTGCTGTGACCTTGTGCATTCCCACATATAACTAGGTGTTGGAGCGGTCACAAGAGGAAGAGATATTTTTTTTCAATGTGATTCTAGGTAGCTGGAGCATGCAATGTGTGTCATAGAGCATAGTTATTTGCAGTAGCTAGTAGGTGCTTGTCAGTGGGATCTCGACACATGATACCCTTTTCACAATAAACCATAGGAATGTGGTTTTATAGTATAAGGGAATCATAGAGAACTATGGAATCCCAAAGAGGGTACATTAGTTGATTTTTATTGGTGAGGGCACATAGTGTGTGTCTTTCATCCCAGATGTGTCAATTAGCACATGCACCTAGCTAATAGACCACCACAGAATAGGAAACACCATCATTAGGTCTCTCTTAGGTGAGGATAGTGTGGGACCCCAGGAGGTGTAGCAAGAATATGATCATGAGGATATATGGGTTGTGGATGATGTTATGTGTTCCATCCTCCCGAACAATGAGCGGGACCACATTGGGAAATGGTGTTTGTAAAATATGGATGTGAAAAGAGACACTCCTTGGAGGATTATGACCCCGCATCACATGAGATAATCAGAGGTAATATTTATTTTTTATTCTAATTATGAATTTTTATTAGTAAACATAGCTTCAAGATATTTTTTTCATCACCATACTCCTAGTCTGAGAGATGGATCTCCCAGTTGAGGCACTATCCCAAGAGCTTTGCATTGTAGTTCCTATGAAGAATGCTTCCTCAGTATGTTTCATCATTCAGTCATGAGAGTAATATTTTAGTAGAGAGATATTGAAATGGGACCTTTTAGATCTCTTAATATAACACTAGGATTTTATCATGTTAAATAAATAGCATTATATTGTCTAGGAATGGATTGACTTACATCGTAGATGAGTCATATTCCATTGCAATGATGGTACAAGATTCAATTTTTTGGGCGAGATATATATCGTTTTGGGATGAGTGGGATCTATAAACTAGAGGTTGCATACCTTTAGATATCATTTTCCATGTATATAATTTGGTTTAGTGGGATATTTATTCATTTGGATTCTATAATTTGTAGAGGATTTCATGGATATATTCGTTGAGGACATTCTGAGACTACCTAGTAATTGGAAGTTGTAATTTTTTAGTAATATACATTTCAAAATAGTTCTGATATCTTCAAGGGAATATCAAATGGCACCTATAATGATTTAGGAGATATGGTTTAAGGTGAAGGACTCTCGATAGATGGGGATTATGAGGCCTATTATGACCAACTAGGAGACTCCTAAATTGATTTTAAAAACAAAATATGGGAGCTTATAGATTTTCATTGATTATTGTAACCTGGACAAGGACATGAAGAAAAATAATTACCCTTTTCTGATGATTGATGGACTATATGACTAGATTCAAAGAATGAGATGGTTTAAAATGATCATTCCTTGGTCTAGATAAAACCATTTTAGGGTTCATGAGGCTGATATTCCATGGCTATAATTTTGATGTCCCTACAGACACATTGAGTTCCAAGTGATACCCTTTGATGTGAAAAATGCCCCTATGCATTTTTATCTTGTATGAGCAGAATCTTTTAGTTGTAGTTGCACAATTTTGTGATTGTCTCCATCGACTAGAATAAAATCTACTCTACATCATTGGTGGAGTATGAATAGTACATGAGTATGGTTCTAGATTTTATTCAATAGCTCTAACATAATGAAAATGTCTCAAAGTACCAGTTCTGGATTCATGATGTTCAATTTTTGTGGGTATGTCATTTATGATCATGGTTTTCCAATGTACCTAGCAATGTTCGATGTAGTTCTATCTTGATATCCACTAAAGAGAATGTTATAGGTTCATATTAATCTTGACACAGCATAGTACTAAATGAATTCTATGGAAGACTTCTCAAAAATTATATCTACTTTGGACACACGGATGTGGAAAAGGTGTCCATTTACCTAGTCTTATTTGTTCCCTAGGTCATTTTAGGAGTTGATGATGAGGTTTATGATTATCTCATGTGTTTAGACTTCTATTGGAGGTTTTGGAGTACGTGGTTTATTGTAATGCCTAATTTGATGGTCTCATCTTCATGTTGATGTTGTAGTAGGAAGTTATCACATATGGGTCGAGGAAGATGAGATACCACAAGAAGAACTATGATAATAATGACCATTGGATGGTTTCAGTGGTCTTATCAGTAAGGATGTTGATTTAATAACATATGGGTGATCACATTTTGGTTTACTCAGAAAATCATAGTCTCAGGTACCTATTCAGAGAAAGTGACATGATCCTGAGATAGATGTGATGGTTGGAGTTCATGCAAGACTACGGTTACAAGATATTTTGTATTACATGGAAGGGAAATGTTGTAGCAGACTACCACAGTAGGAATTCTCATTTTATGTTAGTGCATGAGGGTTTGGAGATGTTGACCTCTATATAACTGACCCAAGTGGTGTAAGAGGGTACAAATTTTGTTTAGTCAATGATTTTAAGGTCTTCACTCCTTGAGAATACAACAAATCCCTAGATTATATACATAATCTGTGAGGTACTATGTGACTAGATATCCATGTTGTACCCACTATTTTGATATTATGGAGGTAACCATGACATCCATTTCCAATGATGGATGGTTGTCCTATTCAAGATGTGGGAGGAGGTAATGTGATAACTACAAATTTATCCCCATGATGTATATCTCAGTGTGGGGAAAATATATAGAGACCATTAAAGGAAATTTTGTTGTCTGAAATGAGGAATATAATAGTAGAGTTTGTTTGTCAGTGCCTCATCTGTCACTATGTGAATTTTGAGCACCATGTTTTGGCTGGTTTGTTTCAACCTCTTAAGATCCCTTAGTAGATATGAGATTAAATATCCATCGAATTTATTAAGGGGGATCAGAACACAATAGAGGGACATAACACTATCCTATTTAATGATAACAGACTAACAATGCCATAAAAAAATCTATGCTATTTTGAATTAGAGATCTGTGGAGAGTTTTGGGTAGTTGTATATACAATATATTGTTCTCCTTCATCTGAATCCCATAACGATTGTCTCTTATCGTAATGATTGTTTTACATCACAATTTTGTAGAGTCTAGTAAGAGTAATTTGAGACACAAATGAGGATGAGTATATTCATTCTCCTCTTGACCAATGTTTAGACTTAGTTCACTATGTAGCTGTTGGAGGATATGATGAGGGATTGTGTTTTAGGATTCTTCCAAAGCTACTAGGATAACTTTCCCTTGGCTTGGATTTTGTAAAAACACATCTTCCACTATAACATTAGTATGGATCCTTTTGAGTCTCTATAAGTGAGACCCTTCAAGTCATCCTTTTGATGGATAGATACCAGCAATGAATAATAATTAGGGAAGGGGAGCAATCTGAACGGGCGGAGCCGTGATGGGTACCTATTCTTCATAACTATGTCTGCTCTGCTGGTCCCTCTCCCCTGGCGGGGGAGGGACCTTCGATGTTGAACAAGAGTGGGGGATCCTCATTCTACCCCTTTTCTAACCCTAACCTTCTTCCCACCTTTCCCCATGCTTCGCTATGTCCAAATCTCCCAGATCTATACGAAGGGTGCCCGAATTTTCCGCTCTTACACTCGATGTTTTATGGAGCCTCTGATCTTCTAAATCTCACCATGATTTCCAGGTTCATGTAGCATCACCCCTCAGTTGATTCATTCGATCGGCATGCCTTCGCATCATGATATTTATAGGACCGAGTGACGATGGGTTATACTGACAACAATCATGTTATGATACGATTTGCGTCAGAGGAAGATTTAATAAGAGCCTAGTTCAGGGATCCTTGTAGCTTCAAGAGCACCATATTCTACCAATTTTTCTGGTCATATGACTTTCATATGTAGTGTGATTCTCCAACAGTGGCACTTTGGGTGAGTTTTCCCAATCATCCCCTTCCATTTCAAAATACCTTGGTGATTAGAATGCTTGGTAATTTAGTGGGTAGATACTTATGATAGCCATACTGAGTCCCTTTTTCATCCCATTAACCAACGTGTCTGTGTGGAAGTGGATGTGTTTTGGGTGACTTTAGAGTATGTATGGATTACAGTGGGTGAAGAGTTTAGGTGCAGACATCCAGTGGTCTATGAGTCTTCATCTGAGTTCTATTCCAGATGTAATCTCTTAGGCCATTCGCAGGCAACCTGCAGACGGGGGGCTATGACTCTCTCCAAGGAGATGTCTACAGATCGTTGTAAGGGAACACATGGCCACAATGAGTCATTCGTGTCTGAGAAGAATCTAGTGGGTGAGACTTATGAGTCTACCGCGGCATGGGGCATGCAGAGTGGATCATGGGAGGTGAATCAGTTGGTGTTTGAAGTGTTTAATCTCTCGTGGGTTGATTTGAGTGCACCTCAGCTCTATCCTCCTACTATTTCAGGGCTTGAGGGTGATAATGAGGTGGAAGAATGGTCTGGAAATGCCATCAACCTGGTGGTTCCACAGTTGGAGAATTAGAGAGTTTCTAAGCCACCTGGGATGACTTCGTATGCTGAGGCAGTGAGTTCAGGTGGCGGTTAGAGTTCCAAAGTGTCACATACATGAATTATTTTGAAGTTAAATTTCATTTTTTTCCTTTCATTTTTTGTTTTGGATGGTTTCCAAAGGATTTATGGAGAAATAGATGTGTTTTCATGAATTGGGCCAAACCGCGAGCCCAATTCTAGATTTAAAAATAAAATTTGTTTCCTTTATAAATTTTTCATTTTTTAATATTTTTCCTTCATTCCAACTCCTTAATTTCCTACCCTGATATATTAACACCACAATTAAAATTTGGAGCCTTTGGAAATCCATAACCAAGGTTTATGTTGGTTTTTATTTAAGGGATTGGGCCTGCCCGAAATCCCAATTCCAGTTTTAAAAATAATATTTGATTAATTAATAACATATTAATTTTTAAGTATTTTTCGGTGATTCAAAGCCTCATATGCGCCCCTTGAACCCAGACACGCGCCCAACCTCTCTCTCCCCTCTTTGAGGCTCTTCTTCATCGCTCTTTAGTACTGAACTTATTAGGGTTTCAAAAATTGGGCAGATTTGGAGAGGTAAATTGATCCTTTCATAACTCCTTCATTTTTCATCATTTTCCCCCATTTCAGTCCCCACATGACCTAATATGAATCCTTCGAACCTCCATACCAGTTTTGGGTACTTGGTGATTCATTATTTTGTGGATTGGGGCCGATTCCTTCAAGATATTTCAAGTAAGGGAATTTCTTCTTGGTTCCTTCCATCCTCTTTTAGTTTTATTTCCTTTTTCTTGAAGTTTCTCATGTCCAGAAGTTGGGGTTCGATCCTAATGTATGATTTGGTGTCTTTTGGGTAAATTTTTTTGGTTTAGGTCTGGATTTGTATTCCTTTTGGTGCAACGGTGGTGCGCTTAAGGTTTCGCACCAAGTTTTGAGGGTTTCGACACATTCGGTAGGTGATTCTGTGGGTAACCATTTAATGATGAGTTAGTTTGCTTGATTAAATAATTTTGAATGTTCCTTATGTGCTGTGCATTATGTGAAAACCATTTTTGGTTGCAATAGTAAAGAATTTGTTTTTAGAGTTACATTTTTGCTTGAAATGTGTATTTTTCAAATGTATTTCATGTGTTATATCTTGTGGTAGTTTTGTAAAATGTGGAAGTGATTTATTAGTTGTTGAATGGGGCTGAAAATTATGGTTAGGTAATGATATAGTTCCATGTGGGCCTAAAAATTGGGTGTATTTGTATGGTTTTATTTGTATAACCTTGTTATACTCCTTGAAAGTGTTTTAAGGATTTGTGTGTTCTCATGGGTATCTTTTGTGATATTATTCAACGTGATTATATAACATTTGAATGTGGATTATTTCATGATTATTGGGCTTCCAATTCTGTTTTGGTAGGGTCTTGGTGTGATTTTGGCTTAAAAATAGATTTTTGAAATGGATTTTATGTGCAAAGTTTGGGTATACTATTTATAATTGTTTTATGGAAGTTTTGAATGCTTTATTGGGTTGTGTAATAGGCGAAACTATATCAGCAAACTGTTTTGGTAGAAGTATATTTTTAAAAGGTCCATTTCATTTGTGAAAAGGCTTCTATGTGATATGTATCATCTTGGAAATATTTTATTAAATTGTTTGAAGGAGATATTTTGGAGTGAAAGTGATGTGAAAGTGATGTGGAGTGTTTTGTGTGAGTGTGATGTGAAAAATTGAATTTTTGAATATGAAAGAAGTGTTATATTCCATGTGTGTGGGCTGTTATATGAGTTTAAATATCATATAATTGTTTTATAAAATTGTTTAATGGTTTTGTGGAAGTGTTGAAGAAATGTGAAATGTGTTGTGGGCTATTTTGGTGTGATTCGGATTTCAAAATCATTTTGAATGAAAAATGGATTTTTTGTGACTTGTGTGGTATACATATGGGCTGTTTGGTGAATTTGTGATGTGGAAATGATATTTTCATGGTCAATGTACATTTCTTGATGTGTTGAACATGTTTGAGCACAAGGGGAAAACTTGGGTATCGAGGTGGGTGGACGTGTACTAGTATGCTAGTGAATCGGTGGGGTTTGGCCTCAGTTTCACTTAGCAAGATTGACGCGTACAACTCTAACTAAACTATGATGATGTTGATTGTAGACCACTAGGTTATGGGTATGTTCCCTACTAGTGGCTCGTGCACGAGAATGGATATATTTTATGGTTACTCTCACCGAGATACGAGGTACCTGGGACCCACAGCTAGCTAGTGCCTTGGTGTTACTTCCTATTTCTTGTGCTCATTGTTTACTTTGTACTTACCGTCGGCATACGGTATAGTTGGCTGGAAAATTCAGTAGTGTTGACATTTTTTTTAAAAGTGTTGATTCTTAATGATAGCCCACTTGAAAACTGTTTTTATTCAAAGTAGCATCTTTTAGAAATTGTAACTAGCTTTTCATGTTTTTGAAAACATGCATGCTTTTCATCTTTAAATGTTTATCACATGGAATCTCTTAGTGGTGGTATCCTACTAGGCATTGGCTCACACCCTACTTACACCCTTGGGTGTAAGTAGACATGGTTTTTTTTGTCGCAGGTTGGGTACAGTTTTTTTTGTTCCAGTGGTTCGGGTTTCTAGCAGGTCCTTGGTGGTGAAGTCTTGTGGAGGTGGCTTGTGGGAGGTGCCCCTTGCGATGAGGGTTCTTGGGCTATCCTTATTTGGATTTTTAACTTTGGTATAGACCTTTTGAGTTTTTTAAGCCATGTAATTCAGTTCTGAATTTTTGTAAAAGATTGTTTGGTTTGAAAAATCCAGATTTGATTCATTGGATTCTTTTGTTGTTTTATGTTTATAAACTCGGGTAAACCGTTCCCAATTTTCATTTTATGATACCCGGGCACTTGTGCCAGCCCGTGGGGATCGGGAACGCCTTTCGGGTCTTGCCATGGACCGGGTCGGGTGCCGAGTTTGAAGGCGACTGGATTCGGTTCGTGACAAAATGGTATCAGAGGAGGTTCAGGTTAACTCTTTGGGTCATGTTATTTGGGGAAGATTCAGGATAGTATGGAGTTAGGATTGTTGGGACATGGAATTCTGGTTATGGTTAGATTGCTTGATCACCACACCTCATTTCAGGATTCATGTCACCAGGGGAAGTTGGGATTTGTCTATGTCTTTTGGTTTTCTTGGTTTGATGATGATTAGGGGAAATGAAAAGAGAGTTGGGTTAATGGTCTCAATGAGCTCGCAGGGTCTGGAAAGCCATGTGGAGCTGGGGATATTCCCTAGAACACTCTCTATGACAGTGAAGTGATTGGAATATGGCCGCCAACCATATGTCCAAGTCACCCACTGAAACTAGTTTCCTCTTGCACTGTTTTGTGCTTAGGTTTTGAAACCTTAGTACTTTGGTTTTAAGAAGTGTAAAGTTTTTGTGAAATGATTTTCAAATAAAGAGGGAATGGTTTGGTTTATGAAATGGCAGAACTTAATTTTCAGAATTATTTTGAAATAGAAAATGGTGTGATTACACCTCTTTTGAAGGCAGAAACTGTATTGAAGGTGGTTTTGAAAAGTGTTTCCAATAGAGTTTTCTAAACAATCAGAGTGTGTTTTAATGGGATGAGATGTTTTTAAATTGATGTGAATATCTTGAATGTGAGTTATTTTCTAAATGGTTGTGACTTTCTGAAAATTTTTGTAAGATGTGAGTTGGGATTTTGATCTCATCGTTAGCGGTTATGAAAAAAAGGGATGCGTTGGTTGACCGTGTTGGTTTTGAAAAGTGGAAAGAATTTTTGTTTTAACCTTTGGTATTTCCCTTAGTGACCACATGAATGGGGTTTTGTAACGCCCCGACCCCAGTTACCCAGAGTCGGTGCATTATTACATAACATTGGCATGATCACAAGAAAGATCAAATCTCGAATGACCGATTGGTTTAGTAGCCTTGGAAACACTAGATATATTCATAAGTTTTACATTACATCATAAAATGAAAAACTACTACAACAACATAATGTTTCCACAATCCACACTATTAGCCCCTCATAAAATCCCTGCAGGTCATTCATAACTTACTTCTTCACATCCTGGGAAAAATAAAACATAGAAAAGGGGTGAGCTCAAATGCCCAGTAAGGATAACAATATAGCCGAAACTTTCATAAATAAGAATAAACATTTAAGGCAATGCATTACTAAAACAAAAGCCTTTTAAACTTTAACATCAACATAGTATGGCAAAAGTAAAATGAAATAATGCCATTTACTTATTCACATGGATATTCTACCAATCGAATAATCACATGCAAAAATCAATAACCACTTTCATAATGTTGGAATGCATAATGCCAGACTATCATAACCACAAAGTCAAGGCCTCGTGCCAAGACTACAAATAAGATTTTGTCAAGACCTTGGGCCAAGACACTAGTTTGTCTCATGAGACCTACCGATGCATCGAGGAGCTATAGCGGGCTCCACCCGTCACTTACTAAGTCCAATGCATTCCCATATGAAAAGGTTTAAACATAACATAAACATTCGTATTAAAACTAGCATACGAAATGTCAATAATTTCACCATAAACTATGAATGGTATAAAAATAGCACATCCACATTCAAACATATCACAAAACCTTCAATACAATATAGAAGTTTTGTATCACAATAGATCAAATTCAAATAAGCGTAAAATCAATCAAAGGATGTTGACATAGATGAAATCAAAATTCTTTTTAAAGAAATATCTCTTTTTATTTTGAAATCATTTAAGATCCAAATAAAATAAAACATTTTCTTTGAAAATATTCTTTTAAGCTTGTAAGGGATGCTTTGAAGATTTTATAACAGCGGAAAATAGCCGCACCCACCGTATAAGTTAAAAAAAACATTCTTACCTTAATTCTGTCGAAAAGGTTAAAAAGGACCTTGTTTTGAAAATGACGGAAAGATTCCTTTATAAACCTCTTATAAAAAGTCAAAAAAGGGTATAAATGACTTTAACCCATATTCTTGTAAATAATAAAAATGTTTTGAAATACATTTTTAAGAAACATGGATGTTGATGATAAAGAGATCCCAGTAGATTATTACGTATAAGCAACATCGGATAATGAAGAGATTGTGAAATAACCCTTACCTTGTACTTTTCCTTGGTTGGGGTAGGTTAACCTCCTGTATAATGGTGAAATAATTGTTATTAAATTATACAAGAATCATATATATTAATATGATATCATATATGATCTTTTAACATTGATTTGTTAATAATATCTTAGAATTATCGTCGTTTCGGGTGTTAACTTACTTGTTTACTTTTATATGTTTTGTTACGTAAGACATGTTTGTAAAGGATAGGTTGTATATTATTCATATCCAGAATGATATCAAGTCCTTAAACATCATTTTTAAATCATCAAATGATAATTATACTTGAATGGATACGATGGAGAATGAATCTCATCGCGTTCGTGGAGACGGTAGTCCGTACGTACGCACGTGCAACAATATCATTCTTTTGATATTAAAATAATATATAAATGGATGGTATATCATATATACAGAATCATTAACATGTTATATTTATTATTTACATGAGTTACACATCATTATTATACCCATCCAAATAATAATATATTGAATAACAATTACACCACGACGTGGAGACGGTAAGCCGTACGTACGTATGGTGACATGTTATTCAAAGGGTGGATAGAATACTGAATATGGTTGTACCATATTTATAATAACATCACAGTATATGTAAGATACTGGAGTTATTATTTTATAATGGTAAGAACAAAGAAAGAGGAAGTGGAAGAAGAAAGGAACTTAGAAAAGGGTGGTGAAATCGTTACCTCTTCTTCGGGTTCTTCCTTTTGATTTGATCAAAAGGGCTCCATAGGTTGACTTTCTGATCAAAATAAGGCCTCTAGGTTGTAGTTTGGGATGTTTAGAGAGTATTTGGGCAGAGTTTTGCCGAACCAAAAGGCTTTGATGGTGTGAAGAAATGAGAAGGAGGAGTTCCCTTTTATAAGAGGGGTGAGGGGCACCTTTGGAAAAGCTAGAAATATTAATTTATAATAAATTCATATTCGGTTTCTAATGGCTCCAAAGTTGATTATTCAAAGGTTAAGGTGGGTATAGGTCTAAAAACACTCAACCAATAGAATTTAGACAGGTTTGGGTACTTATAGTAACCTTATCTTTAAGTATTAACTCTAAGTTAATTAGTTTCACTTTTACAATGTCTCTTTGTATTTTTATATAATATGGTTAATAAACTTACTATATACATACAAGAGACCCCCAAGTGGTACATTAATGATGAACCTATCATGATATAAGTCTCTTGGCCGATCTTTAGATTTTTATGAATTTAATATCAATTAATAATATAATATTTGTTTTAAGAACTCTTTTATGTCAATTTTGACACTATTCAATAGTTGATTTTTGTGAAACTCATAACAGATTGATTACTTCGAAAAAAGTCAATTAAATCAATCCTAATATATCATATTATCCTAGAAAATTAGTTTAATTCATTAAAAGTTTCATATTATATTTATTTGGGTATTTATAATATCAATTAATTTAATTTTTCACTATTATAGTAATTACTGCATCATCATTGTGTCATAAATAAAATAAAATATATAATGTCTAAAAATTATAAATAAAATATCATTATGTAGGAAATATGTTTATCTTTCTAATGAATATTTATAATCTAAAATCCAACATATATAACCCTATGTAACAATTGTTGTTCTAAAAGATATATATGCTTGTGTCATTTTTGTATTCATTTTAACTAAATTAAAATAAAGTGTCATTATCATTTACAAGTGGATCCATGGGGTCCCAAAATTGACAAAAAGATGCCCATGGTCGACCATGTATCAACCAATAGGGTTAAGACACGTTTTAGGGTAATTTAGTATTATTATAATATTATTTTTTAACCCTTATTTACCGGATTTACCCTTAACCATGGTAAATAAAATATTTACCGCAGTAATTATTCAAAATGTCTAAAAATAAAAGTTACCTATTTACACAATTTTAATATCCTGATTCCAAATATGGAATCCATTTTCCTAAATTCCAAACACAGAAGTGGCAGAAATTAATTTAAAATTAATTCCCGCTGTCAAAACAAAAAGCGTGTTTTTAAGTGGTAATAACTATCAAAAGATTGACACTTGTTTATGTTCGGTTTAATTGTAAAATTATGTCCAATGACCAAAATTATATTAAACGGTAAAAATATATTCTAAATATAATTTAAAACCACTCAAATTTATAATTTATCACTATTAATTATTTTGATTAAAAAAGTTGTTTTTAATTAAAATTTAGTGATTTTCACTATTCATCAAAATATGAAAGTTATCCGAAATGTACCAAAATTTTACCTTAGGCTAAATTCGATATTCTGAATCCAAAAATGAAGTCCATTTTCAAATATAAAATATATATAATTTCAAAAAGTAGGTATTACTATTCATAACGGCTAGTTTGATCGGTTGTGGTGTGTGCTAAAACTCGACGTTGCGTACAACACACGCTACTGTTTTATTCAAAGGAAAATGTACCGTGGAAGCTTGGGATGTTTCATTTTAAATTTTTTGATGTCTCCATTTAGTCAAAAAGTTTAAAATATTGTATTTAAAAAGGTTTCACTATCAAAAGTTGATAAAAGTGCAATACTGAAAATGAATCTGTTCTTGCATTATGACTAAGAAACTCATAATATGGATTCTAAAATTATAAGGATTATATAAAGTTAAAAATGTAGTTAATGCTATTCATGACCTCTTTTAATGGATTTTTTTTGGTAAGTCATGGTGCAATTGAACTCGGTGTTGCTTGTAGTGCAAGTTATTGAATTATTTTGAAGAAATAACACACTATGAAATCTTGGGGTGTTACAGGTTATATGGGATGATGGATGGTTGATGGCATGAATGGATGAGTGCCGGGACGGATATGATGAGGGTGTCTGGTGTGGCATAAAAACATGCATGTGTGAGGCCCATGGGGTACCATTGGTCGATACTCTTACCGCTGAGCCGCTTGATTTCAAAGAAATGGTTTTAAAGAAAAAAAAACATGATGTCTTGATGAATAGTTTTGGGATGGTTTGTATTATGGGTCTTTGAAGATGTTGTTTTTGTGGGATGTTTTTTTAGTCCAATAACCTCTCCTGTTTGAACTGTGTTTTGGGTTTGTGTTTGGTCGGTAAGCTGTGTTGTAGGGACGGTTAGTGGTCTCTTTTGAAAAATGTTTTGGGATGCCTTTATGATAGTTCCCTTCATGTGTTTGGATCTGGTTTATGGCTTGTTTTGACCAATGGACCAGGTTGGTTGGGTCCTTGTGTTCTCCCATTGGATAAGGTACACCCCCATTAAAGGTTAATACATAACTGAAGCGCAACCCAGATTGTTTCTCCATTGGAAAATCCTCCAGTTGATCAATATAAGGAATCCATTTCTTGAGATTTTTAGATTGAGTATACACACTTTCCTTTATTGGTTTTGTGTATCCGCTTGTAGTGGGAGATTGATTATGGATGGTTGAAAGTGACTTTAGCCTCTTAAGTTTCCTAATTTTTCGAAGGTGGAAGTGTTCTGGGTTTGTTAGCATGGATGAGTATTTGGATGGTGTCTAAGAGGGCCTCTGGGTTCATTATAGTTTCCTTGAAGAAAGAGTTATTATTAAACCAAAAATTTTGAGATTTTGGTCCTGATAGGATATTGTGTCCACTTTTTGGACTTGTCTGTTGTTTAGGGACTTGGTATATGGTCATGTTCCATGTATTGTTTCTATCAATCACAAAGGTCCTGTTTGGTGACGCATTGTGATGCTGTGTGCTCTTTTGACTGTAAAGGTCAAGGTCACACAATCCTCTAAGGTTCTCTGTTATGTTGGGAGTATGTATCCCTTGGGAAAAACATCAAATCCTCTATCTTAGTTGATGGTGTTTATACGTGTCCTACCCTTCTGTTGTTTCTCACCCAAAGAAACAAGGTGCGATGTGTGTGCTTATTCTGATCCCTTGTTTCAGTGAAATGTATGGTTTTGGTAAAGTGAGTTATGGAGTGTGTTATGTCTTGATGAACCCATCAGGGTATGCGGTGTAGTTGTTTGTGGCACCGAAAGAAGAAGTTCCACATAGGGGTTTCAACAGCCAAACTGCGTGGCCGAAGATGCTTCAATATTTTGAGCTCCAGCCATAGGTCTCGGAGAGAAGCTGGCGTGTAGTCCGGGGAAACCCCAGTGTCGTTTAAACCCTTGTACGAAGTCCTATCCTCAGTATGAAAGATAGGAAGATTTTAAACCTATGGTGTCATCATATTTCTTCTGTTGTTCCTGTTCGGTGGAAATAGGTGGAGGGTCTTGTACCCATGTCATCACACAATGTTATTCCCTCCCCCTTTGGTTTCCATTGAGTCTTTGGAGAATGGTTGGAAATTTGGCTAGAAAAGTTGAGCACACGGTTTTCACATGGTTAGTTCTAACCGTGAACAAAAGAATAACCATGCAGATATAAGGATCCACATAGTTATCGCACAGTTTCTCAAACTGTGTAGACTAACTGTGTGACCGTCCCAACTCCTTAATTTTGGGGTCTTTTCATGTCTGCCCACGCCGGTCGGTTAAGATGGTTGGTTCTTGTGGTGGGAAGACCCACCATGGGTATCGTGCATATTATTTTGTAAATTTCTAATGGATGTACACCCCTTGTACTAGGGAGTCTGTTTGGGCCTTCCCCTATTACTGTCTTGATTCTGTCTCGGGAAAAAAAAATTAAGTTGTCTCTTATGGTGGGGAGCTCATTTGTGTCTCTTCATACAAGTAACTCATGTTTTTCCTTGGTATTGTATGGGAAGTAGGTAATATCATTTGGATATATCTAACTAGTTACATATTCCTTGGGTAAACTTTGGGACTGGAGAGTGCCCAATGTATTAGTTAAAGTAAGGTAAGTGTAACCTTGTTCGATGTTGTTGTTCGTTTGAGTGAATTGCTTGAGTCTTGTTCTGATAGTGTTTGAGGTGTTTTCCTTTGGGATAAAGCCTGAATGTTATTGATTGTTTCAGGAAAGTGGTGTATGATTTTTTTGTAAATCATTCCTTCCTTAATTGATCAATGGAGGTGTTTTGGCCTTTGGGGGGCGAAACCTGGAAAGGGAGTACATCTTGGTTTATCAGTTCGGTTTGGCTTTCGTATCTGGCCTTTCTATAGCTTTCCGAGGATGGAAAGTTTTCATGGTGGGGAGAATTGTCACATACATGAATTATTTTGAAGTTAAATTTCATTTTTTTTCCTTTCATTTTTTGTTTTGGATGGTTTCCAAAGGTTTTATGGAGAAATAGATGAGTTTTCATGAATTGGGTCAAACCGCGAGCCCAATTCCAGATTTAAAAATAAAATTTGTTTCCTTTATAACTTTTTCATTTTTTAATATGTTTCCTTCATTCCAACTCTTAAATGTCCTCCCCTGATATATTAGCACCACAATTAAAATTTGGAGCCTTTGTAAATCCATAACCAAGGTTTATGTTGGTTTTTATTTAAGGGATTGGGCCTGCCCGAAAGCCCAATTCCAGTTTTAAAAATAATATTTGATTAATTAATAACTTATTCATTTTTAAGTATTTTTCAGTGATTCAAATCCTCATATGCGCCCCTTGAACCCAGACACGCGCCCATGCTCTCTCTCCCTTCTTTGGAGCTATTATTCATCGCGCTTTAGTACTGAACTTATTAGGGTTTCAAAAATCTGGCAGATTTGGAGAGGTAAATTGATCCTTTCATAACTCCTTCATTTTTCATCATTTTCCCCCATTTCAGTCCCCACATGACCTAATATGAATCCTTCGAACCTCCATACCAGTTTGGGGTACTTGGTGATTCATTATTTCGTGGATTGGGGCCGATTCCTTCAAGATATTTCAAGTAAGGGAATTCCTTCTTGGTTCCTTCCATCCTCTTTTAGTTTTATTTCCTTTTTCTTGAAGTTCCTCATGTCCATAAGTTGGGGTTCGATCCTAATGTATGATTTGGTTTCTTTTGGGTAAATTTTTGTGGTTTAGGTCTGGATTTGTATTCCTTTTGGTGCAACGATGGTGCGCTTAATGTTTCGCACCAAGTTTTGAGGGTTTCGACACATTCGGTAGGTGATTCCGTGGGTAACCATTTAATGATGAGTTATTTTGCTTGATTAAATAATTTTGAATGTTCCTTATGTGCTGTGAATTATGTGAAAACCATTTTTGGTTGCAATATTAAAGCATTTGTTTTTAGAGTTACATTTTTTCTTGAAATGTGTATTTTTCAAATGTATTTCATGTGTTATATCTTGTGGTAGTTTTGTAAAATGTGGAAGTGATTTATTAGTTGTTGAAAGGGGCTGAAAATTATGGTTAGGTAATGATATAGTTCCATGTGGGCCTAAAAATGGGGTGTATTTGAATGGTTTTATTTGTATAACCTTGTTATACTCCTTGAAAGTGTTTTAAGGATTTGTGTGTTCTCATGGGTATCTTTTGTGATATTATTCAACGTGATTATATAACATTTGAATGTGGATAATTTCATGTTTATTGGGCTGCCAATTCTGTTTTTGTAGGGTCTTGGTGTGATTTTGGCTTAAAAATAGATTTTTGAAATGGATTTTATGTGCAAAGTTTGGGTATACTCTTTATAATTGTTTTATGGAAGTTTTGAATGCTTTATTGGGTTGTGTAATAGGTGAAACTATATCAGCAAACTGTTTTGGTAGGAGTATATTTTTAAAAGGTCCATTTCATTTGTGAAAAGGATGCTATGTGATATGTATCATCTTGGAAATATTTTATTAAATTGTTTGAAGGAGATATTTTGGAGTGAAAGTGATGTGAAAGTGATGTGGAGTGTTTTGTGTTAGTGTGATGTGAAAAATTGAATTTTTGAATATGAAAGAAGTGTTATATTACATGTGTGTGGGCTATTATATGAGTTTAAATATCATATAATTGTTTTATAAAATTGTTTAATGGTTTTGTGGAAGTGTTGAAGAAATGTGAAATGTGTTGTGGGCTATTTTGGTGTGATTCGGATTTCAAAATCATTTTGAATGAAAAATGGATTTTTTGTGACTTGTGTGGTATACATATGGGCTGTTTGGTGAATTTGTGATGTGGAAATGATATTTTCATGTTCAATGTACATTTCTTGATGTCTTGAACATGTTTGAGCACAAGGGGAAAACCTGGGTATCTAGGTGGGTGGACGTGTACTAGTATGCTAGTGAATCCGTGGGGTTTGGCCTCAGTTTCACTTAGCAAGATTGACGCTTACAACTCTAAATAAACTATGATGATGATGATTGGGGACCAATAGGTTATGGGTATGTTCCCTACTAGTGGCTCATGCATGAGAATGGATATTTGTGATGGTTACTCTCACCGAGATACGAGGTACCTGGGACCCACAGCTAGCTAGTGCCTAGGTGTTACTTCCTATTTCTTGTGCTCATTGTTTACGTTGTACTTACCGTCAGCATACGTTATAGTTGGCTGGAAAATTCAGTAGTGTTGAATTTTTTTTTAAATGTGTTGATTCTTAATGATAGCCCACTTGAAAACTGTTTTTATTCAAAGTAGCATCTTTTAGAAATTGTAACTAGCTTTTCATGTTTTTGAAAACTTGCATGCTTTTCGTCTTTAAATGTTTATCACATGGAATCTCTTAGTGGTGGTATCCTACTGGGCATTGGATCACACCCTACTTACACCCTTGGGTGTAAGTAGACATGGTTTTTTTTTTGTCGCAGGTTGGGTACAGTTTTTTTTGTTCCAGTGGTTCAGGTTTCTTGCAGGTCCTTGGTGGTGAAGTCTTGTGGAGGTGGCTTGTGGGAGGTGCCCCTTGCCATGAGGGTTCTTGGGCTGTCCTTATTTGGATTTTTAACTTTGGTATAGACCTTTTGAGTTGTTTTAAGCCATGTAATTCAGTTCTGAATTTTTGTAAAAGATTGTTTGGTTTGAAAAATCCAGATTTGTTTCATTGGATTCTTTTGTTGTTTTATGTTTATAAACTCGGGTAAATCGTTCCCAATTTTCATTTTATGATACCCGAGCACTAGTGCCAGCCCGTGGGGATCGGGAAATCCCTTCGGGTCTTTCCATGGACCGGGTCGGGTGCCGAGTTTGAAGGCGACCAGATTCGGTTCGTGACACAAAGGCCAGGGTCATCCTTCCAATTATAGTTGTCTTGGGAAGGAAATTGGAGGCCCTCATCCTTATAAGCAGACTTCGCAGATGCACAAGAGTTTGGACGAGGCGCCGCCTTCTATGGTTTAGGATCCCTTATACTCTAAGGGTCTACAGGGGCTCAATCAGGATAGGGTTCTGAAGCAGGTGGATGAGGGTGGCCTTAGGATTTCCATGGTTGTCATACTTCCTATAGTTTCTAAGGTCTTGTAACAAGCTGAAGAGAGTGTGGATGTAGTCAGGGGATGCTCAAGAGAGGTTGAAGGTATTGAGCAGGGAAATCAGTCTGATGTTCTATTATATGAGGATCCCTTCCAAAATGATGGAAAATGCCTGGTCAAATCCTCTATGGATGTAGACATGAATTCTGAGAGAGTGTCCAGTGATGAACGCTCAATTCTCTTTGCAGGTGATAGAGAGGAAGAAGTTCAGGGGAGCAGGTACCAATGTCCAAGGAGGAGTAAGAATAAGAGGGGTAACCATAAAGATAAAATGTACTACTCATACTTACCTTTACCAATGGATAATAGATCGAAAAATATGTCAAAGGGCATGCATAAGGATTGCGGGCCCCACATCTCCATGGTGGCATTCCAGTAGCGGGAGGTGCCTGATAACCATATAGAGCTGCTTTTGAGCTCGGAAGAGGTTATTCTGGAAATTGTTCTGACAATCAAAGACCCCAGTGACGAGGGATAAAAAATGAAGGGAAGGGCTCTTATGGTGGCCACCAATGATGAGCAGGGGTCCTGGATGGACACGAAGGACATGATTCTGGTTTGGGGTTTCAAAAACAAAAATATCAATGTAGAGGATTACATTTAGTCATGGGATAAGATGATATTCAGGTTTGGAGACCTTATGATAGAGAAACTGAACATCCTGGTAAACAATATCTCATGGAAACTATTTAGAGTGCTTAAAACTGGTAGGCTGCAATTTCACTTTAATGGAATTGCAATCTCCATTAGTTCATGACTTGGTTTCTCACTTTTTTCCTTAAAAGTGATTGATAATAAAAAATTAAATTTTGACTGACTGAGATCTGCGAGACATCACTTGTAGGAGAAAAGATGGTGAAGGTGATGATGGAGAAGGTCCATGCATTAATTGAGTGGATGAGGATCCCCTTGAGAAATCATAAATCATACGATGGCTATTATCATAGTCCATTTGATTTTGAGCAGGGATAACACATTTTCATTAGAGTATCCCCATGATGATGATTGTGAATGTTTAGTTAGAGAGACAAGCTACCCCTGAGGATCATTAGGCCATTTGAGATCATAAAGAGGGTTGGAGAGTATGCGTACCACCTTGTCATGCCCCCACAATTAAAGCTGGTCCATGATGTCTTCCATGTGTCACAACTGAGGAGATAAGTTCATGACCACCACACATCATCTACAAGGGAGATCTGGACATTGATCTTGGATCAATCTTTGTGGATCCCCCGGTGGTGATCAAGGATTAACAAGAGAGTACCACGTGTGGATGAACCATCCAATTGGTTCATCTGTTGTGGCTTAATTTTAATACATATGATACTTCTTAGAAGTATGAGAGCCCAATGTTTTCTCAATATCTTATGTTGTCTAATTATTTTTAAATATTAGGGATGTAAATATTGTAACATTCAATTATGTAAATTATAGGTTATTATTTATATTAATTTGGAATATTTCAATATATTTTTCAAAATGAAGGCACTATGAAAGTGTGTGATTGAACAGTTTGGTGTGCTCAGAATTAATTTTATAAAAATAAAAATTATATTTCATATTACACACAAATAGTTTCTTAAATAAAATGGATTAACTATCAAATGGTTGTTTGTAAAAAAAATAAAACCATTTTTTAGTGAAGAACATGGTGTTCACCCTAGGATCAACAAAAAATTGGTTCATGTGGGGAATTCATACATCTCACCCTTTTCTTGTATGATCTATGGAATAACTAATATAATAAATCAATTAATTAATTTTACATAAAATTTATTTGACAAATAAATAATAATGTCTAATTTCCTAGTTTTATCTTTATAGTAATGGAATTCCCCATGATGCTCTTCCCCTACTTCTATAGGAGGATCTTGTCATATGGTGACGATACTCTAGATTAGAGCAGATCATTACATAAATAATGAAACCAAATACTTAAATAATTAGTGGATATGTAATTTGAAGAAGAAATATAAATTATCACGGTAGGACTCTTCAATTTCTCGTTTACACCCATATTGATTAAATTGATTGAGAAGATCAATCTCTTCTATCGTTCAACGCTAATTACATCCTTAACATTTTCCTACCTAGTATATTAATTTTTTATTCATTGTTTTCTAACCCCAATTTCCCTAATTTTGATATATTGTTTAATAATTATAGGGAAAAATCATAAACATTTTTTTATTATTCTTACTCTGGATTGTTTCGTATTATTCATTGCTGAGAGGTTGTGGTCTCAGATCGATGTTCTCTAGTGGCTTTGTGCCTGAACATCCATCTGGAACCATAGGGATATGATGATCAAGGATTGTATTGATGAAATAAGGATAAATATAAGATAATTTTGAGGCATTAATGACTAAATTGGTGATTTTATATTGAGAAATCAAGTTTGTAAGGATCAAGTCATTCGTGGTATGAGATGTGTGTACGGGTTAACTTAGGTTTCCAACATGATTTGAGTTTCCAACCATCTTAGTTATAGAATCCAGCATCTGATTCCTGATCAACTAATCATGGGTGGATATAGGGAATGAATTGAAGAGGGGAGTCTACATTTCTTGCTTTGATCTCATATTTTAGAACTTGTGAAAATCCCAACTACATGCTATACACATGGATGAACACATGATATATAGAACCTTAGCGATGACACTAGTGATTTTAAAATCAATAAGGATGGAATATTGTATAGCCTTCACACTATAACACCCCGAGATTTTATGAAAAATATTCTTTTAATTTCATTGATGTCTTGGGTTGTACACTACACTAAAAGGAGCTTGCACTACACGCATCCCTGACATAGCATGCACTACACGCATCCCTGACTTGGCTTGCATTACACGCAATCACGACCTTCCACGATAGCGTATGTTGTACACAATACCAAGTTTCACTAAACAACGATATGTTATATAAACTAGCCATTATGAATAGTAATACCCACTTTTTGAAATTTTATAGATTTTATTTTTCAATATGGACTTCATTTTTGGATTTGGAATATCAAAATTAGCCTAGGGTGATTTTTTGGTATTTTTTGAAAACATTCAATTTTTGATGAATATTGAAAACACTGGGTTAATATTTAAAAACCGACTTTTTATTTAAATAAATATTTTTTTAAATTTATTTTAGGGAAAAATTGATACATAATACCTATATAATTTTAATTTAATTCATTAGAGTCATTTTAAAATAATTTTAGATATATAAAAATTAGTGTTGAACTTTTCACCGTCTTTTACCCACCTCCTAAGAGAATTTGAAAATTTACATAAAACTTAATTTTGACGCTTTTGTGAGTGTAATTTTGAAAATATGAGAGACATGGTTAATATCAAGGAGTAAAATTTGGTTCAATAAGATAAAATTAATTGTTTGTGATTAGTAAATTTTTACTTTTTTTACCACGGTTTAAAGTAAATATGGTAATTAAGGGTAAAAATGATATTATTGTTACCTTAACACATGTGCTAATTCTACTGGATAAGTTTTATTCAAAAAAGAAAACCATGGGTATAAAATATGACCATTTAGGTTCACATTTATTAGATTAGGACATTTATTATTTTTTTATTTAAAGAATAGTTAAAATAGTTAAAATCAATTTTTAATAACTAAAACATTTTTAATATAAGGTTATACATAAGAAAATTTGGACTATAAATAATAATTATAGAAATAAAAATATTTCCTACATAATGGTATTTTATTTATAATTTTTCGACATTAAATAATTTAATTATTTATGACACAATGATGACGCAGTAATTCCCATATTAATGAAATATTAACATAATCGATATTATAAATACCCAAAGAAATGTAATTTGAGACTTTTTATGAATTAAACTAATTTAATATGTTAATATTACTTGTTAGTATTGATTTTATTATCTTTTTTGAACTAATCATGTTTTTATGAGTTTCACAAAAATCAATTACCAAATAGTGTCAAAATTGTCATAAAATAGTTTTTAAAATAAATATAATATTATTAATTGTTATGTTATACCTACAAATCTAAGGTTCGGCCAAATCATATAAATAAGGATATATATATATTATTAATTAACCACTTGGGGTTATTTTGGCTTGTTTTAGTAAGTTTATTAACCATATATTGTGAGAAAAACAAAAAGACACTGTAAAAGATAAATTATTTAACTTGGAGTTAAATCTAAATGATAAGGTTAAAATAGTAACCTAAACTTGTCTAAAACTTATTGGTTGAAAGTATTTATACCCATCCCCGCTTTATCTTAGAAATAATTCAATTTGGAGCTATTATAAAACTAATATTTCTTTATTATAAAATAATATTTTATGTTTTTTCAAAGGTGCCCCTCTCCTCAATTATAAAAAGGGAACCCATTCCCTCTTCTATTCACCCAATTTTGAGCCTTGAAGCTCATCCAACACATGCCAAATATTCTTATCAACATCTCTAGGTATATCTTAGAGGTTCTGGTCTTATCAAATTTCCAACACTAGTTCCCTAAGAAAAAATTTAAAGGAGGTGCGTCGAGGAAGAAATAATCTCTTCTACCGACTCTTTCATGTTTTTTTCTACTTCTTCTTCATCTTCTTTAGTTGTTTCAATATAAATTAATAACATCAATTTTACTTATATACTTATATGTTATTATAAATATGAAAAAATCATATTTCACCTTCTATCCATACTATCGAAAATGAAATCTCCTCCAGTGTGTACGTATGGAATACCGTCTCCACGTCGTGGTGTAATCATTTTTTCCACCACCACCCTACTTGGATGGGTATAATGGTGTAAATAATAACAATATATGATTATTATAACATCATACAAATTATAATATATTATATCATCCACTCCAATTCCATTCAATAAATATGTTAATGATGTCATCACTCGTGCGTACTTACGAATTACCGTCTCCACGACGCGAAGAGATTCATTTTCCATGTTAACAATTCAAGATTGAGTATAAATTATATATAATAAGTAATCATGAAATATAAGACATAATAATTCTACTGTATTTGTTTATATATATATATATGTGTGTGTGTGTGTATGTCATCTTCGAAATTCCATTCAATTCAATAAGGAAATGATAAACAACGTTCATGCGTACATACAACCTACCGTCTCAATGAACTGTGTATTTTTTCCATTTATCGATCTATTATATATATTTATTTTCTAAAAATTAATTATATATAAATCATGTTTTATATTCTCGAATTATGTAATCGTGAACTAAGTAATCATATTAATAATCACATGTAAAAAACATGGACGATAAATGAAATGATTTTATCCAAAACGTTCCTTTAACATGGAATTTACAAAAGAACGGGCAATATAAAGACATGACTGAACCATATATGATATCATAACAATGAGTATGAGTTTGTAATAATTCAATTACATTATTTAAATCATTCTACTAGTGGTTTGGATACATACGAAACATATCAGACAAAAGTTAAGGGATAATTATTCCAATCTCATTGTTATCCGAGATTGTTTATTCGTAAGTATTTACTGGGGTTATGTTTATTTTCCATGTCCATATGTTCTCAAAATTATTTCATCAAATGTGTAATTTTATTACATGTATGTATAAAGTCATTTATATCTTTTTTACTTTTACCACATCGTATGGAAGGAATATTTCTTCTGTTTACTATACGAGGTACTTTTTGACATTTCCGGAAAAAGTAATACAATAATGTTTTTTTAACTTATACGACATCAATGGATTTTTATGGTTTCATAATTCCTTATTTTATTGAAGCTTACTCTACAATATTTCATGAATATTTTCAAGAAAATCCTTTTCTTTTAAAATTTCATGTCATTTTCTGAAAAGAAAATAATTTTAAAGAAGAAAGGGTATTTTCCTCAAGAAATCATTTATACTATTTTTCCAAAACTATTTTCTATCTAAGATGACATTATTTATTATTATAATGTTTCGTGTATAATGTTTATATTATTTACATGGTTTGATTATTCTTATGATGAAATTATATCCATTCTTTTTGTATGGATTACATTATGATGGGATGATGTTTATGAAACCCATTTTATTATTTCGGTTATGATGAATGATTTATGTTAAATTTGTGGCACAAGTAATAATGATTTCAATATGTTATGGGTGGGACCTATATCTCCCTCCAATTCATGGGTAGAGGTTAATATCTCATGAGATAGACATGGATATAATGGTAAGTTAATATGGTTTAGTGATACAGGACTGGAATGAGGAGTGAACTCGATTCAGAAAGGTACTTTGTCCACTTAGATGGTCTTGGCAGCAATTCCTTGGCTACTATGGAAATCTTATCATGTGCTTAATGGTTTTACACAAAATACATGTCTTATTCCCATTCTATTAATTTATGATATATGCCTTACGTACTTCCACGATTTATGTCGTTTCTCAAGAGTTTTATGTTTAGATTTTTTGTTCAAGTTTTTTGCATTCAAATGTTTATGGTTTGTTTTATGTTCTCCATGTTTACACTTACTAAGAATTTAAGCTCACCCTTTTTAGGCCTTCTTTTCCCCAAGATTTAAATAAAGGTATTAGGTAAGAAAACAAGAGGGGAAGATCTTTATGGGAGATGTTGAAGATCATTCACTCTGATTAGAAGATTATATTCCGAGTTTCCAAAGACACTAAACAATTACGTTCAATGTGGGTCTGTTTTTGTTATGTATTAAGTATTTCACAAAAAGTAATTTAATGTACGTGTACATCAAGATTTGGGTCTCTACACACTCACAATGTGCAGATTATCCCTTGATTAACCAGCTTTGTGGAGGATCACACCGAAATCTCCCCATATCGATATACCCGACCGCTTACCTATGTACACTGACACATGGTGAGTATATGAACATGGACAGAAGGAGATAACCTGGTCTATGATATCTTGTAATCTTCATGTTGTTCTCCTACATGGAACCTATTAATACATTGATTGGGATGTCTTTTATTCACAAGAACTTGGAGAGGTGTTGTTAAGGGACCACATGCCATGTGGGTACCCTCACATGTCGTGTACCCCTTGGATAATTTTTTGGATACATCAATGTCCCATATATTCTCCATCTAAACTCAGATTTTAGCATGTGAGTATCTTGTACATTGTGTTGTTCTGTTTATACTGAGATGGTACACTCAGTTCCAGATTTTTATATTTGATTTGAAATGTTCTGTGAATGACTCTTGGTTAGGAGACACTTGATGATGGTAGTGATTATGTAGGATCACCATAGACATCCAAGTGGAACCCTCTAGTAAATCCAGGTTGTTAGTCTTTGATAACATCTGAGTGGTTTCCACATGTATATTTGGGTATTGTTTCCTTGATGAATTCATTTTGTTAACCTATATTAGAACTCGGAAGTGGGTCTATGATGTCTTCTATGTGGTACTCTCTAGTAGTTCGTAGTAGTGGGTCATGGATTACATCAATGTGGTACCTTCTAGTATAGTTGGGTAGTGGTTTGTCATGAATTCTAAGTGGTACACTCTAGTAGACAAAGGCTATGGGAACTCAATGAATTTAAATGCTGATACCTCCAAATATGAAGGTAATTATTCCTCTGTATACTACTAGAGTGGTACCCTTATATTGTAACATGTCATGAGTCCTCAACCTCGAGATTATCACCCCATGAATATGTGGAATAGTGGAAAGGAATGGTTTGTTCTAGATGGATAATTCTGGGAAGATGTGTGAGATTATAGGAATCATTGACGGACATTTGGAACAATTATTGACTAATTTCATTGTATGAGTTGTGATATGGAGATCCACTTTTTCTCCTGATTGGCCTTATTTTGAGAAATACTACATATATATATATATATATATATATTTCTTTATCCATAAAATTGGATTTGGTTACTCTTTATCCATGTTATGTATGTATTCACGATGTATTACACATTCTTTATATATTTGGATTCTCATGGATTGATGAGTCTGTTGTCCTTCTAGATGTGGAAAATACTCAATTTTCAGTATATATACATACCATGCTAATCCCCTTCTGTTTGGATCTGGTTTCTCTCTCTTAGTTTGGGTTTGGATATTTTTTTTGGATGTATATTACATATAATATCTTTCTTTTTTGGTTTTATCTCTTACAACCCCAATAAATATTTTGGTTTGTTCTAATAGGTTTGTATATACTCACCCCTATATAGGATTTCTGTCACATGGTATGTCTTATGTAGACACAAAATAGGTCAATAGTGTCATCCGAGGAGCTTAGGGATACCTGGTACTTTAGATCTTGTACAATGGTCACAGTTGGGAGATAAATTGCAATTCTCTCTCAGTAGTTTTCTTTTACTGTTTTTTAGGTGGGGACATATTTCTGGTAGGTTTTGTATTTTTTCCTTCTTAGTTTTCTGTTTCAACAGTGTAATTATGTACACCATAGAGGTTATTGTTGATTTATTTACATTATAGTTTTTTCATATTTTTAATAGTATTCCTATATACTTATGCACTGAGATGTTCATGTGTGTTCGTATAGGAACATTGTCAAAGTCCACCTATTTATGAGATTCCTTTCAACATTAATCGCTACTCATGGCATATAAAAGAGGGTTTGGGGTAGTTGCAGTTCATGCCCCATCTTGGGTTGAGTCATAAAAATAATCCACTACCAATTTATCATATCATATTTCATAGAAACATTTTATTGTTTTTTTATTTTCAAAATAATATCCCTAGTGTCCCTATGACGAGATTTAATGGACGTTCACTAAATAAGAAGAAATCATTTTTACCAACCGTTTAAATATTATTTCGGATTTTGAATCCTATTGATTTGTTGTTTCCATTATAAATTTATAACTTTGGTATCACAAATATTATGAGATATTATTATAATTATAGAACAACCATATTATACCTTTTATATATCCTATGAAAAATGAATGCATTCCGCGTGCGTACGTGTTACTTATTGTCCCCACGCTAAGGTGTAATCTGTTTTTAATCACCACTTTACATGGATGTGATTAACGACATAAATTATGTATATATATATCTATATTATAAAAATAAAGTTGTATTAATATACCATCCACTTTTTACCCTTTCACCATTATAGGAATGATATCATTGCTCGTGCTTATGTACGACCTACCCTCTCCATGATACAATGCAATTCATTTTCCATTTTCACCATTCAAGAATTATTTTATTAATGTATATAATGAATAAATATTATATATATTATCTTAATATAATTCTTAATCTTATTTAAATATATCCTATAAAAAGTAATTTGTACTTATATGACAAAACATGCATATGTAAATGAAGGAGTTAACTCCCAAAAAAAGGGTATCAAAGAAATATTTTTAATAAACTGGTGATTAAATGATATAAGAGAATCATATATGATGTCATAAATATGAATATGGCCAAGGAATAAGTTAATAACTTTATTTACACCATTATATATAATTTATTAGATATGTATGAACTAAATCACACATAAGGTAAGGTTTAATTTAACAAGATCTTTTTATTCAAGACTATTTATAAGATTGTCTATACTAAAGAATATTCCTATTACATGTCCATGTTTCGAAAAAATTGTTAAAAATATTTTTACTATTCATATAAACTGTTTAAAGTCATTTTTATCCATACGTTAATTTTTAATAAATGGTTTGAGAGGAATATTTTATTTCTTTTTTAATTGAGTTACTTTTGGTCCTTTTAAGAAGAAATATTGAAATAATGTATTTTAACATAAATACAATTAATTTTTTCCAATTTTAAGGAACATTAATGAATTTGATATTCATTTATAAACATAAAAGGTTCTTTTCAAAGAATTTTTTTCTTTTATAATCGTGCAGATTTTAATATTTGTTTTTAAAATGGATGGGATATTTTCCTCAAGAACTAATTCAAGTTATTTTTGAAAATGAATTTTCATCCAGGATAATATTATTTGATGAAATTTATATTTTAATATATATATGAAAAAAGAATATAATAATTATTATTTATCTGAATGGTTTATGATTGTGATGGAATAGAGTTTTTCAATTATGTTTCTTTTTTAAAAAGATATGTTATGATGAAATTTTTAAGAAACAAATTTTTATAAGTTCTGTTTAGATAAATGAATTATGTTCATATGGTACACATCGCATTGTTTTCATAATATTTTGTGTACCAATATCATACAAGAATCCAATAGGTAAATATTTATATCCCATGTGATAGATTAGACTAGAATTAGAAGTAAATTAAGTTCATTAATTCAGTGTGGGAATGAGGAGTGAACTCAGTTTAGTAAGGGAATTTTTCATCTATGATGGACTTTAATGTGAGACTTTACTAATATGAAAAGTTTTTGAATGATTATTTCTATGCCAAAATTTCATATATTTTGTTATACTCCCACGAATTATGTTCATAAATTATTTTATAATTCATGTGTTATTCAATTCTATAATTAATTTAATGTATTATTATCATGATCCTTTATTTGTAGGATACAATTTTTAAAATATTTTTTCAGGTTTTTTTCATTTATGATTATGTTATCTCATACGATTCTCCTTATAAAGTATCTGAGCTCAATGTTTCATATTTTTATTTTCCATAGGATATAAATAATGGTATTAAATATGATTTGTCAAAAATGGTTTTATTTATCTACCAATAAGCATGATATGATGTATATATATATAATATATAACTAATTTAGGATTTCATATTTCCAAAGATAGTAAACATATAAAGATCTGGTGTATATTTTTCTATTATGTAATGAATATTTATCAATTCTGAACTAACATAAATGAATGAAAATTATTTACTTTTTTAAGTACAAAGAGTCAATATGGTCTTACATGTTGTGCCAAGTCAAAGTGAATGTGCATGATCCTAAAAAATTCCATTGGATAACGATTTTTAGGATTAAATATGATTCATTGTTTTAAATGGAGTGCTATAGATCTATAGATATACATCCTTGGAAAATATTTTATTGATATTGTGGTCCAAACACAATTCTATGAATAGATGGTTAATAGATAAACAGGTTTTTAAATTGGATGATACTAAAACATTTATATTTTATAATCATTATTAGATAGATATCCCCAAATGTATTAAACTATATTGAATAAAGTGGATTGATATGTTATTGAATATCTCACCGCTGATCTCTATAACAATAAAATTACATGGAATCTACATATTTTTTATGGATATGAATAAAAGGATAAAATAATTAAATGATGATAAATGATGATTAAATGGGGAGAAGGAAAAATATGAGGTGTTGTAACTACATATTTTATGTGTAAAAAAAATGTGTAGAAATATTAGTAAGGACCCGTATATATAATATTTATATAACAAAATTCTTTAAAAGTAGTAATAAAGATGTCAACAATCTTTAGAGGATAATGGTTTCTGAAAATAGATTTTTTATAATGTTTAATAGGATATGATTTTAGTAGCAATATGTATGATTTTTGATGGTGAGAATTTAAAATATGTTCTTTTCAAAGATGTATAGTAGATCGAATATATCAAACAATGATCCATTGAAATAAAATTCACTGGTTTTCCATTTCAGAGAATTTATTATTAAACAGAGGTTTTAGTTGGGGATAAATGACTGGAAAACGTATTTTGAGAAAGTTATTTGGTTGAATAAGATCAGAAAAATTGAAATTGTTTAATGTTCAAAATGATTTCATTAGGAAAACATTCACGAGATATAGATTTGGGAGCTCTACATAAATCATTATATAAATATATTGAAGAAAGAAATTATCAATGGATGCATTATATTGAGGAATATAAAACAAGTGGAATGATTCAAGTTATATCAGGAAGATAAATGTTGGAAAAAGAAATGAAATTTTATGAATAAGGTTAATATATGAAGATTAACAAGATTGAGTTTTCTAAACCAAGTTTGCTATGAATTTTGAGTTGAGGAATATTTATCAGAGGGAAAAGTATCAGATGGTCGATTCCATCATAAATGATGATCAAATGAAGAGATTCCAACACAATGGAAACAAAATGTGTGTTGAATGAAATAAAAAACCATCAAAGAAAATGGTTATAAACTCAATATAGAGGAAGGATTTATTAATGATTGAATCACAAAATCATGCAACAGAAAATGTCCTAAGGAGGTTTACATAAACATTAAAACCACATAAAACTGATCATTTGGAGCTAGTATTTTAGAGGTTTTTTCATGATAATATTAAAGAAGTTAACATAAGTTCCATTACATTATGATTATAAAATTTTAAATAAAATTATCAATAGTATAGAAATAATTATTATTATATAATACCTAATAAATCAAGATATGAATCCATTAAATTTTAGATGTGTAGAAAAATGAAATCTCATTCCCACCATTTCAATCTCAAGTGAATAAATTAATACATTTAAATTAAATTGTGTAAAGTATGTTTTATTTTTGAATGTTAAAGAATTAATATATAGTAAATAAAGTGCCATAACATGACACTCGAAGAATAGACGGGAAGAAAAATGTTCCGAATTGTTTGTGCATTTATTCGAGTCGATTGAATAATTTGTGAAGATACATGTCAATGAAATTAGATATAGGGTACGAATAGAATATCAAATTGAATATAATTATAGATACATCAGTTTGAGTCTTAGAAATAATGGAAATTTATAGAGCACTAAATAGAGTGTATCAGATGGTTATTATGAGAAGCATTCATGATGTGTTAATATTTTTCATTAGATTAAATAACGGTTGAAGAGAATCACATCTTCATTGAGGAACATAAAAAATTATATTTTATAGAGGAGGATACACTAGACAGACACATACCAGGTTAATGAAATCATAGGTATAATTCAATTTTATCTTTTGGCAGTTTATTTTAAAATATATATATATATATTTCTATATATTATTTTATTATGAGAACCATTTTTATCTAAATGGATTCAATATAATTTCCTATTTTTAAATAGGAAAATATTATCACGATAATTTTCATCTATGAAATCCAGTATCAATACCCCTGAATAGTAATTCATTAAATTAATATTACAAAAAGGATACATGGACCAAAAAGGGTGTCTATGGAAAGGATATAAGATCACACATTGAGTAAAATAGTTTTAAAAAACATGTCTCTTTTCTCCCAATATAATCTACAATTTATAAAGGTAAAATGTAAAGGAAGAAAATGTACACATATTAACTAATAACTATGATTTTATCCACATAAAATAAGAAATAATATTCATTGAATATAAGTGGTTCAATTTGATCACCACTGATTCACCCCCTGGGGTGATACCAAAATCCACCTAATGAACCACTTATGGGGAACTAGAAAAAAGGGAGATATTTCTTATATTATAGGGGGTAAGGATCATACCAAATAATAATCCACGGTATGCATGTATACTTCTAAAATATTGACTATTATACAAGTAAGATAGATTAGATTGACATGAGATATGGCCTAATGGTTAAGGGATGGGTTATATACATAATATGAGGCTAACTTAGGTTTGAATACTCCATGTCTGTTGGTAATTAAATGATAATGGAAGACTATAATAATTACGTAAATGTTCCAATAAAGAAGTATTGAGGATTTTTCCTCATTCATGTACAAGGTTTTCTTGTATACTTCTCATCTATTAGGAAATACATATGTAAGGATGACTGGACTCATAGAGGATATGTTCCAATGTGGACAGTTTAGGGATTGTACACAATATGAGGCCTATAATATACGCTTAGTGTATATTGAATTTCATTGGAAAATTGTAAAATAATACTATACAAACTATGGGTAACATAGAATGAAAATATCTTTCTCATTGGAGGTTAAACTAGCATCTTAATGATAGTAGTACTTATTATGAAGAGAATTTTTTATTTTTGAAACCATAATGGTCCTATTAGATTGGGAGAATAACTCATGGATGGACTATCATGGGATACATGATCCCGAATATCATTGGTATAAAATATTGGGAGGAATAAATATGATATAAAAACTCATGAAACTTATCTCTGGAGGCTTTCATTTATTGGAGCCACATTAGTTGATATAGGAAAAATATGTTCTAGATAGTTGGTTTGGGTGAATGGGCACCCAATTAAATCAAAAATGTGAATGGTCTCCCCATTCATTTGTCATATTTGAATTGGGAACCTAGTCATGTGGATTGGGAGATGAATTAACCCAATTTAATGATGTGCGAAAATAGTGTTACCATGTCAGTGAGCTGGGTAAATAACACACCCAATTGTATTACATATGAATGGCACACATTAGAGTACTTGTGTATAAATTTTCATGGTATTAATTATGAATTATGAAATGCAGGGCTCAATTTTTTGATTCCATACTACTAAATAAGCTTGACTGAAATGGTTCTCAGGTAGGTAGGCTCAGAGTGATGGACATAGTTCATTCTAGAAATTCAGTCCATGACTCCATTGGGTTATAAAGAGATCCTATATTACAAGACCTTATCTTTTAGATTCCCCTTTTATAGATGTTCCATCACCTAATCAGTAGATATTATATGATGGATGTTGTATTTGAATACTTATACTTATTAAAAATTATCATTATCTTCTATTATGTTCTCAATATTATGGATTCAACACATACCAAAAGTTGTGTTTGGTGGAGCTGGGAACATCATTCTTATTCCCATATTCTTCAGTGGATTATTATTTAGTAATTTTTTATAACCCATTTGACCAAATAAAATTCAACAATAAATTAGGTTCCAAGGGGTCTATTCTTAGGAAAATGGATATAGGTACCAAAATAATATAATTCCACCCCATGTAGTTCAAAAAATTTAAATAAAATGTAAAAAACATCAATGAGTATGGATATGAATATGGGCTGGTGAGGTGTAAAAGAGGTTGGGGAATGTGGGAACATAATGGATATAATACTCAACTACCTTAAATTGAAAGGAATGATATAATATTAGACCACATATGGTACCCATTTCCTTTCAAAAATTTCAAATATACTCAACGAATTGTTGTAGCTATTCCTTCACCAAAATTTCTTCAATATAAAATAACCTCCCATAGAATAAAATCCAATTAAATTAAGGAGAATAAAATATAGAGGTAATTATTACTTGAGTGTATTCTGGGCTCAGTATGCATGCTTTTTTGAGTAGATCAGTCAAGTACTCAAATTATTCATGTCTTTGTTAGATATGGAAAATGATCATTTAATATAAATACCTAGTAACCAAATTCTTCAATACAATCATTTTACCATGGAAAATTATATAGAAAAATAACTCCATTTTCTCTCAATATATTCACTTATACCATGTTAAGTCTTCAACATCACCATTATTCTAGTGTTGAGTGTGAGTACAAGGGCTTAGGACCAATTTCCCATGAATAGAGCCTATCATGTAAAGTGATTAAATGATTTGTGAAGTGAAAACATATTGATAAAAGGGAATGACATACTAGTCACCATATACTAGCCCCAAAAAATAGGAAAAATGCATAATTAATAATTATAATCTTTTTTGTGTAATATCCGATGATAACCATCATGCACACCCTTCATTGGATTTATTCCTTATCTAATAGAGTTAATTTCATTGTATTATTTTCAATAGAATAGTTAGAACTATAAAAACAATAACTATCAAAGAATATTTAGCATGAATGATCCAAATTAATCTTGATTATGAAAAATATATAATTAAGAAAATATATACCTCATCAATTTTCCCATGAAAAGGACATACTATCACACCTAAATATATTTTCATCATTTAAATTAATACCTCATTACATCCATGGGATACTATGAAAATGTCGATTTTTTGGATGAGTAGGAACTAATACTATAGAAATAAAGGAATATGATGTATATATAGAATGAAAAAAAAGAAGTTAGTAATACGTGGTCATCTTAATTGAGAATATTAAAGATGAGAATCATGAAATATAATCATTAATTTAATGTACACAACTATTTACTATGGTGGATGATTAAAACCAAATGAATCAGTATTGGTCAATTGAGATACCCATCATACATTATCTGATTTACGGAACATAACCATCTATATATTATATTATAAATATTCACTAATTTTTATTAACCATTTCATTCTTATCTTTTCAATGGAATACTTCCCCTTTTGGATGTCAGGCCCTTATTGAATCTATTGATAATTTTTTTTATTCCTTGGCCATCAATTTATAGAAATATATAATACTGAAAAAAATTAATGTCACAATTAGTGGATAAATATGAACATTATATATTGATGGATTACATAAATCATATCTTCCAAACACATGATTCAATAATGATATAATTGAATAAATCCATATTCAATTAAATATATTACCTTAAATGAATATATGAAATAAGAATATGCCCCACACATGAATTAACTATATCTTAGGTCCAATCCACGAGGAAATGGACTGTGATATTTTATTTCCTCCATGATATTGTGATCATAAATAGATAGATGTATTTGAAAAATAGAACACATATTCATCTATTATAAGTAATAGTTATCCCACATCAATATATGGTTTGAATTCATCTAAATCATGAACTAATAACTCATGATGGGGGATTTAAATGTTTATTTTAATTCTAAAAAGAGGTCATGTACCCTAAAAGTACACCTTCACAAATTTTATATAAATATTATGATCTAATATATAAAAGGAACTAAAATTATTAGGAATGGGTAGACCAGTCAAAATGGGGAGGGGTATCTAATTAGTGGTCCATTTTTCACATATCATAAAGTTATACTTTTGAAAGTTTTATATTTATAATCCATTAATAAAATTAAATAACCCTAATCAATATATAAGAAATAAAATGGATAGTGAATTTCAATTTTGTTAATAATATTTGGTCACAAAGTTGCAATCCTTCTCATGATATATCCAATTATCATCATGGGACATAGATTCTTCACTGATAATATTATAATCAATTAATACTAATGTGTGATTTTAATAATCCAATCCCAACTAAGAATCCATTAAAAAATTCCTCTTGAAATAAATTATATTTGAAATCACATTTTATAATTATATCTCCATAAATATGATAAAGATATGTATATATTCATGTCACTTCAGTAAACAAATATATATCATATTTTAATAATTCTAGTACAATACATATCTGTACTTACATATGAGAAAATCCTCAAAAAAATAGTTCTTTGGAATATTAGTCTCCAGATCTCATGATTCCAGTTACTTATCATGTGTAGATTTGAAATTTATTCTTTTAATACTCATATCAAAATTCTATATAAATTTTCCGTACTTCAACCTAGTGGATTCATACAAAATTACACAATTGGGATCCCAAAACAAATTCAACTTCCTAAAATTTTGTAAATAACGGTCAACATGTTCTTATTTTTATTACTCTATTAAATCACTTATCTTCCTCTATGAAAATATATGCATGTGATCATTATACTCACAGTCTACTACTTCTATCAATCATTGTTTAACTATATTTAATTCCCTTGAATATATCTATTTCAATAGTCTCATCATGTTTCAAGATAATATGAGAATAAATGAAGATATTACCATTAATAATTTTTGATGTTTGATCATCCTTATAAAAATCATCCTAATAAGTTTGAATTAACAATTATAATGTTTATTCACTCAACATACATTCTTCTACATGTTTCAATAAAATTTATTTCACATATTCCTATTATAAATTTGTCTATCCTATTTCTCACAATCTTTCATCTTTTTTTACATTGAACTCATTCTTACCCAGATCTATAACTTCTATTATTTATCCCTTAATGTATCCACAACATTCTTCCAGAATCTGATTTAGTGTCATAGTATAACTTCGATTTGTTTAATCTCTATATATTTTGAACTCAGGTCTTTATAATGTATAAAGAAACTATATTATAACCAATATTATAGTAGAACTTCTAAGTGTTGTAATATTTTTAAGTTATTATATATAATTAATATATCCTTCAATCATTTCTTATGTTTCCAATCCTCTTAATTACTTGATTAATCAATCAATAATTTTATACATTTGATTTATCATTATGCAAGTTCATTAGAAAAATTGGATTCAATAAGTTTTGGTAATTTCAGTATATGACCTAACTCAAGGAAGATAATATATCTTCTTAATTAGCATATATTTGATCTCATATTTCACCATATTATCTTCTTACTCTATGAAATATATCTCATATACCAATACATTGAATTTTTGTGAAATTTAATGGACTCTTCTCATTTATATCACCGGTTGGGAGTATTCAGTATATAAATTCTTTATTCCATATTTCCATTGACTCAATATTTAGTCATCTCAGCTTGAATAACATTATTAACAGGTAATTATGATTTATTTTCCATTAACTGAATCAAACAACATCATTTGACAAAATTCTTCAAAACCTTGAGAATATTATTTATGAATTCTAATCACTAAAAACTAATTATCCTCTACCATCACAATGAAATATTCAAAACATGCCATTTATTAATCCACAATCTCAACATTAAATTTTATATTCATGAAACTAAATTCTATTCACATGGATAATCCATACCACCAGATGTTTATCATTAATTCATAGATGATGAGAATCGTTGGGTAAAGTGTTTATATTTTATGTCTCAAAAATTCTATATTTCTCATATAATCCTTCATATTTAATCTATTAGAATAATAACCTCAATTTTAAAAATAAACTTAATGAAATTATGAAATCTAATGAAAACATCAATTCATAATGAATTCATTGTCAAAAAATAACAGCATAAACATATGGTAACTTAAATATCCTCTTTTATATTGGTAGAAATATAAGAAAAATATTTTCATTCTTGTTCCAATATAATTTTCTAAGAACCTATATAATTTTTTAAATAAAATAATTATGATACCACACAATTGAATAAAAATGAAATTCTTTTTTATATAATTACATCCCATCCTCGTAAGAAATATTACATAAAAGAGTTTCATATACATAAACTAAAACACTAAATCAAAATTTATAACATCTGGAACACATGGACACCTGTAGTTGTATCCTACAGATCTTAGACTCTCTAATAATGTGAAATTCTTGAAACATTCAAAACCAATTCTTTACCATTTGATGAAATAAATATCTTTGGATTCATTAAACAAGTATTTAAATGTGTACTTTTTCTCACAAATTTTCGAAAGATTATAATTAATTGTGGGTATATACCCTTATATATTGTTATGTGAGTGGTGTTATGTTGAAGACTATGTTTCTTCATTAATTCTATAAATATTTACCTCAGTAATTATTTATTTAAGGAATTATCAATATTATGATTTATTTGTATATATAAAATCATCACATCCCATTTAATAAACTTATCCCTTATAAAAGGATATTGGATATCTATTTTTATGGTCAATAGTTTTTTATTGATTTCTCTGAAAGATCCATTATTGTTTTTTGATTGAATGAATTGTTTATTATTATTAAAATGAAAATTTAGGTCTTTTTTTTATATTTTCCCATGTCAGTTATGTAAATACATGTGTTTAAAAAATATATTCCGATGTAACTATGATCAATTTCACCAAAAAAAATTAATAAATTAAAATACACAATAATTTAAAATTTCTAATTTTCCTGAAGAATTTTATTTTTTATCATTAAAATATCCATTACAACTATCATTCATGAAAGTATAAATATTCCACTCATTGTCTAATTTTTACTATAATTAAATATACAAAATACCTTTAACAAATATGTGTATTCTTATAGAAACCATAATGTATTATTTTTTAGATCTCCCTAATATCTCACATGTTGTAATTGCATATGTAATGTATGTCCCTTATTATGTATGATAGATCAAGCCTTAGAGGATATTTTAAAAGTCCTTCTGATTTATAGTTATTCTAGTTTTAACTTTAATAATCCCCACAATATTAGTGAGATGTGTGGTAACTTCCATTGATTCATTCATGTTAAATTTCTCTAATATTTTCCCATAATATGTTTCCTATGAATGTTAGGTATGATTTTCAATCAGTTAAACTTATATTTTGAGTAAAAAACTCTCCTCTTTTGTCAAAAAATTTAAAATATCATCTTTATTTTACCTGGTAAATATTTAAAATATTTTTCTCTATTTAAATAAAATATTCTGAAATCATTATATGTGAAAAAAATAAGTGTTATTGTGACAAATTAAATTATATATAATTATTAATTTAATCATCCTCTAGAAAGGTTCAACTTTATATTCTGGTTATAATGTTTTGAATACCTTGACCATGAGTCTTAATTTAGTCTATGTGATGCTTTATTTAATTTTCATTTTTTTGAAAATATCTATCAATTATTAAATAGTTAGGTTGCTCACAAAAAAAATTATCACTCAACTACATTATATAATATTTCATATTATAAATCCATTCGATATTATTTATAATTTTAGTGATCATTAATAAGTACCCAATCATAATATATTATATAATATTGAGTAAAAAATATAGACTTATTTTTCATATATTGATAGAGATACTTATTTGTTTTTTATTTTAATAAAGTAGGTAATAAATCATATATAGTAAATTTATACATTATAATCTCAAAACAACCACTCATAATCCATTTTATTTACAATCTAATATTTAAAAAAATTATTTATTGAAAAATATTCATTATTCTCAACATGAATTCATCAATGTTCCTAATAATCCTTAAACACGATGATAGTGTTTTAAAAAATCATGGGATGAGAATAAAGGTCAATAAAGGGAATAAACAAAGAAAAAAAAGAAACATTTTGGGTCACTAAAATATCATGACATTATAAAATACTGCATTATTATAATATAATGAAATTTAAGACCAAATAATTTTTTAAATACACAAGAAATTATAAATACATTCCAATGTTTTCCATAAGTCAAATCATAAGAATACATAATCAAAAAATAATAATTATCAACGTTTCTTAGAAAATATGAGAATCATTGAAAATTATTTTCATAAAAACATACATTTTTACCCTTAATGTTAATAATAATTACTTAAAAAATATAAATCTTCTACCTTAGGATGAAAAAATATTTCTACAAAATCTGATTATAAAGAATAAAATTGTCATGTAGGTTCATCGGTACATAAACAACAATGAAAACTTTCTTGATTATTTATAAGATCCCATTGAATTTGAATAACCTACCTAGTAAATTCCAACATAATTCCTTATAGAACATAATAATTAAGAAATCAATTAGAGATATATATTTACCTCATACATCATCATAAACAATTTCTAAGGGCCATAAAATATAAAAAAACAAATAAAATCATTCCATTTAATCATAAAATCTAATAAAAAATTCCGTTGATCTCATATAGAAAAGAACATTGACGTATCACATAAAAGAGAAAAAAATATTTTTCATTGAAACCACTCTATAAAAAAACATAAAAATAATGGAAAATGTGTATTTTTTTTAAAAAAATCATTAAATAATATGTCGGAATATTATTGAAGAATAATTATCATTATAGTTGCATCATCCATTGATGTGGTACAGGTCAAAAAACATTCTTTTTTACTCTATAAAAAATGTCAGACATTCTATATTAAATATATAAAAATATTAATATTGAAAACCTTTATATGGAAGTAAAAGTATGTGTATGATGGAATTTTGAATAAATTATTTTAATAATTATAGTAAATAAAAAATATAAAGGTGGAATAAAATCATTATATAGAAATATTTAAAACCTGTTACAACTATGTTTTAAAAATTAATTTCCCTTACCTCGAGTCCAACATGCCATGTACATTTTTTATATTCTTAAATAATAAACATATATTAATAATTTTTACATTATTAATAAAAATATTGATGTTAATTATTCATTTTATTTTACATATTCCCTTATCATACTTAATCATTTAATTTTGCTTTGCATGGGATTTTTTTAGGATATTTATTTAACACGGATGAAATGACTTTGATAAGATGACTATAGTAGAATCGATCGAGATTATATATTTACCAGAATTTAAATATTTGTTATAATTATCATTTATAAAAATTAATTATATTTTTTGAAACATATGTGTAATATGGTAATGAAAAATGAATTATGATACATTCATGGAGAAGGTATCTCATATGTATGCATGACTACAATGTCATTTTTCTAAATGAATTTGAAAGAAATAAAGAATGATTTAATATATATTTATATAGTAATAGTTATATATAAAAGACAATATTATTTCATTTTATCTAATTATATATATTAGCAATGTGAGTAGATGATACACATCATATAAATTTGTTTGTGAGGTTGTTTGTCTAAACATATACATGTGAATGTTTTTTATTTTTCATCAAATAGTAACGAAATAAGTAGAATATTTATTTACTATTATAAATTAAACTTATATAATATATATATAATATTTTATTTCATACAAATACACATTTTTGACAAATTATATCAGTTAGTAAGTAAAAATGAAATAAATATTCTCAATTGGTAGTAGTACCCACATACACATGAGTGACGTTTTTTATTACATTGTCAATTCAACAAAAAAATGGTTATACAATAAAATAATATGTTTATCCTATATGAAAGATATTTATGATAATTTTTAAATATTATTAAGACATATTTTATTTTGGAAAAATAATAAATAAAAATATATCTTATTCAGAGTTATACATATTCTTTGAAAAAACATATTAGGTCAATACATAAAAAATTATTATGTATTATTATGATCTATCCATGACCCCTATGATGTGGGGAGGGACAATAGGATGTGATTTGGGTTGGTATTTTTTGATCTATGGGGTTCCTGAAATTTGTATAATATAGGATAGGAGTGTGTACTATTTAAAGTGATTGAGAGGATACACTTAGAAGTTTTCAAAAGACTAAAATATATTACTGTCTTACCGACTCCAAGTGAATGAAAAAGAAACTGTTATTTCAAAATGAGATAATATGGGGTCAAATAGTAATAATAAATACTATTTAGATGTTTACATAGTAATATTTTGACTCATAATTTTAGTAACCCTTTTAACCCACTTTAACTATTGCCATGGTAAATAGACTTTTTAACAATTATTTTATACCTAATCTCCAGAAATTAATTTGTAATCATTATAAAATTTTGATATGATAATTTTAATTATGGAGATTATTATCTAAAATTAAATTTCAATAAGGGTATTAAATTAATTTTATAATAAACCGATAAAAAATTTTGTAAATTGTTTTTCCAAAAATTGTATTTTAAGAATAAATATGAATTTTTTTAAAAATATTTTATTATTGATTCCAAAATATTTTAATAGATTATGGTTAATTAAAAAGAACTAATAATATTTTAAACAATTCATCAACTTTATATGAATTTTTAAATACATGGAAGATATTATAATTTTCTTAAAAATTGGTAATTTATATTACTCACCCAAAATTCACCTATTTTTGAAAATTTTAAAAAATCACACTATGGTAATTTTGATATTATGACATTGAAAAGGATATAATATTTTAAAAATAAGAAATAACAATTAATTATTATTATTTTATATAAAACCATATAATACATGTAAATTTTTTAATTAATAATAAAAATATTTCTTATTTGATTAAAAAATTACCTTATATTTTAACATTTTATATAATTATATAAATTATAATTTATGAATATTAATAAGTCATGATATTTATTTATTAAAAATTATAATTTTTTTAATAGATTCATCCTCCTTTTTTAATTTTAATTTTTACAATTTATTTCGTTACATAAACATGTGGGGAAAATCATCCTTCATAACATTTTATGATTCTTATATTTTTTATTCAATATAATTTTTGCCAAATACTATAAAATATATAATCAAGAATGTTTTAATGATATACTGTTTATTTTCCATAATCTAATCTTGAAATTCCTCTGATGAATGATTTTCATCCAAATATAATAATTTACGGGTAAAAAATGTGAAACATCTAGAACATATTTTCTTAATAATGAATCATAAAAAACATCATGTACCATGGGTAAACACTATAGAAATGACACATAACTGGATATTGAACAGACAATTTAGTGTGCCTTATATGGTTCAATGAACTATAAACATTGTGTTCCCTTTTTTAAAATCACATAACAATTTTCCATGGAGATTTATTATGATAGACTAAATCACCAACCATGAATGTAATATCTTTCCACATATATTCTATATATTGACTTTTTAATTCGTTATGCTATCCTCATATATTTTTGAATCAAATTCACCTTCTAAACCTTCTTTTCAAACAATTACGGGCAAGAAACAGTCTTTTTACAGCTTCATTATAATAAAGATCATTTCGACACCACGTTCCATATATTTAAAAAAGGTTCAATCAGTATACTAGATTGAGAATTTTCATTATATGAAAATTAAACCAATTATGGTTTCTGATACCAACATCGATTATAATCCATATAAAAATCATAAATCCTGATTTCAAATTCCAAAATCATTCTCTTTAATAGTCTATATAATTTAGGATAGAGTGTTATACTAAAACATAAATTGGAACATTATTAACAGTGATGTATTTTCCAAAAATTGTAGTTAGACATGAGATCATGATCAGATAAAATAGATATATGGAATGCATGAATTCCGATTATCTCTTTTATATGAAATATCAAAATATGATAGAAATATATTTTATGTTTAATTAGAGGATAATCCATAGATATGGTCAAATAGCCATAAATTACCATATAATAAAATAATATTGGGATGCATATTGTAATCCAACCATGAAATCCATGGATTTACTCTAACGTTTTCATACTAGTACTGAAAAATGATGAATAATTATAGTTAATCATTATAATTCCAATTTAAACTATTGACCAGTGAATAATTTAATTGTAAATTCATAAATATCTCATGTTTTCCCATCACGTTGTAAATGTTTTTAAAGGTATCAATTCACTATAGTGTTTACATGATGAATAAAAATCATAGATTTTATATCTTCACTAACCAATTATTTCGTTAACTGGGAATCAAAATGAACCCATAATCATTTTAGAAATCAAGTAAAACAATTTTCAATTATAAATTCTAGAAACATATCTTTCCTAAAAAAATTTACATTTTCCTATAAAAAATGATCCACCTTTCAAGATTTATTAATTTATTTAAATATTAAAAACATAACTAACACCATAAAAAATATACAGAGATTTCTTACATGTATAATTTTATGACCTAAATCCATCATATAATTTACCAGTGTTTCATATTCTAGTTGAATCATTTATTATGATGCATTATCATTATGAATTAAAAGATTATATATTCTATTATATTTTCATGTATGGTAATAAATGGTGCAATAATAAACCTCAATCAATTCCATCAGTCTTTTTTCCCTCTTTTTTAAATTATTATGAGTTAATATTTAATTTAAAATTCTGTGATATGTATATATCTCAGACTTTACTCTTTATAAATAATGAATTTATAATTTTAAATAAAAAATAATAATATATTGTTTTAAAATATGTGTAAGTAAAATTACCTCATTTAGTTTCATTTAATGTCATGCATAATTAATTACCAAATATGTTTTAATCAAAAAAACACAATTTTCTTTATGGAAATGTATATTTAGGTGAAAAATTCAAAATTTATTGATGGAATGGTCAAAATGGATAATTCTAAAATAATATTTTCAGTTCATGGAAACATTCATTACATTATTTTTTCCTAATTAATTTAACTCCTTTTTGTTTAAACATAGTTAGTGGGCCAATTAACAGTGAAAATATTTCAAAAATGAATCAGTACTAACCAACGAATTCGACAATTATTTTTATCTCTATGATATTATTAGTATTTCTTCACTCTAAAACAACATTATTTTTATTTATATTACCAGTTTTTAAATATTTATTTAAAAAACGTCCCGGTAAAAAAATATTTTAAAAACAAATTTTACATGTATGAATTTTTTTAAATAAATTATTTTAATTCAATATTTTTAGAACTACCCGAAAATGTTTTGAATGTAAAGAATAATTTTAAAAATATTTTTTATTTTCTTCAATTAAAAAAATTAAAAATTAGTCCATTAACTCATTGAAAACTCCATTTATATGGTCCATAAATACAACTAGAAAAATTTATATCCTAAAGGGTACAACCAAAAGACCCATAATTTGTATACTTAATGTGACAATCATTCAAAATTACAACGCCAATCACTTTTAGCTCATTATACCTAAGGAATAGATCATAAATCAAAAAAAAAATATTTATCTCTCTTGAGATGATAAAAAAAGTTATTGATATAAAGAAACAAATATTTATTCATACAAATGATTTTATTCAATTATATATATTCATTGAATAGCCTCATAGAACAATATTTTATTTAAAATGGAAGTGAAGGAGCACTACATGGTGATGTGAATGACCATTTAATCCTTTATAAAGCATCTCATGTCCTTACTTTTTATCTTCTAAAAGTTATAATTCATCCATTTGATAAGAATGTTATCTTAATGTTACAGCATCAGACATATTGTCAACTGTAAATTCATTCTATTGAGAAGGAATAATACCAAACAATTAAATAATAAATTCATCCAGATATTTCATTACTATGGGATCATCCCCAAATTGAATAGTTTCCTTCATCTCAATAATAATTTAAATTTAACAATGATTTCTATTTTTAATAATTATTCCATCTTATTGATATAAAATAGAAGTTAAAAATTAATTATTATATAAAAATTGAAAATCAATGAAAAATGAAATTTATTTAGCACTAATATATATCTTCTAATGATAAATTTTTTTATTCCAATATTTGAATATCATAAAAAACTATAATGTGGAAGACAACATGCTTTTCAACTAAATACTGTACACAATCAATAATATGAATATTCGTAAAATTTTCATTTTCATTAATACTAACACAAGTGTTTTTCTGAAAATATCAAGATTTATTTATTTAGGTGGAATTCACTATTTATCAAAAAAAATTCATAAAAATTAATTAATATTTATACAAAAATTAATTTATAATTTAGATTAATAAGAATTAAAATTCGGGTACCTAACACCTCATAGAATGACGGTCTAGCATGTTTCGGAGTAGTTATAAAGGATATATAAACCCTATATTGATTTTGATCATAATTTAATATATAATTTATTCTTATATTTGTATATGTATCGAAATCATTATCCATATCTAGAAACGTAAAGCATCATATCTCTGTATTTTATCAATTTTTCTGATAATTTATGTTATCTATTTCTATGTAGTCATGACCCACATGTCTAAACATTCCGTATAAAAAACATATCTCCAAAAGAAAATAAATTCCAATTATACTTTTTACTACACATATCACAAAATGGAAACTTTATTTTCTTAAATTGTGATTTTTTTGATGAATTATTCCTTACTTACATCCATCTTGATGTCCTTTTCTACATGTGTCATTAAATACATGATCATCATAAACATCAATTTCTACATTTAAAATTAACCAAACACTCATAAATTTTAAACACCATAGAATATAATTACCTTTGATTTGTTATCTCTAATTTAATATAAAACCAATTACACATATATTAAAGATCTGAGATGAACTTTTCATGGATATCCTTCCAACTGGATAATGTTTTCTTCATACACAACTACTAATTATTTCTCTTTCATCCTCAATTACAAAAAATACTTTCCATTAAATGTTTAAAACATTTATGAGAATATTTTTCAATTTAAATATTCTTAAATTCATCCCATTACAAGGTATCAAAATATTCATATTTTATTATATTGTTACCACTTAGACATTAACCTTCATTGATCGAAGTCACCTTCAAAATATTCTATAGCATGAGTTACCTTTTGATGTTCTAAACAACACTTTACATTGATTATCTCCTTGATTTTGTTAACCATTACTTCAATTATCAAAGGGTCCAATTATTTCATGAAATTATATACATTGGAAATGTTCCTATGGGGTGAACGTGTTTACTCTCTCACAATGATACAACAACAATTTAAATATTTTATTAACTAAGACATCATAGAATCATACTATTATATTACAATTCCAACAAATATAGGATTTTGATATGAAAGGATTTTGTCCTCTTGGTACCTTCCTATATTAGCTTCCGTATTTTTTATATAAAAAATAATTTTGAAAAGGCATAGTTTTGATGATGCGACATGATAATCATCAAATTATTATCTTATAAACATCACCCATAATTTAAATATATATAGAGTATTCTATTAATATTATCATATCCTACAATTTTATATAAAATTATACTATGATTACAATTATAAGGTACCCGCAATGAAAGATATATAATATAGTGTTTTATATAAATAATTATTTTTGTTTCATCATTTATTATAATTTTAGTTTTAGAATTTTAATTAATTAGGTCATAAGTATTACATAATAAACTCATATATTATAAATGTAACGCTTTCATTCAGTATCCCTTTTTTCACAATACAATACTTATTAAATTATCCATGGTTTATTTTCATGAGAAATAAATAACATTTTTAAATTTCCTTTATCATTATTTCGACTTATCTTTAGATCATATAAATAACATTTAAAAACATGGGTTGAGCTAAAAATTTACTTTACGGGAACTAAATAATGATAAAATTGAACCCACCAGTTTATTAAAAAATCCTGATATCATATAAAATAATTTTACATTATCATTATAAACATCAAGGTAATTAAATAATTTATAAACATGTAAAAAAAATATACATCACAATATTTATCACATGATATTATAAAAAAACATCAATATAAATAATAATAACGAGTTCTTCATTAAAATAAAAAGAACCAATGAAAATCGATTTTTGTAAGAAATGCATTTTTACAATTAAATGGAATTATCATTACTTTAATGAAAAAGAACATTAGATTACCTTATAAAGTCCAAATATTTACACAAAAACTAATTAAAATGAATAAAAAGTCATTTAGGTTCCTTGTGACACCATCTTCATGGAACCCATATAATAATCCTCACAAGAACCAGTACAAATGTAATATACTACTCAGTTAATTACAATGTAAATTTCCATAGAACATATTCATTACCCAATGAATTATATAGCTATATCATGATCTATTTTCTTTATAAACAATTTCCATGAACTATGACATACATAAATTAAAAAATCAATATTTTTCATCATAAAATATCTGTAAATATTTTTTATCACATAATAAAAATAAATTCCCAAATTTACATAAATATTATAATAAAATCATTTTTCATTGAAATGAACATGTAAAAAATAGTATGAATAATTTGAGATGGGACATTATTTTGAGACACTAATGCATACATATAGATGAATCTTATTAAAAATTTACTATTATGAGGGGAAAAAATTATAGTCAGGTTTCAAAGGTTAAGAACATTTGTTTAATACTTTTTAAAGAATGTCAAACATTCCATATAAAATAGGCAAGATGATTTACATTAAAAAACACTATGAGAATGTAATTGTGGATTTAATATGTTCTTTTAAATACATTAATTAAATAAATAAAATAAAATAAATAAATTTGAACATGGGAGAAAATATTATAATGAAAAAAAAATAAAGCTATGTTTTAAGATGGAATTTCCCTCACCTAATTTATGAATTGTCACATATGTTATTTAAAATCCTAAATAATAAGGATTTTTCAATTAATGACTAATTCGATGACATTGGTCATGTTTATTATTAATTTTATTTCACTTAATACCTTTTAATACCTCATAACATATTTTATTAATATTATTTTTGATATTACGCTATTTTATGGTTTGAATGTCTAAAAAACTTTTTTAGGTTGAAAATGTTAAAATTAATTAAGATTATATCATTTAAATAATAAAAAACGTTATAATTATTTTTTTATATATTAATTATACTTTTATAATCCTCTAAGCATGGTTTTTGTGAATAATAAATTATGTTACTATGAGGGGAAATGGTAGGTTGTTTGTATACAATAGTAACATTTACATTTTACAATGAACATGTCGGAAATTAGGTAAACATTATTTTATATTTATTAATTTCTAATTATATCATAGATATAATATTATTTATATAAAACCAATTATATATTCAATTCATGTGAGGTGATGATGAAAATTAAAATAGTTCTATTTGTGAACTGGTAGTCTGCAACCACACATGATCGATGTTTTTACATTTATTTTAATTGAAGGAAAATAATTATAATATTTATTTACCATTACCAAATGATATTTATGTCATATATTTTATTTTATTTTATTATATTCCCTCGTTATGTCTAGTCGTAATAGTTGATAAAGTATTAAATGCATCAACTCATAAGGAGGTAGTCCATATGTATATATTAGAGATGGTTATATATTTTATTAAATAATTAATAAGACAAAAAGTATTATACCATAAAAATTGTAAAACTACAACATACCAGAGTTATTGATTCTGTTATATGATATTCGATAAGTGTTTTTTTGACATTTTAAATGAATAAATAAAAAAGAAAACACTTGGTAATGAACTATACCTATTATTCATAGGAAATCCTTATGTTTATAGTTAAATCCTTCATGGATAGTATTTTGATCAAACTATATTATTTCCCCACCAAAAAATATATATATAATATATATTTTCAATTAATATTAAATTTATATCCCAAATCGACATGCCTGAGAACTATAAATGTTTAGTGAACTAGAATTTTAGATATATAAAAATTTTATTTATGTAAAATATTAATCACCTCAAACATATTTCTTTTCATAATGTTTTATTTTCGAATCTTCACACATAGAACCTTCCATAATAACCTTGGAAGGTAAAACATAAGAATGTGTGATGTCAAAAGATCACTAAGGTTAATCGTTGGAGATATCAATCATATGAGTGCATAGGATGACTATAATGGTATGATAATATACTGAATTTCATTTTATCAACATAACATATTCATGTTAAGAAAATTATTAATTACAATATCCAAATTCATGTCATATGTAATGTCATGGTCAATTAAGGTGTCAATGTAGAAATCTTCATTCAAGATCTATAACATAGGGGTTTATCATAATTATTATTCGAAATAATAATCTTATTAACATACATATTTGAAAATACATCTGTGACTAAACTTTTGAACAAATATAGAAGAAACCATAGTGACTCATCATAATAATGAAAAATATATTTATAATCATTCCATGAATAGTATTTTGAGAATAACTAAAAGTAATCTTACTTATACATTAAAATGTGAACAATGCTACTGAAAATAATACCCGTACATATAAACATAATCTCATGATATATCAAGATCACATTACCCAATTCATTAGAGAGGTATTAATGAACCTACCCTCATTAAATCATTTTTCATTCTTAAATATTCCACAATTTCATGAAAAAATTCATTATTTCGGTATTGATTATTATATGGAAAAGAAATCATGTTTCATAAAATATTTATCATCATAATTAATAACCATCCTGATAAATAATAAATATGGTTTCATTAGAATATTTTCCAAAGGAATCATAACTAACATATAATTTTTTATTTATAAATGTCTTATACATTAAATGATCATTGGAACAATTCATAGGGAAATTTCATGTTTCATTTTTAAGTCACAAATATATAGTCTCAAAAATCAATAATATGAGGAATAAAATATCCCTTTAAAATAATTATGGATTAATATAAATTAATATTAAGATAAAATATTAATTATGAAGTTTATAAAAAAATTTAATGTAGTATATGCTAAAACAAATATTAAAAATGTTACATTTGTAAAAGTGCCTTCTCCATGAAATAAAATTAAAAACGTCTCTTCTAAGATATTTTATAAAAAATTTAAAAATGGGTTAAAATAGCATTAATAAAAAAATTAATAATATTAAAAACATTTTTGATATAATTATAATGAAAATATGGTCAAGGATGAAAAATATTACGAACTCAAGAGGGAAAATTTTTATTTTCCTTTAAAACATTTTCAAGATTATATTATGAATAGGGAAGGGGAAATTGATACTATTCATTAAATGTTAAATGAATAACAAAAAGAAAATATCAAAAAAATTGTTTTTAGATTGTGAACCATATAACTTCCTTAAATATAAATTCATCATATTAAATCATAATAATAAATTATTTTGTAACAGAATCCTCTTACCTCAATTATAATCTTGCATCATATGCATTCAAACCGCCACCCCATTATGAATCATCATTTGGATCACTTTTTATGGACCCTGGTGATGGTAAATTGATGATTCTAGAACATTATAACCATGTATTTGGATTATTAGAACAGATTTTTGAAGGGTTTGGTTGAGCAATGTGGCTCACAATTGTTTGAACAATTGTGGAGAGGCTCCGTCCTTTTATAGTGGCGGAAATGAAGCAGTAGAAAATACATGAAATATTTAAATATAATAAATTTATTATTATGTGAAGGAAGACAAATATACCGAAAATATAAAAACTATGATATTTTATGGTTTAAATACATTCATCTAATAAAATTTTGATATGTTTAGGTGTCATTTAAACCATATTGTTTTTTAGCTCCCTTTAACAATAAATTATAAGAATAATTGTGGTATAAACATTCAATACAAAAGGGTTATAAATTTACTTCTAGGGAATAAATTTGGTCCAAAATTTGAAAGGGGTGGAATTTTTTACTATATCTCATCCTCCTTGTCCCCTTTAATGGATTTTATTGTTTCAATATTATTTAGTAAAATATTATTTAATGTAAAATACAATTAATGTATGTTTATGAACTGTTAACATATTTCAAATTTAAATAAATCCATAATGGTATGGAATTAGAATATAATCATTTAATTATCAATTATATATTATAATTAGTCATAATATTACTATGAAACTACACGGTATCTAATAAAATATTATATTTTCTGTTTTAAAAAACATTTATTATCTTTTATTTTTTTCAAAAGCATTATCACAACATTGTGTATGAATTTAATTTAATGATACAATAATTAAAAAATAAAATCAAATTATTTAAATAAGTAAATTTATTTCATAATAAAATTTTATTTTCATTCATAACATCTTATTATACCTATGAGTGTATCTAAGATGTAGTAAATGAAATAGAGTAATATTTTGGAATTTTCATTCATGTAAAATAATTTATAGATAATTATCATTGAAAAATAGAAAATAAATTCCATATAATAAAATATTTAATGAGGATGGATGAAATAATCTAATAGAAAAGGATTAATTAAGGTTTTATATATATTACTAAATCCCTATCACATTATTTCTATACTTAATTACCTTTTTTACACTTACCAAGGTGATGCATTTTTACCAAAGTTATTATACCTAATGGAAAAATATAAAAAATATTTACCAAATTTGTACTATATGATTCCAAATATTAAATCACCTTTTCAACATAATGTTCTCAAATTTTCACAAATCCATATTAAATCCACACGAACAATTCAAAAAAAAATCACATTTAGGAAATTGAATTTTTATGAATAAAACAATATTTATTGTTTTTCTGAAGCTAGTGAAAATAATTATATAAATGTTGAGACATTTTATAAAATATATATTATATAAATTTTATTTAAATAAATTCACAATAATGACTAAATTTAAATAATAATATATTGACATAGTAGACATGAATTTTTTTTCAGAAAACATGTGATTTTTTGTTTAAATAATATTTTCAATTGATAAACAATGAATTAATTATATACATGTGTAATGAATATTAATATATATATATATATAATTTAATTACTCTTGTATATAACAACCAATATAAAGGCATGGTGATTACATTCACATTGTCTAATGATAATTCAATAGTATAAAATGGGTTGATTCAACACAATTTTGTGTGTAATGAATGATATTGAATACATCATGATTCATTCCAAGAAAATACATATAATATTGGTCTTATGAGTTACACCCCATTAAAACAAATTTTACAATTGAAATTGGATCACTATATTATAAAATTGTTTATACCTGTATTTTATCATAACTTTTTCTTCCTAAGAACTTTATTAAAATTTAGGATTCCTCCAGGGAACCTTAATAAGGATAGTAGTATTTTCCTATAAAATTTTTTCTCTATAATAAAAAATTCTTATTGGTGGTTATTTATAGATAGTATCATTCTATTGTGTTAAAAACAATATGTTTTGTAAATGTGAAGAATCATATATGTACATTTTCACAATAGAAACATGATACACATTTTGAAATTGGGGGTTATTTGGTGGAAGAATAAATAGCAAAGAAACAATCCTTATAATATAATGAATTTTAAGGGACCAATATATATAGGGATCAAAAACCACTTCTTTCCACGTATAATAAACACATACCAAATATATATTAATAATAAAACCTAGTTAGTAAAGTTTTTCAGTAGATATCATTAATGATCATCATCATAAATATTTTATAAAATATGATCTTCTCTGATGTATTGGTAAATGGATATAAAATTCACATCCAATTTCGTATCTATTTCAGGTCCCAATAGATTTAATTCTGTAAATTTATCCCAAAAAATTTCCATTCTTAACATCACATTATTGGAATGTACTGATAAAAAAACCATTGAAATTCATAAAGTAGGTTCTCAAAATGTCCTATATAGTTTAAAAGGTCCTCTAATATTGACTATCCATGTGAAGTTGATATAAAGTACTAAAAATAAACACTATATCCAAAACCTTGAAAATAATTATCCATAAATTGGAAGAAAAACATAGATCGTGATCAAATTTAGTAGAATTTGGTAAAACATTTTTCCTTACTTGTAAATTAAATTTTACCATCTAAATATTATCATTTACTAAATATAACCAAATTACAATTAAATGTAACAAATTTAGAAAAATGCCAAATAAATAAAAATAGAATTGTTCTATTTAGAGTTTTTATTATGTATGATGATGAAATACATAGTCATGTTTCCCTATTTTTATTTTATTTTATGGGTAGTGGTTGTAGAAACCACTTAGAATTCAATATCTCAACTATAACATACTGATATACTATAATTTAATGTAAAAACTCTATAGCATCCAAATCCATGTTGTCCAACAAGAAATACTCTTTCATATATTTATACATCTTCAAACATTTAGGAGGAATAGTTAATGATGAATAATTAGCTTCACCAAACAAATCATTATTTATATCGGGTATAGATGGGACCCATAATCTTTTCCTTCACCTTATAATTAAATAATATTCATTGTTTAATTTAATAAAATCTCTTTAAGAACCCATTTTCACCATAAAATTCTTTGTAAAATTATTGAAGTTATTCTGGAGCAGCGCCATTAGACGGCGTAAGATTCCGAGCCCCAGGGTGGCTGGAATTAAATTTTCAGTGCGTTCACACTGGGAACGCCAAATAAATAGAATAAATCCTAAACGGTAGCTCGGATAGTAATACCGAGGGCACTGTTGAGTCCAGAGTGTGCCGTTTACCCTAGGAGGGGTGTATGTTTCACTGGCGCAGGCCGTATGTGGAAAACTCCACCTGGGGAACTTTCATAATTTAGTGACCGCATACGTTAAGAATATCAACATTCGAACGGATCCTCTGATTGAAATTATGAAACCTCTGTTCTGCTCGGGTGGTTATTTTTACACTAGGGGAGGCTTAACCTCGACCCTGCCGAGAGTTTGGGTACGAGACTTCTTGTGGGTATTAAACAATTTAATAAAAGTTGATTTAATTTCCTAACATAAGCCATATCCCACTCCAACCATCTTCCCCATTTTACTTCCTCTTGTGAAACCCTCTCAAGGGAAGCTGAAGACCTCATCCTCCCTCTCCAATAAAGGATATCTTAGCTACAGTGACAGCGGATCCCTCATGAAGCGACGGGCTACGCCCAGCAAGGTAGGATCGTGTGTATTTCGTTTTAAACTTTCGCACATTCTTTGAATACATATATATGCATATATTTTCCATTATCTTGTCTAGATAATCCCATATATTAGTTGGATTTGTTCAAAGCTTTCTGATTCATTTTTTGGATTCAAATCCGAGTCCCGAGGCCACCACAGCAGCCCAAGGAAGTTCTAGGGGTTTTTGGGTGGTTTTCTGACGGTTTTGGTCGGGCCGACAGTGGCTCGGCTAAGGCAGTGCAGCAGCGGACGGCGGCTCGGAGGGACGGTCGGCCAAGCTATATTTAGCGGTAGTGGCGTGGAGGGGCTCCCTGGTGGCAGTTTCATCTGTCGGGTGAGCTGGCGTCAGCCGAGCGGTGACAGTCTTCAACGGCGCCAACCGAGGGGGGGCGCCAACGGGGCGCGACGACACGGCCAGACCGACTTTTTCTGGCCGACAGGCACAGGAGACCGGGTTCATCAGACCCTGGCTGGAAGATAAAGACCAATGTATTTCAGGTCCTGTGGAAGACCCAATCAGACCGGCTGAGCCGATCTGGGCGACACGGGCTGGCACGCGTGGTGAACCGCAGTCCGGTTCGGGTAAGGTGGCCCGGCCGAACCGGCCTTGCCCACTTGTTTTGGTCTGTTTAAAATTAAAACGCTTCTAATTTTTAAAAAAGGTGTCCGATTTTCATTTCGCCTATGGCGACATGTTCCATGGATCAATAAGAACATTTTTATATGGTCTCTGGGATTTGTAATTTCCAAGACGAGGGGCTCAGTGACGCGACGTGCCCGATAAGAGTATTGGCGTTTTTTCAGGGGTTCTTGTTTTGGATGGAGCAGGTAGTTCTGATGTCCAATTTGAGCGCTATCAGCAGTATTGCAAACCTAGAATCAAGACGAAGTTTTTCAAGGGGTTTTGGGCATTGAAACTGTAGTTAAGGCATGGTCCCCATGGCCCGCCTTTTAAGCTGTGAGAATCGATTAGAAACTTTTTCATCAGACGTTTGTTAGGGGCATGCGAGCAGTCGTTTTTTGGTGTTTTTTCAAGGGAGTCGCAATAGTGAAATCCACACACTTTAATTCCGCACAGGGTTCGGGCCCCATGAGGTTCGTTTTGGGAGTTGGTGTTGATTTCCATCTTCTTCACTGGGTGCCCTATTCGGAAATGTGAATAGTCAATCTTGTGTAGTTTACTGAGAGAATCGCAATGGTGTGATCTGTTCATTTCAATTCGGGATCGAGATGTGGGTCCCACGAAGAACAGCTAGTGTCTGTTATGGACAACTTCATTTTTTGTCCAGATATCCGATCCATGCATGTAAACAGTCAATTTGACGTGTTTTCCCGAGGGGATCGAAATGGTACTATGTGCCTGACTGCTTTCAGGGCCAAGGTTCTGGACAATGGGATGCCATTAAGGCGTAAAGTAGTTTTAAAAAACTTTTACGTCGTATGTATTTTATAGGTGAATAAATAGTCGATCTCACTGGTTTCTTTTTTCCGTGAGAATTACAACGGTGTGGCCCGTTTGGATGTACAGGGTCTCATTCAAGATCTCATTAAATGTGGAAGCATGAAAGGTGTACTGGTATTGGTTCTTCCTATGGTGTTTGTAGGGATCCCTTGGAGTTTGATCACGTTCACTTCTGTGAGAGTGATGTTAGTGTTTATAGAGGAGTGGTTGGCCATTCTAGGGTCGTGGAGGATGAATGTTGGAAAGGTTACATTTACACCCTTCGCATTGACGTCGGGTGTTGTGTGCACGATAGCCATTGGGCTTGAAATGTGGTATACTCTGGGAGTATACGGGAATTTCTAGAGGTTCTTATTGTGGTTTTTTCTAAGGAAATTTTTTCTTGGTTTAGAGATTTGTTTGTTCCACATGTCATGAGGGCCCCATATGTGTGTCGTGTTCTACTTTACATACCATTGGTCTCTCGAGACGTAGAGGGTCCCTCTATTCATGATGGATTAGACCAGCAGGGTTGAGTGGTTTCCCCTGGTTTTATTCTCAATGGTGTGATCGGTGGAGTTGTTTGGGTTCCCCTTTTTCATTTACCCATGCCGGCTTTCAATATCATGTCCCTTCGTGTTCCCGGGTTGAGTATTTAAGGATTCTGTGTGACCAATACATTACGTGGGCACCGATCCTCTTCCCAAGAGGTTGTTTCAAGAAGGGTATGGATCCCCAGTGAGCCTAGTCATAGATTCCCTAGACAAGTATCAAGATCATATCTTCCTTCGGTGATATACCTTGACGTGTTTCCCTACGGAATGTTTCAGGTATCAGCATGACCCACACTGCACGGGCGCTGAACCTCTACTTGATGATTTGTTCTAAAGTTGGGTGGTTATGTGATACCCACTCCATGTACTGTTTTCCAATGTTTTACCATACATTAATGATGGCCCGAGTAGTTCCAAGTTTACCTTTTAGCAGGTCTAGGCAGTGGGTTGGTCATTGAATTTTTTGGGTTTACCCTCCAGCGGGGCTGGGTAGTGTGTTGTTCATTGACTTATTAGGGATTACCATCCGACCGAGACTGGGCAGTGGGTTACCCGATGATCTCTTATGATTAACCCCCAGCAGAGACGGGGCAGTGAGTTACCCGATGACCTCTTAGGGTTTACCCTCTAGCAGAGACTGGGTAGTGGGTTAATCGACAACCTCATAGGGTTTACCCTCCAGCAGAGACTGGGAAGTGGGTTACCTGATGACCTCTTAGGGTTTACCCTCCACAAGATAATGGATAGTGGGTTACGTGATCACCTCTTAGGGTTTACCCTCCAGTAGAGACTGGGAAGTGGGTTACACGATGACATCTTAGGGTTTACCGTCCAGTGGGGCTGGGCAGTTGGTTACCCGACGACTTCTCTCAAACTTAGTCCTTTCTACTAGGCTAGTCTATTGGTTTTCTCTTTGACTACCTGAGTGGGACCCTTGGTGGTATGGGTTAGTGAGGTGACAACTTTGACTTTGAGAAGACCTCTTTACTGTGTGACTGTGAAGAGGTGTGGTTTGAATTTCCCCATAACTCTCAAGTACGAGGGCCACATTCCCCACCAAGACGCGTCCTTGTGATGCAGCCTATATCATGGGGGAGAGTCATTGTCGCCCAAAGTGGATACTGTCACGGTGGGGTGATTTGAGAACCTTGGCTTGATGTTCGAGGCAAACGTGCAGGATTCTAGGAGTCAATGGTGTTTACATATGGGGTTGTGGGCTACTCAATTTATTGTGCTAAGATACAGGATTGAGATCCCCATACGATCTTGTTCGGGTTACTTGATTGAGAACATGGATATGTATATACCTTTTTCTAGTACCAACTCCTTGGGTTTGGTTACTCCCCTTCCAGGAGAGGAAAAGACGCACGGGGTATGCCATGTGCTTTCCGTGTTTAGCTTCTTGTGGTTGGATGAGTCTACTCTCGTATTATAGGTAGCGAAGACTCTATGATAAGTTTTATATTCTCTACATTTCTATGTCCTTGTGTTTGGATGAGTCTACTTCCATTCTTTTGTTGGGTTGATCTGTTACTCAACTATAATCTTTACTGCACTCTCTCTCGGTCTCCTTTTATTATTCCATGTTCGATCTACAGCTCACCTCTTCAGTACCTCCTTTGTTTATCCCTCGAGCCTTCAGGGTATCTTATAGTTTATTTTTTTATACTCACCCATGATTGAGCTTTTCTCGCACTTAGTGTGCCCTTCTAGACCACAGACAATTTTTTCATGACTACAGTGGAGCTTAGAAGTTCAGGAGCTTGGACCGCATGCGGTGGTCGTAGTTGGGTTCCAGGTGTGGGACTCTCACAGCTGTTTTACTTTTTTTTACCTATCGTTGAGTTGTGGAAATTTTCTATTTGGGTGCGTGTTTTTTCCTTTTGTTTTCAGTTTACCTTCAGCACTCACTTTTTACTATTTAGAGGTCGATGAACCTTTGTGGTGAGTTTATTCTAGTTGGTAATTTACCTTTCCTTATACTCTGCACTTATACATTGAGTAGGAGACATGTGTTTGTACTGGTAATTTGGCAAAGGCCTCACCGAGTTTTTTTTACCTTCGGTGCTTATCGTTATACCCTAGCCTATGGAGGAGAGCTTGGGGTAGTTGCCGATCGATCCTGGTTAGGGTCAGGTTGTGACAATACCATTAGTCCCGACTAGCCTCCCTAGGTCATGAACCTTACTATCTAACCTCATGGGTCTCCGGTAATAACCTTGGATGCCTTCCCAGCAAATCATAGGCAATTACTCACAAGGGTCTCTTATCAGACTAATGACTGTTACCACATGCCAACACATGTTCTTTCAGTGTGTTTTGTCCTCACTCACACACACACCCGGGGAATCTTCCTAGAAGGTCACCCATCCTGATTACTACTTCAGACCAAGCTTGCTAAACTGTGGAGTTCTAATCAGATAGGATCCCGAAAAGAAAGGTACATCATTTAGTTAGTTTATATTAGTTGGTACATTACATTTCCTTGTTCTCTACACTTCTCTATTGATTTGGAAGAATGAGTGTGTACAGGAACTTCGGAAAAGGCCTCCCCGACTTGTTTAGCCTTCAACGCTTGTCACCAGCCCCTGGCCTATAGTGGCGGGCTTAGGGTAGTTGCGGCTCGAGCTCGAGTAGGGTTGGGTCATGAAAAAGTGGTTTCACAGGTGGATCATTCCTTGGTCCGTTTTTCGGATGTCGCTAAAAAGGAATTGGCTGGGATCTAGGGCAATACTGTCAAAGTGTCTCGAGAGCGACTCTTAGGGCATAGCGTCCAACAATGGTGGGGTTGCCGACATATCCATTCACCAGGACCCTGATAACCCACTTGTTGACTCGGAATGTTGAGACACCCGTTGTAGGGAAAATTGGTTTGTGCATCACATAGGATAGAGTCTTTGACTGTCCTTATTGAGTCACCTCCCCATTGTTGTTACTGTTCTATACATGTATCCTAATATGACCACGACACTCCTTGATAACAATAATGATGTCTCTGAGAAGACATCCAGCCAGGATACCGTCTTTGGTTCGTGAAGACGACCCTATTAGGGACGATGCTTCAGTCCATGAACAATCATGAGAGTCCCTTTCTGAGGGTGGGTCGGTATCAGCACCCCCGCCTAGTGAGCAACATACAGCGTATGCAGAACAGACCAATATCGATCATGGGTTGAGAATGCGCTGTGAGTTCCAGCGGAAGAGACCATTGAGGTTCAACGGTGTGCCAGACCCTCAAGAAACAGAGGTTTGGAAAGATATATTTGTTCTCCTCATTAGGATTGTGCAGGCGCCCACAGATCTTATGATGACTTTGGCCGCTAGACTTTTCCACGGAGCAACTGGGCGTTGGTGGAGTCTGGTGACTTTGTTACTTAATGAGTGGCCACTTTCTTTGGATGGATTTCACCTGCTATTTCTTGAGGATTTTTACCCCTCCTTAATAAACTCTGTTCGTATCTTGGAGCTCTTGCAGTTTCAGCAGGGAGTCACCTCCCTATTGTTGTTCACGAACTGTGAATGCTTTTACCTGGACTTTGTCAATTAAGGCAACTTCCGAGCATGGAAGTTCAAGTAGGGTCTCTGTAAAGAGATTCATGCCATCATCATACCCTTGTACATCCCCACATATGTTGAGGTGCTAGAGAAGAAACTCATGATAGAGAACTTCCTGTCACGTTTTACAGTTGGTGGTGGCAGTAGGCACAACTGAGCCGTGATGTCTGCTGCAGCTAGCAGGCACCGGATGATAGAACCTTGACACGGGTTGCCTTCCCACCACCTGTTTCGGTGATGTGTTCATGCACCACTGTGGTGAAAAAGTGCAGGGCCTCATCCGAGGAGACCCTTATGTGAGTGGACTCCATGCTGTGGTCATACACCACAGTGGCGCCGGAGGGAAGCTGGGCAGCCCAGAGAGTGTCAGTGCTATGCTTGTGATGGGAAAGGTCACCGGGCATGAGACTGCCCGACCATGAATGTTGATAACTTCAGACAGGAAGCATGTTCACCACCACGGTAGAGTCATAGTCGTGATTTGAGTAGTGCCTAGAGAGGTGGTGCTAGTAGAGGAGTGAGAGGAGCTGGAAGTGGGGAATTGAATTATGAGGCCATCTTATCACCACCAGGCAGTCCACGTCATGCTCTGGGAGCTGAAAGTTGGGACTACAGAGAGCTGTGAGCTTTGAATGTCTACAATCCTGCAAAGCATGAGGTGATAAGAGGCATTCTTTATGTCTCTTATATATTTTTTAGTAGAATTGATAGACTCTGTGTGTTAATTTTTTTCTGCCTGATCCTTACTTGAGGTGTTACAAGGGTGATGTGGGGCATCGGTGTAACCCTGTGCCGGTAAGGTAGAAGACGTGGAACCTTTATCTTTAGTCGATGGTGTCGACTCTTTTTCTTCTTGAGCATATAAGAGTGTGTTCGTTGTGATACATCGACTCGGAAACCTTGCATGACCAGATATCCTTGGGTATTTCCCCATATGGATATTTGGATGTGGGGAATCAGTAGGCCTATTTTCGGGTGTGTACAATTATTCCGGTCATGGCGTGTGATGTTTGGGTTTGACTGGGGAGGTGAGCTACCCTTGAGGGCCTTTAGGCCATTTGAGACCGTGCGAAGGGATGACTAGGTTGTCTACTATCTTGCCCTAACCCCCCAATGACTGGAGTGGGTGCACAATGCCTCCCACATGACAAACATGAGGAGATGTGTGCGTGATCCTATGCACGCCATCGGTGAGGGAAGAGCTTGCGTGAATGAATCAAATCCTTTGTGTGAGGTGACACAGAACTATTAAAGAGTTTTCCTCGATACGAGAGAACTAGGTCTAGGATTATTACCCTTTGTTGTTCCCTAGTTTTGATTTTTGGGGATGAAATGAGTGAAGGAGGGAATGATGTAAAAACCCAATTTTCACAATAAATGTACTTGAAAATTTTTTGACGTTATTCGGGAGCAGCGCCTTTAGATGGTGTATGATTCTGAGCCTCGGTGTGGTGAGAATTAAATTTACAGTGTTTTCACACAAGGCACGCCAAATAAATGGAATAAATCTTATGTAGTAGCTCGGATCAGAAAACTTAGGGCACCATTGAGTCTGGAGCATTCCTTTTACCCTAGGAGGGGTGTACATTTCGCGGGTGTGGGCCTGCTGTGGAAAACGCCACCAGGGGCATTTTCGTAATTTAGCAGCCTCAGACGTTATGTTTTATAACATTCGAATGAATCCTTGGATTGAAATTTCAAAATCTTCTATGAGCTTGGGAGTTGGTTTTTACCCTATAAGAGGCTTAACCTCAATCCTGTCGAGAGTTTGGGTACGAGACATGTAGTGGGTATTAAAAAAATTCAAAAAAGTAGATTTTATTTCCTTACTTAAGCCATAACCCCCTCCACCCTTCTTCCCCAATTCACATCCTATAGAGAAACCATCTCAAGGGAATCTCAATACATCATCCTGCCTCTCCAATGAAGGAGATCTCGACTACGACGACGACAAATCACTTATGAAGCAACGGGCTACACACAACAAGGTAGGATCGTGCGTATTTCTCTTTAAACTTCTGCACCTTATTTGAATTCATATATATGCATCTATTTTCTATTATCGTTCAGAGAGAATCCAATAGATTCATATTATTTGTTCAAATCTTTCCGATTCATTTTTCCGATTCGAAATCCAATTCCTGAGGTGACCACATCCGTCCAATGATGTTCTCGGGGTTCTCAGGTGGTTTTTCTGGCAGTTCTGGTCAGTCTAGTGGCAACTCAGCTCAGGTAGCACGACTACAAACGGTGGCTCGGAGCGGTGTTCGGTTTCGCGGTCTTCTACTGCGGTGCCGCAGAGGGGCTATCAGGCAGTGGTGGGGTCGGCTGGGTGGTGGCGGGCGTCAGCGGCGCCAGGGGGGGGGGGGGGCGCGACATTGTGGCCAGACCGGCTTAGGTCGGCCGACACGCGCGTGAGACTGTGGTCTTCCGACCCTGGATGGATGACAAGGACCTGCCTATTGAAGGTCCCGTGGAAGAACCAGCCGGACTGACTGAGCTGGTCCGGGCTAGATGGGTCGGCCCGCACGATGAACCGCGGGCCTGTTCAGGCAAGGTGGGATGGTTGAACCGGCCCGACACACATGTTTCGGTCCGTTTAAAACTAAAATTCTCATAATGTACACCCCAGGTGTCAGATTCATGTGAAATATATGGAGACTAATTCCTTCGATCAATATGAACATTTTGAGATGGTCTCGGGGATTTCTAATTTCTGAAAAGAGGGGCTCTGTAATGCGACATGCCCATTAAGCGGATTGACGTTCTTCAAGGGGTTTTTTTTCGATGGTGCAGGCACATCCGATGTCCGATTTTCATGTCGTAAGCGGTGTAATAAACTTGGTGTCAGGAAAACTATTTCCATGGGGTTTTTGGGTGTTGAAACCGGAGTTGAGGCGTGGGCCCCACGGACCACCTTTAAAGCTGCGAGCAGTGATATGAAAATTTTTCATCGGACGTCCGTTCGGGGCGTGCGAGAAGTCATTTTTGGAAGTTTTTCCGAGGGAATCGCAATGGCGCAATCCGCCAGCTTTAATTCCACACGGTTTTGTGGGACCCATGAGGGCCGTTTTGGGATTTGGTGTTGATTTCCATCTTCTTCACCCGGTGTCCGATTCGGACATGTTAATTCTCAATCTTGTGTAGTTTTCTAAGATAATCGCAATGGTGCGATCTGTTCTTTGCGATTAGGGACCGGGATGTGCGTCCCACGAAGCACTGTTCATGTGCGGTATGGAGAAATGTATCTTATTCTAAGGATATTCGTTCCACGCATGTAAATAATCAATTTGAATTGTTTTTCTAAGGGGATCGAAATGGTGCGATGTGCCTGACTGATTTCTGGGCTAAGGCTCGAGACCACATGATGTTGTTCCGGCATAATGTAGTGTTAAATGAATTATACAGATGATGTATTTTAGAGGTGAATAAATAGTCAATCTCAAGTGTTTTTTCTATGAGTATTACAACGGTGCGATATTTTTGGATGTGCGGAGTCTCATTTGAGATCTCATTAAATTTCGAAGCATGAAAGGTGTATCGGTGGTGGTTTTTCCAGCGGTGTTTATAGGGAACCCTTGGCGTGTGTTTGCGTTCACTCCTGTGAGAGTGATGTTACTGTTTATATATTATTGGTTGGACATGCTGGGGTCGTGGAGGAAGCAAGTTGGAGATGTTACGATTACCCCCTTTGCGTTGATGTCCGGAGTTTTGTGCAAGATAGCCTTTTGGATGGAAATGTGGTATAATCTGGGAGTATATGGGAAATCCTGGAGGTTCATGATGAGGTTTTTACCCAAGGAAACTTTTCCATGGTTTGGAGATGAGTTGGGGCCACACGTCGTGGGGGGCCCATATGTGTGTCGTGTTCTACTTTACGTACCTTTGGTCTCTCGTGACGTAGAGGGTCTCTCTGTTCACGATGGTTTAGACCAGTAGGGATGAGTGGTTTCCACCTGGTTCTATTCTAGATGTTGTGATCGAAATAAAATTTGGGTTCCCCTTTTCCCATTAACCGTATGGGCTTTTAGTATCATTTCCCATCATGTTCCCTAGTAGAGTTATTGAGGATATAGTGTGACCAATATATTACATGGGAACCGATACTCTACCCATGAGGTTGTTTCTAGTAGGGTATGAAGCCCCAATGAGCCTGGACATAGATTCCCTAGCCATCTATCAAGGCCATATCATCCTTCTGTGATCTACCGAGACGTGTTTCCCTAGGCATAGTTTCAGTTATCAACATGACCCACACTACACGAGCACTGAACCACTTCTAGATTAATTGTTCTGGAGTTGGGTGGTTGCGTGATACCCACTCTTTGTTCTATGGGACAGTGTTGTACCATCCAGTATGGATGGCTAGAGTACTTCTAGGTTTACCCTCCAACGGGGCTGGGTAGTGGGTTGCTCATCGACTTCTTCAGATTTACCCTCTAGTGGGGTTGGGATGTGGGTTTCTCAGTGTCTGTTGTAGGCTTTACCCACCTGCAGAGACTTGGTAGTGGGTTACCGGACGACCATTTAGGGTTTACCCTCCAGCAGTGACTGGGCAGTGGGTTTCCCGATGACCCCTTACGGTTTACCCTTCAGACAAGACTGGGGAGTGGGTTACCTGAGGAACTATTAGGGTTTACCCTCCTTCAGTGATTGGGCAGTGGGTTACCAGAGGACCTCATAGGGTTTACCCTCAAGTAGATACTTGGCAGTGGGTTACCCGACAACCTCTTAGGGTTTACCCTCCATCAGAGACTGGGCAGCGGGTTACCCGACGACCTCTTAGGGTTTATACTCCAGCGGGGCTGGGCAGTGGGTTACCCGACGTCTTCTTTCAAACTCGGTGTTTTCTAGTAGGCTAGTATGTGGCTTTTCTCTATGACTGCTTTAGCGGGATCCTTGGTTGTACGGGTTAGCGATGTGACAATGTTGAATTTGAGAAGACCTCTCGACAATGTGACCGTGAATAGGTGTGTTTCTACTTTCCCTAGAACTCTCAAGTATGAGGGGTGCATTCCCCACAAAGACGCATCCTTGTGATGCAACCTAAAACCATGAGGGTGAGTCAGTTCCACCCAAATAAAATAGTTTTAGGGTGCGGTGATTTGATCCCCTTAGCTTGCAGTTTGGGGCAGGTGTGTAGGAAGCTGGGCATCGATGGTGTTTACTTCTGGGATAGTTGGCTACTCACTTTTTTGGGTTGAGATACGGGATCGATATCTACTTATGATATTGTTCTGGTTTCTTGATTGAACATATGGTTATGTATATTCCTTGTTTCAGTACTCACTCCTTGATATTGGTTACTCTCTTTCTATGAGAGGCGATGTGGAATGGGGTATGCCATGTGATTTGCGTGTCTAGCTTCTCATGGTTAGATAAGTCTACTCTCCTACTATAGGTAGTGAATACACAAAGGGAAGTTTCATATTCTCACTATTTCTAGATCTTTGTGTTTGGACGATTCTACTTCATTTCTCTTCTTGGGTTGAGTTGTTACTATAATGTACTCTTTACTGCACTCTATGTCATTCTCCTTTACTATTCCCTATTCGATCTACTGCTTACCTCTTCAGTACCTCTTTTGTTTCCCCCGTGATCCTTCGGGGTATCCTACTGATTATTGTTTTATACTCACCCCTGCATGGGCTTTTCCTGCACTTGGTGTGCCCATGAAGATGACGAACATTTTGCTCGTGACTACAGTGAAGCTTAAGAGTTCGGGATCTTGGACCATCTGCAGTGGTCATAGTCGGGTTCTAGGTGTGGGACTCTCCCAGCAGTTATACTTTTGTTTACCTATCACCGGGTTATGGAACATTTCTATTTGGGCACGTGTATTGCCCTTTTCATTTCAGTTTACCTTCAGCACTCACTTTGTACTGTTTAGAGGTCGATGCACCTTTGTGGTTAGTTTATAGTATTTGGTACTTTACCCTTCCTTGTACTCTGCACTTCTGCATTGAGTGGGTTGTGTGTGCGTGTACATGTACATAGGAAAAGGCCTCCCCGAGTTTTTTAGCCTTTGGTGCTTGTCACCATCCCCTGGCCTATGGAGGCTGGCTTGGGTTAGTTGCAGCTCGATCTTGGGTATGGTCGGGTCATGAAAATATCCCACCTTATTCTTCAATTCCACATCCTCCCTTTACACATCTTTAATCGTCACATGGGTGGATGGTTAAACATTCATTTTTGAAAGTTATGAACCTCACCCATTCCCCTTATTTCAAGATCCATCTTATGAGAATCCATAAATATTTTATTTATTTAAATTCTTCTCTTATAAAATCATGAATGATCATTCCCAATTAGAGAATGAGACACCTTCTTCACCTTCCCAATGAGGTAATGTAAAGATCATTCATAATCACCTATGATCTCCAACAATGTACCTTGGAACATATTTAAATCAATCTAAATTAATATATACTTAAATTTTTATTGATCAATATATATTTACTATATTTTACAATTAAAGATAATTCCTCTATATTATCAATCAAATAAATTACTTCTAATTCCATATTATGAGTTAGGAAATATTTATTATGATATTTTAATCAGCACGAGGCAAACGATATTGAAAAATCATTATTTATGATTAAGAGTTATAGTGTCTTCTTAGATACCTAACAAAAGATCCCAAACCCTTCTCCTCTCTATGGTAGAGTTAGTATAAATGCACTGATTATCCCTCTTTTCAACTACCTGAAATTTTTATAAATTTTTTCTCTTATATAGGAATTTAACTCCCTTATATGACAACATGGTTACCATATTTGATATTTCTTATAATTCCCTTGAAATGAATTTATCATATCCAAATAAAATAAGAAACTTAATGATATTGGTACCTCTTACTGGTATGTTACATTGGTTAATAACACCCATCCTTGATATATCTAAGGATATACTATTTTTTAAAATTATATGAACCATGAATGAAATTTATTAAAATAAAAATTGACAGTTGATGAATTTGGAATACTTATATTATTTCCTCAGGGATGTTAACAAAATATTTTAATATTATTCATGCTCTTTATTTTTCTTATAATATATAATAATACCATTGAAAATGTCCTCAAAAATCTAATAATGGTAATATATAAAGACTATAATTAATAAATCCATTAATATATTGGGGAAACTGGTATGTGTAAATGCAATCACTATAAATTCATAATGAAAATACCTTTCATATATGGTTATTTTTCAATAAACTCCTTTCTAATATATTTTTTTGATATCCACAATGATGTTAAATTGTAGAAATGTACAATGATTCATTTATTTTATCAAACAATTCAACAATATGGGGTAGAGAATAGTTTTACCTCATTATTTTCATGTTATTTTCTAGTTATTATATAATAAAATTCATTTAGCCACATTTCTTAATAACCAAAATAATATGTGCACCTCATGGTGATAAACTAGGTGTAGAATAGCTTATCAAAATTCTCATGGATTTAATTAATTAATTAATACATTTTTATAGTGTACATTTTAAATTCATTCTTTGAAATAGGTGTACTACTATGTATGTGTTCTACTGAAAAATAAAAATCATTTTTTGTTAGAAGAGAATAAATGTATTTAATAAATACATCATCTAGATCGAAAATATAGAATATCATAGTTATTCAATTTCTCCCTACTAATTTATGATAAATATCTATTATGAATAGGTAGTTAGACCCGTTAAATAGAAGTAATTATAATATGAAATTCATATTGATCTCACACTAATAGACAATAAAAGGTTGATTTGGAATATCAAATTGTAACATCATGTATATGAAAATTATATGGGCCTTATATAGGTAAATCAAATTAATACCCAAAATAATATTGAATTCCACTATAGGGAAATCTATATAATTTATAGGAATCATATCCCTGTAAAATTATATCAAAGAGGATCTATAGAGTTGATATGAAATCAACATGTCATTATGGTTTTTTTACATCCAACTCAATATATAATTATTATGGTTATGATGTGAGACCATTTGAAAATTCCTCAAATATAACATTGTGAGTACACACATAATCAAGTTAAAAAATTTATGTTATATAGTGGATGGTATGTGTACATTTTTCTATAATTTTCTATTATACCACTTCAGTTGTGAATGAAAATGATTTCCAATTATCCTTTTTAGGGGGTTTTCATGGACTTCCATCCTAATTGACTTTTTTATTATGGCATTGATTCTCTTATGTCTTAAGGTCTCTATATCTCATTTATTAAACAAAATAAGTTTAATACTTCTTCTATAATGTCTAATTTTCCATTCATTTCATTACTCATTGATAATATATAGAACTATGGATACCCATTCCAAGTTTATATAATTTCCTAGTTCCATTAAAAAAATAAGAGTTCTTTACCACATATTGTTGTAATGTATCTTGTTTGAATTGATTTTAAACTATGGATTTTCCCATTCAATATTCTTCAAAGATATATTTTTCTATTTTTATCACTATAATCAAATGAGTAAATTTATATCTCACTATATATTTTTATATTCATATAATAGTTGTTTATTTCTTCCTAGTTTCAAAAGTATCTTATGTCTAATGAATTTTAATGAAATGGATTGACGTTAGTAAATAATAGATCAATTTTTAATTGAGGATGATAATGAATCAAAGAGTTTACAATGAAATTCCCTTAATTGCTTCTTCACATGTGCCAATGTATTCATAATCATTTCTATTTACACATCATAAATTATATTTCCTTCATAGTATATATAATTTGAGGAAAATATTGATTGGTAAAAGACCTATTAATGTTTTATGATTCCATGATGTTTATCTGAAACACTTTTTTCATGTTCTTTATAATAATACACTATTGATCATATTGTCCTTTAAATACCATGATTACTGTGAAAAAAATATCACTATTTGATCATTGAATAACAAAAAATATATTTTTAATTGATTTGTTCTATTTCTCAAAAACTAGTGGATCATAAGATCTATAGAATGAGGGTATATGTTGTCGCAAAAAGACTCAATGTCATGTTTCTCCATCCATGGTTTATTTATATGTTTAATTTTTTTCTCATAGATTAATAAAGTTGAGTGAGAAAAGTCCAAATATATTAAATCACAACTCAAAATAAATTTTGTTTCTCAAAATGGATGTGATTAAATTACCTATGATTTTTTGTTAGGATGATTCCTTCCTATTATACTCATTAAATAAAACCCAAACCACCCACTATAACCATTGAACAATAAAAATATAGTCATAAATCGTTATAAAATATAATAAAAATTTCATAATTCAAGATAATTTCTTACTAAACTAGGAGACATTAAGTTCATAGTATATCAATTTTTGTTCACCATTCATTTTTCTAGGTTTTATTCTAATATTTTACACAATTTAATTTCAATAAAAAATAAAACATGAACTAATAAAAACTATGATGGCACAATCATAAACTAATTAGATATTTAATTTTTTCAAGGAATATTCAATATAACGTCCAAATAATCATGCTTAAGAACCATATAGTTTTATAGTACATTGATAGTAGATATATAAAAAGACTATTTGAATAAAATTTTCAACAAATAAAAAATAAATCATTAAAAAATTTACTCTTCTAAACTCATCACACTTAGACCCTTCCATTAATACATCGTGCATAATATTAAATGAAACCATTAGAATAGATTCGGAATAAAGGTAATATTGAGGATTACCCATTAAATAATTGAATAATATGTTCATAAGGTTATGATAACATAATAAAGTGCATGATCTCAATATAAAGGATTTCATCCTAGAGAAGATAAAATCATAAACATTAAAATAATGTTATCTCAAAAGGAATGATCGATTAGGGTGTCAAAGTAGTAATCATCATTCATGAGTCATAACATAGGAATGTGGCTTTATAAGTATAGGAAATCATAATTCTATAAACATAGTTATTAACCATCATATACATGCATATTTGTGTGATTATAGTGAGATACAATCATACTCACTCATCAATATGTAAAAAAACAATTCACAATATTATCCACACATTATCTTGTGAGAATAGCTACATGAAATCATACTCAGGAAAGAAATGTGAAAATTCAATTCAAAATCATGTACACAGAAATAATTATAATCTCATGACATATCAAAATCACGTTATCTTATTTATTATAAGTGTATAATGGATTCGACCATTAAATAGTCATAATCCATTAATATGAATTCCATAATGACATGAAAACATTCATTTTTTCATCCTAAAATTACTCCTGCAAAATAAAAAAATAATCATAATTATGTTATTATCGTAATTAGAAAATATCATTAAAACTAACAAGGATGGATTCATTATATTATTTCCTAATTGAGGAACAAGTTTCATCAAATGATGTTTCCATAAATGAAAATAACATGAATTGGATACTATATCATTTCTTGAGGAAAATACACCTATTATTTTTAATCAAAATAATAATTTCTAAAAATTTAATGATAATTAGGGGGATATTTGAATTTAATATAAATATATAATAATTTTAAATTTAATAATTAGAAAAGATTATTCAAGTTGAATATAAAATCTTATTGTCTTTTATACATCAAATTAATGATTCCATTCATGTCTTTTTCTAAAATATAAAGAAAGGTAAAAATGACTGAATTAAATAATTTAGGGATAAAAACCCATAGATAAATCCATTTAAAAAAGAATATTTACATTTATGAATAATATTCCCTACTAAATTGGTAATAGTGTTTGTTTTTCATAAAAATATTTTCCGAGTTGTTTTAAGTGGCAATGAGAAGGAAATGGGAAATTACGCGAAAATTGCATAAATAATAACGAGAAAAGAAAATAGATGGGTTTTAAAGGATTATTTATATATAATTTTCTTATTATGAAATATATAATATGAAAATTTATAAAATTGATGTTGTAACAAAATTCCTTACCTCATGTCTCATCTTGCTTTTTACCCATTTATACCTCCTCTCGATTGATAAATATCCTTTGGATATCATCATAAAACTAGAGTGGATTATATTTTGAGGGTAAAAAAATCATAAAATTGGTTAAGGTTGTTTAAAATAGTTTTTTAGAGTTTTGAGGAGATATGTGTATTAACATGGTCTGTATAATATAGTACTGGTGGTTTCCCTTATTTTGAAGGACATGATATACTTGGAATTACTTAGTGATATAAATATAATTAATTTTTTTCTAGGAATTTTTTAAAAATGGAAATAATTCCGAGTGAAAGATATGTTATTTTTGAAATACCACTAACCAATATAATTTTTAAAGGCTTATGTGTCATTTTATATATTTTATTTTTGTTTCACCCCTTCACTTACCAGTTTTAGCCATAATAGTGTAAATAACATTTTCAATACTAAATGGTTATAAATTTTCCAATATTTTAAAATAAACATTTAAATTGATAAATTTATGAAATTTTCTACAATATCTCATCACCTTATCATCTTTCATTTTTTTATATATTAAAATAATTATTTAAAAAATTGATTAATATATAAATACACAAAATTCATTTTAAGAACTATTCGAATATTTTGAATTTAAGTACATCATGACATGTATGTAATTAGAATATATAAAATTTAACCATCAATTATACAATATTATTAATCCTAAAAATCATTTTAAACCATATTTAATCTAAAATAATATCACATTTAATTCATTTTAATTTTTTTTTATTTTTCTCCATCTTTACGATGCACATTGTCGGTGTTATTTCAGAATTTAACATAATTATACAATGAAAAGAAGTAAAAAATAAACAAAAAGAATATAAATTGTTAAAATATAATAAATATGATCTTTTTTGTTAAATAATATCATATTATTATCCTTATTTGATCATATATGCGGAATTAAGAATAAGAGTGTGACATTTTGGTACATTCCCCTACATAAAATAATATTAAGGAAATTATCAAAGAACAAAATCACCAATATTCAAAATATTCATGTATTTAATGAAAATACTGGAAATAAACTCATAAATTATAGAAAATACATGTTTTATATTTATTTTTAAATCCTGAACACATTAATTTTATCCTTATTGAACTTATTTTCACTTATATAGGTGAAAAATATTTACCATAGTTTCTATTAATATCAACCAAAAATATGGATTACCTTTTTAAATTATTTTGAATTATTATTCAAAATATTTAATCCATGTATACATAAGAAAATTTTTATTGTTATATTAATATTATTTTATAATAATCAAGAAAAATACAAAGAAAAGCATTTTTAGAATATGTTATATTCAAAAGAAAACATGATTTATTCTTATCATATTCCTCATAAAATCCATTAGTTAAATTTGAATAGTATTATAGAATATAGAATATATTAAATTAATTATAATAATTAATTAAGATTGATTATTTTAATTTTATAATATAAAAATAAAGTACATATTATAATATTTTTATTAAGAAAACATCTATTTTTTTACTTTTAAATACTTTTATCAATTAATATCAAATGAATTCATCATATAAATGAGTAAATATATATTTTTTATAATTTATATATTAATTTTAATATACTCCATTATAAAATCTATGATATTACTATAAAATTTAGTAATAAATATTTAATTGTATAAACCAGTTTGTTCGAACTCACTGTTTCATATAAATAATGATATCAGTACTTCATTTATATTTCAAAGTAAATGCTTAAAAATGAGATTCTTCAAAAAAGGACCTCTCAATAGTGAGGTTGATTTTAAGAGGTTATTTACTGATTTCTTTCATAAGATAATATTTTCTTTATTATTGGATAAGAGCTGGTAGGGTTCAAAACTTTATATGTAAGGGAGAGGACAAACACTGAATTTCTAAACAGATTTAAATATATTAACGAATTACTCAATCCATGTGGCTAAAAATGAATATTTATTGAATTTGAGATGATATATGGTATATTTATTCTAATAAAATAGTATTTATAAATGTTTTTATTTCATTTCATCTAATATCATTTAAGTTATAAACCATTTACCTAATTTTTACAGTTATTATTATAAATAATTTCTATACTAATGATACTATTCATAATGAAAAAAATTAAATTTTCCCACAAGAAAATTGATGTTATGACTCAAAATATGGATCTCAGTTTATTATATTACATTCTTATAATTATTTGTAGTTAATTTTAAATTAATCATACAAAACATGATAGATTATTTTCCAAAAAATGTTTTTTATTTAAAAAAATGTTTCTATAAAAAACTTTAATGTAATACTGATTCCATTTATATTTATAGGATAATATTTAATCAAAAAAACCAAATAAAGTATTTTTTTGAGAAATTTCCAAAAAAGAATATTACTTTTCATAACGGGAGGAAAAGGCATTTTAAAAAAAATCAAATTTTCTAATATTCACAAAAAATCAAATTTTCTATAAAATTACCAAAAAAATACAATGAAAGATAATTTTGACATCATAATCTAATGAAATAAATCATTTTTTATAAAATTAATTTCCTAAAAATTTAAAATTTATATTTTTAAATAAAATTATATAACACACATAAATAAATTATGTTTGTATAATACTATTACCTTTTTATTAAAATGACATATATTATTTTAATAATAAATATAAATCTATAAAGTTTAATTCATGAATATTAAAAATGATTGAAAATTTTTTTATCAACATTACAATGGATATTACCATAATAACCTACTAAAACATTTTTACATTTCATTATTTTTGTACAATGGAAAATTCATCAGGAATATTAATAACATTAACATGTTAGTAACCCTTAAAAAAGCATATATTTATTCTTCAAGAAAACAACCTTTCAGATGATTTTTTCCATATACACATATTTTACTGCAATGTCATTAATTATTCTAGTACGAGAATAAATTAAATGTTTCATTCTTATAATTTTGATGTAGGACTTAATTCACCACATTAATATTTTCTTTATAATTGAATGATTCTATAATAGAATAAGGTTACACATGAGATTGAAGTTCAATTTTATGATCTCTGAGGATCCTCATAATCTAAAATATGGTTCCACGACTATCAAAAATATTTTCTTATTGAAATAATTTTTTTAATTTAATTAACATGAATTTCTTGTTTATTTAATGATTTTCTTCATCTCTAGACTAATCTGAAGATATTTGTTCAAAATTTGTTTCATGTATAATTTAATTTTCATTATCCATTTTATATGTCACATGAGTATATTTCATTAATTCAATGAAAATTATATTTTCTCCTTATTTCATCATTAAAATACATTTAATGGCATTAAAATCTAAAGAATCTATAACAATGTGATGTTTTTTAATATAACATGTCAACACTATTAGTTGGAATAATATTTTTTGAAGATTTCATGCTTTTTATTTTCCTAAAATTTATCTATGAATCTATTTTTTATCTTTTTTGAATAAAACATTCAAAAAATGTTAAATAACATTTCCATGAGATTTATTATAACATTTATCATAAGGATTCCTAATTTATTCTAGTCATAATAAAAACTTAGTCATTAAATATACCGAATTCGATATTACTACATCAATATTATTTTAATATTCTATATTCCATAAGAATAGTATTGTCCTTCCTAGTAAATATTATGTTTTTATATCCCAATAAATAGTTTTAATATGGGTTATAGGGAGTTATAAACTAAAACATAATTTCATACCTTAACATATGTGATTAAATATTGTCTTATGGATACTCTATAAAACTATTTGTGCTTATGTTCTTTAGGTTATGCCATGATCATTCCTTGTATTACGTATGATTATTTTTAAAATCAATAAAAAATTACATTTTTGTTTCATGAAATTAAGACTAGTCATCCTAGAAAATTCATTACTAAAATTGATAATTTATAGATCTATAAAAATACATTTATGTCAAATAGTTATAAAAATGTTTAAATGTATTCATCTAAGTGGTTAAGTGGATGAAATATATATTATCCTATAAAATCCTTATGACATGTTTCCATTTTTAGATGTTTACAAAATAATGTTTTTTTCTTTTATTAGTGGTAAATATTTCATTAATCCCTCATTTGAAATCTATCTCATATTATTTTGGCCATGATTGACATGTATTATATAATGTACCTCATCTTTATCTCTAGAACCCAAGAAACATGAGTTTCCCAGATTACCAATTCAAAATAGGTTTCCTTGGGTTCCCACCCCAAATATGAATTTTTACCACCCTCGTAACACTGTATGATACAACTATCCTTCCAAAAAAATATATTTTTTCTATTATTTCCATGGAGGATAACACTTAGTAATTTTTTTGGCATCCATCAAAAAATACCAAATTGTTGTATTTTTATGTCTCATCCTCATTAAGTAATATCCTGTCTCATTTTAATTTTAAGGAACTATCATTACCAAAGGATAGTGATACACAATTATGATCATCAAAATTTCATAAAACATCCAAAACACTTATAATATAAAAAGAAAATTGATATTTAGTATATATTATTTTCTATTTTAGTTATATGTTATTGCGGTTTAAATTATCATATATTCTTAATATATCATTTATTTTAATTTTTCCCTTCTCTTCTAGAATATGATTTTTTAATGTGGGTTACTAAGACCCCACTAATGTGTGAAATTTTATTACAATAACAAGAAAATAATTTTTAATGTATATTTATTTACCTTACCATTATATTTTTAGAAGATTTTGGTCCATTATATTTACAGTAATGACATTATATTAAGGGTCTTATTTAAATGTTGTCAAACTTTATAGGATATAATGAGAACCTAGAGATACAATGGTAGAAGTCTTAAATTTATCACATATGATCTAAATATATCAAACATTCATGAAAAAGCTAGGGTTAGTCTATTATGTATCAGGGGGTCATAAGCATTGAGACAATTTTTCTTGATGTTTTCACATAGTGATCTTGATAGAATTAGAGAATGATTATTCAAACACCAATAATAGCAATAAATTTTATACCGTTCATTTGTAGAAAATATATTTTTGAATATATAAATGTGTCATGGATTGTGATTATTATCAGTGAATTATATTTAATTAGAGAAATTCATTTAACATAAAAACAATGTCATTAATGTTAAGGATAGGTAGCATGAGTAAATTTCATCATTTGTGTTATGGGATATATTTAATAATCATGAAAAATATTCAATTCTGAATGGAACTAATATCAATGGTCTAATTGATCAGAATTGTAGTACCTTTATTAAATCCATTTACATTGTATAAAAAGGTATTTTCTTTTAATATGGTAAATTTATCATAATGAAACAATGTGTGATGACATAATTATTCATCTTATTTTATGAGATAACATATGATAAAGTGATTATATTACTTGAAATGTGTATATAGGAAGGTTTTCTTTGAAATTAGTATTCATTATTAATGTAGGGGCCTTGATGGGTTTCAATACTCTACTCCTGGTTGATTAATAGTATTCATTACTATTGTGATTATTATTGGAGTTAATTAACTAAAACATTGTTTTTAGTATGTGATTACATATTATCATAGATTAATTATGTTTTATTTTAACATTATTATTATTACTCTATATCTAATTTCAAAATAATAATTTCATAAGAATATAAGTCGCACTAAAATGTTATATTAGTTCCTTAATATAATAAAATCATTGATGGTCAATGAAATTATTCATGAATCTTCATGTTTGGATTTATGATTCTATTTTATTGTACATTTAAAATAAAAAATATTAGGGGTATAACATTCGTAAGACATTGAAACACGTTCTAATGTTTTTCTCTCTTGGTAATCACCAACATTATAGGTTACAAGAATATACCTATTAATAGTAAATCCACATTTCCATGTGTCATTTGATGTTCCTATTTATGTAAATGTGTGATGATACATATAATATAATATTTCCATTAATAGATATCATGATTCTCATACGTTTATGTATTGATTGAAATTGTGATAAAATATACTCATTAGGTGGTAGGTAATATTGGGTGAGTCATGAATGGTAAAAAATTAATGGATAATGAATTAATGTATTTGTCACTTCTATCCATGTATGGAGTCTTATATGATAGACACCTTGATAGAATATAAATACCTATATAAATCGAAGATCATATTGTTCAACGTTAGAGTTCATTATTGAAAAGTCAATTAATGTGACATCAAGGATATAATTGTGGTACCTCCAGGAAAATTGTATTATTAGAGAAGGTGTTATAAGGTATTATATTACAGAGTGAGTATTCATAAGAGTTTTTATGTCACTTTGAAAAAAAATATTTCTTTATGTGAACGGATTTTTGTCTAGATGCTAACCATGGAATTTAGTGATTTATGACTAGTACCAATGAGAAATTGACCTACAGAGTCACACACTTTGAGTATTTAAATTATTAGATAAATTAAATTAAATAACAGAATAATATATATTAAATTATATTTATTTATTTTGGTTGATACCCATAATTTAATCAGAGGTTATTCAAAAGGATAAGTGAGGAAAATAATAATAATAAATATTATTTATCATTTTTAGAAAAATTCATATTTATTATATGTAACTTATAATAATGTATTGAATTTTTTTTATTAAATAGACATTATGTGGTGACATTTTAATTTCAATGGGGGAATGTTGATTGATATTAGTGGCCAAATTTGAAATAAATGATATTTACTTATATTCCAAGATATCATCACTTGTAAAAAAATTATAATAATTATATTATTAATATTAATAGACGTGGAGTTAACTATGAATATGAAATGTAGTATAGAGAATGTATTCAACATTCATAAACTATAACCTCCTTAACATAATCTAAATATGACTCCTTCATAAATCACATTTGGTTTTCACAGTGGATACCACGATACATGATCACTCTATATATTTAATAATATCTTCCTCCCCTCTCATGATTTAAAGGGAACACTGATGATGTATTCCTATAATCACAAGATTTTATGAACACACTCAAGAGTTATTCCTCCTCCATGAAGAATACTTATATGATCCACCATAAACAAGGCCATCAATAAGGATCATCCATGCTAACACCTAGTGATTCGACAACTTCATTGATAGATTTTATTGTATGTATAGATCACCAATAGATGCATTATGAACCTGGATCATTTTGAAATATAATGGAACACCAATGTATAGTTAACTAGATCATCATTGAATGTTTATGTACACATTTTGGTTACTCTATATCTACACAAAAATTAAATATAAATTACATGTAAGGATCTTTATCGTCAGAGTAAAATTTTTAAATATAGTCATGAAAACTAATATTTTCCTTAGATATGATGTTTTAAAAATGAGAAGAGATGAATAAATATTATTTATGACTAAAATATGAGTTTTCCTAACCATCACCAGATTCTTTAATTATGCATGAATCCTAAAAGTTGTATCAGAGGTGTCACATGATTAATTTATAATTATTTGTTATTCATTGACTAATTTAATGTGTTTGTATTTACATTCAAATAAACCAATACATTTTACTATATGAAATCAAAATCACAACCCTTATTTCATTTTTGATAATTAATATTAAATGGTTAATTATTAAAAACAAAGAATCATTCGAATCATACCATCTTTACATAACAATGTCCCTTCCTGAAAAAAAAAGAGCACCAAATATATAATTCCAAAATACAGACCCGTTCTATTGTATCCATGTAATGATTTTGTGACAAATTTAGATGGATATAACATAATAAGATCCAAGATCTAACAAAAATTGATTGGTTTGTAGATCCAAATAGGCATGCACCATGCTTTATGAACTGCACTTCATGAAACCAATGTACACATTTTGTATAACATCCTTTCTCAAGACATAGAATATGAGGTGTCCCAAGTGGTACACATATCAAAAACATGACACTAAAACTGAAATGTCATATAACCTTATTGTTACATTTCTTGTATTCCGAAAACACTCCATGTACCTTGAGCACATCCATAACAGGCAACACAGCAAGACAAATTCCATGTGCCTCATGAATGGGTATAAGATAGTATATGCCATGTACTTTTTTCCATTCCATATACTCTGATAGAAAATATGTTCCCCATTTTCCCATAGATAAATTTTAAAAATCTAAAGAAAAACATTTTCAAAAGTTTTCCATGTGACATTTAGTTGATAATGTACATGCCAATTCACCATAATGATTGTTATATATCATCTATATTTTATTGTTAATTCTTTTTATAATCTATAAATATTTCCTCCTGGTACACATGTTAACATAATTAATTTTAAATTGAATTAATTTTTCTCAAAATTAAAGTTGATGATGAGTTAAGGATTATTTTATAAAAATTAGATAAATTTATTTAATTTGATAAATTTTTGGAATAATATAATAATTAGTGAATATATTGATATAATGGATAACAATTTTGGAATTTTATTCTTATTTAATGTTCTTTAGAAGATAATGTGATTAGATATTCAAAATTTATAATATTGGTTTCTTTTAGTTTGATATGAATAAATTAAAATGATGTAAAGTGATTCTTCCCCGCCCCTTTATTATGTAAGCGCCTATATTCCCAGGGTTTCTTTTTTGTAAACTGACATCACCAAATTCATTGGATCACATATCCTACATGTGTGTAAAAACTAATTTAATTTTGGATCTCCTAGTTGAGATGAAGTTGTATGACTCAGGGAGCTAGGGAGAAACCTATCAAGGAGATGCGTAGGATAAAATGTGGAACACATCAAAACAAAACAAATTATGGGCTATGGTGTGTTCTCTGATTTTGTCGAGGGTTAGTTTATCACCTTCTTGATAAATGATCCATTAGAAAATGTCTTGATCATTCCAATAATATTTAATTTATCTTAGTTTCAAGGTTAATTATTTATGATTTTGAATGGTTTTTATCACCTAATAAAAAACTAACAAGCCCATAAGATGGAATAAAATAAAAGAATATTCGGTGTAAATGAATTTTCATACAAGGTTAATCACTTTAGTAGAATCCACATAATAATAGAAAGGAATATAAAATGATACAATATACTTTACCTATATCCATAAAAATCCATCTACTAAAATATGATGTTTTTATAGCCTTCCAAATAATAAATTTTAAATTTCCACATAGTTAAATGTGATTAAAAACCCAAGTTAGGTTACTTTAAATTATTGTGGAACTTTTATCTTGATTTATTTGTCTGAAAAAACATATCTACATCAAGGGTTGATAGAATAATAAAGAAGTTGTGTAAAAATTGTAAAATGATGATGAAATATTAAAACCATATTTTATGATTGTGGTTTCCACTCAATGGATTATAGAAATATATGTTAATATTGTTGGAATGTTATGTCTACATTAAATCGATAAAAAATATCGTCAGGTCCAATAATGGGTAATTATAATGGGAATATGGATCCTTTCCACAAGAATATATAAGATATAAGGTAATTACAAATAGATGTTGGGGGATTTTAGGTTTCAAAAGAATAGTGTGTGATTAATAAAATTTATTTAAATTTAAATTGGATAAAAATATTTCTAATAAAAAGTTACTAATTATATTATATTAATTTATAGAAATTTAAAATAATACAACATAAAAAATATCACTTTCAACCATACAAGAGAAGTATAACCTTCTCACCCAGGAAAATTTTCAGGAATGGAATATGTCCTTTCAGGATATAATATGCCATGATTAGAAACAATACATGATGAAAACTATCCATCTTGAGTTCATTTCCAAATAGGATATTAAGAAATAAGTATCACACTATTGATAAATGTGGATGTTGGGATGAATTTACTAATTTTCATGTAACCCTCCATGTCCAATGATTTTACAATGAAATATGATGTTATAGATGCACATACCATCGTTTCTCAACTTATGGACCTCTATCAAGAGAAAGTGCTATTAATGTGATGGGAAATATCAAAGGCATTGTCAATTTTTATTATTAGAGAACTAGTAATAGATGTGGCACATATAGTAAAATTGATTGGATGCTATGAATACCTAGACATATTGAGTTTGAGATACATGATAACATAAACATAGATCTCATTCTGTCTCCACTTTCCAATAACATCACTAGTTTTTTTAGAATTTTAATATAAGGAATATTTGGAACACACATTTAGAACTTATTACAATTATTCTCTATGTTTATAAAGATATAGAGAATGAAAAATTAAATATAATTATTGTGTTTTATAATAGTAATATTAAGGAAAAGGATATGAGGAATTAATTCATGTATATGGTTCTAGAATAGTATTCATGTATGAATAAAAATATTCAGAGGTAATGAAAGAAAAATGTTGCAATATTTTTTGTATGTGAAAAGCAGGGTCACGAGAAGAGAAATTTCACCTAGAAAAAGAAGTAAGATGAATAATGTTTGTATTTATAAGTGTGATAGTTTCATATCAATATGTTTGGAACCTGATATTGCATGTGGTGTTCACATTTGAATAAAAATACAGGAAATAAGTATATTTCTAAAGATTACTATAGACGATTTGGATTTCTGGCTTCCAGTGGAGTGAGGCTGGAAACTATAAACATTAAAGGATACCACATAACATTGTCAATATGATTAATTTTTTGTTTCAAATTTTTTATTTCATGTTCCTAATATTTATAATAAAATTATGTCTATATCTTATTTTTAGGGGGATGTATTTATTTTCAAATTTGGGAATATGGGTTTCAACATTTATAGAAAGAATAAATGTTATGGTATGGTATCATTGAATAATTATCTTTATGTATTCAATTATAAATATTGAATATTTTGAATTGATAATGAAACAAGAATACATGACTTATATAACACCCAGTAATCCCAACACCATCATGGTAACATAAAATTGAAGTGTTTAACAAAATTCTATCATGAGGGCTATATAGACAGTTCTATGATTATATATACTGAAAACACTTGTCATTTTTCTTATTGATATAACAAAATAACAATTAGATGGTTATGGTGAAATGGATATCGTTCTTTAAAATTTAGTCCACATAGATGTGTGGGAATAATTTTCTAGTAGAGGAAAAAGGTGGATTCACATTCTCAATTAATTTTTCCAATGACCTTGGTAGGTGTGGTTATATATTCATAGATATCTAATTGTCTAAATCTTTTTAGATGATCAATGAGTTCACGTATGAGATTGAGTATGATATTGGAAATAATAGAAATACAAATCTATCAGATCAAGGTGGAGAATATCTTAAAAAAGACATCTGTGGCTTTTTTCTAAATGTGAAAGAGATTCTTTTCAACTCACTCAACCTTATAAACCCAAATTTAATAGTGTTAGTGAATGTATAAACCATAAATTTTGTAAATATAATGATTAATGATGATTCATAGATTCCATAAATTTTTATTTTGGGAATATTTATTATAGTATAAATTATACTTACTAAACTAAGTACAAAATAAAGCATCAAATCATATTCCTTTTGAGTTATAGAGTCCAAAAAAAATATATTTTTTCACATTTCCAATAATGGGGTTTTGATTAATTTGTTTTAGATATATCATGAAACAATATATAAGCCTATGGAATTAAGTGTTTCTCTATAGGGTATAAGAAAGAAACTTGGTGATATTATTTATACAACCTTTCAGACAAAAACTTAATTATTAAAAGATAAAATATTCTTCTTAAGAAGGTGCACATACACAAGGAGGTTAGTAAGAACATTATTATATTCAAAGAATATTATTCTAAATATACATAAGATTTAGTATAATAATTGATTTCATAGGTTCACATGGAATAATATATTCATGAAACACAAGAGATGTATTAAAGTGAAAGAAATGTAAGAGAACTAGAGTGATATGTTTTTTTGGTCACTAATGATCGTGAGTCATTTTTTGTTTAAATTGTTGATCCTTCATCCAATAAAAATGTAGTGTAGATCATAGAAGATACATGATATAAAGAAGTTATGATTTCTATGATGGACTTAATGTATCAAAACCATATTTCAGTTCTGCTTGACCCACCAGTTGATGAATGTCTTATTAGATAGAAATCAGTATTCTATAGAAAACCGGACATTGATAGTAAGTGAAATTCCTATAAAACCCCTAGTTTCTAAAGGGTTTATAGGTCATATGGATATTTTCCACCATGAGAACTTATCTAGTTTTCCTATTGAAATCTATTATATTTTTTTCATACCATCATACTATGACTATAAGAATTGTAAAATGGATTAAAAAATACATTCTTTAATGGGAACCTTAAAATGGATGTGTACATGACACAAATAGAAATTTTTTATAATCTAGGAAATGATAAAAAGAATGAAATTTTCATATATCCAATAATTTATTAAATAAATCATCCAAAACATGGAACATTAAATTCAATGAAGTCATAACTTTTTTCTCATTATGAATGAATGTCATCAATGTTTTTAAAATAATTTTTGTTTGAGTGAAATTGTTTTTATAGTATTATATATTGCTGACAATATACTAATTGTAAATGATATAACAGCCTTAAATTATGTTTAGGTATGGTTGAGAAAGTACTTCCCCATGAAGGACTTTGGTGAAGCATCCTATATTCTTGGGATCAATATCATGCTTAATGCATCCAATATGTTGCATGTACTACATCAACATACATATATTGACTAGATACTAAATCGGTTCATTATATAACATTATAAGAGGGAATTGGTTCAAATGTCACATAATATTAATATAACAATGAAAAAGTGTCCCCGTATGCAAGATAAAATATAAAAAAAATGGTAATATCCCATATCTTTATAATAAAAGATCAATTGGGTATGACATGTTATGTATGTGGCTTGATTTTATTTTGCATTGAGAATGGTATGGATATTTCAACAAGATATTGGTGAAGAAAATATGAATATTTTTTTGCCTATCTGTATGTATCTAAGGTGAAATATGGATATGTTTATGGTGTATGGAGTATATGAGGATCTATTCATGATGTTTTTTTGATATAGAAGAGTTCAAAAAGTAAATTTATTCTGTTTCTATATTGTTGTTTGAGTATATTTCTGATTTCAATTTGTCCAATGAATTTTTATGGATTCACAACACTTAATAATATATTTATGAAGTTACTAGATGTAAATACCTTATCATCATTTAATTTTATAACAATTCATTGTTGTATCTCTACAAAGAGTTGAGCTCAAACAAATAGATAAATAACAAATTTTAATGTTTTCATCTTTGGAGGTATTTTTATCTATAAGGTAATGTTGTTGTGAGTAGAGTATCAATAGAGGAAAACATGGTGGCCCCATTAAAATGGATTTATTTTAGAGGATTCATGACATTTATGTTAGGTAAATTTAACTAAAATTCATTGTGAGTTGGCTTTACTAAATGTTAGAGTCTCTTTGATTTGGTTCTCTAGCACCGACACGTTTTGCACTTGTTTAAATGTTTTCATTGATTAATGAATTATTTATATCAATATTATTGTTCCTATGAATCAAATTTTTATGTGATAATTTCCAAAGAATATATGTGACACAAAATATTTATTGTAGTTATCCACTATAATTAGAATCAAGATGTGCCACGATATTATTATTGAACCTTCTTCTATTTCTGAATGATATTGATAGATGGGAAATAGAATAAATAGTTTTTTATGTGTTGTAGCATCACATCATATTCAGACATGATATTATGGTTTTCACCTATGGTAATCTCCATGATAGGAGGTTATGAGAACTGACTAGTTAATAGGAAATCTATGTTTCCATGTTTCGTTGGATATTCATATATATGTTTGTTTTTTATGATCTTTAGAATATGATTATCAATAATGGATATCATGAATCTTGTGATTTTATTTATTTATGAAAACCATGTCAACATATTATCATAGTAAGGAGGGGTATGTTAGGTGGGTCATGAGTGATATTTCAATAATGTATAATGTGGGAAAGGATTTATCAATTCATTCCTATAATAGAAGCTGATATCAAATGACATTTATGGAATAATTATGTCTACATAAATACACGGACATGGTATTCAGTCGGAGACAATGTTTCTAGAATGTCAAAGAAATACACAATGATGATTTTAGTTCATGGAACCAATATGAACCTTTCTCGATTAGAGATAACATAATAACAGATTATATTACTTGGTGAGATTTTCTAGAGGTTGGATGATGTTGCGATATAATGTTTATTATTCATGGGAAGCATTGAATGTTTATAGATTATTACTTCTAATTAAGTAAATTGTTCCTAATTCCACTGATAAAGATACGTAGGGGGTGGAACAATTAGTTTATTTATAATATCAATTAACATAAAGTAATGAATTTAACAAGTTAAAATAAATAATATTTATAAGCATTGGAGGATCAACATAATTTAATAACATGTTATTCAAAAGAATAAGTTAGTTAAATAATAATAATTATTATTATAATAAATTTTAGTCTTCATGTTTAGAAAATATAATATTCATAATATTTACAATATAATAATGAAATAAAATTTATTCAATTGAATAATCAATATTTGAGGATTAATAAATATTTATTAGTGAATGCACACCTAGATTAATGATTATATTAGAAACAAATTATATTTATTCATATCCCTATAGTTTCACATGATACATAATTAATAATAATAATTATATTATTAATAACATACAACGGGTCAATTAATAATATTAAATATGGAAAAAGTATTGTGTGTGGTTTTACAACCATATCCCCGCAATAATAAACATCTATTTATGACTCTATACTATATCAATTTTGGTATAACCAATAGATAGTGTGAGACTTTCTCTGAACTTATAGTGATTTCTATATTCATAATCTGTCAATCTTTTGAGATAACACCAAGGAGTTATTCTTACATAGTGAATAATAATTATGTGATCAACCATGAATAACACATTGTATCAGGATCGACCATTCTATCTCCTAGTGATTCTACAGTGTTGCTAAGTGATTCTGTTGCATATGTGGATCACTTATAGATGGTTTCTTCCCTTTGATACAATAGAAAAATACTGGTATGACAAGATCTAGTTAACTAAATCATCAACTAATACGAAATTTAAAGTTAAGGTAATTATATTTATTCATATAAATCAATTATAAATTACATGTGGCGATACAATTCTTTTGGTTCTAGTGTATTAATCTGGTAATGTAATCTATTGTTTTGATTTTACATGAAATTTTGATCATGTAAAAAAATTATTGCATGTGATTTAAGACTAAAATTTTTGTTGGTCATACCATGATGGGATGATTTTTATACTCCTATAACATAGAATATTGGCATAGGGGATCACTCAAATAGTGCAATAAAATGTACTCTATATTCAGATGAATACGAGTATTGGACATAGTTTCCCCATCTCAATGTACAATAGGTGTGCAAAAATAAATGGTTACCAAATAATAAATTAATGAGTTATTAATCTAGTAGATAATAATTTTAGTTCATGGAATTTATTAAAATTTTGGACAATGTATTAAATTAATAAATGGAAATATATTACAAAAATGAATATTATCTGAATATTCATTGTTTGTTTAATATTTTTTGGAATTATACATGGAGGTAAAGAGTTGGTTCAATTACATTATATTTTTATTTTATGGTACAAGTAGGTGATAAAACATAAATGAAATTCATGAACTAGTTAGCTCTATATAATGTGCCCTTTATAACTTATTTAGTGGTAGTTATTTATATATGATTCAATGATCTCTTTAAATGTGTTTAAACTCCACTATATAAGAACGAGTTAGAAAATTTTTTAAGGTCATTTCATCAATTAAAGTTGGAGAGATAATCTATCATAGTATAAATATCCTATTGAAAAAAGACCTCATTTGTAGATTTTTATCTTAAATCTACTTTTTGGATTGATGGAGTGGGATAGTTTCGATCTTTGATACATTAAAGGATTCATCAAACCTATATTATAGATCCTAAAATTTTATGATCTGAGTAATCATGGACTCATCAATTTAGGGTGGAAAATATAGAGTTACTTAACCTTATATCCTTGAACCAATGGTCATCAATGATGAGATATTATCAATTGTGACATCAATTCAAACTAGGTAATTGGTTGTGTTTTTTATGCTTAAATGAAAATAAGAGATATCCTGATGAATATACAAGGGCACAAATTACAAGGGAAAATGATGTTACATATATCTAGTGTTGAGAATTTTAAATTCCTATACCACCTATTTTTTTTGGCCCCCTTCACAAAAAATTTGTTTTAGAGCAAGTGTTTGAATATTCTATGAAAACAAATTTTATATTTTTAATATATTTGAGTAGAAATGTTCATTATTTTACAAATGGAAAACATCATTTTATAATCTATTTTGAAATGGTGATGTCATATAAATCTTATAACTTCGTTAGAATATCAATTTTAGTATTAACATAGATAACAAATATAACTATGTGTCTGTGTGGGTGTGTTCAATTTTTTTTTATTTTTTAGGAGGTTTCGTATTATCCATTTTTTCAAACTTGTTCAAGATGGATTTTAATTACTAAAACCATTCTTTATGGTGGGTAAATTCATTGTAATTTTTTCCAAAATGCCTAAATAGTTTATTTATTAAAAAATAAAATAAAATATGTGGGGGTGTAGGTTTTCACTTATTTAAAAAAGAAACAAAACAATATTTAATTGGTAGTTCACTTGAAGAAATGAAATAATTTAAAAAATTATAAAGGTTGATTGGTGGTTTAGGATAATAAAACAAAACAATTATAACAAATAATTTTTTTTAATATGTGATTCTCTTTAAATATGAAATACCTTTATTAAAAATACAATGGAGTGGTAGTGGAACCACCCCCTCAACCATCGCCACTGGCAGTACCCCTCAAACGACCAGCCACTTTCCCAACTAGCGCATCATCCTCAATTTAGTATCACCACCAATAACTCCCTCATGTGACACTAATTCATGATTTTCCACCCACCTTGGGATGTTTCACAAGACAGACCTCCATATTTCTCTATCTGCCACCACTCATGGCTTACTTGAATCTCTCTGCTAGGATCCACAGTTTCCCCAATGATTGATGTTGACACTTTCATTGGTTTGCCCGAGATGTGCTAATATCATTTCCATACCGACACATGTCCATGACCTAGACAAACTACTCCCCTATGTTGTCACAACCCATCCCAGTGGGGCTTGCACCGCGACTCCCCAAACCCACCTCCAATAGACCAGGAGCTGGTGACTAGCACCGAGTAGGCATATTACTAACATGGGAGGCATTACCTATGTACTTGTAAACACACACACATCTCCAAGCCCACAAATTCTGAAATTTAAAAAGAACCACTGAGGAAACCAAAATGCATTCATAAAACTAAAACCAACCAACAAAGTACGATTGAACGTAAAGTGATGAAAGTAAATTGGGCCAGAATACAAGCCCACCAAAACCAGAGTCTGAGAACAGAAAAATCCAACCTGTAATCACAAAATGTATTGGGACTACTGCTCATAGATATTGGAATGCCTCAGCCTATAGGGGCCTTAGAAAGCTCAGTCTTGTCCTGGTTCGCCCTAGACTCTGTCAAAAGGCTTCTCGTCTACACAAGATACGACACGTGCAGGCAAAGCCCAAGCAGTGGTGAGTATAACAATACTCAGTAGAGGACCCCAAAAACCACAAATCATTACACGAAGTAAAGGTATAGTCATCTATGTATTGTATAAGTCTACAAAAAATTATACCAAGAGAAACACAAACCAGATATACTTAGAACCCAGAGTCGCGTTCTAGAGAAAACTGACACAACTGCATGCCTCTTATAGGGATTCAGATCGAAGATTTCTGCTAAGAACTCGTACCTGGAGAACACATTCAATGATTCTTATAACTCGGTTGATGTTCATCCAAGAATTATTGTTCATTGGTAAAAGTTACGATAGGTAGTTACACTCATTACGGAAGACACCCACTTAAGTGGGATGATTACGATAGATAAATGCACTCATTATGGGAGACACAATTCTGAGTGGGAATAATCACAATACATAAATTAGGATCACTTCCAGGAACCTGGAAGATACCAAGACTCATCCATAATTCACCTTCTAGGTAGAGGATTGATGCCCGGTGGAGTTGGTCATGTCGATTCCTAACTCTACCAAGGGTCAATAATTGATTGAGGATCTCAATCCGGGCCTCTCAGATGGATGCCTGACTCTATCAAATAAAGTTCTACTGAACGGATCATTCTCTTATAGAGGGAAATGATACATGAACTTTAGGGGAATAATAAGATGTTTAACTAACCCAAACCAAACATGTCCATGATATGGTGGACAAAAGGACCATGCCATTTTTTTAAAGTACACGATGAGTAGAAAAGTTACACGTTGTGTCGTCTGACCCTAGGTACCACCCATGTACAACGACTTGTGTCGTAAGGATGTTTAAGTAGAAAATTTAGTACATGACATGTAGTACTATGTACATGCCATGTATGAGTGCCTGGGATCAGCTTCATGTACTCTGGCCATGTGCCCTTACACAGTCTTCAACCCGTGTACTCTAACTACTGTAATTGGTACAGGGGGTGACCAGCATTACTGGCCTGTCCTGGCCATGTGATGGAGTGCATGGTCTTGTAATCCTCCCCATGTCCGTGTACCCCCTGGATACACACCCTGTTTCGGGGAATTTCCAACACACCATGTGACCAGGGTCACACGCCGTGTTATTTTTCTCTGACCCCCGAAATCCTAGTTGCTGCCGCCGGTACTATATAGAGTGTTCTTCGGAAGTACACTCCTTGTATTCTTGAAATTTCTAGATATGAGGACCACCACTATCGCACCTCTAGTGATGATTCACTCTTCAAACCAATCATCTGATCGTCATGGATCTCCCATGTTTTGGTCGCCCTGACACCACGAAGCCGCTTCTGTTGTTTTTGGACCTCCGATCGACCCCAAAAAATGTTTTGATCTTCCCACACAAAGAACGCATGAATAACATCATATTATGATTAGAACCATTTTTTCATCTATCATAGTCGTCGCACCTCCGTTGGGTCATTGTGATATTATATCTCTAGTTTGGGATCCTTTCATTGAAATACGAGTGTGCAATGATCATGGTTTTGTCACCCCTTGAAGAATGTGATGAACGCACGAGAAGTAAAGGGTGAAGGAAACCCAATCGAAATTTTTTTGATGAATGATCCTCTACCATCATTCGTCATGGCGTTGATCCTCTCTCGTTAATAGGCATAAATAGAGCATAATTCAAAAAAATCAACATGGATTAATTCCCCATAATCATCCCAAATAAATCCATCTCGCAAGAACGTAAGAATCTGTGGATCAAAATGTTTCTGGTTGATCTGTGTTCGACATTTAAATTCAAAAATGGGGAAAGAGGAATGAAATAACAACCCCTAACTTTAAGAAAGGATCTAGTTTTGACGAAAGGTTCATACTACCATCATCTTCGAGATCCTTCAACTTCTTTGGCCCAACAATTATCAACTTCAATACGTCGTCATTGGTGGCTGAGAGGTTGATCCCATGCTCCGTGGATCCTCAAGATATTTCTCTCACAATTTTCACCAACGAGAAAAAAAAATATATTATCCCAATAAAAATGGAAATTTTTTGACATCCCATTACATTGCGGCATTAATGAGTCACCATTTCTATTTCTGAGTCATTATGACATGACATTAATTACTGAAAATACTGCCTTGTCGCTGCACTACAGCAGATATTTCCAAAAAGAAATAAAATAAACTTTGAGAATTAATTTTAGGTTATTTTACTTAAAACTTCTAAAAATTATCTTTTTCCTTCGACCTATGTCGGTCGAGGATAGGCTTGTTCATAGGTAAATTCATTATCCTGGATGAAATGGTGCCCTTAGATTTTAAATACAGGAATCTACTTGGAGACATCCATAGCCGCTCACACGTGCCGACTCACTTAACTAAAAAAAGTTAAAACCTCCATTCTTGGAACACTAGACCTCAGAATGTTGTGTTGTTTTAATGAACAGTCTCGAAATAATCCCATATAATATTTAAAAATAATACAAGGACAATCTGAGACATAACATTCTCCCCACCTTGGGGATTTACATCCTTGAAAACCCAAAAAAAGGCTACTAAAAAATATGTGGGTACTAGGCACGGATTTGGGCCTCCCGCTCCCACGTGCTCTCCTAATGATTCTCATGCAGCCACTGGACATGCACTACGAGAATCGATCTCCCATGAATGATCATATCCTTCAGATCCTCGATCTCCACTGGGTACTTAGAAAATGTCACTCCATCCTCAATGTCCATCTCGCACCAGTCGATGACGTGCGATGGGTCATGGACGTACCTCCTCAGCTATGACACGTGGAAGACATCTTGTAACCGATGCAACTGCGGCGGTAGAGCTAGGTGGAACGCCACCTCGCCAACTCCATGCAGTATCTAGAAAGGTATGATCAACCTCAGAGATAGCTTGTCGCCCATTCCAAATCTTTGTAACCCTCATCGAGGTGAGACCCAAAGAAAGACGTGGTCTCCCTCTTCAAACTCCAGAGGTCTCTATTGTCTGTCAGCATAAGACTTTTTCTGGCTCTGTGTAGTCTTCATCCACTCCCAGATGATCTGAACCTTCTCGATGGTAGTTCAAACCAACTCTAGATCCATGAGTGCTGACTCTCTAGGGTCAGTCCAGCAAAGTGGTGGCCGACAGGGTCTCTCATAAAAAGCTTCGAATGATACCATACCAATGGTGGAGTGGTAGCTATTGTTGTATGCAAAATCCACCAGTGGTAGGTGGTCCTCCCAACAATGACCAAAGCCCAAGACATAGGCTCACAACATATCCTCTAGATTTTTAATGTTCCTCTCAATCTGACCATCTATCTGGGGATGAAACACTGTGCTCAAGCGTAGCTGAGTCCCAAAAGCCTCCAGTAATCCCTTGAAAAAAAAGGATGTGAAATAGATGTCTCGGCCCGAGACTATTGTCGAGGGGATGCAATGTAATAGAACTATATGTTATCCATTGAGGTGTCCAGAGCTCTTTATGGTGTTCTGCACCCTAATAGCAAGGAAGTGGGCCGACTTGGTGAGTCGGTCAACCACCAACCAGATGGAATCATGCCCCCTACACCTCAGTGGTAAGCCTGTCCCAAAGTCCATCTATATTCCATCCTACTTCCACTCTAGAACATCTAGGGGGTGAGCTTGTCCCGCTAGAACCTGGTGCTCAACCTTCACCTACTGGTAGGTGAGGCATCCAAAAATGAACTCTGCTATTTTCTTCTTCATACCCGACCACCAGAACTATCATCGGAGATCCTAATATATCATTTCCACTCTAGGATGTACTGCCAAGGGGGAAGTGTGAAACTCCACCAGGACCTCCTCCTGCAATGTTTCCGGTACAACAGTGCATCCCTTGAAAAAAATTATATGCTCCCCACCTTCTGAATATCCCTCAGGATCATGTCATGTAGATAACTGAGCATGTAAAGCCACACAGTCGACTTCTCCTAGCTACAACTCCCAATCCTACTGTAAGAGTGGAGGGTTGACAACCATCAACTGTAGGTAGGCCGCATCTTCTCTATCCACAAAGGACAATTGGGATGTGGCTGACTACTTTGTCACCTCACTCAAGAGATGTGAGATCAACCTTCATTTCACAGCATCAACCACATTTTCCCCTTCCCAGGAGTATCGATGATCTCAAAATCATAGTCATGGACGAACTCTAGCCGGCCCCTCTCTCTCAGATTCAGATCTCTCTACAAAAAGATTTACTGAGGCTGTTTTGGTCAGAGTAGGTGATAGACTACTCTCCCATAAGGTAGTGTCCTCACATCTTAATGTGAAGACTACTATAGCCAAATCGAGATCATGGGTCACATATTTTTGCTAATGTGTTCGAATCTGGAATTAGCCATAAGAAATCCATGCCTACCTCTGCATCAGGACACAGCTAAGCCCAGTCCCTGATGCGTTGTAGAAAACTATGTACTCAACACCCTCCTCAGGCAATATCTAGATTGGGGAAGTCGTGAAATTCTGTCTCAAATGCTCAAAAGCCTACTTGAACTTCTCCATCCATATGAAGTATTTCCCCTTCCTGGTCAAGGCTGTAATCAGTGCTGATATCTTGGAGAAGTTAGGAATGAATATTCAGTAATATCCTGCCAATCCAAGGAAGCTCCGCACCCCCTTCACGCTCCGAGGTGGCTCCCATGCTATCACAGCTTCAACCTTGGGCTAGGTATATAGCTTCTCCAACTTTTTAGATGAAATGTCCAAGAAATTGTACCTTGTGAATCCAGAACTGGCACTTCGAGAGCTTCCCATAAAGATGGTTCTCCTGAAGTATGTCTAGAAACATATGCAAGTGTCTCTCATGCTCCTCCTCTGATGCTGAGTGCACAATGATGTCTTCGATGAAGACCACTACGAACCGGTCCATGTATGGCTGGAATATCCGGTTCATCAGTTCCATGAACACCGCGGGGGTGTTAGTAACTTCAAAAGCCATAACTAAGTACTCATAGTGACTATAGTGGCATCTAAAGGCCATATTTGTTATACCGTTGTCCCGTACTCATAACTGGTGATAACTTGATCGAACGTTGACCTTCGGGAACCAATGATCCTCTCTATATTGGATGAAAAGTTCATAAATTCTCGGAACTGGATACTTATTCTTCACCCTTCACTAGGTTCAGGCACCGGTTATCCACGCACAACCTTATACTCTAGTCTGCCTTTTTGGAAAATGTGACTCAGGCATCCCTGGGTGACACATTGGGTCTCACGAAACCCTCACTCTACAATTCCTCCAACTGCACCCTCAGCTCGCAAAGCTCTAATTGAGCCATCCAATATGCTGACAAGGAAATCAATGTCATCCAATGGTTGAAGTTGATGCCGAAGTCGATTTCTCGATGGGGTGGTAACCTTAGAATATCATCGGGAAGGACATCCTCATATTCTTCCACTCCTATTGGGATCTGGGAGCTCAAAAAATCCACTACTCTGAGGTCAAGGTTATCCAACTCATGATAGATTAGATACCCCCTCCTATGAATAATCCTATTCAGTGCTACTTGGTTTTCCCTTTCTCCGATAAAGGAAAACCTCATCCCATCATGGTGGACAGACAAAACTATTCACCTAAAACAATCAATCTGAACATGGACTGAAGATAACCAATCCATACCGAGAATGACGTCGTAAGGCCTCGACACTACCACCAAGAGGTTCCAACTGAAACTCTCTCCTCCAAGGGAAAGATCACACTATTTACAAAGGTGTGTGATCATCGAGTCTTCTCCCATAGGTGTCTCCAAGCGTAGGGACCGAGTCAATGGTTCTAAAAAAATCTCTAGGTTTTGAACAAGACATGTGACTTTGAATTAATGACTGGAACATATGTCTATAAGTATGGTAGCTAAGGTTTAAAAGACACATATCATATCTCGATTCATCCCTAGAGTCCCTGAGTCATACGCCTATACAGCATGCAGTTTTCCCTGTCCCAGTATCCCATATCCCTAAGCCTGGTGCGGACCTCTTGGTGGTGGTGGATGAAGTAATTCAAAGAGTCCGCGACAACCCACAGCTCTCCCTACTCCTCTGCCATGTTCTCCGCTTAGCGGGTTTGTCTACTCTACTCTCTACCTCTCACTTGGTGGCCCATCCACCACTTCCTTGTCAGTAGCTCGACGGGTCATACAATCTTTAGAGAGATTTCCTATACCATCGCACACTTCTCATGGATTCTCCCTAGTATGACTGGATCAATAATGAGATCCCTAGAATATCAATCCTATGTCCCCATTCCTCTTATGATGTTTCCCATGTCCAGATCCCTGGGTCTAATGCCGGCTCCCTGCTGTCGGTGTCCCCACACCTGTCTACCTACTATTGACTGCCATCGGCTGTCTCTGCACTGCCAAGAAGCTCTCGATCACCAAGGCCCAGTCGAGAACTCCATCATATGTTGATATGCATAGAGGCATTAAACTAGCTCGTATTTCCCATCGTAGAACTCTCTTGATGGTCCGAGCTCTGAAGTACTAATACATTAATATATCTATCGTGTATCAGGTGAGGTTGGTGAACCTCGATGAGTAGTGAGCTACTATCAAACTAACCTTCTAAAGTGGAAGAAGCTCCTGGATACGCACATCTCTCAGTGTAATCGGAGAGAACTCTTCCCTGATGACTCACTTGATCTCCGACCATGAAAGAGTCTCCACGTCTTGAGTCTGTGTGGTTAGACTCCCCCATCATCCTGGAAAACCCTGAAGAAGGTTCTCTCTTAGTATGACCATCTAGTATGTTGGTGTACTCACTAGACGGAAAACTCATGTCATCACCTCAATCCAGTCCTCAACCGCCTGAGGGTCGGGCTCACCGTAGAACCTGATGGGTCTCTATCTATAGAACCAATGGAGTGCGCTAAGCATGCACTCCTCGTTTGACGATACCGCTGGTTCTGCAAGCTGCTCCACTATTGGTATAGCATGTTCACCACCTGGTGGAATTCCCTAGGGTATTGGTCCCCATATCGAAGCCTCATCACTGAGGGGGTCATCCTCATATTCATGCTTCTGAATCCTAGTGGGTATGCATCACTGAGGAATCTTGTGATAAAACAAGATGTTGCATGGTCAATGAGTATATCTGGATAGTTGACACAAAGGATATGGAAAACATAACCCATTCCTATATAATGCATGTAACTTTATTTTGTTTCCCTGCAACCATTTTTTTCATGTACCGAGTCGAAAAGAAAGTTATCAGAGTTCCGGTGTATGGATATGTCAGCCGCCACACCAACACTGGAGTCTCTGGCCTAAAATCAGAGCACGAAAAACTCAAAATTGTTGCTCCAAACCCATCTCACAGACTCTTGTTCCTAAAGTAGAACCTACCAGCTCTGATACCACTCTTTCACGATCCGTTTAATGGGGCATGCACCGCGCTCCCCATTCCCACCTACAATAGGCCAGGGGCTGGTGACTAGCACCGAGTAGGCATATTACTAACATGGGAGTCATTGGCTAAGTACTTGTGCACACAGACACATATCCAAGCCCAAAAATGCTGAAATGTTAAATGAACCACTGAGGAACCCAAAATGCAGGCATACTACTAATCCCAACCAACAGAGTATGATGAAATGTAAAGTGATTAAAGTAAACTGGGCCAGAAAACAATCCCTCCAAAGCAAGAGTCTAAAAACTACAAAGTCCAACCTATAAACACAAAAGGTACATGGACTAGTTCCCATAGTCATAGGAATGCCTTAGCCTATAGGGAACTTAGAAAGCTCGGTCATGTCCTTGTCCACCCTGGGCTCTGTCAAAAGGTTGCTCGTCGGCACAAGACACGGCATGTGTGGACAAATCCCATGTGTGGGTGAGTATAACAATACTCATAAGAGAAATACGAAAACCAAAAATTAGTACATAATGTAAAGGTATAGTCAGCTATGTACAATATATTTCTACAGAACATATACTAATATAAACACAAACCAGATATACTCAAAACCCAGAATCATGGTATAGGGACAAGTCACATGACCACATACCTCCGCTAGGGATTTAGTTCAAAGATTTCTGCTAGTAACTCGTTCTTAGAGAACACACTCCACATGTCTTATAGATCTAATGAAGTCCATCCGAGAAGTACTGTTCATTGGGAAACATTATGACAGTTAGATACACTCATTACGGGAGGTACACTCTTGTGGGGGACGATTATGATAGATAGATGCGCTCAATACTAGAGACACACACCTGAGTGGGAATGATCAGGATACATGGATGTCGATCACTTCTAGGGACACAGAAGATACTGTGACTCATCTGAAATTTACCTGTTAATTAGAGGATCGATACCGGGTGGAGTTGGTCACGTCGATCCCTGGATTTACCTAGGGTCAAGAATGGATAGTGGATCTTGATCCAGGCCTCTTGGATGGATTCCAGACTCCATCATAGAATGTTCTACGGATGGGATAAATATTTTGTAGAGGGAAACAATACCTGACCTTCAAGGGAACTAGAAGAATGGGCACTGACCCAAAAGAAACATGTCCATGATACGGTGGACAAGAGGACCATGACAATTTTTTTTAAAGTACACGGCGTGTATAAAAGTTACACGCCTTGTAGTTTGACACCAGGTACCGCCCATGTACAAGATCCTGTGTCGTAAGGCTAGTCATGTATAAAAGTTAGTACACTGTGTGTAGTACTATGTACACAATATGTCCATGTTCCTAGGATTGTCTTCATGTACGCTGGTCATGTTCCTGTACACTGTCTTCATCCCTTGTACTATAAACTATGTAATCGGTACACAGGGTGACCCATGTTGTTGGCCTCCCCTGGCCGTGTGATGGAGTGAAAAATCATATAATCCACCCTGTTTCCATGTACCCTGGATACTCACTGAGATTCAGGGAAAGTCCAAAACCCTGTGTGACTAGGGTCACACGCCGTGTTATTCCTCTCTGACCCTCAAAACCCTAGCCGCTTCCACCAGTACTACACAACGTGTTATTCGAAAGTACATGCCATGTATTCTGTAAATTTTCAGATATGTGGACCTCCGATGTCGTGCCTCCAGTGATGCTTCATTCATCAATATGGTCATCCAATATTAATGGAGCTCCTGGGTTTTGGCCACCTCAACTCCACGAAGACACTTCTGTTAATTTCGGACCTCCAATCGGCCCCGAATACATGTTTTGATCTTCCCTCACGAAGAATTATAGGAGAAATACCTCTTTCGATCCTATATGTTTTGTAGTCTTCCATGGTCATCGTACCTCCATTGGGTAGTTGCAATGTCGGATCTCTAGTTTTGGATCGTTATGTTGAATGAAGGGTGCACAACGATCATTTGTTTGTTGCCCCGTTAAGAACGTGAAGAACTCATGAGAAAGAAAGGGGGAAGGAAACAAAATCGAATAGTTTGAGGAACGAACCTCCACTGTCGTTCTTCATGTCACTGATCCACTCCCTTTAAAAGGATTAAACGGAGTAGAAATAAACAACAATAATCAACATGGATTAATTCTCCATAATCATTTCAAACAAATCCCTCTCGCAAGAATGTACGAATCCGCTAATCAATTTGTTCATGGTTGATCCTCATTCGTCATTTAAATTAAAAAATATGGAAAGAGGAATGAAATAAAAACCCCTACTTTAAGAAAGGATCTATCATTGATGAAAGGGTCACACTATCGTCATCGTCTAGATCCTTCAACTTCGTTGGCGCAATGATTCTCAACATTGATCTCTTATCGTTCATCACTGAGATTTTTCTACAACGATTCGTGGATCCTCCAGATATTTCTCTCTTAATCATCGCCAATGAGAAAAAAAATCGATTATACCAATATAAATGGAAACATATTTGACATCCCATTAAACTGAAGCATTAATGAGTTAGTGTTTCTATTTCTGATTCATTATGACATGACATTAAGTACTGAAACTGATGCCCAGTCATTGGGTTGTAGCAGATATTTCTAAAAAGAAATAAAATAATCATTGTGAATTTATTTTATGTTATTTTACATAAAACGTCTGAAAATTTACTTTTGCCCTCAACCCGCGCCGGTCGATGTTAGGTACATTCTTCGGTAAAGTCATCATCCTGGATGCAATGGTGCCCATATATTTTTAATCGGGGATCCATTTGGAAACATCCCTAACCGTGAACAAGTTCCGACTCACTTAACTAAAAACAGTTCAATCCTACAATCTGGTATCACTAGGCCTCGAAATGATGTACTGTTTTCGTGCCTGATCTCAAAATAATCCCATATAATATTTAAAAATAATAAACAGTAAATCTGAGACATTACATATGTATTAATTATGTAGATTAGTCATACTAGGGACAAACTGGGTCATCATGAATTTGGATGGGTTACGGTGTGTTCTACCTGATGAAAATAATTGTTAGTTTTCTTCCATGTGACCTAAAATGGGCCATAGTGGATCCTTATTAAACCATATTTAGGTGGCATTGGTTCTCTTCCCAATCCCCATCATGGTCTGGATGATACCCAAAAACCCGTGTATTGGTTTATTTAGGCCTTAAGGGGACTTGTGATTTTTTTTATGATATTCAAAATATTAAATTAATTTTTTATAATTTTAAAAAATAATAAATTTATAATTAAAAAGATAATTATTTTTTTAGAATAAAATTTAATTAATTTAGCGATTGAAATAAATAAGTTATATCAATTAAAAAATTCATTTAATTATTTTAGTTCCCTTAACATGAAATTATGGTATGTTTAATTTTAATTATGCATTTATTTTCTCATACAACTAGTATTAGGTATTGGCTAACCAATATTTTCAAGGATTTAATTTATTTAATTAAATATTATTAATATTTATAGTGAATGTAATATTTGATGAATATTTTACTATATGTACATAAGATTACTTCATTTAATATGTATAATATCCATTGTGTCAGTCAATTTTATTATGTATGTATTTAATGCTTCCCGAGACCCATCCATTGCATGTGAGTATATATGTATTATGATGAAAAATATATTACATGTTGACAATTACATGATTAGATAATATAAAAAATTATATATGGAAATATTGGACCGAGGTATTAGTTACAAAATCAGTTTGGACCTAAATTAGTTATTATACCCCTAAGGTTATGGTTGATCCATTGAGTTTAACTGGATAATCCAATACCATATTTTAAAGAAAAGTTGAGTAGTTTGGTTAATTTATTCATTAGTTATTATTTTTTTCATATTCATGTGTTTTAGAATGAATAAAACTTTAAAAAAATAAATAATAGATTAAAAAACAAATATTCAATGAATCGATTAATTTTAAGGTATATTTTGTTCTGAGCTGGAAAACATAGTGTAAACATATTAAATATAATTTTTTTGTTCATCATGTAATAATAAATATCCTCAAATTGTTATTAATTCCAAATACCTTCTATCATATAAATACGAACACAGCAGGGTGTATGAGGAGCTCATCACACTTAGTTGAGGGGGAATCCTACTATTGGGGGTTCTAATGAGGGTGATGAATCAACATAACTAATGATGGAATAAAATATGTCACCATAGAAAATTAATTATCACATTATAGTTAATGAATAGAGGGAATCATGTTTTTTATTTTGGGAATATAGGAGTTCACTCAATAGTTCAAGGATTCGTGAGTCAATATGGTTGAACAGTCTAGTACCTACCACGATACACTTAAACTAGTAGTTTAGTCATATATTTGACAATGAGAATGAATTTTAAGTTTCTTTTCTATTATAATACTCCAGAAATTGTGTTTTCAAAATCTAGTTATGTGTGATACTAGGGTTCAAAAAAAATTGGGAGACATTTAATAATTTAATTGGTATCTCCTATTTTTTTTAAAAGATAACATAGTAACTACTAATTTATTTATAGATAAAAATATAAAACACCACCACTAGTACATTTTCACTACTATAAATTCTAGATAAATAAAATATCTTGACGGTCCATGACTTTAAAGAGTGGAACAGGTTTCTGTACATATTACTACACCAATATAGGAATACCCGTAGGTTCCATTCCACACATCCAACAAATTCCTAACTGAGAGGAAACAAGGATGATAAAGGAAAATATAAGAATCATTTAGATGATTGACAATATGTACTCTATATAATGTTTCCATCAATTTGTTTCAAACTGTAAAGAATGCGTGAGGATGATGATGCACGAAAGATGAAAAATCATCTCCAATATTTATGTCATGAAATACCTAGTAATGACATACATGACATATCATGTTTACTATATATGTGAATGAAATCATAAGGGAATCAAGAAATACCTCATGTATTCCAAAATATCGATTGAATTGAGAGACACGGATCCCTTAGGTTTTTGTTGAACATAGATCTTGTGATTGATGTCATTAATAAATAATTATTTCCATCCTTCCCAACTATTATTGTCAATTACGACATTTAGAAGATAAATAAATATATTCAAGACCTAGTATATTTTGTTCTCCAAGGGAAAAAGTTTTTTAAAATACTAATTCAGTAGTCATTATTGTGAACTAGATAAAGAAGGACAACATTTAGGGGTATATGGCTAAACCCATGTTGAAGACAAAAATGAATTTTACTTCCAAAAACAAAATTATATAAATCATTTTTAATGAGATGGAGGTTATTTGATATTTATGTGGCCATAAATTCTAATGGAAGAAGTATTAAATGGCTTTGAAAAAGATGGAAGTTGATTCTTATAGATCTGGTGTTTTTATTGGAAATAAACAAATATTTATCTAAATGTATGGTTTTAGATACAACATGTGGCTCACAAATTTTTATTGATATACAGCGAAAAAATAAATTCTATAATATTACAAAGGATAATTTGGATCTCTTGGAATTGAATGGTGTGATACTAGAACCCTTGGTAGTGGGAGAGTTTCATCTTAATTTTACTAGTGGTTTGGTTCTTATATGAAATAATTGTGATTATATTCAATCATTTATGAGAAATATAATGACATTTTAATATACTAAAATCATGAGATTCTACTTCAAGACTTGTAACACATGTTTTTTGTTTTATATGTATAATATATATTATACAATGTTGAATTATAATAATGGATTCTATATACATGAACATCAAAACCCTATAATGGTAATCAAGGGAAAAAACTATTGAAAATGTCACATATAACACATGTACATTGAACTTCAATCTTACCTATATAAATGAAAATATTTTATAACAATTAAATCAAGTAGGTTTTTTGGAATCAATTGAATTAAAACCCATGGAAGTATTTCTGATTTTTTAAAAGTTAAAATGACCAAAACACCATTCATTGGTAATGAAGTAAGAAGAAAATATTAATTTAATTTATTAGTACCAATTTATGTGGTCTATTTCCTTTATATAAATGTGGTGGGATTTCATACTGTATTGATTTTAATGATGGATAAATATTTATGGTTAAATCCACATAATGCAGTATATGTCAGAATATATTCAGATGTTTATGGAATTCTAATATGAAGTAGAAAACTATATTGTTGTTAATATTAATAATCTCCCATTAAGATAATGTTGAGGTTATCTTAACCAATATATAATTGATCACTTAAAGGTGTTTGTGCTGCTTTTCCAATTAAATCCTCTATATACACCTCAGTGGAATATTGATAGTGAAAGGAGGAATCTAACCATCGTAGACATGCTGAGATCATTGATGAATGAGTGAACAATTCTATTATGATTTTGGTGATATATCATTTAGATAGTGACATAGACATAAAAATTAGTACCAACAAAAGTTGAAAAGGAATTATATATGAGTTGTGGTATATAAAGAAACCCAATATATTCCACATACATGTATGTGGATAAAAGTATTTTTCATGTCTACATCTAGTATCTAATTAGCATCCTAATGAATAAAGTGAATCATTATAATTTATCCTAAATAAACCAAATTATGTTACCTATATCACCCTTAATAAACAGAAGTTATTGTGGCATGATGTTCCTTATTTATAGAAAGATAAGAAATTTCCAATTTAAATGTTAGGAAAAATATTTACTACAATGATGTTGACACTCCCGATGAATAAGAGTGGTTATAGGAACCATATATAAAAGATAAATTGGGGATGAATATGTAACTAGACATTATTATTACACATGTCTATAATATAGTATAGACAAAAAATGTGATATATCCTTCTTAACACTAGTTTAGGTGAATCAGTACTCCTAGAGAATGATTTACGTCAAAGATATAAGAAGGAATTGGATGTTACTGATGATACAAAAGAAATTAAGATATGAATCCTAATATGGAGTTCATGTATCATAATAATTTTGGTCTTTGGTAGACTATCCATCCAGTGTAAAAATCATTTTGTGTAAATTTGTATTCCATAAAAATATATACATAAAATGAAAAGTAAATTCATATAAGGAATGACTTGTAGTGAAGGACTCTAGGAATGATCATGGAATAGATTATAATGAATTCCAATTAGCAGTTCTGATACTGATATCCTTTGGAATAATAATTTTAATAGTAGACATCCATGATTATGAGATTTTTAAAATGAATGACATAAATAATATTCTAACTAGAAGGGGGTTGATGATGTAATTGTGACTTGACAAGAAGGGTTTATTATTTCAAGATGTACCAATGAAATATTCAATATATAGAGATAAATTTAGGTATTTAACTTGGAATCACACACATATAATGTTTATTTTTATTAGGGTATAAGAGATTTTGTTTTCTTTAATAATGAAAGTAATCCATGTGTCTTTATGAATGATTTTGGGAACACTATCGTTTTCCTCAATTTATATGTTGATGACTAATTAATTATGTGAAATCGAGAGAGAGTCTTATAGTCAGTTAAGATGTTATTAGATAATTTTTTCTCCATTAAAGAAATAGGTGATTTAGTTTACATCCTACTGATCAGGGTCTATGGAGATAGATCTCATAGAATTATAGGGCTACTTCAACGTGTATATATAGATTTGGTACTCAAAAGTTAAAATATGGATAAATATAATATAGTAACAAATACTATGTCACATGGTATCAATATCTACAAAAAACGTGTCCTAAAAAAGTGGAGAATAATGAAAGATTGATTATAATCCCATATAATTTATTTTTTGGATCTATCTTGTATTCAATGCTATGTACTAGGTTTTATGTTTACTTTTCTCTAATATTCTTGAAAAGATATCATGTTAATCCAAGAGACCTACACTAGGTAGTTGTAATAACTATTATAAAGTATCTATGAAACAGAAAGGGTATATTCCTTATGTGTATAGGAGATGGGGAAAATGGTGTGAGGGTATACCCTGATACTATTTTCCATACAGATCATGATGATTTGAAAATTAATTTAGGTTTTTTATTTTTAAAGAATAATTATATATTGAGATAGAGAATCTCTGAGAAAACAATTCCTTCTAATTCTATTATAGAATCCAAGAATATCATCGCATATTATAAAGATAAAGTGGGTGTATGGATACTCAACATTATCCCAAACAATTATTTTGGTCCTTGTAGTGTAGACCTTGTTGCAGCTTATTATGATAATATTATATCATTCTTTGTTTCCAATGAGACCAAGTCAGACTAGGTGAAAATTAATATACATAAGAAGCATAGTTTATTTAGGTATTTTACTTAAATACATCAAGTTGTTTTCATCCCAGTAGATATAGTGGAAAATGTTTATTACACCATGACTAAATCCATTTCTCAATAGAATCATGATACTCATATTGGAGCTAGTGGGTTGGGGCTTGTTAGTACATATATCTAGTGTAAGTGGGGGTGTCATAGGAGGGATCCATCAAACCAACACATGAATATCCATTGACGACGAATACATGTATAATTGATTATATATATATGTGTGTGTGTGTGTGTGTTTTTAACAAAATATTAGAGTGTCGATACTTCTACGCCCATTTTATTTTTTGTAATTCCCTTATATTAAATGTGAGATCAAAATGATATTGTAGTTACTATGCTATAATTGAAACCTATAAAAGCCATGAATTTAACCATAAAAATATGTAAAATAGTCTATATAAATCATTTAGATATAAAAAATGATGTTTAACTATTAGATTTTGGGGGCTCATAACCATGGAGACTTTTTCTAATTATGTTTTCACTTGGTGATCTCATGTAGATGTGATCATGAGGGTTTTCTTTCCAAAATAACACCATAGTTTTATTATGTCATTAGAAGTTCCAATGGATGAAATTTTGTAATGGTCTCCTAAAATGATATTATTTTTAGTCAATGGAATTTTAAAACTTACATTTATTCCATATGAAAATGTTGAAATTGGTTTCATTGTGAGGTAGTTTGCACCCGAGGAATCATTGTTGGTATAGAATTTATTAAATAATCAGGAGAGAATTTTTCACTAATAAAGCAAAGTGATATATCAATACTAGATGATGAGTTGGGTAGTAACTTCAATAAATACCTGGCCATTGTATAAGATGTAAATAATTTTGAATACGATCAATATATAATAATTTAACAATGTCTGTTGACGTAGAGTGTGAATCTTTCTTTATGAGATGTCATATGCACAAGTGATAAATTTAAACTATGTGAGTCTGTAGGAAGGGATGTTGTTTCTATGACTTTTGCTTATCTATTTGGAGGCCTTGATTGGTTTATAGTGTCTAGCTATGTTCTATGAACAATATTACCTTCTAGCAGGATATGGTCTTTTAGGGTCCCACACTTAGCATATTAAAAAATCATCAATATTATACTGAATATGAGTATGGGATAGGGTGGGTCCCCACACATGGACCGATATGTGTCTGATAATAAATGGAATCCAATGAATAAATAAATTTATTATTATTTGAGTATTTAAGAACTGGATTTCAATTTATTTAAAAATTATTTTCACGAGGTATTAAGTGTATATATGGAAAAATATTATAAGAATAAGGTTTTTTAATATTAAACTATGATTTAATATTTATGAAAATTAAAAGATGAGATATGTAATCAATTTTATCACATTATATATATATAATATATTAAAATTAGGTTACAGGATATAGTATACATTAATGGAATAATTAGTTTTTCATAACATTATATTTATATATTTTTTAGAGGGTGTTAATTATTCCATGGTAAGGTAACTCATCCTAGGTGTCTGACCACCAATATATAAGAAATAAGGTCATAATTTTCAACATAGTATTCATTAACTCGAATTTCAAATATCCTCAATCCTCATTCATGCTTCATAGAGAGATAATTCTTCATTCATATCTTTCTATCATTAATCTCCACCGTGGATTGAAGGAATGTGATAATGGTGATCATCATGATATTAAAGAATTCATCAAACCTCTATGATAGAACTCCAAAGTCATTGATTAGTTTTCTAATGAACTCTTAGAAATGTATGGATGATCTATATGGATTTGAACACATATCCTTTAACAAATTATTGTTGGTGATGATCCATTGTTGATCACACCATCAATTCAAATGAGGTAATTGAACATGATTATTTTGTACATAAATAATTTCATGCAATATCATGAGGACATTACTAGGTCTGAGAACACTATTGATGATGATGATACATAAATAATTAGATGAAAAATGTAAATCCTTATCACACCTTCTTCTCATTCATTCCCTGGTACCAGCATGCATCCTATATAGGATGAGTTTTTATGTAGTCTTCTATATTTTGAATGGTTAGTCACATCATGTGTAGGATTCTTATAGATATTGAAAGTAATATTTCATTGAATAATTTTTTATTATATAGGACTAATTATATAAGGAAAAAATGTTGAAATAATTTCATTTTTTATTTTTCTTTTATAGTTTCATTCCCTAACCAAGATCCCCTCCATCGAAGCTACATATTGTCCCAATAATTATAATATGTATTCCGATAGACTACCACGATATATATATCCTTTTACCCTCCACTTTTATTTTTTTATTTTTATGTTTTATAATGGTCACGATGGTCTATCAGAAGATATTCATTGAATATTTTTTGGTGTAGCGGAATATTCACCAAGATGTTATTCTTAACATCCATCAGATTTATTTAAGAACTCCAATTTTTATTCACCACACAAATATTATCATTATTAATTGTGGAACATATAATGTAAGAAATAATAAATTTATTAACCATTTTTATATGATAAATTTTTACCAATATTATAGTTATAACATTTTCTCTAATAAGAGAAGAGTTATCCTTATCATTAGATACCTTGTGAAAATTATTTTTCACCATTTTTAAAATTTTATCAATCTAAAGAAAAATTGAACATGTATTTCATTGCAAATACACCATATATTCAAATTTATATTCAATGTCATTAATCATGTTTTATTATTATATCATATTCAACATGAATATTTTAATTTCCTCATGGTTAGCACCTATGATTTTGGTAAACTGCTAATTTTCATGCAATATCATTTCTTATTATTTTTTCAATAGCCAATGACAATACTTATTATTATTATTTTTTATGAATAAATTACTTATTTTTATTAAATCAATACATATTACATTATGTTTTATTTACATTTTAATTCTTATTAACTTATTGTTTTAGTACATTTAACATACATTATAGAATCCATGGGTTTCTCTATAACTTATTCATCAGATGGTACACCTTTAGACATGTCATCATATTCTTCTATGCTAAAAATAATTGTAATATTACTAGTTTAACATTTATTTCTACCTTTATAAGATATTTTTCTACATATAAATTGTACATCATATTATATTTTTGGAATTTTTCTTTAAATCATTATCACCATTAGAATTCTTATTCTTATACTAATTTAGAACAAATTTCCCTATTTTGTTGTTTTAAAAAATCATCAATGCATATTTTCCATTTTGATATTCCTCTACCAATGAAAATTTCCCTTCATATGAGTACCATTATTCTTTTATACAAATTTTCTATATCATTTTCGATACCTAAACATTGAAAATTTACAATTTTTTATTTAAGAGAGTAGGTTCTCCCAATGAAATTGGGGAACCAAATACAAATGGTGCTAGGGGCCTAAATAAGAATTAACATTTCTTGATTAATCTGGATGTTCAACTTTTTAATCTATAACAATAAGATTATTCTTGGATTAAATGTATATATCTTCATTATTATTGTTTTTATTTGATATTTTTTTTTCATATTTCATATTCAATAAAACTATTTTATTAATAATCTATAATTAAAAGATTATTTTTTTGATGAAGAAATTTTGGAATCGACTATTTTTTTAAAAATTCTTATGATTTTCTTCAAAAAAGTTTTATCATGATCAAACTCATGAGTTCAAATTGGACAATAAAATGCATAGTGTAACACCCTAATCATTACTCCAATTGTCTTAGGGTTGGATAGTAGTGTATAGTTGGTATATCAAATAAAATAGGATTCCTTATCCTAAATTTTACACACACACCCAAACATCTACATAAATAATTATAATTCAAAAGAGATAAAATATTGATACAATAAAAGAAATAATTGATGAAAACCCCATATAATAGAATGAAAAATTATACAGAAACGTAAAAAGGGAAAATAAAATCCCAGAAAATCTGTAATTGATTCTAATCTAAAAATAATAATGGACTATTATCTAGAGGTAACATCTAGAACCATCAATTGTTTGTCTGGGACAACTAATCTCCACCAACACTAAGTCCCACTAGGACTCCAATGAATGTAATGTTATCTGAATAAGATACAATCTGTGTGGGAAGAGCTCGTGTTGGGGTGAGTATAAACATACCAAGTATGACACCCTAACATTACCAAACACAACTCATTAAAGAGAGTCAATTCACAATAAAAATACATTGAGATGATTTCACGGAAAAAAATAACCATATATAAACCTAGATAGAAAACATGTAATAAAGTAAGTTGGTGCCATCACTTCCAAACTAGGATTCTACTAAGGTTTATTTTTTTTATTCCTATAGATAGCTCACTTATAATGTTTCACTAACACTTATTCCACTCATTTCTGTGGTTATACTCATTATGACTTACAATAGTTACATTAGAATATATATATATATATATTAAATATTATTAGATGAATTTTCATAACATAACATAATGATCCATTCAAAAATCATTTATGTATAGTTCCTTTGGAAACCAGGACACATAAACAACTAGTTTATAGGTAAACTTCATTTTCCCCCAATAATTTTATCATATATGTTACCCTTATTAATATTTTGATACATAAATACTTTCTTCAAAACATGGGGATGAAACCATTATAAAGAGAGATAACAGACACTTAATAAAAGTAAAGTCAAAATATAATAGTAATCACTAAAGAAAAAAATATGAAAAAGGTTATGATATTTAAATTAATAACCATACGATACATATCTTATATCATAAAGTTGATTCATGCCATAAATAATGTTTGTTCAGAAGGCATGAATCAAAAATTAATCAAACAACATGAACCATGTGATAATAACATTAGAATAAGTAATATATCATGTAATAAATGTAAGAATAGATAATTCTATGTCATTTATATGGATAAACACACTCAAAATTGTTTATTAATGGTCTAACTAGCTGTCTACCATATTTAGAATTTGATAACCTCTCATATACCCACCTTGGGGACTGAGATATCCTCTCATATTCCTTTTTGACACAAATAACATTAATCATTTCCCAATTAATATGATAGAGATATAATTCCAATCAATCATATAATTAAAATAATATATACTTGTTATAAAACATCATAAAACATTCTTCATATCACACCACATTAAATAAAAGGGGTTTCATACACATTTCATCATATCATAATTTAGGTAAAATAAATGGTTTTGAGAAATAATGTTTCAACATATTCAATAACCATAAACAGAAAGAAAAAATATAATATAATTTGATAAAATATATATTAAAGTTTAATTTATATCATAATGTTTCACCATAGATAAAAAATTATATTGAAATACAACATGAAACATTTCATGTGTAAAATACCCTTCCTATTTTTAAATGACACATTTTAAAAAACTATGCAATTATGAAGGAAAACATTTTATTTGAAAATAAGATGTCAATGTTTAAACATAATCTTCAATCAAAATAACATACATACTGGTGGTGAAATTATTTCAAACCATATAAGTTTAAAATATCATTCCTTTAACACGATTTTATATTTTAAAAAAAGTTCATGATTCAGAAAAGGACAAGCTGATTCCCTTAAAAAAATATAAATGAAGTCAAAAAATGGGTAAAATAGAATTTAAATAATGATATAACATTTTACAAATGTATATAAAAATGTTTTTTAAAACATTCATATATAATATACATTTTCCTCAATTGGGACATAAACATAAAAATTCATGAATATTGATGTGATTGTGAAATATAACACTTAATTCATGTTTTCCTTGATTTGAAACCACATTGACATTATGTATAAAAAATTTAAATTTATTATTATTATATAAAATAGTCATTTTAATACATATAATATCATATATAATCCATCTATAACATTTTTACACCCACTTTTATTAATAATTACTCATTAAAATCATTATTTCTATGTGATAATATTTTTATTTGTCAGGGGTTTAGCATTTTAGTAGTTCCAGTCCTAGTACATTTATTTTGGTTAGATATTATATATAAAATTATCCATTATTTAAATATATTATATATTAATTTTATTCATATTTATATTAATCCATTAAATTTTTAGGTATAAAAAATTTTACACCATTCATGAAAATATTAGCCCAAACGTACACATGATCATTTTTTTCATATTTCAATGAATGGAATAAATGATAGTTAAATAATAATTTTATATTATATGATAATTATTTTATTAAATATATCATATATATTAATCAAATTCTTCCTAATATACATCCAATGATAATATAAATGAAAAATGAATCACATCAGTTCGTGGATGTGGTAGTCCATACGTATTCGTGAATGATGTTGTCATTTCCCAAAGGATTGGATGGTAATTAGGTATATGTTGTATTATAATTAATCTTTTTTAACTATTTAATAAATTTAAAATATAAATATTAAAATCTTAATTATATCCATCCAAAAAAATTGAAATAATAAATTAATTTCACCATAATGTGGAGATGGAACTTCATAAGTAAGTTTGAGTGATAATTTCACTTATCATTTGATAAGAAAGAGGGTGTATAATGGTGTATTAATAATAAATATAACGTTTAATAAAATTTTCAGATTCTAATTCTTATATCCTATGTTAAATACCATAGATTTATAAGAGGAAAATATGATTTGAAATTATAGTGATGTGGTAAGGTGATTACCTCTACATAGAAACGACTCCTTTAGATCTCCTTGAAATATTCTAGGGTTGGTATTTTGGGAAGACCATAGACTTTATAATTTTTATAGTTAGGATTATAGATAATATTATTTTATCTCTTTTAGATTTAATAATCAATGTATTTTTAATATATGAGGGACGATTTTCCCTTTTATAATTGAGGTTAGGTGAATTTTTTGAATTTCTCAAAAGAATAAATTATAATAAATTTAGTCTCAATCTATATTTATGAAAATGATATTTTTAATTCATTATATGGTAATATATTGTTTTAATAACATTATCCAATATAATTAATAATGTTTTTATTATAATTTAAACAAATATCATTTTGATTAATCCTTAGATATGAAATATTAATTTTAAATATGGTATCAAATTTTCAAATATTAAAGGTTCATAATTTGTACTTATAAGTTGAATCTTGAACCCTAAAAGACCTATTTATGAAATTTTAGACAATATAAAATCATCATTTTATTATTTATAGATTTATTTATTTTTAATAAATTTATTAGAATACTAAATTGATAAAATATCATTATTATTTTTTTAACACTGTTAATATAAGATGATTCTAAATACACAATGAAATTTTTTTTATTTGAATATAAAACTTTAAACCTCACTAAGATATCATATAGATCTAAATAATGATTTGTTAACATTATTTAATTCAAATTATCTAAATGTTAATATTTTTGAATTCAGTTTCCCTATTTATGAAAATGGGAAAATATTGCATCTATGTTGCATAAGAAATTGAGGTCATTATATAATTAATAAAAATTAAAAATAATTTAATATAATGAAAATAATTTTATTAATCTCAAAACAAACACTTATATTGATTCATATTTTACTTTTTTCATTATGTGTATGCATACGATACTTTAAAAACAAAGTGAGTGGCATTTTGTAACTTTGTTTGTTTTAAATAATATTTATGTCATTTTAATGGAAAATTGTACATTAAACTAATAAATATAAAACCAAAGGTGTTATTATATTTATTAGATTTATTAAATAATAAAAATGATGAGAATTTTTTTCCTTATCAATTATTTTCAATCCGATTAATTCAATTTTCCCTTCACTGATGTCAAATAATATACCTTGATTAGTATTCATATTTTAAAAAATAAAAGGGTCCTAGTTACCAAATTTGAATAACCAAATTTTAAATATATAATTCATTTTATCCAATTATATACCTATAAATAAAATAAAATAATGTTACATTATGTGTGAAAAGTTAACAAATAATACATTTAGAAAACAATTTATGCATAAAAATATATTCATTATTATAAAATACTTAAAATATATTTTATATTTTTTAAAAAACTGAACCAGAAACTAATTTATACATTTCATTAATTTAATTAACTAATAAAAATTATTTTATTTTATTAATAAAAAACATTCACTTTTAAAAAAATTCATACAAAAACACTTTAAATTTAAATTATTTTTTATTTTTAATTATAATCTTTTGATAACTAATGAATCAACTTTTTATATTTTTAATAATTTATTTATTACTATTAATAACTAAAAATAAAAATTCTGGTTATAATGACACATAAAATTTTAATAATGTTATGTGGTTCATCTCTATTCATTGTTATGTGTAACACATGATTTATAAGTAATAAAATTATTTGAGATGAAATAATTCATAAAAATATTAGCATGTTACATTCCTATTAAAATTAATTTATACTCAATATTCCGCACTCTCATTCAAAAAATTAGGGTATATTTGTTTCATTACAACATTGGTATCCTATATATCTTCTTCAAATTTGATATTAATAAAAATAATTTCAATATGTTAGATGAATTTTTTTCCATAATATATTATTCCTATGATATCGTATTTTTACCAGTTTATCTTCATAATAATGAACATGTTATAGTGGAATGACCTTTGAGTTTTTTAAATGTAAAGGATTAGTTATGTACTTCCTTAGGAGTGATACATGGATGACATCGAGAACATAAAAGAGATCCTGTAGAAATGCCAATCTGTAAGCTATTGTCCTAACACAATCAAGAGATTCAAAGACACCAAAATTCATAGGGATCAAATATCCTTTATTTCTAAATATCATAACCATAATAAAATGATATATTCAAAAGAAAAACCTCTCACCAATATTAAATTATAAATATAGTTGATGATTTTCTATATAATCGTCTTGTCAACTCTGAGCAACCTTCATGTGTTGTAAAATGAAAATCACATTATCTACTGTGTACTCCACTAATTTATATACCAATATATGTTTTTCTCAAACTTCATACCAAAATTTTTCAGTTATAAAGATTCATCCATATATGGATTCAAATGAATCCATCTGAAATCTCTAATGAATTATATTTTTATAAGGAAACTTATCTAGTTGAAGCTATTTATCCAAACCACATTTGAAATACATAGAAGAATATCTCAATATATACTCTAGGGTTTTAATGGTTATATATGATTGAGAATCTATATAAAGAGTATACATTGTGATAAAATATAGATTTGTATCTAGATATTTCTAGAGGTTTCACGAGAACATTGAGGTAATTATCATATACCAATCAGATATAATAGAAGTTGATTGTACATGAATCATCAAAAAATCATTAATGTATATCATACCATGCTGATAAAGAGAGAAAGTTTATTTTATAGTGATAATATGTTCTGAAATAGAAAGAAGATTTTCTATAAACCATATAGATTTATCCACTTTATATGTTTTGGGTAGTTCGATGACTAAATCCTTGGTGATGTTTTCCTATTTCCATTTTGGTATGGGTAATTTGTGTAACATCTACTTCTGTTTATGTCTATAATTATTATGTTTTTGACATAGCATGCAATGAGAAATGCATTCTAAAATATATATCTTTATTCCATCCTTCTAAAAAAAATATTTCAATTCATTATGTATATTTTTACTTCTAGGATGAATAATGAATGAATAATGATGTGCTCCATACACAAAAACCTTAATCAAAAATGGTATTGAAGGGACATATACATGATTTAAAAACATTGATATTTCGTCAGATTCAATGAAAAAATTATTAAAATTTGACCTCTTATTTTTAATCTCAACATCTTCCTTCTATGATACTTTAATTGCCACTTGGATCAAAGGAGGAGAACTCATTTGTTCTAAAAAATATTTCTCCCCTTCCATTATTATTTCATGTTCTATAATTTAAAAATCCATAAATATATGATCTTTGATGATCCTTAATATAGATAAGGTATCATGGATCTTTTAACTTAAAGTATCATTCACCATGTATTCCTTCTTATTATGGTAATGTATTGAATAGTCAATGTCTTTAATCAGATCCAATAGTCTTCTCGGGCATATATTCAACTATTTTTAGGATAAAATATAGTTTAAACTTCTATGATCAGAATATATATCACACCTTTCTCCATTAATAAAATCCATCCATATCATTATTGTAGAAATTACAATAGAAAACTCAAAATAAGGAGTTGGGTAATTTTACTCATGAACCTTCATTTCTCATGAGGCATAACCTATAACTATATAATTATGTATGAAGAAAAATAATATTCACATCATTGATTCTTCACTATTTATTACAAACTCATCTCCAATTTTGGGTTGAGTATGAACATGTGCCTTGAATAAACTTCTCATTAATTCATTAAAACATTCTTCCAATTCATTTGTCCAAAGGAACAAGGCGCCCTTCTGATTTATATAGGTGCGTGGATTCAATATCCATGAAAAATTCTCCACAAATAACTAAGGACATATTTAAAAATTAAGAAAACTATAGATATCAGTCACATTGGTTGGCCTAATCTAATGTTCAATCACTTCTGTCTTAGGAGGTCCTACTTGTATACCCTCACATGAGATTTTATGACCAAGAAATTAAACATTTTAAATGCAAAAATCACTCAGGGAAATTTTTTCATAAATACGACCAATCGATTGGATCTTCATAAATATTCTAAAATCATCTTCATTCTTTTAATTTTTCCGGGAATATATAATAATATAACTATAAAGAAAACCACCATATAATCAAGGTAATCCCTTAAAATACTATACTTCTAATCCATGATGATATAAGTGGAATTATTAATACTAAATTGAATGAATATAAATTCATAGTTTCTACACCCTATAAAAATGTCTTCTTGAGTATATCCTCCTTCTTGACCATTGATTAATGATATCAAAAATAAATATACATCTTAAAGAAAGTATTACACACCATTTAGTTGATCAAACAAGTCATCAATATATGAGAGAGGATAATTGTTCTTCACAGTGTTATTTTATATCCACGATAATAAATATAGAGTTTCATTGAGCCATTCATATTCTTTTAAAATAGAATAGGTCCACCCCTATGAGACACACATGACAAAATGAATCCATTTTCCAGACTCTACTATAGTTTCATCTCAAATTATTATATCTCAACCAGGACTACACAAAATAGTGTCTTAAAAATAGGTTTAGTTCTATGTATGAGTTCAAAAAAAAATATTAACTTCATGACTGAGTGGAAGACCATGCCTTTATTGTTGAAAAAAAATAAATAAACACCCACACAATATGAATATATTTGAATTTTTTTTTCTCCATAACCAACTGAGATAAATGTCCTTATTTATTACGAATCAATACCTATACAGTGTTTTTTATTACAATCATATTTTTATATTAATAATCACACTAATATATGATTACATTTTGGTTCATAATATAAAATTTTAGGTACATTTATTTTAAATTTATGTGGGATTTATGTTAAGAAACTCAATCCATTACCAAAATAACTTTAAACCCAACTATAGGGAGAATAACATGATTTTCAAGAAACAAATTCCCAATACCATCAACCAAATAAGAATAATATACTTGGGATATGATCATTATACCAATAGAATTTTTCATGACTAATTAAACTTCTAATTATTGAGGTGATACGATACTAGCCTTATTATATTCCTTATGAATAAATGATTGGGTAGAACAAAATCAAATAAGACATTAAAAGATCTCAAGATGATGATAAGTGAACCATTAAAAATGCTATTCTCATACCCTTCATCAGAAATAGAGATCACATGAGATTTCCCTTTATCTCTAGGCTTATGATTTTATTGATGAGAACCGTCATCACTAACCTTTAAATTTGGGAACCTATTATAATTGTCAAGACGTGTCCCTCGAGGCCTGTGCCGTGACTACCCCAAGCCCGCCATCCAGAGGCCAGGGGTTGGCGACTAGCACCAAAGGAGTAATTCCCTAAATCTGGGAAGGCATTTCATTCATAACTTTAAACACACACAATAGAGCACACAGTTGGACACAAACCACTAAGTAAATATGTATAACAAGAGAGTGTTAAAAATTAACGGGGCAGGAAATACAAGCCCAACTGTAAATTACAGGTACAACTAAAAAGGGACAAAAAAACTGAAATATGGAAAGAAGCTCTTGGATCATCCACTACGAATACTAAAGGAAGGGTAGGTACAGATAGCCTCCTCATCACTCTGCGTATGTTAGTCTCCTACAGGTACCGAATCATCATGAGGTCCACCTCCGGGCACCGTCTGGTCCAAGTAGACTCAGCCTTGATCATCACTATCCCTCACCTGCATCCAAAAAAACATGGTGCAAGCATATCCCCTGCAGGGGTGAGTATAAAAATACTTAGTAGGGACCCCAAGATCCTCATGGTCTCACAAAATCCATCAAGGATAAACCAGAGGGTATAAAATCAATAGATAACCCCTCTTAGGTATATACCCAAACATGTTCCTAAGTTATCATGTAGTACATCTAAATCATAAGTAAAACACAATGTTACTGACTCAGATCACACATGTATACATCATAAGTAGAGAAATAGCGATGATCAGATGTAGCAAATAAATCATCGATTCCATCGAACCCACGGAGGATCTAAGAAAAGAAATCAGAACTGTCAAACCCACACAGGATCTAGGAACAGTAAATGGAGATATCAAAGCCACACAGGATCCAGGAAAAGTCATCAAAGTTGTCGAACCCACATAGGATCAAGGAATAGTCGGTAGTGCTATTAAAACGACACAGTATCAAGGAACAATCATAAATGCTATCCAACCCACACACGATCCAGGAACTCTCGTTAGTGCACAACCATCCACATGGTTCTGCATAAAGCATGCTTGATTCCTAGAGGGTACACTCTTAAATCCAACTGTAGATATATCAACTTTCGTGACTAACCCATGCCTGCCTTCCATCAGAAAGGGGCCAGTGACTAGAACCAATGGCGTAAATCCCTAAAACTGGGAAGGCATTACCTTTATAACTTGAAAAAACAGACAACAGAGTACAAGCTGGAGGCAATTTGTCATGACCCGTCCCACGGGGCTTGAGTCGTGACTACCCCCAGCCCTCCTTCCATTGGCCAGGGGCTGGAAACTAGCCCCAAAGGCATAATTCCATAAATTTGGGAAGGTATTGCCTTTATAACAGTAAACACACACAACAAAGCACACATATGGATACAAAACACAATGAAAAACTATATAACAAGAGAGTGATAAAAAGTAAAGGTCCCGGAAATACAATCCCAATAGTAAAGTATAAGTACAACTAAAAAGGGAAAAAATAGTTGAAAGATGAAAAATAGCTCATGGATCATCCACCACAGATCCTACCTAATGCGTATATACATATATCCTCCTCAGCATTCTACGTCCGCCAGTCTCCTCTAAGTACTGAATCATCATGAGGTCCACCTTCAGGCATCGTCCAGTCCTAGTACACTCATCCTCAATTAGCACTGTCCATCATCTGCATCTAAAAAAATGTGTTGTGGGAATAGCCCATGTACGGGTCAGTAAATATACTCAGTTTGGACCCCGAGACCCTCAAGGTCTCACAAAATACAACATAGATAAACCACAGGGTATGAAATCAATAGATAACCTCACTTTGGTATATGCCCATACATGTACCTAAGATATCAAGTAATCCATCTCAATCACAAAAAAACACAATGTTACTGACTCATCTCACACAAGTATAAAATATACTTAGAGAGATAGAGATGATCAGTTGTATCCATGGAATCATCTATTCTATCGAATACACACATGATCTGGGAAATAGAAATCAGAACTATTGAACCCACACAAGATCGAAAAATTGTAAACAGAGTTGTTGAAACCACACTAGATCTAAGAATATTCATCCAAGTTGTTGAACCCACACAGGATCTAGGAAAATTAATCACTGATATCGAACCCACACAGGATCCCGGAACGGTCGTCACTGCTGTCGAACCCACATAGGATCCAGGAACAGTCATCAGTGGATAGCTATCCATAGGGTTCCGCAAAATGCACGATTTATTCTGAGACGGTCCACTTCTCAAGCCAACTTTTCATACATCAAATACCACAATGTCCCATTTTTATGTAACTAAAAGATCCATCATTCCAAAATAAACCCAACACGATAGATGGTGGGTCAATCAGACACCTGGTTTGAGAGTTATAGGCATTTTCGTTCCGAGGTCCTAGTTGGATTTATATTTGATCCAATCTATACATACCCAACCTGTATCCAAACCTTGATTGGGGTAATCCAAATTAACTGCCTCCTTCCATGGTTTACATCACCGCAGATGGTTCATCAATCGGATGCTCGTAGCACAAGTTACTGGGAAAAGAGAAGTAATAGGTCAAACGGGTCCAGATCCGGTCTGGTCTTGTCAGACCTACCCAGACCGACCCAGGTCTGGACTGGGGTTCGTCACTGTATTTGAGCCCAACCCAGTCTACGGGTCCAAACTGGTTTGCGGGGATGGCCCGGCCCGTGGGCGTGGCCTTGCCCGTTCCGCGTCCAGCCTGTGCTGGGTCCGGCCCGGCGACCCGTGGGGTCCGCCCTAGACACATTTAGTGGAGAGACCACACCCCCTGGATCCCAAACAGCTTAGCCATTCAGGTGACTTCCAAAACCTACACCATGTGGCACTAGTCCGCCTCACAGGGTACCCAATGAGGGGTCCTAATCCTCCCGGATGGCCGAGCAGCCTGCCACATCCCGCACGACGCCAATTGCACCGTGCCTCCTCCAGTGACCCAGTGGCTTGGGCCACTAGTCTTCTCCACCACTGACCATGCGCTGGATGCTTCTGCAACACCACGGCCAATGGTCATAGCCCCCTTTTGCTGCACCACGCAACCTGGTTGTGTCACGCCTTCTCTGGCACCCCTTTGGCTTGGGCCGCCGGTTTTCTTCGCGGCTGGGCTTGCGCCGGACGCCGCTGTACCACCCCGGCCCGTCTGCCGCAGGTTACTCCTCTAGCAGTGCGGTTGTGTCACCACCATCCATGCAGTTATGATTTTTACTCCTTCCATCGGTGACATTTCCATGGGTAAATGGATGAGTTCCGGTGGCCTAATTCTCGTACTGGAAGTAGTCGTGAATTCCTCAAGACGACACATTTGATCTATATTCATTGATGATGAGAATATCTCATCCTGGTCACATGCCAAATTTAGCATCAAATTCCACAAATTTGGTAGAGGGTTTGAGCTATATTTGTTTTTCCCACTCCCTCTGTGTTAGGGTGATATCATACAGCTTATAATTATAATACTCGATGTAAAAAGAAGACCATGCAACAATTAACAAAGCTTGTACCCCTACCATTGTTTGTTGATCATTGACAATGTCGTGGATAAGTTTACATTTATTCATTGTAGAAAAATGTGTTCTACGTCAAGGAGGTTCTGAGTAAGGAAGTCAAATTTGGGATTGAGGTCGATGTTCTTCATCGGTTGGAGCGTTGTTCATCGGTGGAACATGTTCTTCACTGGGAGCCATCTCCCATGTTCTCCCAAAGACAAATTTTAATGAAAATAATAGATTATTCTTACCAAAAATTTAATCATTTTCCCATAATTAAAAGACAATCAAATTAATTAATTTATTTTCCCAATTAATTAATTAAGATTATTTGGGACCATAATGTGGGGAGCTCAAGAGTTTTTCTTCCCACTTAATGGGTAATTCAAGTGTTTTTAACATCGGGGTTTCCCCACCCCCTTAAACATGAATAGGAGGTTAGGTTTGGGTGAGCCCCACCACTATGACCTCTCATTGGAGGTTATGGTGTGACGGTACCCACATCCAACCTCCACATGTAGGTTTTAACCAACTAATTAAAATAAATTTTACACAACCTTATTTTTATTTAATTCACTCACCAAAAATCCAAAAACTAAATTTTATTTCCAACCATCTACCATCATGATGAATGTCTACATAATTGAATACCAAAACTGCGAGTTCAATAGTGCCATTGGATTTCAATTCTTTGCATCAGTTCAAAAGTTATAAAAACCTGCTCTTACATTTACTAAATATACCTAAAAACATCAGAAATTGATTCTAGGCACACTGGGCCTCAGAATCATGTGCCGTCAGTTTTCACAGACTCATAAATTTCCAATGTATTTAATTAAAAAATAAATTAATGGAAATTCTAGGTCATTCCATTCTCCCCACCTTTGGGCTTTACATCCCCGTAAGATACAACTAAAACTAAGGGAACAAGTGCTGGTACAATTCAGGCATATGAGCCTCCCACTCCCAAGTGCTCTCTTGGAGGTTCATGTGCTACCAACGAATGCGAACCAGAGGTATCGACCATCCACGAAGGACCTGCTCCTGTCGATCCTCAATCTCCACTAGAACCTCCATAAAAGACACACCATAGTCAGTGTCCAGCTCTCCATGGTTGATGATGTGATAAGGGTCATGTATGTATCTTCTCATTTGGGATACATGAAAGACGTCGTGCACACGGTGCAACTGAGGTGGAAGAGCAAAGCGGTATGCCACCTCACCAACTCTGCTGAGGACCTAGAAAGGTCCGATTGAACACAAAGATGTCTTTCCTCCTCTTCCAAATCTCCATAATCCTCATTGAGGTGAGACCCATAGTATGATGTGGTTTCCATCCTCGATCTCTAGAGGCCTCCTCCTCTTGTAAGCATACAACATCTGTTAGCTATGTGCAGTCTTCATCCACTCCGAGAATATCTGAAACTTCTCCGTAGTAGCTCGTACAATCTCTAGTCCCACTAGTGCGGACTCCCCAGGGTCAGTCCAGCACAAGGGTGATCTGCAAGGTCTCCCGTATAATGCCTCAAATGGTTCCATCATTATGGTGGAATGATAACTGTTGTTGTATGAAAACTCTACCAAATGTATGTGATCCTCCCAGTTGCGACCAATGATGGGGACACAAGAACAGAACATGTTATTGAGGGTCTGAATGGTCCGCTCAGTCTGGCCATCCATCTGAGGATGGAATGCGGTGCTCAGACGAAGCTGCGTCCCAAAAGCCTCCGGCAACCCCTTCTATTTTCTCGAAGTAAACCATGTTTCATGATCATAGACCATCTTCGAGGGTACTCCATGTAGCCTCACAATCTCATGCATGTAGAGGCATCCCATGATCTCTATAGAACCATATTCTATGAATGGTAGAAAGTGGGCCGACTTAGTGAGTTAGTCAAAAATCACACAAATCGAGTCATGACCCCTGAATGTACACGGATGTCCTGTCATGAAGTCCATGTAAATCTTATCCCACTTCACTCCAGGACCTTTAAAGGCTGAACCATTCCTACTGGTACATGATGCTCCGCCTTCACTGGCTGATAAGTGATGCACCATGAGACAAACACTACCACTACATTCTTCATCCCCGACCACCAGTGATGTCCTCTGAGGTCCCGGTACATCTTTTCCACTCCTAGATGTACCACTAGAGGGGAATTGTGGAACTCCCTCAACACTTCCTTATGAAGTGCCACTGGTACCAAGGTACGTCATCTAAATAGGATGACCTGCTCCCCACCTACAGAGAATCCATCAGGTGCCTGCCTTGTGGATATCTTAGCACATCGCATCTCATAGTTATCATCTCCATGATGTGCCTCCCTGACTTATAGAAAAGTAGAGGAGTGACTGTAAGAGACTGAAGGAAAGATGATCCATCTCTGTCCATAAAGGATATCATTAAAGCATCCAGTTGCTTTTTCGCCTCTCCTAGCAGTTGTATACCTGATCTCCTAGTGAGTGAATTTGCAACAACATTCCCCTTCCGAGGTGTATAGACTATCTTGAAGTCATAGTCCTGGAAGAAATAATTACAACATCATTTTCTTAGGTTCAGGTCTTTCTATGGGAAGATATACTTGAGACTCTTGTGATCGAAGTACACAATAAAACGCTCTTCCATCAGATAGTGTCACCGCATATTCATGGAGATGACCACTACTGCTAACTCTAGGTCATGGGTGGAATAGTTCCACTCATACTATCTCAGATGATGAGAACCATAAGCGATCACTGCTCTCTCCTACATCGGGACACAACTGAGTCCCGTCACTAATGTCTCACAGTAGAGTACGTATCATATGTCCTCCTATGGAAGCCTCAGAATTGGGGCACCAGTCAGCCTCTGCCTCAGCTCCTGAAAGCTCTGTTGTGATCTCTCTGACCACACAAAGGGTTGCAACTTCTTTTTCAAGGCTGATAGTGGTGCTGCAACTCTGGAGAGTCTGGTATGAACCTCCAATAATATCTAGTCAAACTCAGAAAACTTCGTACCTTGGTCAAACTAATGGGTGACTCCCAAGAACGTACCACCTCAATCATCACTGGATCCACTACTACTCCATCATCCAAGATAACGTGTCCCATGATGTGAACCTCTTGGATCCAAAATTGGCACTTCAAGAGATTACCATAAAGCTGGTACTCTCAGAATTTGACTAGTACGACCTAAAAATGGTAGGGATGGTCCTCCTCAATAAACGAGTAGATCAGAATGTCGTCAATGAAGTCTATGAAAAAGTGATCGAGGTAAGGATGGAAATTCCAGTTCATGAGTCCCATGAACACTGTTGGGGTGTTGGTTAATCCTAAAGTCATACCCATGAATTCATAGTGGCCGTATCGACATCTGATGGTCGTCTTTTGAACATCCTCATCTCGAACTCTTAGCAGGTGATAGCCTGATCTGAGATATATCTTCAAGAACCACCATGCTCCCTTCAGCTGATCAAAGAGGTCAAGATGAGGTGGGTCCCACCCGAACCTAAACTTCTATTCATGTTTAATGTGGTGTGGACCAACCGAGGTTAAAACCTCTTGAACTCCCTATTATGTGGGGAGAATCCTCTTGAGCATCCCACTTTATCGTGCCAAATGCTCTCAATTAATTAATTGAGCACATCAATTAATTAATTTGAATCTTTTTGAATTATGTACCAATGTTTAAATAATAGCTCAAAATAATCTATTATTTTGGTTGTAATTTGTCATTGGGAGAACTTGGGAGAATGCTCCCAATGAAGAACGTGTTACACCGATGAAGAACGCTCCAACTGAAAAAGAATGTCAACCTCGATCCCGAATTTGACTTCCTTCCTCAGAACCTCCTCGATGTAGGACGTGTTCGTCTATGATGAATCAATGTTTTCCATTCTGGTAATTGGTCAACGATAAATTAAAAACTGTTGGGGTACCATCTATGTTAATTGTTGCATGTTGTTCTTTTTCCATCGAGGATTATAATTCATAGCTTCATGATATCATCCTAACACAGAGCGTGTGGGACGAACAAACACAGCCCAACCCCACAACCTTATTTGTGGAATTTGATGCTAAATGAAACATGAGACATGGATGAGAGATTATTGTAAACAGTGATGGCAGATTGAAGGTGACATCCTGTGGAATGTACAGCTTCTTCCGGAATGAGAATCGGGCCCCAGGAACACGTCTGGTGACCTAAAGAAAGCTCACCAAAGGATGGAGTGAAATTCATCACCACATGAATGGTTGCGGTGCAACCGCACCACCGGAGGATTAACCCAAAGCCGACGGGCCGCGGTGGTGCAGAAGTGGCCAGTGCAAGACCAATAGAGAAGAAAACTAGTGGCCCAAGCTGCTAGGTCGCCGGAGAAGGGGTGACGCAACCGCGACGCACGGTGGAGAAAAAGGGGGCCACGACCCCTATTCATGGAGGTGCAGTGGGGGAAAGCACATGGCCAGACGCGAAGAAGACCAGAATCCTGAGCCACTAGGACATAGGAGGAGGCGTGGTGAAATCGGTGCCACGTGGGAGGAGACTGGCCGCTCGGCCAACTGGGAGGAGTGGGACCCCACGCTGGGTCTAGCCTGTCGCAGTCCGGCACCACGTGGCCCCAGATTTGGAAATCACCCGAACGGCTAAGCCATTCGGGATCTAGGGGGTGCATCATCCCCCCACTATTATATGGTGTTAGAAATAACTTTTTTAAAAATTAATAATTTTATTCCAAAAATTGGATTTATTTGTTTCTTATACCGCTCAAATAAGTTATAAGAGTATAAAAAATATGATTGAATATATAATATAAATATTTTATTCATAAAATTCATCCAAATTGGTTATTTAATTTATTGACGTAGAAATATATTTATAAAAAAATATTTTCTTTGAAAATTAGTTTCAATATTATAAAATAATTGTTACGTTCATTTATATATTCATGATAACCGATGGAATCATTTTATATAAATATTCAAACAATTTTTCATAATTTAAATAATATTATTTATAACTACCATTCCAATGTCTAGGTAAAAAATATAATGATATTTTAATATTATTATTCATAGTACCTTGATGTATGGTAAAACATTGTGTTTTGTGTCACGAATGTTATAGATAGAACATGACATTTTGTGTAACAAAATTAATAAATATTTTTGATTTTACCACAAGATAATTTAACTATTTAATGTTGTGTAATCTATTTTTTTATTATGAAGGTAGAATAATTTTCATTATTTCATATAACACATTCTATGTTCAGTGTTGTGTGAAATGAAACATTTTGAAAATATTTATTTATTCAATGTAAATAATTCATAGAAACATAGTGTGTTAAATTACAACACCCCTAAAATTTAATTATTCCTAAAAATTAATCTAGGTTGTCAGTGTTTTAATAATTGAAATTCATGTTCATAATAAATTATGTCATAAAAATGAAAACTAAAATATCCATTTAAAAAGGAATGTTTTAAATATTAGGATTACTATAGTTACTCGTAAATAAGTTTCAAAATTGGATAACATAAGTGGCATGTGAACAAATTTACATATAACAGATATTATACTATAGGGAGTTCTTGAGGACTTTGTTAAAAGGTAATGATCAGAAAGACATAAACTAAAGAGGATTAAAAAAGGTAATTGATATAATAAAATATGATGATAATGGGATACAATTTTATTTCAAAAACCATTATATAAAGTTGAATAATTTTAATGAGAATATATAAATACCTGACTTAATCATTATATTATCCTTTTGTGTACCTCGATCAATTTATACTTAAACAATTACTCAATTAAATGAAGGTGAATTTTATATTCCTCATAAATTTTCAGATCCTGATATCCAAAAATAGAATTATAGATCATTCTATCTATCTTTTTAAAAAAATTGTTATCACATATCATCAAATATGCATGAATCATGATATGTAGATTTAATACAATAATAAGTTAAAACTTCACTAATGTTTTACATAATCCATTCCATTAATGTTGAACCTTATAACTCTTATAAAATATGAAAGTCCAAAAAAATATAAATGACATAAAATTTCCCAAAATTGAATTAAATTTAATCCCCTATATATATATATATATATCTTATCGTCGATCGTATATGACACATAACAAACTGGTGAATGCCTTCATCATGTATTATATTGAAACAATGAAATGAATATAATTACAATAAACCCTTATTGAAATCATGATTCTTTCTTAATCCAAAAATGTTGTAAACACCATCAATGATAGAGTATACCACATCATCAAATAATCATTAAAAAAATAAAGGTTAATTAGTATGATCTAATATATTATATACAAACATCATTATCTTAACATTAAAAACTATTAAGGATTATCTTTCACATAATAATGTGTTTCCTGTAAATATCATTCAATACACAACCCATGATGGGGCTAGAGCCACGACTACCCCAAGACCACCTCTATAGGCCAGTGGTGGTTAAAGGAGCAGAAGGAATCCCAAACATGTGGAGGATATTACCTAAGAACTATTACAACCACACACATCCAAATCAAAGAAAAATGTAGATTAAAAGATTAAAATAATTGAAAATTGTATAAAATAAAAAAAGAATGATTGAAACATGAAAAAGTACAACACTATGCATCTATAAACTAAAAATTGAAGAGGAAAAATAAACACCCAAACTAAAATATTTCCCAAAATAATAGAAATATTTAAAAGTATATTATAATAGATAACTAATATTAAATCCATAAAACGAAAATATTTTATCAAATCAACCAGTATCTCTATGCTCTTTTATAATCATGATCAAAATGTATGTCATCTACCAAAGACTAGAGACATGCGTCTAAATCCCATTCAAGGGAGTGTATAAACATAACTAATAGGATTCCTCGAAATGTATAGGGGGATATATAAGAGATATAATTGAAGAGAAATATATCAGATACATAGGGTACAATAAAATAGTAAAACTCATCCCAATAATATGTAATGTATGATCATCCAAACACAAGGTGATAAACATAGTTAGTTGTTGAATTTCCTATCAAAAATTAAGAACATATTGTAGGGGACAAGACTCATCCAACAATGAGAATTTATTCAAGTAAATCATCTGTAATACCCCATCAATCTTGTCATATCAGGGAAGAAGTGTCTGTAAATTCATTAAGGGGTAAAAAATGAAAGATATATATATTTTCTCACTCAAAGAATCCAAAAAGATTGAGTAAAGGTATCTCCATCTCACAGGGAAACCCAAGAATAAGAGTCTCCAACAATTAAAAAAGGCCATAAATGATTCCAAATATCCCATGCATCTTCACTAAACAGTCATGTATAGTGTATTAAATCCACAAACAATGGAATTATCCTCTTTTGATAGCAGTAACTCAACCGTATGATATTTGGTACTGTTAAAAACACATGTCTTGGTGGGAAACATGTTCCTCTTCCTCGTGAGTCCAATATATGTCAAACCATGTGACATAAATGTCCAACATTGTAATGACACAAAAATTCATTACTGAAAACTAGTCTCAGTCTACTTAAATAACTTCTTATAGTTATGCATAACATTTTCACTTATTTGGTTTTATGTTTTGGATTTTAAAATACCATTAATAATTGTGACAGTTGTTAATATATTAGTCGAGCAGTTACTAAATGATTAGTATAAATATAGGGCTTTAGAAAATTCAATGTAGCCAGAAAAAGGAAGTGATGGCCTCATCCAATATAAATTCTCCATACATATCACATTTATCAAAGCTCAAAAAAGGGATTGCATCATTCGTCTTCTCTCTTGACCAAGCCTATGATGAGTTTGAATATGCTAAGCTTGAGCGGAACGACATATGTGGGAAGTGGAAGTTGATAGAGATTACCACTCGAGTGATGCTATCTGAGCCACCCCAAGAGGCAGTCAACATCACACACCATACCATTCAGTATTATGTGGGTGTTATAAGGGGTTATGTAACAAGACCCTTGCACTATGATTATGTGCATAATTTTTGTATATAATAATGAATACACATTCATTTTATTTTTGTATCTCTTTAAATATTTTGTAAAGAAGAAATAGTTTTTGTAGTTAATTTTCAACTAAGGAATCTATTTTTATAATTTAAATGAATTTTTAATTAAATAATATTTTAATAAAATATTTTTTCTTTTTAAATTAATTTTATTAAGTGTAAATGTTCATATAATTTCTATGTATGTAATTGTAATTTTATTTATTCTTTCAAAGTTGTCTTTGTCAAAACCCATGGATTTTTTATAAATGTTGATTTTTATTTTAAAATTTAAAATTCAAATATTTAGAAATTTATATAGATAAAATGAATAATATTTTTGGAATCTGGAAGTCAAAATTATCCAATGGTGAATTTTATATAATTTTCAACGACATTCGATTTATTTGGTAAGAATTAAATACCATTTAAATATATAATATGTTTTATGATATCATACTGACCCAATAGTGTTGTAATAAAATACTCTAAAAATTTCTTCCATCAAATATATGTTTTACCGTTAATATAATGTGGTTTTAGTTTTGTTTGATTTATTTTATAATGCTTTAGTGTACCCTTCAAGACTTATAAAAAAATTTAGTTTATTAAATTGATTTCCTTGAGAGTGTGACTCACCTCCACTTAATCTACCCAATTATTTCCTGAAGTTCAGCCATTAGCCTTATAAAATATTTAATTCCACGCCCCATTGGAAAAAACCACTGGAAAGACCATGTGATGGTTTTTTCTTTTTATTAGTTTAATTTGTGGTGTCCCAAAGTAAAATCATAATGAATTCCCTCTCCTTTCCAATATAAACCCACCCATGATCCCACTTCCTTCTCACTCAAATCCATTAGAGTTCGAAAAACCCTTGATCTCTTCTCCCTAGAATCCTATCAAGGTGCCCCAATCTTCCAAGAAGCCTCTTTCAAGCCTCTCCCAAGCTTTTGGGATCACATTTCCATGTAAGGGATTTCTTTCTTTCTAAATTTTATTCATGTTTCACGATATTGTTATATCATTTTGCATTATATTAAAAATTATGGGGTATAATTTCACACCTTGCCCATAAGACCCTCTTCTTGTTTGAATAATGAGAGATCCCCTTTGTCACTCGTTAATTCCTCCCATGTACATCTGTTATAATTCCAAAATTCCATAAGAAATTTCTCCCTCCTCATTTAAATTCACGACAATTCTAATATATTATGTTACTACATTCCATGACATTTTTGGGACATGTATCTATATGAACCATATTACTATCCATTTAATGTACATATGATTAGAAAAACATTTCTCACACATAAATAAGTTTTATAAATTCTTATGTCACACCATTATGCTATCAAAATTGCATCAAGTTTTTCCAAGACAAGTTCTATGTGTAGTGAATACCAGACCCTTGTCTCTATCAATGTTTTTCAAATTTTTTCACATATAAATATTAATTGGTACATTCATGTATTTAATCCACATTTTTTAATCATTGTATAACTTATGATGTTTATTGATTCCATGTTATATGATCCATGTGGAACACGTATACAAGAAATGAAATGTATAAGAAGGGTGTGCCCTAATAGTGCTCCAATGCATTGGGTAAATTATAGTATCATGATATATCATTTTAAATGAGTGTTGAATCAAGCTAATTCAACTAGAAAGAGGATTTAAAAGTGATTCAGGTGCAGTGAGGATTTACTATTGCTCCATGGGAAATGAGCCTTATCTAATGATAATTCCATGTTAATTGTTGTTTCCACATTTCCATGTTGTGACTATCAATCATTATCATGCCTTTATGTTCATATTTAGTATGTGCTCCATTGATATGACTGTTGACTAACATGTATTGTATTCCTCATGTTATTCCATGTTTAATCCCTTACTGGGCTTTATAGCTCACCCTTTTGTTATGTATTTCTTCCGATTATCCGATGCAATGCTAAGTACATTGGAATGTAGTGGTCCTATAATGGATGTTTTCAATAAATATGTTGTCTTTTTTATGTTCTATGTTGTTATGTAATGTTACTAATCCCCAAATACACTAGATCTCTCACTATTCTGTGTTGGATCAAGTGAATTTTATGTAATAAATCAGGATTAAGTCTGTAATAAATATAAATGTTTTCCTAAATATGGTCATGGGGCCACTGTTTCTAGATAGGGGATCCATGCCTCCGTACAATTGGAGGGTTCCATTATGGTAGATGAGGACCCATTCTATGCCCACATTGAGGGTCCCAATCTGTCATCGAGGTCTCATGACTTGATATCTTACGAGGGTTACACTCAAGTGGAATATGACACATGCCAATCCCATATAGAGGGTTCCACTTGGGAGTCTGTATATGACCCATTCCCAGTCAAACAGTATGGTTCTACTCTAGAAACAAATGAGGACCCATATCTTGCCCAATGGAAGGTTTTCACTCGAGAGTAAGCATCTCATGATCCAACATGATCTCATCCTTCATCATTGTCACCTAAAAATGTTTCATTATAACAAAGCATCCCATTATGTCTCGATAGTCACAAATAAGCACCCCATAAAATTCAATGCAGAAAAAAACTTTGTATAAGATACTCATGGGCTAAAAGATGTGTTCAAATGAAGGAGATACTGAAAAAATATGTTTCCCAACATGGGAAAATGGGGTACACAACATGTAAAGGGACCACTTGGTGTTTGGACCCACTTCACATCATTCCCGTGTCAATACATGTACATGAATCCCATTCCATGAAGCCTCTCACACCTTGTAGGTGGACTACATAGTGTGTCCTGGATATTTGTGACCATGGTCATGTGCTACTGGTTATGTCCATGTACCAGACCCCATGTCTATGTACTTCTTCATGAAATCCAAATTGTGTGGTCCACCACATGGGTCATCTAATCGAGATATGTTACATGTTGTGAGATGGGGAGTTCCACACTGTGTAACACTTACATTTTCCAAAACCCTAGACATTGCCCCAGGGGGCCACACTCCTTGTTTTATTCTCACTACATTGCTTGTTGTCAGGATTTGTATAGAAATCTAGATATGTTCTTTTGTGGCTGGATATGAACGATCAACCATAGAAGTTCATTTTAATCTATCAAAAATAATTATATCAGGTTTTGGATTATTCCTTATAGACATCGTTTGTTGGAAATCAATCAGTAGAGGCCACAGGGGTTTTGATGTTTGTTCTACCCACATTTTCACATTATTTTATATTGATCTATATGATCAATCATTGAATTTGGAATACTCTCCTTGAAACAAACCTTTATCTATTCTTAGTTATATAATATATTATATTTTCATCTATTATAAACTAATCATTGAGATGCGATCAAGTTCGGTACCTCTATGAAAAGTCATGTTGGGACCGCAGGGATCCAACATGTGAGGAACATTTTGAATACTGGGATAAATAATAAAAAACCATAAATTTAATCACTTTTTTCGATGTTTTTATGGAAAAATAAAATGAACATGCATTTCAAATTAGGAAATATCTAACAAAAATTGTGATTATAGAACATGGACACTTGCAGAGGCTGCAAGAGAGGCGTATATTGAAAATCAACTAATGACATACTCAATCATTTATTCAAGGAATTAAAAACAAAAATAAGTGATTCAAAGAACTATTTTGAATCAATCACTTATGAAGAAAATTTTCCCGTAATAATTTTGGAGGAGTCTTTTCATTCATTTCATCTTGATCAACTTGATTATAGAGTTTCATAATCATTTATCAAGATCCACCAATAGAAGGAGGAAGGAGAGCTTCCCTGATTATTTTAATATTATCATCCATCCATGGAAAATCCACTCTAATTATATAATTATAATATAACACTCATAAAAAATTGATTCATCTTTTTAATTTCCAGATTGATTAATCCACTTAAAACTACCTCCAAAATGTGAGGGATCTAAATATACCACGCAGACATATTTTATGTCCCTCATATTGAAAAACCACATTCCATACCTAACCAAGGATTTAGATTTCTGATCTAATAAACCATTTAAGAGTTATCCTATTTTTTTGAGGTTTCATTCACATGAAATATAAAATATTTTTAATATTTTTATGAAATTAATTTCAGGCACACAGGGCCTCGAAACCACACATCGTTTTAGTGAGGAGCTATGGATATATATAATGATTTATCTCAAAGTCTTAAATAGAAAAACCATTGTCTTTACATCATTACCTCCATCAATATTTTAATCCCCAAAATGAAATACATGGTAAATAACTCTGGATTTTGATCCCGCACCTGCCTCTCCTACTCCCAGGAACTCTCCTATATGTTTTCGTGGTTCCGCATCACTTGACCCAAAGGAATGGTTTGTCTAGATAGAGTCCAGCCATACAAATCAATGATTTCCATTAGATTATCTAAAAAATAAGACTTGTTCCTTAATTCTAGATCACCATAGTGAAATAAATCAAGTGGTATTTTTAGTATCTTCTCAGTTGTTACATGTGGACAATTTCGATCACCTCATCCAGTTGTAGGGTAGGGTGTGGTGGTAGGAAACCGTTCCAACCCTCTACCCAATATTGAATGGCTTGATGAAACATGGGGATAACTTTAATCCATGACCGAACCAATATATTATTCTTTTTTCGGACACCTGTAAGAATATGTGGTCACCCTTCTCGATCAACAATGGAAAAAGTCATTGATATGCATATGATTTCTGCATGATCGTATCCATCCACAGCTGCTAACAGATGACCTGAATATCTATTGTGGTCACTTTGACCAACTCTGGGCCAATATGGTATAGCTCACAAAAATATATTAATATCAAATGTTCCTTGAATGGTGTCCTTTATAGGTATCCAAATGTTTCCAAGTTGATAGTAGTGTTGTTTTTGTTGTTATACTCAAATATCAAAAAGGTATAGTGATCCTCCAAGATATGGCTAAAGTCCAACAAGTAACCTCCCACATATCCTCGAGCATCACGATAGTACAATATATATACCCATCAGACTAGGTGTGAAAGGATGTACTCGTCCATAATTGGGTCTCAAATAACTCATGCTTTTATCTCCACAATCATGAAGTAAACTGTACATCAAAATGGGAGATAATTTTTTAGGGTACCTTGTAAAGTAGAACTGCATGTCATTCATAAAACTGGCCCAAACACACTACCAAACTCTTATCCATGATGGAAATGAATTTAGATGACATATTTAGTCAGTAAACAATCACCTAGAAGGTATCAGGAAACTTCACTATGCATGGAATCCTTATGAATATGTCCATGGATTGTGCGTCCCATTTCAACTTTGGGATCTCAATGGTCTATAACAAACCTGCGGGGACCCAGTTCCCATATTTCCATTTCTGGAAAGTGAGTCACAATGTGATGAATTCATCTATGCTTCATCTCTTGTCAGAACACCAAAACATTTTTTATGTTCACAATACATCTTCCCCACAAGAAGATATACAACTAGGAGAGAAGTGGGGAACTCCCACATCACATCCTCTAGAAATGTGACCAGGACCACAATAATCCCCTAGAATAAGATGTTATGATTACCTCTTTTAGAATATCCATTTGGGAGCCACCTATGAATATCTGATCGTTTACTAATTCATATTCAAGGTCCAATATGGGTACTCTCCCTCAAGATCATGATTTAAGGAGTCAAAACCATTGACTGATCAAAATATGTACCCTCCTATTCAACCAGGGTCAGCTATATAGAAGATAATTTCTTCGAATAATCAAACATATGGTGAGTCTAAGAATTCCTACTAATGTTATATACTAAAATATTTCCATTCCCTGGAGTATAGACTATCCCAAAGTCACTGTCCTACTAGAACTCCAACCATTGTTGTTGTCTTGATATCTGGTCTCTCTACATTAAGATGTACTTGAGACACCGGTGGTAGGTGTAAACAACAAAAAACTCTACAAGAAGGTAGTTACTCCCTATTATCATGTTAAACACTACCACTAAAAGATCTAGGTCATGAGCCACATAATAATTCTAATAGTGTCTGAAGAAGATCTACCCATAAAAGATAACATCCTACTACTACGCCTCCACTCAATCAATCCCATCTCTAGAGGTACCACAATACACTATTGACTTAACACCATCCTATAGTCGCAACACTAGAGTACTTATCATCCACTACCATTAATTCTAAAAGGCCATCTTAAACTACTCAGACATGGTAAATAGAATCCCTTTCAACTTCAGGGAGGTCAATGGGGACACAATTCTAGAGATGTCTACAACAAACCTTTTGTAATACCCCACCCAACCAAGGAATATATTTCTATTTGACATTTTATTGGGCAGAGAACAGGAATACACTGCTTTTATAATCTCTCTATCCATAAATATTCCTTGTGCATAATTTAAATTCCATAGAAATTAACATTCATGTATCCTAAACTGTATCTTTGAGAGCATTATATGATGTTTGTGCCCTCGAAGAAAATCAAGAACAATCCTCATGTGCTTTGGATCATCCTCCTGTGATGTTGATTAGATGTTTATATAGTCAATTAATACATCAATAAACTATTTTATGTACATATGGATGACCTATTTCATAAATTAAATATACATGGGGGGAATTTAATCACCCCAAATGGAATCACTAAAAACTCATAGTGTTTGTAGAGGCATCTGGATTCCAACATTATAATATCTGTCTCTCAAACCAGAAACTCTTGGTATCCTGAAATGAGATCAATCTGGGAGAACCATCTCGGACCTCACACCAAATACAATATAATGTCAGTCCTCGAAAAGGTGTAGTTTATCTTTATTGTGTTCTTGATTAGATGATGATAATCTATGAAACTCTATATGATCACATGCACCTTTTCATTAATAGTACTAGAGCTACCCTATGGGACACAATGGATCTGATTGAAAATTTCCCACGAAGATCATCCAGGTCAAACCATAGCTCTTGTATTGTAGTAGGTTCAAACTATTATAACACAGATGCTATCAGAGCAGTCATCGTGTGAAAGAAAATGAAAAAATCCATCTATTTCTACATAGGTAGTTCTGGAACATGTTGTGAGAAGATGTCCATATATTTATCCATAGTTGAAGGGAAAATTATTCCAATTGAGCCTAATTAACAATGTTCTTAAATTTATTACTATTTTCTGATATGTGGAATCCTCTTGTTCAAAACATCAACCCCTCCTACCATGATATCTATCACACATGAAAAAGAGAATCTAATCCCATCAGTGTGTAAGAGTCTTGCTTGTATGTAGTGAAAATAAATATTCTTTTGGGCCATGAAAATATAATCCATATTCATGATAAGTTCATAGGTTTCCATTTTTATAAGAACGGGGTACCACATGAAACACTCTCTATGATGTTATAGTTCTCACTACCTACTGATGAATGATATATAAGTAGCATTCTTTGTGGGAACCTCAAGATGATGCTGATATTTTAGAATCTAAACTGGGATCTCTATCTCTCATATCACGACTCAATAGATAAATGAATGAGTAGAACCTATTTAAATGAATATATTTTCAAGAGTATAATAAATATATAACATACCTTGAAGAATATTGTATTCTACTAGATATTAGAAATAAAAATAATAATGTACTGCACAATACAATATGCATGCTCTATGAGCCTAACGTGGGCCTCGTGTTTTTGGTTGTGGAAGTATATCATGATGGATTACACAACCCATATCTCATCCAACACCTCTAATATATATTCCATCCCAAATACAATCATATACCCAACTAGGAGATACTTAATAATAGAAGTACCTCTATTATAGAATTCCTACATCTATCTAAATGTGCTAATCAGCACGTCTCTTTAGGTAGTCTCATGTCATATGACATCACCAATAAGACTTAGAGCACCCATCATAATGTGGTTATCTAGTACTCCATGCTACCTCTGACCACACACCTAAGTCTGGTCATGGGTGTATCTCTAGTGTCCTGATCCTAGCACCAGACATATGCTAGCTTCTGAAAAATAGTCAACTCTATTACACCCAAATAAAAATCAATCTAACATGTTTCACTTAAATATAATTCTCTCTTTCATATGATCACACTTTTATATCAATGCATAGGTGGGGATACACAAGGACACAACACTGGATCAGATCTCTCTGTGGAGTCCTTTATCAGGCTTCTATTGAAAAATGTAGTTGTCCTAGATCATTTCAAGTGATTAACAATTATGGTCTATGAACCTCACAGAATATTTATCCACTTTAATCCCCAGATGTCAGTTCTATATGCTCCTGGATTGGGATAGAGTGTAAGTAGGATGGTTAGTACAACTAACAGGTCAATTGCTAGAAATCACACCACAAGAGTGTCAACTCATCGTGCATCTGTGTTACTATGGTCCACCAATTACAAGCTACGTTGTGTAAATAATGGGATTCTAAATCCACAAAATAATCCATTTGTATTTTAACAATCCTTTTGATATGGTCCACAATGTATATCCAAAACCCTATCGCTCGACATTATGTATCATTGTGGATCCTCATCGGTCTCGGACATTGGATCACTCTATGTGCATTAACCTTGAAAACATACTCAACTAGCACTATTGGGATGATCTTTTTCATGACTTGTATATTCTCTAATAACTTTACTAATAGTGAAATGAGGTCATGGGATGGAATATAAACTGAGTTATCACCTCTTATAGGTTCATCTTCATGAACTGAATCTAGTATCCATGTTAGGTGGGGTTATGGTGGAATATTCAACGTTTTTATGGAGTGTCCAGGTTAGTTGTGCTTATAAATATATATAAATCATGAACAAGGTGATATGACTAAATAATGAAATTAAAAGACCAAATACTATATGATTAATATAACATTAATCATTGCAAAATATATCTCAACATGTCGAGTCACCGTGAAGGTAGGTAAGGACTTGTTGAATGGCTGTGTTAGCCACCACAAGATAACTGGTTTCCCTAGCCTGAGAGATGCACTTGAGAAACCTCTAAACTATTTTAATTATCCAAAATATCTCTCTAATGTGGGGGTATGTAGAAACAATACCTCATAAAATGAACATGTTCTAATAAAAATATATCAAAACCCAACAGATGACTTGGATCAAGCCACAACTAACCCAAGCCCACCACTATAGACCATGTGTAACAATAGGCCTAGAAGGCAAAACTAACTCATGGATGCCTTTTCCCAATAACCCATACACATAGAAACATACAATTCAATTCAATATATTAGAGGTAAAGTATAGAATAAGTTACTCTACTATAAAATAATAATATATTTCATCAGCCTCTTGAAAATAAAATAATATTGTAGAGTAAACCGAAATTTAAAGGGAAAAAACACACAACCAACTGAAAATTTGGCCCAACTAGAAGAAAAAACTAAATATCTGGGGGTCCCCTATAACTGAATCAATGCTAGGAATACTATAAGTGGTCTGTGAATGAATAATTCCAATGATCCTTAATAGTCTCTTTCAATCTATTTGTAGTCCCAATATGACACGACATCTATGGGAAAATCATATTCCTGGGTGAATATAAAATTAACCTGTTGGATGCTTTTAAAGATGATGGGGGAGCATTAATATATATAAGATAATAGAAAGATATTACATACACAAGATAAAGTTAAAGTGTACATCTCATCCCAATAAGAGTGAATGTATTATTTTCCAAACAGAAGTGGATAAACACCGTGAATAGATGATCTACCCATCAAAACCATCTCCACCTATAGTAGGAGAGTATAAGTAACCAAGCAAGGGAGGAAATATAGGGAACGAAAATGAAATATCCCATACATATTCACATCTCCGAAAAAAGAGTACTCAAATCCAAGAACTGTATAGAGGAGATGGATATATATGTGTGATATATCATAGAAGCTCAAATAAGAGACTAATGAGATCTATATCTCAAAGCTCAACCTAATAAGTAGAGTAACCAACAATTCAAAATGTACAACAACAATGCTTATCATCCCATGCATCTATCTTGAACACACAAGTCAAAGGGACACAATCACCACACCATTATACCATCTACCTTGGGAAGAACTGACTTTCTTTCACTATTTTATGTTTCATCAAAAAAATGGGTCTCTATGTGGAATGTTTTTCCCATCCATGTGTGTCCAAAGTTACCTACATCTATTTCTTATCACTATGCCACATAGTCAAGGGGAAAATATTTAAAGACAAAGGGTTGTTTCCCTTTCACAAAAGAGGGTTCCACTCTAGTATCCGGGGACTATAACATCCCAGGATTTCATAGTACATTATCCCCTTAATCTAATTCAATATCTTGCGCTACACGCAACACTGAGTTCATGTACATCACAACCTATCAAACTAGACATTTTAAAATTTGGTTAAGAATAGTATTAACAACATTTTAAATTTTATATAAATTCTAAATAATTTTATCATTGATCTTATGTGTTTCTTAGAGATAATATATAAACATATAAAATTTTTCATATAAAAGATGATTCTTTCAAAAAATGTATTTTTAGCTCATTTTAATGGCTAACACTTTTTAATTTAAAATATTTGACACATTAATATATTCAATTTGACAAAATAAAATTCTTATTTACAAAATTTTCATAAAAATTTATTTCGGCTAAATTTTTTGGTACTTCTCTGATAACTTTCATATTTTGATGAATATTGGAAAATAATAAATATTATTTAAAAACAACATTTTTAATCGAAATAATTTATACTGTTTAATTATAAATTTGACTTTTTTTAAAGTATCATTATATTTTTATTTTTATCATTTATTTTAATTTAGGTAAATGGATGTAATTTTACATTTAAATTGAACATAAACACATATGAATATTTTGATATTTTTTACTTCTCAAAAACCTTCATTTAGGTTTGGACAATGAGAAAAAATTTAAAATTAATTAATGAAAATTATATGTTTTGAATTTGGAAAAATAGAAAACATTTCGGAATTCGTAATAACAAAATTATATTTGGATGAATTTTAGGAATTTTTATAAAAACATTCAATTTTTTATGAATAGAGAAAAACACTATATTCTTGCTTAAAACAAAATTTTTTATTTAAATTATTATTTTTACATTTAAATTTATTCTGAATCCAAAATTTATATATAATACTTATATTAATACAATTTAATCCATTGGAGTCAGTTTATAATAATATGTGATATATAAAATTTTATTTAATTTTTTGATGTCTTTTACCCACCTTCTAGGAACGCTATCATATTAGAATAAAACATAATTTTATCACTTCTGGGAATTCAATTTCAAAAATACTAGAACCATGACTCACATTATTAAGTAAAATGTTGTTCAATATGATAAAAATAATTTTTGGGGCATAGTTACTTTTGGATTTTATTTCCCATGGTTAAAAGTAAAGAGGGTAATTAAAGGTAAATATGATATTATAAATACCATAACACTTGTAATAATTATATTGTATAAGTGTATTTAGACCAAAATAAAACATAGAAATAACATAAGATCCTCTTTGATCCACTGGGATTAGATAAGGATGCTTATTGTAATTTTATTTAAGGAATATGTAAAATAATCAAGTTCAAATTTTGAAATGTAAAATATTTTTTATATTGGGATATACAAAAGATAATTTCGACAATAAATATTCATTATATTTATGAAAATATTTACAACTTAATGGTATTTTATTTATAACTATTAAAATTTAAATATGTTAATTTATTTATGACACAATGATGAGGCATCAATTACCTTATTAATGAAGGATTAAAATAAATGATATTATAAATATCCAAATAAAGGTAAATTTAATGTTTTGATGCATTCCACTAATTTTATTATTTAATATGACATTTTAGGATTGGTTAATTTTTTCGATGTAATAATGTTTTTTTGAATTTCAGAAAAATCAAAAACTAAATAGGGTCCAAATTGCCATAAATGAGTTTTTAAAACAAATACTATACTATTAATTGATATAATATTACTAAAAATAAGAGGATCAATAAAAGGAAATATATAAGGTTTTATATGTAAATATTTAACAACATTGAGATCTCTTGGATTTTTATAGTATTTTTATTAACCATTTATTATAATAATACAAGAAATCATGGTATAGTTTACACTATATAACAAATAGTTAAACATAAAGATATGGTTTATATGGTGAATAAAACCTATCTAAAACCTATTGGTTGAAAGGATTTCAACCCATCCCCACCTAATCCTAGAAATAAATTCTTTTGGATACATTATAAACACAATATGATTGTATAATAAATTAATATTTCAGTTTTTCCAAAAGTGACCGTCACCAATATTATAAAAGGGTACTTCCCCTTCAGTAAATATCACACCTCCAAAGCCATTTGGCTCAGCGGACCCTTATTCAAATAACCTCCCAACTACAATTAATTCTACCTGGAGTCCTTAATGTTAATATAAATATTACCTAAGGATCCATTTCAATCAAATCAAATGGAATCCCATGAAGAAAAGGTAATAATTTCATCTCCTCTTTCAATGTTCTTTTCTTCTTTCACTTCTTCTATCATTGTTGTTTCCAAAACAAAATATAAAATATAGTAACTTCTACATAGAGTGATGCATTTATAAATATTTTTCAACCATATTCATTATCCAATCCATCCTATGAATGACAATGTCACTATACGTGCGTACGTACGACTTACCGTCTCCACGTCGTGGTGTAGTTTATCAATCCACAATTCATTATTTGGATGGGTATAATAATGAGTATAAATGATTTAAATAATAAATTTATAATTTTACAGATTCTTTATATATGATATGTCATCTAATTACACAATATTTCACAATCAATAGAATGATATTGTCGCCCGTACGTACGTACAGATTACTGTCTCCATGAAAGCGAAGAGATTCATTCCCCTTTGTAACCATTCAAGAATGATTATTATTTTATGATAAAAAATAATGTTTAAGAACCTAATAAAATTATGAATATGAATAAAATACATTTTATCCATAATAAACATGACTTACCTAACAAAACATATAAAAGAAATGAATCAATTAACACCAAAAAACTGTGATACTACTAAAATACAATTAACAAAACAATATTAGAATATCATATATGATATTATATTTATTTATGTGGTTCTTGTATAAATTAATAACAATGATTTAACTATTATACTAGAGTTTAACATACCATCGACTAAGGAAATGTACAAGGTAATGATTAATTTTACAACATCTTTATTATTTGAAGTATTTTTATGAATATATCTACTAGGACTTCTTATCATCGACATATATGTTTCTTAAAAATTTATTTCAATTTTTTTAATATTTCCTATAATATGTGTTAAAGTCATTTATACCATTGTTTTACATTTTATAAAATGTTTTTAATGGAATATTTTAGTCGTTTTCCAAACAAGGCACTTTATGAACATTTCGACATATTAATTTAAGAATGTTTTTTAACTTATATGATGGGTGTTGATATTGTATGTCATTATAAAATCATTGAAGCATCCCTTAAAATATTATAATAATATTTCAACAAAAAAAATTTCATTCAAAATTACGTTACATTTAAATGATTTCCAAATAGAAATATATATTTTTCTCAAATAGTTCAGATTTCATCTATGTTAACATCTTTTAGTACATTTTTCACTTGTTTGAAGTTGATTTATTATTATAAAATATTCTATATTGTATTGAATGTTTTTTGATATGTTTGGCTATGGATGTGTTATTTTTATACCATTCATGGTTTATGGTAAATGTGTTGACATTTCATGTGTTATTTTTAATAGGAATGTTTATGGTATCTTTCATCATTTTTATATGAGGAATGTATTGGACATTTTATGTGATGGGTGGAGCCCGCTATAGCTCCATGATGCATCGGTAGTTCTCATGAGTCGGACTGTTGTTTTGGCATAAGGCCTTGAAAAAATATTTTCTTAGTATTGGCACAAGGGATAGACTATGTGGTTATGATTTCCTTAATTATGCATTCCGTCATTATGAAATTATCTATTGATATTAAATGGGATTATTCAACTAGTATAATATCCATGTTAATAAGTAATAGAATTATAAGATTTATCATTTACATATTATGCTGATTTTTATTTTTAAAATGCTTGTGTTTTAGTATTATACATTTCTTTAAAAATTTAGGCCTATTTATGAATGTTTCTGATATATTGTTATCCTTACTGAGGATATGATATCTCTATTTTCTTATGTTTCATTTTTATTATGATTTGAAGTAGTATATTTTTATTGATGGGATGGTATAAGATATTGGATTTGAGTGTGTTCTAATGAGAAACAATGTTGTTGTAGTTTTTATGACGGAATGTAAAACCTATGTATGAATCTTGTAATACCATGGGAACTAAACTAATTGGTATTTTAGGACATGATCTTTGTGACCATGACAATGTAATATAAAAATTCAATGACAGCAGGCCTTTCTACAATCTTGGTTACGACACTCCCAGGGGATAGGTCAGGATAGTTCACATTTTATTTACAAACCATTTAAATGTTTTATAAGTAAATACTTCCTCAAAGAATAGATTTTAATGAATATGGATTATAAGAATACACTTTTCAATTTACATTAGTAATTTTACATATTTAGAATTATGAATTTCATTTAAAAATCTAACCTAGTGTATTCCATTGTTTAGAATTGTTTCCCAGTAGATGGAATGAGAATTCCTACAATACACATGATCCAATGTGTAAGAATAATCAAATCTTTCATGGCATTAATCGAAACATTAGAATGGAAATAGACCCCCACGCATTCTCATCATATGGAGAAATATTATCATGTTTTAATAAGATAAGTATAAAATTCTATCTATCCTAAGGCTTAGAAGGGAAGAAAGAGTAGAAAAGAATGGTAGAGAGAATGATGGATAATGGGAAGAAGATAATGAAGGATTTTTTTATATGTGATAACTGTGGAATGAATCACCATGGTAAATGATTGATGGGAATGGGAGTTTGTTATAATTATGGAGAAAAAAGACACCATGTACATGATAGAAATTGTATAAAAATGGATGAAATGTACAATGCTTCATCTCGAAGGAGTTTGGACACTAAACGAATCAATGTCCCAATCAGCAAAGTATACCCCAAATGATGTTATTGGATGATATTCAAGTTATGATACTACCACATATAAAGAGGAATAATTATTGTTATATTTTTTTAATAATGAATTATTTAATTTGAGTGTTTTATCAATGATTTAATGGTTATATTAATTATTGAATTAAATAACGATTATACTACAGTACTAAATAGTTGAGGATTTGTGATTATACAAGACTATGAAAAGTGACTCAATAACAAGTTAAGATTTATATATATTTTCATGGTTTAAGGAATGATAATCCATAATATGGTCCTGATAATAATGTTGTGATTTTGGAATATGAAGGGGTTGATTTGGATAAATTATATTGGATATTCTTGACTACCTTGGAACATATTAACGGTTTGTTTATTCCATCATTGATAGAGTATTCAAACCTTTTGGATATAAGGAATATATATAGTATACTATAGTGAATAATGGTGAATGAATGTAATCAATAAGATTTTATGGTAATTCAGGGTGTTTCCATGTTTTATGAGAATACATGATGAAGGGACTCACACGTTGTTATGTGACAAAAAGAAATCTTTATTATGTTATGTTGATCTTCCTTGTAAATTTTTGGACTGTGATATTGGACACAAGTATTATAGACAAGTCTATAGATTGGACTGGATTATTTTTGATATTTGATACTATGGATTAAGGGTAAAACAATTCATATGATTATGTTTTTATTTTTTATAAAAAGGAAAACCCGAAGGTTGGTTGACAATCTGTTGTGTCCGGAAAGGCCGTGAGACATGAACCTGTAACCAAAGGATGACCATGGTGCATCACCTACCACTGGCCTACATTATGTCTAGTTTTTATAATGTAGTTTTTTTAAAATGGTATGTCATATGAATTATATATTAATTTTTTTGAAACCCTATACGATTATATTTAATAGAATATCTTTCAATTCTATTATCTTTGGGGATAAAGATGAGTTTGTGGTCGATATTAGTTAAAAGAATGAACATTTCATGTCAAGTATTTTTTTAATCTATGAAGAAATTAATTCTTAATCATTAGGGAAATAATTTCAAAACAAAAAATGTTTTATCCTTATTTCTTAGTTTTTCGTTATACCAGTGATATTTGTTTGGTTTTGAGGCCATCAATTTTCCATTTTTTGTTCACATGTTTGTGATTGATGACCTCAATAACTCCCTATAAATATTTACATTTACCCCCCAATTGTATGTCGATAATTTCCACCAATGTTATCCTATTCAAAATCATTATTTTTTTGTGACATTTTCATTTTTCTCTCCCTCATATTAAGACTTCATTTTAGTAACCCTATTTTCGATGTGGGTTACCCAAAAAGGTATTTTCAATTTTCAAACATTTATTTTCGAAGAACAATATAAATTGGGGAGGATGAAAATTATTGAAGTATGGGAGAATGTAATACCCTAGTATTTAATAGTACGTTATATCTTTAATGTAATTCAATAGCTTGTGCTACACACAACACCAAGTTGAAGCTCATCACAACCTATCAAATAAGAATTAAAAAAGTGATTATGAATAGTATTATCCACATTTTAAATATTATATATATCCTATATAACTTTAACATTCATATTTTGTGTTTCTTATACATAATATAAGGATAAATTCAATTTTTTGATATAAAAGTAGTTTCTTTCAAAAAAATGTAATTTTAACACCTTTTAATGTCGTACCCTATTTAAATCCAATATTTGACACATTTGTATATTCAATTTGAAAAAATTAAATTCTTATAGAGAAAAGAAACATAAAAATTTAATATTTTATAATTTCTTAGGCTTTTATATTACCTTTCATATATTGATGAATAATGAAAAATAAATTTTTTTTAATGGAATTTATTTTTTCAAAATAATTTAAATTTGTAAATTATATATTTGAGTGGTTTTACAGTATCATCAGATTATATTTTCATAATTTAAAATAATTTTTGTCATTGGAATAAATTTTCTATTTAAATTGGATATTAACAAATATCAATATTTTTATAGTTTTTATTTGTCAAAAACCTGCTTTTACATTTTTACGACAGGAATTAATTTTAGATTAATTAATGAAACTAGTATATTTATAATTAGGTAAAATATAAATAATCATTGAATTTGGAATATCCCAATTATATTTGGGTGAATTTTTGTTATTATTCTGAATACAATCCTTTTTTGATTAATAGTGAAAAACACTAAGTTACTGTTTAAACCCGAATTTTTTTATTTAAATAATTAATTTTAAATTTAAATTTGTTTTATTTTAAAAATATATATATAATACATATATTAATATATTTTAATTTATTGGAGTAATTTTATAATAATATTAGATCAATTAAATTTAATTGAATTTTTTAACGTCTTTTACCCACATTTTAGGCATGCTACAAAATCTGTATAAATAGTAATTTTTCAATTTCTGTGAGTTGAATATTAAAAATCCAAGAGACACAAATTACATTACTATGTAAACTATGGTTCAATAGGATAAAAATTGTTTTTGTTGAATACTATCTTTTGGATTTTATTTACAACAATTAAATATAGTAGGGTAATTAAGGGTAAAATGGTAATATAGTTACCCAAACAAATGTCCTTACACTATTGGATATGTGTATTTTGACCAAAATAATTCTTAAGAATAATATGTGGTCTTCCTTGATCAATTTGGATTAGATTAATACACTTATTACTATTTTATTTAAAGATGATTTAAAAGTGTTAAATTCAAATTTTCATAAATAAAATATTTTTAATATAGGGTCACACCTAAGATAAATTCAATAATAAATATTACATAGAAATATAAAAAATTTCCAACATAATGGTATATTATTTATAACTTTTAGAGATTATCTAATTAAATTTATCTATGACACAATGATGATGCACTAATTACCTTATTAATGAAATATTAAAATAATTGTTCTTATAAATATCCAAATAAATCTTAATTGAGACTTTTCATGCATTACAATAATTTTCATGGATAATATGACATTTTAAGAATTATTTAATATTTTTTTCATGTAACCATGTTTTTTTGACTTTCACAGAAACAAAATACTATATTATTAATTGATAATATAATCTTAAAAATATACAATTTAGCCAAAGGACATAGATAGGTTAGATATATAAATAATGAATCACTTTTGGTTCCCTTCGATTTTTATTGTATGTATATTAATCATTTATTTTAATAATTCAATAATATAAGGTAAAAGTTAAACTATTTAAATAAGAGTTAAATATATAAGACAATTTTACTAAGTTTTCATAAAAATATCAAAAACCTATTGTTTGAGTGTTTTTAGACCCAACCCCACCTTATCCTCGAAATAAATTATTTTTGTGTTATTATAACCTGAATATTATTGAATAAAAAATTAATATTTCCACATTTTCCTAAAGTGATTCTCACCTATCTTATAGAATGGTACTTCCCATTACCTAAAAATAACACCTCCAATAACATTTAGCTTGGACATAACCTGCTCAATATCTTTCAAAAAACCCTTAAATCAACCTAAAGGCCTTAATTTATTCATAAAGTCGACCTATGGATCCATTTTTATCAAATCAAAAGGAAGAACTTGGAGAAGAGGTAATAATATTCTCATCTCTTTTAATGTTCTTTTCTTCATCCAATTCCTCTTTCATTTTTGTTTCCATACAAAAATAATAACTGCAGCACCTTCAACATACTGTGATGTTATTATAAATATGGTATAACCATATTCATTATTCTATCCATCCAATGAATGAAAAAGTCACTATATATGGGTATGTACAGCTTATCGTCTCCACGTTGTGGTGTAGTTTGTCATTCAACACTTCATTATTTATATGGGTATAATAATGAGATTAATTGATGTAAATAATAAATCTAACATTTTAATGAAACTATATATATGATATAACATTCAATTAAATATGATTTGACCATTAATAGTATGGTAATATCGCTCGTGCGTACGTATGGATTACCGTCTCCTCGAACACAATGTGATTCATTCACCATCGTAACATTTCAAGGATATTTTTTATTTTATGAATAAAAATAATTTTTAAGAACTTAATATAATTATGAATATGAGTAAAATACATCCTTTACCTATCAAACATGACTTCTATAACAATACATACAATGTAAATTGAATTAGTTAACACCTGAAATAGTGATGCTACTGTAATATTATTAACAACACAATATTAGAAGATCATATATGATATCATATTTATGTATGTTGTTCATGAATAATATAATAACAATGATTTATCAATTAAACATGAGATTAACGTACCGTTGACTATGAAAAAAGTACAAGGGAAGGTTTAATTTTACAATCTCATTATTATCCAAGGCTGTTTTCTCAAATGTATCTACTGGGACATATTTATCTTCCACATCTTTGTTTCTTAAAAATGTATTTCAAAACGTTTTTAATATATCCTAGAATATTGGTTAAAGACATTTATTATAATGATTTACATTTTATAAAATTTTTTGAATGGAATCATTATATCTTTTTTCAAATAAGTTACTTTATAACCTTTTCAACAAATTATAGTAAGAATTTCAAAACTTATATAGCGAGCACGGCTATTTTATACCATTATAAAAACATTGAATCTTATTTTACAAGAATATAAGAATATTTCCAAAATAAATTATTTCTCTTATAATTATGTTACATTTATATGATTTCAAAATTGAAAGAGATATTTCTCTGAAATAGTATCGATTTCTTATATATCAAAATCCTTTGATGGATTTCACACCTTTTTGAAGTTAATTTATTATGATACAATATTTAATATTATATTGAAGTTTTCGTGATAGGTTAGGCATTGTATGTGTTATTTTTATACCATTCCATGTTTATGGTTAATGTATTAAAATTTTGTATTCTAGTGTTAATATGAATGTTTATGTTACGTTTCAACCTATTCATCTGAGGAATATATTTGACATAGAAAGGGATAGGTGGAGCCCACTATAGCCCCACTTTTCATCGGTATGTCTCATGAGACAAACTAGTGTCTTATTAAAAGGCCTTGTCAAAATATTACATGTAGTCATAAAATGAGGCCCTGACTCAGTTGTGATATTGTTCGACGTTTTGGCATCCATCATTATGAAATTAGCTATTGATATTACATATGACTATTCGACTCATAGAATATACATGTAAATAATTAAATGTAATTTTTTACTTATCTTTTCCATATTATACTGATGTTTATGTTATAAAGGCTTGTGTTTTAATCTTATAATTATCTTTAAATGTTTATTCTTATTTGTGAAAATTTCTGGTATATTTTTAACTTTACGAAGCATCTGAGCTCAAAAATTTCTTAAGTATTATTTTTCCTATGATTTGGAGAAGTATATAATGATTGACCAGCAAGGATAGGATATAGGATATAAGTGTGTTAAAAGGTGACACAATGTTTTTGTTTTTTCATGATGTAATTTCAATGTTATTTATGTATATAGTAGATACAAATATACTAATATAATCTGTCTTTCAAGACATTATCTCTTGGGATCAAGCTAATATTATATAATAATGAACCGAATTTGGGTAACTAGGGTTGGGGTGTTACAAAGACCAATGGAAAGCCCAACAGGAGTGTTCCACTATATGTCACTAAGGACCTATTACCTGATACCGAAATAGGGTTCCACACTAGTGGTCAAGGACCCATGCCCCACCCAATCCAGTTGGAGGGTTCAACTCTGATAGTTATCGCAAACCCATAATCAGCTCCATTGGAGGGTTCTACTTGAGATTCCGTAGAGGACCCATTCCTCACATGAAAAAACTGGTACCCCTCTAGATGACATCTAGGAACCACACCCAAACCAACTAGAGGGTCCCACTTGAGTGTATGTATACCATGATCTTTCTGGATCACTATTGTAATAGGGGTAGACTAACCAGGAATCATGCCCATAAAATTTTCCATCATATAAATAATTCAACAACATTGGGTACCATAGTGGTGTACTAATAAAAACACACAATATAAGATAATTGAATTCCAAAATCCTAGTTTGAACGAAGGATATATGGACAAAATAATTTTCCCAAAAGGGAGATTGAGGAATATATTGTTCAAGGGAACCACCCAGCGTGAGGCCCCAATTCAAAACATGTCTATGTCCCTTCTAGTACATGTATCCATATCCATGATATAATACATTCTATGTAGGTGGACTACACGTTGTGTCCTGTCAATCTGTGATTAGAGGGGTCTATTGGTAGTCGGGTTCGTGTACTGATCTCGGTGTCTATCAACATATACATGGAATCCTTCCCATGTGAGTCTCGACACGAGTTATTCAATTGGGATAGGTAAGACTACATGTGAGGGGGAGTTACAGGCCATGTAACCCAAAAAAATTTCCAAACCGTATCGGATAACGTATGGAACCTACACAATGTGTGTTCATCCTACAATGCATCTTGTTGTCAATTTTTCTGTAAAAATCATGATATAATGTTATGTTACTGTATATAATAAATATATCCTTATTATCAACTAGAATCATCCTAAAATATTCTGATCTATACATTTATTAACCTTTTTGGTAGTTGTTCAGTTTAATTTTCTACCGGAGGATGTGCGGGTTTTTCTATTCATTCAACCAACTGTCAAACCTCTGTTCATCACTATATTGTAAATATGAAATTAAATTATTAATGATTTTATGAAAACAAACCTGAATCTATGATCTATTTGTAAAAATATTTTCATTTAATCAATTATCCATTAATCCAAGTGTCTGATCGACCTGGGACCTCCTACCAATGTGGATTCTGGGATCGTAGGCATCCAACTGGTGATGAACATGATAAATTGAGGGAGAAAACACACGTAAAAATTTTTATTAATAATTGGGAAATATTTTTCGGCCAAAGTACTAGAATATGTAATTCATATTAAAAAACAAACAAATATTGATTTTTCAGTACTTGTGTGTGTGAATAGGTTGTAGAAAGATAACATATGTAATAACAACTAACAATCTAATCAATAATTTAATCACGGGAATAAAAATCCTAAAAAATAAGTGCTACCCCTATTTTTATTGACCACTGATCTTTAAAATGTTCTGAAATGATTTTTGGTGAGTCATTTTGTTCTCAATAGTATAATCTGCACGACAATGGAGATTCATCATCCTATTTCTAGATCTAGTAATAGAGGGCAGAAGGAGAGCTTTACTGATGATTTGATATTTATGAGCCAAACATTAAAAATCATCTCCAGTGACATATTTATAACATATCACTATGTAAAAAATGATTTAATTAATTATATAATGATAAATTAATCCATGTAAAGGTATTTCCTAGGATTGAGGGTTCATTTCTTCTTATGCCGACTCATTTTATGTTTCATATAGGGAAAAGACTATGTTGCGTACCCAACTGTGCTCCCATATTTCTTATACAATCAACCATTTTTTATTTATCTCATTTTCATTGAGTCTTTGTTCATGTGAATTATTAATATATATATATATATATAATATTATTTTAAAATAAATTATGGAACAATATTCCATTGAATTTCATGCCTCTCAGTTCATAGCAATGAAAATATATACATAAATATTTAAAATTACAAAAAGAAAAAAACATGGTCTCTTCAATATCAAATTCTCATTAGACCACCTTACTAGTCTATCAAAACCATTCAACAAATTCCTATGAATCATAATAGAAAAACATAAATTGAACAATCCTTATAAAATTCATAATTTATATAACATAATTCGTGATTCTAATTACATATACAGTTGATGCATTCTACTTCATTTTCAATACATTAATAGTGATACCTCATATTATTACAAAATTCCCATTTTCTTTTACATATAACCAATAGTATCATTATCATTTGAAATATAACGAATACTTGTACCACCTTGGTGACTCTTGAGATGAGTATTCCAATTAAATCATCGATTTTCACTATCCCCATTCAGTTGAAATTTAAAAGAATTCAACATAACGAACCATACTTTACATACATTGTTATTACTTAAAAATTGAATCACACTTATTGCAACATATAACAAAACCAGGAAAGGACTGTATAGGTATAGTGTCTTTAGAAAATGGGAAACATAAACAACTGGTTCATAAAGCGTCTACACTGTATACCATTTATTTCATCATATCTATAGTCCCTTTTGGCATATCTTACTTAATAACCTTCTTCATGACCTGGGGAAAGAAAACATTCAAAATGGTGAGCTAAAATGCTCAGTAAGGGTAAAAAAAAAGAAATATCAATCACATCAAAATAAAAAAATAACATCTTGGAAATCTTATCCTGCAAAAGAGATCATAATTTTATAACATGGGATAAATCATGGTAGTGAAATTTAATCCCAATAATCATAACATAAATCATGAAACTTTGTGTCATGCACACATAAACATAGAGAATCATTTCTTATTAGTCAAGACTCATGGCCAAGACTATCTTAGTGGACAAAGTACATTTCTGAACCGACTTCACTCCTCGTTTCAGTCATGTTTCACTGAACCGGTTTAACCTGCTGTTCCAGCCATTTCTATCTCATGAGATATAAAATCATTACCCAATGCATTGGAGGGAGATATAGGTCCCACCCATCTCATAATGATACCATTCTTATGTGTGACACAAAATCATAAACCATACATCATAGCATAACCCATGTAATAAAAATGAGAATCTTTAACATCATGACATCATAAAACAATTCATATAAGATAAAGGAATTCATAAAAATATTTCCATCACAACATAATCATATCAATGAAATAATAGGGATAAAATTAGAACCATTTATTATCATATATGGAAAATAATTTTGATAAAACCCTTGAACTCCATTCTTGAGGAAAAAATCCTTTCTACTTTAAAAACAGTTATCCGTTCTTAACATGTCATTCAATTTTAAACTAAAATAAGTTCATTAAAAATAAACTTGAAAACTTGTAAAGGAATATTCTTGGATATAATGTTTTAAAAATCCATTCATTCCGTATAAGTTAAAAATAACATTCTTCTCATACTTTTGTCGATAAAGTCAAAAAGTACCTCATATGAAAAACGACAAAAGATTCCTTTGATATCTTTTACTAAAAACTCACCGAAGGGTAAAATTGGATTTAAAAAATTGTAGGTGGATGGAAATAATATTACAAATTGAGGAAACATGGATGTGGATGATAAAATACACAATAATAAATTTCAAAGTATAAACAATCTCGGATAAAAATGAGATTGTGATATTTCCCTTACCTTAGGTCCAATTTGCTTCGTAAGTGTCCAAACCTCCTGTATAATGATTTAAATAATGTTATTGACTTATTTCATAATCATAATTATTTTTATGATATCATATATGGTCATATTCTTAGCTTCTTATTAGTAATATTTCATTACTACTTGTTATTCAGGTGTTTATTACATTTTGTTCTTATGCGTGTTTTGTCGAATAAGTTCTTATTTTTATTTTTAGGTTATAGATACCTCATTTATAGAATTTTATTAGTGTAATATATATCATATTAATTTATTCAATTAATTTATATAATCATTATGCAATGAAGATCTTGTAGAACGAGTCGCATCACATCGTGGAGACGGTATTCCGTACGTATTTACGAGCGATGATATCATTCCCATGATTGTGGAATTTTATTGGAGTGTATATATACTATTTCAGAATCAATATCACTTTACAATAATCATATATAGTCATTATGTTCACCATTATAACCATCCAAGTAAGGTGGTGGTGGAAAATAGATTACACCACGGCGTGGAGACGGTATTCTGTATGTACGCACGCGTGGTGATTTCGTTTTCCGTAGGATGGATAGATGGTGAAATAGGGTTGTTTAAAACTTATAATAACATATAAGTATATGAGTTATACTGATGTTATTAATTCATAATGATACAACTAATTAAGAAGAATTTGAAGAAGAAATAAAGATGAATGAATCGGTAACTGACATTACCTCTTCTTTGAAGCACTTCTTTGAGACCACCTTTTAAGGCACTAAAATTGGTCTTTGAGGAATACCAGGACCTCTAGGATGTTTCTAGGGAAGTGGAGAGAATAAATTTTCAGGTTTTGGCTGAGCTTTAAGGCTCAAAGTGGTGTGAGGAAGAGAGGGAGGAGGTTCCCTTTTATAAGGGAGGAGAGGGGCACCTTTGGAATAACTAAAAATATTATTTTATTACAAAGCCAAATTCGGTATTAAATAGCTCCAAATTGATTTATTTCGTAGATAAGGTGGGGATGGGTCGAAACACTGTCATCCAATAGAATTGAGACAAGTTTAGGTTCCTATTTTAACCTTATCATTTAGATTTAACATTAAGTAAGATAATTTAACTTTTACTGTTTCTTCTTGTTTTCTTGCACTATAAGGTTAATAAAAATACTATATCAAGCCAAAAGAACCCCAAGTTGTTTATTATTAATATATATATCCTTATATAAGTCATTTGTACAAAATGTAGATTTTTAGGAATAAGATAACAATTAATAATATAATATTTGTTTTAAAAACTACTTTATGTCAATTTTGACACTATTTAGTAGTTGAATTTTGTGAAAATCATAACAGAATGATTAGTTCGCACCAAGTTAATTAAATCAATACTAACATGTCATATTAACCTAGAAAATTATTTTAATTCATAAAAAGTCTCAAATTAGATTTATTTGAGTATTTATAACATCAATTATGTTAATATTTCATTAATAAGATAATTATTGCATCATCGTTGTGTCATAAATAAATTAAATTATTTACTGGATAAAAATTACAAATAAAATACCATTATATAGAAATTTATTTTTAGATTTATAATGAATATTTGTAGTCGAATTTATCTTATGTATAAACCCATATTAAAAATGATTTACTTATTAAACATTGATTTTAACTATTTTAACCCTTCTTTAAATAAATTAATAATAAATATCCTAATCTAACCCAAGTGGGCCTAAATGGTCATATTTTATTCCTAAGGTTGTTTTTGGTCGAATTACACTTATCCAATAGAATTAGGACATGTGTTAGTGTAATAATAATAACACTTTTACCCTTAATTACCTTATTTACTTTTAACCGTGGTAAAAAAAAGTAAACAGTTACTATTCACCAAAAATTATTTTCATCTCATTGAACCAAAATTTAGTCCTTGATATTAACCGTGTATCTCAGATTTTCGAAATTCCACTCACAGAAGCGGTAAAATTAAGTTTTATGAAAAATTCAGTTTTTTTAACTACCACTTAGTGATTTCACTATTCATTAAAAATTGAAAGTTTTCAGAAAAATACCAAAATTTCACCCTAGTCTAATTTCGATATTCTGAAACCAAAAATGAAGTCAATTTTGAAAAATAAAATTTATAAACATTCAAAAAGTGGCTATTACTATTCATAACAGCTAGTTTAAATAATATTTAAATAGCATATCAATGTTTAGTGAAACGTGGTATTGGGTATGACGCAAGCTATTGAGGAAGGATGTGGTTGCGTATAAAGAAAGCCAAGCTAGTTTTGTGTGTAGTGAAAGATTCCATTGATAAAAACAAAATATTTCTCATAAAAGTCTCGGGCGTTATATTCTACCCCCCTTAAAATGAATTTCGCCCTCGATATTTGTCACTTTGTAACAAACAAATGAGGATACCATTCCCTCGTTATATTCTCAAGCTCCCATGTAGCTTCTTATAACTGGTGGTTCCTCCATAAAACTTTCACCAAGAGAGTGGTCTTGTTCCATAGGACTTTTTCGCTTGGATCCAGAATCTCTATCGGGTGTTTTTTCAAAAGAAAGATCTTGCTCCAGCGGTACAAATTCTGAGCTGGGTACATGTGAAGGATCAGGTATATACTTTCTCATGAGAGATACATGGAACACATTATGAAGTTGAGAGAGATTCGGTGGAAGCGCCAACCGGTAAGATACCTTTCCAACACGATCCATTATTTCGAAAGAACCGATATATCTAGGGCTCAACTTCCCATTCTTTCCAAATCTCAAGACCCTAATCCAGGGAGATATTCGTAAGAACACTTTATCACCCACTTCAAACTCTAGGTCTTTTCTTCGGTTTTCGGCATAACTTTCTTGTCGACTCTGAGCTGCTCTTATTTGTTGTTGAATAGATCAGACCTTTTCTACCATTTCATCAACGAGATTAGGTCCTAATAGCTTTCTTTCCCCAACTTGATCCCAGCTAGTTGTAGTCCTGCATTTATTTCATAGAGAGATTCATAAAGAGCCATCTGAATAATGGAGTGAAAGCTATTATTATAAGAAAATTCCACCAAAAGTAGTTGTTGATCCCAACCACCTTTGAAATCCATAGAGCAAGCTCTCAATATATCTTCTAGAGTTTGAATTGTTCTCTCAGACTAACCATCTGTTTGAGGATGATAAGAAGTGCTGGAACTCAACTCTGTATCCAGAGTATGCTGAAGACTTCGCCAGAACATCGAGGTAAATATCGGATCCCGATCAGATATAATAGAAAGTGGTACTCCATGCAATCTTACCACTTCCTTTACATATATCCTGGAAAGCTGATCCAGAGAGAAATCCTCTCTAATAGCAATGAAGTGTGCAGACATTGTAAGACAATCAACTATGACCCAAATAGAATTATTGCCTTTGGATGTTTTAGGAAGTCCTGTGAAAAAGTCCATAGTGATGTTTTTCCATTTCCATTTGGGTATGGGTAATGGTTGTGACATCCCCTTAGACTTTTGTCTATCAGCTTTAACATGCTGACAAACCAAGCATCGAGAGAAATATTCAACAACATCTCTTTTCATGCCATCCCACCAGAAGTACTCTTTCAGGTCCCTATACATCTTCATGCTTCCAGGATGAATAGAGAATGAAGAACTATGAGCCTCATCCAGCAGCTCCTTCTTTAATTCAGGGATGGGAGGAACACAAACCCGATTCCTGAACTTTATTATCCAATCACAATCAAGGTTGAATTCAGGAATATTTCTCACCTTCTTTTGTAACTCTACATCTTCTTTCTGTGCCTCTTTAATCTTCACATGTATAGATTGTTGAACATTCATTTGAGAAAGATACAATTTTCCCCCTTCCATTACAATTCCAAGATCCATCCTGTGTAAATCCATAAATATTGGATCTTTTGTGATCCTCATCTTGGATAAACTGGCATGGTCTTGTCGACTTAATGCATCTTCCACCTTGTTTGCATTCCCAGGGTGGTAATGAATTGAGTAGTCGTAATCCTTAATCAGCTCTAAGCATCTTCTTTGGCACATATTCAGCTCCTTTTGTGTGAAAATATACTTTAAACTTTTATGATCAGTATAAATGTCACACCTTTCTCCATAAAGATAATGCCTCCAAATCTATAATGAAAAGATTATCGCAGCTAACTCCAAATCCTGTGTTGGGTAATTTTGCTCATTGACTTTCAACTGTCATGAGGCATAAGCTATCAATATATCATTTTCCATAAGAACACTGTAACAGCCCGAGATTTTATGAAAAATATTCTTTTTAATTTTATTAATGCCTTGTGTTGTACGCTACACCAAAAGGAGCTTTCACAACACACATCCTTGACTTGCCTTGCTCGCAATCTTGACCTTCCTCGATAGCGTGTGTAGTACACAATACCAGGTTTCACTGAACAACGATATGATATTAAAATATTATTATAATTAGCCGTTATGAATATTAATAACCATGTTTTAAAATTTTAGAAATTTTAGCTCTCAAAATGGACTTCATTTTTGGATTCGTAGTACCGAATTTAGCCTAAGGTGAAATTTTGGTACTTTTCGGATAACTTTCATATTCTGATGAATAGTGAAAATTACTAAATTTTAATTAAAAAAAACTTTTTTAATCGAAATAATTAATAGTGATATATTATTAATTTGAGGGGTTTTAAAGTATATTTATAATATATTTTTACAATTCAATACAATGTTGGTCATTGGATGTAATTTCACATTTACACCAGACATAAACAAGTGTTAATCTTTTGATAGTTATTATCTCTTAAAAACAGGCTATTTGTTGTGACAGCAAAAATTAATTATAAAATTAATTAATGCAACTTATATGTTGGGAATTTTCTAAAATAGAAATCATTTTTTAATTTGGAATATCAATTATAGCTTAAGGTGAAATTTTGGCATTTTTCTGAAAAACATCAATTTTTGATGAATAGTGAAACTACTATGTGGAAGTTAAAAAAATTATTTTTTTCATAAATCTTAATTTTACCGCTTCTGTGAATGGAATTTTAAAAATCCGAGAGACACGGTTGATGTCAGTAAGTAAAATGTCGTTCAATGAGATGAAAATATTTTTTGGTGAATAGTAACTTTTTACTTTTTTTACCAAGGTTAAAAGTAAATAGGGTAATTAAGGGTAAAAATGATATTAATATTACCCTAACACATGTTCTAATCCTATTGGACAAGTGTATCTCGACCAAAAACAACCTTAAGTGTAAAATATTATCATTTAGGCCCACTTGGATTAGATTAGGACATTTATTATTAATTTATTTAAAGAAGGGTTAAAATAGTTAAAATCAAAGTTTAATAAGTAAATCATTTTTAATATGGGGATATACATAATATAAATTCGACTATAAATATTCATTAGAAAGATAAAAATATTTCCTACATAATGGTATTTTCTTTGTAATTTTTAGACTTTAAATAATTCAATTTATTTATGACACAATGATGATTCAGTAATTACCATAATAGTGAAAAATTAGAATAATTGATATTATAAATGCCTAAATAAGTATAATTTGAGACTTTTTATGAATTCCACTAACTTTAATGGTTAATATGACATGTTAGTATTTATTTAATTAACTTTTTTCTAACTTATCATTCTGTTATGATTTTCACAAAAATCAATTACTAAATAGTGTCAAAATTGACATAAAATAGTTTTTAAAACAAATATTATATTATTAATTGTTATTTAATTCTTAAAAATCTAAGGATCGGCCAAATTACTTAGATAAGGATAGATATATTAATAATAAATAACTTGGGGTTCGTTTGGCTTCATATAGTGAGTTTATTAACCATATAGTGTAAGAAAACAAAAAGACACGGTAAAAGTTAAATTATTTAACTTAGAGTTAAATCTAATTGATAAGGATAAAATAATAACCTACACTTGTCTAAATCATATTGTATGAGAGTATTTAGACCCATACCCACTTTATCTTCCAAATAAGACCATTTGGAACCATTATAAACCGAATTTGACCTTAATATAAAATAATAGTTTGAGATTTTCCTAAGATGCCCCTCTCCTCCCTTATAAAAGCGCACCTCCTCCCTCTCCTCCTCACACCAATTTGAGCATTCAAGCTCGGCCAAACCCTGACAAAATCTCTTCTCCACTTCTCTAGTATCATCCTAGAGGTCTTGGTATTATTCAAAGACCATCCTTAGTTCTTTAAGTGGAGGTTAAGTGAAGGCGCGTCAAAAAGAGGTAATATCCATTACTGATCTTTTTCAATTTCTTTCTTCTTCAACTTATTCTTCTTTAGTTGTTTCATGATATAGTAATAACATCAGTATTTCTTATATACATATATGTTATTATAAATATGAAACAACTCTAATTAACCTTCTATCCATCCTATGGAAAAAGGAAATCACCGCGCGTGCGTACGTACGGAATACCGTCTCCACGCCGTGGTGTAATCTATTTTCTTCCACCACCTTAATTGGATGGGTATAATAGTGTAATGAGTAACTATATATGATTATTATAAATTGATATTGATACTGAAATATTATACATACACTTCAACACAATTCCACGACCATGGGAACAATATCATCGCTCGTGCATACGTACGGACTCCCGTCTCCACGACGCGATGAGATTCATTCTCAATGATTAACCATTCATGGATGATTATAAAGTATATATAATAATTACTAATGAAATATATGAAAAAATAATGATACTGGATTTATGTATATTTATATGTATGTCATCTACTTAATTCCATTCAATTCAATAAGGAAACGAAAACAGCGTTCATGCGTACGTACGGACTACCGTCTCCATGAACGGTGTATTTCTTTCCATTTACTGATTTATTATATATATGTATATTCTGAATATATATATATATATATATATATATATAAATCATGTTTTATATTCTGTAATTAATTAATCATGATCTAAGTAATCATATGAATAATTACAAGTCAAAACACGGACGACAAATGACACAATTTTACCCAAAACGCTATTTAACATGAATTTACAAAAGAACGGGTAATATAAAGTCATAAGTGGAACATATATGATATAATAACAATGAATATGATTCTGTAATAAGTCAATAACATGATTTAAATCATTATACTGGAGGTTCGGAAACGTACAAAGCAAGTCGGACCTAAGGTAAGGGAAAATATCACAATCTCAATTTTATCCGAGATTGTTTATACTTTGGTATTTACTGGGGTGTATTTTATCATCCACATACATGTTCCCTAAATATGTAATATTATTTCCATCCACCTAAAATTGTTTAAAACCTATTTTACCCTTTGGTTAGTTTTTAGTAAAAGATATTAAAGGAATCTTTTGTAGTTTTTCGAACGAGGTACTTTTTGAATTTTCTGACAAAAGTACGAGAAGAATGTTTTTTTAACTTAAACGGAAAGAATGGATTTTTAAAACATTATTTACAAGAATCTTCCTTTATAAGTTTTCAAGTTTATTTTTAATCAACTTATTTTAGTTTATAATTGTATGACATGTTAAGAAAAGAAAAGTGTTTTTGAAGTAGAAAGGATATTTTCCTCAAGAATGGAGTTCAAATGTTTTATCAAAATTATTTTCCATCTAAGATAATATAGGGTTATGTTTTTATCCCTATTAATACATTGATTTGATTATGTTTTTAGGGAATTATTTTTATGAAGTCATTTACCTTATATGATTTGTTTTATGATGTCATGATGTTTCATGAATCCCATTTTTGTTACATGTGTTATGCGATGATGTATGATTTATGATTATGTGGCACACATAATAAAGGATTCATTATAAGATGGGTGGGACCTATATCTCCCTCCAATGCATTGGGTAAAGATTTTATATCTCATGAGATAGACATGGCTGGAACGGTAGGTTATACCGGTTCAGTGAAACAAGACTGAAACGAGGGTGACTCGGTTCAGAAAGGGACTTTGTCCACTAAGATAGTCTTGGCAATGAGTCTTGACTAACAAGAAATGATTCTATATGATTATGTGTGTATGCCACAAAGTTTCATGTTTTAAGTTATGATTATTGGGATTTCATTTCACTACTATGATTTATCTCATGTTATGAAATTATGCTCTCTTTTGCAGGTTAAGATTTCCAAAAGTTATGTTCTTATGAATATGATGTGATTGATATTTCATTTTTTTACCCTTACTGAGCATTTGAGCTCACCCTTTTATGTTTTTTTCCCCAGGATATAAAGAAAATTTTGAGGTAAAAAAAGGAATATCTTTATGGTAGATATTGAAGATCTTTCACCACGATTATAAGATTACGTTTCAAGTTTCCAAAGACACTTAACTATTACGATCCTTGTGTGTGTATTTTTTGTTATGTACTAAGTATTCCGCAAAAGTAATGTAATGTCAATGTACGTTAAGAATCATGTCTCTACAAACACACCCCAGCCCCTTAAAACCTTTCTCCACTACAAGGCAGTGTGAGAACAGGTGCACTGGATAACCTTCTTTTCAACTCCTTGAAATTCTCTTCACATTCCTCCGTCTAAAAATACATAACTCCTTTCCTAGTCAACTTGGTGAGTGGATTAGATAATCATGAAAAATCATTCACAAAACGTCGATAATATCCATCCAAACCAAGAAAACATTGGATCTCAGTTACTATTTTTGGTATCGACCATCTTTCTATAACCCTTGTTTTTGCTGAATCCACAGATATTCCCTCTTTTGAGATTATGTGACCCAAAAATGAAACTTTTTGAAGCCAAAATTCACACTTGGTAAATTTGGCATAAAGCTTCTCCTTTCTCAGGGTCTTCAATATAATTCTCAAGTGATCTTCATGTTCTCCCTTACTCTTTGAATACACCAGAATATCGTATATAAAGACTACCACAAACTGATCAAGATAGTCTCTAAAGACTCTATTCATCAAATCCATGAAGATAGCAGGGGAATTAGTAAGACCAAATGGCATCACTATAAATTCATAGTGTCCATACCATGTACGGAAAGCCATCTTTGGTATATCCTCCCTTTTGACCCTTAATTGATGATACCCAGAACGAAGATCAATCTTGGAAAAGTATTGAGCTCCGCGTATTTGTTCAAATAATTCATCAATGCACGGGAGAGAATATTTGTTCTTGATAGTGATCTTGTTATGTTCTCGATAATCAATGCAGAGTCACATTGATCCATCTTTATTATTAACAAATGGAACAGGTGCTCCCCAAGGTGACACACTAGGGTGTATGAATCCCTTATCAAGATTCTCTTGGAGTTGCTTCTTCAATTCCTGCAACTCAATTGGGGCCATTCTATACGGTGTATTTAAAATAGGCAAAGCACCCTGTACGAGTTCTATTGAAAACTCAACTTCACGATTTGGTGGAAGAACTGGAAATTCCTCTGGAAATACATCATCAACCTCTCGTACAACGGGCATATTCTTAATTGTGAGTTTTTCTCCAACCATTTGTGATAAATAACCTTCATTTTTTGGAATCAAGACCCATAAGATGGATGAATTTTCAACTGGACGGTTATGTTCATCCTTACATCGATAGAAGATCATAGATTGATCTGGAATATGAAATGTGACTTCCCTTCTTTGGCAATTGATATGAGATCCATATAAAGAAAGCCAATACATTCCAAGAATCACATCAAATTCCACTATAGGAAGGATCACAAGATTTTCAGGAAGCACTTTCCCACAAACTTCAATCGGGGAAGAATTATAAACTTTTGATGCGTCTATTGTGCCATTAGGTGTTGTCACAGCTAACCCAACATCTAATTGTTGAGGTAATACAGTGATACCCTTAGAAAAATCTTCAGAAATAAATGAGTGGGTGGATCCATAATCAAATAAAACATTTGCTACTTTAGAGTGGATTGTGAGTGTACCTTTCACCACATCGTTATCGTACTCCTCATCGTTGATAGAAATTGCATGTTACATTCCTTTGTCTTTAGCATTAAGATTTTGTTGATGTCGATCATCATCAAAAACCCTTGGATTAGGGAATTTATTGGCATAATTCCCCATCTCCTTGTACTTGAAACATTGAAATGTAGTAGGTTCATTCTGTGTGTCCCTTCCTTTCTTTTCATCATTATAAATCTTCTTCCCATCATTGTAGCATTCAAATTCCCGATGACCTTCCTTTCTACATTTGAAACATTTACTTGTCACTTTAAGACAAATACCTCCATGTTTCTTTCCACACTTTGAGCATAAGGGAAAGCTCATCTTCTTTTCAGTGTGCTCTTTAGATTTTCCTTTAAATTCCATTTTCCTCTTCTTATCAAACCCATATGACTGATGGGTTACTCCAATCTCCATATCAACTTTGATAGAACATAGAATGATTTCCTCGTAGCTATTGATGTCCCTTATGTCTAAGGCCCTTAGAAGACTTGGTTTTAAGCCACTAAAGAATCGATCGATCTTACTCTCAGGTTGGATAGTAATACCAGAAGTGTACCTTGCAAGTCTTGTAAAATTTGTTTCATAGGTACCAACAGATTCATCATCCTTTTTCTTTAGTTCAAGAAACTCCTTCTCCATCTTTGTTCGGAGAATAAGAGAGAAGTACTTCTTGAAAAATAAGTTCTTAAACTTGTCCCATTCCATGGAGTCAATTTCAACCCTTTTCCTCATATTATTAATAATATTCCACCATTGATCAGCATCTCCATCCAAAAAATACACTTCTAGGATGACTTTATCATGTTTAGAACATTGAAGAACTGAAAATATCTTTTCAGTAGTACTAATCCATTTTTCATCAACTAATGGATCATTAGACCCGCAGAATGAAGGCGGACACTGCCTTATGAAGGATTCAATAGAATGTTGCTCCTTCCATTGCTCGTATGGAAGTCCTGCATGATTCATAGCTTGAGAAAGTTGTGTGATCATGGCTACAATATTTTTCATTCCACCTCCCATAACGTTTGGTTGCTCAGGGGACAATCATTGCATTTCCCGTCACATTCCGCATTAAAACGGTTCCTTCGGGTTCCATCCATTGACTAAAACCAAGAAGAATAGTGTGAGCAACACTAATTATAATAGGAAAACCACATAATCAAGAATAAAATTTCACACTTAAGGTCTTATCCTAGGTTATTCATATCCATTTATAAAATACTAAGATTGTGGTCTATGTTTAGACTTATCCTTAGGGTTCTTACTAAGGATTTCACATCCTACTTTCCAAAGGTTGACTATACCTTTCCTTTGATACCAACTATAACGACCCATACTTTACATACATTGTTATTACTTCAAAATTGAAGCACACTTATTACAACATATAACAAAACTAGGAAAGGACTGTATAGGTATAGTGTCTGTAGAAAATGGGAAACATAAATAACTGGTTCATAAAGAATCTACACTGTCTCCCATTTATTTCATCATATATATAGTCCCTTTAGGCATATCATACTTAATAACCTTCTTCATGACCTGGGGAAAGAAAAAATTCAAAAGGGTGAGCTCAAATGCTCAGTAAGGGTAAAAAAAGAAATATCAATCACATCAAAATAAAAACATAACATTTTGGAAATCTTACCCTGCAAAAGAGATCAAAATTTCATAACATGGGATAATTCATGGTAGTGAAATGTAATCCCAATAATCATAACATAAAACAAGAAAATTTGTGGCATGCACACATAATCATAGGAAATCATTTCTTATTAGTCAAGACTCATGTCCAAAACTATCATAGTGGACAAAGTCCATTTCTGAACTAAGTTCACTCCTCATTTCAGTCCTGTTTCACTAAACTGGTTGAACCTACCATTCCAGCCATGTATATCTCATGAGACATAAAATATTTACCCAATGCATTGGAGGGAGATATAGGTCCCACCCATCTCATAATGATACCATTCTTATATGTGCCACAAAATCATAAACCATACATCACAGCATAACCCATGCCATAAAAATGGGAATCATAAACATCATGACGTCATAAAACAATTCATATTAGATAAAGGAATTCATAAAAATATTTCCATCACAACATAATCATATAAATGTAATAATAGGGTTAAAAACAGAACCCTTTATTATCTTAGATGGAAAATAATTTTGATAAAACACTTGAACTCCATTCTTGAGGAAAATATCCTTTCTACTTCAAAAACATTTTTCCTTTATTAACAAGTCATACAATTTTAAACTAAAATAAGTTGATTAAATATAAACATGAAAACTTGTAAAGGATGCTTCTAGGAAATAATGTTTTAAAAATCCATTCATGCTATATAAGTTAAAAAAACATTCTTCTTGTACTTTTGTCGAAAAAGCCAAAAAGTACCTCGTACGAAAAATGACAAAAGATTCCTGTCATATCTGTTACTAAAAACTCACCAAAGGGTAAAATTGGATTTAAAAAAATTGTAGGTGTATGGAAATAATATTACATATTGAGGAAACATGGATGTGGATGATAAAATACACCCCAGTAAATTTCAAAGTATAAACAATCTCGAATAAAAATGAGATTGTGATACTTCCCTTACCATATGTCCAATTTGCTTCATAAGTGTCCGAACCTCCTGTATAATGATTTAAATAATGTTATTGACTTATTCCATAATCATACTTATTTTTATGATATCATATATGGTCCTATTCTTAGCTTCTTATTAGTAATATTTCATTACTACTTGTTATTCGGGTGTTTATTATTTTTTGTTCTTATGTGTGTTTTGTCGAATAAGTTCTTATTTTTTTTAGGTTATAGATACCTCATTTCCAGAATTGTATTAGTGTAATATATATCATATTAATTCATTAAATTCATTTATATAATCATTATTCAATGAAGATCATGTAGAATGAGTTGCATCACATTGTGGAGACGATATTCCATTCGTACGCACGAGCGATGATATCGTTCCCATGATTGTGGAATTGTATTGGAGTGTATATATACTAATTCAGAATCAATATCAATTTACAATAATCATATATAGACATTATTTACACCATTATACCCATCCAAGTAAGGTGGTGGTGGAAAATAGATTACACCATGGCGTGGAGACGATATTCCATACGTACGCACGCGCGGTGATTTTGTTTTCCGTAGGATGGATAGATGGTGAAAAAGGGTTTTTTCATACTTATAATAACATATAAGTATATGAGTGTTACTTATGTTATTAATTCATAATGAAACTACTAAATATTAAGAAGTGGAAGAAGAAATAAAGATGAAAGAACCGGTAAGAGACATTACCTCTTCTTTGAAGCGCTTCTTTGAGACCGCCTTTGAAGAAAACTAAAATTTGTCTTTGAGGAAGACCAGGACCTCTAGGATGTATCTAGGGAAGTGGAGAGAAGAAATTTTCAGGGGTTGGCCGAGCATGAAGGCTCAATGTAGTGTGAGGAAGAGAGGGAGGAGGTTCCCTTTTTAAGGGAGGAGAGGGGCACCTTTGGAAGAACTAAAAATATTATTTTATTATAAAGCCAAATTCGGTTTTAAATAGCTCAAAATTTATTTATTTCGAATCTAAGGTGGGGATTGGTCGAAATCATTTCATCCAATAAAATTTAGACAAGATTAGGTTCCTATTTTAACCTTATCATTTATATTTAACTTTAAGTTAGATAATTTTACTTTTACCGTGTCTTCTTGTTTTCTTACACTATAAGGTTAATAAACATTCTATATCAAGCCAAATGAACCACAACTTGTTTATTATTAATATATATAACATTATCTAATTCATTTGGCCGAACCTTAGATTTTTAGGAATAAAATAACAATTAATAATATAATATTTGTTTTAAAAAGTATTTTATGTCAATCTTGACACTATTTAGTAATTGAATTTTGGGAAAATCATAACAGAATGATTAGTTCTACCAAAGTTAATTAAAACAATACTAACATGTCATATTAACCTATAAAATTAGTTTAATTCATAAAAAGCCTCAAATTACATTTATTTGGGTATTTATAACATCAATTATGTCAATATTTCATTAATAAGATAATTACTGCATCATCGTTGTGTCATAAATAAATTAAATTATTTAATGCCTAAAAATTACAAATATAATACCATTATAAATAAAAAAAATTAGAATTATAATGAATACTTATAGTTGAACTTATATTATGTATAACCCCATATTAAAAATGATTTACTTATTAAACATTGATTTTATCTATTTTAACCCTTCTTTAAATAAATTAATAATAAATGTCTTAATCTAATCCAAGTGGGCCTAAATGGTCATATTTTATTCCTAAAGTTTTTTTTGGTCGAATTAAACTTATCCAATAGAATTAGGACTTGTGTTTGGGTAATAATAATAACACTTTTACCCTTAATTACCATATTTACTTTTAACCGTGGTAAAAAAAGTAAGAAGTTACTATTCACCAGAAAAATATTTTCATCTCATTGAACCAAATTTTAGTCCTTGATATTAACCGTGTCTCTAGGATTTTCGAAATTCCACTCACAGAAGCGGAAAAATTATGTTTTATGAAAAATTCAGTTTTTTTAACTACCACTTATTGGTTTCACTATTCATCAAAAATTGAATGTTTGCAGATAAATACCAAAATTTCACCCTAGGCTAATTTCGATATTACAAAAACAAAAATGAAGTCTATTTTGAGAAATAAAATTTATAAAATTTCAAAAAATGGTTATTACTATTCATAACGGCTAGTTTTAATAATATTTTAATAGCATATCATTATTTAATGAAACTCGGTACTGCGTACGACACAAGCTATCGAGGAAGGCCGCGGTTGCGTGTAAAGCAAGACGAGCTAGTTTTGTGTGTAGTGAATGATTCCTTTGATAAAAACAAAATATTTCTCATAAAATTCTCGGGCGTTACATTCAAACATTTATCAAACTTTAGGGAGGCCATTATTATCCCTCGTTGGGTTAACTGAACTGATCATTTTCTCTTTTCAATTACATTATTATGATCATACTTTTCTATATTCCATACAACTACGAAATTCCTCTAAGACACTCAATTCGGTGCTTATTCACACATTCTGGACATGTAGTAAAATAAATATTTTTTACTCTCTAGTATCAATTAAACAAATACTATGTTAAATATTTCCTTCTCATCATTGGTGAATTTGATAGTCTATTATTGTACGCATTAGTTATCATGTTACGCAAAAATTGTTTAGGAATGGTCACAAAATAATTCACTCTAGGGATCAAATCGATTGACTACTCATCATACAAATATTTTTCACTTTCAATGTTGTCCTAGTTCTTCCATGTTCCCACAATTCTATAAAGTCAAAAAGAATAGTGTAAGATACAATTATTTAATAATAAAACCATATAATCATTATAATTCATTTATATGATGTCTAAATTATGAGATCTTTAAAAATCAATAACACCATAGGATTATCGTACACAATTAATTTTCATATTCTTTTGAAACCCATAATGATTTTTCATAAAGAGTTTGTGAATTTCCAAATAATATCCATTAGGGGTGTCAAGGAATGTGTGCAACGAGGCCCTTTTTCATGCAGTAGTTCCTAATCAGGTCCAATGAAATTTATTTTTTAGGGGTCATTGCCCCCATGTAAATCAGTGATATAGACACATCAACATACAGTATCTAGATGAGAGTGAATTTCATGGAAACCTATTGTTAAATACTTTACCAATATTCCTAGATATTTTCCTAAAATCTGACCCATCTCTACACTTATCCTTAATGATATCTTTATACATATCCTTATAAATATCATTAGGTATCTCACTGAAGTGTTTTCATCCTATTATCTGATGGTTCGGTAATATTTACATTGATACCAACAATAAAGACCTATTCTAAACCCAAATGGATATTACATTAATTTACAATAATATTAAACACATTAAAAAGGTACATTCATGTGGTCCATAATAGTTTAGTGTCTTTGGAAACCTATAACATAATCTCTTATCATGGTGAAATATCATCAATATTCACCACAAAGATCATATAATTTATTTATACTACTTAAAACCTATCTAAAAATCCTAATGAAAGGAAACATAAAAAATTGATTTCTTAGATTCTTAATACGGATACATAATACATATTAATATCCATAACATAATAATCATGGTATGAGGACATCAACATAAAATTGGAAAATCATATCCATAATATTATAGATCATAAATACAAATCCATAAATAAATATTCATAGTTCAATAGACAGGATTCATTATGGAATCAATAAAATAATAACATATGAATAATACGTGGAATTTTCGTTGACACATAAACTAATAAAATCATTCCCTAAAATTCGTGGATCATTTCCAAATAATATGAGTGCACTTAATCTAGGATACAACTATAGGGTGGGATACAACTACATCCCTAGTCACATCCCTTTCCTTATAGTGGATTATGTATTCTCCCTAAACTATATTAGTATCCATGGCTCACTCCAAATACAATCATAGTATTCATGTTACACTCCAAAGACCATCATATAAGTCATGGTCCAATCCCATGACTATCTTAGCTGACAAAACCCCTTACAGAACTTGTTTCACTCCCCATTTCATCCATGTCAATCTAATGAGATATAAATTACTACACCTTGAATTAGAGGGAGATATTGTTATCACCCTTCAAAAAATTAAATCATAAATAAATGTTTTATAATATAATAAAACATTCATCATATCATGACCCATAAAAAATATTGGTCTCATAGAAATAATAAGATAACCCATGAAATGAAATGGGTATCAAAAAGATGTCATCATTAACATATGAAAAATTATAGGATTGATAATCCAATTTTAACTCATGAAATTAAGTGGGATTCATAATCATTTTATCATGAAATAAACTATTTAATATAAAATTATATTGTAAATAACTTTTATTATTAATCATAACCCACTAAAATAACGAATTTGAATAGTGTCCATGAATGAAATCTATAGTAAATCATAATCTATATGAACGGGTATCATCATAGATGGTGATTGATTTTGAAATATCACATCGATAATTTCTTAAGGGAAATGAAATTTCATTGGAAATCAATTTTAATAATATAAAACACTTTAAAAGTCATGTACATTGAATACCAGAATGAAAAATTATGAACAAAGCTATGAAAATATTTTAAATAAATCCTTTATTGAAATATCATTTTCTAATTGGAAATAATTTTTAGAACATATAACATTTTAAAAATAATTACATGAAAATTTACTTAAAATCATTTAAAATAATCATTGAAATCATTGAAATAAATTTCATTGAATTTAACAGTGCAAAAAATATTGAGGAAAGATTGAATTTCTTTTAAAAAGAATTAAAAAAAATCAAAACATTTTTAATTTGATTATATAATTGAAAATAATTAAAATAACATTTTAAATTCATCTAAAATAAATTTTAAAAATAAAAATTTTTAAAAACCATTTTAGAAAACATGTTTTTTTAATGAAAAATGAATTTTTATTCTAATGGGAAATGAGGTCATATTTTAACGAAGTCATCAATTATGATAGTACCATATATTATAACAAAATAGTAACAAGAAATATTACTATTACAATATAATGGTTGATTGTTTTTCAAAAAAACGTTATACAATAACAAAAAAGAAAACCAATTTCTGTAAAAAAAAATTGGAATCACTGATCCTCTAATGACCAGAGTGTCAGAAGATAAATTAGAAACTATCCAATGTTAATAGTGTGTGTTTTAATTATCATCATGTATACATGTATAAAACAAGTGATAAAAAAGGTATGTAAAAACAAATTTAAATCATAATATTCAATTTGGTTAAATGAATTTCAATTTCATATACTGTTAATTACGAATTATAAACAATATAAAATGAATTCACTCTTTTAACAATATGAGTAATGGTAGTTAGAAACCAAGACTCAAAGTATCTATACTTCCATATTTATTGTAAATTCTATATTTCCAAGCAAGAAAATACAACAATATTATGATTGGTGTTATCTTAGCAACCCAATCCATAAAACTCCCTGATACGACCATCGATTTTTTATATTCTTACCCAAGAAAAACATCGATATGGCGGGTCATTTTAACCATATTTCTATCCCTAAAACCCTTATATAAATATAAATATTGGATGTATAATAGAAAATAAATTTATCTAAAGGGGAAAAATATGAAAAAAATTCTTTACAAGTGTAACTCTCTATTGTATTATACTAATTATGATCGATTAGTTCTAAATTATAAATTATTAGAAGACTTAAGATGTGAAAACTATGAGATCAAATGTATTAAAAAGAAAAAATATTTATAACAGATGGTCCAACAATCATATTTTTATATTTGATGCACCAACGTTGGACAACTTTTACCTGAATTCCTAGTTAAAACTGAAATTCTCAAACCAGTATTTTAGCACCATGAAAATTATGTAATGATTTATTTAAAATATGCACAATGTTTATGTATCATAATTTTAAACATTAGATAGTCTGACTGACTTATTTATTTCTTCCAATAGGATGAATCTTATAGGTATATATCAATTGTGTTGGTACCAATATCATTCTGATGTTGATGACTTTTATAGTATGATAGACTTGACAAAAGTCAATCAATTAGTTAGAATAATGTTCATTCTGATGAATCAAACATGTTCTAATTTTGATATATATTTTTTATAATGGTAATAATATATTCATAGTACATTAGAAATATTTAAATTTATGGTACATGTTAATTTTTTCTACAAAAACATAAAAGACACTCTTTTGAAATTTGTAAGATAGTAAGAATAATATTAAGAAGGTATTTTTGAAATTAAAAAATAATTGCATGGAAAATAATTATGTAATGATTCTGACTCAAAAATATCCTATTTTTTAGAAATAATACATATAAAATTTAAGTGAAAAAACATGAAATAAATAAAACCATTTTACATATCAATAATCTTAAGGATATTCTTCATGACTCGCCATGAGTTTGGAACTCGTTCATAATGTGATTAAGAGTGTTCATACCTCTCCCCTAATGATAGTTAATACCAATTTACAGAATTATTAAAAAATCTTAATACTTACCCCAAAACATTATGCTTCCATAAATCCCCCGTTAATAATTTCTTCTACTCATAAAGAATTACCCCCCATTATATATCTATCAAATCTTCTCCCACTGTGTGTGTTTTTAAATAGAATAAAATAATGACTCTTGATTAAAAAATTGTTTAGAAAAATAACATAAGAAAAAATAATTTGTGAACTATCTAATCATCTACAAAATAGAATAAATAAGATACTCAAAAATTAATAGACGACATTAAATCATCATTTATTGGGTGAAAACTAATTCAATTTTTACAACCATTGAATTTTTTTTAAAAATATATCCTGATTTTAAACTAAAAATGGTTTTAATTAATTATTTATTGTTTTCTTCATAGAAGACATTATCTTATTGAACACGTATCTATTTTTCACAAGATTTACAATTCATTCTTCTATCACTTACATATTCTTTACTTGAGACATTATCCTATTAACTTATTTATAAAATTATTCATTCTCATTCATGATAATGATCAATTAATTTTTACATGATCCCACCCTACTATTTTACAACTCTAAATCATTAACCATTTGTTTCAATACATTCATCTCTTCAATATTATCATCAATAGAATCTACAAATCATTTCATTAACATCTCTAAATTTTAAACATCAAAATAAAACATTTGTATAGTTAATTAATTTTCTAACATAATTTTCTAAAATGTAATAAACATTTTTCATGTTCCCTGATATCACAATCCACTTGATTTGACCACTTTACCATCTGATTTTATGATATTTTTTCAGTATGAAACTTTTCATTAAATATTTTCCACACTAATGCACTATGAAAAACTAATTCTGTTAAAACATTTAGAGACTCATATTTTTGATTCATTGAACTATTAATGATGTTTCATACTTAATAAAGATTAGTAAAATATGGAATGGCGTTTTTAAACTATATAAAATACTATAAAATGAAATAAAATATTTTTTTTGATATTGTTTCCTTTGAGTCTGAGGATTTTGATGAAAGGTTGGGATGTTTGAATCATGAGAATTCCACATCTAGATTTTCCATATCATTATCTATCCCATAATTATAAAAAATATTATCATCTAAAAATTATACAATATCCAAACTCTAATTGGACTAGTATATTTCATAATCATTTTTATGAGAATGTTGGTCTTTCGCTATTACATCCGATGAGGAGAAAATTTATTCCTTCTGTAATGATGAATTTTACTTCTTTGATGATATCTTCTTAACATGGGACCCTTCTATATCATCATAATAATCTACATGGGAAGGAAATAAGGACGATGATGACTCTGATGTTATTATTATTTTTGATCCACCATCAATCAATGTTTTTTTATCATCATCATCATCATCAAAACATTAATCATTACATTAATCATCCCCATATTCTACCTCATCATTCTCTAGTACCTCCTCTACTTCTTCCTCAATTTATTATTATACATATTCTTTTTCTAAAACATCCAAAAGATCTTTTTCTAATTTTCATGTGCTTCGACGAACTATTTTTACAACTATTTATTATGGAAATCCTTTTTCTGTGACTGACGATGTTAATTCATCAACTATTTCTATTATCCCATTAACTATAGTTGAAGGAACAACTAATTTTGCAACAAATGCTTCATAGAAAGTCATAATTTATGAATGAACTTATTTATATGAGAAAATAACAAATATTGGATTTTTGGACCATCTTAATGACAATGATGTTAGAAAACATATGATTTCTAAAATAATTGGGCATATGGCTTTCAGATTTTATAAGAGTCGGAAATGAAATCTATATAAACTGATGTTGGATAAGAGGTGTACCACTATTATATAAGCTTGGGAAAACATAGACTCATATTAAAAAACACCTTCAATAGTTCAAACAAATTCATTTCTACAAAAATGATCATGTTTTTATCGATGAAATTTTAAATATTACTATTTTCACTCTAAATGTTTTAATAAAATTATTCATCTAAATTTATAAAAGATTAATTTGTAAAATATTATTTTTGAAAACAAATGAACTATAATGAAAAAAAATATGTGATAAAAAATTATTAAACATGGTAAATTATAAGTCCATATATTGAAATATGAATACCTTTTAGTTTAAAAAGATTCATTAATATGAAAAACTAATTTTTATGGGATTTAATAGTAGAAATAGATTATGATAGTTTTATAAATAAAATTTGATTATGATAGTTTTATAAATAAAAAATATTTCTTTTTTTTAAAAAATGTGGATGTGTTTGTAAATTATTTCTAGTATCGAAGCATTTAACTCGGAAATAAAATTTATAACAAAAGATTTTACCTAGAAATTTTATTTAAAAAATTCTATTTTGAAAAGTCATTATTATAATAAACTTTTTGGAAAATATAAAATATTTACAAAAAATTATAAATAATCAAACATTTGTACTCCCACTTCGAAAAGGAGAATATTAACGTAAGGGGATTGGTAAACAGAAGGTATATATGAATAATCACTTAACATTGATCATTCCCAGATTCTATTTAATGTATTCATAAATATCACAAATAAGGTGTTTAGTCCAAATATTATCACATTTATCTAAGGTTTTAATGAATTGTTTAATAATATTTCATTTAATTATGTGATCCTCAAGAAAATGGGGTATTATATCTATGTGCTTATCATATGAGTGTTGTGACGTTTTTCTACATATTGCAAAGAAGCATTTGTTGACACAACATAACTGAGTATTTGAAAAACTCATGCAATTGTAACATAACGTTTGTGAAATGCACTACACTTGACCACAACAACTTCTAGCTACTACATAATCAGCTTCATCAGGGGAAAGTTTTATTGAGTAATGTTTCTTACATGACCATGAAAATATATAGGGATATAAGAAATGATATGTTCTATATATAATTTTCATATCCATTCTATATCTATCAAAATTAATATCTCAAAAAATGTTTAAGCTCAAAACTATTTCTAGAAGAATAGAGTGTTCCAAATTTCATTGTTCCCTTATGATATCAAATTAAATGTTTTACCAATTTAATTAAGGCTAATTTTAAATTTTCCTAATATCTATCTCATTATCATACTCATAAGATAAAATCTATGTGACTTGTAGTTATATAAAGTTATATTCTAATCATACGTCTAATTTATTTCTGGTCAACTAGTTTCCCAGATTCATCATGATATAATTTATTAGAGGCACCGATGGGATAAATAATAATTTCATTTTTGTCATATCAAAATTTCATAAAAAAAATTTTATATAAATATGTTGATATATATAATTTCGTAATGTTGTTTTTTGTATTTTCCAACCAATCAAATATGTTAACTCACCCATCATTCTACTTTAAAACTCATATTTCATGATATCTTCAATGGAATTTTTTAATGATTTTTGAGTTGAATAAAATTATTATCATTAATAAGAATTTGAAAAATAAAATTTTTTCATTTAAATCTTCCATAAAAACGGTTTTATCAATAACACCCTTAACAAAAAAAATTATAACAAAAATCTATTTAACCAATCGTAGCATGCTCGAAGGGCATGTATATTTCAATAATGTTACTTGGAATGTTTTAGAACATGTTTGGGGTGTTTCTTATTTTAAAAACCACGTTTCTTATATGTAAAAATCCTCATGAACATATCCATTAAGGAAATCACACATCCCATCCTTTTTCAATTGAATGAAATTAATTAATATTGCAAAGGATAAAAGTTTTTTTAATAGCTTCATGTCTTTCCCCTAGAGAAAATGTTTCACAAATGTTTATTCCTTATTATTTGTTCTAATCCTTATAAATATTTACCTATATATTAGTAACATTTTTTCCATTTTCATCACATTTATTCAAAAAATCCATTTTAATCCAATTATAGAATTCTCTTTAATTCATTCAACTACAATCCATAAATTTTTCCTTTTTAATTCGTTGATTTCATCATGAATTAATTTATACAGTACTCATCTCTTAAAGTATCATCATTATTCTTAATTTAAATTGGAGATAAAAAAGATAGATGTTCATTTTTATTTCTAAACCAAGAAATAGACCTAATTTGTTGATCTAGATCACTATTTATATTCTCAAACATTTAATTATTAATAAACCACTATTTTTTTTTGAAAAGATCATTATTCAATAATAGTTTGAAAATATTCTAGATTATATACATCATAAAAATATTCTTTAGTTACTTCCTTATGATTAGAATTTTATACTATAGGTTGAAAAATATTTTATTAAATAAAATCTAATGATGTAGGTTGAGTTTTTTTTTAAACAAAATGATCAGATTCATTGGCATTTACTTCAACATTTTTTTTAAATTGTACATGAATTTTCTAAAAAACTATAAAATCATTTCTAGAAGTGGAATAAGCTAAGAATATTAATTCATTAGATTTAGGTGAAAACATATGTAATATATCCTTGGTATTAATGGTGAATAATTTTCATCTAATTTTTTTTGTACTAATCATTTGGATTTCTTCAGGTCCTTGATTCATATGTATTTTAATAAAAAGAGAGGTATTATTAAAAATCAATTTATATTATACGAGGAATTAATAACATATTCTAAAAAGAATATTATACACTATATATTCTCTCAATGGTTTGAGAAATATTTTTACGATTTCAATTTCTTCTTTCAAATAAACCATTTTGTTGTGGAATTTTTGTTATTAAATGTTAATTTAAATTCCTATCTTATGAAAAAATGTTTCATATACTCTACCATGTTCACTATGGATTGTTATCAAATATAAGGTTTTCTCATTTTTGACTCTATCAACAAAATTATTAAAATAATTAAAGGCTTCTAATTCTCATTTATGAAAATAGTCTGATGAGTATCTCATGCTACCGAAAAAAAAGTCATATACATAATATTTTATAAAAAAACATACAGTTTTTGTACTATCAAATAATCCCATATGAAGTAACAATAAATCATTACATGTTTTTACTTAAATAATATATTTAAAATTTATGTTATGTTGAAAAACATATTCATAAGGAGAAAAATATTTGAGTTATCATTCCAAAGTGCTTATATATTCTTAAAACATCCTTTATTTGTCATCTGAGAATTTTTTTTATGTTTAAAGTGTATAAAAATTCATTTCCATTACCATGATTTATCGTACATTTTACTAATTCAATATATGTCTTGGATCCTATCATCCTCTTTTTTCGGTGTTTAATCATTCTCATGATGATGTGTATGAAGACTAAATTCATCAATGGAAATATGTATTTTAAAATTGTAAATACTAATGTTCAAAAAGTATTCTTCTTCACATAATTTCATTATTCTTATAAAAATTTCCTTTAGTCTTACAAAAAATTAATAAATTGAAAATAATAATTTTCAAACAAGTAAAATGATACTTATACCAATTATCTATCCTTGACCATTATCCCCAAATGATTCCTTACCCCCTATCACCAAGATAATTTTATTTTATAAATCATTATTTTCATTCATCTATCTTGAGTAATCACTATTAAATCACAAATTAATGTTTATTCTATATTTCTTTTCTTGAAAAGAAATATTTTCTTCAGAACCTAATCATTCATGGGTCTGATATTATATGAAAATTGTATCATAGGTGACCAAAATTTTCCAAACACAATTTTATTTAGAAAGTTTAAATTCATTATAATAATAAACATTATGAATTTAAAAATATTGAACAATATTTAAAGAATAATTTTTCATTCAATGTTTACCACTATTCCCCTTATCAAAAATTTAAGAACTTTTAGGAATATATTACTTGTTACTAAAAATAGTTTCTTTATGTGTTTAAACAATTCCATAAATATTAACATTAGTTATAGTTAACTTGTAAAAATTATCAATGTTGAATATTATGGGGGTAAAATTAGATAATAAGATTTTTAAAAATTGATATTTCATACTATAGTTTTTCAACTATGTTTTATCCTCTTTCCAAATTGTATTAGAACTCAGTTTTTCAAATTCATTTTATGTTATAATTTTCATATAAAAACATTCTCAATGACATTTTATGGATTTTTGTTTTCATTTTTTTATCACGATATTTTGAATGATCTGATATTTCATGAGCCAAAAAATTTATTCTTTTCATATCATTTTCATGATTTTATTTTTCATCATTAGGTTTTTTACAATCACTAAAATTTTCATTTTATACATGTTTTACTAATAGAGATACCTCTTCTTAATTATTTAATGTATTATCCACTTTATCTGAGGAATATTATTAATTAGAATATGTTTTATTTGAAAAAATATCATTCTAATGATAATGATAATTTCAATCTAAATTAATAATGTATTCAATATTGTGCACCTCTATAATAATATAATGATTTCACATAGGTAATTATAAAAATAAACCAATATCCCTCTATCTAAAAAATTCATTACCATAAGAACGTTATGAATTATCTATCCAACTAGAAATCTATATTTCATAAGGTTTTAGTCATTTTTTATTATTATAATTATAATACTACATTATATTTCAATATGTATTTATATCGATTATATATTCCCTTCTATAATAAAGTAAATATGATTTAATATTTTATTTCTTATTTCATTCATAACAAGCATCTTTATAATCCTTCTTTTCATTAATATCATTGTGAATCTATTATATATGTTTGATAAATAATTATTTCCAATGATTTTTTTCATCCTTATTAAATTATATTTTTATTAATTTTTAAAATCTAATACTAAAATAAAATTAGTTTTAATTGAAACTATATTTCTGTTTTTATAATTGACAAAATTATCATCCAATCGATCTTTAGTTGGAACCATATAATAGTTGGACATGCTATATAGACATTTTTTTATCAATTTTAGAATCTCTATTTAATCATCCTTCATATTTTATGATTGTAGAAATAAGATATTTAGGTGTTATATTCAAGAAAATGAATGGTTTAACCATAATATATATTTTTTATTTATAGTAATTTTGAGTTATATGAATAATATTTTCGAAAAAAATATCATCATCAATAGAACTCTCCCCAAGAGACTTTAAACAACTGATGATAGTCATAATCCTTTGGATAATCATGGAAACTATCTCACCGGGTAGAATATCAAATGCTTTATAATCATCATGAAGCATAAATATTCACATTTTAATAAATTTTAATATACCAAAATGTGTTACTTGTAATTTAATACAACTACTATTCGAAACATTACATGATGCTATCTGACATTATATATTCCTCTTTTTAGTACTCAATATTGTAATTTTGACTTTGTACATAAAATGATACAATATAATGTATACATTAGAAAATGTAGAAAATTACATACTAATAATATTATAACTTCTTATAATCATTAAGAAATTAACACCTCTAGTGTGAGAAAATCAAATTATTTACTCAATCACTAGAATACTAAAACTCATTTCAATAAATAAATTAGGTCAGGTATGATTTGTATTATCAAGAGATCAAAAATTCATACCTTCAATCTTCAAAATAATAAAAATAGTTTTTTATTAAAATAGATTAATGTAATAAGTTTTATAAAAATTAAATTTATATGAAAACCTAATAAACAAGTAATTTAAAATGAAAGTAAAAACTTATCAAGTATATGTAATAATGCCTTATATTGTACTACTTTTTTGATATAATGAGTAACATAGATTTTTAAAATTATTATTTTGATGGAATTGTAGTTTAAAAACATTAATCGTTAAAATACTAAATATATCATTATGTAAAAAATATTGGACTCACTGATATTCCATTTATCATAGTGTTAGAATCATAACCAGAATGTATATGATTATATCAGAGTGCCTTTTAATTGTTAATATAGATACACCAATAAAACAAAAGAAAATAACCATTTATAAAATCATTTTATCATAATATGCAGAGTGGAAAAAAGACTTGTAAAAACCAGGAATAAAATACATAGTAAAACTAATAATGTCTTGCAGGATATTTTAAAATAACTCACTCTATTAATCGTATGAGTAATGAAAGTCACAAATCCAGAATAATGGTATCCATAGTTTTATTCTCATTGTAATGACTTTTTTCTTTACTAGTAATTCCCCTGATATGAAAATCGATATTAGATATATCTTCCTATCTTTAGAAGCCTTCGATATGATCACTGAAATATGTCTTCGAATCCCCAGATGAACTATATCGAATAGAGTAGATTTGCCATCATCATATCACTGAATGTAATTGATCAATAAAACTATCTCATATTAAATACAAAAGAAAATTTTCTATAGTAAATAACCTAGATAATTATTCATTATAATGAAAACTCTTTATAGTATTACAAAGACAATGAATTATCTATTAACACAATGAAATCTGTATAAGAATTTAGATGTAAAATTTATCATCTCAAAACAACTAAAATAATGGAAATTTAATGATGAAGTTCCAACAAAAATATTTTGGATTGTGTTTCAATGTCCACATACATCTCTTAACTCACATCCTGGATATAATTTAAATCCTAACATCATTTTGACTAGCACCAAAACAATGAGAAATTGTATTTCTAATTGTAGAATAAAATCTTGTTTATTCTGATCTGAAAAAATGGATAATATGGTGAAATTTATATTGTCATTATATATGATAAAAATTATAGGGTTCTGTTTGATGTATTGGTACCAGTGTCTATCTGATGGTCATTTATTTTTTTATTATGATAGGCAATAATAAAGTATAACTTCTTTTTAGAAAAAACACATGCCCAATGAATGAGACTCATTCTTACTTTGACTGATCTCATTAAAAAATAATTAGATCATATTTGTAAACCATTAGAAACATTTATTTGTTTGGAATCGTGTATTTTTTTCTATAATAACATATTAAAAAACAAGTTAAATTTAAAAGTTATTATCCATTATTTTAAAAAGGATTTTTAAATTTATAAAACTAAATAAATAGAAAAATAAGAATGAAAAATTATAAATAATAACCCATGATAGAAAAATAGTACCACTTCATGGATATAATGTTAATAACCATGGAATATGATACTTAATGACAATCCATGTGTTATTTATCTTAATATTTAATCGAAGGAATAATAATCCAACACATTCCTAAAAAATGATGAGATTGTAGGAATAAAATCTTACCACAATAGTAAAATTGAATCCTAATCTGAGTGAAAGAATTAAATTACATGAAAATTAAAATATCAAGAGTATTAAGATATTAATTATATAAAATTTCAAATGGTCTTTTACATTCCATGTAAAATAATATATGTTCATAACATAACATTTTTCCCAAATAAGTCTAATTGAGAAAAAATTACCCCATTGATTTGGTAAATTTTGAGAAATAACCCCATGAATAAATGATGATAAAATGGATATATAGATACCCATAAATTGAAGGATAATATTCATATAATATATTAATGGTAATTATATATATACCAAATAAAATAAATTCATGTTGAATATTACATAAGTCTCATAGAAATATAAGTGGCACTAGAAATCCCTAAACTACTTGTGTAACATCAAAATGTGGTGATCTGTGAAAAAATAAAAACAATTAAATCTTTTTATAATATATAATAATTGAAATTAATTATATATTATTTTATTGGGATGTATATACACCACAAAACAAGAATACGTGTCGAATAAAGCATATATCTCAAATAAATAAAATTTAGATGGGAAAAGTCATACACTGTCTTGAATATCGTGGTACTCATTCAAGAATAATGTATAATAAATTTTTATAATTATAAATATATTATATTAATATATTAATTTATACAAAATCATATATGATTCATTTATTATATTTTATTTCTCGTTTATTTGTAATTTCTTGTTGAATTTACGTTTTGTGTGATAACTGCATTGTTTGTTCATATATGTTTTGACTTTTTATTCTAGATACTCTTACATAGATCACAATTTACTTATATCTAGAATTTAAAACATGATACATATATATAAATATCATATGAATTCAGTATATAAGTATCTAAAAAATATATGTGTGATAGATATATGAAATAAAATACACAGTTCATTGGGATGGAAGGTCATACATTTGAATGCACACTGTTTCCGATTTATGGTCATATTTTTAAAAGAATAAAAAGTAAATGATATATAAATATATACATATTATCATTGTATTAGAATATTTATTCATTATATATCTCCTGGATTTTTAAACTCACCCTTAATACAATCCACGTAAAGCATGAATGAATCAAATCTTTTTTAGGATGTGGTAGTTAACACATCCATACATGATGATTTAATATTATCACAAAATGGAAAGCATGAAGATATATATTATGTAATAATTATATAATAATTAAATAATAATAAATATAATATATATAATATATATCATATATTAATATTATTTCCATCATTATTACCAAGCATTAGAGGTAGTGATCGAGGAACGAACAACATCAGTTCCTGGAGTAGTGGTCAAGCGTACACACAAATGTTGTTTTTCAATCCCATTTTATGGAACTGCTTAAATGTTCTGGTCATAAAATTAACATAAAAAATATCATTATATTGAGGATAATGATTTTATTTTTTAATTTTGATATAAGAATATTTGAAGGGGTAATGAAATTAAACAAAACATTGTATTGAAGGATTTTACCTATTCTTCATGTAACTCATTTTTTATTTAAAAAATATTGAATACTTAGAGGGATTTATTAAAAAAGTAATTATTTTTGGATTAAGGGAGGATAGTTGGGAGCTTATTTTCATAGGCTTTTATGATAAAAAATTCATTGTAGGGGTGAATATGTGAGAGAGTCAATTCCCTTTTATAGTGGAGGTGTGACATTCCTTTAAATATTAAAAGGTTAACACTATTTTTAGGTCATAATTACATAATGTGCATCATATAATAAACAAACTATGGTAAAATAGAGGATATTGAATAATTAATCAAAAAATGATTTGGGACCTTTTTTGGTGTTTTATTGCCCCTTAATATAATGTTTACCTACTCAGTTTACTCATTTTTACCATTATTGACTTTTTTAAATTTTATATAAATTCACTAATATTTTTGGTAAAAAAACTAATTTTTAAAAACTATAAATCATACATTTTTATTATTCCAGTTATTTCACCAATTTTCAATATTTAAACAACTAAGAGGTAGATATTAATTTAATTTAATTTTTGAATAAGGGATGAGATAACATGTTTTAAAAGTAAAAATGATTAACTGATTGATTTGTTTTTATATCTAATATCAATGTTAAATTGATTTAAATGACATTTTTTGGGAAAATATATTTATATTAGATCTATATGTAATTTAAATTTAAAAATAATACAAATTAACTATATAAATAAATCTGAAGAAATTTTAGTTTTCATTTAACATTTTGTATTTTTTTAATATTACCAAAAATGAGTCTTCTCAACAATATACTAAAACATAACCTAAACTAATTTTTATTATTCCAATTTCAAAAATGAAGTTTTTTATATAAATTTACAAATGGTTCAAAATTATAATAAATTTGTGGACCAAATTAAAAGGTTGTAAAATTATCTTTCTGAAAAACTCATATTTTTATTAAAATTTAATTTATTCAAATCATATGCCTATAAAATATACTTTTTGACTATCAGAGGTTTTTATAGGATATAAAATATATTATATATATTAAATAAAATGAAAAAAATTGGATTGTTAAATTTATTTAACTACAATTGTTTTTTCCATAAAAAATAGTTTTCATAGAAAATGAATTTCATTATATTCAAATTGATCATACCTTCATATTTGAAAAATTGATTACCAAATCATTGAGGTTATATATATGTTGTATCATACCGGTTATAGATGCCACAGAACTGGTGCTCTTTACCAGATTGGACACATGGCCTCAAGCTTGTTTCCCCAAATCTAAGAGGTTGCTGACTTAGAGTGAGGGACTAAAGTGTGATAGTGGGAAAAAATGCTCTCAATTGCAGAGTGTGTCCTAGGGGAATAAATAATAACACAATAATGTATGTTTTAAAACTAATTAAACTAAATTAAACAATGGATGACTGATATTATATGTACTCAAACATCATTCGATACTGAAGATGATGCAGGATGCTATTTTCTATGAGAAAAATCCAAAATAGGTACACTGTAGTTATCCACAATATAAGATAAAAAATAACTACTGAAACAAAAAGAAGACAAAAATTCTTGCTAGCCTCATCTTAGTCCCACGATCTCTTACCCCTAATCAACATATCAAATAACTAGTGGAAGGGAGGTTTCCCTGATCAACACCAACAATAACAAAATCTGTTTGTTCCCAAAATCATAACCCAAACATGGCGTAAGAATAAATCCCATTTAGAAATAACCCATGATCTATGCTATTAAATAACTGAATATATATAATTGGTTGTGTAGAATTGGTAATTCAGTAAACCAGATGAAAATAAGATATCTATAGTTCTACAATTATGCACAACAGATATATCAGGATACCATTTAAGCAAATTTATGTGAAGACTGAATCAAAGCTTCTGCATTTGCTAGGAAGACACATAATATGTCATTTTATTTCATATTTTAATTTATAACTGAGTCTAGTCTCGACATCCCAATGGGGAATTCAAGTATCACTTCTGTTGTATTTAATTAAAACTATATAAGTATGGTATAACGTAACACAAAATTGGATTAAAACCATCTATATAAGAATTTTGTTAGAAAATTATGGGAAAAACCTAGTATATAAACAATTCAGTAGGTATCACGGTCAATACATGATATATAACCTTTTCAAAAAAATTCAGGTTCAAAACCTGATATGTAATCATTTTTTCATAACCCATAATATAATCATTTTAGAATAAAAACAACCCAATTACCTTAGAATATTACATAGTTGAAAAAATAATAACCCATGTGGGAATCAAACATTTCAAAAACATCTCATGTAATAAAACAATTACCAGGCTTAAAAATTTTAAAATCAAATAGGAAAATCATATAACATTCCCAACATGTTAATTAATCTATCACAAGGAATAACCATTAATTATATCACATGGTAAAATCATTTAATTAACCAAATTATTCATTAAATAACCCATAAAAGGTATTCAAAGGCATGACCATGTGAAAAATAATCCAAATGGATAAAACTTGGTCATTTATGGGAAAACACACCCATGGGGTGACCAACAATAAAAGATTAAAATCACAAAAATTCCTTATAATCATTTAATAAAGTACATAATAAACACTAGGTAATAACATGTGTCAATATTCAATTATCTTGACCCCCAAAAATGGGTGGTCAACACTCTGGCACATATAATCATCATTACAATTAGTGAAAGGCATGTGGCCACCTACCTCGTTTTGGCATGACTCTCCTCATCTACTGTCAGATTTCAAATTGACCTAAATAAGAGTAGATATAAATTTACAGGGAAAATTGTCAAAGTTTGATAACTCATTTGAGGGACGAAATCATGAACAATGGATTAAGATGAAGGAGAGCTTACATTTTGGCTTCCAATTCATCTGATGATGATCTAAATGGTGCTCAGATAATGAATCAATATGGAAAACTATGTCCAATGTTGTAGGTTTGCAAACTAAGCGAGCCCCCTTAATCCATTTGATTAAAATTAGATTAATGTATGTTTTATAAAATTTCTAAAATGTACATGCCATGTACTTTCATATACATGAAATGTATGTACCAAAATTTCCTCCTTTATCAACTTCTATTCCATGTCATAAGTGACTCTTGCTGACATGACTACATCGTGGGTACTTATAATACATGGTGTGTAACGTCCAGGACTTGTCGTGCTAGCCCTAATGGAAACATTTGACCCATTTTACTCTTCTTCCATAATTATAAACTAACAATAGATTCATACCTCAAAAGAGGAACCATGTTCTTCACAATCATCTCCCATAAATCAATTAATCCTTGAATTTCCCTTCCAAGGGTGGTGAAGAAACATTTCAGACAAACTCTATCCACTATGATCATACATCCATATGTATCTCCCATGTCTTGTTTGGTACACGGTGGTTCTACCAGAGCACCTATACTAAAAAATAGACCAAACACAGAGAACGTTGGTGGTACTATCCACAATATATATATGAGGATTCTTAAAGGACACATCTACCAATCTCTCAACCTCATTGGGATGAAAATCATGAGATGTTTCTAAAAAGTAACATCCCAAATAATTAATTTGATATATGTCATGCGTATCCCAGTACCTATGAGGTAACTACAGCTGATAGGATACTATCCCGACTATCCAAAAATTATTGTTTAGCCTTATGTATCTCGGAAAAAGCATAACTTGGATCCTGATACACTTTTGTCCCAACATCAAAAAAAACTCATAGGAAAACATGATCCCAGACCATGAACTCTAAAGATCAACTATAATGATTTTCAAAAGATTTCTAATGAAATTTTGCAGTAGTCACCTGCCTTTAAATAACCTAAACATATTTAGTGGTCTCCTAGACCAGATGATGTCCCAAAATATCTACCTCTGCTACCTCCAGCCAATATAGGGGGTGATCAGTATGGTTTCCAAACAAATACTCAACATGTGATGTCTAAAATGTATCTTAAAATCTATTTTTATTGGTTAAATCAACCAGAGTTTGTGTCACTTCCATGAACCCATAAAATTTAGTACGCATGCCCAAAGAATGTTCTATATCACCTCAATCATGCGCTCTAATTGTCTATCTATCTAAAAGTGGAATGTTAAGCATGGACGCACCTATGATCTTAATTCCCTCTATAGCACTTGGAAGAAATGAAATGTTAAATGGGCGTTCTTATCTGAAATGAGAGACTGTGGTACCCCATGGAGTCATACAAACTTATGGATGTACAACATACCAAGATCATTACAACCAAAGGTTTCCTTGATTGGTAGGAAATGTGAAACCTTCATGATCTTGTTTTCAACAACTCAGAGGACATAGATACCATGAAACCTCCTCCACAAGAAAACCACAAAAGTCATGCCTATGAACATTCAAGTGATTCTATTAGCATGATTTTCCATATACCAGGAGAAACCAAACACAATTGAGGTTTCAACAATTACCTCATAACAAATAACATTCGAACCCCAGTCAAACTCATTTAAACCTATCATTTAATCAACCATAAAAATACATTGGGGACCCTCAAATCACAATATCATTAATCTAGAAGAGTATTCATACTGGTTCAATCAAACCATAAATGAGGAACAAGAAGAATAATGTGTTTAAGAATAATTGGATGACCTGTCTCGGAAATTCCTAGCTTATAAGGTTGTCATATAGAAACATAACAAAATGATTTCTCCGAAGTAACCATGCATCCACCTAGACAAAAAACATAAAACAAATCCATAACACTTGATTAATTTCTCCTTTAAAACAATCACATCATATTTCTGCTACATATCTTGAATAACCTCTTATTCATCACCCTATTATCTAAATAACTCACCAAGGTGGTCCTACTCCCTTTCACAAGTGCGAATTTGGTACAGGGCCCAAAATCCACATAACAACACTAAATGACCCTACAACGGCATCTACCTAGATGTCACACCAATGAAGGAATCAATAATCCCAATTCATTCCAAGGTTTTGCTACACAAGAACCCTTGTGTCACCTCATATTAATTGAGAATCATTTAAAACCATGTATCTGGAGCACAACTGAAAAAAGATTTCAAACTAGGCTAACAACATTCAACTATGGTGCGATGTAAAATCAACACTCTCTTGGTGCGTCTTGGAAGACTACAATATACGTGACATGCTTTTCTATTAAGAAGGATCACACTAAGAGAGTTTCATGGATCACTAGAAAATGATAACCAATACTCTATTGGTCAAACATCTTAAATAAAGTCTAATTCACTTACCGATGCATCCACATATAATAGACCACAATGCCTTTATCCCAAGGAATTTTAGTGGTAGCTCATGCATACCACCGAGGACTATATTTGATCATTTGTGAATCACAAGGGAGACACTAATATCCAACAGAAAAATGTTATTATTCCCTGTAAGAATCAACATAAAGAAATACTAGATACCTTCAAATGCATTAAAGTAGAATCAAATTTTTCTCAATGGTCGCTAATTGTGATCCTTCTACATGGAATGCCAAATTTAAACAAAATTGGTGTGACACAACCTATGTAAGAGTTTTATATACACCGAGAAGATAGAACGACAACTCTCAGATTAACTAGTTCAGAACCAACTCAAATTCATGAGTGGCATTCCATGAACAACGATCAATTCATCAAATCAGTTGGCATGATAGCCGAAATTAAACCAACTGGCATGTCAAATTACACATGTCCAAGAATGTCCTACTGAGTAGTGTCACGAACTTGGTTCGACAAATCTCAGGTCACTCTGCTCCAAAGATAGCCAGAGAATATAAGAAACCACTCAAATCTCTTCAATGTAAACCAAACTCAAAGGGTTGTTTTAAGATTTAACACTCAATAGGTATCGTGTAAGTCAACATATATTACCTTGGGATTATAGAACAAATGGAACATTCCAATAATAACTCATAGGTTTTCCACCATATAAATGTTAGTATCATATGGATCATGAATGAACTAGTTCAAAATCACATCATCTACACATCTATTTATATGATTGACATTGTTTTGGGTCGCCTTATCCTAAGAATAGAGAGGTTCACACGACCTCCCATAGAGATGACATTGCCCGAGGCATGTCTAACCTACTGAACCAAGAATTCCACAATTCTTATTCCCAGGTTAAAGAAAAAATAATCACCCATCAGAACAAGTGTGGCATGTTTAAAACGAAACATCCCAATAGGGAAAACATTACCTAAGATGCACCAATATTAGAATGTTGATAACTCAAAAGAACAAGAAGACCGGACCGATTAACACCTTCATTAAAGAACTAATCCCTCTTCCTTCCCCATGGGTCAGGTCTATGTTTCAGTAATAAGAGATACTACCGAAATCCTAATACTACGGTCGATTCTAGTCAACTAAGACACTGAGAGTCATCATACATGGGATCATCCATGTAAACAAGAGTGAGCGCATCCTAATCAGGATACTTATGTAGAAGGAAACAGATGAATCCTATACAAGATCCTCAAATGATAAACGAAAGAGGCATCCATCAAGTGACTCTATATACAACATATAATCAAAGGAATTACTTAAGGGATCTTTCATATTCGGATAAATGATATATGAATTCTGCATAGGATCCTCAAGGTTGAAATATAAGAAAATGAATACTATAAATGATTCTTTATAACAACAAGTTTCATAGACTCATAGGATAGTAGGGAACATCACATAAAGGAAACATACTCTAATGAATTGGTACCAAAAGATAGCTCCCATCTCATCTCAGGTCAGAAGATTCAACTAGGATAGTCCAAATGCCCAACCGATCAGTCACATTTTTATCTCACTCTAAGGATACAATTGAAAAAGATAACAAAAGGAAGAACCTATACATTTAAATAAATGGCCAAAAACACACATTGTAGTTCTCAAAATTCTAAATGGGATTTACCATTATGATAAATGTGGAAATATTCTTAGAAAGGACTTCTTGTGGGTCCAAAACATTCAATGGGAAGTAAAACAAAAAAATATCCTCAACGGTTACCAATATAGAGGTACATGGAATGTAGAAACCATATATATCATGTAACCTAAACTAGCATGGGCTTGTAAAAATCCCTGGTACACGGTGTGAATGTATGGTACATGGAATTTACACTAGTATCCCATACTGTCCATGTAATTTTGAATGGAAATATTATCATGGGGTATGCTTGTGTAAAACAACACGGTGTGTATCAAAAGTACACGACCATTAACTTTTCTATGACCATTATTCTGTGTTCTCCTTCACATGACTAGAAACATGGTTACTTACTACATGGTGGTTACTCAGAGTACACTACATTAACATAAACAAATATTTTATTACAATACAGAAGAACACATGGTGTGTGTTCATGGACCCCTACACCATGTTTTCTGGGTTACAGAACAGTAAGCCACCAAAAAACCCTTGGGACCTGTATTTTTTAAAATTAAATCCTATGGGTCACATGTTTTGACTCATGGGGGCCTATAATCCCTAAAAATCAATGTTTGGAATCACATATAGCACATAATAATACCATTTCATCTAATAACTAAAACATGTCCAACAAAATTCTGATCTAAGAGGGCATGTACTCCATAGCGATCAAAGCATGTAGTCCCCCAAATTCAAACCATATCATATACCAATTTCCCTATCACAATAGTAGGTATATGTATCATGGTACATATCACAATATCATGCATGTCTACAATCGCATCTATAACAAAATTAGGAAATAATTAATACTCTCAAAATGGCCTAGAAAGAATTCATGGAATGAGATTTCTAACAAGTTCCTATAATATGAACGAGATGGAATACCCTCCTATCATTAGGTTCCAACATACCAAATCCATAATGAAATCAATAATAACATCAAAAATACAAGTGTGTCACCCAATAGTAAAATTGAATAAACATTTATAGCTCCAAATCCAAAAATCACAATTCAATTTGTGCCAATTTGGCTTTTCCCTATATTGTAGAAGCTAATCCCAAGCACAACATAAAACAAAAACTTTCTAAATTTCAATGTATTACTATTGTCCCCAATAAATAAAGGAATCCATAAAAAAATATTCTCGAAACATTTTGTAATGTCCAGCTTGTGGATGCCACATAATCGATTCCCCAGACCCGGTTGGCCATATGGCCTCAAACATATTTCCCAAAAGCCATAGGTTCTTGACTAGTTGTGATGGACTAGGGTGTGATAATATGGAAACAATAAAATAATTAGAATATTGTAACATAAAAGAATATATAATAATACAATATAAGAAGAAGTAAAAAAAATAACACATGTAAACAACAAAAGAATAATATTAGAAGAAAGAAAACATCATTTCATAAAAAAGATGATTCAGCATGTTATGATCTATGAAAACATCCATGATGGGTACACTGTAGTAACCCAAAATATATATTCTAAATGTAAAAAATAAATAAAGGATACTATAAAGAACCAAAATCCACAGCTCGGTCCCATGCACACATTCCCCTAAACTACATATCAAGAACCATTAGTAGGGATCTTTCCCTGATCAACACCTAAGATCATATAATATGATTGTGCCCCAAAGCATGACCCAAACAGGGTGTGAGACTAAATCCTAGTAGGAAAACATGAATGATATGTGACAATTAATCTGTGAATATATATATAAATATATATATAATAGGCAGTCTATAATAGAGAAAGCAGTAAACTGGATGATAATCCATAGTAAATACTTATACATGTAAGAACAATATATGTCTCAAGAGACCATATATGAAAATATAAGGGATGATAGAATCAAATCTTGTGCTTTGTATTGGTAGACACATCATATATCACATAATTTCATATTTCAATTTATAAATGAGTCTAGTCTTGACATCCTAAAGATGAATTCAAGAATCACTCTTGGTAAATTTAACTAAGACCGTGTAACCATGTTATAACATTATAGAAAACTACATCTAATCTTTATATATAATCATTTCAGTGGTCATTGGGGTCCAAACCTAGTATATGAGTATTTCTGCCTGTGTCATGTTGAATTCCCAGTATATATGCATTTCATCATGTGTTAGGGTCAAACCCATGTATATAAGAATTTCAGAATGTGTTTGGGTAAAAACCTAGTATATAAACATTTTCTCATAAAAACAACACATGAACCATACACTATTAAGTGTTCATAAATATAATAAATCACATGTGAATCAAACATGTCATAATCCATTCATGTAATCAATCTATAACCGAACTTATCAATTATAAATTTACTTGGGAAACTCATATCACAATCCAAACATGAGTATTAAACTATCACATGGAAGAACCATTTATGATCTCACATTTTCAATTCATTATCTTACTAATTACATTTTAAAAAACACATAAAAGGGAATCAAAGGCTTGCCCATAGTCACTATAGGACAAATAGATAAACCTTGGTAATCTAAGGGAAAATAGACCCACAAGTTAGCCCTCAATCAAGGATAACAATATCAAACATGACTTATAATTATTTAATAAATTTTCAATTCAACAATCCGTACCAAAATAAGTCAATATTCAATTTAGTCAACACCAAAAAAATTTGTGTACGTCACTGTGAGACATATAATCAACAAAAAATTAGGGAATGGAATGAGAAAACCTACCTCTGGTTCACATGACTCTCCTCGTCCAGTGTCAGCATTCAAATCAACCAAAATTAGAGTAAATATATATAAAAGAGAAATATTATCAACCTTCAACAACATGGTGGAGAGACAAAATCAAGAATAAGAAGTAATGAGGAATCAAAATCATACTTTTTGGTTCCCAATCCATTTCATGGTGATTAAAACAAAGATCATATGATGATTCGGGAGGGAAAAATAAGTCTTGCACTACAGTTTGGTGAACTTGGTGAGCCCCCTTTATTCTTATGATGAAAATGAGCCTACTATATGTTTTAAAAAATTATATAAATGTATACTCTTTGTACTCTAAAACACCAAATATGTATATGGGAAAATACCTCTCCTATACTAACTACTCTTCAACATCATAAATTAGTCTTGTTGACATGAATATACATAGTGTATATAAAATACATTGTTTGTAACAACTAAGTCAATTCGTGCTAGGCCTATTGATAGTATTTCACACCTTTTACTACTTCTAAAAATGTATAAACCAAAAATAAAATATTCATCCCTCGAACGAAGAATCGAGTTCTTACATATGTGTGAACCATATATTCATAAATTAATCAATATTTTTCGAAAACACCATTCCAAATTCTAGGTGAAAATTATAGTATTATGTTAATAATATTATTAACATTAAATTTTTTTTGTTAAAAATCGGTCTTCTGTCTCACACAAGTTATCAAAGAAGATGTAATTATGTGTTAACACAAGAAAATCGAAGTGTTTTGTGTAACAAATGTTAATCTATGTGTTACGTATAGCACAATCTTGAATTGTCAGTTCTTACCAATCTAATATAACATAGTAGTTTTATTTAAAAAAGACATATTCTATGTTATTTGAAATGAAAATAATTTAAATGATTATATTAATTAAAAATTCATTTAAACTCTTGGATTTATATAATGTGCTAGAAAAAATACTTAAAACAATATCCAATAGCTCATCAACCAAAAATGTTAGCATCATAAAAATGACAGGAATCATCCAACCTATGAAACAAATAGACCATAGACCCACCCCTAACCATCATCACTCAAGAGTCCTGTAGATCAATCTCACATACCACTCATAAGTGTAACATTATTTTTTTCTCCAACTAGAATAATATAATATATCTATTTCTAACAGAAATGGTGGGATGTTGGATCAATATCCCATTAGGATCTCTCCATGAGTTCCATTATGAATTATATAATAGTTAAACTGGTTAGGATTTCAACGTAAATAAAAAAGGAATGGAATGAAATTTGAATATTATCAAAAAAAAACATTCATAATATATAAGATTAAAGGTATCCTAAAACATGATGAAATGAAGATTTCATATAAAACATTTATATAAAGAATGTTTCATGACTAAAATAGTTCAATAGTCAATTTCTTGTATTCATCAAATAAAACATTTCATGAATCCATGTAATAGGGCATTTGGTATTTTTTTGAAAATAGGATCCTCACACTAGTCAATTGGGGATCTTGGTCCCCAGAGCAGGCCATCGGGGCTTGACTCCCCATCAGGGAAATCATGTTGTAATAAGTTTATATCAATCTAGCAATTTTCAATCCTTTTTTAGGTGTTCATAACCTATCATTATTACCCTAGTTTTCTATTAACTACCCAATATCTAATGTGTTTCATTAATTCAACCAATCTATCATGTATAATGAAATAATTTCAAATTGGTTTAAAATATTGTCCCCAATTTTTGTTTAAAAAATTTATTTCTAATTTCAAAACGAAATAATAGGGTTTCATAAATTCATATATTTTCATTTCATATTTAAATTTAATCTCTTTATTTCATGTTTCATCCTTCAATAATTTCATCAAATAAAATTCAAAATCATGCAATAAATGTTATAAAATCCTCCCAATCGTTTCATCTACATCAAACTTCATGGTTTTCACAATATTCCTGATATTATAGAAATAAAAGAAAATTTGTGACAATTATGGGTTCTTAAATCATTTTTAAATTAATTTAAAATAAATAGACGAAATAATGGTTTCAATTTGAGTGAATATCCTAATAATGAACAGCCCCAAATCGATGATCAAATAAACACACACAATGTAAAAATCAAGTAAATAACAATGGTGAATAAGATCAGCAAGTAAATCCATGATCACAAAAAATCATGGTCAAATCTAATTCAATATAAAATCATTAGTTCACACATATTTAAAAAACTATAATAGAAATAAGGATAAATACAATGAGATAAAACTCACTTGAGGACCAATACCAAACCAATATGTCTAAAAGTCTTGGTGTCACTCAATTTTCCTACGAGGAGTCCTAGGACTCTCAAGAGGAGTGCATGAAGATTGCCAAATTAAATTAAGAAATAATACCAAATAAAATCACAACCAGTGATGAATTTATATAATTTTTTTGTATTTATATTATAAAATTATTAAAATTACAAAAAATGAAATACCCTAGGTTAAAAACACACCAAGTGATGAATTTATGTTATATGGGTTGTTTTCATGGAATAGTTCAATCTTAAAAAGAATGTTCATATTTTATGATGTAAATAATTTTACACCATAATGCATTCTCAGATATTTCTTGAAATATAATAAATAGATTGTAAACTAATAATTTCTTTTCTAAATTAATTCTATAACTTTTTCCCAACAATATCCCCTACAATATCATCAATATAGATTCCAATACAAGTAAAACACAAAGTGGACTATTTAATCATTTTAAACATTTATATCCAGACATCATTAATAAAAAAATAATAACATCCCTAAACATTATGTTATTTACATAACCAAATTTTATTCATCTTAAAAAATCCCTAAACATCACTAAATAAATGGGAAATGAAACAAAATTCAATAACTACCTGATATGAGGTAAGACGATTTTATAATCATCCCATAATAAAGAATTCCAATATCAATATAATAAAATCATTATAATTCCAAATAAAAGTGATGGAAACACTAATCTCTCAATAGTGCATCATGCTACCATGTTTCATTTGAATATGAACCATGATTCCATAACACATGAACAAATTGTATTGTTTCCCTTAAATTACCATTGTACAAAAATGAACAGACCTAATTCGATACTCATTCATGGATAAATCAAGCTCAACAACAAGATATTCCAAGATCAAAACATGGTAGGGGTCGTAAATATACTTTCAATGATGATATAAATAAAGCACATTATGGATTAACATCAACTATAGTAATAGTTCAAAACTAGTAGTCATGTTTCCCTAGCCTTGTAAATATCAAAAAAGGACCTACAAACCTCGGTGAAGCATTTTCCTATTTCCAATGGTGTTAGTGACCAAAAAAGGGTGACACTATAATTAAATACCATTCAACAACTGAAAACATAAACATTCATCGGTGATGGTCTGCAAAGTATTAGTACTAATTAGATGATGTTAAATTTATCTAATGATTTATAATAACACTCACCAAAATCACATGGACCAAAATTGGTCCAACCTTGTAAAATTCACCAATAATTGACCACCATAATAGATATATACATTAAAATCAATAAAATCTATCAAAATGTACATTCCGGAAATTATTTGTAAAATATTGTTATAGCTGTACCCAACTATTCCCAAGTGGTCCTCCTGTGCAACACAAAAGTCAAGAAAACATGCACATATCATGTCATCGTATTAATTAGGTCTCAGTAAATTTGGTCAACCATCTGTAGATGATTATTAATTACCTAAAATACCTAGGATACTAATGTCTCTAAAAGGCCTCTCCCATATAAGCTAGTGAAAACGGGCTTCTGATTAGAGACAATATCATATAGATCTCCATTAAATATTAAAATATTATACAAAACGGGATTTCACCCTTCTGCAACAGTAGAGGTAGATGGAATTTATATAATGGGAACCAATTTGGTCATCCCATCTATCACAACCCATATCACTTTCTTCCTTTGACGGGTACACAAAAACCCAACCAAAAATTCAATTAAAATATCATCTGGTTTCCAAAAGCAGCCACACAATTGGATAATGAAAACAAGAAGTCCTTATGTGCATGTATTTTACTTTTTAGAATCTATAATATTGAGATATTGAGTCCCTGATATATTTTCTGATACTTAGATACAAGAATCATCATCATATATCATAGAACACCATTGTTGTTATGGGTTTAATATTGAACTAGTAACTATTGATGTCCCCCATCATCGACTTTTTTAAAATAATATGTACATCATTGTAGTTATTGAACCATAGGATTCCCTAATATGAGATATTCCACACTAAAATGGTCTACCCAGCATAATGAGTGTCTTGAGTTTCATATTATCATAATCAAACTGCTACTCCCAATGAATCAGCTCAAGAAGAGAGAAGTAAAACATCACCATCTCCAAAATAACTTCAGACTCGTTCGAACATACTATCAAGTTTTTATGAGTAGAGATAGCCATAACATTCTACTCTTTGTATTACTCTATATCGAATAGGTTATGAATATTCCTACTAAATTAATTTGAAACGTAATCCCCACACCATTTCTGTTGGAAATGTGAAAATTAAAATATTACAGGCAGTTGACCTATTTCATCAATTCGGGGTTCAAATATTTTTTAGGTAAAATATAAATAAATAAACTATTTTAAGATTAAATGGTATTTTTTCCCTGAGATGTTAATTACTAAAATATATAAGATCATGTTTTATAGATATGTGTACAATGTCATAGTATAGATAATTTCTATAAGGTGGACTATGATGTCTAAAACTATAGGCTACCAGTTGATCACCTAGAATAAGGACACTCCCAATCCTAAAATAGATACATCATTAAAGACTATATGTCCCTACCCATCCTCTATAAGATTCAACATTAGCATAGAATTAAAAATACATTTAATCTAATCAAAATAACTATGGAATTTTTCATTCAAAATGAACATCACTCTTTTTTATGTGAGACAAGTCATTAAAGAATAAAACATCGATAAATTGTATAAGAAATGTATTGTATTATCAAACTAATCCCATGTTGCAACATATATGGAAGGCATTATATGGTTTATCCCATGTCATAAAATTATTCAACCTCTAATGAGATAGAAAAATACTATCTTCTGGGACTACATTTCATATGATAATTACTTCTAAAATATTTAAATATTATTATAAAATCATACATAAAGTTGACTATTTCTTAATATTTTCTAAACTAATTAAAAATAAAAATCTTTTCCTTACAAAACGTAAGAGTAAAAAATATTATTACCCACAAATAAAACCATTATTAATTAATGGTACATGTGATGTATCATTTTCATCAATGGAAAAAAACTATATGAGCTTTGGTTAGCCCACATGGAATAACAAGTGACTCATAGGGGCATAACTATTTTTTAATTAGGAATTATAATTGTAAGAATTTATTTTTCTTAATTGGTGATAACTAAATATAAGAACTATATATGAAATCCAATTCAAACATTCCATATTGTTAAAATTATTATCAATTAATATGAATAGATACAAATAATTTACCATGAATTTACTGTGTTTCCAATAATAAAAGCATGGGTGAATTATTCCTTTACCACTAATTGAAAAGAGAACTGGTTCCACCAGTGGTAACACCCCAAGGAATATAAATAATTTATCATTAAAATCATCCAACTAATATATCAAATCTATCAGTTTCACTAGTTCCATATAGTGTGATGTAATGTAAACTAGCTGAGTATTATGTAAAAAATAAATTGAAAACTCCAAAAACTCTTACTGGTGGAAATCATGAGAAATCAGAAGGAAGAAAATATTCGGAAAATAAAATTAAAATGGAGGTAAATCATCACACAAATATAATCACTTGAAACAAAAATATATCATCAATATTACCTTCTCTATATTGTATAATGAATGTCAATCACTACTCAAACTCATCTCTCTTTCCCACTGAAAGTCACAATACACCCTCATCGTGTGTTGTATATGTTACATAATGAAGTTAATTATCAATATGATACATAAGTGGAATTAGTAAATCTATCATAAATAATGAAAATATCTTTAATGTTGAGATCCATATAATTCATTATATTCATTTTCACTGATAATGTGAAAAGAAAAGAAGGATAACAAAAGTTACTAATCTCTATTCTTTTTTAGGGGTGTGGTAATATCTATCACAAAAGAATATAGATCGACATGATTATTTATAAAATTCTCCATAAATGTTAATTTAATTGAAAGATAATGTAATATAATAAAAGATATAGTAAGTAAAGATGAAGCTATTGTTGTGGGACCACACATAGTTATGGGATCCACATCAGCTTCATCTAGAGACACTTCCACCATGTGAGGAATCTTGTATCAGTATGTATATAGACAAAACAAATTTATTCCTATATAATCTGAAGGAACCTCTATACATTATGATAGTCATTTTAATATTTTACTATGTAAAGAAAAAAAGGTAAAAATTGTATATGTTTCAAGAGAAACCACAAAAAATATAGATTTTGGTGCCTTAGTACAGACATATTTAGAATTCACTAAATTTTCACACTACCAGAAAGTTAAAGGGCCTCCTCTAGGAACTAAAGGAAGAATGGATGATTCTTACAATATAGAACAATCATGAGGCTCATCAAACATACACTTTCATTTAATGGAATTCATTGATCTAACACTTTGAGAAAATATAACTAATGTCAACCTAGAATTACTATCTAAATCAAGATTACATATTTACTCCCTATATAAAATGTCATTATTACATGTGATCATAATCATGATTACAATATATTTAATGTCATAACAAATACACATCTAAATTATTTGGAATTTCAGTTCCTCATTTTTCACCATCTCTAGAGAAAATAGAATAATATCATAAAAATAGTATCCATATTTTTTCTCGGTCATATCACACTATTAGAGGCTATGACACTATATATACTTTTCCCAGACAAATGAATCTAGATATTACTGATATATGAAAAAATATAAATAAATACCACAAAAATACATATGATTTTTCATATTACTATCGAATCCCACCAACTCCTTCAAGGCCATTCATGCATGAAGATAACACATTTCATATTAAAATAATCAGAATTTTTAAAATAAACTCAAAAAGAAGCTCAATATTTTTTATAAAATATTGTACATGTAAAGGATCATTCAATAATTTTAAATATGGTGGTGTCAAAAAATAATTTCTTATGTTTGTTCTCATGATTCATCCCTTCAACATTTGACAACCATATCCTAAATGGGAACTAGTACATGCACTTTTCCCATAGTTTGGAAAACATGCACACTAATATCAAAAGGAATATAGCCTACAAGTGGTTTCTATTTTTTTGGTCCACTCACAAAATTATTTTATGGAATGTCAAATATAATCTAGGAGGCATGATGCTACGTTCCATCAACATGAAAAACCAAAACATCATCAGTTGTAACCAGATCATCAATAAAACATGTTATATAAGAATATCAATTCCACCAAGAAGAATAAAATAGTGGGATTTCAATATACTCATTTTTAAACTATAGAAATGTTTAGAAATATGACAATAATATTCCTTATACAACGTTTTCCCAAACACATTTGATGAGCTACAACTCGTTGTGATGAGCTCTGTACATGCCCTCCCTCATAACTACCTCATATGTAACATCCATCATACCTAATATATACTAGTGTATCCCAGAATTCACACTGCTATTAATGAAAGATTCACTACATTCATGTAATACCACATTTTCACAAACCATTGTAGATACACTAGTACTTTATCCCTTTGTAGTGTTGTGAATATTTACTTGTATCTTTATTAAGCCATATTATTTTTGAAAAATAACTCCCTTATAGTTCTTGTAAGATACTTGGGGTTAATATCCATCCCATTGGGGTTTGTAATTCCCATTTGGAAATTTCAAAGAAATATTTTGTATCAGCATAACAAGGGTTCACTAAATGTTGATGGAAGTTACCTTAATAGTAGATGAACTATGTTAAATATATTATGCACATAATTTATTGTCAATGAATTAAGACTTTTTGTGATAATTTTTTTTCAAAATTAATAGTATTTGATTTTGAAGATGAAAATATATCAACAAAAATTCACCCATCTCTCTAGTGGGTCAGTAATTTTTTCAATAGATCCAAACATAATAAATGTAAAAATTTCTAAAATATTGATTTATGTAGATATGTTATAATGAAACATTCAAAAATGTTTAAAGGTTATATTATATTTTTTTTGTTTTATAAATATTTATACGCATGGGTTATATTTATTGAATTTCATTGAATGTTTACATATTTTTAAATCCATTGGATGAATGGGATGTTTGGTGGTTTCCAATTGAGTAATGTTAATTATAAAAAATATCGACAAATAATTGGGAAAGTAGAAGTTAGATTAATATGATATTGGTTAATAAAATAATTCATTCCTTACTTGTAATGGATCATTTTCAAGAAAGTGGAGCTATATATGTGTATGAAAGATTTATTCATATGGTATTTCATTATTATTTATGATGATCTGGAGGATTTTAATTTTAATTTATTTCTATTTGTCTATATATATTTTGACTTCCAAAACCATTCATTTCATAGTTTTATACAGTGATTATACATTGTATGTTTTTGTTCAATTCATTTTCACACTTAAAAACGTTTGTACTATATTATATGTTTTTATTTTCAATATGAACTATTTTATTTGTGCTATTGGTTTTGGTATTTACAATATTAAAAAACCTTACACTAATATTTTTATTATTATTGGAAACATATTATGTGTTATATAATGTAGATTGGTCACATAATATTATTTATTGTTTCTATTGGGATTTATTCATGACATGTAGTGACCTAGGTATGAACAGAGTATTAATAAAATTTTTTGTTCACTAATGTTAGGTTTAACGATAAAGGGATAGGAAAAGATGTTAAAAATAGTAACATTTCTATTTGTTAGTGGGGTAGAAATAGAATTTTTTAATATTATAACCCATGATATAGTTACAAACAGTTTAATTGGGATTAAAAATAACAAACCACATGTTACTATGATGCGAGGGTTAAATAAGTGGTTTATGAATCACTTCTAGAATTTATTTGGATTATTTTTTTACATTACCCTCTAATATGGATAATGATTATTAACTGCACCAAATTTGGAGATTAATAGCAGTAGTCATGTAATTGTTTATGAAATCACCAATAAAAAATTGTGTAATTTTATCAATTGTTTTTTTAAAAATGACCCTTGATATTAAGAATTTATTAAATAGTGATTCTTTATCCCAACCATCTCACACCCCCACTTCTCCCTAAAGCACCCCCTCCATCTCACCAACCACCCCTACCCAAAACACTATACACCACCCCCTCATTGGTGGTCCAATTTCCTCCCCTCATCAGTTATCCTCAAGAACACTACACAACCCCTATGGGATGATGACTCAATGGAGACCACCCCTACCAGTGCTCGAGCCCTTCCCCTTTTCCAACAATTGAGCCCCTGAACCCTTACCCTCACTAGTCCTCAAGCCCCTCCCTCATATGTATTTATGGTTTCCCTATGCCCCCTCAACATCTTCCACACCCTCAATTCCTTCTAGTATGATTTCATTTTGATGTGTAGTATTTCAATTTTCCACAACAAATTTGTATTATTAATACAAGATGATTTGTTGGTTGGATTTTGTTGTTGTAGAACATGACCTCATATTGATTTTGAGATGTTTTTATTAGTTTTTTTATTCCATTATCATTTTCTTGATTACAATTTAAAATAATTTCTATTTCCTTCAATTCCATTTAGACCATTATTTTAATTTTGTTTAATTTTTTTTATATCAAATCAGTTATGTTTTTTACATGTTGTTTGAAATAAATTTATTTTTTATTTAGTTCATGTTTTTAGGGTTTTATGGGATTGAATTCATTTTCATTCATTCATGTTTGATTTAGATGTTTTGAATATTATTTTATTACATTTCAATATGTTTTGATTGGTAAAATATCGATTATTTTGATTAGAATGATTCATGTGGATTACTGGTAGCCTTAGTCAAGTCAAATTTTTTTTACGTTTTTTTATTCAATTAAAATTTTTAGACCTTATCAAATTTATAGTATAAGGTAGTGTAGTTTGGTTTTATTATATCTTATATCTATACATTTAATTTATACATTTGTTTATTTTAATATTCTATATTTACTATAATTCTATATGGATTTCGTCTATTCATCTCACATAAAACTACATATATGAGTATAATATTTTGTAATAGGTTTTAGTTTATTTTATATTTATCTAGATTCATTCATTTTAGTGTTATAAAATTAAATTTTTTAGAATTTTGTTTATTTTATTAAAAACTAAAATGTGTTCAACCCATATATATGGGTCAAGAACATTTTATAAAATTCATTTAATATCATGAATATATTAAATGGCTACCTAAAAATTAATATATATATATATATATATGTGTGTGTGTGTGTGTGTGTGTGTGTGTGTGTGTGAATTTCAATTTACATATTCATATTTTTTTTTGGCAGGCCACTGATCAAGGATTCTGATTATTCATTATCAGAGATTTTTCAATTACAGTTATTTTATAAAATAAATAAATAATGTACAGTATTTGAAAACCATATACCCAACCCTAAAATATTTATACCCCGTTCATGAAATAAATTTTTTGTGTTTGTGGTTTTATTACCCCATTATATTTTATTATGATATTGGAATTTAATTGACGTTTTTAGACAAATAAATGTAATGTAATGTATCTGTGAATATTTTATCATTGGAATTGAATATTTTCCATGATTATCCTTTTTGACATAAAAAGGGAATTTCAAGATTTAATTACATTTGTACTTAAAAATAAAATTTGCAAACATAAATTGTTTTATAAAATTTCTATAGGGTTTTCCCCAAAAGAAATGTATGTTAATATTTTATTTTAACTTAATTTGATTTATAAGGATAGGGTACCTATTTTTTATCATTTGTTCATCCGTATATTTTGGTTTTCTTGGTGTATTTAATCATAATAGATATTTAGTTTCTTGATTGTGATAATTATTTAGAGTCATTGATATATTCATTAGATTTTTTAATGTTTTAATGATTGATTTTAGTGATGATTTAATTCAGGGCATATTTAGAATTCAATTGTTTATGAATTTAAATCAATTTATAAATCTGAAATCCCATTTTATAAAATAATAGGTTTTTTTTCTTAATTTAAATCAATAACCATGAGATGGATTCCCATTTGGGTATGAAATTTATAATTTATTATGATATCTTATACAAATGAGTTGTTATTTAATATCATTAATTAAATGGGTTGTATTGTAATATGTGAATAGAAGTGGGATGTGTTATTTATATGGGGTGTTTATTAGACACCATATCAAGATTTTGTAATTTTTTATACATATTATTTATAAATGATCAATTGAAATCAATGATAACATAATTTTAAATTCAGTGATAGATGAAATAGTAGTTAGGATTGTGCATTTTTAATTACCCCTTTCTCTCCCATGAAAAAATTTGATTATTACAACAAGTGGGGATGGAATTTTTCTTTGGTTAATTTTATTATATTTATTGATGAATTCCAAATCCGAAGTGTTTCACTAATCACAGTTAACTCACAATTGATGTTCCCTTTAATACACATAAAAATGATGATCCATCACCCTCCCTCCCTTCAACATCTATGAAAAACTTTATCAAACCCTATATCATCTCTCTCTATTTTATTGGTCTATAACACCATCAAATGGCATCCAATTATCAATTGAGATATTGACTACTCATTTTGTTTCAGTAGCTATGATGGAACATGTCACCTCAAGTGGATATTAGAGGGTGATAGTTATACATAAAAATTTTAATATGAGTAAATTTATTTCACTCTATTTTAATAATAACTATTATTCCATCAAATATTCAAAAAATATTACATTAGAGAGAAATATTAATATTTCAAATGTTTGGAATTTGAAATGATTAAAGGTAGTTGTCCCATTGGAATTCTAGGGTTTCCCAACAAATTATACCATGAAATTACATGGAAAAAATCTAGGCTAGGTAACAGTGGAAATGAATACCCTTATGATTACATATAATGATTGGAGGCATGTGGCTCATACCTGGAAAATTATTTTTTATTCATAGATAATGGTAAGTTTAATAAATTATAGTTTAATTGAATGTCATTATGTAATTAATTTATAATATTTTTTAAAAAACTCTTTTTAAAAATGTTTTCCACTTTAATGTTGGTGATCTAATTTCATGATATGGGACATAAAAGACTTTGGGTAATAAATTAATTGATTTTGAATAGAGATTATTGATGGAATTCAAATATACTTCATGGAGCGGGAAAATACCATATGATAAGGTCCCTCAATGGTTTCCAAGAGGGAAATGTAAGGTTTTTGTAGATTACCATATTCATGAAGAACACATGGTATTAAAATATTTATTATTATATTAATATCATTTTACATATATAAATTGATATAATAAAGATATTATTAGGAATAAATTTTTATTAAATTACATAGTATTTATTTCATGTTGTTTAATAGAAAAAATGGATTAAGTCATGCTATGAAACCATCTATCACACTGTCTAATAAATGAGTTTTTCCTGAAAAAGGTCTAATTTTATTAATATTTTCCATAGTTTAAATATTTTTAGCACAAAAATATCTCTTTCATAAATTAACATGTTAATTTATTTGACTTTACTATAGTCAAGGAATATTGGGAACTATATATCCCAAATAATATTGTGGTTGGATGTTAATAAAAAATCGAATGGGAGTAATGTTAATGAGATTGGAAAACAAGATAGGGTATGAATCCATTTTTCATTAAATATTAATTATTATCAGATGTAACTTTGTTAATATTTATTTCACCAAATATTATCAATATTTTATTTAAAGGTAAAAATAAAATAACTATGGTATTCTAATCCTGTGAAATCTTCCTCTATCTCCCATAAAGACTAAGTTTGTCCAGTCCATGTGATGGATCCTCCTAGTCGGGTGTGTTGAATGGGATTGAAAACATTACTATCTGAGTCATTAGAAGGCCATCGAGGATTGAAACATAATCTAATCATAGGTTTATGGATTATCTACCTTGATATGGACAGTGGGAGTTTGTTGGAATGGAAAACAGTATTTAGGAATATTGGATTCATATAAAGATGCATGTCGTGGAGTTCGATGCTCAACAGAATGGGTTTATTGAATTATATTAGAAGATAACTGGATAAATCCCCATTAATATTTCATCGATGACCTATATAGAGGAGGTAACCCAAAAAACAAAAAAAAATCATTTATACGGAATATTTAACGGGTTTATAGATTATAATTAAATATACAATTTTTTTAATTTTCCACATAATAATCATACAAGTACAAATAACATGAAGTGGTGGTATAGTAAAAGTGGATGCCGAAGAATGTTCATCTCGTATTGATTATGGCTCACTATGGATTTGGAGATGATGTATAATTAAACATATGATAGTTTCATGACACATTTCCTTGATAAGACTGACTTTTTTAGATTAAACAATTAATTAATTTATTACTGCCACCCAATGTCCCCCCTCTGAGAATCCTCAGTATTTTAAATCATACATATATCCCAATAGTCTACTTCAAGATTCTTAATCATTGAGTTTTACTATTTAAACAGTTATATTCTCCATCTCAATTTACCTATATCCATGTTTTTTTTTCATTTTTTCGAACATTATAAGTGTGATCATAAACCCTCTAATGTTCAAAAATGGATAGACATAGTTTTTAAATTGGATGTATTAGTAATAAAGTGGCAAGTTCTAGTTGTTTATTATTATTAAATGATTTTGTGAAATAAATATCTTCCATAGTTCCATTTGTTTTAGTGGACTAGAATATATTATCATAAGATGCGCGAATGAGAATAAATGATGTGGGAGAAGTGATATCAGATTTTATTTGATATGTCTTATTGATTTAGAATATTTTATTTAAATTGTAATATGGTTAGGTGAATTAATAGATTGGGATGTAACCTTGACATATTAGTATATTTTTACAATTATTTTTTGGCCAAATCTCTTTAAGAAAATTCATTCTTGGACATTTTATACTATTATATGAAAATTCATATATAGTCGATAGTTAGGAAAAATCAAACGGCATTCGAAGATATGTTATATATAGATACATTTTGGGGATTTGGAATTTTACATGGTTTGAAAAAAGTCACAAAAACTATATGACTAAACCATATAGCTTCCCATGTTGATATAAATAAGCACAAATTTGGTCAATAGCATTCCAAAATGTATAGGAAAACAATGAGATGGAAGTTATGTTATCAATTTTTATTAACCAGATATGACTCTCATTGGATAATTCTTCCTGTGAATTATTAGTCTCTCAACCCATTGTATTCCTCTTGGAAATATTAGTGGGTCGAACCCTATTAGATAGAGGTTTAAATGGTTATTGATGTGATATATCTTGAAAATATATGTAATAAATCATCCATTATGGTTCTTCATAGTTTTTCCACATCTCCTATATTCATATTGATAGGAATGACATATCAGGGATGCTATTTCAAGATCTATGGTTTTTTCGAGATCTAATGGGGTTTCATATATATCCATTTTGATAAAGGAATGAAGAGACCATAAAAAGAGTTTTTAATTAGAATTTTATTATTCAATTTTTATGTTGGATTTCAAATGCTCTCATATAATAGTTTTAATAATAGGTGTTGTTGTTTGATTTGGTATCCTATTTAACGTTGATTTTTGTGAATTTTTTTATTGAATACATTGTTCTTAAGAGTAGATTAATATGTATTCTATATTACATTATTTCTAAATTCTAATGTATTTTGATATATATATATATATACATTTAATTATTGGAAAATTATGATGCATTTAGAGCAATCCAACTATTTTTCTTCTTGTTTGGATATTTTTGGGAAGAAGCTTCAATTGTAGTATTTTTTTGAAAAAATATATATATTGGAGGTTCAACAATTATCTATATATGTCAAACTAAAGATTAATGTAATTTTCTGCCACCACAGTATTTGGAAGAAATTTTCCTGGTAATAGTATAGGGAAACTAAAACAGAAACATATGGCGACAGTTTAATCTACTGATATCAGTTGATTTTGTTTTAGTTATCATTATTAATCATATTTTCACTGTATTATAATAAATAAAACATGGAATCCTCATTTGGAAAAAAGTAATATTTTAAAAACCAAATACACTTCAAAATGGATTTTATGAATAATATTTATTTACAAAACATTTGATAAGAATATGATTATATATATATATATTATGTTATTGTTTTCTAAAGGGATATAATTCATTTTTAATGGATCCCCTCATGGATATAATGATATATCATTGTGTTATGTGGTTAAATTTTTCTTCTTTGGATAATGTTAAAATAACCTAGTATATGTTCTTTACCATAAAGTTATATGTTATTCCATGTTTTAATGATCATTAATTTCGAATTTTAGAATAAATATTACAAGGTTACCACATGAAAATCAATGTGAGGAATACATAAAAATATATTTCAAAATGATCCATAGTAATATATTTTATATTTATGGGCTCTTTTAATATTCTTTATTTTTAAACTACAGACATCGTGACATTAACATCCTCTAGTGGATAGATCTAGCGATTTCAAAAGGAAATACAATATGATATTAAAAATGTGTTTATGATTTAATCAGGTTGTATATTTTAAAAAAAATGAATCAATTAGATTTTTTAATTCTGTGAATCACCTAATAGAGTTACACTGAATAATTTCATGATCATGTTTGATGGACTCAAAATAAATTTGTATAATTTAGTGAGACTATATGTGTTATAAAAAGTGTATACATGATAAGGATTTGAGATTTTTTCAAATAAATACTTATATCATCATATGTTTAATGTATTTAAATCCCCATTGATTCTTAATAAATAGTAGTACGATATGATTATAATATAATTTATAACTCATTTAATAAATTTTATTTTTTTTCACCAAGGGTAAATATCAGTATCCAATTGAAGGAAAAAAGATTTGAGTCTAGGTTGTGACCCATCGTATGATCATTTCATGTGATTTGTCTCATTGAATCAATTATAAAAATTGAGATTTATTATGTTGTTGATGATTATGATATCATTTGAGGAATTTCATCTAGAATCATTTTCATCAACTAAGTGAGGGTAGATACATAGGTAGTAGACCAAAATGGGAGTGTGATATTAATTCTTGTGGGACAAGAACACTAATTTATCAAGAGACATAATTGTGTTATTCAAATGATGAAATGGATATATTATTTTATGATTCTAGTGTGGATTAATCAACCATTTGAAGAATATTTTCCCCATAAATGACTATTATTTTTAATAATTTTGAAACCATAGACACATAATGAATTATTCTATTCCATGAAAAATTTGTTTTTAACAACACTCGTGATTTTTTGGGATTTATAACGTGAATATGTGTTTATTGTAATATATACAATCTCATCCTATGGAGATCATGTTATATAAATAATTTGATTCAATATTTTACAGTTTAGAAGGTATGAACTAATATAAAGGTGAATCCTTAAATATTTTGATGTATATTATTAATTTATTATACTATCGTTTCATTATTATTTCTGATTTATTTTTCTAATTCATTTTCAAACATATGGATTATATATCAATTATGTTTTTCTATAAATTATTCTATATGATATAGTTATCCAAACACGTCTGTGATCGAATGAGAATCAAGTAGAAATATTTTAAAAATGTACTATTATGACAAAAAAAATAATTATCACGAGACTTCAAGAACCATAACATTAACTTATTTAATATAATTATAGTCATGGGATGTTTGATTTAATATGATTTCCTTATCAATTTCATTTAACAAAAAGATATTTTCTTTACTATAGAGTATGTGATGGATATTTTTTTGAAGAATAAGATGTCCATAGGGGGATATTTATTCTCATCATGATGGATATTGGAAATATATCCTACCAGTTAGATGATATTGTGTTTTGGAAAATCAAATATCCATGGAATAGTGGATTTCATGTGATAATAATATGATTTTTTAATGGGTGTTCATATTAATTATCCTAAATATAACTTCTGAATGACGTAGAGTTTTATATTGATCTTTAATCAAGAATGAGTCCATAATCACTCACATTATATCAAATGTAACAAGATGAAATGGGTGATTTGATATCGTTGTTATATAATCTATTAAAAAAGATATATTCCTTTGAATAACCTTACTATTATGGTGATATGATGTATTTTATTAATAAATAATTTGGTATATTATGATTGACCAATGATTAAATGAAAATAAAATAGTTTAGTATCATGAAATTTTTTTATTTTACTAGAAATGATTATATATTCAACTATCTAAAGTGATTTTAATGTGTTTTTAATTGATCCTAGGTTAATATAAACATTGGATAGATAAAAATGATATCCAAAAAATAAATATATAGAATTTCTTTTCACAATATGTATTTGGTTTTAAATTTTTTTATTATTCAAACAGTATATAAATTTATTGAATTAAAGAATAACACATTTCTTAGATATCTTGAATTTTTTTCATTTTATTTGTCAATAGAACATTGATGTACTCAATATAATGTGTTATCCACATGATATAACATATTCATTAGTAACATATTAGTTTAAAAATGATAAAGGTTTTTGAATGAGGTATAAATTGATATTTTTTTTGAGAACTCTAACAGAGCATCACTAATTTTTAAAATTATCCAAATTAATTTTTTGGATTTAATAGATTAAATTTCACGAGCATGAGATATTAGTAACTATAATATTATAGAACCCTAAAAAATTGAATCAATTGATTCATAAAAAGTGTTATAGAATTAATTTATGGTAAATTGATTAATAGTGTTATGGATTTAAAAAAAATTATTTTCTAGTATTTAACATTATTATATTTATGAATGGATATTTTTATCTAGACAGATATACTACTTCACAGGACATCAGTATGTCAAATAATATTCATGGGGTATAAATTTTGGTTCACATCTACACTCATTATCACATTTCTTTTTCCTATTGATAAATATGTTTTGTAATGTCATATCTTGATACTTCTTGATATTTTGATATATTATATGTTTCAAATATTACAAAAAACCACCATATTTTATTTGAAATTTAATTTAATGGTATTTATATTACTAAAATGTTATTTTTACATTTTATTTTTTAAAAAAAAAATTAATTAAAAAATATAGTTTATAAAAAAATCAATAATATTTTTTCTTTATAAAATAGATATCATTTTATTTCTATTCAACTTATTTTTTATGATTCGACAAAGAAACTATTTTCTACATATATTATGAGTTAATTTTAGGCATATTACTATATATTATTATTTATTTCATCAATTTAAATTATATCATTCATGAGGAAACCTTATCTTCTGTGAATCATTATTTTATTCATGTTTCCCATAATTTTAAGCCTCCCAATGCTTCTATAAACCTATAGTTTTTGTTAACCTACAACTTCTATAAACCGACTTCATCCATGAAGCTACTACATCCATTAATGTTTCTTCCTCCAAGAATAATATCTCAATATTCTCTATTCATTTACGAAACTATTTTAGATCATACATATGTAACACCCTGTGTTTCCACGATATGTTTCCCTTTAAATAATGCAATACCTTGCATTGTACGCTACTTCGAGATTCTTACACACCGCGACCAATAATACTAGCCATTATGAATTGTAATACACACTTTTTGAAATTTTATAAATTTTATCATTCATAATGGATTTCATTTTCGTATTAGGAATATGAAAATTATCATAGGGTGAATTTTTTGTTTTTTTCAGAAAATATTCAATTTTTTATGAATAGTGAAAAACACTGAGTTATTGTTTAAAACCGGCTTTTTATTTAAATAATAATTTATTTTCATTAAAAATATTTTAGGTCAAAAAAGATACATAATACCTATATATGTTCAATTTAATTCAATGGAGTCATTTTATAATGAGTTTAGATATATAAAATTTTGTCAACCTTTTTACCATCTTTTACCCGCCTCAATGAATTTTTTTTAAAATTTTATAAAAAATAATTTTACCACTTATATGAATTAACTTTAAAAAATATGAGAGGAATGGTTGATAGTAGTAATTAAAATGTTTTTCAATAAGATAAAAATAATTTTTTATGAATAGTTTCTTTTGACTTTTGTTTACCACAATTAAAAGTAAATAGGGTAATTAAAGATGAAAATGATATTATTATTACCCTAACACATGTTATAATTATATTGGATAAATTTAATTTGACCAAAAACAACCTTAGGAATAATTTTTCACCCTTTAGGTCCACCATGATTAGATTTGGACATTTATTATTATTTAATTCAAAGAAGGGTTAAAAGTATTAAATTCAATGATTGATAACTAAATCATTTTTAATATAGGGATACACATATGATAAATTCAACTATAATTATTCATTAGAAATATAAAAATATTTACTACATAATGGTATTTTATTAATAATTTTAAGACATTAAAAAATTAAATTTATTTATTACATAATGATGATGCAGTAATTACCATATTAATGAATGATTAAAATAATCGATATTTTAAATATCCAAATAAATCATATATGAGAAATTTAATAAATTCAACTCATTTTATAGGTTAATTTGACATTTTAGAAATTATTAAATGTATTTTTTAGAAGTAATAAATTTGGTAGGACTTTAACAAAATTCAATTATTAAATAATGTTAAAATAGACATAAATGAGTTTTTAAAACAAATACAATATTATTGGTGGATATAATAATCCTAAATATCTAAGGCTTGGCCAAAAGCCTTATATAATTATGTTTTTATCATTAATTAACCACTTGGGGTTCTCTTGAAAGTTGTTAGTATGTTTATTAACCATATAATATAGAAGTACAAAGATGCATGGTAAATGTCAAACTATTTATGTAAGTGTAAAATCTAAAAGATAAAGTTAATATAGTGATACAAACCTATCTAAAAGCTATTATTTGAGTTTTTTTCAATCCAAAATCTCCATTTCTTCGATATAAATCTTATTTTATCCATTAGAAACTGAAAATTATTTTATTATAATATAATATTTTAATCTTTTCCTAAGGTGCCCCTCACCCCACTTATAAATGGGAACTTACCCTTATCTCAAATTCTCACCTTAAAAGCAATTTGGCTCTGCCAACCCCTGCCCAAATATCCTCCATACTTCCCTAAATTAATTATAGAGGCCTCCCATTAGTCATAAATCGAACATCATGTGGCCTTTGTTCAAATCAAAAGAAAGAACCCGAAGAAGAGGTAAATATTTCATAACCTTTTTCAAGTTCTTTTCTTCTTCCACTTCCACTTTCTTTGTTGTTTCCATTATAAATGAAAAAATCATGTATCCTGTATATAATCACTACTGGAATTTAGTCTTTTCCCAACGGCAGTATACCAACGGTTTCCTTAAACCGTTGGTATAGTGAGCCTTTGCCAACGGTTTAAGAAAACCGTTGGCAAAGAGAATTTCAGTGGACCCTTTCCCAACGGTTCACTGGAACCTTTGGGAAAGGGTGCTAAAATCACACATTTCCCAACGGTCCAGTGGAACCGTTGGGAAAACTCACACCTTTCCCAACGGTTCACTGGAACCTTTGGGAAAGGGGTGCTAAACTCACACATTTCCCAACGGTTCCAGTGAACCGTTGGGAAATGTGTGCCTTTGCCAACGGTTTTTATAAACCGTTGGCAAAGGTTTCCCCCAAATTGAAGATCGCGATCTCCTCTCCCCATTTGGACAGAGCCCTAATCTATTCGCTCAGGTGCTCTCGCGAACCCCATCCGACTCCAATGCTCTCGTGAATCCGAACACCAGCACCCCCATCCCAACAGGTACACCCAAAACGAATAGGTAAAATTTAATCTCAACCATATTGTTGTAGTTGTTTTAATGAAAAGATTTTTTCCAGGTGTTGGTGGTTTAATTAATTATAGAAATTAATATCTAAATAGGATATTGTTTGTGTTTGTGAAGACTTCTTTAATGTTATTGTATTCTATGTTTGGAAGGAGAGTGTTCAAAACATGTAAATCAGAGTTGGGACGTTTACATGTTTTGGATAATGGATTGTGGGAATTATGGATTGTGTTCAAACCAATTTGATATGTTTTGGATAATGGATTGTGGGGGTAGGGGGTGTCCACGGGGGTGGGTGGGTTGTCCACGGGGATGGGCGGGGGTGTCCACAGGGGTGGGAAAGGCTGTCCACGGGGTGGGCGGTGCTGTCTAGGGGGTTTGGGTTGTCCTGGGGGTCTGGGTGGGGTGTCCTGGTGGGGGAGGGGTGTGTGGGGTGTCCAGGGGGGGTGGTATGTCTAGGTGGTGGTGGTGGGGTTGCAGGGGAGGGGGGTGTGGGCTGTTTGGGAGGGTGGGCGGGGCTATCCAGGGGGGGTACGGGGTGTCCAGGGGGGTACGGGGGTGGGCGGGTTGTCCACAAGGGTGGACGGGCTGTCCACGGGGGTGGTCGGGCTGTCAAGGAGGGGTGGGCGGGCTGTCCAGGGGGGGTGGGTGGGCTGGCCACGGGGGGTAGGGGTGTCTAGGGGGGTGGGCGGGCTATCCAAGGGGGTGGGGGCTGTCCATAGGGAGAAGGGGTGTCGAGGGGGGTGGGTGGGCTATCCACAGGGGGTGGTTGGGCTGTCTAGGGGGTAGGGGGTGTCCACGGGGGTGGGCGGGGCTGTCCAGGGGGTCTGGGCTATCCTGGGGGTCTGGGTGGGGTGTCCTGGTGGGGGAGGGGTGTGTGGGGTGTCCAGGTGGGGTGGTATGTCTAGGTGGTGGTGGTGGGGCTGCAGGGAAGGGGGGTGTGGGCTGTTTGGGAGGGTGGGTGGGGCTATCCAGGGGGGTACGGGGGTGGGCGGGCTGTCCACAAGGGTGGACGGACTGTCCACGGGGGTGGTTGGGCTGTCAAGGAGGTGTGGGCGGGCTGTCCAGGGGGGGGGGGGGGGGCTGGCCACAGGGGGTTGGGGTGTCCAGGGGGGTGGGCGGGCTATCCAAGGGGGTGGGGGGCTGTCCATAGGGAGAAGGGGTGTCGAGGGGGGTGGGTGGGCTGTCCACGGGGGTGGTTGGGCTGTCTAGGGGGTAGGGGGCATCCACGGGGGTGGGTGGGTTGTCCACGGGGGTGGGCGGGGCTGTCCACGGGGGTGGGAAAGGCTGTCCACGGGGGTGGGCGGGGCTGTCCAGGGGGTGTGGGCTGTCTTGGGGGTCTGGGTGGGGTGTCCTAGTGGGGGAGGGGTGTGTGGGGTGTCCAGGGGGGTTTGTATGTCTAGGTGGTGGTGGTGGGGTTGCAGGGGAGGGGGTGTGGGATGTTTGGGAGGGTGGGCGGGGCTATCCCGGGGGGGTACGGGCTGTCCAGGGGGGTGGGTGGGCTGGCCACAGGGGGTGGTCGTGCTCTCGCGAACCCCCCGTCCGAACATCATCGACCCCCGTGGACAACCCACCTTTTATCCCAAATTCCATAGATTTATACATTATTTTATTATATTATGTCTCAAATTATCTAAAATATGTGTTTTATGTTCTTCACGTGACCTATCATAATTCCTTCTCATAATCTATAGTGATCATCAGAAGATCCCATCCATGATTCATGATCACTCAAATTATTCTGCAGATCATACATAATGGAAGCTTTACAGGATGTGAGATGATTATATCTATGAAATCTACTCAGGTACCTGGTGAGGAAGTGCGTATTAATTCAAAAAGGTAAATTGCATATGAGGATACCCTACTAATATGGTTATGGGATGAGGCATGCTCTGATGTGTTAACACATTATGTTCTTGTTGGTTTTACATTTTTTCAATAACACATTAGTATGTTTTTTTCACATGTGTAGTTGATACAATGATTATTTTCTTCCTTTATCGTTTACTTAAATGTATTTTCTATTAAAGTTCAATCCTATTGAATTGTTTATGACAAAATGACTTATATGAATTATTTTTACAGAATGGACAGAAGTTGGATGTATGAAACCGATCGTATCTCAAGCAATTTTTCAGAACAATTTGGAGAGCTTTATAGATTTTTCATTTCACAATGCTTCAGATAGTGGTCACATACACTGCCCATGTTCCAATTGTGTTGGTAGACCTTGGTTGAGTCGTGAAGAAGTCAGTTACCACATAACCAAAAATGGTTTTCAAGCAAACTACTTTGTGTGGTATCACAATGGGGAGAAAATGAAATCTCAAATTGGTGATGATCGAAATGAAAGGACTGGAATGGAGAATTTGTTAGATGATCGGTTTCCATTTATTCGGCATCATGAAAAATAAAGGATTTAGACTCAAGAAGACGTCGATATGAGGACAACTAATGCATCTAGTGAAAATGATGATATTGATAGGGTGAAAAAATTGAATGATGCTACCACGACTCCAGTATATCGACAATGCGATAAAATGAAAAAGCTGGAATTTTTAATCCGATTGTTTCATGGAAAAACTACGTATGGGATTTATAATACAGCAATCGATTACATTCTTACCCTCTTTAAGGATTTACTTCCAGATGATGCAGATATTCCCTCAAGCCACTATATGGCATGGAAGTTAGTTGATGAACATTGATTTTCCAGAAACAAAATTCATGCTTGCCCGAAAGATTGCAGTTTATTCTGGGAAGAAACCGCTGAACGAAATGAATGTATAAAATGTGGCACATCCCGCTGGAAGTCAAAATATTATGGAACACCATCCCGCGTTCCACAGAAAGTAATTTGGCACTTTCCATTGATCCCCAGACTCCAGAATCTTTTTATGTCTGATGACATATCAATAAAAATGAGATGGCATGATACCGAGAGAAAGAAGACTAATGATGAGTTGGTTCATCCTGCAGATGGATTTTCATGGCAGAGATTTGATGCTCGACATCCTGATTTTGCAGCTGACGTGCGTAATGTGAGGCTGGGTCTTTAATGCGACAATTTTAATCCGTTTGGGCAGATGCCTACTTCGCATAGCACATGGCCAGTTTTTATACACATTTATAATATTCCCCCATGATTGTGTATGAAAAAATCTTTCACTTTCATGAGTATACTCATATATGGTCCTTCTGATCCCGGCATTGATATTGATGTATACATGCAACCTTTAATAAAAGAGTTGAAACTTCTGTGGGATGTGGGTGTGCACACATACGATGCATGTTCGAAAGACATATTTCAGATGTGTGATGCGCTTATGTGGACGATCAATGATTTTCCGGCTTATGCAATGATGTCTGGATGGAGCATGAAGGGAAAACTGTCATGTCCAGTTTGTATGAAGAATACACGATCCAGAAGACTGAAACATCGTTGTAGATTCAGTTTTATGGGACATCGACAATTTTCTCCAAAGGATCATCCATATAGAATGAATCATCAAAGATTTGATAATACTATAGGGACCGATGATCCACCTCATCGTATGTATGGAACTGTTGTGCTTAATGAATTGAAAGATTTCAGTTTTTCGTTCGGGAAGGGTCAAATGAAATCTGGAAAGAGAAAAAATGTTTCCACAAAAACCTGTTACAATTGGAGGAAGAGGAGTATCTTTTTCGATTTGCCTTCTTGGTCAACCAATTTGCTACGTAATTGCTTAGACGCAATGCATATTGAAAAGAATATATGTGAAATGTTGCTTTCAGTTCTTCTAAATGTCAAGGGGAAGAAAAAATATGATTTACGATCTCGACGTGACTTGGTGGATTGGGGAATCAGACCAGAATTGCATCATGTGCGTATCAGTGAAAATAAATGGCAACTTCCATGTGCTTCTTATGTGATGACACCTACTGAAAAAAAACAATTTTTGGAAGTATTATATACTATTAGAGTTCCTGATGGCTATTCAAGAAACATATCTAAACGGGTCAATAGAAGAGAGTTGAAGCTAAAATCTTTGAAGACTCATGATTATCACGTTCTACTGCATGAGTTGCTTCCAATAGAAATCCGTCATCTTTTGTCCAATAATGTAAGGGTGGGTGTTATTAGGTTGTGACATTTGTTTAGAGATCTTTGTGCTAAGAAGTTGTCCAAGTCTTTCTTGAAAAAAATGTTGACAGATGCCCCATTAATTTTGTGTGAGTTGGAGAAAATATTTCCCCCATCATTTTTCACATGCATGCTGCATCTGACTGTCCATATTCCAACTGAAATACTTCTCGGAGGACCTGTTTCTTTTCATTGGATGTATCCAACTGAAAGAAATATCTTCACATTAAAGTCTTATGTTCGAAACAAGAATCATCCCGAAGGTTCTATCGTGAATGGTTACTTAGCTCAAGAATGTATGGATTACTGTTCAATGTATTTGTCTGATCATACTACAAGAATGAACAGACCAATGACAAATGAAGAAGAACAATATGAGGAAATTCAAACCATTTTTCCATCACTTCCTCAAACAGGAGGAATTCCTGGATCATATACATTGAAGACATTAAGCCTTAAAGAGCAGGATATGGCACATCGCACAGTTTTGTTCAACTGTGATTTGTTCGATGACTATATCAGGTAACAAAATTGAATATTTATATCTTACATATATATCTGTTAAACTATTCATATTTTTTTATCTACAGGGAACATAAAACAATTATAAATAGGAAGCATTGTTCTTTATCTTTGATAAGGAGAGAGACTTTGCATATCAAAGAGTTTTATGCTTGGTTAAAATTGAAGGTAAAAATATTACTGTTTAAATTAATTATTTCAAAATTTAATTAAGTTTAACTGTCATTTATATTGCAGGTATTGAGTTTGTCTGCTGACTCTGTCTCTGAGGAAATAAGAGCTTTGGCTTTTGGTCCTAATACCGTGGTTCGTGACTGTAAATCAATTGTTATCAATGGGTACAGATTTATTGTCACTGAACGAGCCAAAAACATGAGAACACAACATGATGGTATTATGGTTACAACCACAACAGATTGTTATGCCAGTGCATCAGATAGTAGACCGCGACTTGAAAATGTGGGTTATTATGGAGTCGTTGAGAAAATAATAATATTGGATTATTACTCTCATGGACGAGTCACAATGATGAAATGCCATTGGTTTGATTCGATGACGAGACATGGCACATTTATTGATGATTGTGGATTTCGAGTAATTAATATTACCCGCACTCTTGCAACCGAAGAACCATATGTGTTGGCATCAATGGATAAACAAGTTTTTTATGTCAAAGATCGACTTCAACCTGAATATGGTGTCATAGTTGAAGTAATTCCAAGACATATTTTTGATGATGCTGATGATGGAATTGACACTGTCCCTATTGCCATTGGAACCAATCCATTTATTTCTTTTGATGACTCCAATAGCTCAATTGTCAGAGTTGATTGTGAACGTGAAGTTGTGGTTGGAAATATATAGAATCATTCATCCATGTTCTCAATTTTTTTGGTTTACCTCGAGTTGGGTTGTTAAGGTTGGTAATATTCATATTTATTTAGTATTGATCACAAATATGTTTTAGCTGACTTGACCGTTATGTGAATTTTAAATGTTTATTTGTTGCTGTTTTATTTGAATTGCATTTTCTAATTTGGAATTGAACTGTATTCAAACCAAATCAAACAATATTTCTAACTTGGTGAACATTACTGTTGTACCCCTCTCTCTTGTATTTTAATGATCACAATCACTCTCATCGTGTTCTGACTTGTTTTCAAGTGTTTTGATTCTAGGAAAAAGGTTGACCATGAGTTGGCCCAAGAAGGCTGATAGTGGACTCTCTGAGTCCACCGGCCACCCGGTGGATTCCCACCGGCCAGCCGGTTGTCTCTGGCAGAAGCATTGCTTTCTTCCAGATCCACCGGTCATCCGGTGCTAGCGCACCGGCCAGCCGGTATGGCCACCGGCCAACCGGTGGATGACCACCGGCCAGCCGGTGGAACCCAGACAGAAAGCCTGCTCTGTCTGGACCACCAGCCAGCCGGGAGGTCAGCACCGGCCAGCCGGTGGACCACCAGCCAGCCGGGAGCTCAGCACCGGCCAGCCGGTGGACCACCAGCCAGCTGGTGAGACACCACCGGCCAGCCGGTGTGCCCAGTCAACTTGTATGTTTTATTAAATTCATTCAAGCTCTTCTAAAACAGTTGATAGCTAAATTACCAATAAATCCTCTCATTCCCTAATATATTTAGTTTTTTGGTTTACACATTAATTTTCTTTCTCTAATTAATTACATATTTGTTTTCAAATGCGGGAAATGCAGCCGATTGAAGAGAGACGGAGAAAAAAAATGGCGGAGAACAATCGTCGGATGGAGGAGATGGGCATTCCACCATTAGTGCCTACAGTGAGTACTTTATTTCAAATATATATATATATATATATACTTACAGAATATATAATGTCATGTGATTAATTTTTTTTGTAAACTTTTTTGTAGGATCCACCATTACATCGACAGTTATTCGATGAGGCGCCAAGTACGGGTCCTAGTACTCAGGCCGGTGGTACGAGGAGGGTTCGTACCAGAGGTGGGCGTAGAGCTGTGCATGCCCGACTAGACCCTGCCCCTCCCACTGACATTTCAGCCTTCCCACATTCTGATCCCGGTGTGTCGTTAGGGACACACGGGGTATTTAGGCCTCCCATGTTTTCGCTACCTTCTGCATCTTCTGCCGCATCATTTTCACATCCCATGATGATTCCCACTCCCCAGTCAGCATCAGGTCATACAGCTGTTCCATATTCTTTTCCTTCTACTTCTGTCTCTCCGAGCTTTTATATTCCATCGTCTTCGACTCCTGTTCCACCAGAGGGTGTTCCATCAGGTTCTGTGGATCCGGCGCCACTCATTGATCAGACTAGCGCAGGTATATTTATAAAACCCTAACAAATTTTTATAGCAATATTTATTTTCATTATAACATGTTTTGATAAAATATTTGTTTTTCTTTCATGACAGATACATCTACTGACAGGAGGCGGGGGTGGGGCCGTACACGCATGCGTTCGGTGTGGAACCATCGAACACAGGTTATTGTGGAATATAATGAAGACAATCAGATGGTTGAGAAAACAGGGCAGCAATGTCGGTGTTTTCTGGCGACGCTTGCCAAATACTCCGACATCATTCCCGTCAGCCCACTGTCGTGGAGACATTTGCCACATGAGGTTAAAGATAGAGCTTGGGCAGAGATATGGGTAAAAAAATCTTTTGTATTTAATGCCATGAATTAATTTTGTACTTATATGAATTAATATTTTTATTTCAGCTTCGATTTAATTTTCCTGATGGTGAGGGTGCACGACTAGAACGTCTAAAGGATTTAGGAGAGTTTGGAGAGACTACAAGCATGAGCTGTATATTGGCTGGCGTGCTAGAGTTGGCAATGAGTTAGAGGCGGTACCAGTCGTGGATGATTTTCCTATAGAGCAGTATCGTCAGATGATTACTCATTGGACGAGTACCCAGTTTAAGGTATGAATTACATTTGAGGTATTTAAATAATAACTTTCAAGTTTTTCATTAATATTATCCTTGGCATTATCGAATTTTATTTAGGAATCATCTGGAAAAAATAAAAAAAACATTGATGCAAAAAAATACCTCCATACACTAGGACGCACGACGATGCCGGATCATGAGAGGCAGCAGGTATGACAATTGTTTATAAGTTTTCTTTACGACTTACATTTTCTTTTGTTTCCTCAATTATTTAATCATTTGCTAATGTTTTTATATAACTTTTGTTTTCAATGTCATTGTAGAGGCATGTACAAAATATTGAAGGACGTGTGCCTCGAGCAAAACTGTTTTGCTCGAGTAGACGAAAAAAAGATGGAAGTGCTGTCAACGAAGCGACTCAGCAGCAGATTGTAAGTTTTAATCTGTTGATTTTATATTTTAATATCTATTTCGTAACTTAATAATATATTTATATTTGTAATAGGATGCTTTAGAGGCCCTCGATGCCCAAGAAGCAGACAATTTTGGGCCATCTGATCACTTACATCAGGTGTTGGGAGAGGATCATTCTGGCAGAGTACGCTGCCAACCTAGGATAGCCCCGACGAGGTATTGGACTGCCTCAGGTACGAGTTGTAGTGCCACTGAGCTGCAGCAAGTTAGGGAACATGCAGAAAAGGCTAAGAAAAGGGCCCCAGAGACGGCAAAACAGTCTGCTAGGGCAAACAGTGCATTTATGAAATTTATTGAAGTTCTACGTCCAACACTTCCAGCAGAGGCCAGCCCAGGGATTGATGAATACATGTCGTTGATACATTCTATATATGGTGCACCAGGTGGCAGTTCCAGTGGTGGTCAGGCTGATGTCCAGCTTGAAGATGATGATTGCGAGGAGTCTGATGCGGAAGAGGAGGGAGATGAGGAGGGCGAGCAGGAGGGTGAAGGCGAGGAGGAAGGCCCTGTGGAGGGTGAGGACGATGAGGAGGTTGATGACGAGGGTGATGATGATGATGACGATGGTGATGGTGATGCTGATGTGGGACATTTGATCCGTTACATTTTTGACTTATATTACTGAGATTTGATGTTTAATCTATTCTAGTTGTTGGTTTTATCTAGACTCGTAATATAGTATTGGAGTTGAGTTATTTTTATATATTGTCTGTTTTTATGGATGTTGTTGTCTTTTAGTGGTTGTGTGTTTGTGAACTCCCTAGACAACCCCCCTCATTCTTGGACCCTGGACAACCCCCCTCCCCCTTGGACCCCGAACACCCCCCAAACACCCCGCGGACAGCCCCCCGTACATCCCCCAGCCCTCCACCCTGGACCCCGGATATCCCCCCGGACAGCCCCTCGAACAACCCCCCCCCCCCACCCCCACCCTCCCCCTTGGACCCCAGAAAACCCCCCAAACACCCCCGGACAGCCCCCTGAACAACCCCGGACAACCCCCTGAACAACCCATGAACAACCCCTGAACAACCCCTGAACAACCCCTGAACAACCCCCTGAACAACCCCCGTACAGCCCCTTGAACAACCCCGGACAACCCCCTGAAGAACCCCCAAACACCCCTCGGACAGACCCCGCACAGCCCCCCCACCCTCCTCCTTGGTCCCCGGACAGCCCCCCGGACACCCACCAGACAGCCCCCCGAACAGCCCACACGGACAGCCCCCTGGACAGCCCCCCGTACAGCCCCCAACCCTCCACCCTGGACCCCGGATAGCCCCCGGATAGCCCCCCTGGACAGCCCCCGAGGTCCTCCGCTATAAATTTGACCGTTGGACGCCCGTTTTGGCCGTTTATGACACCAGAACTGCATTGTTGGTCACCGTGGGACCACGGCACGTCCGATTGACGTGCTGTCTGCTCGACCACTTCATAAATCACTCACCCGTATTTTTCGTCTGATTTCAGGCCATTCCAAAATCGTTAGGCCTGTTTGGACCACCCTCACGCGCGTTTACGAAGCGCGCGCATCACTTAAAACACAAATATTGAGCCGTACCGGGCAAACCGCACGTCCGATTGACGTTCCGTCTGTGCGTACACGTCACGAATAATAATGATAATGTTTCACGGTGATTTCAGCTCAATCTGAGGTCGTCCTCTATGAATTTGACCATTTGACGGCCGTTTTGGCCGTTTATGACACTAGAACTGCGTTGTCGGTCACCGCGGGCACACTGAACGTCCGATTGACGTGTCGTCTGCTCGACCACTTCATAAATCACTCACCCATATTTGTCGTCGGATTTCAGGCCATTCTGACTTCGTTTGGCTCCTTTGGACCCCCCTCACGCGCGTTTACGAAGCGCGCGTATCACTTAAAATACGAATATTAAGCCGTACCACACAAACCGCACGTCCGATTGACGTGCCGTCTGCGCGTACACGTCAAGAAAAATAATTATAATGTTGCACGGTGGTTTCAGCTCAATCTGAGGTCATCCTCTATGAATTTGACCGTTTGACGCCCGTTTTGGCCGTTTATGACACCAGAACTGTGTTGTCGGTAACCGCGGGCACACGGCACGTCCGATTGACGTGTCGTCTGCTCGACCACTTCATAAATCACTCACCCGTATTTGTCGTCTGATTTCCGGCCATTCCGACTTCGTTCGGCCTGTTTGGACCCCCCTCACGCGCGTTTACGAAGCGCGCACATCCCTTAAAACACGAATATTGAGCCGTACCGCGCAAACCGCACGTCCGATTGGAATGCCGTCTGCGCGTACACGTCACGAATAATAATTAGAATGTTTCACGGTGTTTTAAGGATAATCCGAGGTTTTCCGCTATGAATTTGACCGTTTGACGCCCGTTTTGGCCGTTTATTACACCAGAACTGCGTTGTCGGTCACCGCGGGCACACGGCACGTCCGATTGACGTGCCGTCTGCTCGACCACTTCATAAATCACTCACCCGTATTTGTCATCTGATTTCAGGCCATTCCGAAATCGTTCGGCCCATTTGGACCACCCTCACGCGCATTTACGAAGCGCGCACATCACTTAAAACACGAATATTGAGCCGTACCGCGCAAACCGCACGCCCGATTGATGTACCGTCTATGCGTACATGTCACGAATAATAATTAGAATGTTTCACGGTGGTTTCAGCTCAATCCGAGGTCGTCAGCTGTGAATTTGACCATTTGACGCCCGTTTTGGCCGTTTATGACACCAGAACTGCGTTGTCGGTCACCGCGGGCACATGGCACGTCCAATTGACGTTCCGTCTACTCGACCACTTCAGAAATCACTCACCCTTATTTTTCGTCTGATTTCAGGCCATTCCGACTTCGTTTGGCAGGTTTGGACCCCCTCACGCGCGTTTACGAAGCGCGCGCATCACTTAAGATACGAATATTGAGCCGTACCGCGCAAACCGCACATCCGATTGACGTGCCGTCTATGCGTACACGTCACGAATAATAATTAGAATGTTTCACGGTGGTTTCAGCTCAATCTGAGGTCGTCCGCTATGAATTTGACCGTTGGACGCCCGTTTTGGCCGTTTATGACACCAGAACTGCGTTGTCGGTCACCGCGGGCACACGACACGTCCGATTGATGTGCCGTCTACTCGACCACTTCATAAATCACTCTCCCGTATTTTTCATCTGATTTCAGGCCATTCCGAATTCGTTCGGCCCGTTTGGACCCCCCTCACACGCGTTTACGAAGCGCGTGCATGACTTAAAACACGAATATTGAGTCGTACCGTGCAAACCGCACGTCTGATTGACGTGCCGTCTACGCGTACACATCACGAATAATAATTAGAATGTTGCACGCTGGTTTCATCTCAATCTAGAGACGTGGTGTGGCCGACACCACTCAAAGTGTCCATCTTTTGTTTCAAAAGGATGTCATTTTAAGTGAAAAATATCAACTGACATACGGAAAACCAACCAAACGCATTCCGAATCTGTTGATAATTTATCCCAACAATCCATGGGTCATATGTGACGTGTAAGAGCCAACCCGGGATGAATCTGAGTCGCGGTGTGGCCAGGATAAGTCTAAGTGACTCTCTTTTGTTTAAAATGGACACCATTTTAAGTACATACGGAAAAACGACCAAACGGATTCGGTTTCCGTTGAAACTTTAGGAGAACGATCCATGGGTCTTATGTGACATGTACGAATCATCCCCGCTTCAATCCGACATGCAGTGCGGCTGACACCACTCAAAGTGTCCGTCTTTTGTTTCAAAAGGACGTCATTTTAAGTGAAAGGCATCAACTGACATACGGAAGAACGACCAAACGCATTCGGATTCTATCGATACTTTATCACAACGATCCATGAGTCATATGTGACGTGTAAAAGTCAACCCCATCTTAATCCGAGACGCGGTGTGGCCGACACCGCTCTAACTCTGTCTCTTTTGTTTGAAATGGACATGATTATAAATGAAAAGAACAACTGGAATACGCAAAACCGACCAAACGCATTCGTAATCTTTTGATAATTTATCACTACGATCCATGGGTCATATGTGACATGTACGAGCCAACCCGGGATGAATCTCAGTCGCGGTGTGGTCAGGATTAGTCTAAGTGTCACTCTTTTGTTTAAAATGGACAACATTTTAAGTACATACGGAAAACCGACCAAACGCATTCGGTTTCCATTTAAACATTAGGAGAACGATCCATGGGTCATATGTGACGTGTACGAATCAACCCCGCCTCAATTAGAGACGCGGTGTGGTCGGTACCACTCATAGTGTCCGTCTTTTGTTTCAAAAGAACGTCATTTTAAGTGAAAAACATCAACTGGCATACGGAAAACCGACCAAACGTATTCGGATTGTGTCGATACTTTAGCACAACGATCCATGGGTCAAATGTGACGTGTATGAGTCAACCTCGCCTCAATATAAGGTTTGGTGTGGCCGGTATCACTTCAGGTGTATGTATTTTGTTTAAAATGGACATCAGTTGAGGTAAAAATATATGGTATAGAAAAAACCGATCAAATTATGAATTGAATTTCGGATTCCACATATAATTTTCATCTAAATTTTAAAATGAATTCTAAATGAATTATGTATGTTTATAATTATGTTATGATTTCTACTTTAATTATGGATGTGTATATTTTCAGGATTCATTATATGTGTTGGTTGGTTGGTTTTCATTATTTGTATGTGTTGGTTTGTTCTCTATATGTATGCATTATATGTGTTACAGGTACAATAATTGGATTGAAAAATGAATTAAAAACGAGGGAATAATTGGATTGAAAATTGAAATGAAAATGCCCAAAAACCAGACCTGCTGTGCAAATTGCAGGCTGCTGTGCAATTTGCACAGCAAAGCCTATGCCAACCTATCCCAACGGTTTGAAACCGTTGGGATACCCTGTTGCAGGGTTGTTTTTACCAACTGTTCATGGAACCGTTGGTAAAAATCTTTCCCAACATTTTGTAAACTGTTGGGAAAGGCCTTTCCCAATGGTTTGGAAGAACCGTTGGGATAGGTTGATTTTTTCTGACCTATCCCAACGGTTCTATGTAAACCGTTGGGAAAAGCCTTTCCCAACGGCTTACTTCCCCACGGTTTGCAGAACTGTTGGTATAACATATACCAACGGTTCTGCAGCCTTTCCCAACGGTTCTAAACCGTTGGTAAATGCTGGATTTCCAGTAGTTAATGTGATGTTATTATACAAATTTTTCAACCCTATTCATTATTTAATACTTTCTAGAAAAGAAAAAGTCACCATACGTGCGTATATACAGATTACCGTCTCCATGTCGTGGTGTAGTATGTTATTCAAACACTTTGTCATTTGGATGGGTATAATAAAGAGTATATATGATGAAAATAAAAAATATAACATGATAATGATTTTTTATATATGATTTTCCATCCAAATATATACTATTTTAATATCAAAATATTGATATTGTCGCTCGTGCGTACGTACAGATTACTGTCTTCACGAACGCGATGAGATTGATTCCCCATCATATCCATTCAAGACTAATTTTCATTTGATGATTAAAAATAATAATTTTTAAATGCATAATATCATTATTAATATGAATAAGGTACATCCTATCCATAACAAACATTACATATGTAACAAATCATATAAAGGAAAACGATTCAGTTAAAACCTGAAATGATGATACTACGAAAATATCATTAACAATTTAATATTAGAAGATCATATATGATATAATATTAATTTATATGGTCTTTTGTAATATAATAACACTTATTTCACCATTATACATGAGGTTAAACTACCATCGATGAAGGAAAAAATACATGGTAAGGTTTAATTTCACAATCTCTTTATTATCTGTGGTTTTTTTTGCGTAAGAATATAATGCGTCATCTTTGTCATCCACATCCATGTTTCATAAAAATATATTCGAAAATAGTTTTTCTATTTACTAGACAATGGGTTAAAGTCATTTATACCTTTCTTTGATTTTTTTTAAATGGTTTGAAATGAATCTTTCCGTCGTTTTGCAAACAAGGTACTTTATGACCTATTCATCAAAATTGTGATAATAATGCTTTTTAAACTTATTCCGCGAGTGCCGCTATTTTCTGAAGCTATAACATCATAGAAGAATCCCTTAAAAGCTTATAATAATATTTTCAAAATAAAAATTTTCTTTTATAAATATATGACTTTTAAATTATTTTTAAATAGAAAGAGATATTTCTCTAAAAAATGTTTCGATTTCATATATGTCAACATACTTTGATGGATTTCAAGAATAATTGAAGTTGATTTATTATGATACCAAACATCCATATTTTATTGAAGGTTTTATGTTATGTTTGACTATGGATGTGTTTTTTTGACACCATTCATGCTTTATGAAGAATGTATTGAAATTTTTTATGCTAGTTTTAATATGAAGGTTTATGTTATGTTTTAACCTTTTCATATCAGGAATTAATTGGATATAGTAAGTCACGGGTGGAGCCCTCTATAGCTCCTTGATGCATCGGTAGGTCTCATGAGACAAACTAGTGTCATGGAAGAAGTAATTGACAACATTTTATTTGTAGTCTTCGTACAAGGCCTTGACTATGTGGTTATGAAGTCTGGAATTATGCATTCCCCCATTATAAAAGTTACTATTGATATATAATTTGATTATTCGACTTGTTGAATATCCATGTGAATAAGTAAATGGAATCATTTGATTTTATCTTTTCCATATTATGATGATTTTCATGTTTAAAAGGCTTTTTTTAAGTCTTACATTGCCATAAATTTTTATGATCATTTATGAATATTTTGGCTATATTGTTATCATTACTGGGCATATGAGATCACACATTTCTATGTTTTATTTTTCCTAGGATGCATTGTAGTATATTAGGACTGACCTACAAGGATATTCTAAGGGATATGAGTTTCTCCTATGGAGAATATGTTGTGGTAGTTTTTCATTTTATAATGTAATGTCAAACTAATGAATGAATGAAGTATGTCCAAGGCTACTAATGTATCGATCTTTCGAGACATGATCCTTTGTGATCCTTCCAATGTTATGTAATAATCAATTGACTCTGGTTAACTATGCCTAGGGTGTTATAGGTGGTATTAGAGGACATTTAGTACAAATATTGGAAACTAGATTTAGAAAACATATAATGAGGGAACATTTACCTAAGATAGACATTGAGGATTTGTATAGAAGAACTTCCACGAATTTTTGCACTTTAAATATTTTGTGAGTTTTCCAAACAATACAACCCTGTTTGGATACATGCTGGTAGAGGCAACTCTGGCACAAATGTACATAGAGGTAAAACCCAAAAACACCGCTTTGAGTTAGATTCGAATGAGAACTGGTGCACGACAATGGGCCTTCATTCTCTCTTGGTATTGACACTCCTGTGGTGTCACACCTCGACTTCGCACCGAGGTATGTTTATTTATTATTTATTATTTTTATTTTTATTATGTGAGTTTAGTTCCCTTTTTATAATTTTCTTTTCATTGGAAAGTGGGCTGAGCACAATACTAGTGTGCGCATCTACATTGATAAATGAACGTTTCCTTGACAATGCCTGATGAGTGGGCATGCTACGGGAAAAGCTGTGCAGCCTGCCTAGTGTGCGGGTGGACCTTTTTATCATTATTTTTTTAAACGCCTATTTTTATTCATTAACACCGTTATTATTATTATTGTTATTATTATCATTATTATTTTAGGTTAGATTTTCTTTTTAGGTTTTAAATTATTTATTTATTTATTTATTTATTTTCCCATCCAGTTATTCTTATTTTATTTTATCCCTCCTTGACTTCTATTCTTATTCTCTTATCTTATTTTATTTTTATTTATCATTATTTTATTTTATTTTATCCTTTCTTTTCTTTTTCCTTTTTTTCCTCCCACTTCTTTTCTCTCTATCTCCCGCGGGTAACTATTCATCCGCCTCCCACCTTGTGCCGCATATAACCCTAGCCGCCTCATGCCCCATCCCACCAACCTCCTTGCTAGCTCACGCCCTCGCCACCCATTCTTGCCCCGCTGCCCCCCCTGCTTCTCCCGCTCTGTCGAGACTGCGACCGCCTCCTCTGGTGCTCCTCCCGTTTAGCCTCCCTCCCTACTATCTCCATTAACCTTGCGCCGACCAGCCTCGCACTGGCCCTCCTTACACCGCCATGCCCGAGCCGTCGACTTCCCTGCTATCCCCCTTGCCTAGCCAAAGCCCTCCGCCTGCTGCCTCTCAGCTTTCCCTGCTATGCACCCGCTCCCCAACAGCCTCTCGCTCGACCCGGCCTTCCCCTTTCTTTTTCTTGGCCAGCACTGCGCAACCCATAGTAGCCTCTGGATTTCCCAGCCAACGTCTCGCACCTCCTCTGCTCTGCCGAACAGCGCTCCGCCGCACCTCCCTGTTCGGTCGGTGCCCTTCTTCTCTACTCGCCGGCACGGTTTGTTCTTCTTTTTTTTTATTATTATTTCATTTTATCTAATAAGATAATAACATTTTCTTTTGATATTATTATTATTATGTTAATAATATTATTAACATTATTATATTATTATAGTTATATTATTATTATTATTATTATTATGTTAATGTTATTATATTATTATGATATTATTATTTTGACATTATTATTATTATTATTATGTTATTATTATTATTATTATTATTATTATGTTATTATTGTGATTATTATGATATTATTATTATTATTATGTTATTGATATTACTATTATTATTATTTTACGTTATTATTATTATTGTTATTATTATTAGTATTGTTATCATTATGTCATTATTATTATTGAATCTGTTGAATGATCTGCTGTTTTAGGACCTATTTGATGACTCGATATGGTGCGACCGTGGTACAACGGGAGTTTTGCGCCAGGTCATTTTTCGTTCCTATTTGAGGTAGGTGGTTCCGCACAAAAGTATTAGTTTACGATCATTTTCTTGCTTATTTAATTAATTTAATTCTTTATCCATTGGTTTACATGCTATGAAATTTTTCCTCTAACTTAGAGTTACTCTGTGTTTATTTACTTAGATCTATGTTCAATTGATTCTAGTTAACTTTATTGTGAAAACTCCTTTTGGAATATTTATTATTGTTTGCAAACAGTGCAGTGTGTGAGTCAGGAAGTGCAGATGACGCAGTTTATATTTTGGCATGCGTCAAAATATGTTTTATTTTAAAAATTGGTTTTGAGTGACTTTTTCCCTTCAAAAACTTTTGCGAAATGTTTGAACTGTTTAATAAATGTTCAAAGTGATTTCATTGAGTTATGTACCTAGTTTAATTAAATACGTAAGCAGGGCAGTTTGAGTTTCAAAAAGTTTTGGTGTGAGTGTGGTTTTCAAAAATAATATCAGTGTGCAGGTGACATGTTATGTGAACATTGAATTTAGGTGAGCACAAGGAGGGAAGCCGGAATATTAGGTGGGGAGACTAGGACTAGTGCGCTAGTGTTCCGGAGATGACCCGACTCGGTTTCACTAGTAGGTTTGACGATTGCAACACTAACTAAACATAAGATATCTGAGGGTCATGGCCTCCTAATCCACGTGTTCTGAGGGTCGTGGCCTTCTAAGCCACGTTATCTGTGGGTCGTGGCCACCTAATCCATGTTTCACTGAGACACGACATTCTAGGGTCCCACATACTCTAGTACCCTTCTGGGCCTCTCCCATCCTTTGGTGCTACCGGTTACATTGCGCACACAATGATACATTATATATCACTTGAATTACTACCCTAATGTGTTTATCTTGAACTGCCTTTCTATGAAGTCATTTTATGAAAACCATTTCTTTTGCACCTTTTTCTTTCTTTATTTAGCAATGCAAATGGATTGTGTTTTGATATTTTTGCATGGAATCATTTCTTGGTGATATCCTGCTAGGCTAGAACTCACACCCTAATTACACCCTTGGGTGTAAGTATATTTTTCTACTTCTGATACAGGTATGGGTCCAGCTTTTGGGAGCAGTGGTTCAGGTTGTTAGCAGGCCTATCTATATGGCGTTTTGGTGGTGGCATAGGGGCGGTGTCCTCACACCGGGTGACAGTTCTTAGGTTGGTTTTTGGTCACCTTGTTTTTAGTGTTATTTGGATTTTGAATACTTGGGACTCAAAAACCTGTTTTGGTTGAATTCACGTCTGGCTGCAACTTTTACTTTTGTTTGGTTTATTTTGGCTATCTGATTTATTTTTGTTACTCGGGTAAATCGTTCCCAAAGTTAAAATGGATACCCGGGCAATTGTGCCAGCCCGTGGGGATCGGGGATTCCCTTCGGGCCTTATTGTGGGTCGGGTCGGGCGTCGAGTTGATGGCGATCCAATTCGGTTCGTGACAAAATAGTATCAGAGACAGGTTAGTTCGTGGTTTATGTTATTTGGTATGAGTTGGATTATATAGGAGTTGGGTCTGTCGCGGCTCAGAATTCATGTTGTGGGTAGGGTGCCTAGCCAGCATGCCTCGTGACAGATACTGAGTCACCATGGGATATCAGGCTACTTGTATGACTTCTTTCCTAGGTGGGACGTACGGGCTACAGACTATATGTGGACACCAGACAAGAATGCAGAGTTTTTTTCAAGAAGTCGTTTTTGCATGTTTGGTTTACTGATGATTATCTATCTTGTTGAAAAATTTAGTTCCTTTTGAGATATGTGATATTGATGGTATTCTTTCTTGATTTCTTCCCATTTGCAGTAAGATGCCTCCCCGGAGAGCTCCCATGCACCCACGGGAGGAATCCGGAGAGAGTTCTCCCGCGCCACTTGATCAGAGATTGGTAGAGGCGTTGGTCCATGCCGTTCAGGCTTTGGGACAAGGGGCTACTCTTGCCCCCGCCCCTATTCCAGCTAGAGGGGATGAATTTGGCTCCAGGAAGGATAGAGCTCAAGAGTTCTTGAGGAACAAACCTCCTTCTTTCTGAGGCAGTTCAGAACCTCGGGAGGCAGGGGAGTGGCTCGAAAAGATAGAACGTATGTTTGAATTCCTTGACACGCCCAAGGAAGTCAGGGTGAAGTGTGCCTCATTCCATCTAGAGGGTTCCAGTCGCAAATGGTTGGAATCAGTGGTCCAGGCTGGGAAACATGAGCACATGAGCTTGAAAGATTTCACGGTGATCTTCAATGAGCAATATTGTCCAGAGTTCGTAGCCTATGCTAGATCTCGGGAGTTCATGGAGCTTTCGCAGGGGAATCAGACAGTGATGGAATATGCGAACTGCTTTGCTGAACTAGTACGGTACACACCTGAGATAGTTTCGAGTGAATTCTTGAAAGCTCGGAAGTTTGAGAAGGGCCTTCGACCAGAAATCCACTCCCATTTTTTCTTATTCAAGCTGAAGACCTATGTTGAGGTGGTTGATTGTGCTTGTATGGCCGAGATTGACCAGAAGGGAATGTCGGGGTTTTCTGGATCAGTGTCAGGGCTTGGCAGTGGAAGTTCATCTGAGAAGAAGAGGAAGCGTGATGAGCAATGGAAGAAGAGTGATGGCAGCTCAGGTCATCCTCCCAGGCAGTTTTCATCTGGGGATTCTGGTGTAGGGTACGTAGTGTGCCATCAGTGCGGAAGGGTAGGGCCCATCCGACCTATTTTTCCTTACCCTCCCAACCCATGCCATGGATGTGGAGTTGTGGGACATCTATAGAGCTTCTACAGGACTACACGTCCCTACCAGAGTGGGGCTGGGTCTCTGGATTCTAGAGGGGTATCAGTTCAGTCAGAGCTGACCAGAATGACAGGATCTCGGTTTGGTGGTCGTGGTTGTAGGACAAGATCGTCATTAGGGAAGAGCCATATTAGAGCAGAGCCGTAGGCGAGCGGTCATTCTCAGACAGGGACCAAGCAACTGCATGTTATGGATCAGGCACCAGCGGGATCTGATGCAGTGCCTTCGACGGTTTGAGGTACTATTCTTGTTGTATCTTCTATAGGTGCAGTTTTATTTGATACTGGTGCTTCAGTTTCTTTTATATCTGCTCGTTTTGTGAATATGCTAAACCTACCAACCGAGATATTATCATTTGCTATGGAGTTAGTAACACCGCTAGGGAAAAAGAGGGAGTAAGGCCTTAAGTGTCGATCGTGCGCACTCTCTATGTCGGGAGTCGAGATGGAATGGGATTTCCTGGTCCTTGAAATGGACCTATTTGATGTGATCCTTGGTATGGACTGGATGGTGTTTTTTCAGGCGCACATTGATTGCTATCAACGCCGAGTCAGTTTTACAGCACCAGATGGGACTCCCCAGTTATTTCACGGATAATGGGATCCTCGGTCGGGACGCGTGGGACCTCCACTCCCTTAGCTGGGATATCTTGCTTAACAGTAGTCGTCGCTCACACTTGAGGATGGTGGTGGTGTTTTATAGGGCGGCTTACCTCATGTAGTGGATGTGTTCCCAGAGGTCTTGCCAGATTATTTTTCTGGCTTACCCCTAGAGTGGGATGTGGAGTTCTGGATTGAGTTGGCACCGGGAAAACAGCCTATATCTCATCCCTCATATCGCATGGCCCCCACCGAATTGAGGGAATTAAATATACAACTAGACGATTTGGAATCCAAAGGATTCATTCGCCTGAGCATCTCTCCTTGGGCCGCCCCAGTTTTATTTGCGAAGAAGGCCGATGGAACCCTTCAGTTGTGAATTGATTACCGGAAATTAAACAAGTTAACCATCAAGAATAAATACCCTTTGCCTCAGATTGATGATTTGTTCGACCAGCTGAAGGGGGCAAAGTGGTTCTCCAAGATTTATTTGTGTTCGGGATACCACCAGCTCAGGGTGAGAGAAGCAGATATCCCGAAGACGGCTTTCTGAAGCAAGTACGGTCACATCGAGTACTTGGTCATGCCTTTCAAACTGATGAATGCTCCTATAGTTTTCATGGAACTCATGAATAGGGTGCTCCACCAATATCTCGACTCATTTGTAGTGGTATTCCTGGATGACATCCTAATTTATTCTGGATCTGAGAAGGAGAATGAGCATCACATGCGCGTTGTTTTGGGCACATTGTGGGATCACTGCCTCTATGGAAAACTCTTGAATTTCACTTTCTGGATCAGGGAAGTGATGTTTTTGGGGCATGTCATCTCAGAACAAGGGGTTTCAGTGGATCCCGAAAAGATCAGGGCAGTTATGTCTTGGGAGCAACCGAGAAATGTGTTTGAGATCAGGAGTTTTCTGGGATTGGCTGGTTATTACAGGCGCTTTGTCCAGGACTTCTCGCGGCTTGCCTCCCCGATGACCTCACTCACTCGGAAAGGGGTGTTGTTTGAGTGGAGCCCACAGTTCCAACCATCTTTTGAGATATTGAAGCGGTGGATGACCACTGCACCTGTGTTGACCATGCCAGAATTGGGAAAGGGCTATGTGGTTTACTGTGATGCTTCAGGTACATACATTGGATGTGTGCTCATGTAGGATGACCATGTTGTGGCTTATGGTTCTCGCCAACTCCGGCCGCATGAGAAGAATTATCTGACTCATGACTTGGATTTGGCAGAAGTGAGGCATGCCTTGAAGACATGGCGTCACTATCATTTTGGGGAGAAGATTGTGGTCTATTCTGACCATAATAGCCTGACCTATATTTCCTCTCATAAGGATCTCAATTTGAGGCAGCGCCGCTGGGTTGAGTACCTGTAGGGTTTTGATTTTGATATTGTCTATACCCCTGGCAAGGGTAATGTGGTAACTGAAGCTTTGAGCAGAAAAGTACTAGTGTAGGCGTTGAGGAAGTCCAGCAATGAGTGGGCTTTGATGGGGCTCTTCGCCCAGATGCACTTGGAGAGCAGGGAGCAGAGTGGAGGAACTTTCATGGCTAGCATCCAGTTGACTCCTTCTCTACTAGAGTTGATTCAGTGGGAGCAGCCTGGTGATGAGTTGTGATAGCGATCTATGAATTTTCTTCATGGTGGGGAGACTCCTTCTGATTGGTCTTTATCTTCCCAGAGGGTCTTATGCTTTATGGGTCGTGCTGTAGTGCTGTTGTCTCTGCGGAAGGTGGTGATGCAGGATAGCCACCAATCTCAGTGGGCCGTCCATCCTGGTACCAACAAGATGTATTATGATGTTCGTCATCAGTTCTGGTGGCCAAGAATGAGACGGGACATAGACGACATTGTATCCATATGCTATACTTTCTAGCATGTAAAAGTAGAGAATCAGAGACCATCTGGCCTACTCCAGCAATTACCCATTCCTAACTAGAAGTGGGACGAGGTTGCCATGGACTTAATTATTGGTTTGCCTCGTACACCTCGAGGGAGGAATGCTATCTGGGTAGTGAATGATCGTTTGACCAAGTCAGCTAACTTTATTCCGATCAGAGATACAACGAAGGTAGAGGAGCTGGGCCGCTTGTATGTTCAGGAGGTAGTCAGACTTCATGGTGTGTCGTCGGTAGTTGTTTCTAACAGGGACCCCCGCTTTACATCTCGGTTTTGGGGAGGCCCCAAGAAGGCTTTGGGGTCGCAGATTAAGATGAGCACGACATACCATCCTCAGACCGATGGCCAGACGGAGTGGGCGAATCATATTCTAGAGGACATGCTCCGAGCCTGTGTGTTAGATTTTGGAGGCTCATAGGATAGCCATTTGGGACTGGTCGAGTTTTCTTATAATAATAGTTACTATTCTTCCATAATAATGGCACCCTTTGAGGCGCTCTATGGCCGGCCTTGTCGGTCTCCTCTCTGTTGGGATGAGGTAGGAGAGGCCTCGCTCTTGGGACCGAGCCTTGTTCAGGAGACATCTGAGAAGGTCAAGCTGATTAGGCAGCGGTTGTTGACAGCTCAGAGTTTCCATAAGTCTTATGCAGATCAGAGGTGGCGCGATCTCGAGTTTTCAGTGGGGGACAGAGTGTTCCTAAAAGTAGCCCCTCGCTTGGGTCACCGTCGTCTGGGGAAGCAGGGGAAGCAGACACTGAGATATGTCGGACCCTTCGAGATTCCTGAAAGGATTGGCAAGGTGGCATACAGGTTAGCTTTGCCCTCGCAGTTGATGTCAATTCATGACGTATTTCATGTCTCCAAACTAAAGAAGTACAACCCCAACCCGTCTCCTGTGCTGAATTGGGAGGATCTAGAGATAGGGTCCGACATGTATGTGGTTGAGCGACCAATGCGTATAGTGGATTCACAGGGAAAGGTGTTGCGTGGAAAGTCCATTCCTCTGGTTCATTTTCTCTGGCAGCACAGGAATGATGAGCATGAAACTTGGGAGTGGAAGCCGTGGGTTGAGCAGGAGTACCCATTCCAATTCTCTGATCAGGCATCGAATTGACTTTCTGAGGGCGGAATGTTTTCATGGTGGGGATAATTGTCACACCTAGACTTCGCACCGAGGTATTTTTATTTATTATTTATTATTTATTATATTTATTTTTATTAAATGATTTTTGTTTCCTTTTTATAATTTTCTCTTCGTTGGAAAGTGTTCTAAGCACAAAAATAGTGTGCGCATCTATGTTGATAAATGAACGCTGCCTTGACAATGCCCGATGAGCAGGCAGGGTACGGGCAAAGCCGTGCGGCCTGCCTGGTGTGCGGGTGGACCTTTTTATCATTAAATTTTTTTTAAACGCGTATTTTTATTCATTAACACCGTTATTATTATTATTATTATTATAATTAGTTTAGGTTAGATTTTATTATTAGGTTTAAATTTATTAATTTATTTATTTTTTCCCATCCCGTTATTCTTATTTTATTTTATCCCTCCTCTACATCTCTTCTTATTCTCTTATCTTCTTTTTTTTATTTATCTTTTTTTATATTTTATTTTATCCTTTCTTTTTATTTTTTATTTTTTTCCTCCCACTTTTTTTCTCTCTATCTCCCACGGGTTACTATTTATCCGCCACCCACCTTATGAAGCATCTAACCCTAGCCGCCTCTTGCCCCATCCCACCTTTCTCCTTGCCGGCTCACGCCCTCGCCACCCATTCTTGCCCCGCAGCCCTTGCTACTTCCCCCGCTCTGTCGAGACCGCGACCGCCTCCTCTGGTGCTCCTCCCGTTTGGCCGCCCTCCCTACTACCTCCAGCAACCTTGCGTCGGCCTGCCTCGAACCTGCCCTCCTTACACCACCTTTCCCAAGCCGTCGACTTCCCTGTTATCCACCTTGCCCAGCCGAAGCCCTCCGCCTGCTGCCTCCCGGCTTTCCCTGATATGCACCCGCTCCCCAGCAGCCTCTCACTAGACCCGGCCTTCCTCTTTCTTTTTCTTGGCCAGCACTACGTAACCCATAGTAGCCTCTGGATTTCCCAGGCAACGTCGCGCACCTCCTCTACTCCGCCGGACAGCGCTCTGCCGCACCTCCCTGCTCGGTCGGTGCCCTTCTACTCTACTCGCTGACACGGTTTGTTCTTCTTTTTTTTTATATTACTTCATTTTATCTAATAAAATAATATTGTTTTATTTTGTTATTATTATTATTATGTTAATAATATTATTAACATTATTATATTACTATAGTTATTATTATATTATTATTATTATTATGTTAATGTTATTATATTATTATGCTATTATTATTTTGGCATTATTATTATTATTATTATGTAATTATTATTATTGGTATTATTATGTTATTATTGTGATTATTATGATATTATTATTATTATTATTATGTTATTGATATTATTATTATTATTTTTACGTTATTATTATTATTATTATTATTATGTCATTATTATTATTGAATCTGTTGAACGATCTGCTGTTTTAGGACCTGTTCGACGACTCTATACGGTGCGACCGTGGCGCAACATGAGTTTTGCGCCCTGTCATTTTTCGTTCCTATTTGAGGTAGGTGGTTCCGAACACAAGTATTAGTTTATGATTATTTGATTTCTTATTTAATTAATTTAATGATTTATCCATTTGTTTACATGTTGTGAAATTTTTCCTCTCACTTGGAGTTATTGTGTGTTTATTTACTTAGATCTATGTTCAGTTGATTCTAGTTAACATTATTGTGAAAACTCCTTTTGGACTGTTTATTATTGTTTGCAAACTGTGTAGTGTGTGAGTCAAGAAGTACAGATGATGTGGTTTATATTTTTTCATGCGTCAAAATATGTTTTATTTTAAAAATGGGTTTTGAGTGACTTTTTCCCTTCAAAAACTTTTGTGAAATGTTTGAAACTCTTTAATATATCTTCAAAGTGTTTTCGTTCAGTTATGTACCTAGTTTAATTCAATATGTAAGCAGTGCAGTTTGAGTTTCAAAAAGTTTTGGTGTGCGTGTGGTTTTCAAAAAGGATATTAGTGTGTAGGTGACATGTTATGTGAACTTTGAATTTTGGTGAGCACAAGGAGGGAAGTCGGGGTATTAAGTGGGGAGACTTGGACTAGTGAGCTAGTGTTCCAGAGATGACCCGACCCGGTTTCACTGGCAGGTTTGAAGATTACAACAATAACTAAACATATGATATCTGAGGGTCGTGGCCTTCTAAGCCACGTGTTCTGTGGGTCGTGGCCTTCTAAGACATGTTATCTAAGGGTCGTGGCCACCTAAACCACGTTTCACCGAGACACGATGTTCTAGGGTCCCACATGCTCTAGTACCCTTCTAGGCCTCTCCCATCCTTTGGTGCTACCGGTTTCTTTGCACGCACAATGATACGTGATATGTTACTTGAATTACTACCCTAATGTGTTTATCTTGAACTGTCTTTCTTTGAAGTCATTTTATGAAAACCATTTCTTCTGCACCTTTTTCTTTCTTTATTTAGCATTGCAAATGGATTGTCTTTTTATATTTGTGTGTGGAATCATTTCTTGGTGATATCCTGCTGGGCTCGTACTCACACCCTACTTAACACCCTTGGGTGTAGGTAGATTTTTTTACTTCTGATACAAGTAAGGGTCCAGCTTTTGGGAGCAGTGGTTCAGGTTGGTAGCAGACCTATCTACGTGGTGTTTTGGTGGTGTCTTAGGGGAGGTGTCCTCACACCGGGTGACAGTTCTTAGGTTGGTTTTTGGTCACCTTGTTTTTAGTGTTATTTGGATTTTGAATAATTGTGACTCAAAAACCTGTTTTGGTTGAATTCACGTCTGGCTGCCACATTTACTCTTTTTTTGGTTTATTTTGGCTGGCTGCTTTATTTTTGTTACTCAAGTAAATCATTCCCAATGTTAAAATGGATACCCGGGCACTTGTTCCAGCCCATGGGGATCAAGTATGCCCTTCGGGCCTTGCCACGAGACGGGTCGGGCGTCGAGTTGATGGCTACCCAATTTGGTTCATGACATGAGGGATATGCATAGGATAATTCTCATTTTCATTAAAAACTATTATGAAGTGTTTATGAGTATATACATCATCAATGAAAACATTTTTATGATTACAGATTATATCCATAAACTATTTAATTTATGTTAAGTGTTTTACAATTTTTTAATTATGTATTCTGTTTCATAGACTAATCTATTATATGCCATTGTTTAGAAATGGCTCCAAGTGGAAGGTATGGAAACATTATCAATGAATGTAATCCATGTAGGGATTTCCCTACTACTCAAGATAATTATAGTGGAGCTTATGAAGAAACTAGTGCTGATCATATTATCACCATACAAGGGAAACTCACTTATGATATTAATAATAATCATACCCATGTAGAGTACCCTGATCCACAGCGTGGAGGAAAAATGTTGGAGCACTTCATTAGGCAAAAACCACCAACATTCAATGGGCGTAAAAATCAATTAGTAGATGAGAATTGGATAAATTCTATTGAGATAATTTTTCACGCATTTGGGAGTAGCAAAACAGAAAAAGCTGTCATGGATGTTTATTACCTCATGAAAGATTCAGATCAATGGTGGTCATTGTTTCAAATCACAAAAGAAGATGTTGAAGTATCAAATGTGGAATGGAGGGAATTTAAAGAGACTTTCGTAGAAAAAAAAAACGTTCCTCATGACCACTGTGTGGATATGGAAAGTAATTTTTTTGACTTTGAGGAAAAAGGAGGATGAGAATGTCTCAAAGTATGAGGCTAACATTATAAGGTTAGAAAGGCATGTAGTAAATTATTAAATAACCTAAAGAGTATGATTGATCAATTATTTGATGGGTTAAAACAATTTAACCAATGTGAATTAGTCTCAAAATCCTTCTTTCCATATAATGGTATTTTCTCATGTGCTATCAATATAAAAAATGAATTCCTTAAATATTATGAATTTAAATCAAAGAAAGGGAAGAAGAGATCTGATTAACACTCTGGAAAGGGAAATAAGGGGGAGAATGTTAATGTTGAATATTTATCCTGTAGTAAATGTGGGAAGAAACACCATGATACTTTCCTTAAGGGAATGAGAGTTTGTTACAATTGTGGTGAAAAAGGAAACCAAGCTCGTGATTGGAAGGGGAAGAAAGAGGCTATCAATGTTGAATGAAACAATTGTAGAGAAAGGGAGAATTATCCAAATGAATTTCCTAAGCGCCAAGAAAACATACCTCATAAAAGGACAAGTGATCAAGGAAAATCTCATTCTATCACTACTACAGAGATTATAGATCGAAAAGAAAATGTCGTAGGTAATTTAATGGTTTCCTAATGTTTAGAAAATACATTATTATATTTTAGATCATCGCATTGTTTCATATCTTCCATGTTTTCTATGAAAATTAGTTATTTTCAATATGACCAAATGAGGGAGTTGTTAGACAAAATCTCCTAATGGAAGTATCATTGCAAGAATGTTTTTCTAATCAGTTCCCATTAGGGCATATAAATGTTCTTTATCTGCTAATATCATCTTCATAACCATGATTGAAATTGATATAATCCACGGTATGGATTTGTTCTTTAACCATAACACGAAAATTCATTGTAAGAAGAAAGAGGTTATAATTCTTGATGATGATAAAGAGTACCTTTTCTTTAGAGAATAAATATCACCACATAATTCTTATCTATATCTACCCCCAATAGCTCATCTAATTTCAATTATTGGGGAGAATGGGAATGAAATAATTGTGGGTGAATAATGGAATTTTCAAATAGAGGGTGTGCTAATTGTGCAAGAATATGTTGATGTGTTTTCAAGAGTTTTACATGGACATCCTCTAGAACGAGAAATTGAGTTTTCCATTAATTTAATTCTTGGTTCAATTTACATATCAAAGACTACTTATAGAATGGCCACTGTGGAATTAGTGTATGTAAAGAAACAACTAGAGGAGTTCGGTAATAAAGGATTTATTTTCCCTAGTTTCTCCATGGGGAGCCTATGTTCTTTTTTAAGAACAAATATGGATATAGGAGGTTGTGCATTGACTTGAAGGAGATAACTTCTATAACAATATAGAACAAGTATTCCCTACCTAGTATTGATGATATATTCAACCAACTTCGTAGAGCTCAATATTTTTCAATGATTGACCTTTGATCTAGATATCATCTGTTGTGTGTGAAAATGGAAGACATTCCCAGAATAGCATTTCGAACTAGGTACAAGAATTACGAGTTTCCAGTAATGAATTTTCGATTTACTAATCCTTCCTATGTCTTCATGGATCTATTGAAGATAGTTTTCATGGAATATCTTGATGAATTTTTATTTTTATTTATTGATGATAACTTCGTATACTCCAAAATCTAATAAGATCGTTAAAATCACTTTTGGATTATTCTAAAGACTCATAGAAGAAGTGAATTATATGGGAAATTTAGCAAGTGTGAATTCTGGCTTCAAGAGATTTCTTTTCTTGGCTATATTGTCTCAATATATGGAATCTCTGTTGATCCTTAAAATTACACGGCAATCCCAGAATGGCCAGCACCAACGACTATAACCAAGGTATGCAGTTTTATTATTTTAATAGGTTATTAACGACGTTTCTTCTGTAATATATCCCGGTTAGCCCAGCCATTAAAAATTACCACACGTAAAGGGGTTAATTTTTTGGATAAATTAGTGTGAAGAATGTTTTGAATAACTAATGAGATGATAAGTCAATTCTCCCATATTCTCTCTACCATTGTGGAATGATGGGATGTTACTTATAGTGATGCTTCAAGGAAATGACCTGGTTGTGTCCTAATGGAGAATGATAGAGTTATTTCCTATGCATCACTGTAGCTACAAATTAATGACAAAACTATCCTACTCATGATCATGAGTTAGAAGCTATAATATTTGTTTTGATGATTTGGAGACATTATCTCTATGGATAAAAAAGTGAGATATATACCGATCAAAAGAGTTTGATGTATATTTTTTCACAGAAAGAACTTAACATGAGGAAAAGTAGATGGCTTGAACGACTCAAGGATTTTGATTCCATAGTATACTACCACCCAGGGAAGGAAAATAAGGTGAATGATTCTTTGAGCATAAAATATCGTTGATTTTTGAACAACGTGAGAGTTGAATGGGATTCTATTTTCATGGATCTAGAGAAAACAGCTTTGGGAATAATCATGGAAGGTGAAACATCAATAATTTTATAAATGGATGCCAAACCATCTTTACTAGAAAGCATAAAAATTTATGAGGTTGATGATGAGGAGTTTCAAATGAAACATAATGCTATAAACGATGGGATATTTATTGACTTCATATATGCAGATGGAATTTTGAAATTTGGGAAGAGACATTGTGTTCTTGACATACCTGATCTAAAAAGGTAATTGTTGGATGATGCTCATAGATCCAATTTCACTATACACTCTGGTAGCACTATGATTTATATTTATTTGATGGAACATTTTATGTGGGACAACATGAAGTGGGATATTTCTAATTTTGTGTCACGATTAATGGTTTTTCATCAAGTGAATGTAAGAAGGCAACATCCTGGAGGTGTCATGAAACCTATTCCCGTACCTGAGTGTAAATGGGATAATATTACGATGGAATTTTTCATGGGGCCACCAAAGGCACATAGAAGGAATTATGCAATATGGACCATTGTTGATTGTCTTACCAAGTCAGTACATTTTTTTTCTATAAGAGAAGATTAACCACTTGAACGTTTAGAAAGACTATATATTAATGAATTTGTAAGACTCCATGGTGTACCCCTATTTATTGTTATAATCATGATTCCCATTTTAAATCAAGATTCTAGAAAAGTATTCAGAATGCTCTGGATAGTCAACTTTTTTTGAGCAGTACCTACCACCCACAAACTGATGGACAATCAGAATAGACTATTAAAACCTAAGAAGACATGTTGATATCTTTCTCACTTGACATTCAAGGTGTGTGGGACGAATATTTACATCTACTAGAATTTATATTTAACAGTAGCTTCCATTCATGTATTCAGATGGTGGAAAATGAAGAATTATATGGAAAGAGATTTGGCACACCAACTTATTGGGATGATGTTGGTGAACGAAAACTCGTAGGCTAAGAACTTGTTGAGGAAACTATGGAAAAGTGAATTTTATCCAAACCCATATCAAAACAGCACAATTAATGAAAAAAATATATGCTGACAAAAAAAGGAAGGATTTGGAATTTCAGGTAGGAGATCATGTTTTATTTAAGGTATCTCAATGGAAGGGAGTTATACGATTCGATAAGAAGGTTAATCTAAGTCCCATGTATATCGGAACTTTAAAAATTCTAGAACGATTTGGGGCTGTATCGTACCATTTTACAATGCCACCATGTCTCTCCAAATTTCATGATGTGTTCCACATATCATTGTTGAGAAAATACATGAATGACCCGACCAATGTACTCACCTATGGGGAAATTGAACAAGAACATGATATATCCTATTATGAAGAGAATGTCAAAATTATTGATACCAGAGAACAAGTGCTGAGAAATCGAATGACTCATCTGGTAGATGTTCTATAGAGAAATCATATAATGGAAGAGGCAACTTGGGAACCTGAGGAACATATGATGAAGAACCACACAGATCTTTTTATGTAGTAATATTCTAGAAATTTCGAGGACAGAATTATTTTGGGGAGGGAAGAATGTAACGCCCCACACTTCCACAGTACGTTTCCCTTTGAATAATGCAATACCTTGCAATGTATGCTACTTCAAGATTCTAACACACCGCAACCAATATAGATAGAGGTTATGAATAGTAATACCCAGTTTTTGATATTTTATAAATTGTATCTTTCATAATGGATATCATTTTTGGATTCGGAATATCGAAATTAGCATAGGGTGAATTTTTTTTATTTTTATGAAATCTTTCAATTTTTTACGTATACTAAAAAACACTGAGTTATTGTTTAAAATTGAATTTTTATTTAAATAATTATTTATTTTATTTATATTTATTTTTTTTCAAAATAGAAACATAATACCTATATATGTTCAATTTAATTCATTGGATTAATTTTATAATGAGCTTAGATATATAAAATTTTATCAGACTTTTTACCGTCTTTTACCCACCACATAAGAGCATTTACAAATTTGTATAAAATTTTTTTTTTACCACTTTTGTGAATTGTATTTCAAAAATCCATGATACATGGTTGATATTAGTAAGTAAAATTTTGCTCAATAAATAAATATTTTTTTGGTGAATAGTATCTTTTGACTTTTACTTACCACGGTTAAACGTAAATAGGGTAATTAATGGTAAACATGATATTATTATTAGACTAAAATAAGTCCTAATTCTATTAGATAAGTATAATTCAACAAATAACAAACTTAGGAAAAAAATATGATCATTTATGTCAACTTGGATAAGATTAGGACATTTTATATTATTTAATTCATAAAAGAGTTTAAATTGTTCAATTCAAAGTTTAGTAACTAAACCATTTGTAATATAGGGTTACACAAAAGATTAATTCGACTATAAATGTTCATTATAATGATAAGAAGACATTATAAATAATGGTATTTTATTTATAATTTTCATACATTAAATAATTGAAATTATTTATGACACAATGATGATGTAGTAATTACCATATTAATGAAAGATAAAAATAATTGATATTATAAATATCCAAATAAATACAATTTAAGACATTTAATGAATTATACTAATTTTATATGTTAATATGAAAATTTAGGGATTATTAAATGTATTTATTATTATTTAATAAATTATATAGGGATTTAAGAAATTCAAAAATAAACTAATGTCAAAATTGACATAAATTAGTTTTTAAAACAAATACAATATAACTGGTTGATATAATAATCATAAAAATCTACGGTTCGGCCAAAAGACTTATATAAGGATATTTGTATCATTATAGAACCAATTTTTGTTCTTTTGGATGTTTATAAATTGTTTAGTAACCATATAATATAAATACACAAAGAGACAAGGTAAATGTAAAACTATTTAACAAAGAGTTAAATTTAAAACATAAAGTTAATATAGTGACCCCAACCTATCTAAAACCTATTGTTTGAGTAGTTTTCGACCTATCCCCACCTTATCCTCGAAATGAATCATTTTAGAGCCATTAGAAATCTAAAATGATTATATTAAAAAATAATATTTCAACCTTTTCTGAAGGATTCACTCACCCCACTTATAAAAGGGCACTTCACATTCTCTGAAATTCACACCTTCAAAGTTATTTGAATTGGCCAACCAAAGCCCGAATATCATCACAAAAATCCCCCCTTCATCCTAGAGACCTTAATTTAGTTATAAAGTCTTTTTTAATATCCCTTCTGATGAAATAAAAAAGAATAACCCGAAGAAGAGGTAAATATTTCATCACATCTTTCAAGTTATTTTCTTCTTCCACTTTCTTTTTCATTGTTGTTTCCATGGATAAATAATAACTCCAATATCTTATGAATAATTTGAAGTTTTTATAATATTTTTACAACCATATTAATTATTTTATCCATCATTTAGGTGACAAAGTCATCATATGGGTGTACGCATGAATTTCCGTCTCCAGGTCGTGGTGTAGTTTGTTATTCAAAAACATCATCAATTGGATGAGAATAATAATGAGTATAAATGATTAAAAAAATAAATATAACGTGATAATGATTTTTTATATATGATATTCCATCCATTTATATATGATTTTAAAATCAAAATAATGATATTTTAGCTCGAGCGTACGTATGGATTTCTGTCTTCACGAACGTGATGAGATTCATTCCCCATTGTATCCATTCAAGAATAATTTTTATTTGATGATTAAAAAAATAATGTTTGAAGACATAATATCATTATGAATATGAATAATATACATCCTATCCATAATTAACATTACTTATGTAACAAATCATATAAAGGAATATGAATCAGTTTACACCTGAAACGGGGATACTACATAAATATCATTAACAAAGGAATATATGAAGATCGTATATGATATCATATTAATGAATATGGTTCTTGAATAATTTTATAACTATTATTTAACCATTATAAATAAGTTTAAACTACCCTTTACCATTGAAATGTTTATGGTAAGGGTTAACTTCACAATCTCTTTACCATCTGAGGTTATTTTTATGAAAGTATCTACTAGGACATCTTTATCATCCCCATCCATGTTTCGTAAAAATGTATTCAAAAACATTATTAATATTTACTAGACTATTGGTTCATGTAATTTATACTCTTCTTTTAATTTTTATAAAATGGTTTGAAATGAATATTTCTGTCATTTTCCCAATAAGGTACTTTATGACCTTTTCATCAAAATTAAGGTAAGAATGTTTTTTAAATTATACGACGGGTGTAGATATTTTCTGCCATTATAAAATCGTCGAAGCTTACCTTATAATCTTATATTAATATTTTTAAAAAAATATTATATATTTATGTGACTTTTAAATGATTTCAAAATAGAAAGAGATACTTCTCTAAAAAAAAATTTGATTTCTTCTAGGTCAACATCTTTTGATGGATTTTATGCTTAATTGATGTTGATTTATTATGATACAAAACTTCCAAAATGTATTGAGGTTTTCGTAATATTTTTGACTATGGATGTGTTATTTTCACACCATTCATGGTTTATGGAGAAAGTATTAACATTTCGTATTCTATATTTAATACGAATGTTTATGTTATGTTTGAACCTTTTCGTATAAGGAATGAATTGTACTTAGTAAGTGACTGGTGGAGCCCGCTATAGCTCCTCGATTTATTGGCAGGTCTCATTAGAAAATCTACTGATTGGAAGAAGGCAATGCAGAATTATATTTCTAGTCTTGGAACAAGGCCATGACTATGTGGTTGTGAAGTGTAGAATTATGATTTCCATCATTATGAAAGTGGCTACTGATATTTTATGTGATTATTAGACCAGTAAAATATCTATGTGATTAAGTAAATGAAATTATTTTATTTTATATTTTCCATAGTATGATAAAGTTATAGTTTAAAAGGCTTTTGTTTTAGTCTTACATTACCTTAAATTTTTATTCTTATTTATGAATGTTTCATCTATATTGTAATCATTACTGATCAGATGAGATCACCCCTTTCTATGTTTTATTTTTCCCAGGATGTGAAAAGTATATTATGACTGACCTGCAAGGATATTCTAAGGGGTATTAGTGTGGCCTATGGAGAATATATTTTTTATTTTTTCATTTTATAATGTAATGCAAAACTTATGAATGTATCTTATATTTCCATGGAAACTAATATAATTTTTCTTTTGAGACATGACCTTTTCTGATCATGCCAATGTGATGTAATAATGCACTGAAATAGGGTAACTAGGGTTAGGGCATTACAACATATATACTACAATGAGTGTTACTATTTATCTGATCATCCAAAAAAATCAATTTTCATTTCAACTATGTCCATGCACATGATTGGTCTGCGCAAACATTCTTCTTCAAAAATGATTGCATCTATATAGAATCAGTTGTTTGACGCATATAATCATGTGCATCTTGTAGAATCTCACAATATACTGAATCTAATGCATTATCGCTTCCTACATAAGTCATGGATATAGATAATTATTTTAAATTCATCCTTAATTTTAACTTATTCTATATGAATATTAAAACGTTTTGACATAAAATTATAACATGAATGTATATAAAAACATAATTAATAATACTACTAACCAATAGTCCGTCATGAGATTGTTGGTTTTGAGTCTTCCATATGTAAACTATGGAATGAATCTATTGTAATCTGACATAAATATGTTTTGAAAATCATTCTTTCTATATCATTCGACCTAGTAGTTCATTTTACAAACATAAAATCTTATAATTCATCTTACTATAATATATAATTTAAACTATTCACACATAAATGTATATGGTGTTTTGAAGAGCTGATTTTACAATATACTGATAGAATTATATATGACCAACCTTGAAAACCTATATTGTATATTTATCAATTGAAATTTTTAGATTATATTCCCCATTTTCTCTCTTCACACATAGTTTGATTAACACATAATTTTTTGAGTCAAGAAAATCCAAAAATATTAATTTTTTCTTTTTTTTGGAATTTTGATTTACATCATTGTAATACACAATGTTTTTATTATTTATTACTATTTGAATAAAATTATTTTCTTTGATATCATTATATACATGAATCCACTTGTCTAAATGAACCATAATATTAGTTTATTGTTATATTATAGTTTTTAAATTTACGGTATGAATAGGGAAACCAAAAATTTGAAATTATTTATAATTTTTTATATAAATAAAATATATTGATAAATATGTACACAATTATTAACAATGTTATTATCTGTATTTAAATAAAATTTAACTAAAATGATGTTATTATTTATTTTCTGGGAAATTAATATATTTAATTTTTTTTGCATTTTGAAAATTCATTTTAAAAATTTTAATTCAATTTTGAAGTAAAAATTTCAATAAAAATTTGATGGAAATTATGAGAATTATTTAAATTGTAATATTTTTTTAGAATAGTGATAAATACATATTTTTACTGAAATTTTATATTGTTTTAAAATTTTAAAATATTGATTTCTGTTTCAAATTTATTTAAAATTAAAAATAGATCACTTATATTACTAATAAAAAAATACATTAATTTTATTTAGTTTTTTTTATTTTTTAATAAAACATCGTATACTTAAGAAATCATTTTTTCCATTGAAACTGTTACTCGTCACATTTTTTGAGTTTATTTAAAAATTAGTTTCAATTAATTTTATGGATTCAAATAGATAAATTACATTTTACATTTAAATAAACTGAAATCCAAAAATTAGGGCATGTTAATTTTGTGTAATAATGAAATTTAATTATTAAAAATATTTTTCACTCCTTTTAATGTTAAAACTAGTTTATAGGGGGTAACCTGAAAAATATATTTATGTTTTCTAATTTAAAAAATATAAATTTAATTTTATGAAAATATTATGACCTCATATTATCCAATCATCAAATATATGGCCATTATGATGCATTAATCAAGGGATTAGATTTATGATATTTTATTCTTATATGTAATTCCATGTGTGTCCTCTCCTAGTGTTATAAAATTTCACAAATCCTATCACGGCCTTACCCCACATTGATCTCTCTAGGATGACCATAACCTACCAATATCAATTATAAATTTATACTAAAACTCTTTATAAGTTATATCCTTCAAAAGATACCATTCCAAGAGTCATTTTGAATGGATCTAAGGGAGTCCAACTAAAGGAGACATAATCATCTTACCCATACACTTTCAATTTCACTCTTCTTATACCTCCACTCAATATTTTATATTTTTATGATAAACTAATATCATAAGGGTCCAAAATATACATAAATGTGATTATAATTATTTAAACATCAATATCCACCTATATTCCATCAAATTATAAGATAAAGAGTCTCTCATTTGTATGTGTAAACTACTACCTTCATAAAGAGATGCAATTCAACATCCATAAGTATATTTAATGTATGGTTATTATGATAGGTTTAAATTGAAATTTTATATTTATGAAACAATTTTTCTTCTAAAAATAAAATTTCATAATGAAATCCCTAACATCCAATCTATTGGTAAATGGTAACGTTGCTCGCATGTACGGGTGGAATACCTCAATCACATTATGTTTTGATTTAACTTTCATGTATTTTCAAATGGATAGTACTGATGATTATCTTAATGAATATATATGATAAAAATGATATAATAATTATTATTTTATGTTTAAGTTGTATATTATTTTATTTCTTACCAACCATTAAAAAGTGAAATCATCATCTCTATGTATTTATAGCTTATGATTTCCTTTAATTGTGTAATTTAGTTTATGATATCTATCTATTATTTATCACAATCAATATATATAATCAATAAAAAATATATATATACCCTAATTAAAATTATATAATTACGGAACCATGATCAATTTAAAAATACCATAACTACAGAATTAAAATTTTCATGAACAATGATATTGTTAACACAGAGAATTTTGGATTTTAATGAGGATTTCTAAATAAATAGTTTTTATAATGTAATAATTGGATCATATTTGATATGATATTATTTTAAATTATTCTTATACGAAATTATAATAAATTTATATTTTTTATATTTGATGTTAAATAACTATTAATGAAATTCTATCTCAAGGAAAGGGTTTTATGATACAATCTCATTGATTTAAAAATTTATTTACTATTATGTTTTGAAGGTTTAGTTTTATGATATGCCTCTCTATAATATTAATTTTTTCTCCACATGTTATTTCTATAAAATTATTTTTTTCAATTCTGTTTTATCCTTTTATGTACTCAAGATTGTGTAATAATTTTTTTAAGGGAAACTAGATCTATTACTCCTAATAAAAAATACAATCTCTTACATGTATATATTTTCTAATAAATGTATCCTAGAATATTTGTAATATTCTTATGATGTATTGTATTCAATTTTACCAATCACATTATTTTACTAAAAAATTTCATATAATTCTTCTTTCCATTTCTTGAATAACACACTTTTGAGTTTTTATAATGGTGGGAAGGACTGTTTTCTCTTAACATATTATGGATGAAATGAATTTCCCACCACCATGACCAATATATACATTAAAACATATATAACATTTTTATAAGGTTATATTCAAATAATTTTTTCCATTATTATTTGATAATTTTATTGATATTAATGAATTTATTCCAATGTAAAAAGGGTATTTCAACAATAAATTTTCAATTTATCTATTAAAGGAGTTTTTCATCAATGATTTCTACGATTATGTTAATTACCATTTACTATGGATATAATCCATTGATTCCAACTCCTTTATTTCATTATACATCTTATGAAGATTTTGATTTAAATATAATACAATGAAACAAGATTATTTCCATCCGGTAATTATGTTATAAAATAATTTTCGTACTTATGGGTTATATAACACCCCGAGATTCCATTATACGCTTCTCTTTAAATAATGCAATAGATTGTATTGTATGCATGTTCGAGATTCTAACACACCGCGACCAATCAAAATAGTCGTTATGAATAGTAATACCCACCTTTTGAAATTATATAAATTTTATATTTAAAAATGGACTTCATTTTTGGATTCGGAATATCGACCTTAGCTTTGTTGAATTTTTGGTATTTGTATGAGAACTTCCAATTTTCGATGAATAGTGAAAAATAATTTTAAAAAAGTTTTTTGATCAAAATAATTTTTAGTGATAAATTATAATATTGAGTGTTTTTAATGTATAATTATAATATATTTTAACCGTTTTATCCAATGGTGGTCATTATAATTAATTTCTCTTAGAAATTGGACATAAATAATTGTCAATCTTTTGATATATATTGTTTCTCGAAAACATGCTATTTGTTTTGACAGTGAGAATTAATTATAAGATTAATTAATGAAACTTATATTTTTTTAATTTTTTAAAATAGAAATAATTTTAAATTCAGAATATAAATTACATCTTAGTGTGAATTTTTGGTATTTTTCTAAAAACCATCAATTTTTGATGAATAGTGAAACCACTAAGTGGTGGTTAAAAAATTGATTTGTCGTTTAAATGAAATTCTACCACTCTGTGAATTGAATTTCAAAAATCTGACATACATCATTGTCATTAGGAAGTAAAATGTGGTTCATTTGGACTATAATAATTATTAGTGAATAGTAACTTTTAAGTTCTATTAATCGCGATTAAAGGTAATTAGTGTAATTTAAGGTAAATATAATGTTATAATAATATGAAATTACCATTACACTTGCCCAAACATTATGGGATCAGTCATGTCCGACCAAGAAAATCCATGGGTCAACTTGGGGACCCCATGGAGCCACTTATGTAAGAAAATGTCACTAATCACTTTTTGTTTAAAGTAAAAATAAAATTATCACAAACATGTGTTGTTATACTAGAAAAATTATTACCTAGGGTTATATAAGTTAATTTTTTTATAAATATTCATTGGAAATATAAAATTATTTCCTATATCTTGGTAATTTTTTTATTATTTTTAGACATTAAATAATTTATATTTTTTGTGACACCACGATGATGCAACGATTAACTCATTAATTAACGAGTTAAATAAAATGAAAAGATAATGTAAAATCTGAGACATAAACTTGTCAAAAACCTATTGGATGAGTATATTTTGAACCCTTATCACCTTATCATAGAAATATATAATTTTGGGTCCTTTAAAATCCTAAACTCATTATAAAATAAAGTAACATTTTTTGACTTTCTAAAAGTGCCCCTCCTCTCCTCTTATAAAGGGCCCCCACCTCTACCACAATATTCACACCATCAAAGCCATTTGTCTCGGACAAACTCTTCCCAAATACTCTCTAAACTTCCCTCTATTACTACTAGAAGCCTCACTTTTGTCAGATGTCTTCCCAAGTAAGCCTTTGGCTCAAATAAAAAAGAGTTACCCAATTTTAAGGTAATGTCTTCTCCTATGTTCTTTTGGTTTATTTTTCTTCTCCAACCCCTTAAACTAATTTTATTCCATTATTTTTTAACAACCCCAATATCTTTAATATACTACGATGTTTTTATGAGAAGTATTTTATTTACACATACACACAGCTTCGTCTAATGGTTAAAGAAGGCATTGTTTCTGTGGGTGGCAAATCACTGACTCACGAAACGATGATTGTTCAATCTTCTTTTAACACATATCATGGTTGCCATTGAGATGTCAATATATTTATATATGAAATATATTATCTTTATGTTTTCCATATGCTTCTGTATTTTCTATTTATGGAATACCTTTATGCTCTCCATTGTGGGTAAACGTGATATCTTCATTTTAGGAAGTGCGGACTACCGCCCCCTCAAAGTGATTTTATTCATTAATGCCATATGTGGGACTTATAAAGGCTGGAGTTTATGATGTTATTTATTATATTATACTGTAATTATAATATACATTTATATAATTATGATTTCATTCCATTAAAATATGAAATAGAAATGAAAGTAGCGTTCATTCGTACGTAGGGCTTACCGTCTCCAGGAATGGTGCATTTCATTTCTTATCTCTAAATGATACGTAATATTATAAATGCATGAATATACAGGATATATATGATATTTATTATATCTATATCATGAATACAATTTTAGATATAATGGATATTTTACCACATGAAAAACTTGTAATTATAAGAAGTTTTTTTGTTGACTGAAGTACCAAATATCGACAAAAGAGACGTTATTAATTTAAATGACTACATAATGTTCATAACATGGTAATATGTGATATAAAAAGAATAATGAATTTGAAAAAGGTTCGTATTCAAGGAGAAATTAACTGTAGTTTATTATTTAGGAGGTTAACGGATGATCGAGCCATGTCAGACATGAGGTAAGCAACTTCGTCTCAATCTTCTTTCATTGAGGCATATTTTGTTTTAATACAAGACATTATTTTAAATGGTGTATAACAACCATTCACTTTTATGGTTATTATAAAGGAATCATTTTTATACAAATCATTTTTCAAAACGAAAAAGGGAATTTTTTTTGTCGTACGTATGCGGTGACAACGACTTCTCCGCCGCCGTGACCATTATTCGAGTTTCAGATTCCTCTACAACCCATAACATTTTTTAAAATGAAAAATAAATACCATGTTTTTATTTTCATTTATTTTGGTATTTAAAATGGTATTGATAATTTTTTTATTATATCAATGTGTTTTATTGATATATTATTATTGAAATGTGTAAATGTTATGTTTTTTATGCATGTTTTATGTGATACAATTATGTTATGGTTTATGATATGTTTAAGTATTTTCATATAAGGAATGCATTGGACATAATAAGTGATGGGTGGAGCCCTCTATAGCTACTCGATGCATCGGTAGGTCTCATGATAAAACTAGTGTCTTGGTTCAAGGCCTTGATGAAATCTTATTTTTAGTCTTGGCACGAGGCCTTGGCTACATTGTTATGATAGTCTAGAATTATGCATTCCATCATTATTAATGTGTTTATTGATATTGCATGTGATTATTCAACTATTATAATATCCATGTGAATAAGTAAATGGCATTATTTAATTTTATTTTTTCCATATTATGATGAAGTTCTAGTTAAAAAGGAATTTCATTCAGTTATACATTGCCTTAAATTTTTACGTTTATTTATGAAAGTTTCTTCTATAATTTTATCCTTACTGAGCATCTGAGCTCACCTATTTCAATGTTTTAATTTTTCTAGGATTTGAAGAAGTATTTTATGAATGACCTAAAGAGATAGTATTAGGGGATATGAGTACAAGATTTTGTTGTAGTTTTGTTTTACTTTATGATGTAATGTAAGACTTATTAATGTATTTATTGTTTCCTAGGGTACTAAACTAATCGGTCATATGAGACTTGATCTTTTGTGATCATCCCAACGTTACGTAATAATGAACAAACTATAGCTAACTGGGGTGGGGGCATTATGTTTGGTATCAGAGGCATTTTAGTACTAACCTTGGAAGCTATATTTAGATAAAATCTTATTAGAGAACATTGCCCTAAGATTGACATTGAGGATTGGTATAGAAGAACTTCCTAGTATTTTGGTAATGTATATATTTGGTGTATTCTCTGAGAAATACATCCTTGTCTGGATACAGGTAGGTAGAGGCGGATCTGGCACAGATGTACCTAGGGGAATACCCGAAAACACCGCTTTAAGCTAGACTCGAACTAGAACTGGTGCATGATAAGAGCTCTTGATGCACTCTTGGTTACGACACTCCTGGGGGATATGCTTAGGATAATTCTAAATTTCACTAAAAACTAGTATGAAGGGTTTATGAGTATATACATCCTCAAAGAAAACATTTTTTTATGATTATAGATTATCTCCATAAACTGTTCAATTTTTGTTAAGTGTTTTATAATTATAGAATTATGTAATTTGATTCATAAACTAATCTTGTTTATGACATTGTTTAGAAATGGTGGCTAGTGGAAGGAATAGAAACTATATCAATGCACGTAATCCATATAGGGTTTTCCCTCCTGCTCAAGATAATTATAATGGTACTTGTGATACAACTGGTGCTGATCAGATTATCACCATACTAGGATAACTCACTCAGGTTATGAATAATAACCATACTCGTATGGAGAACCCTGATCCGCAATGTGGAGGATCAATGTTAGATCACATTATGAGTCAACAACCACCAACATTCAATGGGAGTACAAATCCCTTAGTAGCAGAGTAGTGGATAAATTCCATAGAGAAAATATTCCATGCTTTGGGGTGTAGTGAATGGGAAAACGTTATCATGGCAGTTTACCGCCTCACTGGAGATGCTGATCAATGGTGGTCATTGATTCAAAATAAAAAGGAAGATGATGAAGTATCAAATATGAAATGGATGGTGTTCAAATAGATTTTCTTAGAAAAGTTCTTTCCTCGTGACCATCGAGGAGATATGGAAAGACAATTTGTGAGTCTAAGACAAATGTAGGATGAGAATGTTGCGAAGTATGAGGCCAACTTTACTAGGTTAACGAGACATGCTGCAGATTATATATATAACCCATGAAGCAAGATTGATCATTTATTTTAATGGTTAAATCCATTTCTCTGTAGAGATTTAGTATCAAAATCCTTCTCATCGTACGAAGATATTGTCTCATGTGCTATCAAGAGAGAAAAGGAATTCTCTATGTCTTGTGACAAAAAATTAAAGCAAGAGAAGAAGATAACGGTGGAACAAGAGACAGAAAAATGGAAAAAGGGAAAAGAATGATTTTCCATTATGTGATAATTGTGGGAAGAATCACCCCAGTTCTTGCCTCAAGGGATTGGAAGTTTGTTGTAAATGTGGAGAAAAAGGTCACTAGGCTCGTGATTTCAAAGGAAAGAAAGAGGATATCAATGTTGAATGCTATAATTGAATGGAAATGGGGAATTATGAAAATGAATGTCCTAAGCATCAGGGAAACTTACCTCAGAAAAGGCCAAGGGATCATGGCCAATCTAAGGCTGTTCTACAGTTGAAGTGGAATAATTGATGTATTTGTTCTGTTGGACTCAAGGATTATATACTGGTTATAAGAATAATGTGATATATATAAGGATTGTACTACAGTACTTGTTGTTTTCATTAAGGTTTTAATATGATAAAGGTAATAATATTTTTAGTATGTGACAATAAGAAAAACATTACTTTGTTTGGGGAATCTGATGTTACAGTTGATTTTGGAATTTAGAGACCTTTTTGAGAAAGTCTGGACAGAGGTATTTTTGATAACTATAAATGTTGCAATAGATTTAGTTGAACTATGGATGGTATTGTTTAAGGTTAAAAAAATTTTGAAGATAATTTTTGGAATAATATGATACTATAGTTTTAGGAAAAGGACAACCTGCGGGTCGGGGGATAACCCGTCGCGTCGGGCAATGCTATAGGAATCGAACCCACAACCATAGTGTGACATGCCTTTATTACCTACCACAAGTCTACATGAAGTACCTTGTTTTTACAAAATATTTTTCCTGATCTAAATGGTTTGTGTTAATATTTGGAACCTTGTTCGATTAGTATAAATATAAGATTTTTGAGTTTTATTATCTTTTTTAGTGAATTATGGTTTTGTGGTTAAAATTTTTTAAAGAATGAAAGTACACATGACAAGTATGTATATTTCCTTAAGTTCTTAGTAAATCTCCTAAATAAATTCCTCATGTTTATGAGAGGTAACTTAAAACAAAAAAAAATTATGTTAACTTTTCCTACTGGGGAATCAATGATCATTTAACCAGTCACAAGTTTGTGTTTTACTAGTAGTTAAAATTATCCTAATCTTGTTTTCTACAACTCTCCATCAGACCTTGATGGTTTGTTTCTCCTCCATATCTATGTTTTCATAGAATCCTGCTATGGGCTATCTCAGGTGACCTTTGTACTTCTCTTTCTTTCTTTTAATGTGATATTTTTATTAACCCTATTTTTGATATGGGTTTTCCACAAAGGTATTTTCTACTTTGAACCTTTTACATTAGAAGAAAAAATTCAAATTGCGAGGACGCAATTTATTGAAGGAGGGGAGAATGTAACACCCCATGCTTCCATGATACACTTCTCTTTCAATAATGGAGTAGTTTGCATTGTACGCAAGTTCGAGATTCTAACACACCGCGACCAATCAAAATAGCCGTTATGAATAGAAATACCCACTTTTTGAAATTATATAAATTTTATATTTCAAAATGGACTTCATTATTGGATTCAGAATATCAAAATTAGCCTATGTTGAATTTTTCATAATTTTCTGAGAACATCTAATTTTCGATGAATAGTGAAAAGTACTTAAAAACAACTTTTTTAATCAAAATAATTTATAGTGATAAATTATAATATTGAGTGGTTTTAAATTAAAATTCGAATATATTTTATCCTTTTTATCAAATGGTGGTCATTATAATTAATTTCCCTTTGAAATTGGACATAAACAATTGTCCATCTCTATATATATATTGTTTCTCAAAAACACACTATTTGTGTTGACAGTGGCAATTAATTATAAAATTAATTAATGAAACTTATATTTTTGGTATTTTTTAAAATAGACATCTTTTTGGAATTCAGAATATCAATTATAGCTTTGGGTGAATTTTTGGTATTTTTCTGAAAAACATCTATTTTTAATGAATAGTGAAACCACTTAGTGGTAGTTAAAAACCCGATTTTTTGTTTCAATGAAATTTTACCACATCTGTGAATTGAATTTCAGAAATCCTACATGCATCATTTTCATTATGAAGTAAAATTTGGTTCAATAGGATCAAAATATTTTTTGGCTAATAGTAAATTTTTAGATCTATTAATCGTGATTAAACGTAATTAGTGTAATTTAAAGTAAATATAATGTTATAATAATATTATATTACAATAACACTTGTCCTAGCCTCATTTTATGAGTCATGTCCGACCAAGACAATCCATGGGTCAACTTTGGGTCCCCATGGAGCCACTTGGGTAAGAAAATTACATTAATAAGTTTTTATTTAAAGTAAATATAAAATTGTCACAAACAAGTGTTGTTTTACTAAAACAATTATTACATGTGGTTATATAAGTTAAACATTCGACTATAAATATTAATTGAAAATATAACGAGATTTCAAACCTCTTGGTAATTTTCTTTATAATTTTTAGACATTAAATAATTTAAATTGTTTATGACACCATGATGATTCAGCGATTAACTCATTAATTAACGATTTAAATAAAATAAAAAGATAATGTAAAATCTAAGACATACACTTGTCAAAAACCTATTGGATAAGTATATTTAGAAACATTATCATCTTAGCCTTGAAATATATAATTGTGGGTCCTTTAAAATCTGAAACTCATTATAGAATAAAGAAACATTTTTTGACATTCCAAAAGTGCCACTCTTATCCTCTTATAAAAGGCCCCCAAACTCTACCACCTTATTCACACATTCAAATCCATTTGGCTCGGCCAAACTCTACCCGAATACTCTTTCAACTTCCCTATATTACTCCTAGAAGCCTCACATGGGGCAGAAGTCTTCCCAAGGAATCCTTTGTCTCAAATCAAAAAGAGTTACCTAATTTTTAAGTAATGTCTTCTGTTATGTCCTTTTGTTTTACATTGCTTATCCAACCCCTTAAACTCTTTTTGTTCCTTTATTTTGTAAAAAAAACAATTATATTCAATATAATAAGATTTTGGTATGAGATGGATTTTATTTAAACTTACACAAACCTTCATCTAATGGTTAAGAAACATACTGTTTATAATGGTGGAAAATTACTGCCCCACGAAATGATGATTGTTCAATCTTCATTTAACAACTTTCATGGTGGCCATTAAGATGTCACTATGTTTATATATGATATATATTATGTTTATGTTTTCCTTATGCATCTGTATTTTAAATTTATGGAATACCATTATGGTCTCCATTATGGGTAAACGCGATATCATCATTTGAGGAAGTGCAGACTACCACGCCCTCAAAGTAATTTTATTCATTAATGCCATATGTGGGACATATAAAGTCTGGCATTTATGATGTTATATATGTTATTATACTGGAATTATAATATAACTTTATATAATTATGCATTCATTCCATTAAAATATGAAATATAAATTAAAGTAGCGTTCATGCTTACGTATGGCTTACCGTCTCCATGAACGGTGCATTTTATTTCATACCTATAAATGTTACGTAATATTATAAATGCATGAATATACTGGATATATATGATATACATGATACCTAGATCATGAATATAATTCTGAATATAATGGATATTTTACCACATGAACAACTTTTAATTATAAGAAGTTTATTGTTGACTCAAGTACCAAAGATCGACAAAACAACCGTTATTAACTTAAATGACTACATAATGTTCATAACAAGGTAATAAGTGATATAAAAGGAATAATTAACTTGAAAAATGTTCTTAATAAAGTATAAATTAACTGTAGTTTATTATTCAGGAGGTTAAATAATGATCGAGTCAAGTCAAACACAAGGTATTGGACTTCGTCTCAATCTTCTTTCATTGAGGCATATTTTGTTTTAATGCAAGACATTATTTTATACGGTGTATAAACACCTTTTACTTTTACGGTTATTCAAAAGGAATCTTTTCTATACTAATCATTTTACTAAATGACAAAAGGGAATGTTTTTTTGTCATACGTATGCGGTGACAATGACTTCTCGGCTGCCGTGACCATTATTTGAGTTTCAGATTCCTCTAAATGCCATAGCTTTTTTTAAATGAAAAATAAATACCAATTTTTAATTTCCATTTATTTTGGTATTGAAAATGGTTTTGATAATGTTTTTATTATCTCAATGTGTTGTATTGATATCTTTTGATTGAAATGTGGAAATGTTATGTTTCCTTTATGCATGTTTTATGTGATACGATTATGTTATGGTTTATGATATGTTTAAACCTTTTCATATAAGGAATAAATTAGACTTAATAAGTGATGGGTGGAGCCCGCTATAGATCCTCGATGGATCATTATGTATCATGAGACAAACTAGTGTCTTGGAATGAGGCCTTGAAAAAATATTATTTGTAATCTTGGCACGAGGCCTCGGCTACGTGGTTAAGATAGTCTGGCAGTATCCGTTCCATCATTATTAAAGTGGTTATTGATGTTGCATGTGATTAATAGACAAGTATAATATCCATGTGAATAAGTTAATGGAATTATTTCATTTTATTTTCTCCATATTATGTTGAAGTTCAAGTTTAAATGTCTTTTGTTTCAGTTATACATTGACTTAAATGTTTATGTTTATTTATGAATGTTTCCACTATATTGTTATCCTTACTGAGCATCTAAGATCACCCCTTTCAATGTTTTAATTTGTCTAGGTTGTGATGATTTATTTTATGAATGACCTGCATAGATAGTATTAGGGGATATGAAGACACGATGTTGTTGTAGTTTTGTTTTACTTTATGGTGTAATGTAAGACTTATGAATATATCCAGTGTTTCTAAGGCTACAAAACTAATAGGTCTTTCGAGACTTGATCTTTTGTGATCATGCCAATGTTACGTAATAATGCAAAGACTCTGGATAACTGGTGTCGGGGAAATATATGTTAGGTTATGAAAATATGATGTAATTCTAAAGAAACTCGTATATTTTATATGGGTTATGATATGATAAATTATGTATTTTCTTTTGAAACATACATGTATGATTTTAATTATCTGTTGCGTTGAATAATAACAAATATTCCCCTCTAATGTGTTGAGTAAATATGGATAACTCATGAGATAATATGGGTTATAATGGGGAGTAAAACTTATATAGTAAATGACTTATTCCACAATGAAAGTACTCTCCATTATTCATTACTATTATGATAGTCTGGGGAGGGAACCCTATCCAATATGATAGTCATGGAAGTGATCCATGGATCCTATAATATTTATTTATCATGCTTATGTGTATTCTGTATATCTATTTATATTTGAAATATTATGTTCTGATTTTTCATGTTCTTTTATTCATTAATGATTCAGGTCTCAGAACAACGAATATTTAAGCCATGAAAAAATATTATGATATATGATATTCTTGGTATGGTTTATAAATATTACGATCATGCTATCCTATACTTATTCTATAGTAATTATTATGTGATCTTCGATATATCCATTGTTCACCATTATTGATAATCATTGTTAAACCTTTATTATGATTCATTTCCCGAGTTTATCAACATAGGTTCTGTGTTTGATATTTATCTATAACAATCTACTAATGAAAATATTAGCATGATATGTTATAGTCCAATTATGAAACCATTGATTATGTATCAATGTTTCAAAATATAAATAACCTATTTGATCCAGTTATGGATTATAATGTTGTATATTTTATACTAAACTAGTAAGATATAATATCAGTGTATGAATGTTATGGAATTTTATGGTGGGTATGATAGAATGTTTTAGATACCTTTGAAAACTCGTATGAAATAACATTACTGATAACCCTTCTTTTAATCCAATATATTGATGAATATCCACTGTTATAATAAATAATGGATTTTGGTTTTCCTATGAGAAAATATTATTTTGGATATAAGAAGTTGACATGGTTTGGATATAAATTCATATAGGGCTAATAACCTTGAAAATATCTCGGTGATTATATGTCGACCAATATTATGGTGCATAGTGAGTTTTCCCTTACTTATCACATTATTTTACAATATTAAGTGATATGATTGGGTTATCTGACATTTTCATTATGAACCATTATAAATTATTTGAATAGACAATGAACATAAATTCCCTAGGTTAAACATAATGTGTTATAGGATGTAGAATGGGTGTCATGATTTATGTATCCGATAAATTATTTTTCTGATTATGTAAATCCCCACAAAGATTAATATTTCTCACAACATACTTTTTTGTCTCTATAAGTTCTAGGAAGAAGTTGGAATCATGTTAATGATGAATGTGACAGAAAATTTAATGATTCTCTATGTGATGAATAAAATGATTGTGGATATGGAATGAAAAATCATATTTATAATATTATAAAATATTCTCAATATGTGTATAATATTGAAAATCATGATATGAAATGTAGGTAATAAGGTTATGTTGTTCCCGTCATGAGTTGACATCAAAAATATTTTTGTGGGTGAGTTAAAACAAAAAAAAATTATGTTAACTTTTCCTACTGGGGAATCAATGATCATTTAACCAGTCACAAGTTTGTGTTTTACTAGTAGTTAAAATTATCCTAATCTTGTTTTCTACAACTCTCCATCAGACCTTGATGGTTTGTTTCTCCTCCATATCTATGTTTTCATAGAATCCTGCTATGGGCTATCTCAGGTGACCTTTGTACTTCTCTTTCTTTCTTTTAATGTGATATTTTTATTAACCCTATTTTTGATATGGGTTTTCCACAAAGGTATTTTCTACTTTGAACCTTTTACATTAGAAGAAAAAATTCAAATTGCGAGGACGCAATTTATTGAAGGAGGGGAGAATGTAACACCCCATGCTTCCATGATACACTTCTCTTTCAATAATGGAGTAGTTTGCATTGTACGCAAGTTCGAGATTCTAACACACCGCGACCAATCAAAATAGCCGTTATGAATAGAAATACCCACTTTTTGAAATTATATAAATTTTATATTTCAAAATGGACTTCATTATTGGATTCAGAATATCAAAATTAGCCTATGTTGAATTTTTCATAATTTTCTGAGAACATCTAATTTTCGATGAATAGTGAAAAGTACTTAAAAACAACTTTTTTAATCAAAATAATTTATAGTGATAAATTATAATATTGAGTGGTTTTAAATTAAAATTCGAATATATTTTATCCTTTTTATCAAATGGTGGTCATTATAATTAATTTCCCTTTGAAATTGGACATAAACAATTGTCCATCTCTATATATATATTGTTTCTCAAAAACACACTATTTGTGTTGACAGTGGCAATTAATTATAAAATTAATTAATGAAACTTATATTTTTGGTATTTTTTAAAATAGACATCTTTTTGGAATTCAGAATATCAATTATAGCTTTGGGTGAATTTTTGGTATTTTTCTGAAAAACATCTATTTTTAATGAATAGTGAAACCACTTAGTGGTAGTTAAAAACCCGATTTTTTGTTTCAATGAAATTTTACCACATCTGTGAATTGAATTTCAGAAATCCTACATGCATCATTTTCATTATGAAGTAAAATTTGGTTCAATAGGATCAAAATATTTTTTGGCTAATAGTAAATTTTTAGATCTATTAATCGTGATTAAACGTAATTAGTGTAATTTAAAGTAAATATAATGTTATAATAATATTATATTACAATAACACTTGTCCTAGCCTCATTTTATGAGTCATGTCCGACCAAGACAATCCATGGGTCAACTTTGGGTCCCCATGGAGCCACTTGGGTAAGAAAATTACATTAATAAGTTTTTATTTAAAGTAAATATAAAATTGTCACAAACAAGTGTTGTTTTACTAAAACAATTATTACATGTGGTTATATAAGTTAAACATTCGACTATAAATATTAATTGAAAATATAACGAGATTTCAAACCTCTTGGTAATTTTCTTTATAATTTTTAGACATTAAATAATTTAAATTGTTTATGACACCATGATGATTCAGCGATTAACTCATTAATTAACGATTTAAATAAAATAAAAAGATAATGTAAAATCTAAGACATACACTTGTCAAAAACCTATTGGATAAGTATATTTAGAAACATTATCATCTTAGCCTTGAAATATATAATTGTGGGTCCTTTAAAATCTGAAACTCATTATAGAATAAAGAAACATTTTTTGACATTCCAAAAGTGCCACTCTTATCCTCTTATAAAAGGCCCCCAAACTCTACCACCTTATTCACACATTCAAATCCATTTGGCTCGGCCAAACTCTACCCGAATACTCTTTCAACTTCCCTATATTACTCCTAGAAGCCTCACATGGGGCAGAAGTCTTCCCAAGGAATCCTTTGTCTCAAATCAAAAAGAGTTACCTAATTTTTAAGTAATGTCTTCTGTTATGTCCTTTTGTTTTACATTGCTTATCCAACCCCTTAAACTCTTTTTGTTCCTTTATTTTGTAAAAAAAACAATTATATTCAATATAATAAGATTTTGGTATGAGATGGATTTTATTTAAACTTACACAAACCTTCATCTAATGGTTAAGAAACATACTGTTTATAATGGTGGAAAATTACTGCCCCACGAAATGATGATTGTTCAATCTTCATTTAACAACTTTCATGGTGGCCATTAAGATGTCACTATGTTTATATATGATATATATTATGTTTATGTTTTCCTTATGCATCTGTATTTTAAATTTATGGAATACCATTATGGTCTCCATTATGGGTAAACGCGATATCATCATTTGAGGAAGTGCAGACTACCACGCCCTCAAAGTAATTTTATTCATTAATGCCATATGTGGGACATATAAAGTCTGGCATTTATGATGTTATATATGTTATTATACTGGAATTATAATATAACTTTATATAATTATGCATTCATTCCATTAAAATATGAAATATAAATTAAAGTAGCGTTCATGCTTACGTATGGCTTACCGTCTCCATGAACGGTGCATTTTATTTCATACCTATAAATGTTACGTAATATTATAAATGCATGAATATACTGGATATATATGATATACATGATACCTAGATCATGAATATAATTCTGAATATAATGGATATTTTACCACATGAACAACTTTTAATTATAAGAAGTTTATTGTTGACTCAAGTACCAAAGATCGACAAAACAACCGTTATTAACTTAAATGACTACATAATGTTCATAACAAGGTAATAAGTGATATAAAAGGAATAATTAACTTGAAAAATGTTCTTAATAAAGTATAAATTAACTGTAGTTTATTATTCAGGAGGTTAAATAATGATCGAGTCAAGTCAAACACAAGGTATTGGACTTCGTCTCAATCTTCTTTCATTGAGGCATATTTTGTTTTAATGCAAGACATTATTTTATACGGTGTATAAACACCTTTTACTTTTACGGTTATTCAAAAGGAATCTTTTCTATACTAATCATTTTACTAAATGACAAAAGGGAATGTTTTTTTGTCATACGTATGCGGTGACAATGACTTCTCGGCTGCCGTGACCATTATTTGAGTTTCAGATTCCTCTAAATGCCATAGCTTTTTTTAAATGAAAAATAAATACCAATTTTTAATTTCCATTTATTTTGGTATTGAAAATGGTTTTGATAATGTTTTTATTATCTCAATGTGTTGTATTGATATCTTTTGATTGAAATGTGGAAATGTTATGTTTCCTTTATGCATGTTTTATGTGATACGATTATGTTATGGTTTATGATATGTTTAAACCTTTTCATATAAGGAATAAATTAGACTTAATAAGTGATGGGTGGAGCCCGCTATAGATCCTCGATGGATCATTATGTATCATGAGACAAACTAGTGTCTTGGAATGAGGCCTTGAAAAAATATTATTTGTAATCTTGGCACGAGGCCTCGGCTACGTGGTTAAGATAGTCTGGCAGTATCCGTTCCATCATTATTAAAGTGGTTATTGATGTTGCATGTGATTAATAGACAAGTATAATATCCATGTGAATAAGTTAATGGAATTATTTCATTTTATTTTCTCCATATTATGTTGAAGTTCAAGTTTAAATGTCTTTTGTTTCAGTTATACATTGACTTAAATGTTTATGTTTATTTATGAATGTTTCCACTATATTGTTATCCTTACTGAGCATCTAAGATCACCCCTTTCAATGTTTTAATTTGTCTAGGTTGTGATGATTTATTTTATGAATGACCTGCATAGATAGTATTAGGGGATATGAAGACACGATGTTGTTGTAGTTTTGTTTTACTTTATGGTGTAATGTAAGACTTATGAATATATCCAGTGTTTCTAAGGCTACAAAACTAATAGGTCTTTCGAGACTTGATCTTTTGTGATCATGCCAATGTTACGTAATAATGCAAAGACTCTGGATAACTGGTGTCGGGGAAATATATGTTAGGTTATGAAAATATGATGTAATTCTAAAGAAACTCGTATATTTTATATGGGTTATGATATGATAAATTATGTATTTTCTTTTGAAACATACATGTATGATTTTAATTATCTGTTGCGTTGAATAATAACAAATATTCCCCTCTAATGTGTTGAGTAAATATGGATAACTCATGAGATAATATGGGTTATAATGGGGAGTAAAACTTATATAGTAAATGACTTATTCCACAATGAAAGTACTCTCCATTATTCATTACTATTATGATAGTCTGGGGAGGGAACCCTATCCAATATGATAGTCATGGAAGTGATCCATGGATCCTATAATATTTATTTATCATGCTTATGTGTATTCTGTATATCTATTTATATTTGAAATATTATGTTCTGATTTTTCATGTTCTTTTATTCATTAATGATTCAGGTCTCAGAACAACGAATATTTAAGCCATGAAAAAATATTATGATATATGATATTCTTGGTATGGTTTATAAATATTACGATCATGCTATCCTATACTTATTCTATAGTAATTATTATGTGATCTTCGATATATCCATTGTTCACCATTATTGATAATCATTGTTAAACCTTTATTATGATTCATTTCCCGAGTTTATCAACATAGGTTCTGTGTTTGATATTTATCTATAACAATCTACTAATGAAAATATTAGCATGATATGTTATAGTCCAATTATGAAACCATTGATTATGTATCAATGTTTCAAAATATAAATAACCTATTTGATCCAGTTATGGATTATAATGTTGTATATTTTATACTAAACTAGTAAGATATAATATCAGTGTATGAATGTTATGGAATTTTATGGTGGGTATGATAGAATGTTTTAGATACCTTTGAAAACTCGTATGAAATAACATTACTGATAACCCTTCTTTTAATCCAATATATTGATGAATATCCACTGTTATAATAAATAATGGATTTTGGTTTTCCTATGAGAAAATATTATTTTGGATATAAGAAGTTGACATGGTTTGGATATAAATTCATATAGGGCTAATAACCTTGAAAATATCTCGGTGATTATATGTCGACCAATATTATGGTGCATAGTGAGTTTTCCCTTACTTATCACATTATTTTACAATATTAAGTGATATGATTGGGTTATCTGACATTTTCATTATGAACCATTATAAATTATTTGAATAGACAATGAACATAAATTCCCTAGGTTAAACATAATGTGTTATAGGATGTAGAATGGGTGTCATGATTTATGTATCCGATAAATTATTTTTCTGATTATGTAAATCCCCACAAAGATTAATATTTCTCACAACATACTTTTTTGTCTCTATAAGTTCTAGGAAGAAGTTGGAATCATGTTAATGATGAATGTGACAGAAAATTTAATGATTCTCTATGTGATGAATAAAATGATTGTGGATATGGAATGAAAAATCATATTTATAATATTATAAAATATTCTCAATATGTGTATAATATTGAAAATCATGATATGAAATGTAGGTAATAAGGTTATGTTGTTCCCGTCATGAGTTGACATCAAAAATATTTTTGTGGGTGAGTTAATCAACTTTTTTTTTTCATAAATGGATCAGTACCACTAAAAAGTATTTTTTCATTATTTAGTGTTTGGAGCATGAAAAAAAATATTTTCATCAATTTTTCATTTATACGGTTAGGAATATATTTTTGGTACTCTTATATATAATATGAGGCAAAAATAATAAATTATTAATATGGAGTGGGAAATGTTTATGATATTTTTTAATGATTTATTTCTTCATATTATTTTACGAAAATGGAAGAAGATTTACATTATCTAATGTTTAAGGATAATTTTTTCATCACATCCTATGTAGAAGATTTTAGAATAAATGGTATGTACAATTATATTATAATCATCCAACTAGAATGTAAGATGGATTGAATCTTTAGTGGAAGAAAACATTGTCTATGATGTGATTTTTACATAAATAACATTAGTAGTTATTATCAAAATTTTTTAAGTTCTATCAAGATTAAAATAGTGGTTGATACTACCCATAAATATCATGGTTTGGAAAGAAAACAAATATGAATATTATAGGATATTATAAATATCATCGAGAGACTATCATGACAATTCCTTTAGGATAAAATTGTGTAGTGAAAACTAAATGAACTTTTCTGTGTGGAACAGGTAAATTTTGTATGTATATAGTGGACGTTCATAGGGGAATCAAATTATGAATTAATGTGAAGAATAATTTATCTAATTATGGAGTGAAATAACCACATAATGAACCAGTAACACTCTAGTTAATCATAATCAAGGAGTATGGAAATCATGCGAATGAATTATCAAATATGACAGTTAGTGATGATGGTTATTTCATTCAACCTCTTAACATTAAAAACAAATGTAAATATCAATAAATAACTGCTTTTTTGTAGATAAAGAATTTATAAGAGTCATATATTTCATATAATATAGAAACTATAGTGTTCTTCTTGATTTTGGATCTATATAGTTTTTATATTTTTTTTATTCTCAATGGGTATCGCAATACCACCTCAATGATTAAATGCTGAATTTGAATTTATAATCACTAAGTTATCTATGATAATTTCTCATTTGATAGATTCTTCACCAGTTAATGTTTTTTATAATTTTTCCCCTTAAATGATATAATTCTTTATCAGGATAAATTTGATGCTATATTAGGAATGGGATGGATTTCTATATATAAATCCCACATCTATTACTATGGAAGGAATTTCATGATATATATTTTGATACAACCTGTAATCATCCATCTGTGCGATAGTAAATATGAAATCATGATGAAAATATAATTCATTATATAGGTATTTATTATTATTCTAAATAGGATGTTATCGTACATGTTTGGTGGAAACTCAACATTAAATATATGACTATTGTGTGGGAGTTTTTTGATGTCTTTCTTGAAGTGATTCATTTATTCCACCAATTAATTATGTTTTATATTAAATAAAACTTATACAGGATGATACTCCAGTTCATGATACTCTAAATATAACTACCTTGATTGAGTTATAGTAATTCACGTAAAGACTATAGAGGAATCATGACAACGGATACATCCTTACATGTTTATCACCATGGGTTGAATGTATTTATTTTGTAATAAATTATGGTGGATCGATTTGTCTATCTATTTATTATCAGTAACATAACAAGATAATATTCACGAATAAGTGTCTTCTTGTGGATATTTATGAATTTTTTGATTGGATATGTGGTTTTAATACTTTTCATGGTTGAAATATATTATATAAATAATTAATTTATGTTTTTGAAGGATGATATACACATGGAAGCATTCTATTAATGGTATGGAAGTATTATTTTATAGTGACTCTATTTGGTGTTACCAATACCCCTGCTATATTCATGGATTTACTTAGTATAATATTTAAGATAACCTTGTTCATTTTTTAGAAGTATATATATATATATATTATTATATAGATAATGGGAACGGAGATGAGTTGACATCAATTTTAGAATTGAATGAATACCCTATTAAATATGATGTGGTACAAACAATTTAACCGGTGTCCAAGTTGGGTAAAATAGGTTTCATTATTACGTCCAATAATATATGGAGATGGTATATTAGTGGATCCATCAAAGAAAGAATTAATTAAACATTGTATTAGACTAAAAAAAATTAATAGGATCTATAGTCTTATTGATGTTTCTATATATTATATCTTATTTTGGGGTTATTACACTTAGCTATATAATACACTAACTCTATTAACACATAAGGGATCCATGTTTTTAGGGATATATTAATGTGATGAAAATTTAATGGGACTGATGGGATGGTTATTATGAATGACTATGATTTCCTCACACTAAATTAGATATGGATTTGTTATATATAATTATAAATAGAATGGAGGACTATGATCTGTCCTCCTACAAAATTATATAGGGATAGCTTTTGAAACATGAAAATTGAATGTTCGTGAGAAAAATTACATAACACCTATTTTAGAGTTACATTAAATAATATTTAATTTTATTATATGGAAGAATTATATTTATGAAGAATGGTGTTATATATATAATAATCCCAAAATATGAATGAATATATTCACAAAAAATGAGAAAAATATGTGTCTGATAAGATGGTTGGAATTTGATTAAATATTATAATGACACCCTAGGAAACCAAACACGGTGGGAAATGCATTGTGTAAAGAAATAATTCTATATTATATATGATGATGGTCACAAAAGACCCAACATTTTTTGATTTTTAAAGGATAGATATATAAATATTTATGAATGGAAAAAATACTATGTTTATTAAATGAATGTTCAACCATTAATCCATGTGAGGATTAAAGAGTCACAAAAATATGTTATAAAGCTGAACAATATGGTGAAAATTGTTCCTAATTCCAATTTTAATTATTAGATAACGATAAGTATTATGATATAATTAATTCCAATAACACCCATATATTTCAACATAATTCTATGTTGGTAGATTTTTGAACATGAAACACCGAGATTATTGTGAATTAGGCTATACTATAAAAATATTTTTAATTAAATATTATCTTTATAAAGTAGTAATTTAATTGGTGGGTACCAATTCGATTAAAAATATCATGAAATATATATATATATATATATATATATATATATAAAGGATACACTTATAAATAATTATACATTAATTATTAATAGCGAAGCACTCAATTTTTAGTAATGTTGGTTATTTGATCAAAAATTGGTATCCTTCAAAATTGGTTTTATTTTTTTCATTGGGAGAGTATTATAATTAAATTATAATGGATATATATATTTTTTATAAAAAATATATCATTTATGAAATTATCATGTCGAAATAATATTAGAGGGAATTTTTTTGGATTAATTTTTAAAATTATTTATTTTCCGAGGAGTATTGGGAAATCCTATTTTTTTAACAAATAAAATTTATTGAAAATTAAACAACATTAGAATTCATTATAAAATATATTAAAAGTAAAATTTGTTCGATAATATTGTAAACAATCTAATTATGTACATTGGAACTAGATTTACCGTTGTATTTTTTATAAAACCAGTTTTTTATTGAAAAGATATCTCTTTGAAAACCCATCTTTCATTCCATTTTTCAATTTTATTATAAATTAGTTTATTAATCTTATTGAAATATAATCATGAAAAATGGATTCCATTTTTTTAAAAATGTGTTAATAAAAAATTATACAGTTCCCTTTTAATTTTGGTCATTATTTGTAGTAACCACAGTAATTATTTGATACCATAATAATGGAAAAATCAGTAATTAAGGTTAAAAATAACATAATAATAACAAAAAATAATTAAACTAAACTCTACCTTTATCCATCTGAAGGTATGTTTTTCTATTTCTACCAAATTTTCTATTAAATTTCATTAATATTCATTATTTACTTTGATTTTTAAATTTATGATATTTCATTAAATGAAATGTAAAAATGTCATTCTGTTTCTTTTATAATTTATAAATTTACTAAGTTGGGGTATAAAATTAATATATTTTTTTACAAATGGTTTTTAGAAGTTAAATTATATTTTATTGTAATATATTTATATTTTTATGCAATAAAATTATTACCTTAAATTTTTATGCATCATCAACATAGTATTTATTCAAATAACTAATAATTTAAAAGTTTTAATTTTTAAAAAATTAACTATAACATCTTTTAATTTAAATAATGATTACCAAAAATTATTTAGAAAGAAATTAACTTATTTGATTTGTTTTAATGGGATTTATTATAATCCAATTTTTTCATTTTGTTTTCAATGTCATGATAAATTAATACTTCTAAAAAACACATTAATGTTATTTTATTATAAATCATATGTAATTTAGTGATATAAAATTACATAAAATAAAATATTCATAAAATTGATTGTTTTATGAGTACAATTATAATCTATTTTCCATTTATGGGAGAATTTTACTTTTTTAACTATATTGACCAATGATGAGTAAAAAATTTGTTGTCATGGTAATTATAAAGAAGGGTTAACAAGGGTTAAAAAGTTATAATAGCCAAAACTATTATAAATTTGTCCCAATTTTTTTTCTTTTGATTAATCATTATCATCGATTATATTTACATCTATTCAGTTCCATTTTCTATGAAAATTAATTAATATTAATTTAGTATTTTTGTTAATTCAATGAGTTCCCCTCCCCTCACATATAAAAGGAAATCTCCTAACATATATTCATCACACATAATTAACCATTTTGGGTCAGCCAAAACCTTCCATAATAGTTTCACAATATCCCTTACCAAATTCATGGATATTGATTTTGGTAAAAATACCAATCTTACAATTCCAATAGTGGTAATAAAAGAAGGTTGTATGGCGAAGAGGAATAGTCCTTAACCGAATGATTTAGATTTATTTTATATTCTAAAACGTTCAAATATTTGTCAAAAGTAATCAAATAGTAATAAAATATCATATATATTCTGAAAATTTATTATGTTTTTTTAATCATTTAAATCGATCTTCTTTTCCATTAAATAGGGGAAAATCAGTATTCATGTGTATGATAGACTACCCCTCATTAAATAATTTAAATAATATTCCATCACCACCTCCGATGACTTTTTATAAATAAGGTTATTATAATAATTTCAATTAATAAAAATTATTTTATGATTTTTGAATCTTTAATTAATACTTTAATTTATTTAATTCAATCCCTCAAAAATTGAAATACAATTTATAATCACGTATAACCTACCATATCTATTAATATTTTCATTCAATTTGTTTTCATTTCCATTTATGGATGACACTATATGTATATATAAGAAAATATATTATATTAATATCATTCTTAAAATTATTGTGATTTTGGAACCATAATCAATGTATAAATAAAGACCTTTTTAAACCAAAAAATGATTGAATAATAAAATATTCATTACACATAACAATGATTTAAAGAAGAAATTATTAATAAAGAGGTGGTCAGATTAAAAAAACAAAATATAATATTATATATATGTTTATAATCATGTAATAAATTAGAAAATAAATAACTATTTTTAATTTAGCGTATTATAATATGTATTATTAATGAAAATACCTATGTTAATGGATATCTTTTAATCACCCTATTTCAAGTGGTTTTTTATTGTTTTATATCTATCTCACTTTATAAATCTATTTGATGTTATTAAATGACTCTAAATTGATTATATATGCTCAATACATATTTAACTATATTATTCTACAATCCATAGTGGGGTAATACATTCATTATGTTCAATAGTAAAATGCTTCTTTATGAAATCTCATGTTATTACTATTTGAGTATATACTATGAAACCAATTTATTTCCTTGGATAATTCATATTATTATGGTTCATTTTTTACATAAATTTTTTCCATACATAACATAGAACATGTTATGATTTCTGTAATAAAAAATTCTTAGTTAACTAGACAAATCACCCAAGTAGGTCATCGCTATGGAGAGGGACAAAAAAGATAATAGAGATAAGTCTAGAATATATCAAAAAACCCACCATATTACAATGTGGATAAATGTGATGTAACAAGATCCATAAAACCCATGAAAAACTAGGTAAATGATGAAATATCAAAATAGACATGACCAACTGGTATATACGTGACATGGAAAGACCTCCAAACACTGATCTATGAAGGAAGCATATGAAAATAGAACATGTGACACAACATGATTCCCACAACATTTTAGATGTAATATAAAACAAGGTCAACAAACACCCAATGTAGAATTTATTATGTTAAAAACCAACATTCTAGGATTCCACCAATAAATTTATACATGTCTTAATATCATGAATCCACAAGTTCTAGCTTCAAAAAAATTAATCCTTTTTTATGAATTTTAAAAAATAATAACCTTTTTTAAAATATTATTTTATTCAATAAATTCATACTATATTCACCAAATCCACGAATATGAATCTATAAAAGATAAATATACAATTTAAACATGTCAAAAATATAAAATAAATAATCCATCATGTGATAAACTATATATAAAAGGAAAAGTATGTTATTTGGTTCATAGCCTATGGGATTACATTCTATACAACAAAATATACCAATCTTGAAAGAATTAATTTTTAACCAATATCAAACCCTTCCAAAGTCTATTGATTTCTACAAAGTAACAATTAATGGTTCCTCACACTCTAAGGTTGACGATTTCTATTTCTTGACGCAACCACGGTTCCTAATCCACAGTGCCTTTCCCAAAGAATATTGAATACTTGTGATCACATATCATAAAGACACTCATTCCCGGCATGGAAATCCATTTCAATGAACCAATTAGAGGGGTCATAAAATACCATAGAAATTAAAGAATTAATAAATATTTAATATTTTATTATTTAAATAAGTGTGTCTATTCATGTTTCTATATGTAATAAATCTCATGAGATCTTGAATATTATACATGTTACTCACCCAGCTTAAAAGAAACTGATTAGTTCCAAACTTTGAATGTTTTGTATTGATTACCAAGATTTGAATACAAGTAATGATAAAAGTGTCAAAAAAATATTCAAGGAATTCACAAGAATCATGAATATAATAATTTCTATTGGTGAAATATTAGAGAAACTATTATTTTTATTAGTATTTAGAGATATTATGATGAGGTTTTAGTAAAATAATGTTTCAATCGATGAAATTAAAAATCATTTAGGAATACAAATATTATGAACTCAAATATTTATTAGGTTAATATGATCTAAATTTGATAAATATTAATGAATATGAGACTGTAATGAATGAAGTTGTTTCATTTAGACCAAATATAATTATTTACAGTAACTTATCCCACTATCAATCATATGAATGTATGATAGTGGTAATAAATCACAACATTTTTCTACTAATTGATCGGATTAAATGCATGATTTAATAGATTATTTATGAAGGATAATCATATGGAATATTTAAAGGAGAATTATAAAATTAATTATATTAATTTTTTTGAAATAAAATATGTTGAGTGTCTAAAAAAGGGACACAAAAATTAAAAAAATTGTATTTAAATATTTTGAGAATAGATAATAATTTCTAGAAAAGTCATAAAATACTATTGACATATTGATGGATTTGAAATAAAAAGTATTTTAATTAAAAATATAAAAGAATAAAATAGGTATATTTTGAAAATAAATATGGAAATGAATGATGAAAATTAAAAATTTAAAAATATTCCTTCTTGATATAATGTTATAATGATATATATTTTTCATAAAAAATTGAATAAAAAATATTAAAAAAATAATTATTTTTAAATAGTGTTTTTCATATTTTGTACATAGAATTTATCAGTATTATAAAATAATGTCAATGATGAATAAAAATATTTATTAATGTTTACATACATATAGTAAACAAATAATTGGTATATATAAAACATTATATTTTAGTTATTCTGTTGGAAGTATATCCAAATTTTTTAATCTTTAAATGATTTATGAAAAGAAATTATGCCAATGAATGTAACATTAAGTTTTCTCCATCATATAATTATAATAAAAAAATTATATGAATTAATAATCCATACTACCCTTTAATACTTTTATATTGTCTATATGTTTACCAAATAATTATTATATTACCCGATTGCACCCATGATAGCAAAAACACAAAAATTATTTTGTACATAATTAATATATTCAAGAAAATGTCTCATTACTATCAATGATAAATAGTACATTAGTAGTATATTTCGATGAAAAATTTCTATTAACCTAAAAATGTGTTTATAATATAATCAATTTGATTTATAGTCAGTCATATTCAGTGAAAACTCCAAATGAATGGATAATAGATTTGGTGATGTTGGTATATCGATTTTTTTAAAATTTATATTATATTAGATTTTCAAGGATTAAAATACATTAGAATTATAAATTCACAATTATATGATGATGGAATGAGAATAAAATTTAATGATAATAAATTTTATGTTTTTAAAAAATGAAGAGTTTTATTTTACCATAATAGAAAAATCCAATATTCATTTTATTGATTTTTCATATCTATCTATCCATAATGAAATGTGTATTAATTAAATAGTAATAGATAATATCTTTTGGAATAATAATTTTATACAAGATAGTGTTTAATTATTATATAAAATTTCAATGAAATAACATGAAAAACATGTACATGATTAGAAAATTTCTACAAATTTTAATAGTGATTTCATTTTCAACGTTATATATAATTATATTAGTTGTATACATAACAATAAATATATAAATTTTATTGAATTAAAACATATTAACATATATTAATTTGGTCCAATGAATGTTTCTATTTAAAGAGAAATAGTATATTTTTTTGATTTAAGAGGATTGAAAAATATTTAGTAATAATAACTATATGCCTCATAAAAGTGATGAATTTTCTATATATTTTTTCTTCTTTTAAATTTTTTGAAAATGAATAAAAATTTATTACATTTTGTGCTAAATGTGAAAATAGTTTTGAAATATTTAATATTCATTTTGAAAAATATTGTGATGAAAATTGAAATTTTCATAGTTTCATTAATCCAGGAATGTCCCATAGAAAATGGCATTGTGAAATATAAAAATAAAATATTTTTTGAAGTGGATAGAAACATTTTTAAAAAATATAGTATACCAAAATAAAATTTTATTGAATCAATTAAAAAATATTTTCATATTTCATTTTTTTTAATTAAACCTATTTTATATCAAACCATATATGAATTATATAAATGTAAAAAACCTAATTTGGATTAATTTAATATTTTTCAAATTACTTTTTTTATTTGAAATACTACAAAAAATATAGATAAGTTAGATTTTCAAAGTAATTAATCGATATAAAAGATATATTCAAGTAAATATATTTTAATAAATATTTATATTAGAATACCTATTATTATATATGTATATATTCATGTTATATTTTTTTTATTTTTTTAAAAGTATTATAATCAGTAATATTTTCATGATTAATTTAGTGAATATTATTATATTTTAGAAATCACCTAGATCGTAATTTTTTTATTCATTAAGAGATTACTCATTCTAATAATATTCCACAGATAGTTCAAAAAGAGAACAATGTTGATAATTTCATTGGTAATTTTGATTATGGTATTAAAACTATAAATTCAATTTAATGTTTTTATAGAAACACTTATTATCTCATTGAAGGTTCTCCCAATAATTTTTAATAGAATTGAATGATATTAATTGGATTTAAATTATATAATATGAACTTATTCAATTTTGTTGAATAAATTTAAGTAATTAAGTTGAACAGCCAAATAAATAATAATTTTATTAGAGGGAAATGGATTTTGATAAATAGAATGGATGAATCTAATCAAATTTTAATGAATAAATATATTATTAAAACGAATTGTCTGTTCCATTAGGAAGTTATAGATTAAGATGAATCTTTTGATCCTATAATTAGAATAAAATATATTGAGTCATTACTAAATACTGTAGCTCTAAATGTTTTACATTATTTCTAATGGATACTAAAAATATATTTTATAATGTTTTTTGTGTGTAAATATTTTTGTTTCTAAATCATTTAGTTTGATAGATGAGAAATTTCTTAATCATGTTTTTAAAAATTTTCATCATTTAAGCATTCATATATAATCTCCACATTAATGGTATAATAGTTTTATTTTTGATTTGTTGAAAAATGATATTAATAAAGGTAATATATATCCCACAAATTATTCAAAATATTTAAAATGTAATAATAATTATTAAAATTTATGTTGAAGATATTTTATTAGATCATTAATTAAATTAAATTTTAAGGATTTTATATAAAATTATTGCTAGTGAATTATATATACATTTAATTGGTGAGAATATTTTAATTTTATGTATTTGTTGTTTTCAAATAAATAGTTCTACATTATTCAATCAATTTAAATATATTAAATAATTTGTTATGTTTTTTGGTTTATATTCACGTAAAAGAAAAAACATTTTGATGATTACAATTTAAAATTTATATTTAGATAAATTTGGAAATTTTTAGATTAAAAATGTTTAGAGGCTTGATAATAAATTTTTTTTATTGGACATCATTTAGACATAATCTTATATTTATTGTTAGTTTTTGTAAATTATTACAATATTATCCTATGGAATCTCACTAAAAACTATTAATATATTTATTATATATTGTAAGTACATTTTTTATTGTTTGTTATTTAATTAGGCATAAAGAATTATGGATTTAATTATTTGATCTATTTATAGTTTTGTAGGATTATATAGTGATAGAAAAATTAACTCATTTATCTGTCATTTACATTGTAAAATATTACTTTTTAGAATTCAATACACAATATTGTTTCGATTTCTCTTCAATTTAATATGAATATATCTATACTTATTCATTATGATGATAATCATTATAGATTACAAAAAATTATCTCATTATTATTTTTTAGAAAAATATTACAATAAAATATGATATTACTTCTAAAATATAAATTTTAATAAATCAGTTTTCAAATTCTAAAATTAATTATATGTGAATGTGATTTCATTTGAATAAATAATTTGTTAATAGAGGAACCATAGATAATGTTTTGGTTCAAAATACAAACCATCTTACATAAGCCTGTGAAGACTCAAAAAATTCCATGTAATTTTTTTTATTATATTGGATTTTTGTGAGTCATTGAAAATTAACGGCGTGTGATTATGTTTCCTGGTGTTCCTAAAATTAATTTCTGAACTTTTTTATGGAACGTTCAGAAAAAATGCATGCTTCGTGTTCTATATTTTGATGTGGTGATCAGATTAAAAAACTGAGGGCACATTGAATCCCTAGATCTAGGACTCGCTTAAGGGAAGCTTCATTACAAACACAGTAGGTCAAGAGAAAAATTTAAATTTTGGAATTTTAAAAAAAAAGTAAAATAACATATAATTTTTATTTTATTTCTTTTTCTTTTTCCTAACATTTGTTGAGTGGCGGTTGTGGGGACCATAGAGGTGGTCATACCTTTAATTATGGTGAGTTAATTCCATGGTTAAACTATGGTTTCATAACCACCTCTCGCATAATTAATGAGACACGTAAATTGTGTCAATTAATGAGGCCCATTAACTATGTCAATTAGTGACCCACATTAATTATGTCAATTAATGAGGCACAATAATTACGTAAATTAATGAAACTCATTAATTAACCAAGGTGTTGCTTGCCTTACAACCTCTTATTTAAATGTATCTTGGGGAGGAGATTTGGCAGGGCTTCTTTAAGCAAAAAAAACTACGGCAATGTCCTGCGGCAACGTCCACCGACAGAGGATGGAAGAACGGGGAGTAATGATCTGGCAATGACGAATGCTGACAACTCCATCCAACATAGATAGTCTTTCGGCCGAAACCACAACACCTTAATGAGATCTCAAGATAGGGGGTTTATGTGCTTTGATGTTCCATCTCATCCATTTGTTGAAAAATAAAACGAATGTGGAATAACTGACTAACGGGTTGATCCACATTTCATCAAAAAAAGTGGGTGGTTGTTGTGGGATCGTAAATTCAGGGATTATTCTTGCTTTTTTTTTATTAATTTTCCACATGTTTAAAATATTGACAAGGAGGGATCGGGAAGAAACCAACATGGCCTGGACCCTATGATAAACTATCCCTTAGTGAGTTCTTCATGGCAGAATAAAGAATGTTGCGACAAGGTGTTTTTGAGGGCCAAAAAATGACACATGCATCCCGATATGATTGTTGTCCCATCCAGGAGGAAGAAAGGACCATCGAGGCTCACTCGTTGGCCTGTGGAAGAAATGCCAGTGCGACACCGGCTCAAAGGTGCCAGGGACAAGTGCAGCACCGGCTCAGTGGCCATGGTGACCTGCACTTTAGGACGAGGGGGCAGCTATAAATAGTTGGTCGTGATAGAATAGCGGTGTCACTATGGTCGAAAGGGTGGCTGGTAGTGGCCAGCTGCCGAGGCGGAGCCGTCGTGCCATCTCTATCTATGTTGAAGGGTCGTGATATGATATCGTGGGTGTGGAAAAAGATAGTACCCACCTTCTGTAGGTCCCACGGAGGACAGGGCGGCCCCACCTGGCACCGCCCATATGTGAAACCAAATAGCTCTATGAGTCGTTTGGGAAGAAAACCACACGCCCTATGTGTCGTGTGCCCACAGGTTGGGCCGCTTCACCCTGAAAACTCACCCAAATGGTGGGCCAAGCCCAGTCTGTGGGTTGGGCTATCCTAGGCTAGTATGGGCTAGGATGGGTCGACCTGAAACATCTTGTGTCATCCTATGTTGGGTCCGGGGAGGTCTGTCCGACCGGGTCGGACTGGACCCGGATCCCTCTCGTGCTAAAAAATGAATTGAGTGCATTAAACATGAAAACCGAATGTTCATTTGATTAACCATATAAAAAAATGTGATCCTTGGAGAGATACATTCCTTTTGATATACTACATGATGTTTTTGGAGAATGTTGAAGTACGACTAGGTTGGATTAACTATGAATCCAACCTGCCCCTTAGTAGAAAACTGCCAACAACTAACAAACCTGGAGTCTGACCGATTAATTGTGTATGGTATAAGGACCTTTTTGACAAGGTGGTACTTTGTAGATACTCTATGTGTGTTTTGACTGAGTTTTATGTGCGACCTAGGATAGATCAAAATTGATTCTAATCAGGCCCTTTTTACAAAAGTGAAAATATCTCACAGACCAGGTGTCTGATCGACACATCGTCTGCCATGTTTGGTACCCAATGATGGGGAAATTTCTTGGGTATGATTTTTTTGCGGGACATTGTACAAGTTGAAATATGACTGATGTATTGTGGAGCAGGATCGTCTGGAGATCAGGCTTATTTCACGCGGGGATCCAGTGGCTGGATGTGACATTAAAAGAAAGAGTGAACAATGTGAGTCAGCATCAAAAACTCCTGAGTGGGATGATCTAGATGTATGACTAATAATCCCAACCTCTATACCAGCAACATATACGTCTCATCATCAGTGAACAAGATGGGTCTGCATGAGTGACCAATACGGGTCAGCACCAACAACAAATATCTGTAAGTATCTAACGACTAATACGAGTCAACACTAGTGACCAATATAGGTCAGCATCTAGTAAAAAAGTTGTGTCAGCATATAGTGACCTATACTGGTCAATAGTAGAGTTACTATGGTTAAGATGATATGTCTTTACAACTACACATCCCTATCCCAGTAACCTTTAGGTTATACCATTAGAGTGAGCTGTCTTTTTTGCATGTTTCTTCATGATTTAAATCATTATTGTGACATTACTGTTGTAGTATTTCTTGTGATGTTTTCCTTATTTGATTTCTAAGAGAACTTTGGGGGTCTTGGGGTCCCCTATACGGGCTATTCCCACAAGTGTGTATCTGTTGTAGAATATTAAACCTCAAAGGAAGACTTCAGAGGTTAGGGACTTGGTGGAGCACGGTTCGGAAAGAGCGGTCGAGATCCCCTTCATTGAATTCATACTTACTACTACTACCCTCTAGGTATAGCACCAGGACATATTTGATATCTTTTTACTTTCTTTTAGTTTCTAGGGCTTGTATTTTTGCCCACTGTTTTAAGATCACTGTTTTACATGGTGTTGTACATTACTCTCATGGTTGTACCTTAATTTTGTTGGTTGTTTACTTTATTTTATATTTTTGAGCATGTACAAATATCTAAGTCAACACCTTACCTATTTCAAAAAATCATTCCTGTTATAGTCAGCAGCCCCTGACCTATGGATGATGGGATTATGATAGTCACGTCTAGGCCCCATGGGACGGGTCATGAAAAAATCATTACCAATCAATTGGAAATATAAAATTCGGTTAGGTTAATGTTTGATACATTAATGTTTGAAATTTTGATTGAAAACCCGTTTTTATTATTATTTTATTTTTTAAATATTAAATAATCCATATTTTGTAAATAATTTTTTATATTATTATTTTTATAAATATATTATTTTTTAGATCATTATAATTTATCACATTAATATTACATATAATTTTAGTAGGGATTTTGTAATAAATATTTATAATTATAATAACATTATCATTTTAATTCTGTTCAGTTTATTTTTTATTTTTTGGTGAAAAAAGTAATTTCTCATCTTCTGTGAGTTAAATTTCTACATCTTAATGTGATACTTTTCTATATCATCCATGATCCAATTATTAATATATATTTTCAATTTTATAACATCTATGAGGTCAACCTATCTTCTGTGAATAATTTATCTATGAATTTCTTCAATACATTCATTCCATCTACTACCTCCTTGAATCTATTGCTTTTGTGAACCTACTTCTAATATTATCAAATTTCTTTTCTAGGAAATTTTTACTTTTTCATATTTATTATTTCATAGATTTTATTTCAATATTCTATATGCATTTCATGAATCTGTTGAGAACTTATTTACATCATGTTGTATAATATACTCTTTTCACAATAATCCACATTAACATCCATCTACCTGTGATTGTGTTCAAGTGCATCATTTTTTTTACATTTATGAATTTCAATTTTTCCATGAGTGTATCAACTAAGATGTAGTAGTAAGACCCATTTTTACTTTCACATACCACAAAATCTTTGACTATATCGATGATTTGGAATTTTATCTTCATGACACTTTTGAACAAACAAAATACACTATCACCCATAATAATGTTGATAAAAATGTTTTCTCATTAATCTCTTATTCTGTTATGATTTTACGATGATAAACACTCATTTTTAATGATAATTTTTCTACCCATAAGAATGATTATATTCTATAACAAGTTATTCCTTACACCGAGTCTTAAACATCATAAATAATGTCTTCTTAACCAATTCTATCCATCTTCTATCATTTCAAAATTTCATTAGGTTAACTCATATCTTTATTTGTATATACGATCTCCCAAGAATTGTGAATTTGATGTCTTATGAAATCAAAAACCAATTTCCTCTGAAATGATACTCATATTTCATATGCAATTTGACTATGATTTCTTCTAAAATTCAAGGTTATTTTCCTCTAAAATAAAACTCTAATTTATTCAAAAATAGGTCTCCAACTTCCTCTGAAATCATACTCCAATTTCCAAATAAATCAGACTCTGATATCTTTAGAAATATGGATCTGTCTTTTAATTTTTTCAGAATGAAATTTTTTTATCCTGACATATATTTATTTTCTATAATGTAGAATTACTATTGATTGGATTGAAAATATAATAATTTTTCTCATATTGTGTAATAAAAATGATGTTATCAATGATTCTCATAGATTTTTATATCAAACAGTGTCATGAAAACAGTTTCAAAATAATCGTTGTATGAATTCCACCTATGCCGGTCCAACCAAAATTTTAAGGAAATATGACCACTAGATGAGAATTTAACTCTTGGAGATCTCACATTTAAATCTAAAATCATTTCAATGTGATCAATATTGTGAATGTTTTGGAGAGTTGACACTCTTCCAGATCACTTCCAGATTTTCTCCGTGTGAAATCCTTGAAGGGATTATGTTGTGATAATTTTTTTCACATAAATATATCTTCATCATGATTTTTTTCCATGCATGATTCTGATAGTTACTATATACAATCGAGGGATTAAAATTTAAATAAATAGAAAGTTGATTATTACCTTCTTAATCAAGGGATTCCATGTTGAAGGAAGATCGAGGTACCAATCACCTTACAGATCAAGGGATTGTGGGGATAGCAAGACAAAATTTGATCTTCATATGGATGGCTTACCCTGGTGTGGGTACGATTGAATCTCTTAAAAGTATAAATCAATGTACACTTATCCATGGTCTTTGGATACCTATCTGGTTGGTTTAAAATGATTCATTACACTTATACTAAATCATTAACTAATTTGTTTTATTCTGATGTATTTTTTGTAAAATATAGAATGTGTAACATTCATAAAATTTCAATATTATATTAACTATGATTTTTTATTCTATATATAATAAGATAGAATCTTAATTAAGTATACCTTTGTGATTATTTCTTTAATTTAATGTTATAATCAGACCTTGGTCCATTCTACAATATTTATTAAATATTGAATAAGGTTTTATGAATGTTATATATTTATCAATGTTAAAAAACGTTTCATTAAGGTAAAAAACGAATTGATTTAAACATTAAATTCACCCCCTTGGGTCATTGATTATCTGAATCTCATATTTCCATCCTAAAATTAGAATTAGAGCAGGTCTCTTAGAATGAAACACTGATACTAATTATCATACGGCAGATTTTCATTGCATATTTTACTTACAATTGGTCAATCTTAATTGTTTTTTCATTCATGTTATATTTATTTGTAACATAAATTTTTTCATTATAAATACATATTACACTGACCTGTATATTTGAAAAGAAATGTTTTTGAATAATGGTAGGATTAAATATTGGATTTATTGATATTCTAAATCCAAACAGACCACCAATTTTTGATGGTATAGATTTTGATTACTGAAGATATCGTATAAATATATTTCTTATCAACATTAGAGTGGACAACTTTTTCATGCTTATTGGTGAATAAAATATTCTAGAAGAGGATTTCATAACTTTTTCCATCCAATAAAACAAATAATATAAACTAAATTATAAGGTATGAAATAAATTTTTGTGTTATATGACCAAGAATATATACAATAAAATTTCATTATGTAAGGTGTCAAATTTTATTCAGAAGAAACCTCATGTTATCCATTATTGAACATAAAATATTATAGAAACTAGAATATCTATGTTGGTGCTAATTATTATGGAATTGTTTTTTTCTTATGGAGAAAGAATAATTAATGTTCAACAATGAGTCACGAATTCTGTGAATAGATTATAGTTCAAGGGGGAAAAGGCTTAGATAGTGAAATGCGTGTTTACATTATTATTCATATCAATCCAAATGAGTGGGAATAAAAAATAATAGATGTTGATGAATATTGGAAAGTTACAACATTTACATTTGACGAAATAATTAGGACTGTCTTATAACATAGAATAGATTAAAGTGAGATGCTGATAATATTAGGGAGAATAATCAGAGTGTTTATTTACTAATACTTAGAATCATATGAAATCCAAGACACTTGAAAATTTTTTGAATACAAAAATGTCTAAGATAGTTGTTTTTCAGCATGATTCAAGTAAATATAAATAGTCAGTGAATGAATTGGAAAATATTGCTCGATGGATGAAAATATTTTGTAGGATATATGGATTTTTAGTATAGATATATGAAGAAATACAAGAATGTTCATAAATAATCAAATGTTTCATGTTAAGAATGCCATAATGTTGGACATATTAGACCTATTTTCTCTAATCTAAAATAATGCAATAAAAGATAGAAATTCTGAAAGTAATCAAAAATGATATTATAATTATAAAAGAAAAAATTCCTTGAAAGAAACTATTTCATGAAGTATAAGTGTTGGATACTCATTCAAGGAATATTCTATGATTAAATCTTTTGGAAAAATGAATATTGGTATTATCTTTTGAAATCCCAAAGAGAATAAATTTTTTATGGATATGTTAAAAAATATTAAATCATTAATAAATATATCAATAAGTGAAAATTATCCTGATAAAGAAAATTATGAATCATTGGATGATGAATATTCTTTAGAAGAAGATAATAATTTACCATCATTTGATGAACCATTGTGGTTTTCCAAGTTACAATCAATTGAAAATAATGGGATAAATAAGAATCATGATAACTGAAATTCAATAATTATCATTTTAACTAGTGGAGTATCATATATATTAAATAATCATGATATAAATTCTTTCCAAGTTGTTTCAATTTAAAAAAATTTGTAGAAGTAAATTTTGAGAAGTATAATCATTCTAATGCTCTTGAAAAAACTTTTTCTATGAAATATGTTTTATAAGCTAACTAATACTCTATGACTAATGACTATGACCATAAGAATTTAGTAATTAGGCTAATATCTGAAATATTTAATTTAATAAAACTTTTGTCAAATATTACACATGGAAATGAAGGTTTTAGTAAAATGTTTTCACAACTTTGTCCTATATGGAATTGTCCTGGAGTGTGTTATTCACATTAAAAACAAATTTTTAGTCAAAACTTCTTTATATCCCAAAGTATTTATTTTTTCAATTCGTTTAAATGTAATGTAAATTGGTAGAAAAATTATTATTTGAATAAAAATCAATCCATATATTTTCATAAATCCCACTTTTCTAGGAAATTCTGGATACTTAATATTTTATTCTCTAACATTTTTTGATCCATGAATGCTTAGATTCCCAAATTTTAACAATTTCATTTTGAAGAAAATAAAGGATGCTAGAACAACAATACATGGTAAATAGAGTGTGGATGTTCCCAACAAAAAACTAGTAAAAAACAACATTGAAAATTTTATAAACATAAATGGTGGAAGAGTCACATTCATAGATAATTCTCACATAGAAATTATGAGTATATGTAACATTGTTCTTCATAGAAAAGTATTGATTTTAAATGATTTATTTATTAAATATCTAAAATAAAACCTTATTATAATATTCTAATTGGGTACTTATGGTTACTACATGAATTTATGGAATGATAAATGCATAATACACAATTTCAAGGATGAGTCCATTATCTCTTCCCATCAACATGAGAATGTCTATATAATAAAATTAAAAGACCATACGGGCCAATACATACCTTGACATGGTGAAATGGATGTAACAAACACAGTTTTTATTGACAATGTTTTGGAATAAATTAAAATTTTCATTTATATCTGTCAATGAATTATGTCTAACATTCTTTTCACAATAATCTGACTTGTCATATGTTACACGTAAAACCGAGTTGGCGTTCGATACATGAAACATAGAATATAGATTTTAATTGAAGTATAAAATAAATATGTTTGAAATAGGTTATATGTAACACCAAAGGAATACTGATCTATACACAAGACTGACTTGGTATTCATTAAAAGCAAGAGAGACAATTCACGATATCTTGCGTGGTACGCAATACCAAGTTTCACTAAATAATGAGGTATTTTAAAAATATAATCATTTAATGCGATATAAACTAGCCGTTATAAAAAATATTAAACACAATTTTAATTTTATATAAAATTAACATCAATATTTAGTATTTTTTAGACATGATATAATTTGAAATTCATTTTGGTGATAAAAGATATATTTTTCAAGGACATGCTATTTTATAGCCTTTTGAGGGAGAACCCTTTTTAAATATTGTTTTTTATAATTTTATAAGTTCTATTTGACGTAATAAATTTTTTCTTCAGAATATGGACATAAAAATTCACATTGGTTGATATTTTTATATTTTTCTGATAAATTCATATTTTAATAAATACTGAAAAACAATAAATGTTAATTCAAAACATCATTATATTATAATTTATTTATACAGATAGATTAAATTTATAATTGGTTTTAAAGTGTAATTGTATTATTTTTCTATCACTTTAACCAATTTTGGTCATTGGATGTAATTTTGAATTTATATTAGACAAAAAAACATTCAATATTTTGATAGTTTTTACTTCATAAATACCTGTTTTATGGTTTTGACTACTGGAATTCGATTTAAATTAATTAATGAAACTTCAATGCTTTGAATTTTCAAACATGGATTTAATATTTAAAATCATTTGTTAAATATTAGGTTAATATGTTACTTTTATATTTTTGATATAATGAATTGTATCTATGATAATTTTTGATTTACCATAGTTAATTCTATGTCAATTAAATTAGGGTAACAAACAATATGACAATGATAATAAAATTACCAGAACACCTGAAAAATCCAATTTCATGAATTAAATACGAGAACTACCACCTAACTGTCAGAATTGAGTCATTTAACTATATTTTGCCTCAGAATGTGAGGTAATTATAATTAAAATAAAATAAAGTGAAAACATGTCACTCTCATGTATCTTATATGTATAATAATTTTATTCTAGTGATAAACATGATAAAACACCTAAGATATATAATATTTAGAAATATAATGATATTATCTACACCATGTGAATTTATTTATTATTTTTCTAATTAAATAATTACAATTAATTATGACACAATAGTGATATAGAAATTTTATTATTAATAAAAATATCAAATAAATGGTTATAAAAATATTATAAGATTTATTATATCAAATAATTGATGTTCTACACAAATTTTCTAGGTTACTATATCATGTTATAAGTGTATTAAATATTTTTGTTAGAATTTATAATCTGTTTGGATTTTATTTAAAGTCAAATAAATAAATAGTGTCAAAATTAACTCTATTGATATTTTACAAAAATAACATATTATTTAATTATTTATAAAAAAATATTTAAAAATTAAATTGTGAAAATTATACAATCTAAAATGTAATAAATTATTCAATTATAGAAAATTTACAACACATAAGTAAATATTTATAACAATTTAATATTTAGAATATTATTAACAGAAATAAAATTCAATATATTATGTATGGATAAATCAAAATGATAAGGTTTAACATAACATAAAAACATATCTAAATTTTATTGTATGAGAGAATATTGACCCATAATCCTATTACCCCTTATATAAATATGTTTTTGATAATTAAAAAGACAATATAATTTTATAATGAATTAATATTTTATAACAATCCTAATGTGCCCATCCAACCTCTTATAAAAGTTCACGACCACTACCCACTTATTCACACATTCAAATCACTTTAGATAGACCAAAAAATGCACAAATAAGCTTCCAAAATCCCTCCCATTCTATTAGAGTCCAAAAATTGGGCATTAATCAATCATAGGGAGACCCTTTGTCAATATCAAAAGGAGAAACTCAAAAAATGTATTTCTTTTATCACCTATTTCAAAATTAGTTTCTTCTTGTACATTACTATTATTATTTAATTTCCATTATAATGTAATAAATACATTATCCTATACATGCATAGATGTTGTTATAATTTTGAAACTACCTTATACCTTCCATTATCCATCTTATGAATAATAATATCACCCTACATTCATACATACGGCTTACCGTCTCCACGCAGTGGTGAAATTGTTATTCAACAATACAAATTTAGGAAGGATATATTTATGATTATAATGGATATAAATAATTGACATAAAAAAATTCTTTCTTACAATTCTTATACCATTCATTTAAATAATGTTTAACCATCAAGGGAATACCCTCATAACTCTTGCGTAAGTATGACATACTTTCTCCATGACACAATGAGATTCATTTTTCACATTAACCATTCAAGAATGATTACAAGGTATATATAATAAATAAGCATAAAATATAGGAAAAAACGATTCTAATAGATTTATAAATATATTTCATTTACTTTGATACCTTTAATTCTATAATGAAATAGAAACAAAGTTCATGCGTATGTACGACCCACCGTCTCGATGAACGGTGTATTCCATTTCATTTATCATTATTTTATATATATTTCTTTATTTAGTGAATATATATTATATATAAATCATGTTTTAAATTATGGAAATATGAAACTACCAATATTTGTAATAATATCAAGAAAAAAATTACAAAACATGTATGATAAGTAAAACAATTGTTACCCAAAACGTTGATTTTACCTGGAATAGATAAATGAATGTGTAATATAAAGTCATAATTGAATCATATATGATTTAATAAATATTATAATGGTTCATTTAGATTTTAATAATATTTTTAATCCCAGAATAAAAGAGTTTAAGATACATACAGATTAAATCAGACCTATAGTAAGTGGTAATTTTGCACTCTCAATTTTATCAGATATTATTTATACATAAGTATTTACTAAAGATATATTAATCATCCATGTATATGTTTTCCAAAAATAACTTCATGAAGACATTATTATGATTCTATTTATGTTTAAATTAATTTGTATACATTTCTAAATTTTTATAGATAGTATAGAAGGAATCATTTTTTAGTTTTCCACATAAGGTACTTTTTAAATTTTCCCACAAAAAGTGGGAGGAGAAATTATTTTAACTTATAAAACATGAATGGATTTTTTATGATCTCATTATTATTTATTTTCCTAAATAATCCGATACACCATTTAATTGTTATTTTTAGTTAAGTTAAATTATTTTATAATTTCATGGAATTTTAAGAAAAGAAAACATTTTTGAAGAAAATATAATATTTTTCTCAAGATTTATGTTCAATTGTGTTACCAAAATTATTTTTCATCTAATGAGACACTACAAAATATGGTTATGTTTTTACCCAAATATAAATATTTTTAGATTGTTATAATGATGGAATTTTATTTAATTATTTATGTTATGATGGAATAATGTTTACAAAATCCATTTTATTTCTTGGGTTATGGTATGATGAATGATTTATATTTTTGTGGAACATGTAACAATTATTTCAATATGAGATGTTTGGAACCTATATCTCCCTCAAATTAATTGGGTAAATATTTATATCTCATTTGATACAAATTTCTAGAATGGAAAGTAAATCTGGTTTAGTAATATAGGGCTGGAGTGACACGTAAATCTGGTTCAATAATACCTAACTTGATCGACATGTAGAATTAGTTTAGTAATTGACATTATCCACTAGATGGTCTCGGAAACAATTCCATTTATACATTGTAAATCATATTATGTGATTTTTTTGACATAATTACATGTTTTTACCAATTTAATTTTATCATGGTTTATGTTTCTTATCTTTCAATTCCTTACGTACTACAATGACTGGTTTCATGACTTATGTTTTTTGTATGTTTGTTATGAAATTTTTTTTTTCATGTTTTTATATTCATATTTTTATGTTTTGTTACATATTTTCTATTATTACACTTACTAGGAATCTGGGATCACCCCTTTTTATGTTTCTTTTCACCTAGATTTGAAGAATGATATTTAGTAATATGAATCAGAAATGGGTTCATGTTATGAAAGATAAAATACGAGAGGATGTAGATGTTTTATAATCAAGGTGATTATTTTTTATGTATCCAATGGAACTATACTCATATATTTTTTAGTCGTCTGTTTTTTTCATGTATTAAGTATTCTGAAAAAGTATGGTAATGTCTATGTACGCCATTCTTTGGTTTTTAACATTAAAAATCAAAGAAAAGGTATTGTTAACCTTCAGAAATGAGGATGTGAAAACATTAGTGAGATCCCTATGGATTTTTCTAATCAATTTATATGGTTGTCCCAAATGGTACATCTAAATATTAGTGAAATTAGTACAATAATTGTAAAAATCATGAATAAGCTAGTATTAACCCTATGGTGTCTGAGATTTAATTTATCCCGACATTGATTGTCTAGTTTTCATAGTATGATTTTTCATCTCACACTATTCTTCTAGGGTTTTATAATATGAATAGAAACCATAGGATTCATGTTAATATAGAGTAATATAGGCAATGTAATGATATTCATCTTGTGAAACCAAATGAAATAGTATTTGGAAGGTTAAATATAATTATTATTCCTCATCAAAAATCTCATAATATGATCATTAATATCATCTTTGGTGAGTTTCCGAACCTAGATAATAATATAAATAGGGAGTTTCATCGTGATCATAGAGGAATAAAGCTATCTTTTGTAAATATAAATAATATGGGGAGAGGTATCAAGGAGAATGTTTTAACGGAATTGGAAGATGGCTTGATGGTGGAAAAAAGGACACAAAGACAATAATTGTAATGGAAAAGGATCATCTTAAAAAATGGACATTGATAATGGTATTTCTAAGTCATCAAAGGCGGTTAATTTTATTAAATATATAATGAACGAGAATTATGAAAATAAATTTCTTATGGGAAAATCTAATGACTAAAATTAGCATGGTTATTTGGGAATATCTATGACTATTATGATGAAGATACTTCAAATGAAATATGATATAAAAGATGTGTTAAGTAATATAATTATGAAGCTTGATCAATGGTTTAAGGAGATAGCGGAATGATTGAATGATTATGATTAATAATGCTATATATGTAATTTTATGTTATTATGGAATAAAGAAACATATATGAATTTTTACACTCTTATTTGTTCTTAAGTATTTGAAACTATATGTTAAATGATACTAGTAACCGTTGAAAGTTAATAACATATTTTTTGAAAATGTATGATATTTTCCTAATTATGGGATAAGGTGATAATGAGATTAATGAAGTAATAAAAACCTCATGACTGATATATGAAAAAAGTGTTATTATAGTTCGATAAAAAATAATTTTTCGTAGTATGGTTTGTGGAAAGAGTTAATTTGTACAGAATACATGTTTTCACTATGGTTATACAATAATTCATGATATTATAATGATTCAAGGGAATATACTATTATTTTATTCACATCTTTGGAATGTGACAGACATGAACTGACTAATAAAATATGGGAGAGATATTTTATATCGATTTAGTTCACCTCTTTCTAATGTTTTCTATTTCAGTTTTTGGAAATATTGTAATGATATCTATTTATGGAGAGTATAATTTATTTTCCAGATAATTTTTGTTATATTGATGTATTATCTCACTATTAGTGTACTTATGCATATTTTATAACCTAGGCTTACCTTTTTTGAGGCTTATGGAATGACCTATCATTCTATCACATGATCTGCTAATATTTCAATTATGGAAAATTCAACATCATTCATTAAATAAGAGATAAAGTGGATATTGTTCAAGGAATGACCAATGGTGAGAATGTACTCAAATAATGTAACTATTTCTTCTCATATTCGTCTACTTTTGGGAGAGGATCTCTAAAACCAAATATGTTATCATAGTACCTTCTTATCCGATGAATTAGAGGTTCCCTTAAATAATCACATATTTATGGGTTTCTAGTTGTAAATTCTATCAAATTGTGTTCTCTATCCATTTCCATTAAAACATTAGTGATAAATTTCACTTCCATATCCTTGTTTTAACATCCCACCAATATACTCGTATTTGAAAACCCAAGGATGTGTTTTGTTGGGTAACTATTCAATTTAAATTTCCTTTCTAAAATGAAGTTTTAGTATTCCTTTTTACTTTGTGAGTTTCCATGAATGATACCTTCATTTAGTAAACCCATTATAACCCAGACGAATTTGGAGGGAAAAATTATTTTTATGGTGGGTATAATGAAAGACCATGAGTTTTTATTGACCATTTTTTCGAAAAAATTAAAATTTACATTTAAATATTGAAATGCACTATGTCAGATAGGCTGTTTAAACTAAAATGACATGTCGTATGTAACATGAAACATAGATTTAGCACACAATACACACAACACTAAGTATAGATTTTTTTAAATATATAAATGTTCTATATTTTGATTATTTTATACCTAAAACAATTAATCTTGCACTATACACAACAATGTCATAGCTTGCATTATACACAAGGGAGACCTTCCTCAATAGCCGCTAAAAATATTATTAATAAAAATTTTAATTTAATATAACATTATCATTCTTCTTATTAATTTTCTAGACATTATAAAATAAAGATATCAATTTTTCGAATCAGAGAAATATTTTTCAAAAACTAAAATTTTACAACCCTTTGATGGAGATCCATTTTTAAATCTTGTTTTGACATTTTCAAATTTATATTTGATATAATTACCTTATTCTCAAGATTGAGGTCATTAAAATATACCATGGTTGAATATTTTTATTTCTTGGATGAAATTAATATTTTAATGAATAACAAAAACATTGTATTTTATTTCAAAACTGTATTTTCTTCTAATTTATTTATATAACTATATTACCTATTTAATGGGGTTTTAAGTGTAATTGGTCTATTTTTTAATAATTTATTCCATATTTAGTTATTGGATGTAATTTTTCATTTACATTGCACATAACCACATGTTAATCATTAGACAGTTTTTACTTCTAAAATTTTTTTTTTCTTATGACAACAAAAATTAATTATAAATTAATTAATTTAAATTCTAGGTTTTTAATTTTGAAAAATGGATTAAATATTTGGAATTTTTGGTTCCAAATTATTTTAATATGTTACTTTTATTGTTTTTGATATAGTGGATAGTAATTAATGTAATTGTTTTTTACCACATCTAATGTTATGTCAGTTAACTTTTTTTAAAAACAATCTCAGAATGATAATAAAACTAACCTAACACATTCTAAAATCCTATTGGAAAAACTAAATTCGACCAATATCAACTAATGGATTGAATATATTTATTTAATTTTCTTTTGTCTCTGTAAGTGATGTAATTGTAATTAAAATAAAAGAAAGTGAAATCCTGACACTCTCAAATATTTTAAAAGTATAATAATTTTAATGTATTGATAATATAGATAAATAATCTAACATTAATATTCTAAAGAAATATAATGAAATTTTATAAATATTGTCATTTTATTTATAATTTTTAAATATTATATAATTATTATTAATGATGACACAATAGTGATATAGAGATTATTTTATAAATAGAAATATCAAATAAATAGTTTTAAAATTAATAAAATAAATATTATATGAACTAATTAATGTGTTACCAAAATTTTCAAGGTAACTATGACATGTTATGATTCTGTTAAATATTTTTTTTGAATTTTTCTCTATGTTTATATTAATTTATTGCAAATAAAATAAATGTTTCAAAATTAACACTACTGATATTTTATTAAAATAACATATGATTGAATTATTTAAAAATCAAGGAAATATATAAAAATAAAACAGTTAAAAATAGATGGCTTAAAATTTCTTAATGCATCCTATTATGAGAAATTGACAACACATAAGTAATTATTTATAATTATTTATATTTAAAATATTATTACCATAAATAAAATTATCTAGATTAAATAAATATAAGTCATAATGAAAAAGATTAAAATAAAAAAAATACATATAATTTTTTATCTTGAGATTATTTCGTTACATACTTTTCTTACGTAAAAATAAATGAGTTTGGGAGCACCATAAACCGAAAAATCAATTTATAATAAATTAATTTTTCAATTATTTCTTAAAGTGACCCTACACCGTCTTATTAAAGGAAACCACATATACCCACATACATCCAAATTTCAAGCCCTTAATCCTATAAAATAACTGCTAAAATAAGCTCCCAACATCACTCCCTTCCTATTGTATGCCAGACCATAGGCATAAATCCCTTCTAGGGGGTCCTTTTGTGCTAATAAAAAGAATATACCCAAAAAGGTGTAATTATTTTATTATCTATTTCAAAAAAAATTCTTTTTATTACATCCTCATATTATATAGTTTCAATACTAAAGTAATAAATATAGTACAATATACATTCATATATGTTATTACAATAATGTGGAAATGTTATACCTCCTTTTATACATCCAATGAATTATAATATCTACATGCGTGTGTAGATACAAATAACCGTCTTCACACCGTTGTGTAATTGTTATTCAATAATAAGTAATTTTAATGGGTATATTGATGAGTATAATTGATTTAAATAATTAAAATAACAATATAATTATTATTTAAAATTCATATACTATCCAATTCTATATTATTTAACCACCAACAGAATGATATCACCGCTTGTGCGTACGTTCAACTTGTCATCTCCACGAAGCGATCAGATTTATTCACCACATTAGCCAATCAAGAATGTTTATAAGGTATATATAATGAATAATAATGAAATATATGTCCAAATAATTATAATGAATTTACTTATATATGTCAATTTATATTATTTCATTCAATTAAATAAGAAACAAAAACAACGCTCATTTATAAGTATGGCTTACCTTCTCAAAGAACTATGTATTCTATTTCATTTATCTTTCTATTATATATATATATATATTTATATACTAAATATATATTATAGATAAATAATGTTTAACATTATAGAATTATTAAAATCACTATCTGTGTAATAATTTCCATAATAACATGTCAAACACAAAAAATAAGTAAAACAATTATTACCAAAAACATTGGTTTTACATGGAATTGATAAATGAAAAGTTAATATAATGTCATAATTGAATCATATATGATGTCATAAATATTAATATGTTTCTTTTAAAAGTTAATCATATTTATGAACACATTATATAAGAGTTTAGGATACATATAAAAGAAATGTTTCCTATTGTAAGGGACAATATTACAATCTCATTTTTATCCGATATTGCTTATACATGTGTACTTACTGGGTATATATTTATCATCCATGTAAATGTTTTCTACAAAAATACTGATAGAATTTTTATTTCATCTAGGTATATTTAAATTCTTTTTGACCCATTTTTTAATTTTAATACATGTTATGGATGGAATATTCCTTTTGATTACAATTTGTTGGGAAAAAATCCCTCAATGTAACATTGCAAAATTTTTTAGTTTTTTGTGTTAGTTGCAAATTCAGGTTTTCATAGTTAGATTTTGAGTTCTATATATTTTTTTGACAATCCATGTTGACAAAGATGTATCACAAAGGATGAGAAGGTTTGGAGGAGGTATAAAAGAACATACACAAGGTGGTGTCATTTTCTAGTGTTTGACTTATTTTTGGGGTCAAAAATTTGGAATTTGATGAGCATAATGAAAATTGGATTTCCATGAAGATCTCATAAAAATATGGAAATGGCATGCGTTTTTTTAATATAGGCATCTTGATGTGTATTTTGCGAGGACATGAAGAATATTGACAGTGTACTTTGCAATTACGACGAGCTTCAGGAACAGTAGAGGTGAAGAACATTGAGGAGAAGATTTGTGGCGACGTCACAATGGAATTGAAATAATACATCACGATTATGAAAATATCTATGATTCATAAATTTTCATGGTGCTTCAGGATATAGAGATAATATCGGAAGAAATTTTTAAGCATCGTGATTTGAGATGACGTGGCACTGACATCGCTTGGTAGGTTTTTGAGTTGGAGGAATCCCAAATAAATTGGCCTTGATCCCCTCGAGAGAATTAGAGAGTTTTCCATGATGATTATATTGCTCTGAAATTGTGAAGGAGGCTCGTGAAAACAATGTTCTTCGCAAAAGAAAGGAGCTTCGCAGTGACTAATGTAGCTCTGTGAAAGTTGTGTGTTCCACGATGGATCATTGAGCTTCACAAAAGAAGTCACTTTGTGATGGCCCAACCTCTATGGTGACCAATGATTTATAATTTATTTCTCTTTGTGAAGTCTTGAGCTCTATGAAACAGTGTGCACTTTAAAGTAGCGAGCTCTACATAGGTGTGTTCTTTGTGAAAAGGCAAGTACTTCCCGAAGGCTTGTTTGGTCTTTCGAAAATTTCAAGATTCACAAAGTATGGTGCTTTGTGAAGGGTTTTCAAAAGGCTTATGCATAGCGATCAGTAGAAAAGTGGAATAAATTAGTGGAAGATATTTTTACTTCAATATATAATCTATATAATGTTTTGGATGAACTCATTAGAGATAATTAAAATACCTAGTCGTCAATAAACTGTGAGAATATATTTCGAAAAAGCAGTGAGATGACTTCACTTGAATGAGTAGTTTGTTCTCAAATTGTTATTCGTTGTAAACCCATTGGGAATGTTAGTCTACTTATAACAAGTCAACTGAAGTGCGCTAAAAGTTAATTTCATACATTGGCACATCAACAGTGAATTCTCCTTGGACATATCCTAGTGTGGGTGAACCATGTAATATAGTTGTGTATTGTGCATGCTTTATGATTCATTTATATTTTGCAATGGTAAGGAGGGAGATAAGTGAGTTTTGTCTCACAACAACACCAGATCAAAAGGGGATGTTGTCTTAATCTTCCATACCCTGATTCACCCATCCCCCTCTCAGGGTATCAAGACTAGTGGACATAAAAACATAAGATGTAATTTTTGACATTTTTATAAAAAGTGTGAGGATAATGTTTTCTTAACTTATCCAACATAAATGGATTTTTTATGGTTTCATGGACCCTTATTTCCATGAAGCTTCCTCTTAAATATTTCATGTAAATTTTAAATTAAATTTAATTATTTTAAAATTTAATTAAATTTTGGAAATAGAAAAAAAATATGAAGAAGAAATTTTTTTCCCAAATAATGAAGTTTATCTATTTTATCAAAATTATTTTCCATCTATGATGACTCTCATAAATAGGGTTATGTTCCTATACCTATTTTTACTATTATATAATTTTGTTAATGAAGGAATTATATTTTATGGATTATGTTATGATTGAATTATTTTTAAGAACACCATTTTATTTATTGGGTTATACTATGCTGAATGATTTATATTTCATGGCACATGTAATAATTATTTCATTATGAGATTGGTGGAACCTATATATCCCTCTAATGCATTGGGTAATGATTTTTTTCTCATTATATATATATATGACTGGAATGAAAATTAAATCTAATTCAGTAATATATTGATGGAATTACAAGTAAATTCAGTTCAATAATAACGGTCTAAAACGACATGTAAACCCAGTTAATAAAAGACTATGTCAACCAAGATGGTCATGGAAACAGTGCATTGATTACTATAGAAATCACATTTTTTGATTATTTTTTTTCATAATTCCATATTTATGCCAATGCTATTATATAATGCTTAATGTTCATTTATGATTTATCTATTACGTAGTAACAAGATATATTTCATGACTAAAGGTTTGGTATGATTTTTTCAATAGTTATATTCATGTTTTTACATTTTTAGGTTTTGGTTTTTTACGATATTTTTAATGCTTACCCTTGATAAGAATTTAGGCTCACCCATTTTCAGGTTTAATTTCCCCTATAATTTGATGAGTTTTATTAAGTACAATGTTTCAAAAAGGGGTTCTAGTCATTAAGGATAAAGAAAGAAATGATAAAGTTGTTTTATGAACAAGTTATTTATGTTTTTAATTTTTAATGGAACTAAACTAATATGGTATTTTGGTGTCTATTTGTGTCATGTATTAAGTATTATATAAAAATAATATAATGTATATGTATTTCATTCTTGGGTAATTACAATGGATGTTCAATCTTGGTTATGGAATTTAAGACTTGGACAGTGTAACATTAGGAACTTGGGTAAACATTCTATGAAATGAATTGTTATAGATATATCTGATCGTAGATGTGAATTTTAAATTTTTTTGTATCCTTTTCAATATGGAAACTCACATAGTCCATGCTTTAAATCAATTATTGAAGTCTCAATTTCTGATTCATTAAAACTATTTCATTTGGATATTTTTGGTCCAACAAAAACTGGAAGTATTAGAGGAAAATACTATGTATTTGTTCTAGATGAGAATTACAGTAGATTTACTTGGAATATTATCCATAAATAACATAGGATTCCTTTTCATTTTTCAAATCATTTTCCTCTAATAGTATAAATGGGAAAAACCATCACGTAATTACTATTCGAAGTGATCATTGAAGAGAATAAAAAATTCAGATTGAGAATGTTTTTTTAATATTATAATTAATCATAACTTCTGAAATCATATTAATTCTCATGAAAAATGTTATTTTTAAATAAATAACTTAATTAATCCTGAGATAACTAGAACCATGATAAGTTAATAATCAATTAATAATTATTTTTAAAATAAATCTATATGTATTTCTTTTTATAGATTAAATAATTTTTTTTGAAGGCAATTTTTTAATATAAACTTTTATGAGTGATGGACTGGTCGATAACCTAGTGTTTTATACATAAATATATTTCATTGAAAATTATAAATTTTGAATAAAAAGTATATCTTAAATAAATTCTCTCACAAATGTGATGAAGGAATTTTTCTAAAATGTTCCACTACAGCAAAAGATGATATTATTTTTAATAAATATTATTAAACTATTAGGGAAACATGTTAAATTCAAATAAATTGTTCCCTTTGTTTTTAAACAACCTAAACCAATATATTCAGGTCTATTTTCAACAACTAATGATTAGCCATTGATTGAAGATTAATTTTTTATGAATAATACTCAATAAAATATTTCTAATGTATTCACTCCAGATTATATTCTACCATATATTGATGAATAAGATTTACAAAATCCAATTCATTTTTTGCCTATGAATCATCCCAGTGATAGTATACTTAGTTATTTAAATTAATATATAACTATTAGATGTTTTTTATAAATTGAAAAATTGTAACTAAAATTTCATTCCAAATTTAATCCTAATTTTTTGAAGAAGCTTTGGGTGATGATGAATGGATTAAAACTATGTAATATGAAGTAAATTAATTCAACAGGAGTAAAGTATGTATTTTTTTTGAAAGTACTAATAAGACATCTATAATTGGATTAAAGTTGGTCTTCAAAAATGAATGTGATTAAAATGGAATCATATTATGAAATAATGAAATACTAGTTGATAAACGCAATAATCAACAAAAACAAATAGACAATGAATAATCAAATTCTCTAGTAGAATAACATGGAATATATATTTATATTCTTTTATCCTTATAAGATTTTTTTAATTTCAAACATTACTAAATGGATGTGAAGTTTTCTTTTTATAATGGATATGTTCAAGGGGTAGTTTCAATTGAACAATATCATAGTTATTTAAACAAAAAAATCATCATGATCATGTTATCAAACATAGAAAAGATTTATAAGGTCTTAAAAAATCTCCCAGGGATTGGTATGATAGACGAAAAGTATTTTTGTTAAAAAAATTATGTAAAGGGAACTGATGATCCAACCCTTTTATAAATAAATAAATGAATTTTTTTTAATTGTTCAGATTTATGTTTATGACATTATATTCAGATCCACTCATAAATCAATAACATATTTATTTTAAAATATTATGAAATATGAGATTGAAAATAATATGATGGATGACTAAACATTTTTTCTTGGTTTTCAAATTGATAAAAAACAAGAAGAAACTTATACATCTTAACATAAGTATATTAAAGATATTCTAAAATCGTATGGATATGAGATCAATAATATTATATGTACTCCAATCGGTAACTCATAATGTTTAGATCTGGATGATGTTGGGAAAATATTTGATCAAACATAATTTAGAGGTATGATTAGAATTCTACAAAACATAATAGTTTGTCATACAATCTTGATTTTTTCAATATTATTATGTGAATCATATAAATATTATCCAATATAATCTCATTTAAAATGTGTGAAACTATTTTTTTCTACATAAACGGAACTATGGACTGAGGAGTTTTTTATTATTCTATAAATCAATTTGTTTTAAAAAGTTTTTTTTCATATGATGTATTTGGCGATTGTAGAATGGATAAGAAAAAAATACAAAATATGGAATTTCTTACAGGATTCATTAATTTTGAGGTTATGTAAGAAACAAAATTTTGTTGCACATTCCACTAATAAATATAAATATATAGTGGTTAGAACTTATTATGCTCAAGTATTTTAGATGTAACACAAACTCATAGATTATGGAAGGTGTTCTACTAAAAACATATTCAATTTGAGGACAATAGTACCATAATCTTGAGCAATAACCCTCCACATAAATATCATGCAATGAAAATAGATATTAGACTTCAATTTCATGGGGATCACACACCTAAAAGAGATCTTATTTTACAATTTATCATAATTCAAGAACACCATCCTGATATTTTTACATAATCATTACCCTTTGATATATATGTATATCTTTAACAAAATTTAAGAATGATAAAAAATTGTTCATAATTCATTTCTAATTTTTTATAAAACAATATTCGTACATTATGATACCAATTTTCATAAGGGGAGTAAATTTGTTTTCCATAAAATAAATTCTGAAACAAAATAATTTATTTCAGAACAAAATATTGATTTTCGGAACCTAAACTTTTTTCAAAACCTAATAGAACATTTTTTGATATATTTTTTCTACGAAAAACATTATGAATTCTGGATAAACATTTTTAGAAATCAAAATGGTATGTTATAATTATTATATAATTTTTCTTAAATTTTGTTGTTGGTATTTTACACATGATATGATCTCATCTGATTCATTTTTTCATATATTTGTTTACTTTTATAAATCCTCAGAAGATCAGAATCTAAATTAATTTTTCTCCATTTTTATCAACCATTAGAGTAGATCATTGTAATATAACCCATTGGATTGAACTGGTAATTTGAATTGTTATAAAGAATTTAATATTAAGGGACCCCTTAGTATCCCACATCGGTTTACACAACTTTTTATGCACGAGTTCTGTCACCCATTAATATTGTTGATACGATTATTTAACCCTTCCATTATGCTCAAAATTTCACTAGAAATTTCTTCACAATCTCTGACGTATTTTAATCTGTAATTCCAAGACTAGATAATATTTAGAGAAATGATAGTTAATTTGTATTTAATTTATAAGTCTGATCATAAAATAATGAAAATTAACATACTCAATGGATTGGAAGGCTTTACCATAGAAAAGAAAAAAAATCATGATTCAGTTTATCCAAATCATATAATCAAATTTCATGATAAAATTATATTTTTTGTAAAAGGAGGAGAAGATATTTTAAGTTAAAGAGTTTTTTAAATATATACTCTTTATACTAAAAGAAATCCAAAAGTTTTCATGAAATACTTTTTCATGGAAAGGTATGATTTTGTTCACATGGTTTGTATAAATATATGGTTATTTTGATAAGACAAAGGAAATGGAATGCCTAGGACATCAGGGAGTGAAGAAACCAAAAATCTACAATCTCTCAGTAAATCATGGAATTATATCGCTTTGGATGCAAGGACACTTGGTTTTGAGAAATGGGGAAAAGGACACCCTAAAGATGAAAAACATATTTATGATATATTTTATAGTTCATTTATGAAATATAACTGGGTAAAGAATATCATCATCCCCATGAACAGCTTGATGAATGAAATGATCATATAAAATATTTCAATTTATCCCAAAATCTTATACAAACTCATCATTATCTACATAAAAACATGATTTTTTCATTATTAGTCAATGTTTAAGACCTTCATAATCATGTTTTTGACTGATGAAACCCTATGGAGAGTGATGTTTTGATTCTATGATAATTCATCTGAGTTATTTGATATTATCAAAAAGGAATACCATGTTGGAGATAGCTTCAAATCCAAACCCAAAAAAAGGCCCAAGATTTTGACCCAAAGAAGCTAGCTGAAGCCTCTGAACCTGCATATGTAGCTCCTAAGACAAAGAATAAAAACCTTCATAGAATAACTATTTTCTAAGTGGAGAGATAAAATGAGAAAAATAAAAGGATACCCTATTTTTGAAGTAGACCCTTTTGAGGGTAATTCCATAAAAATTCAAACAACCAAAGTGATAAAGAGATAAGAAAAAGAGAATAAGGGATAGTATAATATGTAAGAAGAATAAATTTACCACGCCTTACTAAGAGATAACGAGAAATATTCTGAATATATTCAAATACCATAATCATTCTTACACGAACCCAAGGTCCCTCCAGCATAAGTGGAATTTGATACTCATGAACCAAATAAATTTAATAATGTTAAATCAGTTCCAACACTAATAGTTAAATAAAAATGCAAAAAAATAGAATCCAATGGGGAAAATAATAGTGAAGATGATATAAAAATTGTTGATGAGGCTATAAAATAATGTCCTTGGGCATGTTTTCAATAAGAACATCTCAATTTTCCTCTACCATGATATTTCTAGAAGGTAAATATTTTTAGAAGGATAATGTTCCACAAGAGGAATTCAATAAAAATCTCTCAAATGATGAATGTGATAATGAGGATATTGTAAAATAGGTTAAACTAAATTCTGCGGATGTTATAGGAAAAAATGATCATTAATATGTTAATGAGTATGATGATAGAATAGAACATTTTTTTTGATGGAGAGGAATAATCTCATATAATTGAGAAGTAAATCTCTAAGGTAGGGGAAGGAATGAAATTGGATTTTTAGATTCCCCATAATATTTTAATCGAAGAGAAAATAATAATGTTTTTGGTAAATCCATGAAAAATGAGTATGAGAAAATTGATGTTACCTCACCATGAAATGTTTCTATTTTAACATAATTATCTTCAATAGGTGAAGATTTTGTGGTCCAATACTTGAAGATTCTTGTAAATCTATTATATTCGTTCTATTCATTGACCCAAGGTGTTAGCAGATTCAATAATTAGTTAATTAGAAGACAAAAATATGCAATCCTTTTTATAAATAAATTCATAAATCTTGAATCTTAGTTCAGTAACATCGTGAAAAATATGATGCTCATAGAAATTCATGAAAATAGATAATCAAATGGTTTAAATCAATCATTGATGATCTCTAGATCATTTAAGCCTTCAGTGACTCTGTCAATGAATAATTTGATAGGACTTATGGGAAACTCTAGAATTTAATAACATTATTTTACGAGAAGATAATGTAAGAGAAGGTTATCCATAAGCAATAATATAATGAAATGAATGGAAAACAGAACTCAATTGATATCAATCTAAAAAGGATGAATGAAACCAGTTAAGAGTTGGACAAAAACATAAAACTCGAGAAGATTCGATTTAGCATAAAGATGAAATTGTCACGTCTCAAAAATACAGTATAAAAAACCGTCAGATAAAAAATAAGTATTGAGAAGTGTTTCTCATGATTTATCATGAAGATAACTAAGAGTGGAAGAATCTGAAATAAACACTGAGAAAGATAATTCCAGAAATGAAGAATAATGAATATTAATTTTTCCAAACCTGATATTTTTTTGCTATTTTTTTCATCTTTTGTTTATCTAATGAAATAATTTCCTTAAATTTTTTTATCTTGTATGTTTCCTTACATTTATGGTACAATATATAACATCTCATCAGTTTTTGAATATAAGAAATGGGGGGAAAGAATTTTTAAAAATAATTTTAAATTAAGTGGGGTTAGTTATGAAAGGGGAAGATTTTAAAATTATTAAATCCATAAGTAAATGGTGAATCCCTTCATTAAGAAAGACAAAAAAACTTACAGATAGAAATACGATCCATAGAGGGATTTCATAACCTTGAGTGATTTAATCGTATTATGTATGGGTCATAAAGAAAAATTGAGATATGTATTTATTTTTACTTTAAAAATTAGATCCTTAGATATTTGTATTATTTTATGAAATGTTGATTGATCTTTCTAGAAAGGGGAAGATGTTGAGTCAGAAGTTTTCTTATGAATTCTCCATTCATTAATGTTTTAAAAATCACTAACCCATCTTTATTTAAATAGTTTCTAATTCCTTAAGGATGATGATATTATAGAACATGGTATACCTTAACTTATGTCTTCAATGGCTTAACTAATATTTTAATTAAAATTTACAACCAGTTACCTTATATAAAAATTTCATTATATTAAATGAGATCATTATTTTAAATCATATTTCTATAGAATAGTGAATTTTATCTCTTCTAAAATCAAACTCAAATTTTCTCATTAATCAGACAATGATTTATTATGAAATCTGACACTGATATCCGCATAAATTAGGCACACATTTCCACAAAAATCAAACCTTAACTTCCTCTATAATATGACTCTAATTTCCTAAGAAATTAGAATCTGATTTCTTCTAATATCCAACTCTTATATCTTCAAAATACAAACATATCTTTTTTATATTTCTATAATATGATTATTATTTTTCTTATAATTATTCATTTTCTATAATTTAACATTTTATTTTATTAAATAAAAATTTTCAAAATGTTTCTCGTATTGTGTTATAGAAAAATTTCAATGATTCTCATAGTTTATTATCTAAAATATTGTTTTCATAGCTTTTACAAAATAACCATTGTATGAATTCCACTAGTATAGGTCCCTCAAAAATTTCAAAAAAAAGACCATTGGAGGGGAATTTGACCATTGGAGATAAAACCTATAAATACAAAATCATTTCAATGTGATTGATTCTGTGAACTTTTGGGAGGATTTACACTCTCTTAGTGATTTCCATGTTTTATTCAGGGAATATACTTGAAGAGTTTTAGTTGTGAATAACTTGTTCTATATACATTAATCCTCAACAAGATTAGTTTTCCTTGTCAAATTCTAATTGTTGCTTTATACTATTGAGGTATTTCATATATAAGGAAGAGAAAGCAGCCGATTACCTATTTAATTGTGGGCTTCCATGTTTAGGCATGATTGAGGTGTGGATCACCTTACAGATCAAGGGATTTCAGGGATGGCAGGACAGATTTCAATCATCGTAATGAGGGCATACCCTAATGTTGGTATGAAAAAATTTCATGATCATATAAATCAAGGGGCCTTTATCCATGGTTGTTGGATACCCTTATATCTAGTTTAAAAGTCTTCATTACAATTGTATTACTTGTTTTACCATTATTTATTTTATTCCAGTACATTTTTTGATAAAGATATGAAGTGTAAAATTATTTCACTTTCATCATTTTATTATCCATGATTAAAGGTTCTATATTCTTTAAGGGAGAATCTTATATAAGTATACATGTGTGCTTATTTCATTACATTATATTTATAATTAGACATTGGGCCCTTTATAACTCTTTGTTAGAGATAGTTGAGAATTTTGTGAATGTTATTTGTTTATCTTTGTTTAACAATGATTCTTTACTGTTAAAATGAATGTTTTTAAACATACAATTCCCCTCATCTTTTCAATGAAAATATGTATCTTGTATTTCAATACTACACATGAATTCTTCCTTATTATTTGTCAATGATTTAATGTTCCATTCATAAAAATATAACATCAGTATACATTGGAATGTTGATAGATAGTTCTTCAAACAATTCATGAATTTAATAATTGTATGGGTTGAAGCATAAATGACGTGTTAGAACATTTATTTGATTTTTTTGGAATCCTCAAATGTCGATAGCATGAAATACATGGTTTTCATTTATAATCATCCACTATTATAGATTTTTGTGAGTATACTTTATAATATATTGTTTTTCCGTTTTTATAGTATTTAGTATTATATAATATGTGTTTAATAGTATACTACTTTCTTGATATGTGAATATATTTTTCTTCCCCCATAGTAGATATAATAGCCGAAAATATATGTTTTATTCCTTACCATCGCTCTCCACTAAAGGATTGTTCAATACATTTTTTATATTTTGAAAACACAAAAAATCAAATAATACAATGTTTTTCAATATATATTTCATAATTTATTTCATAATATTTATATTAAAAATTATAAATGATTTATTTGTTATATTAAATAATTTTAATGATATTAAATCCAAATAGATGATTTTATAATATATTAATCGGTTCCAAATAATAACATCTTCTATTATTTATTTGTTCAAATAAAAAATATAATTATCATTCTTAAAATTTATATATATTGGGATGATTTATTTATTTTATTAATTTATAAATTCCAATTTTTTAAAATAATATAATTAATACTTTAATGTTGTTACCTAATTTAATGTTTAAAAATTATAAATTTTGACATATCTATTTGAATTTTGAATGACATTTTCAAAATTCATGTTTAAGAGATAACCAAAAAAGTAATATGATACTATAACACTAATTTAACATATTTTTATAAAGACTATTGTTATTATTTAATAAATAATGCAAATATTTTTTATTATAAATTCATTATATTATAATATTTTTTTAAATAGTTATATCATTATGTGATAATTTTGAACTTTTATAATAATTTAAATTTTTAACCCTTTTGGAGATAGTTTAATAATGTTTTGTAGGTATTATTTAATAGAAACGGTGACATGTTCAAAAGACATATATAAGTGATACTTTATTGATTACTTCCATCAATGTGAAAAAACCTAACATTTAATGTGACGAACCAATAAGTGATCTTATGAAATAAAATTAATATTTAATGGATTGTATATCATGTAACCTAATCGTTATTACTACTATTATTACTTCTAAAGAATTGATGAAATGTATTGATCAACTAGTCAATATCCAATGAATATTATTTATTAGTCTTCTATAAGTTTATTTATCTTGTTTTTTCAGTCATATAATTATATATATCATTTCCACATATACACTAATTTTCAATTTCCCCTCAAACATTATGTTATGAATCCGAGAGTAAATTTTTATGACCATTATAGTTATAGATCCCACTTTCTATAGTTGAATATTAAGGGTTGTTATTACCCACCGAAAATTAAAGTGTATTGGTCAGTCATCCATCCGAAAAAGTTTGTTTTAATTCAGTAATGGTTCCTATATTAAATCACATAGTTAATAACACATCTATCATGGAATAAATATGGATAAGAGTAGAGTATTTCTACTATTTTCTGAATTACAATAAAAACAGCATTTATTATTTATAATTTCCACTAAATCATAACTCTAATCATATAGTTTATCTTTATCTTTGATAATTAATTTCAAAAATTAATCTCTCTTTAATATGTTTAATTTATTCTATACACCCCTCCACCCAAAACAACATGTGTAACCATCTACGACGGAATAGTGATTCCTTAGGAACCAAACAAGGATGTAGCTATATATAACAAAACTATGTTATTATGTATGGTTCATGTTAGTTTAGGGTTCATGAATGGAATTACCAACACAAAACCTCGAGCTTGTAATGGTTGTGGGTGTGTTAAAAATGTTGAATCACTACCTTTTGGGTAATACATTCACATTATACATAGATCAAATTGGATTGATGTATATTTTATAGCAATGTGATCTTAATTTTAGGAAGCATTTATATAAGATGGAATTTCTATCCTTTTATCTTGATCATTCACGTTTACATAAAAATTGAAATATGGTAGTAAAAATGTTTCTTTAAATCACATAGGAATGTAGTTCAATACATTATGGTTTTTTTGAAACTCATTAGAATATTTCAATAAGTATATATAAATATATATATGTTACTGATCTAGTTTATTATATAGTGTTTTCAAGTATCCAAGAGAACTGAACATTGGTAAAAAGAGTAAGGGGTGGCTGTATTTTAAATTCAGGTGTTTTTGTTATGAGGTATTTCATTAATTGTGGAGAGAACACTGGATAATAGTTTGAACAATAATTTATTAAATTATAATAGACTATTCACATGGTTTCCCCCTCATTGGTTAAGGTGGAATTGTTAAAATTAATTCACCAGTATAATTGGGGGTTTCACCCATATTCTAACTATTTTAATGAGTAAATAAAATGATATTTTTAGTAGTTTATTTCGATGAAATTATTAGTGTCATGTGAATGAATAATCATCACTGAAATGGATTGTGAATTAGGGTTAAAAATGTTTTACACTTTTTTAATAGTTGATCTTATTTCAGTAAATCAATTATCTTTCAAACTCAATTTGTAAATAATGTAAATGATTTTCAAAATGGATTATAGTGAGGTATATTCCCTAATGTGTCTAGATATAACCATTTTGTATGTTGGTCATCATCATAAACATAGAATATTTTTTTATTATCGAAGTCATCTGAGGGAAATAGAATGACATTAAACCATTTATAATATTAGTAAGAATCTAATTTTGAAACAACTAACATTCTAAAATAGATATTTGAAAATTAAATATCATAATAAAACATTGTTATATAACGAAATATCAATTCAACAATGTGTTTTTTGATTCTAATATTTTTATTTTCTTACATTCAAATATCCTCTAACAGTCTAAATAAAAAAAGATTCACACTCACAAAATATATTCCCAACTATGATAATATTATAAATAACATAAATACATTTATTAAATGTCTCAGATATTATAAAATTTATTTAATATATATAATCATTTTAGGTTTCATATATGTTTTTTTGAAAAAAATATATGGACTCAACCGCTATTCAATCAATAATTTTATATTTAATCAAAAATTATTTTTCTAACATTCATGGATATAAATTCATGTGTTTAATTTTATATAATTTGACTATAATTAATACATAAAAATAACAAGACCTATTGAAGACATACAATTAGTATCAATTTTACTATTAACACATGAGTTTTAATATATAACACATTTTATTTTCACAATAAATATTTTCTATTATTTAATTTGGTTCTTATTTTGGTTAATTTTCCTTAAAATCTATTAGAAAGATTGTAAAATGGGAGATATGAAAAATAAATATCATTAAGGGAGGTAAAAATAAAGATAAAAGTAATTAATATATTTAAAAAACCCTGAGATTATAAAAGATAGTTTCCATTCACAAATTATAAACAATGTTCTCATAGTAAACATATACTTAGAAAAGAAATTACCATTAAATTGAAACGTTATTCAAAAAAAAAATTAAAAGATAACATAAATAGAAAATAAAATTCATGATTTTTTATAATGCATGGGAACCTAAGAACATTGTCATGTTAATAACATACCTTTAACCATAAAAGTGCATAATATTTTATTTAAAAAAAATCATTAGTTTATTTTTATATAAAATTCTTTCCCTGATAATTAAATAATAAGAATAAATAAATAATATAGGCTATATTGGATATATTATTCATAGAAAAATTACAATAACTCATATAAGTTGAATAACCAATTCATTTTATTTCAAACATTAATCTCTATAGATATTTTTACGCAATACATTAATGAACATTACTTTGCTTACACATCATCATGAGCTATATAGGGATCACCCATTATCATTAAAAATATAAAATTAATGTAACATGAATGTAACAAATAAAATATTTAATTTGAATAATTAATATAATAATATTATACTTTTGAATGATAAGTGAAACATTTTTGGATATTGATATATTCCATTACATTAAGGTATAATTTTCAGAACTAAAATTATCATTACAAAGAGAATGACAATTATTATTTTTTGAAAAAAATCAATATTATAAATGATATAGAGAATAAATAAAATGTAGTGGAAATAATATATTTTTATGTCATATTTATTAATGTAGAACATTATCTTTTCCATTTGTAAGGGAAGTCTGATCATTCCGTACAAATTTGTAAAATGTTTCCATTTGAAAACCATTGAACAAAACTATAAATGGACATAAAATTTCTGCTTTAATTATTTATTTTCCATAAAAACACATAGAAAAATTTAATTATAGAATCAGTATTTTGAAAAAAAAAATATCTAAAATAATTCTGTTAAAATATTTAGAATGAGGTTTTTATGTTAATGCATCTCTTGTGTTGAGTCCAACATTTTATGTAAGTTCATTATCTTCTAGAATAATAATATTATATCAATAATTTACATTATAAAAAATATTGTTTTTATATTATTCATTTAATTTATTTTTAACATGATATATTTAATTATGTAATTAATTAAGATCAAGTCAGGTGTTTTTTGAAATTTGTCTAATACGTTAAAAATTAAATCTCTAGGCCGAAAATGGTATGACTGATCATTGTAAAATAATATATAGAATAATATTACTTAAATAATATTCCTTTCAAAAATTATATTATACGTTTAACACCAATCAAGAAATATTTTTAGGAAAAATGATGAATATTACAATTACTGAGATAGTATACCGCACATATAAATGAGAAATGTTATTATTTTTCAATGAGATTGTTGGAAGGAAAGTATAAGTCAATTTGTCATAAAAAATGAGGATTATATCATAAATATCATATTTTTACTTTAAATACAATAATATTAGTAATCTTATTAATGTGGTCAAAATAAATTAATCACATCACCTCTTGTAGATGTTAATCCATACCTTTGCACAAACGATGTTATCATTTTTCAATGGGTGAAAATGTATGATTATAGTTTAAATCATATCATCTATGAATGATAATTAATTTATTAATATCTTATATATATATGTATATATATATATATATTAAATCCATCATTACAACCATCATCGAGAGGTGGTTATGTAAAATTAATTACATCAATTTGTGGGGTGGTTGTCCCCTGTACACAGAAATGATTGTTTTGATTCCCATTTTATAGAAGAATGATATTAAAATATAATATATCATTAAAATAAAAAATATATGTGTGTCTAAAATATATTTTTTTTAGTTCAACACGTTGAATCAAAATCAATGTTTTTATGAAATGAAATAAAACAAAAATACTCACATAATAACTATACATAATCGTCAAACAACCATTTTAAATTTTTAAATTAATTCATCGTAATATGGATTAACGATCAAAATGGGGCTACAATGATATGGGTGGTAGGTATTACAGTTATTTTAATAAGCATTATTTAATAAAAAATTCAACTTATGTGTGTAGAGGTTTGGATATTCGGTGTTCTTTTGTAATTTGGAGAGTAGATACACATTGATTTTTTAAAAGATTAAAATATAGGTCAGTATTACTCCTGCTAAATGATTCTAGAATTATTAATTAATTTATATTATATAATATATGGTTTAAATATGGCTAATATATATTATTTATTCATGTTTTAAGTCATTTCAACAATTATCACATAAGTTTATCCCCTAGTAAACATGTTTTAGCCTTAACCATTTAGATATTGTTTTTCAGTTTTTACTATTAATTATTCCCAAAAATTAAGTTGTCATTATTACTTAATATAAATTATATAAATTAATAGTTTACACTATTTTTTTATCAAATTAAATTCAGAAATTTTATAAAATTTTATTTATATTTAACCCTAAAAACTGCAAGAGATTTTTTTTGAAAAAACTATTTTGTATATAATAATATGTTTAGAATAATTTCATTAATAATGTTCATTATAAATTACATAATGGAATATTTAATAATAAAATGGATATAAATTAAATTTAATACTATTAAAAAATATTATTTTAAATTTTAAATACTTGAAAATTATATATAGTGTCTAATAAAAATGAATACTTTTAACTATTCTTTTAATAAACAAGCATTTTAGAAAATTATCACAAATTTCATCCGATGATAATTTTGGGAAAAAAATTAAAAATTAATGTTCATTTTTTAGAATCAAAATTCTATAATTTGAAAAATATTCATTTAAAAAAACCATGTAATTAAAGAAAAACAATTTGGTTAAAAATAATGTGCATTCATTTTGAATATGAAATTAAAAAATATTATTTGACTGAATATAACACTATAAAATATAATTAGTGAATCATAATAAGACATTATTATTAATTATAATGAAAATAACTAGGTTATACATTTCATTTCCCTTTTTTTAAATTTCTTCATGATAATTTAATTCACTATTTAAATAAGTGGGCATATCATTTCGTTATATAATTTTAGGGATCCAAGATGCATTACTAGTAATATGGTCTTACATAAATCTTTGAAATAGTTAATCAAATTATGAAATAAAAACTAATCTATACAGATATGAATTAGAGGAGGTTGTTCATTATATTAATGGTTTTCTTCCAACAAAACTACTTCTTGACTCAAAATATGAGATTCATTAATGATGTGTTTAAAAAAAATGAAACTTGTAATAATTCATGTATACAGTGAAATCTAAGTGTGAATGTCTCTAGATAAGAAATTAATCCAACATTATCATTGATTTCATATGGCCAATTAAACCATTTATGTATAATCTATTTTTTACCACAAAACAGAATATTTTTACAAGGTAAATATTTAAGAATAACATGATCGCATACCTCTATTAAATGGTATTTCATCCAGTAATATATATAATTATTTTCCTATATTGATCTCTAATTATATGTTAATAAATCATTTAAACATACTTAATAATTTCATCAACCAAATTTTTTTCTATGAAAATTAATTTTCCAAATTCATCTTAAAAATTTGGAGTCTCACACATGTTTCTATAAAATTCATCCAAAGGATCCAACAATATAGTAGAATAAAAATTATTATTTTAATAAATTAAAAATCATAAAATATTTAGATCCCAAATAAATAGTCAATCCATTGAACAGTAATGAATCATATATTTGAAATATTGAATTATTCACTTAGATTATCTATTCGATTTTGGTTTAATAGATGTATGAAAACATAATTCAATACGCAACTAATTTTTATTTACCTTAAAAATAATTAAAGTATATTTGATATCATGGTATGAAAAAATATACACATAATATCTATGAAATTTTACTATATCATTGATATAAATTTATGAGGGAAAAACTAAATACATAGTTTCTGTAATTGGGTGGAAATGGGTAGATTTTATTCTTTGATTAATAATAACAAAAATTAAATTTTAACATTGAGTTGTATTAATAAATCCAATCATGATATCCATGGATATACTCTCCCATTTCAACTAAAAAATTATCAATCGAAAAATCGTCCCCTTTAATAATTTTCATTCTTCTTTAACCTATTGAAAATTAAAATATTTCATGGTAAAAAATAATATCTCATTTACTTCCACCCACCACTAATAATCTAGATGGTATTTTTATATATTAATACATATTGGATGAATGGAAAATAGGCAATGATGAGCCTCACTGAAGAATTATCTCCCCAACTACGAATCTCATGTCACACATATTTCTTTTCAAAATATGATATCACATTCATCATCAAAAATTAAACTATGGGAAATTAAATTTCGTAATATATTATAACTTTTCCTATAAAACATAAACCTCTTTATATGATTTCATAATTATTTTTTGTAGAGACTATTTTACTATCAACTTAAAAAAATAGAGGACATTATTTAATGCATAACTTCTAGGACAAAATTCATCAAATCACAAACCATAGAATTATATTACAAATGTACCATTGTTAATGTATAATTATATTTACCACTCAATGAATCAAGTATGTTTTTAAATTTTATTGATATGTAATGAATATTCTAATAAGAAACCTTAATATGTTACATCCATATTCTCTTCCTCTTGTTCAACTATTTTTTAGTGATCAAATACAATATTTTTTTGAGCATTTTATATTTCACACATTACTCGATTAATTGATTCCTCTAAATTTTTAAATCAATAACGAAAAAAATAATTCAAAATCTATATAGTAAAATATATATGTTCAGGATTAATTTTATAAGAAGAATATCAAATAACCTAAGCATTTAGAATTATAAATAAACCAACACCATTCATTGAGGAATTATTGATGATGAAAAATTCACCTTTTATAGAAAAAATGGATGGTGATAAAGAATCTTTCTAAAAAAATTTCAGTTCAGGAAAATATTAATAAAACATTTTAATCAATATTAATTTATCTCCTTTTTTGTTATCGTCGTCACTGGGAAAGATAACTGAGTATATTTCAAAAAATAACTACTTATAATTACCCACTAATATAAGAAAACATTGATTGTCTCTAACATTTATAGATATTTTACTTTATTTATCATCTTTTTTTAGAATTCTTATAATTGATACATTATTATTATACTATATTGCTATGTTTAATATATATATTTGAAACAAAAGTCACACATACTAAATTTTCGATATAATTTTTCCCATTTGAGGATCAGAATGTAATTATTTGGTGATTTTTATAATCCTTATAAATTTTATAATATAACAATATATTATAAGTAAAAACACAATAAACATATATAAATTCTCTTCGTAAATTATATTCCAATGTTCAATGAATAAAATTTGTTTATTAGTCAAATCCTAGATAATAACTGAAATCTTATAATTCTCACATCAAGCCTAAAACACAGTCTTTAAAAAATAGCATCCCATAACACCATCAATGAATGATACATGATCAATTAAAAAATACCCCTACATAGGATCAAATAAATTATTGATATGAGAAAATAGATATTTTTTCACAAAAATGATGTTATTCATGTCTTATAATCCATAAAGATTATCATTTGACCTAAATTTTTTAAACAAATTATTATTATGCCATGTCGAAGTTCTTGGGAGAATTATTAAATTATTCAAGAAACACTTTGAATTAAATTTTCAATTCTAAGAGTTCTAATGGATATATTATATATAGGGATTTATAAAAATTATAATAGAATTAGGGAATAATAAAAAAATTATTTTTTCAATTCAGTATAATAAAATAAAACAAAGAAATATATAAATCAATATATTAATTATATACAGGTATATCACTAATTTGGAGTGCCTCTCTCTTATCGAAATATATGCAAGATAAATTTCATTTTCATCATTTAAATTTTATTCATATTCTTGATATGTTATCGAAAGTATGATTTCATTATTGTATATAATTTCAAAATCATTATAAAAAAACTATTGCACATAAATATATCTTTTCATGGAAAACAATAATAAAATTAATGCTCAAAAAATATTATACTCTACAAGGGGATATACAAAAAGGTATGTAGGTATATCCTTTCAATATAAAACAAAAATAATATTCTTAAAATTAATTTTTAAATTAATACTTCCCCACTGAGTTTTTACAGAATAGTCTGGTATTATTAATTAGTGTATGATGTCCAATTTTCTATAAAATTTATTGGAAATAAAAGACTATATTGAAGTCAAATTAACCAATTAATTATAAAAATATATATAACAATGTCATTTTCCAAATAACACATCATTGGGTGGTATAAAATCAACTAATGTAGCTAGAAAGGGATTATCCACAATATTATTTTTGTAATCATGATAATTTCCATTCATCATAAAAATATTTTGTGAAGTAATAAATTTAATAACTATTTCAATAATATTACATAATATTAATATAATATATTAATTATTTTTTTGATAATAATATTTTAGTCATTACATTTTTTTTGAAAAATTGCACATTGGAATCATTTTCTATATATAATAATTGGTAGTATGTTTATATTTTTTCCACACTTATCACTAGTTAGACACTTTATTTTCTAAAATTATTGTTTATTTTATGTATTTTTATCATTTACCTTACCTTTAGATCACTTTTCCTTCATGTCGTCATTGAATACATGTTCATTGACAAACACAATTTCTACCTTCCCATCACATTGAAAAAATTTATATTTACTTCTGAATTTATAGGAAGCTAGTACCCTATGAAAACTGTGATTCAATCTTATGTAAAATCTTATTATTTTAGTATGATGGTCGATGATATAGTTTGGTTCTTAACAAGATGATCTGGTGAAGTTGTATTCATACATGGAAGCTAAATCACCCTTCATCTTCCTCAATTCAAGGAATTGTTCTCCCATACATTTCTGATCATCCTTAGGATAATTATTCCCAATGAAAATATTCTTTAATATATCTCAATCCACGGTTTCAATATCACATCATTATATAATAATTGTAACCCATTTGATTGATGTGTGAGATTGATATAGGTTATTAAATTAACATAAAAATATATGTTTATCTAAAATACCATTTTTTATTCAAAAATATGATTAATAATATTTAATTATGTTATAAAATGAAATAAAACAAAATTACCCACTTAAGAGATATGCCTCATTTTCAAACAACCTCATTAGTTTTCTAATGAAATCCATTATAATGGATTTCTGATAAAAATACATCCATTAAGATATAGGTGGTATGTATGTAAGGGATTTTAGTATGTATTAACTAATAAAAATTCTATTTATGTGTGTTGAGGGTTCAACATGGGGTGTTATTTTATGAGAGGAGGAGAGGACACAATTTTATTTTTTAATGTTTAAAATATAGTAAGGTCTTACTCAAGAACAATGTCTCTAGAATGATTATGTTATAATGATTATATATGATATTGTCTAAATATTGTAAAAATTTGATATTTATACTTGTTTTTAAGTCAACTAAAATCTAATCACCTAATTTTATCCCCCATGTAAATATGGTTTAAAATTTATGATTTTAAAAAGGACAATAGATTGAATGAGAACACAATTTGGTTAGAAATAAGCATTTTATTTTTTTCTGAAAAATTATACAATATTATAACAATTAATATAACTCAATAATATATAATTACTGAATATTAAAAATACATGAACATGATGTAACTTAAAATTAACTAGTTTAAGCTCTTCTTTGCCGTATTTTAAATTGCTTCCTAATAATTTAGTCAACTATTTAAATAATTGGGGATATCATTTCTTAATAGAATTTTCTAGTTCTAATTTTATTTTTCAATGATATTTTTCCATAAATCTATAAAATAGTAATAAACCTTATTATATAAAACCACATCTATACAGTTAGGAATTGGAGTAGGTGGTTCCTTATATAAATGTTTTTCTTTCTAATAAACAACATCTTGGCTGAAAACGTGTGATTCATCATGGATGTGTTTCCAAAACAATGAAACATGTAATACATCTTATATACTGATAAAACTAAGAGGAAAGGTCAAATGATAAGAAAATGATCCTATATTCTCTAGGATTTCATATTCTCGATTGAACCATGGATTTATCATCATTTTTTTACAAAACACATAATATGATTAAATAGAGGAAATTTAAGAAAAAATGATCCCAAATCTCAATTAAAATGTATTTCTGCCAGTTATCTTCATAAATTATATTCCTATATTGATCTATTATACTGATTTGATAAATCAACATTACCTACTCTACCATTTCTTCTACCAATTATGATCACTAAAATAATTAGTTGCCTAATTCATCTAAAAAAAATGGAGTCTACCACCATATTACATATATATTTGTTTCAAAAGGTTCCATATTTATACTAGAATTAAATCTATTATTCCAAAAAAATAAAACTCATTAAATTTTTAGATCCCAAATTAATATGTAACACACAATACAAGAATAGATTATGTATTCCAAACACAAAATTATTCACTTGGATTTTCCATTTGATATTAGATGAATGAATGTACTAAAATTTATATCAATACCCAAAAAAATTACGATTTCCCTTCCCAAAATTAGAAGTATAATTAGTATCATTATAAGACAAAGTATAGATTGATTCTCCAGGAAAATTTATTATATCATTGATTTAATGTTATGAAGGAAAATCAAAATACATAGTATCTCTAATGGGTTGGAAATATATAAATATTATTCATCAATAAAAAATAACTAAAATCAAATTATTACATTGAGTTATAATAAAAAATCCTATCATGAAATACATGGATATATTCTCCCATTACAACTACAACATTACCCATGTAATAATCCCACCATTAAATTAATGTCATTCTACATTAACAAGTTTAAAATTTAAACCTTTGATGTTAAAAATATATCCCATTTCCAATTATCCCACCATTAAAATTCCAGATGGTCTCTGTATATCATAGTACATATAGGATGAATGGAATAAAGGGAACAATAATCCACCCTAAATAATTTTTTCTTCAACTATGAATTATATATCAGTCATATTGTTTTTCAAAATATAATATCACATTCATCATCAACATTAAACTATAGAAAACTAGATTTCATAATATATTCTACCTTTTCTTGTAAAATAGGATCCTCATTCTGTGCTTCATTAATAATTTTTTAAAGACTATTGTACTTATATATATAAAAATATTCAACATTATATCTTGAAAAAAAACCATGGATAAAATTCAACAAATCATTAACCATAGAGTCTTGATTCTAACGAATCATGGATAAGGTAGAATTATACTTATAACTAAATTAATTAGATCCTTTTTTGAATTTTATTTATATTTTATGAATCTCTTAGTCATAATCTATTACTAGTGCCATCCATCTTCTCTACCTCATGTTTGACTATTTACAAGTTATTATATACATCAATTTTTTTGGATCAGTATATATTTCACACAATACTCCATAAAATGTTTCATGAATTTTTTTTTAAAAAAATAGAAATATATAATTTTATATATAATTAGTAAAGTATATATATATTGTTGTTTCATTTGACATGATGTATAATAAATAACATAATCATTATGTATTATAATTAAACAAAACCCTTAAATAATGAATCATTTTAGGTAATAAATTCACCTTCCCTAGAGGAAAAGTGTTGTACTAAATAATTTTCAAATGATTATTTCAATTAATTCAAACAATAATAATAGTTTTCAGTTTGATGAATTTATGTCCTTTTTTATCATAGTCCTTGTGAAATATAACTAATTAAATATTTTGATAAACAACTTGTAATAACTAACTAATCTAAAAAAACTATGAATATAGATAACAGTAATATATCTTTTCCATTATTTATCAATTTTTTTATATTTTACATTTATACCATATTTATAAAAAATATTTTTTTAATAAATCTTTTTAACCAAAATTCACACTTACAAAATTATCTATAAAATTTTTTCATTTAAGTTTCCACTATTAATACATTGTTGTATTTTATTATCCTTATGAATTTTAGGATATTAAAATATATTATCAATAAAAAATATATAAGAATATCTATGTAGTCATCGAAAATTATATTCATAACTTTCAAGAATACAATTTCTATATTAGACAAAACAAAGGGAATAACTACAATCATATAATTATCATATCTATTATGAAACACTACTTTTAAAAAATATCATCCTCCATCGCCTTAAATTAATGATATTATAACATGTAACCCATATTATAAAATTACATCCCTCCCAGGATCTCATCAAAAAATTCATTAATATGAATAAAAAAGTTTTTTTTCTTAATAATGATGTTATTCAAGTCTTTATAAACAATAAAAATTCTTATTTTACTATAATGTCTCGACATGAATCACCACTAAACCAGTGGCCGGACCGGTCGCCACATGACCTCAAGCGCGACTCCACATATGCCAGAGGCTGCCAATTAGCAGTGAGGGTCTAAGGATCGTCTGTGGGGAGACTATACCCTATTATCAAATTTTCACAATGGTATTTCAAATTAAATAACAAACAATTTTAATAAATAGTTGATCCAGTCTGATAAATGATAAAGCAGCGGAAGGTATATTTTAAAAAACATGTACAAACAAATGGCCAAAATCAATTATATAGAGGATTCATGCATAACATGCTAATGATACAAATTTTAAAATAGTTATCAAAACATAATTCTGAAAATTCCATAAAAAAAAATAAATAAACAATGACTCCATGCCCCGAGGGCAGTCTCCTTGAGCATCTGAAGCTTCCACTCAGTCATTATCACGTATCTTCCAAGTAAATGAAAACAACACAATACTATAACCAAAAAGAGTCTACATGTGTATCCTAGTGCAATGGCAGCCCTAGTAGGGTGTGAGATATAAATCTCAGTAGGCTGGGACCACTGGTGTCTACACCAAATCATGACATTCAATAAATAATTTAAACAGTGCATGAATGAAAAATTAAGGTAAGCAGTAAAATGTTTCTATATACCGAAGTACCCACTTCAGCTCTCATCATGTGTCTAATCCTGTATTATATATTTTTCATCAATACGCAATAGTTATTTCTAAATCATTTTTATTAATTAAATATTGAAAACTCATTAAACTATATAATTATTATTTTCTAGAAAGATCTCCACATTCCAAGTATAATTCACTCAACATAGATGTCTCTAAAGATCATCTAAGTAAAGAATGTTAAGACCAAATCCAAACTTGGGCCCTGGATTGGATAATGTGTCATAAGATATTAGATTTAATAGTTCATATACTATATCTGAGCACATCTACTAAAAAATAGTGATTTTCTCCTGGGTCTATCCAGTAATAGTTATTCACCCAATTCATTTATAAGTATGAACCGTTTCTCATATTTCATTCAAAAATCATAATGTCACAATAGTTTTCGTTAACCAATTAATCAATTTCATGTACAACCAATTAGACCCACAGTACCATGTCAATTAATGGGTGTAGAACATCATGTCATGTACTCTCATAAATATTTGGAGCCTCATTCCTTGCCTCACAACCCATGGGTATTTGGAGCATCCATCCCTAACCCATAAAAGTATATTTTCATCCAAGTAGGGTGTAGACTGCCATATCTAGAACCCCGTGAGTATTTGGAGAAGGAGTCCCTGTCTCACAAAAAATTTATCAATAATACATATATATTTATCATTTTTGTAGAACATCATTACTAACACCCCACAATCATCCATTAATTAATTCATAAATCAATTAATTCAATCAGTTAATTAATTCAAATACTAATTGACAACATAAATTTCCTGTCAAATGTAAACCATTAATTAACCATTAAGAAGATCAATAGTAAATAAATAATTTAAAAATAATAATTCTTAGCAAGACAGATAAATAATTAACTCAACATTAAATTTTCCAAATTCATTGACATGTCTGAACCCGTCCACCCAAACAATGATTCGTCCAAGACTTTAACAATTTAAATGCACATCCTAATAATCACAAAACATGTTGAACAAAGCCCATATATTTATCAACCATATCATGAATCATATCATAATATAAAACAATACCATCTAAGACCACTTAATGCATGGAAATATAAAATTTATCAAAAGGTACCCATGGCCCACAACCAGAACAAACAATTAATTCGTTGTATTAATTTAATGCATTCAAATTAATTTATTCAAAATTTAATTAATTATATCGTATCTCTTTAACCAATCATCAATTAATTAAACTTTTCCATTTATTATGAAATAAGTAATCCATATACTAATTATTACCACTTTCCAATTTATATTTCTAACATTTCAAATATTCAATATTCTCAAAAATCAGTAATAATAACAGTTTTTTTTCAACTCATGATATTATAATTAATTCTACAATTAATAACCTTATTACCCATTCTTCCCATTCAAATAATTTTACTCTTTAATAATATCACTTTAACCAAATTAGTGAAACATGATTAAAATCCACACATGTTCATGTCCTTATTTATCTCATGTGGGCACCATCATTTAATAACATCAAAAGTGTCATGAATAGACATATCATAATCAATGAAACTCACATTCGCAATTTATATAAAGAATCTATAATTTTTAAATAAAGTGATAGGAATTTGGGAAACTACCTCGAGGTGGAACCATTTGAAATCTGAATCACATTAATATAGATGGTGGAAACCAGTCCACAACTTGACCACAAATCAAATTTGTGCGAACCTTATATATATATATATATAATTTCATGTGTGGGCCCCAAAACATGACTAAAAAGAAAAAACGAAATCATCTGATATGCCTTTGTAAGAAGATGCAGGAATATTGTTTAAAGGGTTAGAGGACCCCCTTCTACATCCCTCACCGAGACAGAAAAAATTCAATAAGACACCGAGAGGATTTGATAACAGGATAAGGAGATGGTGAGGGGGTGTAGAGTGCCTCAGAGGAGGGGCCTGATGCAATTTTTAAGTTCCTCTAATAAGGTGGTGTGCCACCCTCATGTTCTCTCCCACAATTATTAATTGCTCACATGATAAACTAAAAAAATGATATAATTATTATTAAATTTATTATTCTCATTTAATATAACGTTTCTTCATTAACTAATAAATAAATAAATTTTTTATAATTAATTATAAAAACCACCATTAATCATCCAATCAAAATAATAAAATAATAATAATATCCTTATTATTATAAATAAATTTTTATTTTATTTAAAATAAAATAAAAATAAATCATTTTAAAAACTGGATAATTGAATAGCTGACCTGCACCATTTGACTACCCATACACAACCTGATATCTAAATTTAAAATGGTCTAATTAAATTAAACTGAAATCCACATTTTTTCCTTACTTAATAATACCATTTAAAATTACCCTTCTTTGACAACACCCAACCCATCTTTATATAATTTATCATCTCAAAACCAATTAATTAAATAAAAAACTCCACTTAGTATCTATTAATTAAATTCTTATTGTCCTTTAATTTATTTAAATTAAACACCAGAAACTTCCATTATTATTATTATTCATAATAATAATAATAACATCTCATAAAACCCTAATAATAAGAATTGCATTATTATTCTTATAAATATTAAACCTTAGATAAAACCCAACACCTCTTATTAAACAAAAAATCATCTTTATTAATTACGAGAGTCTTTATTTAATTAGATGTTTCATAGAGATACCCAAAAGCCTCATTAATTTCACATCAATATTATACCTCATTAAACATATAATTAAAATATTTTAACATAAATGTTACACCCCATTTTATTAAAAACGCTTCTACATTCATTATTATCATAAAAGACATTTCATAATTAATTATGAATCTCTACATTTATTAAAATATCATTAATATGATAAAACTCCCACCCATAAACCCTAATTTAATTTCCATTATTATTATTATTATATTCATAAAACTAAAATAATAATAATCTCATTATTATTATTTTTCAAACTATTGATACACCCAACAACACTATTTAATAACACCACATCATTATATTTGAAACTCCTCTTTTTATTAAATGTTTCTTTAAGAATATCAAAAGAGTCATTAAATTCTCATAAATAATATACTCTATTAACATGAAATTAAAATATAAACACATGAAAATAATTTATGAAAACGTAATTATAATATTAATAACATTATTATCATTAGTACATTCTTTCATTTATTAATAAATAGTCCTTTAATAATTTGGAAACACTTCATTTAAATAAAACTTTTCTTCAATAAACCCATAATGCATATTAATTTCTTCAACATTCATTTAATAATTCTTTAAAATTAATTTAATTAATCAATGAAAATAATAATAATAATAAATTCATCATCATTATTAGTAAAACATACTTTTAATTAATTAAAAACTCTCATATAATTTTATTTAATTAAATTAAATAGTTTATTAAACAGGGTAAACTGTACGGGTTGGAACTCAATCGTGCACTGCCCGTGCAGATCCAATAAACTGGACTTTTTCGAAATTAGTGTACCTAATACTCATTGGGACACTTGAAAAATTATCGGCTAGTTATGCGACTGCAAATACAACACTTTTAGGTGTTAAAACACTCAGAATAAAATTTTAGAGCTCGGTTTAAATATAAAAGAGTCATGGATAAACTAAAAAAATTCAAAAAAATTCATATTTTAACCTGGTTCAATAACATTGGACTTTAAAATATACCCACCATAGAATCGTTTTTTCCCCTAGTATCTATTAGGAATCACTACTAAAACAAATGACCTACCATGGTCAGTTAATCTTGTAAGAAGTGATGTGTTGTGTTCCCAAGGCCAATCACACCATTAACCTTTCACAAGCCTAATGGAAAGCCCTATAAAACCAAAGCCAATGCTTAGTTTATAGCTTAATCATCAATACAATTCTTATATCATTGTTCATTAGAGATACCTCTTCAATGAAAATGGTTGAATCTTGATCAATAAATAGAAGCGGTTTAACATGCTTCCCTCGAAGGAGGTCATGGACCAAAAACCCAATTTCTCCCTATATCTGAGGATTTTCCTTTAAAACTATCCAAAAATATCCGCATGTAAAAAAAAGTCCTTACCTGAACTCTGGTGAAATTTCCAAGTAAAGTCATCAGAAGGATATTTTAAAACAACCATCACCTAACACAAAATGAAATGTTTTCCAATGAATCAACTTATCCCGTGTACTACCCAGATAAAAACCACTCATCATGCCCAAAAACACATAAACTATAGGACAATGTAAGACCAATTATATCATGGTGTCTCGATGATGAAGTCATGATAGGGGACATTCACATTATATTCAGAAGTGTGAACTAAGAGAAATACCAATGTTATTAAGAATATTGGTAATAATATTACCAGGAAACTCTGTTCTAAAAGCTCAACTTCACATTCTGACACATTTACCGAAAATGATGCAACAATATCCACCTTAGGATTTTTCATTAACATCACAATAAATGATCAGTCGCTCACCAACACGTTTTTCTATAACATATTAACACATGCATGTGACATTCCTAGAACCACGATCAACATGATAAACATTGATCATAATATCCATAACATAAACCTACTAGTGTGCCAAAATAGCCAAGTCCCAAGAAGACCTCTCGTGCAGTGGGATGAACATATTAAATATCCTAGAACATTATATAGGTAATACCTACCTAGGGTTATCCCCTTACGATCATTAACATCGTCCCTCTCTATTGGTTACACAAATCCAAAAACAAAATATTCATACACACATTTTTTTTAAATTTTATTCATTTTAATTAATTCATTTCAGCCTTTCATCATTTGAATGAATTTCAACAAACATAAATATAATTTTTCAAAAAAAATACACTTGGTTTTCATAATATTTCCCAACATAAAAATAATCATGACATGGAAAAAATCATCTTTAACCATTTTACATTCAGTGTTATTCAAATATAAATAATGAATTTATCATCTAAATTCCTTTTACAGAAAAAAAGACCCCCAAAATTCCGATTTATTTAATCCATGTTCTTAAAAAGAAACCCCACAATGGATTGTTATAATAAAAACTAAATAATACTAAATTCATAACCATTTTCAAAACATACTATGGTAATATGGCTTAGTCACATGGTTGGCCATCTACCAATCGTTAAGGCGCCCATGCACATTATCGGTGGCAGTTTTCCCTCATTTATCACAATCAATATTCATTTAACATTTGAACTGAAGCAACCCTTTAGTATATCAAAACATCAATAGAATGTCAGCATATGAAGTAAAAAAACAACATGCTATAACAAAGAAGCATGGAACAACCTCAAAACATGCTAATAACTAAGGCATTATGGCATATAATCACTCAAACATGTCAATTCTATCACCAAAACATTCTATCTAGAGAGGCATGCTAAAGTAGATCAAAACATGGAATTTCAAACAAGTAACACAATCCAAATTAGCAGGAATCCTACTAATGCAACTACATGGCATGTTATAAGAATGACATGTGAATCTCTAGGTGATTAAGATGATTCATGTACAAAACTCTCTTGCCATATCAGGCCATTTTTTTCAAAATTCACAAAATCAATAAACTACAGAAAATACACCAGTCACTCAAGGTGAAATCATATCAACTATAACCTATAATAGTACAATCATCAATTACCTTCCGTGGACACTTGGTAATTTCTTGTACATTGGGTGATCCATCCCAAGAACAGCTACTAACCAAAGTAACGACACATTCCTAGTATCTTGTCTACCAACCCCAGAACAGTAAGTGAAAAGAAAAGAAACTCTCGGATACAACTTTGAAATGTCCCGACCTAACTCACTACTGAACTAGTGGCCATACCTATCAAAACATGGCCTCAAGAATCTCTCCCCATACCCCAGAGGTGCCGACTAGCAGTGTGGGTATAAGGATTCTCAGTGGGGAGACTATACCCTCTTACTAGAGTGGAAAAGTAGTATTTCAATGTAAATAACAAAAAATGAAAATAAATAGTAGAATTAGTCTAAAAAATTATAAATCTGAAGAAGGTAGATTTTAAAAATATTGTACAAAAAATGGCCAACATCAATTATATATCAAATGCATGCTTGAAATGATAATGATACAAAAAATGGAAAATAGTGATCAAAATAGTAGTCTGAACATTCTGTTACAAAAATAAATAAACAATGACTCCAAACCCTGAGGGAAGTCTCCTCAAGAATCCCAAGCATCTGCTCAGTCATCTTCTACTATATTCTATGTAAATTAAAACAACACAATCCTGCTACCAAATAAAATCTACTCAGGTACCCAAGTGAAATGGAAACCTGAGTAGGGTGTGAGATATAAATCTCAGTAGGTCCGGATCACTGGTGTCTATGCCAAATCCAAAAATTCAATAAATAATTTAAACAGTTCAAGCATGCCTAATTAGGTTTAGTAGTACAACATAACTACAAACCCAGGTACATGCTTCTGATGTCAACTGGTGTATGAACCTGTATTATACATTTGTCATGAATACACAATAGTCATTTCCAATAATTTTCATATATCAAATATTGAATCCTCATTGAACTACATAATTTTCATGAACTGGACTAAGCCCGAAGTTCCCTGTTTAATTCACTCCCTATAGATGTCTCTAAATACCATCTATGTAAATAATGCTTACACCAAATCCAAGATTGTGCATTCTCTTGGATAATGCGTCATAAGATATTCAATTTAATTTTTCATATACTATATGTAAGCCCGTCAACTAAAAAAATAGTGATTATCTCATGGGTCCATCCACTAAAAATGATTCACCCAACACATTGATAAGTATGGACCATTTCTCACATTAAACTCACTAATTATAATGTCACAATAGTTTTCATTAACCAATAAATTCATTTCATATATTACCAATTGGACCCACAGTCAAATGTCAATTAATGGGCGTAGAAAATCGTGTCTAGCAATATCTTGAGTATTTGTATCATCAGTCCTAATCTCACAACCCATGGGTATTTGGAGCATCAATCCATGACACATTAAAAATAATTTTTTGCAAGTTGGGTGTAGAACGCCACTCTAGAACCCCGTGAGTATTTGGAGCATCAGTCCCTATCTCACAACCCATTTATCAATAATACATATATATTTATCATTAGTGTAGAACATCATGTCTAACACCCCAAAACCATCCATTAATTAATTTATAAATTAATTAATCCAATCCGTTAATTAATTCAACTACTAATTGACAACATAAATCACCCGTCAAAAGTCAACCATTAATTATCCTTTAAACATCTAAATAGTAAATAAATAATTTACTATTAATTATTCATATCAAGACAAATAAACAATAAACTCAACATTTAATTATCCTAATTCATTAACAAGTCTGAACCCATCCACTAAAATTGTGATTCGTCCTGTACTTTAAAAATTTAAATGCACATCAAAATCATTACAAAACAAGCTGAACAAAGCCCATATATTTATCAACCATCTCATTAAACATCTCATAATGAAAAAAAACTCCATCCAAGACAACTTAATCAACAGAAATATAAAATGCATCAAAAGGTACCCATGGCCATCAATTGGAACAAAAATTAATTAAATTTCTTAATTTAATGCATTCAAATTAATTAATTCAATAATTAATTAATTAAATATTATATCATTAACCAATAATCAATTAATTAACAATTTTACATTTATCATGTTATAATAAATCCATCCATTAATTATTACTTGTTTTGAATTTATATTCTATACATTTAAAATATTCAATATTATAAATAATCAGTAATTTCCCTAGTTTTCAATCCAAATCCAAACATGATAATTAATTCTAAAATTAATTACCATATTTCCCATTATACCCATTCAAGACATTTAACTTTTTAATCATATCACATTATCCAAATTAGAAAAACATACATAAAATCAACATTTGATTAAGTCCTCATTTACCTCACATGGGCGGCATCATTTAATAACATCAAAAGTGTCATGCATAGATATATCATAATCAATGAAAATCGCTTTCTCGATTAATTTTATGAAGATATATTTCTTAAATAAAGTGATATGAAATTGCGACCCTAGCACGGGATGGCACCATTTTAAATCTAAAGCGATTTAATATAATTGGTGGAAACGAGTCCACAATTGGTCCACAATCACATGTGCGCACACCTTATATATATATATATATATATATATATATATATATTCATGCGCGTGCCTTGAAACATGACCGAAAATAGAAAATGAACTCATCTGACTCGCCGTAGTCGGTAGATGATGGAATATGGTCAAAAGGGTCCAAAAGACACCCTTATACGCCCCTCATCGAGACAAACAAGATTCGAGAAGACACTGGGAGGATTCGATTGCGAGAAGTGGAGCCAGTGAGGGGGTGTAGTGTGCCTCAATGGAGGGGCCTATTTCATTTTTTATCTTCCTCGAATACGGTGGTGTGCCACCCTCATGTTCCTTCCCACAGTTATCAATTACGCCCAATATAATCTAATAGTATTAATATAATAATAATAACATTTATTATTCTCATTTAATATAATTTTACTTCATTAAATAACATTTAAATAAATGTTTCACAATTAATTCTGAAAACCAAAATTAATCATGGAATCAAATTAATAAAATATTAATAATAATATCATTATTAATATTACTAAATTTAAATATTTCATTTATTTAAAATAAAATAAAAATAAATAATTTTAAAAACTGGATAACCACACAGATGACCAACACCATTGAATACCCATGAACAACCTGATGACTAAATTTAAAATCATTTAATAAAATTAAACCCCACTCCACATTTATACCTTATTTCATATTACCATTTAAAATTACCCTTCTTAGATAATGACCAACTCATCATTATTTAATCAATTATCTCAACACAAATTAATTAAATAAAATCTGTCGCTTCGTAGCGATTAATTAAATTCTTATTGACCACTAATTTAATTAAATGAATCCCCAAAAATCCCTTATTTTTATTCATAATAATAATAACAATCACTCATAAAACCAAAATAATAATAATTCAATTATTATTTTTAGTATTATTTAACCTTAGATAAAATCCAACAGCTCTTATTAAATAAAAAAACATCTTTATTAATTATGAGACTCATTATTTATATAGAGGTTTGCTTGAGATACCCAAAAGCCGCATTAATTTCCCATCAATATTACACCTCATTAAACATACAATTAATATATTTTAAAATAAATATTATCCCCCATTTAATTAAAAATGATTCTTAATTAATTATTATCTTAACAAACATTTCATAATAATAAATGGTTCTTTAATAATTTATAAACACATCATTTAAATAAAAGGGTTTTTCGATAAACCAATAATTCACTGTAATTTATTCAATCATCATTTAATTAATTCTTTATTTTTCATTTAATTAAACAACCAAAATAATTATAATTATAAATTCGCTCTTATTGTTATTACAAGATTATTTTAATTAAATAAAAACTCTCATATAATATTTTTTAATTAAATTAAATAATTTATTAAACAGGGTAAACTGAACGGGTTGGAACGCAGCTGTGCGCTACCCATGCATATCCATTATAGTAAACTTATCCGAAATCAGTGTTCCTAAGACTCATCGGCACACTAGTGAAAATTATCAGGTAATTATGAAAGTACAAAAATGACACCATGAGGTGTTCCAACAATCTGAATGAAATTCTAGAGTTTGGGTAAAAAAATGACCTGTTGATAAACTAAAGTAAAAATAAAAAACATTTGTATTTGAACCCCATTAAATAACAAGGGAATTTTAATTAACCAATTTTCATTTTTGTAAATAAAATTTGAGCACCCTGTGGTGTAGTTCTATGGAGAATGAATAATTTATCATGAAACTCATGTAACAAAATTTTCCATTCCTTTATTCTAATTAACCCATTTGATAAGGGGTATTTTTTAATTGGCATAGATTTAGAGACTAATTCAATAGTAAAATCATCATTTCAAATTAAGTTTAATAATATAAAACACATTAATTAATTAATCATTATATTCAGTCAATATTGGTAAAAAACTTATTTGAATTTAATCCCTCTGATCTAAAAATAGATATAGGATAACAAAAGTTTATATCTTATAGAATTTTATCTTCTTATCGAAATTTTATTGAAGGTATGAATTTATTATTATATACAAGTTAAAAATCATTCTATAAATTTATATTTCCAATCAATCTACCTTATCATGGGAAAAATCAAGTTAATGCTCTAATTAAAATTATACTCTATAAGGGGAAATAAAAAATACATAGTCGGTAAATCCTCTTCATAGACAATAGTAATATGATTTTTATAATTTATTTTTACCTTAATACTTCTCACATGTGTTTTTTGCCAAATTTTCGAGAATTAATTATTATTATCATATGTCTAATTAACCAATAAATTAATTACAAATAAAATATTATATAGATCTCAAATAAAAAACTAAATTCGAATAATATAAATAACATTTTATTTTACATAACACCATATCATTGGGTGGTCTAATATAAACACTTATAGTCCAAATGAGTTTACCCACTCCATTATTTTTGTTATCTTGATTAAATCCATCCTAATTTCAAATACATTGATTATTACTTTCATAATTACCAATATCATTACAATTAATATATATTAATATCATATTTTCATTATTTTTTAATAATTTTATTTTAATTATGAGATAAATAATGAAACATTCCACATTAGAATCATTTTCCATATTTTATAATAGACAGTACATTTATCATTTTCTCTACACTTATCAAAATATTGACACTTGATTTTCTGAAATCCATATTTCTTTTAGGTATTCATTCCATTTAACGTCAACATTGATCACTTTCCCCCCAAGTCATAATGGAATACATGATCATTGAATAAATAAATTTTTACATTCTCATCACATTGTAATTTTTATCTTATATTTTGAATTTATAGGATGTGAATTCCATTCAACATAATGGCTTCAATCATGATTAAAATATATTTGTTAACTATGAATATCTAAGATATTATTTATTCCTTACAAGGATAAATTATTGATGTTTTATTCAAAAACAAATACTAAATATTCTTCCATCAGTCTCAATTCTATGAATTGTTCTCCCATCCTTTGTTGAGTATCCTTAATTAAATTCTTATCCTAGAAAATATCCTTAAATACATCTCATTTTATGTTTTCTATTTTTTCTCTTTGTATAATAATCATTAACATTGACCACTGTTGATCCGATTCACCCTAAATAAAATAAATAGAAATATTCACTTTTTGATGATTAAAAAAGTCATGTATTATTTTTTTCTATGTTTGTAAATAGAAATTCATCCATTGAAGTGTGAGATGATCCATTCAAAGCTATAGGGTGTTGTTTCCTGAAATGATCAACTATAGATATTAATATCTATAGTGAACATGGTTTATCTCACAAAATGATACCTCCGCCATTTATATCAGGTTTATGCTGATACAAAATAGTAAATAACAAATCATTTATGATTTTAGTCATTCTATGTTGTTGTTTTGGGTGTATATTTTCTTCATAAGATTCAGTATTTCCCATATGAACAATATTCTGAACAGATGTAGTTTAGATAAGTAAATATGGTTATACTAATATATAATAACATGATATGTATAAATTAATATCTTTTTATGTCTAATTACTTACATAATCCTATCCTCTAAAATAATTTAAACCTTTATTCTCATTCCAAGTATAAATAATGGAAAATTATTCTATCTATAATTTAATTACTACATAATAATTATTTTTCATCCATCAAGAAAAAATTGGTTTAGAATTATAAATAATTAGATCATAACTCTTAATTCCCAACCCCATACATAATATGTTATGTAATTCATCTAAGATACCATTTATTTTACAATACAATAAATTTAAAATAAAACAGTTTTTTTTTCATAACCAATATTTATGATTTTCAAAAATATTTATTATTTTTTTCTAATAATATATAAAACTTGTGTTTTTATATTGAAAGAAGTTATGATCATGAATATATGATTAAAGGGAATAAAAATATGGATGAAACGTGTTAGATCATTTAAAAAATGATATCTGGGATGTGCTAATCCACACATACGCACAAACTACATCGTCATTTTGAAATAGATATAAATGAAATAATGTTGGTGAAATATTGTATTTATATAATGATAAATAATTAATTAATTCCATATATATACATTATATTAATCATTACCCAAAAATGTGAGAGGTGGTGATGGAAATAGAATTACAGCGTTTCATAATGTGGCAGTCCACCGTAAACACAGACTATAGTTTCACTTCCAATTTGATAGAGAAATAATATTGATAAAATTTTATTAAAATAAAATAAAAAATAATTTAATATGTAATATAATGTTTTAATTAATCATTTATCTTTATAGAAAATTTTAAAGAGGTATAAGAAGATATAAAAAAAATTTAGATATGAACTGTACAACTTATTTTGAAAAATAAATCAATAGTTTTGATCCTCAATCCATCATAGGTTAGTTTTATTATAAAAATATAGACTATAGGGATTAGGAGGGGTTTAATAAAAAATTGGTTTTTATTATCATATTAAAAATCCACTTTAGATTTGTAGTTGAAAGGATATGGGTGTCCTTTTATAAGTGGGTAGAAGATATATATTGTAAATTTTAAATGATTCAAGCATATTAATGTATTACTCAATCAAAATTGGTAAAAAATAAACAATTTTGGAATATTATATAATTTATTTTCAATATATTTCAATCCAATGGTATTTAGATATTTTTAGGTCATTTCCTCCTTTATAACTTATATGTAACACCCTTGCAATTCAGTTTTATTCTTAACCATGGAAAATTATTTTTACTTATATTTTAACATAATATGAACATAAAATAAGTTAAAAATTATTACCAAATATTAATTACTCAAATTAAATATATTAAATACATTTTATCAGATTTAATTCTAGAAATTATAAATGTTTAATTTATATTTATAACCGCAAAACATGATGAAAAATTTGTTTTCAGAAAAATTTCATTTAATTATAAAAAATTATTTATACCAAAGTAATGTATAAAGTTTTTAAAAAATTCCCTAATGTGATTTTAAATCATCCCAAGGAACAAATAAAAATATAAACCAAATATCAAAAATAATTTTTCTTTATAAATAATTGAACAATAAATAAACCTTACTGTAAAAATTAATATGTTCACAATTAATCAAAAAAACTAATCATAAAATACTCAAATATTCACCATAAGATAATTTTAAGATGATGATTCCCAAAATTAAGTTCTTTTTTTTAATATTCAAATTATGTGATTTCTTAAATAAATATTTGTAATAAAACCATATAATACATTAAATCCCTATTTTGATAGTAATAAATTTTATTTCATTTTGAATGAAAAATTACCTAATATTATTTTATTCAGTATTAATCTATAAAATATATTTATTTATTGTAAATATGAAAGGAAAATTATTAATCATAACATTAATATGGTTTTTCTAAAAAGATTTCTCTCCCAATTCCATCTACATTCAATAAAATAAATTTATGTCATCTGAATATGAATTCAAATTCAATTCATCACTTTTGATGAGATTTCATTTATAATAGTATTGAAATAATTTTAATAAATGTTTTATGATACTCATAAATTAATTATCATAGATACATTTTATTATTTCCTCCATGATTTGAATTTTTTTTCATTGTACACATCACCTAAAAAATAATATCTCAGTCATCAATGTTGTAGCGTGTTCATGAAAATAGTGTATAGGTCCTCCTGGAAAAATAATTTTCAAAAAATAGTCCTCTATACATGCTTTTATTTTTCCACAAAAATTATGTAAAATTAAATAAAAAATATATTACATCATGAAATCTTCAATTTTCAATTAGGGATTTCAATTATTCATATATACACTCAAAACTGTGTCTAAAATTACAATTTAATGTATCTGGCCTTTGAAAAATAATTTCGACACTCAAAATATCATCTATCATATTTTATAAATAACAATGTTCCCTTTTCACTTCAAATAAACTAGTCATAATCTATAAAATTATTTTATCCATATTCATAATGTTGACTCACTCCAATATAAAAAATTTCACAACATTTTTACATATCAAAAAAATTCCAACTTTTGGGATATAATTGTATGATTTTTATTGGAAATGAAAATAAATCATTTACCATGACCTGTAAAATGATCATTAAAACCACAATAGTAATCTTATTCAAATGAAATTTTTTATTGGAATCCAAAAATTAAAATATTGACGATATCATTCAAAAATATGATATATCCAACTTGATGTTATTTCTTTGTTTCTCAAACTCCACCACATTCTAAAATGTTCTAGAAAAATCAATTCAAACCCCATAAAGCATATATTAAAATTATTTAACCCCTATAAAATTTATTAAAAATATGTAAAATATTATACATTTTCATGCAACTAATAATCACACCCTTTTTATTTTTTTCAATATTACTCAAAATTTCAGTTCAAATATTTTCTCTTATATTATCCTATTGAATTAGAACAAACAAAAGTCCTAAAGTTCATGTCCATCTCTCCCATATATATAATAAAGGCAAATATTCTTCAATAAATAGTTTATCACTCATCTGAAGGAAATGTGTCAGGAATCAATTAACATTATTAAATAGTGATAAAGATCAATATATAAATAAGATTGATTAACTCTAAAATCAATGTTGTTTAAAAAAATAACATTTTATTCCAATTTATATAATATCATTATAAATTTTCCATCGTAAGAAATTTATTAAATATTTTCATGAAAAAGAATTATTCTCCCCTTTAAATTAAAAATTATCAAAAAAGATGGGGAAGTTATTATAAACAATAATTTGTGATTATAGTGATATGGTTTCATATCTACCCATTATCTCAAATTTTTATATGCTTTTGTGGTGGGAGGTCTTTTTGATTATATAACCAAAATTCTCCATTAAAATAAACATCTAGATTTACAGTTCCTCAAGAAATACTATCTTCAAGATATTATATTTTACAGAAATGTAATTTGATCATGACTGCATCCCAAGAATACAAGAAATATTTATTTTACACCCAATATCATAGAAAATAATCCATTTATACTCCAAAAAATATTCATATCCAATTGTTAGCTATCCAGCAAATATTTTTTAATGTTTCATGTGATATAGTGATACACTTATACTCAATGGAATTCAATTAAATAAATTATTTCATTTTTTATTCAATGACACTCATCTTCCACCCATGAATAAATATCCTTTTTATGTGAAGTTATAGACATTAACATAACAAGGCCAATTAGAAACACTAATTAATTTTAATTACATATCTCAATTCATATAATATGTTAGTACATAAGTATATATTTTCATAACATACCATAGAATCTGCTTTGTTGAGATCAATTATTACTCATTATAATATGATTGATACCTAGAGAAATGTATGATAACAATACTATATCTAACCATAAGAAAATAAAATACATGAAATAACAACAGAATTCCAATAAAAATTCTCATTCAAATTCTATTAATCTTTAGCCATTGTAATTTTTTTGTACTGTAATTTTGTAGACACTCCTCTCAATAATTTCATCTAAAATTTGATTAACATCTCCTTCTTATAAATTTCTGAGGAGAAAAAAACAGGACCAGAATATTAGGTAATTTATAATCCCAACAATAATTTCTTCTCCACAAGTAATTATATATCAAATATATACCCTATTAATATTGATATATCATTAAATTAGGGTCCTTCATCTTTGTAAATGTTTATATAATTTTAATTTTTGATCTCATTAACATTAGCATTCTTGATGAGTGATGTAATGATAGACATCCCCACACACAATTTTTTTTTATTTTTCAATAATATGAAATTAATTATATATAAATATTAATTAATAATGAATTACTATTCTTTTTGGAATTGTTTCAAACGATGGACTTTTGCTTCCAATTTGTGTAACTTTATTCTATTAGTATGTTGAAAAAGATTCTTAGGCATATGAATATAATTTTTTTCTTTTTTTCAGCATTTAAGAATTCAAATTACACATCCATTTTATAGATATTATAATTTCATTGTAGTATAATGGAAATAAATTTCACAATGGAATTAGATTTTGATTTTGGGTAAAATGTATCATTATGGTCTAGTCAATAATTTTTGGAAAAGACCTTGTATGATAATTTAGATTTATTTCATACTGGATCATGTAATAATGCATTTTTTTTAAATCATGTTTTATTAAAATGATATTATTTTATCCATGTCTTTATACATGATCATAAAACATATTATTCTAAATATAGTTTAAATATTTATTCACATCATAAATTCATTTCCTATACTCTAAGACCTCATCGGTAATTTTATGATGAATCATTGAAAATATACTAATAGGGCATGTTCCTTGTATTTTTTTATTTTTTATACCCCATAATTTTAAAATCTAATAATATTATCATCATCAATCTGTATTATAATTATAAATTATTTATAGTGTTCCAAAAAAATGTATAATTTAGTACTATATTTAAGATAATATATATTTTAATCATTTATTTCTACAGTATCATTATTTTTAATAGTAAATTTTGTAGTGATTTGATAAATATTTTTATCACATGTGACTAATTTTCTAATCTCTTCATCATTATCAATGACAATATAGTCATCATTTTAACCTATATTCTACCATTTTTTATTATATAATTCATTGAAAATTTAATTTAGTGTCTAATTATAAATATTTCAACTTTATATTTTTCATCAAAATTTCCACCAACTCTTCCATTCGTATTATTCATGAATGGAATCCAAAATAATATCATTTTTTTATATTTTTATTATTATTAAAAAAAATTATGTATTCAAATAATAGTTAGACAACAATAAATATTTCTATTGAATAATTCCATCAGTCATAAGATCTTTTATCATGTTGTATCTTATGGTTTCATTCTATGTTTGTATGGATTTACCCATATCGATAATGATCATATTCTTCCTTTCAGATACTCTATTTTATTATGGAGTGTATGGTGAACTGAATTCATTGCTTATGCCATGTTTCTAAATAAATAATAAATTCTATCTATTTCGTATTCACACAAATTATTATATTTCAACCTTTTTAGAGAACAACAATTTTGTTTCACAGCAAGTCTTCTGAAACATATAATCATACTCTATGCTTCGATTTTTCTATATATAAATATAATATAAATAATTTTTATAAATCATTAATAAATGTAATGAAATTATTATATTCATTTATTAAATTAATACTCCTAGTACCATAAACAATTTAGTATACTAACTCGAACAGTAATTGGGATTGAATTCTAACACATTCATCGCATATTTTCACCATTATAAAGTCTTTCCAAAAAAATATTAGTGATTTTGTATTTCCATATAAAAAGAATATTTAGATTAGTAGCATATTTAAAAAAAATATTATATTATGGCTATGATGACCATGGCTTCTATTATGTGGGTTGTTTTTTGATATTAGATACATATAAAAATAAGTTTATACTTATCCAACCAAAAATTAGGTTCCATTAGTTCCAATTATTAGTAAATAAACAACACCATGATTCAATATATTCAGGATGAAATCACTATTTCCAAATATCACCTTGTTATAATCATTATATATTTGTGAAAATTTGGAAACATTCTACTTCTCTAATAAAAAAATAGTACATTGACACAATTACGTTTTATTTCATTAATACTTAGTATTGTAACAGTATTGAACAATAAATAACTATTATTTAAAATGATAAAATATCCAATATATATTTGATTTATATTTCAAATTAGTTATATTACCTACAAATTTTGAGTAGAATTGTTTTCCTAATCTGTGGATTTTTATTTTTTTCCATTAAAGAAACAATATCAATATCTTCTTTTTAAATGGATCAATTAATTTCATGCACTTTTTGATCATAAAATAGATATCTTACTGATCTATTAAAAATATATGATCCTCAAATAATGCGTTTTACTCTTGAACACAACATTAACATAAAAAATTCATTTATTATTTTTTTCATCTCATATTTCATTAAAACTTAATGTAACCATTTGATTATATTTTAATGTTTTCTCATTTATATTATATGAAAAAAAAATTATTTTCATGGTAATTTACTATATACTAGTATGTATTATTATTATGATTAAAATTATACAACAATGAAAATATACCTAAAATATTATTTGCTGGTAAAAATTATTCTCATACATGGGTTGTTCTCAAATCCATTTTTCATATCTCTAGTTTGATTATTTTTGTAATAATTCTCACTAAACTCCTCCTTGGATAGTTAGGTTTAACATCGGATTTATCACAAAAATAATCACCCTTCTAATTTGACTAAATATCAAATAGTCTATATATTTATTATATGGAATAACTGTTTTTCAATTTCTGTAAATGCCAAAAACTATGATATTTTGAGATAAATTTCCATCAGAAATTTTCCTCATTAATTTATAATCTATTGTGAACCTATGTATCATAGATTATTCTATAATAAAAAATAATTAAATTGTCCCATTAACATAATTTTATTCTCAAACAGCATATAACAGACATATTTCTTAGTGGAACCTCAATATTAATTACACTCGAATTTAATCACATCCATCTCATTTGGAATTATTTTAATTTTTAGTTCATGAATTTATATATCACTATTAATTATATTTAATTTCAAGTCATCATGGTAATCATTCTCTTAATATTAATAGGTATTAATATTTAAATATCCTTGATTACATCTATATTTTAAATATTTAATTTTTTTTACATCAGCATTACTAATTTTTATTTTAATTTTTAACTTATATTCTTATAAGCTCTTTTAGGTAAAATTTATTCCTAATGATAATAGTGTAGTATTCATCAAATTAACCTTATTATTAATTAAAATCCGTACAAATATGGGTGTCATCCTCTAAAGATATTATGTATTCCTTATATTGAGCAATCAAAACATTTTAGGAAGATGTTTAGAACTCTTATAATCATTGATTCTATACTTACTATCATACACATATTATTATATAGATTTAATTACAGTATAATGAATTTATATTAAATTTTATTCTTCCCTTTTGTTAAGGTAGATTCTGTTTAAGAGACGCTCCTTTAATGATAAATCCTTTGAGTTATTACCCATCATTATTATCCTTCATAATACTCAAACAATACATCGAAAAAAGTGACTAATAATACAATAATTAAAAAATTTAAATTTTTCCATTCCATGATAGTCACAATTTTACTTTTTTTGTTTTATTGAAATCAAAGAGAAAAAATCATCAATGACTTCCATGCACCCATCTTCATTATATTATAATTTACCATCATGAATTATAATAATTTTTTGAATATTTTTTATGAAATTTCGTTCTTCTTATAGTCCTTATTTTTCAATGGATTTACTCTTCTTATCTCATAAGAATGTTGAGTTGTATGATGTTCATCAATCATGATGTTTTATAGAACTCTGTCATTATGTAAAAAATCATTCCATACAATATATCTTGAATTTCTTATATTACTATTACACAATAATGGATTCAATTTGTTATATGCTCTAATTCATAATAAAGGTTCATAAATAAAATATTTATCAACCAAATCATATCTGATGGGAGTGAAATGTAATTATGTACTAAAGGAATTCACTTCGTACATCAGAATGAATCCCGATATATACTCAACCTACACTTTTTGGGTTATTAATACTAGATGTGGTTATACCCAAACATCATCCACTTATAGAATCGATAAAATATTGTATTTAAATAAAAACTACCAAATCTAAATCATACCAAAATATTCTGATTTCATCCTATGACAAATACATAATTTCCCTCACATGGTACTATTCCCTAATCTATGTTTTTCTAAACCTACATCCCTTGTTTTCTACAAATAATCTCCTGATAAAAATAATAAAATCCATGATCATGTTATTTTAGATTTGGGGTCACATTGTTACATTTTCATTAGATACATTGAATCTCATAATAAAGGACAAAATATGTTATTAGTAATGGTAAAATAGACATATACATAAAATAAATCACACTTTCGAAAATAAAAAATAAAAAATTTAGTGAATATAAATAATATACCTCATCAAACTCTTCCAATAATTATATTATCATATCATGGGGAAAGGAAACATGATAAAGCAGTCTCCTCAAAATCCCAATTTGGGTAATATAAAATAGAATCCATATTTATCAAATGATGAGGATGGAGTTGTTAAAATATATTCCAAGTAGATTATATGTAAAATAAATTGTTGAAGTCTTTTATGATTTGAAATACCAATAAAATAACATTAAAACATTATTAAGAAGATAATATTTCATTGTGAAATCAAATATTTAAAATTTAATAAATTTAAAAATAATATGGAAAATTATTCATTAATTTAACTATGGAAAAAATTTATTGTATGGTTTAAATCATTGCGAAATATTAAAACTAGGAAATTTAGTTCATGCAATATTAGTTAAAAAAATCATCCCATTTACAATTTTTTAAAATGTCAAAAAAGAACCTTGTCAAAAAAAGTAAATAGTACTCTATTTAATGAGTTTTTTAGAAAATTATAAAATTGAAAAACTAAAATTAAATAGTATTTGTATAATTTTAAAACATTCATGAAAACATTTTCAGAAAACATAGACATGGAATAGAATGATTCTTGAACGAATTGTAAACCATAGTCGGTTTTCTGAAGAAAAAAAATCATTTTTTTTGTACTGCCAATAATGGTAAAAATGAAACCAGTAAATTAAAATTAATAAATAGCTGATGTATAAAAATACAAATTTTATTGAATATATATATATATCAAAAAATTCTCCCAATGAATAATTAAACATAAACAATCCATACTAATAATAATATTTTAAAACAAACCAGCATGGCATTGGTATCGATTGAATTATAACCCCTTAAATTAGATAAAACAAAATTAAATATTAAAAAAAATGAATATAAGGGGAATAATTTTATATCATATAAAATGAGAATTGTATACACCACATGAGTGAAATATGTTATCAATGAGGTATTTGTCTCACAGAAAGAAACACGAGACAAGTATCTCTTAACATAGGTATGAATTATTTTATATTTGTTTGAAACTCAACATAATGAATATATAATTATTATAAAACTATAATAGAACAATTTTTATATATATAATACCATATATGGTTTATTTATAATCATTTATCACACTTTTATTAATAATTACTTATTAAAATTACTCTTCAGGGTGATAACTGGTTCAATTCTCACTAGTGTTTTCATTCTGTAGTTTTGGTCAAATTATTTTGATAACGGTTCAATAAAATCCAATATATTAGTCCTGAAATTCATATCATATTTGTTTATTATATATATTTTTAGTGCAATGCAGAAAATTAAATAATTGAAAAGTTAAATTACACATCTCATGGAGACGGTGGGATGTAAGTCTACATGAACATTGTTTTCACTTATCAGCAGATGGAATAAAAATAACATTAAATATTAACTAAAATTTATATATTCATTATTATATTATATAAATCATATATAAACATTATTCAAATAATCATAACCATATTTAAATGATGGTGATGCAAAATGACTTATATCACTATCCCGGGATTGTAATTTGTATGTAAAATTGAGTGTTGCTTTCACATTCCATTTCATAGGAAAGTGGGTGGATGATGGTTTTTTAATAATCATAATAACATATTTATATATTTAATATAATGTTTTCTATTTTATGATAAATTAAATAAATTTATGTGAGTTAAAGGATGAATTAAAAAAATTGATCAGTTAAGTTGAATGCCTTTAATTCGTAATAAAATTGTTTAGATCAACTATTAACAACCCTAGGTATGGTATATTGGAATGACTATAACATTAATAATGTGGAAAAGGGTTTTTCTAGGGGAATCGTTTTTCCTTATTTTATATATGTTTCACAGTGTGGTCTAAATAAGTAATGTAAGTGGATTCATTTTATGAGTGAATGAAATGAAACACTTTGAATTAATAAAAATATAAAAATATAACTAAGTCATTATCAAAGAAATTATTCCATGTAGACATAGATTTAATGAAAAGATATTATATGGTTGAATTATACAGAAAATATTCAATTTTTAATGGTCTCTGTGGTATTATAAACCATACTTCTTTCAACTATTGTTATCCTATTTTTACATTAACCATGAAAACATCTGTTTTACCATTATTGGGTTATAATTTTACCTATAAGGTAGAAATGGACTCATAAATGGAGAAGGAATGATATTTTGGACTGCATAATATCCACCTTGTCATGTTTATATATTTTAATGGTTTTTATATAATTTAATAAAATATTGTTTTGATTTAATATCATTAATGTCAACATTGAAATTATTTATTTATCTTGATAGAAAATGTAATGGTTTCAATTCAAATATAGGTATTTAACTAAATAATAATATTTCATGCATATATTTGAAATTATTAGAACCCTAAAATTGAATCAAATTATATCATTTCTAAAATTATTATTTTTATTTACTTTATTTTTATATTTGAATATATTACTTTAATAGAATTCTAAATGAATTTCTGATAATTATATAACTACTAAAAATTTTAAAAAATTAATTATTTATATAATTTCAATTTTATAATAATATAAATTTATATTCATTCAAATCATTATTTTTTTCCTATGTGTACACTTAAAAGATATTTATAGTTTGATATTGTCACTTAATAACATAATTTACATTAAATATTTTATTGGTCATTTTCATGAATAAGGGCACATAAACAATAATTTTTTTTACATGAGTGGAAAATGTTTTAATTTTATTCATCCAATAAGAAATAACTTGGATAATTGTGACCTTAAAACATAATTTTACCCCTGATTTGATCGAATTACACTTTACTGAGGTGATAAGTATTACCATAGTTACTATACATGATTCCTAAATAAATTTTTCATATATAAAAAATCTTAACCTACAAATTCCCATGATGGAATAAATGTTTAACAATTAATTATATTTATGTTTAATAAATTAAATATTTTTCACATTCCAAATTGAATGAAAAATATTCTTTAGAAAAAATGCATTATATATATATAATGGTTTTCATACCAAAATGAAATATTAAAATGTTTCCTATAAATATTATTGGATTATAAATAATATATGTCTTCTAATTGAAATTATTATTTTTAACAAAAACATTATAACTGTTTCAATAGGAAATACAATTTTCAATAAAATTCAATTCTTTCAATATTTACTAGAAAACCAATTTTTCATAAAAACTTAAAATATCACTGTATAATAATTTTAATATTCTAATTTGATAAAATAAAATAATTTTATAAAATAATATATATATATATATATATATGTTTAAGAAATTAATAATAATATTTTCATAGAAATAAATATATTCATTTTTAAAAGAAGTCATATTTTTAATCAATAAAATAACATTACTGATAAATGATTACATATTTCTAATGAATTAAAATTTTATTTTATTATTAAGTAATTAATATATAATTAATAATTTATTTAATACTATTAATGCCAACAAATTTAATTTATAGGTTATGGGAGTAACTTTTAAATTATTATTCATTATGGGTTGTTTAAGCTCAATGTTTTGTAATATATACGATATCAAAAAAATGTTATTCTGTTAAAATCTCATAGAGTTACATGTAGAATATATCCATGGGTAACCAGTACTCGACTCTAGATAAAATAAGATGATTGTTTTTATAATCTCTTTTAGTTACTATTCAATATCCACATCAAAGACTAAACCCTAATCATTCACTAGTCTCTGATATTCAAAGGAATGAAATTTATTTCGCCACTTTCCATCCCACTTATATTGATCAATCCAATAAAAATAAACTTTACTAGAATTATAAAACAATCCTATTTAAAAAAATGAATATTATTATTAGTATACATCTCAAAAAAATAATGGAAACATTAATCTATGTATACTAAATATATTTAAACATCAATAGCATCAACCAGTTCACTCACAAGTGAAAAAAACATGATTCATGAACCTCTCATATATCTCTACCACAAAAGATGAATAAATTTTCCTATAGTTCACAAATATATTAAATTCCCTATATTTTTCCGTAGTGATCCTCAAAATCTTATGCCCTACATAGTATCACTTGAAATGTCATGAGATAATATATTTTCACACTATTTCCCTACAAACTCTTTAATGATTCAAAATATCCTAATCCCAAAATTCATCAATTCTCTCAACAAATATTTTTAGGTCACCCTATCATGAACCCCTACTATTATCCCTCCTTTTAAAAAAATAAAGAAGGATAAGGAGAGAGTAACCCTAAATCCCACCTCTTATAGGACCTAGGTTTTTTACCAGAACCGAGGTAATAAAATACACATTGGTGTTATTACCCATATTAATCCTATGATTATATTATAGAAATATCCAATTAATATCAATGAATTATGAAATGTAGTCATCATCCCATAATATATGTAAATAAATAGAATTATATTCTCTAAAAAGAAACAACAAAAAGAAATCATATAATATCATCCCTATTATAGCTTCAACATCTATATATTTAATTACATAATTAGTCTCTGAAACATATATGGGATCCTAGATAAAATAGTATACATACATAGGGTGAGAATAACAAGAATAAATATTATTATTGAAACATTGTTATATTTAAAAAATGTGATAAACGTATAAAAATATTCTATTGAATAAACAACAAAACTAAAAAGTACCTATGAGGGTTCTTCTAACAAACAAAAACATTTTCCAAACACCCAAAAAATAAATCATCCATTGGAATAAAATAATATCAATATAAAGTATTTGCGGTTCCCTACTACTTGATCCCCCGTACTTTTTTCTATTATACCCTAGTATCTAACATCTTTTTCTCTTGTCCCTTACTTATATATCCACTATAAACATCATCATTAAGGACCTCCACAAAATTAGAATTAAACACTATCATTATCATTCAACTCTCCCCCCATCTTGGGAATACAACATTGTCATAATATATTAATCCTCTCCCATATCATAGTAATCCAAATACATCATCATCATTGGAATCATCATAAACATTATAGTATGGTATCATTAAGATAAATCACATCAACCCCATCCATTCCATGGTATCATTAACATAGAGAACATAGACCTAGTTCATTCCTACTACCATGAAAGACACCAACCATGTGACATTATACATCACATACAACAATAAACTAACAGAAACTATTAATGATGGAATAGAAGTGTATGGGGGGAACCCCAGCATCCATTTTTATAAGTAGACATGTTAGGGAAAAAATGTTGAATCCAAAAGATATTGGATGTCAATAATAGTACCCTACTCGTGTATGTTTTATAAAAATATAAAATATAACTACAATTATAATAGTCACAAAATAAACAAGATCTAAGGTTTTACATACCCAACTTCTATTATTTCCACTAAAACTAACTCAACATCCGATGGAATCTCCAACCAACCCCCACCACCACTGAATGAAACACACCGCACTACATGGATTCACACGACCCAAAATTTCTATTTTATTTAAAATAATAATAATTTCCTAGATATACTAAATTATTTTCTAAACAAAATTTAAAAATGGATAGATTCTATATTTATTGACTAATGATCCCCATGGAAAAAACCCATTTTATGTTGATACATTTCCCATTTCACTTTTACCCATTTAAACACATTATATTCTAGCCCACTCATTTAATTCCATTTTCATTTCATCATTAATAATTAAATTCCATTCTTCCTGAAATATATATCTAATCCACACAAACAACATCCCAACCTCCAACCAGTAACCTTAACCAACCACAAGTGGCCAGACTTCAAAATATCCCATAGCCAGTCAAATCTAGTCCCATTTCCATTTATATTATTCATTTCAATGATCACCACCATAAAAAACATCATTATCAATATAAAAAATATGGATATTATAAAATAAACCACCACACGTACTACTATTTTTCAACTCACACAAACAATAAAAAATGAAATTTAATGTAGGTTGTAATAATATTTCATATTCTATTTCATGGGATATTTAAAAAAATAAAAACATACATGAAAATAATTCATATAAATATTGGATGTAGCACACAGAATACTATATAATCCATTATTAAATGGAACCAAGCAATAATATCAGACTTATCATAATCCCATTTGAACCCATACCTAACCTTTGTTAAAAAATTGTAACATATTGTTAATATTTTAATTTTAATTTTCCCTTTCCACGCTATGAAAAATAATATAAATATAATTTCATAGATTTAAGAAACATAGAGAGTAATTAGATCCACTATAATGGTGGAAGCATTATATATAACTGTGAAGGATAAATCAATGAAGATAAAAACAAAAATGCGAAAATTGTTCCTGGAGATACATGAACAACATACACCATAATGATTACCTTATAAAATTGTATCAATAGTATTCCTAAAAATGAAATTCCTCTACTAATAATAATTACCCTGGATATAATAGAACGAAATGAAAATTAAAAGAGGATAACTCTCCTTAGATCAATGATATTAAATATCTTAATATCATGGATTAAATAAAATGAGAATGGGTTAAAACCCACAAAAAAACTCCCAATATTTACCCAAATATTGAGAGTAATAAAATTTAAATTATAAAAATGGATGGTATAATAAAATTATAGACATGATATATCACGAACCAGACCATATACCCTAGTACCCTAATAACTAACCCAGCACTTAAATTGCTTGAAGGGATTTCCTGATCCCCATGAGTTGGTGAATAGAATCAAGTTTCACATAAGATAAAATATAGAATAATATTACCATAAAAATAATGGAAGATAATGATACATATCATTATGATGAAAACAATTCAAGGAGACATTATATGAATCAAAAAAAGGAATATCAAAACCAAAATAAGAAATCATTAATGTACTCACAGAGGAGAAGTCAAACACAAAATCCAAAAGGAAACATCAAAAAATTACAAAATGGATCAATAACCTCCATCTACTCATTGACGATATTACAATTTACCTAAACCTTGCAGATGAAAATCTAAAATGACCCAAAGGAAAAATGTACTATGTGAGATAAATTCAAAGTAGAGATTCATCAACTATTCTATAATACGCATACTTAACAAAAAACCAAATCATGAATTCAAATTTAATAAAAAGTGCATGGAAGAACCGTATAATATTTAAAATAAAATATTATTCATTTTCGTATTCTAGAACACATTTTTCAACATGAATAAAATAAATATTTTATTAAAATATTTATATAATGAAATAGGTATGAAAAAAAATATTTTCAATCAATGGTTTATATATAAATGTAATCCAAATAACTTATAGAACCCCCATTTAATGGAAGATTGTATACACTACTAGATAATGGAAATTTTCATCCATTAAAAATTAAGGTAAAACGACATCTACCCCCACTTTAGAAGAAATTATATATAGTCCAACATAAGGGAAAATTTTATCAAAATGACTAGTAATAAATCATCATTAAACACATGAATATTAAACTTCCAAAACCAATTTCAATATTATAATTTGATCTCAAAAATATAACGTAGTTTTTTCATTAATTCACTCCTTTTCAAAACAAAAAAAAATTATCGTTTTTTAAAACAATTTAATATTTGTGATTTTAAAAAAATATGCTATAAAATCATTTCACAAATTCAACCATTTTCTAAAAATTCCCCAAATTCAAGATACATGGGAATCGATGATTTTTACATGAAATATGTACCAAATCCATACCAAATTCCAATTAAGATTGAATTGTGTTTTTTGAATCTTATTCAAATCAAATTAAATATAGTCATGAAATTTGAGGGATAATAAATGAAAAATATCAATAGAACCACCTATCATTTATTATGGTAATTAGACAATACAACACTAGTAGTGTGAATTTCCAATTATGAATTAATGAAATAGATATCTATAAATCCAACCTACATTTACCATACAATCAATTGAGGATAGATTCATTGAAGACAAGATGGCCTAACAACCCCTCTAGAGAAAATAAAGAGAGAGTGGGAGAGAGAATGAGTGTGAGAAGATCACTTACCAGATAGGTATGTAATGGTGTTTCGTACATATTGATATACCTATGATGTTTTTTGGAGGAGGAAAAAGGGGGTTGTGGAGACCCTCCAAGACCTATTATTTAAAAAATTGTGGAATTGGGATCAAGATAGTGGTAAAATAAGGGTTCATTAATTTTTAAAATAATTTTTTCAAATAAAAATTAATATTTTCATGGTTAGTAAGGAAGGACCACACTGTTATCCAAAAAATCCACCAGAGGTGAAAATTTATAATGCCTTGGGCTGCACAAATTGCACTTGGTGGAAAGAGGGTTTAGGATAAATGTGTTCCCAAATTTAAAATCATAGTATTTTATATCAAAATCTACATTACACACAACACCAACCCAATACAATTATCTAAAAACTATGATTTTAGAGGAGTACTTGAAAAATAGTAACAAGACAGTATAAACTCCCCACCAAAGAAACCTTATCTCCCAATAAATCATGACAAGAAGATTCCTTATAAAGAAGTTGAGGCCTCTACCCTCCCTTTAGTGCCTCGATATCCAAATTATAATTCATATCAGAATTGTTCTCTTAGAGTGCATACCCAATCATATCATCCTCTTAAAAGTTCCTTGGGGTCAGATCTAACTATCCTCACCAAATTGTTAGTCACGGATAAATCATTCTCAATATCAAGATCCATCCAGTTGAATACATGATATTGAACATAATGTTTCTTTTATATTATTGTTTTATGTACCATTTTATATATCAATATAAACTATTTATGATGTTCTAAATGGTATTCCACTTTCTCCAACATCTCAACATCCTCAAAAGTCCCCATGAAATGTGGAGAAATCCACTCTTTAACCAAATCTATCGATGTCCCAATGAAAGGGAAACATTCAAGAACACATTTTCACCAACTGAAAAGTCCAAATGTCATTTCCCTAAATAATTATAATATTTATACCATCTCATCACTTTTAGAATCCTTTTACAAATCAACCTAATAATTATTGGAATGTCTTCTACTAGGCTTAGTCCAACCGAGGACCGTTCATCGATTTCTGTAAAATATAATAGATATTTATAGGGAGAAACATATAGGGCCTCAAAAGGTTCCAATCTAATCTTGAAATGGTAAATATTGTTATAGGAAAACCCAACCAATCCCACAACGTCATCCAATGCTTCCCCAATATCAAGGATTTAAGAACAAAGTATATCATCAAGAATCTATAATTTTTTCCCTGTCTCGCTTTCAATTTTTAATGGTATTCCATACTAAAAAAATCATGAGATCCTAATTCCTCCAAAAGCTATCTTCCAGAGGGAAAAGTATTATGAGGATCCCCATCAAAAACTATTGTATATAAAACATTGTGAAAATAAATAATCTCTATCACATTGAGTTTTCTAATCTCTTTAACAAAGGGTTCATCCCAAATATGTATAAAGTGAGAGGAATTGGTTAGAATATTTATCAGAGCCCATATTTCATTATCCTTTCTCGGGGTACATGGAATCCAAACCATAAAGTCCATTGAAATTTCATCCCACTTCCAATTTTTTGTTGTATGTGGATGTAGCAAACCCAAAGGTTTGTGATGCTTGTCCTTGAAAAGTGGGTTTGTATAGAAGCACGATATAATGGCAATGATATATCATCTTATACCAAGCCATTAAAATAATTTACACACATCATAAATCATATTTTTGGTTCCATTGTTCATATAACACAATGAATTATTGAAATCTCCCATCAAAAACATTCTCATAGTAAACTTCATGGAAACCCCATTCAAAAAGAATAGAATACTCTCTGTTGAGGATGAACACTAAACAATGGTCTCCCCACATTACTGAATTATATAATTCTAAATAGTTCTTCATAAAATCTTTATTAATTGAAAATCATCTTGAGAATAGTAGAGATAAAATAAAAACTAACCAAGACAATTTCAACCCATGTTTCCCTACTCCAATGTGAAACTGTTAAAAAATATACATCGTGGTCTAATCTAATGATAATTCATTAATGAAATACGTTTAATGTTTCCTAGTCAACACATCTGTAGTGTAACTCCCTTTCTCTGTGTTATAGAACATTTTAAATTCTAAAAATTATAAGAACTCCGCCCAATAATTAAGGTTGATTTTAAAATATTTTTCTGAGAACATATAACTCAATCTATATTGGTCAAAATACAAAGTATTTTTTTTCCAAATTCCCCTAATTCATTAGAACATGCAATGTAGCTACGATTTCAATTTCATGGGTTGGATAATTCTTCTCATGTGGCTAAATATGCTGACATACATAGGAAAGAACATATTGTTTTCCATAATAACATATCTAAAACCTAAAACTTTTGAATTGCAGAAGACCACATTGTAATTCATGGAATCTTGAAGAGTCAAAACTAGTACAAAAGTCAAAATACAGTTCATCCCAGCAAAATATATTTGAAATTTATTATCATAATAAATCATCACACACCTCTATTCTTGAGTGGACATTGGATAAAAAAAATTCGAGAAATCCTTCAATAACCAGCAATAATACACCTCCAAAGAAAAGAATTTCTAAATATCAATAACATTTTTTAGTTTTCACCATGTCATAATAGAATTAACCTATTCAGGTTCAACTAAGATAACATGTTTTGAGAAAATGTGTCCCAAAATATCACTTCCAAATCTATAAATAACATTTCTATAGAATGACATAAATTTGATTATTTATCAAAAATTATATAACATCTCTCAAATAACAGACATGATCATATTTTCATATAGAATAAAATAGAAATTCATCTAAAACTATTATACAAATCATGGTACACATAGATAATCATGTTCATCAAATCCAAATTGGCTGAAGTACTATTGGATTAAAAAAATTTCATTAAGTAACTCATAATGTCTATACCATTTCAAAAAGGAGGTTTCATGAATGTAAGATTTTTTATTATCACCTAGTGGAAACCAGATAAAATATAAATCATTGATAACTAATTCAAACATTTCAACTAGAAAAATATAAAATAAATTGATTGAAATAGATATTGGTTATTTAATGCAATATGGTGGTGATTTTAGTAAATAATGCATCTTTGAAGTGATCCATTAAATTTAATGAAAAATGGAACATGAATTTCCAAAGGAAACATGCTCAGATGTATGAATCATGTCCCTAATAAGTAATCTAAATGTGTCTTCCTCTCTTTTATTTTAGATGATTCTCTATATTAATACGAAATATATACTTTTTGTGTCCCATGTACTGAATCAATAAAGAACATAAATACCAAAATTGTGGATAACCAATGAATTCAGAATGAACATTTCCAGGAATCTAAAAGACAAATAGTGGAGAACCATCACTCATATATTATATAAATAGATCTAATGAAAAACTGTTATTAAAGTCCCCAACTCTGTAAAAGAAGGTCTACATAAATGGACCTCGAGTCCCAATAACCAAAAATGATATGACGGACATCATCAGAGGAAGTAATGAAGACACATAGAATATATAAATCAATTTAGGAATTATTATTAATGATCCAATAAATCACAAAAATTACTTCTAGAGGTGTAACGTTGAGAACAAGAATGTCCCAAATAAGACCAATCTTTTATAAACAGAAAAGAAAATTTGGACAATGGGTACCCTACTATCTCTTCGTTCCGAAGTGTATAGTAATTTCAATCACATAACATGATTTTTCCATAAAAATACTTTTAATTTTAATAATATTAATTAATATAAATGGATGAGATGTACCTGTATAAAATAAATCCCTCACTAAAGATGATGTTATTGTGATGGTACTTCTCTTAGTCATAAAACCTATAACTTCATTCTCATGGGATTATTCCACAATGTGAAGAACCGCTGTTAATTATTCTTATGGTTGGATCCCCATAGATATTAATGAATCTAAATGAACTTCAACACATGTTGGTGATGATGATTTCATGCCACTATATATAGAATATAATATATGATATAACTTTTTCATGTGACCTAAGAATCTATAGGAACCATGTATCATGGGTGACTTAGTGAATTTTTTTTGTATACCCAGGATTTCCTCATGCCAATAAAGTCAAAGGTAATCATATTGGAATTGGAGGACGTTTAGAAGAAACCTACTAAAAAAATCACTATGTGGTTCTTCACACTTTCTATTCACTTTATGGGAACTTATAGGACTATCAATATGAGTAAATTGAATTCCTATTTCCCATTAGTTATCAGCTAGATCAGGTTCACCCTCAAAGCCTTATCCAACACCTCATCATAAGGATAGATATTTAGAAAAAAACCTAGAAACAAATGTCAAATCTATATACCATATCAAACTATCGATTCTTCATATTCACATTTAAAACAATCTTACTTTCAAACATCATAATAATTGAAAAGGAATCCACCTTAATAATCATGATCCTATCAATCAAATTAGGTTTGAGAGAATCCATATGCATATCCAGCACCACAGTCTATGGACATAACATGTTTGTGAAAATATCATCATATTACTTCCTCTCCAATCGCCCAAAATTTTTTCATTATAACCATCATGTCCCACCATCTATGTCTTGGTCCATCTAGCTTGAAGGTGACCCATTTCACCTTGATCAGATCAGAGATTACAATGAAATCGAAAAGAAAATTAATAACTCTTAGCCAATAATCAATTACATTTGGATCTTATGAACCAAGGAATAATGGTGGACTTCATGGATGGAATTATTTATAATGATTCAAAAAATAAATTCTTCTGAGGTTTTGATTATGGATCCTAAATGAGAGTGGATACAGGTGCCTATCTGAGAGAATGGACCACATATACAATAACCTCCCCCAGATTCCAGTCCACATGAGGATTCAATTGTTGTGGTTTATCAACAAAATTACATGTGATTTTATTCTCACATATTCTTATAAGAATTATGCTACCTCATGTTATGGAAAAATATTCAAGTCATAAATAAACTACTCAGATCATCTCAGGGACAGGATCAACAAGAGAAATTATTTTCATCAGGTAGACAAGAAGGATTTGTATTTCTATCTATCTAAAAACTAGAATGGAAAATACTAGAAATAATCATCAAATTTAAATTCCAAATCTTCCAATGGTTACATAATCCTCATTTTTATGAGGGTTGTTTAGGAACTCAATTGTAAATACCTCTTAACACCTACCAATGAACATTAACTACATACTACATCAAGGAACGATGCACAATCATCACCTCAGAATCCACTTTGTCACAAACTGTCCTTGATTCCAAGGTACCCTAATAAATGATCTGGAATTGACATAACCAGATGGGAGTTCCCAATCCCCATGGGTCGGTGACTAGTATCAAACATCTGATAAGATAAAAGAGGGAATTATTTTTTATGCACAAATTATGGAGGATAAAGATACATATATGTATACAAAAAAACATATCAATGAGATAGTAAAGAAACCAAACAGGTATATAAAAACATAAAAATAACATAATCAATGTACTCAATGAAGGAAACGTAAACTCAATATCTCAAAGTAAATGTCACACAATTCCCCAAGAAATCAAGAACATATAGATCATTCATTATTTGATTTTAGATTACTCAGACCAACTAGAATTAAATCTTCATATGATTGAAGGAAAATGTAGGGTGTTATGTCAAAGCCTAATAGGTTCCCTCCATGTCATCCATAATAAGATTCCAAAATAAACAAACCAAATCATGCATTAAACACCAGAAAACATGAAGGAAATTAAAATTTAATATTTAAAATAAAACATTCTTTAATTTATAATGATGGAAAACATTTCAAACAAAGCCTAAATAATCATTTTTATATAGATGTTTTTATATAAATTAATATGAATGAGTAAAACACACTTATAACCCATGGAATATATATCAAATTAATCATAATAACTCATACAATCTCCAAATAAGTGAAGATTACATCATCTCCCACTAAAGGGAAAATTACATCTAATCTCACATAAATGAATATTATGTCCTCCAAGAAAGAATGAAAATTACAAATAATCACACATAAGGGTAATTTTCATCAAAAATGGTAATCAATAATTTTTAATCATGTTAAAATTTAATTGGCATGGTCAATTTCAATATTCATATTCAATCTGAAAAAATCATTGGGTTTTCATCAATTCAAGAATTATCGAAAATAATAATAATTTGTTTTTATATAAATTCAATTTCATTAATTTCATAAAATTAATTTTCCAATAAATTCATTAATTACATCCACGTCCAAATAATCCACAAAATTCACCAGCATTTGAAATGGGGGATTTTAAAAATCAATACAAAACAATTTAAAAATAATAATTTCATCATATTATGTTTTTAGAAACCAATTGTAATAAAATAAAAACAAATAATGAAAATAATTGGTCTATAAAATAAAAAATATTAATTTATCCATCTACATTTAATCACGGTGTCAACGTAACACAACACCAGAAACTATATTTTCCAATAACGAATGATGTAAATGAAGTTGTTGATGTCCAAAATAATTGAAAAAAAAAATCAAACTAATGGAGTTTAGATCAGTATATCATAATATGACATAAAACCCTGGGGTGGGAAAAGGGAGAGGGTGAGAGAAGGGGTGGTAGAAGATCACTTACTAAATCCTGATCAAATGATGCTTGTGAAACTATGATCCACCTAAGAAGAGGTTTGGTTGAGCGAAAAAGAGTTTTTGAAATAATTAAATTCCATATATTTTGAGATATAATGAATTGGGTTTTAGTGGGAGGTAAAAATAGTGTTCATAAATTTTTAAAATAATTTCAGAGATAAATAATTACGTTGTACACAATTATCTATCAATGTTAACATGGTTAGATAAACATTGAACCCCACCCATGGACCCCTTAATTGGGGTTCATGTTATCTACTAGTCTGGAACACAATTTTTAACCCATTCACCATTATTGTTAACCCCCACTTCCTTGAGATTCATGATTTTTAATAGGTAGGTGCACTATTTGAAAAAAAATGCACCAACTATGCACAATACGTAAATTTCCTAAAACATGCACATACCAACCTAATCAAAAAATGAAAAACACTAACCAATGTATTATAAAATAATTATGTTTGATGTGTACTAAAAAATAATAAAAGTATGTTACATCATGGGCATAACACCCATCAAGGTATTAAACTACCCCTCAAACAATGAATAATGTGATATGTACTACCCTAGACTCACTCTTTGTGGAGTAGTTCAAAAAATTATAACTTGAAAATAGATTTGATGCATTGTGAGGTGAAACTATCATTAAATTATAAAATTTCCATAAGTTATAAATTACATCTCCCAAATAATAAAACAATCTCATGAATGGAATATTCAGTGTATTCTAGGATCATATATATATATAACCTTTTATTCTGACATTGGTGAACATAAATCTACAATTTTGTCGCACTATCTCCCCATCCAAACTCCCCATAGGTCATACTCATATAAACATCATGATTAAATATATAATAAAAAATTTGTGAGATAAATTATTCAGTTATGGAAGAACTTATCAACATGTTATGAAGGGGTTTCTCAATAGGATATGATAAAATTTTATTAGTGGTGAATAGTATTAATTAAAATATCATGGTATATTAATATTTTTTCTTGAGTTATGATATATGGATTTATAATGTAAAATTAAAAAATATAATTAACAAGTGTGTATGTCAATAAACATGAGAATAAGAGTATAATAATAGTCAAATATAACAGAAATCTCACATTCGCAAAAAAAAATTAACCGAATAATGAAATTTAGAAAAAAATATTGACTCATTATATTTATGAAAAAAATAAAATTCTCCTGATAATTTTTACAAAAAAAAAACAAAATAAACCCTACATATGTCAAGAATAAACAAAATTTACTTGGATTAAGTTTTGAAAAAAGAAAATGTTCATTTTTACTATCGTGAAAAAGTTACCATCTTATATGTTCTCAAAAAATGTCCATGTACCTTATTGTAAAGAAAAATAACTTTGATTCTTCTTAATTTTAATATGAAAAATGTCCACAGTAACTTTTTTGATAAAAAGGTGTATATGAAACGTGTTTTCAACAATCATAATTTCCCCAAATATTTTAATTATCAGATGTGACCTCAAATTTAACCACAACATTGGACATATTTAATTTATTGACCCCTTCTATGGATTTTTTATAATAAAAATATCTCTGAATGAATACCATAAACAATTGATCGATTTGATCATAAAATAATTATTATTATATCAAATCTTATTGAGATAAGGTAAGTTAATTTCTTTTATAGAATCCTCTGTAAAATAACATCATCATATTAAATGCAGATAATGAAATTGGATGGTATCGTAAGAACATAACATTAGTGTATCATAAGGAACAAAAAAGGATGCTGAAATTGTATAAAAATATGAGTTTTAGTCTATAAAATGAATCAATTTTAAAAATTTGATATTAACCCAGATTTAAATAAATAATTTTATTTACAAAACATTTACATTTGAAAATTATTAATGAATTTATTTTCAATTTAATAAATTAGAAAAATAAATAATTTTAAAAAAAATTTAAAAATTAAAGTTATTGTTTTTAAATTAAAATTATTATAATATTGATAGAATCAAAAAAATAAAAATTGTTTTTAACATTTCTGTAAATATTGATGTTATAGACACATTAAAAAAAATTGAAAATGATAACTAAAATTTTATGAAATCATTTAATTTTAATAGTAAACATAAAAAATGTATCCTGGAAAAGGCATAATGGTTTTTCAAAAGAGATTTTTAATGGAATATAAAGATTTTTATTATAATGTTTTGGAAAATATATTAAATTTTTGGAAATACCATTTTTGAAAAATGGAATTGTAATAAATGTAGTAAAACATACTTTTAAAACTTGGAAATAGAAAATTAGTTTTTAAAATAATAATAAAAGTATTACGATTTAAAAATAAAAATGGAATATTTTTTTGGAATAATGAAAATGGAAATAGAGAAAAATAATATCTTAGATGGATGATAATTTTTTCTTATACAAAATTCAATTTTATGAGAATGATATTCAATATGAATGATAGTTTAAGGTAGAAACATCATTTTACTATAGATAAAAGTAGAAATATAATATGAAATATGAAATTTAAAATTTTATCAAACATATAAGAATGATTCATAGGTAATAATTTTTAAACACAATTGAATGAAATAGAAGTTAACCAAATCCGTTATTGATATCATAATTTTTGAAGAAATGTATATTTCGAAATGGTTTTTTGTGATAGAAATATAAATCCCTAGAAAAAACATTAAAATAACACATAGTACAATCAAATAGAATAATTGAAAAAACTTATATGATATAAATTCAAGAGGAAAACCCATATTTAATGTATGAGAATTTTATTTTTCAAAACCCTTACCATTAATCATTCATAGCATAGCATGTTACAACCCTATATCCATTTTGGTTTTCTCCCTTACATTACACCTTATTTCTCAATAGTGTGGTATTTTAGAAATACCATTGATTATAATAAATTGGGGGATATTTTAAAAGATAGTAAAATATAGTTTTGGTCGAGTTAATATATTGGAATGGTTTGAGAAATGTGATGCCAGTGAACATTTTTAAGAATTGAAAAAAAATTATTTCTAAAGAATCCATTACTTTTCCAATGACTACACCACTGTATTAATTGTTCCAAAAGTTGAAAATATTTATTTTCAGGTTTAATAACGTCAATAAACTTATACCATTGATTTTTAAGAAATTTTGGATCATTTTTCTAGTCTTTTAACAATATACTTTTATATGTTTTTATTAGGGTTTTAACTTGTTTAACAGTTTTTTACACAAGTAATTTATATATTTTTTAAAATATAATGTACCCCCACTTACATATTTTTTTATAAAACTAATTTTAGTATCCATGAAATATAATTCAATTTATAAGTTATTTAAAATTATTTTTTAAATAAAATAATTTAATTTAAATATATATTTTTTGTTTAAAAATAACAATTTCACAATTAAGGGTTATTAATATACATTAATATTAAGAATCAATTAAATAAGTGATATTTTGTTATATGTATGCTTAAAAATTATATAAAAGTTCTTATAAAAATATATCTATTTAGATCATAATTACACAAAATTAAAAAAATTATTTGAAACTATCAATTTCATTACAATATTGGAAATTAACATAAATCATTTTAATCATATTTTTTTTCAAAATAATGATATTTATCCTTTTTAAAAAAATGTACCTTGCCCATTAATTCCCACAACTCTATAAATCAACTCTTAATTACAAGAGGAAATAAATTTTTGAAAAGTTAAGAATTAATATAAATTTCAAATATGTTAAAATTACAAGTTATCCATATATAAAATTGGAATTGTTTTAGTAGATGATGAGAAAACATCATAATAGTATAAATAAATGAGTTTTGAAAAGGTCTAAAATTTTATTTTTACAACAGAGAAATCATATACATGAAGCAACATACATTTAATATAGGATACAATAATAATAAAAATTGAATTAGGAATATTGCGTTGTGAATGTTAACATAAAATAATATGTATGTAATGAAAAAAAACATTACAAAATGTCAACATAGAAGCCTTTATTTCATAAAAAAAGGTTGACATACTTAATACCATAATCTATTTTAATAGTATTTTCTTAAGGATGCCTTTAATGGTTTGATTTTTTTGCTGAAATGGTGCCCCAATACTGGATATTGGGTTCACAATGTCGTATATACCTACCAGAGTAAGAATAACTGAGTTAAAAAAATGGGGGAATATGTTGTGGATGGGATAGCCATCAAAAATAGGAAAATTGTGAAAAAATCAAGGTTAAACATAATTTTTATAAACTCTATTTAATATATAGTTTATATTGGAAATTTTAATTTCAAAACAACATAATCATTCAGGTTTGTCCATTAAATTTTAATTCCATCGAAAAGCTTCAGTACTTTTTTTTCTTTATCCATTATGTTTTCCTTCAAACAGAGATACATTTCTTTGGCATGAATTGATGTTTCCACAGATTCTTGAGACAATGTAAAATTTTGTTAGACCACATTGTCATTATCATTAAAATAGAACAAAATTCTATATAATTATTTGATAAAATGAATATGTAGAAAATAATAGTGACAACTAAAAAAATGAAGTATAAATCTGTCATTCAACAGTTTCCAATTATGAAAATGAATTGAAATTTATTTTATAATATTTTAAAAAATTAATATTTCATCAAAAAAATGTAGTATTGTAATTTCCAATTATTTCTTGTAATTAATAGTCAATGATGATAAAAAATACATGATTTCATGAAATATGTGTAGTTGTAGTGATAAATTCACTTTTAGTGTTGGAATTAAATCCTAGTGTTCCAATGCTTTGTGGTTTCTAAAATGCACATATAAAATAAATATTGTAATAATGTTGTTTTTGTTTTCTAATAAATTAAAATAAGCAGTGTAAAAAATAGTACCTAGTTATCATCAATGTTAATACTAACACGTTATGATTCAATACTATAAATTTGAATCCCACCCCATAGCCCGAATTACCAGAATATAAACATGTATTATATTATATAATTATTTATTGTTTATTGTTTATCATTTATTATTTATTATTTATATGATTTTATTGTCAAATATTTCTATATAAGTTGATATTTGGTCATGTTTAGTTTTCAAGCCAAATCTATGAACACCTTACATCAAACACAAACCATGATAAAATGTAACAGGATAGTATAACATAAAAACAATATGTACATTCGAGTCCATGTTCGAAACTTAATTTTGTACATGTTTTATCATGCTAGGCCAAATGGGAAAGTCTTTTCTATGTACAAGTATGTTTATAAGAATATTAAACCAATAACTTAACATGTCTTATCATCAAGTGAAAACGAGTCAGGCACCATTCAGTCCCCAACTAGGTGTCCGTTTTACCCAGCCAGGCATAACCCAAGAATATGTCTGCTTAGAAATGAATTATGCTAATGTTGACAGATCGTAGAATGAAAAAATGCTATTAAGATTGGAGTGTGATAAATTCAGACCAAATAAAAATGCAAGCCTGGATTTTATATATTTTTAGTTTGCTATATGGATCCAAAATATGAAATTGTATCATCTCAATGGACTAAATTATCAATTCCAGAAATTCCAAAGAATACAATAAATATTCCAACTCTATAATATGAATGTGTTCCCACTAACTTGCAAGGAGGTGTTCCTCATGACATCCTCTCCATTAATAAATCAATTATCCTTGTGTGAAACAATATGTCACCTTTGTTGCGCATCCCTTGATTGGTCTAATGGCCTCATCTTGTCCATATAACTATGGCTAGCTATTTCTATAACACTTCTCCTAAACATTATGGTAGGAGGGAGCGCGCAGATTTAAAAGAACACCGACATGGATTGATTTGAGAAATTGAAATTAATGTGTTAGTACATAAAACAAAATCCAAATGTTAATATATTCATCATGTATAGGGGTTAGAGTAATAGAATAGTGTAAAATCATTGAGCATACCTTTTTGATGTTTCAAAGACATTAGGATCCTGAGGATCAAACTCAGTAGTGTCATGTCCCCATTTAATAACCTCATCGTCTATGAAAATAGAGTTGATTATTCAGTTTTCAAAAACATTATTCACAAATTAAATTTAGTAAAACTGGATGAAACTAATAAATGAGTGAGGAAACTAAGTGGAAATATTTACAAATGTATTTTCACCCATTATTATCCCTAGACTATATAGTTATATCATTCTGTCATTGTCGCTGTGAAGTGCATAGAGATTACCATTACCTCAAATTGATGGTAACTCATGCCGATGGTTTGTGCACCAACATGCCTGAAAATAAACCAACCATCATCTGCACCAACCAATTATATAAAATACAAATTCCCTTCAATTTAATTTACCAATCAACACATTAACATGAATATGAGAGGTGACATTTTACCTTATTATTAAATGCTAGAAACAAATTTTTATTGTTATTATAATCAGGAAAATAGATAACTGAGAAGTCTCACATCATTTTATAGAAACTATTTTATAATCGTCTTATTCATTATGGAGTCTGTTTCATTATATAAGACATAAATATGAAGAAATATTGAAAGAGGAAAATAATTGAAACACTGTTAGTCCATACCACAGAAGACAACAAATTGTGAAATTCAGGGAAATGAATGGAATAAAGTATAATGAAACTTTATCAAGTGACTTGAATACCAGGGATTATGTTGCTTCTATGTTCTAAAAATCATCAATGGTCATATATGGGTAGGGGTTATAGTGATCTATTCTTGTATTGGAATCTCCTCTATTATATGTTAGATAGGTCGACGATTTTCCCAGCATGACTAGTTTCCTAAACTTCGGTTCAACATAATTAAACCTTTGGGAAAATTGATCAACCAGAGGTGGTCATAAAAATGCGGCAAATCCTTTTTATACTGATATGAACTACTGGTTTCATCATATTGATAAAGATGCAAGGAAACTGATCTTAATTCGAAATAAGCAAGATCAATCTAGGAAAACATATAACTCAATAACATAACCTCCAGTATCTCCAAAAAACCAAAATTAAACATATTTATTTTAGGAAGAATTACATTGGAATAAATTCATGTACCAAATTATATATGTATTTTTTTCAAAAGATGATTGAATAATTCAGCTTGAAAACAATTTTGAATTTAGTTTCAATGTTGAACCTATCTGTTTCTTAATGTTCCACAATTTTGTATTTGTAGTTGCATCTGGTCCATCCAATACAAAATTCAATGTGAATTATTTAACCAGAAACATATTTATATGATTTCATAACCTTCTCCCAACACATTCTGAAACATATATTTTGGTGTCATAAAAAAAATTCCCAACAACAACATTTACAAGAACATCCTATTTTTTAAAAATTTCACAGTCGATTCAATGAATCCTATAATCTTCCTGGATAAGAACATACGCCTAAAATTTGAAAACTATTTTACTTTTTTAGAGCTCTTAGTAATTGGTATTGAGGTCGACTAAAATAATATGAAATATAAATACTATACTAAAATATGAATGTATGAATACATATCTAGAATTAACATGCAAGGAACACATTACGAGGATGTATTCTGTTATGGAAAATATAAACAACTTGTTATCAAGGGTTTTATCAATAGGATATGGAAAAATTTGATGATGGGGGAATGGTCTTAATTAAAATATCTTGGATAGTTAATACAATTTTATTAAGTCATTATATATGGATTTATAATCTAAAATTAAAAAATATACTTAAACATGTATGTATGTTAATAAACATGAGAAATAGAGTATAATAATTATTAATCATCATATAATGTTCAAATTCGCATAAAAATTTACTAAATAATGAAATTAAAAACAAATTTTACTGTATAGAATCATTATATTGTGAGACAATTCAATATTTACCTCACATTACATTTTAAAGAAAATAAAAATTGACACATTATATTTATGGAAAAATTAAAAATTTCATTATTCATATTTCAAAAAAACAAAATAAACACTCTATATGTCATGAATAAAAAAAATAACTAGGATTATGTTATGAATAAATCAAATGTTCATTATTTGTTTATTGGAAATGTTACCATCTAATATTTTGTAAAGAAAATGTCCATGTATTTTTTTCAAGAATCATAATTTTGATTCTTCTTATTTTTAATATGTAAAATGTCCACAATAACTTTTCTGATAAAAAAGTGTATATGAGTCATTTTGTGAACAATAAAAATACCACAAAATGTAAATATCATATGTGACATCAAATTTAATCACAACATTGGACTTATTTAATGGATTGATAACTTCTATGGATTTCTCATCAAAACAATAAATTTCAATTAATACCATAAACAATTGTTCTATTTTATCATAAACTAATAATTATTATATCACATCTTATTACCATAAGGTAAATTAATAGCTTTTATAAAATCGTCTTTAGCATAACATTATTATAATTAATGAAAAATTATGAAATTGGATCGTATCATAAGAACATAATCCATGTTTATCATAAGGATAACACAAGGATGCTAAAATTGAAAAAAAATATGATATTTATTTTATAATATGAATAAATTTGAAAAAAAATCAAAATAAATAGTATTTTAAAGAAAATATTCCTTTTAGAAAACATTTACATTTCAAAATTATTAGAATATTTATTTTTCAATCAATCAATTAAAAAATAAATAATTTTTAAAACGAAAATAAAAGAATAAAGTGATTATTTTTAAATTAAAATTATTATAATATTAATAGAATCCCAAAAAATTACAAAATATTTTTATCATTTTCTTAAATTTTTATGTTATGGTCAAATTAAAAAATATCAAAAAGTCAACTAAAACATTATGAAAACATTTAATTTTTTTAATTACATATAAAAAATGAATCCTTGAAAAGGCATAATGGTTTTTCAAAAGAAATTTCTAATGGAAGATAGAACTTTTATTATAAATGTTCTTAAAATATTTTTCATTTTTGGAAATACCATTTTTGAAAATTAGTATTGTGAAAACATGTAGTAAAACAAACTTTTGAAATTTAAAAATAGAAAATTAGATTTTAAAATAATAATAAAAATATTTGGATTTAAAAATAAAAATGGAAAATCTTTTGGAATAATGAACATTGAAATAGAGAAAAACATCCCCTTAAATGAGTGATATTTTTTTTCTGTTAAAAAATTCACTTTTATGAGAATGATATTCAATATTAATGATTCTAATATGTATAAATAAAATTTTAATATAGATAAATGTAGAAATATATTATGAAATATGACATTTAAAATTTATCAAACATATATGAATGATTCTTTGGAAATAATTTTTAAACACAATGAAATGAAATTTAATTTAACCAAATTCCTTATTGATATAATAATTTTTTATGAAATATATATTTTGAAAGGGTATTATTGTGATAGAAATATAAATCCCTAGATAAAAAATTAAAATACCACATAATACGATCAAATATAATAATATACCAAACTTATATGATATTAATTCAATAGGAAAACCCGTCTTTAATGAATGTCAATTTTAGTTAACAAAAACCATTACCATTATTCATTAAAAGCCTAGAATTCTACAACCTTATATCTCTTTTGGTTTTCTCCCTTACATAACACATTATTTCTCTATAGTTTAGTATTTTAGATATACCATGGATTATAATAAATGGGGGATATTTTATAAGATATTCTAATACATATTTGGACGAGTTAATACGTTGTATTGGTTTGAGTAATGTGGTGTAAGTGAATAACTTCTTTTATTAATGAAAAATGATTTTTTAGGTACCCATTACTTTTCCAATGACTACATGACACTATTAATTATTTCAAAAGATGGAAATAGTGAATTTTCAGTTTTAATAAGGTCAATAAATCTTATACCATTCATTTTGAAGAAATTTTATGTCATTTTTCATGTCATTTAACAATAATCTTTTATATGTTTTTATTAGGGGTTTTAACTTAGTCACCATTTTTTTACACAAGTAAATTATATATTATTTAAAATATAATGCACCCCCTCATAAAAATTTATTATTTATGAAACTAATTTTACTAACCATAAAATATAATTCGATTTTTAAATTTTATAAATTTATCATTTCAATTAAAACATATAATTTATATAAACAAGTATTCTATAAAAAATTTGATTTCAAAATTAAGTATTATTAATATAATTTAAAATTAATAATGAATTAAATTAATGATATTTTCTTATATGTATGCTTAAAAATGATAGAAAAGTTAATATAAAAATAGATCTACTTATATTACAATTAGAAAAAAATAAAAAAATTATTTGAAAATAATACTTTCATTAGTATCATGGACATTAACATAAATCATTATGATCATTTTTTTAAAAATAATGAATCTTCTCTTTTTAAATAACTAGTACCTTGCTCGGGCATTCATACAATGCTATATATCAACTATAAATTTTAAAAGGAAATAATTTTTCGAAAACTAAAGAATAAAATTAATTAAAAAAAATTAAATTTACAAGTTATCCATAGATAAAATTGGAATAGTTTTAGATCATGATGATACATCATCATAACAGTAGAAAAAAATATGATATTAAAAAAAACATAAATATTATTTTTACCATGTAGATATCATATACATGAAGCAACATACATTTAATATAAGAGAAAATAATAATGATTATTTGAATTATGTTTATTTCATTGTGAATGGAAATATAAAAGAATATATATTTAACGAAGAAAACATTATAATATGAAAACATATAAGATTTTATTTCTTAAAAAGATGTTTGACTTAAATAACACCATAATCTATTATTAACAATATTTTTTTATGAATCCCAGTATTGTTGTGTGTTTTTTCTATAATGGAGCCACTATACTGGATATTGGTTTCACAAGGTCTAAGATCCCTATAGGAGTTAGAATCAATGAGTAATAAAGAACAGGGATATATATTATGGAGGGGATAACCATCCAAAATCGGAAAATTGGGAAAAAAATCTAGGTGAAAAAAAAATTATAACTATATTTAATGTAGAGTTTATAGTGGAAATATAAACTTAAATTGTAATTTGAAAACAACATAATCATTCATGTTTATCGATTACACTGTAATTGCATAAAAAAGATTTAGTAATTTTCATTAACTTTTTCCTTTATGTTTTAATTCAATAAGATATACAGTTCAATGGCATTGATTGATGTTCCTACAGAGTCTTGAGACAATTTAGCATTTTGTTGGACCACATTATCATTAGCATAAAAATTATTAAATAAAATTTTCTACATAAATATTTGACATAATGAATAATTATATAATAATAGTGACACCTGAAATCAGTGAAGTATTAATCTATCATTCAACAATTTCAAATAATGACCAATATATGCAATGTATTTTATAATATTATAAAAAAATGTAGATGTCATCAAAAAATATAGGATTGTAAGTTCCAATTAATTAAAGAAATTAATAGTCAATAATTATAAAAAACATATACCTGATTTAATGAAATTTGTGAATTTTTTGTAACAATTCAACCTTTAGTGTTTCAATTGACTCCTAAAGTTCCAATGTATTGATGTTCCTAAAATTCACGGAAAAAATAAATATTTTAATAATGTGGTTTTTGATTTCAAATAAATTAAAATAACCTGTGTAAAAAAATAGTACCTAGTAATGGTCAATAGTAATACATGTCACGACCCATCCTCAGGGGTCATGGAATGACTACCCCAAGCCCGCCTTCCATAGGCCAGGGGCAGGAGACTAGCACCAAAGGTGAAAATCCCGATATCTGGGAAGGCGTTGCCTTTATTAATGTAAAAAAAACACCATAGAGTAAAAGCGGAAGTAATACACCAAGTACAAAAGAAAGTGCTGAAAAGTAAATGGGCCAGAATACAAACCCAACTGAAAGTACAACTACAACTAAACGTAAGAACAATAGAAAAGGCAAACAACTGGAAGAATAGAAGCAGATCCTAGGTTGTCCACCTTGAATCCTACCTGAAGGGTAGGTACAGATAGCGCAGCTCCTAGGTTGTCCACCTCGGATCCTACCTGAAGGGTAGGTACAGATAGCCTCCACAACACTCTCGCCCGTCATCCTCCTCTGAGAATTGTCTCGTCATGATGTCCACCTCCGGATACCATCCAGTCCTCAAACGCTCGGCCTCCGAGAGCGATGCTCGTCGTCTACATCCAACACAACGAGTTGTGGGCATAGCCCGTGCAGGGGTGAGTATACAATACTCAGAAGGGACCCCAAGACCCTCAAGGTCTCACTAAATCCAACAAGGATAACCACAAGAAGGATCTCGACAGATAACCCTTACTTAGGTATAAGCCCATACTTATGCCTATGTTATCAAGTAACCCATCTCAATCATGAGGAAACAAAAAGGTTATGAAATCAACAGATAACCACTACCTAGGTATATGCCCATACATATACCTAAGTTATCACGTGACCCATCTCAATAATGAGGTAAACACGATTGTCATAGACTCAGCTCAAACTAGGATTTTCATTATCAAATTTTTAACTGCTGAAGAGCTCCGTCTCTGATGAGTACAGTGATCCTGTCCCGACTCCGAGGTACTGCTCACTAACCTTAGACTGCTGAGGTACTACTCCTGTCGAGTACTGCGGGTCTGCTGCCAACTACCGGGCACTTCGTTCGCTAAGGGTCTTCCGCCAAATACCGGGCGCTCTCTCTAATAGCCTACAGAGTTACTCCTCATGTCGAGTACCACGGGTCTGCGACCAACTACCGGGCGCTCCGTCCGCCGTGGGTCTGTCGCCAAATACCGGGAACTCCGTACACTGGGCTAGTCGACTAACTACATGTCGAGTCAGTCAAGCAGTTGTCATGTTTCAGCTGGCTACACGGTCTCCGTACTCCATACGCTCGTCTCTGGGAGGGTCTGCTCCACGAACTACAGGTCTATACTCCAAGTATCTCAATGTTCCACGAAGAAGCATCTCAAAGGACCGCCTCATCCTAGGGGTCTCAACGCAATAGACGGCGCGTCAATCAGACACCTGGTCTGTGAGTTATTTTCCCTTTCGTCCCAGGTTCCCGGTTGGTTTCAGTATATTACACTCAAGTTTTCAGAGAACATTGAGTACGGCCGGGTTGGTTCGGATACGAAACCAACCGGGCCCTCAAAGCTAAAACACTTATATCTTGAGCTCCGAACGTCCGATTGATGTGATGTCTACTTTGTTGGATTCCTCTTGATGAGACAGGACTTTTAGCATACTTCGGCTAAGGTTTGGACATAGTTGGAGTGCGGTCGGGTTGGTTTTGACTTAAAAACCAACTGGGCCCCTGGAACGGAAAAGCTGATAACTTTTACACCGGATGTCCGTTTGATGAACCGTCAGTGGCGTTGGTGATAACGTTGAGAAACAGTCCCTATGAGTATACCCTATGAGAGTTTTGGGTAAAGTTGAGATATGGCTGGGTTGGTTTGCACAGGAAACCAACCAGGCCCCTAGGACGAAAAGGCTAATAACTCACAGACCGGGAATCCGATTGACGTGTCGTCTGTTGCGTTGAGACTTCTATGAAGAGGTGGTCATTTGAGATGCTTCTTCGTGGAACTTTGAGATACCTGGAGTATCGACCTGTAGTTCGTGGACCGGACCCTCCCGGAGACAAGCGTTCGGAGTACGGAGACCGTGTAGCCGGCTGAGACCTGACGACTGCTTGACCGACTCGACATGGAGTGAGTCGACTAGCCCAGTGGATGGAGCGACCAGTATTGGGAAACAGACCCATGGTGGACGGAGCACCAAGTAGGTGGCCGCAGACCCACGATACTCGATAGGAGGAGTACCTCTGTAGGCTATTAGAGAGAGCGCCCGGTATTTGGCGGCATACCCTCAGCGGACGGAGCGCCCAGTAGTTGGATGTAGGCATGTAGTACTCTATAAGAGGAGAACCGCAGCAGTCTATGGTTACTGATCAGTACCTTGGAGTCATGACAAGATCATTATACTCGTCATAATGGAGCTCTTCAGTAGTTACAGTTTTGATAATGAAAATCCTAGTTTGAGTTGAGTATATGAACTTTGTGTTTTACTCATGATTGAGATGGGTCACTTTATTCTTTGGTATACGTATGAGCTTATACCTAGGTAGTGGTTATCTGTTGATTTTATAACATTTGTTTTTCCTAATGATTGAGATGGGTTAATTAATAACTTAGGTATAAGTATGGGCTTATACCTATGTAAGGGTTATCTATTGAGATTATTATTGTGGTTATCCTTGTTTGATTTAGTGAGTCCTTAAGTGTCTCGGGGTCCCTACTGAGTATCGTATACTCACCCCTACACGGGCTAAGCCCACACCTCGTTCTGTTGGTTGCAGACGACGGGTAGCGCTGTCGGAGGCCGAGTGTTCGAGGAATGAACTGTATCCGGAGGTGGACTTCACAACGAGACGATATTCAGAGGAGGCTGACGGGTGAGAGCGTTGTGAAGGCTATCTGTACCTACCCTTCAGGTAGGATCCATGGTGGATGATCTAGGTGTTGTGCTATCTGTACCTACCCATCATGTAGGATCTGAGTTGGACGACCCTGGAGTTGCACTATCTGTACCTACCCTTCAGGTAGGATCCGTGGTGGACGACCCAGGAGCTCCTTCTATTCTTCTAGCTGTTTTTCATTACGGATGTACTTACATTCAATTGTAGTTGTACTTTCAGTTGGGTTTGTATTCTGGCCCATTTACTTTCCAGCACTTTTTTTGTACTTGGTGAATTACTTCTGATTTTACTCTGTGGTGTTTTGCTTATTTTAATAAAGGAAATTCCTTCCCATATATCGGAATTTTAGCCTTTGGTGCTAGTCGCTAGGCCCTGGCCTATGGAAGGAAAGCTTGGGGTAGTCACAACACGGGCCCCGAGGACGGGTCGTGACAAATTGGTATCAGAGGAGTTGGTTATACCGCAGAACTTATAACTCTGATATTTATTTTCTATGAAGAAATATTGTTAAGAGTACCTAGTGTGGTATTCAATTCAGGGAGTCCAGTGATGGTGAGGGTCGTTGACGTATCCCTACACCAGGTCCCTGACATCTGATTTCTGACTCAGTGCATGAAAACACTAATTGCATGTGTGTCTTTAAATGTTTTCCCCTTAAAACAGCTCAAACTAGGTTAGCTCACCAGGTATAAATCTTTTCACCATGTCACGTATCATTCTTTCCAGATGCCTTTTCACAAACGACTAGCTAGATCCCAGAGGGATGTATGTACTAACAGCCAACCAAGAAACGAGGCTTCGGTACGGGGCCCTCTTTCAGTTGAGACACCATCAGAGGCACCCGCGGTACTACCACCCATTGGCCACTGATGCCACCAGCCCTGTCACCAGAGAGTGCACGCCGCTTGAGTGCACTACACGAGTTCCAGCGCTAAAGGCCACCCAGGTTCCAGGGAGAGACGGACCCATAGGAGTCTGAGGATTGGATGGAGGTTGTGGTGAGAGTCTTCCGGCTTGTGGGTACACTATCGGACTTCATGGTGATCTTTGCTGCCAGCCTCCTTCGAGAATTAGCCGGCAGGCGGTGGAGATGGATGCTCCAGTTTTGCAATGAGATGACCTTCACTTGGGAATACTTTGAGACCTTTTTGAGGGTGGTGTTTGTACCAGTGGCTCTCCAACCTGAGCGTGTTCTTGATCTACTTCCATTACCGCATGATTTTCCATCAGTAGCCGAGTCATCTGTAGGTAGTAGACAGATGACGCAGTGGTCCAAGAGGACCAGAGCCAGCCGTAAAAGGAGTATGAAGTTTTATGAATTTGTAAGTAAGGGTCACTTGGAACCTGATTGTCCGACCCCCCGCACATTTGATCTGTAGGTGTTGGAGGAGCCACTGAGACAGAAGCAGCGGTGGGTGCTTGAGCAACAGTCGAGAAGTGGACAAGGCAGTAGAGCTCTGGAAGCAGGTGGACAAGAGCAGAACTAGGGGAATTATTTTGTCCCTTAAAACTTCTAGTTCCCTGAAGTTGTTGTTTGTAGGTGATTTTTGTCATTGTACTTTGAGCTACAGTAACAAAATACAACTTTCTTTGTGGCATTTACTTTCTTGTCCTCTCTTTATGTTGTTACTAAGAGGTTCCGGTTTTAAAAAATCATTGACATGACCCTCACTTTTGAGATACCAAATGTAGGAGACCCAGTTACCACACACTGAGTCCAACAGTGTGACTCAACCCTTGGAGGCGAGAGTAATTATTGGATCTCTTGGTAGTAGAGTCTAGGCCTTACTACGTCATCCTTGGTATGGATTAGTATCGTCCATGTCGGGATTGAATGTATTAGGCAAAGAACGTGGTTCATCTAGGGGATGAGACAAGATTTCTCTTATCGACAAAGAAGAGATCTTAGCAGCTCTTGTAGGACCAGAAAAGGTCCAAGTCACCCATGAGTGGATGCGGACAGCTCAGAGCCAACAAAGGACTTCTGCTGACAGGAGGTGGAGACCACCAGAGTTTGAGGATGGCGACCATGTTTTCCTACGGGTCTCACCTCAACCTGAGTTGTGGAGTTTTGGCCGGGGAGGCAAGTTATCTCCATGCTACATCGGACCCATTCAGGTCCTCAGTAGGGTAGGCGATGTGGCTTACCGTTTGACCCATCCACCTCAGTTGCAACATGGGCACAACGACTACCGCGTATCTCAGCTGAGGAGATAGTGCTTGACCCAACACATATCATCGACCATGGGGAGCTGGACTTTGGCGATGGGATTACTTTTGCGGGGTTCCAATAGAGGTTGAGGATCGACAGGAGCGGGTCCTACGAGGACGGTCGATTCCTCTTGTGTGCTTTTGTTGGCAGTACAGGAACCTCCAGGTGAGCACATGGGAGTGGAAGGCTCAGATACGTGCTCAGTACCAGTTTTGTTTCCCTAGTTTGGGTTATAGCTTTTTGGGGACGTAAAGCCCTAAGGTGGGAATTATTTAAATAATCATAAATTTCAAGGGAATTTTTTTTATTAATTTCTTTGGAATATTAGGAGTTCACATTTTCTAACGGCACCTGATTCCAAGGCCTTGTTTGCCTGGAATCAATTTCCAAATTTAGGATCGGGTATGTTCTGTAAGCGTACGAGCGACGTTTTATAACTTTTGAACCGGTGCTCGGAAACAAATTCCGAGGCACTGTTGAACTCGCAGTGCCGATATTTTCTTAAGAAGACCCTTTTGGGAGTTGCGTTTTCTCAGGAGGAGTTGTTAAAAAATGTGAGGAATAAAAATAAAATTGGATTTACAATTTTTTTTATTTCATTACTTTTGGGTTAAGTGTATGGGGAAGGGAGATGTGAGGAAGTTGGGGTGGGACCCCCACGAGCCCCCACCTCCTTAAAATTCCCATCACCCCATTAAACACCCCCCTCTAGCTTTAATGTGTAACTCCTCTCTCTCTCTTTAATTGCAAGTCAACTCTCTCATTATATTATTTGATTAAGTTATTCAATGAATTTAATTAAGAGTTGAATTTTTTATTCTTTGGAATTCATGGAATAATAAAATAAGGATGAATCTTATTTTATTTTGGGTTGGTTATGGTGTGAGGAACCTTCCCTCCCTCTCCGTAATTCAAATGCCAAAGTGTTTAATTAATGACGATCCTTCCTCCCTTTTTAATAATCCACCTTATCGGATTATTTGAGTGGGGCCCTATGTCATAAATCCCCAAATTATGACTTGCGTGCCAACGATGAACCCACCACTCCTATTTAATGGAGGCCAGGGGGAGGAGTTATGGAGGTATTCTTCAACCGGCGAAACGCTAGCAGCGAGGTATGACACCCAACAGTTGGAGATTTTTACACTTCCTCCAACGAAGGATTATGAATAACGCTGAATCCTCGGAGATCGACGACGTGACACCATGTACCGTGACACCGACGATTTTCTTCTCCATGATGCCAATGACGCTTACGGATCCTCGTTACGTGACGCCGTTTTCCATGACATCCTTTTCCCGCGATGACCTTTGTTTGGCGACTTCATCAAGTAGGGGGTTTGGCTTAATTTATGTGGATTATATCCTCGAACTTTGATTAAATTGGTGTTAGTCATTTGAGCTACATGTTATCGTAATAACGGGAGGAGGTCATACCGCATGAACACGGCCGACCGTCCTCCGCCTTTGATGGTTGTTCATGTGGAAGCACGAGTAAAGGAGATGCGGTGCAACGACACCACATGGAAACAATTGAATATCGGGGGATGAAGTGCGGTGTCGTCGCGTCGTGCCGTTGCGGTGACTCGAAGGCTCCACAAATCATTTAATTGTCATCGGATCATCGGGCGATGATGGAACGGGCCACAGAGGCAGTTTGATGATTCCGCAGTAATGTTCGAGACCCGAGATGAATGCCGGCGCAGAAGAAATTTAAAACGAACCGCCGAAGCAACTCCGGTGGCGCGCGGAGTACACCGGTGGCATGGGTCGCCGGTGCGGCGGCGCCGGCGGCAAGAGGCGGCGGCCAGCACCAGCCGACGCCAGGAGGAGGCGGCGCCTGACATGCCGCTAGGAAGGACCAGCATGGATGAAGCTGTGGCGGCTGGTGGCTGGTCCCGCGGCCGCGCGGGACCGAGGATGGGGACGTGACACTAGGCCGCGTCCGCTGGCATGGAGCGGCCCCCACGGAGGGGCCTCGGCTTAAATCAAGGGGGCAGTTCCCCCTTGCGCATCCGCTCGGCCAGCGCCGAGCTGCCTCGGGCCCGACCGGCGGCCCCGGGATGAGTCGTGCCCCGCCGGGTAGGACCCGGACTCAGGTGGGGTTGACCCAGGGGGGGTGGGTCAGGTCGGACTGGGCCCAGACCCCCCATTTTCGGACCTCTTTTGGTCTTTTGACCATATATTGCGCTACGAACCTCCGATCGACGTACCTTCAGTTGCGTAGCGATCCATGGATCAAGATAGCCGTTTTGGTATATAAAACAAAAGGTTTCCATGAACTTTGTGTACGGATGGGTTGGTTTGGATACGAAACCAATCAGGCCCTCGGAGCAAAAACACTTATATCTTGAGCTCCGGACGTCTGATCGACGTGCCGTCGACTTTGTTAGATTCCTCTTGATGGGAAGGAACATTTTGCATACATCGATTGAAATTTGGGAGTAGTTGGAGTGTGGTTGGGTTGGTATTGACTTAAAAAACAACTAGGCCCCTAAAACAGAAAAGCTGATAACTTTCAGACAGGACATCTTCTTGACAAACTGTCCGTGGTGTTGGTGATCATGTTGAGAAACAGTCCCTATGAGTGCACCCTATGAGTGTTCTGGGTACCGTTGAGATATGGATGGGTTGGTTCGCACACGAAACCAATCGGGTCCCTGGGATGAAAAGGCTAATAACTCACAGACCGGGCATCCGATTGACACGCCGTCTGTTGCGTTGACACCCCTATGACAGGGCGGTCCTTTGAGATGCTTCTTAGTGGAACATTGATATAATTGGAGTATCGAACTGTAGTGTGTGGAGCGGACCCTCCCGGAGATGAACGTACGGAGTATGGAGACCATGTAGCCGGCTGAGACCTGACAACTTCTTGACTGACTCGACATTGAGTGAGTTGACTAGCCCAGTGGACGGAGCAGCCGGTATTTGGAGACAGACCCACGACGGACGGAGCGCCCCGTAGATGGCTGCAGACCTGCAGTAATCAATAGGAGGAGTACATCTATAGGATATTAGGGATTGCGGCCGGTATTTGGCAGCATACCCTCAGCAAACGGAGCGCCTGGTAGTTGGCAGCAGACCCGCGGTACACAACCGGAGGAGTACCACAACAGTTTAAGGTTAGTGAGCAGTACCTCGGAGTCGTGAAATGATCACTATACTCGTCTGAGACGGAGCTCTTCAGCAGTAACAGTTTGGATAATGAAAATCCTGGTTTGAGCTGGATCTATGACCTTTGTGTTTACCTCATGATTGAGATAGGTCACATGATAACATAGGTATATGTATGGGAATATACCTTGGTAGTGGTTATCCATTTATTTCATAACCTTTGTGTTTCCTCATGATTGAGATGGGTTACTTGATAACTTAGATATAAGTATGGGCTTATACCTAAGTAAGGGTTATCTGTTGAGATCCTTCTTATGGTAATCCTTGTTGGATTTAGTGAGACCTTGAGGGTCTCAGGGTCCCTACTGAGTATCGTATACTCACCCCTGCACGGGCTATGCCCGCATCTCGTTGTGTTGGTTGCAGACGGCGGGTAGCATTGTCGGAGGATGAGTGTTCGAGGACTGGATGATATCCAGAGGTGGACTTCACGACGAGACGATACACTGAGGAGGCTGACGGGCAAGAGCGTTGTGGAGGCTATTTGTACCTACCCTTCAGGTAGGATCCATGGTGGACGATCCAGGTGTTGCACTATCTGTACCTACACCTCAAGTAGGATCCGAGGTGGACGACCCAAGAGCTGCGCTATCTGTACCTACCCTTCAGGTAGGATCCGAGGTGGATGACCCGGGAGCTACTTCTATTCTTCCATCTGTTTGTCTTTTCTATTGTACTTTCGTTCAGTTGTTGTTGAACTTTCAGTTGGGTTTGTATTCTGGCCCATTTACTTTTCAGCACTTTCTTTTGTGCTTGGTGTATTACTTCCACTTGTACTCTATGGTGTTTTGATTACTTTAATAAAGGCAATGCCTTCCCAGATATCAGGATTTTCTCCTTTGGTGCTAGTCTCCAGCCCATGGCCTGTGGAAGGCGGGCTTGGGGTAGTCACGGCACGGTCCTCGAGGATGGGTCGTGACAATACTAACTCATGATGATTCACTACTATAAATTTTTAACCATACCCATATCGTGAATGACATAATTATAAACCAATATTATATTATATAATTATTTATTATTATTTATTATTTAAAAGATTTTATTGTTAAATATTTTTATATATGATTAAATTAGGTCATGATGAGTTTTCAGGCCAAATCATGGAAAACCTGACATCAAACACAAATAATAATAAAATGTAACAGGGCTAGTCTAGGTTCAAGCCTTAATTTTGTGTATGTTTTATCATTCTCGGGCCAACCAGGCAAGTCTACCCCGTGTACATGTCTTTTTATCAAAACATTAGACCAATAGAATGAAATGTATTATCATCAAGAGAAAAAGGTTCAGGCATCATTCAAGCCCCAACTATGTGTATATTTAACCAGGCTAGACATGAATCATGTATAAGACTACATAGAAAAGAATTATACTAAGGATGAAAAATCGTAGAATGCAAAAAAGGCTATTAATAATGGACTGTGATAATTTCAGCCTTAATAAAAATGCAATCCTTGATTTTATATAATTGGAGTTTCCTATATGGAATCCAAATAAGAAATTTTATAATGTCATTAGAATGAATTTCCCATGCCACAAATTTTCAAGGCTATAGTAAATCCTCCACCTCTTTAATATGAATGTCTTCCCACAATCTTGCTAGTTGGTGTTCCTCAGGACATCCTCACAATTATTAAATCAATCATCCCACTGTGAACCAATATGTCACCTTTGCTACACATCCCTCTATTAGTCCTAGGGCCTCATCTTTTCCATCCAACTATGGATAGCTATGTCCATGCAGCTAATCCTGAACATTAGGATAGAAGGGTGCCTGCATATTTAAATGAAAACAGGCGTGGATCGATTTGGGAAATTGAAATAAAGTTTTTATTACATAAATTCAAATCCAAAATATAATTTATTAATCTTGTAAAGGTTGTGGGAGAAATAGAATAGTGTAAAATCATTGAGCCTACCATCCTGATGATTCGAAGACATTAGGATCCCGAGGATAAAACAAGGCAGTATCATTTCCACATTTTAAAACCTCATCCACAACACAAAAAATGTATATGATTCAATTTTCAAACACATTATTCACAATTGAAATTTACTACAAGTGGAAGAAACTAATATGTGATTGTGGAAACTAAATGGAAATATTTAAAAATGTAGTTTCACTGATTCTAACCCCTAGATTCTAATGTTATATCATTCTATCATGGTCATAGTGAAGTACACATAGATTCTCATCACCTCAAACGGATGCTGATTCTTTCTTATGGGTCGTGCACCAACATGCTTGTAGATAAAGCAACCATCATCTGCACCAACCTCTGGTAGAAAATTTATATTGCCGTCCATTTATTTTCCCTTTATACACATTATCATAAATATGAGAGGTGATGTTTTACCTTATTATTCAATGCTACAAACTCATTCTTTTAGTTATTTTAATAAGGACATTAGGTAACTGAGAAGTCACAAATCATTTTATAGAAACTATTTTATACATGTCTTATTGATTATGGATTTTGTTTCATTATAGATAACAGTAATGAGAAGAAATATCCAAGGAGGAAAATAAATGAAGCACTATTAGTCTATACCACATAATACAATATCTGATGACATTAATACAAATGAATTGAATAATATATAATGAAACACTCTCAGGTGACATGAATTCCAGGGCCTATGTTTCTACTATGTTCTATAAAACATCAATGGCCATATATGTGTAGGGGACACAGTGAGTGAATCTTGTATTGGCATCACCATTTTTATTTCATGGATTGGTTAATGATTTACCCAGCATGACTGGTTTCATGAACTCCCATTCAACTTCTTTGAACCTTAGGAAAAATTGAAAAGCCAGAGGCGGTCAAAAAATGCAGCAATTCCTTTTTATACTGATAAGAACTGCTGGTTTCATCATATTGAGAAAGGTTCATGGAAACTAATCATAATTCAGAAGTAGAAAGACAAATATGGAAAAAAATATAACTCAATAACATAACCTCTAGTATCCCCAAAAAACCGAAGTAATGATATTTATTTCAGAAAGAATTACAATGGAATAAAGTCATGTAGAAAATTATATATATATATATATATATATTATATTCATATTTTGATTGAATCATACACTTTAATTATAATTTTGAATTTAATTTCAAAGGAGAAACTAAATGTTTCTTAATGTTTCACAATTTTGTATTTGAAGTTTCAACTGGTTCATCCTATAAAAAAATCAACGTGAATTGTTTAAGAACCCACATATTTTTATGATTTCATAACCTTATCCAAACACATTCTGTAACACCCCAAGCCTCCACGATTCGCTTCTCTTTCAATAATGCAATAGCATGCATTGTACGCAAGTTCGAGAATCTAACACACCACGACCAATCAAAATAGCCATTAAGAATAGTAATACAAAATTTTTGAAATTATATATATTTTATCTTTCAAAATGGACATCATTTTTGGATTTGGAATATCAAAATTAGCCTATGTTGAATTTTTGGTATTTTTCTGAGAACTTCCAATTTTTTATGAATAATGAATAATACTAAAAAACAACATTTTTAATTAAAATAATTTATAGTGATAAGTTATAATATTTAGTGGTTTTAAAGTATAATTATAATATATTTTTACAATTTTATCAAATTGTGGTCATTATAATTAATTTCACTTTGTAATTGGACATAAACAATTGTGAATCTTTTGATAGATATTGTTTTTTTAAAAACAGGCTATTTTTTGTGAGAGCACGAATTAATTAAAAAATTAATTAATGCAACTTATATGTTTGGAATTTTTTAAAATAGACATCATTTTTTAATTCAGAATATCAAATATAGCTTAGGGTAAAATGTTGGCATTGTTCTGAAAAACATCAATTTTTGATGAATAGTGAAACCACTAAGTGGTAGTTAAAAAACTGATTTTTCATTTAAATGAAAACATTACCACTTGTGTGATTTGATTTTAAACAATCTGACATACATGGTTTTCATGAGGAAGTAAAATTTGGTTCAATGGGATTAAAATAATGTTTTCGTGAATAGTAACTTTTATGTTTAATTAATCGCAATTAAAGGTAATTAGTGAAATTTAAGTTAAAAATGATATTATAAAAATATGAAAATACCCTTAAACTTCTCCTATTCTTATTGGATGAGTCATGGCCGACCATGACAATCCATGGGTCAACTTGGGGACCCCAAAGAGCCATTTGGGTAAGAAAATGACATTAATAACTTTTTATTTAAAGTATAAATAAAATTTTCACAAACATGTGTTGATTTACTAAAACGATTATTAAAATGGCGTTATATAAGTTAACATATCGACTATAAATATTCATTGGAAAGATAAAAGGATTTCCTACATCATGATTTTTTTTATGATTTTTAGGCATTAAATAAATTATATTTTTTATGACACCATGATGATGAAACGATTACCTCATTAATTAACGATTTAAATAAAGTGAAAAGATAATGTATAATCTAAGACATAAACTTGTAAAAAACCTATTGGATGAGTATATTTAGAACCATTATCACCTTATCCTAGAAATATATAAGTGTGGGACCTTTAAAATCCAAAAATCATTATATAATAATGTAACATTTCATTACATTCCAAGAGTACCCCTCCTCTCCTCTTATAGAAGCCCCCCACCACTTCCACCTTATTCACACCATCCAAGCCATTTGGATCAGCCAAAATCTGCCCAAATACTCTCTAAACTTCCTTCTATTACTCGTATAATCCTTAATTTGGGTAGAATTCTTCCCAAGGAAGCCTTTAGCTCAAATCAAAAAGAGTTACCATATTTTAAGGTAATGTCTTCTCTTATGTTATTTTGTTTTATTTTGCTTCTCCAACCAATTAAACTCTTTTTATGACTTTCCTTTCTAAAAAAACCAGTATCTTCAATAGACTAGGATGTTGTTTTGAGAAGGATTTTATTTACACTTACACACACCTTCTTTTAATAGTTAAAGAAAATACTATTTCTATGGTTGGAAAATTTCTACCTCACGAAATGATGATTGTACAATTTTTTTAACACCTCTCATGGAAGCCATTAAGATTTCACTATATTTATATATGATATATATTATGTTTATGTTTTTATTATGCTTCTGTATTTCTCATTTATGGCATACCATTATGATTTCCATTATGGGTAAACGCGATAATTTCATTTTAGGAAGTGCGGACTACCGCCCCCTCAAAGTGATTTGAATCGTTAATGCCATATGAGGGATGTATAAAGGATAAAGTAATTGATATTATATATGATATTATACTGGAATTATAATATACCTTTATATCATTATTATTTCATTCCATTAAATACGAAATATAAATGAATGTAGTGTTCATGCGTACGTATGGCTTACTGTCTCCATGAACGGTGCATTTCATTTCTTACCTATAAATGTTACATAATATTTTGAATGAATGTATATAATGGATATATATGATATATATGATATCTAAATCATGAATATAATTCTGGAGATAATGAATATTCTTCCACATAAACAACTTGTAATTATAAGAAGTTTATTTTTGACTCAAGTACCAAAGATCGACAAAAGAAACGTTATTAACTTAAATGACTACATAATTTTCGTAACATTGTAATAAGTGATATAAAAGGGATAATGAACTGGAAAAAGGTTCTTAAGAATGTAGATGTTAGATCTAGTTTATTATTCAGGATATTAAAGAACGGTCGAGTGAAGTCGGACATGAGGTAAGGGAACTTCTTAACCCAATTTCTATTCTTCGGGTTAATCTCCTACATTCAAATTATGTAATGATATTATTATGTCCTATATTGTATTTGTATTTTCTTTATGTGTTCCTATAGTGAATACATATAATAGATCTATTTAATATTAAAAAAAATTATCTTTGTAAGGGACTTCATCTCTATCTCCATTCATTGAGGTATATTTTGTTTTATACACAAATTTCTTCTATACAGTGTATAATCCCCTTTGACTTTTATGTTTATTCAAAAGGAATATTTTTATACGATGCATTTTACTAAATGAAAAAAAGGAATGTTTTTCTTGTCATACGTATGCGGCGACAATGACTTCTCTGCCGACGTGACCATTATTTGAGTTTTGGCTTCCTCTACAAGCCATTACTTTTTTTAAATAAAAAATAAATACAAAGTTTTAATTTTTTTTTATTTTGGTCTTGAAAATGGTTTTGATAATGTTTTTATTATATCAATTTGTTGTATTGATATCTTGTGTTTGAAATATGGAAATGTTATGTTTCCTTTAAGCATGTTTTATGTGATATGATTATGTTATGGTTTATGATATGTTTAAAGCTATTTATCTAAGGAATGAATTGGACTTAATAAGTGATGGGTGGAGCCCGATATAGCTCCTCGATGCATTGGTAGGTCTCACGAGACAAACTATTATCTTGGAATTAGGCCTTGACAAAATCTTATTTGTAGTCTTAGCACGAGGCATTGGCTACGTGGTTATGATAGTATGGCAGTATGCATTCCAGCATTATGAAAGTGGTTATTGATATTGCATGTGATTATTAGACTAGTAGAATATACACGTGAATTTGTAAATAGAATTATTTCATTTTATTTCTTCCATATTATTATGAAGATAAATATTAAAAGGCTTTTTTAGTTATAAATTTCCTTAAATGTGTATATGTATTTATGAAAACTTCCTCTATATTGTTATCCTTACTGAACATCTAATCCCACCCATTATAATGTTTTAATTTTTCCAGGATGTGAAGAAGTAAATTATGAATGAGCTACAGAGATATTATGAGGGGATATGAAGACAAGATGTTGTCATGGTTTTTATTAACTTTATGATGTAATGTAAGAGTAATGAATGTATCTAGTGTTTCCAATGCTACTAAACTAATCGGTCTTTAGGGAATTGATATTTTCTGATCATGCCAATGTTACGTAATAATGCACCGACTCTGGGTAACTGCGGTCGGGGCGTTACAGTTGGTATTAGAGGAAGTTTAGTACTAACCTTGGAAGCTAGATTTAGATAAACTCTGATTAGAGCACTTAGCTCAAAGATATACTTTGAGGATTAGAATAGAAAAAGATCCTAGATTTTTGGTATTATAGAGATTTTGTGAGTATTCCGAGAAATACATACCTATTTGGATACAATCAGGTAGAGGCGGATCTGGAACAAATGTACATAGAGGTAAGACACAAAAACACCGCTTTGAGCTAGACTCAAATGAGAACTGGTGCAAGACAATGGGTCTTGCTGCACTCTTGGTTACGACACTCCCGGGGGATATGCTTAGGATAATCCTCATTTTTTTACAAACCATTATGAAGGGTTTATGAGTATATACTTCCTCAAAGAAAACATTTTTTTATGATTATGGATTAAATCCATAAACCATTCAATTTACATTAAGTATTTTACAAGTTTGGAATTATAAATTGCAATTCATAAACTAACCTAGTTTATGCAATTGTATAGAAATGTCGCCCAGTATAACGAATGTGAACTCCATCAATACTTATGATCCAAAGAGTAAGAAGGATCATATCTTTCACGGTATTAAGCCAACATTTAGAAGGGAAACAGTCTCCCATGTGTTCTCAACATATAAAGAAATAGTATCAGTTGTTAATAAGATAAGTAAAGAATTCTCCGAGTCCTATGGCTTTGAAGGGAAGAAATAGAAGAAAATCATGGAAGGGAGAATGATGGATAAATGGAAGAGGGAAAAGAATAATTTTACATTATGTGATAACTGTGGGAAGAAACTCCTTTGAACTTTCCAGAAGGGAATGGGAGTTTCTTATAAGTGTGCAGAAAAAGGACACCAAGTGCGTGACTGCAAGGGTAATAAAAAGGTTTCAAATGTACAATGCTTCATCTGCAAGGAGTATGTACACTACACAAACCAATTTCAAAATCATCAGAGTATGCCCCAAATGATGTTATTCGATAATAATCAAGCTATGATACTACCAAAAATGAGGAGGAATGATTAGAGTTCTTATGTTGTTATTAAAGAATTTTGTCATTTGAGTGTTGTATAAATGATGTGTTGGTTTTAATAATTATGGAGTATATAAGGATTTTACTGAAGTACTATTTCATAAAGGACTTGATATTGTGTGGAACCAAGAAAAGTGACTCCACAGCTGGTTAAATTTTTGGAAAATATATGGTTGAGAGAAACATAAACCATAATATGTTTCTGATACCGAGATAGTGATTTTGGAATAAAACCTGATTGATTTGGATAAATTATATTGGATATTCTTAACTTCCTTGAAACTGATTAATGATTTGTATACATTTTTGGATAGAAGGAGTATATCTAGTATTCTATAAGGAATAAGGGTTGATGAATGTAATCAGTAAGGATTTATAGTAATTCAGGATGTTGTAGTGTTTTAAAAGAATACATGATGAAGGTGTTCACATGTTGTTACGCAGAAAAAAGGATCTTCATTTTGTTACCTTCCTTATAAAATTTGGACTGTGAGTTGGATTGAATTATTTTGGATAACTATAAAGGTTGGAATGGATTATTATGAACCTTGGATAGTATTGTTTATGGTTAAAGCATTTCTGAATATTATTTTTGAAATATTATAATACTATAGTTTTAGGAAAAGGATAACTTGTATGTCAGGAGATAACCCATTGCGTCAGAGAAAGCTGTAGGAGTCGAACCCAAATCCATAGTTTGACATGCCTTTATTACCTACCACTAGCCTACAGGAAGTCCCTAGTTATTAAAAAATAGTTTTCCTAATCTAAATGGTATGTGTTAATATTTTGAACCTTGTACGATTAGGATAAATATAATATTTTTGAGTTCTATTATCTTTTTGAGTGAATGATGAGTTTGTGGTAGAAATTAGTTGAAGGTTGAAACTGTACTTTTCAAGCATAAATATATATATACCTATCTCTAATTCTATGAATAAACTAATTCATAAACATCAGTAAAGGGATATTAAAACAAAAAATTTGTTTTTCTAATAACTTATGTCTTGTTGAACTGATAACATTTTAAATCAACATAGATTGAAGGCTTTGAGGCCCTCAATTTTACACTTGTTTGTGATTGATGACCTCAATCACTCCCTACAAATATTTACGTTTTCCCCCAATTATATGTCTCTAATTTCCACCAATGTCCTCCTTATGGAGATCATAATTTGGTGGTGACTTTTTCATTTCCATTTCCCTCTTATTAAGGCTAAATTTTATTAACCTTGTTTACGATGTGGGTTTTCCACAAAGGTATTTTCTATTTTCAACCTTTTACATTCAAAGAAAAATTTCAAATTGCGAGGACACAATTTATTGAAGGAGGTGAGAATGTAACACCCCGAGCCTCCATGATTCGCTTCTCTTTCAATAATGAAATAGCTTGCATTGTACGCAAGTTCGAGATTCCAAAACACCGTGACCAATCAAAATTGCAATTATGAATAGTAATACCCAATTTTTGAAATTATATAAGTTTTATATTTCAAAAGGGACTTCATTTTTGGATTTTGAATATTGAAATTATCCTATGTTGAATTTTTGGTATTTTTCTGAGAACATCCAATTTTTTATGAATAGTGAAAAATACTTAAAAATAACTTTTTTAATAAAAATAATTAATAGTGATAAGTAATACTATTGAGTGTTTTTAGAGTATAATTAGAATATATTTTTAGCATTTTATCCAATGGTTGACATTATAATTAATTTCACTATGAAATTGGACATAAATAATTGTCAATCTTTTGATATATATTATTTCTTAAAAACGCTCTATTTGTTGTGATAGTGGGAATTAATTAGAAAATTAATTAATGAAACTTATATGTTTGGGATTTTTTAAAATAGATATCATTTTTTAATTCTGAATATCAATTATATCTTAGGGTGAAATTTTGGCATTGTTCTAAAAAACATCAATTTTTGATGAATAGTGAAACCACATAGTGGTAGTTAAAAACTGATTTTTCATTTAAATGAAACATTACCACTTCATTGATTTTATTTTCAAAAATCTGACATACATGGTTGTCATTAGGAAGTAAAATGTGGTTCAATTGGATTAAAATAATTTTTTGGGGAATATTAACTTTTAGTTTAATTAATCGCGATTAAAGGTAATTTGTGAAATTTAACGTAAACATGATATTATAAAAATATGAAAATACCATAAAACTTGTCCTACCCTTATTGGATGAGTCATGGCCGACCTAGGAAATCCATGGGTCAACTTCGGGACCCCATGGAGCCACTTGGATAAGAAAATGATATTAATAACTTTTTATTTAAAGTAAAAATAAAATTGTCACAAACATGTGTTGTTTTACTAAAACAATTATTAAATGGGGTTATATAAGTTAAAATTTAGACTATAAATATTCATTGGAAATATAAAAGTATTTCCTACATCATGATATTTTTTTATAATTTTTAGACTTTAAATAAATTATGTTTTTTATAACACCATGATGATGAAGCGATTACCTCATTAATTAACGATTTAAATAAAATGAAAAGATAATGTAAAATCTATGACATAGACTTGTCAAAAACCTATTGGATGAGTATATTTTGAACCCTTATCACCTTATCCTCGAAATATATAAGTTTGGGACCTTTAAAATCTGAAACTCATTATATAATAAATTATCATTTCATGACATTCCAAGAGTGCCCCTCCTCCCCTCTTATAAAAGGCCCCCACCACTACCACATTATTCACACCTTCCGAGACATTTGGCTCAGCCAACATCTGCCCAAATACTCTCTTAAATTCCCTCTCTTACTCCTAGAATCATAACATTGGACATAACTCTTCCCAATGAATCCTTTGGCTCAAATCAAAAAGATTTACCGGATTTTAAGGTAATGTCTTCTCTTATGTTATTTTGATTTATTTTGCTTCTCTAACCCAATAAACTTTTTGTATTCCTTTATTTTGTAACAAAAACAGTATATTCAATATACTAGAATGTTTTTATAAGATGTATTTGATTTACACTTACAAACACCTTCGTTTAATGGTTAAATAACATACTGTTTCTATGGTTGGCAAATTTCTGCCTCACGAAACAATGATTGTTCAATCTTCTTTTAACACCTCTCATGGTGGACATTAAGATGTAACTACATATATATATATATATATGATATATATTATGTTTATGTTTTCCTTAGTCTTCTGTATTACTCATTTATGTCATAACTTTATGATTTCCCTTATGGGTAAATGCGATAATTTCATTTTAGGAACTACGGACTACTGCCCCCTCAAAGTGATTTGAATCGTTAATGCCATATGTGGGATGTATAAAGGATGGTGTTAGTGATATTATATATGATATTATACTGGAATTTTAATATAACTTTATATCATTAATATTTCATTCCATTAAATATGAAATATAAATGAACGTATCATTCATGCTTACGTACGACTTACCGTCTCCATGAGCAGTGCATTACACTTCTTACCTCTAAATGTTACATAATATTATATATGTATGTATATACAGAATATATATGATATATATGATATCTACATCATTAATATAATTTTTGAGATAATGTATATTCTGCCACATAAACAACTTGTAATTATAAAAAGTTTATTATTGACTCAAGTACCAAAGATCGACAAAACGAATGTTATTAACTTAAATGACTACATAATTTTCGTAACATTGTAATAAGTGATATAAAAGGGATAGTGAACATGAAAAAGGTTCTTAAGAAATTATATATTAACTCTAGTTTATTATTCAAGAGATTATAGAATGGTCTAGTGAAGTCGGACGCGAGTTAAGGGAACTTCTTAACCCAATTTTTATTCTTTGGGTTAATCTCCTACATTCAAATTATTTCATGATATTATTATGTTCTATATTTAATTTGTACTTTCTTTAGGTGTATTTATAGTGAATACATATAATAGATCTATTCTATTTAAATAAAATGATCTTTGTAAAGGAATTCGTCTCAATCTCCATTCATTGAGGCATATTTTGTTTTATACACAAATTTCTTCTTTACGATGAATAAACCCCTTTGACTTTTACATTTATTCAAAAAGAATCTTTTTATACGATGTGTTTTACTAAATGAAAAAAGGAATGTTTTTCTTGTCATACATATGCGGCGACAACGACTTCTCCGCCGCCACGACCATTATTTGAGTTTCGACTTCCTCTACAAGCCATAACTTTTTTAAATGTAAAATTAATACAATGTTTTAATTTTCATTTATTTTGGTCTTGAAAATTGTTTTGATAATGTTTTTATTATATAAATGTTTTGTATTGATATATTTTGATTCAAATGTGGAAATTTTATTTTTCCTTTATGCTTGTTTTATTTGATACGATTATGTTATGGTTTATGATATGTTTAAACATGTTCATAGGAGGTATGCATTGGACATAATAAGTGATGCGTGGAGCCTGCTATAGCTCCTCGATGCATCGGTAGGTCTCATGAGACAAACTAGTGTCTTGGTACAAGGCCTTGACAAAATCTTATTTGTAGTCTTAGCACGAGGCCTTTGCTACGTGGTTATGATAGTCTGGAATTATGCATTCCATCATTATGAATGTGGTTATTGATATTTCCTGTGATTATTCGACTAGTAGAATATCCTTGTAAATAAGTAAATTGAATTATTTCATTTTATTTTTTTCATATTAGGCTGAAGTTCAAGTTTAAAAGGCTTTAGTTTTAGTAATACATTTCCTTAAATGTGTATATTAATTTATGAAAGCTTACCCTCTATTATTATCCTTACTGAGCATCTGAGCTCACCCCTTCCAATGTTTTAATTTTTCCAGGATGTGAAGAAGTAAACTATGAATGACCTACAGGGATAGTATGAGGGGATATGAAGAAAATATGTTGTTGTAGTTTTGTTTTACATCATTATGTAACGTAAGACTTATGAATGTATCTATTATTTCCAAGGATACTAAACTAATATGTCATTCGAGACGTGATCTTTTGTGATCATACCAATTTTACGTAATAATTCACCGACTCTGGGTAACTGGGGTCGGGGCGTTACACATTATGAGAAAAATCTTTTGGAGACATAAAAAATTACCAACAACATCATTCACATGAACATGTAGTTTTACAAAATGTTTCACAGTCTATTCAATGAATCCTAGAATCTTCATGATTGAGAACATACCCCTAAAATTTGAAAATTAGTTTATAGTTTTAGAGCTTTTAGTAATTGGTAATGAGGTCAAATAAAATAAATAAAAATAAAAATACTATACTAAAATAAGAATCTATGAATACATATCAAAAACTAACATGAAATGAACACATTACAATGATGTATTCAGTTATGAAAAAACACATAAAATTGTTATCAAGGGTTTTATCAATATGAAATGATTAAATTTGAAGAGGGGATAATGGTCCTAATTAAAATATCCTGGAAAATTGATATTTTTTCCTGAGTCATGATATATGGATTTATAATCTAAAATTAAAAAATATATACCTAATCATGGATGTATGTTAATAATCATTAGAAATAGATTATAATAATAGTCAAATATCATAGAATGTTCACATTCTCTTAAAAATTAACTGAATAATGAAATTTAGAACAAATTTAACTGTATAGAATCATTATATTGTGAGACAATTAAATATTTACCTCACATTAAATTGTGAACAAAATAAATATTGACACATTATATTTATGAAAAAATTAAATTATTCATGATTCATATTGCAAACAAGAAAAATAAACACTTTATATGTCATGAAAAAACAAAAAATACTTGTATTATATAATTTGAATACATTAAATGTTCATTATTCCAATCGTGAAAAAGATACCATCTTATATGTTTTGGAAAAAAATGTCCTTGTATTTTATTGTCAAGAATCAGTATTTTGATTCTTCTTTTTTGTTAAAACAAAAAATATCCATAGTAACTATTTAGATAAATAAGTGTGTATAAAACATTTTTTAAATAATGAACATACCCTCAAAAATGTAATGATCTGGTGTGATATAAAATTTAATCACAATATTGGACATATTTAATGGATTGATACGTTATATGGCTTTTTTATAACAACAATATCTCTTAATTAATACCATAAACAATTGTTCATTTTTAACATAAAATAATTACTATTATATCGCATCTTATTACCATAAGGTTAACTAATTTATTTTATATATTCATCTTAAAAATAACATTATCATAATTAATGAAAATAATGATATTAGTTGTAATTTTATGAACATAATCCAATTGTATCATAAGGAACACAAAATGATTTGAAAATTGTACAAAAATACGAGTTTTAGTTTATAATGTAAATCAATTTGAAAAAAAATTGAAATTTACCCTTTTTAAATTAAAAAATTTTATTTGGAAAACGTTTACATTTGAAAATTATTAGAGTATTTATTTTACATTAAATAAATTAAAAAATAAATCATTTTTAAAACAAATTTAAAACATATAATGGATTCTTTGTAAAGTAAAATTATTATAATATTGATAAAATAAAAAAACAATAACAAAATATTTATACCATTTTAGAAAATTCTGATGTTATGGTCACATTCCAAAATATCAACAAGAGATCTGAAATTTTATGAAAACATTTACTTTTAAAATTAAAAATATAAAATGAATCCTTGAAAAACCAAAATGGTTTTTCAAAAGAAATTTGTGGTGGAAGATAATACTTTTTATTATAAATATTCAAGAAATATATTTCATTTTTTGGAATACCAATTATAAAAACAATTATTGTAAAAACATGTAGTAAAACATTATTTTGATATTTGGAAATAGAAAATTAGATTTTAAAATAATAATAAAAATATTAGGATTATAAAAATAGAATATTATTTTGGAATAATGAACATGAAAATAGAGAAAAACTATCTCTTAAATGGCTGATATTTTTTCTTAAAAACAATTCACGTTTATGATAATGATATTCAATATAAATGATTATTTGAGGTAGAAATATCATATTACTATTGATAAAAGTGCAAATATAATATGAAATATGAAATTAAAATTTTATCAAACATATAAGAATTAATCTTAGGCAATAATTATTAAACACAATGAAATGAAATTTAAGTTAACCAAATCCCTTATTGGCATAATAATTTTCAAAGAAATATATATTTAGAAAGGGTTTTTTTATGGAAATATAAATCCATATAAATAACATTAAAATAATACATAATACTATCAAAAAGAATAATATAACAAACATTTATAATATAAATTCTAGAGTAAAAACTATAATTAATGAATGAGAATTTTTGTTTAAAAATCCTTACCATTAATCATTCATAGCTTAGCATGATACAACCCTATATCCCTTTTGGTTTTCTCCCTTACATAACACCTTATTTCTCTATTGTGTAGTATTTTATAAATACCATGGATTATAATAAATTGTGGATATTTTAAGGGTTTTGGTAATATAGATTTGGTCGACTTAATTTATTGGATAAGTTTGAGTAATGTGGTGTAAGTGAACATTTTTTAGAATTGACGAAAAATGTTTTTTGAAGTACTCAATACACATCCAATGACTACATGAAACTATTAATTGTTCAAAATAGTTGTAAATAGTGAGTTTTCTGGTTTAATAAGGTCAATAAATACTATACCATTCATTTTAAATAAATTTTCGATCATTTTTCATGTCGTTTCACAATAAAAATTTATATGTTTTCATTTGGGTTTTTAACATTGTGAATATTTTTTTGCACAAGTAAATAATATATTATTTAAAATATATTGGACCCCCTCTTACAGATTTTCTATTTATAAAACTAATTTTAAGAACCATAAAATATAATTCAATTTCTAAATTTTGTAAAATTATGTTTTAAATTAAAACATTTAATATAATGAAATTTGTTTTGTGTAAAAATATTTTTTTCATAGTTATGTGTTTTTAAAATAATTTAAAATAAATTATGAAATTAAATTAGTGATATTTTTTAATGTTTATGCTTAAAATGATATAATCTTTATTATAAAAAATGATAAATTTAGATTATAATTACACAAAATTAAAAAAATTATTTGATAATAATACATTCATTAATATCATGGACATTAACATAAATCATTGTAATCGTATTTTTTCACAATAATGAAACTTATCTTTTTAAATAATATTTTAATTATGATAACAATTATAAAATATAATTATTGAGAATTAATTTCTATGTGTGATCAAAATAAATATATATATAACAGTAGGTAAATTGTTTTTTGAGTAAAATATTACATTATTTTGAAAAATTGTTAAAAATGGATATTAAAATTTTAAAATAGTAATTTTCAATGACATAAATGATTATTTTATATAAAAATTATTCAAAAATATTTTTTCATTTACTTATTATGATAAATTTTAAAAATGTTACAATATTAGAAAAATCAATATTTTTTACTATTCAACTAAAAATTATTTTGAAATATATATATATAAATTAACATAAGATAATTTTAAAATTATTATTTAAAAAATAATGTTAATTTCCCACAATAATAAAATGAAACATTATGTATTTTTATTTTAAATGAAAATTCTATATTTAATGAAAAAATCATTTCATTAAAAAAAATCATTTAAAACATTATGTACTCTTATTATAATATATATGAATTTATAGTTTGATGAAATGTTTTATTTACTATATGTTTTAGAATTAATAAATATTTATTATAATATTCATCTAATCTAATGTATCTCATTGTCTTTTGGATTTATGTGTGGAGAAAACTGTCAAATCCATTGGATAAATTTTATGAAAAGATATATTATATGATTTTTGGGAGTGACATTCTATCCCCCCAAATAAATTTCATCCTCCAAATTTTTATTATTTTCCTTTAATGGATGATGAAAATGGGTCTATAAGGACATTAATCAAATATTTATTCAAAATAAAAATTTCATAATCCTAGATACCGTAATAATCATAATTTCTGAGATAATAGACGATTACTAAGATGAATAATTAATCCTAAACTATTTATAATATAATAATTTTTAAGAAAAATCGTTTCAGATCTTACATTGTTATTAATAAGAGTTTCTATGAACATTCATTTCATAGCTAACATTTCATTATCATGTTTTCATTCAAATAATAATTTTAATGTGGTTAGGATATAATGTTATAAAATAAGAAAAATTGATATTATGAATATGAAAACATAATCCAAATAAAAATCTTCCAATGACACCTTTATCTCAAAATATGATACTTTTATTTTAACTACAAAATATTTAGATCAACCTATCACTCTATAATTTTAACAATGGATTTACATGTTCATCTTTTCAATAGATTTTCTTAACAAAAAACATCCTAAAATTACATTATATTTTAATCTTGAATAATGGTCGGTATATAATATTTTATTTAACCTCTGCATATACTATAAGAGTGTCTAACTAGTTGTGAATAATTGGACCCCCTCATCATTCATCAATTGATGATTATGTTGATACTAGACTATAATTTTTTAGGGTGACTACCCATTGGTGAATTTTTATTACCATCACATTAACTTTGTAGTATTGTTATAAGGATATAATTTCTAGTAAACCACAAAATCATTAGTTTTGTAAAACATAAAGTTGTTTTCCAATTCTTATACTCATCCCTATAGATTTCACTAACATAATATAAATATAATCCACAAAAATATCTAATGCAGTCATAAAATATAAACGATTCCTTTATTTGATACCAATGGAGGAACCCCAAACCAGTACACCTATGTCTAATTAGTATATCACATAATTTACAACTTGATTATATGTATAATAATATCGAATGTCTATTTTTCATTTTTTATAAAAGTTAAACATCAAATATAACAAGTAATTAGACAATACCAATAATATATGGTATGGTGTATTTGAGTTCAACTAAATAAAAAATTATTTTAAGATACTTTGGAACATTTCCCCATTATCAAACCACAATATTCCCCTTCTACTTTCCTCATTGGTTATACTTAATATCATAACATGGGGAAAAAGGCATGAGAAATCGGTGATCACAAATTCTCAGAAAGGGAAATCCCTGTCAATATTTCATCATGGTTAAAATCATAAGTATATTATAAAAAATGATCATGTGAGAAATATGTTATTAAAAAGATAATAGAGAAATAATGATTATATATAAGCCATGATAGAAGGAAATTAAATCCCAAATAAATAACCATATAAAATGGAAAATTTTTAAAATATAATAAACATGATCGATATACCATAATCATGGGATAAAAAATATAAATTTAACATACCATTGAAACACATCATAATAAGTATATTTTGAACAAAAAAAGGGTAGTCCATCATTATATTATGACAAATTCATAATACCTTACTAATTACATTGTGATGGAAGAAAATGCTCATTCCACATATTGTGAATAAATAAAATTTATACACTACCTATATTAAAAATATACATAATCTATCATTTTAAAAAAACATGTCCATAGATAATTTTCAGAAAATAAATGATCATATTTCTTATACTAAAAAAATTAAAATGAACAATCTATATGTTTTGAACAAAACATTTTCCATTAATCATTATGTGAGCATAAAAAATGTCCATTATTCTTGTTATGAACAAAAAAATTACATTTTATATGTTTTGAAAAACAAAATGTTCGCACATCATGTTGAGAACAAACAAAATTACCATAGTCAACAGTATAACCACATCAAATATCAATTATTAATAAATACATTATTGTGATTTTATACACCAAAAAAAATATACACTGTTTTTAACTAAAAATGTATCATATTTAAAACCGTACATAATCATTCCAAAACATCATAAAACAGTCATCATGTTATAAATAATTATAAACTCATTCAAATGAAATGATTATTATGGAGAAATAATTTACATAACATCATTATAAGTAAACAATAAATAGAAGGTGGATTATATCATAAGAATTTATCTCATGTTTACCATAAAAACATAAATGGTTTTTCACTTATATGAAAAACAAATATTTTACTATTGATGGAATATTTTATTAAAAACAATAAGAAATGTACTTTTTTGAAATCTATAATTCAATTTTTATACCTTAGCAATAAATTTTTTAAAAAAATATAAGATTATATTATATTCATTTCAAAAAATTAAGAATAAAAAAAATTAAATCCATTTTAAAACATATAATGAAAGATTGTAAACAATAATTATCATAATGGTGAATGAATACATCAATTAGTTTTTAGAAAGAATTAATATTATTATAGTTAAATATAATGTTACAGGTCACATTCAAAATTCATTATTAAATAGTTGAATTGAGTATATTTAAAAACATTAATTTTAAATATTGTTTCTACCAATGGAGCCTCGAAAAATAAATAATTTTTTTCAAATTAAATGTAGAGGGGGTGATAAAATAGGTGATTATGATAAGTTGGGAAAACATATTATTATTTTGAAATATTTTATTTGATAACCTACATTCAAAAATGTGGTAGTAAATTATCCAATTGAAATTTTGTATTACATTATGGTATTGTAGTATGAGTAAACACATAGTTTGGTATCAAAAAATAATGTAAAAAAATTGATATAGTACCATTAAAATAGGGATAATAATTGTCAGAAACAAAATTCACTTTTACGAAAATTAAATACATCTATAAATAATCATTGATAAAAAAATAATTTCCATAAAAAATTGATAGATATTATTTAATATGAAATAATATAATTTATCAAATTTAAAATAATTCTGTATAGGAGTAAATATTTTTACACAATGAAAGGAAATATTATTTAACTAAAAGTCTTATGTATATCGTAATTACTGAAATAAGATATTCTTATAAAATTTTTAATATGGTAGAAATGTATATCCCAAAAAAGTGAAAATACAATATTAGTAATTAAAATATAAAAATTAACCCAACATATAAAAATTAATATAAAGAAGAAAAATCACCACTCAATGAAAAATACTTGAGCTACCTAAGACCCTCGCATTTAATCTTATATAGTAGATCATTCTCATAGCTCTTATCCATTTAGATGATCTCCCTATGGTAATTTCTTATGCTCCATAGCATTTCATTTTAGAAATATAAAGTCTTCATAAAAGTGGGAAGATAGATGAGGGGATATAAGGGATGTTTTTTGGTTAAAATAAGGTTTTTTAAACGGTTGATAAATTAAGATGAAGTGGTCTTATTTTTATGTGTAAAAATAGAATTTCATTAAATAACCATTATTTTGTTAATGAGGGAATGAAAATACTAATGTGTCTAAATATGGGAAATAATATTCTTAGACGTGACCTTATTTTGAGAAATCCTCTTCAATTCATTTTCTCAAATTTATTAAATATGTTTTAGATCTTTTACTATAAGATATTTACATTTTAAAATTTTGGATTTGACCTTGTAACTATTTTTTCAACATGTAATTTACCTTTTATTAAAAATTTAAGATAAAACCACTATAAAAATTTTTATGTCACAAAATGAAATTTAATCTCCATATGGTTTAATTAAATTTCTAAATAATAGAAATAAATATTTTGAATTTAATGATATAATATTTTGGAAACTTTTTATTTATAAAATTGATGTTACTAGTATTAAGAGTATTTATTCATGTATAACATTAAATGATAATAAAACAAGTGATAAAATTTATTTCTTTATGATTAAAAAATAAATTGATGTCATTATACAAAAAATAACATTTTTATATAAATTTCACAACATTAATAAAATTTTATTTAAAAAACACTTTAATCATTATCATTATTAGTAAACATAATCATAATAATAATAGATTTATTCCTTGAAATTAAAATGATATTTTTAAATAATATGAAATTTTGATGTAAAATGTGAATGAATTTTTAAAAATTTAATATTAATATGTGATTAAAACTGACTTTTTAAATAATCAAATTAAAAAAAGTTTTTTGATTAAAATATTGCATTCATTTCAAAATGTTATATGTAGGTTTTATAAATTCATCATATTATTTTTACATTATTTTAACATATGAAATATTTGTTTTTTTTAAAAATAATTAAATAATGATTTATTAAAATTTTATTAATGTGAAGGTAGTAGGAAAATTGGCCTATTCAATATTTACAAAAAAAATAATTATTTTCTAAAAATCTAAAAAATTCATCATTATATACTTTTTAGAATATTAAATATAAAATTCTATTCACTTTAGAAAAATCAAAACCTAAAATTAATACATTTAATTGTTATCATAAGATACAATATTTAATGAAAATCATATTTTATAGAAAAAAATTTATTTTAAATCTATAAGGGTTCAAAGTTAAATTTTGTATATATATATATATATATTTAATTGGTTAATATAATGAAATTTACTACATGTTTTTTCATTGTTATATTTTTTTTAAAAACAATCAACTAATATGATGTGTTTATTTCTTAATTAGTGTTCACTGTGTTGAATGCTAATAAATACAATCGATTTATTTAAAGGGACGATATATAATAAATTTATGGGGAGTACATTAAATTTTCAACCAATTCATAGTGGGACAAGGATGTTCATGTAGGGAATAACAAAGTATAATTTCCTTTTAAAAAATATGTTACTAGACAATATAAAACTAAAATGTATTGAGGCCATGAATATATCCTCTCAGGTTGAGAGCTGTTCAGAGATTGGACCACCAAAAAAATAAATGAAAACTCATGTCATTGACTATGTTATAATTCAATTAAAAAAACCCCATGAAACCAAAAATAATACAACCGATAAAACTTTTGGAATAGACCACATTTATTCCATGAACCAAACCATCATATTTTTATAGGCGTCAATCACACTAGAAAATAAACGTTCATGTCATTGAATATGCTACAAACTACACCATTACACTACAAAAAAACATATTCCTTCCTCAATACTCCCCTCAATTCCTTTAGGACGCAAAAATAAAAAATTAATGGTATGAATGATGTATTAATATAAGAAATTGGTATTGTTTCATAAGTATCAATTGAGAGATATAATTTCCCCTAAATATGAGTTGTTATCAATTCCATTAATGTATATTATATACATTATGGTAAGGTGTGTGGTAGTTTCCACTATGTTATATGATAAATATATTAGGATGGATATATTATGTAATTTTGTAATGAGATACATAATATGTTTAGATGGAGATCATAAGCATTATATGATAGGTATTTTTCATTGGCATGTGACTAAGATTTCCTTCTAGTTTGGAATCTCAATTACTATACAATAAATCACATGTTAAGATTTATACGAGGACTTGTAAACTGTAAGTATATGGTGTTTTTCCCAGTCTCATGACTAGACTACACCAACATTGATGGTATTTGATTCTTTTACAAATATGTAGTTTTATCCCAGGAGGTTAGGCTTTCTTAATTCATCATGATCATGTAAGAGTATGCATCGAGGCCCATAGACCTAAATAGGTGTTCTCTTAAGTTATTTCCTAGTGTAATTATGCATTTTTAATTATTTTTAATGGGAATTTATATAATGATGTTAGAATATGAGGTTTTGGTTTCATTTAACACCCATATGATGTAACCCAAGATTGATTACTAGAAGGTCGAGATTTTTAGGAGAGATTAACTTTGGATATAAGAGAATGTTATGTTTTCTATTAAAGACAGTCATGGTGGTGTTTTGAATATACCTTCTGGTGGAATATAGCATTATTACTAGAAAACTCACTTTTTTAGTTTGAGTTTACAACTAACAAGTTATTTTGTGTGAATGAGTTAGTGGTATTATATCAATATGAAGTGAAGGACGTAATGGTCCACCACCAAAAGAACAACCTTTTTTAGATTTATATAACACTAATTGGGGGGATTCATAGATCTATGTAAATATATATTTGATCAGTGGATAGGGTTAGTAATCCATAGATATAGTTCAATATACAATTCATGTCTCCTATTTTTAGTTTTTCATAATAGATGGTGTAGACCTAACATGTTCTCCCTTTATAATATACTATATTGTTTCTGATTCTAAGATATCCTTGGGAAATACCCTCATAATTTAAGGATTGTACACTAATATAGAACTTATTTCCCATTTCCCTTTGTGAAATTATAGTTTATTATTAGTATAATGAGGGTCTTTCAGGGGATTATATTAGGGAAGAGAAGATAATTATTAGTTTATACAGTGAAATTGACTGATTTATATTACATTTATTTGATGATGATACACAATTTAGTGATTGAGGAAAGGACTACCACCAATTGTGAGTGAGGCAATCTTAGGTGTGTTGGTTGGATCCCGTAGTCGATAATTTTTAGACAGTTACCCATAAAATGGTAATAATTATTTATTGATTATATTCATAGATTTGTATTTAATTATTTTTAATATGGATGATTAAATGAATTATTCAAAAAGATGAACCATGGTAGTCCCTCGTTGGGAGATAGATGTATAGATCACCCTACATTCTAGGGATGCCATGGAATTATTTCATAGTGAAATGATAAGCACCCTTTTGGAGTTTTACAAAACATGGGATGATTCATCCATTAGTTTAGTTCAATGGTGTCTCAAGATGAATTCTAGGAACCCGCCCATATCTTATCAGGAGTTTATCAATCATGAAGTGTCCCATCATAGTTATATTTTTGGATTCAAGTGGTAGAGGTTATACATTTTTTATTTGGGGCCATTACTGTTGATGAGATCATGGTTGTGTTGTAAGGGCATAGATGTTAGAGCTTCTTTTGTAGTAATAAATGATTGGATGATATAGGATTCTTAATAGATCCAAGCTTCCAAGATGTTGATTCTTTTGAACAGAGGGAAATATTTCTCACCTTCTATCAATGACGATTTCCCAAAATTATTATATGGTTTGATAAAGTCCCTTGGTGGTAATGTAAAATTTGTATTATAGTTTGGATGATATTATTTATTCCTTAGACCTTGAATATTATCTTGAAGGTTGTATGAACATGGACCTCTTCTATGGAGATACATAAAATTTTCCCTTAGTGTTCATATTGAACATAGTGACATATATTATGAGTGTGGACTACCATACAAGAGAACTACACTTATATTTCTATTGGTAGATGATATCTGGTTGTTTACCTATTATATATAAACTTCATAAATAAATTTTAGGAGGACATCTTAATTAAATGGTATAGTCTTGATATGCTTTGGTTTTTTATAGTTTTATCGAATGGTGTGGATCTAATAATGTAGGGTCACTTTAATTGTATATAACAACTTATTCAAATTGTTGTGGTTTTTTGCATTAAGAGATTTTATGTAATTCTGAGTATTTTGGGGGAAATGGTTTTTTTCTAGATGTTATCAACTGTATGGTTCAATAAATGTAATTTTAAAAAACCATTTATTCTTCAATCATAGATGAAATTAGTTTTATATGGAGATGTGGATGGAGGATTCCCATATATTTAGAGAATTTTTAAAAATTTCCATGTCACCATTTTTGTTGTATATTAACATTGGTAATCATTCCATAGTGGTGGTAGGTAATGGAGAAACTGATGTCCGTCTATCGAAGATTTTGACTTTCAATTATTTGGGTGTTAGTTTAAAATGTTTATGATGTTCTCAGGGAAGTAGTATGGTTTGGATGGGTTGTTCCCATTATAAATCAATTAACAATACTAATTAATGGTGTGGAGTGAAATTATCTAATTGAATATAGCCTTGGTAAAGAATGATTTCCAAAAAAATGATAGTATATTATGGATTCACATCATCCTTTGTGGTAGGAAATCCTTGGTATGATAAATGAAGATTGCGTGTATTGGTTCTAAATGACTTACATAGAGAAAAAATAATTTTTCATTTAATGTATTACATGAATATAAGATATTTTTTATGATATCATCGATGGGAAATGATGGTAAAACATTGGGGATTATGTGTGATGTTTTTTTATAGATCAGGACTCTGGATAGGAGGAATGTTCATGTGAATGTGGGTTATTTACCATATGGTATTGTTTTATTAAATTAATTAATTATTAGCAATATGATTTTAAATTTTTAGGATTAAAAGGAATAATGGTAGAGAGGATATAATTTTATTGTTTTTTCTAATAGATACAGCAACATCTCCTTTTCTTCATTCATGTATTCCCCTTCCCTCTTTTTCTTTCCCTATTTAAATGGGTGAGTTTTGGGACTCCTGAGGATGGAGAGTGTGTCTTGGGTAAAATGAACAACAGTTTAATGATGTATGATTTTTTAAAATTAATTGAGTATAGTATTTAACATGAAAAATGATTTATTATGTCTTCCATATGTTTATAGAACAGTGACGATGGTTCAGGTTCTTCCTTTAGAATCCGTATGTTATATTACATTAATGAAATATTAATGTCCTAAATGGTTTACAGGATTGGAATCCTTTTAATGAAATATGATGTCGATTTGTTCAAGGTATGAATGTTTTAAATTCAATGAATCATGTTATTCTCATTAAATGTAACAAAGAATCTAGATTATAATCTTAGGAGATGCATTCTGGGTAATTATTTTATTTTGTTCATTTGAATTCATTAAATTTCTATTCCTGACATTTTATTTTAACGGCATGAACATTTTTAGAACTATACACATGGTTTTATTTTAAATTATGTGAATTAATTTTCTCTCATACTAAGGATCAATCTCATTAAATTTGGGAGAATAATAGTCCTCCTGAATCATTTCATTCAGGGACTGATAATCGTTGTGGTTTCACTATTTATCTTCATGTGTTTAATCATTATGGTTCTATATTTATAATGATAATGCATGTTTGGTTTCCCTATATTTCAGTATATGTTAAAATATTATGATTAAATTCTTGATCCTTTATAAATATATTGAGTGATATTCCTTTAGAGAGAAGCCCCTGAGTTGTTTGTGTTGGGTTGTGTGAGTTTCTTTGAGGAATGTCGTGATCTTTCATCTTCACTAACTGATTTTCTTATTGAAATTATTCTGATATTTGGGGATTCATTATAGGCCCTCTTTAACTTTCTATTTGTTCATTATTTATTTTGGATCTTATTTTAGACATGTGCGACCCGATTTTGAGATTAGTGGTTTCATCTATCCCTTATGTTGGATGAACTATGGCGGTCAGGTTTAATAAATTGTTTTATAAGTTAATTTTTATTATTGAATTGCATGTGTGAAATTTTTTTTCAAAGAAAATATGGTTTAGGAATTTTTTAGAAAATAAAATCTATATTCTAATCATATTGAAATATAATTTTCTAATGTTTTCAAAAATTGTTCCTATTAAAATGGGTTAAATAATTGATCTCATATGAAACCTTGGGCAGTTTTGTTGAAGTTTTAGTAATTGGCCACATTCATTGATACTATCGGAGTTCACACATGGTGTGCTTTTGGACTTCATATGGCTATTTTTCTTGGGTCTTGATAGAAACTATTTGTACATTCAATTTTTGGGTGTTTCTCTACTCAATGTATTCAATGAATGTATTTAGATAATTGATGCACATGATTGTCTATGATTAGGTGTGAGTGTCTAGAAAGACTAACCTATAGTGACCATTGGAGTAATGTTAAAATTTATTTGCTTTTATTATTATTTTATATTATATGATATGATATACATGATATATTTGAATTTTTTTATATATGTTTTATGTTTTGAAAATGTTTTACAATGTGAATATGAAAAGGGATAATTAGATGTTTTAACATGATTTTGATATAATTAAAATTTAACTATTTATCATGAACTATTTTATTTATTATTTAACATATACATATTGTTTTATAAATACTTTTTTATTACACCTTTATGGGATCCTACTAACATTGTAAGCTCACAAGCTGTTTACCACATCAGTGGTACATGGACCATTATATGTATTTTGATGTATGGAATTGAAATGAATTGTAGTGTGGTGTTGATATTTATATTATCTTTTTCTTTGTATCTATTGGTGAGATGGTGAGTGTTTTCCTAAACTATCCAACAGAGTAGTTGTTTTATACATTAATTTTCCTTCTATATTGGAAATTATCTTAGATATTTTTTATCATTCTTTAGTACTGTATAGATTATAATATACCACTTTTCCTTTGATATATGATCTTTTTTATTCATCCTCAATTTCTTCTTTATTTGTATATATATAAACCATGTTTTCTACTACAATAGGGGTGAATTCATTCCTTCGGGTTGTTTTGGATGCTGGTGTTCTAGTCTATATCTCATGGTGATTTGGAATGCCAATTGGGTATGTAATAGATCAGCTTAGGTGCTAGGTCAAGAGATCATTAGAGGTCTGTTTTTTATAGTAGTATCAGAAAATATTGTGATTGGTTTTTAGAAATTGATAGACTAGTGATAGGAATGTTAGTACTTGAGATGTAGGCAATATCATGTGTGTATACTGATCATTATATGAGAAACTCAAGTTACCATGGGATATTGGGATGTGTGTCTTTTATTTTATGTTCATCGTCTTAATCACAGTTATTATGTATGATATTTTGGGTATGAAATGAGGTTATCATCAATTATGGTAATTTTTTATTCAATTTGAATCGGTTTGCCTATGATACATCCTCAATGGGTTCTTTGTAAGAGTGAAATTGATTCTCCTCAGGGGAAACCACCTATCGATCAAAATATTATCATGGCTATCATGCAATAAGTTCAGGTCATCAACCAAAATGTATTGCTAGTCAAAAATAGTGTACTTGAGTTAAATAAAATATATGTAGGTGAAAGGGAATCATCAAAGGAATCTATATGAAATAATCCACCACACATTAAGGGAATTAATGAACCTCATGGGTCATTAGAATATATTTTCAAGATTGATAAAATATTTGACTTCCTAAATACACCTGAGAGTATTGTTGGAACCCATAATTTTGGATCTTACACAATTTGGATAAAAAAATTTAGGTTTTAAGATTATGTGGTGACACAAATATATATTTCATGTAATATTTTAATAATGGGTTTGAATAGAGATAAGATATAATTGGTACCATTGTATTATAATATGAATTTTATTCATAGTTTTTAAGTGATTTTATTATTTCATTTTTCAAAAAATTTATCCAACCACTATCTTGTGAGACCAACCAGACCACATGTCCATATAATAGTGGGGGTCAACCATGCCTAGTGGGAGTCATCGTGGTCCAGAAATCAGATAGAAGAGTGAGAATATCTCCCACATGAAGTGATAAGTACATTGTATAGGGACCTTGGTTCTTAATACCGAAGTCATGCATAGGGTTAGAGAAAGGCCCTCAGGACCGAACTCTGGGTGGATGTTTTGCATGAGGTGTATGTTCTCACCCCATTTTTGTGTTGATTATATAGAAATATTGTAATGTACTACATACCAAAGGAAAGTGTGTGTTGGATTTTCATGTGTGATAAAGTGTATCACATTTGGACTATTTGATCACACATCCCAAAAACCTCATCCTTCATATTTAATCTCTTGAATCGTCAATTAAAAATAATAGAATCCCACACCACACAAATGAAAATTACACCTATTCACTATGAGACCTCATCCTTCATTCTCCAGTTTGAAATAATCCCTCTTACACCATTTGTTCAACATGGAAACTCAATGATAATCACATGATCTCTCATTGATCACTAGGATCACCTCCTCCAGTCCTTCAGAGATAGGTGGAAAAGTTCAAGGAAAATGGAATGGGATGCCATGATACACAATCGTGAATACCGGTTTCCATCCACGGATCTCATTCTAGTGCTCAGAACCACTGAATGGTCATCCTCTGATCATGTTCCCGATGTCAGGACAACCAATTAAGGCGTCACATTTAGTATATGACCATGAACCCTTCCACCACCTCATTTATTTTTATACACTTTAAATTTTATTTTCATGTCATGTGACATTAAAAATGGTGTTAGGATCACATGAATCCACCTGCAGTGATGTTATGTCAGTCTAAAAAAACATCCACCGCCACAGTTTTCACATGCAGAATCCTCCCCATGAAAAAAAGCCACAGTCATGATGACCTCTCTTATATAATCCCTTCCCCAATGAATAAAAAGTGAATCATGGAGAGAATATAGAGCTTCAAAATTGATGGGGGATAGAAACAAACTCATTGGCCACCACTATCTGAGATCGTTTCCATGTAATTGATGGTCTCTTTTATGAGAATATTCTGCATGATTTCATCATGATTGCTTGTTATTTTATATTTGTAGGATGATTTGATTGCATGATAGGATTATATCATCTCCATATCATTTAAGACTATCATCTCTAATCAAACATGATCCCCCTTTTTTAAATCATTCAGGATCTCTCACAAGACCCCCTCCACGTTGTTTGGATCACTTGATCAAATGAGTTATTAAACCACATGTGACATAACAGAACAAGACCATGGACCTACATCATACTCAATCTAGTGGCCATGGGAATACACCTAGGGACACGATCCATACAATGTCACAAACTCTTGGATACACAATGATTGAATACATCTACAAGGAGTTAGATTTAGTGTTAAATACCCCACAAGTCCCTGGAATTTTAAAAGAGATACCAAGAGTATGAATCCCATACACCATGGTCAGTCGATAGTCCTCGATCCATGTACTTTTCCAGCCTTGTATTACAAAAATATGGAATCAACACAATAATATGAGTCTTTCTCATAATCCCTCAGTGGTCATGTGGTTCCTTAGTTATTTCTATGCCAACACAAGTCATGAGATGTTAAGAAGCTATTTCATTAATATCACGATGTACTTATTCTCGATCTCATATATAATTTCTCCAAATATTAATGATATTGAGTATTTCAAACCCATGTTTCATGGAACCTCTCCAAGAATTCAATTCCCTTACTTGTACAGATGGACATGAAAAAACATAGCCACACATGGTTGAATAATCTATCACAAGACCCCTTCGAGGTCACGAAATTCAAGGAGACCTTCATGTCTAACCACCATGAGAAACCCTATGAGGTGCATCCTAGAAATACACATGATAATGCATCCCAAGTACCATATACCCACACCACAAAATGTAGAGGATTTTATACACACCCCCATGCATTAAAATAACACACCTCATGAGACCCATTTAGGATTATCTGAATATTAGGAATGGTGGATCTTTATTCCCCTTGATCATGTGGATATTCCCCATAAAATATATTTCCATGACCCACATAATTACTCATTGGAATACCATTCCATGTTCATGAACACTCTACCTAGGATAAATCTTTTCTACGTAGACCTAGTTAATGAGCTATTTGGATGTTCATTTTAAACACTTAATCCAATGCATTCCCCTAAACACATATAAGAGGCCCTACCTTATAAATATTTAAGGATATAAAATCACAAGATGCATTAGTGGTCTTGCGATGAACTGAGGAGAACGTTGTTGTGTCATGTTGGTCCCATGAAAAAAAATTACAACTCAGGTGGATCTCGAAATAGCTGGTTGATGTGTCACTATTTTCATGTGACAGTTTTAAAGCAAGCCATGGTGGCCAGGATACAACCTGTTAACATTTATTCATTTTCATAAAATAGACATTGGACATGTCCGGACGATCACATGAAAGACTATTGACATGTTAGAATTTCTATTAGATACCACAAAGATGATTTAGGTGGGTCATCTTACATTATTTTTTCATGTTTACTTCAATCATTTGCATGACCTTATACATTTCATCGTTGATTGCATGAATCATCATGCACATGTCTACATAACTGAAGTGAAAGAATCTGTTATGATTCCATTGGATATGAAAAAGATCATAGATATATCCACATGGATTATATGAAATATCATTGACATGTCAACAAGGACCAGGTAAATCATCATGAATGTGTTTGGTTGACACCCTTGTAGGTGTATGTCAAAAAAGATTGAAATACTAAAAAATCAGTTAGGTAATATAGACATGTCTAGAAATCATCCACGATATATCATAGAATATCCATTTATCGCATGTCCAATTTTTTCAAAATAACAGTTTGGACTCATTATACGTCAACCTCTGCAAATAACCTTCATCAACAAACCAATTTTTATAAAGGAAGTGACCTTGATGAGATTGGGCTATGAACTCCTACAACCCTAACAATTTAATTCTATTAGACAAACCATTTTTTGTTACCACCAATATTTATTCCCTTAGAAGATAAATAATGATTGTATCTACGGGAATCCTCCGAGTTTAAGCCCTGACCAATTGGGAATCCTCTTAGTGTAAGGACCAACCAATGGGGAATCCTCAATGTCTAAGACCCAATTAATGGGAATCCTTATAGTGAAATCCCTAATTAATCGAGCTCCTTCTGTGCGTAAGACCCAATCAATGAGTAGAATTAGAGTGGAATCAGTAACCAATCATTATTTCTATATAATTAAGCCAAATCATTGACCTAGTATAATATATCCCTAACTATATGTTCTTCTCAGTGTGAAATCCCAAACTTAAAGGGCTTCCATCTCAGTATAATACCCTGACATTCTTTAACCCTTTGGGATAACAATAATATCCCCATATGTGATCACCCACCTTATCCGATCAGTCGGTCAAGGGAAAGTGAACTATAATAACTTTAACTGCCGCCATAACCACGATGCGTAGGACAACATCCTAAGTCCTGAGATCCAACATTAATCCACTTTAGTGTATGTCCCTTCCCATCTCATGTAATCAAGAAATATGGGAATACATAATCACATAGGTCTGACACACAACCCTGTCTATCATTAGTTAACAAGAGGTTCTATACATGAGCATCATTATTATTATAATACCAGATCATTCCCTTATGTAAATCAATAAAATTAGTGGTCTTAGGAAGAAATAAAATTTTATGAATGTGATTCTTTATTTTAAATATAGATACTTTGGATTCCTTCATATGGCTCAAGCTCCATACCATATCCTCCATGAGATGAGATGTAATACCCATCAATGGGAAATACTAATGTGCTAGTCCTATACATATATTCTCTCATAAAAATTTTCTAATATAATACTATCTCTTGTTTCTCACATAGAGTATTGTTCACATAGGCTTCGAAATCATTGATAGTTGTAACAAATTCATGATTAGAATTCCCCTAGGGTTGTCCCATTATTGGTATATATTTCTAATTACATCTCATATCCACTCAAAGGTCCATATACTTGAAGAAGATTTCTATGTTATTATAATATACAAAACTCTCAAATTAGTCTTTTACTATAATATCATTCATGAAATAGAAGCATGTTATAAGAAAAATGTAGCTCGGATTCCAGTATGAAAAAATATATATAGGAAACCTCATTAAGGTCTGAGCTCGATATTCACACTCTTACCAGATTATATAAATTTGCATGGATGGTTCCAAACATTCGAATTTATACTATGAAAAACTGTAATGATCCATGGTTTTATCAAGGTAATTAACTTATTAAAATTATTCCTTATAGTATAGTCACAAAAGTAAACACAATTTCATTTCATAATAGTAAATATTATGTGAAATTTAAGCATAATTTATCTAATTATGTGTCATGAATTTTTATAATCTAACACACATAGTTGCGTTCAGGGTGATTTTTGGGGTTTGATGGAACGAACATAATTTTGGGTGAATAGTCACCTACCCTTATGGATAATAACATACCCTTATGAATATTTTTATGACCCTCATGAATAGTTAATCTTCTAATAATATGGTAACATCACCGTTTAATGCATTAATACAATTTTCACATCTTATATTTTATAATATTACCATAGTAAAAGTATTGGTATTTTTCTATGCCAAAAATAAATAATTACAGTAAATTAAATAATTTTTAAAAAAATGTATTTTTTTAAATTGTGTTGTTAAATTAAAAAATTTGTGTCATCTGGTTGTATGATGACTATATAATACCATTTATAATTTCTTAAAAAATTAAAAAATCAATTATAGTTTTAAATTTTGTATTTTTCATGTAAATTATGATTTTAATTAATAATTAAATTAAACATATGTAGAAGATTATTTTTGAATAATGGATTTCTTATTTTGAATCTACATGTTGATAAATGGATAGGGTGAATTTTTTGGGTTTTTTCTAAAGTACCTAAATTATTTATGAATATTAAAATATAGTAATTTACTATATATATAAATTAGAAGTTAAAATCACATTTCCTTGAATAATCCCTGAGATAATCACACTTTCTTTTAACTAACATGAACATATTACTATTTTTTCAAACAATAATCAAAATTTCTTGTCTTATGTAAAAATAATAAACTATTGATTAAAATATTAATAGAACCTACCTCCCTCCACTATAAAAACCACCCACCCCCCCCCCACTCTTCTCTTCACTCCCATAAATCCTTGTGCCTTTCTTAAATTATACTCAAATCCCTCCACATTATCCTCCCCCGTGTACAAAATCCCATGGTCTCTTCAAAAGAAAAAAAATCCTATCCCAATAAGTGGCTCTTAATAACGATTAATTCAAGAGGTAAATTCCACTTTTTAAGCCTTTTACTTTCTGTTCATGTTCCATTATTTTCATTTCATTCCTTACCTATACTCAACCAAATATTATAAAAATTCAAGTACATTAATTGTAATATAAATTTGTTATGACAAAGGAATTTGTTTTATTGTATCTATTTAAACGTTATTTTATACTAGAAATGTATACATAATCTGAGATATGATAATTAATCACATTCAACGATGAAGAGTTTTCAATTTGTTTTTCCATCATCAATTCTGATCAAGAACCCAATTTTATTGTGGAAATGGACTATGTTATAGTTGTTTGGTATCATCTATTGTTATTTGATCTTTTAATTCGCATTGTTTTCATTTATAGTACAAAATGATTTAATTTTGATATAAACCCACCAACTAACCGAAAAGGTTTTCACTAACATTTTATATAATGATTCATCTTTACTCTATATAACCAAAATTAATTTAAAACCATGTAACCTTATGGATTTAAAATAATAAAATATTACTTTCATTATAGAAAACCATTCTCAATTTACATGTTTTTATGTTCATGTATATAAGTAATCCACTCTCGAAACAAATAGACCCCAATAATGAAATTGAACATCATAACCCATCAAAATGGACATGAATGAAGTTAAAAGGTTTTAATAAATCCATTACAAGTAAAATAGGTTCTCTTATGAATAATAGATGAACCTAATTTTATTATTTAGGTAATTAATATCAAGTGGAAAACAACTTCTTACAAAAGGTAAAGGATTCAACATGAACCACCATTATTTGTTTGGGTTTCTATATCATTATTTTTACCCACATGATGTTATATGTTCATTTTTTACTTAGTATAAATAAAATATAAATTATAAAAATTAATATATCATGGTCCATTCAGGAATATCTTTTAGGTATGGATTTGTTTTTATGTTCTTCCATCTTCAATACTTCATGAAAAGAAAACCCCTTTAATGTAACATCCCAAATTTGTACCCAATTTGACGTCAAAACTATCATATGTTTTAATCCACCCTTTGTTTTATAAAATAGGATTTTGTTATTACAAAAAACTACATCTAACACTTCTAGTTTTATGTAAAATATTATTCCCATTTTCTATTTAAAAATCCCATTTGTATTTTACTTAAAATCACCCTAAAATGGTTTGATGATAAATATTATTAAATACTATTTTTACATGTTATCACCTTTATTTTACATCACATAAAATGATATATGCCAATTTTACCTTATGAATCTCCATGTACGTTCTAATTCATTTCTTTTATGGACACTTATATGACATCCACATTCATTATAATTTATGAAATGTTTATGAAACCCATTTACATACATGGGAAACCTTGTGTTTATAAATTATTATATATGATTCTATATGTGGAATGAAAAATCATGATGTTATAAAGATGTGTGTACCCATATAGTGCTCCAATGAATTGGGTAATGTTGAGTATCATGAGACATCATGTTCAACGGTCTTGTATGTTATCCTTAACTCGTGCTGAAGTCATGTTTTATATTTCATCCGCATTACTATGAATCTGTGATTATATGATCCTAGGTTTATATGTTATGATTAAATATGTTCCATGACTTTTATTTTCATTATTTCAATCCTTTTAACCACTGTTATAAAGCTATATTCTTATTCTTATTCCCTTAATGGTATTTTTATCCCACCCCATCGTTCATTTTATCCCCAAAATATTCTATTCCAATGTATGAGAATAATGAATGTTAATTTCTAAATATAAATATTAAATAACAAAATATTTGTTTATGTACCCATACTTCAATGATAGTAGACTTTATGATCCCTATCATGTATTCTGATGTAAAAGTATGTATAAAATCATGTAATGTTATATGTAAAAGGCTATGGTCAATATTGATGTTATCATAAGTTGGTCTTTCTATTTTATCAGTTAAAAAAAAGAGGACATTAGTAAGAACATGATGGATGAGACTATTTATAAATAATCCTAAAATTTTTAAAGTATAGATTATGTGGTTTATCAAGAAAATCATCCATTTCTAGATATGAAAAAAGAAGAGGGGAATCTAGAACATATTTATCAAGGGGAAAAAAACGAAAACACCACATTAAGATGGACTCGAACAGGAACAGGTGCAAGACAATGGTCCTTTTTGTACACTTGGTTTGACACTCCCATGGGATAGGCTTTGGTAAATTCATGAGCATTGTACGAACGAGGTTTAGAGGAATAACAAAAGAATATAAGAATATCATTTAGGAAACATATCCTGAATAAACTATATTTAATCCCAGGGAATCTCAAGATAGGATATACTATTCCTTTATGATTTTATGATTTTATGTTTCATGTATCCTTTTATTTGTATTAGATAAGTATTCAAGCCCACAAATTGTACTTTATTTATCATAGCTAATGGAGGGAAATAGAATAACATGTGACAAAAAACAATGTGATAGAAAATGTTATTACTTCCTTTATGATATGACATATATGATGGGAATTGTTTCTCAATACATCGTGATAGTACTTTCTCAGGTGGATCAAGTTATGAATAACAAATTGAATCAGGTGGAATTCCACCCCCCTTTAAGGAAATAGAATGTTTCTATAGAATACCTTATCTGGAAATGGCCTCCCATATATAGTGGATCTTCTTATCCCCTAATCATAGAATCATGGATTAAATATAATTAAAATATATTCACTATGCTCTACTTCTCAGAAGAAGAGAAATTTGTTCTTATAGCCTATTTTTTTGATGGGAAGATGGTAAGTGGTGGAAACTGATAAAAAATATTATGTCCAAGGATGAAATTGATTCCATATATTAGGATGAATTCAAGATAATATTTTTCAATAAATAGTTTTCCTTGAACCCTTCATATCATGATAGAAAGGGAGTTCCTTGATCTCTAGTAAAAGGAAGATGAGTCCATTGGGGTGTATGAAGTATTCATTACAAGGATTTTAAGGTACGTCTCTAACATGGAAATGAACACTGAATGTAAGGTTGAATGATTCTTTAGAAAAATAAAACAAAGTCTATGAAAAGCATTGTTGATTCGATAATTTGACAGTTATGTGGAGATTTTAGGTTGTTCTCTCATGGTTAAAATGTATCTTGGAGACTCTCAATGGTCCTGTGGGCCTAGTGGAAAGAAGTGGTAAATGGAGTCTTATATGTGTGGTTTGGAAAATAAATTACATGATTGAAAGAAGATAAAATATCCCACTTGTAAAAATTTTGGGAAGAAGAATCCTAGAACAGTCTAAAGGGAACCTAGAATTGTTTCAAGACTAGAAGAAAAAGACATCTATCTAAAAAATACTGAAGGGATATAAAGAATCCTACTAATGTTGAAGAAAAAAATTAATGTTCAAATAAATTATCATCTAGTGGTGCAGTGTTACATCTTTCAGGAATATGGGAATTATTTGAAGAATTTTTCTACATCGAGGGTTTCCAGAGGTAATGAAAATAACCTCAGATGCTATAATGATGTGTTTATGTTATCACTATTGTTGAGGTGGGGCCATAATATGTTGTGGGGATATGTATGATAGTAATTAATTCAACAATAGATACATAATATTTTACTGTTGTTTAATGTAATCTTTCATATCATGAAAGATTAATAGATCTATTCAAAATCCACCTCAAAATATGGGGGATAAGTTATTAGTGAGAACAACGAATGGGGAAATCATTGCTTCCAAGATTAATAACCCCTACATGGTAATTGTTTGTGGAATAAACCTCATATAAAATCTTTTCATACTTCTTTTAGTGTTGTTCCATGTTGTCTTGGTAAAATAATGTGCATCGTTATGAAAATCCAAAATCAACTATTGGAAAAGGGACGTCATTATTCACCTCCCAAATCATAATTCAATACTTTAATAGAGTAAGGAGGAAGATGAATCTCATTTTTAATCATTGTCACATGTGGTGATATTACTACCTTATAAAAAATTACGTCTAACTGAAATGATTGATACAAAGGATATGATACTTCTCGAAGATATTCTCATCATGAGGGATTAACATGATATATTTTCTAAAGAATTAAATTTTCTTCCTTCTAATCTAGAGGTTTAGTTCTCAATTGAACTTATTCTTTATCCCTGCATATATCAGGAAAACTTATAGAATGGCCACTGTAGATGTCAAAGAGGTAAAGTAGCATTTAAAGGAGAGGATGAAGAAGAGTTTTATATTATGGATTTCTTCACCATGGGGTGCGACAGTCCTCTTCATCAAAAAGAAATATGGATCAATGCACCTCTTCATCAGTTATCATGATCCCAATAAAATGATGATAAAAACAAGTATCTCATGCCTTTGATAGATGAATATGGACATTAGCTATGTGGATATAGTTATTTCTTTAAGGTGGACCTTTAGTTGGGATATCACCAATTGATTGTATGGAAGGAAGATATTCTGAGGACTCCCTTTTGAAAGAGTTATGAACACTATGAGTTCATAATGATGTTCTTCATACTCACTATTTCTCTTACAATTTTCATGGATTTAATGTATAGTGTCTTTATACAATACCACCAAAAAAATTTAGTAGTCTTTTATTATGATATTCATGTATAGTCCAAGAGAAAGTAGGCAAATTAAAAGAATTTGAATACATTGATAAATAATTTATTAAGGGAGAATCAATATGCAACGTAATGTAAATGTGTGTTTTGGATAGAGGAAGTATCATTATCTGTACATATTATCCCCGGTAAAGGGATATCTATGGATCCTTCAATGAAAAAGGCAATTTTAGAGTTTCCCAGGAAAAAAATTTAATAGAGATCCATATCATCCCTGTCTACACGAGTATTATATATGATTTTTATATATGTTTTCACAATTTTCAAAACTAATGTCCACAATTACATGGAAGGGGGTGATGTGTTTCAGGACTCCAGAATATGACGAATGCTTTATCGATCTCAAAAAGAGTCTTATCAATGCAGTAATACTCACACTCCCTAAAAGTGTATAACTTTTGATGGTATACAGTGTGGCCTCAATGAAATTTTATGGTAATTTACTAATTATAAAATGATAAATTGATAGCCTAATCATTATGACTGTTGAAAATCCAAGAGATATACTATCCCAAGCATGATCTGGAGATGGAAATTGTGATATTTTTGTTAAAAATTTGGTTTCACTATCTATATTTGGAGAATTGTGTGATATATAAAAATCTAAAGAGTCTCTAATATATATTCAAATAAGAAGTATCATAATATTCTCCCAAAAATATGGTTAGAAATCATCAAGGATTAAGACTGTTCAATCCACTACCATCATGGTAGAGAAAATAAGGTGGTGGATGCATTAATAAAAAAGGATCCTTCATCTTTATCAATGATGATTTTTGACAAGGATCTAACCTTCTTAGATTTTTAGAGGATTGAAATGGGAATCAATAAGGGAGGAACATCATCAATCTAATCTCAAATGGTTGATCAACCACCCCTCATAGATAAAATAGTGGATTCTCAATGAAAAGATGTAGAAAATTGTGAAATGGGTTGAAGATTTCAGAATTAGTAAATCCTTTGAGTTACTTATTGATGATTAAGGAGTTGTAATATTTTCATAATGATTATGTGTACCATATAATCCATAGATAAAGAAGGAGATTCTGAATAAATCAAATAACTCATCCTTCTCTATTCACCCATAGAACACAAAGATGTACTGATATTTCCACGGGAAATTTTTGGGGGGAAATATGAAGTAGGATAGCGCTGAATATACATCAAATTACCTGGTATTTCAACATGTGAAGGATAAAAGAAAAATGTCTTAGGGGATGAAGAAGCCACTACCCATACAAACATTTATGTGGGTGAACATCACCGTGAACATTGCCACTAGGCTTCCAAAGACATCTAGAGGAAACAATGATATACTGGTCATTATGGATCATATTACAATCATAGGTCACTTTATCCCAATTAAAAAGGGCTTATTATTGGGTACAAATATACAAATTTATATCAAATTGGTTTTAAGTCTTCATGGAGTACCACTATCTATTGTATCTAATGGAGATCTGAGATTCAACTTGATATTCTAGAAAAGTCTCCAACTTGCATTGTGCATAGAACTAAACTTCAGTACGGCCAAATATCCTACACCTGGTAGCCAATCTAATAAAAATATTTGTATATTAGAATATAAGTTGAGATAATGTTTTGTGGTATTCAATGGAGGATTGTACCAACATCTTCCACAAGTAGAATTCTGCAACAATAATATATTCTACTTTTGGATCTGAATGACACCATAAGAATCTATATATGAGAAAAGGTGCATAACAATAGTGTATTGTCATGATGTCAGTGGGTGAAAGCTACTAGGACAACAAATGCTCGAAAAAATGTTGTAGAAGGTAAAAACTATTCAGTATCATGTCAAGGAATCCCAAACATGACAAAATAGTTATGCAGAAAATCAACGATGAGACCTTGAGTTCAATTATGGAGACATGATATTTCTCAACATATATCCATGGACGAAGATATTGAGATTCGGTAATAGAGGAAAGATATGTTCCAGGTACATTTGTTTCTTCGATATTCTTGATCTTGTTGGAGTTGTTCCCTATAGACAATATTTTTCATCTACCATGTCTAAAGTACACGATGTCTTCCATGTATCCTTGTTATGAAAGTACAGACGAGATCCCTCTCATGTACAATCTTAAGAGGTTCTATAGTTGAAGAATGATATTTCTTATAAGGATCATACAGTGAAGACCTTGGATCATATAAATAAAGTACTAAACAAAAAGACTACGCAACCGGTAAAGGTACTATGGGGGAACCATAAGAACAAAAAGGAAACATGAGAATGGGAGGAAGTAATGAAGTAGAAGTACCCCCATATGATTATCACATAGAATATTCGAGGGTGAAATTTTATAAGGGGGAATAATTTAACATCCCAATTATTTATATATGGAATACCCATATTATTATTTTTCTTTATAGTATAATCACTTTAGGAAACACAATGGAATATTGTATTTATAAATACTATGTGACCATTTAACATTATTTTTTCACTTATGTGTCTTGAATTTCAAATATATTTCATACATGGTTGTGTTCATGGTGATTATCATGGTCTGATAAATCAAACATAATTATAGGTGAATAGTAACATACCCTTATGAATAGTAATACTACCTTTATGAATAGTAAATATACCAAAATATTAGTAACATCACCATTGAATATAATAAAAAAAACAAGGCATATTATAAGTGAGAATATGAACATTGTAAATGTATTTGTATTTTTGTAAGTCATATATATTTAGTTTTAAATAATTTATTAATTTAAATGAAAATTTATTTTTCAAAATTTCATTTATAAACTCACCATTTTATGTCTTATATTTTAATGATTGTTTTGTAAGACCTTATTTAATTTTTTAAATCCTTAGAAAATATTTTATTGTTTTAAAATTTGAATTCATCATTTAAATTATGATTTTAATTAATAATAAATTTAATCATTTATAGAATTATATTTTTTTTAAATTGGATTTATATTCTAGATTCTATACGTTGATAAATATTTAGGTTTAATTTTTAGTTTTTCTAAAATAGATGATTTATTATGAATAATAAAATATGGTAATTTAACTTATATATATTATAAGTTAAATGATCTATTCCTTAAATCATTGTTGAGGTAATAAACCTTAGTTCAATTTCACGTGAACTTATTACTATTTTCTATCTTGGAATCGTTACTAAATCATTTCTTAAGGAAAAATTTTTAGCTAATGATTTAACTATTGAGAAAACCCTCCACACCTCGATTATAAAAAAACCCACTCTCCCATATTCTCTTCACTCCTCTCATCCTTTATTAAATACCTAAATTCTACAAAAATCTCTAAAACTACTCATCCCCCACATATAGAAGACCTTGGTCTCCTCAAAGGACCAAATTCTCTCCCCTTAGGAGGCTCTCAAGAAAGATTAATTCATGTGGCAATTATTATATTCAATTATTTTACTTTCTTTTCAAGATCCATTAATTTCATTAGTATCCTTACCTCTCATCATCAAATATTATGACAAATATAGTGATTTACAAGTACTATAATTTTTTATGATAATGGAATAAGGTATTATCATCTATCTATTACCCTTTTTTATTCTTTACCTGAAAATACAATCCGAGAGGTGTTAGTTCATCACATTCAAGGACAATGGGTTTTTAATTTCCATTACCAGATTAAATTTTGGTCATGAAACCATTTATCTGATAGAACCATACTATAATATATTTATTATATCTTATCTATGGTTATGGAATCTTTTTGTACACACTGTTTTGTTTTATATATAAAAATTTGTTCGATGTGTTCAAAAACCTCCAATTAACCCAAAAGGTTATCACTGCAGTATTATATAATGATTCAAATTCACTATAAGTCAGCATATTAAATTTATAACAATTTAACCTTCTATATGTTCAATAATAATAAAAATCCAATTCTAGACAACCATGGTCATTTTATATGATTTTCCATACATATATACAAGTAATCCAATCATGAAATAAAAAGACCCAAACAATGAAATTGAACCTCAAACCCATAAAAAATCCATGAATGAGCATAGAAAAGTTATATGAAATCCATTACATGTAAATTATTATATTTAAATATTATTTAATGAACATAAATTTTACTAATCAAGTAAATAAAATCATGTTGATAACACCTTCAGACTTAATGTATTGGATTCTACCCAAACCTCTATTATTCCTGCGGGTTGCTATATATTTATTTTTACCCACATGAATTTATATATTATTTTTATTTACACACAATAAATGATTTTCACAAGGTCAAATATCATCTATTATGACCCATTAATAATTCCCTTTTAGGTATATATATATATTTTTAACTTGTTCCCTCCTCAATACTTCAGGAAAAGAAAAACCCTTTAAGGGATCTTTCAAAATTCTTACATAATTTCATGTGCACTTTGGCCTATTTTTTAATCCACCATTTATTTAAAACTATTTTTTATTAGGAAAATAATCTTGGGTCACTTATGGTTTTATGGAAAATATTATTCTATATTTAATTTTAAATTCTCATTAGAATTTTATTTAAAACCACACTAAAATGTTTTACTGTTAAAAATTCGGAAATAATCTTATTACGTGTTATTACTTATATTTGACCTTAATTTCAATGATATAAACCTATTTTACCATATTAATGTCATTTTATATTCTAATTCCATTCTTTTTTGGACACATTTATGATACGCCCATTCATTATGTTTTGTGAGATGATTATGATACCTATTTCTTTCCATGCCCCCCTTATGTTTAAGTTTAATTATGTATATTTATATATGTTGAAAGAATACCCATGAACATGATAAGATGTGAATTCCTATATAGATCTCCAATGAATTTTGTAATGTTGAGTCTCATGTGATGTTATGTGCAACAGTATTGGCGGTTATCCTCGATTAGTGCAACCATGTCCAAACGGTCATGGTGGTTATCTTTGACCTGTTCTATTCTATATGCAATAGGTATAGACTCGTGATAATGCCATGAATTATGTTGCATCCAAATTACTATGAATCCATGTATAAATATTATTATTCTATATGTTACATGCCTTTTATTTTCATTATAACATTCTATCTAACACATGTTCAATAGATCTATACATATTCTTATTCCCATACTCGTATTTTTAACTCACCAAATTGTTCATGTAATCCCTTGTAATATTATGATGATGTATGAGCACAATTTGAGTTAGGAGATCAATATGAATACTAATAAAGAAATTTTTTATATTTTCTTTTTTATGTACCTGGTCTTCAAAGACACTAAAATTCACAATCCATAGCTTGTATTCTGATTTATAATTATGCATAAAATCAATTAATTACATATGTAAAAATCTAGGGTCACTAATCAAACAAACTAAGTGGGTTTGGATTCCAATTTTCACATGATATTTAGGACACCTTGTTGATGATTAGAAATATCTCACGGACACCATCAACCTTATGGATGATGATAAACTAAAGGGTTGTCGAACATTTCTATAACCTATATCATCGTAAATAAGTCAGAGAGTTATAGAGAACTTGTGATATGAATGCAATTGATCATATCAATGCATGTTCATAATCATGTTTATGACATAGGGTTAACCATTATTATATCAAGGTCTAGTATGGATATCACTGACATATATTAAATCTATAAGAGAGTATTGGAGTAGGAATCAATTCACCTAATAAGGGTGTGATGAGACTATCTACCCATCCTCTCCACTATTGTGTTTTCCTAAGAATCCTTGGTTATAAAACCCCAATGGAACACCTTGACTTTTAATTTAGGTTAGTTCCCATTTATCGGTGTGTGAAAATTTTTGAGTTTCTAGGGAAGACTAAACAAATTTAAACCCCGATGTGATTAATTGAGTGAGTCCTTAAAACCACTACAATCAAGCAGTCGAGCGAAACCCATACCAAGTCTTACAAATACTGAATATACATGTATCATGATAATGTGTATGGGTTTCTAAGTTGTTCAACACAACAAAAAGTGGTGGTATTACATTTTTCATGTGGATATACACACTGGTTTGGAATATAAGTGGTTTAAGTCTCTCTTTATATATGAGATATATCTAGAGTCTCTATGGATGTTAAAGACTATAGATTCCCTATACCTGTGTAAGGGAGAGTGCATAGAGTTGGTGTAAACTAGTAGGTTCAATTATCTGGTTTGGTTATCGCCACAAGTTGTAAGGAATGACTACATATCATATCCTATGTACCAACAAGTTTTTTGATAAAATACCAAATCATAGTTATCTAAGCTGAATCATTCAAAATATGAGGATATAGCTAATATGAAAATGATAGAAGATATAAATTGGTATGTCATGGATGGTTATTCTACTGGTTCTCATCCCCTGAGTGGTAAATTTAGTGCCACATATTAAAAAATTTGGAAGTGGAAAGATCATCAAAGAATTTATGGAGATAGTTATTATTAAATGTCCTCTTATTACTTTTATGTTATATCAATTAGTGTGCCCCTAACATTATACAAATTTGTAAATGATTATAACAGTCAACTCTCTTATTATGATCCTATGAGGAGGAGTAACATTTGTGGTACCTATCGTCATATGAATATTTTTCTATATTACTATGTTTATTCCTTATTATGGTTAGGTATCATTCGCTCAAAATTCCACTATAAAAAATCAGATTCTTCAAATAGTACATGGATCCTGCCATTGGCCTCATGAGGGGATGACCTTCACGAGATAGAGGAGTTTCTAGAGTATTTAGATGATTTTTGAGTGATAGTTATAGGTACTATCCTTATTCAGTAGTATGGCCTCGAATACGTTTATATATAGATGTTTTATTAAAATTATTAGTATTACATTGGATATCCTGTCCATTATTATGTAGTTAGTGAAACCTCTTTGGAAGACTATGGAGAAAATATTTTTCTTTCCATCATATTCAATATCAATAAACAATGTATATTTTGTCTGGGATTTCTTCATTCTCAATACAGATTTATTTGATGAAATCGTCATGATCGGTTGTCTTATTAATCATCGGGTTAATGTTGATAGTTTGAATAAGAATGTTTTGATTTTTTTACTGATTGGATATCCCTAGTGTTTCAAGGACAGTGGGATATGAGTCTAGCTCATGCAGGGCCTTCCTACCTATACCATATTAGTTTTATTTCTACTATATAACTTTGTCCTGATGATGTATATTCAATTTATGATCCTATCAATATTTTTTGATTATTTACTAACATTATAGAGGTCCATTTCTCTACTCTTACACAAGAAACATAGGTATAGTTTATGATTGACATAGTGTAATGTAAACTGAAAATTTTGATTCCCTCTAATTTTATGTAACCAATTGAGATGAAAAAGCTAAAAAAATTTGATGATCTAATAGAGAATGTTCTTGTTCCCCATTAGTTTTTCTACTTAGTCATCCTAAATTAATGTTTCGAAGATGTAATATAGATCACTCCAATTATGTGTGGACTTTCAGAATATGACCCATGTAATGATTAAGAACAAGAAACCTTTCCCCTTTGTGGAATATTTTTTTGGATAATTGAAGGTGTAAAAGTGGTTTTCAATGATCTATATTTGGTCTCATAATCAAGAAATCGTATTTTGGAATTCTATTTTACAAATGATGGATTTCAAGAGAATGTATGGAAATCATGAATATCATGTGATCTCATTTTTTGACTAATTATCCTTATTATTCATGGATTTAAATAATATAATATCACATTATTATCTAAAAAAATTTCATTTGTGTTTGTATACGATATCTTTGTTTATTCGAGATCTTAGTACAAGAACATGTGAAATTCAAGTTTTTTTTGGAGTCTTGATGAGTATATAAATGCCTGGAAAGATTTCAAATTAAAATATATAGATTGAATAAAAGTATTTTTTGTTCTTTTGATTTCAAAGCATGGATTATCGGTTGATCTTGAGAAGATGAGGGTTGTTTTTTCTTGGGAAGAGACACTTAATGTATTTTCTATTTAGATAATTCTTAGTTATTCAATAAACTACCAATAAATCATCAATTAATTCTCATATTTCAAATAAAATTTTACATCTCTTTCTGAAAATTCATTTAAATTCATAAGTGATTCAGAGTGTTAGCCATCCTTTAATTAGATGAAACAACATTTGACATCAACTTCTATTTTTCTCTTTTAAATTCCCAATAAGGGGTATGTGGTTTTCTAGGATTCTTATAATGCTATTTGTGGATGCATGCATATATTGGATTATCATGTGGTTTCTTCAATATCTCTACACCATTTACCTCATGAGAAAAATCGCACCACTCATGATATAAAGGTTTATGTAGTTATTTATATGTGTAAATTTTGTTTGAACTATATATTTCTAAGATTTTCATGGTCTGTTATGACCTTAAAAGTATAGTTTATATATTTAATTAAAAATAATGGAATATTGGATAGATTTAGTCGGTGGAATACCTTTACACATTTCAAATCAACATCACTTATACCCTGAGGATGGGAAATGTCATTATAAACACTCTCAGTAGTAATGTACCATCATAGGGCATTTAATAATTGAAGCATGAGTAAAACCATATCAGAAATGTCACACTGTTTTACCAGGATACTCAGGTGGATCATTACTGTATGGTTCAAACCAGTGTTCAGTTATCAACATGTATCATTGAGCCTATTTTTTAGAGGTAGCAGAAGGATGATGTGTTCTATGAAATTTGAGAAACCCTTTATAGTGGGTAGATCAATTTAGTTTGGTCTCTCGTTTCATATTATATTATTTATTTTGTGTATTAGTTTAACATCCCAAAATCAATGATGATATTAATTTTTTTCATTCATATATAATTTTCATCTATTCATCTAAGCACTATGGAGATATATTATGACATGAGACGTTGATTCTAATGGATAGGTATGTGGCGTTAGATATCCAATTATGTGTCCCACTGCTACACATAATAATAAATAAATGATGAGGATCTGAAACCCTTTGGGTTTTTCCATTATTTTCTAGTGTTGGATTGAAATTGGGATGATGTTTCTATAGACATTGTTTTTTGTATCACCATAGACATACTAAGTGGTGAATTCTATCTAAGTGGTGATTTTTCAGTTGACAATGTTGTCTCACTTAATTATGATCAAGGACACAAAAATGTTTTATAACCTAGGTATGATATATGTTTAGAATATTTTGAGGAGACATGTGTTCCCTTTACAATTGTTTTGGACCGATGGCATTATTTTAACTCATGGTTTTAGAAGAGTCTCCCATAGTATATAGGATCTTATGTCATGTTTAGTAATACATTCCATTCAATGATATAAGGATATATGAAACACAATGTTTTGATCTCAAATGATATGATCAGTGACTACATCTTCGATTTTGGTGGATCATGAGATATCCATTTGGGATAGTTTTAGTTTTTAGATAAAAATGTTTTCATTCATCTATTAGAATTACTACCTTGAAAGATATTAATGGAATACCATGAAGATAACAAATTCTTGGAAATAGGTGGGAGAGTTCTCTATTATAGATCTTTTTCTCATTCTGGAGACATCATCAAGGACACCAGATATACACCGACATCTAGTTATAGCTCAATGATAATAGAAATCAAATCTAGAACATCATTGTTTCCCATTTTTTTATAAGTGGCATGTTTTCCTTGATATTTTATGGTCATTTGGGTCACCATAAACTTGGGAAATATGGAATATTAGCTCACAGATATATTTGACAATTTTTGTTCACAAAGAGGCTTTGGAAGGTTACTTATTGGTTAGAATTTCTGGTTAATTTGATGGGAATTTATTATGTTTGCTTCATATATCAACTCATTACGTATCATCCAGATCCCTCTCACATTTTTGTATGAGAAGAGATTGATATTTTACAGATATTATATTATAGATATTACATCATAGAACACTCACTATCAGATTAAAATATTACGTGGAAAGATAATTATGTTGGGTAGGGAATTATAGAAACATGGATTAGATTATCATGAAACATAGGAGAACGATTCACTGATGAGAGAATAGTTAACTCATATCATTACAAACATGATCCATATGCATTACTTCATTTAGATATAGTGTCATGTGTTGGGATGTTTGTAACATTACATTACCATCTATGAAAAATTTATCCTTTCACATTTTCCCCTATTTTTTCATTTCATTTTGAGTCTCATGGGGATAGATAACATTTTATAATAAAAATAATAAAATGTTTTATTATGATAGGTTGTTTGAATAAATAGAATACATCAGTAACTATGCAAAAGGATTTATGTGGTTCTCCATGAGTTGGGATAAACCAAGATATATTTAAGCTTCCTCATTTGTAATCTATAATATATGGATCTTATATATAATGTTCACATCATTAATAGTTTTCAATATATGAAACATTTTCACGATAGATGTTGTGATTTGGTTTGGGGTGTTAAATGATTCACATAGTGAATTAGGTTCACATCATTTAATAAAAAAAATATGGATTATAGTATGAGGTGAGTCATTTTTCAGTGTTTCTAGATTTTTTGGATTTGATGAAATGAAATAGGTACTCATAAAATCTAATTATCGTGGTCTTTTGGTTTTAGGAATTTCACTGTTGTTTTTTTTCTTTCACATGCATCAATTAAATATCTTTACCATGATATCTCCTAGTTTATTATGGAAATATCCTCTCCATCAAAATCATTTCATGTACTGATTGATCTTCATTGTGGTTTGTGTTAGTTTATCTAGGTAATTAATAATTAATCTTTTTCATTAATTTTGATTGTGTTATTTATGTTTCCCTTTGTTTATAGATTCATTGGTATATAAAGAAAATATTAGTGATCCATTGTAGATCAACTTCGTGATCTTACGTCAGAGGCTTAGGCTTTTGGTTGGTTTTCATGTAGCATGTGAGTTTCTTTGAGGTATGATGTGGAATGTCCACTTCATAAAACCACATTTCTTATTGTATTGATATTTATATGTGATTATTGAATGAGTCCCTTTATTTTTTCCTTATTTTCACCATTATCTTTAGATCACCTTACGGGAATTCACGAAGCATGTTTATGGTATGTGGATCTATCTGTACATTGGGTTGGATGAACTATATTCGTCTCATTTTGTCATTTTTTTATAAATGAATTGGAAAAATAAATTACATGTGTGAAATTAAAATTATGAGAAAATATGGTTTTCCACTTGTTTTGGTAAAAATAAATGTTATTTGAAAATCATTGTGAAAAAGATATAAGTAATGAATTCAAATAATGGTATTGAAGAAATGGGTTGGAAAAGGGAGCAGAACGGAAACACTTGGAACTTATGTGGATTTTGTAGTAAGAGGTAACCCCAGTTGATATTATTGTGTGGGTTCAATCACGAGGTGTTCCTCAGCTCCCTATATATATTATTCTATGGAATATTTGGATACTTTTGGAGGATTACATTATATGGTGTCTGTCTTCTCTATAAATTCGATTAATATATCTTGACTCTTTTTGTGTGTGACTATATGTATGTAGTAGTGATCCTTAGAATAATTATACCTATGATTTTTTATGATTTTAATTGGATTTTCTATGATATTTTATAGAGTCTTTATTTTTGAATTATCATATAATGATAATATGATGTATAACAACATTCTATAGGAAATATGGAAAATGGATATTTAAATTATTTGACATGATTTTGATATAATTTTTTTATTGTTTATCACGCCTTATTATGTATAAAGTTGATAATGTGTAGATTACTTTGTAGATAATTTCTGTAAAAAACCTATATAGAATCATATAGACCATGGTATATCATGCCTTATTATCTACTTTGGTGGTTTGTAAAACTTGGTATGTATTTCAATAGAGGGAACTATAAGGCTCCATAGAGAGAAAGTGAGGTTTCTATTATCCATGTCGTGGTATCTAGTTGTGAGATGGTGGGAGATTTACCTCCTTGTAAAATATATTAGTTTCTTTGGTCATTATATATCCTTATCTATAGGACATAAATGTTTGATATTTTTTGCATCCTTTCGTAATTTATCACTTTTATTTGAACCCTTATTATATAAAATATATTCTTATTTGTTGTTATTATATTTATTTCCATTATGAATATATATATACCATGCAGTCTACTCCACGATGGGAAAACCCATTCCCTATGGTTATTTTTTATTCCCATGTTTTAGTCATAATAAATTGTTGATCGAGAATTACATTCAAATATATAACATATCGGGTCGGGTTCCATGTTTATAGGGTATTATGAGTTAGTTTCACAAATAGAGACATAAAATTGTTACAATGTTAAACATTTGTTATGTCACTAGAGGTTAAAGGATACATTTTACCAATATGAAGACATAAAAACATTTCTAATTATTCTATTATACATGGGTTGTGATGTTTACCCTTAAAATAGATTATTATGAAATTTTCTATTGTAGTGATGTTTTCAAAAAAAATTGGTACTTTTTTTCCTTCCATGATAATATATAGTGAAATAATATTTAAAATATATTAGATAAAAAAATTTCCAAAATTTTTGTTTCTAGAATATTATTTTTACTAGATGGGTAATGAAATATTCAATTACGTCTCGAATCCTCATGATGGCTTCAACCGTTTTGAGATTAAATGATATTAATTAAATTATGAATGTAAACCCATCATATTAATCTAATTAAAAACATTAGACCATTTATAGGGTTATCAACAATATTTTTATTATAACCAATGATCCAGAGAGGTAGAGTTTCATGGCCATGGTGGAATCGATAGTAGATCGATGGTGTGAGAACAAATCTAAGATGACTCCAATGAATGAAACTATATAGGAAATTACATATTGATGTGATGGTAATCCACCATTGGGTGGGTATGTATTTAATTAATCCCTCTTTATTCCTGATTGAAAGTTCATAGAATATTTTTATGATGGATTTTTTTACCTTTTAAATTATTATAGATTAAGAACTTCTATTTTTATTATAATTATCCTTCGAGAATATGATTTCCTCTAATCTTGGTTTTTTTACACATAATTATTTCCCATAACAATTCACTTCAGACCATATTATATTTGTATAATCTAGGGTTTCATCATTGTTTTGTGCATAATAATGTTTTTTTAAATGGATTATAGGGTGGTCAGTATTCATATTTGTGCTATTATTTATTCCCCCAATATTAATGTGGAATGTCGTCAATTCTATCCTTCAGATTGGATAGAGGTTTGATCGTTGGTAGAACATAATTATAAAGATGTTATGAATGTATGTTATTATAATTTCACCATTAATGGAAGAGAAAATTAATAAACTCCGAGAAACACAATAGTGAAATCATCCATAATAGATTATTCCAATTTTATGAGAGAAGGTAGAAAACCATGGATTGCATATAGAGAAGGAACCCTATTGTAATTTTATAAATATGGATGAAAATACATTTGTAATGTAGTATATTTTAGGATAAATGGTTTTAAAATTAGAAGATCTAAAAATAGTGGTGATGACCATGACTTCCAAAAAACAAGTTTTAAAGGATTCATGTTGTATACATCCCTGGCTATGGTTTTAGGGTTTTTGTGATTATAAATACAACATTGTGCATCATATGAAACCTAAATTCATTTTTGTGGGCTAAGTAAATTCCACGGTACATGGTTATCTCTTTTAAAATTTTCATTGTTTTTCTTATAATACATTAATTGAGAAATAGTACAGACCCCCATTGATATCTATAGACCACCATTCGTCCGTCTATGGAGGAATGTCATGTACATATAGAATAAAATATTTTTTAGCTATAAGGCCCTAGTATTACACATTATATTATATTGAGTTATTTTAAGAATTCAAATTGAGGATCTGTTATGGTTTAGAGTTGTAGAGAATTAGTACATACTATTACATTTCAGATCAAATATTATAATGTAGAAGCACTTACTAAATCCAATTTTTTTAAAACAACTAATCTCCTTTGAAACAGGAATAATTTTCTTGATATAAATATTCTTGAATTATTCCATTCCCTTACACTTCCATATACCAGGTTAAAAAAATTCATCAACTGGGGATGAGCATAAAATCCTCAGTAAGGGATATTAAATAAAGGAAGGAAATATTAATCGATGAACACAAAAAAATCAATAAAATCCATATTTTCATAGATAAAACATATGAACATTAACATAACTCATTAAATAATAATAATTTAGGAATAACTCAAAGAAATCATAAATCATAGAGTTATGTTGTGGCATCCATAATATAATTACAATGTATCTTTCGTAGCTACATAGGGAGTATCCTTTAGGGTCACATTTGGAATACCCATTCCCATATATTCCCTAAATCTCTTATGGTAAAATTAATGATTACCTCTATCATGATACCCAAGGAATTTGATATCTATCTCGGGATAACCCGCCCAGGATTTATCATGGAACCACCCATATACGTAAACAATTACCAATAACTATAACATAATCATAACACATAAAAAAACCATAAAGGGAATATAACATTTCCACATTGTAATAATAATATATCATTTCAAAATATGAACATAATCAATTCTTTCAAATAAAAATTTTCAATAAAAAAATTCTGTAAAAAGGATATATGGAATTTATTTTACTTTTAAAACCATTACGACTTTCGAAGGATGCCAAATATCATATAATTCCAATGGTGGGGGAATGGACATTGTCGTTACATACGTTAAAGAGATTCAATCATTTTTTCATTCTGTAAAATGATTTATAGAAAATATTTCCTTTTGAAACACATTAAATTGGATTAAATTAAAAAGGGTATAATTACACACCATATAAATGAACGTGGTGTGTAACATCAAAATATGCCTCAGTGAATAGAGATTGAGAAAAAATCCTTTAACTTGAGTATGACTTCTCTTGTTCGTTATTTACATTCCTGAATAATAATATTTGGTTGATTAATATGTTCATCATTACATATTTCAAGTTTATTATTCATTTTATATTACTTATAATCATTTTACAAAATATATATAAAATTTTATGTTCATATTGGCTGTTGTCAAGTTATTCGGTACTTTAGTTGAGAATTAACTTGTTTTGATACAAATTATCCATGTAGTCAAAAGTAAATCACCAACATAATGATATTCATGATTTAAATATCATATATATATATAGTATATTTGTATTTATAATAGTCCATAATATTTTGAGACAAGAAATTAAATGCATAGTTCATGGAGATGGTAGGTTGTACGTATACATGAATGCTACTTTCATTACATTGTAATATTGAAGATTAAAAACTAAATAATACATAAGAATGTAATAATTAACTTATAATATTTTTGTTATATATTTTCCATATGTTAATTAATTCTATTTTTTAGAATTTCCATGTATGGCATGAATGATTCCTATCACTTTGAGGGGGCAGTAGTCCACCCTTCCACAAATGAAATTATCATATTTCAACAATATAAAGAGCATAATGGTATGATGTAAAAAAACACATAATAATAGAGACAACAAAAATATGATATATTTAATATATAGATACAGTTAAATCATAATACACACCATGAGAGTTGGAAGGGGAAAATTTAAAAACCATCAGATCGTGAGGTCGTTGATCACTGTACACAGAAATAATATGTTTCAATCCATTAGATAGAGGTTTCTTTAAATATAGTTTTAATTAATATCATATCACCATCCTAGTATATTGAGTATACCAGTTTTTTTATGTAATCAATGAATAAAAAAAATAATACGTAGTGGAGAAGGAAAATAATGGTAATGATCTTGAGATAAGACGTTACCTCTAAATCAGAGATCTTTTTCTAATTTGAGCCAATAGGCATTCTTGGAATTCCTTAGGCCAAGGTAAGGATTATAAGAGGAAGGATGAGATTTTTTGAGCTTATTTGGTTTGAATTTGGATGATCCAAGGGGCATTAGAAGTGCTTTTTATTTGGGTAGAGGTGGTGACCTTTTATAAGAGGTAGGATGGGAACTTTAAAAATGTCTTGAAATATTAATTTATTATAAATTCAATTTTGATTAAACATATCCCAAAAAACATTTTATTAAAAGATATGATAATTTTTCTCTTAATACTCATCATTAAATAATTCATAGACATGTTATGAATATTTTTTTCTTAATATTTTGGTCTAACCATTATTTTTCCATTTTTAATATTTTAGTGAAATCATGTTATTTACACATTGGGGGTTTATGTAATTACCATATCAAGTCAAAATACCCTAAAAATAATTTATGATATATTTTGACATTTAATATACATTTAAAAAAATATTATATTATTAATAAATTAATTAAATTTTATAAATAAGTTTCTGGTTTATGTTATGAATTATGTTAATTTTGGACAGAATTCATAGTTGACTTTTTTTTTCAAATAAATAAAAGCCTAATTAATTTTAAAAAATGCATTAAATCAGAGAAAATATGTCAATTTAATCCTTAAAATTCATGTGTGGCATAAAAATAATCAAATCACGATTATTTTAATATTTCTAATATCATTTATTTGAATCTTTTATTAGTGAATCCATCATTACCTTGTCATTATGTCATAATTAAATTTGATTATTTAATGTTTAAAATTTATAAACAAAATAACATGATGTAAAATATATTTTTATATTTATAATGAATATTTATATTCCAATATATCAGTTACATAATTACTTAACAAATTTATAATAACATACATGTTTATGTTATATTTATCTTTACTTTAAAATAAATCTTATAAAATTTTATTTTCACATCCAAGTGGGCCCATGGGGCCCCAAAATCATCCCAGTAATTCCAAAAGTCATGCATATCCCATATAATAGAATTATGACAATTTTATGTGTAGTTTAATATTATAATAATTGTTTTTAACACTTATTTACCAGATTTTCATTTGAAGTTTGATAAATAAAATAATTTGTAATGATACTATTCAAAATAAAAAAATTAAAATCGTACGTATTCCTACAATATGGACCTTTGGATTCCAATTATGGAATCCATTTGTTTAAATTCAAAAGAAAAAATTTTATGTAATTAATTTAAAATTAAATCACATTGTTGAGACCGAAAATTTGGTTTTTAAGAAGTAATAATTATCCAAATATTTGCAAGTATTTATTTCCAATTAAAATGTGAAATTAATTAAAATGACCTTAATTGTATTATATGATAAGAAAATTAATCCAATTAAACATTAAATAAATTAAAATTTAAATAAATCTATATAAATAATTTAGATGAAAAGACAGTTTATAATTAAAAATGTGATATTTTTCACTATTCCTTAAAAAATGAACATTAGTAGAAAATTACAAACAAAAATTATAAAATGTATATTTTCAGGTCCCTATTTTATATAAGAATTTAATTTTTTTAAAATATAATATATTAAAGTAAAAAAATCCCAGATTTAAAAAGTTTTCTCCCTCAAAAGGAGGAAAAATGATATTTTAATTATATTATAGTATTTCATGATTAAAATAAGATTCATTCATATTTCAGGACAATAAAATTTATTTGATATATGTAAATACATTTAACATACATTTATAATCATATTGTCATTGGATCTTTTCATTACCGCCAATACAATGACTATGCATTAAGTACCATTTCAAATAATAATATTATAACATTATTTTTTGGTATATCTCAATGTTGTGTGCAATATTAGATTTAAAAGAAACTCATTGTTGTGTGTCACATAAGCTATCAAACAAAGCATCCCCTTTAATTGAAATATAATATATTTTTCATAAATATTATTAGAAAATAAATAGTATTATTCTATAAATACCTAGATCATTCAATCATTCCCCCATTTAAAAAATTGCATCCTCGCAATTTCAAAATTGGACGTTAAAAATTCATTGAAACTTCCACATCAGAGAAATAGTCAATAAAAATTACTTTAAAATAGTTGATGTGGTGTACAATGGTCACTCATGATAACACATACTAGGATTACAAGTATTAAAACGTGGATATGGAAGAAAAACTAACCATAATGTTCTGATGGATAGTGATATAAAACCTAATCAGGATAATGTTAACTAAAAAAATAAAATTATGATAGGTTAAATGGTCTTTGATTCCCTGGTAGGAAAAGTAAATAGAAAACGTTTTTTTATGTTCCTTCACATTATTTTGTGGTATTTCTTATTGATATTGACTATAAATTTAAGGAAATATACTTACTTTTCAAGTAGGGTTTCCTCCTTTACAAAATCTCTACCATAATCTCATCTTTTCTAAAAATTATTTGTATTCAAGATGACATTGTCACACTAGAATCCCCAGAATCAACTTCTAGAGAATCACATAATCCAAAAAAGATGATCTATATATTTCCAATGACATTAGACATTAACCAAATCCAAAATGGTTAGTACTAGATAGGATAATCCCCAAAAAATGATAATTCATTATAAAATTAAATAAAACTCTTAATCTCTAAAATTCAACAAACAATACAAAATGTTCAACAAAGACTATTCAATACAAAAATTTACTCAAAATTCGTCAAAATATTTCAAACTAAGATTGATTCCAAAAAATCAAAAGGATTTGATCATATAGTCTTCCATGATTTACCATAACATTTATCTCTATATAACAATTACTATTACTAAATTCTCATACTATAAAGTAATTTACCTAATATTATATTCTCTATGCAAGGATAAAAATTTCCATAAATATCTAAAATGATGATATGTCCACATTAAAAACATTGATTCATCCAAAATAATATTTCAACCATTACTCCACAAACGATATCACATAGTATTCTAATTTCCATAGGCATATAGAGTTCCCAAAATAGAGACCGTCATCCAAAATAACATTTATCACTTAATCACCAAATAATTTATCATATAGTAAGGATATATATTTTACAAAAAAAATTTCTCAAAATCTACTTATTCATGATCCATAAAATCATTAAATTGAATGGAATAAGTCATATCGACCGGGGACTTCATATTGGCTACTGGTAGGCGATGCGCCTTCTTTACCCTTCGGTTGTGTGTTCAATTCCAGTTACTTTTCCATACGCGATAGTTTGTCACCCCTCCTACAATTATAGCATTGATCTCCTTATAGTCATTGCACAACCTCATAGATCCATCATTCTTCATAACAAAAAAATAGAGGCTCCCCATGGAGAAACACTAGGGAAAATAAATCCTTTATTACTCAATTACACTAGTTGTTTCTTTAGTTACAATTATTCCACACTAGCCATTATATAAAGGGTCTTCTATATGGGCCTTGAACTTGGAATTAAATCAATGGAAAACTCAATTTATCATTCTGGATGATGTCCAGGTAAATCTTTTAAAAATATGTCAACATATTCTTGCACAGTAGGTACATCCTCTATTTGAACATTCCATTCCTCACCCATAGTTACTTCATTAACTTCTTCCCAAATAATTGAATTTAGTTGACCTACATGGGGTGGATCTAGATAAGAATTAGGTGGTTACGTTTCTACTCTAATGATAAGGTACCCTTTATCATCATCGAGAATTGTAATCTCTTTCTTCATACAATAAATTTTCACATCATGGTCTAAAAGGAAATCCATACCAAGGACTATATCAAATCCAACCATGGGAATGACGATGAGAACAACAAATAAAGAACATTTCTATACCGTAATGGGATTTGATTCACACAACATTATTGAAATGATACTTCCCTTAGGTGTTTTGACTGATAACATCCTTGTTAATTCAAATTGAAAATATCTTATTTTCTTAGAAAAATAGGAAGATATGAAACAATGCAATGATCCAGAATCGTGTAAATAATTTGGATAACATGAGGATACCGTTAAATTACCTTCCACCATGTCTTTTTGTGCTTCAAACTCAATAGTAGTGATAGCATAATCTTGGCCTTGATTCCTTGGCTTATTCCGAGGAATGTTTTCTTTTGAGATTTTGACATTAATTTTCATAATTCCCCCTTTATCTACAATTTTAGCATTCAACATTGAAAGCCTCTTTTTCCCCTTACAATCATGAGTTTGGTGGCCTTTTTCACCACACATATAAGAGACTCAAATTACCTTCATGCAAGTACCAGGGTGTTTCTTTCCACTTTTAATGTAGGATAGATATTAAACTTTTCACTTCTTTATATTATTTTAATTTCTAGAGTGTCCATCATATCTCTTCTTCTCATGATCTTCTATAAAGTCATATGACATAGATAATTTATTATTTATCTTGATAGCACATGAGACAATATCATCATATGACAAGAAGGATTGTGAGACTAATACTCTCTGGATAAATGGTTCTATCCTTTCAATGAATTGATCAATATTACTCTTTGGGTTAGTTATATATTATAATGCATGCTGGGTTACCTAGTAATTTTAGCCTCGTACATTGTGACATTCACACTATCCTTTTTCCTCAGACTCAGAAATTTCCTTTCTATATCCTCTTGATGGTCATGAGGAATGTATTTTTCTATGAAAATGTCTTCAAACTCCCTCTATTCCATATTTGATATTTCATCATCTTTCGTTGTGTTTTGAATCAATGACCACCATTGATCTGATTCACCCGTGAGGTGATAAATTCCCATGACATATTTTTCTTCATTTCGCTACTCCCCAATAAGTTAAATATTTTCACTAAGGAATTTATCCATTGTTCAGCTACTAACGTAATTTTACATCCATTGAATGTTAGTGGTTGTTGCCTCATAAAGAGTTATATCCATGATCCTCTACACTGTATATTAGGATGCTTCATATGGGAAAGGTTATTGATCATAACCTGAGTGAGTTTTCTAAGTATGGCGATAAGTTGATCATCACCAGTTTCTTCATCAGCTCCATTATAATTATCTTGAGTAGGAGGAAAATACCAACCTGGATTATGTGCATTGATATAGTTTCCATTACTTCCACTAGGCACCATTTCTAAACAATGGCATACTATAGATTAGTTTATGAATCACAATACATAATTCCTATCCTGTAAAATAGGTAACATGAATTGAAAAGTGTATGGATATAATCCATAATCATAAAAATGTTTTCTTTGACACATTATATACTCATAAACCCTTCATAATGGTTTTTACAGAGAATTATATTTATTATATGCATATCCCCCAGGAGTTTCGTAAGTAAGAGTGTAGAATGGCCCATTGTTGTGCACTAGTTTCCGTTCAGGTCTAGCTCAATGCAGTGTTTTCGGGTTCCACCCATTGGTACATCTGTTTCAGAGCCACTTATACATAATCGTATCCAAACAGGGATTTATTTCTTATAAAACTCACAATATCTCTATAGTACACAAATTCTAGGAAGTTCATAAATACTAATCCTCAAAGTCTTTCTTAGGGTAATGTTCAATGATCAGAGTTTCTCTAAATCTAGTTTCCAAGCCTTCTGCTAAAATTCCTCTGATACCAACTGTAATGGCCCAACCCCAGTTACGCAGAGTTCTTGCATTATTACATAACATTGTCATTATCAAAAAAGATCAAGTCTCGAATGACCGATTAGTTTAGTTGCCTTAAAAATACTAGATACTTTCATACGTCTTACATTACACTGTTAAATGAAATACTACAACAACATAGTCTCTATTTTCCAAAATCATATCCCGTAAACTATCCATGTAGGTCACTAAAAATATAATTCTTCACATACTAGGAAAAATAAAACATAGAAAGGGGTGATCTCAGATGCGCAGTAAATATAACAATATAGTATAAACATTCGTTAATAAGTATAAAAATTAAAGGCAATGTTAGACTAGAACAAAAGCCTTTTAAACTAGAACATCAGTATAATATGGAAAGGATAAAATCAAATAATTCTATAAACTTACTGATATGGATATTATACTAGTTGAATAATCACATGAAATATCAATAGAAACTTTTATAATGATGGAATGCATAAATCCAGACTTCATAACCAAATAGTCAAGGCCTTTTCCCATACTACAAATAAGATTTTGTTAAGGCCTTCTGCTAAAAGCACATTTTGTCACATGAGACCTACTGATGCATCAAGGAGCTATAGAGGGCTCCAACCATCAATTACTATGTCTAATTCATCCCTCATATGAAAAGGTTCAATCATAACATAATCCTTCGTATTAAAACTAGCATATGAAATGTCAATACATTTTTTATAAACCATGAATGGTGTGAAAATAACACATCCACAGTTAAACATGTCACAAAATATTCAATAATTTAAATGTCATAAAATTATAAAAGAAAACATTTATTTTGAAAATATTTTTATAAGGTTCTATGGGAAGCATCAACAATGTTATAATGGCAGAAAATAGATACACACGTTGTATAAGTTAAAAAAAACATTCTTACCGTAATTTTGTCAAAAAGGACATAAAGTGCCTTGTTTGGAAAACAACAAAAGGATTCCTTTCAAATCATTTTATAAAAAGAAAAGAAATTGTATAAATGAATGGAACCCATAGTCTATTAAATAGTAAAAATGTTTTGTAACACATTTTTAAGAAACATAGATGTGGATGATAAAGGCGTCAAAGTAGATACTTAGTTAAAAACAACCTCGGATAATAAAGAGATTTTGAAATTAACCCTTACCTTATACTTTTTCATGGTCGAGGGAAGTTTAACCTCATGTATAATATTGAAATAATTTTTATTAAATTATAAAATAACCATACACATTAATATTATATCACATATGATCTTCTAATATTGCTTTGTTAATGATATTTCAGTAGTATCATCATTTCAGGTGTTAACTGATTTGTTTTCCTTTATATTTTTTGTTACATAAGTAATGTTTTTTGGATAGTATGTATCTTATTCATATTCAAAATTATATTAAGCCTTTAAAAAAATTAATCACCAAATGAAAATTATTCTTGAGTGGATATGATGGGAAATGAATCTCACCATGTTCGTGGAGTCGTTAATTCGTACCTACTCACAAGCAACAATGTCACTATTTTGAAATTAAAATGGTATATAATTGGATGAAATATCATATATAAAGAATCATTATCATGTTATATTTATTATTTTCATCATTCATACACATTATTATACCCATCTAAATGATGAAGTGTTTGAATAAGAAACGACACCATGACATGGAGATAGTAATCAGTACGTACACATGTATGGGGAATTTTTCATTTATTGAATTGTTAGAATGATGAATATGCTTGTAAAATTTTTATAATAACATCATAGTATATAGAAGATATTGTAGTTATTATTTCAGAATTGAAACAACAAAGAAAGAGGAAGTTGAAGAAGAAAAGATCTTGAAAGAGGTGATGCAATATTTACCTCTTCATTGGGTTATTCCTTTTGATTTGATCAAAAGGGCTCCATAGGTTGCCTTTATGACTAAAGGAAGGACTCTAGGATGAAGTTATGAAAGTTGGGTGAATATTTGGCAGCATTTGGCCGAGCCAAATGGCTTTGATGGTGTGAATTTGAGAGAAGGTGATGTGACATTTTATAAGAGTGGTGAAGGGAACCTTAGGAAAAGATTGAAATATTATTTTATAATAAAATAACTTTCAGATTATAATGGCTCATAAATGACTTATTTCGATGATAAGGTGGGTATGGGGATAAAAAAACTCAACCAACATATTTTAGATAGGTTTGGGTCACTATATTAACTTTATCTTTTATATTTAACTCTTAGTTAAATATTTTGACATTTACCATGTCTCATTGTATTTTTATATTATATTGTTAATAAACATACTATAAACATTCAAGTGTCCCCATGTGGGTTTTAAATGATACACCTATCATTATATAAGAATTTTTTCCAATATTTAGATTATTAGGATTATTATGTCAACCAATAATATTGTATATGTTTTAAAAACTCCTTTATGCCAATTTTGACATTATTTAATAATTGGATTTTTTAATGTCCTAAAAACTTTATTACTTCGAACTAAATACATTTAATGTACCCTAAGATATCATATTATCCTATTAAATTATTTTAATTCATTAAAAGTAAAATGCTTATTTGATATTTATAAAATAAATTATTTCAATGTTTCATTAATATGGTAATTACTAGAACATCATTGTGTCATAAATAAATATAATTATTTAATTTCTATAATTTATAAATAAAATACCATTATGTAGTAAATATTTTTATCCTTATAATTAAAATTATTTCCGAATTTATCTAATGTGTAACCCTATATTAAAAATGGTTTAGTTATTAAACTTTCAATTGAACACTTTTAAATCTTTATTGAATTAAATAATAATAAATGTCATAATATATTCCAAGTGGACCTAAAGGATCCTATTTAATTAATAAGGTTATATTTTGTGGAATTAATCTTATCCAATAAAAATAGGACATGTTTTATTATAATAATAATATCATTTTTACATTTATTTATCCAATTTACTTTTAACCGTGGTAAATAAAAGTCAAAAGTTACTAATCAACAAAAAAAATTATCCTATTGAACCACATTTTACATACTGATATCAACCATGTCTCTCATATTTTTGAAATTCAATTCACAGAAGTGGTAAATTTATGTATTATACAAATTTATAAATGCTCCTTGGAGGTGGGTAAAAGACGGTAAAACTTTCGATACAATTTTATGTATCTAAACTAATTATAAAACGACTCTAATGAATTACATTGAACTAATATAGGTATTATGTATCTATTTTGACCTAAAATAAATTTAAATAAAGTAAATATTTATTTACAAAAAAAGTTGGTTTTAAACAATTACTCTGTGTTTGTTACTATTCATCAAAAAATTAATTTTTTCAGACAAATACCAAAAGTTTCCCCTAAGCTAATTTCGATATTCCAAATCCAAAAATAAAGTCCATTTTGAAAGATTAAATTTAAATTTTTTTTAAAAAAGCGGGCATTACAATTAAAAAATGCTACTTTGATTGGTCACGGTGTTTTAGAATCTCGAAGTATCATTCAATGCATGTTATTACATTATTCAATGGGAAACGTACTGTGGATGCTTGGTTTGATAGACCATATATCCTCTCTTGCTGATTTTTCCTCTTTATTGAGTTATCCAATGTTTAATTTTTTTTACATATTTGTAGATCTACAACATTCTAGGCCGATTCAAGGGCCGACGTACAATAGTATTTTTCATACAACATTGAGGTATTTGGTTTGAGGCCTTTCAGAGTGTGTATTTGAGTTATATTTTCCTTAGTGTCGATTACCAAAGATTCAGGTATTTTGTGTTAAGGAATTGAACCTAGATGCCATTTTCCATATATTGATTTATAGATTAAGGGTTTTGGTTGAGATATTCTAAGAAATTAAATGTTTAGGGGACACCCCAAGGAAGCGCTTCCATGTTTTAATTTTAGGGCTATTTGGTCTAGGATTCCTATGAGGTAGACCCTGTTTCCATGACTTTCTTGTTATGTTGGAATTGATTTCTTAATTGATAATTATTAAATGCATGTGTTATGATTTATAGCTGCATATACCTATAGTATTTGTGATTAATTTGATCTACTAGATATAATTTGTGAATTTTTTTTACATAGGGTTGTGATAACCTGTTGTAGTTAGACCACATGGGGAATTAATGTTGTGGTCTTTTCCAGAGTGCTTGTTATTGTTTCGTTACGAGAATTTAGTGGGGATTGACGGTGACTGGTATATAAAAGTGTCTATTGTTTACCATTTTGAGACCATATAGTGAATGAACATTGAGTGCTTCCTCACAGAGTCGATAGGTTATCATTAAAAGACCACATGTGTAATTGATGGTGATTTATTCCTTTGAGAGTCGTTGTTTTTGTGGGACCAAAGGGGTTATATAGTTTGAGTATTCCCAAAAAGTCATTATATTTTTTATTTAGATGATGATATGTGGAACCAAAGGGGTTAGACTGTTAGACAATTTGTATAGGGTTTATGTTGAATTATTTATTGATTGTGACAAGCCAGTAAAGCCAAAGAACAAGCTTCGACTCAGTACCATACGATTATTTAGATGGTCTTTTGAGAAGTGTGTTTGTTATTTCTATATAGTGGGATACATATCATAGGATTGATCCAGATGTGAAATTATACAATTGTTTGAATAATTATTAAATTTAAGTGAATTTAATGGACAACTATAGGATTTTTTATTTTTGAGTACTTCATAGTTTATTGCTTCATTTTTCATATTGCTTGCTATATATATTCACTGATAGTTAGGCCCAGATTTTTTAATGGCTTCCTTCTAGGATTCATATCACACCATGTTTGATACATGATTTTGGACTCAAATAGATTATATTATTGATGGTATATAAAAGGTCATGCTCCAATCTACATGAGGTACATGATTGATGTCGGAGCTAAAAATCATGGGACAAGGTAAGCCTTGCGATGATGTTGGAGTTTACTATTTTATGTACATTGGATTAGTATTGTATTTCTAGCATTTTTACTTGTTTGGATAATTTTTTAGATACATGTGACATGCATAATTTATTTATAAATGTTGTTGTAGTTTATACGATCATTCTTGCACTAGTTACTTTTGTTTTTAGTATTACGGATTCCGCTTCTGTTTGCGGTATTTTTCCACTATGTTATACTGATAATGTGGTAATTCTATCCCCACTATCACACCTAAGGACCTTTCTACTAGTGGGATGCATCTAGTATTTGGGGAAATGTCCTTGAGGCCTTGTGACCCACTGGTACAGGGATCCTTTGGGAGGTACAGAGATCCATGATGTTACAATTGAAGACATATAAAAAAATATGTATTGATATTGTTTCAAAATGAAATTTTCTTTCTGATTACATTACTGAGTTATCATAATTTAAAAATTTACATTGTTTTTGGGTTTAATTCCATTTAATTTTAAAAATTATATGTTTTTAGCTAGGAATAAAGTTGAAAATGGTGAGTTAAACTAGTCAGCATTCTTATGATAATCTATAATTACTTAATATAGGTAATTTTAATGGTCAGAACATTTTTTTTCTTAACAATGCATCCAAATTGTGAAATGTATCATTTTTTTCCAGTGATTGGTTCATTTTAGTAACATGATTTGGTAAAAATTTAAACTAAAACAAGAAACCAATCATGGATTTAAAACAAATTAATTTTTTAAGCTAATGCCTCATGATTTTAAAAACTATTTAGTCCCATTACCACCATTACATTGAGGAAAATATAGGAGGATCCCATTATGTAACCCTCAATTCCTCTTAATTTGATACCATTTTTACCTTGACTCTTAGTGGTTTCAATTGTGTCTCGCTTAATTTTTTATTCATGTTATTTTTATTACCTTTTTCATATTTTTATCTTTACGGGAGGCTAATGCTGGCTAAACCCTAGTCTAGTGGGTTCTCATTATATTGTCATTTCTGATGTCCATGTATAATACAATTCATCTTGAGATCCTTTCTATAATTATTCATCGAAGGAAGAATGATTTTATTTTTATTAGATATGATTCTCCATGAATAAAACATTTGACAACAAAAACATCATTAAATTATTTTCTAGGGATATATTTAGGTAATGATTTTAACAGTTATGAGAATAAAAATAAGATATAAATTATTTATTACCTTGGTTATTTCCATTTATTTTAAATGTGGTTTGGAAAACATATATGACCTCAATTGTTGAATATTATTTTTTCATACCTTTTTAATTTTTATTAAAATTTTCCAATGGAATACTTTATGAAATTTAACGTTATTAAAATAATAGTTCATATATTTAATGTTTCTTATTTTTTCAGAAATAGATAACATAGGAATCTTATTTTATTTCCAATTTAATGATATGGTTTTAAAATGAATTTTATTAATTCTTAGATTTATTTAATTTATTAGATTCCATTTTATAATCTACCCTTTGGTTTAATGCATTATTTTTTAATATTATAAATGATATTTGGGTTTTGTAGCTATGGTAGATGTTTTCATCATTGAATAAAATATTATTTTTCTTTGAATTTGTTTGACTCAATATAGTGGATTGTGTATTATTTTAAAAGGGGTCTTCCATGATTCCAATATTGATTCATTTCATTCAAGACAATTTTTAGAAACATTTAAAGGATTTTATGTTATATGTTTTCATAGAGCCTTTAAAGATTAATTGAAACATTATGAAGTGGTTTGAGAATTTTTTTTATATTGATAGTTTCAGTTATATATCTTTTTGATCAAATAATGATATTTTAGTAATGTATTAATCATAGAATATGTGAGTGGTGTATTTATATGTCTAGTAGTTTTATGTCATTTAACTTCATAATTAATATAATAACACCCAATAGTCGATCATGGGAGCTCAAAAACATATGTTAAGAAGTCTAGGATGGTACTACTAGGAATGGTGTTTCTTACCATGCTTTAGACTATATTAGAACAAAAAATTAACATTATAATGTTATATATAGTGTGTCCCTTTCTTTGGTGACCCATTTCCAAAATGTGTTAAGATTAATCTCCAAGAGGATTATGTGAAGCTAATTATGGTTGTTTTAATACAAAAATTGTACATGGTTCTAGGTTTCCATTACCTTAGCATCCTAACATACACTCTAATGATGTATTTTAGTTTTATTATATTATTTTTTGTTATATTTGTTTTATATTTATATATATGTATATTCATTTTATATTGGATATTATTGTTTCTTATATTTATCCTTTTATTCTATCTTCTCAGATTATATATACTATAAATTAAAATTAGTTTATCATGAATTTGTAAGCTGTAGTTTTTTAGTTATATTATTTTTTTATTTATATTAATTAATTAATAATGAGTTTTATAATACTTTGGTAATGAAAATATTTTAACTATAAGTCTATATCATTCTGGGTATATAGTTATTATATATATATACAATAGTGAATGAAAATAGTCTTTTAAAATGTGATTTATTTATGTTTATTTGTTTAATGGAATTATTTTTTATATTCATATTGAAATGGTTCCATTTAATTAAAAACATTTCATTTTTATAATATTTTAAGGCGATATTATATTTTAATGGGTGAACTATTTTTCATTGAAATAATGATATAAATAAATTGTTTCACGTAATTTAGCAATTTAAAACAAAAAACAAGACTTTATAGTTATATTTTGAAACTTTTATTGCAATTATATATATGGACAAGACTTGCCCGAATTGACGGCCTGCATTCTCGGCTCCCGAACTGACGGCGGTGGCCTCCGAGAAGGTTCCTCCCCCTTTGGGGGAGGGACCTCCTCCGCGGCGCACTAAAGTTTAATTGCCCTTTCTCCCGTTATGTAACCTAGAATTCATTCCCCCATTTCCCCAAATTTTCCTGAGCCCTAAGGTTCCAGATCTTCACAATAGACAACCTAATCTTCCGATATCGGTCGCAAAGTTCAACGAAGCCTCATCTCTTCATAGTCTAATGTTGGTTGCTCTATTTTTGAAGAGAATACCCTCAGTTGATCTGTTTGATATATTTGTGTTTGGTTCCTTACATTTGCAAGAGAAGGAAACTGTAGGATTGTTGGACAATAAGAATATCTTGATCCGTTTTGCTTCGGAGGAAGATTTGATAAGGGCCGGATCGAGAGCCCCATGAAACTACAACGAAGCGCGATTCTACCATTACCGATGGTCGTATGATTTATATATGAGGTCTGATTCAACCTCCATGTAGTTTTGCGTTAGTTTTCCGAATCTCCCTTTACCGTTTCAAAATCCATCAATTGTTAAAATTCTTGGTAACCTACTAGGGAGATATCTTTGTTCTCATAGTAGGACCGTTGATGTATGTCATCTGGTAAACCTTGGAGTGTGTGTGGAGGTGGACTCTTTAACAGTTCCTTGGGACATCATTTGAATCTCCATAGGTGAAGAGTTCCATTGTAAATATCCGGTTGTCTATGAATCAGGGGTCCATTACTGTTATGGTGCAAATGGCTCGGCCATTCTCTTACGAAATGTAGGCAGGGGCAAGGGATACTAGATTCCAGAGGACTGTGAGCAACTATGATCGTAACATCTCTGGGAATAACACGGTGGTGAATTCGTTGGTGAAAGAACATGGTGAAGAACAATGTAATCGATCCTCGGAAGGCAGTGGATTATCAAGAATTGCTCAGGTTGTCCATACTGATGGTGTGGTGTAGGAAGAACATGAAGCATGTGTTTTTTCTGTTGTCTCGGGTGCACTTATTACAGGTTCTAGAAATCAGGTGAGGCCAGTGAAACCACTTTCTCGGCCTCCTGGGCCAAAATTCCATGATTTATTTGGCAGATTGTTAAGTGACCTTAATAGAGTGAGCATGACAGACATTGTTTTGATGGGTAAGGACAATGGGAATCCCATCCAAGAAAACATTATAGGTGTCTCTCAATAGGATCTCAACGAGGAAGGTCCCATAGTGCTAGAAGATTGTGCAAACCATGAGGTAACTTTGGAGGACACTAATAGAGCGCCTCAGTTCATTGGGAATGGCTTCATACATGCCAGGAATGCTGAGGCAGTTGGATGTATGTCACTTGTTGAAGAGACGGGCTTGGGTACACCGAATAGCCTTTTGGATGGCAGCGGTTCCACACCTGGAAGAGAGATACAAATGGTGGGTGGGGGAAGGAGTCTGGGCTTGATTCAGACCTCAGTTCCCCTATGAAATAGATTTGAAGGTCTATCCAAGGATAATGCGAATTTGGAACAGATTACACCAGGTGAGGGAGATGGGGTTGGCATGAAGGAATCCAATAAGAGTGAACTGGACCATTCCGATGGAGAAGTCTAAATTCCAATGAATTGCATGAGTTCCGAAAATAATAAAGGGAGGAAGGATAACTCCTCATTAACCCACCTTTGGAGACCTGCTCATCAAAGAAGTTGAATGTAAAAAAGATGTACATGGAGTCTATGCACCAGAATGTGCCAGGGGAAAAGGAGGATGACTTTATTATCTTATTTATCTCTGAAGATGATGTGATTCAGTAGGTCTTGACGCTCAACTCATCAGAGGAGGAGGCATCCAAAATTATGGGGATGAAACTATAGGTGTATCTCAATGAGTAAAAACATTAGTGGAATGGCATTCATGACTCAATTCTGGTTGGAGGTTTTAACATAGGGAAATTTAGTTTTTAGGAGTACATTCAGAACTGTGATCAATATGATTCTGATTTGGAGAAGAGATTGATGGAGGTTGTCGATCTTCAAGTTTCATCCTTATCATGGAATCTTTTTAGGGATAGGAACTCATGTAATCTTAAGTTACTCTTTAATTATTCGGTTTATACTGGCTAGCGTGGTCAGGCGGTTTGGGAGGATTGCTTGTGCAAGTGGTGTTTTCTTTTGGTTTTTCATGTTGTCTGTCTTTGTTTGGAGGCTTGGTTATTTTTTTCAACTCTCTACATAGACCTGCGCCAGAAGGGGATCAGAGTTCAAAGTCTTCACAGATGCGGGCCTTTTGGATTGGGAGGCTTGAGAGGGCATGGCTTGGCCATTGGTATCATGCCCATGCTTTCTGCAGGGACTTCTTGCCGGAGGGTCCTATGTTTGTGAAGGCTTCATGTCATGGCATATTTTCTAGGGTGGGGTAGGTATGGTAGTTGATTCTGGTTCTTTTCTTCTTGTGTTTCTTTCCATTGTTTATACTGTTATTGTTGTTTCTCACTTTTTCCTTAAAAGTGTTTTGATAAAATAAAAAAGTAATTTTGGTCAGTATTGGAATTATATACATTTAAATGTTAAAAATATTTTCTGGGGAGTTTAACTTGGGAATTTTGATCTTTCCCAAATATTTCATGTTCTATATGAGTTATTTTAAAATATGGACTTATAGAATTAATTTAATTTTATTTCCATGTAGAGGGATTCAAATTTGAGGTTTTATGGTGACCATGGGTCATGAGAATAATATCATATAGATATTTTAGTATTCTCTTTATTTATATGGTAATAAATATGTATTAGTCTTTTTAGATGCTACATATCCTAGTTTTTCTATTTTCGGTAATTATCATTCTTGTTTCCCCTAAGATTAGAGATTGGAAGATTGTTTTTTGTTATTAATTTTTTGGGTTTCTTGTTATTTTGTAGAAATTTATTTTATCATTATAGTCATCTTAATTAATGATGATTGATGATGGGTTCATGAATTTTTATACTAATTATTTAATTATGATTATCAGGAAAAACCATTCCAAAGAGTGTTTTCATGATTCCCAGGATCTTCTTTTAGTCATGTGATGATGTGGAATGCCATTTCATATTTTATATGGGCTAGTTTAGGTTCATGATTGAGGTGTGACATATGTTCATTTAGGAAAAAATATTATTAGTTAATCCTATATTATATAAGAAATAAAATTTTACTTAAGATAAGAATGTCCTAACATGAGTCGTATTAATATGTAAAGCCTAGATAGCTCTTCCTCATTTTCAAACCGATGGTACCATGAGTTATCAGGTTTCATGACCTGGTCTTGATCATTTTCATCATTTTTAATGATTAATATTTATTTTAATTTATTATATTTTTTCTTATATTGAGATTATATGAGTTATTTAGAACTTTCTAATGTTTTGGAAAAAGTGGGATAAAACCATATGTCTACAGATAACAAGAATAGTTTAGAAAACTATGTAGAGACCATACACAAGGTTTAGATAATCATTCAATGTTGGTTTTATAGTTTGTGCATTGTTAACTAAAACATGCACAACTATAAAACTGACATCATTTTTACTTTTGACCCCTTAATCATCTAATTTTATTGTGATTTTTATATGAGTTATGAAGATCCTTTAGGATATTTTTATTTTGTATTGGTATTTGTAGATTTTTTTTCTATTGATGTCCTAATTTAAATATTAAGGTTATATTATTTAATTAATAATTTAGTTTTTTCAATAAATTTAAATTGAGTTTATTTTTTTAATGTACTAATCATATTAGTGATGAACATGAGAATTTAAAACAGGTTTTTGGATAAATCTCATCGTTTTCATGTAATTTTAAATGTTTTAATGTATTTTTTTATAATTCATTGTGTAGTGTTAATGATTTCATACATTGAGTGCATTAATTTGGTTATGGGGTTCATTTTCGAATGAATGAACATGAATGATTGGATATAAAAAGGATTTCAATGATATGATTATGATGTTACAAGCTGATTTTAATTATAATTTTTCAAATTTATAATGCATTTTCAAATGATTGAAATGGGATGAGTTATTTGTATTTGATTTATGTATTCTATCATGAATTAAGGAAAATGAAAAATGAGAATTATGTAGTGTGTGTTGACTTTGAAACTAACTATAATTTTTTTCATTCAATATTTTATATGAATTAAAAAATGGGGGTTTCCTGGATTATTTTATGGTGAAAATATATTTTTAATAGTGTGTTGATGGTTTTTAAATTTATAAAATTGTTTTTGAAAAAGTGGTTTAAAAATATCTTAAAATCATAGAGTGTGTAAAAGTTTTGAATTGTTCCGTCTAATTATATTTTTCACTAGAATCATTTGGCAGCATTGAGGACATATTCCAATGGGTTTATTATTTTTTGGTCATATTAATGGAATGAGCAGAATTTTTGTTTTCTATAATTTTGTTTTTTATCTTAAATTTCAAGTGTGCCACTGGGAATATTTGAATGAGTCTTGGGATATTCCTCATGATTGTGTCTCCCATGTGTCTTAAGTGATCATATATTTTTATTTTTCCTACCCATGATATACATGGAGTATTATACAAGAATCATTCTAGGTGTCTGAGACACAACTAAGAGCTTATGACATATCATAGTATCGTATTTCATTATTTAGGTTCTCCCATATCAATTTAATTGTCATGGACTAAATGATTTTTTTTATTATTGAATGATTCATTGGGTTAAACCATATTTTATGAGTGTTCTCATCTTTCAATAAATCATTTAATGATGTGAGCAGTAGGGCCTAGGTGGTGAGGTTATTTTATTGGGGCCATATAATAATTGGTAGCAACCCTACTTCTATTGGTTTTGGTGAATGTACTCTATATTATGGGTACCATTTCCTTGTATAACCATGTCTGTTTTTCATGGGTATTGTATGAATTCACATTTGAAATATATTTAGAATTTTTTTTTATTGTGAATGAATGAGAATGATAAAATATTCAGAGACACGAGATGTCACACTATAACAGAAGGTAGTGGTCTATAGATACTAATCATGGTTTTATTTTTTCCTTCCTATATTGGTTTATTTTTACTTCCTTTCTATTTCCTGACTAGAATATATATTTTTCTTTCTGGTTGTTCTATATCTTTCATAATTTGGGATGATGTCATTATTGTTTCTATATTTTTTGGGATGTATTTTTTTCTTTGTTTCACTTTTCTTCCTCTTTGGTTGTGGTTTGGTATGTGTATTAATATTTTTATATGGATATCATTATAATATGGTTTAATATAATGGTGTTAGACAAATATTAGGTATTTAATTTTTATTCGACCTTTTTTAGAGTACACATTTTTTTGTAACCTGTCAATTAATAATTTTAATTATTGATTTTAATTTATAAATTTAGATATGTGTTTTTATTAGTATTTTCCTAGTTCCCTGATAGATTGGGTATTATGAATTCTAGAGTCCCTCAACCATTGATAAATTTAATGAGATTGATAGACATTGAATCTTTGATGAATTTCATTTGGATGAATGTGTATGATGGGGAGAAAATTCAAAACCTAACCACTTTTTGTTTTTAATTTTATCAGTTATTTATTATTTCTACATTTCCTATAGTTTTATGATAAATTCGTCATGATTTTCATAATTTTGAGGTTACAAGCCACTGATCATAGATTGATAATTGTGGAAGAAAAATAGAAATCCTTACCATGAAAAACCGTAAATTATATATCTCATGATACATGCACGGTAGGAACATCATTTGTGTTACCATGTGTTCAAAACCAATGACTATTGAGTACCATATATTTAGGGGCCCATTATTTTTGGTTGATTTGGTAAACTATACATACTAAATGAGATACATATAGAAATTTTAATAATGATTAATGTCCAAAACTACCCTAATCTAATTTTTACCACTTTTTCCCCCATTATACTTATTTAATAGAGGACAACTAAAAAGGACCCCATGTAGTGACCCAACAATCTTCATCCATTTATTCTTTTCTCCTTTAATTATTTTTTCCCTTGAAATAGTGTTATAAATAAATAATTATAAATCATTACTGATGACATTCAAGGTTTCTCATTCCACAAATGAAACTTATATTGTTTAAAATATTCCCTAAAACAAATAAATAAAACCTAATCAATGATTAAATGAACAACATTACAAATAGATCATTAATAGGTTCTAAGGTTATCAATTCTACCAAATTAAATGAAACATTATCAATCATATCATTAACCAAACTTAACACCATTAATCATCATAAAAATCATATTAATGGTTACATATCTTTAATCAAGTGTTTTATATATAATATAATATTTTTATTAAATCAGTAGTCTATGACATTAGTACTATTCCACAATAATGTCCCATATTTTGGACTAATGGTGAATTCCAAAATAAATTAAATTTTACAATTTGATGTATGGGATAGTATATTAAACCATATTCTCAATTTAAATGTTACCTTTATAACACATAAATTTTTTGGTTATAAATATTATTTATGTCATAATATGTGTACCAAGAATTCAGAGTAGCATCGGGAATTTCATGCTTTGAAAACTCAAAATGAGATAATGTTCGTATGGGAAAAAGGTTTTTTTGTAACCATTCTTCCCACTATGAGAGACCATGTTGAATGTTTAAAGAGGTTTTGGGTGTCAAATTGTTTGTTTTATTCATTCACATCAGGCCACATGGAAAATTTTATATCCAAGAAATTTTATTAATGCATGATTTTCACATAGTTTCTCAAATGGTGGTCATGAATAGTTATCTCACCCTTCATAGATAGTATCCCCTGAATGGTTAACACGTGGATTGGTCAACCATGATTCCAAAGGCCATACTTCATTTAATATGGTGATTTTACCAAAATTACACTACCATATTGTTTTTTTCAACCCCATTCATACCCTCTCACTCAGGCATAGTATCCTCTCAATAGGATCTATCTACATCTCCTCCTAGGAATAGAGTTTTCTCATATATTAGGTGTGTGATTAGAGTTACATAATTTACAATGGAAGAATCTCAGTATTTTATTCACATATATTTTTTCTATTTGGCTTTTATTTCATTATCATTTTCACTATTTATGTGTGAACTAATTCTCCATATATTCAGTTCATTTGTTTATTTCATGGACATATATCAAATCATATTTATTCAAGCCTTGATACTAAATGTGTATACCTTAACTGTTATATGATTAGTGATCTATGTATTTTCCATAATGGTTCATTTATTTATAATTTATATAGTTGTTTCATTCACTTGTATTTCTTTTTGATGCCTCTAAAGTGTGATATACTTGATATAGAATGGAATTCCCAAATTCTAGTAACCATGAATATAATTTGGAATTATTTATGGTCATGGAACTTAAAATGTATTTATCCCATTTGGGTGAATTCCTTTAATTAATTGAATAATTATTTTCTTCTGAAAAACCATCCCACTATACTGTGATGTCTCATAAATTTTAATGAGTTGTTTAACGTGAATTTGGAAGTATGTGTCACTCCACCTTATTATTCACTATTGACCCAAAAAATATCCAAAGTGGTTGTGGACTAAAAGATTGTTAAAAGAACATGATAAAATATAGTGGCATGTATGTTATCATGGCTTACCTTTTAACAATTTTTATATAGTTTTTTTATTATTAATGATAGAATGCCTAGATCTGGACAATTTTAATTCTATTTAACACTTCTTGATAATTGTAGTGATATTGGAATGGGCTTCCCATGGAATTCTCTATCATAATTAACCAACATTTGAATTAATCATTAATCTAGAAAATGAATTTGAATTTTTTTAAATTGTATTATTATAGTCATGAGATTAATTATTATTTTAACCTAATTAAAAAATATCATGGATTAACAGATGTTATATTTCTAAATGATTAATGAGTTATTGTATAAAGGATAATCTATAAACTTATCACTTTCAATTGCCTCTTTATTTAATATAAGTCTAAGGGATCATAGGGAACTAGTACTACCTTTATATATATATAACCTATGGGGACATGATTTGGGTTATTGGAAATGTTGTGTCACAACCCCTTTGCCAAGGATACTAGCATGATAACCACATCACTGGAGGTGGGGGGGTCAGCATGTTGTTTGACACCCCCGTGATTAAGAGGTTATTTGGTGCCCTACGTGATAATATTATTATAAATGGCATGGAGTCTTATATTATTTTTCATAAATAAAATAGAGTCCTACATTATTTATGATACATAAAATGGAATCCTATATTCATTATAATACTTGGCATGGTAGTCTATATTGATTATGATCCTTGGGCACGATGACCCTTTTTTATTACTATGAGAATATTATTTGTATGGTTTGTATTATGAATGGATTTTTGTTTTACACATCATGTCCTACCTAAAAAACTAATCAATATTTAAATATATAAATTTTACCTCATTTATAGTGAATATTTATACATCTATATAGATAAATTATATTCAAAGGCATCTTTCCTTAGGCTGAAGTAGGTTCTATCATCCAGGTGTCCCTTAGAAACCTCAACTATCACATTTATATTTTTCTATATTGTTTATTATTTTAAATAATTTCATGCTATCATACATTATATTCCCAAAATTCATTATACTTTAGACACAGTTGGTGGTGGAAAATTTAATTTATTCCACACAATTTTTGGGATTCCATTACAATTGGGTACCGAAACAGAACACATATTCATAGTTTCAGGATTATTGGACTATTATTGTGTCAATTTTAGGTACATGGGATCTTAAAAGAACATTAATTAGCTTGAGCTCATGATTGTCATGGGGTTAACCCTTTTGGATTTTTATATTTATTTATGTAATGTTTATTTAGATTAGTTTTATATCTTCTTTTAATATGTTGTATCATGTGTACTTGTGTGGTTGTGTATTTTGAGTTGGTCATTTCTTATTTCATTGGTTATTTTTATTCATAATATTCTATTTATTTCATTTATATTTCCTATTTTATTTTATTCTCATTATATAGAATTATTAGAATCTTATAATGATGGTATAGTATATCAATCATACAACCATTACACCCTCGCTTCTAGTCTCCAACCTCCACTGTATGGGGAGGCCTGCGTGAGGATATGTAGTGACCCGTCCAGGAACTGGTTTAATAGTCAGTCAGGACATGACATTGTAATGTAGTATGAGATATTATTTTCATATCTCTTAATATTATTGAATAAAAAGATAGGATATGAAAAATGTGTCAGTTAAATGTAAATAGTGATGTCTGGGAGTGATCAACCAACACATGAGGATAATTTCATGTGGGTGGGGATGGGGAAATTTTTTTTCATTTTTAAATTTCATTGTTATTTATCTTTGAGTGATTGGTTGAATTTCTCTTATTATTGATTTATGGGATTTATAGAATTTTCCCATGGATTATTATGACTAGGATTCATTACTATATGCATAATCTTAAGAATATAGAGATACACATTACATTATTATTTCATTCCATGTATATTGCATTTCATGTATATTTCAGAATTATTAATCTGCCTTGTTAGTTTACTATCATGTATATTATGTTCAATGTTAGGTATTTTAGTAATAGGCACAGTTTTTTAAAAAAGTATTATGTATTCATTAAAATTGATAATTTTATAACATGATTTGGGATTTAATTATTATTTTTCTTTTATAGAATAGTTCTAATATTTTTATAGTAATGATTAAAATGTGTATTTTTATAGAATGTTTGTCTATTTTCCTACATACATTGTCTATTTCAATGTAGATTCCATTATTTTATTATTATTATTATGTTTTTTGTTATCTAATACTTGTGTTAGAAAATATTGATATAATTATGATATAAAATTTCTTATTAAGGATTCATCGTCAACATAAATGGTTTCTCCTCATATATATTGATATTTTCACCTTAACTAACAGATAATGACATGTTTGATCCATTTCCCGTCTATTTCATGGGTTCTAACATTTATGGTTGTAATTAAATGAGATCTGATTTTTAATCAATAATCTGTATGAGTGCATTATAAATTTTGAAACTTTAACCCATAGAATCGAACCATTTTTATTATATTTATATATCTATATTATTTTTTATTAATATATATATTTTTTTAAATTTTGATTTAACTTGAATTGGTTTCCATTTTAGTGCCTTTTAAATTTTTCACATGGTCATGATGACCCATATGACTAAATTCTTAAATGCACAACTAGACCCAATTAGTAAAGTAGTTACATGTTTCTTATGAGTGACCCAAATAGTGTGTTTTAAAACATTAATAATTGAATAAAGTGATGTGGTTTATTGACCAAGGATGGATATGGTGGGACACTTTTAGGTCACCTTTTTTTTATAATCCTTATTATTTAACTGCAAGGGATTATATATATGCTATATTGAGATGGTCAATTAAATTCATACTATCCCTTAATGGGTTTTACATATAGATGTAATGTGGAATAATTCTTGAACAATACCCTTTTATTTAATGACTTACATTTTATCTTCTTTTGAGATGTAGTTACATGAATTGTTATTTAAATAAAATTCCAATTTCATCATAAAGGGTGTATTCCTCTGTAGATTGGAATTGACCCTTTCTTTACCTAAACCCAATTATGATAACCCAGTGGATAAACAACATATATAATCATTTTATTATATAAACTACCAAATATTATGGTTTGTATGCTGAATAAATTAATTCAAAAAGGTTGTTTTAGAAAAGATGAAGATAATTCCATGTGGCATTGGCTATTAATATATCGAACCACTTTTCTTAAGGAGTGGTACTATATGTTTCAGAGGGATCGTTTAAAATGTTTATAGATCAAATGTAAATAAATTAATTTTCTCATATAAAACCACAATGTCGTGTTCTTATATTTGAACCTCAATTGAGAGTATTTTTAATATTTCCTATGCCTTTTCTTATATGGGAATGGTAATGGAACCCATAAGGCTATTATTTTAATGATTTAACCTAAAAGATAGGTGTTGGAAATAGTGAACATTTCATGTGTGATATCTCTGTAGGATTAACACTTTATGACTCATTTAGGTGATAACCCATGGAATGAAGAGCCTATAAAACAATTCACATTTCCAATTATTGCGATGATTTTTTTTTGTAATGTGGTACTATTAGGGTCTCATTTTTTCATTTAGGACCCTTATATTCAACAATAGTACCATCTTCTAGATATGTGTCCATTCTGTACTAGGAAACATATTACGAGTGTTCACATCATGTAATTCCAGGTTTCAATTGGTTAGAAATTCTTATAGAATTGATAGAAACATGGTGGGATGGGTGACCCCTCTTATTATTCTTCTTCTTCAATTATGATGACTTTGTACGTTGTCATTTGGATCAAAATTTTATCAAAAAATTTGTTATTGGGATAAATCTGATTAAATTCTATTAGATATCGGGACTGTATTTGGCTGATAAGCCTATGGATATTTTTAGATGATGCACCAATCAAAAATTATTCTCATTGGAATATATGTCGATACAAATGATACCTTTCATGATGATAAATAGTGTAATGAACTATTGGAGTTTTGAGAAAATATTATGGTCTTAGAATATCTATGCTCCGATCACTTCTATCCTCTAAGATATATGACATATAGATTAATATAAATTTAAATTTACATTATGAATCATTTTTTAAAAAAATTATTGGGTTTTGTAACAGTACTGATCGATTTAGTTTTTGTTTAAATTCCTGATTCTAATGAACTATGTGAATAATGATCTGGAGAGCATCCATTAAATTTTTATATTAAATATTTACTAGTATGCTTGTGGGATGATAGTTTTTCACTAATTTTTCTGATTAGGACACTCCTACAGTGGGGAGTATCTGGGCAATTTTTGTAAAATGTGTTCTTACATGTATAAGGAGACAAATGATAATAAGAATTTGGATATGGTCAGCTTAACATGTGAATTCCCATAGGGGGACTAAAAAGATAAGAAAATTTTAGTGCATAAATGGTAACGTGATGATGAAATGGTTTGCTGAGTAAAATGACCCTGAAAAACATTTTTGGTCATGGATGAACTACTTTAGAAAGTCATGAGTGGTCATATGGTGAATTGGGTAGTAATAGAATCTTTATCAGTGGATCATAATGTGTCGAAAGATGTAGAAATAATCTCTTAATAAATTCACATAGAAATGGTTATTTTGTTCTTATTATTTATAATTAGTATAATTTTTTGAAACCATACTAAACAATTTATCCTAGATATTATAGGAATGTCTTACGAGTTCATGCCATCTTCTTGGTGTAATCAAATCCTAATAATGATAATGTTACATATATTAAAATCATACATAGTATGTTAATAGAGTGTTCTTTATAGGATGGGATAAAGGATGAAAATCAATAACATTGGTATTGATAATTATACTCTAAAGGAGTTATGATTCTTCAGTATGTTATGTTTAAGTGGAATGTTTGGTGTTGACTAGTAAATGGGTATCATAGTATGATCTTCTTCAATGGACTAATGGGAACAAACTATTTCCTTTCAACTCGATCACCAGGTGGATATAGATTTTTTATTAGTCAGTGATAATTATATGGGGAAATTTTGGATTTTTACAACATTACTATTGTAAATTAAAGAGTTTTGGAAAAATGGAAGAGTTCCTGGGACTCTTGTAGATGATTCTATGATCACCTCAGTTTATAGTTCGTCTTAGATAAAAGATTTTAATAGTGACGATCCTCATGTGTCTGATCATTTGTACACCTATTTTCATGTTGGTGAATTTTAATAAAAAAATATATTTGAATATAGGCATCCATAGAAACCTTGTAAGGGATTTAGTTAGCTTGATCAGTGTAAATCGAGAGGTACATTAGATTAATGGTATTGAGATCTTGTATTGAAATACCCTAGATGTTTAAGCCAATCATTTTGAAAATAGTTGGAAAATAATGAATCAATTTTCTTCCATTTATTTTTCTTAATGTAGCAGTTGAGTGACTGATTCTATCATGTTGTCATAATGAGGTGTCTATATTATGAGTTGGTAGATGTTTTTTCAGAATGTTCATCTCCTCCTTCAGAATTTATATTCATTTGAAGTTAACAATTCATTTAAGATAAGGATCATGTCAAGATCATTTGTAAAACACTATGATAATTATAAAATAGGCAATTCATATGGTAGAGATACCATCTCTCAATTTCCGTGTCTAATATTGTAAAACTCATGGTTGGGAAATACATAGAATGCTTTATTAATGAGATGGAGTTATAATCATGTATTGGGTAAAATGTGAATGGGTCAGCATTGTGTCGATGTTTTGGTTTTGAATATGTTCATTCAAATGAGTTTTAACGACCCCTATACTATATTCTTAACAGATATCTCAAGGTTTATTAGAAAGTGAAAAATGAAAAGCATTTACTTAAATAATACATCATAAGCATAGTAGATCAAGTGTTGTTCTTGTTTTTTCCAATGTTTCTTGAGGGACAAAATTTGTATTGTGGGGAGGTTATAATGCCATATGTTTTGGACCATAGTAAAAATACAATAGAATTTTAATTTTAAAATTTATTAGATGGTCCATTATTTAATCCATGATTCACAAATCTAATCCACGATTTTTAACTCTAAAATGTGTTGTTTTTAAACTTTACATATGGTCAAAGATGTGTCTTGTGAGTTCAGATATTTTTGGTAGTGTCAGGCTCTAAAAACTAATATTTTAGAGTGCACTACTTTTTCAATATTATGTGGACCACAAATAGAGACTATATAGATTGTTTATAGAGGTTCTTATTTTCATGTAGATTTTTCTCTCTATTCACACCTCTCCTTAATGCTATGCGGCTGATTACAAATCCTTAATAGAGGATAAAATCACAGTTTGAGGATGATTTCTGAAACTGTGTACATGAACAAAGAAATCCCCATTTTTATGTAGTGTCTCATAAATGGTTGGCACATGGTTTGGCCAATTATTAATCCTATCCATGTTCCTCATTTATAAGGGATATTTTATCAAAATCCACCAGACATTTTATTTCTACGGTCCCCCATTTCATCTACTCTAATAATTGCACAACATCCCCTCCAGGAGATTATTTCTCCAATCCTATGATGATTTGAGGTATATCTTTCATACCATATCGGATTCAAAAGTCATCAGTCACAATAGAAACCTATAATTATGTGATTCACTCCTCTTTCTTATTTTCATTATTATGTATATATCACAAGCCCAATTTTATTGTGATCTAATTCTCCCTATTTTTATTGAATTTTTTGGATTCATTGATTTCTATTGAACTGTATTGATTAAATCCTTGAAATTAGAAGTTTGGAACATTTTTAATATGAGGTAGGTAGTCTTGGTATTTTCACTAATTATTCATCGATTTATAATATATTTCAATTTTTCACAGTAAGTATTTTTTTGTAGCATCTCTAAATTTTTTTAATAGTTGTTTTATAATTTAATGCTGTAATTATAGTATCCTTGTATATAAAATTGTAATGATTGGTGGTCATGGGACATGAGATGTTACTAAATGTTAATGGTGTGTTTCTTAAATTACATTATTTAATCATTTGTGTTCTAATAAAACAAAATGATGAGGTTCACTATCTTATAAAACATTAACAAGTTGAATAATTGCAATGTTGAAGTATATATCTAAATTTTATATTGTTCCATAGTTTAATGCGCAGACCCCTGTTACCCAGAATCAATGCATTGTTACATAACATTGGAATGATATGAAGAATCATGTCCTGAAAGACCGATCAGTTTAGTAGCCTTGAAGTAATAGATACATACATAAGTTTTTCATTACATCATGAAATAAAAAACAACATTGTGACCTCTTTGACCACACTTATATCCCTTAAAATATTCATGAAGGTTAAGAATAATATTAATTTTTGCATCCTTGGAAAAAACATAAGAAAGGGGAGATCACAAATGCTCAGTATGGTTAACAATATAGCAGAAACAGTCATAAATAAGAATAATAATTTAAGGCAATGAATAAGACTTTAATAGAAGCCTTTTAAACATAAACATCATCATAATATGGAAACTATAAAATAAAATAATTCCATTTACTTATTCACAAGGATATTCTACTAGTCGAATAATCACATGAAATATCGTTATCCCCTTTCATAGTGATGGAATACATAATGACGGACTTCATAAACACATAATCATGGCCTTGTGCCATGACTACAAATAATATTTTGTCAAGGCCTTATGCCAAGACACTCGTTTGTCTCGTGGGACCTACCGGTGCATCTTGGAGCTATAGCAGGCTCTAACTGTCGCATACAAAGTCTAATTCATTCCTCATATGAAAAGGTTAACATATTTCTTCATATTAAAACAAGCATACGAAATGTCAATACTTTATCCATAAACCATGAATGGTATAAAAATAACACATTCACAGTCAAACATAACTCATTAAATACAATATAGATGATTTTATTATAAATAATTAACCTCAATCAAGAATAATGAAGGACAATGACATAGATGAAAATAATCATCAAAACAATTTGAGAGAAATATTCCCCATTTTCTTTTAAACATTTAAAAGTATCACTACTTGTCTAGAAGCCATTTAAAATAGAATTTTGAGTGATAGTGTCGCATAAAACTTTGAAACGTTTAAATGTAATTTTACTTTAAAAAAATAATGTCCATATAAATAAAACCTTAAAACCATTTTTAAAACATGGGCATTAAATGAGAAATATTAAGAAGAATAAATTTTTAAAACATTAAATTTGATATTTTAATCAGAGTTCCAAACCAAACGATAGATTTTTGAATAAAAATAATTGAGTTAATCAAAAAATTATAATATCATGAGAATAAAGTGATTCATGATATACTATGTCAATGTACATTATATACACCAATTGAATGTGAATTGGTGCTTAACAACAAATGATTCTCAATGGAATATAAGATGAGATGGATTCCTTTATAAAGATCGTATACTTAGTTTATGTATAAATCAATGACATAATTATGTGTGAAAAATATAAATACACTCAATATGATTGGATATTTAGTGTAAATCAATCAGAGGAAATTCAAACATATTCTTGTAAAAACAACACTAATGACATGGATGTTTAACTCATTGAATAGAAATTGGGTTAAAATTACTCTTATCAAGTTTATATCGATGACTTGATAATTTATCAATGGAGTGATTATGTGTATAAAAAGTATATCCACACAAAAGGGAGTTGAAATTCATACATAAGTAAATAAAAAGTGAGTTCACACATAATAATTTTGAAAAGTAATCAATGGAGTTTGCGTAGAACCGAAAGACTAGAAATTGGAATTTGAAATTCCCTTTCCAATTTGGTAACTTACAAAACATAAACCCCATGAAATAATGGTCATACAATGATAATGTAAATACCCATAAACTAAAGTATATTACGCATACAATACAATCATCGGTAGTACATACACCACACAAAAGGTAGTAGTGGCCAATATAGCATGAATCTCACAGGAATAAAAGTGAGATGAAAACCCATTACATTGTCCTTTTCCATGGTTGAGGGTACTTTAACATCCTATATAATGGTTAATTAATTTTTATTAAATATTACATGAACTATATACGTTAATGTTATATCATATATGATCCTCTAATATTTCTTATTAATAATATTTTAGTAGTATCATCGTTTTAGGTGTTAACTGATCAGTTTTCCATTACATAATTGGTTACGTAAGCCTTTTTTATGGATATGATGTATTTTATTCATATAAAAATTATATTAAGTTCTTAAACATTATTTTTAATTGCAAAATAAAAATTATTATTGAATGATTATGATAGATAATCATTATCATTGTTTTCGTTGAGACGGTAATCCATACGTACGCCCAAGTGACAATATCATTATATTTATCGTGAAATCGTATATAATTGAATGTTATATCGTATATACTTAATCATTCAAATTTTATATCTATTATTTATGTCAATTATACATCATTATTATAACCATCCAAATAATGAAGTGTTTGAATAAGAAACTACACCATGACATGGAGACGGTAAGTCGTACTTACACATGTATAATGACTTTGTCATTCATTTGATGGATATAATAAGGAATATGGTTGTAACATTTTTACAATAACATCATAGAATATAGAAGATACTGGATTTATTATTTTATAGTGGAAACAACAATGAAAGAATAAGTGGAAGAAGAAAAGAACATGAAAGAGGTGATGAAATATTTACCTCTTCTTCGGGTTCTTCCTTTTTATTTGATTATAAGGCTTCTTATGCAAGATTTATGACCAAAGAAAGGAATCTAGGATTAAATAAGTTGTTTTTTTGAGGATATGTGGTAGGTTTTTTCTGATCCAAATGGCATGGAGGTGTAAATTTAGGAGAAGGGAAAGTGCCATTAAATTAGAGGGGTGGGGGTCACTTTATGAAAATCTTGATATATTATTTTATAATAAAATTATTTTAGGTTTATAATGGATCCAAAAATACTAATTAAGAGTGTAAGGTGAGTATGGGTTGAAAAACACTCAACAAATAGGTTTTAAATAGGAATAGGTCACCAGATTAACCTTATCATTTATGTTTAACTCTTAGTTAAATAGTTTTACATTTACCATGTCTCTTTGTATTATTATATTATGTGGTTAATAAACATAATATAACATGAAAAAATAACCCCAAGTGGTTCATATTTAATATATATAAATGTACCTAACTCATTTGAAAAAAACATAGATTTTTAGGAATGTTATATCAATTAATAATATAGTATTTGTTTTAAAAACTCAATTTTATCAATTTTGACACTATTTAGTATTTTATTTTTTTAAAATAATTAAAGCATTATTACTTCTAAAAAAAGTTATTTAATCAGCCATAAAATTTCATGTTAAACTATAAAATTAGTGTAATTAATCAAAAGACTCAAAATAAATTTATTTAGATATTTATAATATCAATTATTTTAATCATTCACAAATAAGGTAATTACAACAACATCATTGTGTCATAAATAAATTTACTTATTTAATGTCTAAACATTATAAATAAATTACCATTATGTAGGAAATTATGTTATATTTATAATGAATATTTATAGTAGAATTTATCATATGTATAACCCTATTTTAAAAAAGGCTTTAGTTATTAAACCTTGAATTTATCTCTTTTAACTCTACTATAAATAAAATAATAATAAATGGCTTAATCTAATCCATGTTTACTAAAGGGGATCATATTTTATTCATAAGGTTTTTTGGTATAATAACTCGTATCCAATAGAATTAGGATATGTGTTAGGGTAATTATAATATCATTTCGACCTTTAATTACCCTATTTACTTTGAAACGTGGTTAATAAACGTCAAAAGTAACTATTCAAAATAATTATTTTCATCATATTAAACCAATTTTTACTTAATTATATCAATTGAGTATCTAAAATTTTGATGTTCATATCACAGAAGCGGTAAAATTAGGTTTTATGCAAATTTGTAAATGTTCCAAGGAGGTGGGTAAGAGATGCTAAAACAGCCAATAAAATATAATATATTAAATTTTATTATAAAATGACTCCAATGATTTAAATTTAACTTATATAGGTATTATATATCTATTTTTACTGAAAATAAATTTATAATAAATAAATAAATATTTAAATAAAAAGTCAGTTTTAAACTATAACGCATTGTTTTTCACTATTAATAAAAAAGTTAATGTTTTCTGAAAAATACCAAATATTTACCCAAAGCTAATTTTGATATTATAAATTAAAAAATGAATTATATTTTACCAAATTAAAAACATAGAAGTTGGGTTAATTAATTTAAAAGTAATTTCTATTGTCAAAAATATAAACTGGGTTTTTAAAAAGTAAAAACTATCAAATTATTGACAAGTGTTTATGAAAAATTTAAATGTGAAATTACTTATAATGACATAACATGTATTAAATGATAAAAATATAATCTAATTATACTTAAAACCCATTCAAATTCATAATATAACACTATAAATTATTTTGAAAAAAAAATTAAATAATATTTAGTATTTTCCTGTATTCATCAAAATATAAAAGTTATTAGAAAAGTACCAAAAAGATATCCAAAATAAATTTTTATGCCCCAATTATAAAAAAAATTAATTTCATTAAATTGAATACATAAAAGTGTCAAATATTAGTTTTAAAAAGGGGTTTCCATTAAATGGTGGTAAAATTGCAATTTTTTTGGAAAAAACTTATATTATCTAAAAAAATAAATTTGTTCTTATATTATGTATATGAAACACATAATATGGATTCAAAAATTAGTTGGTGTTAATAAAATTCAAAATTCAATTTATACTATTCATAAATTCTCATTGAACTGCTAGTTGGGTATATCATGGTTCGCTCGAACTCGGTGTTGCGTGTATCATAAGCTATTGAGTTATATTAAACAAAATTACCTACTATGAAATCATGTGGTGTTATATTATTCCCCCATTTTGTAAATTTCATACTCTAAATTTTTAAATTGGCCTTGGTAAGTTCATTGAATGCCTCACATCGAAAAAATATTCAATAAAACATTCTCTTTAAAAGAAAGAAAGAGAAGTACAAAGGTCACCTGAGATAACCAATATTTGGATTCCATGTAGGCAAACATGAATATGGAATATAAATTATGTTTTTAGTTCTGCTAGAGATTAATAGAAAACATGATCAAGATAAATTTAACAATAAGAAAACAATAAACTTGTGATTGAATTAACTGTCATTGGTTCCCCAATAGCAAAATTAAACAGACAACATTTTTTTACGTTCTATTTAACAATGATTAGGAATATATTTATGAGATTGAATATGAACATAAAGAGACATGATTAATATTTATGTAGTGTTTTATCCAATAATAAATTTATACTACTTACTCATCTTTTTTTCCAAACAATTAGTATTCTAGAAGACTGGGTCACACCTGAAGCACTAGAATCAACTTATAGAAAATCACACTATCACAAAGGATAAACTATTTATTTCCCTTGTATTTAGTGATTAACCAAAACCAAAATTCTTAGTACTAGATCAGATGATCCCCAAAATGGATAATCATTTTGAGAAATAAATACTAATATTAATTTCTAAAATTAAAGCAACAGTACCCGAAGTTCAATAAATACCATTCAATAAATAATTTCCCTTCAAATCTTTCAAAATCATCCAAACTAATATTGAAACAAAAAACATAGAAAAATTTGATTACATAGTCTTCCATGTTAAATTGTATCTCGGAATAACATCGACTACTCTTAAAGTCACTTACTTAAAAGTAATTAATATAATCACATATTCTCTATGATAGGATAATAATTTACATAAATAACCCAAATAACTATAAATCCACAATAAAAGAATATATTATAATCCACAATTACTCCTCAAATAAAATCCCATAGTATTCTATTATCATTAGGAATACAATGTTCCCAACAGAACGAACGGCTTCCATAATAATATTTATCACTTCATCACCATATAATTTTCCTATACTAAGGATATCCATTTGATAAAACATAAGTTCCAAAATCAACTTATTATTGATCAATAAAATCTATTAACAAAAAATAATTAGTCAAACTATCAAGGGACTTCATGTAGTCCAGTGGTAGGTGATAAATCCCAATCACACTCTAGTTTTGTGTTCGATTATCATAGCATTTTCGGACGAGATGGGTTGTCACATGATTTGTGTGTGGTCCTTTTTCAAAAACTATATTTTATAACATTCCCATAATGAGATTAATTCATCAAAATAACTGTAACATAATTTAACCAAAAATGATATCTCATACCACTAATTTTTCATCCTAAATATTAATAACATGTAAATTCCACAAATTTAAGGTTCATATATACCCAAATAGTTTGTTATAACTATATCCACAAAAGAAAAGATAATTATTCCTCAAATATATTTTTCACAGAACAAACTAAATGGTTACACAAACAAGATAATAGTCTTCCAATGTAATCCCATAATATTAAACATTTCTCCATCAATTTATTTACAAATTGGTTCTTACTTGACTTAGTGGTTATCCTATAGAATAGGACATTGACTCAGGTAATTCCAAGGTCCCTTACATTTATGGAAAATGACTGTAATTGGATTATTTGGATCACTTTTATTTTCTTCTATATGTCTATTGATTTTTCCTCATCAATTCTTTACATTATTTCCTTTATTCTCCTACGTACACCATTTTATTATTCCATTAAGACACTTTCCTTGGTGTCTCCTTCCACATTTCCTGCATGATGGAAATTAATATTTATTTTTTCTATGGTCTCCACTGTTGGATATTTTATCATTCACTGCCTCTCTCTTTTTTGTTGAGTCTAGGTGTTAGTTAATATATATGTTTTTGATCATATTTTTGGAAAAGTAATTCGGTATTAACAGTATATATTTTAAAACTAACAACATTCCAATTTTTTTTTCTCATTTACCCCCATCGTTCCCACCTTTTACAACATATTCAATGTTACAATGTCTTCCTTGGAATCCAACCATTGACTGAAATAATAAAGCATAGTGTGAGTCATAAAATCATTTAGATAATATCATAACACCTTATATTCAATCTAAAACACCTTAGGATTAACCCATGTTATTTATTCTCATCTTATAATAAAATCTTTAAAATTGGTTTGTAATGAAAATTTGTATTATCTAAAACATATCCCCAAGTATTATCATAACCAATAGTGAAACAAGGCCCGTTTGTTAATTACTGGGATACCCCAGGTCAAGCCCAAAACTCCTTATTCGAGTTTTCACTCCAAGGTACAAGTGTACTAGAGCCACCTCTACCTGATCATATCTAGACATGAAAGTATTTCATGGAAAACTCACATGTTTTCTACAGTGCCAAAATTATAGGCAGTTCTTCTATAATAATGCTCAATGTCGAAAATAGGGTAGTGTTCTCTAATCGGTGTGTTTCTAAATCTAGTTTCCAAGGTTTGACCTAAACTTCCTCTGATACCAACTATAAAACCTCAAACCCAGTTAACCAGAATCAATGAATTATTACATAACAATGGCATGATATGAGGAATCATGTCCCAAAGGACCGATCAGTTTAGTATCTTTTAAAGTACTAGATACATACATATGTTTACATTAAATCATTAAATTAATGAAACAACAAAGTGTCCCTATTGAACACTCTTATATCCCTTAGCATATTCCTTCTCGTTAGTTGTAATATAATTCTCTAAATCCCGGGAAAAAGAAAATATAATAAAGGGGTGAGCTCAGATGCTCAGTAATGATACCAATATATTAGAAACAGTCTTAAATTATAATAAACATTTTAGGCAACGTGTAAGACTGAAACAGTGGCCATTTAAGCATAATACTCAGCATAATATCGAAAAGATAAAATAAACTCATTCCATTTATTTATTCCAATTGATATTATACTAGTTGAATAATCACATGAAATATCTATATCCACTTTGAAAATGACGGAATGCATAATTCCAGACTTCATTTCCACATTGTTATAGCCTTCTACCAATACTACAATTTTATTTTTCAACGCGTTGTTCCAAGAAACTAGTTTTTCTCATGAGACCTACCGATGCATGAGAAATTTATAGCGGGCTCCACCCATCACTTACTATGTCCAATAAATTCCTCATATGAAATGGTTTAAACATGACATAAACATTTGTATTAAAACTAGCATATGAAATGTCAATAATTTATCCATAAACCATGAATGGTATAAAAATAACTCATACTTAGTCAATTACAACTCATTCAATATAATATAGATGATTATATTATAATAAATCAACCTCAAGAAGAAAATAATGATGGATATTGACATATATGAAAATAATCATCGAAACTACTTGAGAGAAATATGCCCTTTTATCTTTAAAACATTTAAAAGTCTCACTATTTATCAAGAAGCTGTGAAAAACAGAACATTGAATCAAAGTGCCCCATACCAATTTGAAACATTTAAAATGAATTTTAATTTCAAAAAAATTTCCATATAAATAAAACCTTAAAACCATTTTTAAAACATGGAAATTAATGAGAAATATTTAGAAGAATAAATTTTTAAAACATTTAAAATTATATTTTAGTCAGAGTTCATAACCAAATGAGAGATGCTTGAATAAAAATAATTTAGATAATCACAATGTTATAATATCATGAGAATAATGGGATTCATGATATACTATGTCAAAGTACAATATATACACCCAATAATATTGAAATGGTACATAACAACAAAGAAGTATCAATGGAATGTAAGATGAGATTAATTCCTTTATAAAGACCATATCCTTAGGTTAAAGACATATCAATGACATAATTATGTGGGAAAAATATAAATACACTCAATACTATGTGATATTTAGTGTAAATTAATCAGATAATATTCACACATATTCTTGTAAAAAGAACACCAATTACGTAGGTGTTTAACCCTATAAATATAAATTGAGTTAAAAGTACTCTTATCATTTTTATATTGATGACTGGATAATTTATAAATGGATTGATTATGTTTATCATACGTATATCCACACAAAGGGGAGTTTAAATTACTATATAAGTAAACATAATGTGATTTCACACACAATCTTGGGGTAAAGTACTCAATGATGTTTGTGTAAAACTGAATGAGTGGAAATTGAAATTTGGAATCCCCTTACCGATTTGGTAACCAACGAATCATACACCCCATGAAAGAAGGATCATCCAATAATGATTCAAATACCCATAAATTAATGTATATTACACAAACGATACAATCATGTGTAGTATATACACCACACAAAAGGAAGTAGTAAAAAATATAGAATGAATCTCACAGGAATAAAAGTGAAATGAAAGCACCTTACCTTGTAATTTTCCTTGGTCGAGGGTACATTAAACTCTTGTATATTAGTTAAATAATAATTATTAAACTATGAAATAACTTTGTACATAAATATGATTTCATATATGATCATCTAATATTTCTTGTTATTAATATTTTAGTATTATCCTCATTTTTGGTGTTAACTGATCTGTTTTCCTTTACATGCTTGGTTGCGTGAGCCATGATTGTTATGGAAACGATTTATTTTATTCATATACAGAATGGTATTAAGTTCTTAAAAATTATTTTTAACCATAAAATGAAAATTATTCTTGAATTATTAGGATGAAAAATGAATCTCAACGTGTTTGTGGAGATGGTAATCCGTACGTACGCACGAGCAACAATATCATTATATTGATGGTGAAATAGTATAAAATTGAATGTTATATAATATATAAAGAATCATTAACATGTTATATTTATTATTTTCATCAATTATACATCATTATTATATCCATCCAAATAATGAAGTGTTTGAAAAAAAACTACACCCCAATGTGGAGATGGCAAGTCGTACGTACGCATGTATGGTGACTTTGTCATTCATATGATGGATAGAATAATGAATATGGTTGTAAATTTTTTAAAATAAAATCATATTATATAAAAGATACTGGATTTATTATTTTATAATTGATACAACAATGAAATAGTATGTAGAAGAAGAATAGAACTTGAAAGAGGTGATGAAATATTTACCTCTTCTTCGAGTTCTTCAATTTGATTTGAGGAAAAGGGATACTTACTTTAGATTTATGACCAAATTAAGGCATCTTAGATGAAGGGAGGAAAGTTGGGAGGATACTTTGGCAGAGTTGGGCCGATTAAAATGGATTTGGATGTGTGAATATGATATAAGGGGTAGTGCCATTTAATAGGAGGGGTTAGGGTCACATTAGGTAGAACAGGAAATATTATTTTATAGTAAAATTATTTTCTATTTATAATGGCTAAAAAATGATTTATGTTGAGGATATGGTTGGGAGGGGTCTAATAACTCTATACCAATACATTTTAGACAGGTTTTGGTTACCATATTAACCTTATCATTTATATTTAAATCTTAGTTAAATAGTTTGACACTTACAATGTATCATTTTACTTTTAACTTATATGGATAATAAACATACTATTATATTCCAAACTAACCCTAAGTGTTTCATTATTAATATATATAACTTTAACTATATCCTTTGGCCGAATTATAGTTTATTTGGAATATTATATCAATTAATAAAATAGTTTTTTTTAACTGAATTATGTCAATTTTGTAACTTTTTAGTATTTGGTTTTCATGAAAATAGTAAAAGCATGATTACTTCGAAAAATAGTTATTTAATAAACACTACCTTATCATATTAACGTATTAAATTAGTGTAATTCATCAAAGGTCTCAAGTTTAATTTATCTTGATATTTATAATATCAATTATTTTCATCTTTCATAAATATGTTAATTACAGCATCATCATTTTGTCATAAATAAATTAAATTATTTAATGTCTAAATATTATAAATAAAACACCATTTTTTAGAAAAATTTTTTATCTTTATAATGAATATTTTTAGTGAATTTATCTTATGAATTACCCTATATTAAAAATGGTTTAGTTATTGAAGTTTTAATTTAACTCTTTTAACTCTTCTATAAATAAAATTAAAATAAATATCCTAATATAATCCATGGGGAACAAAGGGGGTCATATTTTATTCTTAAGGTTGTTTCTAGTTAAGTTACTTTTATTCAATAGACACAGAACATGTTTCAGAGTAATTATAATATCATTTTTACCCTAAATTACACTATTATTTTTAACCATGGTAAAAAAATCCCAAATTTACAATTCACCAAAAATTATGTTCATCATATTAAACTAGATTTTACTTACTGATATCAACCTTCTCTATCATATTTTTCCCATTAATCTCCATGAAATTCTAATATTATATTTTATGCACATTTTTAATTTCTCCTAGGAGGTGTGTAAAAGACGGTAAAAATTTCAATAAAATTTAATACATATAATTTTATTATAAAATGAATCCAATGAATTGTATTGAAATTATATGGGTATTATATATATACATTGACTTAAAATAATTTAAAATCATAAATCATAATTATTATTTAATTAAATAGTACATTTTAAAATATTACGTAGAGTTTACAACTATTCATCAAAAATTGAATGTTTTCTAAAAAATACCAAAAAATTAACCAAAGAGAATTATGATATTCCAAATCCAAAAAATAATAATATTTTATTAAATTCTAATCATTGAAGATTCATTAATTAATTTAAAATTAATTCCTATTGTCAAAACCTAAAAACGTGTTTTTAAAAAGTAAAAACTATCACATGGTTCACATGTGTTTAAGTGAAATTTAAAAGTGAACTTACATATAATGAGATACATTGTATTAAATGAGAAAAACATACTCTAATTATACCTATAAACCATTCAAATGAATAATTTAAAACTATAAAATATTTTTATTAAAAAAGTTGTTTCCATTTAAAAAATTTTCATTTTCAGTATTCATCAACAAATGAAATTTACCAGAATAGTACAAAAAGTTTATCCAAAATAAAGTTTTATGTCTTGATTCATAATAAAAATTTAATTTCATTAAATTGAATACATAAAAGTGTCAAATATTAGTTTTAATAAGGTTTTCCATTAAATGGTGTTAAAATTGCAATTTTTTTTAAAAAGATTCCTTTATCTGGAAAAAATGAATTTGTTCTTATATTATGTTTAAGACACACATAATATGGATTATAAAATTACATGGAGTATAAAAAATTCAAAATTCAGTTTATACTATTCATAACTTCTTTTTCAATGGCTAGTTTGGTAAGTTTTGGTACTCTTGAACTTGGTGTTGTGTGTAGTACTATCTATTGAATTATTTTAATGAAAATAACATACTATGAAATCTTGGGGTTTTACACATAGTGACCCAAACAATCTATTATGTGTTTTTGTTTTATATTCATGTTCACATGAAATGACTGACTATAATAGAATTTAGTTTTGTAACACATGAGTTTTACCACATTTTATGTAGGTTTCTTCTAGTTTTTGAATGTACACATATCCCTTAATAATATTAGATTCAATATTCACCTCTTGATAATGAGAATTATATTGTCATGGACTTCCTGTAGCCTCCTGCATTACAATTAACCAAATTTTGAATTATGCCTTATTGTATAAAATAAATTAGGTAATTTGTGTATGGTGTGATCATACTCATGGAATTCATTATACCTTATAATTAAATCTTATAAATGGAAGGGATGAGAATATGTTGTGTTTATAAATTATGTATGATTTTTACTTGAAAAGATCCATTATTTATTGATCATTTATAGTATCCAATTTATGGATCATTTTGCTAAGGGATCATATTGAAGTAGGATTATAGTGTTTTATATATTTAATGGGGGACCATGAGATGTTTTGTTGGACATTAAGTGTCACAACCCATTAATTAAGGATATTGTAATGAAGACCACATTGCTTTGTCCATTGATCCTGGAGTTCCACACACTCTTCACATGATGATTGTGTATAAACTTCCTTATTATTATTTACAATACCTGATGTAGTGTCTTATATTCTTTATGATGCATGGCCTGGAATCCTACATTCTTTCTGATACACAACATGGCATCCATCATTCATTATTCATATCATCATGGAAGCCAATATTTATTATGAACATCAGGCCTGATGAACCATAATTATTATTATGAGACACTGTTACTATTATTATTTGTAGTATTATGCAAGGACACCTGAGTTCAATATCAACCCATTGATAACACTAAGTATCTATATATACATCTATAAATGTTACCAATATTAATAGTGCATATATTTATACATACATACATATATATATATATATATATATATATATATATTCAAAGGCGTATTGGCTTAGGCCGAAGCATGTATCATCAACAAGGCGTCCCTAAGTTACCTTATCGGACAAATATATAGTTTTAAATATTGATCTTTATTTTCAATACCCACAAAAAATTATAATTTATAATCATAGAATGAATTTTACTTTATACACCAATGTTTATGGCCTACTGAGATTATCTCACACCTTCATCGGGAAACTATTTCATTAGGGTACCTAGATAGACCTCGTAATTATAGGATCCAATTTATTAGGTAATGATTCTACACAATAGTGTACATGGGAGCCTAGGAGTTCAAGACTATTCCATAGCTCTGGATCCTCATTGGGATATACTTTTTTTATTTTTTATTCTCATTCTATATTGTTTATTTTTTGTAGTTGAATGTCTTCAATTATTATATACTATTCACCTAGACCTGTAAGGTTGTATATTTTTTATTGTTTGTCTCATATTTGATCATTTATTATTGTTCTTATATTTATTATTATTTCATCTATATTTATTTAATTTAAGTCTCTTTATAACATAAAATTTTTCTTCTATAATAAAAAGGTTATAATATCCCCACAGTACCACCACTACACCCTCACCGCTAGTTTGCATCATTTGGAACATGGGAAGGCATGCTTGATGCCATGTGGAAACTGGCTAGAAAACGTGTTTTATAGATATTTTTTTGAGGATGTTACATAAAGATATTCTTTTAAATCATTTTAGAAAAATTTCGACGAGAAATTCTGTATATATATTTCATGATTTTTATAGCATTTTCCTTTAATTCTTAAACAAAAACTTTCACAAACCAACCCATGTTGGCCCCAAACAAATCGCCCATGTCTACCCGAGACAAGGCCCGAGAGGAATTACAAATCCACCTGGTCTAGCAACAACATCCAATGGAATTAATGAGAACTAATGTGAATTATTTTTGTCAACATGAATTAACAAAATAGCTGGAATAAATAAGGTGGACCTATATAAATAAATAAATAAATAGAACCACTAAAAAATATCATTACAATAACTAAGAATACATAAAAAATAGAACAAATAAATCTAATCAAACAGAATTCTAAGCCTCCATTTGATCCTTAGGGTCACTCTCTGATCTAAGAACATAACATCACCCATGTATATTAAGACAAAACTAAAACATGGACCATAAGTTGATACAAATAATGAAGTTGTTGTCTTCAGAAATAAAACTCCTTTGGGTGGTCTAAAAAATCCATTCCCAAATCATTTATAGTAAAAAAAATAATAAATATCATTTTTGATATAAAATATATTAAACGAATATTTTAGACATTTTTTTGTTTAAATCAATACAATGTCCATTTCCATTTTTCACTAAAAATTAAATTCTTCAGCAATATTGAATCATTATATTTTTAGAAGAGATAGATGATGTTTTTAATAAAAAAGGAAGTGTAAAAATTTTTCAATACATTTTCCATAAGCACTGGTAAACCAATAAATAAATTTTAAGAATGGATCACACCATATAAAATGATAGAATTAATGAACACATTACATGGGAAATGGAATATATCACATATGCAAAACCAACAAAACAAAGTGTCTCAACCATCCACCATAAAAAACTATGTGTCAAAGGAGATGTGGGAAACAATGAGAATATGGGATAATATAGAACATACCATTCATCTAACACATTCTATATGAATTATTCACATGATGACACAATTCACACCCACACACTTGGTACGTACCCTACATGTCTTAATGGAGGGACACTATCCCAATGTAGAGAATGGTCATCACCTACGACCACTAGCCATGGTACAATTCAATCCTAGTCTAGAAATTATTCTACAGAAATACTCTTGATAATCCAGGATCCTATTTCAATACTAAATTGGGGAGATACAATAAATCAAAACAAACAACAAACCACACATTCATATATCACACAAATAATAATCCCAGAGATTCATCACCCCAAATCGCCCCAAGGATTCAATCCCATCCCATTATACCATTTTATCAAATGCGAGACCACACTGAGGACCTCCAACAATGTTTGATATAAACAAGGAAATTAGATTATCCAAAGAGATATTTAATGATAACCAATTTTCAAAATGCCCCAAACAAGCATTGAGATCAATTTGAGAAACCACCCATTTGCACACCAACCCAAAACATAATTTACAATTCAAAATCCACATTAAAACATATTTATGAATCCCATCCATAAATTTAATAACCAAATACATTTCCCAAGTTAAAGCCATTCCTTATAAATCACAAATAACATACAAAAGCTAATTGGTCATCAAATCAAACACATGGTGTGAAACACCTAACAAAAAAATTTATTCACAATAAAATAAGAAGGAAGCAACTTCATTTCATATATAAAAACAATTCCAATAGTCATACATCATATATAAACATATACAAAAGTTTCAAAAAGCATGAAATTAAGTATCCATAAATTCAATGGAATTTCTAGAGGTGAAACCTACATCAAACCACAAATTCTTCAACAACTCAAACACAAATCAACACTGAGAAGGCTTAAAGGTTCACCAACATTCAATAGAAACCCTAAAATACCAAAACACCAAATTCAATAAAAATTATAAAATAACCCTATATATGAAAAACCATCGGATAAGGGGAACCACCATGAAAATGGTGGAAGAAAGAAGGGAGAGATTATTAGAGGAGAATAAATTGTTGATTTAGACCCAAAACATTACGAAATCACTAGATCTCACCCTTGGTAGATGATATAATGCATGGAGAGGAAGGGAAGGGATAACATTGGGTATCATGATCTAAGAGAAGAAGAAATGTGCCATTTGGGTATTAAAATATAAATGGGTTAGAAAGGATAATTCTTACTTTTAATGATCTAGGCACTATACACGGTTATGCCACATTGTTTCCGAAATCATGGACCAACCAGGAACCCCTCATTGGAAATACCAGCCACCCACATTGTTTGGCCACATGGTATGGGAAACCATGCACCATTTGTTAACCATTGTTCTATCCAAATATGTATAACCATGTGTGAAACTTCCACACATTCTGTCTAACCATAATTGGGTCATACTCTCTTGGCTAGGGAAAGCCCATGGATTACACATTATTCCATTAGAGTTTCACTTTTTTGAAAAAAATTTGTGTTTCCCAAGAAACTAAAACTGTGTAAGCTAAAAAACTAAAAATAGGCTCATCATCAAGAGGTCAAAGAGCATCCCATTAACAGTTCACTTAACCCATTCAACTGATGAAAAAATCACAAATAAAAAATATAACTCTAGAACACCCAAAAACTATAGAGAAACAAAGAATATCTTAATATTATAAAATTACAACATAAAATAAAAATTGAGGTGTGACAAATATCCCTAGAATCACTTTTTCTACCCCTATAAAGCCACAATGTCCTCAATTGATCAATGGAAGACAAAGGTTATCACACATGACTTACCCAAAAAGTTAATTCATGTACAGCTTGAACATAATCAAAATAGAAATCAAACCTCTTACTTGACACAAACCAACCGACCAAACTAAATTTTATAGAATGATGGACATATCACAATAAAACCACTTTAACATTTCCCCCCAAAACCCACTAGGCCTACTCTGAGAACACCCTAATGAAAAATAATAATTGAAAGAATGAATGACATGAATAAAATCATAATAAATAGATTCTACATGGTATGATAGTGTGGATTGGACACCATTTTAAAATTCCAACTATGTTCCCAACCAACATCACCCACCAAACTCATACACTTTAAACTAAATAACCCACACACCAACCTATCAGGTCAAACCAAACAAACACAAAACCCCACATGACTCACTTCAGAATAATAAATAACTCCCACCAATAAAGGATTCATAAGATATACACACCTCACCTTATTTCATTCCAAATTAGAAACATCTAGCATAAGAAACAGAATTAAAGACAAATCCTTCTAAAATAGAAAAAATTAAAAAGATCTAAAAGACACTCATTCATATAGACGTCCAACTCAAAAAAAAGACACATTACATATTTATACACTAAAATAAAATAAAAAATGAAAAACTCAATGACAACAATATAAAGAAAATATTAATGGGAATGGTCATCAAGGATAACTAGTACCACCATAACTCTTCTACTAATAGGCTTTGGTGCCTTTTAAATGGGTGGAGCTAGATCCACGTCACATCCTAGAAACAATCCAACAAAACCACTTTGAGTGAACTTTGAATTTATAGGTACAACATGTAATTATATCATGTGTACATGGTGGCTTCTTTTGATACATAATTTTATTCAGATGATACACTAGGATCATGTGGCCAGATAAAACTAATGATTGATTAGAAGGATTCTTGATTTCAAAACCACCTCCAGCAGCTTTTGGTCGATATCCCAACTTCATACTAGATGTGCCTTCACTAAGTACAGGTACTAAAGGGTGATTGGGCACCTTGATCACTCCTTCAAACAAATATTGATCCCAGGTAGTATGACTCAACACATAGAAAAAGGATGTTACACTGAACTCCGACACATTCAGATGCATTTCAGGATGAAGCCCATTCTAAAAATCATGTGCCTTCATAGAATCATCATTTGAACATTCCATTAAATAAGCAATTAGATCCATGAAATTATGGATGAACTCAAACTCAAACCCATCTCTTTGATAAAGAGAACACAACTGCATAGTCTTCTCCACCTTCACTCCTGCTAAGAAATACAACTAAATGAAAGAAGCCTTGATGAGATAATGGGTAATATCTTATTGAGTCTTGGTCAAATCAATCTTCATCCCCCACATCCAACATGGAACATAAAAGATAAAGGTTGAAATTTTATATTTCAAGGGCTTAGGAAACTCTTGGAAATAGAAGATCCAGTAGATCATCTTCATATACCCTTCCACTACAAGGAGATCAATTTGAAAGGAAAACAGAGGGTGACCCAATATTAAAAAATCAAGTATGATGTCCATATGTGGATCAAATAAAGGTTCCTATAATGGTGAACCAATCATTTTATCACCTAAAAATCCATTGAAACATTTACGGGGGTGTACAACAAACAACAAGGATATCCATGAACCCAATCAAAACCATTATTTAAACAAGAACTCAAATGTCAAACACCACAGAAACAACATTACCCAGTCTCATGAAAATGAACTTCCCAACCATCAATTCTCAGAACATTAAATAGTTTCCTCTTAAAACAATTTTCAATGTAAAATTATATTATTGGGTTGAATCCTTACCAACGGTTTTACATAAATCCTAACACATGCATATTCTTGTTCTGAACTAGGAACACATAAATACATTACATAAACCCTCTATCTAAAACAAAGATCTATGCATTTGATCCCTCATAATTATACTATATGTCAAAACAATACATTTTCATTTTGGAAAAAAATATTCAGCCCAATTTTAATATTCTCAATCCACTTACCATTTAATATTTTACCATTATTTCAAAACATTCTAATAACTTCTTCCTATAAATTTTAATTCTAAAAATCAGTTACAATTTCCCCAAAAACCAATTCTTTTAAAAATTTAATTTTTAGTTTAAATATCCAAAATCTAAAAACCAAATTCCCATTTTACCAAAATGTATTCTTATTAAAAATATTATTCCACAGGTTTCTCCTAAAAAACATTGAAACTACATTTTCCATATTCCAACACCAAAACATTATTTCTTGAAATAAAAGGTATTAAATAAAAATAAAATGTTTTTAAAATGATATAAAAATCAAAGAGTCTTAATGATGCTCACAAAATGGAACACTAGTGTCCATGGAATAGTTTTCCATAAGTATGGATGCCATATACCAATCACACTATTGGTAGAGAGAGTCTTCTAAGGCCATGTCCCTAATGCCACATGGATATCCAGGTCCTGTGATCTTACTGAGACCACTAGAATGAATCTAGTTTACTTTTTACAAATCACAAAACATATCATAAGATATAAATGACAAAAAAAGACATAAATCCCTTTGAAACTCAATGTTTAGTCCAAAAGGTTTTTATAATACACTCCACTATACCTAAACCACATGATTCAACAAACCTAGTCTATCTTTGTTGAAATCCCAAATAAAGAAGGTTCTTTGAAAGCTGTTCCCTCAATACAACCTTCCATTAATACCATTCGTTCATGAACCAACCCAGGTGGACCTCATACTAGTCACTAAATTCAGCCTATGAAAAGGCTCGAGAGTTGTTTCGTGACCTCCTAGGTTAGGAACCATCACCAAGGGAACCAATTAAAACCAAAGGGAATGATTTTAAACAACATAAATATTTAAAATAATGTAAATAAATTGATAATAAAAATGAAAATAAATAAATATATAGAACAATTTAAAAATATCTTTTAAAAAAATGTGCATTCAACTAAAACATAACACAATAGATAAACACTAAACCTCCATGTAAGGAAGAGGGTAACTCTTCAATACTAAAACCTGTCATCTACCATGGTTATTGAGACCTATTTGGAACATATACTATAATAATGAAACTAGAAGAAACTATAGGTGTGAGTATCTAAACATAGTCCTGAGGTATGGCTCCCTTCTCTCCGGGATTCCCTCTCCCACTCCCGACTCCGCCTAGGGTTTCCTCCGGAAACCCTTCGCCATGGGTCGACGGCCCAGCTGAGCTCCACTTCTCTTCCTTTTTTATTCCTTCTTCCCCTATTTTCTCCTCTCCCTTCCTTCTTCCAACCTCATCTGTGCGGCCTCTTCGCGGGATCTGCCCCATTTTTCTCCATCCTGGCTTATCCGAGACGGTTTGGCTTCCTCTTTGGTTCCTTCTTTGGCGGAGGCCTCTGCTTATGCTCGGATTCTTGTGTTATGGTTTTGTGGTAATCGTTTTCCTTCGTGGGTGTTTCTTGATCCCTATCCAAGGTTGTTGTTGTCGAAGCTTCTAGCCTCTCATCCTGTACTCTGATCACTCGTCCCTCTACGTCAATCCAGGTCGTAACTGAAGCAGTGGATACATTGAGGTTATATGATTTGAGGTTTGGCGGTCGATGGTTTTCAGGCACTTCCCAAATCAGTAGGCCCCCATTTTGTATTGCCTCATCATTGTTGCTTCGGTCAGAGCCTTTGGCCGCTTTTCTCTACTCTGACCCCACGTTCTGTTGCGCCTCTCCAAGTCGGAACCGTAGCAGTTGTAACATTTGGGTTTTGGGATGTGCGGATTGGCAGCCGTAGGCATCCCTGGCGCAAGGCCTCGACGTCAGCTTTGATCTGTATGGAAACAAAATCGTCACGGAATGTTTTCTGCTCTGGTGGTTTGTTCAGTGGTTCTTCTTCTTTCTCGCGATAAAGGTTTGTAGGGTGTCGCTGATAAGTTTGTTCGTGTCTGGTTTTGGATGCTTGGTTGGATTTGTTGGCGGCGGTCAGGTTACTCTTGACGGTACCATGTCGTTTATTTTTAGATTCGGTGAGCTCGATTGTTTTGGTGGTAACGGTTTGTTGATGGATGACGACGACTTGGTGATATGGTTTCGGGTGGCCTCGTCGACGATCTCCGGTGGGTGTGGTGGTTTAACAATGACGTCAATAGCAGCGATGGATTGTGACGATGACAGAATATTCATGATGTTGGTGGCAGGCAACTTGACTCAAGCTGATCTTCTTGGGTGTCGTGATATGTTTGAATTTTGAATCTCAGTATAATTTGGTTTCGGTTCCCGCTCACCCATAAAGCGGGTTTTAGAAAATAAAATAAAAATTGAATTTCAGGCAGTATCAAACCATAGTAGGCATGCCCAAAAAATGTATTTTCATTGTATTTATTTTTTATAAAATAATAATCATTATCATGTTTAAAATAAAACTTATAGAAATATATTTTCATGAATATTACTCTTCAAAACAGAAACAAAATCCTTTTTTGTTCCAAACTGATTTTATTTCCATGAAACAAACATTAAACTTTTAGAAGAGAAGGATTAATTTTTATAAAAATTTAAAAAATGGAGTGTAAATCATTTTTGAAGACATTTTTTATAAGCGTAGGTAAACCAATACATTACTTTTAACAATAAATCACACCATATAAGAGGACATAATCAATGATGAAATGATAAGTTAAATGGAATATTTAATATATGTGTAACCTAAAAAACCAAGCATCTCAATCGTCTGTCACAAATAACTAATTGTAAAGGTTCATGGGAGAACCTAGGATCTCATTGGATAATCTTGAATATACAATAAATCTATCTTATCTCATATGAATTCCTCACACAATGACATAATTTTATCCAACATGCTCGGTAATAACCCAACAGTGACTAGCCAAGGAGCATTATCCTAAAGTAGAGCATTTGTGAAACCCAATATTAACATAAAAATATGTTACATAATTTTAGATGAATTATAATTACATTACATAAATATATTCTAGAGTTCCATAGTAGTTTAGTGTCCTTGGAAATAGGGAAAAACACTTCAATCCCTGTGAAAGATCATCAACATATCCCATAAATATATCCACCTTTAGTACTCCAATATATAACCATTATTCATAATATTTGAAAATTATTAATAAGAAAGGGATTTTATAAAATGATACATAAGGGGAACTACAGAAGATATGTAAGCATAATTATGAGAATAAGGGTATGAGAACATAAAAATGAAAAAAGAAGATCATACCCTGCATATCAAAGATCATATACATGGACCATTTTATAATTCATGTAGATTCCTAAGACAAGAATCATATGTAAATAAAGAACATAAGACAAGAAATCATAACATGAGAATAAAACAAGGGATTGTGGAATAACCATAAGCTTATAATATGATTTCTATAGTAGCCATGGTATTTTTTCCTAGACTATATTAGTAGTATGGATTCACTCCCCATACCATATTGGTAGTGATGGTTAACTCCAATGGAGATATTAGTAGAATGGGCCCTCTCCCCACACCATCTTGGTTGTCATGGTTCACATCAGCCAACATTTTAGTAGAATGTGTACACTCCTCATACTACCGTTGTAGTCATGTTTCACCCCCTTGGCTATCGTAGTAGTCATTTTTTAATCAAATACCATCTTTTTGTATCTCATGAGATATAAATCTTTACGCAATTCATTGGAGGGATATATGGGTCCCACCCATCTCATATTGAAATCATTCATACATGTTCCACAAAATAATATACAATTGTTTCATAACCCATGAAATTAAATGTGATTAATAAACATGAACACATATCATAACCAGGTAAAAGATGTATATTTCATAATCATTTCATCAAAATCATAATGCATTAAAGAGAAAGATATTTTATAAACACATAACCCATGAAAGAGGAACAGATTCCACATACATAAAACCCTTGAAAGTGAAATGGGTCTCATAAAGACCCTGACATTTACAATAAACCATTCGTATAAATTATATGAATGGAACCTGTGGATAATTTATTTTAAGGTAATGAGTAATATCAATGGATTCTATCATAGATAAAAAATAATTATGAATTATATTTTGAAAACATTACTTCCAAAAAATATAATTTTTCTTTGAAAACTTCTTCGTAATATATAAAACTATTGGATAATAATTTTTATAGAAAATACAATTAAAATATATAAAGAACGCACGATGTAATTTTAAAACATTTTTCTATGATAATGTATAAAATATTCCTCAAAAAATTTTGAACACTTTTTTCCCAGAAAAAAATTGGAAAACATATAAAGAAAGCATCAAAATGTCTTGAATATCATTTTTTAATATAATTTGAAAACATATAAAGAATCTTGAAATCATTTTCAAATCCATTTTCCATGAAAACCTATAAAACATATTTGAAAATATTTAGAATTTTTTTTCATTATAATATATTTGAAAACCATTTTCTTATAAAAAATAATTTAGTATTAAAATAAATCATTAAAGGATGGATGAAGGATAAATTTTTACTTGTTGTATGAGGTAAACACTACATTTTTTTTTGAAGGTAAAAAAAGAGAAAATTGCCACGTTGGTAAATTGAAATAAATATTACATTGATAAGATTTTTTACTGAGAAAAGGGTAAAAATATATTTTATGATCCTATGATATTAGTATAATATTCTTGGTAACCTTTTTAGAAAAAATATATTTGAAGGAACGTAGATTGATTATTAAATATAGAATAATGTATGTCATTTTGAAATAAATATTCATATCTATATCATGAAATAAAGAGTAAAAAATTATAAAAATAAATTCTTATAGCCTGAATAAATTTAGAAGAATATAATTTATGAATTTATTGAGATATGGAATATAATAATTAATCAGTGGTGTCATTAATGAAAACAATCTTAAAATGAGATGAAACTATTTCAATAAACTTTTATAAAATGGTAATTTGGGATCATATTATCCATGTAATAAAAGGAAATTTCATGAATCTTATGTATCATTAAAATATGATTATTCATAATAGAAAATGTAAAATGGATGTATATACACCTCAAAAAATAGTTAAGGTCCATAACAAAACATAAATATCTAAGAAGAAAAATTAAGACAAAATGTTTTTACTGATTTGGTATCTTTTAAAGCATAAAATCCATGAATGAAAGTTCATAAAACATGATAAAATAATACTAATAAATTTATGTAAATGATACATAGATTAATTTAATTTTTCTTACATTCGCCACACAAAAGGAAAGGGTGGAAAACATTTCATGTATCTCAAGAGAATAAAAAGTGAGATGAAATCCCCTTATAGTGTTTCTTCACACCCGTCGTATGTTTCGAAACACCAATATAATAAATATTTATTTATTATAAATCTTTTACAGAACCATATTATTATATATAATACCATATGTGTATTTATTACAACCATGTATTACTCTCTTGTTAGTAATCCTATGTTAAGTTATCACTTTAGTTAATATTGGATTTTTTATTCACATGTGTATGAAATTGTTATATCTCTTGTATTAATAGTTTATATATTGATTTTTATAAATAAAAAATGATATTAATATAATTTCTATAAATTATATTTTTATTATAAGAATCTATATAATATAGATATTTGAACTGGAAGTCATTGTTCATGGAGATGGTAGGTTGTACATATGGATGAATGCTATTTCTGTTTAATTGTCGTGTTGATAGAATGAAAGATACATGATTATGTATATATAAATATAGAATTAGTAAAGTATATTTACTATATCATATATGTCATATGTATTCACAAAATTGATGTATTAATACAATCCATGTGGTGTATGAATGAATTATATCACATTGAGGGGGTGTTAGTTAACACTTCATAAAATGATATTATCTTATTATCACAAAAATAAATGTAAAACAATATGTGTTGAAAAAGGAATTAATAATATTAAATACATAATATATTTAATATATTACATATATAAATACGGTTTCCGTCACAATTTCCATCATGATTAGTGGTAATGGAAAAATACATAATCATCATTTCGAGACGCAGTAGTTCACCGTACATAGAAACATTATATTCATGAACAATTATATGGTGGTGTATCTAATTTTTGGTCCAAAAATTTAAGTAAAAATATCAATGAATATTTTTTATATTGGTTTTTTATATAAAAATATAATAAAGAGTGTTGGAGGTGGTGGATAAGGATAATAAAAGAAATTACTTGAGAGAATACAATACCACTTAACTGGGAAATTCATTCTAGTTTATGCAAAAATAATTCCTTCGATTGCCTAATTCTGAAGGTAGGTACTCTAGTAGGAAAGTATAATTTCTGCGATGTGATCTGGGATCGAATGGCCATGCATAAGTGGTTTTATAAGTGTGATGAAGATGGATAGTTGGTGGCCTTTTATAGGGAAGGAATAGGACTGACGTGGAATTTTTTAAAAAAAATTTGGTGTACAAATTTCCTTACCTAAAAAAGTAAAAAAAGAAAAAAAATAAATAATTGATGATTTTTTGACTAAATATGGACATAAATTCTGTTTTTGAAATGTGACTAGGTCATTTGAGGCCTTAATTTTAAGGTTTAGTCTCTAATTATGATTAATTTGACATTAATCGCAATGATTAATTTTAATAACGTTTACAAATATTTTTCAAAAATATAATGTTGAAATTGTAAGAATATTAATATTATACTAATTAAAATTGTGTATTCTAGTTTTTATAAATTCAATTCACAGTAATAAGAAAATTATAATTAAAATTTTGTTCTGTAGATGGGATGAAATTACAAGTTTTTAAAGTAGAAAAATGTTCAATCATTTTTTTAACTTTTTATATTAAATTTTAATGTGAAATTGTACCTAATGACCTAAATTATATTAATATATGTATAATTAATAAAATTTGATCTTAACACAAATTTAATGTGTAATTTACAATTAATAATTATTAAAACTAAAAGTATGTTTTTTATTTACAACATAGTTGTTTTCACTATTCATCAAAAAATGATGTTTCTTAGAAAAATACTCCAAAATTTCCCTAGGATAATTTCAACATTATTAATTAAAAATATTAAGTTTATTTTTTCAAATTAAAATTTGAAAATTGTTTAAAATTAATATAACTGTTTTTCACAGATGGAAAAAGAATGTATTTAATTTGAGAAAAAATGTCATTTTAAAACTTATAATAGCAAAATAAATAACTTTATTTTCTCTTATAAATATGATTTATTTATATAAAAATATTATAAAAATATTTGAGAAGTATTTATTATTATTCATATTACAATGTTTTAATGTTTATGTTATAACTCCCTATTTTTCATAATTATAAAATTAAAATGATATTTCATCGAAACGCAGTGTTTCATCTAATGTTTTCCCAGTCAATGTTAAGTGTGTATTAAATTTCTGATTTTTTTAATTGAAATAAATAAATTTAATTTTAATTTATTAAGTAAAAATATATTTTTGTCCATAATAATATTTTCTTTTATATTCAATCGGGTTTGATATTCATTTATAATTATTTAGTAATAAGTTAATTCATATTATGTTTTATAAACAATATATTTTAAAAAATTAGATAATACAATATATAACCTCTAATTAAACATCATGGTTTCATCTTATTAAATTAAAAACCAAAATTTTCATATTATATTATTGTTCGATAAACCTCTATATTATGTGTTATGCATGTCATTCAGGAAATTCATTGTTGCATACTACGAAAGCTAACCTCAGTGTTTCATGTAGATTAGGACAATGATTAATATTACATGTAGTGAACAATAATCATGGTTTTTCATATAATTAAATACAAACATACTTCATTTATATAAAATTAAATATATCAAGTTTCTCATTAAATTCAAAATATCAAAAGGTTAAATTAATTCAAAAAATTCACAAAATCTCACGGGGTTACATTCTACCACATAAAAAAATAATTTCACCCTCAAAATTTGTCTAGTTTGTAAAATAATTAATACATTAATTTTTAATTCATAGAAACCCACATCGTAAAAATGAATATTAAAACATCCCTTAAAATGGGAATGTTGATACCACAACATTTACCCAAAGTAACTTATATTTGGGATGCCACCAAGGAGAAAAAACATTGGGAGTGACGATTGTACATATAGGTAATGCATTAATATTTATAGGGATTTAATCATTTCTTCTATCAAATATAATTGAATTATCAATGAAATGTTAGGGGGATCAATGTCATAAATCTATGCTGATTTCAAAAGACATCGGCTCAACAAAAATTAAGGTATTATGGAAACTTATTTTCTTATCACATTCAATTTTTATTTTAATTCATGATATATTTATATAAAAAAATTCCATTCTTTATTTTTGAATTTATCAAAATTCTAATGCATCCATTGTCTCACGGAATGAATGTCTATAAAATTACAGTGATACATAATGCAATAAAATACTATTTTAATGGATCGTAAGGCCCATAAAAGAATGAAATGTCAAACAATCTGCTACTTCAAAATAAATATTCCTTAAATCATAATACTGAAATGGAACACAACTGTTTCATTATTAATATTTATTAATCAAAATAATATACATTAACTTGGATATTGTTTATACCTGTGGTAGGCATGGATCCATTATCTTCCTTTGGTTATGTGTTAAATACCTACTTCTTTAGTGGACCTGATTAGTTGACACCAAACATACCCGATGTCCTTTTCTAAAACCACACAAATATAATTTCTAAAAATAAATATCATTTCCATCCTAAAATAATTTTAATAACTAAAATACATATTATCATTGGTTTTTAATAAAATCTCAATACATAAATACATCCTCTTATGTTTAACTAAATTGTTTCTTGAATGGTTCCCATTATAACCCTAATAAAAGATGGAAATCCAAATATTTTGAAATAAAGTCTTTAAATATTCTTATCCATGATCCCTACATATCATAAAGTACTACATTTTTGTCATAATAGATACATGTGAATACCCTTATCTTATTTTCCTTTTCAATATGACAATAACCTTAATTACCATAAATCTTATTAGAAACAATTCATTCTTTTTTATTGAAAATTTTATAGTATATATTCCTTATTTCAAAAAAACCTAAAAGCATCATCAATGATATAAAAAACCCAACTATTAATGAGACCTTTCTTAGTTCCATGGTAATTAATACCATAAAATTCACTTATTCATAAAACAATTCTCTTAACATAAATAACTTATTAAGGGTTACCTTCCATTAGTCAAAATATCACATTATCATTAAATATATCCACATGTACATGATGTAAATTTAATATAAACATGTAAATAGTTAGTGAAAACATTTTTAGAATAAACATTTTATATTTCCCATTCATATAACTTAATTTTATAATACAAATATATAAAAACACTGATTATTCCACTTCATCCTTATGCCATTTACAAGGAATCCTCATCCAATTACAGAATACCTCATTTCTTTTCCATTTCCTTTTTAGGCTCATCACCATAAAAAATATAACCATTACTTACACCACCATGATGATCCTATTATAGATATTTCATCTCAGGGAAGTCAGGTAAAAAATGACTATTTATTCCATTATTAAAAACACTAACCTTAAATGATGTTTTTAGGGAGGCCAACATTCTCATCCATTCCATTATCCTAACAATCCATTTTTCCTCGTTTTAAAATTCTATGTTTTGTTTCTTTTACATATTCAAATCAACTTAATGCTCATCTATGATATTTACTTAGTTGATTCTTTCCTCATTTTTGTCACAAAGGAAACATAATATCATTCTTCCATGTTATTTATTACATGATCTCTTAGAAAACTCTATCATTATCATCCTAGATGAGTCTAAGAGTAGGGAACGGTAATAATTAATAGTCATTTTCCATGAAAACATATAAGGAAGGGTTACAATATATTTCTCTTTACATATCATACCACTTGACTTCTCATCATAAAATGATACAACACATTCAACATTAATCCAGTTCCATCTGGTTCTAGCCATTGACTATAACTAGAAGCAAAGTTTGAGCTTTACATAACATAGTTGAAAATAATATTGTTAGGAAAATATTTAGTTATAGGATATCTAGATCCTGAAACATTCCTTAATCTAGAAAAATCTAGTTCCATAATAGATTATTCATATCAAACATATATCTTAATCCTTCATGATAGTTCATGAAGTGTTAATTAATTTTCAAATCATATCCCATTGTAGTGTCAAAAAAATTGTGTAATATGGCATATTGCCATGTATGAGATTACCCTATGTCAGGCCCAGAACATATTGTCAGACATTCTGCTCGTAGGTGTATTTTTACTGGATCCACATCGACTTTTATCATCCATACAATGACATATTTCTATGAAATATCTCACTCTATCATTTAACAAAATTCTCAGAAATTTTCCTAAATGTTCACTGATAATTATACTTATCTTTAGAGACAACCCTAGAAACACCATTATGTATATACCTATGGATCACAATAATGTTTTCTCATCATAGTTTATAAATGTTGAATGAACCATTCCTTTCATGCCAAATACAATTAATGATGCATAACATACACAGATTTTACATTATTATATATGCATATTTTGTATAATAGAAACATACATTCCCGATGATTTAAATAGTATAGTGTCTTTCGAAACAAGGAAAAAAATTACTTATCCTCATGAAATATCTTAAACATCTCATAGAAATAACTACACCTTTAGTATTCCTACATAAACCTTATTATCATAACCAGGGGAATGGAAACATATGAAAGGGGTGAGGACTAATACATAATACCGGTAAATATGGGAGATATGTAAGAATAATTAAGATAATAAGGGTATGAGAACATGATCATGATAAAAGAAGATCATACCATGTGTATAAGATATCATAAACAAGAATCATGGAATTAATCATGGTAGTTCATAAAGCACAAATCCTAATGACATAATGAACATAATACAAAAAAGCGTAATATTTAAACAAAACATAGGATTTTGGTAGGAAAATAATCTTATAATATGACTTTCATAATATCCAAGGAATTATTTCCAAGACCATATTTAAAGTATGTGGTAAAACCATATACCTTCTTGGTATTCATGGTTCAATCCCTTGGCCATCTTACTAGAATGATTTTACACTTCATACCATCTTGGATGTCATGGTTCACTCCCATGGCCATATTAGTAGTATGATTTCGCTCCTCATACAATCTCGGTAGTAATGGTTCACCACTATGTTAATAATAGTAGTCATGGTTTACTCCCAAAACCATATCAGTATATCTTATGAGATATATATATTTATCTAATGCATTGGATAGAGATGTAGGTCCCACAAGTCACATAGTGAAATCATACATACATTTCCCAATAAATCATAAAAATAATATCTTTACTAATGAAAATATATGGGTATCATAATCATGTAAACATACCATAACCTATGTTAATGATACAGGTTTCATAACCATTTCAGCAAAAAAAATAACTAATGAAAAATAAATTTATTTCATTAATATATAACCAATGGAAGATGAATATATTTCATAAACATAAAAACAATGAATGAGAAATATGATTCATAATTAAGAAGACATTAAGAATAACCTATTCATAGAAAAGATATGACTAGAACCTTTAGATCATTTTCTTTAATGTCATGATTAACATCTATGGATGTCTTCTTATATAGAAAATCATTTTCAAATATCATTAAAAAACATTTCTTGAAGAAAATATAAATTCATTATTTAAAATGTCTTTTAAATAAAAAAACTATTTGATAATATTTTTCATAGAAAATAAATTTAAAATATAATGATGTCTTTATATCATTAGAAAACATTTTCCCATTGAAACTATTAATATAATAATCGTACCAATTTAAAAACCTTTTTATTCTAAAACAGTTTGAAAACTTATAAATAAAGCATTTTTTTTTGAAAAAAATTCATTGAAAATACATTGAAACCATGAAAATAATACTCAAAAACGTTTTTAAACCTATATTCCATGAAAAACGTTAAAATTGTTAATAAAAAATTCAATCTTTTTCGAAACCATATTTATTGAAAATACATTTAATAGTTATATTTAAATCATGATAATGTTTTGAAATCCATTTTCCTTTAAAATTTATAAATGAATCTTGAAAATGTTTTAAAAACCATTTTCCTTGAAAACATAAATAATAAGTTTGAAAATGTTTTGAAAACAATTTTCAATGAAAATCACTTTTAAAAACATTTTCATAAAAATTAACCATTACACAAGAAAATGAATTTTCAAAATATTGATGGTAGATAAATCTGTTTATGCCATATGACGTAAAAAACTATTCCTTTTTCATGGTAAAAATAATGAAAATTACATCATTCAAGAAGTGAAAACAATATTTACATGAGAACATTGTCAAAAGAAATAAACGACAAACATTTATTTTATTAAGTATATTATATTAATATAAAATCATGGTAGCCCTCTTTAGAAAACATGTTTTTTAAGGACCATGGATTTTCTACAGAATAGAGGGTAATGTTGGGCTTTCTTAAAAACACATTCAAAATAATCTTATATAAAAATGTGTGAAAAATGGTATCACTACATGAATTTATAATGAGTAACAAAAGTATTAGAAAATTCACTATTATCTTGAGAGATGTAACATAATAATTCCTTAATGGAATCCTTAACCTAATCAATCTTGAAAAGTGATGAGATTGTCTCAATAGGTTCTTATAGATTGATAACATGCGATCTTAATCTACATGTAAGAAGAAGAAATTTTTTGAATTAAAAAATATCATTAATATATCAGGATTCATTATAGAACATCTAATATTGAAGTATATACTCCTCGAATGTTATTTTAGAATCATCACAAAATATTAGTCTCAATGAAGAAAAATTGAGAGCAAACATTTTTATCAATTTGGTATCTATGAAATATTAAACCCCATGAATGAATGTTCATAAAAAGGATATTTGAATACCCATAAATTTAGTTACATGGTACATATAATACAATCATGGTCATTGCATACAAAACAAAAATGTAAATATTAGTGAACATATATATATATGTAACGGGAATTAAAAGTGCGATGAAATCCCCATACCTTGTGTCTTTACTCTCACCGCACATGTTCAGTCCACCTATATAATAATTATAAATTTTTTATATATCTTTTACAATCCCATATTATTATATCTAAAACCATTAATTTTTTTAATATTAATTTATATTACTAGCTTGATAACAATCAGATTGTAAGGTTTAACTTTGGGTAATACTCTCTTTATTATTAACATGTGTCTTAATTTTTAATATAATTGGTATATATAATTTATATCATGACAACTAAATTTTAATTCAGTTTATAAATATCATTTATAAAAATTATATTTGTATTATAATAATCTATATAATATATATGTATGAAATGGAATACCCCGTTTATGGAGACAGTAGGTCGCACATAGACATTAAAGCTATTTATCTTTAATTGTTGTTTTGATATAATGAAAGTAAAACACACATATATATTTGTATGATTATTATAGTACATTTATTAAATGATATATATCTTATGTATTTTCTATAATCCAAATTCTAATCCATGTGGTGTATGTTGGAATCATATTTCTTTGAGGGGAAATAGTCCACACTTTCTCAAAAAAATATTATTTTCAACAAATATAGAGTAAATATACGTATGTTTTAAGAAGGAATAATGAATATCAAATAAATTAAAACATTAATATATGATATATATATATAATTTCCTTCATAATTTATACCATGGTTGTTGTGAATAGATAAATTAACAATCATCATTTCGTGAGGTAGTAGCTCATTGTACAAAGAAACAGTATGTTCGATAGACATTAAATAGAGGTGTCTTTCCGTGTCGGCAAAAAAAATTATGTAACAATGTAGTAGTATTTTTGGGATATTTTTTTCTTATTTAATCAAAGAATAATGTAATTTAGAGGTTTTGGGGAATGAAAATAAAATGAATGGACATGGGAGAAGATTTTACCTATTAATCTGGTAACTCCTTTTGGTTTCTCCCAAAAGGCTCCCTCAAAATTTCTTTATGAAAAATGGAAGAATTATAGGAGGAACAAATATTTTATAAGAGGTGAATTGGGATTTTATTTAATGATCATAATAATTTTTACATGTGTGAAGAATAGGTAGAGTTGATGGCCTTTTATATAGAAGGAAAACGGCTCACATGGATTTTTTATAAACAATCTTGGTGTAAACATGTACTAACACAAATATTGTCAAAAAACAATCCTAAATCCTGATGGTGTGTTCTTTGACCGAAGTAGGTATTTCTAATTGTTGTTGGAAAACATTAAAGGTAATATCCCCCTTAATTTTATGATTTAGTTATTAATTATGGTCCATTTGCCTCAAATCACTATGATTAATTTTAATCACCTTTTCTAATAGTTTTTTGTAAAAAATTATGTATATATTTTTATAATATAAATAATATACTGGATATAATTGTTTTTTCTATTTTTAAAAAATTAATTTACATTACCATGAAATTTGGGTTTAATGATAATACCAAATATATGTGAAAATTACTGGTTTCTAAAGTAAAAAAATGTTCAAATGATTGTTATGTTTTTATATTTTCAATTTCAATTTTCAATTTTTTATAATGAACAAAATTGTATTAATATATTTATATTTGATCTAATGTGGCCATAATGCCAAATTTATGTATAATTATACATAAATAGTTATTTAAACCAAAATGTAGTTTTTAAACTAAAATGTTGTAGTTTACCTATTCATTAACAAATAAAGATTCTCTAAAAAGTCATAAATGTTTACCCTATGACTAATTCAACATTTGGAATTGAAAAATATTATTTTTATTTTATCATATTCAATTTTGAAAATTTTATAAATTATTATTTTTCATAGAAGGACCAAAAAAGTAGTTCAATTGGGATAAGTGTATTTTTCAAACATATAAAAGCATTAAAAATATTTAGATGTTTCATTATAAACAATTTTTATTTATATAAAAAATTATAAAATAATTTTCAATTTTCAATTAAAAATAATATTTATATGTTTTAAATTCTAGGTTATAATAAACTTGTTTAAGTAAATATGAAAATAAACTAATGTTTCATAGAAACACATTATTGCATGAAACATATTCCAAATCGGTGTTCTATGTGAAAGAAATTTTTGAATTAGTGAGTTGAAAGATGAAAATAAAAATTTTAATTCTTAGGGAAAAAACAGTTTTGGAAAATAATTATATTCCCTTTCATATTGAGTCAGTTTTTATATTCATTTATAATTAATTGGTAACCAGTGAATTCATATTAAATTGTATAAATCTTATTATTTCAAAATATAGTTAATAAAATTCATAAAATTTAATTTAATATAATGGTTTTATTTTATTATATTAAATAATAATATTATAGTAATATAACATTGTTCAGTTGTCATTAGTCTTTCATTTTAAACAAGTCATCACGGAATGTAATTTTTATATATAATGCAAGCTAACCTCAGTGTTCCATGTAGAGTAGGCCGATATTTATATTCCGTATACTGAATAATTAACATGGATTTGTGTGTAACAAAAGTCAAACATAGTGATTAGATATAAAATATAATACCTTTAGTGTTGTGTGAAATCAAAAATATCAAAAAGGTTAAATTAATAAAAAAATTCACAAAATCCTAGTGTGTTACAAGAATGGTCCATAGTATGGGATAACAGCCAAAGAACAAACCTAATCTTGTGCAGCAACCATTAATATAAAATATGATATCGATGCGAGGTTCCCATGTCAAAACTATAGTGTGGTGATCCAAGTCAAAACAATTAACCAACCACATATACATATATTAAACACACAAGAATAACCCCGAATCGCCCCATGGTTCAATACCTTGCGTATCAAAATTTTGATTATAATGGATTAGACACCATGGACCCCTCACACTTTTCAACATCACCATGAAAAGTTTATTATCCAATGGGAGTTTTCAGGAGAAACAATTTTAAAAAAGTTCCGAATGGTCTTAAAGAACTCTTTTTGAACCACCAATTTCCATGAAAATCGAACACCTCATATACATTTTAAAATCCACATCAAAAACCATTTATTAAACTCAAAAATAATTTCAAAAACCAAATACATTTTCTATTTCAATGACATGCCTCAAAAATCAAAAATCATATAAAAATACTACCGAACATTTTTTCAAATTCATAGTGTGGAAAAATTAACAAAACATTTTTCTATACACTAATAAAATATGGGAAAACCAGCATTTGATAGAAAATAGTTATTATAAAAATTATACATTACTAATTAACATATAATGATGTTGTGAAAGTAAATAAATTATAGATTCTTAAATTTAAAAGAACAGATCAACAGTAATCCTACGTTAAGAAAAAACAGACTCAATGACGCCATCCTGAATAACTCCACAAAGGATCAAAGGGTATGATCATCAAATAGAATCAATAAAAACACAAACACTATTATTTAACCTGAAGGAATCCAGAACCATAGATCCTGAAAACTAAGGGAGAATAGGAACCCCCATAAAAATTTAATATGTAAGATGGAAAATTGAGAAGTTGAATACCCTGATGATTTGACCCTAAAACCTGAATAAATTACTAGATCCAACCCTTTGGATTAGATATTAGGCTTATAGTGGATTGTACAGGTTCATATTAGGTCACACAATCTATGAAATCAATTAATGATGTATTTGAGGTTAAAATCAGAATATGATAGAAATTAAAATTAACAATTTTATTGACCAAGGAATTTCATATTCTTAGGAGGCCTGATTTCCCAACAAGTACACCTCTCACTATACACATTGTACACCAACAAGATTTGTCATCACGATTTGGGAAACCATGATCCAAACTTGAGACATTTTTATGTCCAAATTTACGAATAATATAAAAAAAATTGAACAAATTTTCTAACATTGTTTAGGTTGTGCACCATCAGGAAAGGAAATCCTAAGGATCATATGGTTTTCGCTTGGAGAGGCACAGTTTGAACCACAACTTGTGCATCTTGTGAAACTAAAACTGTTCATATTTTAAAAAGAACTATAAATAGTATCATCATCAATAGGTCAATTGGCTTCCACTTAACCATGAACCTAAATTTGTTCTACTAAAGAAAAAGATCCCAAAACTATAAATTTAAATCTATTATAATAAAATCTTAATGGACGAACCAAAAATGAAATAATTAGTGTAAATAAAAGAATAAAATAAAATATGGTTTCTCAAAAAAATACTTTAATCATTCCTCATCATTCATTAAACCTTATCAGTGATTCATGGTCTTCTTCTGTAGTAAAGTATTCTTATAATATTAAATATGAATCATATCATAACATCTCTCAGCCTCAATTTAATCATTCATCTCATGATAGCATAAATAATATTATAAAAATACATCTGACAATTTATATTTATCTTTTAGTTTACTCATCATAAAATGTGTAACCATTACTCATACTACCTTACTGATTCTATTTCAGATATTTATCAATATGAAATTGATTTTCCTAATTTTTATTCATTATAAATATATAACATTCAACCATTGATATTTATTGACATATTCCATTACTATGGTCAATTGTATTAACAAAACATTTCATTTTTACTCAGAAATTGATTAATATAAGACCTTTTCCTTGACACATAAGTCATATGGATTTTATTTTCAGACAATCCAATGAGTTCTTCTTCCAACATTGATGATATATATGAAATCTATCCTTCTTTATTCGTGGTCTCAACCACCAAATATCTTCACACACTCTATCATTATATTATTTGGTGAGCCTGAGAGTTGGTTGATTTGAATATTTTTAATCATATATCGCAATAACTAATTTGGTAAAATCAGAATATCCTTCACACCAAACATCATAGAATTTAGTTTCTGATCAAATAATTTTCTATGACATTTAATTTTTTCCTATATCTTTTTATTTCTTACCATTGACTAAAACCAAACATCATAGTTTGATAAAAAAAAATTATCATAGTGGGAAAAAAATATTTGTTAAAAATAATTTATGGGCTTTGTAAATAAATACATCATATTTTAAATATATAATACATTAGGATTAAACATGGTTATCCATGCTTTTTATTTAATCAATTTCTTTAGGATGGTTAATAGAGAATCTGTGAATCTTTGAAGCAAATCCCTTGAGAGTGAAAATCATAGTGTGTAGTAAGGTATGTTTTCATGAACATTGTGATGATCAAGGGCAGCTCAATGCATCATTTTCAATATTATTACCACTAGGAAGACAATTCTTTAAATCCATATATAAGTGTAGAATCAATATATTGTATGGATTTCTTGGAATCCACTCACTCTATCCTTTACTAATATTCCTAGGCAATTTCAACTACATTGACTCATTCATAGAATTATGCATTGACATCTCAAATGTTTTTTCTAAAACTATTTTACAATTTTTAACAATATCATTCTTTTATTAAAATTTTAAAGACCCAAACTTTTCATTCATCAATATTTCATCTTAATATAAAAATCGCCATTGCAATATTTAACAATCCACACAAGATTGTTTATGTCTAGTTACATTGGAAGCATAGACACATAAAAAACTTGTCCATAAGTGATATACGTAATATCCTATAGTTTCATTAATTACCCTAACCCTTATGATATGTGTTATATATAATACCATTCATTATAAACTACGTCAAGGAAACATAACAATGTGTGCTCTCATATTCTTATTAGTTGTAGAATTTGAGATATCAACATATCATGGGCATTAGAATATGAGAAATTGAGAGTAAAAGTTTAAAATCATACATTGCATATCATGGGTCATAAACCGGAGTCATCGAATAAATATTTTCATTTTATAATACATTAATCATAATTGAATAAAGGGACATTTTCCAAAAGGACATAAAATTATTGTAATACATAGATTATTTTCATACACTTAAGCATAGAAAATAATTTCCTTATTATTTCAAGGCTTATTTAAAAGACAATAGTATAAGAATTGGTTATCACCCCATACTATCCTATTAGTAATTGTACACTCCAAATACTATAAAGTGGATAGAGTCCCTTACTGAACTATGTTCACTTCCCAATCCAGTCATATTTATCTTATAAGATATGTATCATTACCGAATACATAAAAGGAGATATATCTCCTACCAAACACATAATACATTCATCAATGTTTTAAAAGATCATAAATCATTAATAAAAACAATTCCTATGGAAAGGGGTCTGGTTATATAAACATGTCATTATAGTATAACCCTTGTATTGAAATTGGTTTCATACTCATATTCTATTCCTAGTTAAAAACCAGCCAGTCAAAAGACTAATATGCTATCATTAAATCATGACACCAATAATGAATAATTTACATAAATGTATGTTGTGTTATATAGAGAATGATTTTGAATGATTACTTGTATCATTTTTTTAATAATATCATTTCCACATTGAAAAGACGTCATAATCCATAATATAATTTCAAATTTCTTTTATTTGAAAACAATAATGGAAACTTATAGAGGAATATTTAATGATCATTATAAATTTATCTTGATGAAAAAAACAATGGAAATAAAAATTATGTTGATAACATACTTTTCTATGAAAAAATTTCATAAAAAAAATTATCTTTGAACCATATAATGGAATCATTAAAAATCATTTAAATCATTCATGAGAAAAAAAATACATTATATTTTGAAAAAAAATTAAAAAAATATATTTATTTAATATAATTTTTTATATAAACATTGAATCATATAAATAGTTATTTAAAAAAATTAGTTGACTAGATTTGGGAAAATTTTATAGATGATGTATGCATTAAAACAATTATTACATTAATATTTTTGGAATCATTTGAAGGAGAATTTCATGGAAAATGGTTCGAATTTTCCTTTAAAAAAATTTAAAAATATAAATAATGGAAAATTTTAATTTAAAAAATAATTTGGGGAATGATAAAAAATATATTATTTGAAAACATTATTTTTCAATGAAAATTATTTTTTACAGAGGAGATAGATAAATTTAGATTTTGTTAAAACTATATTTTAAACTCATAAATACATTAAGTGTTGTAAATAAAGAAAAAATTGTATTATCCAGACCTAAATATGGTTTAATAAAAGTAATGATTTAATTGAGTGATGGATCGTAATATTTTGTAATTAATAATATAAGCATTTATAATATTGAAAAATAATGTGATAGTAACATAAAAAATTTACTAGTTCAGTATCATTTTAATCATAGGCATAATTAAATAATACCATAAAAATATTAATTTAATTAATTTAAAATAATAATATTCATAATATAAAATTTTAGTTGATTAGTATATACAACTCATAAGATAATACCCACTCATAACATAACTTATGTCAGCAAGAAGGAATTCATAGACAAAACTATCTTACTATACCGTAACATGACAATCATAAACCCCATGAAATATATAAACTAAAATGGATTTTTAAATACAAATAATTATCAATAAAATCATCATTAACTACATTCATGAGATGTAAATAATAAATATAAATGAAATAGGTGTTGAATATGGAATGTTTTTCACATAGTTAAAAAGTGAGAAGAAAACCCACTGATGCATTTGTAATCTTTTGAATCATATGGTCAGTTAAATAATATCATAAAAAGGAACATTAAATTAATTTAAAATAATTTTATTCATTATGTATCATTAAAATGTTAATCACATGAAACTTATAGTGGAATACAGTTGAATAACATAACATATATCATGAAGATTTTTTTGGAAGAGAAATTTACTTACCGTAATTAAAGAATTATTGTACATGTTCAAACATATTTTATAATAAATATAATATTTTATAGACATATAAATGTAACATACTCGTAATTATGGAACCATATATTAATTAATTGTTACTTTTAATTACCCATTTATTAACAAGTCATTGTTAAATTTATGTTTTAGTTAATTAATGATTTATTTTTTATGTAAATTTTGGTTTTTTATTTTCAGTCCTCATGATTGGATCATAGTTCCATAATATATATAATTGTAACCATGATATATATATAATATATATTTATATTACCATTTTTATATTAATTCATAAAATAAGTGATAAATAAATGGAGTACACAATTCATGGAGATAATTGGTCATACGTATAATGGAATGATGTTTTAATTTTCTCAATGGATTGAAATAAATAAAGGAAAATTATATAATAACATTTATTTAATATATATAATATATTATTATTTAATATTTTACTTATTACCTTCCATAAAAAGCATATGTGAAGAGCGAACAACATCGCTTCATGAGGTGGTGTCCTATCTTACACACGAATGACAATTCAATGTTCTCTTAGAATAAATTGAAATATGAAATATCATGAAAAAATACGAATAATAATATCTTAAATATCATATATATTTATAAAAATACATAATTATATTCCTCAATGAGAGGTGGTGATTGAAAATGAATAAAACAGGTTCACATGGTGGTAGTCCTATGTATACCCGAATGATGACTTTGTAACGCATCTGATGGAAAAGTAGACTGTTTTAGGTCATTAAAATAAAATAAAAATGTCTCAGTATATCTAATAAAATTAGTGTATTACTTCATCATTTTTAACAAAAATTGAATTTGTTTTATGAATAAATTAAAAAAGAACACTGGTTGAATAATTTAGCATGTTCTACCAGTTTCCCCCATGTGTTTGCACCAAAATACATAAAATGCTGACATTATGACTACAATAATTATTATAGGATAAGAGGATGAAATTAAATAATATATTTCATTAGGTCTTGTCTTAATTAAAGAGATTTTAACTGTGAGTAAGAGTTTAGAGAGGTTGTATTTTTCTAGGCAAGGTGAGTACCACACTAGTAAATTTTATAAATAAAATGGTTTAGCCACATTTTTCATAGACAAAAGATCAAAAATCAAAAATTCTAGATGCTAGAATAGATAATGTCAATTTCTTCTCCAATAATGCGTTTTTATATATTTTATATCAATTTATCCCTTTTAATTTTCATTTTGCCCCAAGTGAACTCATTTTCCACATAATTGTCGTAAATAATATTTATAGTGCTACATTTCACTATATTAAAAAATTAGGTTGAAATTATTAGAAAATATAAATTAGTTTTATTTAATGTTTTTAATCCATTTTCATAAATTCTATTCATATAAATGGAAACATTTAATTTAAAATTAATCCTATAGACACCTTGAGAATGGGGGTTTTTAAAAAGGGGTATTTTATGAGTAGAGAAAAATTTAATATCAAAATATAATATGAATTTTCTAAATTTTCCTAAAATATATTAATAAACATATTATTTATATAATATTACATTAAAAATCATTTTTCTAAAAACTCACCTCCCAAATTATTTAATGGAAATGGCAGCATTCACCAAAATGTACCATATTTCACAACAAATAAAAAAATTAATCTTTTCCAAAAAATCTCATAAATTCCCCATAAGAAAAATTAAAAATTATAATTAAAAAAATTAATTTTAATTTATCAAATTATTTTTTTAAATAATAAAAAATATTATTTTTTTTTGTTTAAAAAATGATAAAATAACATTTTTATTTTGAAAATAATTTTTTTATAAAATATATAGAATTTAATATATGTTATGAACTTTTTTATACATATATATTATTTATATGAAACCATTAAAATTAATATTTATATTTTAGTTATTACTGTTTATATCCTTATGTTTAAGTACTTCCTTATTAATGTATGATATATATAGTGATATTAATAATATATTGTGTTTTGTTAAAACTCATTATCAGGTGAAATAAAAGATAAATTTAGAGTTTCCAATAATGAAAAATAAAATTGTAATTTAATTTATTCAAATAATAATAATAATTCATTAAAATTAATGGTGTTATATGTATATTGAGATTGTCTATAGGAAGATAGAATATGTGTAATGATGAGTTATGATGGTTTTTGGACCAAGTAATGATGTCTTCGTAAGGATGTGACTATGGTCATTATTAACTTTAATGGGTGGAAAATCCAAGATTGTATTGATAAAAAGAAACATTGAGATGGTGTTAGGACCTCATTAATTCCTTGATGAGTGAAGCGAGATTTGTTCTGATATAGGTATTTTTCTAAGGATATTTACACTATGGGAACAACTTTTGGGTTGTATGATGAGATATGAACACTTTTTGTTGATTATTTAATGTGATTATGCTTATCATATGAATCTGACTATAATATCGGTAATGGAACCAAATTCCTTTTCCATATACAAGTGAGATATAACTAGATGAAAATCCATGAGTTATATTGATTCCTCATTTTCCATTATGTTTGGGTTAACTATGAGTGAGATGATGAACTGTGGGACCATTACAATCGTTATAAGAGATATAGGATTGTCAAGCCCTACCGTGAGTGAGATAGTAGAATTTAGGCCACCATGAATGTGATGTGGTCCTAGAATATGACATGATGGGATCATCACATAAAATTCCATATGTGATATAAGGATCAGGATGAGATGAGATGCAAGACCAATTGATGGGACTACCTTTGGTGAGTTGGATTTTTGATGTGATGTGGGAATAGATGGTGGACATTACATTGAGTGAGAATGTAGAGTTCAAGACATTGGTGTTCTTTCCCAGTGAGATGGTTATTTCGGATAATCAAACAAAACCCTAATCTAGGGGAGTAGTGGTCAGGTCAAAGGCAATTCCCAACCTAGATACTTCGATTATGGACTTGCTTATGTGGATGATTTCATGAGGTTTTGTCGATATGAATTTGATAATGACACAAAAGAAAGATTGATTGGGTATATTTGTGACCTATTTAGTATATAGTGTCTATAAACATAGGGATTCATTGTTTCTCTATTAGCACATGGCCCACCACACAGATTTATGATATGTTCATTTTCCCCTAGAATAAATTTATATGATGAAATATAATAGGGGTACATCATGATACCATTTTGATATGTATTTTTCACACCAAAAATGAGAACTCTAGTGGATGTGTAGATTGTATTTCTATATTTAGGTTGAACATATTCTTTTTATTTGATCTGGATAGATAATCTTTTTGGGTATTTGGATATTGGGTTGTATTCTGGCATTAGTGTGGCAGTAGGGGTAGTGTATATATTATTAATCATTGTGTATACTTAATATATATTATTTTTCTAGTGGTGTATCTGTTATTTAATTGATATATGAATTCAAAATGGAGACTTTTTATATATAATATTGTTTATTTATTTATTAATACACTTATTATGCTATTAATGTTTTGGTTCTTTTTCCACTATTTCTTTAATATTATTTGAGGTTATTGTCTCCATATTAAATGAATTAAGCCCTTTACAGTATTTTATATATAATATTGTTTATTTATTTATTAATATTCGCCTTTGATCTACTCAAACCTTGAAAACATTTCTTTCAAATTATTCATGAAAAAAATCAATGTTTCTTTTCCTTAATAAACAAGAACATCTAATTTTTCATATCATATTTATCTAACCTTGATCTCAAGAATATATCGTTTAATAATAACAACATCAATATCTTTTTAACTTTAATGTGTAATATCTAGGATCAACAAATTTTATTTTCATAAAAATACAATAATTTTGGGTAAAAATTCGTATTTTTTAATATTCTCTCACATTATTTGTCCTATATTGATACTATTATCCATTTATCAAAGATCATTCACTAAAAATATATTTTCATATATAACATTTTCTATGCATTTCTTTGAAAATAACATTTTCATCCAAAAATTTAACTTCATCTTAAGAATCTTGAATAAAAAAATCTATTAAATTTATAAAATAAAAAAATTTAATGATGTTCTGATGGTTACAAAGCTCAATATAAAAATTATTCAAAACTAAATCATTTTTACATAGTGAGATGTTAATGGTAACTCAATTCTATTTCATTTTTATGCTGGTCATCAAATGAATTTTACATATATCCACTTTTTATTTTTGATAATAAAGGGTTATTCCAAAACAAAAACCTACTATTTAAATGTAGTATTTTTATACTCATATATATTACCCATTATTCTAACCCATCACGATAAGATAATTACACCACATCATGATATTCCTTTTGTAGCTCATCTTGATATTTATATACATATTAGATGATCATTCCATAATATAGATTCATTCTTACACAATTCTAGGCTTTAAAAATTATGATAGATTTAAAAAATAAAAAATTATACTAATTAATTCTAAGATAACTTAAATGACATCCCTCTAATACCACTATTCTCAAAAAAATTCCATGATTTATAAAATTTATTATTCATTATCCGATATGATATATGACTCATGTAAAGATTCAATAATAATTTTTCTAGAGTAATATTATTCAAATAGAAGTCTTTAATCACCCATGAGTTCGACTCATACATGTAACTAAACCAATATTATTGAAATTTATATATATCATTATTTAATATCTTTACTTGAGAAATATTTCATTAATATTTTAATGTAAAATGAGTGTCTAAATTGGAAACCAACATCATTCTCACATCATTTTCTAATACAATATATGTTGTCCCTTAACACAATAATTTAATTTAACTCTACCAAATATAAAACCAATTTTCAAACATAATATTGATGAAAAATAAAACTTTTGGTTTTCTAATTACAAGTTAAATTTACCATTCCTTGTACTTAATTTTTTCTACTATTAAATAAGCTTTCCCCACCTCTAGATCTATAGATTAAACCATACCTTTAATTGAATCACATCTATTTCCTGTTGTCATCATACAAAAGGATATTTATTATTACTATGTTCTTTTTCATTTGGAGTCATTTTTCTCACTTAGTTTTACTTATTATGGAATATTAGAGCCTTTATATCTAGAAAAATCATAATAATATAAATAAAAATGAAATTCGTACTAATAAAAATAAATTAGGCAAATATTTTATCACTATTAATCCATAAAAAATATATTTTCAAAACATTGAACATAATTGTTATTTCTCATCTTTAAAAAATAATAACACTTGAATTTTGGTGTTTTTAGTGTGACTTATGTATCATAAAACACACTTTTCTTAATTTTATTATTTATTTAATGTCACATTCTTACCAAAATTTAGTTCTTAGGATTTTAACATTACCAATCACTAATTTCACCTTATGTTAAATCCACATAATGTATCCTCCTTTTTCTATTAATTTCCTAATTTATGATAATGTAATATCATTTTTGGTAATCTCCTTATAAATATTTCAAAATTTTATTTTAAAATTGTTACTCAAAATTTCTATTGTTAGTATGAATGTGTCAAGTCTCTCTTTACCATCACAATGTATTTGCGGCATCTTGAATTCAATTTTGTGTTCCCCGATTCTTTAGACCCATTTTTTCACTAAATTAGTTACCCAATTAATAATTGTATAATATCATTCAATTTTAATTAAAATCTCAACTTCATTCCTAAACATTGGATATTTTTAAATTTGAGTTTGTAATTATCAATATTTATATTTGACATCTCCTCTAATTTTTTATAGATAAAAAGTTATGATTCATCAATAAACCCAATTGATTTATTTGTTTTACCTCTCCAGGAATCAATTTTTTCTAGATCACCCTCATGTTATGATTTTTGGAAAATTATTTCCTTGATTTTAGAATGTTTATAAATACTTTATTTTACCTCACACTTATTAACAATATTAAAAATAACAAAAATACCAAGGGCACTACAGTCCTTATCTTAATCCATAATTTTTTTTAAGACCTCATCATTAAAATATAAACACATATTCTTAGTAAATAAATTTTATTATTTCATTTTTCTATGTTTCCTTTATTTGATTTATTTTTATATTATTCATTGTCGTTATTATCTCTAAATTTATTACGATAATGAAGAAAAACATTCCCAAAATTGAAAAATTGAAAAAACTGAGTGGTAATATGCCCTTAAATTTCCCTTTTCATATTTTTGGATAAAAGAAAAAAATTAATTTTCTCATCAACTTGATCATCATTGGGATTTTCGTTGAATATTTTTTTATTTATTTCCAATGTCATTACCTCTTATAAATTTTCTTTTCACTCAGACTTGTTATCAAGTTTCTTTATTTGGGATTCAATAAGAGTGCTATGATGGTTCTCCAACATCACCTTATTCATATAATTGTCTTCAAGATACAATTATTATCTATTGAAATATAGTGTTACTATTATTGATATTATTCAAGAGTTTTTTTATTTCAACTTGGACTTTAGTAAGTACACATATTCCATTAACAAAAATGTTCAACCAATCAATGAAAAAATCAACTATCCCTTTAAACACAATTTTCTAATATTATTATTTATTCTATAAAACAAGCATCCATTATTTTAACCATTTTAATAAACTTGATAAATATTGAAATTCTTTTCCAACATAACTGAAGATAACTACTATGAAATTAATATAATGTAGATAGGGTTTTAAAAAGCTCAAAATAACTAATTGAACATTGTGGAATAAATATCATACCCCATAGGATCTCTATTATAAATATCTTCACTCGCTTTACTATCCATGATTCTATGAATACCTTCCATGTACACATCCAGCCCCACTGCTAAAATATAATATTGAATTATTATTTTTTACATTAATGGATGTTAAATCATTTAAAATATATATTTCATTGAAACATACAATTGCTACAATATTTTCATAGAGAGAGGACCACACCACCCACATTTATCTTGGAGACCACATATTTTTCCCAAAACTGATTATACCCTCAAAATGGAGGGGGTAAATTCAGGTATATAAATTTTTTCCCCCATTATTAGTTATCTCATTCCATAATTATTTGGAACACATCTCTCTTCCATATGAATTTTTTTATGTAATAAATAATTAAAATAGATATACATGATAACTTTTACTTAGTTCTTTCAAATGAGATAATCCCAGGAGTATGAATTGAAATTTTATTATAAACATGATACACTGACAAATGATTCATTATGATATAAGGTTTGTAGTTAATATATTAGACCTCATAGTTTCCAAACATTAACACATCAAATATAAATACTATTATAAAATCTTGGAATACACACTTTCTCTAATTTCTATATTCTTATTCCATATATTATAGATTAAAATTAAACCATATGTGGAATACCAATATGATAATACCTATTCTTCTTAGAGAAATATAAAATATCCTTTTCAAAATTAAAAACATAGAAAATATTTATCATACATCTTCCAAACAGCATGGGAACTAGAATTATACATAAAATATATGTTATATAATTTTATATCACATACTAGGAATAAAATTTAATTAACTTTTATATATATTCTATTTATGAAATATCTACTCTTATATTCAATGATTGTATTCTATTTATTTAAAACTATTTTCCATCATTTCTATTTTCCAAAAACCTAAACTATTATTTTAAATAAAAGATAATTTAAAATGTGATTGTTCAAATAACCTTTTCCATTCCAAAAAATAATTCTTTTCAATTAGAAATTTATTCAATTCCAAACATGACCCACTAGACAAATTTGGGTTCTCAAACTACTTTGAAATTGTGTATTTCTAAATAAACAAATATATTCATTGATGAATCCTCCACATTTCTACATATTACTTCTATAATGTGGAGTTTATGCCCAATATTTTCTCCACTAAATAGCCATAAAATTCATTATGATTATCAAAACATCATATCCAGAGTCCTAATTAAAACATAGTTGTATGGAAGATTTATTAATAATGTTTTATAATTAAAAAATACCATTACACTAGATGTTGGTCAATATTCATAAAATTCATAAATAGTTGAATTATATAAAAATACATGATGGCTCATAAAAAATAGACATGATGAATTATATATAGTTGCTTATGACACATAAATAGGGGGTGATGACTCATGTGAAGATGTATTTCACTAATAAAAATATTCACCATAACTTAAACATAATGTCCTAATTTTATATATTTTGATAATCTAGATTTAATGACTCATACATGGTACCTCATGACTTATACAATGGTTCCGAAATGAATTGAATATAGTCCATACATTGTCATTTTTTCAGATGAATCATAAAAACTTAAAAAAACTCATGTGTAGAGTCTTATATATTTTCTCCAAGCTATTAAAAAAAATTAATATAATTTATCTATAACACCATATGAACTCATACAGGATGAAAAATAAGAAATACATTCACTAATATTTAATACATTTAATAATTTTCCCACCTCATTGTAAAAATACACAACTCAAAAACCATTATGATGGGATTTTACTCAATAAGAAGTGAAATTACAATATTTAAAAGAGAAAAATATTTTTCCTTGAATGATTTATAAAGGGGGATATATTATATGGATGTAAAAATAGAGTATAGATTCAGTTTATCAGTCAAATTCAGTGAATTCATTCTAATTTTTGCTATCCACAAAGAAATAGTTCTAATTGAGGTGATCAATATTTAATTAGGTTCAATAAATATTTTATGGGAAATTCTAATATGATGTTCATAGAAGAAATTTTTTATATAGTTCATATGTTCAAAATAGTCATAAGAATTGTTGACAAAGATCTTGATGTCTGTATTAGTAAGTCAATAATTAATAGTGTAATGGAGTTCACAAGAAATTATTTTCAATAAAATATATACCAGAAAAGTCTGAACCAGGCAAAATCCCGATCCCAAAAATTTATTAAGAAAAAAGTGAAAGTAAAGACAGTAGAAAATATAAATGCTACATTACATCAAACCCATACTCATCCCTCTCCCTATCATCGGATAACTCATCACCATAATCAGTTGACTCCCATTCTGAAGATTCATACCTCCGCATCATCTCAAGATACATGTTTTTCTTCCTAAGCATCTCCTCAGACATCTTCTCCTTGATTTTCCGTTTCCCACTTTGTCCATTATCCATCTTAGAAGACCCTCCCCTTCGCTTTCCATTGTTCCCATTTGCATGAAAAAATTTCTTGTGACCCTTCATTCTTGTAAGCAGACCTCGTTGCCAATGGTTTGTGTAGGTCCGTATAGTCCCTCCGTGTCTTCCTCCTACTTTTGGTTTTCCCCTCCACTTCGTTGCTTAGGGGCTCATGAATTCCATGCTTGACAACATCAGTGTAGGATGCTTTGTGATTATGGAGTTCTTTTTCTTCCATGGGGTAACCATGTGACTCCACAACACATCCATGGTCAACCTTACTGCTCTTACTCAAGTCATTCATAATTCTTCTAACATCCTGACACACTTTCGGATTTTCCATCACCATTGTTTCTTTTAGCATGGCAAGGTCATGTTCACAGCCTTCTGCCACCACAGAACCATGCTATTGTTCAGCCACACCATTAATGACCAACCTACCTTGAGAAACATGCCCATGAAAAGCTTCTGATACCTTATTCACCTCCTTTGATATCTCCTTGATCTGCTCATCAGAACCCCCTAAACTTTTACCATTTTTTACCAGCTCCATCCCAGGTGAGACATGAGGCTGTCCACCAGAGTCACCCATGGTCAGAACAGCTGATCTCTCCATCACACGGACAGTGATGGAATCTTCATGAGATGGGAGACACTGAAATTCCTCCTCTTCCATTGGTTCATCCTCCTCCTGATCATTATCCATCAAAACAGGAAACCGATTTTCCGAACAATTTATCAATCCATCATCACTAACCTGTACCATGACAGGAGAGCTCTGCCCTGTAGATTTACTCCCACTCTATGTCTGATTTTTCTCCAGTCCCCCGCCCATATACAGTACATCAGGCTCACCAGCCATCATCCCCTCTTTATCAGAAAGTTCCATTACTTCTTTCCCCTTTATGTTAGCCATATTCATTGAACTATCATTATCCTGCATTGAGTCCTCCATACCTCTCTTACTTCCATTTGGCAGTTCTCCTAATTGGATCTCCTGCCCCACACACATTTCTGAAGAAACCTCAACATGACCCTGATTATTTACCAGATCATCTACCACTGGGGCTAGTCCAATTTCAGATACCCCTCGATCCAGACCTGTTTTGTGCTGAACCATATCATCAACCGCCGGGACCAATCCAGTTTCAGATTCCCCTGGATTCAGATCTGCTTGAGTCTGAACCATATCACCATTCCCAGTGTTATTAAGCGCACCCTAATGGGATGCTGGAATCCTTCTTCGGTATTTAACTGTTTCATGCCCCTGCTTGCAACAATTGGAACAAAACAGAATCCAAGTTTCATACAAAATTTTTTGAGCGTACCTGTATTCACCTTCCACGATGAACTAAACAACCTTTGGCGGAACTCTTGAGAGATCCATCTCAACAAAAAATCTTGCAGAAGAAGGATTTGACAAAGAGGCAGTTCTTTGATCGCAGCAAATAAATCGTCCAATAGAATTACCTATCGAGCGTAGAAGTCCTGGATTTTGAAAAGGAATGGGAAGTCCCTGCAACTGCAGCCAGATTGCAGAGTTTGGAGAATCACGGTTCAAATGATTTTCAAAGGTCCATCGAAGAAGATGGAAACACGATTCTATCTTACTTTGGGACCAAGACATCCCCAAATCCCCATCATCTGCAAACAGGATGAGGATTTTTCGTGGTCCAAGAATTCCAACATGCACAAAATTCTTGATCCCCCATTTTTCGTTTACAAACTTACCGAAATCCTCCAACATCGGACGTCTACTCACAAACCTTGCAATAAGGGCATTAGAAAGCAAAGCCGAAGCCGCATAGAATTCCTGTGACGAAACTGGAACAATGGGTTGGCCGGAGATGCTTCTGGGGACCTTCGGGGAGACATTGATAGTTGGAAAAAGGAAGCCTGTGGCCAGCGAGGGTTGGAGAGCACCATCCCCACACTTCCCAGATTCAAGCGCAAGAAAGGACGGTCCCCCTCCCCCCGCAGAGGGAGGAGGGGCTATGGCGGCGGCCATCGCCAAACCCTACCACAGGGTTCGCCATCGGTGGGAAACGAGAGCGATCACCATCCAGAGACAATCAAAAAAATATATATTTTTATCATATTAAAAATAAATACATGGATCTATATACATATTAGAGGACAATGTTTTAAAAATAAATATTAAAACTGAGAATAAAATTGATAAACCATTCATTCTAAATATAATTATCAATGTTCATCTAGGGAGAATATAAAAGTACATTAGTCCATATTCCAAATATTATCTAGTTGATACCAGAGTCAAACATGAAATTTTATGAAATTTTTTTTAGAATAAAACCAGTGTGAAATATTATCTAATTATGAATTTTTAGGATTTTATAATATTCATGATTCAAATCTAGGATGGTATCATAAAAAATATGAACAAGGAATATACAAAGCATATATATATATATAGAGGAAGATAGTATATATTTACAAATAATGGAAAACCAAAAAATGGTAAATTTATATGATGTTATTATTTTTGAAAATTAATGAAATTTTAAAGAAATAAGTGAAAATGGTTTTGATGTAATGAAAGAAGATGTCATGTAAAAATTCCAAATGAATTTGGAAAATGAAGACAATTTAGAATGAAATCATGTTAATTGAAATTCTATTTTGTCTAATGATTCATAATATGTTGTTTAAAGTGTAAAATTAAACCATTATCTGACAAATAAAAAAATATAATCATCATATATAATAGGATTTTAAGAAGCACTAGTATATATGTGAATAAAACTACGACATGATAAAAACAACCCTTAATTCAAATATTGATCCAAAATCTATCATTGGCGATACTAAACATATAAATTGGACAAATACATTGAATTAAAATCTAGAATATGTTGAAAATAATTAAATTTATTATCTTATTACATTAAATGAATCATATAACATTATTAGAATGAATTCTATACTAAAAAAATCACAATTTTAATGCTGATATTTCAAGAAAAAAGGAATAATTAATTTTCATTGTTTATTCTCAAGTATAAGGTTTAGAATTTATAGAAATATTTTCATTGTTTTTTATGAAATGATATAATTTGGTCTTTTCTGGGTATTTAAACACATTGGCATTATAAGTTATTTCAAATGTAAGTGAAATATCATTTCATAAATTGATATCTTAAAGAAGTTTTTGTTAAGAATCCAAAATGATTATTACTTGTTAGTAATGGAAGTTTGTTGAGATGGTTTTAGAAAGACTATTATTGGTTCAACTAAGACTCCAGTGCATGGTACTCGAAACCATTTAGGATCTTGAAAAAACAGTTCTAAAGTAAATGTGGATAAAATCTTTTATGTAAAAGAGTGGAGCCCATTTACTCAACTTTTCATTGTATTTAAACAAAAAATAATTTATTCAACAATATGTAACATGCTTGTGGGGGAATTAATTATTAAAAAATGATATATTTAGGTTTTAGAATCTTCAAAAATTTAATTTTTTTTTCATATAATGAGTTTTATAGATATAAAACAAATTATTTTATCCTCTATATGGAAATATTATAATGAATATTTGATGAAATTTGGAATTAAGGACTCAAAATAAGAATTGACACTAATGAATGACGGTGTGAAATAGAGTAAGGATTTATTATGTCCATGTGTGAATTGGGAGAACATAGAAAATGTGTTAGATTCAAAATTAATCTTTAAAAATTAATATTATATATTTTTATACTATAATGATATATTCTATATATCATTGCGATCCTAAGGAATCACAATCTTTGGATTCCAATAAAATCATTATATATATCAAAGGTACATTGGATAATGGAATGATTTTCAAAATATTTGATAAATTAAAAACAATTATAGTCATTTATTATAATGGGGATATAGATTGTAATGATAAAAAATCAACATCATAATGAACATTATTTTGGGGGAATGATACATGAGATAGAATTAATAAAAATGAAACTCTATAACATTGATAACTTATAAATATAATTATATTTTTTCACTAAAAATTCATGCACAAAAACTATTTTTGTAAAATATTTAATGCCATATATTAAGGATAAAATTGAGAATAAGTTTATATTTTCGTTCGATAATCAATGATAAATTGATCAATCTAAAAATCTAATTAAATACTCTAGATCTAAACCTAAATATATAATAAAATTTCATCAAGGAGAGGTTGTAAATTGGATATGTAAGGATAGAATATAATTCCATAAAATAATAAATTTGTTATATGTTTACATAATCTATTAAGAGTGATAAATAAGAAGAGACTAGGTGTAAAATACTGGTTCACCCTTTCCTTTTGATTTAAGGAATATATTATATATAATCCAACCATTTGTGAAATATTTTAAAAGTAATGTAATTTTTATATATCTTGCTAACCATGATTCGTGGAATCCAATTTTATTGTTATGGGTGAATGGGTTTATTAGATGGGTTCACATAGGAGAAAAATTAAAATTTAAATGGCATATATTTATTTTCACCATTTGAAGTAATTCTCTTAACGACATTACTATGTCTAAGAGTATGATGTGAGGGTATTTCTAATTAAGAAATATATTAATTTTATTGAACATGATGATTAATTTAAATTAATCTCAAATCTAGAAGTGCAAAATTAAAAAATACATTGAATATTTTTAATATATTTTTGTATATGTTTGTATGAAACATTTGTTATGTATTAAGAATGATTATGTAGTAATTTCAATTGTAAGAAATTTCAAAATATTTCTATCTAGATGATGATATTCAAATTGTACATTTTTAATAAGTTGAATAATTGATGTGTAGAGAAATGTTTTTAGAGTATGAAGTAATTCTTTGACTTTTTTGCCTGATATATTGAATATTATCATATACCCATCCACATATAATTTCGGAAGTAGTATTATTTCATAAAATAATATCTGGAACCAGTAGATGATAATGATAAATGTGGGTTTGGACAAGTCTATGTAATGAAAAAGGTATAACCAATATCTTCTGAAGAATGTTTTTAATGTATCATTATCAAAATGTTTATTATAAAAGAATAAAAATAAAATAACAATGATTTATATGGACTAATTGGGTGTTGATGATATTTTTACAAATATGATGGTAGGAATGTATCATTATTATATAAATTTAAATGAATATATAATCCCCTATAAAATAAACAATACATGACTTATAACATGGGTTTAACCACATTAAACTTAGACAATCTTTTAGGGATATATTTTTATATATTTCAGATGGAACTATTACCTGTCGAACCCCTAAAAATAAAAGAGGAAATATCTAATTAATGCCCATTTTTTCCAAACATCAGACTCGCCACATGATTATTTAAATTTTTGGGATAATATGTTTATATTAATTTTATAATTTATTTGGAAATATTTTGTGTTGATTATTTTACAATTAATAATTTGAACTTGTTTATTAACATGTTTTATTTTTTTTAAATCTGTTATGTTCATGTAAAATGTTTTGAGGTCATTCGATTTAAAATATAAAGAATAACATAGTTTTTCATTTCATGGTAATCTGATTCAACCCTCCATAATCTCCATAAAATTATCATTATATCATTATAATATTTATTTTTTATTATACTATTAAAACCACCCATGTAATGAGAACAAGAAATGTTAGACATATCGGTTCGCTGAGATCATAGTCCTTATATTGGCATGGGTGATTGTTATATTTTTATACAGATTGGATATGAAATAACTATATACAATAGTATATTTAAAGATCATTATTATGTTATAAATTATATAATTATTCATTAATTTCATCCTTTAACTATTCATTTTACATTTTAATGAAAATCAAATCACATCACTTCATAGAGGTAGAAGTCCACACATATGCCTGAACAACATTATCAATTTCTAAAAAAATGAAAGGGATAATAGGTATGTAATATGTTTTCATTATATGAGGTTAATTATTTCCTAAATATCATTAACTTTCATTAAAAAGATCCTGATAATTTTCTATCTGAGTTAGCGATGATAAAATAAATTATATCACTTCATGGAGGTGGAACACCACAAATAAGCATAAGATAAGTGTTAATTTTAAATTGTAAGGAAAATATGATCCAAAAGGATGTAAAAAACATAATAAAATTAAATTAAATAATATAATAATATTTATTATATCAGTATTTTTTGTGATTGGCTTTATGGAATTATTATAAAAAATAAACACAAAAATTAGGGGTTGAGAGATATACCACTTATATAGAAAACCAACATTGGATTACATCATGGCCCTTATAGGTAGGTATGTTTTCTGACACAATGGCCTCTATAACATGGTTATGAATTTTTATGGTATTTGTGTATATATTTTCCATGATATATGGATCTATGGGTCTGATAAAGTGGAGATAGGAGGTTCGCTTTTAAATGTTAGGTGAGTGGAAATTTTATAAATACTAAAAATATTAATATATAAAATATTTTTATCTAATGTAAAATTGATAAAAATTTATCAAATTTACATAATCTTGATTTTAATGTTAAAATAAATTCAACTAATTATATTCATAATAGTTTTAGTGCAATTTTGATCCTTAACTCTTAGTTAGACCATATCATTTACCATTTTACCCTCTACCATGGAAAAAGGATTCAGTATCTATGGGAAGTCAAATTAATTTTCAAAAAATAGAAATGGAACCTAAATTTAAAATTCAGGATATCGTTTAATTTTTCATTAATATTTTTATATTATATTACACTTTAAGATTTTTTTTAATTATTTAATTAATGTGAACCATAAATACCATCAAAGTTCATTATTAATACTATTCATAAAGTTTAACCTTAAAATTATCAATAAAACAAAGTAATTAAAATATAATAAAACATAAATAACTTATAAATTTTAAATAAAAATCTTTTAACACCATAATTAATTCAAAATATTTTAATTTTAAATTTTTTTAAAATAATTTACATAATTTTATACTACTTGAACAAGCGTTGCGTCATTGTTGTGTATGAGGTGAAGGTAATTATTCAATCATTAAGAACTAAAAATAAATTACTATCATAAAAATATTTTTGATATTAAATATAACTTATTATGAACATTTATATCTTTTTTTATCTTTTAAAACCAAATTAGAGACCTTAACAAAATAGTGACATTTTTTAATTATTCTTTACCTAAAATAATATAAGTCATTATTAAATGGAAATGACACCAAATTTTCATTATATTTAAGCTAGGATGAGTGTGGTAGAAAAAAATACATAATAAGAAAAAAATGAAATGTTTGAAATTTATTTTGAGAAATTATACCATTGTTTTTAATCTCATTTTATCCATTTTTGATTTTACCCTGTTAATAATGTTTTACCACAGTTACTGATCATTACAAACAAAAATGAAACTGACCATATAACCAGATAATGAAATTTAAATCCAAAATAAAAAATATATTTTCCATTACTCAATTTCTAAATATTATAGAAATTAATTTCAATATAATCTCACAAAATATAAATAAAATATTTTTTTGAAAAAATTCAGACATTAAGCATAAAAATTATTTTATACACAAATGAAAAATAATATTGATTCCCATAGATTTTATTTGATTATTATTAATTAAAATATAACAAATTTGACTTAAATAATTTTACAGTAAAATATAATGATTAATATTATTAATTAAAATTTAATAAATATTAGTTTTTTAAAAATCATTATTTATCAATACTCATCAATAAAAACGTTTTCAAAAAAATCCTAAAAATTAAAACTCAAGTAATTTGAACATTGATTAAATTTTACTCAAATAAAATTTCAAAAATTTAAATATATGAATTACAATACCCACAAAAATAAATCAATTAAAACATTTTATTGAAAAAATAATAATTTTTAGATAATAAAATAAATTTATCTGCATTCATTGCCCAATAACGACAGAGAAATTAATGTTAATTAATTGGATTGGATATATAATCCACTAATTTCATTTTAATCATTTATCAAGTGTAGAAATTTTAATATATTAATATAAAAATTCATTGTGTTCAAAACAATTGCTTTATGGAAAACATAGATTTTACCTTCAAGTGGGTTTCTCTTTATTTATGACCATTATTTAATCAATGTATGATCCATTAATTTTTAATACTAAAAATATTAGTACATGTATTTCATTATACATGTATTCTAATTTATTAATTTGAAACCAATTCCTAATTTATAGTTGTCATATTTAAATAATAATATTTTTTATTGTATCTCTGTTTACTTAAACTCTATGTTTCATATATTATATAAAATAAAACTTTATATTTTAAACAAAAAATAAATTCTAAAATAATGTTGTATAAAATATGTTATACATATCTACCCCATGATTTTTTATGATAAAAAAGACTCACCTATGTTACTAAAAGTTTCATTTTTGGGAGTTTTAATGATTTTATTAATTATAAAATGATGTAATATATAGAATCATAATGATAATTTAAATCCTAGAAAAAGGATTAAAAATATTCTTTTAGATATATAAAATTAAATGGAATCAATATATATGATCCAATTAATATAATATAATTATTTTTTGTTGGTCATATTTGATGTGGAAAAAGTGCAAGAAACCTAGGCTTATGGGAGTAGGGCACCAGCTTGTCAGAGCCAAGATGTAAAAAATCATTTTTACAAAAAAAACATTATCTAGTCTGTGGTGAATGAGAAAAATATAGTTATTTTGTATTCCATATATCATTCAATTGATTTCATTAGTTATCAAAGTATTTCAGGCATCCCAATAGCTACTCGAAGGAGGCTAACATGTATATGGTGTTATTATGAAGTATCAAGTAAGATTTCGTTTAATGTAGTCAACTAGGAATTTAAGAAGGTAATATTTTGATTTAATTATCCCAAAAAGTTTCAGATTTTTCATTGGACTTTTGGAGAAAAAAATGATCTATGTGTCCCTTTAGAAGATACACATTGCTTCTGATCAATATTCTCAATTAGGGTCAATTCCAAATTTCTATATCATTCAAATCCATTCAATGATTTATTATTTAAGTTTTAAATTTTTTTCAATAATATCTATTATCTGGAAAAATATTCTATTCTCTATTGTAATGAATACATAAAATATTTGTTTATAGTATTGAAGAATGTTTTCCAAATAATATCCTCTCTCATTTCAATCCCCATTTTCTAATTGTTCACACTCTATAAAAATGTGTAATGGTTTATATATAGACCAGAAAACATTAAGAGGGTTCTCAAAAAACAAAAAATTTCAAGTTGATATTATTTCTCACTATTTATATTAATGTATTTATTGAAATAACCTCTTGAGTTTAGGGGAGAAGACATATGTTCGCTCATCGTTCTTTAGTAAAACTCATTATTGATTGTGTCTTCCTTCCCTTTTTCTTTTCCACTGCATATAATTTAGCAAAAATTTACATAATTTCATATATTCAGTTTGACTTTTTCAATGCATAAATTATTTTGATATCATAATTGTATACTCAAAACAAATTTATTAATAATCTTGTTATAGATTTATCTCATATTTGTTTCTAAATGAATTGAGTTTTAATTAATCCATAAATTGTTCAAAAGTTTTTAAAAGGGAAATTCAACACCCAACCATTTTATATTTACTTTATAATAATATTAATGGATTTTTTGGATTTATTTTTGAATTTTTTATACCCTAATACATAATTAATATCAATAGAGTTATTTCTATTTCTATAAAAAATCTATTTATTTCATAATTATATATATTTTTTAAAATCCTTACCAATTTTATAGATATATTTTTTATGGAATTTATTTACAATTCCCATGATACATTTTAGACTACACTAAATATTCAGAAATAAATTATTAAATGTCAAATTTTCATTGTAATTTAAGTTATCATGAATTTAAATGGTAATTTATGTGCATGTTCTAACAAAATTTTATAATGTACAATTGATGATTGAAAATGTTATGAATTTTGAACAAAAAAATAAAACAATGAATTCCATGTATTTTTGTTTTGATATAAATTATTTCAATCATGATTCTTCTTAAAAAAATCATATTAAATTTTAAAATTATTTTATTTGACACACAAAGGTAAAAATTAAGAAATTAATTGTAGATTATTTATTAAGAATAATGATTTTTTATATTTTACTATACATTTTAATGATCCAATTATCAGAATATTTATGTGATTTACTAAAATATTTGATGGTGAAAAACATGTCATTGAATAATCATATTTATAAATTATTTTAAATAATATATTTTGGGATTTAAATATCTCTTCGGATACAAAATTGATAGCAATCTATGAATTCAGATATGTTAAAACAATGGTGGTATAGAAACTGATTATCTACCTTATGATATATGAATGATGAAGGAATTCCATTATTCCATGGATAGAAATTATGAAAAATAATTCAAGAAAAAAAATCACCTTTTATGCCATCAAATATGAACAATCTAATGGTGAAGTTCTATAACATTCTCTTCTTACCAGGAAAATGATCAGGTACATTAAAAATAACATCAATAAGTGATCCAAAATTTCAAATTAATAGGTGTACCAATGAATAAAATACTAAAAATTATAATTTAAATGACACATCAAAAAAGGGTCTATATCTATTAAAATAATCTAATGAAATAAAAAATTATAAACATTACTTCAAAGAAAACTACATGGAGTGAATGTGATGAATCTATGAATTCTACACTGCTATCTACTTCACCTGTGTAAAGACCAATGTTACTTATGGAATATAGTAATTAATACACTAAGGTTATTACCACTCTTTTTATTTTCTAATTTTTTTACTCTTCTCATAATTATTCTCCATATTCTTTTTCTTATTTATCTTTTAGTCGCCTTAATTATTATAACCAATAAATGATTGTAATCAACTTAAAAATGGATATCATGATCATTGTTATTCTTCTTTACAACTCATAAAATTAATATAACCAAGTCGTAGAAGAAAATTAAATCCTTAACATGAAAAGGATATTCTTTTCAAATTAAATAATCTTCTCGTTGAGGAATTTAAAAAATATTCAGATGTCAAAAAATAAGAATCCACCATTAATGAATGAGGAAATTTCCATTTAAAATTAGTCCAAGATTAAGGGAATAAAAATTATATTTTGGGCTCTCAAAAAACCTAGAAAACATTGTGCCAGATTTGGTATATCCAATCATGTAAGAACCTTTATAAATCTTTAAAATACTACTATTTTAAAAGTTTTATTTCTACAAAATTATTTCAATTTATAAAAAAGTATCGGTCAATTAAATTATTAATGTGATTTAAAAAACACATTATAGAAAAATCTATATATATTTCATTGAATCAATCAATAATGAAACTTTTTATTAAAATATTGATTATTCAATCCATATAGGCCAACATAAGTGGACCCTAGTTCTGTGAGTAAAAAATATTCAATAATTTTAATTTATAAAAAATATGTGTCCTAAGAATAAACTAAGAAGAAATGTTTTATATAGATATTGTTTTCATAAGGAACATGTGTGGATACCTATCTAAATTTAATAAAATAAATATACTTTAAACATGTCACATTTGATTAAAAATATAGGTAAAATATAACCATTTAAATTAAAAATAGTATTTTATTCACAATATTAATTCAAAATATTTTATTTGTAAAAGTATTGAAATAGAATTTATCCAAAAATGGTTAATTTTTATGATGGTTTTAAATTATATTTTGATATATATGTTTTAAGGATTTTAATTCTAATAGAAACCTTTTATTAACAACTTTAAAATAGAATATTTTTATAAAATCAATTTAAAATATCTCACTAACCAAAACAGAAAATGTATGAGAACAAAAGTGAGTAAGTAAGGTTTTAATATATACATATATGCTTTAGAAAATATAATTCCTTTATCAAAATCAAATGATGTTATCTTTTACAAGTTATTCCCATATTAAATTTCAATAATGACCTTGTATGTGAATCATTAAAATGTTACAAGTAATGAAAATCAAATTTTAAATCTAAAAAATATATATCCTTCTCAAAATAAATTGGAAATTTTTATATCGATGATTTTTTTTCTATGGAAAAATGATACTCTTAGAGGAAAATCCAATAATGTTTACTAATTTTACAACATTATAAGATTCACATGAGAATATTTTATATATCATTAAAGTTAAGCTTGAAAATAATTCCTCATGTTTTGAAAAATGGTCGAAATAAAATAATTGTTTCATAATTATTTCATTTTTAGTAATCATGGATGTATCAGAATGATTTGTTATGAAAAAATTTTCTCAAATAATTTTTTTTATTTGATGGCTTCTGTTATACGCAACATTATTTTTTAACCAACTATGATGTAATAATAATGTTATTATTTAAAAACGATCATTATAACCTCAAAAATATATATATAGTTATAATTCTGAAATAATAAATACTAAATATTATTTATAATATCTTTTTTGGAAGAATGAGAATTGGTAAAAAAAAGTAATTTCTTTTTAGTAGTGTCTTAATATGATTCGAATGTACATTTATCATAACAATTTTTTTTATTTCTTTTTCTGAATGAAAAAAAAACATAAATTTTTAATGATTTCATAAATTTTACATTAAAAAAGAAATTAATTTTTTAAAATAAACATTTCATAACCATTATTTAATAATATTTTTTATTTTTTGGAATAAATTAATATTTTGACAGGTAGTAATCAAATAACTATTTTTATTTAAAATATTCTTTTCATCAAATTTATTTATAAGATAAATATAAATTTAATAAGGATTTATATGTAACATTTCTTCAATAATATATTTATTGATATGATATATCTTATTATAATTAATTTCATATATATTTTTGATATTAAAATTTTTTATATTTGTAAACATTTTGGCCATGGAGAAATGATTTTTTGTCACACCCATGGGTAATATTTAAAATTAGAGTTTTTTAATTTTCTGAATGTAATTAGAAAAAAAACTATTCCATATTTCTAATCATAATAACTAATATTTTAAAATATGGAAAAAATATCATTTAAATAAATGAATAGTAAAATGTGTAAAAATTAATTACCATGGTTATGGTTTGAACTAGATAACCATGGGGATAAACTAAAAAAATGTGTAAAAGTACATTGATGCTTTTATATATCCCATTTTATGGAAATATAATAACTTTATATCCTCTAAAGATCAATAATTATCCATTTTTGATCCTCTTATAATGTGAAATTTTTCGGTATACATTATTAATATTTAATATTCCATGTGTTTCCTCTCCTGCACTTATAAAGGCCTAATCACTCTCCTCTCCTCTCTTCTCCACTTCACATATCCAAAACACTTGGTTTCAGCCGAGTCTAACCCAAAATTATATTTTCACTTCAATATACACAATTTAGTGTCCTTTTTTATTATGAGTCACCAGAATTTCTATTTTAGGTATACAATAATATAGGTTCTCTAAGTAAGAGAATATTTGAATGTGTTTGAAGGAGATCAATACCTAAGGTTAGTTATTTTCATACTACTTTTATTTTTATAGGAAACATTCCTTATACACAAATTATTTATTCTTTTTGTTTATATAATGACATGTAATTTATTTTATGATCCATATCAGGGTAATTATGGTATATACATATCCAGCTAATGTGATTTCATTCATGAGTATTATGATTAAAAAAATATCAAAGTGGAAAAAGGTTTAATGTTACAATATATATATTTAATGGGGTTGTTTATAACATGATACAAATGATGATATATTACATTAAATGTAATACGAAAATGACTTAAAAATAAATTTAATATTGAATGCATGAAACAATAAGTCTCTAAAAAACACAACATTATTATAACTTAAATAGTAAACATAATTTTTTTACTTTTGTGTTTCGAAATTCAAAATACTGACATACTCAGTTGCAATCAGTAAGTTATTTATAATTTGGTAGGAAAAACATACATTTTAGGTGAATAGTAACTTATCGTTATGAATAGTAACATACCCTTATGAATATAAATGTTCTCTTAGGATTAGTAACTACACACATGTAAGTATAATGAAAATTTAGTCACCTTATAAATGATATAGAAAATGTTTAAAACTAATAATTATATAGTGGTATTTGTGTGAGTAACAAATATTTAAGTAGAATTATAATATATTAAATTAATAAAATTAATATTAATAATATTTATTACTAAAGAAATATTTTTTCCCTATGAATTTAGGATAATTTTTTGAGAACTCGGTCATTTTTTGAAAATATTATAAAATTAGTTTTTATTTTAACATCTATATTTTTTAGGTAAATAATTATATAATTTAAAAATTATATTTCATTTATTTTGAAAATTTTCTTTATAAAATATGGATAATTTTTAAATCATACATGTATAAAAATGCCTACAGTGATTTTTTTTGATTTTTCTGAAATATTTGAATTTTTTGTGAAATGTGAAATATAGTAACTTGTGAAATATGTAAAATAAATGAATTTTTGAATAATGATTGATTCATGTATGATGTAAATATCAACTGCTTAAAACTCACAATCTCTTATTACTATTCAAAGTCACACAAATAAAGACTATTCATAGTCTTGAGCAAAAATAATTAAATAATGATTAAAATAATTGAAAATAATTCCTCTCCTCCACTATAAAAGCCACCCATAACTCCCTCCACTCCTCACTCCTCTAAGACATGAAACACTTCAAACATCCACAAAAATACTATTCCCAAATCCCTCCCAATGCCTAGGTGCTCTTCTTCGGGCCAAAATACCTAAACACCTTCAATTAATGAGATTCTCATATATGTGTATTCAAGAGGTAAATCCAAATATTCTTTTTTAAAATTTCATTAGAAGATCCTTTCATTTTTCTCCTCTACTGACCTCCTCTTACAAAATGATATTGATAAATATATTATTATCTATATAATTGAATTATATCATCTTTATGTAATAACCATTATCTATATTCTTAATCTCTCTCTCTAAATTAAATCATCCTTTGTATGGTGCTTATTTACAACTTTCCTGGACATTGATATCTCATTCTTCAAATTCTTCAAAAATAATTGAAAACCACAAAATTTTATCGTTTAAACAGAATATGAAATATAGATTATAACATATTTAGTACTAAGGAACCATTTTACATAATATTAATTCATACAACAAAACTGGTTATTAACATTCAAAATTCTTCCAAAAGAATATTTGTGATTGTAATTAATATTTCATTTAATGATTCACAAAAATACAATGTAAACCAATGATATATATATACATAAACCCCTTTATATGTTCATAAATTACATATAAATCCAACTATGGTGAATTATATCCATTCCACATGAACATCCACACTCATATACACATATAACGATTATGAAAACTATGGAAAATATCACTCTAGAACAACAGAATTCAATTGTGTATCCTATTAATAAAGACATTAATGAACATTGAAAAAATAATGATAAAACAAATACATTTCTAATGGGTTCTGAATTATGATATTAATATGTTCAATTTCATATTCCATGAACATATGTTCATGAGAGAAACATATTCAGACATAAAGTAAGGGTTACTACCTGAACATGAATTTTACTTTTGGGTTACTCTTATTCTATACATGCCTCAATTAAATTTTTATTTATACAAATTTACTAATCATAAATATTATATGAGTATTTTGTATATTTTTACCCATCATAATCCTTCTTTATTTTATGGGCAGTTACATAATTTAAAAGGATCTTTTAAACATTCTTCCCATATTTGAAGCCCTTTTCAAGGGAATTTCCTGATTTCTTACATATATTCAAGGGAACACTATAATCAGTTTTTTGATAACATTTTTTTATAAAATCAAATATTTATTTTGAAAAACTACCTTAAATCACTGATTGTTTTATACAGTGTTTTTTCCAACATAACTCTTCTTTTAAATTAATAGTGTATTTATCAAAAAAAATTACTCAATGATTTTATAAGTGTATTTTCACAAATTTCAACACACATTTTGATTATTATATTTAAATGGTTTTTATGAGTTATGATATAATCAATGAGATTTTAGAGAGTTTTTTATTATTAGATTTATTATGTTAGTTCATATTTGATACCAATCGCCATATGACTCTGAATGGTTAGTGTTTTTGTTTAGTGTTTGGGAAAAGATATTTACATTTTATATGTCTGTTTCAATATGAATATATATGTTGTTTATGATTTTACTCATTAATATGATGAATTAATTGGACTTATTTGGTGATGGTTGGGGCCCTCTATATTCCCTGGATTCAATGGTAGGTCTCACAAGACAAACTACATTATTGGCACAATGCCTAGACAATATGCTTATTTATGATATTGGAACAAGGCCTTAACCGTTTGGTTATGATGTATGACATTATGCATTCACTCATTATAAATCTAGTAATTAATAGTTTATGTGATTATTAGACTAGTATAATACCCATTATTATGTTCTATTATGGAATTATTTATTCATCTCTTATTCATTCCATGTTCTGTTCAAGTTTATTTTTTAATGGGGTGTGTTTTTAGTTACTCACGAAGCCTAATATTTATGTGTATTATATCTTTTGATATATTGTTTACCATTAGTGAGAATCTGAGCTCACACATTTATTATGAAAATTTTTTCATTATATGAAGAAGTAATTTATGAATGACACTAATATATAATCTAGGAGTCATGAATGTTTTTAATGGAATATATATATATTCATTTCTATTGTAATATTGAATATATTAATGTAACTAAAATTCCAAAACAACTAAAATATTCACTACTATAGGAAACAAATTTCTTGTAGTCATTCCAATTTAATAAAATAAGTCACTAGTTCTGGGAAAATAGGTTCGGGTCATTACACATGATATCAAAGGATGTTTAGTAGAAAACATGGAAACTAGATTTAGAAAATGTAGATTTGGGAAAAATCCATAATATTGTATTTAATGATAAAAATATAATAACATATTTTACTTTAAGAAAGGAATATATTATATTGAAATTTCTAGAAAATACATCCTTGTTTGGAAAATATAAGTGGATGTGGTTCCGGTACATAAGTACCTTGTCATAACAACTCCGACAAAGAGATTAGGGCTCGACTCAAGGTATCCAAGTACACTACAACGGTCCTTACTATGCACCTACATTGACACTTCTAGGGGATATGTTTAGGATAATTCAATTTTTCGTAAATATTCATTATGAAGGAATAAAATGTAAATTTTTTCTCAATGAAACCATGTTTATGATTATGAGATTAGTTAGAAATAGGATTCTAGTTTATAGTAAGTATTTTTCTATGTTGATATAATGATTTATAATCTAATCTAGTGTATTCTATTATTTAGAAATGGTGCATAGTGGGAGTTATTGAAACTTCTTTTATATTCTAATCCCATAAATATTTTTACCTCTGATATAAGATACTGATTTTGTCTCTAGTGCCTTGACTGGTGATCAGAAAAATATATATATATTAGGACAGTTGAATCCGGTTATGATCCATAACCCTACTCCAATGAAGCTTCCAAATCCACAATGTGGGGGAGCTATGTTAGACTGGATTTTGTGACAACAACCTCTATTATTCAAGGGTACTGCCAACCCATTAATCTAGGAGGAGTGGATATGTTCTATATAGAAGATATTTCTCGCTTCTGGATGTAACGAAAGAGAGAAGGTTGACATGGAAATTTATCATCTATCAGGATATTCGGAAGAGCAGTGGAATTAAATTCCAAACAAAGAGAAATTGGAAAAAATTGAAGAAATTTATTGGAGGTTTTTAAGGAAATATTATTAGAAAATTAAATCTCTCATGAATAGAGGGAAAATATAGAAAGGATATTTCTGAATCTATGGAATGAAGAGGATGTGAATGTTGCAAAGTATTAATCTAACTTCACAAGGTTAGAAAGACATGTTACATACAACATGCATTATACAAGTATCAAGATTGATCTATTATTTTATTTTTTAATACAATTATACTAATGGGGAAAATTCATCCAATGTTTCTTATCATACAAAGATATAGTCTCATCTACTATCAAGACATATATAAAATTATATAAGTATTACAACATTAATGAAATTTAAGAGATGAAGAGGTCTTAGGAAATCCCAATAAAATGAAATAATTAAATTGGGTGGAAGGGAAGATTTTAAATTCCGCATTGTGATTAGTATAAGAACAAATACATTGGTACATGCATAAAGGGTATAAAAGATTGTTAGAATTTTGGAGAAAATGGTCACCACGCTCATCATTGAAATGTGAAGAAAGGATCTACAAATGTTTCATGATACAGTTGGATGGATATGGGACATTATAATAATTGATTCCCTAATCTTCAAAGAAACATTCCCTAAATAAGGATTAGGGATCAAGGACATGTTTATGCTGTCACAACTATGGTGGTTTATGTTTTGAATGATGTGGTGGTAGGTACATTAATTGTTTCCTGAATCATATCCAATTTATTATGTGATTCTAGTTCATTAAATTATTTTATATCTTTCTAGTTTTCAAGAATGCTAAACATTTATATTTTTATTTAATAATGTGGAATTGTTTCAAAACTCCATAGGGAAGTATCATTGCAATAATGATGTGTCCAGAAGACTTTATTTTGGCATATTATCATAATTTATCTACTTATTTTACCATCATACCCAATGATTGGATTTTATATTATCCCTGTTATATAATGGATTTTATATTTTTATGCTAAAGTATATTTCAATAAGAAAGATGTTATCATTTTAGATAATGATGGGAAACCCCTTATCTTTAGGGAAGAAATATCACTTTCTGATTCACATTGGGATCCACCATTAGTATCCCTACTGAATTCCATTCTTTAGGATGATGAGAACTCAAAATATATTAGTAAGGAATGAAATATTGAAATTTTGGATGTAACTAAAATGAAATAATATATTGATGTTTTTAGAGGATTAACCTGGACATACTCCCAACCACGATGTTGAGTTCCCAATTGATTTAATTCAGGGTTTATGAGCTATATCAATGACTCCTTATAAAATATACACTTTCGAATTAGTAGAAATGATGAAACAACTAGTACGATTGAATGATAAAACATTTATTCTCCCTAGTATTCCAATATGGGGTTCCCTTATTATTTTCGTTGGAGAGAATGACAGATTTATGAACATGTGCATTGAATGTAGGGAGATCAATGATATAATAATAAGGAATAACTATCACCAAAATATCATTAATGATTTATTTGATCAACATCATGGAGTAGTATAATTTTGGTGATTAAACATTAGTAGGGATATCATCCATTACATTTGATGAAGGAATATTTTCCAAATACATCATTCCAAACTCTGTATGGGTATTATGAGTTTATAGTAATTCCCTTTCGACTGACTAATTCACCCTCTATCTTTATGGATCTAATGAATTAGTTTTTCAAGGAATATTTTGATGAATTTGTTGTTTTATTTATTGATGAAATAATTGTATACTCCAAAAGTTGAAATGATCATGAAAATAACTAGTGTATTATTCAGAAGGCTCGAATATGAAATGAATTATATTGGATGTTCATAAAGAGTGAATTTTGGCTTCAATCTGTTTCTTTTCAATGGATATATTTTCTCTATTGATGGAATATTTGTTGATCCTATAAGGACAATGGCTATTTAAGAATGACATAAAATAATGAACATAATGGAGGTATGTAGTGTTATAGGTTTAGATGGTTATTATTGAATTTTTCTTTAGGACTTCTCAATTAACCAACCCATAAACCAAGATTACTCGTAAACATGTTATGTTCATATGGGAAAAACAATGGGAGGAATTTTTTAAAGAAATAAAGAGGATATTAAGGAATGATTTGATCCTAACTTGGCCATTGAGGAATAATGGGTTCTTATCTATAGTGACGAATAGAAGAAAAGACTAGGTTGCGTCCTTATAAAGAATTATAAAGTTATTTCCTATGAATCAAGGTAGTTAAAAATTCATGAAAAACTATCCTACTCATGGTATGGATTTAGCTGTTGTGCTTTTTTCCCTAAAAATATAGAGACATTATCTCTATTTTGAAATATGTGGGATATATAGGTATCATAATAGTTTGAACTATATCTTATCACAGAAAGAACCCAATATGGGGAAAAGGTGATAGATCAAACTACTCAATGATTATGATTTTTCAATACACTACCACCCATGAAAGGAAAATAAGATACCGAATGCATTGAGTAGGATAGATCCTGGAGTTTAAAATGAAATACAGATTGAAATGGATCCCCTATTCATGGATATGATAAGGATGGACATGAGAATTATCAAATAAGGTGAAACAGAATTACTTTCTTCAATTAGTTTAATAATTATTATTATTTCAAAGAATAAAAATTTTATATCCTACAAATGAGAATCATCAAAATAAAATTAATGTTGTGAATGATCATAAGTTAAATGATTTCATATTTGAAGATGGAATTATAATATTTGGGGAGAGGCATTGTGTTCCAACTATACATGAGATAAAAATGGAGTTAGTTGATGATTACCATTGTTATAATTTCTCCATAAATACTGGTAGCATAAATATGTACTGATATATGATTGTATATTTCTAGTGGGAAAACATGAAGAGGGAAATTTCAGATTATGTGTCAAATTATTTGGTCTGTCAACATGTGAATGCCAAACAACAACATCCTAGAGGAATCATGAAACAAATACCTATTCCTATGAGGAAATGAGATGACATCATCATGGATTTTATGACTTGATTACCGAAAAATCTGGTAATGAATGATTCAACATGGGTAATTATTCATTGACTTACCAAATCATCACATTTACATGCTAAAAGTGAGAATATTCCAATATTGTGCCTTTTACTGGTCTAAATAAATGAATTTGTAAGACTTCATGCAGTACCTCACTCAATTGTTTGTGGCTGGGATCAATGATTTACATTTAAATTCTAAAAAATTATTTAGAGAGACTGGGATACTGGGCTATTATTGGATACTACTTATCACCCTCAAAACTAATAGGTCTCATAATGGATGATCCAAAATATAAAAGCCCTATTGATCCCATGCTCAAATTTTTTTCATGTTTTTTGGGAAGAGTATTTAACTTTAGTGGAGTTTTCCGGTAATAACAATTTCCATTATTGAATTTAAATTTAACCATATACATCTTTGTATAGAAAGAGTTGTTATAAACTAATATATATATATGATGTTGGTGAAAGTATGTGTTTGGTTCCAAAGAATCTGGAGGAAATAATATAGAAGATGAAGACTATAAAAACCCATATTGAAGTAGTTGAAGGATGGAAGAAAAACATATCACGATAACTGGAATAAGGATTTTGAATTTCATGTGGGTCATCATGTTTTCTTAAAAATATATCCATAGAATGGTGTTAATAGATTTAGAATGAAAGGGAAACTCAGACCAAGGTACATTGTCCCGTTTTAATTTATAGAGGGAATTGGAGTTGTGGATTATAATTTGTTAATGCCACATAGCCTATCTAATGTATGTATTGTGTTAAAGGTCTCATTGATGAAAAATTAAATGCCAATCCAAACACATGTCCTCACTTCTGAGGGTAAATAATTAGAACATGACTTATGTTATTGTGAAGATAATATCCATATTCTAGACACTATGGAATAGGGGCTGAGTAATTAGATGAAAAAAATCCTAAAGGTAATTTAAAAATAATAATAACATTGACTAAGGATCATGAAATCCTAAAAAGATCATTTTTTAGAACCCCCAAAATATTTTTATGATGTACCATTATGAAATTTTGATGATTTAATTTTCATAAGGGGTGTAGAATGTAACACCCCATGGACTTACAAATAAAATTAATATTTAATTTCTAAAACACTATGTCTTTAAAAACTCAAAATTTTTGTACACTATCTAGAAAACCTAATTTTTGTAACATTTTTGTTTTGAAATTTGGAAAACGGACTTAAAAGGTTGACCTTAGTAAGATATTTAGAGTCTGATAGGATCAAATTACATTTTGTATGATTAGAAACTTACACATATGAATATTAACAAACCTATATGAATGTAAATTAATCCTTATGATTAGTATCCTCACCCATGTATGTATAAATAAAATATAGGCACCCTATTAATGAAATATAATATGTTAAAAATTAAAAATTTTGTGTCATTATTTCTATTGGTAATATATATTTTATAAAAATTTAACATTAATAAATTCATAAAATTAATTTTAATTAAATTTACTCCTAAATTTATATTGTTGTATTTTTATGATATTAGGAAAAATTTATGAGACCTCTGTTAATTTTTTATAATATTATAAAATCAATTTAAAATTTAAAATCTATATTTTTCAAGTAAATAATTTTTTTTATTTAAAAATTTAATTGCACATAGCTGAAAAATTATTTTGATAAATGGAGTTTTTTTTAAATTATACACATCGAAAAATGATTTGGGTTAATTTAAGATAATTTTCTGTAATACTTGAATTTTTTGGAATAGTGAAATTCAATAATTTAAGAACTATGATAAAAAATATATTTATGCATCATACTTGAGTCCTGGATTACGTAAGGTTCTATTGGATCAAACTAACATTTACTTATTACTATGATAATTGAAAATAATCAAAACTATTAATAGTCTTGTGCCAAAATATTTGAATAATGATTACCATAAATGGAAATAACTCTTATCCCCCACTATAAAACCCACCCATCACTCCCTCTTCTCCTCACTCCTATAATCCAAGAAGCTCCAAAATGTTCTGCAAAAATAAACTTCCCTTGTCCGTAACACATACAGGTCTATTGGTCTTTCCAAAAGTCCAAATCCCATTCCCTTTAATATATTCTCAAGGCGGTGTATTCAATATGTAGATCCATATCTTCATTCTTTTAATTTCATTTAATGTTGAATTATTTTCTTATCCTCTACTCACCAAATCTATACGAATAATATTTATAAGTCCAATATCATATTTATAGTGTAATTATACCACGTTAATATAATAACCATTATCAATCTTCTTACTCTCCCTCCCTTTTATTTTATAAATGAAATCATCATCCATGAGGTGCCAATTTACAACCGTCGTGGATGACAAGGCCTCGTTCGTCAATTTATCCTAAAATAGTAATCATTATTCCATTATTATGGTTAAATGATAATATAAAATACATATTATAACATATTTAATATTCATGAACAATTTTATGTAAATAATATTAATTCATACAACAAAACTAATTCATAATATTTCAAATACTTCCAAAATAATCAAAGTGGTTGTCATTAATATTACTTCTAATGATTAAAATTAATACCAAATAAAAAATTATTTATATAAATAATAATACCGTTTTATGTTAATAAATAATAACTAAATTAAATTTTGTATAATTACATATACTCCACATGAACAAACATACTCATATATAGGTATAACGATTTTGAAACATAGGGAAACGATCATTCTGGAACAACGGAGTTCATTCTCATAACCTATTAATAAAAATATAAATGAAATTAATAAAATACTGATAAAAAAATAATTTATAATAGTTTATGAATTATGATATTAGTTATTCTAACTTCATATTCCATGAACATAAGTTCTTGTTCAGAACATATTTTGATAAAATGTAAGGGTTTTTACCCAAACACCTGTTTTCCTTCAGGTTAATATTATTCAACACATAACTAAGTGAAATTATTATTTATTCTTATCTTGTCATCATAAATCTTCTTTTAATGGTCTATATATGTATTCAAATAATAATTTTTCTTTATTTTATGGGTAGTTAAATAATTTAAAAGGATCGTCCATAAATTAGTCCTGAAATACAAGCTCGGTTTAATTTAATTTCTCGAATTCTTACATATTTTCAAATGAACTATATAATATATTTTGAGTAACATTTATTTTTATAAAATAAATAATTTAATTATGAATAATACATTACATAACTTATAGTTTTATAAAATTATTTTTTTCAAACAAATGTTTTTTTCAATTTAAAAGAGTATTTATCTCAAAAATTAGTTAATGATTTAATAAGAGTATTTTCAAATAATTGAACAATAATGTTGATTTTTATGTTTAAATGTTGTTAATTTGTAATGATATAATCCAAAATATTTTATTTAGTTGTTTAGAATTAGTTTGACTATGGTTTTTCTCTAATGATAACATTCCCCATATTACTCTGACTGGTTAGTATTAATGTTTAATGTTTGGGGATAGTTATTTAACGTTCATATGATTGATTCAATATGAATGTATATGTTTTTTAGTATTATACACATTAATATGATGAATTAATTAGAGTTATTATGTGATGGTTGGGTACTATTATAGCCCCTAGATTCATTAGTAGATCTAATGTGACAAACAAGAGTCTTAGAACAAGGCATTTACAGTATGGTTATTTACGGTCCTGGCACGAGGCCTTGACTGTATGATTCTAATTTCCATAATTATGCATTCCCAAATTATGAATCAAGTAATTGATATGCCATGTGGTTTTTTGACAAGTACAATACCCATGATTATGTTTTAGTATAGAATTATATTATTTTCTTTGATTTTTGTGATTTTATGTTCATGTATATTTTTCAAAGGCATGTACTTTTAGTTATTCACAATTCCTAATGATTATTCTTATGATATGTTTTGTTTTAATGCATACCCATTCTAAGAATATATTATCACCCCATTCTTATGTTTTATTTTCTGAAGATATGAAGAAGTAAATTATGAATGACTTATTTGGATAGTCTACGAGTTATAGTTATTTCTATGAGAATATATATATATATATATAATGTAGTTCCTTAAAGTTGTAATGTTGAACTTGTATATATATATTGTTTTACAAAACTATTAAAATATGTGTTCCTTCAGGAAATTACATTCGTGTAATTATGTTAATGTATTGAAATTTGGCATTATCTTTAGGAAACTGAGTTTGGGTTGTTACATCCATCTGCTTAATAAAATATATTTTCATATTTTTTGTATTTTAATTCAGATAAAATACATGTTTTTATTTCATTTTAAACTTATAAAATTAATGATACAATGTAAGAACAAGTAATAAAAATATTATTTATTACCATCATCACTTGAATGCCATTTATCCCTTATCCAGTTTTGAAAAAAATGGGGTAAATTTTGTATTTCGTATTCTGAAATTCTTTTTTAGAGGAATTATTTACCATGATTAACTTTTTACAATTATTTTAAGAGGACTCCAAATTTGGTTTTCCAAACAAGGCCCTTTTAGATTTTAATGAAATGTCGAAAGAATATTTTTTTTACATGTATGAAATGAATATAATTTTATTCAATCATAAATGAACAATGATTTAAAGCCTCTTATATAATATAACATAGTTATATTCTATGAAAATGATTGTTGTTTTTTTAGATAAATCAGTTTTAAAAAGTGATTTTCAATTTGAAATAGTTGTTTTCCTCAAGATTTGATCAAAATGATATTTCAAAATCATTTTCTATTTAATTTGATATCATTAAATGTTTATTATTAACTATTGAGGATATGATACAATTTTAACATATTTATTATTTTTCATTATGGTTTAAAATTATGATGAAGAGAAGTTTATGAAGCATATTATTTTCCCATGTATATCGTGATAAACTATTATGTTGATTATGAGACCCATTTCCATTCTATGGGGTTTTCTATAGTGGAATGATTATGAGAACCATTTATTGCTATGGTTCATGACATGATGAATGTTTCATGATCTTATGGAGAATGTATATATGGTATCCATTAGGGGATGGTCTTTATGTTATAACTAAGGAAGGTGGTAACATTACAACCATGGATGTTGGTTATTTTATAGCCAAGGATGGTAGTAAAATTATATCCAACGAAATATGGGACATAAATCTCCCTCCATTTCACTAGGTAACTCATTATATATCATGATATAAAAATTGGGAGGAAGTGAATATCATTGATCCAAATATGAGAAATAGGATGACGTGATTAATCCATGATTTGAAAAAGGGTGATGGGCTTGATTCGAAATGAGAACCAAGTGATGTGACATGATCCCCTATGATTGATTATTTTTGTATTTGAACATGAAAAAATAGTTCTTATACCAAATTCGATTCTAAAAATTTCATTCATGATTTTATAGTCTATAGTCTAATAATTATAATTATTTCACACTCTTATAGATCATGTATTTTGGAATGACAACTCTTTATACCATGGCACATTCTTATGATCAATGAAAAGATGAGTATGAACATTGTATGTTATATTCCTAATATAGTAACCTAATAATTTTCATATAATTTCATATAATCAAATAATGATACCATCCAAGGTTAACTTAAATATTAATATATGATTTCCAGTTCCTATGTTTCCTCTCCCTTGGTTGTGAAGAAAGGTTTTATGTAGCGTATGTTTAATAAGAGGGAAAAAGTTTGATATTTAATAAAGATACTTAAGAACAATAATTAAATAATAAAATTAAAAAACAAGACTTTAGATACTTAAAACCATTATGTTCTTAAGTAATTAATTTTCAAAATGTAGTTAATATTAATCTTTTATGATGTAATATCTATGTATATAGATCATGGGTCATTGTAGTTTTTATTAGAGGTATGAAATCATTATCCATTGGAATTTAAATTGAAAAAATAGTATTGAGAATCCTTATAATGACCATATGTATATATTAAAATACTATTGTTATGGTATGTAATAGATTATGTGGTTTACCAAAAAATATATATTTTGTTGGAAAGTACCAGATTATATGGTTCTTTAATAGAAGTGCCCATGGGAAATTTCTCAAAAAAACATATCGCTTTACTCATGAATTACATGGTACTAGAAAATAGGTCCTATTGTACTCTTGGTTTTACAATCCTTTGGATATGGTTGGGTTAATTGATATTTTCCTTTCAAACCATCAGGAAGGATTTGAATATAAAATGATCATGGCTGACCTATGTTAAACAAAAGGTTTCCAATATTTAAAATAAGGTATCTTGTTGTAGATAACCTATATTTGATTCTTATTTACTATTTGTTTTCCCGTATTTATTTTTTTTTCTCACACCATGATTTTTTGTTTTTGTCAATTGGTGGGACCCAAAGGAACTACAATTGTGATAAATGTGAGGAAAAATGAAAGGGTTGTCCAACTAATAAAACAAATTCTATTAGAGTTTTGCAGAAAAAAATATTAATATTCTCACACATCATTCTTAATTAATGAACCCTTTTAAAAATCGAAATGATTATTTATGGAAAAATTATTTATTGAATACATCATGAAAAATAAGTCACCCTCTATTAGTGGGTCTTATAATGCACTAGTTTCTAATAAATTAATAAGTAACCTTGAAAATATAAATTCATTTTCACAATGTTCTAAGAATTGAAATAATTTTTGGATATCTATCATTTGGAAGCTGAAGCCACTCAATAGAGGACTCTTTTCAAGAATTCAACTCAACAAGAATAAATTTAGTCCATTGATTGGAGAGAGTTTAGGAAAATATTTTAAAATATGGACCTTCCTCATATTCCTCAACAAAATATGGAGACGTAAGTTCATTTTCTAAAGAAGAATGATTATAAAATTATTGGTATCTATGAAGTGAATTTTATATGATATGCACGGTACACTTTTGGTATCAATAATGAACTTTAAGGTAAGGTTGATTGATTCTTCATTAGCATAAAATCAATTATCCAAAGGCGGTTTTTTATAGGTTACATTAGTACCTATGAAGAAATCATTAAATGCGATATTAAGGTGAAAATATAAATTTGAATTACCCAATAATATCATGGTTTTGATAGGAAAAGAAAGATACAATTCATTGGAAACTCTTAAAATAACGTATAAAAGCAGATTAGATTTCTTAGGAATGAATTGTGGAAGGAATCATGGATTATATTTTTGTAAAAGTAATAATAAATGTTTAATGTTATGTTTGAAAGGACAATGAGAAATTGATTTCCAAAGTGATATGAACATATAATATAATTATTCCAATAGAGATAATTCTCTACAAAATAAACCACCCACACACCATTGTTACAAAATCAAGGAGTATGGGAATTAATCTTACCAGTACCCAAATCGGGTTATTAATTATGATGATAAAAATCAAAAACCTCTTCAGTTGAGAGATAAAAGGAAATATTTTATGACTACTATTTTTGTTGAGATTTGTGATAAAGATATGGTTAAAGGTACATATTCCATTAACTATATAAATATAAATGTTTTTCTGGCTATAGATACATTCATTATTTTGTGTCTGAATATGTCTCCAAGTGTATAGAAATTCTTCCACAATGAATAAATATTGTATTAGAAATAAAATACAATAATTGTACAATGATCTCATTTCAATTCTACTATTCTTCATTAGTTTATGTTTTCATGAATATGTTTCTATTAATCTTATTATTCTAAATGTATATTAATTTGATGTTATCATATAAACAGATTGCATATATTTATATGGATCCAATATCAAATTTTGAGGAATGAAAGTCATTTTTATTCTTCCAAAGAACACATTTACATTTTTTATTGTGAGGGTAAAGAAAAATATATAATGGGAATTACATCAATATTGTGAGACTTGATTCCAATCCATGGAGGATAAATTTCTTAGATGGATTAGGAGGAACCCTACATAAAAGATATGAATATTTATCAAGATTTTTCGAATTTACGTATATAAGAGTTCTATATTCTTCCACCAAATCCTAAAGTATTGTTCTAAATTGAATCCATACTTATGTTTATACCCATATTGAAGACTCCATAGAGAATAGCCCCAATTGAGATGTAATAATTTAACAATGAACTAAAATAGAATCTTGATAAGTTATTTATATTCCCAAGTGAATCATATTGTGGTATACTTATTATATTTATTATTAAGAATGATATATCAAGGTGGCTCTGTATTAATTTTCATGGCATTAAAAATATCCCAATCAACAATTAATTTCCACTACCCAATATTAAAGGCTTATTTTATCAATTACCAGAAGGATAATAATTTATCATAATTTATCTTTGTTTCTAATATATTCAATTAATATTCAATGTAACATCCTAGGTAAATAAAGAATAATACATTATCATATTTATTAATATTTGATAATTGAATATTAATTTTACTTTAAAGGGGTTTCTTTATTCGATAGCGTACCCGATACGCAACAAAGAGTTTCTTTGAAATCGTACATTGCACACTAGTAATAAAATAATATTATTTTAAATGGTAGTTAACACGTTGCCAAAGTATTGGTGAGAATGTATAGAAATAATTAAAATATGATTATATATGTTTTTTAAATGTTTTTACATTTATCCAATAAAACGTAAAGGCTTAAAATACGAAAAGAATTCAATTTTAGGCATACATACACTAATTTCCACTACAGGTTCACTTATCGCCTTTTGATGGAAAACCGTCATTAAATATAGTTTTGGTCACTCTTATAAATTCTATTGGACCAAATTAAATTCTTCTTTAGAATCGGGACATCAAATTTTACTTTGGGTAAAGTTTTGGTATTTTTCCGATAAAGTTCATTTTTAATGAATAGTGAAAAACGTTGTATTTTAATACAAAGCCTCTTTTTAATCTAATTTATTTATATGATTAGATTATTGTTTGAATTGGATTTAATATAAGGCCCCAACCTTAAACCTTACTTAATCTTGAGTTATTACAAGATTACACATTGAGGATCTTTTCGGGTTTAGAGTTTTAGAGAATTAGATCATAAAACTTTCATTACAACCCACATATAAACAATGTGGTTACATAAAGATAGTATTCTTCATTCCCATAAATGGAAACACATTTAAAATAAAACATGGATTATCTCTTGACACTTCCTTGACACTATCATCATATCACGTACCTTTCCCTTGACCTGTGAAAAACATTTCAAAAAAATTTGGGATGAGCATAAAAAGCTCAGTATGGGTTATAAAAACATGGAAAGGAAACATGAGTTCATATATACATAAGAATTAAATCATAATTTACCCATAAAACATAGGCACTTTAACATACCTCATAAAATCATGAATAAATCATAGAAATCATAAGACATAAAGGTAACTTGAGGCATTCCTAACATTCTTACGTAGGGAGTAACCCTCTTGGTTACGTTTGGAATACCCATCACAGTATATTCCCTAAAATCTCTTCAGAGAAACCTTAACGTTTCACTCCTTCGCGTTACCCAATGCACTGGAGATCTATATCGGGCTCACCTGCCCTTAGTTTATCACGGAACCACCCGTATTCATAATAATGCCCAAGAACCATAACATAATCGTATCACATAAAACATGCATAAAGAAAACATAACATTTCCACATTTCAATCACAAGATATCAATACAACACAAAAACATTGTGAAAACCATTTTCAATACCAAAATAAAAGAAAAGTTAAACATGGTATTTATTTTTCTTCTAAAAATAAGGTATGGCTTGTAGAGGAAGCCGAAACTCAAATAACGGTCACGACGGCGGAGAAGTCGTTGTTGCCGCATACGTATGACAAAAACATTCCCTTTTTTCATTTAGTAAACGCTTTGTATAAAAAAGATTCATTTTGAATATACGTAAATGTCAAAGGGGTTTATACACCGTATAAAAGAAAGTTGTGTATAAAATAAAATATGCCTCAATGAAAGGAGATTGAGATGAAGTCCCATACCTCGTATCCGACATGACCCGACCATTCTTTAATCTCCTGAATAATAAACTTGAGTTAATATCTACTTGCTTATGAACATTTTTCAAGTTCATTATTCCTTTTATACCATGTTATGAACATCATGTAATCATTTAAGTTAATAGTGTTCATTTTGTCGGTATATGGTTCTTAAGTCAAAAATAGACTTCTTACACTTACATATTGTTAATTTGGTCAAAGGTTCGTTATATCCAGAATGATATTAATGATTTGGATAACATATATATTCATCATATACATGTATTTGTAATATTACATCACATTTAGAGGTGAGAAATGAAATGCACCGTTCATGGAGACGGTAGGCCTTACGTACGCATGAACGCTACTTCCATTTCTATTTCGTATTTCTGGAATGGAATCATAATTATATAAGATTATATTATAATTCCAGTATAATAACATATATAATATCATTAACTTTATCCTTTACACATCCCACATATGGTATTAACGAATCAAATCATTTTCCGGGGGCGGTAGTCCGCACTTCCTAAAATGAAGATATCGTGTTTACCCATAATGGAAACCATAAAGGAATTCCCAAAATGAAAAAAACAGAATCTTAAGGAAAACATAAACATATTATATATCATATATAAAAATAGTGACATCATAATGGCCACCTTTGAAGGTGTTAAATGAGTATTGAACAATCATCGTTTCGGGAGGCAGAATTTCGCCATCCACGGAAACCGTATGTTATTTAACCATTTGATGTAGTTGTATGAGATTGTAGCTCAAATAAATAATATGAAAACATCCTAGTATATTAAAGATACTGGTGTTGTTACAAAAGAAGTAAATAAAAAGAGTTTAGGGGGTTGGAGAAGCAAAATAAAAAAAATGAACATGAGAGAATGAATTAACTTTAAAAGTGTAACTCCTTTTGATTTGAGCCTAAAGGCTTCCTTTGAAAGGATTCTGCCCAAAGGGAATACTCTAGGATGAGGATAGGGATTTGGATAGAGTAAATGGGCAGGGGTTGGCCAAGACAAAGGCTTGAGGAGTGTGTGAAATGAGGTAGAGGTGGGGGCCTTTTATAAGGGGAGAGGAGGGGCACTTTTGGAAAGTAAAGAAATATTACTTTATTTGAAAATGTGTTTCGGTTTTAAAAGGTCCCACATTGATATAATTCGTGGATAAGGTGATAAGGGTTCTAAATACACTCATCCAATTGGTTTTGGACATTGTTAGTTCATAGATTTTACATTATCTTTCCATTTTATTTAAATCATCAAATAATGATGTCATCGCGGCATCATTATTATGTCATAAATAATTTAATTTATATAATGTCTAAGAATTATAAAAAACAACTATGATGTAGGAAATCTTTTTATCTTTCCAATTACTATTTATAATCAAACATCTGATCTTTATAACCCCATGTAAAAATTGTTTTCGTAAAACATATTATGTTTGTGTCATTTTTACTTTTACATTAAATAAAATGTTGTTTATGTCATTTCCCAACCAAAGTGTCTCCATGGGGTCCCCAAGTTGACCCATGTCTTGTATTGGTCGGCCATGACACAGCCAATGAGGGTAGGACATGTGTCAAGCTCATTTTATTTTATTAAATCATTATTTATACCTTAAACTACACTAATTACCACTAATCGCGATTAAGAACTTAATAAGTTACAATTCACCAAAAAATTATTATAATCTCATTGAACCAAATTTTACTTCTTAATGACAACCATGTATGTCGGATTTTTGAAATTCAAAACACAATGATGGAAAAATTCCATTTAAACGGAAAAATCAGTTTTTATAAGTACTACTTAGTGGTTTCACTATTTCTCAAAAATTGATGTTTTTCATAAAATTACCAAAAATTCAACCTAAGCTATATTTGATATTACAAATTCAAAAATTTATTCTATTTTACAAAATTCAAAACATATAAGTCACATTACCTAGTTTAATAATTAATTTCCGCTGTCAGAGCAAATAGCGTGTTTTTATGAAACAATAAGTATCAAAAGATTGACACCAGTTTATGTCCAATTTCAAAGTGAAATTGATTCCAATGACCACCATTGGATTAAATGGTAAAAATATATTCTAATTTCACTTCAAAACCAATTCAAAAGATACTCTAATCATATAAATAAATTAGATTAAAAATCAGTTTTGATGTAAAATGCAGTATTTTTCACTATTCATTAAAAATTGAACATTGTCAGAAAAATACCAAAAATTAACACAAATTAAATTTTGATGTCCCAATCATAAATAATAAGTTTATTTTGACAAAAATTGTTTATAAAATTTTCAAAATATATATTTAAAAAGGGTTTTCCATTATAAGGCAGTAAAACAATCTTTTAAGAATATTAGTGTATTCCTTGCTTAAGATTGGATTTATTTTCATTTTAGGCCTCTAAAACAATATCATAATCATTAATAGACATAGATAAAAATATCTATTATTCATTACTTACATGGGATGTTACATCCTTCCCCTTTAGAAAATTGTGTCCCCACATTTTATTTACTTATCGAATAAATGGGGGTACTTATCCCTCATTGCATTTTCAGATTCCCATGTTGCCTCTTCAATCATGTGGTTTTTCCACAAAACCTTTACCTAGTGAATCACCTTATTCCATAACACTTGCTCCCTGTGGTCAAGAATCTGGACCGGTTGTTCCTCATATGATAGGTTCTCTTCCAGCTGAACTACCTCTGGGCTCAAAACATGAGATGGATCTGGCATATACTTTCTCAACATCGAAACATGAAAGACATTGTGTACCTGAGATAAACTCGGAGGTAAAGCCACTCGGTATGCTACTGATCCAACTCTCTCCAGAATTTCGTATGGTCCAACGAACATTGGACTCAACTTTCCTTTCTTACCAAATCTCATCACACTTTTCTAAGGAGAAACCTTGAGAAAAACATGATCACCTACCTCGAAAGATAGACCCTTCCTCCGGTTATCCGCATAACTCTTCTGCCTTCTCTGAGCCGTTCTCATGTGTTTCTGAATCAACTGAACTTTTTCTGCCATCTCTTCTACCAATTATGGTCCCATCAACTTTCTTTCACCCACTTCATCCCAGAAAGCTGGAGTTCGACACCGCTTCCTATATAATTCCTGAAATGGTGTCATCTGTATACTTGAATGAAGACTATTATTATATGAAAATTCAACCAAAGAAAGATGTTGGTCCCAACATCCATGATAATCCATAGAACAAGCTCGTAGCATATCCTCCAATGTCTGGATTGTTCGTTCTGACTGCCCATCTGATTGAGGATGAAAAGCTGTACTAAAATTTAATTCAGTACCCAACTACTTCTGAAGGCCATTCCAAAAGTTAGAAGTAAACCTGGGATCACGATCCGATACAATGGAGAGAGGAAATCCATGTAACCTGACTATTTCTTTAAGATACAAACGTGAAAGTTGATCAAGAGAGAAGGTATCTCGTATAGAAAGGAAATGAGCATATTTGGTCAAGCGATCAACAATAACCCAGATTGCATTATTACCTCGAGATGTCTTCGGTAATCCAACAACAAAGTCCATGGATATATTCTCCCATTTCCACTCTGGCACTGGTAAAGGCTGAAGCATCCCTTTAGGTAACTGCCACTCTGCTTTAACCTGCTGACAAGTCAAACACTTCACAGAAAAATCATCAATATCTCTTTTCATTCCATCCCACCCGTAATACTCCCGCAGATCTCTATACATCTTAGTACTGCCCAGATGAACTGAAAACGGAGAACTATGAGCTTCACATAACAACTCTCTCTTAAACTGTGAATCACAAGGCACACACAATATTTTCCCAAATCTCAAAACACAACCATTATCAATGTTGAATTTAGGCAACTTAGCTTTCTGAACCAGCTCTACCTTTTTCTGCAACTCACTTTCTTGCTTCTGTGCTTGCTTGATTCTATCTGATAGAGAAGATCTCACTGATACCTGAAACAAAACAAAAGGGCTTCCTGCACCAACAACTTCTATGCCAAATTTCATCAAATCCTTAACCAAAGGATCACGTTCCAAACGCAACATTGTTAATGAAGCATTACTTTTTCGACTCAAAGCATCAGCCACTTTATTTGCTTTTCCCGGATGGTATTGAATTGTACAATCATAATCCTTGATTAATTCTAGCCATCTCCTTTGTCTCGTGTTCAATTCTTTCTGTGTGAATATATACTTTAAACTTTTGTGATCGGTATATATTTCACACTTTACTCCATACAAATGATGCCTCCAAATTTTTAAAGCAAAAACAATAGAAGCTAATTCCAAATCATGTGTAGCGTAATTTACCTCATGAGTTTTCAACTGTCGTGAAGCATAAGCAATTACCTGATCATTCTTCATTAGGACGCAACCATGTCCTTTCAATGAAGCATCACTGTATATAACAAACTCACCATTCCTGGAAGGTAGTGCCAAAACTGGAGCATTCACCAATCTTCTTTTCAATTCCTGAAAAAAATAATCACATTCTTTTGTCCAAATAAACTTAACACCCTTCCGAGTGAGCTTAGTCATTGGACTAGATAACCGTGAAAATTTTCTAACAAACCTTCAGTAATAGCCCGCCAATCCAAGGAAGCTATGAATCTCGGTTACATTTGTGGGTCTTGGCCATTCTTCCACAACTTTTTTTTGCAGGATCAACCGTTATTCCATCTTTAGAAACAATGTGACCATGGAAAAATATTTGTTTCAACCAAAACACACACTTGCTGAATTTCCCATACAGTTTCTTTTATTTTAAGGTTTTAAAGATAACCCATAAATGTCTTTCATGCTCCTCTTTACTTTTAGAAAACACCAAAATATCATCAATGAAAACCACCACAAACTTATCCAAGAACTCATGGAAAATTCTATTCATTATGTCCATGAATACAGCAGGTGAATTGCATAGCCCAAAAGGCATTACTACAAATTCATAATGGCCATATCTCGTACGAAACGCGGTCTTCGGAATATCTGCCTCCTTTACCTTCAGCTGATGGTACCCCGATCTCAGGTCAATCTTTGAAAAAAACTGATCTCCCTGGAGCTGATCAAACAAATCATCGATATGAGGCAAAGGATATTTGTTCTTAACAATGATATTATTCAAGGCTCTATAATCAATGCAGAGTCTCATAGAACCATCTTTCTTTTTAACAAATAAAACAGGATCACCCCATGGTGATGTGCTAGGTCTAATGAAACCTTTCTCTAATAAATCTTTCAATTGCTCCTTCAACTCTAAAAGTTCAATTTGTGCCATTCGATAAGGGGGTTTTGAAATTGGCTTAGCATCAGGAACTAAGTCAACAGTAAACTCAACTTCCTGATCTGGTATTATTCCAGGCAACTCATCAGGAAAAACATCAGGATACTCATTTACCACTGGCACATCATTAATATGAACAGTTCCTTTATTTTCAACGACGTGTGCACGGTAACATTCATTTCCATCTTTTACATGTTTCTCGGCCTCTTGATATGTTATCAAAAGTAAGGGTTCATTCCTATAAAAAAACTGAAAGTCATTCTGAAAAGAAACTTCTTTAGCTCTACAGTCAATCTTAGCATGGTAAATAGAGAGCCAATCCATACCCAGGATAACATCAAACTCTACTAGAGGTAGAACAATAAGGTTTTCAAGTGGGTTCTTTCCACAGATAAGGATAAGAAGATTCTTATAAATTCTTTTTGCCTCAACATTTCCCCCAGGTGTTTTTACCAAAAGTTCAGGAGTCATTTTTGACATGGTATTCCCATTTTACTAGAAAATGTTTCAGAGATGAAAGAATGTGTAGTCCCTGAATCAAACAACACGCTGGCATAATCTGAAAAAACAAACAAAGTACCTGATACAACTTCATTTGATGGCCCGACATCTGCTGAAGTAGTTGCAAAGGATTTCACCACCCCTTTCTGCTTGTATTCTAACTGCTTCCCATCACTCAAGCTCTTTGCCAGACACTCGTTTGCATAGTGACCCATCTCATTGCACTTATAACATTTCACTAACTGTAAATCAAATTTGGTCTTACCTTCACCTTGATCCTTTTCAGTGCAATCATGAGCCTTATGTCCCATCTTACCACATCGGTAGCACTTTCTAGAATTCAGAAGACATTCCCCAGCATGCCTTTTTCCACATTTATCACAAACTGGAAACATAGTTCTCTTACCATCAGACTTTTTGAAGAATTCTTACCTTTCTCCTGCCACCTCGGTCTCTTCTTCTACTGGTTGTTATAGAACACTTGGTCATCGGCAAACTCCATTTCCACCTTCTCAGCACATCGAACAAGATTTTCATAACTTTTAAACTCACGAGAAGCTAATTCCCTTCGATATTTTGGCTTTAATCTTGAGTAAAAACGATTGATTTTACTATCAAGGTCTCGGATAAAATTTGGAGCATACCTTGCCAATCGAGTGAACCTTTCTTCATTGGCAGCCACTGAGTCTTCTTCTTGCCTAAATTCCAAGAATTGCTTTTCCATCCTATGTCGAACAACCATAGGAAAATACTTCTCAAGAAACATACCTTTGAAATCATCCTATTCGAGAGCATCAATCTCATCGGCGTCCCTGATATTTTTAACCATCGACCACCACTGATCTGCCTCACCCTCCAAACGGTAAATAGCAAGACTAACCTTTTGATTGTCTGAACACCCCATGACATCAAAAATCTTCTCCAGTGCTTTAATCCACCCTTCAGCTAGCACAGGGTCAGATGATCCTCCGAATGATGGTGGATGTTGCCTCATGAAATGTTCCACCACTGACATGTTCCTCTGTGGTTGATCTGGCTGATCTCCTGCACGGATACCACCACCATTTATCGCTTGAGTCAACTGCGCCATTACTGCAACAAAATATTCAGTTCCAATTCCGACCATTTCTGGATGCTGATTCGGAAGGTTATTTCCTTCTGTATGCCTTCCTAGCACTGCTTCTCGGTTTCCTCTACGGAAAACCATTCTGAACAAACATGTCTTAGATGAAGCAACATGGTAATCTTCAAATTCTATATCATTTCAAAGAATTTTTTTTGGATAATCATTTAATATAATTCTAACTCATAAAGTTATCTAAACCGACCTCTGATACCAACTATAAGGCCCAAACCTTAAACCTTACTTAATCTTGAGTTATTAAAAGATTACACATTGAGGATATTTTTGGGTTTAGAGTTTTAGAGAATTAGATCATAAAACATTCATTACATCCCACATATAAACAAAGTGGTTACATAAAGATAGTATTCTTCATTCCCATCAATGGAAACACATTTAAAATAAAACATGGATTATCTCTTGACACTTCCTTGACACTATCATCATATCATGTACCTTTCCCTTGACCTGTGAAAAACATTTCAAAAAAACTTGGGATGAGCATAGAAAGCTCAGTATGGGTTATAAAAACATGGAAAGGAAACATGAGTTCATATATACATAAGAATGAAATCATACTTTACCCATTAAACATAGGCACTTTAACATACCTCCTAAAATCATGAATAAATCATAGAAATCATAAGATATAAAGGTAACTTGAGGCATTCATAACATTCTTACGTAGGGATTAACCCTCTTGGTTACGTTTGGAATACCCATCACAGTATATTCCCTAAAATATCTTCGGAGAGACCTCAACGTTTAACTCCTTCGCGTTACCCAATGCATTGGAGAGCTATATCAGTCTCACCCGCCCTTAGTTTATCACGGAACCACCCGTCTTCATAATAATGCCCAAGAACCATAACATAATCGTATCACATAAAACATGCATAAAGGAAACATAACATTTCCACATTTCAATCACAAGATATCAATACAACACAAAAACATTGTGAAAACCATTTTCAATACCAAAATAAAAGAAAAGTAAAACATGGTATTTATTTTTCTTTTAAAAAGAAGGTATGGCTTGTAGAGGAAGCCGAAACTCAAATAACGGTCACGACGGCGGAGAAGTCGTTGTCGCTGCATACGTACGACAAAAACATTCCCTTTTGTCATTTAGTAAACGCTTCGTATAAAAAAGATTCCTTTTGAATAAACGTAAAAGTCAAAGGGGTTTATACACCGTATACAAGAAAGTTGTGTATAAAATAAAATATGCCTCAATGAAAGGAGATTGAGACGAAGTCCCATACCTCGTATCCGACTTGACCCGACCGTTCTTTAATCTCCTGAATAATAAACTTGAGTTAATATATACTTTCTTATGAAACTTTTTCAAGTTCATTATTCCTTTTATACCATGTTATGAACATCATGTAATCATTTAAGTTAATAGTGTTCATTTTGTCGGTATTTGGTTCTTAAGTCAAAAATAGACTTCTTACACTTACATGTTGTTAATTTGGTCAAAGGTTCATTATATCCAGAATTATATTAATGATTTGGATAACATATATATTCAGAATATACATGTATTTATAATATTACATCATATTTAGAGGTAAGAAAAGAAATGCACTGTTCATGGAGACGGTAGGCCGTACGTACGCATGAACGCTACTTCCATTTCCATTTCGTATTTCTGGAATGGAATCATAATTATATAAGAGTATATTCTAATTCCAGTATAATAACATATATAATATCATTAACTTTATCCTTTACACATCCCACATATGGTATTAACGAATCAAATCATTTTCAGGGTGCGGTAGTCCGCACTTCCTAAAATGAAGATATCAGGTTTACCCATAATGGAAACCATAAAGGTATGCCCAAAATGAAAAACACAGAAGCTTAAGGAAAACATAAACATATTATATATCATATATAAAAATAGTGACATCATAATGGCCACCTTTGAAGGTGTTAAATGAGTATTGAACAATCATCGTTTCGGGACGCAGAATTTCGCCATCCACGGAAACCGTATGTTCTTTAACCATTTGATGTAGTTGTGTGAGATTTTAGCTCAAATAAATCTTATAACAACATACTAGTATATTGAAGATACTGTTGTTGTTACAAAATAAGTAAATAAAATGAGTTTAGGGGGTTGGAGAAGCAAAATAAAACAAATGAACATGAGAGAATGAATTACCTTTAAAAGTGTAACTCCTTTTGATTTGAGCCTAAAAGCTTCCTTTGAAAGAATTATGCTAAAAGGGAATCCTCTAGGATTAGGAGAGGGATGTGGAGAGAGTAAATGGTCAGGGGTTGGCCAAGCCAAAGGCTTTAGGAGTGTGTGAAATGAGGTAGAGTTGGGGGCCTTTTATAAGAGGAGAGGAGGGGCACTTTTGGAAAGTAAAGAAATATTACATTATTTGAAAATGTGTATCGGTTTTAAAAGGCCCCAAATTGATATAATTCGTGGATAAGGTGATAAGGGTTATAAATCCACTCATTCAATTGGTTTTGTACATGTTTAGTTCATAGATTTTACATTATCTTTCCATTTTATTTAAATCGTCAAATAATGATGTCATCGCTGCATCATTATTATGTCATAAATAATGTAATTTATTTAATGTCTAAAAATTATAATAAAAACTACTATGATATAGGAAATATTTTTATCTTTCCAATGACAATTTATATTCAAAAATCTGATCGTTATAACCCCATTTAAAAAATGTTTTCGTAAAACATATTATGTTTGTGTCATTTTTACTTTTACATTAAATAAAAAGTTATTTATGTCATTTCCCAACCAAAGTGTCTCCATGGGGTCCCCAAGTTGACCCATTACTTTTCTTGGTCGTACATGACACAACCAATGAGGGTATGACATGTGTCAAGCTCATTTTATTTTATTAAATCATTATTTTTACCTTAAACTACACTAATTACCACTAATCGTGATTAAGAACTTAATAAGTTACTATTCGCCAAAAAATTATTATAATCTCATTGAACCACATTATAATTCTTAATGACAACCATGTATGTCAGATTTTTGAAATTCCAAACACAATGATGGAAAAATTCCATTTAAACGGAAAATCAGTTTTTATAAGTACTACTTAGTGGTTTCACTATTCATCAAAAATTGATGTTTTTCAGAAAATTACCAAAAATTCACCCTAGATATATTTGATATTACAAATTCAAAAATGAAGTCTATTTTACAAAATTCAACACATATAAGTCACATTAATTAATTTAATAATTAATTTTCGTTGTCAGAGCAAATAGCCTGTTTTTATGAAACAATAAGTATCAAAAGATTGACACCAGTTTAAGTCCAATTTCAAAGTGAAAATTGATTCCAAAGACCACCATTGGATTAAATGGTAACAATATATTCTAATTTCACTTCAAAACCAATTCAAAAGATAATATAATCATATAAATAAATTAGGTTAAAATGCAGTTTTGATGTAAAATGCAGTATTTTTCACTATTCATTAAAAATGAACATTGTCAGAAAAATACCAAAAATTCACACAAAGTAAATTTTTATGTCCCAATCATAAAGAATAAGTTTATTTTGACAAACATTGTTTATAAAATTGTCAAAAGATGGATTTAAAAGGGGTTTTCCATCATAAGGCAGTAAAACAATCTTTTAAGAATATTAGTGTATTCCATGCTTAAGATTGGATTTATTTTCATTTTAAGCCTCTAAAACACTATCTTAATCATTAATAGACATAGATAAAAAAATATATTATTCATTACTTACTTGGGATGTAACATTTAAAGTGAAAACTAGAATATATTTTTACCATTTAATCTAATAGTGGTCTTTGAAATTAATTTCACTTTGAAATTAGACTTAAACTAGTGTCAATCTATTGATACTTATTGTTTCATAAAAACATGCTCTTTGTTTTGAAAATGGGAATTAATTATTAAATTAATTAACACAACTTATATGTTTTTAATTTTTTATAATAGAAACCATTTTTGAATTTGGAATATCAAATATATCTTAGGGTGAATGTTTGTCATTTTTTCTGAAAAACATCAATTTTTGATGAATAGTGAAACCACTAAGTGGTACTTATAAAAACTGATTTTCCGTTTAAATGAAATTTTACCACCTATGTGTTTTTAATTTCAAAAATACGACATAAATGGTTGTCATTAAGAAGTAAAATGTGGTTCAATGGAATTAAAATATTTATTTTGGTGAATACTAACTTTTATGTTTAAATCGCTATTAGAGGTAATTAGTGTAGTTTAAGGTAAAAATAATGTTTTAATAATATGAATTTACCAAGAAACATGTCCTACCCTTATTGGATGTGTCATGGACGACCAAGGAAATACATGGGTCAACATGGGGACCCCATGGAGCCACTTTGATAGGAAAATGACATTAATAACTTTTTATTTAATGTTAAAATAAAAATGTCACAAACATGAGATTTTTTACTAAAAAAATTTTCAAATGTGGTTATAAAAGTCATATTTTTTACTATAAATATTCATTATAAAGATAAAAGTATTTCCTACATCATGATTTTTTTTAATTTTTAGACATTATATAAATTAATGTATTTATGACACCATGATGATGCACCGATTACCTCATTATTTAACGATTTAAATAAAATGAAAAGATAATGTAAAATCTAAGACCTACACTTGTCAAAAACCTATTTTATGTGTTGATTTAGAACTCTTATCACCTTATCCATGATATATATTATTTTGGGACTTTTAAAATCCAAAAATCATTTTATAATAAATTATCTTTTCTTATCTTTCCAAGAGTACCCCTCCTATCCTCTTATAAAAGGCCCCCACCACTACCTCCATACCCACACCTATCAAGCCTTTGAATCGGCCAAGATCTTCTCCTTTTGTCTCTCCACATTCCTCTCTTACTCCTAGAAGCCTCACATGGGCATAAGTCTTCCCAAGGAAGCCTTTGAGCTCAAATCAAAAAGAGTTACCAGTTTTTAAGGTAATGTCTTCACTTGTGTTCTTTTATTTATTTTGCTTGTCCAACCCCCTAAACTCATTTTATTCATTTGTTTTGTAACAAATCCAGTATATAAAATATACTAGGATGTTGTTATAAGATGTAATCAAGCTACACTTACACACACCTACATCTAATGGTTAAAGAACATACTGTTTCTGTGGATGGCGAATTTCTGTCTCATGAAACGATGATTGTTCAATATTCTTCTAACACATTCAAATGTGGCCATTAAGATGTCACTATATTTATATATGATATATAATATGTTTATGTTTTCCTTAAGCTTCTGTATTTTTCATTTATGGAATACCTTTTTGGCTTCCATTATGGGTACACGCGATATCTTCAGTTTAGGAAGTGCAGACTACCGCCCCCTCAAGGTGATTTGATTCCTTAATAAAATATCTGTGATGTATGAAGGATGGAGTTAAAGTTATTATATATTATATTATAGTGGAATTATAATACACCGTTATATCATTATTATTTCTTTCCATTAAAGTATGAGATAGAAATGAATGTAGCTTTCATGCATACGTACGGCTTACCGTCTCCATGAATGGTGCATTTCATTTCTTATCCCCAAATGTAATGTACTATTATATGTACATATATATAATGGATATATATGATGTATTTTACATCTAAATGATGAATATATTTCTGGAATTAAAATATTCTTATCTCTCATTTCGTTTCAATTCCATTAATATGACATAGAAATGAAAGTAGCGTTCATGTGTTCGTACGGCTTACCATCTCCATGAACGGTGCATTTCATTTTTTACCTATAAATGATTATGTAATATTATAATTACATGTATATGATGTATATATATTATATATATGATATCCAAATCATGAATATCATTCGGGATATAATGAACCATTGACTACACGAACAACATGTAATTGTAAGAAGTCCACTTTCGACTTAAGAACCAAATATCGAAAAAACAAACATTATTAACATAAATGACTACATAATGTTTATAACATGGTAATAAGTGCTATAAAAGTAATAATTAACTTGAAAAAAGATCTTAAGCAAGTAGAAATTAACTCAATTTTATTATTCAGGACGTTAAAGAACGATCAAGTCAAGTCGGACCCGAGCTAAGGGACTTCGTCTCAATCTCCTTCCATTGAGTAATATTTAGTTTTAAACACAACTTTATTTTATACGGTGTATAAACCACTTTGAATTTTCCTTTTATACAAAAGGAATCTTTTTCTTCGAATCATTTTACAAAATGACAAAAAGGAATGTTTCTTTTAACGTACGCTGTGACAACGACCTTTTCCGCCGCCGCGAGTATTATTTGGTCTTTGGCTTCCTCCTCAAGCCGTAATGTTTTTTTTAAAATGAAATAAATACCATATACTGTTTTATGTATTTTTTTTTATTGAAAACGGTTTTTTATAATGGATTTTTTATGTCAATATATTTAAGTTATATATTGTGATCAAAGTGTGGAACTATTTTCTCTCCATTATATTTGTTTTATGTCTTATGATTTTATAATAGTACTTGGATATTTGACGGGTGGTTACGTGATAAACAATATGACGTGTGGTGCCGTGAATACTAGGACCGGTGGTTACGTTATAACCCCCAATTCATTGGGTATGGAAGTCGGCCGTATGGCTATTTTATTAAGTGAAATGTGTGGAAGTCGACCGTATGGTTATTCCATTTAAGTATGTTTATGTCCCAAGTTACCTATATATGTTATGGGATCTTTTTATGGGTTTTATGGTAATATTTTGGTTAAAAAGGGTAAGTAATGATATTTTATTTTAGTGAAGAGTTTTTACTACATAATAAAGGTGAAAAGTATTACTTTGATAAAGTATACATGGTTTACTTGTTGTTTTGAAAAACTAATAGTTTTCATTCACTGTGTATCCCTTACTGAGCTTTTTATGCTCACCCAAATTTTTTTTTGAAATGTTTTTCACAGGACATAATGTTGAATAGGGTAAAGGATGGGATCAAGGGAAATTCATGATATCTAAAACAAGGAACTATACATGTTTATTTTGAAGAGATTTTATTTTATGGAAACTTAGTAGAAGTTTCTACTTTGTAATCTTGTGAGATGTAAAAGTTATGTCCTAATTATCTATAACTCTAAACCTGAAAAGATCCTCAATGTGAATTATTCATTTAATTCAATATTAAGTAAGGTTTAAGGTCGGGGCCTTATATTCAACCAAGAGGATATATGCAAAAAATAATTTCATAAATAGTATGAACACTATGAGTATATATTGATGTCATTTGGTCTTACTAATTTCTCTATTATCATCAAGGATTTAGTGAATAGTTACTTTATTGATTACCTAGAGGTATTTTTTATACTATTTATTGAGGATATTATTTTATATCTATAGGGAATTTAAGATCATGATGATCACATGAGATTTGTATTGAAGACCGTATGAAAGGAGAAAATATTTCAAAAAATTACAATGTGTGAATCTTGCCTAACAGAGGGTACATTTTTGGGGTATATAATCTTAGAAGTGGTTATATCAATGGATATATCAAATATAGATGTTGACGATGTTTGGGATAAACTAACCAAAATAACTGAGATCTTTTGTTTTACAGTTTTTTATACATTGTTTAATTTTTGGGTAAATTCTCACGAATTTTCATGTACTTGCTATGTTTACTCGGAAGGGATGATAGTTCCAATGGTCAAATGAATGTGTATAAATTTTTTAGGAATGGGATATTACATTATTTATTGAACCATTTCATACATTTCTATATAGTGGAGAATGGGTTTTAATCTATAATGGTACATAAAATAAGGGATTTGAAGGGGATTTCTTATAAAATGACACAATTATAACTTATAACTCTTTAAAATTGAACAATTGTGAGAAAATATTTCCAAATTTGTGATTTGGAGTTAGATGGATTAATTTATCATTAACTGTTGGGATGAATTATCTTTTTAGATAAAAGTGTGATATATATTATAATTAAAAAAGTTTAAAGTGCATATTCTCACATCAGGTGTTAATCATGCTCTAGTGAATATAGTTATATATAATAAATGATTATGATTTCTCAGTAAATTATCACAATGGGAAATGAATCAAGGTGGATGAGATATTGATTAAAAATGATCATCTAATGTTATCTTTATGGAAGATCCAAAAATATCAAGTATTTATGTTTTTTCAGAGGAAGGATCATGAAAACGAGGATAAAGATGAAATATTATATCATTCCCAAAGGATTCATCAACCATCTATACAAGAGATTATTAAAGTGGAAGAGAATGATTTTAAGGAGATGTAGAATAAGATGATATATATTAAATATTTCAACAGTGATTAAGATGGATTGAAAATGTTTGTGAACCATGTGTGATTTCTATCCATACAATATTTGAGGAAGCATTTATTTGAATAAGATCATAGTTCATCAATCTCCATTCGTCCTGGAATGATAAATAATTATAGATTTTGGAAATTTTATTTTAGGTGGGATGGAATAAAAAGTGATATAATGGAGTTTTCATCTCACTTATTGGTATTTTAGTATGATAATTAAATGACATTAAAGTATATGGTGATTTTATGACCCTTAACCATCCCAGAAATGAAAATGAGATAACAACACCATAGATTTATTTATTAGACTGACCAAAAAAATATAATAGATATAATTCAATATGTATTATAGTCATTAACCTTAAACATCTATCATAATTCAATGTTATTAGAAAATAATTATCTTTTTATCTCCTTCCCATGACATTAAATAAAGGGTAATGTTTTATATAGTATCACATTTTATTGTTTTATATTGGAATTTGATGTTGATCTCATAGTTCTAGAGAAGTTATTAGTAGGTGCTAATTATGGATTTCAGTTTTATTATTATTTTTATCCTAAAAATGATGGTAATTTTGAGGTAATAATTAAAACCAAATTTGATATATTAGGATTTTTTCTATGGATTTCAATGTTGTTTGGTATCATATAATTTTTCTAGATGAGTTTTCTTATAACAATATAGTTCACTCAAGAATTCAAATAGAGGCATATGAAGAATGATATCAAAATAAAATTTGAAATACATAGTAATGTGATGATGGTGGAGAAAGAAGTATATTTCTACTAGATCAATTGGATGAAAAATCAGGGAAGAATAATTCAATTTAGTAATTAATAAGGGAATCATTAGGTTGAAAAAAAGTGATGATGAAAATCATTGATGTGATATTGATTTTATTGTTTGTAAAAAGGTGACTCTTATAATTTCTTTATGGAAAAAGTTAATGAGATTTAAAAAATTGATAAATTGAGTCCTATGTATAATATATCATTTTAAAATCATCATTATATCACTACCATAGACTATTTCATAGCACTTCCACCAAACCAGTCGTAGGTTCACAGTGCATTCTATGTATACCTCCTCATGAAGTACATATCTAATCCATCGCATCTACTAAGATCAGAGGTCATTAAAATGTGTCATGAACTCCATGATGAGGAAAAATCAGAGGACATACTATATTCAATATATAAGGTTCTATGAAATAATACCACTCACAGGGATAATTTTTTTTACGGAAACCACCTGCTTTAGAAAGCAACGTGTAAACCTAAGCTTTTAATAAAAATATAGGTACACACCATTTTTTGTTCCAATGTGTTTTAATTCTAAGGAAAAAACTACTTTTAATGGTGTCATAATTTAATAACCAGAATTTTTATGAAATTATTTTGAATCATATAATTTATTCAATACTAATATTACATGACCCACTAAATTTTAATGAACTGGGATATACTATTAATATTATTATTTACACATTATAGTTACATCCATGAAATTTATCATGGTGTTATTAAAAGAAATAAATTAAATATAAATATTAATTATAATGGTAATATATAATATAATTAAATGTATAAAAAATGTCATTTATTTTTTGTAGAGTCTTTATATGTTCCATAAATAATATTTTTCTTAACAAACGGTTTTATTTGTTTTTAGGAAAAAACTTTTTTGGAAAACATTTGGAATCATATTTGAAATAATAAATTATGTTTTATATTCTAAATTTATAAATTATATTTGTGTTTATTTCATAATTTCAGGAAAATATTATTTTTTTGATGATTACTAATAAATACTAATTTTAAATAAAAAATTTCTTTTCCGGTAAATCATTTAGAAGATATATATTTTTTTGAAAAGGATTTAAAAGATAATTTAGTTTAATTATATATTTTTTAATATTATTTATTTTAGGATAATAATTTTTATTTTGAAATTTAGTATTAAATATATATATACTTATTTAAGTTTTCTCTTTGGAAAAATACATTTTCATCACATCTGTGAGTTTAATTTTAATTTTAAATTATTCAGTTATTTGAATGGAATTTGGAAAAAATATATTAAATAATTTGAATAATAATATAAATTTATTATATAATAATTTCAACATATTTGTTTTTTCAAAATAGGCAGTAAAAATAGAAAAAATTGATTACTATGGTTAAGGATAAAAAAAGTTTACTTGGGATAAAACTAAAATTCTAAGTAGTAAAATAAAATAACAACTTATCCAAATTCCCTTGTATGTACATATTTAGACATTTTCTCAATAATTATTGTCAGTATAATTTATTTATCATTTTTGATGTAAATAATGTGTGTAGATTTTTTAATTTTCAACAGTACCATGTGTGTTCTCCCCACCACTTATAAGAGGGAACTGCCTCCCCTCTCCCGTTCACACATACAAGACCCCTTAGTTCATCACATAACAATACTAACCCATTCCTGAAATCCCTTACCACATCCTAGACAACATATATTTATTAATAATCAATAAATAAATCATTTAGAATAAAAAAAGTGTTTCTCTAAATAATAGGATTTTAAAACATGACTGAAATAATTGGAGACTTACGATAAGGTATTTTCATAACTCTTTATTTTACATGGTACACACACCTTATACAAAACATAATTTGTGGTTAATATTGTACCCATATATTTATAAATTGTATTATTCAGTATTTATTTCAAGAAAATACATGTTATCCTTTCATTTTCAACTATAAAACGATTAAAGAGGCTAAAACAATTCTGTTTCAGAATAATTTTTCTCTATTTATATCTTTTGTCAAAAACCTCTTTTATTCATTTCCATGTTTTTTAAAATATTATAAAAATATTTTTTACTATTCTAAAATTATTTTTTACATTAATTATTTCCCATGTTTGACTTTTTGAAAATATATTAAAAGGAATCTTCATATCCTTTTCCAAACAAAGCCATTTTATCTTATATTTTAATGTTAATGGAATTTTGATTTTAATTTTTATGTTTTGAAAATATTTTTATGTTCTCATGAATGAAAAATTATTTAAATATTCATTTTCATTTATCTATTTTTTTTTCAAATAAATATATTTTACAAAAAATTTCCGAAGTTGTTGTTTTGAAAGGAGATTCTCTGTGGAAAGCCTATTTTGCTCATTAAATAATACAAGTGATCATTCAAAATAATTTTACACATATGATGACATATATTATTGTTACTTATTCATTACTAAGTATATGAGCCAATTATGCTATACTTATTCAATTTATGGATTGGTTATAATTAAGTTGAATTGATGTTTATGAAACAAATTTCATTTCCATTGGTTAAGTAATGATGAATTGATGAGATGATTATGAGATATATTTTCATTCTATTATTAATGATATTATGGATCATTTATGAGACCCTTCTAATTTAAAATATCATGATATAATGAATGTATAATGATCTTTTAGAACAATATTTTATGGTTTTTATTATATTCATGTGTTCATGTAAGAACTAAGGATGGTGGTAACATTATAACAAGTGACAGCGGTGACATTCTAACAAATGATTGTGGTCATGTTTTAAAAAAAGATTTTGGGAACTATATCTCCCACCAATACATTGGGAAATCCTGTATATATACGGAGATAACAATCCTAAGAATGTTGATGGATTTGATCTATTATGGGATATATATTCATAGGTTTGATCAAAATGGAAAACCAGGTTGTGTGTTTGATCAACAATGGGAAATAAGTGGCGTGGCTTGATAAAATATGTTTTTATGGTCTTTATAGATATCATTGAAAATGAAAAGGAATCTATAACTATAATTGTTCAACAATACTATGATATGAGTATTTGTTTCATGAATTATGATGATTTCACACTCTTATTGATCAGTATTTTGGTATGATAATGCTTTATGTTATGAATCTTGTTTATGATATATGACCATTTTGGTATGTTGTTTGTAATATATGTCCATGATATCAATCCTTATTTTTATCATATTCGTGTATATGGGCATAAAATGACAGCTCTCACAATTACACATACTGGGTATTTGTTCTCACCTTTTCATATGATTCCTTTCCATAAGTTATGAAGAATGGTTTTATATAGGGTATTTGTTAAAGTTCATGGATATAATTGGTTTTTATAAAAGTAAATGAATCTAATAAATGCTACTAAATAATTATATATAGTTGATAATTTTAGAAACCATGATGAAGGAATCCGCTATTGTGAATCCACTTCACCTGTCATTCTATTAAAATCAATTAGTATCTTATTGTCATTACCTTCAAATATAAATTTCTAAAACATTCATGTTGATGTCTAAATAACATTTATATATTGTTTTATTCCATAAAATGTTTTTTAGACAACCACCATGTTTTCAAAATAGCATTTTCATATTTATTATTTTCAAACATACCAATGATATTTTTTGTTTTGTATAAAACCCTCAGTATTGTATTGATTGGATTTCAAATTATCTTTTATTAAATAGTATTAGAATGGTAAAATAAAATTAAAATTATTTTAAAAAAATAGCTAAAAAGATTTATAAATAAATTAAATTAATGTTAATGATTTATTTTAGTCTATATCACTTAAATTCATTGGATCATGTTTTTTTATTTAATGCAAAAGGAATTTGAGATGATAATTATGGATAAACAATAAATAATTCATTGTATTTAATTTCCTCAATGAAATGATAGAATGTTTTAATATATATATATATATACAAATGAGTCAATAAAATTATTTAGAAGGGATCATGCTAATTAAATTAGTATAACCATTGGTATAAATGTATTTTTTGTCAGATGAATCCAATAAACTGGTCGAGAACAAACATTACAAAATCATGAAAAATAGTTTACATTACATTACCATGACATGACATGATATAATGTTCAGTAATTATTCGTGTGCTCCTTTTCTATATAATCTAATTTAATCTCATTTCAAATCTATCTAATGTATTTTTTTTCAATGAACAAAATATATCGATTTAATTTAATCCAAAAGAACCTATTTTTAATTAATATCATTTTCAATTGTTTATTTAATATGTATAAAATTATTAATGAAAATTACTGGTAATAATATTTATTTATAAGGAAACTCCCACATCATGTTGATTTGTTATAGGAATAATTTAGTTCCACTATTTATAGATGAACTGAAATACCTTAACCATAGGATCTACTGTGCTAAAATATTATAAATGAAACAGCCTCCTTTGTATTTTTTGACAAAATTTAAAATATCATAATAAAGTCATATAATAATATTTCTATAAATATCACTAAAAACAAACCCATCATCCTCACCCAAAAAATGATCTTCAACACCATTTCAAAAGGGATCACATCCAAATCTTGATATCTTATTGTATTGTTTACCAATGGAATAAAATCACTATTACTTTTACAATACCCTTTCCCTTTATCATTTTGAATTAATTAACACTGAATTAGAAGTGGATCAAATGTGACATTAATTATTTAATCTATGTCTATCAATAGTTATATTTAAAATCATTTTAATCTATTACTACCAAAATCATTTTAAAACATGATTTTAGAATTTTATTCATTTATTTTACATTTCATGTGATCCCTTTATCTCACGTCTATTATCAATTTAGGGGTATCCTTATTAGAACATAACTATTTAAAATAGGAAAATCATATTAAATAGAATGTATGACACAAAACACTATGATTATAAAATAATATAACAACCCTGTTCTTTATGATATAAATTTATTTAAATAAATTTAATATCGTTGATATATTGCAACACACTAAACAGTATGATTGAATGAATCATGGTACTCCACTAAAATATTATTTACTTAAAAAAGATCACTATAGCCTAGCCATTCAGATGGAGGGTATGAATAAAAATCGTCCAATTAATAAATTTATATGGATTAAACACTATAAAATTAGTTCAATTGTTTTAAATTCAATATAAATAAAATAAGATTCATTTTAAAGGAAAAAAATTCTTTCTAAAAAAGTATATATCTCGAAAGGTAATTTTAGTCGCTCCTAGTGTACATAATTTGAAATTAATTTTTATTTCATGTATAAATTTTATTTTAGAAAAAATAATTTTTTAATATAAATTAAAAAGATACATTTCGGGGAATTTAATAGTTTTTTCTAAAAATTATAAATTTTTGATGAGTAGTGAAAATACTGATTTCTTTTGAGAAATCCCATATCATATAGGTTATTTAAAAAGTTATCTACTAATTTTGAAAAATCCTAAAAGAAAACAAAAATCTAATATATTAAAATTCTATTATTTTATGTAACATTAATCAACTTCATATTGATTATTTATATTAAAATTTTCAATACTTATGAGAATTTTCTCTTAGGAAAGATACTCGTTCTCAACATGTTTTTTTATTTTGAATTTATATCTATCACATCTATGAATTTAATTTTTAATTATTTATTACATATATTTTAAAATAATATTTTATAATATATAATAAGTTCATAATAATTTGTTACTATATGGAATTTTAAAAATAATAAAAATTATTTATCACCGTTAGGGTAAAAATGGGTTTATCATGGGTTAAAGAAAGAAAATATGGGCCATAAATCATGAATAACTAGTCCAAATCCCATTTTATGGAAATATATAGAACCTATAATCTCTAAGGTTTTATAATGACTCATTTGGAGTCTTATTCAATAAAAAAACATTTTTATCACTTTATCTTTTAAAAATTCAATTTATGTCATCTCACCCACTTATAATGGCCACCCTCTATCCTCCCCATATATCATATACAAAACAATTTTTTCATCCATTAACTATTAATATAAAATCCTTAAATATCACCCAACATCATAGAGTCATTTTTAATAACATAAATCCAACCAAGAATGGATTTATGTTAAAACTAAAGATCTTTCCCAATCAAGAGTTAATGTTTTAACCTATCTGTTTCATATTACATGTACTTATAACTATTCAAAATATTAAAAAACTATGATAATATAGGATGAATAGTATCATATATATTTTAAGATTTTTTCTGTTATGGGAATAACCTAGATCCATATATGTCTCTATAAAATAGGAAACATAACCATTGATCTTGTGAATAGAATACAATCGCCTCTTGAAGCGATGTGATTTTTTTAAATTATGATATACAAGAATGGTATCAATGACAATAAAAATGAATATATGATAAATTTATAAAATAAATATGATTTAAAAAATAGGATATAACATCATACATATTTCCATATAATACATTGGAAAACAAAAACATTGATGGTGCGTAATTGTGGGCTACCACCCCCACAAAGCAATGGGGAATGTTTTACATTAAATTTTTACATGGATGTTCATAAAAATGTATTTTATTAATTTAAATTCAATATATAAAATAAAAATTATATTTAAAGGTTAATTAATAATTATTTTCCTCTTTTTCTATCCTTTAAAAAATATTGAAATAGTGTTCAATCATATATATGGTTTACTATCCCCCAAAATATTGTACTCAACATTCTATCTAAAACATTTATTGAAAACTCTAAATTCATATATAAGGAATATATTTCTTATTTATATCATGGTAAACATTATTTGGATTACTTATCCATGATAAATGTAAAAGTACAAAGATTACCAAAAACATGCTTGAAAAAATAATAAAAATATCACCTGAAGCAGTAATTCAAACAATAAATTATTTTTAAAAGGGAGATAAAATAAAATAATTTAATCATATATGGAATTATATATATATATTATTACTTTTATATAATAGATTTATAATAAACCTATATATATCATATTTTTGGTTCTTACATATATGAATGAACTCAAACCAGAGTTAATGTTAATCATCTCAATTTTTCATCAATGACATATGAACCATGTTAACCAATTATTCCATTAAATAGTGTTTATAAATCCCATTTGAAATTTTATATCCTGAATATCATTATCTAAACAGAATTTAATGTTTCAATTAATGATTATTTATTTATTTTTGGATTACGATTCGTATGTTACCAAATTAGTAAGGCTTTAATTTATTATCTCATCATTATTCATGATTGTGTTTGATTACGTCTCCCATAGAGGAATTATTTTATTTCTATATATTAAACTCAAAATATTTTATTCTAAAATGGTCACTCGTGAGTATTTTCATGTAATGGTGCCATTTTTCCTCTTTTTGAAACCAAAAATGATTGATAAAATTTCTTTAATAAAATATTTTTTTATTTGATTCATCGGTTGAAAAATATTATATTATAATACCTTTTTTATAAAAAAAATTTAAATTTTTTTTTTAAAATACTTAAAAAATTTATTAAATATATTTTTAAACATTTTTAAAAAATAATTTTTTAAGGACATTGTATATAATTTTGAAACTGAGGCTGTTTTATATTTTATAAATATGTAAAATTAATATTTATTTAAATGCGTAAGAAATGAATGGGAATTTCTTTCTTTTGAATAATAATGTTTTAAAACTAAATTATAAGTATTTTAATGATTATTTTCAATGAATGATATTTTGAAATAAAATAAACTTTTTTTAGAATTTAATTTTTAAAATGAAATGGATATTTTTATAGATAATGTTTTTCATAATATTTTAATGGTATTTCTATTCATTAATGACATAAACACATTATTATAATTATAACCCAGTGGGGATATGTTTGATTAACATCATCATTATTAATTATTTATATATTTTTATATCAATTCAACTGAGGATGAAAAATTTTACAATCATTCACCATATTACATGGGAAGATTTATCATTAAATTTATTTTATTCATGTAAGAATTATCATTTCATACATATATTTTTCAACATATAGTTTATGCTGATTATGTATCACCCCATTCATATGATAAATGAATTAGAAATAGTAAACTATTGGTATGAGTTTTAATAGATTTTTCTTTTGATGCATCGAGAAGTCTCATGAGACAAATATCTTGGCCTAATTATATGGGTTTCTACGTACATATTTGAATTGTCTTGTGGAAGGTCTTGAATGATTATTTCATATGTCAGTAATTATGAGTTACTTTAGTATGATATCAATTACTCATTTCCATGTTATTATTCTATAACATATAATTAACATTGATAATTTTCAACCTCATGTTATTGTTTATAATGTTTTATTTGACAATCAGTTATTACATCGATATTACCCTTATTTTATGGTTTAAATTTATTGTGTTATAGTTATTTACATGTATATAATTATTATTCTTATTTATTAAAGGTATATTTCACTATATTCTCTCAATTACAAGGCATCATTATCTCACTCTTTTCATGTGTTTTATTTTACCCAAGATACCAGGATGTGTTATGTGATATATTTGTAAGTATATAATAAAGGGAATAGTGGTATTTTCAATGAAAATACATTTTAAATATTATGTTTTAAAGAATTATTTAAATTTCATGTACGTATCTATTTATCAAATACTAACAATATATTCAGTCATTAGGGATGTGATCACTTATATCTAGTGTCAATTTAATAGTATACAAACCACCTCCATGTTATTGGGGTCATTGTCATTACAGTTGGCTTGAATGTATGTATAGTAGAAACATTCGAACTATATTTATAAATCATAGATTAGGAAATATAAAAATCTGATAGACATTTAGGATAAATATATAATAGCATCCCAATAATTTATTATTGTAGTGATAATGTGGTTTTTCCTAGCACTACATCCCTATCTGGGTACTACTAGTGGAAGCGGAATATATCTACCAAGGAGTGACAAATATGAAAGGGGATTGTCAAGATTGACAAAAGAGTAACCTAGTATATGAAAATGGTCCTTAATAAACACCTGGTTTTATTTTAGTAAAGGATATTACTTATATGATTGACACATTATTGCAAAATAAATAGAAGTTGTTTCAAATTATTTTTATTATTTTTAAACATTCACAAAGATACAATGTTTATAATTATTATATTATCTATGGAATTAAGTTTCATAATATGTTAAGTATTTCAGTAGTATTGAGAACTAAAAATTTTGTTTCATAATGTTATGACCTATTCTAGTGTATTCTATTAGTTTGAAATGGAATAATTTACATAGAATGGGAAACATATCAATACACATACCCCACATAGAGAATTCCATCATTATAAAGATAATGAAGCTAAAGATGGAGGTACAGTTAGACCTAAAAATATTATAACCATATTGTGGAAGCTGACTTTGTTTATGATAAATAACATTTATTTTACGGGTAGTCTTGTGGATATTCCAAAGGGTGCAAAAATATTAGAATATTTTAATCATCAGAAACCCTATAATTCAATGGACTACAATTCCATTTGTTATTGAGAAATGGATAAGTTCCATAGAGAATATATTTTATTCATTATGAAGTAAGGATGGGTATGAATTTTCCATGTCAAATTATTTTCTCTCAGGACATGAAGATCAATTTTGGTCATTGATTCAAAATAATGTGGATGAATAACTAATATAAAATAAGAAATGGTAGGATTTAAATGTTCTATTATTGGGAAATTATTTTCCTCATCATAAATAACTGTATATGAAAATAAAATTCATGAATATAAGACAAAATCAAGATAAAAATATTTCATAATATGAAACCAACATTACAAGGTTATCAAGGAAAAATAATGACTATATATGTAATCTAATGAAGGATATTAGCCATTTCATTAATTGGAATAAGGAAATTAATTAAAGGGAAATAGTCTCCTAAACCATCTTAACATACATAGAAATTGTATAATGTGAATTAAATATGGATAAAAAATTATCCATGTCATATAGATTCAAATGGAATAAAATGAATAAGATGATGTTAGTGAAAAATAATGTTGAATTGAATAAGTGAACAAGGAATTTTCTCAGATGGGATAATTATTGAAATACACACCAAGGTACATTTTTGAACGCAGTGGGATTTTTCTACATTCTTTGAGAAAAAGGACACCATTATCCTTAGTGAGATGGAAATAAAGAAGATTCAAATGCTCTGGTAATCAATAATAAATAGGTGGGGAACTATGTAAATGAATTCACTGCGCATCAATGATGTATACCTTAGATGAAGATAAGGATCAAGTTTTAGATTATGATACCACAAGAAATTACATTGAATAATTAATGTTCTTGTATTTAGATTAAATTATTATGTTATAGTAAAATTATTATCAATGATATTCTGGTTATAAGAACGTTTAAATATATGAGGATTAAACTATATAAATTTTTATTTACGGATGTATGAGTATATAATTAATGGTACTAATGGCCAAGTATATGGATTTAGTATAATGATGGGTTTTTTTATAAAATAAATGACTTATAGAAGATAAATCCTAATATATTCTCAATGTTGATATATTAATGATAATGATATATTTTAGGGATAGAATTTTGTGTCGATTAAATTTGTTAGTGATTTGATGGATTGTGTTATGATGGCTGGAGTTTATTTTATATTTAGATATATTGAATATATTTGAAAATTAGATATTTTATTTTTTGAAGCATACACACTTTAATTATGTTTTTATATTGATAACCATATTCACATTATTTTAATTTGAATTTAAGGACCATTTTATACTTTATAAGGATTATTAATTTTATTTTTTTATCCTTATTACAAACCTGGAAGGAATTTCTGGGACAAGACATATAGATATCTATTTATAAAGTGTACTTAGTTGAACATAAAGAATTATTGGATAAATTGTGGAAATATTTTTGGTCTTTGAAAATATCTATAAATAAAACAAATAAATTTTCTTTGTTTTATTGTGCTAATGATCTATGAAATGTGAATTAAAGTGCATTAAAAAATTATATTTAGGATATTAATTTATTATTATAATATTAGAAGTAGAAATTTATCAAATAACAACCAAATGATGAAAAATATATGTACATATTCTAGTTTTCTATATCATTATGGTAGAATAATTACTCAAAATTAAGAGGGACATATTGAGGAAAAAAATTTATATTACTTTAATTTCAATGGAATCAGTAGTTTTTTAAGTCATTATAAATTTATGGTTTTCTAGTAGTAAATTTTCCCCCCAACATTTGCTCTATAAGTATCTATTAATCCTTGGGTGTAACTATTCACTTCAATTACCATGTGTTTATTTCACAATGTTGTTCACCAACATGGAAACCTTGTAATGAGTTATTTTATATGACCATCATAAGTACTATTATATTATATAAATAGTATTTTTATTTAACCTATTTTATCATGTGGGTTTCTAATAAAAATATTTTCAAATTTCAAACCCTTGACTGTTAGTATCAAGATTATAATTTGAGGAATCAATTTATATAAGGGGGTCTAATTTAACAATATTAGATTTTAAATGTATTAAATCATGGTGGATAGTGTGTATGAAATGAAACAAAAATAATTAAAAATAATGTAACAAAATAAGAAAATCTGATATATTTATTATTAAATAAATTCAATCTCTTTAATTGCTTTAAATGCATGAAACACTAGGTGTGAATTAAACATGGTAATATATTAAAATATTATTATTTGAACATAAAAATTATTACATAACCATTATGATTGTTGATATAGAGAGTATTAACTAAATAATGATAAATATATGGCTGAAAAAAGTTTAAATTATAGTATATGGTTAATTATGGAATTGAAATAAAATAATAATCTTTGGAATGGGAAATGAAATTATTTCTGAGAAACTTTGTTTTATTAAAGGGTGGTTTATTTTTCAATTGTAGACATAATTAAAATTAATTCAAAAATATTTTAGATATTTTCTTTATAAATTTAAACTTAAATTTTTAAATATAATTATTATAAATAAAACATGGCTATTTTTTGTTATTTTTCTAAAATTATAAAAAAAAATATATAAAACAAAATATATTTTTATTGAAAACTACAATTTCATTTAAATTATTTACAAATTTAAATGATATGATGAATTGGTATCAATGTATAATTACTTAAATTTTATTAAAATTTATCAATTTTGGGTCGTTGGCTTTGATTTCATGTGGACTTTTGATATTAAAACATTCAATACTTTGAGAATTTTATCATTAGAAAACTACTCTTCCATCATGTGTGTAGTAGAATTATATATTAAATTAATAAAATTATATGAATTGAATTAGGAATATTGTATTAAATAATTATAATAATGTGGATTTATTTTTCCTAATTTGGTCATCATTATTTTATACCATTAAAATAATAAAAATTAATAAAAATTGTTAATGTAAAAATCAGTTTACCAGGGGTCAAAAAAAAAGATAAGGTTTTAAATGATGTAAAACATGTAAAAACTTATTTTATTACCATATATCGACCCTATAATCTCAAATATATGAAAATGTACCATATTGAAGGGTATTATCATGTAAAGAAGTTTGGTATGTATTTTCCATTTTCAAAAATTCCATATATGTCTTCTCCCATGATTATAAAAGAAAAACCCCTCTCTTCCCATCTTAAAAAATACAAAACCTTTTGGATCAGAAAATCCCTAACCATATACCTTAATTACATCCCTCAACACATCATAGCCACTATTTTAGATCACAAATTCATTATATAATGTCTTTATGTTCATCTAAACGAGGGTTCTTGAAAAAATGTTAATGTTTTTTACTATTCATTTCTGTAATACTAATTCATCTATATCCTCATAATCATCATAAAATATGATAATATTACAAAAAAAGTTTTTCATATATTAATATATTTTAATTTTTATTGTAATAACTCATATCAATCTCCACTTCCATCAAATTGGAAACAAAACTGTCGATCGTGAGTAAAACTGACACCCGCCCCACGAAGCGATATGATTTGTTTTTTATTACGATTTATGTGATTTTGTTTAATGTAATATTTCATTTATATTTGGGATATTTAATTAATAAATTTAATTATATTAATACAATATCATATCTATCTTCTAACCATACAATCTGTTTGAAAATAATAGCATCAAGCATGTATATGTGTGGACTATGACCTCCTTATAGAGATGTAAAATATTTTTCAATTTTTTTTTCACTCAAAGTTGATATGGTTATATTTTTAAAATAAATTATATATATATATATATATATTATTTTATATTAGTAAATTACTATTTATTTTCCTTATGTTCTATTCATCAAGAAGCTGTAAACATTGTTCTAGTGTAAGCACGGTTACTGTCTGAATGAATGGTGTAATCCATTTTCTATATCATTATTTTGGAGACAACTATAAATACATATATATATATATATATATAATATAAATAATATTTATATCACAGATTACATTATTTATATTATTTACCCATTATAAATGTAAAATGACATAAATTAACAAACAGAAACCAACACGAAAAATGAAGCAATTGTTGCATAAAATAGTTAGTTTAACATGGAATTGTTATTAAATATATGATAAAATAATATAATTAAATAATATATTCTATATGATATATTATAATATTTATATAATAGATTAATAATAAAAAACCATAAATATAATTGAGTTTTTAGACACAAATGAAGGAAGTAGAACATGTGGTAAGGGATTCTCATCTCACTTTTATTTTCATGATACTTAAAAAATGCATACAAGTAATTACTTTATATGGTGTATATATACTGCTATTTTGATATTTTTTTATCATATATATATATTTATATTCTGGATATTAAATTTTTTATTGGATGATTATTTATTTTATTGGGCTTACAATTCAAAACATACCAATGTGATAAGGGATTATTTCAAAATCTCGTCATTATGGAATATTATTTTCCTTCAAGTATAACTTGTGAGAATTCCTTGATATCACTTTCTCAAACGAATTATATATTATAATACTATGGTTCTTAAATATTATTTTCAGGTAATAGTACAATTTTCCCCCTCTTTGGTACTTAAAATTATTATGAGTTTTTTTAGAAAATATTACATCATTTCCTTCATTGTTCACAAATCCTTTTTTAATAAAAATTCTAGTTTTATAAAAAAGATTAATAAATTTTATTAAAATTTTAAATATTATTTATTATAGAAATTGTTATCAATTTTTACTTTTTACAGATTAAATTAATAGAATCATGATTTCATTCACAATACTGAACATGTTTGGCTTTTACCGAAAATGATAAAGGATTTTTTTCTATCATGACTACTCAATGATTTAAAACATATTTTAAAATATTAAAACATTATTTTCCAATAAATTTAATTTATAAATATTTTTTGTACATTTTTTGTTATAATTTTATTTACAAAATTCAGTGGTTATTTTTCTCAAAAAAAATTTGATGCTTTTTTTAGTGTATTTTTATTTTTTAATGAAATAATAAATTTATTTTACCTATGATGCATTGGTGATATGTAATATTGATACCATAATAATTATTTATTTTGATATCTTATGATAATTTTCACTAGGGATGTACAATTTTATTTCTATTCATCATATTTCATTTTATGGCTTATGGATATGTTTATTTGATGAGGGTGACAAATTACAATTAATATGATTGTTTTTAAATATTAATAACTATGATCACTGAATTATAACCATTTAATATATCGGATTAATTGGAATATGTAAGTTATGGGAGGGTCCTAGTTGTAGATATACTTGTGAAGCATTTCCATCCCATATAAGAAAATCTATTTGTCCAAATTAGAATAGTTTCTACCTAGAAAAATTTAAACTGTCCTATGAAAGGTATTAAAAATATGGTTTAGATGTCTGAAATTATGAATTCCCTCTTTATGTGACTATTTATTAATTACCATGGCGTTATTCTATTATTTAAATATCCATGTATATGTTTCCATCTGAAGTGATTATTAATATGGATTTATTTGACCATCACTTACTACCACCATAATATACTCATGTTACTTTTTAAATATAATTTTTTTAGTTATTTACCATTTCATATTGATTATTCTTATTTATTAGTGATTTCTTCTATTAATCACATAAATTTAATGACCATATGAGTTCACCTATTTATAATTTTTTATTTACCCAAAGATACCAGTAAATGTATTCTGATTGGTATACATGGATACCCTAAGATAAATAATGGAATTATTAAAGAAAATAATATTGAAATTTTAATTATTAAAATGAAATGTAAATTTTATGTGTGGATCTATTTTACCAATAAAAATAACAAATTAAATCATTTGGTATATTATCTCTTATATCTAGTGTCAATGTAGTAATTTATACATCGACTATGGATTTCTAGAGTTGGGGTAGTTTCAATTCTAATAAATTTTAATTCTTAAATTTTCTTTAATAGATTTGTTTTTCAAATTAATTATTTCCATATAGTTATTCTATAATTGTAACGCCCCGACCCTAGTTACCCAGAGTTGGTGAATTATTACATAACATTGGCATGATCACAAGAAAGATCAAATCTCGAAAGACCGATTGGTTTAGTAGCCTTGGAAACACTAGATATATTCATAAGTTTTACATTACATCATTAAACGAAAAACTACTACAACAACATATTGTCTCCATAATCCACACTCATATCCCCACATAATATCCATGCAGGTCATTCATAATTTACTTCTTCACTTCCTGGGAAAAATAAAACATAGAAAAGGGGTGAGCTCAAATGCCCAGTAAGGATAACAATATAGCGGAAACTTACATAAATAAGAATAAACATTTAAGGCAATATATAACTAAAACAAAAGCCTTTAAAACTTGAACTTTCAACATAGTATGGCATAAATAAAATGAAATAATTCCATTTACTTATTCACATGGTTATTCTACTAATCGAATAATCACATGAAAAATCAATAACCACTTTCATAATGATGGAATGCATAATGCCAGACTATCATAACCACATAGCCAAGGCCTCGTGCCAAGACTACAAATAAGATTTTGTCAAGGCCTTGTGCCAAGACACTAGTTTGTCTCATGAGACCTACCGATGCAATTTTTTTAGAAGATACTTACGTTTAAAATTGCTAAAATACACTCCAGTGTTTTTCTGAAAACATTATGCAAGCTTCTGAAAACAAAATAACTAATTCTGAGACTGCTCGACTAATTACAGGCCATGATGGGTCCAATCCCAATCCCTTCCTGTCTACCAAACTCGAGAGTCAAGTTTTCTGAAAACATTTTTAAGCTTGCGTTAAATACGTATACATTTGCACTGGATTTTCATATATTTGAGAGAAATATATATTTTATTGAAATCATTTAAAAATAACATAATTATAAAAGAAAACCTTTATTTTGAAAATATACATACAAGTGTGTAAGGGAAGCTTCAAAGTTATAATAATGGCAGAGAATAACCGCACTCACCGTATAAGGTAAAAAAACATTCTTACCTTAATTCTGTCGAAAAGGTTAAAAAGCACCTTGTTTGGAAAACGACAGAATGATTCCCTTATAAACCTCTTATAAAAGGTCAAACAAGGGTATAAATGACTTTAACCCATATTCTTTTAAATATTAAAAATGTTTTGAAATACATTTTGAAGAAACATTGACATGGATGATAACGAGGTCCCAGTAGATAATTATGTATAAACAACCTCGGATAATGAAGAGATTGCAAAATAAACCCTTACCTTGTACTTTTCCTTGGTTGGGGTAGGTTAACCTCCTGTATAATGGTGAAATAGTTGTTATTAAATTATAAAAGAATCATATATATTAATATGATATCATATATGATCTTTTAACATTGATTTGTTAATAATATCTTAGAATTATCATCGTTTCGGGAGTTAACTTACTCATTTTCTTTTATATGTTCTGTTACATAAGCCATGGTTGTTGTATTTTATTCATATCCAGAATGATATCTAGTCCTTAAACATCATTTTTAAATCATCAAATGATAATTATACTTTAATGGATACGATGGAGAATGAATCTCATCGCGTTCGTGGAGACGGTAGTCCGTACGTACGCACGAGCGACAATATCATTCTTTTGATATTAAAATAATATATAAATGGATGGTATATCATATATACAGAATCATTAACATGTTATATTTATTATTTATATGAGTTACACATCATTATTATACCCATCCAAATAATATTATATTGAATAACAATTACACCACGACGTGGAGACGGTAAGCCGTACGTACGCACGTATGGTGACATGTTATTCAAAGGGTGGATAGAATACTGAATATGGTTGTACCATATTTATAATAACATCACAGTATATGTGAGATACTGGAGTTATTATTTTAGAATGGTAAGAACAAAGGAAGAAGAAGTGGAAGAAGAAATGAACTTGGAGAAGGGTGGTGAAATCATTACCTCTTCTTCGGGTTCTTCTTTTTGATTTGATCAAAAGGGCTCCATAGGTTGGCTTTCTGATCAAAATAAGGCCTCTAGGTTGTAGTGAGGGATGTTGGGAGAGTATTTGGGCAGAGTTTGTCCGAACCAAAAGGCTTTGAAGGTGTGATGAAATGAGAAGGAGGAGTGCCCTTTTATAAGAGGGGTGAGGGGCACCTTTGGAAAAGCTAGAAATATTAATTTATAATAAATTCAAATTCGGTTTCTAATGGATCCAAAGCTTATTATTCAAATGTTAAGGTGGGTATAGGTCTAAAACCACTCAACCAATAGAATTTAGACAGGTTTGGGTACTTATATTAACCTTATCTTAAAGTATTAACTCTAAGTTAATTAGTTTCACTTTTACAATGTCTCTTTGTATTTTTATATAATATGGTTAATAAACATACTATATACATCCAAGCGACCCCCCAAGTGGTCCATTAATGATGAAACTATCATGATATAAGTCTCTTGTCCGAACCATAGATTTTTAACAATTTAATATCAATTAATAATATAATATTTGTTTTAAGAACTCTTTTGTGTCAATTTTGACACTATTCAATAGTTGATTTTTTTGAAACTCATAACAGATTGATTACTTCGAAAAAAGGCAATTAAATCAATCCTAATATATCATATTATCCTATAAAATTAGTTTAATTCATTAAAAGTTTCATATTATATTTTTTTGGGTATTTATAATATCAATTATTTTAATTTTTCACTATTATAGTAATTACTCCATCATCATTGTGTCATAAATAAAATATCTTATTTAATGTCTAAAAATTATAAATAAAATATCATTATCTAGGAAATCTTTTTAGCTTTCTAATGAATATTTATAATCTAAAATCCAACTTATATAACCATATGTAACAATTGTTTTTCTAAAAGATATATGCTTGTGTCATTTTTGTATTCATTTTGACTTAATTAAAATAAAGTGTCATTATCACTTACAAGTGGATCCATGGGGTCCCAAAATCGACCCAAATATTCCCATGGTCGACCATGTATCAACCAATAGGGTTAAGACACGTTTTATGGTAATTTAGTATTATTATAATATATTTTTTTAACCCTTATTTACCGGATTTACCCTTAACCATGGTAAATAAAATATTTACCGCAGTAATTATTCAAAATGTCTAAAAATAAAAGTTACCTATTTACACAATTTGAACATCCTAATTCCAAATATGGAATCCATTTTTCTAAATTCAAAACACAGAAGTGGCAGAAATGAATTTAAAATTAATTCCCGCTGTCAAAACAAAAAGCGTGTTTTTAAGAGATAATAACTATCAAAAGATTGACACTTGTTTATGTTCGGTTTAATTGTAAAATTATGTCCAATGACCAAAATTATATTAAATGATAAAAATATATTCTAAATATACTTTAAAACCACTCAAATTCATAATTTATCACTATTAATTATTTTGATTAAAAAAGATGTTTTTAATTAAAATTTAGTAATTTTTACTATTCATCAAAATATGAAAGTTATCCGAAAACTACCAAAATTTCACCTTAGGCTAAATTTGATATTCCGAATCCAAAAATGAAGTCCATTTTGAAATATAAAATATATATAATTTCAAAAAATTAAGTATTACTATTCATAACGGCTAGTTTGATCGGTTGTGGTGTGTGTTAAAACTCGAAGTTGCGTACAACACACACTACTGTTTTATTCAAAGGAAAGCGTACCGTGGAAGCTTGGGATGTTTTATTTTAAATTTTTTTGATGTCCCCATTTAGTCAAAAAGTTTAAAATATTTTATTTAAAAAGGGTTCACTACTAAAAGTTGGTAAAACTACAATACTGAAGATGAATTTGTTCTTACATTATGTCTAAGAAACTCATAATATGGATTCTAAAATTATAAGGATTATATAAAGTTTAAAATTTAGTTAATACTATTCATAACCTTTTTTGAACGTCTTGTTTGGTAAGTCATGGTGTTCTTGAACTCGGTGTTGCATGTACTGCAAGTTATTGAATTATTTTGAAGAAATAACACATTATGAAATCTTGGGGTGTTACATTCTCCCCTCCTTCAATAAATTGCGTCCTCGCAATTTGAAATTGTTCTTCGAAAATAAAAGGTTTAAAGTAGAAAATATATTTGTGGGAAAACCCACATTGGAAATTGGGTTACTAAAATTTAGTCTTAATATGAGGAAAAGAGAAATTAAAGGGTCACCACCAAATTATGATCTCGATTAGGAGAACATTGGTGGCAATTAGAGACATATAATTGGAGGAAAAACGATAATATTTATAGGTAGTGATTGAGGTCATCAATCACAAACAAGTATAAAATTGAGGTCCTTAAACTCATCAATCCATGATGATTTGAAGTACCATCGGTTCAACAAAATATATGGTATTGGGACAACACATTTTTGACATTTCAAAATATCTTAGTTGAAATCCCACATCGAAAAATGAATTAATGAGGCCTCTATTTAAAATAAAGAGTGGAAAGTATGAAGATTACCGAAAATAACACATACTAGGGTTCCATGTAGGAAAATATGGATATGGAAGAGAAATCTAACCATCAATTATCTGATGGAGAGTGGTAGAGAACATGGCTATGAAAAGGCCAACAATCCCAAAGCCATAAATTAGTGATGATTTAAGGTACCATCTAGGAAAACATTTTTGTTCTAAGTTGCTTTTCTTAATATTGAGGAATTTATTTATGAGATTGGATAAGATCATAAGGAGATATACTTACTTTATAATTAGAGTTTTATCCATTAATAAATTTCTACCACAAACTCATCTTTCACTCTAAAAGATAATAGAATGTAAAAAAAATTCTATTTACACTATTCGTATAGGGTTCCAAAATAAACGAATTTATAATTCATCTACAAGATCTTTTAATAAAAACTACATTATTTAATCCAGGACATCTTGTGGGACAGTGGTAGGTGATACACCCTTGTCGCCCATCGGTTGCGGGTTCAAGTCTCGCAGCCTTGCCGGACGCGACGGGTTGCCGCCCGACCTCCGGGTTGTCCTTTTATGGAAATCCAAAATAATCCAAACTAGAACTTTCCAAAATACTTCTGTCTAAACTCACAGTCCAACATTTATAAGCAAGGTAAACAAAATATAGATCCTTTTTACCCCGTAATAGAATATGAATACCTTCATCATGTATTACCATATTCCTTATTGATTACATTCATGCTCCCTTATTCCATATAGAATGCTGGATATACTTCATTAATCCAAAAATGTTTTAAACCCCAACAATGATGGAATATACAAATCATTAATCAGTTCCAAGGTAGTCAAGAATATCCCATATAATTTATCCAAAACAATCACATATTATTCCAAAATCACTACCTCAGTATCAGAACTATATTATGATTTATCATTCTCTCAACCATATATTTTCCAAAAATTTATCCTTCTATTGAGTCACTTTTCTTTGTTCCACACAATCTCAAGTCCTTAATGAAATAGTACTGCAGTACAATCCTTATATACTCCATGATTATTGTAACAAGTACATTGTTGATACAACACTCAATTGACATAATCAACATTAGAACTCTAATCATCCCTCTTCATCTGTGGTAGTATCATAACATGATTATTATCCAATAACATCATTTGCGGCATAGTCTGATGACTGGGACATAGGTTCGCGTAGTGTCCAAACTCCTTGCAAATGAAGCATTGTACATTTGAAACCATTTTCTTACCCTTGCAGTCACGTACTTTGTGCCCTTTTCCTCCACACTTATAACAAACTCCCATTCCTTTCAGGCAAGTTCCAGGGTGTTTCTCTCCACAGTTACCACATATGGGAAAATTCTTCTTTTCCCTCTTCCCTTTATCCATCTTTCTCTCTTCCATCCTTTTCTTCTCTTGCTTCCCTTCAAAGCCATAGGACTCAGTAAACTCTTTACTTATCTTATCAACACATGATATTATTTCTTCATATGATGATAATACATGGAAGACTATTTCTCTTATAAATTCTAGCTTAAGACCATGAGAGATATGATCCTTCCTTCTCTTTGAATCATGTGCATTTCTGGAGTTATCATTCCTTCTACTGGGTGCCATTTCTAAACAATGGCATAAACTAGATTAGTTTATGAGTCAAAATACATAATCCCATACTTATAAAACACTTAACATAAATTAAACTATTTATGAATATAATCCATAATCATAAAAATGTTTTCTTTGAGGAAGTATATACTCATAAACCCTTCATAATGATTTGTAAAGAAAATGAGAGTTATCCTAAGCATGTCCCCCGGGAGTGTCGTAACCAAGAGTGCAGCAAGGCCCGTTGTCGTGCACCAGTTCCCGTTCAAGTCTAGCTCAAAGCGGTGTTTTCGGGTTTTACCACTAGGTACATCTGTGCCAGAGCCGCCTCTACCTACTCGTATCCAGACAGGGATGTATTGCTCGGAAAACTCACAAAACTCTACAATACCAAAATTCTAGGAAGTTCTTCTATACTAATCCTCAAATTTCATCTTAGGTCTACGTGCTCTAATCAGAGTTTATCTAAATCTAGCTTCCAAGGTTTGTACTAAACTTCCTCTGATACCAACTGTAACGCCCCGACCCTAGTTACCCAGAGTTGGTGCATTATTACATAACATTGGCATGATCACAAGAAAGATCAAATCTCGAAAGACCGATTGGTTTAGTAGCCTTGGAAACACTAGATATATTCATAAGGTTTACATTACATCATTAAACGAAAAACTACTACAACAACATATTGTCTCCATAATCCACACTCATATCCCCACATAATATCCCTGCAGGTCATTCATAATTTACTTCTTCACTTCCTGGGAAAAATAAAACATAGAAAAGCGGTGAGCTCAAATGCCCAGTAAGGATAACAATATAGCGGAAACTTTCATAAATAAGAATAAACATTTAAGGCAATATATAACTAAAACAAAAGCCTTTAAAACATGAACTTTCAACATAGTATGGCATAAATAAAATGAAATAATGTCATTCACTTATTCACATGGTTATTCTACTAATCAAATAATCACATGAAAAATCAATAACCACTTTCATAATGATGGAATGCATAATGCCAGACTATCATAACCACATAGCCAAGGCCTCGTGCCAAGACTACAAATAAGATTTTGTCAAGGCCTTGTGCCAAGACACTAGTTTGTCTCATGAGACCTACCGATGCAATTTTTTTAGAAGATACTTACGTTTAAAATTGCTAAAATACACTCCAGTGTTTTTCTGAAAACATTATGCAAGCTTCTGAAAACAAAATAACTAATTCTGAGACTTCTCGACTAATTACAGGCCATGATGGGTCCAATCCCAATCCCTTCCTGTCTACCAAACTCGAGAGTCAAGTTTTCTGAAAACATTTTTAAGCTTGCGTTAAATACGTATACATTTGCACTAGATTTTCATATATTTGAGAGAAATATATATTTTATTGAAATCATTTAAAAATCACATAATTATAAAAGAAAACCTTTATTTTGAAAATATACATACAAGTGTGTAAGGGAAGCTTCAAAGTTATAATAATGGCAGAGAATAACCGCACTCACCGTATAAGGTAAAAAAACATTCTTACCTTAATTCTGTCGAAAAGGTTAAAAAGCACCTTGTTTGGAAAACGACAGAATGATTCCCTTATAAACCTCTTATAAAAGGTCAAACAAGGGTATAAATGACTTTAACCCATATTATTTTAAATATTAAAAATGTTTTGAAATACATTTTGAAGAAACATGGACATGGATGATAACGAGGTCCCAGTAGATAATTATGTATAAACAACCTCGGATAATGAAGAGATTGCGAAATAAACCCTTACCTTGTACTTTTCCTTGGTTGGGGTAGGTTAACCTCCTGTATAATGGTGAAATAGTTGTTATTAAATTATACAAGAATCATATATATTAATATGATATCATATATGATCTTTTAACAATGATTTGTTAATAATATCTTAGAATTGTCATCGTTTCGGGAGTTAACTTACTCATTTTCTTTTATATGTTTTGTTACATAAGCCATGGTTGTTGTATTTTATTCATATCCAGAATGATATCTAGTCCTTAAACATCATTTTTAAATCATCAAATGATAATTATACCTGAATGGATACGATGGAGAATAAATCTCATCGCATTCGTGGAGACGGTAGTCCGTACGTACGCACGAGCGACAATATCATTCTTTTGATATTAAAATAATATATAAATGGATGGTATATCATATATACATAATCATTAACATGTTATATTTATTATTTACATGAGTTACACATCATTATTATACCCATCCAAATAATATTATATTGAATAACAATTACACCACGACGTGGAGACGGTAAGCCATACGTACGCACGTATGGTGACATGTTATTCAAAGGGTGGATAGAATACTGAATATGGTTGTACCATATTTATAACAACATCATAGTATATGTGAGATACTGGATTTATTATTTTATAATGGTAAGAACAAAGGAAGAAGAAGTGGAAGAAGAAATGAACTTGGAGAAGGGTGGTGAAATCATTACCTCTTCTTCGGGTTCTTCCTTTTGATTTGATCAAAAGGGCTCCTTAGGTTGGCTTTCTGATCAAACTAAGGCCTCTAGGTTGTAGTGAGGGATGTTGGGAGAGTATTTGGGCAGAGTTTGGCCGAACCAAAAGGCTTTGAAGGTGTGATGAAATGAGAAGGAGGAGTGCCCTTTTATAAGAGGGGTGAGGGGCACCTTTGGAAAAGCTAGAAATATTAATTTATAATAAATTCATATTCGGTTTATAATGGCTCCAAAGCTTATTATTCAAAGTTTAAGGTGGGGATAGGTCGAAAACCACTCAACCAATAGAATTTAGACAGGTTTGGGTACTTATATAAACCCTTTCTTTAAGTATTAACTCTATGTTAATTAGTTTCACTTTTACAATGTCTCTTTGTATTTTTATATAATACGGTTAATAAACTTACTATATACATCCAAGCGACCCCCAAGTGGTCCATTAATGATGCAACTATCATGATATAAGTCTCTTTGCCGAACCTTAGATTTTTAGGAATTTAATATCAATTAATAATATAATATTTGTTTTAAGAACTCTTTTATGTCAATTTTGACACTATTCAATAGTTGATTTTTTTGAAACTCATAACAGATTGATTACTTCGAACAAAGTCAATTAAATCAATCCTAATATATCATATTATCCTATAAAATTAGTTTAATTCATTAAAAGTTTCATATTATATTTTTTGGGTATTTATAATATCAATTATTTTAATTTTTCACTATTATAGTAATTACTCCATCATCATTGTGTCATAAATAAAATAAATTATTTAATGTCTAAAAATTATAAATAAAATATCCTTATGTAGTAAATATTTTTAGCTTTCTAATGAATATTTATAATCTAAAATCCAACTTATATAACCCTATGTAACAATTGTTTTTCTAAAAGATATATGCTTGTGTCATTTTTGTATTCATTTTGACTTAATTAAAATAAAGTGTCATTATCACTTACAAGTGGATCCATGGGGTCCAAAAATCGACCCAAAGATGCCCATGGTCGCCCATGTATCAACCAATAGGGTTAAGACACGTTTTAGGGTAATTTAGTATTATTATAATATTATTTGTTAACGCTTATTTACCGGATTTACCCTTAACCATGGTAAATAAAATATTTACCGCAGTAATTATTCAAAATGTCTAAAAATAAAAGTTACCTATTTACACAATTTGAAAATCCTAATTCCAAATATGGAATCCATTTTTCTAAATTCAAAACACAGAAGTGGCAGAAATTAATTTAAAATTAATTCCCGCTGTCAAAACAAAAAGCGTGTTTTTAAGAGATAATAACTATCAAAAGATTGACACTTGTTTATGTTCGGTTTAATTGTAAAATTATGTCCAATGACCAAAATTATATTAAATGGTAAAAATATATTCTAAATATACTTTAAAACCACTCAAATTCATGATTTATCACTATTAATTATTTTGATTAAAAAAGTTGTTTTTAATTAAAATTTAGTAATTTTTACTATTCATCAAAATATGAAAGTTATCCGAAAAGTACCAAAATTTCACCTTAGGCTAAATTTGATATTCCGAATCCAAAAATGAAGTCCATTTTGAAATATAAAATATATATAATTTCAAAAAATTAAGTATTACTATTCATAACGGCTAGTTTGATCGGTTGTGGTGTGTGTTAAAACTCGAAGTTGCGTACAACACACGCTACTGTTTTATTCAAAGGAAAGCGTACCGTGGAAGCTTGAGATGTTTTATTTTAAATTTTTTTGATGTCCCCATTTAGTCAAAAAGTTTAAAATATTTTATTTAAAAGGGTTCAATATTAAAAGTTGGTAAAACTACAATACTGAAGATGAATTTGTTCTTACATTATGTCTAAGAAACTCATAATATGGATTCTAAAATTATAAGGATTATATAAAGTTTAAAATTTAGTTAATACTATTCATAACCTTTTTTGAACGTCTTGTTTGGTAAGTCATGGTGCGCTTGAACTCGGTGTTGCATGTAGTGCAAGTTATTGAATTATTTTGAAGAAATAACACATTATGAAATCTTGGGGTGTTACAATAATTTTCATAATTTCAAAATATAATTTTCTAAAGTTATTTACTATTTCTAATATTAATGATTTTTATATTTACATTCATATTATTTGTCTTTTATTTTTTTCAAAATCATTTTCAAAACTCATAAAAGTTTCTATGTTTATACTTAATTAAAAGAATGTATTTTTATCAATCGAAAAAATAAAAATGTAGAGTAACAAATTTTCATATATATTTTTCCCTTGATACATTATTTATATAGTTTTTTTATGTAATATCAATAAATGGAAACATTAAAATTATCCTTTAACATTCGAATGATTGTCTTCCTTCAATCTCCTTCCAAAGGAAAATTCTTCAATACATGTAAAATATATTCTTGAAGAAATGTGTCTCAATGGGAATGATATCTAAATAATTTAATTTTTGTTACTTATTTTTCAATTTTAAATTATATTATAATTTATATTTTAACTTTTATATATATTTATTATAATGTTCCTCTTTAAATTAACCCATCTCCCTCTAATGATCATATTATTTACATATTTTTGAATTTATGATTTTTTATAAATGATCTTTTGTTTCTGTTTTTTTCTTTTTCTTTTATTTTTAAAATATCTTACTAATTCCCATATATCTCTCTAAAAATAATATAATTTTCCCATTTTTTAAATAAGAAAATAATAATCAGATTTTTTTATTATTTTCAAATCCATTTATTCATTTTCATTCCTCTTTTTGTTTTATAAAAATATTCCTTTGGGTTCTCTTAAAAATCATTGTTATGGTTCTTCTCCATTTACTTGTTTTTATTATTTTTATTTTTTTCGATTTTATATACATAAATATAGATAATTGACTAAAAATGAGAAGTGTTATTTTAAAAAGTGGAGGTAATTTAAAAATAATATTTTCAGAAAAGGTAGAGTAGTTATTAATATTTTATTTTCCAAATGGTTCGTTTTAAATTCTTTTTATTGTTAACAACATTTTTAATTTACATTCCATTGATATCATCTAATACATTAAAAAAATATAGAACTAATTTACAATACTACCATTTTATTTTTTCCCATAATTTATGATTTTTATGTTATATTTCTGTGAGTATCAAAAAATGGTATATTGGTGTACCTCTGCCTCTCATGATATTTTAATTATTACAAACACTCATAAAAGATTCCAAAAATTTGATTTACATGATTTTATATTTTTTTAATAAATATAATGTTTTTTAGTTCGTATATTCATAAATATAATTTCAACAATTCATTATATTACTCAAATATTATATATATATATATATATATTACTATTGAAATAAATTAGAAGTATTTAATAAATTCCTTTGCACAAAATCGCGAGTAAAAATGAACTACAAGATATTAAACCATTTTAAATTATATAATAATGGTATGAATAATAATAAACACAATATATAATGGTTTTATATAATGATAATGTATTGATTAGTTATTTATAAGAATTTATTATATTCAATTAAAATTATTCATGCTTCAAAAATATGTTTTATTTAAATAATTCTTTATACATTTTTAGATAAAAAGATTATAAATAATGTCAACCATTTTTAAAAAAAAATATTTGGGTAAATTAATATGATTTTTGAACTCATTATGTAACTATTATATTAAGATTAATTTTTTATATTTTCCGAAAAATATTAAATTTTTGGTGAAAAGGGGAAAATACCATTATAACAAAAAAACATAACATTATTTAATTTTTAATAAATAACTATAAATTGGAAAAATATGAAAAAAAAGGAAACATACAAATTTTTTTTTATTTTAGTTAATTCAAACAGAATTCACTTTTTAATATTACTAAAGATGTTTTCACTTTAGAGTATTATTAAATTAAGAACTAATTCATACATATAATCCTCATGAGTATAAAAAGTGGTAACTAATAAAATATTATAAATTTCTTCCATTACACAAAAGATGTTAATAAAAAATGAAATATGTTCATGAAAATTCTTAATAACATTTTTCTTGGATTCTCCATTTCTCTCACACCTTCTTTAAAACGTGTGAAAAAAAAATTTATTCCTTGGGATGAGCATAAAAGGATCAATATGGGAATTCTAAAATTTAGTGCATCCACATTCTTGTATATAACCCATTATTTATGATTTTAAATATAAGTATTTATAATGGTGAATGTTTGTAGAGTTTGGTTATCTTTTAGTGTGTTTTAGGATAAAGGGGGAATGTGCGGGTGGCACATCATTGGTTTAAACTATGTGGAATACTTGGATAAGGTATGCATAGTTGTAGATGTTAAACAATATCATTAAAAGTGTGGTTTCATGGTTAAGGAGGTCACATGAGGGTTTGGCCCTAACATAGCTAACACATGGTTATCACACATTTATTTTAATTGTGAGAATAAATTGTGCATGTTGTTAAAGAGAGATCCTAAAAAAGATGATGTCACATTTTTTTACTTAAAATGAATATTTTTTACCCTAAATGGTCCTTAATCGAGATTATACACTCTTGATGGTAGGATATCCTCTACCAACTGAATTTGGTCGATCTAGAGCCTTCCCTTTATGATTAGGATCTGATTTCTTGAGGTATGTCATCATTCTTCACCATTATTGTCAAACATTCTTATATCTACTACTCCCCTCCTATGGGTTTCATATAATTATGCCCTTTATTGGTAGATCACATTTTATGGTCTATGACCTTCTATTCAGGTATATTTTTCCTTTTTCTGGAGTTTTTAAGAAAATGGGAGTTTCTAGACATTTCTGAAGTACACGTCGTGTACTTTATGAGTAGACATTGTGTACTTTTTTGCCACATAAGTCCATGTGCTGGTCATGTAAGGTCCACAAATACTGTCATGAGGGGTGACATGGAGGCTGCCTAAAGTGGAGTACGGAAAAAATAAGTACACGCCGTTTACTCCAAAACTACATGCCGTGTATTTTGATTTTTTCATTAAACTCAAAGGGGTTGTGTCTAATGGATAGAACACCCTCCTTTTAGCTTTGGTTCATCCAAGAGAGAGGGTACGACTGCAGATCTTCTCTGAGCCCCCAAGCCTCTGTCTGTTTTCCGAATCGACCGTTGTCGACAGCATTAGAACCACAGTGGTAGGCTCTCCCTTATTATAGAGCATCGTTTTCCAATTCCTCATATTTTTTATGTTATTGTAGGTTGAACATTTTGTGTGTTTTCATAGATCTACGATGTTCTAATGAGATTCATGCCTCGTGGTTCAAGTGTATTGATCACCTAGAACCAATGTAGGTGGCTTGTTCCTTTTCGTTGAAAGTCCTTGAATATTATATGAAAATTCAACCAATACCCTTGAACATGGTATTGTGTGTTTACCATTTTAACCCCATTGTATGATTTCCATGATTTTATGCCTATGTAGAGGTAAATTGGACATGTTTTGGGCTGATTGTTATACCTTGGTTTCTATGCTCATTCTTCATTCTGTTTTCGACCGTTTAGTCATGTTTATCATATATGGTTGTTTACCTATTTTCCATGCCGTGTGATCATAGGGGAGAGTGTTGTTTTCTGACATGCTTGAGATGTTGTATAATGGTTAGCCATATAGTTTTGTAGGGTAGCTTTATCCATATAGCATTATTATGCATCGACTGGCCCAGGTCCGTGAGAACCTGGTGCTACAGACTAAAGGAGGATAGACCGAGTGAGCTTTCCCAGAGATCCTTTGGACAGTAGAAGAGTATAAGGGGACAGACTGAGTGAGCTTCCACAGAGAGTCTTTGAGCTTTATTCTATAAGGGGATTGACCGAGTAAACATCCTCAGAGAGACTAGGATTACTTTGGTCTATAAAGGGATAGACCGTGATAGATTCCTTAGAGAGTCCTTAATTTTTTTAGACTATACGGGGATAGACCATGTGAGCTTCTTCAGAGAGTCTCTATTTTTTCATTGGAATCACATGTTTACCATAGGCTATATGAGGTATTGACTGTTTGAGCTTCCTCAGAGTGTCTATGAATGACCTGGTCTATAATTGGAATTTACTGAGCATATTTCCTCAGAGCGTCCCTGACCTTGAGGCTATAAGGGGAATTGACTGTGCGAGTATCCTCAGAGATATCCTGACTACCCTAGACTATATGGGCAATTGACTAGCTGTGCTTCCTCAGAGAGTCTTTATAATTTCATATGACCAAACCAGAGAGGTTAGGCTGAGTGCACTACTCTGAGGGTTGTTGGTTTTTCCTTGGTAGGACTAGAGGATTACTTGTTGTGATTTTCTGCTTGTTAGTTGTTGCTTTGCATTCGAACTGTGTATTTTTTATTTTTTGAATGTTCAGGTTCACTATTTTTTGTACTATTACATGCCATATATTCACGAACTGTTAGGCACAGTTCTTAAGGTGGTTGCCTACTGGGATTTAGTCTCTAGCCCTATTTGGGTCAAGATTTTGGACACAAACAGACTATATTGTTGCAGGTATAGACAAGGTAATGTCCCCTTCGACTTCAGGTACATGACTGCTATGGAGATGGAGTGCATGGAACCAAGCATAGGCTTGTGATGCTGAGGAGATGTTTATCTTTCTTATTTACTTGTTTTTAGTACTATTTTATTTCCATCATTGTGAATTGTTTGGTTTTATCCCTAGACATATGTATCATGCATCATATATATATATATGTGTGTGTGTGTGATCCTTCTGTTTATCATATTTAGTCTTCTGCTGTTAGTCGGCAGCCTCTGGCATTCGGGAAAAATTGCGCTTGAGGCCAGGTGACCAAACGAGTACGGGGCAACTTTGGGCGGCTTTTGGAACCGGGCATTACAAATTGGTATTAGAGGGATTATTTTCTCTTGAAATAATGTTTAGAACCTATATTCAAGGATATGATAGAATATGTACTTGGTAATAAGCTAGGCCCAGGAGTAGCTAATCCGTGTATATTGAAAATCCATACTACCTCGTTTATTGAAATTTTATTGGTATGAAATTTTACAGTTGATTTTATTTCACCATTGGGTGATTCACATGGTTTGTGTTATTACCGTTATTGTTATTGAGGTTATTGTTCTGTCACGGCCCAATGAGATATGGGTATTCCATCTCATGCATCATATACTCACTGGTTTGGAATCACATGCCATGCATTATTTCCATGAAATCTAGGATGCATTAGCAATTTCATGTTGTTCTACCAGACGTTGTGTAGAATTTTCATGCTTTTTTGATAGATGCTTTGTTAGAATCTCTACTATTTGATAGAGAATTTTTTTTAATGTATTTTTCTTATATGGACGACAAAATTTGATTCTTGAGGTTTTATAGTCCCTCATGGACCGAATTTGGTGGATCATTGCATGGTTGTCTTTTTATAACTTCTATAGGATGCCAAGATTTGATTCGCGGGGAGTATGGGCCCTCACAGATCAGAATTTGGCAGCTTAACACTGGTTATCGTTGTTTTCCAGGCTTCAGAGTAGTTTATGAGGCTACTGTATGGAATAACCCAGAATACATGGTGTGTAATTTATCAATACACATCGCGTAGTCTAGAGTCGTGTCACAGACTGTGCGTGCAGTGACATTAGTTTGTGAAAAAACCTTGTAGGAACACGCTGTATACTAGTTTAGCACGTTATGTCGTATGAAATAGGTACCTGGGCCATGTCACGAACAACATGGGCCATGTTATCATTTCACATACATGCCCTTTCGGAATTTTATACGCTGTGTAGTATGACCTGGGTGCCCAGCCATGTCATGAACAACACGGGTCAGTGTTACCTCTTCTCGTACACGTCCTGTCCTCCTAGAACATTCTGTGTGGAATCAGCCATGTATCCAGGCGTGTAACTAACTACAAGGGTCATTGAAACATGTCTACTACACGTCGTGCCCTTAGTGAACATGCCACGTAGTCTAGGATTTAGAGGATCATGTGTGTTAGTCTCGTAAGGAGACACGAGTAGGGGAATATAATTCATGTATACGCCTTGTAGTATGAGAACACTACGTGTGTTTGTGGTGTTACACAACCAGTTTAAAAACAAGTACATGCCCATGTGAATGACATCAGGGAACAAGCCATGTAGGGAAACAACACACCGTGTAGTCATGTTTTTCATAACATGAATTCCTTATTTTCCATGTCCCTTATTGTGCCTTCAATTTTCAGTCCTTGTTAATCCTGAATCTAAGGTGTGCATTTGAATTTTCAGAATCATGCCACCAAGACGTCCTCTAGTTGACCTCCAGTCATAGGGGAGTGATCAGATGCCCAATATGGCTGATCAGGGTCTTCCTTTAGATCCTCCTGGTGTGCCATCCCTAGCATCAGTAGTTAAACCAATTACAGGCACATATCCATAGTTTAGGGAGTGTTTTCTGAGGCTAATGAAGACCTTCTAGGGAGCACAGCCTCTTGCCCTGTCGATGGATGATTTGATGCGGGTTTTCTGGCATCAGCATCATCCCACCTTCTCCGTGGAAGGAGGACCTCAGGATATAGATTCGTGGTGCAAAGCCACACTCACGATCTTCGAGCATCTTGAGGTAAAACCATAGGTAGGGGTGAATCTCGCAACCTACATGCTCTGAGACTCTGCCAAGAGGTGGTGGGATGTTATATCTCAGGCGGGATGCCAGCATAATATGGATTGGGAGGATTTTCAGCTTATCATTTATGATTACTTCTACCTTGATACCTTGAGGGCTCGCCGAGCCCGAGATTTTATGAGCTTATAGAAGGGTACTCTTTCGATGATGGAGTATTTCTCTCATTTCACGGAGCTTCGGTGTTTCACGTCGATCCCATAATGTGATTATTTTTTCCTCACTAGGAAGTTTGAGGACAGTCTTAGGGAAGAGATCTGTTCCTAGGTGAACATATTCCAGTTTACTTTGATATCCTCTATCGTCAACCAGGCACTGATCAGAGAGCGCAATCTGAGGGATTCTAGAGCAGTGATCCAGGGCGGTTCGACCTCCAGAGCATGTGTTCCTCCTACTTATAGCAGGAAGCACCATAGGTAGATTTCTTGATGAGATCAGTGTAGGTGGGATGCACTTTATGGTCACCACGTGGTGTGCTACCAATGCGTATGTAATAGGTATACAAGGCCACGTTTCCCAAGAGACCCGATGGAGTGTCGATCTTGCAGCGGGATGGGCCATCCCCGGCGTTTCTATCAGTTTTTCTCTCCAGCCGCCAGAGAATGGTTTTATTCTATGCCTCCACATTTGGGAGAATCACCAAAAGTTTCTCACCATTCTGGGAACTAGTGTTATTCTGGCCATTATGGCCGAGGTGGAGGTCGTGGATGGGGTGGTCAGTCACCGGTCTATCAGCGACAGTAGGGAAAATCAGCTCAGAGTGGTCAGGTAGGGTCATAGGGCTGTGGAGGAGGCCAGACCTTTCGATGGAGCAGACCCACTAGGAGTAGGATCTCAGACCTTCCACCATTCATGGTACGATCTTATTAGAATCAGTTCTATCTTCTTCTCTTTTCGACACAGGGGCTTTCCACAACTTTATCTCTGTTGTTGTTTGGGAGAGCCTAGGTTTCTTTATCTTTTCTTCTACCGACATGTTGACATAAGACACACAATTGGGAACAAGGACATCTAGCGGACATCAGTGCAGAGAGTTCCCTCTTCAGGTTGTGGGGTGTCACATTTTATGGTAACTCTATGTCCTATAGATGATGAGCTATGATCTCATTCTCAGAATGGACTGGTTAGTCCCCTTCTAGGTATTCGTCGACTGCTACCACTAAAGGGTGAGTTTTATATCACCATAGGGTGGATCTATTCTTCATCGGGGTGAGTGGGATGTCCAGGTTAGTTGAGCAACACCCAAGAATCATAGACTATGAGGAGTTAAAACCAAGATTTCTAGTCTGTATCTAGATGACCAGGGGAATTCACAGTTCGACATTCCTCCGGGGGTGGATCGTTTCAGAAATATATTTATAGAGGAATTCTCAGGTTTACCTCTGGAGTGTGAGGTATAATTCTTGATTGAGCTTGTTCCAGGAGCGGAACTTGTGTCTATTCCTCATTATAGGATGTCTACACATGTGTTTCAGGAGCTCAAGAAGTAGTTGGAGGGGTTGTAGGAAAAGGTTTTCATCCAACCCAGTACTTCTCTTTGGAGTTCTCCTATCATTTTTACCAAGAATGAGGACGATACCCTAAGGCTTTGTGTAGATTATCGGAATCTAATCCAATTTATGGTCAAGAACAGATATCCTTTTCCTAGGATTGACGATCACTTTGATTAGATTCGAGGATCCTAGGTGTTCATTAATATTGACTTGAGGTCCATTTATCATCAGTTGCATGTTAGACCATAAGATATACCTCTGACAGCCTTCAAGAGTAGGTATGGTCTACATGAGTATACAGTTATGCCGTTCAGTCTCACAAATGCGCCAGCAGTTTTCATGGAACTGACGAACCGAGTATTCCATCCTTACTTGAATTACTTCATGGTTATTTTCATATATGATATCTTGGTGTACTCTCACACTCGACACGACCATTCTATCAATCATGATATTGTTTTGAGTTCACTAAGAGAGCATCAGTTATTTACTAAGCTCTTGAAATGCCACTTTTGAATGAATCTAACTCACTTCTTGGTCATGTAATCTCAGAGACAGAAGTATAGGTAGACTCAGAGAATGTGGGGTAAATTGTTTCTTGGGAGCAGCTGAAGAACATCATTGAGGTACGAAGTTTCCTAGGGCAGGCTGGATACTACACATTCTTCATGTATGACTTTTCACGCGTAGTAGCACCACTGGAAGGTCTGACTAAGAAGCGTGCAAAGTTCTTGTGGTCAGATTCATGCGAGTCATCCTTTTAGGAGATGAAAGTGAGGTTGACGTCTGCACCGATACTAGTCTTTGTAGAGCTGAGCAAGAGCTATTCTGATTATGATGATGCTTCAGGTATCATTATGGGAGCTGTGCTGATGCAGGGAGATGGAGTCGTTGTGTATGGGTCTCGGAAGTTAAGGCCACATGAGAGGAATTACCGAACGCACGATCTAAAGTTGGAAGCTGATGTTCATTCCTTATGATGTTGGAGAAATTCTCTTTTTGGAGATCATTTTTTGGTTTTCATTGACCACAAATGTCTTAAGTACAACTTCACTCAGAGTGATCTGAATATGAGGCAATGCAGGTGGGTTGAGTATCTTCAGTCCTTTGACATTGAGCATGCCTATACACCTGATAAGGGCAACGCAGTGGCTAACACGTTGATCAGGAAAACTCAGATAAATGTAGTTTAGGAGGCTAGTAGTTATTGGAAGCTTATGGATCCATTATCTGAGATTCATTTGGAGGTGCATAGAAGATAGTGGCAGACGTTTCTATCTTCTGTAGTTTTTTCCTCTACTTTTCTCGATCGGGTATGGATGAGGAAACTCTCAGACTCAGAAGGCCTAGTCTTGTGGGAGAGTGTGTAACATCCCTGGAAAATAATGAATAAAAAATTGTCAAATTTATTAGTATTTACGAATTATATATTAATTTTACTTTAAAGGGTTTTCTATATTCGATATCGAACCTGATACGCAACAATGAGTTTCTTGGGAATCTTATGTTGCACTCTAATAATAAAATAATATTATTTTAAATGGTAGTTAACGCCTAGCTGTTGTAATGGAGGGAATGAACAGAACTAACTACAAAATGATTATATATGTTTGTCAAATATTTTTACTCTTTAAAATAAATGTTAGAGGATAAAAAATGAAAATGAATCCGGTTTTTAAGTGTAAACATTCTAATATTCTTTAAAAGGTCGATTAACCGCCTTTTGATGACGAACCCCTTTTTAATCCACTTTTGACAATTTTATAAGATCTATTTTTCAAAATAAACATATTATTTATGATTGGAACATTGAAATTTATCTTGGGTTAATTTTTTGTATTTTTCTTGACAATGTTCATTTGTCAATGAATAGTGAAAAATACTGCATTTTACATCAAAACTGGTTTTTCTTATAAATTAATTATATGGTTATATTATCTTTTTAATTTGTTTTAATGTTTAATTAGAATATAATTTTACCATGTAATTCAATGATGGTCATTGGGATTAATTTCACTTTGGAATTAGGCATACACAAGTGCCACACTTTTCATAAATATTGTTTCTAAAAACCCGCTATTTGTTTTGACAACGGGAAGTTTTTTTTAAATTAATTATTGCAATTTATGTGTTTGGAATTTGGTAAAATGAATTACATATTTGGAATCAGAAGGTCCAAATTATGTAATTAAGACTCTTTTTTTGTACATTATGAATAGTAACGACGGTAATTATCTTTAATTATCTTGATTAATAAGTAATCAAGTAGTTAAAGATAATAAGATAATATCATAATAATAAAAAAATACAACAAAGTGTGTCCTAAGGCTACTTGTTGTCTCATGGACGACCATGGGATGCCTTGTGCCAAACTTGGGGGCCCCATGGAATCACTTTTGTGAGAAAGTGACTTGTTATCTTTTTATTTTTAAAGAATGATAAATGTAACAATGAATGTATCACTGAAGTAAAATATTTTTAATTTTGCCTAGATAAATGATATTTTGGACTATAAATATTAATTATAAATCTAAAAATATTTCCTACATCATGATTTTTTTATATTTTTTAGAAATTAAATATATTAAATTATTTATGACATCATGATGATGCAGCGATGACCTCATTAATAATGGATTTAAATAAAATTAAAAGATAATGTAAAATCTATGACCTAAACATGTCCAAAACCTATTGGATTGGTATATTTCGAACCCTTATCACCTTATCCTGGAATTATATCAATGTGGGACCTCTTAAATCTGAATATCATTTTTAAATAAAGTGACTTTTCTTTACTTTCCAAGAGTGCCCCTCCTCTCCTCTTATAAAAGTCCCCCACCTCTACCACCTTACCCACACTTCCAAAGCCTTTGGCTCGGACAACCCCTGCCCATTGTGTCTCTCCACATCCCTCCCTTACTCCTTGAAGCCTCACTTTGGGAAGAAGTCTTCCCAAGGAAGCCTTTGAGCTCAATTCTAAGAGAGTTACTTCATTCTAAGGTGGTGTCTTCACTTGTGTTCTTTTGTTTTTTTTCTCCTCCAACCCCCTAAACTCTTTTTATTCATTTCTATTGTAACAAATCCAGTATCTTCAATATACTAGGATGTTGTTATAATAATCTTTAGAGCTACACTTACAGACATCAAAATTTAATGGTTAAAGAACATACTGTTTCCGTGGACGGTGAATTTCTGCCTCCCGAAGCGATGATTGTTCAACAATCATTTAACACCTTAAAAGGTGGCCATTAAGGTGAAACTATATTTATATATGATATATAATATGTTTATGTTTTCCTTAAGCTTATTTATTTTTCATTTTTAGCATACCTTTATAGCTTCCATTATGGGTAAACACGATAATTTCATTTTAGGAAGTGCGGACTACCGCCCCCTCAAAGTGATGTGATTCATTAATGCCATATGTGAGATGTATAAAGGATGGATTTAAAGTTATTATATATGATGTTATACTGGAATTATAATATATCTCTATATCATTATTATTTCTTTCCATTAAAGTATGAGATAGATATGAAAGTAGCGTTCATGCGTACGTACGGCTTACCGTCTCCATGAACGGTGAATTTCATTTCTTATCCCCAAATGTAACATACTATTATAAGTACATATATATAATGGATATATATGATTTATGATACATCTAAATGATTAATAAAATTCTGGAATTAAAATATACATACCTCTCATTTAGTTTTAATTACATTAATATGACATATAAATGAAAGTAGCGTTCATGCGTACGTACGGCTTACCGTCTCCATGAACGATGCATTTCATTCCATACCTCTAAATAATTATGTAATATTATAAATACATGTATATTATGGATATATATGATATATATGATATCCAAATCATGAATATCATTCTGGATATAATGAACCTTTGACCACACGAATAACATGTAATTGTAAGAAGTCCACTTTCAACTTAAGAACCAAATATCAAAAAAACAAATATTATTAACTTAAATGATTACATAATGTTTATAACATGGAAATAAGTGATATAAAAGGTATAATGAACTTGAAAAATGTTCTTAAGCAAGTAGAAATTAACTCAAGTTTATTATTCAGGATGTTAAAGAACAATCAAGTCAAGTCGGACCCGAGGTAAGGGACTTCATCTCAATCTCCTTTCATTGAGGCATATTTAGTTTTATACACAACTTTCATTTATATAGTGTATAAACCCATTTTACTTTTACTTTTATAGAAATGGAATCTTTTTCTACGAATAATTTTACAAAATCACAAAAAGGAATGTTTCTTTTAACGTACGCGGTGACAACGACCTTTTCCGCCGCCGTGAGTATTATTCGGTCTTGGCTTCCTGAACAAGAAGTAATGTTTTTTTTAAAATGAAATAAATACCATATACTCTTTTATGTATTTTCGTATTGAAATTGTTTTTATAATGGATTTGTTATGTCAATATATTTAAGTTATATATTTTGATCAAAGTGTGGAAATGTTTTCTTTCCATTATATTTGTTTTATGCCTTATGATTTTTATAATAGTACATGGACATTTGACAGGTGGTTACGTGATAAACCATATGACGGGTGGTGCCGTGAATACCAGGATGGGTGGTTACGTTATAACCTCCAAAGCATTGGGTATGAAAGTCGGATGTATGGCTATTCCATTAAGTATGTGTGTAAGTCGACCGTATGGTTATTCCATTTAAGTATGTTTATGTCCCATGTTACCTTTATATGTTATGTGTTCTTTATATGAGTTTTATGGTAATCATTTGGTTACAAAAGGGTACGTATTGATAGTTTATTCAATGAAGAGTTTTTACTACTTCCTAAAGGTGAAAGGTATTACTTTGATAAAGTATACATGGTTTACTTGTTGCTTTGAAAAACTAACAGTTTTCATTCTTTGTGTATCCCTTGATAAGCTTTTTATGCTCACACAATGTTTTTTTGAAATGTTTTTCACAGGAATTAATGTGGAATAGGTTCAAGGATGGGATCAAGGGAAAGTTGTGCTATCTAAAACATGGAACTAGACATGTTTCTTTTAAAGAGTTTTTATTTTATGGAAACTTAGTAGAAGTGTATACTTTGTAATCTTTTGAGATGTAATAGTTATGACCTAATTCTCTAAAACAATAAACCTGAAAATATCATCGATGTGAATTATTCATTTAATTCAATAATAAGTAAGGTTTACGGCTGGGGCCTTATAGAGTCTGTCAGGAGAGGACCCTTTCCTGGATGGACAGTAGTCGAGGATGAGATCTGGTGTTTCCAAGAACGCATATGGGTGACAATAGACATACGTGAGTAGATGATGCAGGGTTTTCAATCCTCAGTTTGGGCAGTTCATCCTGGCATCACCAAAATGTATCATGATCTACACCACAAGCATTAGTGGCCAGGTATGAAGAGATATGTTGTTGGATTTGTCATGTGGTGTTCCACTTGTCTGCAGGTGAATGCGGAGCATCGACAAATAGTAGTTATTTTACAGTAGTTACCATTCTAGAGTGGAAGTGGAAAGATGTCTCAATGGACTTCATGATTGGGTTTCCAAGGTAACCTCGAGGGAATGATGTTGTTTGGGTTGTCATAGATAGACTTACGAAGGTTTCTCACTTCTTTCCGGTCAAGGAGACCTTCAGTGTTGATGAGCTCTGACTATTGTATATCTGAGTGGTTGTACATCTGCATTGAGTTCCAACTCCATTGTTTTAGACAGGAATGCTTGTTTTACTTCTCAAGTCTGGCAGGGGCTTCAGAAGGCTTTGGTTACACACGTACGTTTGAGTACAACTTACCAACTTCAGACAGATGTTCAGTCCGAGTGTAAGATTCAGGTGCTTAAGGATATGCTTCGAGCTTGCATTCTATATTTGGGAGGTTTTTGGGAGATGCATATACCTTTTGTGGATTTTTCCTAAAATAATAGTTTTGAAGAAACTATTCAGATGGAAGCCTATGAGGATTTATACAGTAGGCCATGCTGATCACCCTTATGTTGGCTAGAGGAAGGAGTGGTAGCATTGATGGGACCTTGTCTTGTTTAGGAGACCACAGAGCAGATAGAGTTGAGTTAAAAGAGGATGGATAATGCCCAGTCTCGATAGAAGTCTTATGCTGATCAGCAGAGATGACCTTTGGAGTTCAAGGATGGGGATCATGTTTTCCTATGGGTCACACTGAGGATGGGACACAAGAGTATTTGGAGTCAAGGTAAGCTTTCACTGAGGTATGTCTGGCCGTTTGAGGTGTTGGAGAGAGTTGGGACAGTTGCCTATCAGTTTCCATTACCTCAGAGGTACTAGACTATGCACGACAACATCTATGTTTCTGAGAACCGACGTTACTTTTCCGACCCGTCTCATGTCTTTCAATGTGAGGAAGTTGAGCTCTAAAGGGATACATCGTTTGAGGAGCATCTTATCTGTATTGTCGATCGTAGTATGAAGGTTCTCCATGGATGGTATGTTTCTCTGTTACGGGTGTTTTGGCTGCACGGGCGAGTACATGAAAAAACATTGGAGAGGGAGGCCAATATACAATCGCAGTGGCCAGTGCTATTTGGGGTATATTATTCTATGCCTCTCAAAGGAAATTCATAGACAAATTTCATTAAGAGGAAAATATTGTAATAAAATGGACCTTCTTTTTAGGTATGTTTATCCTTTTTCATGAATTTTTGAGAAAAGAGGAGTTTTTGGGAATTTTTGAAGTACACACCATGTACTTTATGAGTACACATCGTGTGCTTCGTTTCCTCATGAGGCCGTGTGATGGCCGTGTAAGGGCCACACACACAATCATGTGGGGTGACGTGGAGGCCGCCTAAATTGGATTACAGAAATAGTAAGTACACATCGTGTACTCCAAAAGTACATGTTGTGTATTTCGTTTTTTTCATTAAACTCACTGAGGTCTCGTTTGACGGACAGAACACCCTCCTCTTAGCTTTGGTTCGTCTGAGAGTGAGGGTATGGCCACAGATCTTCTCTAAGCACCCGATCCTCTGTATGATCTCTGAAAAAACCATCGTCAATTGCGTTGGAACCGCAACGGTAATATATCCCTTCTTCTAGAGCATTGTTTTCCAATTCCTCCTCTTTTTCAAGTTACCAAGGGTTGAAAATTTTGTGTGATATCATATATCTACGGTGTTCAAATGATATTCAAGCCTCATGGTTCAAGTATATTTATCTCCTAGAACCAAGGTAGGTGGTTAGTGTCTTTATGTGGAAATTCCTTATATATTATGTGAAAATTCCACAAATACCCTTGAACGAGGTATTATATGTTTACCGTTTTACCCCCATTGTATGTTTTCCATGGTTGCATGCCTGTGTATAGTTAAATTGGAAATTATTTGGTTTGATTTTTATACATTGGTTGCTCTGCGTGAGTTTCATTATATTCACAGCCATTTAGTCCAGTTTAGCCTATTTGGCCATTTACCTCTTTTCCATGCCTTGTGATCGTAGGGTGGAGTGTTGTTTTTTAACATGCTTGAGATGCTGTAGATAGGATAGCCAAGTATTTTCATAGTGTTAAACTGGCCATATAGCATTATTATGCATTGAACTACCTGTTGGAACAAATATATAGATATGTATGTCTATTATATGGAACAATACAAGAGGGGGGTGAATTGTAGGTTAAAAAACCTTTGAGTTTTAGCAACTAAGAGATTATTTTAAATGATCTTAAACTAATACAAATATAAACACCCACAATTGTATTGAATGTAAAAAGGTATGATGTATTGTAATACTAATGTAATGTAAAACAATTGTATTCAAGATGAACACAATAATCAGAGTAATACAAAGATAAATGATTCTACCTTAAAGCGTATAGAATCAATCAATACAATATGTAATAGAATGATTGTAATTGAAACAATTACAATTGAATATGTAAAGAAGAAAGGAAACATGAAAAATTACTTTCTAATACATGTAACAATGGAAATATAAAAGAATTACAATTCTTTTAACCCAATGAGAAGGGTTATCCTTTCTCCTAGGATAAAAGGTATGTCTCACCAACACCTTGGTGAGCCCTCGATACGATGATCGGACATTCTGTCTGCCTATCCCTGGCAGCCCTCGATACGATGATTGGCGGGTCTGTCTGCCTATCCCCTGCAGCCCTCGATACGATGATCGACACGTCTGTCTGCATATCCCTGGAAACCATTGATTTTGTAGGTAATCAGCACCTCTGTCTTTCAATTGCTTGAAATCCCTCGATACGATGATTGGATGCACAAAGCATATGAGAGAATTCACAGCATCTCACTTTAGGACCCTGATTGAAGAAAAGTATCACAGTTGTTCCACAACGTCTCATTCATTCTCTATGTTGTACTCTCATATTCAAATGACCATCTATTTATAGGCCTCGGGTTCCAACGGTCACAACTCCTCCAACGGTCATGTTTCTCTGTAAAACTCGGAGGGACTTGGACACCTAGCATCGCAACGGTCATATTGAAACAGAAAGAATGACATCATTTTAATTAGTTTGTATCTAACTCAACGACATCGTATTGGTTAAAACAAGATATGTCTATGATAAGTAATGGTACGATTCATATGAAACAAGTGTTTTTGACAAAGAAAGTAATGAACATATGAATAACAGAGTCAGTGCAATACATTTGACAGAGTCAGTACGATAAGATTGACAGAGTCAGTACGATAAGATAGACAGAGTCAGTATGATACGATTGACAGAGTCAGTACGGTACGATTAAAAAGATTTGTGATTTGCAAAACAAAGTATAGAAGTCAAAAGATAACATTTGACTCAACAATCTCCCCATTTTTGGAAAGCACAACACATAATGAAAATATAACAAGAAATACTTATCTCCCCCTGAGTTATTGGAAACTCTTCTGAATATGAATTTTAATACAACTAACTCCCCCTTAGGTATGGAATTTCCTAAGGATTGTATTCGTAGATTTTCCTTAAGAGTGTTGTAAAGCATTTTTCCCCTTTATAAAACATTCTCCCCCTTTGTAAACATTCTCCCCCTTTGTGATTTACAAAAAGAAAGGGGTAATCTTGAATTGCCTGAAGGAGTTAGACAATAAACACAAGACAATGGATAAAAGAAAAGAATCATAAAAGTTATTTCAAAACAAATACAGCTTTCAAAGAAAAACAAATACAAGTCATTTGTTTTCTCTATAATTCTCCTTCTTTATGAGGTCATGAATAACAGCTTTCATCTTTTTGATTTCTTTCTTGTCTTTAGAAATTGATTCACCCTGAGTTCTGAGAAGCTCTTGTTGGTCCGCAAAAATCTGATCTTGATTCTTGATAGTCTCTTCCTGGACTCTGATTACTTCCTCAAGAGTTTCAATTCTGTTTTGCAGATTCTTGATATCTTTGGATAACACATAATTTTGTTTCTTCAACAAAACCATTTCATCCTTGAATGATGATACCTTTGAGAATTCAGATTGAAAAACATTCATTCTCTCTTGCAAGACTTTTACTAAAGGAACATCGGCTCGTTGAGAAGACAAAAGATTCAACCTTTCAACTGTTTCTCTGTCAAGCTTATTGAAAGCAACTGCAAGCTCATTTGATAGCCTTATTATATCTTTAATAGTTATCTCATGATCATTGATTGAGCTCTCTATTTTGTACGTCCACTTGGTCATCATGTTCCAGGCCTTCTTATGAGAAACCGAACATTCTGAAAGAACTTTTTAATCGGATTCGACTGACAAAACATTCTTTCTCAATTCTTTTACAGAGCCAAACTACTTCTTCTGATTGTCAGTAATAAAATCAATCTTCCCTTCCAGCCTTGGGAAATAAGGAATGGTCTTCTCATCCCTTCTCAAAACATGGAAAATTTAATAACTCTTCTTTAGAGAGATTGTATGTTCTGAATCCGTATCATCATCATACGATGCCAGTTCATTCGATCGGCTTGAGTCAACAACTGGCTGTTTTCCTTTTTCTTTTTCTTTCTGACTTCTTTCTTCTTCCACTTTATCACTAATGACAACAACTTTATCAGTGTGAGAAGATTTAGCACCTTGATTTTCTTGAGATGACATTCTGTCTGGAGTTCATGCTTGATCGGCATGAGGAGTTTGTTGAACACCTTCACTCAGCTTTTGAACTAATTTCTCTCTACTCTTCTTCGAACATTGATTAAATTCTTAAAGAAAATCGCCATCCTCTTCTTCCACTTCTTCTATCTCTTCCATTACTTGTTTTTTTTCCTTTCTTAGGGAGACTCTGTACGATGGGCTCTTGGTGCACTTCTTCCGTCAGTTGAGCACTAGAATCCCCAACCATTTTCGAAACATTAGAGAAGTCAAAGTCTTGAGACTTTCTTTTCAAAATAGTTTTCTTTTTCTTTTCAGCCTTAATGGTTTCTTCTACCCTTATTCTTTCTGAAAAAGCCTCTGCCGGGTCAAGACCGATCATTGGGTCATGTCCCTTTCTATGTTCCTTATCCTTTCTCCATTTGGCTACAACCTCCTTACTGTACCTTGGCTTCTTCATAGGCTTTGAACTAGTTTGAGGTTCAGAATTTTGAATAACACCAGTAGATTGAATGTCTTTGGCTGGCATAGGTGCCGATTGATTTTGAGCAAATTCAGCTTCTACATCTCTGAAAAAATGTTTTGAATTCTGATCAAAACAAACATTCAGCTTTTTCATCATACTCTTACTAATCCACGATGTCTTCAAATATATCTGGTTTCCTTTCAAAGGAATGATACAAAAATTCATACTTTCATGAATGAACATTGTAAGGATGGATGGATACATAATCATTTGAGACTTAATCCCTCCTGTCTTGACATTCTAAATGGTTTCAAAAACATACCCCATGAGATCTACTTTTCTCATATTTACAAGATAGTCAAGCATAATAATATCAGAAACTTTCAGAGTTTCTCTATCCCCTTTCCTTGGGATAAGAAAACCTTGCATCCATAAAGTCACAAACTGATTTTCCAGAGAATGATGAGACACTTTTCTCTTTTCATCATTAATAACAAACAAAGACTTTCCAGAACTTTCTCTATTAAACATACCAACTTCTTCTGGTAGTTTATGAGATGGAGAGAACGAATCCCCTTCTATTGGGACATTCAGAAAATGAGCCGCTTGTTTTACAGACATAGACAACATTCTATCATACAGAACAAAATTGATAGTCATGTCTTTGTCGAAAGATACGGTTTTATAAAACTGACAAACTTCATCAAAGAGAACCGGATCTTGATAAATAGTTCATTCAACAAACAAATGTTACCATCCTCGAAAGAGAATGATTCTTCTGATTGTGGAATCATAAGAATCAAAAAAATCTCGAGAAACTAACCTTTCTCTGTTAAAGTCTTTCTCTATAAAAGTCTTTGAAGACATTTCGGCGGGAGTGTTTGTAGAGGATTGAGACATAATGGTGATCCCGATGAAAGATTGTACGATGATTTAAAACTGGTGGAGCAGAGCATCGCCTCAAAAACTGAAAACCCAATGTGGGTTTGGGGAGGGGGATATTTATAGGCGAAAAAGGGTTGACCATTGATCTTCTACGGTCAGGATTAGAGGAAAACAGATCAATGGTTAGGATTAAAAAATGAAAGAAAAAAAATAAAAAAAGAATGGAATGTACCTGCCGGAGAACGTAAGGTAGTTGTTGGTTTTAAGAGAGTTAAAATGAAAACACAACCATACGGAATAAAATAAAACTATCAATCGTCATACCGATGGAAAAAAAAGTCATTACCATGAACTTTCAAGCCGATTGAAAACAAACTCGTTACCATGAACTGACAAGCCGATGGAAAACAAACTCGTTACAATGAACTAACAAGCCGATGGAAAAAAACTTGTTACCATGAACTAACAAGCCGATGGAAAACAATCTCGTTACCATGAACTGACAAGTCGATGGAAAAAAATATCGTTACACTGAACTTATTGTACGATGGAAAAGAAATTCATTACCATCATCGGTCGATACGATGGAAAATAAAATCATTACCATCATCGGTTGATACGATGGAAAAGAAAATCATTACCATCATCGGTTGATACGATGGAAAAAAAAAATCATTACCATCATCGGTCAATATGATGGAAAAGAAAATAATTACCATCATCGGTCGATACGATGGAAAATAAAATCATTTAATAAGACTGTTAATACGATAAACATAAAATTAAATGATACGATAAGACTGTCAATACGATAAATGGAAAAGTAAATGATACGATAAAACTGTCAATATGATAAACAGAAAAGTAAATGATATGATAAAAAGAAAAACAAAAACACATACCAGGAGAGTAAAAGATCATAAAATAAAAAAACCAACAAAACATAGTAAGAGATGTCCTCCCCCTTTCAAGAGGAGTTATTTACTGTAAGAAGATTTATAAAACATGAAGTAGATATGAATGATTATTTTAATTTAATCATTCCTATCTTCTATTTTATAAATTCAAACCTATCAGAAGATAAAGGTTTAGTAAAAATGTCAGCAAGTTGATCTTGTGTTCCTTTAAATTTTAAAATAATATCTCTTTTTTGTGTGTGATCCCTAAGAAAGTGATGTCTAACATCTATGTGTTTTTCATGATAGTTGTGTGCTGGGTTCTTACTAAGAGATATGGCACTAGTATTATCACAAAGAATTTGAGTTTTGGAGAAACTCAATCCATAATCAATGAGTGTGTGCTGCATCCACAATACTTGAGCACAACAACTTCCAGCTGCTACATATTCAGCTTCAGCAGTGGATAGTGCTACTGGGTGTTGTTTCTTATAGGACCAAGAAACCAAGGAATCTCCTAAGAAATGACATTTTTCAAATGTACTTTTTCTATCCATTCTACAACCACCAAAGTCAGCATCTAATAAACTTTTTAAAACAAAATCATTTCTAGAAGAGTAAAAAAGACCTAAATCCATAGTGCCTTTTAAATACCGAAAGATTGTCTTTATGGATTTTAAATGAGACTCTTTTGGATTATATTGGTATCTTGAACATAATCATACAGAAAACATTAAGTCGGGTCGACTAGCTGTCAAGTATAGTAAACTTCCTATAATACCTCTAAAGATTGTTCGATCTACTGGTTTCCCAGTTTCATCAAGATCAAGTGTATTTGAGGTACCAATTGGAGTGCTAATACTTTTAGTTTTGTCATATCCATACTTTTTGAGTAAATCTTTTATATACTTATGTTGAGATATATATGTTCCTTCTGGTTTTTGAGAAATTTGAAAACCTAATAAGAATGTTAACTCACCCATCATACACATTTCAAACTCAGATTTCATTAAATTTGCAAAAGAATCAGTTAAAGATTTCTGAGTTGATCCAAATATGATGTCATCAACATAGATTTGAACAATCAAAACATTTTTGTTTTCCATTTTTATAAAAAGGGTTGGATCTGCTGTACCTTTTGTATAATTGTTTTGTAAAAGAAATCATGTAAGTCTATCATACCATGCTCTAGGGTCTTGCTTATGACCATATAGAGCCTTGGTAAGTTTGAAAACATGATCAGGATGTTTTGTGTCTTGAAAACCATGAGGTTGTTCGACAAAAACTTCTTCTTCAACAAAACCATTTAGAAAAGCACATTTTACATCCATTTGAAATAGTTTGAAATTGAAATATGCTGCAAAGGGTAATAGAATATGAATAGATTCAATTCTAGCTACAGGAGCATATGTTTCTTCATATTCTATTACCTCTTGTTGATTATAACCTTTAGCAACAAGTCTTTATTTATTTTTTACAATGATTCCATTTTCATCACATTTTTTTCTAAAAACCCATTTTACACAAATTACAGCTGTTTCTTTAGGTCTATCAACTATAGTCCAGACTTGATTCCATTCAAATTCATTTAATTCATCTTGCATTGCTTTGATCTAATCATCATCACCTAAGGCCTCATTTGGTCTTTTAGGTTCAAATTGCCAAAGAAAATCAAGATGTTCTATTTCATTTCTTAAGGAATTTCTAGTCCTTACAGGTTGATTTACATCACCAATGATGTTATCACTGGGATGATTCCTAAGAAACAATTGATTTGGGATTTGTAAAGCCTGTTCATCAATGTATGATTGAAAATATTCTGTGGTAAATGTTTCAGGAATACCTTCTTGAACATTTTCCTTATCAGAAGGATCTTATATCAGAGGTTGATAAACATTTTTAGAAAGCACATTCGAGGATGTAGGATTGGGTTGGTTGAAAATAAAATGATCAGTTTCATCGAATTTCACATGCACTGTTTCCTCAACAGTACAACTGTTTTTATTAAAAACACTATAAGTCTTAGAAGTTGTGGAGTAACCTAGAAATATACCTTCATCATATTTTGGTGCAAATTTGTGTAGATTATCTTTTGTATTCAGAATGAATACTTTGCATCAAAAAACATTGAATTATGAAACATTAGGTTTTTGGCCAGTCCATAACTCATAAGGAGTTTTATTAAGAAATGTTCTAGTTAAAACACAATTTATAGTATAACAGGCAGTACTAACAGCTTCAGCCCAAAAGTTCTTAGCAATTGAGTATTAACTCAACATGGTTCGAGTCATTTCCTGAAGAATATGATTTCTTCTTTCAACAACACCATTATGCTGAGGAGTTCTTGGTGCTGAGAAATTGTGAGTAATACCTTTCTTACTACAAAAAGTTTCCAAATCGGAATTTTGAAATTCACCACCATGATCACTATGAACAGTTATCAACAGTAGGTTTTTCTTAGTTTTAACTTGGGATCTAAAAGTTTTGAAATAGGAAAAGGCTTCAAATTTCATTGTGAGAAATTAGACCCATGTAAATCTAGTAAATTAATCAACTAAAACAAATACATAGTATTTTCCTCCAATGCTTCCAGTTTGTGAAGGAACAAAAAGATCCAAATGAACTAGTTGTAATGCATTAGATGTTGAAACTTCATTAAATGATTTAAAGCTAGTTTTATGTTGCTTGCCAAATTGATAAGGATCACAGACTTTTGAAGAATCATATCTAAGATCTGGTAGTCCTTTCACAAGTCTTTTCATTGAAAGTTTACTAAGGTTTCTTAGATTATAGTGTCCTAGTCTCCTTTTCCATAGCCATTATTGGTCTTCTATAGCACTTAAGTAAGGTATTTTTTGGTTCCTAAGGTCTTTTAAGTTAATAGTGTAAAAATTCACTTGCCTATGGGCAGATAGAATGAACTCATCCTTGGAATTGTGAACTAAACACTTATGATTTCTAAAATTCACAAGGTAACCTTCATCACATAATTTACTTATGCTGATGAGATTGTGCCTAAGACCATTAACAAACAAAACATTTGAGATAAGAACTTTTCCAAGAAAAACAATATTACCTATAACAACAATCTTTCCTTGGGCATTATCTCCGAAGTTAACTTTTCCACCTTTTGTTTTGATAACCTTTTAAAAGAGATATTTGTTTCCAGTCATGTGTCGAGAACAACCACTATCTATGTACAAAATGTTCTTATTGGTACACTTCTCATTTTCCTGAAAAAGAAACAATTAGTTTTTCGGAATCCAAACTTGTTTGGATCCAGTATGGTTAGATAAAGAATTTTAGGAATCCACATTTGTTTTTCAAAATGAGCTTTATGAAATCCTAAAGATTGAGTTCTGTTAAGAGAATAATCTCTTCTCCAGTGTCCACCACATTGACACTTAGAACAAAAAGAGGTTTTTTTAGGAACAAAATAGTTATTACTAAAAACAGGTTTGTAATAAGTATAACCAAGACCAGAATGATTTCTCAATGATTTAATTTGAGAATACATCCTGTCAATGGTTTCCTTTCCATGAGTACAGTTTGAAAAAAATTTCTTCATGGATAAAATCTCTGACTTTAGTTTTAAAACCAAATTCTTATTTTCCAAAACATTTGAATTTAAAATAGAGTTAGGCTCTAAACTATTTTTCTTTGAAATTGCAGTTTCAAGACACTTAGAAAGTTTATCCTTATAAGATTTAACATTCTCAAGGGTTTTTAAAATACATTCAAAATCAGAAGTTTTCACATCAAGATATTTAGAAAGATCCGATACTTCTTTAGTTAAGATTGAAATTCTATAATTTTCTTTCTCAAGCCTCTTCTTGAGTTTCGAATTTTTATTTTCAAGTAATTTAGAAAATCTAGAGACTTCTTTAAAAAAGGTAATGTATCATCTTCTGATGATGAAGATTCATCATTTGAAGAATCATAATATCTATTATCAGTATAATTTTCATTTAAGGAGACATTTATAATAGCTTCAGCATTATGTACCTCAGCCATGAGACAATGATCTTCAATTGGTAATCTGTCTAAGAGTCCGATATTTTTCTATCCTGATGTCTCATATTCTAAAGAATCATATGAGGAATCACTATCACTTTCACTCCATGTATCATTTTCTTTCAACATTGCCTTTGTCTTATAAAACCTTTTCTTGTTTCTTTCAGAGTGTTTCTCCTTTCTGTCTTTCCAATTAAGTAAAGGACAATCAGGCCTTATATGTCTTGCTTTCTTACATTCATAACAAGTTACCTCTGAATCTTCCCTATCCTTCATATCTTTCTTTTTGAATCTATATTGGAAGTCTTTCTTTCCCACAATCGTGTTCATACTTAGAGCAAGATTGGATAACTCATTATTTGAATGATTACAATCACTTGAATCAGACATAACAACTTTCTTGGCATTATATCTTGTAAGCCTTTCAGGTGTTTTAGCTTTAGATGCAAAGGATACACTACCATTTCCATTCTTCTTCTTGTTGAAATCAGTATCTCTCTTCATTCTTGTCTCATGTTGTAGAATAGTTCCAAATAGTTCATCTAGAGTAATATGGGAAACTATTATATTTTCATCAATAGCTGTCCTTTTTGACTCCCATTCATTTGGAATTATATCTAAAATCTTATCAACTAGAGCTTCATCATCAAGACCTTTTTCCCCCATAGATTGTAAGCTATTGAAAATTTTCATAAACCTTTGTTGCACTTTACATAATGGCTCTCCATAAGGAAAAACAAACCCATGATATTCTGCTCGATGCATTGCTCTGCTTGTTTCTATAACTTTTGATGTTCCAAAGTGAGTGACTTCCAATTTCTTCCAAATACAGTTGGATGCTTCACATGAAGATATCTGACTATATATATTCCTGGTCATAGAGCATAATAAAGTATTGTGTACCTTGTAATTCAGTTGATATTCTTACTTCTCTTGGTTAGTGAAAGTACTAACTTCTTTGTCAGGAATTTTGTAACCTCCAGTAAGTATAATAAAATTGTCTACGCCAGTATTGATAACGAACATCTTCATACGATCTCTCCAATACTCATAATCATTCCCATCAATGATTGGTGGTCTAGAAGGATTCAGATTGTCTATTGATCCAATATTCATTCCTTCCATCTAATACAACAAAAACTTTTCCACTCCACACGTTAGTGTAGTAAGTATTTACGATAGTAATATGAAAGAAATAAAGCTAGTAATACAAATCAGCGGAAAACCTCCTCTGATACCAATTGTTGGATCGAATATATAGATATGTATGTCTATTAGATGGAACAATACAAGAGGGGGGTGAATTGTAGGTTTAAAAACCATTGAGTTTTAGCAACTAAGAGATTAGTTTAAATGATCTTAAACTAATACAAATACAAACACCCACAATTGTATTAAATGTTAAAAGGTATGATGTATTGTAATACGAATGTAATGTAAAACAATTGTATTAAAGATGAACACAATAATCAGAGTAATACAAAGGTAAATGATTCTACCTTAAAGAGTATAGAATCAATCAATACAATATGTAATAGAATGATTGTAATTGAAAAAATTACAATTGAATATGTAAAGAATAAATGAAACAATAAAAATTCCTTTCTAATACAAGTAACAACGGAAATGTAAAAGAATTACAATTCTTTTAACCCAAAGAGAAGGGTTATCCTTTCTCCTAGGATAAAAGGTCTGTCTCACAAACATCTTGGTGAGCCCTCGATACGATGATCGGACTGTCTGTCTGCCTATCCCTGGCAGCCCTCGATACAATGATCGGCACGTCTGTCTGCCTATCCCCGGCAGCCCTCGATACGATGATCGGCACGTCTGTCGGCCTATCCCTGGAAGTCCTCGATTTTGTAGGTAATCAGAACCTCTATCTTTCAATTGCTTGAAAGCCCTCGATACGATGATCGGATGCACAAAGCAGAGGAGAGAAGTCACGACATCTCTCTCTAGAATCTTGATTGAAGCAAAGTATCATAGTTGTTCCACAACATCTCATTGATTCTCTATGTTGTACTCTCAACGTCAAATGAACTCCTATTTATAGGGCTCAGGTTCCAACGGTCACAACTCCTCCAACGGTTATATTTCTCCGAAAAACTCAGAGGGACTTGGACACCTGGCATCACAACGGTCATATTGCAACAGAAAGCACGACATCGTTTTGATTAGTTTGTAACTAACTCAACGGCATAGTATTGGTTAAAACAAGATATGTCTATGATAAGTAATGGTACGATTCATATGAAACATGTGTTTTTGACAAAGAAAGTGATGAACATATGAATAGCAGAGTCAGTGCAATACATTTGACAGAGTCAGTACGATACGATTGACAGAGTCAGTACGATACGATTGACAGAGTCAGTACGATACGATTGATAGATTCAGTACGGTACGATTAAAAAGATTTGTGATTTCCAAAACAAAGTATAGAAGTCAAAAGATAACATTTTACTCAACACTACCCAGGGTAGTCAGAACCTTGTGCTATATACTAAAAGAAGATAAACCAAGTGAGCTTCCTTAGAGAGCATTTGGACAGTAGTAGACTCTAAGGGGACATACCGATTGATCTTCCTCATATAGTCATTGAGCATTAGGCTATAAAGGTGATTAACCTTGTGAACATCTTCAGAGAGCCAAGGATTACATTGTGATATAAGGGGATAGACCGTGAGAGCATCCTTAGAGAGTCCTTGACTATTTTAGACTATATGGGGATAGACCGTGTGAGCTTCCTCTGAGAGTGTCTGTTTTGTTTGCTTGAATCACCTGTTTACCATAGGCTATAGGAGGGAGTGACTGGGTGAGCATCCTCAGTGATTCTATAAACATCCTGGGCTATAAGGTGAAATGAAAGAGTGTTCTTCCTTATTGAGTCCTTGACCTTGGGGCTATAAGGGCAATTTACTATGCGAGCTTCCTCAGAGAGTTCTTGACTAACCTTGACTATAAGGGAAAGTGATTGTGTGTTCTTCCTCAAAGAGACATTATAATTATGTATGGATAAAACAGAGGGGTAAGGGTGAGTTCACTGCCCATAGGGTCGTTGGTTTTTTCTAGGTAGGACCAGAGGATTGCATGTTGGACTTTGCTACTTGTTGGATATTGCTTGACTTTGGAACTATGGATTGTTTATTTTTCAGCATGTACATGTTCACTATTTTCTGTAATATTACCTGTCATATATTCACTGACTATTAGGCACATATCATCAGGAGTGTTCCTACTAGGATTTAGTCTCACACCCTGTTTCGGTCATGCTTTTGGGCATAAATAGACTATATTTTTGCGGGAATATATAAGGGCAACCACCCTTCGACTACATGTACTTGACAGTTGTGGATCTAGAGTGCATGGGACCAAGTATAGTCATGATATGTTGAGGAGCTATTTATCTTTATTTTGTACTTGTTTTTAGTATTTTTGTATTTCAAGAATTGTGACATGTTTGGATTTTTTTTCCTAGACATATGTATCATGCATCATATATATATATGTGATGTGGTTGTTTATCATATTTAGTCATTCGTTGTTTAATTGTGTATGGATTGTTTACTTCTTTCGCTATTGTTTATTTTTTTTCTCTTCTACTATGAACTCTTCCAATGAGTGCATAGTTTCACCACTATCACACCCATGGCCTTAGCTATTAGTCGGCAGCCTCTAGCATTTGGGGAAATGCGCTTGAGGCCATGTGACCAATGAGGTACGGGGAGCCTATGGGCGGATTTCCGAACCGGGGCATTACATATGGATTCCACATATGATAATTATCAGTCTCTTTGTGTATATAAGAGTCTATCTAATGTAGTTTTGTAAATTTATTAATTGGTTTTGTAAAAGTTATTCATCCATTTTAAGTGTTCTTCAAAATGGTTGAGGTAAGTTGAATCACTATTAACAAATCTCAGTATAACTAATTGGGATGATTTAAAATTTACTTATTTGTGTGTATTTAATTGTGAATTTTTTTATTGATTATTTTTAGAAAATCTTTTAGGAGATAGTTAGATGAAATTTGTAAAAATGATGTTCTTGATTAATGTGTTTTATTCTAAATTTTACAATGATGTATTTAACGTGGTATTATCCTAAATTGTGGTGGTTGAATTTGTTTAAAGGGTTTTCAATAAAATGAATGATGTTATATAAATTGAATGGGGGTTGGGAATTGGTTTGTTTAACAAATTTCAGTAAAATTATTGCTTTATTTAAATAATTCACAATGGTTATTTGTAATGGTTTTGGAATATATTGGGTTTTGAGTAGTTAATTCTTGATCGGCCCTAAATAAGGTATGTATACAAGTGGGGTAAAAGGTACATGAGCATGGATTGGGGGGTTTTGAGTGTGGGATACACGGTTATTGGACAGGAGACTGCACATGAATATGGAACTGGAGAATAAATCATGAATGTGTGGGTGTGTTGTGAATAATAGAGTGGTTTTTCCAAAATGATATGGACAGATGGGTTTAAAACATTTCTTGGTTGTTTTCTAGAAATATGACTTTCTGAAAAATTGGTTTAAATATAACTTTTTTACTCTTAGCTATCACTAGATTTTGAAACATCATTTTTTTAGTTATAATCTATTTTTCAGAATATTTTTATATAAATGTTTTCACGTAAATGTCTTTGATTTTATTATACTAGTCGCATGAGTAGGGATGTCATTGGGGAAAACATATTGAGTTTTATACTCTCCCTTTTTTCTTGAACATTGGTTGTTTTGTAGATTCTATATTCCGGGAAAAGGGTTGAGGTAAAGTGTGACACATAATTATCACTACTTCATGATACATAGGGTGTTTGGTGATGTTAGAGAATGGATCTTGGGGAGAATGGATTCGTTTAGTTTTCTTGGATTGTTTTTGTATGTATCTTCCAATATTTACATTGATAGTTTCTAGAATTCATTTGTTGTACACATTGGTGTGGTTTTGATTTAAATGAAGTAGTTGATTTTTCTATCATTTAATCATGCAACATATATTGTGTTTTTTGTTATGGTTGTTTGGGTAAATCATTTTACTTCTTAATGGGTAAATCATCACCCATGTGCATTTGAAACCCATCTGTTTTTATTTTCTTTCGTTGGAATCTTGGGGATGTCACATCAGACCTAGTAATGATTCATTATATTCTGATGCCAATGATATTATGTGGATCATTACAAATGTTATCAGCTTGTTTGATCCTTTCCTAACAGGTGGTCTTCAGTTTCATTGTCTTTGTATTGAAATTCACTCATGTATGTTCCTTGAGTTGTGATATTAGAGAGGTGTAGGATTTTTTGGACATGAAATGTAGAACATAAAAATTCATAGCTCACCTTTTTATGCTGAACTCATGTTACTAGGGAGTTGGGTATGTAAGTGTTTTGGAGACACTAACAATATATTTGAATCCCATTATCATGTGTATATCCAATGATATGTGCTTGACATGAATTAACGAAATGACTTCCCTCTAAGATTGTATATATTTTTTGGAAAAAATGATATATATTGTGATTCATTTTGTTGATATTTCAAAAAGGATGATTTTTTACATAGGAAATTTTTTGAAAAGGGCCTGGTTGGTAAATTTGGAGAATGGGTTCATTTTAAAAATCAAATAAAGTGGATTTTTTTCCCAAAAAGGTTAGCCCTGTAAAAGGTTGATTTATGAAATTATTTTTGTGATAGTTGATTTGAGAGAATTTGAAATGCTAAGCCTTCAGTTTCTATAGATTGAACCTTATAGTGTTTGTTGTTTTTTAGAAAGTGGCACATGGTAGGGATAATAGAAACCATCTATATGAATATGCAGAAAATGTGGTGGCACATGAACAACAAGTGAACCAGGATCTGGTTCAGAGTATCATCCAGGAATTTCAAGCTATGGCCACAGGGTAATGGAGGGCAGATCCAAGGCATGTCAATCATTCCATCCTTCTCATGAATTAGAATACAACCACCATCCCGAGTTATTCTAAATAGAAAAAGATAGAGGTGTGGAAAAATTTTCGGATTCATATCTTTTATTATATCATAATAATAATGAATTTGAATGTCAATATAACCATGTATATGCTCTTCGATCATTACTGCTAGTGCTGCGAACTAGTGGTGAAGGTGAAACTATATCAATGCAATAGTTCGGAGGTTTTTGAATAATTGTTCAATAAAAAATTATATCCTCACATGTTTAGGATCCAGAAGACAATATACATATATGGAAGGATGTAAGAAAATCTCTCTATTACAAAATATGCATTTAAATTCATGAATTTAGTTCTCTTTGCACCAGATGTTATAGTGAGTGGGGCCATGAAGACCTGCCTCTTCGAATGGGGGATAAGGTTGGAGATTCAGTATAATATTTTGGTGCTTTTTATAATGGATTATACAAAGATTCTGAAAAGAGAGATAATGGATTAAGGGGATATATCAGGATCTATGGGAGGAGGAAGTGTTATGGTCCCTCTGAAAAATGGTGGTAACTTGAATATTGGAAGAATGCTGAAGAGGGAAACCTTTTTTAGAGGTGGTAATATGACTCAAAATTAGATGACATGAGCAGTGAACCATCCTCCATGTACAAAGAGAAAAGAGGTCTATTTCCAATGAGGTTTTCTTGACCAAAAATATAAAGAGTGTACAATATGACCTAGAGAATATAATAACAGTAAATATATTGGTAATCATTAGTGATATCATTGCACTAATCTGAGGTAAGGTGGTCGAGACACATATGAGGTGTCTCATGAATCTTTTCTGTCAATGGTGTGAGGATAATAGAATTAGTCTTGTTTGTAGAGAAGTCCAAGACAATGTTATTCTCAGAATACCATGACTCATCACCAAGGGAAATCAATGTAAGGAAACAAGGATCTGAGTGCAGTGACGAAGTGGGTTTTATTTTTGATGGATATAGTTGTATTTAATGAAATGCTTGGTATGTATTGGTTTACTTCATTCATGGATAATGTTAAATTTTATAGAATAATCATTAGTTATACAACTGAGGATAACATCCACCATATATTCAGTGGAAAAAGAGTTGTAATGACTTGTGCAATGAGCTTGCTGGAACTAACAGTGGGAATTATATCTTACTAGTTGGTAGCATTCACTTTGGAAATGATAAAATAGATCGAGGATATTATTTTTTTGATAGTTTTGGATAAATTTTTATATTTCATTCCCAAAAACATATTAGGTTTACCACCTATAAGGGTATTGGTGTTAATTATTGATCTCCTCCCAATGACCTATCATATTTCACATCTATCATATAAGATTGAAATAATAGAGTTATGGTAATTGAATTTGTTGTTGGAAATGATGGGACGAAAAGGTATCATTCATCCGAGGATGTATCTGTGTGTAGCAGTAGTCTTGTTCATGAAGATAGAGAATGGAACTCTAGGGATCTGTGTGGAATATCGTGAGTTTAACAAATATTCAATCAAATATCATAATTCAAATACACCAATTTATGGTCTCTTGGATCAGTTATAGGGAGCTCAGAGGTTCTTTAAATTTGACATGCGATCAGGGTATCACCAATTGTGAGTTTAGAAGGAGGAAATTGTGAATACATATTGAGGAGAATATATGGACATTATGAATACATTGTAATTCCTTTGAGTCTTAGTAGTTCACTAAAGGCATTATATCATTGATTAATCAGGTACTTCAAATATATATGTATTATTTTGTGGGGGTATTTTCTGATGAAGTAATTGTGTAATCAAGGACAAGGGACGACAATGAGAATCAATTAGAGACAGTTTTAGGAATTTTTAGAGCCCATAGGTTGTATTCCAGACTATCTAAGTCTGATTTTTGGATACAAGATGTATTATTTTTCAATATTCAATTTCTAAAATTTTTTGATAGTTTTGATTTGTTAAAGATAGAATCTATTATCTATTAAAAACCACCAAAAAAATATCTTTGAGAAATGAAGACTTATTAGTATATAAATTTATAATCGTTGTGTTTTCATGACATATCAATACTAGAATCACCTATAACATATTTTACATTGAAAATGGTTCCATTACAGTGGACTATGGAATGCCAAAAGAGTTTTTAAGAGCTAATAGTTTTCCGGACATTAGCACCTATCTTGATTTTTCTGAAATCAGGACCATGATCTGTGGTGTATTATGATGCATCATGATCTGGGTTGGGATGTGTTCCCATTAATGTAGAATACATGGATTCTTTTGATTTAAGGCAATTGGTAGTGCATGATTAGAATTACCCAAAACTCGATTTGGGGTCAGCTGCGATTGTTCATGCCTTGAAGACAAGGCATCGTTCTCTCTTTGGTGATAGATTTACTGTGTTCATAGATCATGAGAGACTGAAACATATTTAATGACTGTGAGATTTGAATATGTTCCAAAGGATATGTATAGTTTATCTCTATATGTTTGACATTGAATTGAGGTATAGACCAGGATATGAGAATTATGTGGTAGATGTACTAATTATTATGTATTATGATAAGTTGGAAAATGAAGCATAACATGAGTGGCACTTGATGTCATTCCTAGATTATATTCCCATAGAATGTGAAGTCTGGGGTGATTTTGTGGATTTTTATTCCATATTTGATATTCTTGATTTGTTAAAGTTAGTCATTGAATAGAAAACATCCGAGGAAGAATGCCAAGTGATGATTTCAAAACTCAATAGTGGGAAGACAATTGGCACTAGAATCTTGATAGGAGTTCAATTTTACGGATCAAATATCAGGTGGTTGAACATTGGGCTTGTTAGAAACAACTTCTTCATTCTTACTACTATTCAAAATGGGATGTAAATATGGTAATAAAAATAAAGTATAATGGGTTTTAGGTGCAGTTTTTGTGGATTGGTAGGAAACATAATGTGGATGAGATCTTCTAAAGGTTCTTAACTTTTCAGTAAATTAAGGTGTAACATCATAAAAAATTAAGAATGATGTTGTCCTTACCTATGCCATTATAGAAAAGGCAGAAGATAGCCTTGGATTTTGATATAGGACTACTATGAATAGTGTAGAAACACAATGGCATATGGGTGATAGTGGATCAACTCAATATGTCTTCCCATTTGATTCCTATTTGTGAAACTCATGTAGTGGAGGGAATTTCCAAAATCTATATCCAAGAAGTGGTTATCAGACATGGAATATTTTTATTGATCATGTCAGAAAAAGATCTAGGTTTCACTTCATGTTTCTGGAAATCTTTACATAAAGCCCATGGGACTCAGTTGACTATGAGTACAACATATCATACATAGAAAAACGACCAGTTTGAATAGATAATACAGAGGATGGAAGATATGTTGTAGGGCATGCATAATTTATTCTATTGGATCATGGGAGGAGAAGATACCCTTAATGGATTTATTATACAATAAATACTATCAGGCGTGGATATATATGGATTTTTATGAAGAGTGGTATGGGAATTCTTGTGGTTCTTTACATTGAATGGTGGAAATAGGTGATATTTCAATAATTGGGGTTATCCTTGTCAAATAAACAACATATAATATTCAAGAGAACCAGAAATGAATGGAGACCACTCAACGTCTTCCAAAATCATCTTTGGATCATCATCAATTGCTATTACCATTTTAGATGTTTGTTAATATGTTCTTTTATATTTATCTAGTGCTTGGAGAACATCATTTTGGGAAACATGTATAGTTATCTCCCTGATATATATGCCCTTTCAGGATTCTAGAATGAGTTTTAGAGGAGTAATATCTATTGGTGTTACTACCATGATTCAGTTCATTGCATAATGTGGTCAATGAATCTTAGTTGATAAAGTATCATACTAATCCTAACTATGTGATTATATGGGAACATGTCGACCCTATTCCGGATGATTCATTTGTATATATCTCATTATGTTTTTTGGACAGGAAGGAGAAATTATAGTAGGGGGAAAGGACCAATCCTTTGTTATTTTTATTAAATCGTGGCCAGATGCCTAAAGAGACATGGGAATGCGAGAAAAAAACGAAAAAGAAATTTTCGGAACTCCTTTAGGACATGAATGGTTTTCAACTATACTAGGATAGAAATACCTACAGTGTGGAGAATATAGTACCCCTAGTTTTCAATATATAACCAATTATTTATTCCATTCATGTTTATTATTTATAAATGCGATTTTTGGGAGAGCATGGGGATATTTCATGGTGTGTTTGGGGCTAAAGGGAAAGTGCACGGGTGGAAAAAAAAATTTATAAACCAAGGAGAATCCTAGGATAATATATATATATTTATAAATTTTGGAAGGTATATTAAGAGTGCTTTCCACATGGTTTAGGAGGCCATGTGAGGAATTTTTGTGAGGGTTTCTGTAGGAAGTATCTAACACATGATAAATGCCAGGATTTTCTAACTGTGTGACTAAACCGTTCCTAGGGTTAAAGTGAGATCCTAGAAAAGTGGATATCATACATTATTTAATCTATAAGCTTTATTTTTCTCCCATAATGTCCCAATCATGGGATTCTTATCTCATGATGGTTGGATAACCTCTCACCAAATAATTAAAGATGGAGGAGTTCATTCACATGGTGATTATAAGATGATTTCCTAAGGTATGTCATCGTCCATCAATGTTCTTGTCATGTTTTCATATATCAACTTATATCTACATCTCCTCTCCTATAATTTTCTCATATCTACAACCGTTATGGGTGGATAAATGTTTTTTCATACCAAATATGATGAGTTTTGATCTCTTTGTTGATATTAGAGGAGATATAAGGCGGCTTCAAGGATTTCATACATGTCTTGGTGAAATTTCATTATTCATTATCATTTTTCATCAAAACAGTGGTGGTATGTAGATTCACTGTTGACTCCTCTTAGTAGAGAATATTTTCATGATTACAAAATTATTACTTTGTGTGTATTTTATTGTGAATTGGTTTCATGAAATTTTTGAAACCCTCTTCAAGGATAGATTTTTTTAAATATGGAAAAAGTGGGTTCTTAATTAAGGAGTTTGATTCTTGATTTTAAAATTATGTATTTAAAAATGGATTTTTTTTGTTAGAGAAGATGAATTGGATGAAAGAGTTTTAAATAAATTAACTGATTTCTAGGAAATTGAATAGGAATTGGGAATTGGTTTGTTTAATGGTTTTCAATAAATGAATGGTTTTATGGAAATGCTTTTAAATTGTTATTTAAAATGGTTTTTGAAGACATTAGTTTTTATGTCAGTTCATACTTGACATGCCCGGAATAATGGATGTGTACCAAGGGGTACAAGGTATGTGACCATAGATTGGGGGCATGTCTAAGTGAGACATATGGTGATTGATTAGGAGACCACTCATGAGTATGCAATAGTCGAACGAAGCATGCATGTGTGGGTGTGTAGTGAAAAATAGATTGGTTATTCCAAAATGATATTGAGAAATGGGTTTAAAAACATTTATGGTTGTTTTTATAGAAATTTTATTTTTTATAAAATTGGTTTAAATAGAACATGTTTTATTTTTTAAGAAATTTTTTATGAAATTTTTTATATTTAGTTATTAACTATTTTTTTGAATTGTTTTATTTAAATGGTTTTATATAACTATTTTAACCTTTTCTATCTTAGTGGTTTGAGTAGGGAGGTCATTGGGGAAAAATATTTTGTTTTAAACTCACCCCTTATTTGGAATTTTGGTTCTTTTAGGGATTATATATTCTAAGACATTGGTAGAGGTAAAGTATCACATCTATTTAAGCACCACCTGATACTTAGGTTATTTGGTGATGTTGGAGAATTGATCTTTCGGATCATAGAGTCATGTGGTTCTCTTGGAATTTCAAGTAGTTGTCTCTCGATATTTTCTTTGATAGTTTATAGTCATCTAATATAGTATACATTGGGGTGGTTTTGATATAAATTATTTGGTTGAGTTTTCTTTCATTTACTCCTTAATAATATAGTGAGTTGTTTGGTTCTGGTTTTCTATGTTAATCACTATAGTTCTTAAACGGTAAATCTGGATCCACTTTCATTGAAACCCATGTCTATTTTGGATAACCTTTGGCATCTTTGGAAATCTCTTAAGGCCTAGAAATGATTCGTTGTATTCATAGGACAATGAGATTAAGTGGGTCATTACAGATAAGAAATGTAACCATTCATCCATTAAAACATACTAACATGTTAAATCATTTTCATAAATACATACTTCTCACCCATAATGTATCAGATACATACTCTGTGGAAAGAAGATATTTCTATAAAACATAGAAAACATAAATGAAACCATAAATGTAAATTAGGGAATTACATATATAATATTTTATCAATTGGGGTTAGCATAAGTTTTGTAACACTTTTAGAATCCTTGAACTATAACATTCACTACAAACTTATGACATAACCCTCACAAATACCTTATGGTGAAACCATCGTAGTTACACTTGGAGTAACCATATAGTCGACCTCCAATATAAACATATATAATGAATTAGAGGGATATATTGGTCCATCGGTTATCATAAATAATTTTCAAGAACCATAAAAATTCATAAAACATGAATATTTTCATCATTAAGACATTCCTTTTGAATTCTAATGAAATTTGAAATTTCAAATGTGTATTGCTTAGGATAATTGCCATACATTGAGTTTGAATTACATAAAACATGTACCATCATCTTGTATAATGATTTAAAGCGATTTTATAATTTATTACATAACTATACTAATGATTATATTACCTTATATTACAATATTATTTAATCTTCTTAGAAATTAATTAATAATATTTTATTACTAACATTCTGTTGGGTGAATACTTTTAAGGGTTTTAATTGTTGGATAGTAAGAGATTTTCTTTTCGAATGGAATAAAACTCAAAAATAGAAAATAAATGGTATTAATATGTTTCTATAATTTTATATGATACCATATACCATTTTTTTCTTATATGAAAATGAATCATTAGTTAAAACATCAATGTAAATGATTTATTATATTTTGGTTGTTTTATGACCATCACTAACGTATATAATTTTACATAATATCATGTTAATATTATAATTATAGAACATTATAACTCATATTATATGTATAATAAAAAATTAACCATATAAATGGTCATATGAATATACATGAAAAAGTTAAGGAATAATGAGAGTGCATCGCCAATTATGGTGGTTAATCGACACATCACAGGTGATGCTATCATTTTTAGAATAAAATAGAGTAGTGAAGAAAATTCATTGTGATTTTTTCCCTCTGCATGATAAAATTTACTATATATAATACACTTGAGTTTTCATGTCACTTGGATATGGGTATGTGAAAATATAATAATAAAATAAAATAAAATAAAAATGAAAAGGAATTTTACCTTTTGAATTCTTCTTCATGGGATCCTCTTTAAGGAACATAGTTATGTAATTTTGAGGAGAAAAATGTGGATTACAAATTTGGAATGTTAATTTGAGGGAAATTAGGCAGAAATTATACAATATACCAGGCTTTTATGTGTGCATGGAGGGGGTGGTGAGGGGTGGTATTTATAATAGAAGAAACATGTGTTTTTAATACTTAATTAAATGGATTGTTATTTTGTACCAAAAAATTTAATATTATGATAATTATAAATATATTTAATATAATAATGAATGATATTTCTAGATTATGGGTGTAAATTAGACACAAATCATTGATCACTCAATAATTCATTATTTTGATAAACACCATAAATTATCATATTTCACCCTTCAAAAAACATTAAACTATTTTATAAAAAACCAAAAATATATGATAACTATTTTTTATGTTTTTAAATTAAAATTTAAACCCATTTAATGAAAATATGTTTTAAAATATAATAAATTTATTTTTTTAGTTAAAATCATTATTTATTCAAAAAATACAAAATTTTAAATTTTAATGGATTTAGAACACTTAAAAAAATTATTTAAGTACCACTATATTTTATTATAATATTAAGACGAAAAATATTAATCTATGAATTTATAGTATGACGAAATAATTTATTGAAATAATTGTATTAATTATTAAATTGTAAACAAATATTTATGAGTCACAAAAAAATACTGACGATTAAATTAACATTTTCAAAACATTTATTTACTTATTCCATGATATAAATAAATCTTATTTCCACATATAATATACATAATTTTTATTTCCATTCTCATAGATGGGGATACTATTCTATTAGTAGAGATTCAGTATTATCTATAAATAGAAATTATTTAATTATAAATTTATAATGAATTTATCCATTTATTTCTAGAATGAAAGAAATTTTTTTATAAGTACCTAAGATGTGACATTCTCCCCACATTATAGAATTTTTTTCTTGGAAATTATTATTCACCTCTAGAAAATTTGAGGATATATTTCCCATATAGAATATTATTTTCCAGGTTTCTCCTTCAACCAAGTGGTTTCCCTAGAAAACTGTTACCTGGTAAATTAACATATTCTATAATAATTTCGGTATTCAATAAAAAATATAAATATTATTATTCTCATAAGAAAGGTTCTCTTTCATTGGGAATAAATTGGGGATCAAATCAGGATATGAATCTTGAACATACATTCCTAACCCCGAAACATGAAAAACATTTTGTACCTAAGATAAACTCATAATAAATTATACCTCGGAGGAAATTGGTCAAACATTCTATAGGTTTTCAAATGGTCCAATGAACCATCGAAATATAGTTAATTTATTACTAATTCACATAATACATCTGAAATTATATATTTTAAAGAAAACTAGAACACCAAACCTGAACGGATGGGGTTTACTATTTTTATAAATTATTTTTTAACAATTTAGAGGGGTACTAATGTGTTTTTGTATCATATTAACAATCTCAGCTACTTTTTATACTAATTATAGACCCTATCCACATTTCTATTGGACGTCATCCCAAAAATGTGGTTTTTTAAACTGCTTTTCATATAATTCCTCAAAAGTGTCAATCTGTATATTGGAATTAAATCTGTTATTATAAGAAAACTAATGTAAATAATGTAACTAAAACAACATGAATGTTTTTATAATTCATTTTAACACGTTTTTTCGATAATTTTTTTCCACATAAAACTACATGAATATTTTTATAATTTATTTTAACATCAATATTTCCCATATTGTTTTACGTATAATATCTACTTTCATTTCATGGCGGTAAATTTCAAGTTTACAAGAATTTTTGTGAAATTCAGGACTAGTTAGAAAACATATCAAACAAAACATATGAAATATTTGAGTAAATAAAAAAAGTGAATGATACCTCTTTATTGTATGTCCCAACCGATACTAACATAGTCGCGATGTATTTCACTTCAAATTTCTAATTATAATCTATCTTAGATCCATCATTCAGATTATTTTTGTTATATATTTTCATAATTCCCTATTTCACCATATTTATAACAATATCATGAATTCTTATCAGAATTAATCTTTAGATAATTTTCTTTAAAATCTCTATCCATTTTTCAAAACATACCACATTGAATACAGTTCCTTTTTTGTTAATGTGTTACCCTGGGTTCTTTTTACACAAATTTCACATATAGGAAACTATATTTTGTAGCCTTTATATTTTGAACTAACTAGAGGATATTTATCTTTGAAATATTGACATCAATCCTGAGTAAACATGATTGATTTTACTTTTAAATTACAATACAATATTTAGAGTGTTATTTTCCAATCTAGTGATTATTTACTCATACACGACCACTAAATCATACCCATTTTATTTCAATTAAATAAATGGATATTCCATCATATGTGGTACCACCATAGAATGATAGTCCTCTGAGTGGCGGTGTCACGCTCGTCTCTTGTGACTAGGGTTCCTCGAGTTTTCATCTCCTTCCCTCCTTCGGCTGAGTTCGTTCGCCGGTGTTGCTCCCACATCGATCACGGCGGCCTTGTCCTTGACTCGACAACTCCTGGCGTGGATTTTCGGCATCAGTTGTCTCAATCTCAGATCATCTATAGATCTAGAGTGTATCCAGTTCAGTGGGTTCCTCCATTCCTGGCTTGGCATCAGATCCAGTGTTCACCGGTTTCCAGGTAACGGCTTCAGATGTTGCAACAAACTGGTCTGGTTCCTTCTAGCGTTGACTTCTTTGGGTCAGTGTTAGTGTAGTCCGATGGTTATGTTTCCATCCTGGGGCTTGGATTCAGATTCTTTGGACTGGTGTCAGCATGGACCATCGTCGTTTCTGGGAAGACATGCCTTCCATTGGTGGTCCGGAAACAGCTTCAGAGCGGTTGAAGGGGGGAGTTTCTGGTTTTAATCTTCGTTTATTTTCTAGGTTTAATCATGAATTTTGAATGGTTTTCTTAGATGTGTGATGAAGTTCATGCGGCGTCCTTTTCACTGGAGCTTCCCTTCTCGTGTGCCCTTCGATTCCCGTGGTTCGGTCTTTGGGAATGTCAGGGAGGGTTCTTCTGTAGATTTGTTCTTCCCAACTTCATGCTCAAAGTGTCATTGTTGGTTCAGATTGACTCGGATCCCATCAATGGTGATGCTCCATTGATGTTTTGATTGGTCTTCCAGTCCTGGGTGATGAAGAACATACTTCACGGTCTTTGAATCGTTTTTCTCTTTGATCTTCTGCGGTTGTGGCGGAGGTGCCTTGCAAAGCGGCGGTGCTTCTCTGATTTCGATTCCAGCTGTGGTTTCTCATTTTTGTGGATGATTATGTTTTGTTGTGTGGAATTCTTTCGGAACTCAGGATCAGAGACACAGTCAGACATGATCACAAGGTTCGGGCCCTATGAGGTTTCAGAGCTGTTGTTTCACCTGTGCAGGCTTTACAGATTTGGACGTTCGGAGGGTATGATGATTCCATCGGATCGGGCCTATGCTTCGTCACAAGACACTTTTTTTCTTGTACCGTACTTCTTTGGGTAAGAGCTTTATCATGTCTTAATTGCTGGGGATAGGTAGTTCTATGTTGTCAGTCTGACTTTTGTTTTCTATGATCTTCGAGTCGGTTAGTGTGTAATGTCATGAAGTCTATCTGGTTTCCCCCTTCTTCCATTAAAAGGGGCTTCTTTTCAAATAATAAAAAAAAACATAACGCCTTCGGGCCATTGGAGGAGGAGATACCAACATAGGGAAATATTTTTCAAGTAGAATATTTATAAATTCCTTCCATTCAAATGCATTAAACTCCTCGATATGTGTGATATTAATCACCATTGACTACTAAAGGATTGATTGAACATCAAAATAGTAAATAGAAAGACTAAAATTTTGATTATCTAAACAACCTATGACATCCAATAACTGTTCAAGGGCTTTAATCCAACCTTCATCCACCAATGTGTCTGAATATCCACTTAAAATATGATGGTGTTTCCCCATAAAATGTTCCACTATTGTGATATTCTTTTGGGCTATGTCTTACTGATCTATTTCATGGATCTTTATGCTATTTATAGATAATTATAACAGATCCATTTCTATCACAAACTACTTGATTTCAATTCTACCCAATCCAGGTTTCAAATTCAAAAAGATGTCATCCACTTGATGAATTCCTTATTCAGCTTCCATAGTTCATATATGGAATACCATTCAAAACAAACATATCATAGATGAAGCAACATGATAATATTCAAATGATTTATCATTTAAAATTATCTATAGAGTAAAAGTCATTTATGGTAATCTATTTACATCTTTACAATCCCTACTTTTATATAAATCATTCACTAATACATATTATATGTATCATTCATTAAACATTAAATAATCTTATTAATTCAACTCGAATTTACTTTTTTTAATTACCAAATCGTTTATCAAGTTATAGTTCTAGTGAATTATAAAATAACTCCAAAATATAAAACCATCAATCATACAATGTGTGTACAACTAAAACAATATCAACTTCTTCCACAATACTAATATTTTTAATAAAACATGAAATTGTTTCCTGAAATTTTTTCTCAACATTTATCTTGGATTCTTCTATTCTCATACCCATCCATTAAAACTTGTGAACAACATTTTAAAACACTAGAAGAGTGTAGAAATCTCATTAATGGACATATGAATTGAAATGAACCATGAGTACATGAATATATATAAACATATTAATATTTTCCAAATATATATTTTTATCTCTTATATAGTATCATAAACATTATGAAAAGAGAATATTTCAATAAAAAATAGAAAAAATAAATGAATCCATAAATGTAACATTGGAAATTAAATACATCAGATTGTAATCATCAATGTTACCATATGATATTTTACCCACACTAAATCCATAAAGTGTAACCCACGCGACTTCTTTATAGTGTATCCCACATGGCATACTGTAACACCCCAGGTAAATAAAAAATATGACATTCTTATATTTATCCATATTTTTGAATAAAATATTAATATTACATTAAAGGGGACGCTATGCTCGATGGCGTACCCAATACGCAACAATGAGTTTCTTGGGAATCTTACGTTGAACTCTAATAATAAAATAATCTTATTTTAAATGGTAGTTAACGCCTAGCCGTTGTAATGGCAGAAATGAACAGAACTAACTACAAAATGATTATATATGTTTTTCAAATATTTTTACTCTAAAATAAATGTTAGAGGATTAAAAATGCGAATGAATCGAATTTTAAGAGTAAACATTCTAATATTCTTTAAAAGGTCGATTAACTGCCTTTTGGTGGCGAACCTCTTTTAAATACACTTTTTGAAAATTTTATGTGTTATATTTGACAAAATAAAATTCTTATTTAGAATCGGGACTTCAAAATTTACTATGTGTAATTTTTGGGTATCATTCTGATTAAGTTCATTTTTTAATAAATAGTGGAAAATGTTGTATTTTAATTCAAAACTTCTTTTTAATATAATTTATTTATATGAGTAGATTATCTTTTGAGATGTTTTTAAAGTAAAATTAGAATATATTTTTACCATTTAATCCAATAGTGGTCATTGTAATTAATTTCACTTTGAAATCGGAGTTAAACTAGTGTCAATCTTTTGATATTTATTGTTTCATAAAAACACGCTATTTGCTCTGAAAATGGGAATTAATTATTAAATTAATTAATGTAACTTATATGTTTTGAATTTTTTAAAATAGGCATCATTTTTAATTTCTGAATATCAAATACATCATAGGGTGAAGTTTTGGTATTTTTCTGAAAAACTTCAATTTTTGATGAATAGTGAAACCACTTAGTGGTACTTACAAAACTAATTTTTTGTTTAAATGAAATTTTACCACCTATGTGTTTTTAATTTAAAAAATATTACATACATGGTTGTCATTAAGAAGTCAAATCTGGTTCAATGGGATTAACATTTTTTGGTGAATATTAACTTTTAAGTTTTTAATCGCGATTAGAGGTAATTAGTATTGATTAAGGTAAGAATAATGTTTTAATAATATGAGATGAGCATGACACATGTCCTACCCATAATTTATGTGTAATTTCTGACCGAGAATATCAATTTTTCAACTTGGGGACCCCATGGAGCCACTTTGGAAGGAAAATGACATTAATATCTTTTTATTTAATGTAAAAGTAAAAATTACACAAACATGAGTTGTTTTACTATAACAATTTTTAAATGGGGTTGTACAAGTCAGATGTTTGACTATAAATTTTCATTGGAAATAAAAAAATATTTCCTACATCATAGTATTTTTTTTATAATTTTTATACATTAAATAAATTAAATTATTTATGACATCATGATGATGCATCGATTACCTCATTATTTAACAATTTAAATAAAATTAAAAGATAATGTAAAATATAAGACCTAAACATGTCAAAAACCTATTGGATGGGTATATTTATAACCCTTTTCACCTTATCTTCAAATTATATAAATGTGGGACCTTTTAAATCTGAAACTGATTTTAAAATAAAGTAACGTTTCTTTACTTTCCAAGAGTGCCCCTCCTCTTCTCTTATAAAAGGCCCCCACCTCTACCACCTTACACACACCTCTCAATCCTTTGGCTCGGCCATCCCCTGCCCATTTCATATCTCCACATCCATCTATTAATTATTGAAGCCTCACTATTGGCATAATTCTTTCCAAGGAAGCCTTTGAGCTTAAATCAAAGAGAGTTACCCGTTTTAACGGTAGTGTTTTCTCTTGTGTTCTTATGTTATATTTTGCTTCTAAAAACACCTAAACTCTTTTTATTCTTTTCTTTTGTAACAAAAAATCATATTAAATATACTAGGATGTTGTAATGTGAATTATTTTAGCTACACTTACAAACACCTTCGTCTAATGGTTAAAGAACATACTGTTTCTGTGGTTGGTGATTTTCTGCCTCACGAAATGATGATTGTTCAATATTATTTTAACACCTTTAAAGGTGGACATTATGATGTTACTATATTTTATATATGATATATATGGTATTTATGTTTACTATATGCTTATGTATTTTATATTTAAAACAAACCGTTATTCTTTTCATGTTGTGCAAATGCGATAATTTAATATGAGGAAGTGTGGACTATCGCCCCCTCAAGTGATGTGACTCGTACATGCAATACATGGAAGGTATAAAAAATGAAATTAATGAACATATGTGACCTATGTAACATATATATTATAATGTAATTATAATATATATATATATCATTTATTTTTGATTCCATTAATAAAAAAAATGAAAGTAGCGTTCATGCGTACGTACGGCCTACCGTCTCCATGAACGGTGATTTTCATTTTTTATCTCCAAATGATATGTAATGGTATAAAATGAATATTTACTGGATATATATGATATTATAATAATTAATACTATTCTACAAATTATTTACTTATAACTACATGGGAAATCGTTTTTCAAACAAGTTCATTTTTGACTCATGTACCAAACATCGGCAAAAAAGTCTGATATGAACTAACATTATTAAACAATTATTATAACATTATAATATGTGATATTATCTGAATAATAATCATTAAATTAGGTACTTAGAAAATTATAAATTGACCAATGTTTATTATTCAGGAATATAAAGAAACGAACAAGACAAGTCAGACATGAGGTAAGGGATCATACTCCTCTTTTTCTTTTTAAGTACACTCTTTTATGTCATTACTTTTAACCTCATATTTCTTGTGATTGGGATTTTATTTTATATTAATATTACTGTATTTTTTATTTTCATAGGATGTTATACCCTATTATCTCTCATCAATCCATTTTGGATGATTGGAGTGGCGCCGTTAGGATGCCAAATTTCCGTAAGAGATCTAACCTCTCTCTTTCTTTTTATGTACTCTCCTTTATGTCACTTCTTTTAATCTCCTATTTGTTATGTTGGGGGACTTTATTTTATATTCCTATTTCTGTAAACTTTATGTTAATATTATGAGAGACCCTATTTGATCTCATCAATCCATTGTTTTATGTTTTAAGTGGTCGTTAGGCTTCCAAGCTTTCGTAAGGGATTTTTCATCTCACTTTTATTCCTGTGAGATTTATGCTACATTTACCACAATTTCCTTTGAGTGGTGTATGTAATTCACATTATTTTACTCATTTTTTAATATACTTTCATTTATGCGTATTTACATCATTGTTTTATTTTCCTTCTTTCACGGGGTGTATGTTTCGAAAGATACCCATGTCGGTAAGGGAACCTTTCACCCTCCTCTTTTTAAAAGACTTCTTTTGTTATGTATTTTAATTCACATACTATTATGTTGGGATATGTTATTCTATATCCTTATTTATTTAAATTTTATGTCCAAGTGATGAGATAGACTTTTTATCTCTCATCAACTCATTTTCTGAATATTGTAGTGATGTCGTTAGGCTGTCAAATTTTGGCAAGGGAACTTCTTAACCCAATTTTGAATCTTTGGGATAAACTTGTAATCCTTGAATATTTCATTCTATGAATATGTTTGAATAACCTCTGATTGTTTTACACTTAATATCCACTTATATTTGGTGTATTAGTTTGTCATGCATAATTATGTAATTGATTTATCCTTAATCCCAGGATACTGTCTTTGTAAGGGACTTCATCTCAATCTCCCTTCATTGAGGCATATTTTATTTTATACACAACCTTCATTTATACGATGTATAAACCCCTTTGACTTTTACATTTATTCAAAATGAATCTTTTTATATGAAGTATTTACTAAATGACAAAAGGGAATGTTTTTTGTCATACGTATGCGGCGACAACAACTTCTCTGCCGCTGTGACCATTATTTGAGTTTCTGCTTCCTCTACAAGCCATAATTTTTTTAAAGAAAAATAAATACCATGTATTACTTTTCTTTTATTTTGGTATTGAAAATGTTTTTCATAATATTTTTATATCAATGTGTTGTATTGATATCTTGTGATTGAAAAGTGAAAATGTTATGTTTCCTTTATGCACGTTTTTATGTGGTACAGTTATGTTATGGTTCATGAGAATTATTATGAAGATGGGTGGTTCCGTGATAAACTAAGGGCGGGTGAGCCCGACATATCTCTCCAATGCATTGGGTAACGTGAAAGAGTTAAACGTTAAGGTTTCACCGAAGAGATTTAGGGAATATACTGTGATGGGTATTCCAAACGTAACCAAGAGGGTTACACCCTATGTATGAATGTTATGAATGCCTCAAGTTACCTTTATGTTTTATGATTTATATGATTTATTCATGATTTTATGAGGTATGTTAATGTAATTATGTTTTATGGGTAATGTATGATTTAATTCTTATGTATACATGTACTCATGTTTCCTTTCCATATTTTTATATCCCTTACTGAGCTTTTTATGCTCATCCCAAGTTTTTGAAATGTTTTTCACAGGTCAAGGGAAAGGTACATGATATGATTATAGTGTCAAGGAAGTGTCAAGAAAGAATCCATGTTTTATTTTCAGTATGTCTCCATTTATGGGGAAAAACTCAAACTATCTTTTATGTAACCACTTTGTTTAAATGTGAAATGTAATTCATGATTTATGATCTAATTCTCTAAAACTCTAAACCTTAAAAGATCCTCAATGTGAATTATTCATTTAATTAAATATTAAGTAAGGTTTAAGGTTGGGGCCTTATAGTTTGTATCAGAGGTCGGTTTAGACAAATTTAGGGATTAGGAGTTTTTGTTAGACAAATGATTAGTCCCTATATCTATTATTTCTGTCAAATAGTTGTTTTATAACTTTTCTCAGGTCAAGTATAGTCAGTTGCGAATGGAAGGAGAAGGATCTCAAATGACATTCCTATCTCTTTTTGATGACATGCTTGCAATAATTATTGCAAAATCATGTTCGAATGATTGTGAAACTTTTTCTACCATACAACTCACTTGCAAGCAGTTTCTTGAGATATCAGACACCTCCACTATACCTCATTATCATTGTGGATCATGGGTTGTATTTAGACAAATACTATTTTCACAATATTCTCATATTTTCAAGAAAGGTAAATATTATCAAGGTATTTTCAAATATTTTACCTCATCACAAGAATTTGAAGCAGATTATGATTTTAAAAATGGTTCTGTGGAAGGAGACTCTTGCACAACCTATTTATATTTGCTTTAAAAATATAGTCTCTCACTACATACTTACGGTATTTTAAAAGGACCAATAATATAAAGTTTCAACTCAAATTCTGTATGACTATTTTATAGATATCATGTTTTATCAGATGTTTTGAAATTATATGTCATACATGATTATTTTCCAAAACTGTTTTTCTGTGAACACCCATATGACCCATGTTGTACAAGGTGTATTTGGATAGAGGAAGAAAATGATTTTGAAGGATCTATAAATCATTGTTGTAATGCATGGGACTTCTCCCTATGGGAACAAGATGACGATGAAATCGAGTGGACGCCATGACTGAGGTATGATGTTATTCATTTGGGGAATCATTTTATTTTATCTTATGGTGGTGAAATAAGACTTCAAGAATTAAGATGTTGAGATTGTAACTAATTTGGGTGAAAATGAGAGGTATAATGATAATATTGAGATTAAAACATGTTAGGGTTATTTTTGGAGTTTTATAAAATGGACAACACGCGGACCATGTGACAACCCGTCGCATCAGACAAAGCTGCGGGAATCGAACCGACAACCAAAGTGCAACTGGTATTTATTGCCTACCACTAGACTACGTGAAGTACCTTGTTAGTTTTACTGATTCTTTTTAGTTAGATGATTTTATGAATTAAGAGTAAGTTGATTTTCGGTTATCTATGTAAATTTATTAACCTATCATGGAGGATATGTGATTAGGTTAATTACTTTTAAATATGAAACTTTAAGAGAAACTGATGTTGTTTGGAGATAAATGTTACTATTTAACTTGGAGGACTATGTGACTAAATCCTTCAAATATTTGGGTTTCAATCTTATTTTTGTTTACTTTGAAGAATTTTAGGGACAAATTGTTTATCAAATGGTCCTCATTAAACTTTGGGTTTTGTTGGACAAATTTTGGAGATTAAGAATAGATTTTTTTTATAAAGGGTTATCCTTTTCTGGATTATCTGATCTTGTACTAACCTTTTTTGTTTTGGTTTTAGTTAATGTCTAAAAACATGGGAAGTATATAGTTCTCTTTTGTGGATTAGGTGATTCTCTAGAAGATGATTATAGTACTCTAAATGTGAACAAGTCTTCCTAAATACTCGTATTTTGGAGAAAATATGAGTTTGTGTAAGAAATCAAATAAAAGTTAAAAGTCAACATGATAATTAATTATGTTTCCTTATGAATAAATTCCTCAATAAAAAGTAACTTAAAAAAATGTTGTCTATTAACTTTTCCTACTGGGGAATCGAATACCGGTTAACCCATCACATGTTTGTGATTTTCTTGTGGTTAACTTTCTTCTAAACATGTTTTCTATCACTATCCATCAGAACATGACCATATGTTTTCTCCTCCATGTCCATGTATTCCTACATTGAATCCTCGTATGGGTTAACTTAGGTGACCTTTGTACTTATCTTTCTTTATTTTAAATTGATTGTTTTTCCGACTCTTGTTCTGATGTGGGACTTTCAAGGATGTTTCCAAGCCCAATTTTAAAATTGTGAGGATGCAATTCCCAAAAGGGGGGAAGGATGTAACACCCCAGGTAAATAGAGAAAATGACATTTTTATATTTTTCCATATTTTTTAATAGAATATTAACATTACTTTAAAGGGGACGCTATGCTCGATGGCGTACCCAATACGCAACAACGAGTTTCTTGGAAATCTTTCGTTGCACTCTAATAATAAAATAATATTATTTGAAATGGAAGTTAATACCTAGCCATTGTAATGGAAAAAATAAATATAACTAACTACAAAATGATTATATATGTTTGTCAAATATTTTTACTCTTTACAATAAATGTTAGAGGATCAAAAATGCGAATGAATCCAATTTTAAGCGTAAACATTCTAATATTATTTAAAAGGTCGATTAATCGCCTTTTGATGGAGAACCTCTTTTACATCCAATTGTTGACAATTTTATGTGTTATATTTGACAAAATAAAATTATTATTTATAATCGGGACATCAAAATTTACGTTGTGTAATTTTTTGGTATCTTTCCGATAAAGTTCATTTGTAATGAATAGAGAAAAATGTTGTATTTTAATTCAAAAACCCTTTTTAATCTAATTTATTTATATGATTATATTATCTTTTGATTTGTTTTTAAAGTAAAATTATATTTTTTTTACCATTTAATCCAATATTGGTCATTGGAATTAATTTTACTTTGAAATTGGACTTAAACTAGTGTAAATCTATTGATACTTATTGTTTCATAAAAACACGCTATTTGCTCTGACAGCGGGAATTAATTATTAAATTAATTATTGTAACTTATATTTTTTTAATTTTGTAAAATAGAAATCATTTTTTAATTCGGAATATCATATATAGTTTAGGGTGATGTTTTGGTATTTTTTTAAAAAACATCAATTTTTGATGAATAGTGAAACCACTAAGTGGTACATCAAAAACTAATTTTTCATTTAAATGAAATTTTACTACCTCTGTGTTTTGAATTTCAAAAATATGACATACATGGATGTCATTAATAAATAAAATGTTGTTCAATGGGATTAAAATATTTTTTTTGGTGAATAGTAACTTTTAAGTTTTTAATCGCGATTAGAGGTAATTAGTATAGTTTAAGTTAAAAATAATGTTTTAATAATATGAGGTGAGATTGACACATTTCCTACCCATATTGGATGTGTCATGGCCGACCAAAAAAATCCATGGGTCAACTTGGGGACCCCATGGAGCCACTTTGGAAGGAAAATGACATTTATATCTTTTTATTTAATGTAAAAGTAAAAATGACCCAAACATGAGTTGTTTTACTAAAAAAATGTTTAAATTGGGTTATACAGGTCAGATGTTTGACTATAAATTGTCATTGGAAATATAAAGATATTTCCTACATCATAGTATTTTTTTATAATTTTTAGACAATAAATAAATTAAATTATTTATGACATCATGATGATGCAGCGATTACTTCATTTTTTAACGATTTAAATAAAATTAAAAGATAATGTAACATCTAAGATTTACACTTTTCAAAAACAAATTGGATGGGTATATTTCTAACCCTTATCACCTTATCCTCTAATTATATCAATGTGGGACCTTTTAAATCCGAAACTCATTTTAAAATAAAGTAACATTTCTTTACTTTCCAAGAGTGCCCCTCCTCTCCTCTTTTAATAATCCCCCACATCTACCACCTTACACACACCTATCAAGCCATTGTCTCGGCCAACCCCTGCCCATTTCATCTCTCCACATCCCTCTTTTAATTATTAAAGCCTCACTATTGGCAGAATCCTTTCCAAGGAAGCCTTTGAGCTTAAATCAAAGAGAGTTACCCGTTTTAAAGGTAGTGTTTTCTCTTGTGTTCTTATGTTTTATTTTGCTTCTCCAAATCTTTAAACTCTTTTTATTCTTTTCTTTTGTAACAACACCAGCATATTCAATATACTATGATGTTTTTATGAGATGGATTAGAGCTAAACTTACACACACCTTCGCCTAATGGTTAAAGAACATACTATTTCTGTGGTTGGCGATTTTCTTCCTCACGAAACGATGATTGTTCAATATTCTTTTAACACCATTAATGGTGGCCATTATGATGTCACTTTATTTTATATATGATATATATGGTAGTTATGTTTACTATATTCTTATGTATTTTATATTTAAAACATACCTTTATTCTTTTCATGTTATGAAAATGCAATAATTTCACATGAGGAAGTGTGGACTACCGCCCCCTCAAGTGATGTGACTCATACATGCCATAAATGGAATGTATAAATAATTAAATTAATGAACATATGTGACCTATATAACATATATATTTTACTTTAATTATAATATATATATATATATATATCATTTATTTTTAATTCCAATAATATTGCAAAAAAATGAAAGTAGGGTTCATGCGTACGTACGGCCTACCGTCTCCATGAACGGTGCTTTTCATTTTTTATCTCCAAATGATATGGAATAGTATAAAATGAATATGTACTGGATATATATGATATTTTAGTCATTAATACTATTATGGAAATTATTTACTTATAACTACATGGAATTCATTTTTCAAACAAGTTCATTTTTGACTCCTCTACCAAACATCGGAAAAAACGTCTGATATGAACTAACATTATTAAACAATTATTATAACATTATAATATGTTATATTAACTGAATAATAATATCTAAAGTATTTCCTTAGGCAATTATAAATTGACCAAAGTTTATTATTCAGTAATATAATGAAACGAACAAAACAAGTCGGACTTGAGGTAAGGGATCATACACCTCTCTTTCTTTTTAAGTACACTCTTTTATGTCATTCCTTTTATGCTCATCTTTAGTTTGATTGGGATGTTATTTTATATTAATCTTACTGTAATTTTTATGTTTATATGATTAAAGACCCTATTCTATCTCATCAATCTATTTTTGAAGTTTGGAGTGGCGCCGTTAGGCTGTTGAATTTTCGTAAGAGATCTAACCTCTCTCTTTCTTTTTATGTATTATCCTTTATGTCACTTATTTGAAGCTCCTATTTGTTATGTTGGGGGATGTTATTTTATATTAAAATTTCTTTAAACTGTATGTTAATATGATTAGAGACCCTATTTTATCTCATCAATCCATTTTTGAATGTTTTAAGTGGCGCTGTTAGGCTGCCGAGTTTTCATAAGGGATTTTTCATCTCACTTTTATTCCCGTGAGATTTATGCTACATTTGCCACAATTCCCTTTGAGTGGTGTATTTACTGCCCATTATTTTAATCATTTTATAATATACTTTCATTTATGTGTATTTACATCAATGTTTTGTAGTCCTTCTTTCATGAGGTGTATGTTTCGAAAGATACCCATGTCGGTAAGGGAACCTTTCACCCTACACATTTTAAAAGACTTCTTTTGAAATGTATTTTAATTCACATAATATAATGTTGGTATATGTGCTTCTATATCCTTATTGATTTAAATTTTATGTCCAAGCGATGAGATACACTTTTTATCTCTTATCAACTCATTTTCTGAATTTTATATTGATGCCGTTAGGCTGTCAAATTTTGGCAAGGGAACTTCTTAACCCAATTTTGATTCTTTGGGATAAACTTGTACTCTTTGAATATGTGTGAATAACCCCTGATTGTTTTACACTAAAAATCCACTTATATTGGGTGTATTATTTTGTCACACATAATTATGTAATTGATTTATCCTCAATCGAAGGATACCGTCTTTGTAAGGGACTTCATCTCAATCTCCCTTCATTGAGGCATATTTTATTTTATACACAACCTTCTTTTATACGGTGTATTAACCCCTTTAACTTTTACATTTATTCAAAATGAATTTTTTTATACGAAACATTTACTAAACGACAAAAGGGAATGTTTTTTTGTCGTACGTATTCGGCGACAACGACTTCTTCACAGCCGTGACCATTATTTGTGTTTCAGCTTCCTCTACAAGCCATACTGTTTTTAAAGGAAAATAAATAACTTGTTTTACTTTTCTTTTATTTTGGTATTAAAAATGGTTTTCATAATGTTTTTATATCAATGTGTTGTATTGATATCTTCTGAATGAAAAGTGGAAATTTTATGTTTCCTTTATGCATGTTTTTATGTGATACAGTTATGTTATGGTTCTTGGGAATTATTATGGAGATGGGTGGTTCCGTGATAATCTAAGGGTGGGTGAGCCTGATATAGCTCTCCAATGAATTCAGTAACGTGAAGGAGTTAATTTTTAAGGTTTCTCCGAAGAGATTTAGGGAATATTCTTCGATGGGTATTACAAATGTAACCAAGAGGGTTACTCCCTATGTAAGAATGTTATGAATGCCTCAAGTTACATTTATGTCTTATGATTTCTATGATTTATTCATGATTTTATGAGGTATGTTAAAGTACTTATGTTTTATGGGTAAAGTATGATTTCATTCTAATGTATACATGTAATCATGTTTCCTTTCCATATTTTTATATCCCTTACTGAGATTTTTATGCTCATCCCAAGTTTTTGAAATGTTTTTCACAGGTCAAGGGAAAGGTACATGATATGATGATAGTGTCAAGGAAGTGTTAAGAAAGAATCCATGTTTTATTTTAAATATGTTTCCGTTGATGGGGAAAAACGAATAATATCTTTTATGTAACCACTTTGTTTAAATGTGGAATTTAATTCATGATTTATGATCTAATTCACTAAAAATCTAAACCTAAAAAGATCATCAATGTGAATTATTCATTTTATTCAATATAAATTAAGGTTTAAGGTCGGGGCCTTATACTTACATATACCAAAACCATAATAGTTACACTTGGAAAACCCATACGGTAGACCTCCAACATAAACATAAAAAATGTATTAGAGAAAAGTATGGGTCCCTCAATTCATAAAAAAAATCTAAACAATGATAATATAGTAATAAAACCAGAATACTTGCGTCATAAAAACAAATTTTTGTTAAAAATCGATATTTACAATTGTATTTTTATGGAATATCCCCTTACCTCTGGTTTATCTTTCATCACACATGTTCACACCTCCTATATAATGGTTTAAATAGTGTTATAAATTTATAATATAAAAAATTTATTTTTATAACACCTTATATGACCATATTATAAGAAAATGCTACCCATTTGGTAATAATATTTAGTAATTTCTACTGTTTCTGGTGTGTCCTTTTCGTGTTTTCCATGGTTAGTTAGTTATGGATTTTCTTATCGGATGGAAGAAAATGTCCAGAAGTGAAAATAAATGGAAATAATATGTTTCCATGAATTTATATGATACTATATGTAATTTTTCATCTAATATGAGGATGAATCATTAGATAAACCATTAGCGAAAATGATTTAGTTTATTTTGTATGTTTTTACGACCCAAATAAAATTATATAATTTTATTTATGATCATGTTTATATAATAAATCCAGAACATTATATGACTTATAATATATAAAATTAAATATTCTTTAACCAAATTAATGGTTTTATGACGAGCCTTGATGTCAATAATGAATATTGAGAGTTTATCATCCAAACGGGTCTTAAATTGACACATAACGGACGATGTTCTCGTTTTTAGAATAATCAGAAGAGGAAAAATCAATTAAAGATCTATTTTTTCATATGAAAGGTAAAATTATAGTATATATATGATACTTGTGTTTTCATGCCACTTTGATAAGGGGAGGGGAAGTGATAGTAAGAAAAGAAACAAAAACAAAATAAAAATCAAGGGAAATTTAACCTCTTGAATTCATCTCCTTGAGAACCTCTTTAAATAACTTGGTTTTGGCCTTTTGTGAGACCATAGGGTCTTGTATGTTAGGTACTAGATTAATAATATAATTTCATAGCTATAATAATTTTAGGTGTGAAAATAAGAGGTGGTGAGGGGTGATATTTGTAGTGGATGAGAGAGGTGATTTATTAATAATTTATTCATTAGATTATTATTTTGGCCCAGGACACTTTATATTTTGATAATTTTCACTAAATATATTATAATAATGATTTAGAGTAACAGATTATGTTATTACATCACCCATACATCATATATGACTCAATATTTCACGAAATTTTTAAATTTTATAAATTATTGTATTTCACTATTTGCAAAATAATCGACTCTATTAGAAAAATCCGCAAAATTTAATCTAAATTTTCTTTGAGGTGTAGAATTAAAGAAAAAAAAACATATTATTTAAATAATTTCATAAATATTAGAATATTAATTTTTAACTAAAATCATCATTTATTTAAAAAATCACACTTTTAAAATTCTAACTAATTTTATAAAACATAGAAAAATTATTTATGGTCTCTTAAAATTACAATATAATCATAATAGGAAAAAATATAAATTTAGCAGTCTATTTTATTAAGATAAATTTTCTTTTAAATGATAATATTAATTATAAAATTTTAAATAAAAATTTATGTGTCACAATAAATACCAACACATAAATTATATTTTTCAAACCATTTATTTATTTATTCAATGTCAAAAATACATTGTATTTTGAATTATAATATACGTAAATATTAATTATAAAATCATTGATGATGTTACTATTATATTATTATAGATTCCTAAATTTCTATAAATGCTACTAATTTAATTATACATTTATAATGAATTTAACTGTTAAATTCCAGAAAAAAAATTATTTTATAAATGAAAGGGTTGTTAGTTCTCCCCTCCTAAACATATTGTCCACATAATTTTTATTCACATATTAAACATGTTATGAAAACCTTCCATCTTAGGATTTTCAGATTTCATTGTTTCTTCTTCTATTAGGCATTTTCTCCAAAAAAAAACATATCCTTGTGAATTAGTATATTCCGCAATACATATTCCCTTCGATAAGGATTATAAATAAGATTTTCCTTATAAGAAATGTTCCATTACATATGAACTTTTTTTGGGCTCAAAATGTGAGTTTAATATATCACATACATTATTTTCATCAAACTTTGAAAATCATTCTGTACCAATGATAAACTCCGAGGTAAAGCTTCTATGTAGGAATGCAGTCAATATTTATCTTGTATTTAAAAAGAGAAAATGTAATGGTGAATTATATATGCTTTCATAGTAAAACACATAACACATTTCTAGGCAGATATTTTAATGAAAACATGATCATCGACCATGAAAGAAAAGTATGTTCACATGTATCCTACATAACTTTTATGCTTGATTTTGGATTTCCTCATGTGTTGTTTGATCATCTTAACTTTCCAAATACTTCCTCAACTAACTCTAGATCCATCAACTTATATTCCCTGACTTCATTCAAAAATTATAAAGATCAACACGACATTCCATATAATGCCTCAATAGATTCCATATTTATACTAGAATGAAAACTATAATTATTTGAAAACTCAACAAAAGAATTAATGTCTTCCCATATGACCTAATAACCCTTTGAACAAGAAAGCTACATGTCTTCAAATGTCTAAATGTTTTGCTCAGTCTTCCAATTGTATTGGTGATTAATGTTTTTGCTAAAATTTAATTCAATTATCAATTAATCTCGAAGTCCTTTCCAAAATATATGAGTAAACCTTGTATCATTGTTAGATACAATGTAGAGAGGAAATTCTTGTAACCATACTACCTATTTGAGGTACAATTGAGAATGTTGAAACCCAAAAATAGTATGTCGAATGGGAATAAATGTTTTAGATTTAGTTATCCAATAAACAATAACACTAACCACATTGTTACCTCGATAATTTTTTCTTAGTACCAAAACTAAATCTATTAACATGTTTTTCTATTTACACTCTGGAATTAGAATAAGATAAAGTATCTCCTTTGTTTATTTTTTCTGTTCTTTATATTGTTGGCACGTAAAAAAAATTAATTGTAAAATTTTTATAATATTTTTTCATTCCACCCTACTACTAATACTCACTTTGAGATTTCTGCATATTTGTACATCCAGGATGAATTGAAAACTAAGAACTATGAGATTTACTTAACTACTCATTCTTCGAATGTAAATCACAAGTTATAAATAATCTCTTTTCAAATATAAGTCTGTAATCTTTATCGATGTTAAATTATATAAACCAATAATTTTATCTAATTATTCTTTTATCTATTACTCATAGTCATCATTTTATATATGGTAAATTCTTTCAGAGAGATAGAACAATAGTAAAACATAAAAAAATAGATGCATTTCTTTCACTAAAAGCTTCCAACCCAAGATTCATCATATCATTAACTAAAAAGGTCTGTTTCAAACATTAAATGGTTAATGTAGTAAGTTGTTTTCATCTCAAGGAATCTACAACATTGTTTTTAATTATTTAATAGTAACTGATAAAGAAATAATAATACTTTATCAGGTCAATGCATCTTCTCTTCCTCTTGGTCAATTCCTTCTTTGTGAATTTATACTACATAATTCTATGGTAAGTATATTTTTAACATTATTCGCCATATAAATGATGTGTTTATAATTTTAATGTGAAAACATATCTTCTAATTTCAAATGATGTGTAGGATATTTCAACTCATGAGGTTTTAGTTTTCTTGAAGCATAAGAAATTATATAATTATTTTGTATTAGAATGATATTATGATAACATATAAATCATTTTAATAGAATTTTAAAGAGTAAAATTACCCAACTAATGATTTGGTGATAATGGAAATATTAATTTTATTAACATATGTAGGAATTATCTTTATGGATAATAGTGTGAAATATATACTAATCATGAAATATTAATTTATATATTCATCCAGAATGAGGGTAATATGCATCAAAGAATATAGTTAATGTTTATTAAATTTAATGGATGTTCAATGAATTACCACACTGAGAAATATAATAATGTGGAAAATTTATTGAGTAAAAATGATCATTAAAACATATCTATTAGGAGGTTCAAAATATATCCAATTTTATGGATTTTCATAGAATGGGGCTTGAAATCTTGATGGAAGGGGAGAAATAATATCATTCCCAATTGAGTGTTAAATTATCTATGCATGAGAAGATTAAGGAGGTGTAGATGGGGGTGTGGAGCTTAAAAAGGAAGTGATATATGTTCTATTTTTCAACCATGATTATGATGGAATTATATATTTTAATAACCTAGTATGTGTCTCTTTAATATAAGACATGAATAATTATCTACTGGAAAAAAGCATATCTATAATTCTTAATTCATCATAGTTGTATGAAAAAATATAAATATCTGAATGAATATTATTTTTGGGAAAACATATTTTTCTATTTCAAATTTGGAATTAAAATAGGATAAAGAATCTCTGTTGGTTATTTTTTCGCTTCTTTATACTGTTGGCATGTAAAAAAAATTCATTGTAAAAATTTTAAAATATTATTTCATTCCACCCTACTACTAATACTCCCTATGAGATTTATTCATATTTGTGCATGCATGATGAATTGAAAACTAAGGACTATGAGATTCTCTTAACTACAAATTCTCAAAATAAAAATCACAATGTATTCATAATCTCATAAGATAAACATAAAGGCATATTTTCAATATTTGTAGTTTCGAAAAAGAATCTTAATTATAGACATTAAAGATATATAAATTAAATAAAATAGATAAATAATCTGTCATAAAATTCATATATTCTAAATTTTGAGTATCATGAAGAAGTGAGTTATTCCTTCTAATAATATTAGGTTTTCTAAATGTAAATATTCTATATTATGAGGTTCTATATGTCTATTTTTTTGATGATGATATCATATATTCATTCCTAGTTTTTAATGCTTCTAAATAAGAAAACATATTTTTTGAGTGTGGAATCAAACTGATGAAAATTGATCTTTCTAATTTCAGTGGAAATACAATGTGAACACGAGGGATTTATTATAATCAAAATTATAAAACATTAATCCTAATATAATTTTAGGTTAACAATGGAAACATACCAATTTTTTTAAATTTATTGTTAATGTATGATACCTTCTCACACTTTCAATAGTTGTGGTAGGGATGATATAATCTCACCATTTGAAAATACATTAGTATACCTAAAAAAACATTTGTTTTTCGAACTTGAACAGAATATTGTAAGTCCATAGTAACCCACATTAGGTTTTAACCTTGTTTAAATATATTTCTAGTTAATTTATATTTCTATTACATTTGGGAAATGGTGATATTTAATGATTTACAAGACCCATACTCCAAAAATACATATAATTTAATAATTTTAATGAAAATTATAAATAGAGAAACACTTATTCAAACCAACCTCTTTAGTGTCATAAAATATTCTACAATAATTCACTATAACATCCAAATATATTGCTTTGTAAACTCCCAAATTTTTCCTTAAATAGGCCATGGGACAATGATCGGTGAAAATGTATCCACTCAAATTACTGTATTAATTGGTTTTAAATATAACTTATTAGTTTTTATCATGAAACATAATCCAACAAAATATAAATTAATCATCAGTAATTATATATATCAAATTAATATACAAAACCATTTCTATTATATCATATAATATCCTAAAATAAATCACAAAATACAATAAACACATCCCGAATAGATTTAGGCTTGAGTAATAGTGAAGAATGTTTGTTAATCATTATGAAAAATTATAATCATCAGGTATGATAACTATAATTCATATATTTCCACAAATATCATCCACAATTGGAATATGAATATTTTCATTGAAACAAGAAATAATAACTTCCAAGAACACAAGTAATGTTTAACTATATTATACTATATAGTCTTTTTAATTGGTGATATACCTTCAAGAACAACTAGTTTCTAGATGCCACATTAATTAATAATGTGTATGGAAAACCAATTCATCAACACATCAATCATAACGTGATGATAAATTCTTATCATGATACTCATATCACACATATAGCACACTAACCAAAAAAAATTGTACTCTTCAGTCCGTATAAAATAACCATTCCTCATTATATAATAACACAAAATATACCATTAAATATATTTATTTTTTTAGAACCATTATCTATAGAATGATTTATTTGGTATCCTTATAATTGTGGAGAATCTGGTGTGCATGATCTTGCAATCAATTCCCACCACATCATGGATATTGTAATTCACCGACGCGACATGTTGAAAATAATTATCAAATTGAAATAACCTTTTAGAAATAATAACATTCTATCACAATATGTAATAGTTATACCACTTGACAATTCCCTATTGATGCACTATAATAAGATACTATAGGAACAAAAATATATATAGATCAGATTATATATATTTTTTACAAATAAATATCTTCACCAAAATCTAAGTAGAGTTATAGCTAACTATATTATATTAATAAAATCTAGGGTTTTGAAAAATTGTTTTGTAGTAATGTGAATCATCATCCATTTGAATCCTAATGACATGGAAGAGAAAGAGTGTGAAAACTCAGTTGAATCATTATATATCACAAACATATCCAGTTCTAATATTCCCAAACTGTGTACTATGGTTTAGTAGAAATAATTACATATAAATATCACCACCAGTATCTATCAATAATATTGAGTGAGAAGGTAAATTTAATAATCCTTCTATTTCCCGAATAAGTGGATGATGGTAAAGTAAATCATATTAGTATTTTTTCAAAACAAATATTCACCAATCCATTGACTATAGTAATCCAATTAGGTGGGAAGAAAAATAAATAAATTCACTAAAATCCACAATATAATCTATTTATCTCATTAGAATTATTAGATAATAATCCAGAAACACCATATCACCCTAATGTTTTTCCCAATTCATAGATAATTTATTGATAACAATAATTTAATACTGACTAATTTTTATTTATAGAATTTTTTAGGGGACCACATCCTATAATTTCCAGTATTTATCCCAATGTTATGTATCAAATCCACTTATTCTAAAAAGATCCAAATTATAATCTTTATATTTTCCAATATTATCATTGGAAAAATGAATATTCATTATAATTATTCACACAAATAAATATTTTTAAAATTTTTTCGTCATTATTTGTTTCTGTTATAAAAAATTGTTAGTCATTAAAAATTAATAACATTTCCAATGGAAAATTGTATCGTTTTCTAGGATATCACTTTTATCATTATTAAGCTCATTATCCATTAACTATTAAAATGTTGATTATAACTATTAAAAAACATATTTATGTAATCAATCACCTTTAATTGACTGAATCCAATTTTATGAAGGAAGGTAATATATATTCTTTAATAATGGCATGTCTACTAAATTTTTTACTTGTTTTAATGATATTAATGATCACTAATACCACAAGAATATAGTAATAAAACATAACCAATAAATAACAAGTAAATGAAATATTCAATAATTAATAAATAAAAATACCATTAATCATTTTTGAGTATTTAACAAATTTTATAATGAGAAATTAAATTCTACATTGGTATACTTATATTAAATCAATACCCAATGTATTGGTGGTATTATCATCATATTTAGGTGACTGTAGTGAAACCATTGAGGAAAATGATGGATGAATGAATAATAAAGGTAGTCTAAAACCTATCAAATTAGGAAAATTAGGATACAATATAAGATAAGGAACACTAGAGAACCCTAATGACCATATGTTATTGAACCCAAATGGAATGGAATATATACCCAACCTTATTGTCGATTTTTCGAAGTGGGTTATCCAATAGCCTCTTTGAGAGATAAATTATTATCAAACTATATGATGTGAAATAAATTTCCACAAATGGTAATTGGAAGTATTAAATTTCCTCCAAATGTATATTATATTCCAACCACCACATTATGTTCCAAAATGAGCCAACATATTTGATAAATATTATAATTGTGGTACATAAATGATACCTCTCAGTGGAGTTATCAATTTTCCATATATAATGGACACTAAACACTATTACTCTATGCTTGATCCCAAACCATAATTGGATTTTTTTCATTTATTCACATTAATTGTCTAATATTATTTAAAAAAATAATTTATATTAATATTAGAAATTAGTTATTTAGTTAAATAATTATTATTTCATTAAATATTTAAATTTTGAAATATAAAAAATTATATTTAAGTGTATGAAAAACATTATCATATTTACCCGTGAACTGATAATGCTAGTAAAATTTTTTAATTATTATTATCATATGGGTGAAACCATAGTCCCTCTACAGTGCTTATATTAATTATGAATCTCATTATTTGTCATGAAATAAGAGTGGTATCTATCAATGTGTCAAATATACTAAATTTGAAAAAGGTTTTTGTGTGATCTGATCTACTATATGCCGATTTGAAATATTCCTTTTCCTTTTACCTTTAGATTAATCCTTGTACATAGATAATGTCAATCCTATATATCTTTTCCCATTTTAACAATTCACGAGTTTATGAAATCTTTCTTAACTCTATCACGTGTAATTATCATGGAAGTACCATGGACATTTTCAAAATCATTTTATGGCCATGATTTCAAAATCCATTATATGGGTTAATCGATCCTAAATTGGGTAACCAAATCCATCCACTGTAATTTCATAATAAAAAATTACTTTTTATCAAACAAAATTATGAAAAAAAATTATATACATATCAAATAATGTTACCTCTAACATAAGGAATCCATTTTAAAACCTCATTTTGGTGGAATCCCAACATTTATTCACTTAAATAAGCTCAATCAGATGTATATATATTTGCTACTAAAAGTACATTATTATAACTATTTTTATTTCTATGAATGTTTACTTCCAAATATCTTTTATGTGATTGGTTTTATCTATATAAAATAAACATTCTCATATAGATCTTAAAATTTTCTCAAAACAAAATAATTTGATCACTAATTAGAGAAAAAACAATAAGAAAAATATTTCATGGGGTTGTTATCATGTCATATTTCATTTTCCACTCATCAAACATAAATTAATGATGAATTATCTCCATCAATACAAATTAAATTCTATAACCTATCCATATGATAACAAAACATGACTGAATTTAGGGAAACCAACTAATAATATCCCACTTTCACTAAATATGGTCTACCTTTTATCTAATACCAATATAATTGGTATGAATATCATGATTCTGTTGTCTATAGTTCGTTCATAGGAGTTATGAAATATTATTATCTATACAAAACATGGCTTATTTTTATATTCCTCTAATTAATTATCTCTGAAGTGACATAAATTCCATGAATAATATAACTAGATATTTAATAATGTTTAGGTCTATAGATTATGAAACTAATCCACTATTATAAGATTTGAGTTTAATTGAGTTCATAATTCATAGGAATACCCTAGTATGTTAATGAACTTCTTTATCTAAATAGTTCTGTAGGTACAATATATTTGATGATATATTTAACTTCTATTATAGAATCAGAAAAATTTAATTACTTATAAATTTTTTATCTTTCCACTACAAAATTTTGGTTACAGACATGACTTTGTTCTTATATTATATTTTTTTGTTTAGAAACTAGTATTCATGAATCCCTTTACAATAATATAATCACCACCAAAAAATACAAAGAAAACATCCTCAGTTCAACTCATGTAGTTATGTGTATTATATGTTGGTACACAATGAATTTTAGCATAATTTTATTGGTATTTACTCACCATACATAATGTATATAATAGATCAGGTTAATTATAAAACATATAATACCTAATTATCACAATTTTTATAGAAAATATAATATTATTGATATATTTCCTCTTTCAGTTTTTGAAGTAAACTATGCATTTGGAAAACTTTTACCATGTTACATTGGGAAAGAACCCTTTTAGGGTTTTACATCTAAAATATAACAATAGATTATAAATTTATGTCTTTTATATGACACCATTAATTCATTTATATCTTTATACATACTATATAAAATCTTATTGAAAATAGTACATAATTTTTTATTGTTTGAGATCTTGTTTTTTGGGTTTGGAGTGTGTTGGATATTTTCTAGCATATCATATAGTGGATTGTGATTGGTGCTGGAAATAGAGGGAATTCATTTCCAAAATTCATCATTTATATCATAACACATAGGATGGAAAAAATCAATAAAAATAGATCAAACCATAAAACACTTTTACCTTATGAAACTCATTTCAATCGTTAATATGTATTATAAGATAATTTAAATTGAGGTGGAATTTCTTTTTGTGCATATGAATAATGAGATATTCACATCATAAAATAAGTATTTATGACAAGAATTCATCATACCTAATAGTTTTTATTCACCACATAAATAACCCACTCCTCTATTATTGCACAGTTATCTCCCTTGAATCCTATGTAGTTCCAAGCAGGATTGGGAAATCTATTCTCTATCGAGTTCCTTTAGTTGGTACTCAATCTTGGTATTTTTTTTGTTTCTCCTCCACTATTAATTGTTTCTTCTCTCCTCAATGGTCTAATTATTCCTTGGGTTTATGGATGTAGGTTTTTAGTGTCTATTGATCTGAGATCATGAGATGATGATGTATCTTCTATCTCTACTAGATCAGTTATGGGATCTTCTTCCCTAGAAAGACCACTATGTTTATAGTCGTGTGGCGAGAATTTTCTAGGCTATATTTGACAATCTATCATATATGGAAACCATTGTTATCATGAAATCAATCCTAATATGTGGGAATTATTTTTAGGACCTCTATTTTTCTATGGATTCATTATGGTGTGTGTGGATATTATTGTCGGTGTTGTGTGACCGAAGATTGACATTGGTGTTTTTATCTCTAGCCTTTTAGATTTGATCCACAAATTATCAGTGTTTTAAACTGGAATTATAATTGAATTATAATTTATTATTTGTGTTTGTAAATTTAATTTTGATAAAATAATGTTTTATCTTTTATGGTGAAATTATGGGTAACATCATTTAATTGTGAAAATGATTTTGATGTAGGGTTTTCAAATTACGTTTTAATGGAAAATGGGTTCTTGAACTATTATTTTATAAGGGGTATTCCCTTCAAAAGAAATTGTAAATAAAAAAAGGGGAACCTTTGGTACATAGGTGGAAGGTGTAGTACAACGACATTCCTTTTTGTTCCATAGTGGGTTCACTAATGGGGTCCTCTTCTATTGCATAGGCCATGGGTCCTTGGGAATTTATTTTTGAATTGTTTGAGGGTTCACTTTTTTTGGTATTCCATTATTCCATACACCATGATAATTGGGTTTTATGTACATTACGTGTGACCTAGTCATGATTAATATACATGTGTCTAATATAACATGACTGTTTTGTACTATATGGTGAATTTTACCATTATTATTTTATTTGGGTTTATAATATTTTATCTTGGATATACCATCATGATAAATGTTTATGGAATCTAGGATTTCAAATTGTTTTAAATAGCCTACTATGGAACTATGTAAAATGGGTAATTGTTTACCATTATTTTGATATAACACAATTTTATAACTTATCATGCCATCTATTTATAAATTGATCATTTTTTAGTTGTCTCACAAATTCGTGATATGGAATAGCTATGTGGGATCCAATTTAGACATTTTAAATCCCACCTTGAAAACCACTTAGGAAGTATGTAGTCATTATATTATATTTTAATGCATGAAAAGGAAAGGTTTCATAGTGAGGTAGTGTTTTTTACGTTAGCTATGATTCGTTAGATAGTGGTTAAATGGTGGTATATTTCCAACATATCACATCTAGTGGGGGTTCATTGGTCTCATTTTCCCATTAATGGTTTTTTGGACATGTACCACTGGTTCTATTAAGCTTTCAGTCTATATTTGATATTGTTGTTTCTATTTTTTTATAGAATTTTTTAATTCTTTTGTTCTCCAATATTTCTTTCATTTTTGGTATATATTACACGTATCATTTTCAGGTTTGGATAATGATTGCGCCCAAATTTACCCTACTGGTAAAAGCGGTCGTTGAAGTACAAGTAGGGATCGAATCCAGAGGGACCAAAGAAGAAACCTTGAGACACTATGTTTGTTGATGGATTGGCTATGAAGTGGCCAACATTGAGGTAGATTTTAATTGGATAACTAAAGATATAATTTAAATACCATATAATAAAAATTATGTGAACTAAACAATTATTGATGGTGGGTTGATCTTAGGGTTTTTCTTGGGGTGGATTGGTTGAATTTCTTTTCTTAGAAAATTTCATGTCATTAATTCAAGACATATCCAAACAATGAGACAATTCTTCCAAATAAATCACCAATATAATCCCTAAAAAATTACAAGGCCAATCACCAATTCACTTTGAGGATCACTTTAATGAGCACTCAAAGGAAATAGATCATACTATCATTCAAAATGTGTCATCGTTAAAGTTTGCAAAGATGAGAAAGAATGTAACTCATCATATGGAAATCCTAAAATAACGAATAGATTTAAATATTAAGTACATGAAATAACATTCAATCCCTGACCTTGCTACTCCCTTGGATCAACCTGTAAGAGGTTATCCCACCATTGAATCTATTCTACCAATGTAAGCAGGATGTAGACTTATGGGGGTGGAATTGAAGAAGAAGAAAATTATTAAAAAACGAACACTCCACCGTTGTGTGATTGAAATCAAAAGTGCTGGTGTGAATAATTTCACACTTAGATTCAATGGTATCAACATGTGAAGAAAAGGAAAATAAAAAATTAAGAAGAATACATTTTATTAAAATACTGAACGTGAATGAAAAACTTACATTAAAGATATTGACGATGCCATTACAAAACGAAAGCGGGAAATTACAATTGAACGAAAAAAACATGGATTCAATGAAAAATGTTCGATGATAATTCCCTTAACCACAATATCCTTATATAGGCATATTAAGAGCCTTATCTCCACCCCCAACAATAAATTCACACCCCAAAAATTAATACATTCAAAAAGAGGGTGAAGAATCAAAAGGAAATTAACGTTACAAAGTTGACCACAAAACAAGCCATATTCATCCTCCAATTTGACGTGTGCGTTTGACACTTCATACGGAAGAACCTGAAGGTATCATAAATATAAAATATCTTCTTACATGTGTCTTCTAGAGGCTCTAAAAATTTGAGGTTATTTGGTTTATCCATTTTGGAGTTATGATCAAAATGGTGGGATGTGTTTATGAGAATTCTGCTATGGCCCACCATTTTATTCTAAACTTCATCCCCATATATCTCATTGAATTCTTCTGAATTTTCTCTGAACAAAGTTGACTAAAATGATTCATATATTATTCTATTTCTAATATAAAAATTTTAGCTTCATTGGGCTTGGTTTGTGGGCCCCAAATTTGTTTGATGCACCTTAGGCCCATTATGCTTTCTCCAGCAAATTTCGGCATTCAGGTGCAACATTCTCCATCTTTCCTTCGGATTCATCCATCGGACCTAAAAGATAAAATGTTCCAAAACAAGTGATCCATCATATCCCAAAATTTCAAATTCATAAAAGCAATATAATTTTGACCACAAATAATTGAATGATTGGGCCCAAATTTTCATTTTAAGCATGAATTGCATTTAAGATGAGAAATGAAGTTCTATTTATGTATTTCACTAAAAACAATGTTTATGGACTTTGTAAAAATGAATATAAAGATATTAAAAATGAATATTATCCACTTTAAGTGACTAATAACACCCCCCAACTTGAGTTTTTCTAGTCCCAAGAAAAATAAATTACAAATATAAAATTCAAATTCCATTTTCCAAAAACATTTTAATACACATTGCTCACCCAAAGAACTCATACCAAAAAAAATTATGAAACCCATCAAAATAATTTAAAACAATCTAGGTCCATAATAATATCCCAAGCCCAAGCCCATTCTTTTGTTCAAATTTATCGCCACATTTCATCCAATTCCAATTAAGCATGATAGAGTGTTATGCATCACAAAAGATATGGGGCCCATTTTATTATTCAAGGGGAAAAAATTGAAGCGCTAGGTGAGAATCACATTAAACCTTAATATGAGTATCCAATTTTTCTGTTTGTTTTTTTTAACCTCAATAGATATGAAAAGACAAACTCTGGGATAGACAACTATGGAGTCACGATCCCCAAGTGCCGGACGCCACACATATTGTCAATTCCATTCTCTACAATAGAGATATAAAGCCTAACTCAGTGCAAGAAAACTATGGAGTCACGATCCCCATGTTCCGGATGCCATGCATTTGGACCAAACATTTATCTATGTCGCCATTATTTTTTTTCAATTTTTTTTGTTTTTTTGTTGTGTTTTTTTAAATACTCAAATTAAACTAAAAATAACCCCAGAACCCTATGATATAATAAAAGGTACCCAAGAACCCAAATTTACACCCACGATCCAGTAGACGTGCATTGTGGCATTTTTATTAAGAGGATGAAAATGTAAACTTTGAAAAATCACATTAGACAACCTCACTTTCCAAAAACTATGCTCATGAACTTAAAATTGCATTAAAATCAGAATCAAAGAATCCAAATTTTTCGATATCCAATTTCAGAGTTTGCAATGTGTGTTATCATGTTCAAGGTTAATAAAATCTTTTCATTCCATGCATGTTATTATTGAAAAAATAATAATTTTTTATTTCACCTCCCCCCAACATAGAATAACACTATCCCTAGTGTTTAAGGAAAAGAAAATTAAAAGGGGGTAGGAGAGGAGTTCAAAGAAGAAATTTAAAATGATAATCATGGAATGAAGTCACCTAATGGTTGATGATGATAGCACTTGCCATAGTCTCCCTTCAATCCTGGATTTCAGTCTCAGTGGCATGGATGGTGGTGAATGGATTTTACTTATGACTTATGAAATGTCCTATAAAAACATAAAAATAAACAAAACAAAATAAACAGAGGATACATTTTCTTCTTTTTAGATTTCTGGGTAAGGTATTACTTAGAGATCACACCATGTGACACGGATGAATATGGTGCTCCCCTTTCATACCCATCCTTACTCGTAAAAGAAGAAAAGGTCAACAGTCAATGGTAATTTATTATATGAAAAATAAAATTCTTCAAAATTATTAGAAACATGAAAACTATGGGTTGCCTCCCATGCAGCGGTTTTTTTTAACGTCGTTAGCTCGACTAGAACCCCCAACTTATCCAATTCGAACATTCAAAATTTTAATAAACCAATATTTATCCACTTCAACTTGATTGAGATTGATTGTTTTTTTAGAATATTTTCCTTGTATAAATCCTTGTTCTAAAATAAATCTGAAGATACAAGGAATGTCAGAAATTATTGATCTAGTTGCATTTTTTGTCTTGCCTAAGACGCCAAGGTTCTATATATTATTATTGCTTTCATGAGAATAATGAATGAATAAATTATGTTCGTGGGTATCAACTATGACGTAATTCTTTTGTGGGGAATGTATGATAATGATTTTGAGTTCTGGTTGATTGTAATTTCCTAATGAAGATTGGCAATTTGAATGAAAGTCAGTTTCTTCTCCAAAAAATTTAGAAATAATTGGTTCCGTTTGAAAATATGATTCATCCCCAAAAGTGTCTAGTTGAATTTCAGGAGTGTGTATGGGCTCAATTTTTTGTATTTCTCCCAATTTTTCAGTGATTGGTGTTTTTGAAAAATCATTAATGGAGTTATATTCAGTAAACTCAATCCATGATGTCAAATTTTCCTCTCTTAAATCCAAAAAATCAAGTTCCTCCTGATTTAAAGACCCTTCAAAAACTCCTTGATCCTCTACAACTATCCCAAATCCTATGGTTGGTTCTTCAATAAAGGAATGATGGGTTTTTGTTTTACAAGATTCTTCAATCAATATTGAGGAAGGGATGTTTTGAGTGGGAATGGGGTCCACACAAGTTTTAATGCTTTGTAGTTCTAGTCTCAAACTTGATAAATCTGAATTTATTTTTTCCATTTTTTCACACAATTTTTGAAGAATTGTTTCAGGATTAGTATTGATAGATATTTGGACATCATGGACTTCCTCATTATTCATCTTTTCAATCATTCTTGATAGGTATGGAAATTCATCTTTTAAACATTCATCATTACAAATTTCATTCAAGTTATCGGGTGTGGGGTATTCAATCATGGTTTGGTCAATGAAATTTTCTATGTGAGGTGATTAAAAATATTTATTTTCCAGTTTATTATAGCCTTGGTATATTAATGGGTATTTTTGACGATAATCTATTAGACACGCAGAAATAGAAAGGGGAATAGAGAAGATAAATTAGGGTGAGAATAGAGAATTTGGGATGAGAAAAGAAGATGAGTGTCTAAGGTACTTATATTGGTCCCCGAAAATGGCGCCAAAATTTGATTGCTCCCAAATTTACCAAACTGGTAAAAGCGGTTGTTGAAGTACAAGTAGGGATCGAATCCACAGGTACCAAAGAAGAAACCTTGAGACACTATGATTTGTTGATGGATTGGCTATGAAGTGGCCAACGTTGAGGTAGATTTTAATTGGATAACTAAAGATATAATTTAAATAACATATAATAAAAAATGATGTGAAATAAAAAATTATTTATGGTGGGTTGATCTTAGGGTTTTTCTTGGGGTGGATTGGATGAATATCTTTCCCTAGAAAATTTCATGTCATTAATTCAAGACATATCCAAATAGTGAGATAATTCTTCCAAATCATTCACCAATTTAATCCCTATACAATTCCAATTACAATCACTTATTCACTTTGAGGATCACTTTAATGATCAATCAAAGGAAATAGATCGTACTAGCACTCAAAATTTTTCATCGTTAAAGTTGGCAAAGATGAGAAATAATGTAACTCATCAAATGGAAATCCTAAAATAAAAAATAGATTTAAATATTTAGTACATGAAATAAAATTAAATCCCTGACCTTGCTACTCCCTTGGTTCAACAATTAAGAGGTTAACCCACCATTGATGCTATTCTACCAATGGAAGCAGGATGTAGACTTATGGGGTTGGAATTGAAGAAGAAGAAAATTATTAAAATAATGAACACTCCACCGTTGTGTGATTGAAATCACAAGTGCTGGTGTGAATAATTTCATACCATGATTCAACGGTATCAACATGTCAAGAAAAGGAAAATAAAAAATCAAGAAGAATAATTTTTATTAAAATACTAAATGTGAATGAAAAACTTACATTAGAGAAATTGACGATTCCATTACAAAACGAAAGCGGGAAATTACAATTGAAAGAAAAAAACATGGATTCAATGAAAAATGATCGATGATAATTCCCTTCACCACCAACTCCTTATATAGTCCTATTATGAGACTTATCTCCACCCCAACAATAAATTCACCCCCCAAAAATTAATAGAGTCAATATGAGGGTGAAGAATCAAAAGGAAATTAATGTTACAAAGTTGACCACAAAACCAGCCGAATTCATCCTCCATTGTGACGTGTGCGTTTTACACTTCATACAGCAGAACCTGGAGGTGTGATAAATATAATATTTCTTCTTCCATGTGTCTTCTAGAATTTCTCAAAATTTCAGGTTATTTGGTTTAGCCATTTTGGAGTTATGTTCAAAATGGTGGGATGTTTTTATGAGAATCCTACTATGGCCCACCATTTTAATTCTAAACTTCATCCCCTTGTATCTCATTGAAATATTCTGAATTTTCTCTGACCATGTTTGAATAAAATGATCCATATATTTCTCTATTTCTACTGTAAACATTTGAGCTTCATTGGGCTTGGTTTGCGGGCCCCACATTTGATTGATGGGCCTTAGGCCCATAATGCTTTCTCCAGAAAATTTCTACATTTAGGTGCACATTTTCCATCTTCCCTTGGGATTCATCCATCAGACCTAAAAGATAAAATGTTCCAAACAGAGTGATCAATCATATCCCAAAATTTCAAATTCATAAAATGAATATAATGTTGTGCAAAAACAATTGAACTATTGAGCCCAAATTTGCATTTTAAACATGAATTACATTTAAGATGAGAAATGAAGTTCTATTTATGTAATGCACTAAAAACAATGTCTATGGAATTTGGAACAATTAATATAAAGAAATTAACAATGAATATTAGCCACTTTTAGTGACTAATCAGATAATCATTCCCTATGGGTTTTTTGATGCATGGGTGCTAGACTATGGCCCAGGGGGAAGGGAGAAATCCCTTTGGTTATGTTGCATATTGGTTTGAGTAATAGTTTTTTGAGTTTATTTTGACCATATTCTATAAAAAGCGGTATCAATGGGAGGTTCTTCATCAATATTCCATGTCTTGGGATATTAATATAATGGTTATAAAATTTTTCCATCATTAGAAGTTGGTTATGGTAACATCAAACCTTGTTCTTGTCACATAGATCCTCATGTTACGTTTGAATTTTTGGATGTATGCATCCTATATTTTAGTTGGGGCCATGATCTCAATTTATTGTTACATTTTTTTAGTTCTAAAGTAGTATATCATCTTATCTAATCATTTTATTCTATTTTTATTTTGAAGTTTATTCCTCAGATCCATCTTCCATAGGTTTCACATGAGGGTTCACCGATAGATAATCCTCAAGGGAATTCTCCTATAGATCAGAATATTATAGAGGGTATCTTGAATATAATTCATGTACTCAATAAGAATGTATCATGATGTCAGGACCATGTTGCTGAACCATATCTAGGAGTTGGAGGCGAACGATATATAACACCAGACATCTTACGTAAGAAACATATATTATATATGGTATTGAGTGAACAATAAGAGTAAGTGGACTTTTAGGAAAATATCAATCAGGTCTTCAAAATCCTTGATTCACATAAGCCTATAATGGTGAAGTGTGAAATATTCAGGATCAAGGGTCCCAACAGGTGATGGAGGGATTCTATTGAACATGTGAAAAGGAACATTGGATTGGATTGGAATGGTTTCAAGACCCAAATATTCCAATAGATCTTGTTATATTTTCTTATGAAAGAGAAGCATTTTTAGTTCCTCTCATTTTATAAGTGATAGAGTTTAGTGTATATTACACCCACAATATTTGGAGATAGTTTGTTTCACTCGATGGGTGGTGAGGAATGACCCGTTGAAAGCATATAAATTTGTTTATGGTATGTGACCAAAAGATGGAGTTTAGGTATATATGATGAATATTTACACCAATTTTAAGATGGTGGATATGGATGTTATGGTAGAAATGAACATGGAATGAAATATTATCTTTTTTGGTTCTTACCTTCCTCCCAGTGGTAGCTTAAATAGTTCCTTAGTTAGGAATATTATGTTATAGGGTAATCGTAAGGGTGATTGAGTTGTTTCTTAGTATAAAGCCTCATCTACAAATTCAATTTATTCCAAGAGTGATCCAATGAACTACATGAATTTTGGAATGGCTGAGAAAACTTATTATACTTGCAATGAATCATTATGGAATTTTAATTCTTGTGGCCATCAATTCCATCGAAGAAGGTTCTAAGAGGATTTGTTAATTCCATGTTAGGGTTATAGATCATCGGTTACTAAATAAAAATGTTGTTATTAGAAGCATCATTTCCAACAGTGCTCCATAAATATCCACCAGTAGTTAAGTGACTTCATGTAGTTATTGATTTTCCAATGGAGGATAACACAGGTCTAGTGATAGTGAGAGGTACAATATTTTTTTGGTATTCTATAGAATTTTTTTTTCTAATAAAACTATCTCACACTAATTTATAAATTTATTCTTTATTGTTGTTTATGAAATTATAATAGATCTCATTTTCTCTTTTTATGTATTTGGTTTCACCATATGGAAAGAGGAATGTGTAGGTGTTTCAGTATCCTACTTTTTCTATATCAATCATTGATGTGGAGTTCATATTGGATTTTATAGTTTTCGACATAGATCTATTTTATATCATCATTGAAATTTATTTTTTTATTTCTCATCATACAAATATTTATTTTTATTATTAAAAGTGATCATTATAATCTAATGATAGAACATATTGGTGTTTTAGGGAAACTAGGATATGATGTTTGGACTTGTTTCACCTTACATCCCATTTCTTAAGAGTTTTATGTCTTCTCTTTTGGTGGATCCATATGATTTTACTTATATTTTTGATATTCTTGTGGCTTTCATAGAATTACTTGATATTTTTACTTGATAAATTCTAATGGATAGAAGTATATTTATTCATAGTGTTTCTTCTTAAGAATCCCTAATGATATTTTCAAATAATTCTGATGGTTCACTTATATTATTTATTGAAAATTGAATGTTTAATTAGGTAAAGGTCAACATAATGTTCCTATTAAAATGTGTGTATGATGTATTTTCTTAATTAATGTCAGATAAGTGGCTTTTAATAATATATCCTATGACTCATTATCATCAGTTCCTGGATTGTGAGTATAATATTCATATGACTATTTGTAGGAGTAGGTATAGCCATTATGAATATATTAGTATATACTTTTATCTTGATAACACTCATATAGTTTTTAATGGTTTTATGAATCAATGATTTCATAATTATCTCAATAGTTTTTTTATTTTTGGATGATATCCTGGTTTATTTGAGATCTCGGTGTAAATAATAGAACCATCTTAATTTGGCTTTGGAATTCATGACTAACCCATTAATTTTTTATTATAATTTTATATTAATTTTATAGATCAAATAGGTGTTTTACATGGGTAATTTGATTTATAAATATTACGTATCTGTCTATCCTATGAAGGTGAAGGTTGTCTTGTCATTGAAGGAGTCATATAATGTATTCCATATTCAGATATTCGTAGGACTTGTTGGTTACTATCATAATCAATGATTTCTCAAAACTTCTGTCACCTCTAGCTACTCTTACAGATAAATGTGTGAAATAATCATAACATTCAGTGTATCATAATTCTATTTGTGGGTTGAAATTACTTCTATAATAATCACATGTTTTGTACATTCCCAATGTTATAAGGTGAATGTGGTATATTTTAATTTTTATGACGTGAATCCAGATGTTTTATTTATATAGGATGATCATGTCGTGTCCTTTTGATCTCATAAACATTAGGATATGAGAACATTTACCCAACAAATGATTTTGATATTTTCGTAGGTATGAATGCAATTAAATATTACTTTCACAATATTTTTGGGGAGAGGTTCATAGTCTTTTGTGGTCATAATATTTTAATAAATATATTTTCTTAGGAAAGAAATATTTAGAAATGAAAAAGTGAGGAATATCTCAATATATTTATTTCAACATCTCTTATAATCTAGAGAATAAAAATGTCATAGATGGGTCTCTTTGTGAAAATTTCATAAATATTGCTATTCTGGAATCTATGGAAGAAAAAATCCATATGGGAGTCATCAATCAATTAAATCTAGACACTCAAGATGTTGATTTTGGTTTTTCTTTCACCGGTTTTTATTTTTCATCATATATTCATGATTAAATTATGTTGATTCATTAGTAGGATGATGAGTTTAGAGAAATTAGAGCACCCTTTTATGGTGGGGAGTCCATTCATTGATGGACTCTCCCATGTGATAGTCAAATCCAATTTGGGGATTATTTTTTCATCCCTTTATCATTGATGAATTTATTTTTGTATTAATATAATATTTATTTTTGGACCTTTTATCTGGGCTTTATGAATATGTACTATATCATGAGGAAATGGTTATGATTGATGGGTATGAAGAATGACATTGTTGATTACGTGTCTCATTATTATGCATGGAAATTGAAAAGGATAGAGCACCGAAATCATTCAATTATACACCATCTTATTTAAATTATAGTATTAAAAAGGAATAAGTAATCCATGGAAATATTTATTGGATTATCCATTACAAATATATGTAATAATGAAATCTATTTGGTGATTAATAAGTTGATGAAATCATCCCAATTTTTCCTGATTAGGGGAACCACCAAAGTTGATGATTTGGTTATGATTCATGTGAAAGATATATTGAGTCTACATGGGATTCAATCTTCTAATTTCTAAGAAATGGATCCTAGTTTAATCTACAATTACTGGAAGTCAGTAAGAGGTGATGGGACTAATTTTTTAGTATGTAAAGCTTACAATCCATAAACGTATGGTGATATGGAATTTGTTAAACATATTCTAGAGGATATGCTTTGTCATTTCATCTTGGAGTATTTTGTGTTGTGGGATATACCTCTAGTACTGGTTTAATTTGTGTACAATATTATATACGGGACCTCAATTATGATTGTTCCTTTCATGGAATTAATTATTCTCCCTTGCATCTCAACTAAATGTATGGAATATGATGATATATCCTTCTTTGTGGGAACAAGTCTCATTCATGATACAATTTAAATAATTTAGGATATATGTATATGGTTGGTTATATTTCATAGTTGGAAGAAATAATATGTGGATCATTAAAAATATCCAAGGATTATTCATTTGTTGATCGTTTTTTATTAAAATTATCTCCCTATTTGTGTCACCATAAAATTTTGAAATATATGAATCTAGATCCATGATATGTTAGACCATTTAATGTTACCTAGGATCATGTTAAACAATATTATCAGTAGGAATTAATGGTTTATTAGATATTTATTCAAGATGTGTTCCACATATCACTACTCCAGAAATACCATCCTGACCCCTCTCATGTTCTTAGTTGCAAAAAGATTGAGTAATATCTAAATTTGTCCATAGTTGAGATACTATTTAATATAATGAATTATAATGTGAATTTCATTCATGGGAATTAAAATTCTTTTTTAAGATATTTATGGTGGAACATATCAAATTCTCACGAGACAAGGGATCATGAAACATCTATGAGGGATAAGTGGCCTCAAGACTGTATGGATTACCCTTCTTATGTTTTTTATACCTTGGATTCAATGTTCTATGGTAGGGAAATTGTATCATCCTTGTAAAATGGAATGTTTTCATTTTTTCAAACTTTTAACTTGGTTTTGGAGGGAATAAGAAATAATCTGGTGTTTTTACTAGGGGTTTATGTTATCACTGGTTATAAAGGGATTTCATTTCTTAATTTTCAAATCTATAAACAATGTAACTTGTTGGGAACAACCCATAAAATTATAAAAGTTTATTAAACTAATTTATGGTAAAATACCAAGATAAAGTAAAAAAAATTAATATTTAATAATTTAACCATACATGATGTGTTTTCAGACTAAAATAATTATGGTAGGTTGACATCGTAAAACTAGGATTTATGATGAAAATCTATTTTTCCCCGTAGTTTTTATATACCTCTTGGGTAACTACCTTTTATCACATTTTTTACTGACATCCTTTAAAAATTAGGATATTCTAGTAATCATTGGGTGGTCTATGCTCTTTTGTGTTCCTTTTTTCGGTACTCAATATATGTCTTATCTACATTACTCCTCTTTTAATAAGAATTTATCTTCAATTGATGGTTTCACATTCCCTGACAAATTTGGTATGATAATTTAATATTTTTTTGGGTTTTAGATCATGTGATTATGAGATATCTTCTATCACTTTCTGGTATGTTTAATTATTTTCTTACCGAGTGAAACCCCTATATTGATTATGTTGGGGAAAGTGTGTTCTTTGACGTATGTGTTGATATATACTCTTCACAAACAATTTTTTTTCTAAAATAAATCCCATAACTGTGAATCAATGAAATTTCCTTTTTTCCCTCTTCATTACATTAGGTTTTTATAGATCTCACTATGAGTTTTGTGCCAACTGATTTTGATTTATATGTTTCAATCAGTAGCCTATGTGTAACTATAAGGACCCAGCCTTAAAACATTACATAATCTTGAATTAAACGAATAATTCACATTTAGGATTTTTTCAGGTTTTTCATTTTAGAGATTTAGGCCATAACTATTACATTAAAACATTAATATTACAAGAATAAACTACTACTGAGTATCCATTTTTTTCATAAAATAAAAACTCTTTAAAAGAAACATGTCTAGTTCCATGTTTTAGATAGCTTGACTTTTCCTTGATCCCATCCTTGACCCTATTCATCTTTATGTCATGAGGAAAACACCTCAAAAACATGGGATGAGAATAAAAAGCTCAGTAAGGGTTATAAAATGAGTAAGGAAAACATTATCCCATCAATAAATACAAATCAATGAAACGATACTTTTCAATCTTAACATACCTTATAAAATCATCAGATATATGAATGACATATAGAAATCATAAATAATTAAGGTAACTTATGGCATTCATAACATACTTACATTTTAGCTATCACAAATACATAGGTAGTCACATTTGGAATACTTATCATAGTATATTCCCTAAATCTCTTAGGAGAAACATTCACGTTTACCTCCGTCACGATACCCAATGCATTGGAGAGCTATCTCGGGCTCACTCGCCCTAGGGTTATAACGGAACCACCCATATATGTAAACAATGCCCAATAACCATAACATAATCATAACATATAACACATTTATAAAGGAAATATAACATTTCCACATTCCAATATATCAAATCAAGATATTGAAATAAACAATGTTTATTAAATTCATTTTCAAAACCTTTTAAAAGGAGATTTTTGAATCAAAGTGACCCATAACACTTTGATGTTTTAAATAAATTATCATTTGAAAACATTAATGTCCATATAAATAAATCCTAAAACCCATTTTGAAAACATGGACATTAATTATAAATATTTAGAAGAATAAATCTTTAAAACATTTAAAATGATATTATAGTTAGAGTTTTTAACAAATAGAGGGACACTTAAATACAAATAATTGAAGAATAAATTTTAATCAGAACATTATAATATCATGAGAATAAAAGGATTCATGATATAATATTTCAAAGGATAGTATATGCACCATATAAGAGTGAATTTGTGCATAACAACAATGAAGTATCAATGGATATGTAAATTGAGATAAAATCACATATAAAGATGGCATCCTTAAAATAAGGATAAATCAATATCATAATTATGTGGGACAAATATAAATAAACCCAATATAAGTGTACATTATGTTTAAGACAATAAAAGGTCATTCACACATATTCATAGGATGACATAAATAAAAAAAGAGAATATCAACCAAAAGAATGGGAATTGGGTTAAGGATTTCCCTTACCAATTTGGTAACTTACAAAACATATGCCACATGAAATAAGGATCATCCAATGAAGATGTAAATACTCAAAAATGAGATTATATTACAAAAAGAGTACAATAATTGTCAGTACATATGCCACAAAAAATGAAATAGTGGCCAATATAGCATTAATCTCACGTGAATAAAAAGTGAGATGAAAAACCCTTACTTCATTGTATTCAAATTGAATCGTATGAGAAAATTTTAATAACCAAAAAATGAATCATATAATACCATGAATATAAATCTAATCATGGTAATATATATCAATGGAAGTACACATTACACCACATGTAATAAATAAGTGGCGAAGAATGGAAATCTCACAGAATTAAAAGTGAGATAAGAAAATCCCTAACAAAAATTCGGCAGCCTAACGGCGCCACTTAAAAATTCTTAAAATTAATTGACGAGAGTAAGAGGGGGACTCTCATCATATGAAAATAAAAACTAAATTATGGTGAATATAAAATAACAACTTCCAACATAAGAACATGGTGCATAAATGAAATGACATAAAATAGAGTACTTGAAAAGAAAGGGAGAGGTCAGATCCCTTACCTCGTGTCCGACATGACTCGATCGTTCCTTAATCTCTTGAATAATAAACTTAAGTTAATTTATAAATAATTAATAACCTTTTTAAAGTTTATTATTCCTTTTATATCACTTATTACCATGTTATAAACATTATGTAATCATTTAAGTTAATAATGTTCGTTTTGTCGATATTTGGTACTTGAGTCAAAAATGGACTTCTTATAATTACATGTTGTTCATGTGGTCAAAGGTTAATTATATACAAAATAATATTCATGATTTATATTTCATATATATCATATATATATAGTATATACTTGTATTTATAATAGTACATGACATTTAGAGGTAAGAAATGAAATGCACCGTTCATGGAGACGGTAAGTCGTACGTACGCATGAACGCTCCTTTCATTTATATTTCTTATTTTAATGGAAATAAAACATAATGATACATATGTATATTATAATTCCAGTATAATATCATATATAATATCATTAACTCAATCCTTTATACATCCCACATAAGTCATTAACGAATCAAATCACTTTGAGGGGGCGGTAGTCCGCACTTCCTCAAATGAGATTATCGTATTTACCCACTATTGAAACCATAAAGGAATAATATAAATGGGAAGTAAAGAAACATAATAAAATAATAAACATAATATATATCATATTTAAATACATTTACATCATAATGGCCACCATGAGAGGCGGTAAGATGTAATTAAACAACCATCGTTTCGTGAGGTGATAGTTTTCCATCCACAGAAACATTATGTTCTTCATACATTAGATGGAGGTGTGTGTAAGTGTAGTTCAAATACTTCTTATAACAACATCATATTATATTTAGTATATAGGTTTTGTTACAAAAGAACGAAATAAAAAGAGTTTAGGGGTTGGAGAAGTAAAATAAAAGAAAACAATTTAAGAGAAACTGTTACCTTTAATTTGGGTCACTTATTTTGGTTTGAACCAAAGGACTTTTTGAAGTGCCTTATGTCTAAGGTAAGGCTTATAAGGGGAGGAGATGGATTTTGAGTGATTAATTTTATAAGGCCCAGCCTTAAACCTTACTTAATATTGAATTAAATGAATAAGTCACATTGAAGGTCTTTTCATGGTTTAGAGTTTTAGAGAATTAGGACATAACTATTACATCTCAAAAGATTATAAAGTAGACACTTATACTAAGTTTCCATAAAATAAAAATCTGAAAAAGAAACATGTTTAGTTCCATGTTTTAGATAGCATGACATTCCCTTTATCCCATCCTTGACCCTATTCCACATTATGTCCTGTGAAAAGCATTTCAAAAAAACTTGGTGTGAGCATAAAAAGCTCAGTAAGGGATACACAAAGAATGAAAACTGTTAGTTTTTCAAAACAAAACGTAAACCATTTATACTTTATCAAAGTAATAATTTTCACCTTTATGAAGTAGTAAAAAACTATTCAATGAATAAAAGATAATTACTTACCCTTTTTTAACCAAAAGTTACCATAAACCCCATATAAAAAACACATAACATAAAAAGGTAACTTGGGACATAAACACACTTAAATGGAATAACCATACGGTCGACTTCCACACATACTTAATGGAATATCCATACGGCCGACTTCCATACCCAATGAATTGGAGGTTATAACGTAACCACCCATCCTGGTATTCACGGAACCACCCGTCATATAGTTTATCACGTAACCACCCATAAAATGTCCAAGTACCATTATAAAATCATACGACATAAAAAAATATAATGGAAAGAAAACATTTCCACACTTTGATCAGAATATATAACTTAAATATATTGATATAACAAATCCATTATAAAAACCATTTTCAATACCAAAATACATAAAAGAGTATATGGTATTTATTTCATTTTAAAAAAATTGCGGCTTGTAGAGGAAGCCAAAGACCAAATAATACTCGCGGCGGCAGAAAAGGTCATTGTCACCGCGTATGTTAAAAGAAACATTCTTTTTTGTCATTTAGTAAAACGCTTCATATAAAAAGATTCCTTTTGAATAAAATTATAATTAAAAGGGGTTGATACATCGTATAAAATAAAGATGTGTATAAAAAAAATATTCCTCAATGAAAGGAGATTGAGACGAAGTCCCTTGCAAATACGGTATCCTTGGATAAATGATAAATCAATAACATAATTATGTGTGAAAAATGAATTCAAAAAATATAAGTGGATATTAAATGTAAAACAATCAGAGTTCATTCACACATATTCATAGAATGATATATTCAAGGAGTACTAGTTTATCCCAAAGAATCAAAATTGGGTTAATATGTTCCCTTGCAAAAATTTGACAGCCTAACGGCGTCACTTCAAAATTCAGAAAAAGAATTGATGAGAGAGAAAATGGTATCTGTTTAATTGGACATAAAATATAAATCAATAAGGATATAGAAGAACATATCCCAACATAATAGTACATGAATTAAAAGACATAACAAAAGAAGTCTTATAAAAAAGGATGGTGAAAGGTTCCCTTACCGACTTGGGTAACTTTCGAAACGTACACCCCATTAAAGAAGGGTCATACAATGAATATGTAAAAACCCATAAATGAAATTATAGTATACAAAGTGTATAATAATGGGAAGTAAATACACCACTCAAAGGAAATGGTGTCAAATGTAGCATAAATCTCGTGAGACTAAAAGTGAGATGACAAATCTCTTACGAAAACTCGACAGACTAACAGCGCCACTTAAAACATCAAAAAAATGGATTGATGAGAAAAAATGGGGTCTCTCATCATATTAAAATAAAATTTATAGAAAGTGGAATATAAAATAACATCCCCCATCATAACAAATAATAGCTTAATAGAAGTGACATAAAGAAGAGGACTCAAAAATAAAGAGAGAGGTTAGATCTGTTACGATTATTAGGCAGCCTAATGGCGCCACTCAAAACTTCCAAAATGGATTGGTAAGAGAAAATAGGGTCTCTCATAATATGAACATAAAAAGTAAATTATAAGGAATATAAAATAGCATCCCAATCATAAGAAATATGATCTTAAAGGTAATTACATAAAAGAGTGTACTTAAAAAGAAAGAGAGGGGTAGGATCCCTTACAAAAATTCGACAGCCTAACGGCGCCACTCAAAACATAGAAAATGGATTGATGATAGAAAATAGGGTCTCTAATAATATGAACAAAAAAATTACAGTATGGGTAATATAAAATAACATCCCAATCATAAGACAGATGAGCTTAAATGGAATGACATAAAAGAGTGTAATTAAAAAGAAAGAGAGGGGTAGGATCCCTTACCTCAAGTCCGACTTGTCTTGTTTGTTTCCTTATATCCCTGAATAGTAATCCTTGTTCAATTTATAATTGAATAAGGACCACTTTTAACTATTATTATTCAGTTCATATCACATGTTATAATGTTATAATAATTTGTTAATAATGTGAGTTCATATCAGACATTTTTGTCGATGTTTGGTACAAGAGTCAAAAATGAACTTGTTTGAAAATGATTGTCCATGTAGTTATTCGTAAATCATCTCCATAATAGTATTAATGATTTTAATATCATATATATCCAGTACATATTTATTTTATACTACTCCATAACATTTTGAGATAAAAAGAAAATGAAATGCACCGTTCATGGAGACGGTAGGCTATACGTACGCATGAACGCTACCTTTATTTCTTTGTCATATTAATGTAATTAAAAATAATTGAGATATATATATATTATAATTAAAGTATAATATATATGTTATATAGGTCACATATTTTCATTAATATCATTATTTATACATTCCATGTATTTCATGAACGAGTCACCACACTTGAGGTGGCGGTAGTCCACACTTCCTCGTATGAAATTATCGCATTTGCACAACATGAAAAGAATAAAGGAATGTTTAAAATATAAAATTAATAAGCATATAGAAAACATAGATATCATATATATCATATATAAAATATATTGACATCATAATGGCCACCATGAAAGGTGTTAAGAGAATACTGAACAATCATCGTTTCGTGAGGCCGAAATTCACCATCCACAGAAACAATATGTTCTTTAATCATTAGACGAATGTGTGTGTAAGTGTAGCTATAATCCTTCACATAACAACATCCTAGTAGATTTTATATACTGGTTTTGTTACAAAATAAAGGAATAAAAATAGTTTAGAGGGTTGGAGAATAAAAATAAATCATAAGAACATAAGAGAGGACACTACCTTTAAATCGGGTAACTCTCTTTGATTTGAGCTCAAAGGCTTCCTTGGAAAGGATTCTGCCCAAAGTGAGGCTTCAATGATTAATATAGGGATGTGGAGAGATGAAATGGTCAGGTTGTTGCCGAGCAAAAGGCTTGAGAGGTGTGTGTAAGGTGGTATAGGTGGGGGCCTTTTATAAGAGGAGAGGAGGGGCACTCTTGGAAAGTCAAAAAAGGTTACATTATTTTCAAATTAGTTTCGGATTTTAAATGTCCCAAATTGATATATTTCGAGGCTAAGGTGATAAGGGTTCTAAATCCACCCATCCAATAGGTTTTTTACATGTGTAGGACTTAGATTTTACATTATCTTTTAATTTTATTTAAATCGTTAAACAATGAGGTAATTGCTGCATCATCATGATTTCATAAATAAGTTAATTTATTTAATGTCTAATAATTATAAAAAAACTACTCTGATGTAGGAAATCTTTTCATATTTAAAATTACTATTTATAGTTAAAAATATGACTTGTATAACTACATGTAAAAATTGTATTAGTCAAACAACTCACGTTTGTGACTTTTTTATTTTAACATTAAATAAAAAGTTATTTATGTCATTTTGCTACCAAAGTGGCTCCATGGGGTCCCCAAGTTGACCCATGGATTGTCTTGGTCGGCCATGACACATCCAAGAAGGGTAGGACATGTTCCTCGGTCAGTTAATATTATTAAAACATTATTTTTACCTTAAACGACACTAATTACCTCTAATCGCGATTAAAACATAAAAGTTACTATTCACCAAAAAATATATTTTAATTCCATTGAACCATTAATGACAACCATGTATGTTGGATTTTTGAAATTAAAAAACACAGAGGTGGTAAAATTTCATTTAAAAGGAAAATCAGTTTTTAGAAGTACCACTTAGTGGTTTCACTATTCATCAAAAAATGAAGTTTTTCAGAAAAATACCAAAACATCACCTTAAGATATATTTGATATTCCAAATTCAAAAATGAAGTATATTTTAAAAAATTCAAAACATATAATTTGCATTATTTAATTTAAAAATTAATTCCCGCTGTCAGAGCAAATAACGTGTTTTTATGAAACAATAAGTATCAAAAGATTGACACTAGTTTAAGCCCGATTTCAAAGTGAAATTAATTCAATGACCACAATTGTATTAAATGGTAAAAATATATTCTAATTTAACCTTAAAACCAATTCAAAATATAATCTAATCATATAAATAAATTAGATTAAAAATAGGTTTTGAATTAAAATACAACATTTTTCACTATTCATTAAAAAATTGAACTTTATCGGAAAAACACCAAAAATTTAGACAAAGTAAAATTTGATGTCCCGATTCTAATGAATAATTTTATTTTGTCAAATATAACACATAAAATTGTCAAAAAGTTGATTTAAAAGAGGTTTTCCATCAAAAGGCAGTTAATCGACCTTTAAATAATATTAGAATGTTTACGCTTAAAATTGGATTCAATCGAATTTTTAATCCTCTAACATGTATTGTAAAAATTAAAAATATTTGACAGACATACATAATCATATTTTTGTTAGTTCTGTTCATTCCCGCCATTACAATGGCTAGGCGTTAACTACCATTTAAAATAATATTATTTTATTATTAGAGTTCAATGTATGATTTCAAAGGAACTCATTGTCGCGTATTGGGTACGCCAATGAGCATAGAGTTCCCTTTAAAGTAATATTAATAGTTTTTCCACAAATAGGGATAAATATAAAAATGTCATATTCTTTATTTACCTGGGGTGTTACATCCTTCCCCCCTTGTGGGAATTGCGTCGTCACAATTTCAAAATTGGGCTTGGAAACTCCATTGAATGTCCCACATTGGAAAAGGAGTAAATTAAACTATCACTTTAATAGAAAGAAAGGTAAGTACAAAGGTCACCCATGTTAACCCATACTAGGATTCCATGTATGAAAATATGGATATAGAAGAAAAAAAGGGTCATGTTCTGATGGAGAGTGATAGTAAACATGTCTAGGAGAAAGTTATCCATAAGAAAATCACAAACTTGTGATGGGTTAAATGGTATTGGATTCCCCAGTAGGAAACATTAATGGACAACATTTTTTTAGTTACATTTCATTGAGGAATTTATTTTTGAGCTTAACTAAAACATAATGAAACATTCTTACTTGTCATGTTGACTTTTAAATTTTACTAGATTTCTTACACGAACTCATATTTTCTCCAAAAGATGAGTTTTTAGGATGACTTGTTTACATTAAGAGAGCTATAATCAGCATTTAGAGAATCACTTAATCCAAAAAAGAGAACTATATACTTCCCATGTCTTTAGACATTAACCAAAACCAAAACCAAAAATGTTAGTACAAGATCAGATAATCCAGAAAAGGATAACCCTTTATAAAATGAAAATCTATTCTTAATCTCCAAATTTTGTCCAAAAAAACCCAAAGTTCAATGAAGACAATTCGATAAAAAAAATTTCCATAAAATTATTCAAAGTAAACCAAACTAAGATTGAAACCCAAATATTTGAAGGATTTAATCACATAGTCCACCAAGGTACAAAATAACACTTATCTCCAAATACCATCAGTTTCTCTTAAAGTCTCATATTGAAAAGTAATTAAACTAATGACATACCCTCCTGATAGGTCAATAATTTCCATAGATAACCTAAAATCAACTTACACATAATTAATAAAATCATTTAACGAGAAATAATTAGTCAAACTAACCAGGGACTTCACGTAGTCAAGTGGTAGGTGATAAATACCAATCGCACTTTGGTTGTGGGTTCGATTCACACAGCTTTGTCCGACGCGACGAGTTGTCACACGATCTGCGTGTTGTCCTTTTTATAAAACTCCAAAAATAACCCTATCATGTTTTAACCTCAATAGTTTCCTTATAAATCTCATTTTCATCCAAATTCCTTTTGATCTCAAAATCGTGATTCTTGAAGTCTTATTTCACCACCAAAAGATAAAATAAAACGATTCTGAAAATGAATAACAACATACCTTGATCATAGAGTCCACTCGGTTTCATCGTCATTTTGTTCACGTAGGTAGACGTCCCATGCATTACAACAATGATTTAGAGATCCTTCAAAATAATTTGCTTCCTCCATCCAAATACACCTTGTACAACATGGGTCATATGTGTGTTCACAGAAAAACAGTTTTGGAAAATATTCATGTATGACATATAATTCCAAAACATCCGATAAAACATGATTTCTATAAAATAGTTGGACAGAATTTGATTTGAAACTTTATATTATTGGTCCTTTTAAAATACCATAAGTATGTGATGAGAGACTATATTTTAAAATCAAATATAAGTAGGTTGTGCAAGGGTCTCCTTCCTCCGCACCATTTTTAAAATCATAATATGCTACAAATTCTTGTGATAAGGTAAAATATTTGAAAATACCTTGATAATATTTTCTTTTCTTGAAAATATGAAAATATTTTAAAAATAGAATTTGTCTAAATACAACCCATGGTCAACGATGATAACGAGGTATAGTGGAGGTGTTTGATATCTCAAACAAATGCTTGCTAGTGAGTTGTATGCTAGAAAAGTTTCACAATAATCCGAACATGACTTTGCAATAATGATTGCAAGCATGTCATCAGGAAGAGATAGGAATGTTGTGTGATATCCTTCTCCTTCCATTTGTAAATGACTTTACTTGACCAAAAAAAAGTTATAAAATAAGGATTTAACTGAAATAATAGATATTGGGACTAACCATGTGTCTAAAAAAACTTCTAATCCCTAAAGTTGTCTAAACTGACCTCTGATACCAACTATAAGGCACATCCTTAAAACATACTTAATATTGAATTAAATTAATAATTCAAATTGAGGATCTTTTCATGGTTTAGAGTTTTATAGAATTAGGTCATAACTATTACATCTCAAAACATTACAAAGTAGACACTTCTACTAAGTTTCCATAAAATAAAAACTCTTAAAAAGAAACATGTTTAGTTCCATGTTTTAGATAGCATGAATTTCCCTTGATCCCATCCTTGACCCTATTCCACTTTATGACCTAAGAAAAAAATTTCAAAAAAACTTGGGGGTGAGCATAAAAAGCTCAGTAAGGGATACACAAAGAATGAAAACTATTAGTTTTTCAAAACAACAAGTAAACCATTTATACTTTATCAAAGTAATAATTTTCACCTTTGTGAAGCAGTAAAAAACTCTTCAATGAATAAAATATCATTACATACCGTTTTTTAACCAAAATATTACCATAAAAACCATATAAAGAACACATAACATAAAAAGGTAACTTGGGACATAAACATACTTAAATGGAATAACTATACGGTCGACTTCCACACATACTTAAAGGAATAGCCATACAGCCGACTTCCATACCCAATGCATTAGAGGTTATAATGTAACCACCCATCCTGGTATTCACGGCACCACCCTTCATATGGTTTATCACATAACCACCCGTAAAATGTCCAAGTACCATTATAAAATCATACGACATAAAAAAATATAATGGAAAGAAAAAATTTCCACACTTTGATCACAATACATCACTTAAATATATTGATATAAAAATCCATTATAAAAACCATTTTCAATACCAAAATACATAAAATAGTATATGGTATTTATTTCATTTTAAAAAAATTACGGCTTGTAGAGGAAGCCAAAGACCAAATAATACTCGTGGCGGTAGAAAAGGTCATTGTCACCGTGTACGTTAAAAGAAACATTACTTTTTGTCGTTTAGTAAAATGATTCATATAAAAAGATTCCTTTTCAATAAAATTATAAGTCGAAGGGTTTTATAAACCGTATAAAAGAAAGATGTGTATAAAACAAAATATGCCTCAATGAAAGGATATTGAGATGAAGTGCCTTACAAATACGGTATCCTTGGATTTACGGATAAATCAATGACATAATTATGTGTGACAAACGAATTCACAAAATATAAGTGGATATTAAGTGTAAAACAATCATAATTCATTCACACATATTCATAGAATGACATATTCAAGGAGTACAAGTTTATCCCAAAGAATCAAAATTGGTTTAAGAAGTTCCCTTGCAAAAATTCGACAGCCTAACGACGTCACTTCAAAATTCAGAAAAAGAGTTGATGAGAGAGAAAATGGTATCTAATCACTTGGAAATAAAATTTAAATCAATAAGGATATATAATAACATATCCCAACATAATAGTATGTGAATTAAAAGACATAACAAAATAATACTTTTAAAAAAAAGGAGGGTGAAAGGTTCCCTTACCGACTTGGGTAACTTTCAAAACGTACACCCCATTGAAGAAGGGTCATACAATGAATATGTAAATACCCATAAATGAAATTATATTACACAAAGTTTATAATAATGGGAAGTAAATAAACTAATCAAAGTAAATGGTGACAAATGTAGCATAAATCTCACGGGACTAAAAGTGAGATGAAAAATCCCTTACGAAAACTCTACAGCCTAACGACACCACTTAAAACATCAAAAAATGGATTAATGAGATCAAATAGGGTCTCTCATCATATTAAAATAAAATGTACAAAGAGAGTAATATAAAATAACATCCCCCATCATAACAAATAGGAGATTAAATGAAGTGACATAAAGGAGAGTACTTAAAAAGAAAGAGAGAGGTTAGATCTCTTACGAAAATTTGGCAGCCTAATAACGCCACTCAAAACATCCAAAATGGATTGGTGAGAGAAAATAGGGTCTCTCATAATATTAACATAAAAATTAAAGTAGGAGTAATATAAAATAACATCCCAATCATAAGAAAGATTATCTTAAAAGGAATGACATAAAAGAGTGTACTTAAAAAGAAAGAGAGGGGTAGGATCCCTTACAAAAATTCGACAGCCTAACGGTGCCACTCAAAACATCCAAACTGGATTGATGAGAGAAAATAGGGTCTCTCATCAAATGAAAATAAAAAGTAAGGTATGAGTAATATAAAATAACATCCCAACCATAAGATATACGAGCTTAAAAGGAATGACATAAAATAGTGTACTTCAAAAGAAAGAGAGGGGTAGGATCCCTTACCACAAGTCCGACTTGTCTTGTTCGTTACTTTATATTTCTGAATAAAAAACTTTGGTCAATTTATAATTGCTTAAGGACCTCTTTTAAATATTATTATTCAGTTCATATCACATGTTATAATGTTATAATAATTGGTTAATAATGTGACTTCATATTAGATGTTTTTGTCGATATTGGGTACATGAGTCAAAAATGAATTTATTTGAAAATGATTGTCCATGTAGTTATAAGTAAATCATATCCATAATAGTATTAATGATTTAAATATCATATATATCCAGTACATATTAATTTTATACTACTCCATAACATTTGTAGATAAAAATAAATAAAATTCACTGTTCATGGAGATGGTAGGCCGTACGTACGCATGAACGCTACTTTCATTTCTTTTCCATATTAATGTCATTAAAAATAATTTAGATATATATATATTATAATTCCAGTATAATATATATGTTATATATGTCACATATGTTCATTAATTTCATTCTTTATACATTCCATGTATTGCATGAACGTGTCACATCACTTGAGGGGGTAGTAGTCCACACTTCCTCGTATGAAATTATTGCATTTGCACAACATGAAAAGAATAAAGGCTTGCTTAAAATATAAAATTCAGAAGCATATATAAAACATAAATACCATATATATCATATATAAAATATACTGACATCATAATGGCGACCATGAAAGGTGTTAAGAGAAGATTGAACAATCATCGTTTCGTGAGGCAGAAATTCGCCATCCACAGAAACAGTATGTTCTTTAACCATTAGACGAAGGTGTGTGTAAGTGTAGCTCTAATACTTCACATAACAACATCCTAGTATATTTAAGATGCTGTTGTTGTTACAAAATAATGGAATAAAAATAGTTTAGAGGGTTGGAAAAGCAAAATAAAACAAAAGAACACAAGAGAGGGCACTACCTTTAAATCGGGTAACTTTTTTTGATTTGAGCTCAAAGGCATCCTTTGAAAGGATTCTGCCCAAAGTGAGGCTTCAATGATTAATAGAGGGATGTGTAGAGATGAAATGGGTAGGGTTTGGATGAGCCAAAGGCTTTAGAGGTGTGTGTAAGGTGGTAGAGGTGGGGGCCTTTTATAAGAGGGGAGGAGGGGCACTCTGGGAAAGTCAAAATTGGATACATTATTTTCAAATGAGTTTAGGATTTTAAAGGTCCCACATTGATATATTTCGAGTATAAGGTGATAAGGGTTCGAAATACAGCCATACAATAGGTTTTAGACATGTTTAGGTATTTTATGTTACATTATCTTTTCGTTTTATTTAAATTGTTAAATATTGAGGTAATCGCTGCATCATCATGATGTCATAAATAAGTTAATTTATTTAATGTCTAATAATTATAAGAAAACTACTATGATATAGGAAATATTTTTATCTTTCCAATAACTATTTATAATCCGAAATCTGACTTGTATAACCCCATGTAAATATTGTTTTAGTAAAACAACTCATGTTTGTGACATTTTTATTTTAACTTTGAATAAAACGTTATTTATGTCATTTTCCTACTAATGTGGCTCCATGGGGTCCCCAAGTTGACCCATGGATTTTCTTGGTCGGCCATGACACATCCAATAAGGGTAGGACATGTTTCTAGGTCATTTAATATTATTAAAACATTATTTTTAACTTAAACTACACTAATTACCTCTAATCGCGATTAAAACATAAAAGTTACTATTCACTAAAAAAAATATTTTAATTCCATTGAACCACATTTTACATCTTAATTACAACCATGTATGTGGGATTTTTTAAATTAAAAACACAGGGGTGGTAAAATTTCATTTAAACAGAAAATCAATTTTTATAAGTACCACTTAGTGGTTTCACTATTCATCAAAAATTGAAGTTTTTCAGAAAAAAATACCAAAACATCACCCGAAGCTATATTTGATAATCAGAATTCAAAAATGAAGTCTATTTTACAAAATAGAAAAAATATAAGTTGCATTAATTAATTTAATAATTAATTCCCGTGGTCAGAGCAAATAGCGTGTTTTTATGAAACAATAAGTATCAAAATATTGACACTAGTTTAAGTCTGATTTCAAAGTGTATATAATTACAATGACCACAATTGGATTAAATGGTAAAAATATATTCTAATTCAACTTTAAAACCAATTCAAAATATAATATAATCATATAAATAAATTAGATTAAAAAGTGGTTTTGAATTAAAATACAACATTTTTCACTACTCATTAAAAAATGATCTTTATCGGAAAAATAGCCAAAATTTACTCAAAGTAAATTTTGATGTCACGATTCTAAATAAGAATTTTATTTTTTCAAATATAACACATAAAATTTTCAAAAAGTGTATTTAAAAGTGGTTCGCCATCAAAAGGTGATTAATCGACCTTTTAAAGAATATTAGAATGTTTACGCTTAAAATTGGATTCAATAGCATTTTTAATCCTCTAACATTTATTGTAAAAAGTAAAAATATTTGACAAACATACATAATCATTTTTTAGTTAGTTCCATTGTTTCCCGCCATTACAATGGCTAGGCATTAACTACCATTTAAAATAATATTATTTTATTATTAGAGTGCAACGTAAGATTTCAAAGGAACTCGTTGTCGCGTATTTGGTACTCCATCGAGCATAGTGTTCCCTTTAAAGTAATATTAATATTTTTTCCACAAATACGGATAAATATAAAAATGTAATATTCTTTATTTACCTGGGGTGTTACCAATTGGGAATAGGTTGGACGATCGAAATGGCTTGATAGGTGTGAGGAATTGGTTAGAAGTGGTCTCATTTTATAAGGGGGAGGAGGGGCTCTTTAGGAAAGTGTGAAACTATTATTTTATTATATAATGATATTCGGTTTCTAATGGTCCTAAAATCATTAAGGTCGAATATAAAATGAGTCATGGTCAAAATAAAAAGCATCAAATCAGAATTGGACATGTTTTGGATAATAGTTTAATCATTATAATCTTATTTATTTTAATCATTTATTAATGAGGTAAATACTGTATCATTATTGTGTCATAAATAAATTAATTTATTTGATGTCTAAAAATTATAAAAAATATTCTATCTTTTGGGAAAACTTTTTATCTTTCCAGTGAATATTTTTAGTCGAAAATATGACTTATATAAAACCATATAAAAATTAATTACTATAAGAGTTTTGTTAATGTCAATTTTGTCTTTACATTAAATTAATTAATCTAAATTGTCATTTTCACTCCCATGTGGATCAATGGGGTCCCAAAATCGACCCAAAGATGACCATGGTCTTTAATGAATCAACCAATATGTTTTGGACTGGTGTTGAGGTAATTTTGAATTATTATAATATTCTTTTAACCTTGAATTACTTTATTTACCTTTAATCGCGGTAAATAAAAGTCAAAAGTTACTATTCACTAAAAAAATATTTTCATCTTAATGAACCACATTTTACTTATCGATAACAAACTTTTATGTCAGATTTTTGAAATTCAATTGACAGAATTGGTAAAATTTCTTTTAAATTAAAAAGTTAGTTTTTTAACTACCACTAAGTGGTTTCACTATTCATCAAAAATTGAAGTTTTTTAGAAAAATACCGAAAATTCTACCTAAGAATTACTTGATATTCCAAATTCAAAATTGATGTCTATTTTGACAAATTAAAAACATAAAAGTGTCATTAATTTATTTAAAAATTAATTCCCACTGTTAAAACAAATAGCGTGTTTTTAAGAAACAATAACTATAAAAATATTTATACTTGTTTATGTACAATTTCAAAGTGAAATTAATTACAATGACCAAAATTGGATTAAATGGTAAAAATATATTCCAATTTATCTTTAAAAATAATTAAAAAGATAATCTATCCATATAAATAAATTAGATTAAAAGGCACTGTTGAATTAAAATACAATATTTTTCACTATTCATTAAAAATGAACTTTATCAGAAAAATACCAAAAAATTACACAAAGTAAATTTTGATGTCCCCATTATAAAGAAGGATTTTATTTGGTAAATTAGAATGTATTAAAGTGACCAAAACTATATTTAATGTGGCTTCGCCATTAAAAGGTCCAAATCGACCATTTAATGTAAATTATGCTTAAAACATGATTTGTTCACATTTTAAGCCTCTAACATTTATTGTATAAATTTAAATACATTTTACAAACATGTATAATAATATTTTAGTTAGTTTTGTTCATTCCCACCAATACAATGGCTAGGAGTTAACTACCATATAAAATAATAATATTATATTATTAGTGTGCAATGTAAGATTTCAAAGGAACCCGTTGTTGCGTATCTGGTACGCAATCGAACATAGAAGCCCATCCAAAGTAAAATTTATATTTAATTCAAAAATATTAATAAATCTGAAAATTTCATATTTTTTATTTTCCTGGGATGTTACAGTAACAGATCATCTTTGGTCAACTAGATAAACCGCAAAAGAAAGTTCCCCGCATTGTAAGGTGTGACAAAATGGAAAAAAGTATCATGTATAACTAAATAATGAATATAGTACTAGAAGATGAAAAAATTGTATCTCTATGATACATAAAATGTCAAAATGAACCTACTAAATTAGAAAGATAAAATTAGATAATACTAAAAAAGGACTTCATGTGATTGTACATCCCCACAAAAAACCATTCCACTATGAATACAATGATAATAAGGAAATCCAAAAATCTACAGAATTCTATTCCCTTCACTTGAGTCTAATTGGATATAATTATATAACAACCTAAAGAAAATATTAGGCTGTGAGGATGAATCCTTGTATGATTTCACCAATGAATCTACACAAATTCTAATATCACAAATGTGTTTTCTCAATCATTAAAAAATTTGATTTAAAATTCATTTTCATGACATAAAATAAATTTTAAAATCATCCCAAGAAATTGATAAATGTAATTCCACATTCACATAATACATAATAAAAAAACTAAAAGTGATATGGAATGAAATAATAAACACAATTAACCATGGATACACTATAAGAAAAACATGTGAGAAAATAATCATCAAATATACCATAATTTGGAAAACCAACATAAATGAAAAATACCTCCATTTGAGCATTAACATATTTTAATACCTGATATACATGAATTGAATTCCCTAATATAGGAATAAAGTATATTCATGTTACAAAACCTCTTGTATAATCAAACATTCTAAAGTGACATAAATCCTCTAATGGCTTTAAACATAGTAAAATGAAATGTCTATTTTTTGATGCACACATGGAAACCAAATATTATATCTTTCTATAATCCATTTAAAAACCATAAACTCATCATATGAAAAAAAATTCACCACAAATTATAACCATGTATGTTCTTGAAAACTCAATTATGAACCAATACATCTATTTAAGAATTTCATCAAACACCTACTGTGCACTGATCAATTTTTAATGAAAACCCCCTTTATGAAGATGAACATATTTTAAAAAAACTATGATAAAAAATAAATATAATTCATTGAATAATAAAGATAAATTTTCAAGATCTTATGAAATTCATTATTAATAGATTTTTAATATATACACATACTGCAATAATGGTGATAAACTAATCACCTTCAGTTATAGATAGAAAGAATGAAAATATAGTGTCATCAAAATCCTAGATGCATAAAAACTAACATCAAACCTCTATCAAACACATTATAATTGGAATTTCTAGCCCAATTATTTTATAATAAGACAATAGGATAATATTTCTTGTGAGGATCTTGGAATAATTGAATAATGTATTAAAAACCAAAAAAACAATGAAATGCTCCATCGAGAATTAAGGTATTCAATTAAGAATATAAGGGGAGAATACCATAGAGTTCTAGGGGTGGTTTATTTTGAGCCTAATGAATATTATAAGGATATTTTAAAAAAGTATAGAAAAGGGGAAAATACATATTTGTAGTCATTCCAATTAGGGATCTTCATTAGGATCCAAGGATAAACAAAATGTTCACTAACTATGTATGGCTTCTTTTCATTGATAAAAATGTTTCATGGCCTCATAAATATGTGTTGAATATTTCTAGAATCCTTGTTTAAACCATTTGAATTTCCATGAGAACCACCCATAACCCCTCATAGATCACATAGAGTGTCACATAGTCTGTCTAACCATGCTCAAACTACGAAAAATCACTTAATACATCATAAATACATTCCATATATTTACCTTATACTTATTAATAACTATTCAACCAAATTATAATTCGATCATATTCTTTCCAAAAACTCATTTTTTTCAATTCCGACACCATGATAATTCCCAGACCCCAACAGACAATGTTCAAGACTCAACTTAATCATACCCATTACCTGGAATGTTTCACAGTTATCCCCAACATAAATTATTTCTTTCCCCACTGTATGCTTAAATTATAAACTATAAAAAATGGAATTCCACTAATGGAATATTAATAATTTTAACTCCCTCATCTTGAGACTATCTCATCTACACTTCCACACTAAATTGACTAACTTAAATGTTTTACCATGTAGTACCTTATCTCGGTGAACCGTAATCTGAATCTATTTCTCAAACATAGTGGTTTTGAGTTAAATATCAACATACTCCCATTAATTAATATTGAAAGGATCCATTAAATAACTCCTCAATTTGGAATGAAAAATAATGTCATGAATCAATTTAAATAGATATTGTAGGTCCAATTAAAACACCACCATTCCATGTCTCTCTATAATCTCAATTGGGAAAAAAACAATATGAAAACATTATCTACATAGCCACATGATTTTATCTCAAGCGTGTTGAAATTTAAATAAAGACCTAATCACCATCTTTAGACTGTAGTGCTCGATGATTAAATCTTTCATAATATTTATAACAAATATATTAAATGAAAAATTTATTCTAAATCAACTAAACCATGTCCACAATTTCCTAAATAATTCTCTATCCAACCGAGGACTGCTCTCCTATCATTTAGAAGCACAAGGGAGATCAAAATTTCCTCCTACTCAATACATCAACGGGATAAATATTATTTAAATATTGAAACAAAAATTTATAGAAAAATTTAACTTGAATAATCATATTTTAATAAGAACCATTAAAAATAATAACTAATTCTTATAGAATATTATCAAGAACCTGAATAGCTCTATGGGTTTCCCCATCTATTTATGGATGATAAGTCATGTTTAGCTTCAACGGGGAACTCATTTCCCCTTTTAAACCTCTCCATACCCAATATGAGATTGAAGATTCCTAGGTGGAAAATTTCGTATAGTGATCCCATGAATTCTCACAACCTACCCAACATATAATTTCCCATGCAATTACACCTTTGTCATCTCACTCATATGGAGTAAATTATCTTATTTCATAAATTTATTAATCATCTCCACAATTACATCCTTTACACTAGGATTATTTCCTAAACCAATATAAAATTCCATGGATATATCATCCAACTCATATTCTATAATTATTATGTGATGTAATAAACTAGTATGTCTTTGGTGGTCTTCCTTTCTTCTTTGACAAGTCCGACACTATGAAATGATGGACAAAATCAATAGACTCATCCCTACCCAAAACTACTATTATTTTATAAATTGACACATCTCTGTATTATTGGGGTCTATAGATTAACAATAATAGTTTCTATATTCTGTAAATTCTTGTTTTATAGTTATTGGAACAACCAACCTTCTCCGGAAACAAAATTCACCAATGGTAATTTGATACCAATCATATAATGTAACCCCTACATTTAAGATTTTTCTATATCACTATAAATAAGTTTCTTACACCTCAATAGAAAAACCCACTTATAAAATGATAAATAGGCCTTCACTAAATACAAGAACACCTACATACTAGTATCATCTATTACCAAGATCATCATAGTGAAAAAAATCATCAGCGTCCACTGATCTGCTAATTATTTCTTTAAATGATTCTGTAATTTTATACTAAATGCATCATCAACCACATTTCATTTTCTAAATAGTATATGAAATATATTAATCAATATTCTAGAGATAATAAACATAGCACCATGGTCACAAGTTTAGATCACAATATATAATAAAATACTATTGGATCCTATGATTTGAATGTGCTGTAAATTACTCCATAAAGAGATTTTAATGTAATTTATTGATTGCATGCATACCCAATTCAATCTTAAGATCATTTTTAGGGTATTTATTCTCTTGTGTGTGTAATTGTAAAGAACCAATTGGCACCACATAACTCCCATATATCATTAAATTCCCTAAAACCCTAATTGAAGCTTCCTAGAAAACATCATAATGTGAAATGGATATCGAAAGAATCAGAACTAAAGATGATTTCAACACTACCATCTGTTCCCCAAAAGATCTCTGATATTTTTCACTCCATTCAAACATTACACCATTATGGGTTAAATTTTTCCTCAAATATGTGTTCTTGGAAAATTCAAAAACAATACTCATATATTGACCATAAAATCCTAAGAAACTCCATATCTCCACCACATTTCGTTGATGCACCAAAGAAATAATTTCCTCTATCATTCTAGGATCCAATGAGATACACATCCATAATATAACATTCTTTTGAAACATCGACTCTTAGATCCAAAATTAACATGGAAATATTACTATACAAGTGAAATTATCTCAAGGTTATATGTAAGATATCCAAAAGATCAAGGTTCTACTATTTTAACCTATAATCCACCAAAATATTATCCACAAATTCATCCACAAAATTATTCAAGAATCAATGAGAATGTCATTCATCATTTCTAAAAATTCCATAAGAGTGTTTGTGATTTTTAATGGATAAAATCGGAACTCAAAATTCTCATGCTAGATTCTAACCAATGCCTTTGGTATATATTATTCTTAGACTCTCATATTGTGGTCCTCTAATTGGAGTTCAGTCTTCAAAACCCCATGATATCCAATAAAATGATTAAGGATATCATAAATCTATGGAAATGTATAATTATTCTTAATTTTCACTATATTTATCATTTTATAATCCTTAAACATTATAAGGATCCCATAATCCTTCATGGAAAAGTGGATCGATGAGTCCCATGTTGAAATGCTATAATGAATAAATACCTTAGACACAAGGTCTTACAATAGAACATTATTTTCTTTCAAAACATTAGGTTCCATGTGATAATATGGAATAGAAATTAGAATCCTACAATAGAGTAGGTTATAGTGAACCTGGCCACTATCTATGGTAGTACCCTAGAAAAATTATCTAGAAAGTCCTCATATTATGAAATTTATACAACTCAAAAGGAGATATAAAAAGTTAGAAACAATAGTATCTTGATATATCTCAAACAATTTATAGGAGATTACTTTTAAATAAAGAAAAAAGTACCCTTCCCTCTCTAATATAGAATCTCATTCTCTATGAAGTACAATAGAGACCCCATGAAGAGAAAGAAATTATACTAAAAATGATAGCAGTTTATATGGGCCTTAACAATCATCATCTAATCCGTGTTAGTAATCTGGATGGTGATATGAAGATCGATAATCATGGAATCCCAACCAAATCCAATGTTTTTTATCATTAACTGACACATGAGAAAAATGAAACATTGCTCATAATTCTTTCCCAAATGTGTGGAAAGACTAAACAAGAATGAAATAAGCATAAAATTTAACCCAAAAATGTAGACAAAATTTGTTGATATAAAATAGAGTATAATACCTATATTACACAAAACTATTACAAAATAAATAAATAAATTAAAACCATATCTTTTATAATAACTATCATGTCCATATATTCCTATGGTGCATATTCTATTTCATAAAGGATTTTGATTGTTCCACCTCCATAATATTTATTTTCTATTATAATATCCCCTTTGGGATAATGGTGAAAACCACCAACTATGGAAACATATTAATAAACATACGAAACTTTTATAAAATTGGATCTAGCCTTACTTTTTTTGGCATCCTTCCCATTAAATTTATGAGATGTATCGATTTTCCACAACATTGACAAGTTGGGTGTTCTTCCAAAATTTTTGGAATGGAATGATTTGAACATCCACACTGGTATAAATTTAGTTATTATTGTATTCATAGAGACATTTGTAACGGCACCGGTAGAAAACTGGGAACATTTTCACTTTATTTACTTGAAAAAAACATACCTTGTCTAACAACCACACAAACAAAAGCTCCACCCCACCCTATATTCCCATCTATGTCAACATTTATCTTATCCACTTTTTCAATGACCTCCCAAAAGATCAAATCCCAAAAAAAAATCAACATTAACCGAATATCATACAAGAGAACCTTCTTGAACATCCACACATTATAATAATTATTATGAACAAGCTCTAATGTCATTACCTTAAACATAGTGAAATTGGTTTAATGATATAAAATTATATAATCCCCATGCTCTAAGATAAGTAATTCCCCATTTTCACCACTTGAAATATCGTCGAATAAAATGGATGGTTGAATATTTTCTTGAGATATTTAAAGGTATGAATTTCATGTATCTTAACATACATAATTTAAACCCACCATTTATTTACTTTTAAAAAAATAATATTCGTGGAAAACACCACCTTAGAGTCCCCTAGATTTTTGAGGAAATTAAATATCCTCTAATTCTTCTCAAAACACTCCTTAGATTCATTTTCTCATTTTTTTCACAAGATAATATCGGTGGATTTAACATATTGAATTTTTATCATTTATCCATAATTGTTATTTGTTGTTCCATTCCCTCTTGACCAAGATTATAAATGGTTTGGTCTACATATTTTACTAAATAAGGGTCCATCAAAATATTTTCCAAAATAATTTGTCTTGTAATTTCCCTTCTCATAATTATAAGATCTATTAACAGAGTAATTATATAATAACAATAGGAATATAAACATTTATTATAATATAAAATCTCAAAATCAAAATAACATTTAAGTAATCCATATAAACAACTTTAAAAATCATATATAATTTTATAATTATAAAAATGAATGAAAAGACAAAATTAAATTAATAGTTCCATTTAAAGTTATAATCACGTCACATCATTCATAAAACCTAAAAGCCAAGTCTCGTGCTTAGAAAATATCCCAAAACACCCATGGTAACTCGAGATAAGAGGTGAAAGTGTGCTAGTCAGGCACCGTACTACACATACTACCCGAATTATGATTGTGCAACCTCATGTCACCTAATGACTCCATACCAAATCAAGGTATTCTAACAACACATCAGAATATGTATTCTTAATGATAGAATTTTGTACAAAAACCCATCTTAGGTCTACTAGGCATGTCCACTAAGGAGGTTCTATACATTGTGAGGTATAAAAAAATATAAGTCTAATGTATAACTAAATAATGATGAAACTCAAAAATTAAAATTTATTTCTATGTATTGATGATACATAAAAATTAAATCCAAATTGGATGAACTAGAATTATAAAAAAATAAAAGATAAAAAATTATTTCTTTAACAACCTTTTGCCACCAAACTATTCCCCTATAAACGTGAAAACACTAAAATAGAACTAGTTATGTTAAATAATTCCTTTACCTTTAGTTGAGTCCATTTTAAAATCAATGACAACCACTAAATGGAAAAATTAGGATTTCCTTATGAATATCAGTATGATTTCAATAAAGAATCTATACTAATTCAAACTCTAATAATGTGTTATAACTAGCTCTAAAAAAATATATTATACAAATTAAATTCATAAAATACAATCATTTTGTTAACCAACATTTTGATTTCATAAAATAAATCAAAATTCACAAAATAATTAGTATTAATAGTTAATGTGGTATGGAATTAATTCACAATCAAAACCAACCACAGATACACCATATAATAATATGTGAGAAAAAACCAAAAAATAAACCATCTTCTAAAATACCAAAAATAAATGAAAAAACATGCCATCACCTCTCTAACCTATGGGTATACATATGATAAATGAAACTAAATAATTAATTAAGGTATAATTTATGTTCCAAATAAATGAATTATTAGTGAAATTACAAATACTAATTTGAAACAAGACATCTATTGGAATGATGCACACTATAGTGTGAAGTCTATTTTCTAAAGCAACCAAGGATACCAATTGAGATAAAAGTTACAAAAAAAATATAAAACCCATTCTCCTAGTTAATGATAAATTTTAATATAAAATAATAACCTATTACATTCTAGAAAACACTTTTCATAATAAAACCATCCACTAATGGATTTAATTGAACATATGATGTGGTCAATTATATCTTTATGGGGGACCCACTTTAAAACATGAATTTTTTTAAACAAACACACTATGATAAATAATAAATTTCATAGAATAACCCAAATGAATTTACCGGAACATAATTTAATTCATGAATAAATACCTTTTTATAAAGACACATACCATAGAAATTGTGAAAAACTAATTGCATTAAAAAACCTATATTGAGACCTCACAATACAAGATGTATAAGAAATGACATCAGATCTATATCAAAACAATTATATCCAGAACCCATATCCAAATTGTATTCCAACAAGACAATTCAAGTGAAATAGTGAGGATCTATGAAGAATTAAAAAAATATAGGATCAAATTCAAAACATATCATTAGGATATCAATAAGGAACTAAGGTATACATCCAAGAATCCAATGGGGAAATCCTCTAGAGAGATTTTTCTCATTTAAGTCTGGGATAATAAAATTTATGGGCAGATTATACTTATAAATGAGTATGGTAAAATAAGAAAATCTAATGTTTTATAGGATTAGATCATGTCACTCGATTACATTTGATAGTTAATAAAATCATGTGTTAATAATATGTGGTACCTATCCATGGAAAAAATGTTTATCGTCTTAGGGATATGAGACACATGGTTTGGTAAATCCATTCCCAAAGCATGTGACACCCTTGGAAATCCAACTAGACATCCACACAATTAACATGGTGATTGTAATGGTCAATATAACTATCCTCCATCTAGGAAAAATTCCATAAGTACCCCCACATAGATATACCACATGATTATTACATAGATAGTATGAACCATGCACCCAAACTATGAACCTATACAATTTACATTAAAAAAATAATTTATTAGGCATGGAACCCCCATGAAATCTCATACCCTAAAAGAGAAAGGCCATGGATGAACAATGGAATATCTATGACCTAGACGGTTACACACCAAGAAAATTGAACCATAATTTCTATATTTTTCATAAATGTTTTTATAATGTATTTTCCCTGACCTATTAGTTTTCATATATATTTTTTATAAAATATATTTTCTTCTTTTTTGGTGAATGTGCTTTTATTCTTGTGGGATTGTAAAATGTATTATGAAATGAGTTTTAAAATAAGGTTTTTGAAAAAAAAGGTGTTTGAAATTTTATTTTTAAATGTGTAATCCATTTGACCTTATTTGAAATACAACAAATTATATCCATGAGTACATAAGTGGAAGTATTAGTATAATTAATTTTCGATCATTTCCATAGGGGGTTCACTCATTGGTTGTGTCATTGTACCCTATGAAATGTGTCAAAGGGACATGATTTTTTCATTTTATGAGGATTCACATTATAGGGTAAACTTTTATTCCCCATACTTTGATCCATGTCATCTAGGGATGTCTAGTTCACACTAGTAATGATTGATATATCAGAGTCATATCTAACCTAACTAAAATTTATCTATGCTTTGTTTTACCACAATATTTTTCATTTCCTATTTACTATTCTATTATTTACAAACATACATGGTAAAAGTTAATGGAAATGATGATTTTTTCTTTCTTACATATAATGTTATGGACCTTTGGAAAAATTGGATCTTTTATCATGCTTTTGATATAAAACATTTTTACTACTTATCATGCCATTTTATTATAAATTAATTTTTTTTAATTGTTTCATTGATACATGATATATATATATATCCTTAGTGTTATCCTACTGAGCTTATTCATCTCGCACAGTAATAACACCTTTGGAAGCGTGTAGACCTTATATTATATTTTGATGCAGGAAAAGGAATTGTGTCATGGTGAGGTGATGTGGTTTATGTCAGCAGGGTATGGGAAGCTAGTGGTGACATGGTGTGGAGTTTCCTACATTTCATTGGGAGTGGCGGTTCTTTGCTTTCATTTTTACATTATGGATATCTTGACTTATACCATTGATTTTACTCATGTTCTTATTTTTATCGATACCACTATTTATCATTGGATGTGGAATATAATTCATCTAGTTTTCTCCATCTATTTATTTATGTTGTGTATTTGTGCCATGAATCTATTTTTAGGTCCCAAAAAACAATTCCCACAATTTATTATTTGATTCAAAATTTAATTTCTCCAACCCTTGGGTATCGATAACACCCTTTCAATACATAGATAATTGGTTTACGTACCAAATTTTCAGATTATTCAAGTCTTGTTAATTATATGGTCTATATGATTATTTACAATTAAATGTTTTCAAGAATAATTTTTCTAACATGTTTTTCACTAATTTTAAATCAGAGTTTTTTTAAATGAGAGGTATATAATCAATAGATAATACAAAAAATATATCAATGATTCCACTAACATATTTATATACACAAGGACCATATTCATTTTATTTCTATTCAATCTATCTGAAAGATTAAAAAATTAATATTACAATGTTTAGCAGATGATTTCACTATAAAAATGGATCATTAAAATATATTAATCAAGTAGTATTTATGGGTTTATCATCTCATTTTAGTTTTATAATTAAAAAATTCCTCATATAAATTCCCTCAATGGAATATTGTTTTGATATCCCTTTGAAATATCACGTAATTATAATATGATTTTGTAGCTAAAATAATTCAAATTTATTTTGTTAAATCCATTGGGGAAAATGTTTCTTCATAATCAATACACTGAATCTATTTAAAAACATTATCTAAAATGTGATCATTACATATAGATACGCAAATATTCAATTGAGGATTCTTTCTAAACACCCACAATTACCCAATTAGTTTTAACGCTTTAAGGGATTTACTTGTTTCTAAACCTCATTACCGTACATTGAAGTTTTTTCATATTCCATTGTTTTAATCCATTTAGTGGTTTTAAAAAATATGATTGAATCTTTTCAAGATGTTATATAAAATTCTATGAATGGTTCATCACCTTAATTAGAAATAAGGAAACTATTTCCCTCTAGTTATTGATAAAATATTTTTGACCATTTTGATTCTTGTGTATAAAAATTTGAATCATTTTACACAACCCTTTTATGTTTACATTTTATCTATGTCATTATTAATATCATCTTGTCGGTATGTAACATTACAAAATATTAATTTACTACAATAAATTATTTTAGAGATAAATTATTTTTATAAAAAAAATCATGCCAACATAAAACACTTATTTTCTATAAAATTTCAAAAAAATAATTACCCACTATCTCATTAGGATAACATAAAAACAAATAAATTTCAAGTTTGGATTTTTTATTTAAGTAGGAAATAAGTTTATTATATTAATCACACCCAAAAATCACCGTGAATTAAATGTAATGATAATTATAAGGCCACATGTTATATTCATTATTCTGAACAACCATTGATCGAACACATTTTATTGTAAATTAAAACTTTTTTAGAATAATAACTCAAAATAAAATATAATGACTTTCATAACTCATAATTCACCAATCCATTTCGGAAAGTGTTTAATTAATCATTTATTATACTCCGTTTATCAATTTTGTGTCAGGTAGAGTGTTTTGTGACAATATTCTACAATATCCAATATATTATAAAACATATTGACATAAATAGTATCCACCTTAATAATATTGAAGTAAATTAATTATTTTTACATGTTTTTTTATTAATATCATAAAACAGGAATCTTTTCAAAGGATTCATAATATTTTTTCAAAACATTTTTATAGACATGCCTTCTGATGTTTTTGGTGAAACTAATGATATTTTAAACCCAAAATTGATTTAATTTTCATATATAACCCCACGAATCATTATTTATCAGTTCTAATAAATCATTTTATTAGTTCCATTTCCATAAAAATGATTTGGCCTTTTATGTTAGTAAAAATAATTCAAATAAATCAAATTATTTGTAAACATTTGATTCGAAAATCCAACATTATTGAGTAGTTGGATGCAGTTTTTATTCATATATCATAGGTGATAATGAAAAAGATAGAATGTAATCAATTCATTTATTTTATAATTATTATTATTTGATCCTATATTATATTTTAAAATAACGAATATATATATAATTCATTAATAATTTTTGAATAACCATAATATATTTCATTCATATAAATAGAAATATTGGTACATTATTACAAGTAACAATCCTTCCATTTTGAGGAAATATAAATAAATCCAATTTCTTTTTAATGGTAGATGAATATATTGTTCTAGTATTACAAATAGTCCACTAGGAAGAATTAGTTTCAATATCCTAATAAATAATTCATATGCCATTTCATAATTACAAACTCTAATGCCCACTACTCCCTTAATCAATTTCATTCATTATTCGAGAAGATTAACATTACCATAAATAAGTGATATGCATATAGTATCCAATTCCCATGATTTATAGTAAGATAAACTGATTTATACAATATATCATTTTTAAAAATATTAATATTTTATTGATTATCAATTAATTCAATCACAGTGAAATATTTTACATCATTATATAGCTTTTAAATCTTAGATATTATGGATGATAGCACAATACATAATAATATATAAATATTCATCTTATACATCTCATAAGAGTATTTCCACTCCTGTTATATGGATGTAAATAAATCATATGTTGTGGTTTTTTTATATTACATATATTTTGAAGAAATAAATTTATTATTTAAATGAAAATCAGGGAAATTATTACTGTTATATTTTTACTCTCAAGGGATGGATGCAGTGAAAATTTTGATTTTGTTTATAACTCCATAAATATCTATAAAAAACTATTTATATTTGTTTCAATCATCCACTGTATTATTAAACATGGTATTTTATTTAATATACTCATACTAAAATAATAACCTTCACTATAATAGCTTAAGTGGTTAATGATCTATATTAAAATATATTTTAACATCGCTAAGTATTCCACTTAAGCTATATATAGTTAAGAAACAAACTCGTGTTATTTTTATAAAATAAATATCATGGATTGTTGAGTGAAAATCACCATTCTAAATTCAAATCAATAATATTATCAGTTCCATGTCACTATATGATAATATTATTGGAATACCTAGTCATGTTTCACCAATAATTCACATTAGGATATTAATTTCCATTTTTCCCTTTCACTAGATAGATTATTTTCTCTTCTCTAAGCACGAACAGTCTATTTGATCGATTAGGGTCTTGAAAAATTTGATTCATATGGGATATATTCAAAAACTTTTACAATTAATTATCATCATTATATGTATTTTAACTAATAACAATTTATTTTACACATATATAACTTATATTATTATATTCACATTTATTAAATAGTAGGTATCATACGTGTACTTAATTTCTCTTTTGAATATTAATTACCATGTCTGGTTCACATTTAATATTAGGAAATGGTTAATAATTTGATCACATTAACTAGAATAATTATATAAATACCCATAAATTTTAGTGGGATGTAAAATTTAGAATTTTTAAGGGGGCATGTTGACTAGAGCACTAGAAAGTGTTATTTCACATAGGGGTTGAGTAGAAACCCATAACATTTAATTACCCATAATTGGAGTGATTAATAAGTAATATAACCCATAAAATGTTAATTTTATTCTAAAATTAATCTTATATAGATTTAATACATAAAAACAAGATATTATAACATTTACTTTATTTATTCTTCATTAATCGAGTGTGGCTCCAAACTCACTACAAGAGGCTTGAGAAAAAATCCATTACATGAATACATTCAATTCAATTTATATATTATCATATTACTTATCTTGTTATCCCCAAATCCTTAGGATCTTTAACCCTTTACATAACCAATAGAGCTTCCAAGATGACAGCAATAGGTCAATACAAGTTAATGTGTGAAAGTTACTTGGAATTTGTTATCCATAAAAATTTTCACTACTATTAGAATATGGTATTATTGATATTACTAACCCATTGTGCATATAATAAGTATTCAGATGTTACAATCAATAATATAATTTCTAAATTTAGAATACAACAATCAAGGAAAAAAATATACAATCAAATTTGTTTTGAATAATTTGAACAAACTAGGATTAATGAATTCAATCCTCCTTTAGTGTCATTCAACAACATCAATCAAAAAATACATGTTGGGATTTTATTCATATACCTGTGGTTTTAGTTACTTATCTATGGAAAAGGATCAATAAATTTATGAGAATAAAACTAGAGAACCTCATGGAGGGGGAAAACTATGTCATTATCTAAGGTGGGGAGAAATATAAAACACTAAGAATCATCATTTCATTATCTAAAATTCAATGAACCCTACAAACCTCTATTATATATTTAAAATAATCAGGGTATTTAATAGACTGTAAGGAATGTAAATTCATGAAAAACAAAATAAGGTCAAATAAATATCTTTAAAGGGTTCATAAGAAGATTAAATTTTCTCCCAAAAAGACTTCTATCAGAAACAAACTCGGGATGTTAATTATTTAGCCTCTAAAAAGAATAAATCTATCCAATGATGTTCTTAACTAATCTGTTTTGGTGGGATTATTAATTTTCATACATAAGGGACCGTGAGGTCCTATTACTTCAAAACCAAATCTTTATTTCATTTAGGACTTATCACATCATTGGTCTTAGGTAATTACCCATGATTTTATAAATAAACATACAATATATAGTTAAATTAAATTCCTTATTAAATAATCATGTTATGGAAAACACATTCAATAGTTTTCTATTAATATTATATACTATCAGAACTAAAATTCCAATAATCATCATAAATATTGTTAATATAGAAACTGAATAATGATATATTTATTAATATATATTAAGGGTTATGATAATGTTCAATGATATATAAGAAAGAAGTGATTCCATTGACCAATAGGATTATACCCTAGGAAGCCCACATATTATATATTACAATGGATATAATGACATTGGGATTTTCCATTCATTCCCATGATTCATTTAAATAACAAAATAATGTTAAAATGTATTAATGGGTGAAGATCAAGATAATTGAGATCATGGCCCAATCTATGTTCATTGAATCTGCCCAAGAAAATACCACTATCACACTCCTTACCCTTAAGGGGGTTTCTGTTGTAAATGGAATATAAATCATGACCCTACGTACATGAATAAATATATAAATATAAGAGACCAGGTGACATGAGTTTATACATAATAATGTTTCCCAAATTTGATTTTATCATAGATCTGGAGGGTCTATACACATTTACTGAGGGAATATAAGTGTGAACTTTTCCAGAGGAGATCATTCACAATATGTTGTCACCACCTAATGAATCCTTAGAGAGCATCAACTATATGTTTGGATATCAAAACATATATATTTTATAATTTGATAAAATCAATCCATGAGAGTTATTCTTACGGAGTGTTTCAAATTAAATCAAAATGGAGTGAAGTGTACTATTTTCTGTTGGAGGGTGACGCCTCTCATTTTGTATCGATTCGTAATTCTCCAATGGAATTGTTCTCATGAATCTAGAATGAATCTTGAGTGATGTTTACATTAAAACATTGGAAAAACTAGTTCTTAGAATATCCATTCATTCTACTATTCCTAGGCCTGTGTTTTGGTAATCATTAAATCAATTTCATTTAATGTAATGATAAGTCTTCCCCTAAGGTGGAGCATGAAATATCAGTTTCTTGATGAAACCACTAGTGTGATAAGGGTTGTGGAATAGATAGACAAATTATTTTATTTTATTTTCTGAACTCGTATATCATTTGATAAATGGTATCTTGTTCAAATGGACTCTTTGATAAATTATTTATGTGGTTTTATAAATGATTTGGGTGTAATTTTGAGGTGGTCCTTAAGTCCTAAGTGGATTACAATGATCCATTTATGTTGGATTTTGATAATGTCGATACAAAGGTTATATCATGAAATCATTTTTTCTTTGGAGATGGTTTATCTAGGTGACTTCAACAAATTTCGAGAATGTGATTTCATGAGTGTTTATAGAACAGAATCTTTATGCCATGGGATAATTGATTTTGAGTTCAGTTTTAAATAAAACATCAACTGTTTAAGGTTATAATTTTTTATAATATATGGAAAGTGCTAGTATGACATGAATTATCTCTTATATTAAAATTTGGTTAGTAAATAACAAATTCTGTATGCCTTGTAGATATAATGTGTTTAGATTAATGGTTGAAGAAGTATTTTAAGGAATTTATAGCATGGAAAATTTATGTGGGGTCTACTTTAGTATTACCATTTCGATCAAATAATCAAATTTACATACTTTCCTCATGGTTTAATTGAAAAATGTTTTGGGAGTGTTTCTAGTACATTGATAACATGCTTAATTATGCAATTATAAAGGTGGGAGTATGGTGATTTTTAATTGACCATTTGAAATATTGAACCTATGATAAGGATCACCTCTTGATTGTTGATAATACAGAAAATGAAATAATTATTTCTTGCTGTAGATAGTATTTGGTGGGTTTTATCTTGAAACCCCATCATTGGGTATGAGAATTGGGTTGCATTTTAGGGGCCTAAATTCCGCATGATTACAGTGGAACTAGTAGTTTAATTGTTCTTTGGAAACATAATATAGTTGTTTCAATGAAATATCATAACTAAATTAGGTCTTATTATTTTTCATTTTTTCAAAATTATTCTTAGTGGTGATATGTTCTCTGGTGGGGAGATGGCATCCTCTTGTTTTTTGAACTAGAAAAAAATTATATGTCTGTTTGAACATTTCATATGGTGAAGGGGACAAATCATAATCTGAGTTTTATAATGTTAAACCATGCATTAGATCACATAAATACTTTTTATGTAGTTTAATTCCCAAGAGTGTTATCAGTTGTTTAGATGGATTTCAAGATTGTCAGCCAATGATGCTCTTATTTTTTGGAGATACTTATAGGGAATATTGTTTTTTAAAACTATTAGGATCAATTGTTAGGCCATGTAAGGGGTGTTACATGGTTTGTTAAATAATTCTTGGTGGGGTTCATGGCAGTATTAAAATTTTGTAGTAAACTACATTGGTGGGTGTATGAGATTCACATGGATTAAAAAATAGTGACCCTGGAAGATGGTTAATTCTAGTTAACTAATTTAACAACACATTTGGTGCATGATTAGCTTAAATCTTGTTTCCAAACCATTAATAGTTCGGCTATTGGATATTATGATCCACTGAATTGGCACACATTTATCCAGACCGAGTGAACTAATCAGATGAAACATTTTTTTTGGAAAATTTGAGTGGAAAACCCCTTTTATTAAACAAATAATGTTCTCCTTTTGAAGACTGGGTAAAGAAGAAACCTCAAACAATTACTCATTTAAAACAATGGAACCCAACATGAAACATAGGACAAATGTGGACTGACACACCAAACAGGAAACAAACATTCATGAAAGAAGCATCCAAGAACCCATCTCCCCCCACTCAACACGTGGAATATCGAAATTAGATGAGGATGTTGTGCTGCCCCCCTTGCCAAGAAATTTCTTATGCTGGAAAAACAAACCCAGAAAGTCACTCATCCATCAAACATCAAAATTTATGAAGAGGACTGGAAGATTGATTCCATCACACTTATCACTAAAATGACACACCCACCGGAAAATGCGATAAAAACTTCACTTTCAACATGATGAAACACAAAACAAGACGTATAACACCATGGAGAAACTAGTAGATAATCCCATCCATCCCAGAAGGACCAGAAGCTGAATTATGGGTGTTAGCACACCGATTCCTCTTTTGATTCCTCAAACTCAATGCCATTTGCACCAAATTACCACGCATACCAAATGCAAATAGACATTGGAAGAATCTCATATAAACATCAGAATCTCCTCCAGCTTTCATCACATAAAGATGTGTAAAAAAAGATGAAAAAATATAGGTAAACAATGATAGTGGATATCAGAAATTCTAAATCATTGAGAAACACACAACCCATGGCCTCCCCATAAGAATTTAGAACCAGAATCTGCCATTCAAGGATCATCAATAAATCAAATCCCGGGAAACAGCTCAAAAAATCTAAGAAATGTGTCCATGGTCATTGTGAATTGGTTCACCGATTCAATTCTCAACTCCCTTCAACCATTTATCTTCAATGGAAATCTAGATAAGGCCTCTGAGGGGAAACACAATCGCCTCATGCCTCAAAAGAATTATCAAAATCATAATGTTTATGTGAGGCACTAATCTAAAAGGCAGATCAGAACCAAATGGAGAGACAAAGAAGACTATAGGGAATCCAAAAAACGATCATAGAATAACCCATGCTCAAACATTAAGGCATAAAATCTGTCAACACCACACTACGGACAATGCAGGTCACAACCAACAGACATGAACAACTGAACGTCCCGAGAAGATAGAATCTAATGCAACAAAGATGGCCTGAAACCGACCACATGCAGTCTGCATACCTCCTTTGAATTAGTAGAGATTTTCGGTCAAAGAAACATGATCCACTTAGAGACCTTTTACATCACATAGGGGACTTCAAGAAAGATGCACTACCACTATTGGGATCATGGAACCCAACACAGTGTTGTGTAGATCTAGAAAAATCAGATCTGATGGCAGAGATTTTCACCTTCACTGTAGTAAGACGGAAACGCCATCCATAAGTCCTCATAAATGGAAGAAGTGCAACGAGCTACATCAGACCCAGATACCATAAAATGAAGAAAGTGTTCCGATGTTTTTAGCTCGATGATGGATGCTAGAGAAAAGTGGGGAAAGAGATGTTTGAATAAAACTATAAGACTGATGAAGAGATGTCGGGCCAGTGCAGAGGTGCCAATGTCCTATTGAGGGGACAACATAAGGTGAAACCCAGATTTCTCGGATCTCTTGGGGAGTAAGGCACCATATGATCATTAATTAGGGTTGAAATGACCATTTTAGCCTTAATACCTATTTCTTTTATCCTCCTCATTCTTCCTCCATTGTCTCATTCCATGTCCACTCAATCTCCCCACTTCTACTTGGTTTTACTTCCCGGAATCTAACCCTTGATTGCTCAAAATTTCTTTCTATCGGGATCATTGAATTTTTATTGGTAACATATTCAATAAACTTCTATGTTTTATTTAAATATACATCCCCATATAATTCTACGTATATTTGAGATATTGTTCCCTATTTTAGGGTGTTTAATTATTCGTTCTAATTCCCCTCATTCTAAATAAATTCGGATCTCGATATTGGAATAGTAGACCATCCAAAGCCAGAGTTGGGTGATATATTAATTTTTTCATAAATTCATCAATAATTTATATAATATTTTAATTGTGTCACATTTCAAAAAAAAATATTCATTTTTCCTAATCAATAAAAATATTGAAATTAAATACCTATATCATTTTCAGATATGTTGGGTCACTTGTGTACATATGGTTGGATGTTTTTATCCTCAAATGGAAAACAACCATTGTAAGTTTTATCTTATAAACTAGTAATGTTTTTATATTTCATAATAAATGAAATGGTTTTCATAAACCTCAATGATCATGGTATCTTACTTTATCATTTATTTTTTTATTAGGTAAATAATACTAATTTTGTTGGGTTGAATGAATCGATGTGATAACCAAAATTACATTTTCTAATTAATACATCTTGGAGGTTCACATTCATAACAATAAATTAAATGATATATTTGGAATTTTTTTACTTGAATCATTCCATGGTATATCCAAATGGCCTCATAATTTTATTTATAAATAAAATAGATCACATGAAATAATTGAATTATGATGTGGATTTATTTTTAAAATCTAATTTAAAATTGTTAATTGAGTTATGTACACACTAAATGATACATGGGTTCCTTATTATGGAATTCCATGGAAATACCAACTAGATGTCAGATATTATTGGTACCAGGAGTGGTATCAGTTTCCAAGATTCATAATACTAATCATGGGATCATAGGTTACATGATTTATATTCCTTCGTGAGTGGAACATGAGTTTTCTCTTTATTGAAAACCATGGATTAGATAATAGGAAAAACATTTTCATCATGCTTTGAGAGATAATTGGGTGCCTCTTCATGAAATACCTTTGATGGGATCCTAGGTAAATTGAGAGTTATAAAAAAATATTTGAGATAGTACAACTATGAACACCCAGGTGGGGATCACAGAATAAGAAAAGTTTAATTTCTCCTTGGGCAATAATCAGGTTCCACATTTCAAAACACCTTGTATGGGCTCATATAAAAAATTAATTTGATAGTTATTGGTTATTATTACATGTATATTTTGGTATTTATTTTTGGTGATTGGTATTCCAGAATGACATGGCTATGTATCATTCATCTTTGACCATCTAGTGGATTTATGATTATGTACATGTGACTACCCAAAATTGTTCTGCAATTTAGAGGATCACATTTATGTTTTCTTGATCTTGTATTCAAGGTTCTTATGTTAATATTAATATTATCACCTTTATTATTAGATGGATTACCTAGTCTTACAACATGGTAAATTTTAATTACATTTATATTTTTTTTGTATATTCCTATTAACAAATTTAGATATGTAATCATGATGGAAAACATTCAGGTACATTCCATGTTAGGAAAAATTATGTATGGTGGGACAATTTTAATTGTGGAATCTTCACCTACATGATTATATATAGATTTACTAAAATACATTAATTTCAATATACATGCACACTACATTAATTTATATTCACAAGTTGGATTTCATTATAGATCATTGGTTGTGGCCTACAAATTATATCGTAGAACTTTCTTTGGACACCATAGAACTAGGGTAAAAATAGACCTCATGGTTGTAGATCCAAGGTCATGGATTTTTCTATATGAGGATATAATTTTACGTGTGATATTAGGATCATAGGACTATGTTGGATTTTAGGATTGTTGAAAAGATAACATTTATGTCTTTTTCAATTTCATTGTATATTGGTTATTAATTTCCTATTGTTTTACAATTTCTTGTATCTTATTGAATGTTCTAGAATGATTAATCATTCATTTATTATTGGTGATTATTTTTTATTATATTATTATTTAATTATTAACTAATTATTATACTTTATTTAATTCTTATCTAGATGGTCTAGTCTCCCCCCTGTACAACCTTTTGAACCTTGCTTATGTTGGGAAAAATCGTGTGTATGGGGAGGCATCGCTTCAGTCTATGTGGTCGATTGGTTAAATGAAAATTATCAGTGGATCCCATGAAGAGATGTAACAATTATAGAGATAAAATTCAATGGAATATGACAACACTCTTGGATAAATTTATATAGAGGAATTATAAATTTTATGTAGCTATATGGGAATCTAAGAACTTGATGAAGTAAATATTTCCACATTTATTAGTACCCAATTGATAAAATTTTGATGGAGAGTTTCATTTAATCATTGTAAAATGTAACACCATAATATTTTAAATATATACCCCTTGAAATAAAGTATATGTATTCGAAAACATACTTTATAATAAATCATGAGTCAAATTTAAAACAAAACTATTAAAAAAAGTATCATATCAATTAAATGTAAGAATAATAAAAACCACTTTTTATAAAATATTATAATAATTGAAATGTATTAATTATTTCAAAATAAATATGTACTCAGTTTATTGTAAGGCCATTAAAGATCCACAATTATGTTTTATTGAAATCATTTTATTTCATTATGTTTGGAAACATTAAAATTAATTTCTACATTTTTAGAACCTTTTAATGGGAAAAGGAATGTAATTTTTTAAATTAATCTAGCCACAAAAATATTAAGATTTTTATTTTTTATATTTTTCTAAAAATACTGTTTTTGGATAAATGTGAAAAATACCATTTTTACAAATAATCTTAACTTTATGAAATTATTAATGTACTAGTTTGAAGATGAAATTTATTAACCCTTTTTATTTGTAAATTATAACAATTATTAGGTGAATTTATATGTTTAAAAATATTTCTTTTAATTTATATAACCATATTTATCATTTTTTTAATTTAAGATAATTTTTTTGAAAAATATGTATTTTTATAAATTATACATTTTATATTATATAAAAAATTAAATCTTTTAAAAATTTAGTCAATCAATATTGGTTTGTGAATTTGGAATAATTATTTAAAAATTATATAATTTGGACAATTTTATTGTTTTCTTAATAGTGGTTTCTCTATGCAAAAACTAGGCATTAGGGTGAAAATTAAAATTTTAAAACTATGTATACTCAGTGAATAAAAGACTGATATGTTTTAAACATAATTATTTTTCAATAGGGTTGGATTTTATGTAAATTATATCCTATAAAATATTTTTTATATATTTTTTTATAACTATTTTAGTGATTGAAATTTTATTATTGAGACCATTTCATTATTTAACACAATTTCACTCCTTTTCACACATAAAAGGGGAACTCTTCTACTCAGTTACCCTTATATAGTAAACTCTTTTGTTAGAGAGTAATTGTACTAAACTATATCCTTAATACTCCTATACACTTAAATTATGTTTTGGATTCCTTAAAATACTATCCCACAATGATTTAACCCCCTTTCTCAATGTAGATAATCTGAGAACATTTTCAAATTTCGTTATGTGCATTTATTATTATTAAAAATTCATATAACAATATAAAAATGATAAAATAAGTACCATTGGAATAGGTTTATTTTATTATAATTACTATATAGGAATCAATGTCTCTCTCCTTTTCCTTTTAGAGAAATTAGTACAGGAATCATGTATTGGGAGGACAACCTCCACAATAATTAAATGTTTCATTTTTCTTAACATAAATACATGGATGGTTCTTATGTCACACTTAATGTTTATATATGGTATATTTGATATATTAATGGATAAAAATAGATAAATTATTATTTTGAACCATGTCTTTTACACATGTCATCACATGATTTTAAACATAAAGATGTATTAATTGCAACAATAATATCAGGAGTCCTATTGTATTTGTAAGACTAGGTTTATAATAAATAAATGTGATAATAAAATAAAAATTATTTATTTTTATCACTCTAATGAGATACTTTATCCTTTTTATGTGATGATAATTCTTATGATAAACATGAAAATACCTAGATAAAATGGGTGATCTAAAAAGAATAATAAGTAATTGAACATAATAATGAAGCATAACATGTGAGTCAATGGTATAACATTATATCATAAAAGTGAATAAAAATGACTAGTCACATAGAATCATAAATCAAATAACATGGTATCATTATATTATGTAACAATATGAGAAGTGGAAGAAACATAATAAATGACATGAACATAAGACAAGGATAATTGGTGATACAACATCACATCATTGGAAATGTTCTGTAATGGATTATCATAAATCCCCAATATCATACATGATGTATAATAAGGAGAAAACATTAACAAATGAAATGGAGGGATATATAATTATGGTCCCACCCATTTCATTCATTTCAGGTTCCAAAATATTGCTACCACATATAAAAATCAATCAAATGGAATAACATAACAATTACCACTGGAAATAAAATGGGATGTATAATCAATCCTCATGTAATAATCAAAAGAGAAATATTAAATAATGAATTTTAGAAGAGATAAAAAGGAATGTATTGTCCTATTAATGTAAGAGAAATTTATAATTTTATATTTTTAAGAGGGATATATACATTATTTTGAAGAATTACATAAAATTGAAGGTTTTTATTGGCGATGAAAAGAAAAAAGTTTATTATAATATTAAAAAACTATTTATAAAAATAAACATTAAACTTTTGAAATTACCTTTTAGTAACAAAAATTCACAAAGTAATATATAAATAGTTTCCTTTTAAAATAATATGAAAAACTAATAATGTATTCTTCAAATAAAATAATGGTTATAAGATACCCTTCATGGCATACATGTTATGATAAATATTCTTATCAGATTTTGAATAAAATGTCAAGATGTTCTTTTTTAGAAAAATTACCAAAATAATCTATTTAACACATTTTTAAAAAATTAATAATGATTAAAATTTAATTGATAATTTCATATAGTAATATTAAATCAAATTTTAAACGCTTTAAATATAAAATGTATGTGTAATAGAATGATTTTCCACTTAAAGAGATATATAAAGTCGATATTCGTTAAAAAAATATTTTCTAAATATTTTTAGTAAAAAAGGATTAAAATGGTAATATAAAATTTATATATAATTAATAACTATAATATTATATTATTTAAGGGTTTTATAATGCAATTATTCAATAATATTCTTTAATTTAAATTCACGCATAAACCATTTCCAACTTGTTAATAATTGAATCAAACCCCCATGTGATTAATTAAATTATAGGTCACATAAAATAACAATAATTATTAAGGATTAATTATATAATATGTAAATGGATATTATAAATGTAATATAATAAAATTTTATTTACATAAAATTACATGTGTTTCAAGAATGATGTTTTCAGATGAAACCATTACCCTGAATCAAGGCTTGTCATGTACTTTTTTTCATTTGTATAATCAAATTATATAAATTACATTTTATTCATGACATTTTCAAAATTTAATACCTTTTAATTAAACATTATATTTCATTTATTATAATGAATTTTTTAATTACTTAATCATCTATGTCCACATTGACTGTTTTGAGGATTCTCTGTTCAATATTTCGAAACAACATTAGTTTGCTAACCATGGTCAAAGGGTTCAACATTCCATGATAAAAATTATAATAATAAATTTTTATGTATAATTTTTAAATATCAATTTTAAATTTAAAAATGAAAATTATTTATAGTTATGAAAAATGAACTATTTTATAATCATGGAGACGGTTGGTCGAGCATATGCATTAGTAGCATTTCCATTTTCAATAATCATGGAGGAAAAAAGTGAAGAATTTTTTTTAAATTTATATTATGATATTTATGTAAAAAATATATTTTTATTTCATTATTTACACTTACATATACCATCCATGTAATTCATTATTAAAATAAATGAATCACATTATTTCGTGAAGTAATAGTATGATATGTACAAAAAATATTGTGTTAATTTTCAATGAATAGTTAGGAATGATATTATATGACCTATTAATTTTATTGAATGGTTAAAATTTCATTATTATAAAATATGAAAATCATGTACATCAAAATTAATATTCATGATATTCGATGATATAAAATGAATAAAATCAAATGGTGAGGCTGTAATCTATCCTACAAACAATCAACGGTTTTATTTCTAATTTGTGGGAGTTAGAAATGGATTTATCTAACTGCATTAACATAATGAAATATATTTATATCATATATACTTATAATATTATATTATAATTATAGATTTACCTATTATGGATTTTTATGAAAAATAAAACATGGATTCTCGGTTAAGAATGTTAAGTCTTTTACAGAAAACCTCTTTTGGATTATACCTAAACCTTCTTAGATATTATTTTTTATAAAATAAAGGATTAATGAATTATTATATGGGTTAAAGTTTTTATAGGTATTTTTAGAAACAATTGTTATTTAATTTTTAGAAGGTATAGGTGATGGTGTTCCCCTTTATTAAGGGGGGGGGGGGGTTGTGGTATTCCTATAAATACCTAAAACTACTCAATAATGTTGTGTCACTCTTACGAAAAGTGTCTAAAATTTTAAAAAATAATTGATGGGAGGAGATATGAGGCCTCAAGAAACCTATACAATTCAAAATAAACATATTTTATGCATGTTTTTCTCTTAAACACTAATATTACTCACTTTAACCATTTTTATTTATTACCATGGTAACTATTATTAATACAGTTTTAACAATTCAATGTGGAAAAAATTAAGATGAAAATATTATAAAATATATATTATTTTGTTTGAATATATATAATTAATTGAAAAAAATTATTATCACATTAATGGAAATTTTTTATTTAAAATTGAACCCTAAAACATATCAAAAAAGCTCTTTTTCAATCAATTTTTTTCAAGCATAAGATTATATTTTGATAACTATTTTATTATTTATAATAACTAATTGAATTTATGTAAATAATTACAAATATATAAAATGTAAATTTATTTTAAATCATTTCTTTATTTGGGGTTATTTAAATTTTATAAAATGGAGAAAAATATACACATTAAAATAGTTTTCAGAAAAAAATATTTTAAAGCCAAAAAGTAAACATATATTAAAATCATATATATAGACAATTTTAAAGTAATTTATTTTATAAATAATAAATAATAATTAATTTTTTTACATTGAAATTATGTTAAATAAATAAATGAGCTTTAAAATTACTTATTTAGTAAGAAAATGAAAATTTAAAAAAAAAAATCGGTACCTTCACTATTCACTGAAAAATAAATATTATCTTAAAAATCCAAAAAAATTAACCTAATATGATATTGATATTATGAATTGAAAAATAATTTTACTTTTATCAAATAACATTTATAAAGTCTAAAAAAACTAAATATAATAGTTGTTCCTAAAAGAAATAAAAATCGTTCGAAATGGTGCTTATTATTATATAGAATAAAAAATTTTATTAATGATTAGTGATTATTTATTAGAAATATGTAAATTTATGTATATTATATATTAAAAATTTATATATATCAAAAAGTATTTTATACGACTCAAAAACACCGATTTAACAGCTAGGTTTTATTTATCATGCTGAAATAATATTATTTTAAAATTATATCATGGATTGTTTAAACTCATTGGTTGGTATAAAATGAGATATCAAATAAAAAAATTACTTAAATATAAAAAAGTCAAAATTTTCATGTTGGTACACTATACCCCCATTAAATAAATTTTTTCTCAGATTTTGATATATTTCTCATTAATCTAGGGTTGGACCTTTGAAATTGTTTTTTGGGAATCCCACATCGTAAATGTGGTAATAAAACATCCTCTTAAAAATATAGAAACATAAATATGAAGGTTATTACATTAATAGGATTCTGAAAATGATTAAATTGGTGTTAATTGAAAATATAGACATTTAAGAAAAGTGTAAATAAATTTTAAGAGTGACAGATATAATTAATCATATGAAATTTAATGATGTAGAGAAAATTAAAAAACATAAATCTATGATGAATTAAAAGGACATTGATTCATTCGATATTGTTTTAATAGGGTAATATTTTTTTCACAATACTTCTCAAATATTTGGGGATACTATTTATTTAATAGAGAGAAAACCAAATATTTAATTGATATAGTTTTATTTCAAGGACACAATTTCAACAATACATTGTTTTTCGATAAATTTCCACTTCACATATTACTATATGAAATTAATATCCAATATTAATATCTTATACCTTTTGTAAAAAAATTATCATTTAATGGATCATAAGACCCATTAATGATTTACATTATTTTCTCATATATTTTTGAAAATCAAAATGGTTACCACAAGTTATTATAAAATAAAAAATGAATAATAATAAATAAACCACCAAATTTCAATAATGAAAACAATTTTTATGAGAAATAATTCCTCAAAAATGTAACCCGTGTCCCAAATATCCTTTGTAACATCAACATGATTGAAATTTTTAACCTCAATGGATATATCATACCCATAATGTTACATCTTAAAAAAATAATATCAATTATCTTAAATAATCAATTATATTAATCCTAAATGTAATTTAGTAGGTCCACTAGGTTAGATTCTCTGAGAAGGGTGTAAACTAGAGTATGACATATTTAAACCTCTTCCCATTTGGGACATTTTTTTTCTCTTAATAAGAACTCTGACTCTCTATTTCTCATAGGAAAAGTGTAGATAGAAATTAAATCATGCACCAGAAACAATTATATTTACATCAATCACCCTCACTGGGCTACGTCCAAAGAGTATACACCAGTGATATGAAGATGTACCAAAACCACTATGAGTTCACATATTTTTATAATGTATGAAGAGGACTCACTGTCCCTTTTGATTTTCAACCAATAACAATATGAAAGCTCACTGCACTCTCAACTGACGTGAGCTCACTGATTCTTCAGAATATCCACTCATAGTTTATTGACATCAAGGTATCATCATTATCACCAATGAATGCATATATCTCTTTATGTAGATGCTCTTTTGATGTTCTACTTACATCCACTGATTAATACTACTTTACCGCTGGTGTGCTGGGCAATATTTAGACATTCATGTAGCCATATAATTACTGGAGCGCTTATCTAAGCCTAAAAAACTTCCCTATGCTTCTAAGAGATTCTCCATGTCTATAATTAAAGTGTAACCTAACCACTTATGTGACCCTCCTTTCGCCATTTCAGAACTTGGTCAACTCACACCCTTTTACACCAAAACCAATATTGGCATGCAACTATCAACTGGAACACAACTATCAACTGGCACGCAACTTCAGAATATCTTTATAACTATGTGACCTAACCACCATGTGCACTCCCAAACTACCTACGTGACTGGAGCTTTAATATTCAATATGTTTTGAGATTTACCTAAAATGAGATTTTGTATCCCTCTATATCTAGGCAATTTGGGTACTCTGAGTGCTGTTGTGCAAGTCTCCTCCCAGCATGCATGTCCATCCACCCACGTCTCTGTCGCCCTTGTCACCTTGCGTACCCAAACCAATACATGGGTGCCCCTATTTTCTGTTCCATATTTTTATGTTATGATCTTGAAAACAATATGGTGTGATTGTTTTATCACCTCCATGACACCGGTGCACAAGTCCCTTTTCTAAAAACAAATTTCTCCATTTGTCGATTTTGGGGCCCCAAAATTTGGCAAATACTGGAAAACAACTCCACATTGTATCTACTCTTTTTTTACTACCCCCAAATCATTCATTCCATTTAAAACATCCCAAGAACTCGATGACTCAACCTGAAAACCCTCTTTTTCAAAAAAAAATTACATCGTTGTCTGCTTTGTCAACAAACACCGTCACCTCAAGATTTCTTCAATGAAACCTTAAATAATTCTTTCACAACATTATCCCCATTTGGGTTTGTGGACAGTTCTTCTCATAAAAAATCTCATCACTTTGATACCTCATTAATGCTTATTCCAACCACTACCACCGTTTTTCTCTTGCGATTCAGATAGTGATCACAGTTTTACTCAATAGTTACTCTAAGACCACATGAGGAATGATCGGTATAAGAAACAAGAGTAAATGAAATGTTTATCAATGAATGAATTAATTTCTAACAACAATTATTGATTCCACACTGATACCAATTTCTAATTTCTGGATGACTTCTGACACCATCCCAACACCACAATTCTACTTTTATTATCATCCTCAATTGTTGTGATATCTATGGTTTGATCAATCACTTCTAGGATCATCAGATTTAATACTCTCTTTCTTCACTTCATAGGTCATGGGTTGTCCAAGATATGCTCTATATGATCACATCGAATGCCACATAAACTCAAATTTTAGTTCTTAATCTGTCATGATAAATCCCTCCTATCTCACTACACCATCTGTCAGCTTCTCCTCATGTATATAAAAAAGACATTGCCTTCCTTCTCTAGCCACAGTTTCTCGCCCTATAAGAGTCACTCTTTTTCTCCCCCTTTGTCAACAAAACCAAAGGTCACTCCATTGGGATCTATAATAGAGTAGAGAACACTGATTAGTATAGTTATAGATACACACTATACCTCAGGGAGGGGGTTCCCACATGAACATGTTTTCATGTGTGGGGATTCTAATAGACTCGTAAAGCCAGTCGATGCTTCTCAAAAACTTCCTTGGGAATTCCCTTTGTTAGAATGTATGTAACCTATATTTTTTTAGGAACATACTCTAATTTCATGATTAATTGATCAAACTTCTCCATGATTAAATGATACATTATCTCAATGTGATTTGTCATTGAGTGATGGACCAGAATTTTTTGGACATTTATAGCACATTATTTATCTCATTGGATTTCAATTAGAGATTTTAATTCAACACCCATATCATCATGTTGTTTGTTCACCCACAATAATTTCATGCATGCTTTTGTGGCTCCAATATACTCAACATCTGTGGTGCTCAAATAAATGAATTCTTGTTTGTTTTTCAACAAAGAAATACACAATCCACAAAGATAAAAAGCACCTCCGGACGTTTATTTCCTATCATATATGTAATCCTCCCAATCTTCATCAACATATCCCAACAACTCTGGCTGAGATTTCTTATTATACCTCAAATTAAAATCGCTCGTTCCCTTGATATACTAAAGTATTCACTTTACTACAAGAATGTAGCTTTCTTTGAGATTACTTTGATATCTAACTACTTTTCATGTGGTGAATACAATATTAGGCCTTTTAGCAGTCAAGTACAGTAAACTTCCAATAATTTTCTGGAATTTTGTGATATTAACTTCCTTGACATTATCATGTTTTGATAGTTTCACCTGGGTGGTACTCAAAGTCTTCTTTTTCTTGGAGTTTTCCATCCTAAATCTCCCTAATCCCCCTTTGGAATCATTGGATTAAGAGATAAATGTGACTGTCCTTTATTGTGAAACCAATAAACCAAAGGAAACTTCCCCTCTCCAATCATTGTCATTTCAAACTCACTTTTCATGAATTCCGAAAACAATTTTCACTGACCTTCATCTGTAACATCCCAAGTAAATAAATAATATGAAATTTTAATATATATTAAAATTCGTAAATTAATTATTAATTTTACATTAATTGAGATTCTATGTTCGATGAAATACCTGATACACGACAACAGGTTTCTTTGAAATGTCACATTGGACACACTGTTGGGTCATACTGAGAAATTATAATATAATATTAATTTAAATGGTAGTTTACACCTAGCTATTTTAATGGAAGGAATGAACATAACATACTATAAAAATTGATTATACAAGTTTTTAGAATGTTTTTACATTTATCCAATAAACTTTAGTGACTTAAAATAAGAAAATAATTTTATTTTAAGCATAAATACTCTTATATTTAATGAAAGGTCGATTTACCTTCTTTTGATGGTGAACCATATTTAAATATCATTATGGTAACTTTTATATGTTCTATTTGACCAAATAATATTATTATATAGAATTTGTACTCCAAAATTTACATTGGATAATTTTTTGGTATTTTTCTGATAAAATTCATTTTTAATGAATAGTGAAAAATACTGTAATTTAATTAAAATATAATTTTTAATATAATTTATCTATATGGATAGATTATCTTTTTAGTTGGTTTTAAGGTTTAATTAGATTATATTTTTTCCATTTAATCTAATGGTGGTCATCGGAATTAATTTCACATTGATATTGGACATAAACAAGTGTCAATATTTTGATAGATACTGTTTCTTAAAAACATGTTATTTGTTTTGGAAACGGGAATTAATTTTAACTTAATTAATTAAACTTATATGTATTCAATTTTTTAAAATATACATCATTTTTGAATTCAGAATATAAAATACAGCTTAGGATGATTTTTTTGTATTTTTCAGAAAAACATTAATTTCTGATGACTAGTGAAACCACTAAGTAGTAGTTAAAAAACTGACGTTTTCATTTAAATGAAATTTTACCGCTTTTGGGAATTTAATTTAAAAAATCAGACATTCATGGGTGTTCTTATAATTTAAAATGTGGTTCAATGTGATGAAAATAATTTTTGGTGAAAAGTAATGTTTGACTTTTATTTATCATGGTTAAAGGTAAAAAGGGTAATTCAAAGTAAAAAAGAATATTATAATAATACCAATTTAACATAATAATTGACTAAACCTTATTGTATGAGTCGTTGCTGACTATGGGCATCCTTAGACCGCTTTTGAGACCCAATGGAGCAACTTGGGAGTGATAATGAAACTTTAGATTAATTAATTTAATGTAAATAAAAAAATGACCAAAACAAATTGATTTTAGAAAATAAATTTTTACATGTGGTTATATGAGTTCTCTTTTTGACTTTAAATACTACATGGAAATATAAAAATATTTCGTACATTATGATATTTTTTTATACTTTTTAGACATCATATATATTAAATTATTTATTACACAAAAATGATGGAGTATTTAAATCATTAAAAAATGATTTACATAAATAAGATTATAAATATTAAAACAATATCCAAAACCTGTCCAATTATTATTGGATAATTTTATTTCAATAATTATTCACCTAATTTTAGTCCTTAATGTGTTTTTTACCTTTTTAAACATAATATTGTTTTATAATAAAATTACATTTTCAAATATTTCTAAAGAGACCCTCCTCTCCCTTATAAAAGGACATCAATTATAACCCATTACATACACATATCAAGCCCCTTTCCATGCCCAAAACGTGCTCAAATAATATCTCAAGATCCCTATCTTAAACTTTGAATCATTACCTTAGGTATAAGGAACTTCAGTAAATCTTTTTGGTACAAACCAGAGGGAGTTGCCTGATTTAAATGTAACAGTTTCTCTAAAATCCTTTTAATTTATTTTACTTATCCAACCCCTAAACTCTTTTTATTGCATTATTTTATAACAATACTATTATCCTCAATATACTAAGATTTTTTTATGAGATGTTTTTTAACTACACTTACACACACCTCCATCTAATGGGTAAAGAACATATTGTTTCTGTGGATGACAAACTAACACCTCACGAAGTGATGATTGTTCAGTTATCTTCTATCTCCTCTCATGGTGGACATTAAGATAGAATTTTATTTATATATGATATATATTATGTTTATTTTTTCTTTATTCTTCTGTATTTTTCATTTATATCATACCTTTATGGTTTCCATTATGGGTAAACGTGATAATTTCGTTAGAGGAAGTGTGGACTATTTCCCTCACAAAGTGATACGACTCGTTCTTGTCATCTATGGGATATATAAAGTATGAATTTAATGAAATTATATTTGATATTATACTTAAATTACAATATATCTATGTATCATTTAGTTTCATTCCATTAATATATTAAATAGAAATGAAAGTAGCGTTCATTCCTACATATGGATTTCCGTCTCCATTAAAGGTGCATTTTATTTATTATATCCAAATGTTATATACTGTTATAAATACATATATATAATGTATATATATGATATATATGATATCTAATTAATTAATATCATTTGGGATATAATTTTCTTCTGATCGCATGGACAAATTGAAATTATTACAAGTTCATTTTTATCCCATGTTCCGAACATCGAAAAAATGTCCAATACGAACTCAAAAAATTAACTAATTGTTATTTCAATGTAATAAGTGATATAAAAGGAATAATAAAAATTAAAAAGGTTATTAATAAAGTATAAATTAAATTATGTTTATTATTCAGGAAGAATAAGGAACAATCATGTGAAGTTGGACACGACGTAAGGGGTTTCTTATCTCACTTTTAATTCTGTGAGACTTCCATTATTCGCCACTAATTTATTACATGTGGTGTTATGTGTACTAAAATTATATATATATAATCATGATTATATTTCTATTCATGTTATTCTGTGAATCATTTGTTAGTTATTAACTTTTGTTCATACAACTCATTTGATTACAACGTGGTAAGGTATTATCATCTCACTTTTTATTCTTGTGAGATTCAAGGTATATTTGCCACTATTTCCTTTTTTCTGGTTTATGTACTACCCAATATTGTATTCATTTTGTAATATAAATCAATTTATGGGTATTTAAATCTTCATTTTATGATCCTTATTTTATGGGTTGTATGTTTCATAATTCACTAAATCGGTAAGGGAACTTTTTAATCCAATTTCCATTCCTTGGGATAATCTTCTAATTCTTAATTATGTCATGCTATGATTATGTGTGGAATCACTTTTTAATTATTTATGTTTATATTTCCACTCCACATTGTGTGGATATAATTTTTATACACATAATCTCTCCATTGATGAATTCTCAAGTCATCGATACGAACTTGATTTGATTAATTTTAACTCAATTTTCATTCATTGAATTAAACATCCAAGTCCTTGGTGTTGATTTTTCAAAAATATGAGTGAATGTTCTCTGATTTATTTACACTTAATATCCAATCATATTTTTCATATTTATATTTGTCACACATTATTATGTAATTTATTTATTTTTAATCTAAGGGTACAATTTTATATGGAATTTTGTCCCAATTTTAATTCCTTTGAGACTTTATTATTGTTATGCACCAATTCAATCATATGTGGGGTATATAATGACCTTTGGAATATTATATCATGAATCCCTTCATTCTCATGATATTATAAAGTTATTATTTAATGTTATTCCTTAATTATTTTTATTCAAACGTCTCTAATTTTGTTAAAAAATCTTTAACTAAAATATCATTTTAAGTTTTTTCATGATTTATTCTTCTAAATATTTATAATAAATGTCCAAGTTTTAAAAATGGTTTTCATAATTTTTTATATGGAAGATAATGTTTTAAAATTATAATTTATTTAAAATATTAAAAGTGGTATGAGACTCTTTGATTCAAAAATATCTTTATTAAATGTTTTTAATGGTTTGGAAAATGGTTTGATAAAGAATTGAATATGTCTATATCTTGAATAATATGTTGTGATTGCAATGTGGATATTTTATATTTCCTTTATTCTTTATTTATGTGTTATGAATATGTTATGATTATTGGGAATTGTTTACATATACAAGTGGTTCTATGAGAATCCAAGGGTGGGTGAACCCAAGGTAGCTCTCCAATACATTGAGTAACACGACAGAGGTAAACGTTAATGTTTATCCTAATCTATTTAGGGTATATATTGTGATGGGTATTCCAAATGTTACTCCCTATGTAGATGGGATAGATACAATGTAAGTATGGTATGTTTGACATAAGTTCCCTTTATGTTTTATGATTTCTGTGTGTTGTTCATAAATCTTATGATTTCATAGGGTATGTTATAATTGAAAAGTATTGGTTTCTTTGATTTTTATTTATTTATTGGATAATTTTTTTCTTCCTTATTTTATAACCGTTATTGATCTTTTTGTGCTCATCCCAAGTTTTGGAAATGATTTTCAAAGGACATAAAGTGGAATAGGGTGAAGGATAAGATCTAGGAAATGTCATCATGTCTAAAACACGGAACTAGACATGATTATTTTTAAGGAGATTTTATTTTTTAAAGAAATGGATACTGAGTAGTAGTGTCTAAATGCAATATTCACGTTGATATGTAATAGTTATGGCCTAATTCTCTAAAACACTAAACATGGAAAGATCTTTAATGTGAATTATTATTTTATTCAATATTATATAATGTTTAAATTTGTGTCCTTATAGTTGTTATCAAAGGTCGGTTTAGATAACATTGGAGGTTTGCGAAATCTTTATGCATAAGTGACATTACCATAATGGTTATCATTTGAGAAAGAGTCGTAGTAATTTTAGATTAAGTGAATGAGAATAAGATAATATGAATTATTATATCTTAGTAATTACTCTCCTCATAAGATATTATATGATGATTTTACTGATATACTCACACTGACCTTTTTGGTTTTAGTAAATGGCTAGATCTAGCAGGCACCAAAGTAACAGAGGATGTGAAGAAAACTATGACAATTTTCTGAATGGGAAATTGAATAAAATAGGAGCTGCAATGTGACAACTTATGTTTATTCTCAACTAAATTTCTGGATTCATGATTGACCACCTTAACCATGGTTATTTTTATAAAGCATCATATATGCGAGAAAAAAATCCATATAGATGTTCGAGTAATAATCATAAAGGTAAGTCTGTTCAAAAACTTATGTGTCAAGGATGTGGAAAGAAAAACCTATAGATGATTCAAAGGGAGGGGAAGATTCTATATATGTGGAAATGAAGTTCATAAATCAAGAACCTGTCATTGAAAAAGGAAGCATCTAATTGAATATAGGAAAGGGAGAGAAGTTCTTTCTTAGGGATCAGTTGAATGTTTTAAATGTGGTGTGGATAGTGATTATACAAACAGATGTCCTTTAAAGATGTTTTGGGAATGGGATCACCAAGACCATTCAAATATTTTTTTTACCATAATCTAATGCCATTCTATTTGAGGATGAAGAAATTGACAATGGATAATGAAAGGTATGGATTTTTTCTTAACATATGTTTTGATATAATTGAATCTTAAGATATAATTCACGATTTTTTTGTAGGAAAAAATTATTTCATAATAAGTTAGAAATCAACAGTTAATGGATCATGAATAATGTTCAACGAATAATAATTCAATATATAAGGGATTCAAAAGTTGTGGTAGATTTTTGGATGGTGAAATGATTAAAATTATTAAGGCTCTTTTGATGATGGGATTAAATTAAATGCCTTTTTAAAGTATGTGTAACCCTAAAGTTCGATATATGAAATTTTTATTCAAGGAATAATTATATTTTCTTTTGTGGATATACTTATAAATAATCATTTGGGTTTATATAATCCTTGAATTTGAGGAAATTATAGGTTAATAAATTTTGCGATGAAAAATGAAATTTATTAGATAACCTTCACGGTTAAATTATGTTATGGTTATTTTTGAAGAATTTATCTCTTTTTGGGATTGTTATAAAATTATATAGTTTTTGAAAAAGGAAAACATGCAAACTGCATGAAAACCCTCCACATCGGACAAAGCTGCAGGAATCGAACCCACAACCAATGTGCAACAGGGATTTATCACCTACCATTAGAATGCATGATGTCCCTAGTTAGAATGACTAATTATTTTTAGTTATATGATTTTATGAATCAATAATAAGTTCATTTTGGGATATCTATGAAAATGATTAACCTATCATGGAGAATATGTTATTAGGTTAATTAATATTCATTGTGAGACATTAAGAGTAACTGATGTTATTTGGAGTTAAATGTTATGATTTATCGTGGAAGACTATGTGATCAAATTGTTATGAGTTGTGTGTTTCAATAATAGTTTGGGTTACTTTTAAATATTTTAAGGATGGTTGTGTATTGAATGGTCTTTGATGAAATTTGGGTTTTGTTTGACAATTTTGGAGATTAAGAGTAGATTTTTTGGTAAAAGATTATCCTTTTATAGGATTATCTGATCGTTTACAAACTATTTAGGTTTTGGTTATAGTCTAATGACATGGGAAATAACGAGTTTATCTTTTGTGGATTATGTGATTTTCTCAAAGTTGATTATATCACTCTTAATGTGAACAAGTCATCTTGAATACACATCATTTGGATAAAAGATAAGTTTTTGTAGAAATCTTGTAAGGGATTAATGTCTACATGACAAGTAGGTATGTTTCCTTATGTTTTTAGTTAAGCTCAAAAACAATTTCCTCAGTGAAATTTTACTTAAAACAAAAACACTGTCTTTTAAATTTTCCTACTCAAGAATCAAAAACTATTTAACCCTTCACATGTTTGTGATTTTTTGGTCATTAACATTATCCTAATCATGTTTTCTATCACTCTCCATCATGACTTGATGGTTTGTTTCCTCCTCCATATCCTTTTTTTCATGGATTCCTAGTATTTACTGTCTCAGGTATCCTTTGTACATCTCTTCCTTTATTTTAATTTGATATTATTATAGACACTTTTACCAATTTGGGGATTTTAATAATTTTTCTGAGCCCAATTTGTTTTTAAAATTGTGAGGACACAGTTCCCAAATGGGGGGAAGGACGTAACATCCCAGGTAAATAATTAATATGAAAATTTCCTATTTATTAAAATTGGTAAATTAATTATTAATTATACTTTAAATGGGATGCTATGATCGATGGGGTACCTGATACACAATAACAGTTTTCATTGAAATCTTACATTGCACACAATGATGGGTCATACAGAAAAATAATAATATAATATTATTTTAAATTGTAGTTAACACCTAGCCATTGTATTGGGGGGAATGAACAGAAATAACAATAAAAATTATTATATATGTTTGGATAATGTTTTTACATTTATTCAATAAAAGTTAGAGGCTTAAGTTAAGAATATAATTTTATTTTCAGCATAAATACTCTAATATTCACTAATTGGCCGATTTTCCACCTTTTGATGGAGAACCTTATTCAAAACTATTTTTGGTCACATTTATATGTTCTATTTAACCAAATAATATTTTTTTCATTAGAATCGGGACACCAAAATTTACTTTGGGTAATTTTTCGTATTTTTCTAATAAAATTTATTTTTTAATGAATTGTGAGAAATACTGTATTTGAGTACAAATATTCCTTTTAATCTAATTTATTTATATTTATATGTTATCTTTTTAATTAGTTTTAAAGTGTAATAAGATTATATTTTTACTATTTAACCCAATGGTGGTCATTGGAATAAATTTTACTTTGAAATTGGTCATAAACAAGTGTCAATCTTTTGATAGATATTATTTCTCAAAAACACGCTATTGTTTTAGAATAGGAATTGATTTTAAATTAATTAAGGAAAATTATATGTTATGAATTTTTTAAAATAAACATAATTTTTGATTTCCGGATATCAAATATATAATAGGCTGAATTTTTGTTATTTTTCTGAAAAACATCAATTTTTGATAAATAGTGAAACCACTAAGTAGAAGTTAAAAAAACTGACTTTTTTATTTAAATTATATTTTAGTAATTCTATGAATTTAATTTATAAAATCCTCATTACATGGTGGTTAATATGAAATAAATGTGTTTTAATAAGATGAAAATGATTTTTGGTTAATAGTATCTTTTAACTTATATATACCGCGGTTAAAGGGAAATATGGTAATTCATGGTAAAAAGAATAATAAAATAATAACAAATTATATTAAAACTTGTAAAAAACTTATTGGATGATTTATGGTCAACCATGGGCATCCTGGGGCCGGTATTGGGACCCCATGGTGCCACATGGGAGTGATAATGACACTTTAGATTAATTAATGTAATGTAAAAAAAATATGACACAAACAAATAACTTTTAGTAAATTAGTTTTTTCTTTGGGTAATGTGAGTAATAATTTCAACAATAAATATTCATTGGAAAGTTAAAAATATTTTGTACATCATGGTATCTATTTTATAATTTTTAGATATCAAATAAATAAAATTCTTTATGACACAAGAATGATCCATTATTTACCTCATTAATAAATGATTCAAATAAATAAGATTATAAATATTAAAAAACTATCCAAAACATATAAAATTATTATTGGATGATTTTATTTCTACCATGAGTCACCTTATTTTTTACATTAATGTTTTTTGGACCTTTTAAATCCAAAAATACGTTTATAATAAAATTACATTTTCAAACATTCCAAATGAGCCCTCCTCTCCCTTATAAAAGGACACCAACTCTAACCCATTACATACACCTCTCATTCCCCATGGATCATAAAACCCCTGACCAAATACACTCTCATGATCTGTCACTTCCACCTAGACACCTTACCTTAGGCAGAAGGCACATCATAAAATCCTTTTGGTTCAAACCAAAAAGAGTTACACGATTTTAAGGTAACAGTTTCTCTTTAATTCTATTCATTTATATTACATCACCAACCCCTAAACTCTTTTTAATCATTTAATTTATAACAAAACCAATATACTAAATATTCTAGGATTTTTTTATAATAATTATTAAAACAACACTTACACACACCTCCATCTAATGGGTAAAGAACATACTATTTTTGTGGGTGGAAAACATACATTTCAAGAAATGATGATTGTTCAATTATCTCTTACCTTCTCTCATGGTGGCCAATAATATGGAACTGTATTTATATATGATATATATTATTATTATTTTTATATTTATGCTTCTGTATTTTTCATATATTTCATATCTTTATGGTTTATATTATGGGTAAACGCGATAATTTCATTTGAGGAAGTGCGAACTACCGCCCCATAAATGTGATATGACTCATTCATGAAACAAGTGGAATGTATAAAAAATGAATTAAATGAAATTATATATGATATTATAATGTAATTAAAATATACCTATGAATAATTATGTTTCCAATCAATTAAAAGATGAAATAAAAATGATTGTAGCGTTCATGTGTTAGTACGACTTTCCATCTCTATGAATGGTGCATTTCTTTTCTTATCTCTAAATGTTATATACTGTAATAAATACATATATATGCAGAATATATATGATATATATGATATATAAATCATGAATATAATTATGGATATAATGTACTTTTGACCACATGGGAAAATTGTAACTATAGCAAGTTCATTTTTGACTCAGGTTCCGAACATCGACAAAATGTCCAATAAAAAATCAAAAAATTAACTTATTGTTATTTTAAAGTAATATATGATATAAAATGAATAATTAACGTTAAAAGGTTCATAATCAAGTATAAATGAACCTATGTTTATTATTAAGGAATAACAAGGAACAAACAAGTCATGTTGGACACGTGGTAAGAGGTTTCTTATATAACTTTTTATTCCGTGATATTTCCATTGTTCGCCACTAATTTATTGCATGTGGTGTACTATGTACTTCCACTTGATATATATTATCATTATTCTATTTTTTTCATGTTATTCAGTGAATAATTTGGTGGTTATTAACTTTTTTTCATCAGACTCGGCTGATTATAACGTGGTAAGGGATTTTCATCTCACTTTTTATTCCAATGAGATTCATGCTATTGTTTCCACTATTTTCTTTTTTTGTGGTGTATGTACTTCCTATTATTGTATTAATTTGTAAATATACATCAATTTATGGGTATTTACATCCCCATTTCATGATCCTTCATTCATGGGTTGTATATTTCATAATTCACCAAATCGGTAAGGGAACGTTTTAACTCAATTTACATTCCTTTGGATAATATTATAATTCATAATTAGTTCATGCTATGATTATGTGTGGAATAAATATTTATTTATTTATGTTGAAATTTCCACTCCACATTGTGTGGATATACTTTTGATTAACATAATCAATCCATTGATGAATTCTCAATTCATCTATAAGAACTTGATAAGAGTAATTATAACTCAATTTCCATTCATTGATTTGGACATCCAAGTCATTGGTGTTGCTTTTAAAGAAATAGGTATGAATATTCTATGATTTATTTACATTGAATATCCAATCATACTGATTATATTAATATTTATCACACATTATTATGTTATTTAATTATCCTTAATCTGAGGATACAGTTTTATAATGTATTTTGTATCAATTTACATTCAATTGAGACTTCATTCTTGTTATGCACCAATTAACTCTTATATGGTGTATATAATATCCTTTGGAATATTATATCTTGAATCCATTTATTCTTGTGATATTATAATGTTCTGATTCAATTTTATTCCTCAATTTTTTGTGTTTAAGTGTCTCACATTTTGTTATAAACACTATTACTAAAATATCATTTTAAATGTTTTAATGATTTATTCTTCAAAATATTTATCATTAGTGTCCTTGTTTTAAAAATGGTTTTAGACATTTAATTATATGGAAATTACTGTTTTCAAATGATAATTTATTTAAATGTTTTAAAGTCTTATGGGAGACCTTGATTCAAAAACATATTTATTAAATGTTATAAATGGTATTGAAAATGGTTTGATAAAGCATTGATTTTGTCTATATATTGAAAATGATATCTTGTGATTGCAATGTGTAAATGTTATATTTCCATTATTTGTGCTTTATGTGCTATGAATAAGTTATTATTATTGGGAATTGTGTATGTATATGTGTAGTTCCATGATAAACCTAGGGCGGTTGAGCCCAAGATATCTCTCCAATGCATTGGGTAACATGACGGAGGTAAACTTAAAGTTTCTCCTAAGTGATTTCGGGAATATACAATGATGGGTATTCCAAATGTGACTCCATGTGTGTCTATCATTACTACAATGTAAGTATGTTATGAATTCCATATGATACCTTTATGATTTATGATTTCTGTGTGTTATTCATAAATATTATGTTTTCATAATGTATGTTACGATTGAAAAGTATTGTTTTCTTTGATTTGTACATATTAATGGCTTAATGTTTTCCTTCCTTATTTTATAAACCTTATTAATCTTTTTGTGCTCATCCTATGTTTCTGAAATGTTTTTCATAGGACATAAAGTGGAATAGGGTCAAGTATGAGATCAAGGAAAAGTCATGTAGTCTAAAACATGGAACTAGACATGTTTATTTTTATAAGATTTTATATTATACCAAATTGGATACTGAGCAGTAGTGTCTCCATATAATATTCATGTTGATATATAATATTTATAGCATAATTATCTAGAACTCTAATCCTGTAAAGATACTCAATGTGAATTATTAATTGAATTCAAGATTATATAATATTTAAGGTTGGGTCCTTATATCATCAGATCCAACAAAAATTATGTCATTGACAAAAACCATCACCATCATCATTTTATTTCTGTCATTTTTGAAATAAAGATTGTATTCTACTCCACCACGCTGGAAAACAAGCATCTTCAAAGACTTATCAGACCCTGAGTACCATACTCTTGGTGATATTTTTGTTCATATAGCGGATTCTTCACTCAACATACCTTTTTCTCATCCTCATGAATGAGAATACCATTTGGCTTCTCAATATACACTTATTTCACTAGAACCCCAATTAAGAATAACGATTTGACAACTATCTGGATCACATTGAACTTACATTTCACATTAATGGCTAGTAATAATCTAATTGTCTTCAGCCTTGGAACTGGTGCAAATGTATCATCAACATTTATTCCCTCTATCTGGGAGTATCCTTTGACACATTATTCATGCTTGGTTTCGAATCAATATTCCATCATCATTTATCTTATTTCGATTGACCCATTTTGTTCCAATGACATTATTATCTGTTGGCCTTGAAACAATCTCCCATGTCTGATTCTTCTCAATTTCATCCAGCTCTTCATTCATAGCTAGAACCCAATTTTCATCTTCAACTACATTAGAAAATAATATAGGCTCTACATGAGATAAGTATGATGTTTCATATAGTGATTTCATTCTTCTTATCTGAACTGGAGCTGATTGATCATCAATAATTTTCTACTTGTCATTTTCAGGTTGACTTCTTGGCTTTTGTGGAGATACAGATTTTACTTCTTCATGCTCATCATCGGTATCTTATTCTGAATCAGTATTGGCCTCTTCCTCTCCCCTTGTGTTACTTTCCTCATCATCACTTTCATCAAGAAATATTTAACTGTTCTATTGAATATTATTTTCATTTTCACCATATTGACATCATTCCTCTCAACTACATTTCCCATCATTTTATTAAAGAATTTATATGATTTTCCTTTTTCCTAATTAGCCAAAGAATATTCTTTCATCTCCACATGACTCAAATTTCTTATGTTTTTCTTTTTTTAGTATAAATCACTTACTTTCAAAGATTTGAATGTATATCACCATTGGATTCTTTCTATACCACATCTCATATGGAGTCATTCCTTCGATCAGACACACCAGATATCAGTTAGAAACTTAGACCGACGTCAATACAGTTTCCTTCCAAAATTTCTATGGTATGTATTTTTTATAAGTATTGCTATGTTCATTATATTGATGATCTAATTTATCCTTCTAACTATTCCATTCTGTCAGGGTGTTCTTACTAAAGAATCATGACTCTTTATCTAGTGTTTCTCGAGATTCTCTTTCACTTGAATGTTTGTGAATTTTGTATCATGTTAAGTACGATACATCAGAATTTTCTGACCAAGAATCCATTCAGATTCCCTTAAATATTGTTTTAGGAAATTTAACACGTCATGCTTATGGAAAATGATGAACACCCATTCCATTCTTCTATAATTATAAATGAAAAGAAAGTAATTCCTCTTCCCATCGTTGGATTTTTGTGAGGTGGGTCCATAGATATCAGCATATACCAATTCAATTACTCTTGTTGATTTCTATTACTTTGATTTTTTACATCTTTCTGATGATCTTCCCTTGTGGAAAAGAGTCACACATATGAGTACGATCACTAGATAGCAAAGGGAGGTCTCTAGCTGCATCACATTTCACTATATATTCCAGGGATGGTTGGCATAGATGACCATGTCGTTTATGCCATATCTTTTTTTCTTCCTCCTGGGATAGAAAACACACATTTGCTTCTCCACATACCATTTAATGATTTAACTTTTTCCTTCTTACCTATATAACCATTATACCATGTTTTACATTATGACACAGTTCTTCCTGGTAAAAAATATACAATTCCTTGAGTCACACAATTGACTGAAACTGAGAAAATTGTGACTAAGACCTTCCAAAACCAAGACATCTGCTCATCTTATTTTATTTCTCCAAAACCGGGACTTTCATGATCCAGTTACCTTCAAGACATCATCATTTTCAAACATGAAAATTCCTTCTTTTTCATATTTTTTTGGCTCATCCTAGACCCTTATTTCTTGTCTTGTGAGATTTCCACCTGGTAATGACCCTCCAATTCTCATTGGTTTGAGATCTCAATGAGTCATTACTATCCTTAATCGACATCCCCAAGGTTCCAAAGGCTGGAAATAAATTCCAATGGGTTTCAAAAAACATGGGGGACGATTTACCCTTTAACTGAAGAAAAAAACAAATAGATCCAACTAGATAAACATCTGTAAGCAACCACTATATGATGCATGATTTAAAGCCAAAACAACTCAACCATTAATATCATAAAAAACCAACCAAAGGTACCACAGTGAAAACCAACACTAAACATCAGAGTAAACAGTGGAAAGACAACTCATAGATGACAAGACAACACAACTCCATCCTCCACAAGGTCCAAGCTCCAACATCCCGAACCAGCCCAAGTATCATGAAGTAGTGCTCTAAACATGTGACACTTTACCTTTTCCAACATCCTGGTATATGAAATCTGAAAAAGAATAAACATGCCAAAGCAGGGGGTGAGTAATGAAACTCAGTAGTTTTTCCCCGATGACTTCCCAACCCATGCCTCTAGGATAAAACATGTTAGCACATTTATATAAAACAATTTATATAAAAAATTCCAAAAATAGTTCAAAATATAACAAGTTCCATGTCAAATCCTTTTTCCAACAAACCCCATATTTCTCAAGAAATGAATCAAGAAAAGTTCACAATTCCATTCACATTTTCATCTGGCACATTCGTTCCATTTCACAAATCCACACAACCAACCTTTCATGTAACCTGGACCCCCTATACTTGTGAGTGGTGAGTTATACTTCCACTTAGTCGTCACTTAGTTGAATACCTTGACAAGGGTACTTCATGACCTTATCCATCCCAACCTATTTATTGGGGGACTTCTCACCCTTATCCATCCTAATGCATAAGAACACACACCACAACCCATGAAATCCACGCCCAAAACCAAGAGTGTTCAAAACCTCTCAATAAATCATTCCCCTTTTATTGAGAACCCCTTTTTCCTACAACCCATTTTCCAAATCTAGAAAAACCATATTTTAAAATCACTATTTTAAAATCCTGAAAACGAAACACTTTGCACAACCATTCCTTCAATTTCCACAATTTCATCAAAACCCAAAAAACATCACTAAAGAAGATTTATAACATGTTTTCACCACAAGTTCACAATTAAAACAAAGAAATTAAACCAATTTGAACAAATCATTCATGTTCTAAGAAATAGGAATTGAGTGTGAAGCCACCCACCTCAACAAATTGAGTGAAACCAACCAACGGACAAAGAACGCCAAGAACACCGGGTCAAAAACCCAAAACCCTCTTTATATCTCTTCTCCAAGCACAAACAAGACCAAAAAATATCATGAAAGGCATCCAAACCCTTTAATCTACCCATAATGGGAGTATATCTAAGAGAAATAGAGAAGAGGATAGGTAGATCTAATTAGATCTAAGAAACTGATCAATAACGATCCCATACCTTAAGAATCTGGCTTTGATTCGTCAAGAGAAGCCTTTAGATCGCCTCCAGAATTCTTGGGATAAGTTTCTCAACAATTAAGGGAGATTAATCCTGAGTTAGGGCCGCATAGGTGGTTTAAACAAGGAAATTAAAGGAAAAAATGAGTTACATCCACAATTTTAGGATCTAACATTAAGTGACCACACAGTTAGTCCGAACGGTTTGATAAACTGTGCGCTAACTGTGTGTTAGCTTCTTCCTCGGCCACCCTTCACGCACGGTTTGGCCACATGGTTAGACAAACTGTGTGCCGACCATGCAGAAGCCACTTCCTCCAAGAACCACTGCACAAGGTTTGGCCACACGGTTATACAAACCGTGCGCCGACCGTGTGACTTCCCCTTTACCTCAAAACATCATTCAAGTTCTCCTGACTCTCCCATTCAACACCCTTAACTTTAAAACCATGAAGAGCATTAAAAAAGTGTTACAACCAGAAACCAGGGGTACTAAATTCTCCCCACCATTGGCCTTTCCGTCCTCCAAAATTTGAAACCCATCGCTTGACTAAAAGAGTTCTAGCCACTATTCCTTCATTTCTTTTTATCATTCCCAAGTTTGTTACTGAATATGACCATGATGCCATAAAACCCGCACTAGACTGATGATTTTTCAATGAAAGAATTTCTCTTTCCTATCCACTATCCATACCGGGATATGTATCAATGAAGCATCTAGCTCTAGGTCAATGTGATCCCATCTGATCACATGGCCAGGATCGGGTTGATACTTCTTTAACTGAGATACATGGAACACATTATGCACTGCACTGAACCGTGGTGGTAATGCCAACCAATACGCCACCTCTCCAACCCATTACAGTATCTCAATAGGTCTTATATATCGAGAAGATAGCTTTCCCTGCTTCTTAAAATGATGTTGTCTAAGCCTTGGAAAGATTCTAAAAAAATGTGATCACTCACTGCAAACAACAACGGTCTTCAGCAATGATCTGCATAATATTTCTGACGAATATGAGCCATCTACATCCTCTTTCTAATCAACTGAATCTTCTCTGTTGTTTCTTGGACAATGCTAGGCCCAACTAGTGATGTTTCACTAGTTCCCACCCAGCATAGTCAAGAACAACAAGGACACTCATACAATGCATTAAAAGGGCCCATGCGTATCGAGGCTTGATAACTGTTATAGTATGAGAACTCCAGTAAAGTTATATGATCCTCCCATGAGCCACCAAAATCTATTACACAGGCCCGAAACATGTCTCCCAACATCTGTATCATCCTCTCGGATTTCCCATATGTCTGAAGATGATACGCCATACTCATAGTCAACTGAGTCCCAATGTCTTGTTGTAAGGATTTCCGGAAATGAGATGTGAACCTTGAATCTCTGTCTAAGACTATAGAAACTGGTACACCATGCCTCTTTAACCCTTCTCGGATATATATTTTTCAATGATCTTCCACCGTATGGGTTTCACGATTTGGGATGAAATGGGCCTACTTGGTTAGACAATCCACTAGCACACTAATGTCATCGTGTTTTCAGACCGTTATTGGAAGACCTATAACAAAATCCATTGCTATATGCTCCCATTTATACACTGGGATAGGTAATGATTGTAACATACCAGCTGGTATTTGATTATCCTCTTTATCCTGATGACAAGTTAAGCATCGTGAGATGAATTCAGCCACCTTCTTTTTCATGCCGCTCCAACAAAACTGCGCCTTTAACCCCTTGTACATATTTTCTGTACCCAGATGTATATCCCATCATGAATGGTGGTAAGCATGAAGGAGTTGTTCTTGACAACCAATAGGTACAATCATACGATCTCTGAAACACAAAACTGAACCCGCTTCCAGTTTCCAGACGTCAATGGTCTCCCCAACATTGAATTTTGAACTCATTGTCAGACATTCTACATCAGATGTTTGTGCCTCTCTTACTATCACCACCAAATTAGGAAAAACCCCAACTGGATAAAAAATTGCAACATCGGTTCGGTCTTCACATTCTATACGCATTTCGGCTAAGACCGACATCAACTGCCACTCATCTGAATCTTCCTTTGCCAACTGAGCATTCGACTTCATGCTTAATGAATCTGCCATCGAATTTCCCTTACCCGATGTATAAATTAAATCAAAGTCAAACATTTGAAGATACTCTATCCATCTCATCCACCTCAGATTCAAATCTCATTGTGAGAAAAATGTGTTTTAGGGTTTTTTGAACTGTAAACACAGTGACTTTCTCACCAAATATATAATGACACAAAGTCTTCAAGGCATGGACAACTGCAGCTAACTCCAAATCATGTGTTAGGTAATTTTTCTCATGAACACTCAACTGTCTTGAGCCATAAGCAACCACATGGTCTCCTTGAATGAGAACACAACCCAACCCTGTTCCTAAAGCCTCACAATACACCACATACCCCTGTCTGGATTCTGGAAAAATCACGATTTGTGTGGATGTAAGGCGAAATTCCAACTCTTGAAAAGATCTCTGACATTCCTCAGTCTATTGAAATGCATTGTTCTTATTTTTCTATGCTATCATAGGCGAATCTAGTCTTGAAAATTCACAAAAAAATCATCGTTAATAACCAACTAGGCCAAGAAAAATCTGTATTTGAAATACATTCTTCGGTGGTTTCCAAGAAAGAACAGCTTTTATCTTTTCTAGATCCACTGAAACACCTTTCTCAGAAATGACACGGACCAGAAAACGTACCTCTTATATCCAAAAAATTCAGTTTGATAATTTGGAATACAACTAATGGTTCCTCAAGATTTCCAACACTATTACTAAGTGTTGCTCAAGGTCATCCCTTGTTCTTGAATACACCAATATGTCATCCTCAAACACCACAAATAAAGAATCCAGATATGGCTGAAATATATGATTAATCAAATCCTTGAAGACTGCTGGGGAATTCATAAGACCAAAAGGCATGACAATATATTCGTAGTGGCCATATCTGCTTCTGAAGGCTGTCTTCGGAATATCCTCCTTCCGAACTCGCAAATGGTGATATCCTGACCGTAAGTCGATTTTGGAGAACCACTAAGATCCCCTCAATTGATCAAACAGGTCATCAATGCATGGAAGTGGATATCCATTCATTATCGTAACTTGGTTATGTTTATGATAATCCACACATAGCCTCAAAGTTTCATCTTCTTTCATTACAAACAAAACCAGTGCTGCCCACGGAGACACGCTTGGATGAATAAAACCTTTGCTTTCAATCTCTTCTAACTACACCTTAAATTCCTTTAACTCCATTGGTGCCATACGATAATATGGAAGTGATATTGGTCTTTTCCCCGGAAGGAGATCAATTGTAAACTCTACTTTCCTTACCGATGGTAACCCTGAGAAGTTTTCAAATGAAACATCATAAAATTGATCCACCACAGTTGGAAAACAATTTTCCACGATCTCTTCCAATGATGTCAAAGTCAACACTACCAATTGGAAAGAGATCATTCCCACCATTGGCACCAACAAGCTATTTGCAGGTTTCTTTACTATCCTCTCTCCTCTGAAGAGATGGTCGATTCCATCCTCAGTCATCAAACTAACATTTCTACTATAACAGTCGATCTAAGACTTAAACCTCGTCAAAAAATCCATACTTAGGATTATATCATAGACATCCATCTCTAGGATAGAGAAATAATATTTCAGCTCAACTCCATCAATAGTTATAGAACATGCTCTACACACAAATGCTTGACATTCTCTTTTACCAAGAGGATTTTGCAGTTTCAAGACAGAAGGAATCATTTCATGTTTTTTTGTTCAGAAATTCAGAAATACGAGAAGCAAGAATGTAATGAGATTCTCTAGTATCAATCAACACTTTCATGAGGGTAGAATTCAAAAGAACCATACCTCTCACCGTAGATGGTCTATCCTGATCATCGACCATCATTTTCTCAGCTGCAAACAATTGTTTCGTTGCTGCACTATTCTCCTTGTTGCCTTGCTGAGATTTCCCTGGTTGAGGGGTCATGGTATTCCTGGAATCACCATAACTAGCTCTTTTCTACTAGTGAGACTTGTTTTTCTGTCCTCTCCCTGTCGAAGCATAATATGCTTGCGACACTTGAGAAGTGTCACGAACACCCGACTGTGGAGCACTACGAAAATATCGCTAAAGATGCCCCATCTTCTTGAAATTGTGGAATGCTCTCGGTGGTGTTGTATATTCTCGTTTTATGTGATTAGTCGAAACACATTGAAATAAACTTGCTTTCCTCTTGGGTCATGGAGAAAGGTTGACTGATCCCACTATCTGGTTCGGATTCTCACCCCCACCTTGGAAGTAGGTGTCCCTCTTTCACTTGTTTCCAGCATTAAATTTCCCACCCGTACCCATGGCTATCATCATGCTTCATCTTATCGATCCTGAGATATCTAATTCAGCAATTGTTTCTCTGTTCACCATCTCTGTATAATCTGTAATACAGCGCACCGCAATCTTCGATCAAATCTCACGCCATATCCCCGATTCAAAGATGCGTGCCTTCAAAGAAGCACATGCTGCAACCTCTGGTGTAAAATGGACTAAATTCATGAACTTCACCGCATACTCTCTGACAGAGAGGCTCTCCTGTTTCAAGCTGAAGAAGTCCATCGTTTTATGGATATTGAACATGTGAGGATAGAATTGTTTGTTAAACAATTCTTCAAAATCCTCCCATGTAAGGCCTTCATCCAATTTATCCTGCACCACTAACTCTCACCACTAACGCGCAAGATCCCCAAGAATATACATCGCCAGCTTTACTTTCAGCTCCACTGGTGTACCGATGAAATGGAATATATGATTTATCCTTCATAGCCACACCTCTGCCTTATCTAGTTCAGCTTCACCCTAAAATATGGGTTTATTCTACTTCTAGAATTGTATGGAATGGTCTACAAGCCTTGACTCATCCCTCTGATTCCCTCTTTCCACAGCCTAGAATGCTTGAACGATACTTTGAACCAGCTCTTGGTTCACATGTGGTTTTGGTGCAACCACATTGTCTGCAGCTTCTTCGGGTTGGTTTCTATGATGCCTAATGGGATCCATTTTCTATACAAACAACGCACGTCATTAGTCTCACTTCCTAGAAACTAAATGCTTAGCATTTCAATTTCTATCACATCAACTATCACATCATTGTTTTGCATCCATAAATCTTTTCACATGCTCAAACATTTTTGAAAATATCTCATCTACCTTTTGAAAATCCACTCGTTTCCAAAATATACCAAATATCTACTTTTCAAAATCTTTCATTTGAAATTTAATTTCTGTATTTTTAAAAAAATTTCACCCTACCCAAAATCATAAATCATTCTTCGCAGTGAGATATTCCATCATAATGGGAAGTCATTTCTCTAATACATTTTATGCTCATCTCATTATCTAAACCCATGATAATGAGATTTGTTATCCTATAAGTGTCTCCAACACACTTATGTGCCCAACTCCCATGTAACTTGATGTTTAGCATAAATGGGTTAGCTACGTCCTTTTATGCTATATATTTAAGTTCCAACAATCCTACTCCTATCTAAGATGACCACCCAAGGAATAGAAAAGAAGGAATTTAAACTCCTAGACTAAGAATATCAATGACTACTTATTAGGAAAGGACCGAACAATCTGATACCATTTGTAATGGCCCTCCAATTATCATCGGCTTAAGAGATCAAAAAGTCATTACAAACCTTAAGTGACATCCCCAAGGTGCCCAATTCTGGCAATAAATGCCGAAGGGTTTCAAAAAACATGGGGGATGGTTTTTACTTTAACTGAAGACAACCAACAAACAGATCAAACTAGATAAACATCTATATGCAACCGCTGTGTGATGCATGATTTAAAACCAAAATAACTCAACCATTAATTTCATCAAAACCAAACAAAGGTAGAAAAGTGAAAACCAACACTGAACATCAGAGTAAACAGCGGAAAGACAAATCACATAGGACAAGACAACAACCCAAATCCATGCTCTACAAGCTCCAAGTTCCAACATCACGAACCAGCCCAAGTATCACAAAGAAGCGCTCTAAACATGTGACACTTTACCTTTTACAACATCTTGGTATATGAAATCTACAAAAGCACCAATGTGCCAAATCAGGGGGTGAGTAATGAAACTCAGTAGGTTTTCCCTGATGACTTCACAACCCATGACTCTAGGATAAAACATGTTAGAACATTTATATAAAACAATTCCAAAAAACAGTTCACAATATAACAAGTTCCACGTCCAAAACAATTTTCCAACAAAACCCATCTTTCCCATGAAAAGAAATCCAGCAAAGTTCCCAATTCCATTCACATTTCCATCTGACACATTCCTTCCATTTCACCAAACCAAATAACCAACCATGCCTGAAACCTGGACCTCCCTATACTCGTAAGTGCTGAGCTATCCTTGCACTGAGCCGTCACATAGTGGACTACCTTGAAAGGGGTACATTACGACCTTATCAGTCCCATCCAATTGTTGGGGGGACTTCTCACCCTTATCCATACCAATGCATATGAACACACCCCACGACCCCTGCAATCCATGCCTAAAACCAAGTGTGTTCATATCCTTTCAATAAATCACTCCCCTTTTATTTAAACCCTATTGTTCCTGAAACCTATTTTCTATATCCAGCAATACCATATTTTAAAATCTCTATTTTAAAATCAAGAAAACAATACACTTTTCACAACCATTCTATCAATTTCCACAATTTCATCAAAACCCATAAATCATCACTTAAAAAGATTTATAACATGTTTTCGCCACAAAATCACAATCCAAACCAAGCGATTAATTCAATTTGAACTAAGCCTTCATTTTCTATGAAATACAAATCGAGAGTGAAGCCACCTACCTCAACAAATTGAGCGAAACCAACCAACAGACGAAGAACGCCAAGAACACCGGGTCAAAATCCCAAAAACCCTCCTTAGATCTCTTCTCCTATAACAACCAAGACCAAAACTTATCAAAAAATGAATCCACACACAATGATCTACCCATAACGAGCATATATCTATTAAAACGAGAGAAGAGGAGAAGTAGATCTAAGTAGATCTAAAAAACCGATCAATAACGATCACATACCATAAGAATCCAGCTTCGAGTCGTCAAGAAAAGCCTTCAGATCACCTCCGGAATGCTTGGGAGAAGTTTTCCAACCATAAAGGAAGAGTAATCCTGAGTTAGGGCCGCTTAAGAGGTTTAGACAAGGAAAAAAGGCAAAATGAGTTAGATCCACAATTTTAGGATCTATCTTTATGTGACCGTAGGGTTAGTCAGCACGATTTGACAAACAGTGTGCTAACTGTGCGTTAGCTTCTACCTCATCCACCCTTCACATATGATTTGGACGCACGGTTAGGCAAACCTTGTGCCGACCGTGTGGAAGCCACTGCCTCCAAGACCCACTGTGTACGGTTTGACCGCACGGTTATACAAACCGTGTGCTGACCGTGCTACTTCCCCTTTACCCCAAAACATCATTCCATGTTCTCCTGACTCTCCCATTCAACACCTTTAAATTTAAATCCATGAAAAGAATCAAGAAAAGGGTTACATACCAGAAACTGAGGGTACTACACACCCACTGTCAAGGGTCCATAAACCAGAACGGTTTGATGCTTTAAGGTCAATGTTAGAAACAACGTCCATCTCTACTCTATTCTTCATAGTACATATTTTTGTCATTACACTCGAAATAGAATGAAACTTCTGATCTTTCTCAAAGTATGATAAACCAGCTTCATCTTGAAAAGCTACAAATCTATTTTTCATTTTCAACTCACATGTTGGTTCATTGACCTACAGCTAGAGATCACATTGATTCTACATTGGCACACTCCTCTGTATGGTGACGTACAGTATCTAGCCGTGCGACCAAATCCTTAGAACCAAAAATAGCATCCTTAGAAATATAATCTAATGAACCTGTGTCTGTTTGACTACCACCTCTTTTCTGGCTCCCTTTGGTATCTTCTGGCTATTTAACCCACATTTTGTGGGTGTCCCATCTTTCCACATCAATTACACCTAATGAAAGCCACATTCCTGGTGGTTGCTTCTATTATTTTTGTAGATCCTTTAGTTCCTTGAATTTTATGATTCATATTTATACCTATATAAATTTTAATTCTATGAATGGATGCTTGGAGTATGACTACATCCCTGAATATTTTCTGTTTCTAAACATTCTCGAAATCAACTTTAACATTTGAGCTCTATTGTTGCTTCATTCCTACTAAACTACTAGGATAAACTTTAATCATTTTATTCTCCTAAATGATATTTCCTCCTGGTAACGGGTTTGGAATCATTAGTTTTTCTTGGTCCTTACTTTTTGGTCATTGACCAACAACTTCTCCTTCATGTTCATCGATACACTTGATTTTTCTTTCATTGTTTTATTCATGTCACTGATCCCACTTTTCTATTCTTCATTATTTATTTTATACTCACTAACTTATTTTGAGTCCTCTTGTGCTGATTAATTGTGTTTTTCACTTTCATCAATCAACTCAGACTACTCTTCATCTTGCTACTACATATAGAGTTTGGTGTCACTAACAATTTTGTTGGCTTTCATTGTTTTAGATCTCCAAACATCTATCCCTCCAAGATCATCCACTAAGTCATCTTGCATATCGACTCTTCCAACAATTTCTTATTCTTCTTCATTACTGTCAGTTTCCTACATTTTATAATAACTACTAACAACTTCCACCATAGCATTATCCCCATTATCATTGCAGTTCTCTATCTCTTCAACCTCTTCAACTTCAATCACATCTGAACATTCATATTTTTCTGAAAGAAGATTATTTTTCTTACAAAAATTATGTTTATTTATTTCTTTACATTCCCATAGGCTGAAGACTTATTCTTGGAGATTTTAGCTTCATCCACAATAGATTTTTGGAACTTATTGGAGCACCATTCCAGAAGATTTCCAATACTTCTGCATCGAAAACAAGCAAGTGGATGTTTCCCCTTGAACATTCATTTTCATATTTGCATATTTGAGGAAAGAAATGACATAACATCATCTTTCTCTTCATCATCCTAATACTCTTAAATGGTGAGCTTCTTAATGGGTTTAAATTTCACCTTTTGGATTTTTCCTTTTCCACAACATCATTATCAAAATATTGCATTTCATATGCTACAAGGGTACTACGAAAGTTATCCAATGTCAACTCTTTTGGATCCTTATCTTCCAATAATAAAACCATTGGATTTAACTAAGGTGGAAGTTTCGTCATGATGCGTATCACAATAATTATATCATCAATGACTTAACCATGGCCATGGATGTCTTCCAATACATCATTTACCCAGTCATAGAATGCATCAACAAACTCATTCGGGTTTATTCTCAGATCTTATAACTAGTTTTACAACACTTTCATCATTTCATCTCTGACCTTGGAATATCATTCATATATGTTTAATTTATTTTACCACATAGCATGTGATGTTTTTCATCACATCACCTTCGAATATATATTAGTTGATAGGTCCCCCCCTAAAGCATTGAATCCCTTGGCGTCAACATCAAATTCAGTTCATTTATCTTCTGATGTTACACCACTATTAATATTAGCTATTATACCATGCAATACTGTGGTAATCTTACACATTACCAATGATAAAAATTAGTGTTTTGTCCTATTCTTCCATAATTTAATGTTTTCCTATCAATGATCGGGATCCCTTTCTGATTGGTGACATCCATTGAGCGTGAAACACTGATATCAACCTTTCCATCTTATACGAATTGTTACGTCCACTAGTTTAGATACCTTGAGAGGTGGGGGTGAATCATTGTATGACATATTTAAACCTATTCTAACTTGGATATTGTTTTTTTATTAAGAAAACCCATATTCTCCCTCTTTCCCGTAGCATGTATAAATAGAAATGAAATCATGCACATGACACATAAATTTTACTTGGTCTACACTCACTAGGTTACATTCAAGCAGAATACACCGACTATGTGCCTATGTACCATGTCCACTATATGTGCATTATTGTTTACAATATTTAAAACTGGATCACTATCCCATCTAGTTTACAACCAATCACAATATGAAAGATCACTACTCTCTCTACTGATGTGAGCTCACTGCTTCTTCATAAGATCCACTGAATTTTTATTGACCTGTAGTTCAGTTAATTATCAAAAATGAATGAATATTTCAATTTATATAGATTCTTTGTTGATGTAAAACTTTCATTCACTGATGAATACAACTTTACCACAGGTGTACCAGGCAGTATTTTGACTTTCGTGCATCCCTAGAATGATGGATGTGCTTCTCTAAGACTAGAGCACTTATCTATGCTTCAGTGAGATTCTCAATGAATGGAACACATGTGTCACCTAACCACTTCTGTGACACTCCTTTTTCCAACTCAAAACCTTGGTGACTCACACCCTTTTGCACCCAATACAATATTGGCGCAAAACTTATTAATATTTAAATAGTTGTGTGACCAAACCACCAATTGTGTGCACAAACCACTTACGCTACTTGAGCACTAATTTTCTCTATGTGTTGATATTCCTCTAAAATGAGGAGGGATATCCGTCTATTTATGGGCAATTTGGGTACCCTGAGTATCAGTGCAGATGTCTCCTCCTGGTGTGCATGTCCAATGGTCATCATCTCTGTCACCCTATTCACCTTGTGTTCCCAAACCAAAACATTGGAGCCCCTATTTTCATTTCCATATTTTGATGTTATGATCATCAAAAAAAATATTTCATGCATGTTTTCAAGCCACCATGGCACCAGAGCGCATGTCCCGTTTCCAAATACAACTTTATCCATTTGTATATTTTAAGGCCCAAAACTTTGGCAAACACTGTAAAATGGTGCCACCGTATATTTTCTCTTTTTGTATCGCCTCCAAATTATCCATTCCATTGACTGCATCCCTTGAACTCAACAACCCACCATTAAAACCCCCTTTGTCAATAAATTTATATATTATGGTCTTCTTTTTCAATGAACATAACAAGGAGTCCTGCTTTTTGCACAAACATGACCACTTAAAAAATTATTAGAAGATACGTTGTGGTATTGTTTCCCAACATTATATATATCTCAACCCAATAAAACATTTCCTAAGATTTAATTAATCAAATAACAATTCTAAATAATCATGAAATTTTAATCCTCTATTATATTTCACAAAATTAACTTAATATTTATCCACAAAATCATTTATTACAAAATATTTTCATATCAACTGGTACATAACAATGTCTAGTGGTTGGGGATTCTCCCTTATCACCCTTCAGTGGTGAGTTTTTTTAAAGGAAATGTCTCTGTCAAAGACAAAGACACAAAATATTATTAAAAAGTAAAATGAAAATTACATGAGCTTGAAAGAGGAAATTTTGTTACAATCTTTCTCATTAAAAGGTTATAGCTCAATCGGAAGGTTATCACTCCACATAATGCCCTAGTTGATTACCTTGTTGGAAAGACCATCTACAACCATGTTTGATTCTCGATAGACATTAGTGGTAATGTATCTAATCTCCAATAGTGAGTTAATACATTTCTTCCAACGTGCTTTGAGAGACCCCAAAATGTGAACCACTCCATTCCAGATAGCTTGGATAATGGTGGTAGAGTCAATTTCAATACAAATTTTATTCCATCCTCATTTCTTAACAAAGTTTACTGCATGAATCACTGCCATCATCTCAGCCTTAAGAGAGGAGGAAAACCCATAGACACCGAAAAAGTATCCATGAGAATGCCCAAGAGAGTCCCGGAAAATGGACCCATAGCCTCCCGGACCTGGATTTCCTTTGGAAGTGACATCAACGTTGATTTTTATCCTGATAGGGAACAGGGATTTCTAGGACACTTCAAGAAAGAGAAACGGTTTCTTGCAGATCCCTTTAATTGTAAACCATCAATGAATCATTAAACCACCAACCGAGTTATCGTAGTGGGATTTTTGAAGCGTAGAAGCATCCTTAATAGCAATAAGAATTCTTGCCCGGTCTTCATTAAGATTAAATGAGTAATTGTTGTGAATAATGGCATTTATTTCATAACAGATAATGTGGAGGAGCTCTGCAACTGTGGAAAGAAAGAGATTTTTGATTGGTTGCAAGAATTCCAACTCAACACAACATTTGATCCAGGAGAAAATAGAGTCAGAAAGTATCCATCTGAATTCAAAGCTGTTAGTAATATAATTCCAAAGAGCAATGGCCATGGAACAAGATAAAAATAAGTGATTGATTTCTACCATTTTTTGATGTCATTGGTGACATCTCTAACTACGATGGACACCAATGGACTGGAGACAAGCCTCTCTAAGAATATGATTGTGTGTGATAGGCCATATAAGATTATGTCTTGAAGGATTCATCCAAACATTATCAAATGATTTCAACCAAGAGAAATTATATTTCGAAGAAGAAAAAAAGTGTTTTTAATAAGGTTTAGATTCAAGAATACCATTGTGAGCTAGATCCCAAATAAAAAATCCATCATCAGTAGAAAAAATGTAACCATCAATGATATGATTGATATGATCAGGGAGAATTGTGTTAGGAGAGTTCGTCACCTCTATTATGGTGAAGCTTATGGAATCTAGAGCAGTATAAGAAGACATCAAGGAATTGAGGGGAGCAAGGGTCCAATTGTCAAGCCATAACAACAATTTGAAATCAGTGCTAACCATCCATATTGAGTTTTGCATGTTGTCGGCGAAGTAATTTCTAATGGATGGCCAGAGATAAGAATTGACATGATTTAAATTTTAGTGTTTAAGTATTTCATGGGAATGATTTTTATGAAAGGAAATCGAATCAGTCTTGTTGTTTATGAAATTCCAATTAAGTCTAGCTTGGAGAGCCTCATTAATGAATTTAAGGCATTTGATTCCAAGCCCTCCTTTCTTGAAGGGTTTACAACAGGTAGACTAGGGAACAGTTACAAGATTCTTTTCAAAAATACTCCCAGTCCAAACGAAGTTCATAATGTAGGAGTTGATTTTCTTAGGGAGACTGATAGGTCACTAGTAAATCATTAAAGAATAAACCATTTTGGAACCACTATATGATTTCACAAGTCAGATCCTACCAGCCATAAAAAGTGATTTTCCTTTCTAGAATTAAAGTTGATTAATGATTTTCTCAGAGATTACATTAATATGTGATGATCTAGGCTTTCCCAAATAGATAGGAACTCCCAGGTAAGTAAAAGGATGAGATCCTTCTTTGATACTAAGACTCTCAATAATGCAATTCTTTCTAAATGTGGGAAATCCTTTTCCAAAGAAAACCAATTATTTTCTCTTGTTGATTGATTGACCCAAGATCTCTTCATAGTGGGATATGGCTGAGTCGAGATTTGAGATGTTTCATTTTCCACCATTAAGGAAAATAATTATGTCATCCACATAAAAGTGATGGGTCAGAGCATTATGGTTTTTGGAAGCTTCATAAGGCATACTTTTTTTTGAATTAGGGAGGCGAGGAGGAGACTAAGTTAGTCCTATGCAATGGAAAAGAGGATGGAAGAGAGGGGATCACCTAGTCAAACTTCCATATAACATTTGAAATAACCTTAAGCAGAGTTGTTAATAAGGATAGAGATATAAACTAAGTTGAGGAGGGAGTTGATTATTCTTATGAAAACATCATTAAATCTAAAACCCCTCTGAACTTTGAAAATGAAACTCCAATCTATTGTGTCAAAAGAATTCATGATATCAAGATTTATAGAAATGTTACTACCTATGGAAGTTTTATTAAAAGCGTTGGTGGATTCCAAAGTAAGACAGATTTAGTCTTGAATAGGCCGACCCTTGATGAACCCAAATTGGTTCTAAGATATGATTTTGTTACACAGTGAGGATATCCTATTTTCCATGATCTTGGTAATGATTTTGTAGAGGGTGTAGATAACATAAATGGGTCTATACAAGTGGATTTTAGAGGAATTGTCCACCTTAGGAATTAGAGTTATAAATAGAGAATTGATACCATGCGGAAGGAGACCATTAGAAAATAAGGCCTTGATAAGCATACAAACATCCACATGGACTACATACCAATGGTGTTGAAAGAAACCATCATTTAAGCCGTCAGGTCCGTGCACACTGTTAGGATTTAGACTGATGACAATATTTTCAACCTCATGATAAAGGGGAGTATTCAAGAGAAAAATTTTGTCTTCCTATTGGACCAAGGATGGGATGATCTTGGGAAGAATATCCTTGTTAATACAAGTCCCATTGAAAGTATCATTAATGTAAGAGACCACATGATTGGAAATGGCATCCTCAGATTCATAAATAATGTCATTATCCTATGAAAATAAAGGGGATGACAGAATTTCCTAATTCTTTGCAAGTCATTATAGAATTTTGTGTTTCTATCACCGTCAGTAAGCTATTTAGTTTTAAAGACTTGTTTTGAGATGTTATCCTTAAGAACCAAATGGGAGTTGAGTTTTATAGAAATATTGACCTCATTTTTTTGGTCAGAATAGAAGTCATAATGGGTGGAATTGTTTTGAATTTTATTTAGGTCATTCTCAAGAAAGGATATATCTTTATCGATTTGTTTCAATTTAGTGCTACACCAACCCTTAAGATAAGATTTGATATGCTTGAGCTTTATGGTTGAATATGACCCTGATGCTCTCAGACAAAGGTCGCAGATGTGTAAATTTTCGATCATGGGGAGAATATCGTATCTCAAATGCGATAGGCCCTAGTCCAATCCAGAACTCAAACAAAGAATATTCCACATCTGGAATTTCTATGATTGGAAGCTGGTTCCAATCGTAAAAGTATATTTCCCCATGCTTCTAAAAACATTAGATGATCTTGATCGGGTTTAGAGATTGGGAAATCTGAAACTGAATCCTGGCGTGCTTCACATCTCATACTGGGACTATGACTTTATCCCAAACATACAAAAGAAATCCATGGTGTTGATCTAGTTTTGATTAAATGGACTCATCTTATATTTATGGCATCCAAAAACCTCAAGGACATCGCTTCATGTATAGGTACGCCGCTTAAAATTTAACAATTCATTTCAAATACTGATATCGGTCTTTACTTGTGGGTTATGGTTAATGTTTATAGATCTGCTAAACTCCCGGATGCCATTGCGTTCAATGCGAATGATTTCAAAACCGAGCTTCGAGTTGAATATGAGAGAATGCCACCATTTCTTGAGTACTGTAAGTTTGTTGGACATTATTTTCTGAAATGTCATGATGTGCAAAGTCTGGTCGCTCAGCCAGTGGAAAATGGATGGACGGATACCAAGCATAATAATAAGAACAAAGTTATAGCCCCTCCCATTACTGATCCTCACAGGAAGCACACAGTGGTTTGGGTCAAGCGGGATAATCATCAGGGTGAGAGCTCAAGAGCCACTTCGCCATACCATGTTGAGACAGAAGAAGATGCTAATATTGAACATTCAATTCTGGATGAAATTCAACAGTTGGTTCTGGATGTCTACGACCTGTCATAAAAGGAAGAAAACCATTCAGTTGTCAGTTCAATCCCCACAACATTGCTGAATTCGGTGATTTTTCAATTACATTTTTGTATTTCATTTTTATAATTATTTACAAAAATATATATGATAATAAAAATAATAATTATCCTCTATTATATAAAATTTTATATAATCTGATGAGAATCTTAAAAATAAAAATATTAATCAAATTACTATTTTTAAACATCTAATATTTTTATTCAACTCATTCATTATCCCAAATTCATAAAATTTTAATTTATAATAATTAACTCAATATCAATAACATCACCAAAAATATATTTTCCAAAATTATAAGGTATACCATAAAATATCTCCTGACCATTAAACCAGATATATAAGTCATTAGAACCATTCAATGTATTCTTGAAAATCCATCAAGAAAAATAAAATATAATAATACCTATAATTTTCATGATTCTTGTAACCAAAATATAATAAATAAACAAATACTCCAAAAACACTCTTCTTGAGTTCCGACACCATAAAAAATAAATCATTCGACTTCAATGATTATCATAACATAATCCAATTTGAATTAGGAAATTTATTATTGAAATGAATTATATAATGGCCAAGTCCCCCCCCCCCCTTTAAAACATTGAACTGTTAGTGGCACCTTATGTTGAACATTATTTCACTACATCTGGTTAACTATTCTATTAGTTTTTTTACAAATTACCTTATTCTTTCCCTTGTTTTACTCAAATAAATAATCCTACAGTTCCTTTAAAGAATTTTCCATCATATCTCATTACAAATTTTTGTCAGGTATGAAATTTATTATGCTTTTATAATTTATATTCATCACTTAAACATCCATGATATTTAATATTTGTCTTGTTTGGTGTTTTTTAGTATTCAAAGATTTTTTAGTAATTAATATTAATTTCAAAAAGTAAATTTCTTAGGATACAAAAATGTATAACTAACATTCATAAAAAACTAGGAATCTCATAAAGGAAATCATTACATTAAACATCAAATTTTATAGGGGAATTCATTCTCTTATATCCCACTATTAACTAAAAGACAATAAAAAACAACATGATAATACCTTCATAGAAAATAGAAAACTTATAATTATAGAATTTAAAACTTATAAAAAGTAAGTATATATTGAATTATTTATCTCTAGGATTCAATCTTTTTTATCCGTTATAAATATTTCTATTTTGTTTCCTTACATAACAATATTATCAATTCCTTCATAGCGGTTCATATAATATTTGTGAATTTCCAAAAAATATCCCACCAGAGTGTCAAACTAGGTGTACAGTAAGTCCCATTTTCTTGTACCAGGTAAATCTCGAGCTTATCCTACTATTCCTTTTTAGATTTAATTCTACTAGGTATATCATTTCCATAACCGCATACAATTAAAGAATCATAAATAGTATGTAATTTCTCAGTAACTATTTTCTATATACTTCTCTATGATTAAAGGATAATTTTCTATACTTATACTTATTAGTAGAATTATATATCAGGTTCTCACAAAACCTTTATCATCATAGTTTCAAATGGTTAACGAATCATTTAATCTGATACAAACTATATAATCCCATGCCTTTTACACATTTCATTACATTAATTTAATAATATATATATATATATATATCAAAGAGACCATAAAGATTAGTGTCTTCGAGGATCTAGGTTCATAATTAATCAATGTGATACTAAAATAAAACATATTATTTCACTCTTCATAATGAGCACCTAATTTCATTAAAGATCCTAAATATTCAAGGAATAACCATATTAATTCATTATAAAAACTAGTGAGTGAAAAAGATCTGTATGTTACTAAATATGTAAAATATGCATAACATGTCAGTCAAAGGTATAACATGAAATCGTAAAAGATAGGGAACCTGAGTAATCACATTGAAGAATAATGTAAATAACAAGGTATCATAAGTTCATCGAATTATTGTGAATGTGGTAGAAATATAAAAAATATTATACAAATATGTCAATTATATCTACGAAAACAATATCACATAGTTGATAGTGTCCCACAATGGATTAAGTTCACTCCAAAATACCATAAATGAGATCTCATTAGACTAAAACATTACCCACTATGTTGGGGGGATGTATAATTTTTAACTCAAATATTACATTAATATCATGTATATGAAGAAGTGTTACACATAAATAAATCAATTATAAGTCATAACATATTAATTAAACATGGAAAAAATGGGGTTCATAATCTTACCTCACAGCATAATAAAAACATAATTCTTAAGGAGAGAATTTTAGAAGTGAGAATAACTCATGTATTACACTAAAAATGTAAGGGATATTGATAAATTTATATATTTAAGAGACATATATAATATATTTATAAGCATTCCATTATATTAATGGTTATTAATGTTAAATATTATTAATAGTTTTTAAAATGATAAACACATTATTTAGGAAAATAACCATTCAAATTTGAAAATCACATTCTCAAAATTAAAACTCAAAAAATATTTTGAAAATAAATTTATATGGAAATACTTTTGGAAACATATAAATTTATATTCAACACAAATAATGGCCATTATAGAAAAAAATATTTATTCCAAAATCTTTAAGAAAAATATTCCATTAATATTATTGATAAAAATTCATGATATACCTTGTTTGGAAAAAATAACAAAATTACTTTTTAAACCATTTGAAAAAAAAATAATAAAGGGTAAAAATAAATTTAACAAATCACAAAATAATATTAAAAAAATTACCAAACAATTTATTGAAGACATGGCCATGTAAGAGAAATGGTTTTTGACCTAATGGAGAAATAAAGTCAATTTTTTATAAAACATATCTGAATATTTTTAAGTATTGAATATATTAATACAATAATATTACATTAAATGTTCTTTAATATCTATAGTAGAATAAAATAGAAGGTTTTTATCACATAATTATTAAATAAGTTCATTTAATCTAAATTCAAGCATAAACAATCTTGAATAAAATGATGTCATATCATAAACCCTTATCAACATTGTAATAATTGAATCAATGCCCCCATGAGTGAGTTATTTAATTGAAACATAAAATACATAAATTAATATTGATTTATTATATAACATTTAAAGGTGAAGTATATAAACCATATGGAATAAATTAGTTGCATAAAAGAGAATTCCACTCAAAGATGGAATATTGAAGACTGAAACCCTTACCATGAGTACAACCTTAGAGCGTAAGTCTTTTATCTCCTTTATAATTTACTTATATCAATTTTTTACCTTAAGAATTTTCCTAAGTTTAATAACATAAACATTAAAAATTTATTTATTTTATTTTAATGACTTATTTATTTACTTAATTATTTATTTTCATGTAAAATATTATATTGATGATCAGTTTATTATATCTAAATTGAATTATTGTGTTGACGTTGATAAAAGTTTTCATTATTTGATCATCTCTATAATAATAATAATAATTTAATAGTTATAATTTTTATACATAAGTTATAATTTAAAAACCATGAATTATGTTCATGAAAAATGAACTATGTCGCAATCATGGATATGACAGGTCATACATACAATGAGTAATGATTCTAGGTTTCCAAAATCATAAAAGATATATAGTTAGAGTTCATTTATCACTAGAAAAATTATAATTATATAATAAAAAATTATTTCATTATTTACACTTACATATACCATACATATGTTGTGGTAATAAAATAAATGAATCATGTCACTTCATGAAGAGTTTGTCCACCATACCCACGAAATACGTCATAATTTTCAATGGATAATAAGGTAATAATATATAAAATATAAAAAATATAAATAAAAATTAATATTTAATTATTATCATATATAAAAATTACATCCATAATTATTAATAGTCTTGAAAGGAAATGATAGAAAATATATTACAATAGTTCTTGTGGTGGTTGATCTCCAAACATAAGATCGATGTTTTCGATCCCCAATTAATGGATGTGGAGATAAATTGAGGTTATTATATTTTATTAAAAAATATTATTATATGATATATTATTATTCTATTATATTATAATTAATTAATATAATTTTAATGATGTGTTGGAATAAATAAAACAAGTATGCTTGTTGAAAGCGTTACCTCTTCATTATATATCCTCTTTTAGATTATACATAATGCCTTCCTAGATTCACTTTCTAATAGAACCAAGGATTCTAGGATGAGGGGGAGATGTAAATAAGTTATTTGGTAAGGTATTTTCCCAACCAATTGGTTTTTTAATTTTTGGAATGATATAGGGGATGTTTCCCTTTTGTAATGTTGGAGGAGGGACATTCTTGTAAATACCCAAACCTACTCAATAATCAGAATTCACTCTCCGAAAAAGTGACTAAAATATTAAGAAATAGGGGTTTTAATAATTTACAAGGACTAAAAAACTATAACATTGAATATAATAATTTTTAACAAGTTATCATTTTTACATCTATGGTTACTCATTTTTACGCTTTCAAATTTATAACACAATATTTAAATATATCAATTTTTAATATTTAATATATCCAAAAATGAAATTAGATATATTATAGATTTTTCAATATGATTATTAAAAATATTCAATATATTTTATCAAATTAAATACAAACTAAAATAATAGTATAATTCCATATTTAACCCACAGACGTGTCAAAAATGATTTCCCAAAAAATGAATTTTTCATGTATTAGATGATCTTATAATAAATAAATTTAATTAAAAAAATATTTAATTGAATTTGAATTCATAATTATATATATATATCATTTAAATAATTATTAATTTTTGGTGATTTTAATTACTCAATATAGAATAAAACTACGCACATTAAAATAGTATATAAAAATATTATATTGATGCGTAAAAATATTAATATTAAATCATTGGTAATAATTATTTATATTTTATTAATTGGATGAAAAATAACTAAATAATACTTATGTTACATTTATATTATATTATTGAATAATGGGATTTTTAATAAATTAAATAAAAACATTGTGGTTTTTCCCAAAATTATATTTTTACTATTCACTAAAATGGAAAAATTTTCCAAAAAATTCCCACTAACATAATATTAATATTATAATTTTTTTTTAAAATCATTTTAAAAAGTAAAAATTTTAAATTTTTCAAAAAAACTTTTGTAATATTTTCTTATAAAAAAATATAAATCAATTTTTGAAGGAATAGTGTTTTTTATATAATAGAATATTATTATTAAATTTGTGTTTTTAATTATTAAGAATTTGTAGATAAATTTATATTTATTATGAATTTTATATATATTTAATAATGTAGTAAATGATATTTATACATTCGAATTTAATGATTAGATATATATAGGTCATGTTTAAATAGTAATATTTTAAATTTCTATCACACTTCAATGAAACATTGTGTTGTGTGTAAGAAAATATATCAATTAAATAAAAATATTTTATATCTAAATATTTTTAAAATTCATAGTTGGATAGAATTATTATTCATGTTTCATTTGTTCCGTCCATCAAAAAATGGAAACAACACCTTTACAAACGTATGGACTCTGATCTCCACATAGTGAGGTAATTAATTTTTTCATACTTCTTTATATGAATATATATATATATATATACACTATTATAAACATTAAAAATAAAAATTAACCATGATCGAAGTGTAATGGCCAAAACTATTGAACCAAAACATAAAAGAAAAATGATTCATTTAACACTAGAAATGATGATGACAAGGAATTATTATTAATTAATGGGTAATAAAACGTTATAAGAAAAATAAGTAAGGTATCATAAGTATAATTCTGGTTTTTTATATATTAATAATAAATTTACATTTATTAATATGTTTGTGACATTGCTTACAATGCCAGAAAAATTAAGGTTAGGGTTTTTATGTCAATGTATCATTTTTAACAGAATGGTTCATATTTAATTTATGAGGATTAGATTATATGATCTAATTAAAATAAGTCTCATTTTTTATAATCATCTTGTTATATTTGATTATTACAATTTTTTCCTTTCCTTTTTTCACTCTTTAAGTAATCTAGATACCAAAAGAAAGATTTTAAAGATACCCAGTGTTATTTCTATATTCGGGTAAATAATTTTCATCTTATATATCATTGTTTCCTAGAATATTTTAAATAATGTATTTTTACAATATCTAACGATTTATTAAAATAATTTTTACCAATGTTTTAATTTCTATTAAAAATTTAAATTTTTATTTTTATTTTATTCAAAATCTTGTATTTTTGGGTTTTAAAAAAAACATTAAAACAATGTTTTGTTTTCATAAATATCACGTGAATGAATATTCTTGAATTATTAAATTTTTTAAATTTAATTATTCATTAACATGTTTTAATGGATATCTAAAAATCAAATGTCTCCAAAAATAGTTAGGTATTTTTTTGAATTTGAGATTTTAAAATAAAAATGTTACTTTCCTCAAGAAATATTTCAACAATTTCAAATAAAATTTTCATACCTATCAACTTCCTATTATATTTCTCTTATTTTTGGGTATGTGATACAATTTTAAAAACATTACTCTTTCCAAATATAGTTTATTATTATAATGATTAATTATTTATTGAACTCACTTTTTTATCTACCTATTAATTTGATATAATGAGAATTTTTTCCATCATCATGTCGAATATATATGAATTGATTATAACATTGTGATGGGTTTTTTAATTATATACCATTAATGGGATGTTACATTATTTTCCATGTTTTCATTATTTTGTTATAATCCAATGATATTTGGGTCTATTAGAGAACTCTAATTCATTGTGTAATTATGACGGAGTAGGGAAACTCATAAGAGATAATGTTATTGAGAAACTCTTAAGAGATTATGGTGTTGAGAATATCCAAATAGATTATGGAGTTCATAAACTCTTAATAGATGATAGATTTAACTATATGGATATTAATCTTTATAGAATATTGGAAACGTATGGGTATGAATTTCTATTTTGGGAGTTCATCCAAAATGATATTCTTAGGAGTGAACATTGACTATGTAATTTGTGTTATATACTTATATGAATAAGAAAACATATTCCTTATGGTTATGACATGTTCTCATGGCTTGTGATAAATTTTTTATTATTAAAAACTCTTTTTTATTATGTTTAATTATTGATAAAATATTTTTAGGGTTCATAATTATGATTTATTAATTGATTGTTATAAATTTAAAATATTAATATCGTGTTCTCTTAACCTTATGCTCATGATGTTCTTACATATGTTCATTGATTGATATTTCCTTTTTATACACTTTCTAGTAATCTGAGAAAACACTTTATTGCGTTTCATTTACCCCGTGATATTAAATGTATTATGTATGATATATCTAAGTGTGTTTTCTTAAAACCTATGTGATATTAAAGATAGGTTTTTTATGTACTAGTTGTTTATGTATCCATGATTTCAATGAAAACAAACATTTATGGTACTATCATAGATCGTATTGATATGTAATGAATATTCTAAAAATAATATGTATAATTTATGTATGAAAAATATGTGTTTTTATATTGATAATGTCTTCTAAATATCTATTTAAATATATATTATTATATGGATGTAACATAGAAGGTTAAAATGAAGGGACTATAATGAAATGTATATGGACATAATTTGAATTATTAAAAGAGTAAGCTACACCGACTCACCAATTCAGGGTGGCAACCAACCAGTGTAGGGTTGAATCCACCCATATGGTAAAAAGTCCCACCATCCCATTGGTGGAGTCCTAATAGTAGTCATGAAGGTAGAACAAAGAATATCTCTATGATTCCATCAGCTGGCCAGAGGAGGACTTCCAAATGCATCAGATTCTTGGTAGTCGGCTGGCTACCTAGAGGATTCCACATATTAGTTAATGGAATCAGGGAGGCTCCATCAAGATCCAAATTAATAAGGATAAATCTTATTTAAAGAGGTTATATTTTATATTCAGCGCACTTATAGAAATATATATTGTTCCTAGGATATTGGGATCTTATATAATGATCTTCTTTTCCCCTTGTAAAATATCTTTTAGACCCAAACAATGTTCTTGATCCAAATAAAACATGAATTTCATGATCTCTAAATGTGTTCCCAAGATCAATATCATATTTATAAAATATGTCATGCCTCTCATCCAACCTATAAAATCAATCATCAAACATTTCAATTCATCAATATGAAGGTGTTTTTGAGTGGCTTGTAACGTGATTCCTGAAATTAATCTACTCTCTCCTCAACCTCTATTATTTAATGGATTAAACTCTATAGAAGTATAGGGTCTGTTACATGGTAATGATGGAATAACATGATGTTTATAAAAACCCCCAATTGTGAGTGATGGGTTTCTTGGTGAACATTTATAACATTTTATTTATTCAATACTCAGATTTATTTTATTATTGGAGACATAGGGTCTCACTTCGATCATTATCCAAATTACTAATCAATTTTGTATATATGATATTTTATTTTACACACAACAATATTTAACAATAATTCACATAAATCAATATATTCATTTTAATCATTTCTTCACATATATTAGTTTTATATTATCCCTACAAACTTATTTCTAATTTATCACATATCCTATTATTCAAGTCTCGTTTTATTATTTTATAACTTATTTAATTTATTTTTATAATTTAATTTCTATTTATATTTTTTAATGTGAAATCCACCCCATACCATATTTTAATAATCTATAAACAACAAAATTATACACCCTTAATTAAACAACATCCTAGAAATTTTTTATCATGTTTGATAGAAAGGGTTTAAAACATTTTTGTTATTAATTACAAGGATTATAATAAAATATACCTAAGTGGTATAAATTATTGTTTAATACACATTAATAACATATAAAAATGATTTTATATTTTTTTCATTGTTAATACCAAGAAACATATCATTTCCAAAATGTTTACTAAACTATCTATTTACCAATATGAGATTTATAACTGTGAAGATGATTAAGAAAGCATAAGATAATTTTTTTTATGTGATGAAAATGATAGATTTAATATCCTATTAATAGATTTTAGTAATTATCATATTATGTAGATAAATAATATGATCAAATACAATTACTCCATTTATTACCCTTGTATAAAAATAATTTCAAAATTCTTTTATATTTTGAGAACTTTATACATCAATCTCATAGACCAGTCCACGAAATGAATATTCATGATGATTTTTTTCACTTAAAACAATAAAATAATAATTTAAGGAATCATGAGATAAATAAAATGAAAACAGTTATTCTTCCTTTCTTTATACATTATCAAAAATTAAAATGTGTTCCCCAACTTACGTTATGGTCAAATAGTAAGAAATAAAACATTAATCTCAAATGACTCAATAAAAACATCCAATGTTTATCTTTAACCATCCCATAAATAACTAACATAAAAAATATTAATAATATGATACACCAAATTTAAAACCCATAAAAATTAGAAATATTCGATCACATACTCAATTGAGATCAACAGAAAATTAATATCCAAAAAACTATCCAATGATAAATTCACATACAATAAATATATATTACAAAATAATATAATATCTATAAATTAAATTTTTTTCCACAAATAACTTGAATCATTAAAATTATACAATAAAATAATTTATTATTCCAAATGATAACACAATCTTTATACCCAAATTAGTATCATCAATTTAGACATAAAATATCATACTGTCCAAAAATATATATCTTACCACAATTCATATAGTATTCCCAAAATATATATAAATCTACTTTAAAAATTATATTATTCAGTTTTTTACCAAATAACATTATAATCCTAGGATTCAATATAATAAAAAACATATTTTACAATAATTTATTAATCCTTAATCCTAATTAACAATAATTTCCTTTATATTAACTTTTTCATTAACCCAAAATGTTATCAAAATCATTCAACATAGGCCCACAAAATAAGATATCATTATTTCTCAAAAAAACATTTTCAATAAATCATACATTAAAGCCAATGGATGTATTCATATAAATTTCTCTAAAAGTAACATTTTAATATTTAATCTCCAATCAATTAAATTCAAAAAATGGTATCTAAGCCATTAAACAAATGAACAAACAGATCCATATTATCACTTAATGGTATCTAAAACTTCTCAAATAACTTCATTTGAATCATCATAACCTTTAATGTTATTTGAAACATTCCATACTTAATCTCATAAATGACCAATAATTTCAAATATGATTTCAAGGGTTGAAATTTCATAAATTTTATATGACCATTTTATTTTGTATTTTTATATAATTAAGAAACAATATTAAATATCAAGAACATAAAATAAAATTTTTATACATCCAATATATTTCTATATTTTCTATGAATACTTTATTCTTAAATTTATATAATGTATCAGTCTTAAAACTTATTCATAAGTTAATATGAGTAATATTAGTGTAATGAGAGACCTTTTTATAGTTCCTATAAATCGTTGAATATTGTGTAAAATACATAAAACATGCAGTGAGAAATAATAACTCCGAAAGGTATATATAAAAAAATAGTCTCATTAGATCAATGAAAATTATGAAAAACCATTTTAATGTTTAACTTTTCAACATAAAAATTTGAGAACATAAATTAAAAATATCATCATGTGAAATAAAACGTTTAAAAAATATAATGATTGAGACCCATTATCCTTTATAGGAAAACCATGAAATCATCAGGAAATAATTTCATTGAAAAAAATAACAATTAAAAGTTAAAATATTTTTTTACCATATGAAAATAAAATATTTCCATAAAAACACTATGAAATCAAGAAATATGTGACTTATAAAATCATATTAATAACTCGTTTTCACTTATTTTTTAACCAATTTGGAATTAAAAATGTCATGTCGATTTTACAAGAGTAACCTACAAGGTTATCTACCAAATTGTTTCATTCAAAAAGTAAATATCACCCATTTCATCAATAATCAACATCAGGATCACCATCCAAATAGAGCTATATCATAATCACCCTCCATCATTTATAATGCTCAAATACTTTATATTTAAAAAAATAAAAATGTAATTTCTAATCATAAAACCATTGGAAAACATGATTAAACCATACTAGAAATTCATGGTTCACATATCTCAAAAAATTTGTGAATAAATATTTTTCCCTTGAAAAGATAATAAATATAAAAATTAAAAGAAGAAAAGAAATATGTTTCTTATTAAAAAAATTAAAAAACTTATAATAGTCTTATTAACTAATAACTTTTATGATAGTGGGAATCCGTGATCATGTAATAATGTTAAAAAAATTAGATTTTCCTATTCTGGAAAAGATATAAAAAACCAATTATTTGAAAATTTTAAGGTCTCTTACATTAAAAAAAATTTCAAATCTAGTAAAATTTTATTTTAAAATTGCCACAAAAAATATTTAATGTATCAAAAAACATTATTAAATATTCGTAAATAATATTGATTTTGATGAGAAATATTTGAAAGGAAATGTTTTAACATGGTGGTAATGAAAAATATGTTACATCATTGGTATTTTCTAATTCAAAATAATTATGGGAATAAGATAAAATGAATTTTAATAATAGTTGAATGTTTGTAATAAATGCTAAAAATATGTATATATGTTAGTTTGTAAACCATATATAAAAACATGTGTTCTAAGGGGAATAAATAACAATGAAAAATATTTCACCTGAAAAATCCCCACACATCACCTATCGAATCTCCATGTACATATTTTAATTTTTATAATTAAAAATAAATAAATTTTAATAATTATTATGAAACATTTTCTTGTTCAATTCATTATAATTATTATTCTTATTTTTGTTATTTACATGTTATATTAAGTTATTAATTTATTAAATTTAATGTCAGGAATTTTGAGGTCTTTATGTTCATATTCTACAAATGTAATTAGAAAGTTGATCATGGAATTTTTTTTAATGATTATATAATCTATATAATAGTAATTATGTTTAAATTATCAATTTTATACATTAAATAATATTTTCAAATCAACCATGTAATGGATTCATGAAAAACTAAGCAAATCAGTTCAGGGGTATTGTTGTATTTACACATGCAAGAGTAATGTTTCAATTTTTCTAATGTGGAGAAGAAATAAATCAAGCCATATTTTAATTTTTTGAAATGATAATTTTGTAATAACTTTAATATTTATTCATTACTCCCATTCTTATGACAATTCATGTGAATCAATAATTAAAAATGAGTCATATTACATCATGCAGGTGGTAGTCTAAACATACATGTGGTATATGTAATCATTCTTTAATAGATAAATATGAAAGAATGTAAGTAATATCATTTATTTATAGAAGCATAGTTATTTAATTTATATAATATATTTTAATTAAAATAATCATGATAACTTTTCATGTAAGGAAGTGATGAAAAAGGAAATGCAGCTTTTTGTGGATATGATAGTCTATGTATATGCACAAGAAATGTGTTTGTTCTACATTGGACGGAAAAGGATATGTTACAAGTTAATAACATAATAATAAAAAACAATAAGTGCATTTTAGATATTTATGTTATTACAAAATAATTTTTATGATTTTTTTAATGAATGTATGAGAAGAAATTAAATGAAAACATGTGATTGAGGGTTGTACCTTTTCAATGGAAAACTACTTTTAGAGTAAAAATTAAGGATAATATGTTATATTTTAGTCAAAGCCTGGAATTCTATGATAATGAATGGTGTTGGGAATGTATTCCTTAATTTAATGAATGATATTAACTCTTCATGTGGTTTTAGTAAGAGAAGAGATGATTTCCCTTCTAACAGTGAGGTGGGTTACAAACATGTAAATACATGAAATATTATTATATAATATGTTTTTTCACATGTAAAATGGTTCCACAGTACCATAATTATAAAAACTATTATTTTCATCTATAGATAAATTTATATGATAATATTTAAAAATATTTAACTGGAAGTTTAAACCATATCACATTGTTTAACCACATCATTAAACCATTTATCCGTAACTGTGGTAATAAAATTTTCAGTCTCTAAGGGTCATGAATGTAGTTTAAAAAAACTAAATCGTGGAAGATAAATCGACCATTTATCATATCCTAAAAACATTACCATTCAACTATGATATGATAGGTTTTATAGTATTTTTAAATGATATAAAACTAATTTATATAAATTAATTACAAAATTAAATTCATTTTCATGAAAATTAAAAAAATCATTAATTATATTAAGACAAAAAACTGAAATATGATATAAATATTTAAAAAAATTATGTTATGATTATCAAATAAAATAATGGGACACTAAAATTCTTATAAAAAAAATTAATTTTAAAATTTTCTAAATAATTTATTTGGTTTTATACTACTTTTACATTTATTGCATCGAAATTTCATGAGCATTCAAGAAAACTATAATATCACTGAAAATTAAAAAAAATTATTTTTAAAACAAAAAAACAATAATTTCTCAAATTTCTATTTATAATGGTTTATACCTTTCTTTAATATCTAGTAAATCATAGTATAAATATTAAAATAGAGTAAAATTTTGTAATTACCTATTACTTATAATAATATAAATCTATTTATGAAAGGAAAATGATACAAAATTTCCTTAACTTTTAATATTAGATAGATCTAGAAGATATAAACTCATCTAATGAATAAAATTACAAGTTTTAGAGTTTTTTTTCAGACATTATACCATTTTTTTTATCATTATTAACATATTTTAGCTTTTAATATAGTGTCAAAATTATAACATATTTACTATTCATTATAAGAAAACTAAAAGTGAACTTATAAATAATTAAAAAATTATGATCCCATATATGGAATATTTTTCGTAATATTTATTTTGAATAAGTATAGAAAATAATTTTAATATATGATCACATAATGAAACAAAAAAACAAATTTTTAATAAATAATAAGCATTTAAAAAAAATATTATATCAATATCAAGTATAATGTTCATTCTCACGAAAATAATTGTAACATATATAAAAAAATAAAAAATAAATAATTTTATTAAAAATAAAAAAATATATATAATTAAAATTTCAATTATTAAAATTAACTAAATGATATTTTTTCAAGAAACATTACATTTAAATATTTATCTAAAAATCAATATATTCATAAATGGTCTCAAAATCACACTACAATAATTTTCAGAAAATTATTTAAAAAATAAAAATTAATTTTTCAAATGTAATTAATAATATCAGAATAAATAAATTACAATATCTACACACAAAATGCACAAAAAAACAATATTTTATGGAGAAGTATTTTTAAAGAATAAAATTAATTTATAATCCTTCTATGCATAAAAACAATAATTATTTAATTTTAATTAGTATTACTAGATATATAATCATATAATTTTCATATAATCTTTTATAAATATCAGCTAATTTATTATCTTGTGAATAATATACATCACACATATAAAAAAAATTAATAAAAAATATCTCATTTGCCTTCAAAAGATTTTATCCTAAATTATAACAAGTTGATTATCAATTTATGATTGAATATATATTTTATTATGAAAAAACATTCTATGTATATTTCGTAATAAAATTATTCATATTAATATCATTCAAACTGTTTGTGAGGCAATAATAGTCATATTTAAATAATAACATTTCTATTGTATATTTTTGTTCGATTAAGATCAGTGATATGTATAACATGAATAATCGAATTTAATATAATTTAAATAAAATATATTATAATTTTTTTTGTTGTTATCAGATATATAATATGATATTAAACTATTTATTTTGAATGAGGATAATTATTGAAAAGCATGATGTTGGAGAATAGAAGTGTAACTGATTGTAGAAGAAGAAGTACTAAGAATATGGATGGTGAAAGGAAGAAGGAAGATTAGAAATTTTCCCATAATTATTTATATGATCATGAGTTCAAAATCATAGCAAGTAAATATTATTCTTGATTTTACATTATGTACCAAATTACAAACATATAATGCATTAAATCATCAAAAATAATTCTATGGAGATCAGAAAATTTTATTCATCATGAGGATACTTTGTGTGAATTTTGGAATATGTGTTATTATTAATAATGAGTAACTATAAATGTTTGATTTTAAAATTTATGTATACAAGATTCAAAGATACATTAGCAAAAATTGTTAAATATTAGAATAATTTTCCAAAAGATTAAAAATAATATTTTTACATAGTCATTTATTTTTTTGGATACTATGTTATTCATTATTAAATATATATCATGAGTACTAATTCATGATTTAGGATGAAATTTGAGGATGTGATAATTTAAATTGTTCAAGACATTAAATTTAATGTTTTATGTCTATTCGAAATTTTTATGATTATATAAACAGGGGATACATAACATTGAGTAATCATTAAATAAGAAATTATAAATTCTTGGAAAATATTTTGGATCCTTTCATAGAGACTTCACACTCAAAATTGGGTATAAAAGTTGGATATTGTGACAATGCAAAGGTTTATGAGGCTATGAGATACTAAAGTCCATAATTTTAATATTCATATGGTTATGAGAGAATTGAAATTTTTGTTATTATGATTTCATTAATTCAATATGAAATACCAATAATATTTTTAAAAATACATTTCCTCTATATGTTGAGTTTATTAAAGTATTTAGTAAAAAAAATTAGAATTATAGGTATTCTTGATGGATGTTCCTAAATATTGATTATTTATATGTTGATTTTTTTATAATTTGTTCGCGTATTCATTCAAAAAGTTTTAAAGGTTCTATTGACGATCAGTTACTTTGTGGGTGTGGAATCAATATAAATAGAATGGATCATTCTTGTTTCAATCTTTACAAATAAAATTTTTATTCAAATAATGATGCAAGCAGTACAACCATGAGACCCTAGGATTTAGGGAGGTCATAAATAGCACAAGATGATGGAATCCCATGTACCTAAATTAATACACTCTGGTTTCAAACCATCCGTAGTGAGGATACTACGGAACATGGAGCTCTAGACTGCCAAGGATACTCAGTGATCCTTAAACTTATTACCCTCATGGAAAGTGTGTGTGACTAGGATATTGTCCTAAGGATGCAACAATATTTCCTAAAATTTTAAAAAATTGACAAATGGGGGGATACATTACCAAGCATAGAGTCGTGGAGAATCTTGGAATCAGTCACCGCCTGGGTTATCTCTTACTTCACTTGAATGCAAATGGATAGCCCCATGAACATGGCCTTGGACTTAGCCAAGTGAGAAGAACCATTTCCAATGAAAGAAGTAAAATCCATCACATCCTCCCCTTGGGACATAACCCCCCCCCCCTCATCACCCCCATAGTGCAGGACCCATTCGTGTTCATTTTAAACCCAGATCCAGTGGGCTTCTAGCTTACCCAATTCTCCTACTGTTCGACCCTAGTGGGTAGTTTCGAGGGACCACTGACCTAGATAAGATTAAAAGTGGGGGCCTACTGCCAGCCCATGGAGAGCACATCCAGATAAATTAGAAGGAAACTGATCTGCGAGATGATGAACCTAACCATAGGAACAGATCCTTCAAACATCACATGGTTCCTGGCTTGATGCAAGCTTCATCATCCTGTACTAGAAACCACCGAAATTATTGATTGATACTTCTCAGAACTAGCCATACCATGGAACTAGCTCCCCACCAAAGGAACATAATTCTGTTCTTGAGAAGAAACCGCTAATGAACCTTCAACACTAGACAACACTGTGCGTGCCCAATCCCCCCTATAAAATAGGTGTTTTATACTCTCATCCCGCACGTTGTAGTAGCATTAACACCATGAGACAATGATTATTAATAGCTTCATGATGGTCTCTTTTGTAGCTAATGCAATGTTCTAGATTCAATATATAAGAATGTTAAACATCGTTGGAATCTTATGGCACCACACTACACCATTACTCACCTTTTGATGATCTTTCTCATATAATTCCTGTGAAAATATCTTCGGGAGAAGACCCCTAAAAAATAAAGAGTGAATACACCTTTGTCTAGATCGTCATTGAACTCAATGGTTTCGACAAGGGCCTGATGTTCCTCATCCAAAATTTCATTGGTGAACTTGGGATATTGGCTCGCATCTTTAACTGTGATAAATTGGGCTGGGCACCTAGGAAAGGCTGGAATATAACCCATCCAGTTCATGTACCAAAATAAGAGGTCCACTATTTCCACCATCCATTGATAGTTCCTTTGAAGAGTTTAATACTAAGGATAAATATTCTCCCACTAATGATATGCATAACTTCAGGCGTCCTCTACACTCCCACCGTATTGAAAAGGAAAGTACTTTCCCCATAATTAACACTCATCAATGATTTCCCATGTGATTTGGCATGCATGCAATGGATCATTCCTCTAAGACTCTACATGTTTATCATGCCTTCTTGAATGGTCCTTGTAAAACTTCCCCTCGGAGCCCTATGTCTCTTACCTTCAAATTTTTCATCCAATAAAAATCTAAATATGAGCTTATCAATATTTTTTATCACACCTTGAGGAAAATTTTAAGGAGGCAATGCATGGACATGGATAGCAGACATATCACTATTCACTAGAGCAATACAACCAATGAATGATAGAAAGAGGTTCCTCCAACTAAATATGAGGCAAGTGATTCTAGTAACAACGTGATCATAGTCTCTAATTCGATGTATACCTAAAAAATAATAGATCCCATGTACTCCATCATGAATGATCTGTGATGCATGTACATGCATTTTCACAGAGAGGAAACCCATGTGTGATAGGTTTTATTTGTGATATCAATAATTATTTTGGAGTTACTGGGGACATTCCTACTCCAATATAAATATTCATCAATAATGTCCTTGATCCCACAAATAGATCTTGGGACATCATTGATAACTATAATCATATCATCAGTGAACATTATGTGAGAAACCATTATGTTGTTCATCATCTTCATGAAAGGGAGCATCATACCGTGGGAAAAACCTTTGTTGATTATCTTGTTGAGAGTATCATGTGCCAGTGTAAAGATTATAGGGGATAGTGGGTCTCCCGTCCGAAGACCAATTTTTTTGTTGAATAATCCATGTGTCTTCCCTCAGAATGAAACTGTTAGCCATGATCAACTGAAGCTCCTGAAAGAAGTTCCACTGCCTTGTCTGAAAACATGATACCTGATAGGACTTTTTTGAAAAAAAATTATTATAGCCTATCTTAGTTCTTGTTCACCTCTAGTTTAATCTCCAACATGGATCCATGTGATTTGAAATTTATTTCTCTTATCTTATCATAAGCTATAGGTATCTCTCCCGTGATGAAGCGACCTCTCACAAATTCATGTTCCTCAATAGATATCCCCCTAGGTAGGAGATTGGACAAACTATGTTAAACATGCATGCCAATATCTTATAAGAGAAGTTACCTAGGATTATTGGAATATATATCATGAGATAAGAGGTGTAATTGATCTTAGGAATGAGATCTATAGTTCTTGCACTTTCCACATGAGGGAGGCACCCACCTCAAATGTAGTCCAGAATCGCATCAGTTTGGTCATGCATTACAACATCCCACACCCCCTATAAAAGGATCTGAAGAAGCCGTTAAGGTTATGTGCACTCTCTAGGTTGAGATTCTGCATGTATGGATTAATCTCATCTTCACTGAGGATTGCCACCAAGACCCTGTTATCCTGATTAGTCCCCAAATTTGGAATTGTCTCTCATAGCACTACAATACCCCTATGATACCCCCTGGACATCCTTGGGTTTGGGCCAACCATAAGGTCTTTGAGGAAAGAGAGAACCATACTCCCAACCATGTCACCATTCTTGGTGTAGGAGTCGTCCTCCAGTAGAATGTCTATCATAGTAAAACACATTAATTCTCTAATGTACACTTTGATATATGCCATGTTTTTATTGGCTTCCATTGACCACCTCATCCAAGAACAATCCTGAGCCATCCACTCCTATTTAAGAAGCTCATCCTCCCTGCACAACATTTTTTACCCAAGGTCATAAAACACTGAAGCATCCCACATCACCTCCATATAAGATTCTATATTTTCGATGCACTTTTTTAAGACTTCCAGGTTTTTATTGAAGAGAGGTAACCTCAGGGATAATTCCTTTAACCCATGTATTTGCCTCCATAGATTGTTGTGAAGGAAAAGCCATGTGTTCCCTGTGGTTGGTGCCTCTGATAGATTCCATACTAGTCACTGGTAGCCTTAGATCTGAGACCACTATTGGAAGAACCAGAAGGACTCTAGGAAATCCTGTTTTGTAAGCAAAGACACTATTATTGGAGAATGAACAGATATACCTTAGACTAAATCCTTCACCTTTGCCTCTAAGAAGGAGGTGATCATGTTATTATTCACCATGAAACATTCAATTCTACTCCAACAATGACTTAATCATGTTTGGTAATTACACCATATGTACCGATCTCTTGAGTACACCATGTCTAGTAGAACCTTATCCACCATGAATAGGGTGAAGTCCAAACTAGACTAACGATGTAATGAACCTCTACCCATCTTCTCATAAGGATTAATAATGTAGTTGAAGTCCCCTACTACATACCATTGGAGGTACCTTGGATCGAAGAGCCCATGCCTTTGCCACAACCCTTTCCATACATGAGCATTGTAGATGCCTAAATGAATCGATTCAATGAAACAACCCCCGACACTTTCATGGTGAGGAATTGATCCCCCACCTCAATCAAATACAATGAGTCCTCTTTATTCCAAAAGATCCAAATATGTTTTTCTTCGGATCTATATGTAAGGAACCATGAAAACATACTTTTTGACTGAAGGCCTTGATCATCTCTAGGATTTTATTTCTCAAGAACAACAATGATTCACACTTTATTTTTCTTAACATCCGAGGCTATAAGGTCTATCTTAACCTGGGAACCTAGGCCATGGCTATTATAGATTGACATTGATAAAATTAATAATTTGGGATTCTGGCTTTGGCCCCATGCTCAGTGTTCAACATGCTACGAGGATATATGCTTCCCCAAAGGAGTCTCAACTGTTCCTGAGTACACACTCATAGGGTCTGAATAAGATAAAACACTACTACTGGCTATCCATGAATAAGAAACATGATATACCTCCCCATTTCCATCTTCTATGGTATGAGAAGGAGGTGTTTTGACCCTCTTTCACCTATACATCTGTGGAATCAAATTAACCTCCTGAAACACCACTAATCTTATCCTATAACTGAGCCTCACAAATGAGGGGAACCCGAGGCATGCTGCTCAAAGAGCCTTACTACGTAGGAACATTAGAAAAATCAACACATAGAGGCATCCAAGACTCTCGCAGAACCAATGTAGTTGAGACATAATCTAGGAACCCATTCCATAACCACTTGGATGAGTGCACATGGCCATGGAAGAATAGCTGATCTGAGAGGATATAGATCATCTAGGGAGATACCACTAGCTTGAAAGGTACCATAACACCGCAAGAAGAGGCTTCAATGACTGAAGTAAGGATATTATGAGCTAAGAGTAATGAGACATATAATGTATCTTGATAACCTTACGGTATAACGACGAACTCACTTGAGCGGATAGACTCAGCGCCACCTAGGCTGTGAGGATAGATGTTCCCCATTAAGGCGTCCCTTAGGTCCTGATGAATACCACCCCACATCCAGTTCCTACTCATTTTCTAGGAATGGACATGAAGGCCTCAAGAAGAACAGAACCTTGGGAACCCTGGGAAGGATATGACCTTATCGCCATCCACAACATCCCTTACATTTAATGTTACCTTATCTGTAATTGAAAATTACAGGTCCAACTCCACACAGATTTTGGAAACCAATATATATTAACAAGAGAGGGTACGATCATCTTCGCACCAGAACCCACTGATATAGTCTCCAATAGCATTAAGAAATGTCCAATTTTGAAAATGTATAGGCATTCCAGGGAGTCCTAACCAAAATGAGGCTTTAGGGATTTCCTCCCAATTATGAGCCTCCAGAGACTAGGGAGGTTGGATGAATATCTATCTTCCAAATGGTCTGGGAGCTTTTCACCACACGGAGTTAAAATCTTCCTCTGACTCTAACACCATTCAAAAGTACTAGCAGTGATTTATTGAGAGACTAAACTGACCTAGTAAGTTCCAAGATCCTACAAAATGTTGGAAAGCCTAAAGGGATGGTTTCTTTGGCCCAAAATGTTGTATTATGGCCCACTGAAGACATGAAGCTGCCTCTGTAAATGCCGCTAGGGGAACCTCTAAAGAAACACATAGATTAATTTCATAAAGGAAATTTTAAAGAAAATAAACAATTAATTAAACCAGATTATCCTTTTTTAAATAATATTTCATATCCATTCAATATCACATCCCAATATATAAGTATGTGAACTCCCGAATGACACCTTCAATAGGCCAGTGTATACTGATCAGCGGCAAGGTATCAACTCAAATAATTTTAGGATTTTATATTAGAAATATACTATCAATTTTTAAATTTAAACATCATCCACCACAATAAAAATGGATCATCAACATCGAAATACATCACATAATATATAACACCAAAAACATAATTTAATATAATGTCATTAAATACATAATTATATACAAACAATTCATCCTTAATTGATTTAATCCTAATTAATAATGATGAATGATTGTTCATCAAAATGAAAAATTATTTTCATTATGTTCCATATCAATCATTCATCTCTAACCTAAAATATCATAAACTATTTAAATATGAATGTTTTCATTGACAGAAAACATAAAAATTTCCTTGAAAATAATAATATTTAAAAAATAATATTTTTTTAGTCATCCTAATTAGTCATACAAACCCAAGAACAACTATTTTATACATTAAATATTAGTAAATAAAGAATATAAATAACTAAGGCCCCAACACATCAATTATAATGTGATGATCAATTATTATCAGGATACTTATAGCTCACTTTATCACATTTATCAAATACTAATATACACATAAGTATGTATAATATACCTATGCATCATAATATAATAATACAAAAGTAACCCTAAAAAATTGAGTTTCTTGAGAGTCATTAGGTACTCATAGATCTATTCTGTACCCCTATAACTTGTGATACGTTGGTATTCATTTTCATTCCATCCATTCACACACCATCAAAGATATTGAATCGCACCAACCCCATATGTAGATGGTAGTAACCAAATATTACAAAATATCATAAATGATAAAATTATATCAAAATCCTAAACATACTTAACACTTGATCATTATATATTAATGGACAATCAAAAGATAGTAGCTGAATAAACATCTCCACTGATTAATAACTAGATATGATATAAGAATGTGCATACTCACAAATATATTACTAAATTTATAGTTGAATATCAAATCAAACACAAATATAGTGCTTTGGATAAAAGGTATATATTATTATATCTTAATCTACCACAATCACAATGATATAGAAGGGAAAAGTTGTAAAAACACTACTGAATCACTATATATAACACTCATATACATTTTTAAGATTCCCTAACTGAATACTATGTGTTAATGGTAACAATTAAATATAAAAAACATAACAGTTATCTATCAATGATAAAGAGGGGAAAAGTAAATTTTATCATCTCACTATTACCAAAATAGGTGGATGAGTGAAAATTGTATAAGTATTTTATTCCATCACCAATATCCACCAATCAATAGACTATAGTACAACCCATGTATATGAGGAGAAAAATAAATACCATAACTCAACTCAAAAACCATATCTATTTTCACATAATAATTGTTATAGTATAGTTTTGAAACATTATATCACCTTAAAATTGTTTTTAAAATTCTCATATCATTAAGAGATAGTAAATTTTTTTAATGAATTATTGTTATTTGTTGAACTTTTAGGAGACCAAAATATATAATTACATGTATTTATTTCCATATAACATTTCACATCCACCTCTTCTAAAAATGTCCAAATTACAATCATTATTTTTTCAAACATTCTTATTTTTATAAGAATCTTCATTATAATGATTCAAAAACATAAAAATGTTAATATTTGAATCATTGTTATTTTGTATCTTTATAAAAGGAAATATTTTCATTAACTATTCAAAACCTTGTAAATAGAAAATTCAATCATTTTAGAGGATATCACATTAGTCATTATTTATATAATTATCTTTTAAATTATTATATTTCTATATGTTACTTGTTAAAATTCATTTATATTTAATAAATATCCGTAAAACCATTTAATTCACTTTGATGAATGAAACCAATATATATTATTCAATAAAGAAATGAATCCTTATTTTTTTTAAAAAAATTATATGTGATTAGAGATCATCGATACCAAATGAATTTGGTAATATAATGAAACCAAGAACATAACAAGTAAATGAATCATATAATAAATTAAATAATTAAAAATACCATTTAATTATTTATGAATATTTAGATGTAATTTGAAAGGATAAATTCAAGTATACATCAATATACCTTGATAATGATGTACCCTAATGTATTTGTGGTATTATTTTCATATCTAGATGATTACACTCACTCCTCTATAGTAATGGATTGATGTATGGATATAAAGGCACTGGAGAACCTCTCAGTTGAGGAAAAATAAGTAAATATTTTAGATGAGGAACACAATATAGCTTTAATCACCATCTTTTCTAATACTATAATTCAATGTAGAATATAACCATCCTATTTGTTGTTTATATAAATCATGCTACCCAATAGCCTATAAGAAATATATATTCGAATGAAATAAAAGGATTTGAAATAAATTTCCTAAAATGATCATTTGATGTACTAAATAGTGTCTGAATGTTTCTTATGTCCCAACCACCCTAGTAGCTACATTATTGATCCTAAAAATTGGTTAAATAATATAATATATGTTCTTAAATGTTCTCTCTTTGGTGGGGTTATTAATTTTCTATGTGTAATGTACTATACTACCTATTAATATAATCATAATCCTAAACCAAATTTGGATTTTTGATTTTCTAAATTTACTATTATGATATGATAAATAACTTTTTATTGATATGAAAAATGAAACAATAATTATTCAATTAAATAATTACATTCCATTAAATATTTCACATGTGAAATACTAAAATTATTATTTATGTGTATAAAAAACATAAATATATTTATACATGAACTGGGCATGTTATTCAAAAAAATCCATTTAGTATTATCTTATGTGTGACTCCAATGTACCTTCGTAATGTTCTTAATAATTATATGTCTCATTCATAATCATAAATGAAGATTTGTATGTATCAATGTGTCAAATATACGAAATGTTAAAAGGGTTTTGGTGTAATCTAATCATATTTATTTCTATTAGTAATATTCCTTTTTCATTGACATTTAGATTAATCCTTGTACATAGACAATTTAAATCCCATATAGTCTATCCCTTTTTCATAATTCATGAGATTATTAAATTTTATATAACTCTATCAAATTAAATTACGATAGAATGACAGTGTAATTTTTCAAAATTCAATTAATTTCTGGGATGTCATAAACCATTAAGTTGGATATAGCATCATATCAGGGAAAAAGAAATCCATCCACTTGTTTAGTTTCATACCCAATTATCTTTGATTTAAAAAAAATCTGAAAATTAATGCATATATGTGTCAAATTATACTACCTAAAAAGAAGGAAATCCATTTAAAAAATATATGTTGATGGAATAACAATAATTATTCTCATAGATAACAATAATATTATATATCTATATATGAAAATACATGTGTTTTATTATAAGTGATTCAAATTTGTATAAAATTTCACTCACATATATCTTATAGTTTATTAGTTATATATCTATATGAGTGAAAATTCTTGTATAGATCATATAATATCCTCAAAAAAATAATATGAAAACCAATAAAATTAAACCATATTATAAAAATATTTTAGGAGATTGTTTTCATGATAAATCTCAATTTAAATTCATCAAAAAAAAATTAGTTGTGAATTTTTTCCATTGATAAAAATTAAATGTTACAACATTTCCTTAAGCTAGTAACACTTGACTAACATTTGGGTAAAACGCTAACAATCTCCAACCTTCACTAAATCTAGTTAACAAGGTATCCAATGCCTATAGAACATGAGTGAATTTGATGATTTTTTTTCTATGGTTCTTTGTTTGGAGTTCATAAATATTATCCCCTAAATAAACATGACATATTTTAATATTACCCTATTCAATTATCTGTAATGTGAGACAAAATCCCTGAATAATTTTATTTGATATTTAATGAGATATGGGTCTATAGGTTATGGAACTACTCCAATATTATAATATTAGAGTCTAATTGAGTGAATAATTAATTGGAATACCCTATTTTTTTAATGAACTTCTTTAAAAAAGGAGTTATTTAGGGATATATTATTATATTATACACATAGATTCTATTATTGATTCAGAATGATTTAATTAATTATATATTTTTTAGCTCAACGCTCCAACATTTAGGTAAAAAATCATGACTACTATCTAATATTATCATTTTATGTTTAGAAACTAGCATCAATGTAACTCGTTACAATAATTTCATCCCTGCCACAAAATAAATAGAATAAATCCTTAGTTATTCTTAAGTACATATAGACATTATTTATGCATTCCCAATGAATTTTAGGAGGATTTTATTGGTATAAAATCAACATAATTATTGTATAAAATACGTTAAAATGATTATACAACATAGAAAAACAAATTAAACCAACTTTTATATCATATGGAATCATACTAATGTATTTTTTCCTTTAATAGTTGAAGGGAACTGTTCATTTGATATAATCATACCATATTACATTGGGAAATAATCCTTTACAATAATTCAATGTAAAACCTAATTACACATTATTAATTAATTTATTTTATATGTGTTCAATAATTTTTTTAAATAATTTTACACAATATATAAAATCAATGATCAAAATGTAATCTTTTAATTTTTTGGAAGCTAGTTTTTGGGTTAAGATTGTGTGAGAAACATTATGGTGTTTCTTCAAGTGGATTACTGTTCTTGTTGGATATAGAGTGAATTCATGTCCAAAATTATAAATTAATAACTTAAGTCTACCAATGAAAAAAATCAATAAAAACTAGATCAAATGGTAAAAACGATTAGATTGTAAATCCTTTTTACATCATAAATATGTCTCATAGGATAATTTACCTGAGGCGGAATGTTTTTATATATATATGAATAATGGAAATTTACTTTATAAAATATGTTTTATGAAATAAATTAATAATAACTAATAATTTTTATGCACCACTTACATAACCTCCCTTAATATCATTGAGCAGTTATATCCCCTAAATCATAATGTGTTCCTAACCTATTTTGGGAATCTATGATATTTCGAGGTCCCCTATTTGATGATCAATCTCATTATTGATTTTGTTTCTCCTCCACCTATAATCATTTATTCTCAACAAAATGGTCCAACTATCCACTGGTTCATTAGAATTAGTGTTTTTATGTTTTTATATATGAGATCAAGAAATGATTATGTATCTTTTATATATTCTAGATATATTAGTTGATATTCTTCTTGGGGGTGACCATCGTGTTTATTGTAGTGTGCCCTTCATGTTCCATGATATATTTGAAAATCTAACTGATCCATTTACCATTTTTATTATGGAATCAACCTTAACATGTGATACTAATTTTTAAGGCCTCCATATTTTATTTATGTTGCATTTCCTCTATGTGGATGTTGTTTTCTGTGGTGTATGTCTTGAGTTTAAGGTTGGTGTTTATATATCTAGCCATTGAAATTTGACACATAAATTCTTTGGGATTTATAACTTTATTTGTATGTGAATTGTAATTTTTTATTGGTGTTCATATATTTATTTTTATATTAAAGAAATGTTTCCCCATATATAAGTGAAATAAATGGTAATTTAAATGCATTGTGAAATTGTTTCTGAGAACATGTTTTGATGTAAAATAGGTTCCAAAATTGTAAATTAAATTGTGTATTCCCTTTGAAATGACTTGAAATAAAAAAACGGGTGTCATTATCACATAGGATGAAGGTATAGTAGTAGGCCTTTCCTTTTAATTCCATATATGGTTCACTTGTGGGGTTATTTTCTACACCCTAATCCCGATGTCCATGGGAAATGATTTTTGAATTGTATGAGGGTTTAGTTCTTTTTATGTTCCTTTATTCCATAATCATTGATACATAGGTTTTAGGTACTTATATTTTTACTTAAACATGAATGGTATACAAGTGTCCAAGATAACATCACTATGATTTTTCCATGCTTCATTTTACTATTTTTTTATTTGGAATTATAATATTCCATATTTGATATAAAATTTTGATATATTTTATATAATATTGTCTTTGAAGTTGTTTTAACAAACTTTTTATGGATTTATGGTAAAGGGGTAATTGTTAAACATGATTTTAATATAAAACAATTTCATTAACTATCAATCCATGTTTGGGTAAAAATACTATTTTGGGGTTTTTTCACAAAGACATGATATGGAACATCTGGGATAGATCATATTGATCCAATTTATTAGACATCTTGAATACCACATTGGATATTTTTATACCTTATATTGTATTATGTTACAAAAATGGAAATGGTTCCTAGTTTGGTGGTGAGTTTTATATCATCTGGGTTTGGGTAGATAGTGGGGAAATGGTTGTTGATTCCCCACATATCACATAGAGTGGGGGTTCATTACTTTCCTTATTCCTTTCTGTTTTTTAGACACATACCGTTGGGTTTATCTAGATTTTGAGTTATATTGATATAAATTTTTCAATATTTTAATATAATATTTTATTCAAGTTTTCTTACAAAGTATTTTCTTTTGTGTATATATTCTAGGTATATTTTTTAGGATGAAATAAATAATTACCTCTTGAAATTTTCCTGATGCATGGGTTCTCTTCTACACTCGATGGGGATTGGGAATTCCCTTTGGGTAAGTAGCATATTGGTTTGAGTAATAGTTTTTGAGCATATTCATATAAAATTCATAACAAATTGGTGTTAATGGGAGTTTATCATTAGGATTCCATGTATTGTGATGTCTGAAATATTGAATATATGTGTTTTCAATCATTAGAAGTAGGTTATGATGAGTTCTTTGATAGGATTTTCATTGATGTGCCTTGTGTTACAATATTATTTTGGGATTTCTATCTCCAATAATTTAGTTTGGGTGTTGATATCTATTTATGATTGCGGTTTTTGGTTTAAATGTTAATATAATGTTGTCTAATCATTTAATTCTATATTTAGTGTGAACTTTTATGCCTCTGAGGGAAAATATATAGGATTCACCAATGGTTTTAGTGAAATATTATCCACAATGGAATATTCCAATTAATCAGAATATTATAGATGGTTTTGGGAAGATAGTTAATTTCATATAGAATAGTGTACTGTGTGTTCAAGATCAAGTGGCTGAGGCATAACTATTTGTTGGAGGGGATAGATTTTTATCACAAGAGTTATTACATAAGAAACCCATGTGTTTTAATGGTATGAAAGGACATAAAGATGCAGTTGACTAGAAGGAAAAGATCAATATGGTATTAGAATTCATGGATACCCATTAGGATATCAAGCTGATGTGTGAAATATTTAGACTCGAGTGACCCCATATGTGATGTTGTGAATCTATGGTACATGCAGATAAAAACATGGGATTGTATTGGAATTGTTTTGAGCGCCACATATACCAATAGATGATACTAGAATATATTAGGATATAAATTTCTTTTTAGTTACTCTCATTATAGTATGGAGGATTTCAGTGTCATAATACACTAATATGTTTTTAGAGCTAGTTTGTTTTGCTATAAAGATGGTTATGAATAACTTTTTAAAATCTCGGAAAAACATACAGGGTTTACGACCATACATTTGATTTCTGATAAATATGATTAATGTTTTAACCTGTGTTTTTATGGTGGATAGTAAGTTCACTGTAAAAATTAACATGGTTTTAAAGATTTAAATATCTAGTTCTTCCCTTCCTCATAATGATAACATAAATGGGGTATTGGTATGGAAGAAGATGTTATAAGATAACTACAATGGGGTTGGAGGTGGTTCTTAGAATAAATCCTTCTCTTCACCATTAATATATTTTGGGAGTGTTCCCATTATCTACAAGTAGTATGGAAAGTTATAAACACCAGATATACTTTCCATGAACACATAATGATCAATAATTCTTGTGGTCATTGAATCCATCTACAGTGGTTCTGTCAGGCTATGACTAGACCATGTTATGGTCATAGATCATCTACTCCTAAAATCACAATGATGTTTTAAGATGCATCAAATTACACATCCTTCCATCCACATGACTCAATATTGAAAAAAAATCACTTAGTGGATGTGTTTCTTGTGGAGGTTGAAACAAATCTAGTGACAGTGAGAGGTTCCATATATGTTGTGTCTTCTATAATACAATGATTGTTTGATTATTTGTATATGTATTGTTACTAATGTTTCCCAAATTCCAATTTATCTCATGTTCTTTTTACTGATTTAGTGACACCACTTGGAAAGATGAATGATTAGGTGTTTCAGTAACCTAATTTATATCTGTTGATTTTTTTGGTGGAGTTTTCCCTGCATTTCATAGTTATCAATCATCAATTATTTGATAATGTAATCTAGATTGACAATGTGTCTATTCATCATACTATGATTGATTTTTATTATATACATTGATAATTCTATACATATTATGGGATCTCTAGGGTGTTTCAGGGGTAGTGGGATCTGATGTTGGATCATGAAGGACCTTCATACCAATTGCTTAAGAGTTTTTCGTCATCAATTTTATTTGAACTAGATAATGATTCATATTAATTGATATTTATGTGGTTTTTATAGAGATCCTATATATTTATCCTATATGAATTCTGATGCCTAAATGATTATTTTTTCCTAGTGCTTCTCCTTGGGTGTCCCCTATTTTTTCTACATGTTTGAATGGTTCACATAGACTGTCTTTGGAAAAGTGGATATTTATTCGAGTAGCAGTCAAGAAAACATACCCATTACAATATGTGTGATTTTTCTGATCAATTAATGTGGGATAAGTGGTTTTTGAAAAAACAAATCTTCATCCTAGTTATATTATGTTAATGTATTGGGTATTTGATATTCCAAATCCTTTTTTTATAAGTCTCTATAGACATTATGTATATTTTCTAATATATTTTTTTAAATAACACAACCATAGTTTTTACGGATTTTATATACTAAATATTTTATGTGTATCTCAATTTTTTGAATATTGATGATATCCTAGTTTATTTTTTCATTTGATCATGATAATAAGAACCATCTAAATTTGGGTTTAGAAATTATTAGAAACAAATGAATTTATAATTATATTTTTAAATTTATTTTCTTGATCAAAGTGGTGTATTTTTTGGATCATGTGATTTCTAAGCATGGCTTCTCAAAATATCTCATGAAGGTAAAGGTTGTTTTTCCTTGGGGGGGGGGGTCTTGAAAAATCATATAAATACAATGATTCTTAGGTCTTGTTGGAAACAATTTCCATTTCATTAATGATTTATAAAAATTAACATCAATTATTACTTCTCTTTCTAATAAATGTGAGAAATAAAAATTTTATTTTATTTTTTAGAATACATTCAATGTTTTGAAATGGGTTTGACATAAAAAAATATTTTTTACATCACTGATCCCAGTAAGGGGTAGGAGTTATATTTTAATTATTCAAATGTTGATCTAGGTTTTTCTCTTATAGATAATGATCATTGTGTGGGCCTTAGATCTCATCAACATTTGTGGCATGAGAATAATTACCAAACTCAGGATTTGGATCTGGTTTTAGGTATGCATGCTCTTACGTATTGGTGGAACTATATATTTTGGGATATGATCATAGTATAAAATTCTTAAAAAAGATTAAGATATATATTTTATCAAGACATAAATCAAAGATAATTGATATGGGAATAATATCTATGGATATTTTGTTTTTTCATTTTATTACACTCCACGGAAGTGGAATTTTGTCACCAATTCTATCAGTAAAAAATTTATACTTAAATCTATTCTATAATTTAAGGATTAGTGGAATATAATGTGACTCTTCACTTAGTTTCATCTAGACACTAAAGAGGAAGATTATGGTTTGGTTCAGACCAATGTTTAGTTATCATAATTTATCCTTGAGTCTATTCTATGGAATCTGTAGTAGTATGATGAGTTTAGAGGAATCATAGAAACCGTTTATAGTGGGAAGACCATTCATGGATGGTATCTCTTATCTCAACATGATCTCATATTTTGGAAGAAATTTTTCATACCATAATATGTGATGAATATATAGTGGTATGACTATCATAAGACTTCATAGACCATTCATCCATGATCCATAAATATGTATAATGGTTTGAAAATGATATTCTGGTGGATGGGTATAAATTAGGACATTACTGATTATGTGTATCACTATTACACATGCTACTTGATAAAGGTATAACATCAGAAGCCTGCTAGCCAACTCCATCCTCCATCGGTTACATTCTTGAAATGGGATGAGGTATCCATGAATTTTTTTGTATTAACATAGACTGTGTAAGAGATTAATGAAATCTAGTTGGTGACTGATCGGTGGACATGATCTTTCCATTTTAGTCTTATCAGAGAAAACACCATGGTTAAAGATATAGTTAATCTTCATGTGAAGTAGATTTTGAGGATACATGGGGTTCCATATTTTTTTCTTGTAATGTGATCCTAGGTTCACCTCTCAGTTCCATAAGAGTCTTCAAGTGGCGATGGGGAATTTTATTTAATTGATTTTAGTTTACCCTCCATAGTAAGAAGGGTATATGGAGTTATCTATTCAAATTCTAGAGGATATTCTCTATGAATGAGTTTTGGATTTTGGTCGATCATGGGATAGACATAAAGGACTAGTATAGTTTTTGTATAATCACATATAGTAGTATTCAATCAGATTTTTTCCCTTCATAGAATTAGATAGTGACTCAAACAGGCAATGTAAATATTGGGAATAAGAGGGTAACGCCTCTCATGTGAGGTAAGATTCTCATGCATGAGGCTTCAGAAATGATTTAGGATATATGTACATGCTTAGTAATTATTAATATTCAATGGAATGAATATGAAGAACATTAACTATATCCATTAGATTCTTCAATTAGGGATCAATATTTCGTGAATGTATCTCCCAGGTTGGGTCACTAATTTATTGGGAAATAGGGGATGCCATCACAGATATATTATAAACCATTTGAGGTAACTGGGACGCTTGTTCATGTTTCTTATCTACTGGTATTACTGATTTAGCTTATAGGTATTCATGATGTTTTCAATATAAGGCCCCAGCATTAAACATTACTTAAACTTGAGTTAATTCAAGAATACACGTTGAGGATCTTGTCAGGTTTAGAGTTTTATAGAATTAGATCATAAATCATGCATTACATTCCACATTTAAACAAAGTGGTTATATAAAAGATAGTATTCTTTTTTCCCATAAACAGAAGCATATTTAAAATAAAACATGGATTCTTTCTTGACACTTCCTTGACACTAACATCACATCATGTAACATTCCCCTGAGCTGTGAAAAACATTTCAAAAACATGGGATGAGAATAAAAATCATAGTAAGGGATATAAAAGTACAAAATGAAAACATTAGTCCATGTATGAAATCATACTTTACTCATAGAAAATAAAAATTTTGACATACCTCATCAAATAATGAAGAAATCATTGAAATCATAAGACATAAAGGTAACTTGAGGCATTCATAACATTCTTACATGGGGAGTAACCCTCATGGTTACGTTTGGAATACCCATCACAGTATATTCCCTAAATCTCTTCGGATAAACCTTAATGTTTAACCCCTTTGTGTTACCCAATGCATTAGAGAGCTATATCGGGCTCACCCGCCCTTAGTTTATCACGGAACCACCCATCTTCATAAACAATGTCAAAGAACCATAACATAATCATAGAACATAAATTAAGCATAAAGGAAAGATAAAATTTCCACATTGCAATAACAATATAACATTTTAAGATATTCATATAATGAATCCATTCTAAAAACCATTTTCAAAACCATTTGAAACATTTAATAAAGAGATTTTTGAATCAATGTGTCCCATACCACTTTTATGCTTTTAACATTTTAAACCGTTAATATACATATAAATAAATCCTTAAAACCGTTTTGAAAACATGTATATTAATGAGAAATATTTATATGAATAAATCATTAAAACATTTAAAACGATATTTTAGATAAAGGATTTTTAACAAAATGAGATACACTAAAATTCCATAATTGAGGAATAACATTTAATCAGAACTTTATAATATCCTAAGAATAAATGGATTCATGATATAATATTCCATAGGACAGTATATACACCATATAAGAGTTAATTGGTGCATAACAACAATGAAGTCTCAATAGAAATGTAAAATGAGATGAAATCCCTTATAAAAAAGGTATCCTTAAATTAAGGATAAATCAATCTCATAATTATGTTTGACAAATATAAATACACACAATATAAGTGGATATTAATTGTAAAACAATAAAAGTTCATTCAAACATTTTCAATGGATGACATATTCAATAAGTACATGTTGAACCCAAATAAATCGAAATTGGGTTAATAAGTTACCTTGGTAAAATTCGACAGCCTAACGGTGCCACTTTAAAATTTCATAAAATTAGTTTATGAGAGAGAAAATGGTATCTCATCACTTCGACATAAAATTTCAATCAAAAGGTTATATAAGAACATATCCCAACATAAAAATATGTAAATTAAAAGACATAAAAAAGTAAGTCTTTTAAAAAGAGGAGTGTGAAAGGTTCCCTTAATGATTTGGGAAACTTTCGAAACATACACCCCATGAAAGAAGGGTCATACAATGAAGATGTAAAAACACAAAAATGAGAGTATATTATACAAATAGTAAAATAATGGGTAGTATATACACCACACAAATGGAAATACTTGCAAATGTAGCATGAATCTCATGGGAATAAAAAGTGAGATTAGACCCCTTTATGAAAATCTGGCAGCCTAACGACGCCACATAAAAATTCCAAAAATGGATTGATGAGATAAAATAGGATCTCTAATAATATTAACATAAAATTTACAGAAAGAGTAACATAAAATAACATCCCCAAACATAATAAAGATTATTTTAAAATAGGATACGTAAAAAATAGTACTTAAAAAGAAAGAGAGAGGTAGGATCCTTTACCTCAAGTCTGACTTGTCTTGTTCGTTTCATTATATTACTGAATAATAAAATTTTTTAATTTATAATTTCTCAAGGACCTCCTTTAAATTTTATTATTCAATTAATATCACACACTATAATGTTATAATACTTAGTTAATTATGTGAGTTCATATCAGATGTTTTTGTTGATGTTTGGTACATGAGTCAAAAATGAACTTGTTTGAAAAAAATTGTCCATGTAGTTAGAAGTACGTCATCTCCAAAATAGTATTAACGATTTAAATATCATATATATCCAGTAAATTTAATTTTATACTATTACATAACATTTTTAGAGAAAATAAATGAAATGAACCGTTCATGGAGACTATAGGCCGTACATACACATGAACGCTACTTTTAATTTCATTGTCATATTAATGGAATTAAAAATAATTGGGAGATATATATATTATAATTCCATTATAATATATATGTTATTTAGGTCACATAAGTTCATTAATTTCATTCTTTATACATTCCATGTATTGAATGAACGAGTCACATCACTAGAGGGGGTGGTAGTCCACACTTCCTCATATGAAATTATCGCATTTTCAAAACATGCAAAGAATGAAGGTATGTTTTATATATAAAATAAAGAAGCATATAGAAATCATAAATACCATATATATCATATATAAAATACAATTACATCATAATGTCCACCTTTAATGGTGTTAAAAGAATATTGAACAATGATCGTTTCGTGAGACAGTAATTCGCCATCCACAGAAACACTATGTTCTTTAACCATTAGACAGATGTGTGTGTAAGTGTAGCTAGAATAATTCTTATAAAAATATCCTAGTATATTTAATATACTGGTTTTGTTACAAAATAAAGGAATAAAAAGTGTTTAGGGGGTTGGAGAAGAAAAATTAAACAAAAGAACATATGGGAAGACATTACCTTTAAATCAGGTAACTCCCTTTGGTTTGAACCAAAAGGGTTTCTTGAAGATCTTTCTTCCTAAGGTGAGACTTTAGTGATAAATATAGGTATGCGGAGAGATGAAATGGGCAGGGTTTGGCCGAGCCAATGGCTTGAGAGGTGTGGGTATGGAGGTAGAGGTGGGGGCCTTTTATAAGAGGGAGGAGGGGAACTCTTGGAATGTCAAGAAATGTTACTTTATTTTAAAATGAGTTTAGGATTTTAAAAGTCCCACATTAATATATTTCTTGTAAAATGTGATAAGGGTTCTAAATATACTCATCCAATAGGTTTTTTCCAAGTGTAAGTCTTATATTTTACATTATCTTTACATTTTATTTAAATCGTTCATTAATGAGGTAATCAATGCATCATCATGGTGTCCTAAATAAATTAATTTATTTAATGTCTAAAAATTATAAAAAAACCCCTATGATGTAGGAAATGTTGTTATATTTCCAATGAATATTAATAGTCTAAGATATAATTTACACAGACAAATCTAAAAATGTTTTACTAGGGCAATACATTCTTTAGTGATATTCTCATTTCATTAAAAATAAAATGATAAAGTGTCACATTCACCCAAAAGTGATTCCATGGGGTCCCAAAGGTTGGAACAAGGAATACCATGGTCTTCCATGACACAACCAGTAGCATTATAACACATTTTGAGTCATTTGTTATTATTTTGATATTATTTTATTATCCTTAACTACCCGATTATGAATTAATCACGATAATTAAAGATAATTACCCTCGTTACTATTCATAATGTCCAAAAACAAAGAGTCTTAATTAAATAATTTGAAACTTATGATTAAAAATATGGAATACATTTTACCAAATTCCAAATACATAAATTTCAATAATTAATTTATAAATAATTCCCGTTGTCATAATAGATAGCAGGTTTTTTTGAAGCAATATCTATAAAAAGTTTGGCACCTATTTATGTCCATTTTAAAAGTTAAATTAATTATAATTACAACCATTGAATTAAATGGTAAAAATATATTCTAATTAAACTTTAAATCCAGTTAAAAAGATAATCTAACCATATATTTAAACAAGATGAAAAAGCAGTTTTGATGTAAAATGCAGTATTTTTCACTATTGATTAATAAAAAAGAACATTATCAGAAAAATACCAAAAATTTAACCAAAGAAAATTTTAATTTCCCAATCATAAAGAATAATATTATTTTGACAAATAGATCATATAAAATTGTCAACATTTAGATTTAAAAAATGGTTCGCTATCAAAAGGCGTTAAAACAATCTTTTAAAAATATTAGAGTATTTATTCTTAAAATTTGATTTATTTGGATTTTATGCCTCTAACATTTATTGGATAAATTTAAAAATATTTATCAAACATATGTAATCATTTGGTAGTTATTTATTTTCATTCCCGCCATTACAACTTCTAGGTGTTAACAGTTATAATATTATTATATTATTAGTGTGCAATGTAAGATTTCAAAGAAAATTGTTGTTGTGTATTGGGTACGCCATCGAGCATAGCTTTCCCTTTAAAGTAATATTAACATTTTATTCATAAATATTGATAAAAATTAGAATGTAATACTGTTTATTTACCTAGGATGTTACATCCTTCTCCCCTTTTGGGAATTGCATCCTCGCATGTCCAATATTGGGCTTGGAAACTTCATTGAAAGTCCCACATCGGAACAAGAGTCACTAAAACTATCACATTAAAAGAAAAGGAGAGAGGTAGAAAAGTCACCCGAGTTAACCCATAATAGGATTCAACGTAGGAAAATATGGATATGGATGAGAAAAAAAAGGGTCATGTTTTGATGGAGAGTGATAGTAAACATGTCTAGGAGAAAGTTAACCACAAGAAAATCACAAACTTGTGATGGGTTAAACAGTATTTAATTCCCTGGTAGGAAAAGTTAATAGACAAAATTTTTGTTTTAAGTAACTTTTCATTGAGTAATTTATTTTTTAGAATAACTAAATCATAAGGAAACATACTTACTTGTCATGTAGACTTTCAACTTTTACTAGATTCATTACTCAAACTCATATTTTCTCCAAAAGACTAGTATTTAGGAAGACTTGATCGCATTAAGAGTACTATAATCAACTTCTTGAGAATCACATAATCCAAAAAAGGTAACTATATATTTCCCATTTCTTTAGACCTTAACCAAAACCAAACCATAAAGTTTAGTACGATATCATATAATACCCAAAAAGAATAATGTTTTTTACAGAAAGAAAAACTACTCCTAATCTCCAAAAATTTTCATACAAAACCCAAAGTTCAACAAAGTCCATTCAATAAAAATCTATCCATAAAATTCTTCAATTTAAACCAAACTACTATTGAAACCCAAATCTCTGAAGGATTTAATTACATAGTCTCATATGATATATCTTAACATTTTTCTCCAAAATAACATCATTTACTTTTAAAGTCTCATACTAAAAATTAATTAGCTTAATCACATATTCTCTATGATAGGCTAATCATTTCCATAGATAACCCAAAATAAACTTTCTATTGATTCATAAAATCATATAACTAAAAAAGAATCAGTCAAACTAACCAGGGACTCTGGGTAGTCCAGTGGTAGGTGATAAATACCTATTTCATTTTGGTTGTGGGTTCGATTCCCGTAGTTTCTTCCAACGCGACGAGTAGTCACACAGTCTGCGTGTTGTCCTTTTTCCAAATATATATAATTCTTAAAACAATCCCCAAAAAGAGATAAAATCTTCAAAAATAACCATAACATATTTTAACCACAAATGTTATCTAATTACTTTCATTTTTCAACCCAAAATGTATTAACCAGTTATTTCCGCCAATTCAAGGATCATATAAACCCAAATGGTTCGTTATAACTATATCCACAAAATAAAGGATAATTATTCCTTGAATAAAAATTTCATATATCAAACATCAGGGTTACATATAAAATAAAAATTCTTCTAATGTAACCCCATCATCAAAAGAGACTTAATACATTTAAGTGTTTCTCCATCCTAAAATCTACCATAACTGTTGAATCCCTTATATGTTGACTTCTTACTCATTCAACATTATTCATGATCCATTAACCATTCCTTTTAAACTTATTCTGAAATACTTCCTTCCTACAAAAAAATTCATGAATCGTATCCTAAGATTCCAATAATAGGAAAACATATGTTACGAAATAATCTATACCTTTCATTGGTTATTGTCAGTTTCTTCATCCTCAATCGGAATGGCATTAGGTACTGGTAAACGAATATTTGTACGATCATGGTGACCTCATTCCCTAAACTTCTTCGTAGGACAAGTGTTTTAATAATGACCATGCACACCACATTTGAAACATTAAATTGATCCTTCAAAAAGAACTTCTTTCCCTTTCCTACATTCAACTAGATGCTTCCTTTTTCCATGGCAGGTTCTTGCTTTATGACCTTAATTTCCACGTCTATAGCATCTTTCTGTCCCTTTGAAACATTTTCATATGTGTTTCTTTCCACATCTTTGACACATTTGTTTTTGAACATACTTACCTTTATGATTATTACCTGAACTTCCGTAGGGATTTGTTTCTCGCATATATGATGACTTGTAAAAATCACTAAGGTTCAGGTGGTCAATCATGAATCCAGATAGTTGGTTGAGGATAACCACCAGAGTTCTCATTGCAGTTCCCATATAATTCAGTTGATCTTTCATAAAACCCTCACAGTTTTCTTCAAATCCAATGTTACTTTGGTGCCTGCTAGATCCAGCCATTTACTAAAACCAAAAAGGACAGTGTGAGTATATTAGTAAAATAATCATATAATAATGAGTAAGATAAACACCAAGATATAATTCTCCAAGTTATCTCAAACTCATTCTAACTTTCTGAAAAAAACAATGACTCAATCTAATATACTAACCATTGTGGTTATACAAAACTTTTCACTTTTTCTTATACAACACTCTAACCTCTAATTTAATCTAAAACACCCTTTGATACCAACTATAAGGCCCTATCCTTAAAAATTACTTAATATTGAGTTATTTCAGGAATACACATTGAGGATCTTTTCAGTTTTAGAGTCTTAGAGAATTAGATCATAAATCATGCATTATATTCCAAATTTAAAAAAAGTGGTTACATAAAATATAGTACTCATTTTTCCCATTAACGGAAACATATTTAAAATGAAACATGGATTATTTCTTGATACTTCCTTGACACTATCATCTCATCATGTACATATCTCTTGACCTGTGAAAAACATTTCAAAAAATTGGGATGGGAATAAAAAGATCAGTAAGGGATATAAAAGTATAAAATGGAAATATTATTCCATATATGAAATCATACTTTACTAATAGAACATAATCATTTTAACATACCTTATCAAATAATGAA